>CM065802.1:187330988-190029738 GCA_033398695.1 Orobanche coerulescens | reverse complement strand
CATTATCCTCAATACTCGACGGTCCAAATTATCACGGATTGCAGATCATTCATATCTTCGTCTTTATCACAATATATCCTCGATATACAAGTATGCCAATAACAAAAGTAAATCATATACATTATGATTTAGATTCCCAAAACTCGAATACGATTTATAATCCAAAATCTCCTGTGATTACGATTATAAACATTTCTATACGAATTATAAACGAATGAAATAGAAACCATTCATTAAATATTATAAACTGAGTAAGTAATAACTTGCCTCGATACCGATACGACGATGATGAAGCCGCTACCAATCTCATTGCCGTCATCTAGAAGTTCCTCGGCCCCTACCAATGCAATTCACGAACATACTCGAACACAACCACAACATACGGTTATAATCGCCGATCAGTAATCTCAACCTATTGAAATAATCAAATAGCAACGATTCGATAACAATCAATAACCGACACGACCAACCAATCAACTCAACGGTTCAACTATATCTCGATCAAACAGAAAACCGAATAATCCAACTTCAACAATTACGAACTCATATCTACAATACAATCCACAATTCGATGATCATAATCAACAATCAATACAACCGATCAATAAACTCAACGGTTCCACAATTATCCTGATTAAACATAAATCCGAACAACCCGAACCAATCAGTCATGAACTCATAACCACGATACGTTTCCAAAATCCAATAATCATATCAACGATCAATTCATCTCGATAATAAGGATTACATAATATACTCTATTTCGAATTCATAAGAATTAACACGATTCTTCCTTGTTTATAATTATAAATTTCATGGTAGGACAATATTATCGGCATAATCGGCAACCCGAACTACCCAATTAGTTCAATACCTTTGAGAATCTTGTTATAAGATTAACTATCATCTTTCCGGATTCAAAATTGTTATCATGATTCGTATTTCGTCAAGAACATACGAATTCTACCACTACGATCAACATAGCATTGGTCTAAATCATCAATTCCATGATTATACTTAAAAACCATTATATATCTTATCAAATTTCCCTCTTTGATGTGATATATGTACCAAGAGCATCAAGAACATCAAGAACATCATGATTCCATAATCATGATTATAACAATGGACATAATCGAAGACATATATCATTGTATATTTCCAATAGACAATTCACATAACCTCAAGAATCTTAACAACGATACCATAATCATCTTCATACGAATTATTCATCAATAATAACATCAAAATCCAAATTCAAGGTGTAGAGTTCATCGACATACCTCACGAACATGAATAACATAATCAAACTCTTCAAGAATCATTGATATCTTCACATCCAAGCCTCTAATCCATGCTTTCAAGCTTATAATCAAGTTGGAAGAGGTTTATTCTCACTAACACACTCATAGGGACGGATTTCGGAGGAAGAAATGGTTTTTCTCTCGTGAAGAAATGAAAGCACGGACTTCATTTTATGAACTGCATACCTCATTACGTACGTTATCCAGCAGCATTAACGTAGGTAATGCTACCTAACGTACGCTAAGTGTCATTCGTAGCGTACGTAATATCAGTCCAGAGCTCACTGACTTGTTTCGTTCACTCGCTTACATGCGTAATGTTTCCTCCATAACGTACATAATACGTACGTTGACTTGCTACAGTAAATGTCCGGTTAGCGTACGTTATACACTAAGCGTAGCGTACGCTAACGTCATCGTTGACTCGCCCAAGCACGTTCTTCGCCGAAAGCTGCCGACCATGGGTCCCACCTGTCGGCCATAGACTGAGCTATCCGATTCCTCTCGTTACGTACGTAATGCCTTCAACATAGCGTATGTAACACTCAGCATTTTAACGTACGTTAACTCTACTCATTAACGTACGTAATCCCTGTGCCCTAGCCTACGGTAAGTATACATCATAGCGTGCGCTAATGTGGCTGTACTTAGCCATTTTCAGCTACTATTGTCCAACGTCTCGACATGTAGAATACGAACATACGGCATACTGAATACGTATACTTAACACATTGTATCCTTCATTTATTTTATCTATACTGTACAGATTCCACGCGGTACAACATAACTCGGATAAAATAATATTAAACCACAGTAGTAGAAATTACGGATATTACATACTACACCACTTAAAATAAGTTTCGTCCTCAAAACTTGCAATCCGTCATAGAAAAACAAACAAACCGTTCTACCCAAAATTTCCCGAAATCATCACGATAACGATAAATCATCATCATTATCGAATATCATACTTACAAATGCACAAAGTCGACGATCTCCTGAGATACTAACAAGTGACTTCACTATAAGCCTCAATACGTTTACAGTCACAATTCCATGAGTCTTAACAAAATATATCATCTTCGGATGAAATAATCTATCCATGTCAGATACTGTCTGTCTGATTACACAATCAAGTACCAATCTGCTAAAAATGAATAATGCACGATACATCTGTGAAACAACTGCCCGAAACAATGCCACAAATCCCGAAACATCGGCACAAAATTCGAATGCTCATACGATCATTAACAATGATCAACCAACAAATTAACCGAGTATATCATCGACATGATAAACTTCAATACGACCAATCCAAAGGTCAACCACAGCTGAGAATATCATCAACATGATAAACTCCTATATGACCAACCAGAGGTCAAAACACAATCGAGAATATCATCAATATGATCAACACGGAACCACATAAACTGATATACAAACGAATAAAGTTCTCAAAACGACACACCAATCACATACATCGGATCTCAATAAACATACCCGACTGGTGAACATACTCCTCGGCATACGAACAACCAGTCACAAACCGACGAACATATCTAATCATACATGGAGTGGGAACGACCACTCAATATCCAAAACAACCAGCATGGGGTTACCATCCCCAAATCTACACTTACAAAGAAATCATTCAAAAATCACTATGGTAAAATCGCGCTACTACCATACCAATGGAGCCACATAGCACATATGCCCCGGTTTCACGAAATCTAAAGTTCCAAAATTACATACTGTCCATGGATCTACAACACGCAGCACATTTCTCTTATCTGATCAACCAACCGATCATCTCGGGGTAACCAAACTACCATACTAAAATTCGAATCTCTTTTCATCGTACCATACTGATGTATTATCCAGTTTGTGAGTCTCACTCAGAACTTCACCATGATATGCACTATGCACTAAATGCGTATGTATATCAATCACATTTTCAAAACCATTTTGAAATCATATAATCTCGTCAAGAAGACAAATTTTTGAAAGTTCTTTCAAAAATTTCAAAACTCCAAAACATAAATTTTGGTAAGACTACAAGATCAATTTTCAAAAAATTAAACTGGCTCGCTGGTGCCAAGTATTCGATAACAGTTTCTTTCGAATCCACACGATTTCAAAGTTTTAAAATGAAAACTATGCAAATGATTGACCACATCTATACTCCTGTATACCAATTCGGCTCGTCACCAATATCCACTGATATTTCATCGGAAAACCACACGATAGAGTTCCAAAATGTCAATATATAAACTCCAACCAAAAACTCCTTTTCCACATATGGCTCGCAACGTCGACCATTATTCTCATCCTGGATCACCTCAACTATGCTATGACAAAACATTAAATAATCAACAAATGAAACACAGCAAAAGACTACCCGAGAAATCTCATTTGAACAAGTAAATCAAAACCCCGAAAGGTAGTAATAAAATAGGTAAATGATTGGTAATTTTTTTACAAATCTCGGGAGTTTTAGAAACCATGAAAAAGCCTTTTTGAAACATTAGGTCTCAGCCTAAATTCCGTTCCACATTACAAAAAGTTTATAAAGTAGAAAACTCTTTTCGGACCCTAAGTCCTGAGTTACAAAACTATTTTAAAATCGATTGGGTCTCAGCCCAAAAATTATTTCCTGGTAAAACATCCGTGAAACATTCATTTTGAAAAGTATCATTTCAAATGCTCGAAAACAGTTCCATATATCTCAAAATGCTAACATGACTACATGTTCTTCTCAACCATCCACCACATTTCTTCCAAATGCACAATTCCGTTCCAAAACCTAACCAACATATTGATTTCCAAAATCATAGTTCCTCAATTCATCAATCCTGTCCCAATTCTATCACCCTACATTTGTAACACATAATATCTTTCTGAATCTCAAAACATATCAACTTAGAATGGCAATAAATCTCAATGCAATTCAAAAATCCAAATACTTACAGATCGTGAAGCCGACGATTCCCCGTGATACTGGCACATGTCTCAATTCTAGAAAATACTCGACACATATATTTTCAAAATACACATTTTGCAAACTCAGTTCAACTCGAGAACACAACACAGCTCTGTCTGAAGATACACATTAACACCATTTGGAAAAGTTTACAATGACCCCAGTACCACACTAGTAAATCACATAACGCAAAAGCCCGAGTGAACAACAAAAACCCATGGCTCTAACATTATTCAAATCGACAACTCGAATGACGCGACAAAACACGACCCACTCGACCCGACTGCCTGGGTTTTCTCAACCCACTACTACAAAACAGACATTTAACAACGGTTTCTAATAACCGATGTTAAACTTCGATTTTAACATCGGTTGTTATAACAACCGATGTTAATTTTAATATCGCGATATTTAACATCGGTTCTGGGACAACCGATGTTAAATCTCGCGATTTTAAAATTTTATCGGACTGCGGTTAACCCAGCTAGCCCAACACAGCCCCAACCCAGACACTCGCCCTAACCACCCGCACCAGCCCCCCGCACCAAGGCCCACCAACCTACAACAAATACCATTAAATTCCGTTGTTGGTGGGTTTCGAACTCACCACCTCTTGCTTTTGGAAGTGTGATATTACCTCTTGCTCTTGTATATTTTTTGCTATGTGTTATATTTATATACTTTATACATTTATAAATTTATATAAATATAAGATAATTTAATATATATATATTACAAAATCGATTTTTTTTTTAAAAATCTAGAATATTAATATTAAAAGTCGGATGTTTTTATTTAAAGCTCGAAAATAAAAAATAAAAAATTAAAAAATCTGGATCTGATTTATAATTAATATTTAATCTGTTTTTTTTATTTTTAGAGTTTTTGTAAAAACATAAAATACTTTTTTTTATGAAAAGTAAAAAATTACAAAAACAAAAACTAGCAGGTTTTTAAAAATATATATAATAATTCAGTTTTTATTTATTTATGGAAAATAATATTCCACTTTTTTCAAAACTTTAAATAAAAACATCCGATTTTTATTTTTTATTTTCGAACTTTAAATAAAAACATCCGATTTTTATTTTTTATTTTCGAACTAATGTTTATTTTTTATTTTCGAACTTTAAATAAAAACTTCCAATTTTTACCTTTTATTTTTGAACAATAAATATAAACATCCAATTTTTCATATTAATATTCTGGATTTTGTTAAAATAATAAAGTTTCTATTTTTTTTAAAAATCCAGATTTTTTAAAAATTTAACATCGGTTATAAAAAAACTGATGTTAAATTAAAAATTAACATCGGTTCTGCTAAAAATCGATGTCAAATTTTTTAAAAAGTCTGGATTTTTTTTTTTAAAAAATCGAAAATTTATTTAAAAAAAAACCGATGTTAAATTAAAAATTAACATTGGTTTTTCTAAACCGATGTGAAATGAATTAATTTAACATCAATTTTTAGCAGAACTGATGTTAATTTGTTTTAAAATTTTCAATTATGCCACCGCATATTTTTTAACATCGGTTTTTACAAAACCAATGTTAAACGAGCGATGTTGAAGGTCTTTTTTGTAGTAGTGACCTAAGTGTAACAGCCCAAGAACGGTGGCTATTATAGTGCCGTGGACCCCTACCGAGACCCACCAGGCGATATCACGATATACACTTACAACCTGACAACGTTTCACCGTACCACCATATTTATCAAAACCCCGATGTGGAGTATAAGTTATACATTTCTTTAATACGAGCAAACGTACACAGGATCCAAATTCGGTACAGACCATATGACGATGGGCAATACCTAACAGATTATAGTACATTCATCCGACACAAAGTAAAATGAAAATCACAATAAAACATAACCGAACATCAAAAGACTCAGGCCCCCCGAAATAACATCCTTCAAAACTCTCCGTCGCCATTGTGCTCCTCCTGTGCCTTGCCCTTTCCTCGCCCTGAAATACAAGTATTTCGCACCAACCACAGGGTCAGCTATACATGATAATAATTCTCATGACATTATACAATTCATATATATACGGATTTCAAAGAAAACAATCGACTACTGAATATACCCTGCAGGCATATAAACAGTCAGTCCCAACTGTCGAACATAACCAAGTATACGAAAGACCATATAATATGGCTCAAGACGGACATCACAGTGCGCCCGATCCGGAAATGTGTCCGTGCACATGTCCACCCCATATACGGAATCCAGAATATACGTGGGATGATGTACCTAATTAGCCTCACGAACTACGTCTCATGTGCACGATCTAAATGCGGAAAACATCCACGCATGATCATCAAGTGCCCGGCTAAAAATCCTACACATAACCAATCGACACGCATATATGACTCCATAGATGTCACAATACAACATGACAACGAAGCTCAACGAATTACACCTTTATCAAGGAATCGAACGACTCACCGAAGTGTCAACAAAGCTCAAAAGGACCAACGGTAACAAGAACGGTAATTTCGGGTATATCATCCCAACACCATGATAATACGATCAAGGGCATCACCATATCACGAATCATAGATTATCAGAACATTTCATACACACGAAACGCATAATAATCACAAGAATTCAACCATCATTATAACCGAGCAAGATAACTTGCCTCAATTCCGTAGATGAATAATCCTTATTTGAATGGTCAAACGAACGGTATCCCCATCTAACAATACTCACGTGAACAAGCAACCTTGAATGAAATGTAATTCATTCAACAACACATTCGTACGATAACGGTATCCTTACATAAACAATATTCGTAAATTTACTTGAATAAATCAATTATCCTATTGATCACTTTAATGTTCCAATTACAAATCATCATATGTTTATCATGTTCATTCGCATATTCTAACATTAATATCAAATACTTGAAGTCCAAATTATTACCTATATAACATTGTGAAAACATCTTTTCAAATCATGGGCACTTCCGATTACGATATAAGTTTGTGTTTAATTACGTCCTTCATTATTTTACCAAAAATTACATTAAAACCGATTCCTATATGAAAGCATAAGTTCAAGTTTTTAGTGAACTAAGAACATCATCTTAATTTACGTCTCCTAACACACACGGATTAATGAAAAGGAATTCGGCTACTCATCTACCGCATTTGTATCACCATATTCACTACAATCCTCTTAAGAACATTATCAACATATTAATATAGTGATTAACACCCTTTGAAGTTATCAACGAAATCGATTAACTTGAACATATGAAGATTACAACTTCCTTCTATCAAAATCCATTGTTTTACTTTTGAAGAATTATTAAAATCCTAGTTATATCATTGGATACTTGGAATTCTAAATGTAACTTCATCCCATCTTGTGAAAATTATCTTCAAAGGGTTAACATAATTCTTCCAACAATTTATTACGAAGGTATTGGTTTTAGAGGCCAAAATTATGGTTCCATATTACCTTCAAGAATCAATCGAATGTTCAAGACAAGATTAGTATCTCTCCCCTCTAATCATTAAGGATTTCATCCCTAACATGTTCCTAGTGTTGAGACTATAATCAACTTTCGATTATCATGTTATAAATCAGGTTTTATCTGTCATTATCAACACAACCATATTATGAAGTTATTATACATCAAGAAGTAATACTAATACCCCTAAATGTTGATCTTCACTTAGTTTGAGCATGATTTAATCAACTTATCAAGTTTATACTAGCTTAAACTACCATTATGTGAAGTGTTTATATACTAACATCATCATAAGCATAGATTTAATATGAGTTAAAGAAAGACCAACCTCAAAATGAAGAACAACACCAACACTTCAAGGGACACACTTCAATCTCCTAATCTCCAAGTCACAAACCAAGTGCTGAAGCTCCAACACAAGTTAGAAGGGCTAGAAATGGAGTTGGCAGGGAAGGGAATCATTTTCTCAGTGGAGAGGTTGAAAGGGTCGAGCAGGAAATGAAAGGCAAGTCATATTTTTATAACCTGAACTCAGTATTACGTACGTTAAAGAGAGGGGGTTAACGTACGTTAAAGCCCTTACGTATGTAACACCCCAAACTAGGCGGATATTACAGTGCCGTAGATCCCCAACTGGGACCCACCAGGCAAATGAAAATGAATGAATTACACAAGATAAATGTAGTACCGAACTACATTACAACAATAATTACTCCGATGAGGAGTTTAATTACAACACACCAGGACAATACCGAATACTAGTGTATTTTATATGAAGATAAAATACACAACACTGAATGAAACGGAGTATTCAAATGAAAGTCTGCAGCGGAAAATAAAGGACAATAACATGAATAACTGAATGTTCGGGCCCCACTAATAGTATCAATAGGACTCCTCGATATCAACATTCTATTCCGTGCGTTTGCCTTGCCATGACACGAAAAACAAAATCCCCAAACGGGGGTCGATTACAAAGAACAACAATCCTCAAGGGTTGAAAATACACAATCATGATTATATCTCAAGTTATGAAATATCTTGTCGAAACATACGCAATCAAACATGCTATATGAATCAACTAACGGTACGGCTCAAAGGGTGGCGCCACACTACGCCCGGGATGGAAATGTGTCCGTGCACAAGCCACCAACGAGTATCGATCAAATACACGTGTGGTCTTGTACATAATCAGTCTCACAAGACAATATGAATCGTGTGCACAGTCCAAAGTGAGGCCACCAACCAACACACGACTATAATGAGCCCGACATGAAAATCCAACACATACCAACCGCACGCCAAGATGACCGGAATGCCACGATATAACAAAAGTGACATCGAAAATGAATAATGACTCACCGAGATGGAATGGTAATAAAATATATGACAGATCAATGAATAGATTGGAATAGTCGTTCATTATGACTGATATGATTAATTGATTAAATCAATTTTTTATACGGTTTATATAATGTTGAATGAGTTATGATTATGAATGAACAACAACAAAAGGGATGAATATCCTTTTAGCAGTAAGAATTAACTTACACAATACCGTGAAAATTATCCTTCCACGAACAACGTCCTAAATGAAGTGTCGGTCGCACGAACAACCTTAATTCAATACAATTACCAACAATCCGATCAATACACGAATTAAACACGAATATAACGAATTCCAAACGTCGATACGACTAAACCAAGTCTATAGAGACATTAAATCAAACACGTTGTGTCCAAACTCCGATTGTTTACAATCAAACCTCAATATACCAATATCAAAATCCCCAAGAAGTGTTTCAAACCAACAAAACATCTCCAATACGATCAATAATCCGTTATGAATATCCAAAAATGTGATTATAACAACAATTAGTCGAAAATCCCCAATTCCAACTCGATTTTCAACGTGTTCTTGAATAATTCCTCAATAATCCAATGAATCCTTATACAAACTCATAATCATATACATATCCCTTCATATAACATGATTATAACGTCCAAAACATCATATCTCAACACAAAATCGAAGTCCAAAGTGTTGAAGAATTTACCTCTTGAAGATCCAACCAATTCGATCCGATGAAAAGCGTGTAAAAACGACTATCCAAGCTTCCCAAATGATTGAAGGTGATGAAAATACACACTCAAATGATAATTGATGAAGAAATCTCTCCCTCAAGTTATTCTCTCTCGGTTGCAAGTGAAGAAGATGGAAAAAAATGGAAGAAATGAGCTCAAAATGCTCAAAAATGAATTTATAGGGTTGACTCGGCGGCCCGGACTCGGCCGTGCCCGCGACACGGTCGCGGCGCGCATCTCGGCCGGCGGGGACTCGACCGTGTCACCTTGACACGGTCGCGGCGCGAAGGGCCTACCGACAATGACCCGTCGCGGCGCTCGGCATTGACTCGGCCGTGTCTGGCACACGGCCGGGCCTCTGGGCGACAGTTACGGCCTATCCGGAAGGGTGCGACTTCGGCCGTGCAGGACGACACGGTCGGGTCTGAGGCGCACTTCGGCATTATCCGGACGAGTACGGCACGGGCCGTGTCGGACGACACGACCGAGTCCGGTCGGCCGTGATCGCCAAAATCGAAAAATGAGCGGGTGAGCTAAAAGCGACCATAACTCTCGTCAGGACTCCGATTGACTCACCGTTTGAACCATTGGAAAGCTAACTCGATGCTCTATAATATTGCAAGATTTAGAATTTTTGGAGTTACCAAAAATTAATGGTGATCTAACAAAGTCTAACTCGTATGAGGAAAGTTAAAACAATGAACAATAATGATACACAACTCGAAGTTTTTCCGAACGGTGAACACGGTGAATGAATATGATTGATGAATGATTATAAATGAGTGAAAATCCACTGAGTGACAATCACCGAATGAAATTACTGAATGATAATGACTGAATTACAACCGGTATTACATACACCCCCCCTTAAAAGAGTTTCGTCCCCGAAACTAAGGGTCAAACAACTCGGGATAACACTCCCGCATATTCTCCTCGGTTTCCCAAGTGGCCTCTTCGACTCCGTGTCTAGACCACTGAATCTTGACCAAAGGGATCGTCTTGTTCCTCAACTGTTTGATTCGCCGCTCTAACACTCGTACAGGACGCTCCTCGTACGAATGATCATCCGCGATCTCGATTTCGTCGAATCAAGTATGTGACTCGGGTCGGCAACATACTTCCGCAACTGAGAGACGTGAAACACATTATGAATCCTGCTCAAAGCCGGAGGTAAAGCCAATCGATAAGCTAACTCGCCTACTCGATCCAAAATTTCAAACGATCCAATGAATCTTGGGCTCAACTTCCCCCGTTTTCCGAAACGGAAAAATACCTCGACTCGGGGTTACCTTGACCAAAATATGGTCACCCGTCTCGAACTCTAGTGGTCGACGACGATTATCTGCATATGATTTCGCCGACTCGAGTTGTCAACATACGACTCTTGATCAAAGCTACCTTCTCCCGGGCGGCTATAAGCATATCGGGCTCGGTGCCGATTGATTCTGACAAGTCATCCCAACACAAAGGAGATCGACAACGACGACCGTACAAGGCCTCGTAAGGTGCCATCTTAATGGAGGCATGCCAACTATACTGTACGTGGACTTAAACAACAGTAATTGGGCTTCCCAATCGTCCTTCCAATCGAGGACGCATGCCCTCAACATGTCCTCTAATGTCTGAATAGTTCTCTCTGATTGTCCGTCGGACTGAGGATGAAAGGCAATACTGAGATTAAGCTGAGTTCCCATAGTACGATAAACTGATTTCCAAAAATGGGATACTAATCGTCCGTCACGATCGGAAACGATACTCTTAGGAGTACCGTGCAGTCTCACTATCTCCTTGATGAAGAACTGGGCCAGTCTCTTGGAACTCCACAAATCCTTGATTTCAAGGAAATGAGCTAAATTAGTAAAGCAGTCCGCGATCACTCAGATCGTATTTATGCCACGACGACTCGTCGGCAATTCGTGATGAATTCCATAGAAATGTCTTCCCACTTCCATTCTGGGATAGGGAGCGGTATCAGCATACTCGCCGGTCGCTGATGTTCAATCTTAACTTGTTGACAGGTTAAGCATCTCGAAACAAATTCTGCGACTTCTCGATTCATATTACTCCACCAGTAATTTTGTTTCAAGTCCTTGTACATCTTGCTGGACCCCGGATGAACAGAATAAGGGGTAGCATGAGCTTCTCTCAAAATAGAATTTTTCAACTCGTCATTCGCCGGTACGCACAACCGGTTCTTAAACCTCAAAAGTCCATCCTCGTGGACCACGAATCCAGGGGCTTTCCCCTGAGCCACATCTTCACGGATGCGCAACAATGAAGGGTCTGAACTCTGATTCTCTCTGATTACCTCTTCAAGTGACGATGAAATCTCTAACATACAAAGCTGTCCCTGAACTCGCTAAAGCCAGACCTCGATGTCGGGTCTAAGGAATTCCTGTTGAAGCTCCTCCTGAACTGTTAAACGAGCAAGCATCTGCTCCTGAACGGACTTACGACTCAAGGCGTCGGCGACAATGTTCGCCTTGCCCGGGTGGTAAAGGATTTCGATATCATAATCTTTGATTAGTTCCAACCACCGCCTCTGTCGCATATTTAACTCCTTGTGAGTAAATATATACTTCAACTCTTGTGATTGGTGAAGATCTGACAGGTGATGCCATAAAAGTAACGACGCCAAATTTCCAACACGAAAACCACGGTTGCTAGCTCCGGCCGTGGGTTGGATAATTAACCAACTAATCCGAGGAAACATCGGATTTACTTAATATCTCTCGGAGGTTGCCAATCTCGGATAGTCTCCGACTTCTGAGGGTCGACACGAACTCTGTCGGATGAAATCACATGTCCGAGAAAGTCACTTCGGACCTCCAGAACTCAATTTGGAAAACTTTCCATAAAGCTGCTCTCGTCTCAACACGTCGAGAACCTGATGAAGATGAACCTCGTATTCCTCTCGGCTACGAGAATAAATCAAAATGTCGTCGATGAAGAAAACAACAAACTGATCCAAAAAGTCGATGAAAACCCGATTCATTAACCCCCATGAATACCACAGGTGCAATAGTTAGCCCGAACGGCATAACTACGAACTCATAATGACCATAGCGTGTATGAAACGCTGTCCTCGCGATATCCGACTCTCGAATCCGCAACTGGTGTTATCCAGATCTTAAGTCGATCTTGGAAAATACTGAAGCTCCCTGAAGTTGATCTAAAAGATCATCAATACGAGGTAAAGGATACTACTCTTGATCATCACCCTGTTCAACTCCTAGTAATTAATACACACACGAGACGAGCCATCCTTCTCCTTGACAGATCACACTGGTGCTCCTCACGGGGGCCAATCGGTCGGAGATAACCTTTCTCGAACTATTCCTCAAGTTGAATCTTCAACTCCTGCATTCTGGTCGGGGCCATCCGATACGGTGCCTTCGATAAATGGGACGTACCGGCTCCCACTCATTCCTGAATTCCCCTACTCTATGTGAAGGTAACTAGATAACTCGCCTGGAATACATCGTCAATCGATGACAATGATACCACGAATGATTGAACATTTCGATTACCCTAGAATGGTCAATCGATAAAAAGAGATACCAATAATGATTGAACAACTCGATTGCCTTAGAAAGGCCAATCGATGAAGATGATACAATGAATGATTGAATAACTCGATTGCCTTCGAAAGACTAATCGATGAAAATGATAAAATGGATGATTGAATGACTCGATTGTCTTAGAAAGGCCAATCGATGAAAATGACACAATGAATGATTGAATGACTCGATTGCCTTAGAAAGGCCAATCGATGAAAATGATACAATGAATGATTGGATAGTTCGATTGCGGAATTTCTCTGCTTCCGCCATAATAGAAATTCTACTGGAACAACGGGAATTACTTCCCTGAAGCACACATTCGACAACTAACGACGGAAAGATAGCGACCAAACGCTAACAAACACTGAGGATAGTATCAAGACGGTTAAACCAACTAATACCGAAATTACATCGTCCTAAGATAAATTCACCACGATTAGGTCCACCAACCAATCGCGGTTACTAAGCTTACTTAGGTATGATTCCGAAAATTCTTCCATCGTCAGGTAGACCGATGGTATGATGTCCACAAGCAATAGGACTATCCCGAAATAAGTCTATTCAAGCATGATTCGAAAATGAATGAATGCGGTGTACCAGAATCAAAAGGTACACACAAGTTGAAATAAAATTACGAGTATACCTGAAATCATTCGGGCCACCGGATCGTCGATCCTCCTCATCATATAAATTTGGGACTTGCCGGCCCCCGAACCGGACGCTCCCATCTGATAAATACGAGCTCCAACTCTATTTGCTTCCATTGTCTTAAACGACGATGACAAAGCAGTCTGATTCTGAAACGCTGGTTGCTTCGGGGCCTGAGATACCGCCGGAGCCGACTTGGAGTCCTTTCGGCAAAAACGTGCCTTATGCCCAAAATTCCCACAATTATAGCACGTGATAGACGGTTTCAGACACTCAGTGCTGAAATGACCCGGCGTTCCACAATTGAAACAGGTGATGGCCGAACTGGCCGCTCGGGAATGAGATCCCGCACGATTATGCGCCGTAGGAGGTCGCTCAGAAACGATAGGACTCACACGAGGCTTCTTGAAGGTTGACTGACCGCCTTCGGATTGATTACGCTTCGTTGATTTCTTGCTGACAAATGAAGGTTGTTGTTCAGCACTTTCTTTAGCAGCTGGCTCATACGGGAGAGTTCTCTCGATTAATCCGGTCAGTGGCGCAATGATGATTGAGCAACCGCACATGGGTCATCATGGCTGCATAAAAGTGAGTGGATCAACCCGAACATCTTCTGATCGAGCGAGTCTGGGCACGATTTCCCGGCGAGTGATTATTTCTCGGGTTTCGGTCCGCACTGCGGCCTCTCCCGTGCATCCCCGATAGCTCTCTCCATCTTGAAGTAGGAAGGTCGCATAATGATTATATTTCCGCATGATTAGCACGTTATGATTATGTCATGAGATGATGAAAATGAGTATACATGCTCTAACTTAGTGATTATATGAATGATTTATGAAGTTACATGATTATCGATGAAATTCTTGAAATGATTATCTTGAATAACTTAACAAGATTGATAATATGATCATCCAGTTGACAAGAGTAATGAAATGAATTGAGTAATTAATGAGTTAACATGATCGTCACGATTATTAAGCGAGTAATGAAATGAATTAAGTGATTGATGAGTTAATATGATCGTCCGATCATAATGAATGATGATGTTTGAGGATTGTTAAATGATGAATGATGAATGAATGACTATTTCGTAAATTATACCATGGCGTTAGAAGTCTTACGGTTCTTTCGGTCGATTGGCTCGGCATTCGCACGAGGTCACACGTGACGCGAAAGTCCAATGATACTAGTCCGATGACGATGATTTCAAATGAGACATGACTCGGAAGGTAGTATTCAAAACCACGCTCCGATACCAACTCAGAACACCCCAAACTAGGCGGATATTACGGTCTGTAGATCCCAATGGGACCCACCGTGCAAATGAAAATGAATGAATTACACAAGATAAATGTAGTACCGAACTACATTACAACAATAATTACTCCGATGAGGAGTTTAATTACAACACACCAGGACAATACCGAATACTAGTGTATTTTATATGAAGATAAAATACACAACACTGAATGAAACGGAGTATTCAAATGAAAGTCTGCAGCGGAAAATAAAGGACAATAACATGAATAACTGAAAGATCGGGGCCCCCTACTAGTATCACTAGGACTCCTCGACATCAACATGCTATTCCCGTGCGTTTGCCTTGCCATGACCTGAAAAACAAAATCCCCAAACGGGGTCAGTTACAAAGAACAACAATCCTCAAGGGTTGAAAATACACAATCATGATTATATCTGAAGTTATGAAATATCTTGTCGAAACATATGCAATCAAACATGCTATATGAATCAACTAACAGTACGGCTCAAAGGGTGGCGCCACACTACGCCCGGGATGGAAATGTGTCCGTGCACAAGCCACCAACGAGTATCGATCAAATACACGTGTGGTCTTGTACCTAATCAGTCTCACGAGACAATATGAATCGTGTGCACAGTCCAATGTGAGGCCACCAACCAACACACGACTATAATGTGCCCGACATGAAAATCCAACACATACCAACCGGCACGCCCAAGATATGACCGGAATGCCACGATATAACAAAAGTGACATCGAAAATGAATAATGACTCACCGAGATGGAATGGTAATGAAATAAATGACAGCTCAATGAAAAGATTGGAACCGTCGTTCCTTATGACTGAAATGATTAATTGATAACAACAAGTTTTGATACGGTTAATATAATGATGAATGAGTTATGATTATGAATGAACAACAACAAAAGGGATGAATATCCTTTTAACCGAGTAAGAATTAACTTACACAATACCGGTGAAAATTATCCTTCCACGAACAACGTCCTAAATGAAGTGTCGGTCGCACGAACAACCTTAATTCAATACAATTACCAACAATCCGATCAATACACGAATTAAACACGAATATAACGAATTCCAAACGTCGATACGACTAAACCAAGTCTATAGAGACATTAAATCAAACACGTTGTGTCCAAACTCCGATTGTTTACAATCAAACCTCAATATACCAATATCAAAATCCCCAAGAAGTGTTTCAAACCAACAAAACATCTCCAATACGATCAATAATCCGTTATGAATATCCAAAAATGTGATTATAACAACAATTAGTCGAAAATCCCCAATTCCAACTCGATTTTCAACGTGTTCTTGAATAATTCCTCAATAATCCAATGAATCCTTATACAAACTCATAATCATATACATATCCCTTCATATAACATGATTATAACGTCCAAAACATCATATCTCAACACAAAATCGAAGTCCAAAGTGTTGAAGAATTTACCTCTTGAAGATCCAACCAATTCGATCCGATGAAAACGTGTAAAAACGACTATCCAAGCTTCCCAAATGATTGAAGGTGATGAAAATACACACTCAAATGATAATTGATGAAGAAATCTCTCCCTCAAGTTATTCTCTCTCGGTTGCAGGTGAAGAAGATGGAAAAAAATGGAAGAAATGAGCTCAAAATGCTCAAAAAATGAATTTATAGGGGTTGACTCGGCAGCCAGACTCGACCGTGCCCGCCTGACACGGTCGCGGCGCGCATCTGGCCGGCAGGGACTCGACCGTGTCCTGCTTGACACGGTCGCGGCGCGAAGGGGCCTACCGACAGTGACCCGTCCGCGGCGCTCGGCATTGACTCGACCGTGTCCTGGCACACGGTCGGGCCTCTGGGCAGACGGTTCTGGCCTATCCGGAAGGGTGCGACTCGGCCGTGCCAGACGACACGGTCGGGTCCTGAGGCAGACACTTCGGCATTATCCGGACGAGTACGGCACGGGCCGTGTCGGACGACACGACCGAGTCCGGTCGGCCGTGATCGGCCAAAATCTGAAAAATGAGCGGGTGAGCTAAAACGACCATAACTCTCTCGTCCGGACTCCGATTGACTCACCGTTTGAACCATTGGAAAGCTAACTCGATGCTCTATAATATTGCAAAGATTTAGAATTTTTGGAGTTACCAAAAATTAATGGTGATCTAACAAAGTCGAACTCGTATGAGGAAAGTTAAAACAATGAACAATAATGATACACAACTCGAAGTTTTTCCGAACGGTGAACACGGTGAATGAATATGATTGATGAATGATTATAAATGAGTGAAAATCCACTGAGTGACAATCACCGAATGAAATTACTGAATGATAATGACTGAATTACAACCGGGTATTACAACGTACGTAATCTCATGAACATTACGTACGTAATCAATTTCATCAGATCTTTCTGACTTAAAACACGCAAATCGTTACGTACGTAAATATATAACTATTATGTACGTAATAGCCATTGACTTGGCTGTCGCGATCGACTCCCGACCACCTACCCCCGTTCGGTCCCACCCGCCGAAAGACGGGCTGTTGATGGATCTCTCGCATTACGTACGTTAACATATGAATGTTACGTACGTAAGGCTACGTACATAGCGTACATTAAGAAGATAGGTTAACGTACGTTAAGTTCTATAACAAGCATAAATGGAATTCTCCCAATATCACCCAACAATTAATATAGTATGAATGACCATGATTCCAACTTAACATAATTCGTCGATATACTTGCTACAACAATATAGATATGGTGCGAAAATACTTGGTTTAAATCAGAAAATACAATAGTAAAGGTGAGGGTATTACACAATCCCCCCTTAAAAGGAGTTTCGTCCCCGAAACTAAGGGGTAAACATCTCGGGGTATTTATCTCGCATGCTATCTTCAGTCTCCCACGTAGCTTCCTCGACTCCATGTCTTGACCACTGAATTTTTAATAAGGGAATCGCCTTGTTCCTCAGTTGTTTGATTCTTCTCTCAAGTATCTGCACAGGTCGTTCTTCATACGAATGGTCATCGGCTATTTCGACCTCGTCGAATTGAATAATGTGGCTTGGGTCAGCAACATACTTCCTCAACTGAGATACATGGAATACGTTGTGAATCCGGCTCAAAGCTGGTGGTAATGCTAAACGATAGGCTAGGTCGCCTACTCGTTCCAGGATTTCAAACGGACCAATATACCTTGGGCTCAACTTGCCTCTCTTCCCGAATCGGAGAACACCTCGAGTAGGAGATACTTTGACTAGTACATGGTCACCAACCTCAAACTCGAGTGGTCGTCGACGATTATCTGCATATGATTTCTGGCGGCTTTGGGCCGTTAATAGACGACTCTTGATTAGGGAAATCTTCTCGCGGGCTGCCAATAACATATCAGGTTCCGTACCAATAGATTCAGACAAATCGTCCCAACACAAAGGGGACTTACAACGACAACCATACAATGCCTCATAAGGTGCCATCATGATCGAGGCGTGCCAGCTGTTATTATATGTGAATTCTACCAACGGTAGTTGGGCTTCCCAGTCGAGCTTCCAATCGAGAGCACATGCCCTCAACATATACTCTAGGGTTTGAATTGTCCTCTCAGACTGACCGTCGGTCTGAGGATGAAAATCCGTACTGAAGTTCAACTGTGTACCCATCGCACGATGAACCGCCTTCCAGAAGTGCGACACGAACCATCCGTCACGATCTGATACAATACTCTTAGGGGTACCATGCAGTCTCACAATCTCTTTGATGAATAACTGGGCTAATCTCTCAGGGCCCCACGTATCCTTGATCTCCAAGAAGTGGGCTGATTTAGTCAATCTATCCACAATCACCCAAATCGTATTCATGCCTCGACGGCTCGTCGGCAAGCTAGTAATAAAATCCATCGATATATCTTCCCACTTCCACTTGGGAATCGGAAGCGGTTTCATCATGCTAGCTGGTCGTTGATGCTCAATCTTGACCTGCTGACAGGTCAAACATTTCGAAACGAATTCGGCAACCTCCCGTTTCATGTTACCCCACCAATAATATGGCTTCAAATCCTTATACATTTTGTTCGATCCCGGGTGTATGGAATACGGGGTAGCATGAGCCTCCTTCAGAATAGTATTCCTCAACTCTTCATCTGCTGGTACACATACTCGGTTTTTAAAGCGTATCAGTCCATCCTCGTAAACCACAAATCCAGGGGCCTTCCCCTGATCGATTTCTCCTCGAATTCTGGATAAGAATGGGTCCGTCATCTGTTTCATCCTGACCATCTCATCAAGGGATGATGAAATCTCAAGCGTGCACAGTTGTCCCTGAATGCGTTGTAACCAGACCTCAATCTCTGGTTTCATGAACTCTAATTGCAACTCCCTCTGGGCGGTCAACGAGCCAGTATCTGCTCCTGCACCGTCTTGCGGCTCAAGGCATCGGCAACCACGTTTGCCTTGCCTGGATGAGAAAGGATCTCGATATCATAGTCTTTGATTAGCTCTAACCACCTCATTTGTCTCATATTCAACTCCTTTTGGGTAAAAATATACTTCAGGCTCTTGTGGTCCGTAAAAATACGGCAGGTAACTCCATACAAATAGTGGCGCCAGATTTTTAAAGAAAACACTACGGCTGCTAACTCCAAATCATGAGTCGGGTAGTTGACCTCGTAAGAACGCAACTGCCTGGATGCATAGGCGATCACTTTCCCGTCCTGTATTAATACGCAGCCAAGGCCCTGTCTCGATGCATCGCTATATACCACGAATCCTTCCGTTCCTTTAGGTAGAACCAAAACAGGTGCTGAAATTAATCGACTTTTGAGTTCATCAAAACTTTGCTGACATGCTTCCGACCACAAGTACTTCTTATCTTTCCTCAACAGATTAGTCATCGGTTGAGCAATTTTGAAAAATCCTTCCACGAATCGTCTGTAATAGCCTGCTAGACCCAGAAAACTACGAACTTCCTTTACGTTCTTCGGAGGTAGCCAGTCTCGGATAGCTTCTGTCTTCTGTGGGTCTACTCTCACTCCATCTGCTGATATTACATGTTCCAGAAAAATAACTTCAGACATCCAGAATTCACACTTAGAAAATTTCCCATAGAGTTGTTCTTGCCTTAATGCATCGAGAACCTGGCGGAGGTGACACTCATGCTCCTCATGATCACGAGAGTAGATCAGTATGTCGTCAATAAAAACGACTACAAAACAATCCAGATAATTAATAAAAACCCGATTCATCAATTCCATGAATACTGCAGGTGCATTAGTCAGTCCGAATGGCATGACAACGAACTCATAATGCCCATAGCGAGTGCGAAAAGCTGTCTTCGGGATGTGATACTCTCGAATCCGCAATTGGTGGTACCCGGATCTCAAGTCGATCTTGGAAAATACAGTGGCTCCCTGGAGCTGATCCAATAGATCATCGATGCGAGGTAAAGGATATTTGTTCTTAATTGTTACTTTGTTCAGCTCACGGTAATCAATACACAAACGCAACGATCCGTCCTTCTTCTGTACGAATAACACCGGCGCTCCCCTAGGGGATGCACTGGGTCGAACATATCCTTTCTCAGTCGGGGCCATACGATATGGTGCTTTCGAAAGCGGGGACGTCCCTGGCTCCAACTCAATGGTGAATTCTACCTCTCGCCGTGGGGGTGGTCCTGGAAGCTCTTCTGGAAATACATCTGGATAGTTTCGAACTACCGGAATATCAACCAATTCGACTGGTCGGTCAGTTGTCTTGGTCATATAACACCAATAACCAATGCATCCCTAGTTCAGTAATCTCACAGCCTTCATAGCGCTGATGACTCTCCCAGAATGATTGGGATTATCACCCCGAAAAATACACTCGACGCCATCATCAGATGTGACGGTCACCATTCGCTTACGGACGCTAAACATGGCATCGTGACGATCCATCCAGTCGATACCCAAGATTACATCATCTTTAGGTAAATCAACCACAATCAAGTCGGACAACCACTCACGGTTGTTCATGCGAATCGGACAGTTCTGTACTTCACGACTCCCAATAATTCTTCTACCATCGGGTAGACCAATTACATAAGGTTCACAATCGGTAACATGATTCAATTGCAAACGACTCAAACAAGAAGTAGACAAAAAGGAGTGTGAAGCACCAGTATCAAAAAGAACACAAACGGGCTGAGAGTGGATCTCGAGAGTACCTGCAATCATGATGGCTTCGGGGTCATCGACTTTCTTCATCTCGTAGACTCTGGGTTTTGCAACCCCGGAAGCAGGTGTACCAGCTTGATTTTCACGGCCCATCCCTTTGTTTGCCCCGGTAGTCTGGTAAGAAGCGGACGAAGGAGCACGTTCCTGAACAGAAGACTGTACTGGAGCAAGAGATGCTACTGGAGCACGCCCGAGTCCACCCCTGCAATAGCGAGCACGATGACCGTTCTTTCCGCAAGTGTGACAGGCAATGGCCGGCTTCGGACACTTGGAACTGATATGCCCCTGGTCCCCACAGTTATAACACACGACAGGTGAGCTGATTGCCCGAGAGTGCGTTCCTGTCAGTTTCGGTGCCATAGGTGGCCGTTCAGAAGGATTTGGTACAGGCTGGGGCTTCTTGAACATACCCGATTCTTGTCTCCACTGGTGCAGTTCTGGATCTCTTGTTGGAAAACTGAGGCTGCTTCTTGGAAATCTCCTTCGCAGTAAGTTCATACTCCAAAGCCTTCTCAATAAACTCCAGTAGGGTCGTACAGTGGTGATTGAGTAGTTGCATCCTCATTCGGGGTTGAAGCCTCTTGAGGAAATATTTGATCTTATCAACTTCCGAACGGACAACTGACGTAGCAAAAGGGAGAAGTGCTTGGAATTTTTCAGCAATCGCTAACACATCCTCGTCTTCCGATGGATCGGGGTTCAGTAATTCGGACAGTTTGGCTTCACGGAGGGGTGCAGGATAGTAACGATCTAACATCAGATTCTTGAATTCCTCCCAAGTACTCGCGCCATCGGCAGGCCTCACAGAAAGCCACCAAGTATGGGCACTCTTACTAAGGTAGTAGGCTGCCACAGCAACTCGATTTTTCTCTAGGCACTCCACCATCTCGAACAGTTTCTCGAAATGCTCTATCCAGTGTACAATGTCAGCAGGCTCAGATGAGCCTTCAAAAGTCGGAGGTCGCTGTCGTGATATGTCGCTAATAATCCAGCTCACGATCCCGCCATGCACCAGAGGTGGAGGCTGTTGCCCCTGCTGTTGACCAGTAGTATTCCTCTGCATATCTTCCATCAGCTGACCCATTTGGGTCATCTGGGCCATCATGCCCTGCATCACAGTGTAAAGATCGACACCTGCATTTTCTCCAGTGTGGTGTGATTGGTCCCTAGAAGGCGAATCACTGCCTGCGGAACTTTTTTCCACATTTGCGCGTCTGTTGGCTCGTGGTATCGGGATTCGGCCTCTTCCGCGGCCTCGTCCCCCTCTGCCACGGCCTCTCAGATTCCTTTCCATACTGAAAGAATCAAGTCACAAGTACAGTTCAAGTTATCAATCATAATTCATGCTAAGTTAATGGCAATAGGGAATTTCATATCCAACAAAGCAGTTCGTAAAGAATCACTGGCACCGCAGGTGTAACACACTCAATATCATATCAACATCAAGTCGAAACAATTCCAATCACATAATTAATTTAGGTTTTCCTGAAACAGATGAATTTTACCTCATGTTAGCAAGATGCCAAGATAAGTAAGGAGACCAATACGTCACCAATATCATGCCAGTAATCAAATTATGGCTCATGAGAACATACCGTATTCGACGGGTCAGGCGCTTGCACAGGTTACACGTGGCACGAAGGTTTCTTGATGCTATTTCGATTCTACAATGACTCAAAATAAAAACACACTCTCCGATACCATCTTACATGTGACCCGAAGCGGTGGCTATTACAGTGCCGTGGACCCCTACCGGGACCCACCAGGCGATATCACGATATACACTTACAACCTGACAACGTGGCACCGTACCACCATATTTATCAAAACCCCAATGTGGAGTATAAGTTATACATGTCTTTAATACTAGCAAACGTACATAGGATCCAAATTCGGTACAGACCATATGACGATGGGCAATACCTAACAGATTATAGTACATTCATCCGACACAAAGTAAAATGAAAATCACAATAAAACATAACCGAACATCAAAAGACTCGGGCCCCCCGAAATAGCATCCTTCAAAACCCTCCGTCGCCATTGTGCTCCTCCTGTACCTTGCCCTTTCCTCGCCCTGAAATACAAGTATTTCGCACCAACCACAGGGTCAGCTATACATGATAGTAATTCTCATGACATTATACAATTCATATATATACGGATTTCAAAGAAAACAATTGACTACTGAATATACCCTGACTCGTCCACCCGACTCCCGCTAGCGTGCGCTACGGCCGGAAGCCTGCGCGCGCTAGCCGACCTGTCCAGTAGCCACTGGACTAACAAACTTACCCAGGTAACGTACGCTAGTCGGCCGGCAGCGTGCGCTACCCCTGCCGGTTAGCGTGCGCTACGACCGACAGTAGCGTGCGCTACCTGCCGATCCTGACCGAGTCCAGAACCTCAGAATCCTTCTGCCCAGGCCCGATAGCGTACGCTAGGCCACCCGATAGCGTGCGCTACACCTGCCGGTTAGCGCGCGCAGCCTTCCGGCAGTAGCGTGCGCTACGCCGGTTCCTGCCGCACCTGTCCGGCCGGTGCCCGCAATCGTCCGGCCAGTCCCGCAACCGTCTGGACAGTACCCGACCACCAGGGCTCGACAACCCGATTTCCGAAAACGTACGGAACGAACACGACGAAAAGTTCGCGGACAACATAAACGGCCCGAAATGAAAACATAATACCATAATTAGTCATACGCGACCAAGAAACGGGTCGAGACATTATTACAGATACGGATACCCGTAACTTTCAAGAAATTACAAAATGGCCCAAAACGCCCGGAAATCACGATACGTGATCGAATAACCAAACCGAAGTTCACAACACGTCTAACAAAGTTAAACGGACTTACGGGAAACTCGAAACAGCAGTTTCGAACGAGATTCGTAAGAACCAAACTCAAGTGCGGAAAAGTCGTTAAAAAGCACGGAACTCAACAAAACGACTCCGAAACGAACCCGGAGGTCAAAAAGTGTAGAATTAATCATTCTCAGAATGATGAAACGGTCATGAGCGAGTCGTCAAAACGGACTTCGGCCGAAAAAAGAAATTTACCGGAAATCGAAAATTGCGGATATTACATTCTACCCTCCTTAAAAGAAGTTTCGTCCCGAAACTTAAAACAAGTAGGGGGAAGAAATATTCCGCCAGGAAAAACTCAACAAGATACACAAGAATGCGTAACTAACGCCCAACGGCGAAATGTTACAAACAACGCAAAGGAATAAACGGCGTGAAAACACGCTCCACGGCGACCAACACAACGTCGCCGTTAGGGATATAATAAAACCAACAAATAACAAGCGTCATCAAACGGATAATATAGCCAAGTCAATTATCCGACAATCACAAAACACAACGAACGAAAATCAATATGATTGACCAACCCAACGGTACATCAATCAAAACACGAGCCAACCGCTGAACAAATGCGGAATCCCACCGCCCAAGGGTTGGAAGATCGAAAAAGAGACTAATTTCCCGAACTTGGAAAGGTCACAACGATATATAGATCAATTTGGGACAATATCAGAACTCGCTCGAATGACAAAGGTGAGAAACGACACTGTGTCGAAGCATCAACGAACACAATCAGTCGATACGGTTGGACGAAACAGAAGAGAAAGAAAAAAAAAATGTGGGTATTACATCATATCACATAAGGTAACCAATAACAACTCGAAAAGAAAATCCACGAGGTATCCTTTTAAAGGAAATCTTTTGAAAATCCTTGGATTTGTATGCTATTTAAAATAAACTTTAAAAGTACTTTTGGTACCTCGGTTTGTTTCATCAAAACTTGTAATCAACATACTTTAACCGTCTCATTTGAAATCATTTGAAGTCATCATGCCTCTACGTATCATCATCGCCGTTAACAACTAACAAGTTAACCATGCAAGATCATCAAATCATTCTTACATACTCTAACATTTTCGAATCCGAGTTTGAACTTTACATTGAGTGAGATTTCTCATCTTTCACTATATATTTTTGAAAATAAAAATCGCATTGGTTTTTGAAATAAAATATTTTTATGGTGTGAAAGATTTTTGAAATCATTCACTCGAATTAGTTGAAAATGCAACAATACGTTAAAATCATTTTCGAAAATTCTCCCAACACTTCACAAACATCAACGACGGTAATATTTTACAAAATATTCAAGGTACTTTAAAACAACTCTTTCAAATACCGTCGAGGTTTTATTTGAGAATCCTAGGTCGGCTCGAAAATTTCAAA
This sequence comes from Orobanche coerulescens, assembly GCA_033398695.1. Taxonomy (NCBI): domain Eukaryota; kingdom Viridiplantae; phylum Streptophyta; class Magnoliopsida; order Lamiales; family Orobanchaceae; genus Orobanche; species Orobanche coerulescens. Next base: position 190,003,942 of record CM065802.1, on the reverse strand, counting down.
CAGTTTCCAAAGTTCATACGAAGCCGCCGGCTAATCACACTTGCGCAAACTTATGAAAGTTTTAGAAAGGCGTGTTCGAACACACTCGCGGCAAACATAATTTATCCATTTGCCGAACTCAATCAATTATCACTTAGTGCAACGAAAAGAATCATAACGCACATTCATACCAAACAGTTTGTCATTACTTGACAACACACATAGAATACAGTCCCGGGTGTTTGACTGCTAAGGTTAGGCCTAACGGCTAAAATAAATATAGTTCCCTAGCCTCTGTTCGGACTGACTAACGCGCGCTACAACACATATTTAGCGTGCGCTACCCATGCTGCATTAGCGCGCGCTAGCCTTACACTTAGCGTGCGCTAACGGTTCTATTTTAGCAACATGATTGCGAACATATACACGACATGACTGGAATCGAAGGTCACAAATAAACAACAACAATATTCGAATCTCGAAGCCATCGATTCACATAATTACAACACATCATGAGCAACCATCAAAAGGCGATTGTCATTCAAAACCGAAAAGTCAAAAACAAGGGTCACGTCTTGAGTATATTTTGTAGAACTCATTTGAGTTCAAAACTCGTGTCTTGAAAACTTATAGTACACAGTGGAAAAGAATTATTAATAATTCGAGTTTTCAGAACTTTCAGCCTTGAGGTCAACATACGAAAATCAACTTTTTCCTCCCTTGGAGGACATTTTAAAAATTTTACGTGACTCCCCGAAAGGATTCGAAAACTTAAAATTCCAAGGTTTATACAAAGATACATTCAGCAATATCATTCTACATTTTAGCGCAAGACGGGAATCAACAAATATATGTCACTTACTCACGATGCTGTTGGGATTCGGTAATTAAAATTGAATTACGCAGCGGAAAATAAAACGGTCCAACCGGATAAAACCAAACCCCAAAAACGGACCGATCAAGCATCATATAAACGAATATAAATAACGAGAAAGATAATCAAAGAATACTTACCCTCGTAGTCCTTTGATGATATAATCTTCGAAGGAAAAACCCGAACAAGCTTTCTCCGGTTACTGACACGAACACGAATACAATTCGTTTTAGCTTGTTGAATGATCCCACACCGAAATTGCCGAATGTCTCTACGTTATTACGTGTCGGATATTGATCAGAAAAATAAAATATCAATTCGTTCTCAAAGAACACGGCTAGGAATTGATACGGTATTTTTCTTCTCTTCTCTTCTTCCTTTTCTTTCTCTCAAAGATGAACTAGAAAATGAAAGAAAAATTTTCTCCCTTCTATTTTGGAACTCACGGCTGAATTTTGGAGTGTGTTTGTTTGTTATGATTTTTCATCACATAATGTGAAGATATATACATTATATAATGGGGATGATATCAAAATGATGAGATATGAAATCTCATCCTTTTGTCTTCAACCCATTAAACAATTAAACACACAACACACACCACATGGAAGGAAGGGAGGAAAATGAGGGGGGCGACCCACTAGATTTTAGGTGAGAAAACGAGCCGAGCCACTCGGTTCATGTACTGGGACGTTCGCGTGGCTAGTCCGTTAAATACACTTCGTTTTATCCCAAATGTATTTATACTTAATTAATTAATCCAATTAATTAATTTTATCAAATACAAAATTATAATAATATATTTCCAAGAAATAATTATTTATGAATTAAATTAATTACCCGAATTAATTTCAATTCACTAGACCGCATGATTTATCAAATAAATCAAATTAGATATCTAATATCTAATATTAATGAAGAGATAATAAATACATATTTATCCATCAAATATCCTTGTGCGCGACTCGTAGGTCCGTCTTAGTCGGCAATGGGAGGAACCAAGGAGTACGGGTAACACTTAGCCGCCTAGTGCTTCGTCATCAGAACTGACTAAGAACGAATGATCGGATCATTCCAAAACCATTATGTCGTGAATACCGTATACGTATAAACCCTTCAATCATATGTCCCGGTCAAGTATTAGGGTCACGGAAAAGTCAAACCCTACGTAACTTGACACTATGCTTTCTGTTAATGCAACCGAGATCGTCGAGCTCTCGTGTATCAAATACAACTAGCTCTAAATGCTTTGGCCAAAGACTTATAATCTCATTTGCCATTAACCGCATAGGACATTTACCTGCTCACTTACGGGAGAAAGAATTCTATCTTGGTATTCGATGAGGCGCTACTTGCCCACTAAGTTGCATTTCGAGGTTGACCCCACCCACCGGCGATTGGATCGAACTACTCTAATGACTAACTTAATGTCACAAGCACATCTCCTACTGAAACCTCAAGTCAAAGGTCCACGTATACCTATCACAACCTTTCGATCCAGTCATTGACAATCCCTGAGTGATATCCATGTGACCGAATCGAGGTGAGTCGTGTTCGAGTATACTAATCTCACTAGCATACCTATAACGTGTGCTCCCACTAACCCTTAGTGAATACCGGTACTCTACAGGTCAAAGTACACATTATACAAGTCTTGTCTAAACTTATTGCCCAGTTAAGTTTTATCGACTTGCGAACGAGTTAAGCATTCGAGCTCTAAACACTTCTAGTGCTTATCTCCTTATCTCCATAAGGAGTAGAATGTTTGCTCTCAAATGCAAGGACTATTATTCTATATATCAAATCACAATGCCACTGATATACAATAATATAGAAATAATTATTGCCTTGTTAAATTTTCATAATTACAATACATATGCTCTCACTCTCTCATCCTGAGTGGCATTCGAGGCATATCTCTAACAATCTCCCACTTGCACTCAATGCCACAAACTATGGTATCTAATACCCATACTCTCCGAGATGTCTCTCTAAGACCTTGAGATAGTGGCTTAGTAGCGGATCGGCAACGTTATTTCTTTGTGTCTACTCTCTGTGATATAACATTTCCTTCTGAACCATTTCTCTCACAAAATGATATTTTCTCGCAATATGTTTGGTATTGTGGTGAGCCCTAGGCTCCTTAGCTTTGTGCAACTCCGTCGTTGTCACAAAACAGCGTCACGGGCTTCTCCGCATTAGGAACCACTTGAAGTTCCTCGGTGAACTACTTAATCCAAAAGCTTCTTTAGCGACCTCCGTGGCTGCCTGGTATTCGCTTGACATGTAGAGATAGCGTCGAACTTTGCTTGGCACTTCTCAAGAAACCGCCCCACCATTCGAGTGAAGATATACCACTGATGTGGACATCGAGCATCCATGTCCCCAGAAAAATGCAGTCTGTATAGCCCATCACTCTAATTTATCCACCGCCGTATGTAAGAACCAAGTCTTTAGTCCTCCTTAGGTACTTAAGAATGTTCTTTCTGACGATCAATGTTCTGCCTGGATTTGACGGAAACCGACTTACTACGCTCACGGCATAGGCAATGTCCGATCTAGTGCAAATCATAGCATACATGAGGCTACCTCGCCGAAGCATAGGGCACCTTACTCATTTCCTTCTGTCTTCCTCACTTTGAGGACACATCTCTAAGGAAAGTTTTGCACCATGTTGCATAGGAAGGAACCCTCTTTTAGAATCTTCCATCCTAAATCGCGGGATCTTTTCTATATAGAGGGCTTGGGAAAGACCTAACATTCTTTTCGCTCTATCCCGGTAGAGACGAATACCCAGAATATAGGTAGCTTCTCCCAAGTCTTTCATTGAGAACTCTTTAGAAAGCCAAGCTTTCTGGCCCGAGCATTCCTACGTCGTTTCCTATAAGTAGAATGTCATCTACATATAGTATTAAGAACGCAATTTTGCTCCCACTAACCTTCTTGTAAATACAGGGCTCCTCTTCGTTTTGGACAAAATCAAACTCTTTGACTGTCTCGTTAAAACGAAGATTCCAACTCCGTGAAGCTTGCTTCAGTCCATAAATGGCGTGCTGAAGTTTTCATACTTTATAAATATTGGTTTGAGATATGAATCCCTTAGGCTGTTCCATGTAAATCTCCTCCTCGAGGAATCCATTTAGGAATGCCGTTTTCACATCCATTTGCCATATTTCATAATCTAAGTGGGATGCTATGGCAAGCATCATGCGAATAGACTTAATCATAGCTACAGGTGAGAAGGTCTCGAAGTAATCGATTCCTTCTCTTTGGGAATAACCCTTTGCCACAAGCCTGGCCTTATAGGTATCAACCTTGCCATCTCCATCAGTCTTTCTTTTATAGATCCATTTGTTTCCAATAGGCACTATGCCTTTAGGACGATCTACTAAAGTCCAGACCTGATTAGCATGCATTGAGTCTATCTCAGCTTCCATAGCTTCTTGCCACTTGGTGGAGTCAACATCTACCATCGCTTGGTCATATGTAGAAGGATCATTCTCTTGACTACTTTCTGTCATCTCATGGACACCCAGTTCCTCTTGATGCAGATAGCCATACCTCTCAGGTAATTGAGAAATTCTACTAGACTTGCGAGGTTGTGTTTGTATTTCAGAAGGTTGGGTTCTAATATCTTGCATAGGTGTCTCATTTGGTGTTTCTTTTATTTCTTCTAAAGAAATATTTCTACCTGCCCCTCCTTCCTGAATAAACTGATCTTCCAGGAAGTGTGCTTGTATAGCGACGATGATCCTATGATCTTCGTGCATGTAGAATAGATATCCCATGGAATCCCCTGGATATCCTATGAAACGACCTTTCACAGACCTAGTTTCCAATTTCTCTACTTTAGTCTTCTTGACATAAGCAGGGCATCCCCAAATCCTAATGTGATTAAGACTTGGTTTCCTACCTCTCCACATCTCGTGGAGAGTCTTAGGAATGGATTTGGAAGGACATCTGTTCAAGATATGCACAGCAGTAAGGAGCACGTAACCCCACAGATAAATCGGTAGATCAGTATAGTTAAGCATGGAGCGAACCATGTCCAACAAGGTTCGGTTCCTTCTTTCTGATACACCATTTAATTGTGGAGTAGCTGGAGGAGTGAATTGTGACACTATTCCTAGTTCTTTTAAGAACTCATCAAATTCGGTACTCATGTACTCACCACCCCGGTCTGACCGAAGAGTCTTAACACGGTTACCTGTTTGATTTTCAACTAGGGCTTTAAATTCCTTGAATTTATCAAAAGCTTCAGACTTATGTTTCATTAAGTACACGAATCCATACCTGGTATGGTCATCAGTGAATGTAATGAAATACTGAAAGCCGTCTCGTGCCACTTCAAAAGGGCCACAGACGTCGGTATGGATCAATCCAAGTTTTTCAGCAGCTCTTTCAAAAGTCCCTGCGAAGGGTAACTTAGTCATTTTGCCTTGAAGGCAAGATTCACAAGTTGGATAGGGATCTGATCCCAATGGACCCGTAAGCCCATCTTTCTCCATTTTATGAACCTTGGTCTGACCGATATGACCAAGTCTAAGATGCCACTTAAGTGCTTGGTTCGTTTCATCCCTACCACGCTTCCTAGTTATAGTGTTCACAGTTGTTTTATTCTTTAGATTTAAATGGTATAAACCATTTAATAATGTAGCAGTACCAACCAATTTATTTCTAAAATAAATACGACAGGACCCATCTCGATAAAGAAGTGAAATCACTTTCGGTCCATGGCCGGAATTGATCTGATATTTTTGTGCCCCTTGGGTAAAACAAGTACATCATCTAAAGTAAGAATAAAACCAGATTCTAAATCCAACATAAGGGATCCGATATCGAAGCCTCGACACTATGCCCACTTCCGACGGTGACCATCACCTCCCCGAATCCACTTCCTACTTCGTTCCAGATCCCGATTCATTGTACAAATGTGAGAACTCGCACCGAATCAAGTATCCAAGAAGTAGAATATACGATTCTGAGAACAATTTGTTTCTAAAACCGGTAGTTCCGTACTGAAGGCGCATTACGGTCAAGCTTTGGGACAGTACCTCTTCAGTGGCCTAGCTCACATGATTGAGGCATACATCCGTTTTCTTGGCCCACTTGCTCTTTTGAACCATTAGGGCCTTGACCTTTCCCTAGTCGATCTTGGCTATTGGACCAAACTGCTTCTTGTTCTTTTTCTACATATTCTAGGACTTCCAAGTGCCATAAGAAATCACAAGTGCGGCTTCCTTTCCCTTTGTCTTCATCGAGACTAGGCGGTCGTCGGTTGTTCATTAGCCCAGCTAAGTTACATGCAATCTCATTGCAGTTGAAGTTCATGACAAATTGTGAAAAGGAGTCAGGAAGTGACTGCAGGATAAGGTCAGTTTGGAGAGATGCATGCATCTGAAAATCAAGAGCTTCTAATCTCTCAATCATCGATATCATCTTGAGGACATGGTCCCCAACCCTCTCTCCTTCCTTCATCCGGGCGCCGAATAATTGCTTCGATATCTCATATCTAGCAGTTCGGCTATGCTCTCCATAGAGCTCAGCCAGGTGCGATAAGATGGCTCTCGAAGACGTCATCTTTTCATGGGCACGTTGAAGCTCATTGGTCATTGAGCCTAACATGTACTCTCGCACTCTTATGTCGTCTTTTACTCATTTCTCATGGGCATCGACATCTTCTTGATTGGCTCGGGTTCTTGCAGGAGCCGCTGGGATGTCCGCCTCCAAGACGTATCCCAGCATTTCCATAGTTAGGACAATCCTCAAGTTCCGAAGCCAGTCCACATAGTTCGGACCAGTTAGGACGTTCTTTTCAAGTAGTATAGCGAGTGGGTTCATTGTCATATTGAGAGTTTTGCTAACTGCAGAGAATAATTTAAGATTCGTTAGTGATTATTTAATTATGATCTGAGTAAAGAATTTAAGGACTTTCTTTATTCATAACTCGGCTCCCACTATTTTATCGGCATTTATACACTCCCATGTTAAATCCGGAAGTCTTGGGTGACTTCATAGTGGTGATCGATTTCTTTACAAAGTTTAATAGAGGGCAACCCATACGGTTTCTATTCTATTATTCTTTATAAAGTGGTGTCTAATACCAACCCATCTAATGGATGATTCGATCTTCTTTTACCCCTAGTTCACTTGCCCTCAACCCATTCGGTTTCTATGGCTCATTTGAACTATCTAAGTTTAAACCGTCAACTCCTATTAGTCTGACAATTGAATCTTACCCGGCAACCCATACGGTTTATAGGGGTTTGATTTGTCACAACCAAAGGCATCTAATGCACTCTAGGAATTTATCAACTTTCCCCAAAAATATTACCCCGACATACTCGGAAGAATAATATTCCGGTTTAGATTTCAATTTTCCATGAGTTTGACGGATGGTAGGAAACCTCGTAACCTTTATAACTTAGTGTTTGTAAGTGGGAGTATTAACGCGATTATATGTTACACTTTGCACATTAATCCATTTATAAGCGCGGTTTGTCGGTTTGTTTGTTTGTCATACAATATGAAAACATACACAACCTAAAACTAACAACATGCATTTCATGGACCGTTCCTAGAACAAAAACATCGTAATCTAATTACATGTCTTCGGTCTTGAATCTTCGTCTTCTCGAGCAAATCTTCCTCCGGTCTTCGTCATTACATATAAATTTTACATTTGAAAAATTGCATCCTATACAAATTTTCTAGTAAAATAAATAGGCTCAAAACGGCCTTTACAACCCAATCGAACAAAACAAACGATTCAAAACTAGGTCCATGAACTACATCCCCATTCAAAATTAATGCAACAATTACATTAAAATAAATGGCAATAATAATTAATCTAAAATTGATCTAATCAATAAAAATTAATCCAACAATTAGAATTAATCCAATTAATTCACTTAACCGTTAATTTTAATTTGCTATAGGACAAAATAAATATTTCATTAAATTAATTCCCTTAAAATAAAATTACCATAATTATATTTTAGTCAAATTAAATCAATTTAATTTGCGGAAAATTAATTTACGAGCGAAATATAAAAGCGAGTCGGAAAACACAAGGCGGGCCAAGCCAGCGGCCGACAGGCCAATTGACCAGCCCGACCATTGACCCATTAAATTACCATTGACCAGCCATTGACCAATGATCCGTGACCCAGATTTGCCAGTCCGACAATTTTCCGGCTCATTTTTTCTCGTCTCGAATCCAAAAATAATATTTTTCTAATTTTTTATATTACACAAATAAATTAGTTTTTCAAAAGAAAAATAGATTTATATTGTAACATAAAATCATGAAAAATAATTTTTAGATGAACAATTAAACATCAACAATTAAAACTTTTATGATACTAAATCATAAAAAAAAATCAAGCATTCCAAATGCAAATATCGAATATACGATCGCATAGACCTGGCTCCGATACCACTGTTGGGATTCGGTAATTAAAATCGAATTACGCAGCGGAAAATAAAACGGTCCAACCGGATAAAACCAAACCCCAAAAACGGACCGATCAAGCATCATATAAACGAATATAAATAACGAGAAAGATAATCAAAGAATACTTACCCTCGTATTCCTTTGATGATATAATCTTCGAAGGAAAAACCCGAACAAGCTTTCTCCGGTTACTGACACGAACACGAATCCAATTCGTTTTAGCTTGTTGAATGATCCCACACCGAAATTGCCGAATGTCTCTACGTTATTACGCGTCGGATATTGATCGGAAAAATAAAATATCAATTCGTTCTCAAAGAACACGGCTAGGAATTGATACGGTATTTTTCTTCTCTTCTCTTCTTCCTTTTCTTTCTCTCAAAGATGAACTAGAAAATGAAAGAAAAATTTTCTCCCTTCTATTTTGGAACTCACGGCTGAATTTTGGAGTGTGTTTGTTTGTTATGATTTTTCATCACATAATGTGAAGATATATACATTATATAATGGGGATGATATCAAAATGATGAGATATGAAATCTCATCCTTTTGTCTTCAACCCATTAAACAATTAAACACACAACACACACCACATGGAAGGAAGGGAGGAAAATGAGGGGGGCGGCCCACTAGATTTTAGGTGAGAAAACGAGCCGAGCCACTCGGTTCATGTACCGGACGTTCGCGTGGCTAGTCCGTTAAATACACTTCGTTTTATCCCAAATGTATTTATACTTAATTAATTAATCCAATTAATTAATTTTATCAAATACAAAATTATAATAATATATTTCCAAGAAATAATTATTTATGAATTAAATTAATTACCCAGTAATTAATTTCAATTCACTAGACCGCATGATTTATCAAATAAATCAAATTAGATATCTAATATCTAATATTAATGAAGAGATAATAAATACATATTTATCCATCAAATATCCTTGTGCGCGACTCCGTAGGTCCGTCTTAGTCGGCAATGGGAGGAACCAAGGAGTACGGGTAACACTTAGCCAGTCTAGTGCTTCGTACCGTAACCCAACTAAGAACGAATGATCGGATCATTCCAAAACCATTATGTCGTGAATACCGTATACGTATAAACCCTTCAATCATATGTCCCGGTCAAGTATTAGGGTCACGGAAAAGTCAAACCCTACTGTAACTTGACACTATGCTTTCTGTTAATGCAAACTGAGATCGTCGAGCTCTCGTGTATCAAATACAACTAGCTCTAAATGCTTTGGCCAAAGACTTATAATCTCATTTGCCATTAACCGCATAGGACATTTACCTGCTCACTTACAGGAGAAAGAATTCTATCTTGGTATTCAGTAGAGGCGCTACTTGCCCACTAAGTTGCATTTCGAGGTTGACCCCACCCACCGCGATTGGATCGAACTACTCTAATGACTAACTTAATGTCACAAGCACATCTCCTACGAAACCTCAAGTCAAAGGTCCACGTATACCTATCACAACCTTTCGATCCAGTCATTGACAATCCACGAGTGATATCCATGTGACCGAATCGAGGTGAGTCGTGTTCGAGTATACTAATCTCACTAGCATACCTATAACGTGTGCTCCCACTAACCCTTAGTGAATAGGTACTCTACAGTCAAAGTACACATTATACAAGTCTTGTCTAAACTTATTGCCCGGTTAAGTTTTATCGACTTGCGAGAGTTAAGCATTCGAGCTCTAAACACTTCTAGTGCTTATCTCCTTATCTCCATAAGGAGTAGAATGTTTGCTCTCAAATGCAAGGACTATTATTCTATATATCAAATCACAATGCCGGTGATATACAATAATATAGAAATAATTATTGCCTTGTTAAATTTTCATAATTACAATACATATGCTCTCACTCTCTCATCCTCTGAGTGGCATTCGAGGGCATATCTCTAACGATGCACCTTCAAATACTAACTACATAACACGAATCACACAGGCTCGTATAGCTCGTGGTACAACCTGTAGTAAGGAGACTTACATCCACAGATCGCACGAAGATGATGGCTGCACCACGATACTAATCACGGCCGACATTCAAAGCGGGCGTCGCGACACGACTCGATCGGACAAAATCGACAATACAAGACTCCACAACACATAACTCGACCCTAGGTTTCCTCAACCTAAGCTCGATACCATAATTGTAACATCCCCGGATCAGGCGGGAATATTACACGCCGCAGACCCTCTCCGCGAGGATCCACCTGGCTAGACATCTAAGCAACACATTACATTACATACCGACGAATCAAAATAACGAACCAATACACCGATTTGGTCTTTCAACACTGACTTACAAATCAAAATACATAAACTCATCCAGACTCATACCCACGCAAGGGTAAAATACTTGCAACAACGAACAATAGGACAGCGGAAAAGACAATACGATGGACTCCAACTAACTGAACCCAAAACTAGCCTTCGTGTGATTAGTATCATTCGTCTTTCATCATCCCTCGTACCGATCCTGTGTCTTGCTCCCGAAAACCTGCATGTACCTGGACACAATACAGATATCTACCCCCCGATTACTCGGGGGTTAGCAAAACTCCACTGTTTTGCTAGTGCAAGTATAAAATGCAAATACGAGCCATACACAACACATTCCGAGAATACAACGAAAGACTTCCCGAGGTATATTTAGTTAAAAAATAGTTCAAGTCTTGAAAGTAGAAACGAAGTAAGTAAGCACTTTGAAAACATTTCCAAATCTCGGGAGTTTTAAAAGCATTAGAAATTGAAAAGTTCTTAAATTCCTCGAAAATCATTTAGGGTCACATGACAAAGTTCTTTTTCCAAAATGCAAATCCGTTAACAAAATGCGGGGTCCACGACCCAACCATTACGGTCACAAAACACAGGGTCCACGACCCGATCACCCACTTCAATTCACTTACGAGGGCACATTTCACATAACACATTATTCCTATGTCATTCTAGCCAAGCACCAAGACTCGATATATCATGTCTCTCGACCCCGAGCGTAAAGTATTGTGATACTCCGGACAATATCACAATTAATCATCAAAACATCAACATCAATATCACAGAAACCACACTTGGTAACCCGTGGCCGTACCCATTAGTATCGGCCCCCAGAGGCCCCGTCGGACCGTCCCCAGGTGGGAAACCACTTCCACGGCCGTACCCATTAGTATCGGCCCCCAGAGGTCCCGTCGAACCGTCCCCAGGTGGAAGAACATCAACACACGCACCCAAGTTCACTTCCGTGGCCGTACCCATTAGTATCGGCCCCCAGAGGCCACATGCCATCCCCAGGTGGAAGAACAACAACATACGCACCCAAGTCCACTTCCGTGGCCGTACCCATTAGTATCGGCCCCCAGAGGCCTCACGTCATCCCCAGGTGGAAGAGTAATAACTCAGATTTCAAAACCACGACTCTCAAAGGTCAAACACACAAAATATATATAGTCGAGGTACCTTGCTAGAATGGCCAAATTATCCAACACGTACTCACGACCCAGAACTATATCAATTCACAAGGGAGCACAAGATTTCAACAGCACCGTACGACACAATCCAATATCACAAAAACTCAATATATTCATCCATAACCACGGGACTCCAAGCACATAATTTGACAAGAGAATTACACTTTACATTTACCGACGCCATAATCATACATAATGACATCATACGAAAGTAAGGTGATCCTATACTCGAAACTAGCACACATAATCAACTAAGCATATTAATTCTCGACCCACACGGGTCACCTTTACGAAAACCATGATGGTAAATACACCGATTCTTTTGAAAAATGATTATAAATATTTATTTGGCACATATCGGCATTTAGCAACCATTATATCCACAAAAGACGTAATGTATGGGCAAGATACTTGCCTCGAATAAGAACAACGCGGAGAATCGACCGAAGTAGGTTGGCCCGAACCGACTACGAACCCGCCGACTCCACCGAACGCCAACTCACGTTCATAAACTACGAAGGACAATAATAACAATGAAATGAATTCCATAACACGACTCAAAGCCGTTGAATTCAAAGAACGAATGACGAAAGTTCAAGGATTTCGCCCAAAACGGCCAAGAACACGATTCGTTCTGTCAAATCACGAAAACGGAATTCCAAGTTGAAATATGGATATACAATCCATAGAATATGTTTAACAACATCATTTAACCATAATCGATCCATCAAAAACGGATGAAAAACGAGATCGGGGACAAATCCCCCGAAAAGTCAATTCGAAGGAAATCAAGAAATATACTTCGATTCGACGAAGAACAATGGATTAAATGATGTTAAACACGAGAATACTACCAAGATTAATCATACCCATCATGAATTAATCAACAACACGGAACGAATCGGACGAAAATGCAAAAACCCCCAAATTCACGAAATTAGGGTTCTAAGGAAGATTACCTTGATTCGCTGGATCAAAGGATGATAACGGATGATTGATTGATGTTATGAACTCAAGAACTTCATGGATTTGTTGTTAAACAACATGGCTTCGTCACCCATGAATCGCCAGCCGCGGACGGAGAAGGAAGGAAATGAAAAACGAAGGGAAAAGTGGTGATGCATCATATATATCTTGGTAGGAACTAGCGTGCGCTAGCCTTCCCGGACTAGCGTGCGCTATCGTCCAGTACCGGCCGAGCACTCTCGGTCATGGCCCGCATGACCCGGCACCACCGACCAATTCTGCCGACCATGACTCGTCCACCCGACTCCCGCTAGCGTGCGCTACGGCCGGAAGCCTGCGCGCGCGCGGCTGTCGATAGCCACTTTGGACTAACAAACTACCCAGTAACGTCGCTAGTCGGCCGGCGTCGCTACCCCTACCGGTTAGCGTGCGCTCGGCCCGGCGATGGCGTGCGCTACACTGCCGATCTGGCCGAGTCGAACCTCGAAATCCTTACGCCGAGGCCGATAAGCGTCGCTAGGCCACCCGATAAGCGTCGCTACACTGCCGGTTAGCGCGCGGCCTTCCGGCGATGGCGTGCGCTCGCCGGTTCTGCCCTTACTGTCCGGCGGTGCCTGCATCGTCCGGCGATCCATAACCGTCCGGCGATGCGACCACCGGGGCTCGGCGACCCGATTTCCAAGCGTGCGGAGCGAACACGGCGAAAAGTTCGCGGACAACATCAACGGCGAAATGAAAACATAATACCATAATTAGTCATACGCGACCAAGAAGCGGGTCGAGACATTATTACGAGATATGGATACAGTAACTTTCAAGAAATTACAAAATGGCCCAAAGCAGGAAATCACGATACGTGATCGAATAACCAAACCGAAGTTCACAACACGTCTAACAAAGTTAAACGGACTTATGGGAAACTCGAAGCGCGATTTGAGCGAGATTCGTAAGAACCGAACTCAAGTGCGGAAAAGTCGTTAAAAGCACGGAACTCAACAAAAGCGACTCGAAGCAGACCGGAGGTCAAAAGTGTAGAATTAATCATTCTCGAGAATGATGAAAGCGGTCATGAGCGAGTCGTCAAAACGGACTTCGAGAAAAAGAAATTTAGGAAATCGAAAATTGCGGATATTACATTCTACCCTCCTTAAAAGAAGTTTCGTCGAAACTTAAAACAAGTAGGGAAGAAATATTCCGCCAGGAAAAACTCAACAAGATACACAAGAATGCGTAACTAACGCCCAACGGCGAAATGTTACAAACAATGCAAAGGAATAAACGGCGTGAAAACACGCTCCACGGCGACCAACACAACGTCGCCGTTAGGGATATAATAAAACCAACAAATAACAAGCGTCATCAAACGGATAATATAGCCAAGTCAATTATCCGACAATCACAAAACACAACGACGAAAATCAATATGATTGACCAACCCAACGGTACATCAATCAAAGCGAGCGGCCCGAACAAATGCGGAATCCCACCGCCAAGGGTTGGAAGATCGAAAAAGAGACTAATTTCCCGAACTTGGAAAGGTCACAACGATATATAGATCAATTTGAGACAATATCGAACTCGCTCGAATGACAAAGGTGAGAAAGCGACACGGTCGAAGCATCAACGAACACGGTCAGTCGATACGGTTGGGCCAAGCAGAAGAGAAAGAAAGAAAAATGTGGGTATTACATCATATCACATAAGGTAACCAATAACAACTCGAAAAGAAAATCCACGAGGTATCCTTTTAAAGGAAATCTTTTGAAAATCCTTGGATTTGTATGCTATTTAAAATAAACTTTAAAAGTACTTTTGGTACCTCGATTTGTTTCATCAAAACTTGTAATCAACATACTTTAACCGTCTCATTTGAAATCATTTGAAGTCATCATGCCTCTACGTATCATCATCGCCGTTAACAACTAACAAGTTAACCATGCAAGATCATCAAATCATTCTTACATACTCTAACATTTCCGAATCCGAGTTTGAACTTTACATCGAGTGAGATTTCTCATCTTTCACTATATATTTTTGAAAATAAAAATCGCATTGGTTTTGAAATAAAATATTTTTATGGTGTGAAAGATTTTTGAAATCATTCACTCGAATTAGTTGAAAATGCAACAATACGTTAAAATCATTTTCGAAAATTCTCCCAACACTTCACAAACATCAACGACGGTAACATTTTACAAAATGTTCAAGGTACTTTAAAACAACTCTTTCAAATACCGTCGAGGTTTTATTTGAGAATCCTAGGCCGGCTCGAAAATTTCAAACAGTTTCCAAAGTTCATACGAAGCCGCCGGCTAATCACACTTGCGCAAACTTATGAAAGTTTTAGAAAGGCGTGTTCGAACACACTCGCGGCAAACATAATTTATCCATTTGCCGAACTCAATCAATTATCACTTAGTGCAACGAAAAGAATCATAACGCACATTCATACCAAACAGTTTGTCATTACTTGACAACACACATAGAATCTGATCCGGGTGTTTGATGCTAAGGTTAGGCCTAACGGCTAAAAGAAATGTAGTTCCCTAGCCTCTGTCCAGATGACTAACGCGCTACAACACATATTTAGCGTCGCTACCCATCTTGCATTAGCGCGCGCTAGCCTTACACTTAGCGTGCGCTAACGGTTCTATTTTAGCAACATGATTGCGAACATATACACGACATGACTGGAATCGAAGGTCACAAATAAACAACAACAATATTCGAATCTCGAAGCCATCGATTCACATAATTACAACACATCATGAGCAACCATCAAAAGGCGATTGTCATTCAAAACCGAAAAGTCAAAAACAAGGGTCACGTCTTGAGTATATTTTGTAGAACTCATTTGAGTTCAAAACTCGTGTCTTGAAAACTTATAGTACACGGTGGAAAAGAATTATTAATAATTCGAGTTTTCAGAACTTTCAGCCTTGAGGTCAACATACGAAAATCAACTTTTTCCTCCCTTGGAGGACATTTTAAAAATTTTACGTGACTCCCCGAAAGGATTCGAAAACTTAAAATTCCAAGGTTTATACAAAGATACATTCAGCAATATCATTCTACATTTTAGCGCAAGACGGGAATCAACAAATATATGTCACTTACTCACGATGCTGTTGGGATTCGGTAATTAAAATTGAATTACGCAGCGGAAAATAAAACGGTCCAACCGGATAAAACCAAACCCCAAAAACGGACCGATCAAGCATCATATAAACGAATATAAATAACGAGAAAGATAATCAAAGAATATTTACCCTCGTAGTCCTTTGATGATATAATCTTCGAAGGAAAAACCCGAACAAGCTTTCTCCGGTTACTGACACGAACACGAATCCAATTCGTTTTAGCTTGTTGAATGATCCCACACCGAAATTGCCGAATGTCTCTACGTTATTACGCGTCGGATATTGATCGGAAAAATAAAATATCAATTCGTTCTCAAAGAACACGGCTAGGAATTGATACGGTATTTTTCTTCTCTTCTCTTCTTCCTTTTCTTTCTCTCAAAGATGAACTAGAAAATGGAAGAAAAATTTTCTCCCTTCTATTTTGGAACTCACGGCTGAATTTTGGAGTGTGTTTGTTTGTTATGATTTTTCATCACATAATGTGAAGATATATACATTATATAATGGGGATGATATCAAAATGATGAGATATGAAATCTCATCCTTTTGTCTTCAACCCATTAAACAATTAAACACACAACACACACCACATGGAAGGAAGGGAGGAAAATGAGGGGGGCGGCCCACTAGATTTTAGGTGAGAAAACGAGCCGAGCCACTCGGTTCATGTACCGGACGTTCGCGTGGCTAGTCCGTTAAATACACTTCGTTTTATCCCAAATGTATTTATACTTAATTAATTAATCCAATTAATTAATTTTATCAAATACAAAATTATAATAATATATTTCCAAGAAATAATTATTTATGAATTAAATTAATTACCCAGTAATTAATTTCAATTCACTAGACCGCATGATTTATCAAATAAATCAAATTAGATATCTAATATCTAATATTAATGAAGAGATAATAAATACATATTTATCCATCAAATATCCTTGTGCGCGACTCCGTAGGTCCGTCTTAGTCGGCAATGGGAGGAACTAAGGAGAACGGGTAACACTTAGCCAGTCTGGTGCTTCGTACCGTAACCCAACTAAGAACGAATGATCGGATCATTCCAAAACCATTATGTCGTGAATACCGTATACGTATAAACCCTTCAATCATATGTCCCGGTCAAGTATTAGGGTCACGGAAAAGTCAAACCCTACTGTAACTTGACACTATGCTTTCTGTTAATGTAAACTGAGATCGTCGAGCTCTCGTGTATCAAATACAACTAGCTCTAAATGCTTTGGCCAAAGACTTATAATCTCATTTGCCATTAACCGCATAGGACATTTACCTGCTCACTTACAGGAGAAAGAATTCTATCTTGGTATTCAGTAGAGACTGCTACTTGCCCACTAAGTTGCTTTTCGAGGTTGACCCCACCCACCGGCGATTGGATCAAACTACTCTAATGACTAACTTAATGTCACAAGCACATCTCCTACTGAAACCTCAAGTCAAAGGTCCACGTATACCTATCACAACCTTTCGATCCAGTCATTGACAATCCCTGAGTGATATCCATGTGACCGAATCGAGGTGAGTCGTGTTCGAGTATACTAATCTCACTAGCATACCTATAACGTGTGCTCCCACTAACCCTTAGTGAATACCGGTACTCTACAGGTCAAAGTACACATTATACAAGTCTTGTCTAAACTTATTGCCCAGTTAAGTTTTATCGACTTGCGAACGAGTTAAGCATTCGAGCTCTAAACACTTCGAGTGCTTATCTCCTTATCTCCATAAGGAGTAGAATGTTTGCTCTCAAATGCAAGGACTATTATTCTATATATCAAATCACAATGCCAGTGATATACAATAATATAGAAATAATTATTGCCTTGTTAAATTTTCATAATTACAATACATATGCTCTCACTCTCTCATCCTCTGAGTGGCATTCGAGGGCATATCTCTAACAGATGCACCTTCAAATACTAACTACATAACACAGAATCACACAGGCTCGTATAGCTCATGGTACAACCTGTAGTAAGGAGACTTACATCCACAGATCGCACGAAGATGATGGCTGCACCCTCATAATAATCACGGCCGACATTCAAAACGACGCGTCGCGACACGACCCAGTCATACAAAATCTGACAATACAAGACTCCACAACACATAACTCGACCCGACAGCCTAGGTTTCCTCAACCTAAGCTCTGATACCATAATTGTAACATCCCCAGATCGAACCGGGAATATTACACGCCGCAGACCCTCTCCGCGAGGATCCACCTGGCTAGACATCTAAGCAACACATTACATTACATACCGACGAATCAAAATAACGAACCAATACACCGATTTGGTCTTTCGACACTGACTTACAAATAAAAATACATAAACTCATCCAGACTCATACCCACGCAAGGGTAAAATACTTGCAACAACGAACAATAGGACAGCGGAAAAGACAATACGATGGACTCCAACTAACTGAACCCAAAACTAGCCTTCGTGTGATTAGTATCATTCGTCTTTCATCATCCCTCGTGCCGATCCTGTGTCTTGCTCCCGAAAACCTGCATGTACCTGGACACAATACAGATATCTACCCCCCGATTACTTGGGGGTTAGCAAAACTCCACTGTTTTGCTAGTGCAAGTATAAAATGAAAATACGAGCCATACACAACACATTCCGAGAATACAACGAAAGACTTCCCGAGGTATATTTAGTTAAAAAATAGTTCAAGTCTTGAAAGTAGAAACGAAGTAAGTAAGCACTTTGAAAACATTTCCAAATCTCGGGAGTTTTAAAAGCATTAGAAATTGAAAAGTTCTTAAATTCCTCGAAAATCATTTAGGGTCACAGCCCCAAAGTTCTTTTTCCAAAATGCAAATCCGTTAACAAAATGCGGGGTCCACGACCCAACCATTACGGTCACAAAACACAGGGTCCACGACCCGATCACCCACTTCAATTCACTTACGAGGGCACATTTCACATAACACATTATTCCTATGTCATTCTAGCCAAGCACCAAGACTCGATATATCATGTCTCTCGACCCCGGCGTAAAGCATTGTGATACTCCTGACAATATCACAATTAATCATCAAAACATCAACATCAATATCACGAAACCACACTTGGTAACCCGTGGCCGTACCCATTAGTATCGGCCCCCGGAGGCCCCGTCGGACCGTCCCCAGTGGGAAACCACTTCCACGGCCGTACCCATTAGTATCGGCCCCGGAGGTCCCGTCGAACCGTCCCAGTGGAAGAACATCAACACACGCACCCAAGTTCACTTAGTGGCCGTACCCATTAGTATCGGCCCCCGGAGGCCACATGCCATCCCTGTGGAAGAACAACAACATACGCACCCAAGTCCACTTCCGTGGCCGTACCCATTAGTATCGGCCCCCGGAGGCCTCACGCCATCCCAGTGGAAGAGTAACAACTCGATTTCAAAACCACGACTCTCAAAGGTCAAACACACAAAATATATATAGTCGAGGTACCTTGCTAGAATGGCCAAATTATCCAACACATACTCACGACCCAGAACTATATCAATTCACAAGGGAGCACAAGATTTCAACAGCACCGTACGACACAATCGATATCACAAAAACTCAATATATTCATCCATAACCACGGGACTCCAAGCACATAATTTGACAAGAGAATTACACTTTACATTTACCGACGCCATAATCATACATAATGACATCATACGAAAGTAAGGTGATCCTATACTCGAAACTAGCACACATAATCAACTAAGCATATTAATTCCCGACCCACACGGGTCACCTTTACGAAAACCATGATGGTAAATACACCGATTCTTTTGAAAAATGATTATAAATATTTATTTGGCACATATCGGCATTTAGCAACCATTATATCCACAAAACACGTAATGTATGGGCAAGATACTTGCCTCGAATAAGAACAACGCGGAGAATCGACCGAAGTAGGTTGGCCCGAACCGACTACGAACCCGCCGACTCCACCGAACGCCAACTCACGTTCATAAACTACGAAGGACAATAATAACAATGAAATGAATTCCATAACACGACTCAAAGCCGTTGAATTCAAAGAACAAATGACGAAAGTTCAAGGATTTCCCCCAAAACGGCCAAGAACACGATTCGTTCCGTCAAATCACGAAAACGGAATTCCAAGTTGAAATATGGATATACAATCTATAGAATATGTTTAACAACATCATTTAACCATAATCGATCCATCGAAAACGGATGAAAAACGAGATCGGGGACAAATCCCCCGAAAAGTCAATTCGAAGGAAATCAAGAAATATACTTCGATTCGACGAAGAACAATGGATTAAATGATGTTAAACACGAGAATACTACCAAGATTAATCATACCCATCATGAATTAATCAACAACACGGAACGAATCGGACGAAAATGCAAAAACCCCCAAATTCACGAAATTAGGGTTCTAAGGAAGATTACCTTGATTCGCTGGATCAAAGGATGATAACGGATGATTGATTGATGTTATGAACTCAAGAACTTCATGGATTTGTTGTTAAACAACATGGCTTCGTCACCCATGAATCGCCAGCCGCGGACGGAGAAGGAAGGAAATGAAAAACGAAGGGAAAAGTGGCTGGTCTGTCATATATATACTGGGCCGGAACTAGCGTGCGCTAGCCTTCCCGGACTAGCGTGCGCTATCGGCCAGTACCGGCCGAGCACTCTCGGCCATGGCCCGTATGACCCGGCACCACCGACCAATTCTGCCGACCATGACTCGTCCACCCGACTCCCGCTAGCGTGGGCTACGGCCGGAAGCCTGCGCGCGCTTGACATCCGATAGCCACCGGACTAACAAACTTACCCAGTAACGTCGCTAGTCGGCCGGCGGCGTCGCTACCTGCCGATTAGCGTGCGCTACGGCCAAAGATGGCGTGCGCTACTCGCCGATCTGGCCGAGTCGAGAACCTCGAATCCATACGCCGGGCGATAGCGTCGCTAGGCCACCGATAAGCGTCGCTACACTGCCGGTTAGCGCGCAGCCTTCCGGCAGTAGCATGCGCTCGCCGGTTCTCGCGCACTGTCCGGCGGTGCTGCAATCGTCCGGCGATCCATAACCGTCCGGCGATGCAGACCACCGTGGCTCGGCGACCCGATTTCCAAACGTGCGAGCGAACACGACGAAAAGTTCGCGGACAACATCAACGACCGAAATGAAAACATAATACCATAATTAGTCATACGCGACCAAGAAACGGGTCGAGACAACAATTACAGATACGGATACCCGTAACTTTCAAGAAATTACAAAATGGCCCAAAACGCCCGGAAATCACGATACGTGATCGAATAACCAAACCGAAGTTCACAACACGTCTAACAAAGTTAAACGGACTTACGGGAAACTCGAAACAGTAGTTTCGAACGAGATTCGTAAGAACCGAACTCAAGTGCGGAAAAGTCGTTAAAAAGCACGGAACTCAACAAATTGACTCCGAAACGAACCCGGAGGTCAAAAAGTGTAGAATTAATCATTCTCAGAATGATGAAACGATCATGAGCGAGTCGTCAAAACGGACTTCGGCCGAAAAAATAAATTTACCGGAAATCGAAAATTGCGGATATTACAGTCGGTCTACGATCACCCACACTATATTCATTCCGATCTTCGTCCTTGGCAAGCTCATGACAAAATCCATGGAGATATCCTCCCATTTCCATTCCGGGATGGGAAGTGGTTTCAACAACCCGGCTGGCCGTTGATGCTCGATTTTGACTTGCTGACAAGTCAAACACTTAGCCACAAACTGAATTACCTCATTCTTCATGTCGTTCCACCAGAAATTTTTCCTCAAATCTTTATACATCTTACTCGAGCCCGGATGTACTGAGTAAGGCGACGCATGAGCCTCTCGCATAATACTCTGTCTCAATCCAATTCGTTCGGAACACAAAGCCGATCTTGGAATCTCAACACACCATCCTCATGTATCACGAATCCCGGGGCTTTTCCCTTCTCCACATTCTCTCGGAGCTGAACAAACATCGGGTCCTCTAACTATCCCGACTTAATGTCGTCGACTAAAGACGACGAAATCTCAAGTGTACGCAAATGCCCGGAACTCTCTGGTAGCACAATCGCAATGCTCAACCTCATAAACTCTCGCTGAAGTCCTGACTAAGCCGTAAGTAACTCAAGCGCCCGAAGTGATACCGATTTATGGCTCAAGGCATCTGCTACTACATTAGCTTTACCCGGATGATAAAGTCTCTGTTAGGAATACTTGTTAGATTTTGATGATGTCATTAATATAAAATCAAATGTTTATTACTTAGCAAAAATGTAAGGAAGAACCAAATGAGTATCTTCCATAGGCCAAATATGTTAAGTATAAAACTTGGCAAAATGTAAAGAAGAACCAAATGAGTATATTCTGTAGGCCAAAAATTAGTTAGGCTAAAAATAGGCTAAGTACTGAGTACAGCTAAGTTCATCAGAGAGGATCAGTCGAGTCGAGTCAGAGTAGTCCTGGTCAACATAATTTATCAGAGAAGTTTGACCAGACTGCAGCCAAGGTACCTCAGGGAAGTCACCTGATCAGATAAGTCACAAACAGTGAACATCAGAGAGGACCAGACTGCAGAGATGTTAGCTGCTCATCAGCCTACTCGA
Source organism: Orobanche coerulescens (assembly GCA_033398695.1). Classification (NCBI taxonomy): domain Eukaryota; kingdom Viridiplantae; phylum Streptophyta; class Magnoliopsida; order Lamiales; family Orobanchaceae; genus Orobanche; species Orobanche coerulescens. Next base: position 189,981,404 of record CM065802.1, on the reverse strand, counting down.
AGTCAGCCAAGTACTCCAAAGTCCACGTCAGCATGCGTTGAAAAGTCAAGTATTACGGAAAGTCACATGCAACGTGAAGAGACAAATTGGAGTGATTCCCGCAAGAGATATGATTTAAATAAATCATCCAGACCCACCTTGAAGACTTTAATCGTTTTATATTCAAAAGATTCGGCGCTCACATGCAGAAGTCTTCACAACGGTCGGAAGATAAAATAAAATAATGGGAATCCAGCCTTGCAACGTTCAGAAAGATTAAACAAAGAAGTCTCCCTCCAACGGACGGATTTGTTCAAAAGATTTGCAACGGCTACAAGGAAAAAGCTCAGAGATCGTGACCTATATATATCCGAAGATTTGAAGCCGAGCAATCACCGGTGCGAACATACTTTCAAGCGATCAAAGCAATCAAGCAATCTAAAGCAATCAATATCATCGTGAAAAGAGCGGTTCTAAGAGTTCATACTTAAAGAAGCTCTTAGTTGGAGAAAACAAAAACTCTTGTCTATAATCCTGAGTACGGGGTACTTCACTGGTTGAAGTAAGAGACTGTAAAGGCATCCAAGGATCGAGGATCAAGAGGTGCAAGGCAGTCAAGTGTGTACAACAGCACGAATTTCCACTGGTTGGAAGCTGTTGTAGTGTGGTTTGAATCACTGTAATATTTATCACAGGTTGAAAATTATAGTGAATTCATCTCCAACTGGTTTGGAGAAAAGTGGATTAGTAGAGGATTACCCCACCTCTGATACCACTATAATCGCCTGCGTTCTTTACTGCTTTATTGCATCATACTTTTAACTGCTGCATTCATTGTTAAGTGTTTCATTAGTTGCTTTCTATTCGTCATCAGTTGACTTCCGCATATATTAAAGAACAAACGACTCCAAGTCATTTGTTTACCTTTCAGCTGAAGAAACTCACTCTTCGTGAAAAAGAGTTTAAGAGTTTCTACAAGTCTATTCACCCCCCCTAGACTTGTACCTGGACGACTTGTGACCTACAAGTGGTATCAGAGAGGTTGGTTCATTTATTTCACGAACCAGATCTATATCAGATATATATCTTTACTCTCACTTTATAATGGAACACATGCACTCTAGACTCCCTCTGTTTTCAGTTGACGAGTATGATCTGTGGAAGATGCAGGCACACTTATCTTCGATTCATGACGACATGTGGTGCATCATCGAGGACGGTCCATTCGTCTTTGAGAAGGACAACACAGCAGAGGGGATCGCAGCAGGGAAGCCATAGAAGATTCCTAAGAAGAGGACAGAGCTGACTCCCAAAGAAAGAAAGCTGGCCAATCTTGATAACCGGGCCAGAGATGTGTTATATCAAACTCTTGACAAATCCACCATGGTCAAGATCAAGAACTGTAAGAATGCCAAAGAAATCTGGAACACATTAGCCCTAATGTGTGAAGGAACGGAGCTGATCAAGGAAAACAAGCTGTCAATTGCTATCCAAAAATTTGACAACTTTAAAATGAAGAATGGTGAATCCATAGATCAAGTGGACACAAGGTTCACTGAGATTATTAATAAGATCAACTCCCTCGGCAAAACCTATGGCAACAGGGAAATGGCACTAAAGGTTCTCAGATCTCAACCCCGAATGGAGCATGAAGGCCGTGGCCATGAGAGAGTCCAAGGACCTGAATAAAATAAAGATCCAGGAGCTGTTCTCTGATCTGAAGGCTTATGAGTTCGAGCTTCCAAGTTCATCCTCAACTGAGCCTGCAGAGAAGGGAATCGCATTTGCAGCCGAGTCCCCTGCCAAGAGCCTATCTGATGTAAAGCCTCCAAATCCATTAGATTTTGAGGAAGAAATGGCGTTTATAATGCAAAGGTTCAGCAATTTTAGAAAGAACTACTCCAAGTACAAGAAAAATTATAAGGAAAATCAAGAAGGAACCGGAAGGTGGAAGTGGAAAGTAGAATGCTACAATCTGTCACAAAATAGGACACATCCAAATGGGTATCTGAGCTCAAGAAGGACGAAACCAAGAAGGAGGTGGGCAGAAAAGAAGATAGAAGAAAGGCCCTCATCGGAGAAGACCAGGAGCATGTCGAATCAAGCAGCGGATTCTTTTCTGATGAAGATGAGGAGTATGACTGCCTGATGGCAAACCTAGCTGATGAAGAGGTAACTTCTAAACCCACCGGTTCAAATAATAGCTCAGCCATGTCACAAGATATGGATCTACACAAATCGCTAAATCATTTATTTAAAGATTTTGAAACACTCAAATCTGCACACCAAACTGTATCAGCAGAGAAGACTCAGCTGCAAGATGAGAATAGGCAGCTGAAAAATGATTTCGAAAAACTCAGCCTAGATTTAAATAAGGTTGAGATAACTGCAGCTGACTTTAAAAACCAGGCTGACGTTAATACAGCTGAGATAAACAGACTAACCATTTTACTTAAAGAAAAATCAGCTGCACTTACTCATGCCAAAAACGAGTTTACTAAGCTGACACAGGTGAATAAGACTCAGGCGCAGGAAATAACCTCCCTGAAGGCGTCTTCAACCCTGGAAGAATTGTGCACTAATAAAAGGCCACTATATTCCAAATCAGGCCTTGGATATGATCCTCACACTCCCCCTAGTTCTAAAAGAAAATTTATCAAGGGAGAAACAATTGTCTCGACTGTTGAGCCTACGTATAAACCAATATTCAAAAACAGGCAACATCCAAGTCAAATGTCTAGGCTGCAGTCAGGTTACACCAGGCAGCCACCTAGACAGGCGACTAGGCAATGGCCCAGGCAAAAACAACAGCCCAGACAACATGCCCACTATTACCAACAACTCCCTAAAAACAGATTTCATAATGGGAGGGGCAGATGGAAACCTCAAGGGTTATCCTAATTACCAAAATGAACAAGTGTGGAGACCACAAAGATTTAATAAATGGTCTCAGCCTAGATTTAGAAATGGCCCACACTATCAACATTTTGAGGAATATCCGGTATACAATCCAAACAGGAGATTCAGACCTCGACCTTACACACCTTATGAGGGTTATAATAATAATTTCTATAATCCAAGGAGAAATCAATTCTCCAGGAAACCAGCTAACCCCAAAGGACCCACACAGATTTGAGTAGCTAAATCTCTGCTTGTCTGATTGCAGAAAAGGTGGAAGGACTACAACCACATCTCCACAAGCTCAAATTTTGGAGGTGAAGAATGGTTTGTAGATTCTGGATGCTCGAGGCATATGACCGGGAACAAGAAGATGCTGTCCAAATACACTAAAGAAAGAGGTCCCGATGTAACCTTTGGAGATAGCTCTAGAGGACAGACAAAAGGCTTTGGAGAGCTGCACCGAGGAAACATTGTGATATCCAAAGTTCATTATGTCAAAGGGCTCAAGTACAACCTCCTGAGCATAAGCCAATTCTGTGACGAGAAGAACCTAGTAGTATTCACCATCTTGAAGTGTATGGTAATATATATCTTATCTGGAGAAGTAAAGCTACAAGGTTTCAGAAGGAGAGATGTCTACATGATTGATTGGAACACAGGAACAGCTAACTCCTGTTTTCTATCCAAGAAAATGGATGGTTGTGGCACAAAAGACTATGTCACCTGAACTTCAAAGCCATCAACAAGATTAGTTCTCAGAAGCTGGTCAGAGGACTTCCAAATGAAGCATTCAAGAAGGAAGCACTTTGTGATGCATGTCATAAAGGAAAGCAGACAAGGGCATCGTTCAAGCCAGTTCAGCCTACAACGCTCACAACAAGGATCTTAGATCTACTCCACATGGATCTATTTGGTCCTATCAAGCCAAGGACTCTGAGCGGCCGGAAGCATGCACTTGTAATAGTAGATGATTATTCAAGGTACACTTGGATTATCTTCCTATACAAGAAAAGTGAAACCTTGACCAAGTTACCTGAGCTGCTGAGAAGGATCCAGAATGAGAAATCCCTATCCATAATCAAGATCGGATCGGATAGAGGAGGAAAGTTTCTCAACAAGGCGATAAGCGATTACAATGATCGAATGGGATCCAAGATGAGCTCTCAGAGCCGGGACGCCCAGCGTAATGGTGTTGCTGAAAGAAGAAACAGAACTCGAAGGAAGCAAGGTCCATGATTGCGAGCGACCTACAAAGGTTACAGGGTGAAGTCATCAACACACTGTCACACCTGCAGGAGTATGATAGTAGGGAGACATGGCAAAACTCCCTATGAGGTTTGGAATAATAGAAATCCTACTGTTGCTTACTTTCATGTTTTTGGTTGTAAGTGTTTCATCCAAAACAACGGTAAAACACAACTAAATGCCTTTGATGCTAAAACTGATGACGGTCTCTTTATGGGATATTCACAAAGGAGCAAGGCATATAGAGTTTTTAATAAAAGAACCTTAGTTGTGGAAGAAACACCCCATGTTGTTTTTGATGAATCTACCGTTGAGTACAGGAAACAAGTTGAGCTAATTGAGAACAAGCTCAAGTCAGCAACCCTTGAAGAAGTCATTGTACATGACACTGGAATGGTGGACTCACCTGCAGACCAGCCTGATGACCCAACTGCAGCTGCTGAAGATCCAACTGTAGATCAGACAGGATCACCAAACCTATCTGATCCAGTTGCTGCTGAAGAAGACCCAACCGTAGCTGATAAAGACTCATCTGCAGATCAGAACCAAACTGCAGATGACAAGACGGTAGCTGATCCAGTTTCATACCAGAACCCAGCTGATGCAGAAATCCACCAAGGCAATCCAACAGGGGGAACAAACCCAGAAGAGGACGACATCCCCAAGTGGATCAAGGATCACCCAATCCAGCAAATAATTGGAAAGTTGACTGATGGAGTTAAGACAAGACAGTCAACCCTACCAGCAGGAATGGCGATGTTCTCATGTTTTATGTCGCAAATTGAACCCAAGACAACAGAACAAGCCTTGGAAGATTATTCATGGATTAGTGACATGCAAGAGGAATTGGAGCAGATGGAAAGAAACAAAGTTTGGGAACTAACAGACAGACCTTATCACAAGAAGGTTATTGGAACCAAATGGGTGTACAAAAACAAGAGTGATGAAGACGGAGCTGTTGTTAGGAATAAGGCCAGACTTGTAGCAAAAGGTTATGCACAGTGTGAAGGAATAGATTTTGATGAAACCTATGCACCTGTTGCAAGATTAGAGGCCATCAGACTATTCCTCGCATATGCTGCATTCAAAGACTTTGAAGTATATCAGATGGATGTAAAGAGTGCTTTTCTAAATGGAATCCTAGAAGAAGAAGTCTATGTAGAGCAACCCCCAGGTTTTGTCAAAGGAGACAAAGTCTATAAGCTGTTGAAGGCTCTTTATGGACTCAAGCAAGCACCAAGAGCGTGGTATGAAACACTGTCTGTGTTTCTTGAGAAAAATGGTTTTTGCAAAGGAAAGGTGGACAAGACCCTATTCAGAGTGGAGCACGAAGGCCACATATTAATAGTCCAGATTTATGTGGATGACATCATATTCGGATCAACCAATCCAGAGCTATGCGAGAAATTCTCCAATCTCATGCAAGGAGAATTTGAGATGAGTATGATGGGAAAGCTTAACTTCTTTCTCGGACTACAAGTTAAGCAGATGGAAAAAGGAATTTTCATCAACCAAGCAAAGTATACCAGAGACCTTATCAAGAGATATGGAATGGAATCAGCCAAGCCCGCAAGAATTCCTATGAGCACAAGTACTCACCTGGATGCAGACGAGGCAGGCATATCAGTGGACTCAACCCACTACAGAGGACTCATTGGATCTCTTCTGTACCTCAATGCAAGCAGTCCAGACATATCCTATGCCGTAGGAGTTTGTGCACGATTCCAGTCCAAGCCGAAGCAATCACACCTAGATGCAGCCAAGAGGATAATAAAGTACCTTAAGTCTACAATCAATGTTGAACTATGGTATCCCAAGGATGATAATTTCGAGCTGTCAGGATACTCAGATGCGGATTTCGCAGGATGCAAAATCAACAGGAAGAGCACTAGTGGAACGTGTCAATTCCTAGGAACCATACTGATATCCTGGTTTAGCAAGAAGCAGGTTTCTAACTCTATCTCCACTACAGAGTCAGAATACCTAGCTGCAGGTAGCTGTTGTGCAGATTCTATGGATCAGACAACAGTTAAGGGATTATAATATCATTGCCAACAAGTTCCAATCTGGTGTGACAATAATAGTGCTATTGCAATAACCAACAATCCGGTTTTGCATTCAAGGACGAAGCACATTGATGTTAAGCACCATTTCATTAGAGACCATGTGCTTAACAAGAGGGTTAGAGTTGAAAGAGTCAGCACAGACTACCAGATAGCTGACATCTTTACCAAACCCTTGCCAGAAGAAAGATTTTTGGAGCTGAGCAGAGATCTTGGATTACTAGATTGGGAATCTAGTACTGAAGCAAGTTGAAGCATTCAGAGGAAGGACGGACCCAGCTAAAAAAATCAGATCCTAGCTGATGCAGGCAAGAAGACGAAGGACGGACAAAGCAACCTAGCTGATCAGAATATCAGGCGAGAAGTCAACTCACCTGATACAGAGCGGTCAACGGTCAACAAATCAGACCAGCTAAGTTTTCTAAACTGGCCTCTGAATATTTAATTATTATTTGCCATAGCTATAATATTATTATATTAATTTTGGTTAACAAATGGCATTTAAATATACATTTTTCTAAGCCAAGTGGCAATTTTAATACACGCGTCAATCGCTTATTAAAGCGACCTCCACGGTGGCTAATCAGAATCAACCGTCAAATTTTAAAAAATGGGCCACCGATTCTAATTTGAAATTCAAAAGAATATCAAAAGGCGTACCACTGTTTCAAATATATAATGAATTAATACATACGTCTTTTCATCTTCTTTATAAGGGAAGAATACCTTTCACTTTACCCTTTACGCTTTCAAACCCTAGATTTTTCAGAGCAAAAATTTCTTGAACACCAAATACACTAAATCTTTTGATTGCAGAAATGGCAACCTACTTCGAAGGCGTAAATATGAAGGCGGTCAAGGACCAGATCATCTTCTCGCTGGTCATTGACTTTGAAGGCTTATTGGAAGCGAATTTGGAAGATTATGATGTGTACAACCTGATTCGCCCAATGAAGCTCAATGGGATCTACCCATTCCTTGATGTCAACCTGCAACATCTGTTCAAGGAGGATGTCATCGAGTTCTATCGCGAAGCTTGTATGATTCAAGACGGAATTCGAAGCACTGTTCGCGGAAGGCAAATCGACATAACGCGAGAGTCGATTCGCAGAGTTTTCGGTTTGAAGCATCACGGCATAGCCGCAAGCTCTCAAGCGATCTTCTTTGAAATCGAAGAAGATTAAGGTGGAGAATATCCCGTAAAAGCTGAAGCTAACTGCCAAGAGAAATGAGCTTAAGAAAGTGTTTCGTCTTGCATTGGACATAACCAACAAGATAATCATGGGGATGGCTTAGCTATGACCAACTGCCGTCAAAGAAATTTATGGTCTTGGGAGCACTAATTCGGGAAGAAGAAATCGATCATGGATTACATCTTCAGGCAACTCGCTCGAGAGGTCAACAAAGTCGAGTGGCTTGACGATGAGAAGAGATTCAAAACAAAGCTGGCATTTGGAACGCAACTAAGTTGGTTTTTGGAAAAGACTGGTGTGGCAAAGGGAAGCACTGACCCCTTCCACCCCAACAAAAGACTTGGTCATATGGACCACGAGAAGGTGAGGAAATTCGGAGGCGCAAAGAGAGCAGCTCAGATGCTGAAGTACCTACCTGAATCAAGGCCATATCCGAGATACTATTCATCAGGAGAGTCGGACAGACCTGCAGCCGATATCGCAACTGCAGTCGAGTCAGACACCGAGTCCGACGACACTCCCATTGCAGTCAGATTTAAGAGAAGGCGACCAGCCCCTGAAGGACCTTCTATTCTGCAGTCATCACCAGAACCCTCTCCCAAGAGGCTAGTCCCGCAACCGTCCGGCCATACACAACACATTCCAAGAATACAACGAAAGACTTCCCGAGGTATATTTAGTTAAAAAATAGTTCAAGTCTTGAAAGTAGAAACGAAGTAAGTAAGCACTTTGAAAACATTTCCAAATCTCGGGAGTTTTAAAAGCAATAGAAATTGAAAAGTTCTAAAATTCCTCGAAAATCATTTAGGGTCACAGCCCCAAAGTTCTTTTTCCAAAATGCAAATCCGTTAACAAAATGCGGGGTCCACGACCCAACCATTACGGTCACAAAACACAGGGTCCACGACCCGATCACCCACTTCAATTCACTTACGAGGGCACATTTCACATAACACATTATTCCTATGTCATTCTAGCCAAGCACCAAGACTCGATATATCATGTCTCTCGACCCCGAGCGTAAAGCATTGTGATACTCCGGACAAAAACACAAATAATCAACAAAACAACAACAACAATAACACACAAACCACACATGGAAACCCGTGGCCGTACCCATTAGTATCGCCCCCGCAGGCCCCGTCGGACCGTCCCCAAAGTGGAAACCACTTCCACGGCCGTACCCATTAGTATCGGCCCCGCAGGTCCCGCGAACCGTCCCCAGGTGGAAGAACATCAACACACGCACCCAAGTTCACTTCCGTGGCCGTACCCATTAGTATCGGCCCCCAGAGGCCACATGCCATCCCCAGGTGGAAGAACAACAACATACGCACCCAAGTCCACTTCCGTGGCCGTACCCATTAGTATCGGCCCCCAGAGGCCTCACGCCATCCCCAGGTGGAAGAGTAACAACTCAGATTTCAAAACCACGACTCTCAAAGGTCAAACACACAAAATATATATAGTCGAGGTACCTTGCTAGAATGGCCAAATTATCCAACACGTACTCACGACCCAGAACTATATCAATTCACAAGGGAGCACAAGATTTCAACAGCACCGTACGACACAATCCAATATCACAAAAACTCAATATATTCATCCATAACCACGGGACTCCAAGCACATAATTTGACAAGAGAATTACACTTTACATTTACCGACGCCATAATCATACATAATGACATCATACGAAAGTAAGGTGATCCTATACTCGAAACTAGCACACATAATCAACTAAGCATATTAATTCCCGACCCACACGGGTCACCTTTACGAAAACCATGATGGTAAATACACCGATTCTTTTGAAAAATGATTATAAATATTTATTTGGCACATATCGGCATTTAGCAACCATTATATCCACAAAACACGTAATGTATGGGCAAGATACTTGCCTCGAATAAGAACAACGCGGAGAATCGACCGAAGTAGGTTGGCCCGAACCGACTACGAACCCGCCGACTCCACCGAACGCCAACTCACGTTCATAAACTACGAAGGACAATAATAACAATGAAATGAATTCCATAACACGACTCAAAGCCGTTGAATTCAAAGAACGAATGACGAAAGTTCAAGGATTTCCCCCAAAACGGCCAAGAACACGATTCGCTCACAAATCACGAAACGGAATTCCAAGTTGACATATGGATATACAATCCATAGAATATGTTTAACAACATCATTTAACCATAATCGATCCATCGAAAACGGATGATAAACGAGATCTGGGACAAATCCCCCGAAAAGTCAATTCGAAGGAAATCAAGAAATATACTTCGATTCGACGAAGAACAATGGATTAAATGATGTTAAACACGAGAATACTACCAAGATTAATCATACCCATCATGAATTAATCAACAACACGGAACGAATCGGACGAAAATGCAAAAACCCCCAAATTCACGAAATTAGGGTTCTAAGGAAGATTACCTTGATTCATTGGATCAAAGGATGATAACGGATGATTGATTGATGTTATGAACTCAAGAACTTCATGGATTTGTTGTTAAACAACATGGCTTCGTCACCCATGAATCGCCACCGCGGACGGAGAAGGAAGGAAATGAAAACGAAGGGAAAAGTGGTCGTCTGTCATATATATATCGGGGAACTAGCGCGGCGCTAGCCTTCCGGACTAGCGTGCGCTTATCGGCCAAGACTGCCGAGCACTCTCGGCCATGGCCCGCATGACCCAAAGACCACCGACCAGTCCGCCGACCATGACTCGTCCACCCGACTCCCGCTAGCGTGCGCTACGGCCAAGCCTCGCGCGCTTAGCCGACTTGGCCCAAAGAGCTAAATGGACTAACAAACTTACCTGTAACGTCGCTAGTCGGCCGGCAGCGTCGCTACCCCTCGGTTAGCGTGCGCTACGACCGACGTGGCGTGCGTTACCCGCCGATCCCGACCGAGTCCGTAACCTCGTAATCCTTCCGCCTGTGCCCGATAGCGTCGCTAAAGCCACCTGATAGCGTCGCTACACTGCCGGTAGCGCGCAGCCTTCCGGCAGTAGTGTGCGCTACGCCGGTTCCTGCCGCACCTGTCCGGCCGGTGTCCGCAATCGTCCGGCCAGTCCCGCAACCGTCCGGCCAGTACCCGACCACCAGGGCTCGACGACCCGATTTCCGAAAACGTACGGAACGAACACGACGAAAAGTTCGCGGACAACATCAACGGCCCGAAATGAAAACATAATACCATAATTAGTCATACGCGACCAAGAAACGGGTCGAGACATTATTACAGATACGGATACCCGTAACTTTCAAGAAATTACAAAATGGCCCAAAACGCCCGGAAATCACGATACGTGATCGAATAACCAAACCGAAGTTCACAACACGTCTAACAAAGTTAAACGGACTTATGGGAAACTCGAAACAGCAGTTTCGAACGAGATTCGTAAGAACCGAACTCAAGTGCGGAAAAGTCGTTAAAAAGCACGGAACTCAACAAAACGACTCCGAAACGAACCCGGAGGTCAAAAAGTGTAGAATTAATCATTCTCAGAATGATGAAACGGTCATGAGCGAGTCGTCAAAACGGACTTCCGAAAAGAAATTTACCTGAAATCGAAAATTTCGGATATTACATTCTACACACCTTAAACGAAGTTTCGTCCCGAAACTTAAAACAAGTAGGGGAAGAAATATTCCGCCAGAAAACTCAACAAGATACACAAGAATGCGTAACTAACGCCCAACGGCGAAATGTTACAAACAATGCAAAGGAATAAACGGCGTGAAAACACGCTCCACGGCGACCAACACAACGTCATTGTTAGGGATATAATAAAACCAACAAATAACAAGCGTCATCAAACGGATAATATAGCCAAGTCAATTATCCGACAATCACAAAACACAACGAACGAAAATCAATATGATTGACCAACCCAACGGTACATCAATCAAAACGCGAGCCAACCGAACAAATGCGAATCCCACCGCCCAAGGGTTGGAAGATCGAAAAAGAGACTAATTTCCGAACATGGAAAGGTCACAACGGTATATAGATCAATTTGGGACAATATCGTAACTCGCTCGAATGACAAAGGTGAGAAACGACACTGTGTCAAGCATCAACGAACACAATGAGTCGATACGGTTGGACGAAACAAGAGAAAGAAAGAAAAATGTGGGTATTACATCATATCACATAAGGTAACCAATAACAACTCGAAAAGAAAATCCACGAGGTATCCTTTTAAAGGAAATCTTTTGAAAATCCTTGGATTTGTATGCTATTTAAAATAAACTTTAAAAGTACTTTTGGTACCTCGGTTTGTTTCATCAAAACTTGTAATCAACATACTTTAACCGTCTCATTTGAAATCATTTGAAGTCATCATGCCTCTACGTATCATCATCGCCGTTAACAACTAACAAGTTAACCATGCAAGATCATCAAATCATTCTTACATACTCTAACGTTTCCGAATCCGAGTTTGAACTTTACGTCGAGTGAGATTTCTCATCTTTCACTATATATTTTTGAAAATAAAAATCGCATTGGTTTTGAAATAAAATATTTTTATGGTGTGAAAGATTTTTGAAATCATTCACTCGAATTAGTTGAAAATGCAACAATACGTTAAAATCATTTTCGAAAATTCTCCCAACACTTCACAAACATCAACGATGGTAACATTTTACAAAATGTTCAAGGTACTTTAAAACAACTCTTTCAAATACCGTCGAGGTTTTATTTGAGAATCCTAGGCCGGCTCGAAAATTTCAAACAGTTTCCAAAGTTCATACGAAGCCGCCGGCTAATCACACTTGCGCAAACTTATGAAAGTTTTAGAAAGGCGTGTTCGAACACACTCACGGCAAACATAATTTATCCATTTGCCGAACTCAATCAATTATCACTTAGTGCAACGAAAAGAATCATAACGCACATTCATACCAAACAGTTTGTCATTACTTGACAACACACATAGAATACAGTCCCGGGTGTTTGACTGCTAAGGTTAGGCCTAACGGCTAAAAGAAATGTAGTTCCCTAGCCTCTGTCCGGACTGACTAACGCGCGCTACAACACATATTTAGCGTGCGCTACCCATGCTGCATTAGCGCGCGCTAGCCTTACACTTAGCGTGCGCTAACGGTTCTATTTTAGCAACATGATTGCGAACATATACACGACATGACTGGAATCGAAGGCCACAAATAAACAACAACAATATTCGAATCTCGAAGCCATCGATTCACATAATTACAACACATCATGAGCAACCATCAAAAGGCGATTGTCATTCAAAACCGAAAAGTCAAAAACAAGGGTCACGTCTTGAGTATATTTTGTAGAACTCATTTGAGTTCAAAACTCGTGTCTTGAAAACTTATAGTACACAGTGGAAAAGAATTATTAATAATTCGAGTTTTCAGAACTTTCAGCCTTGAGGTCAACATACGAAAATCAACTTTTTCCTCCCTTGGAGGACATTTTAAAAATTTTACGTGACTCCCCGAAAGGATTCGAAAACTTAAAATTCCAAGGTTTATACAAAGATACATTCAGCAATATCATTCTACATTTTAGCGGGAATCAACAAATATATGTCACTTACTCACGATGCTGTTGGGATTCGGTAATTAAAATTGAATTACGTAGCGGAAAATAAAACGGTCCAACCGGATAAAACCAAACCCCAAAAACGGACCGATCAAGCATCATATAAACGAATATAAATAACGAGAAAGATAATCAAAGAATACTTACCCTCGTAGTCCTTTGATGATATAATCTTCGAAGGAAAAACCCGAACAAGCTTTCTCCGGTTACTGACACGAACACGAATCCAATTCGTTTTAGCTTGTTGAATGATCCCACACCGAAATTGTCGAATGTCTCTACGTTATTACGCGTCGGATATTGATCGGAAAAATAAAATATCAATTCGTTCTCAAAGAACACGGCTAGGAATTGATACGGTATTTTTCTTCTCTTCTCTTCTTCCTTTTCTTTCTCTCAAAGATGAACTAGAAAATGAAAGAAAAATTTTCTCCCTTCTATTTTGGAACTCACGGCTGAATTTTGGAGTGTGTTTGTTTGTTATGATTTTTCATCACATAATGTGAAGATATATACATTATATAATGGGGATGATATCAAAATGATGAGATATGAAATCTCATCCTTTTGTCTTCAACCCATTAAACAATTAAACACACAACACACACCACATGGAAGGAAGGGAGGAAAATGAGGGGGGCGGCCCACTAGATTTTAGGTGAGAAAACGAGCCGAGCCACTCGGTTCATGTACCGGACGTTCGCGTGGCTAGTCCGTTAAATACACTGCTTTATCCCAAATGTATTTATACTTAATTAATTAATCCAATTAATTAATTTTATCAAATACAAAATTATAATAATATATTTCCAAGAAATAATTATTTATGAATTAAATTAATTACCCAAGAATTAATTTCAATTCACTAGACCGCATGATTTATCAAATAAATCAAATTAGATATCTAATATCTAATATTAATGAAGAGATAATAAATACATATTTATCCATCAAATATCCTTGTGCGCGACTCCGTAGGTCCGTCTTAGTCGGCAATGGGAGGAACCAAGGAGTACGGTAACACTTAGCCGCCTAGTGCTTCGCATCGTAACCCAACTAAGAACGAATGATCGGATCATTCCAAAACCATTATGTCGTGAATACCGTATACGTATAAACCCTTCAATCATATGTCCCGGCCAAGTATTAGGGTCACGGAAAAGTCAAACCCTATCAGAATTTGACACTATGCTTTCGTTAATGAAAATCGAGATCGTCGAGCTCTCGTGTATCAAATACAACTAGCTCTAAATGCTTTGGCCAAAGACTTATAATCTCATTTGCCATTAACCGCATAGGACATTTACTCGCTCACTTACAGGAGAAAGAATTTATCTTGGTATTCAAGAGAGATCGCTACTTGCCCACTAAGTTGCATTTCGAGGTTGACCCCACCCACCGGCGATTGGATCGAACTACTCTAATGACTAACTTAATGTCACAAGCACATCTCCTACTGAAACCTCAAGTCAAAGGTCCACGTATACCTATCACAACCTTTCGATCCAGTCATTGACAATCCCTGAGTGATATCCATGTGACCGAATCGAGGTGAGTCGTGTTCGAGTATACTAATCTCACTAGCATACCTATAACGTGTGCTCCCACTAACCCTTAGTGAATACCGGTACTCTACAGTCAAAGTACACATTATACAAGTCTTGTCTAAACTTATTGCCCAGTTAAGTTTTATCGACTTGCGAACGAGTTAAGCATTCGAGCTCTAAACACTTCTAGTGCTTATCTCCTTATCTCCATAAGGAGTAGAATGTTTGCTCTCAAATGCAAGGACTATTATTCTATATATCAAATCACAATGCCAGTGATATACAATAATATAGAAATAATTATTGCCTTGTTAAATTTTCATAATTACAATACATATGCTCTCACTCTCTCATCCTCTGAGTGGCATTCGAGGGCATATCTCTAACAATCTCCCACTTGCACTCAATGCCACAAACTATGGTATCTAATACCCATACTCTCCAGATGTCTCTCTAAGACCTTCTGAGATAGTGGCTTGGTAAGCGGATCAGCAACGTTATTTGCTGTGTCTACTCTCTGCAGATAACATTTCCTTCCCGAACCATTTCTCTCACAAAATGATATTTTCTCGCAATATTTTTGGTATTGTGGTGAGCCCTAGGCTCCTTAGCCTGCAATGACTCCGTCGTTGTCACAAAACAGCGTCACGGGCTTCTCCGCATTAGGAACCACTTGAAGTTCCTCGGTGAACTTCTTAATCCAAAAGCTTCTTTAGCATTCTCCGTGGCTGCCTCGGTATTCGGCTTGACATGTAGAGATAGCAATAACTTTGCTTGGCACTTCTCCAAGAAATCGCCCACCATTCAGAGTGAATATATACCCTGATGTGGACATCTGAGCATCCATATCCCCCAAAAAATCTGAGTCTGTATAGCCCATCACTCTAATTTCTCCACTGCCGTATGTAAGAACCAAGTCTTTAGTCCTCCTTAGGTACTTAAGAATGTTCTTTACAGCAATCCAATGTTCCTGCCCTGGATTTGACTGAAACCGACTTACTACACTCACAGCATAGGCAATGTCCGATATAGTGCAAATCATAGCGTACATGAGGCTACCTACTACCGAAGCATAGGGCACCTTACTCATTTCATTTCTATCTTCCTCACTTTGAGGACACATCTCTAAGGAAAGTTTTGCACCATTTTGCATAGGAAGGAGCCCTCTTTTAGAATCTTCCATCCTAAATCGCTTCAGTTTATTTTATATATAGAGGGATTGGGAAATACCTAACATTCTTTTCGCTCTATCCCTAGAGAGACGAATACCTAATATAGGTAGCTTCTCCCAAGTCTTTCATTGAGAACTCTTTAGAAAGCCAAGCTTTCACGTAATCGAGCATTCCTACGCTGCTTCCTATAAGTAGAATGTCATCTACATATAGTATTAAGAACGCAATTTTGCTCCCACTAACCTTCTTGTAAATACAGGCTCCTCTTCGTTTTGGACAAAATCAAACTCTTTGACTGTCTCGTTAAAACGAAGATTCCAACTCCGTGAAGCTTGCTTCACCATAAATGGCGTGTCAAGTTTGCATACTTTATGAATATTGGTTTGAGATATGAATCCTTAGTCGCTCCATGTAAATCTCCTCCTCGAGGAATCCATTTAGGAATGCCGTTTTCACATCCATTTGCCATATTTCATAATCTAAGTGGGTGCTATGGCAAGCATCATGCGAATAGACTTAATCATAGCTACAGTGAGAAGGTCTCAAGTAATCGATTCCTTCTCTTTGGGAATAACCCTTTGCCACAAGCCCGGCCTTATAGGTATCAACCTTGCCATCTCCATCACCTTTCTTTTATAGATCCATTTGTTTCCAATAGGCACTATGCCTTTAGGACGATCTACTAAAGTCCAGACCTGATTAGCATGCATTGAGTCTATCTCAGCTTCCATAGCTTCTTGCCACTTGGTGGAGTCAACATCTACCATCGCTTGGTCATATGTAGAAGGATCATTCTCTTGACTACTTTCTGTCATCTCATGGACACCCAGTTCCTCTTGATGCAGATAGCCATACCTCTCAGGTAATTGAGAAATTCTACTAGACTTGCGAGGTTGTGTTTGTATTTGAGAAGGTTGGGTTCTAATATCTTGCATAGGTGTCTCATTTGGTGTTTCTTTTATTTCTTCTAAAGAAATATTTCTACCTGCCCCTCCTTCCTGAATAAACTGATCTTCCAGGAAGTGTGCTTGTATAGCGACGATGATCCTATGATCTTCGTGCATGTAGAATAGATATCCCATGGAATCCCCTGGATATCCTATGAAACGACCTTTCTGCACCTAGTTTCCAATTTCTCTACTTTAGTCTTCTTGACATAAGGTGGCATCCCCAAATCCTAATGTGATTAAGACTTGGTTTCCTACCTCTCCACATCTCGTGGAGAGTCTTAGGAATGGATTTGGAAGGACATCTGCTCAAGATATGCACAAAGAAGAAGGAGCACGTAACCCCATAGATAAATCGGTAGATCAAGATAGTTAAGCATGGAGCGAACCATGTCCAACAAGGTTCGGTTCCTTCTTTCGATACACCATTTAATTGTGGAGTAGCCGGAGGAGTGAATTGTGACACTATTCCTAGTTCCTTTAAGAACTCATCAAATTCGGTACTCATGTACTCACCACCCCTGGCCCGATCAAGAGTCTTAACACTTACTGCTTGATTTTCAACTAGGGCTTTAAATTCCTTGAATTTATCAAAAGCTTGACTTATGTTTCATTAAGTACACGAATCCATACCGTATGGTCATCAATGAATGTAATGAAATATCAAAGCCGCCTCGTGCCACTTCAAAAGGGCCACAGACGCTCGGTATGGATCAATCCAGTTTTTCAGCACTCTTTCAAAAGTCCCTGCGAAGGGTAACTTAGTCATTTTGCCTTGAAGGCAAGATTCACAAGTTGGATAGGGATCCGATCCCAATGGACCCATAAGCCCATCTTTCTCCATTTTATGAACCTTGGTCTGACCGATATGACCAAGTCTAAGATGCCACTTAAGTGCTTGGTTCGTTTCATCCCTACCACGCTTCCTAGTTATAGTGTTCACAATTGTTTTATTCTTTAGATTTAAATGGTATAAACCATTTAATAATGTAGCAAGACTCAACCAATTTATTTCTAAAATAAATACATGTGACCCATCTCCAATAAAGAAGTGAAATCCCTTTCGGTCCATGACCGGAATTGATACAATATTTTTGTGCCCCTTGGGTAAAACAAGTACATCATCTAAAGTAAGAATAAAACCAGATTCTAAATCCAACATAAGGGATCCGATATCAGAAGCCTCGACACTATGCCCACTTCCGACGGTGACCATCACCTCCCCTGAATCCAGCTTCCTACTGCTCCGCATCCCGATTCATTGTACAAATGTGAGAACTCGCACCTAATCAAGTATCCAAGAAGTAGAATATACGCCATGAACAATTTGTTTCTAAAACCAGTAGTTCCGTACCTGAAGGCGCATTACGGTCAAGCTTTGGACAGTACCTCTTCCAGTGGCCTAGCTCACCGCAGTTGAGGCATACATCCGTTTTCTTGGCCCCCTTGCTCTTTTGAACCATTAGGGCCTTGCCCTTTCCCTTGTCGATCTTGGCTATTGGACCTAACTGCTTCTTGTTCTTTTTCTTCTTATTCTTGGACTTCCAAGTGCCATAAGAAATCACAAGTGCAGCTTCCTTTCCCTTTGTCTTCATCTGAGACTGGGCAATGCCGCTTGTTCATTAGCCCAGCTAAGTTACATGCAATCTCATTGCAGTTGAAGTTCATGACAAATTGTGAAAAGGAGTCAGGAAGTGACTGCAGGATAAGGTCAGTTTGGAGAGATGCATGCATCTGAAAATCAAGAGCTTCTAATCTCTCAATCATCGATATCATCTTGAGGACATGGTCCCCAACCCTCTCTCCTTCCTTCATCCGGGCGCCGAATAATTGCTTCGATATCTCATATCTAGCAGTTCGGCTATGCTCTCCATAGAGCTCAGCCAGGTGCGATAAGATGGCTCTCGAAGACGTCATCTTTTCATGGGCACGTTGAAGCTCATTGGTCATTGAGCCTAACATGTACCCTCGCACTCTTATGTCGTCTTTTACTCATTTCTCATGGGCATCGACATCTTCTTGATTGGCTCGGGTTCTTGCAGGAGCCGCTGGGATGTCCGCCTCCAAGACGTATCCCAACATTTCCATAGTTAGGACAATCCTCAAGTTCCGGCCACCCACATAGTTCGGACCAGTCAGGACGTTCTTTTCAAGTAGTATAGCGAGTGGGTTCATTGTCATATTGAGAGTTTTGCTAACTGCAGAGAATAATTTAAGATTCGTTAGTGATTATTTAATTATGATCTGAGTAAAGAATTTAAGGACTTTCTTTATTCATAACTCGGCTCCCACTATTTTATCGGCATTTATACACTCCCATGTTAAATCCGGAAGTCTTGGGTGACTTCATAGTGGTGATCGATTTCTTTACAAAGTTTAATAGAGGGCAACCCATACGGTTTCTATTCTATTATTCTTTATAAAGTGGTGTCTAATACCAACCCATCTAATGGATGATTCGATCTTCTTTTACCCCTAGTTCACTTGCCCTCAACCCATTCAGTTTCTATGGCTCACGAACTATCTAAGTTTAAACCGTCAACTCCTATTAGTCCGACAATCAATCTTACCCGCAACCCATACGGTTTATAGGGGTTTGATTTGTCACAACCAAAGGCATCTAATGCACTCTAGGAATTTATCAACTTTCCCCAAAAATATTACCCCGACATACTCGGAAGAATAATATTCCGGTTTAGATTTCAATTTTCCATGAGTTTGACGGATGGTAGGAAACCTCGTAACCTTTATAACTTAGTGTTTGTAAGTGGGAGTATTAACGCGATTATATGTTACACTTTGCACATTAATCCATTTATAAGCGCGGTTTGTCGGTTTGTTTGTTTGTCATACAATATGAAAACATACACAACCTAAAACTAACAACATGCAGTTCATGGACCGTTCCTAGAACAAAAACATCGTAATCTAATTACATGTCTTCGGTCTTGAATCTTCGTCTTCTCGAGCAAATCTTCCTCCGGTCTTCGTCATTACATATAAATTTTACATTTGAAAAATTGCATCCTATACAAATTTTCTAGTAAAATAAATAGGCTCAAAACGGCCTTTACAACCCAATCGAACAAAACAAACGATTCAAAACTAGGTCCATGAACTACATCCCCATTCAAAATTAATGCAACAATTACATTAAAATAAATGGCAATAATAATTAATCTAAAATTGATCTAATCAATAAAAATTAATCCAACAATTAGAATTAATCCAATTAATTCACTTAACCGTTAATTTTAATTTGCTCCTGACAAAATAAATATTTCATTAAATTAATTCCCTTAAAATAAAATTACCATAATTATATTTTAGTCAAATTAAATCCAATTTAATTTGCGGAAAATTAATTTACCGAACGAAATATAAAACGGAGTCGGAAAACACAAGGCCGGGCCAAGCCGACAGGGCTGCCCAGCCCAGCCCAGCAGCCCAGCCCAGCCCAGCCCAGCCCAGCCCAGCCCAGCCAGCCCAAATTAGCCAATTTCAAACCAATTACCAGCCTCACCAAGAATCTGCACTTTGAGTCACGGTCCGCCAATTTTCCGGCTCATTTTTCTCGTCTCGAATCCAAAATAATATTTTTCTAATTTTTATATTACACAAATAAATTAGTTTTTCAAAAGAAAAATAGATTTATATTGTAACATAAAATCATGAAAATAATTTTTAGATGAACAATTAAACATCAATAATTAAAACTTTTATGATACTAAATCATAAAAAAATCAAGCATTCCAAATGCAAATATCGAATATACGATCGCATAGACCTGGCTCCGATACCACCGTTGGGATTCGTAATTAAAATCGAATTACGCAATGGAAAATAAAACGGTCCAACCGATAAAACCAAACCCCAAAAACGGACCGATCAAGCATCAAATAAACGAATATAAATAACGAGAAAGATAATCAAAGAATAAGAACACACGTATTCCTTTGATGATAAAAACTTCGAAGGAAAAACCCGAACAAGCTTTCTCCTACATCGACACGAACACGAATCCAATTCGTTTTAGCTTGTTGAATGATCCAACACCGAAATTGCCGAATGTCTCTACATTATTACGCGTCGGATATTGATCGGAAAAATAAAATATCAATTCGTTCTCAAAGAACACGGCTAGGAATTGATACGGTATTTTTCTTCTCTTCTCTTCTTCCTTTTCTTTCTCTCAAAGATGAACTAGAAAATGAAAGAAAAATTTTCTCCCTTCTATTTTGGAACTCACGGCTGAATTTTGGAGTGTGTTTGTTTGTTATGATTTTTCATCACATAATGTGAAGATATATACATTATATAATGGGGATGATATCAAAATGATGAAATATGAAATCTCATCCTTTTGTCTTCAACCCATTAAACAATTAAACACACAACACACACCACATGGAAGGAAGGGAGGAAAATGAGGGGGGCGGCCCACTAGATTTTAGGTGAGAAAACGAGCCGAGCCACTCGGTTCATGTACCGGACGTTCGCGTGGCTAGTCCGTTAAATACACTTCGTTTTATCCCAAATGTATTTATACTTAATTAATTAATCCAATTAATTAATTTTATCAAATACAAAATTATAATAATATATTTCCAAGAAATAATTATTTATGAATTAAATTAATTACCCAAGAATTAATTTCAATTCACTAGACCGCATGATTTATCAAATAAATCAAATTAGATATCTAATATCTAATATTAATGAAGAGATAATAAATACATATTTATCCATCAAATATCCTTGTGCGCGACTCCGTAGGTCCGTCTTAGTCGGCAATGGGAGGAACCAAGGAGTACGGTAACACTTAGCCGCCTAGTGCTTCGCATCGTAACCCAACTAAGAACGAATGATCGGATCATTCCAAAACCATTATGTCGTGAATACCGTATACGTATAAACCCTTCAATCATATGTCCCGCCAAGTATTAGGGTCACGGAAAAGTCAAACCCTATCAGAATTTGACACTATGCTTTCTGTTAATGCAACCGAGATCGTCGAGCTCTCGTATCAAATACAACTAGCTCTAAATGCTTTGGCCAAAGACTTATAATCTCATTTGCCATTAACCGCATATGACATTTACTCGCTCACTTACAGAGAAAGAATTCTATCTTGGTATTCAAGAGAGATCACACTTGCCCACTAAGTTGCATTTCGAGGTTGACCCCACCCACCGCGATTGGATCGAACTACTCTAATGACTAACTTAATGTCACAAGCACATCTCCTACCGAAACCTCAAGTCAAAGGTCCACGTATACCTATCACAACCTTTCGATCCATCATTGACAATCCCCGAGTGATATCCATGTGACCGAATCGAGGTGAGTCGTGTTCGAGTATACTAATCTCACTAGCATACCTATAACGTGTGCTCCCACTAACCCTTAGTGAATACCGGTACTCTACAGGTCAAAGTACACATTATACAAGTCTTGTCTAAACTTATTGCCCAGCTTAAGTTTTATCGACTTGCGAACGAGTTAAGCATTCGAGCTCTAAACACTTCTAGTGCTTATCTCCTTATCTCCATAAGGAGTAGAATGTTTGCTCTCAAATGCAAGGACTATTATTCTATATATCAAATCACAATGCCAGTGATATACAATAATATAGAAATAATTATTGCCTTGTTAAATTTTCATAATTACAATACATATGCTCTCACTCTCTCATCCTCTGAGTGGCATTCGAGGGCATATCTCTAACAGATGCACCTTCAAATACTAACTACATAACACAGAATCACACAGGCTCGTATAGCTCGTGGTACAACCTGTAGTAAGGAGACTTACATCCACAGATCGCACGAAGATGATGGCTGCACCCTGATACTAATCACGGCCGACATTCAAAACGACGCGTCGCGACACGACTCAGTCAGACAAAATCTGACAATACAAGACTCCACAACACATAACTCGACCCGACAGCCTAGGTTTCCTCAACCTAAGCTCTGATACCATAATTGTAACATCCCCAGATCGAACCGGGAATATTACACGCCGCAGACCCTCTCCGCGAGGATCCACCTGGCTAGACATCTAAGCAACACATTACATTACATACCGACGAATCAAAATAACGAACCAATACACCGATTTGGTCTTTCAACACTGACTTACAAATCAAAATACATAAACTCATCCAGACTCATACCCACGCAAGGGTAAAATACTTGCAACAACGAACAATAGATACAAATAAAAGACAATACGATGGACTCCAACTAATCAACCCAAAACTAGCCTTCGTGTGATTAGTATCATTCGTCTTTCATCATCCCTCGTACCGATCCCGTGTCTTGCTCCCGAAAACCCGCATGTACCGGACACAATACAGATATCTACCCCCCGATTACTCGGGGGTTAGCAAAACTCCACTGTTTTGCTAGTGCAAGTATAAAATGCAAATACGAGCCATACACAACACATTCCGAGAATACAACGAAAGACTTCCCAAGGTATATTTAGTTAAAAAATAGTTCAAGTCTTGAAAGTAGAAACGAAGTAAGTAAGCACTTTGAAAATATTTCCAAATCTCGGGAGTTTTAAAAGCATTAGAAATTGAAAAGTTCTTAAATTCCTCGAAAATCATTTAGGGTCACAGCCCCAAAGTTCTTTTTCCAAAATGCAAATCCGTTAACAAAATGCGGGGTCCACGACCCAACCATTACGGTCACAAAACACAGGGTCCACGACCCGATCACCCACTTCAATTCACATACGAGGGCACATTTCACATAACACATTATTCCTATGTCATTCTAGCCAAGCACCAAGACTCGATATATCATGTCTCTCGACCCCGAGCGTAAAGTATTGTGATACTCCGGACAATATCACAATTAATCATCAAAACATCAACATCAATATCACAGAAACCACACTTGGTAACCCGTGGCCGTACCCATTAGTATCGGCCTACTAAGGCCCCGTCGGACCGTCCCCAGGTGGGAAACCACTTCCACGGCCGTACCCATTAGTATCGGCCCCCAGAGGTCCCGTCGAACCGTCCCCAGGTGGAAGAACATCAACACACGCACCCAAGTTCACTTCCGTGGCCGTACCCATTAGTATCGGCCCCCAGAGGCCACATGCCATCCCCAGGTGGAAGAACAACAACATACGCACCCAAGTCCACTTCCGTGGCCGTACCCATTAGTATCGGCCCCCAGAGGCCTCACGTCATCCCCAGGTGGAAGAGTAATAACTCAGATTTCAAAACCACGACTCTCAAAGGTCAAACACACAAAATATATATAGTTGAGGTACCTTGCTAGAATGGCCAAATTATCCAACACGTACTCACGACCCAGAACTATATCAATTCACAAGGGAGCACAAGATTTCAACAAAGACCGCATTTACACAATCCAATATCACAAAAACTCAATATATTCATCCATAACCACGGGACTCCAAGCACATAATTTGACAAGAGAATTACACTTTACATTTACCGACGCCATAATCATACATAATGACATCATACGAAAGTAAGGTGATCCTATACTCGAAACTAGCACACATAATCAACTAAGCATATTAATTCCCGACCCACACGGGTCACCTTTACGAAAACCATGATGGTAAATACACCGATTCTTTTGAAAAATGATTATAAATATTTATTTGGCACATATCGGCATTTAGCAACCATTATATCCACAAAACACGTAATGTATGGGCAAGATACTTGCCTCGAATAAGAACAACGCGGAGAATCGACCGAAGTAGGTTGGCCCGAACCGACTACGAACCCGCCGACTCCACCGAACGCCAACTCACGTTCATAAACTACGAAGGACAATAATAACAATGAAATGAATTCCATAACACGACTCAAAGCCGTTGAATTCAAAGAACGAATGACGAAAGTTCAAGGATTTCGCCCAAAACGGCCAAGAACACGATTCGCTCACAAATCACGAAACGGAATTCCAAGTTGAAATATGGATATACAATCCATAGAATATGTTTAACAACATCATTTAACCATAATCGATCCATCAAAAACGGATGAAAACGAGATCGGGACAAATCGAAAAGTCAATTCAAGGAAATCAAGAAATATACTTCGATTCGACGAAGAACAATGGATTAAATGATGTTAAACACGAGAATACTACCAAGATTAATCATACCCATCATGAATTAATCAACAACACGGAACGAATCGGATTTAAAATGCAAAAACCCCCAAATTCACGAAATTAGGGTTCTAAGGAAGATTACCTTGATTCACTGGATCAAAGGATGATAACGGATGATTGATTGATGTTATGAACTCAAGAACTTCATAGATTTGTTGTTAAACAACATGGCTTCACCCATGAATCGCCAAACATGGACGGAGAAGGAAGGAAATGAAAACGAAGGGAAAAGTGGTCGTCTGTCATATATATATCGGGTCGGAACTAGCGCGGCGCTAGCCTTCCGGACTAGCGTGCGCTATCGTCCCAAGATCGCCGAGCACTCTCGGTCATGGCCCGCATGACCCGGCACCACCGACCACCCCGCCGACCATGACTCGTCCACCCGACTCGCTAGCGTGCGCTACGGCCGAAGCCGCGCGCGCTAGCCGACTTGGCCCAAAGAGCCACCGGACTAACAAACTTACCTGTAACGACGCTAGTCGGCCGCAGCGGCGCTACCGCCGGTTAGCGGCGCTACGACCGGCGCAGAGCGTGCGCTACCCGCCGATCCCGACCGAGTCCGTAACCTCGTAATCCTTCCGCCTGTGCCCGAGCAGCGTCGCTAGGCCACCCGAGATAGGCGCGCTACACTGCCGGTTAGCGCTGCAGCCTTCCGGCAAGAGAGCGTGCGCTTACGCCGGTTCTCGCGCACTGCCCGGCCGGTGCCTGCAATCGTCCGGCCAGCCCCCGCAACCGTCCCGGCCAAGCACTCCGACCACTGTGGCTCGACGACCCGATTTCCGAAAACGCATTTTAACGAACACGATGAAAAGTTCGCGACAACATCAACGGCCCGAAATGAAAACATAATACCATAATTAGTCATACGCGACCAAGAAACGGTCGAGACATTATTACGATATGGATACCCGTAACTTTCAAGAAATTACAAAATGGCCCAAACGCCCTAAATCACGATACGTGATCGAATAACCAAACCGAAGTTCACAACACGTCTAACAAAGTTAAACGGACTTATGGGAAACTCGAAACAGCTAGCCAACGAGATTCGTAAGAACCGAACTCAAGTGCGGAAAAGTCGTTAAAAAGCACGGAACTCAACAAAACGACTCAAACGAACCCGGAGGTCAAAAAGTGTAGAATTAATCATTCTCGTAATGATGAAACGGCCATGAGCGAGTCGTCAAAACGGACTTCGCCGAAAAGAAATTTACCGGAAATCGAAAATTGCGATATTACATTCTACCCTCCTTAAAAGAAGTTTCGTCCCGAAACTTAAAACAAGTAGGGGGAAGAAATATTCCGCCAGGAAAAACTCAACAAGATACACAAGAATGCGTAACTAACGCCCAACGGCGAAATGTTACAAACAATGCAAAGGAATAAACGGCGTGAAAACACGCTCCACGGCGACCAACACAACGTCGCTGTTAGGGATATAATAAAACCAACAAATAACAAGTTGCCATCAAACGGATAATATAGCCAAGTCAATTATCCGACAATCACAAAACACAACGAACGAAAATCAATATGATTGACCAACCCAACGGTACATCAATCAAAACGCGAGCCAACCGCTGAACAAATGCGGAATCCCACCGCCCAAGGGTTGGAAGATCGAAAAAGAGACTAATTTCCCGAACATGGAAAGGTCACAACGATATATAGATCAATTTGGGACAATATCAGAACTCGAATGACAAAGGTGAGAAACGACACTGTGTCGAAGCATCAACGAACACAATGAGTCGATACGGTTGGACGAAACAAGAGAAAGAAAGAAAAATGTGGGTATTACATCATATCACATAAGGTAACCAATAACAACTCGAAAAGAAAATCCACGAGGTATCCTTTTAAAGGAAATCTTTGAAAATCCTTCGATTTGTATGCTATTTAAAATAAACTTTAAAAGTACTTTTGGTACCTCGATTTGTTTCATCAAAACTTGTAATCAACATACTTTAACCGTCTCATTTGAAATCATTTGAAGTCATCATGCCTCTACGTATCATCATCGCCGTTAACAACTAACAAGTTAACCATGCAAGATCATCAAATCATTCTTACATACTCTAACATTTCCGAATCCGAGTTTGAACTTTACATCGAGTGAGATTTCTCATCTTTCACTATATATTTTTGAAAATAAAAATCGCATTGGTTTTGAAATAAAATATTTTTATGGTGTGAAAGATTTTTGAAATCATTCACTCGAATTAGTTGAAAATGCAACAATACGTTAAAATCATTTTCAAAATTCTCCCAACACTTCACAAACATCAACGACGGTAACATTTTACAAAATGTTCAAGGTACTTTAAAACAACTCTTTCAAATACCGTCGAGGTTTTATTTGAGAATCCTAGGCTCGAAAATTTCAAACAGCCTAAAGTTCATACGAAGCCGCCGGCTAATCACACTTGCGCAAACTTATGAAAGTTTTAGAAAGGCGTGTTCGAACACACTCGCGGCAAACATAATTTATCCATTTGCCGAACTCAATCAATTATCACTTAGTGCAACGAAAAGAATCATAACGCACATTCATACCAAACAGTTTGTCATTACTTGACAACACACATAGAATACAGTCCCGGGTGTTTGACTGCTAAGGTTAGGCCTAACGGCTAAAAGAAATGTAGTTCCCTAGCCTCTGTCCGACTGACTAACGCGCGCTACAACACATATTTAGCGTGCGCTACCCATGCTGCATTAGCGCGCGCTAGCCTTACACTTAGCGTGCGCTAACGGTTCTATTTTAGCAACATGATTGCGAACATATACACGACATGACTGGAATCGAAGGTCACAAATAAACAACAACAATATTCGAATCTCGAAGCCATCGATTCACATAATTACAACACATCATGAGCAACCATCAAAAGGCGATTGTCATTCAAAACCGAAAAGTCAAAAACAAGGGTCACGTCTTGAGTATATTTTGTAGAACTCATTTGAGTTCAAAACTCGTGTCTTGAAAACTTATAGTACACAGTGGAAAAGAATTATTAATAATTCGAGTTTTCAGAACTTTCAGCCTTGAGGTCAACATACGAAAATCAACTTTTTCCTCCCTTGGAGGACATTTTAAAATTTTACATGACTCCCGAAAGGATTCAAAACTTAAAATTCCAAGGTTTATACAAAGATACATTCAAAGAATATCATTCTACATTTTAGCGCAAGACGGAATCAACAAATATATGTCACTTACTCACGATGTCATTGGGATTCGTAATTAAAATTGAATTACGCAATGAAAATAAAACGGTCCAACCGATAAAACCAAACCCCAAAAATGGACCGATCAAGCATCATATAAACGAATATAAATAACGAGAAAGATAATCAAAGAATACTTACCCTCGTAGTCCTTTGATGATATAATCTTCAAGGAAAACCCGAACAAGCTTTCTCCTACATCGACACGAACACGAATCCAATTCGTTTTAGCTTGTGAATGATCCCACACCGAAATTGCCGAATGTCTCTACGTTATTACGCGTCGGATATTGATCGGAAAAATAAAATATCAATTCGTTCTCAAAGAACACGGCTAGGAATTGATACGGTATTTTTCTTCTCTTCTCTTCTTCCTTTTCTTTCTCTCAAAGATGAACTAGAAAATGGAAGAAAAATTTTCTCCCTTCTATTTTGGAACTCACGGCTGAATTTTGGAGTGTGTTTGTTTGTTATGATTTTTCATCACATAATGTGAAGATATATACATTATATAATGGGGATGATATCAAAATGATGAGATATGAAATCTCATCCTTTTGTCTTCAACCCATTAAACAATTAAACACACAACACACACCACATGGAAGGAAGGGAGGAAAATGAGGGGGGCGGCCCACTAGATTTTAGGTGAGAAAACGAGCCGAGCCACTCGGTTCATGTACCGGACGTTCGCGTGGCTAGTCCGTTAAATACACTTCGTTTTATCCCAAATGTATTTATACTTAATTAATTAATCCAATTAATTAATTTTATCAAATACAAAATTATAATAATATATTTCCAAGAAATAATTATTTATGAATTAAATTAATTACCCAAGAATTAATTTCAATTCACTAGACCGCATGATTTATCAAATAAATCAAATTAGATATCTAATATCTAATATTAATGAAGAGATAATAAATACATATTTATCCATCAAATATCCTTGTGCGCGACTCCGTAGGTCCTGCCTTAGTCGGCAATGGGAGGAACTAAGGAGTACGGTAACACTTAGCCGCCTAGTGCTTCGCATCGTAACCCAACTAAGAACGAATGATCGGATCATTCCAAAACCATTATGTCGTGAATACCGTATACGTATAAACCCTTCAATCATATGTCCCGCCAAGTATTAGGGTCACTAAAAGTCAAACCCTACAGAACTTGACACTATGCTTTCGTTAATGTAATCGAGATCGTCGAGCTCTAGTGTATCAAATACAACTAGCTCTAAAATCTTTTGACAAAGACTTATAATCTCATTTACCAATAACCGCATAGGACATTTACCTGCTCACTTACAGGAGAAAGAATTCTATCTTGGTATTCAGTAGAGACTGCTACTTGCCCACTAAGTTGCATTTCGAGGTTGACCCCACCCACCGGCGATTGGATCAAACTACTCTAATGACTAAGTTAATGTCACAAGCACATCTCCTACTGAAACCTCAAGTCAAAGGTCCACGTATACCTATCACAACCTTTCGATCCAGTCATTGACAATCCATGAGTGATATCCATGTGACCGAATCGAGGTGAGTCGTGTTCGAGTATACTAATCTCACTAGCATACCTATAACGTGTGCTCCCACTAACCCTTAGTGAATACCGGTACTCTACAGGTCAAAGTACACATTATACAAGTCTTGTCTAAACTTATTGCCCAGTTAAGTTTTATCGACTTGCGAACGAGTTAAGCATTCGAGCTCTAAACACTTCTAGTGCTTATCTCCTTATCTCCATAAGGAGTAGAATGTTTGCTCTCAAATGCAAGGACTATTATTCTATATATCAAATCACAATGCCGTTGATATACAATAATATAGAAATAATTATTGCCTTGTTAAATTTTCATAATTACAATACATATGCTCTCACTCTCTCATCCTCCGAGTGGCATTCGAGGGCATATCTCTAATGTATGCACCTTCAAATACTAACTACATAACACGTAATCACACAGCTCGTATAGCTCATGGTACAACCCGTAGTAAGGAGACTTACATCCACAGATCGCACGAAGATGATGGCCGCACCCGATAATAATCACGGCCGACATTCAAAACGACGCGTCGCGACACGACCCACCATACAAAATCGACAATACAAGACTCCACAACACATAACTCGACCCGACAGCCTAGGTTTCCTCAACCTAAGCTCTGATACCATAATTGTAACATCCCCAGATCGAACCGGGAATATTACACGCCGCAGACCCTCTCCGCGAGGATCCACCTGGCTAGACATCTAAGCAACACATTACATTACATACCGACGAATCAAAATAACGAACCAATACACCGATTTGGTCTTTCGACACTGACTTACAAATAAAAATACATAAACTCATCCAGACTCATACCCACGCAAGGGTAAAATACTTGCAACAACGAACAATAGGACAGCGGAAAAGACAATACGATGGACTCCAACTAACTAGCCTTCGTGTGATTAGTATCATTCGTCTTTCATCATCCCTCGTGCCGATCCTGTGTCTTGCTCCCGAAAACCTGCATGTACCTGGACACAATACAGATATCTACCCCCCGATTACTCGGGGGTTAGCAAAACTCCACTGTTTTGCTAGTGCAAGTATAAAATGAAAATACGAGCCATACACAACACATTCCGAGAATACAACGAAAGACTTCCCGAGGTATATTTAGTTAAAAAATAGTTCAAGTCTTGAAAGTAGAAACGAAGTAAGTAAGCACTTTGAAAACATTTCCAAATCTCGGGAGTTTTAAAAGCATTAGAAATTGAAAAGTTCTTAAATTCCTCGAAAATCATTTAGGGTCACAGCCCCAAAGTTCTTTTTCCAAAATGCAAATCCGTTAACAAAATGCGGGGTCCACGACCCAACCATTACGGTCACAAAACACAGGTCCACGACCCGATCACCCACTTCAATTCACTTACGAGGGCACATTTCACATAACACATTATTCCTATGTCATTCTAGCCAAGCACCAAGACTCGATATATCATGTCTCTCGACCCCGAGCGTAAAGCATTGTGATACTCCGGACAATATCACAATTAATCATCAAAACATCAACATCAATATCACAGAAACCACACTTGGTAACCCGTGGCCGTACCCATTAGTATCGCCCCCGCAGGCCCCGCCGGACCGTCCCTGTGTGGGAAACCACTTCCACGGCCGTACCATTAGTATCGCCCCGCAGGTCCCGCCGAACCGTCCCTGTGGAAGAACATCAACACACGCACCCAAGTTCACTTCGTGGCCGTACTATTAGTATCGCCCCGTGAGGCCACATGCCATCCCTGTGGAAGAACAACAACATACGCACCCAAGTCCACTTCCGTGGCCGTACCCATTAGTATCGGCCCCCGCAGGCCTCACGCCATCCCCTGTGGAAGAGTAACAACTCGATTTCAAAACCACAACTCTCAAAGGTCAAACACACAAAATATATATAGTCGAGGTACCTTGCTAGAATGGCCAAATTATCCAACACGTACTCACGACCTTAACTATATCAATTCACAAGGGAGCACAAGATTTCAACAAAGACCGCATTTACACAATCCAATATCACAAAAACTCAATATATTCATCCATAACCACGGGACTCCAAGCACATAATTTGACAAGAGAATTACACTTTACATTTACCGACGCCATAATCATACATAATGACATCATACGAAAGTAAGGTGATCCTATACTCGAAACTAGCACACATAATCAACTAAGCATATTAATTCCCGACCCACACGGGTCACCTTTACGAAAACCATGATGGTAAATACACCGATTCTTTTGAAAAATGATTATAAATATTTATTTGGCACATATCGGCATTTAGCAACCATTATATCCACAAAACACGTAATGTATGGGCAAGATACTTGCCTCGAATAAGAACAACGCGGAGAATCGACCGAAGTAGGTTGGCCCGAACCGACTACGAACCCGCCGACTCCACCGAACGCCAACTCACGTTCATAAACTACGAAGGACAATAATAACAATGAAATGAATTCCATAACACGACTCAAAGCCGTTGAATTCAAAGAACGAATGACGAAAGTTCAAGGATTTCCCCCAAAACGGCCAAGAACACGATTCGCTCCACAAATCACGAAACGGAATTCCAAGTTGAAATATGGATATACAATCCATAGAATATGTTTAACAACATCATTTAACCATAATCGATCCATCGAAAACGGATGAAAGACGAGATCGGGACAAATCCCCGAAAAGTCAATTCAAGGAAATCAAGAAATATACTTCGATTCGACGAAGAACAATGGATTAAATGATGTTAAACACGAGAATACTACCAAGATTAATCATACCCATCATGAATTAATCAACAACACGGAACGAATCGCATTTAAAATGCAAAAACCCCCAAATTCACGAAATTAGGGTTCTAAGGAAGATTACCTTGATTCACTGGATCAAAGGATGATAACGGATGATTGATTGATGTTATGAACTCAAGAACTTCATGGATTTGTTGTTAAACAACATGGCTTCGTCACCCATGAATCGCCACCGCTGACGGAGAAGGAAGGAAATGAAAAACGAAGGGAAAAGTGGTGGTGTGTCATATATATATCGGGCCGGAACTAGCGTGCGCTAGCCTTCCCGGACTAGCGTGCGCTATCGGCCGCACCGGCCGAGCACTCTCGGCCATGGCCCGTATGACCCGGCACCACCGACCACCCCGCCGACCATGACTCGTCCACCCGACTCCCGCTAGTGGGCTACGGCCAAGCTCGCGCGCGCTTAGCCGACTGGCCCAAAGAGCCACCGGACTAACAAACTTACCTGTAACGTACGCTAGTCGGCCGTGCGCTACCCGCCGCTTAGCGTGCGCTACGACCGGCAAGAGCGTGCGCTACCCGCCGATCCCGACCGAGTCCGTAACCTCGTAATCCTTCCGCCTGTGCCCGATAAGCGACGCTAGCCACCCGATAACAGGCGCTTACACTGCCGGTTAGCTGGCAGCCTTCCGGCAGAAGCATGCGCTACGCCGGTTCTCGCGCACTGTCCGGCCGGTGCCTGCAATCGTCCGGCCATCCGCAACCGTCCGGCCAAGATGCGACCACTGTGGCTCGACGACCCGATTTCCAAAACGCATTTAACGAACACGACGAAAAGTTCGCGGACAACATCAACGACCCGAAATGAAAACATAATACCATAATTAGTCATACGCGACCAAGAAACGGGTCGAGACAACAATTACAGATACGGATACCCGTAACTTTCAAGAAATTACAAAATGGCCCAAAACGCCCGGAAATCACGATACGTGATCGAATAACCAAACCGAAGTTCACAACACGTCTAACAAAGTTAAACGGACTTACGGGAAACTCGAAACAGTAGTTTCGAACGAGATTCGTAAGAACCGAACTCAAGTGCGGAAAAGTCGTTAAAAAGCACGGAACTCAACAAATTGACTCCGAAACGAACCCGGAGGTCAAAAAGTGTAGAATTAATCATTCTCAGAATGATGAAACGATCATGAGCGAGTCGTCAAAACGGACTTCGACCGAAAAAATAAATTTACCGGAAATCGAAAATTGCGGATATTACAGTCGGTCTACGATCACCCACACTATATTCATTCCGATCTTCGTCCTTGGCAAGCTCATGACAAAATCCATGGAGATATCCTCCCATTTCCATTCCGGGATGGGAAGTGGTTTCAACAACCCGGCTGGCCGTTGATGCTCGATTTTGACTTGCTGACAAGTCAAACACTTAGCCACAAACTGAATTACCTCATTCTTCATGTCGTTCCACCAGAAATTTTTCCTCAAATCTTTATACATCTTACTCGAGCCCGGATGTACTGAGTAAGGCGACGCATGAGCCTCTCGCATAATACTCTGTCTCAATCCAATCTGCTCGAACACAAAGCCGATCTTGGAATCTCAACACACCATCCTCATGTATCACGAATCCCGGGCTTTTCCCTTCTCCACATTCTCTCGGAGCTGAACAAACATCGGGTCCTCTAACTATCCCGACTTAATGTCGTCGACTAAAGACGACGAAATCTCAAGTGTACGCAAATGCCCTAACTCTCTGGTAGCACAATCGCAATGCTCAACCTCATAAACTCGCTGAAGTCCTGACTAAGCCGTAAGTAACTCAAGCGCCCGAAGTGATACCGATTTATGGCTCAAGGCATCTGCTACTACATTAGCTTTACCCGGATGATAAAGTCTCTGTTAGGAATACTTGTTAGATTTTGATGATGTCATTAATATAAAATCAAATGTTTATTACTTAGCAAAAATGTAAGGAAGAACCAAATGAGTATCTTCCATAGGCCAAATATGTTAAGTATAAAACTTGGCAAAATGTAAAGAAGAACCAAATGAGTATCTTCTGTAGGCCAAAAATTAGTTAGGCTAAAAATAGGCTAAGTACTGAGTACAGCTAAGTTCATCAGAGAGGATCAGTCGAGTCGAGTCAGAGTAGTCCTGGTCAACATAATTTATCAGAGAAGTTTGACCAGACTGCAGCCAAGGTACCTCAGGGAAGTCACCTGATCAGATAAGTCACAAACAGTGAACATCAGAGAGGACCAGATCACAGAGATGTTAGCCGCTCATCACCTACTCAAGTCACCAAGTACTCCAAAGTCCACGTCGCATGCGTTGAAAAGTCAAGTATTACGGAAAGTCACATGCAACGTGAAGAGACAAATTGGAGTGATTCCGCAAGAGATATGATTTAAATAAATCATCCGACTCCACCTTGAAGACTTTAATCGCTTTATATTCAAAAGATTCGCGCTCACATGCGTAAGTCTTCACAACGGTCGGAAGATAAAATAAAATAATGGGAATCCACCTTGCAACGCTCGTAAAGATTAAACAAAGAAGTCTCCCTCCAACGGACGGATTTGTTCAAAAGATTTGCAACGGCTACAAGGAAAAAGCTCGAGAGATCGTGACCTATATATATCCGAAGATTTGAAGCCGAGCAATCACCGTGCGAACATACTTTCAAGCGATCAAAGCAATCAAGCAATCTAAAGCAATCAATATCATCGTGAAAAGAGCGGTTCTAAGAGTTCATACTTAAAGAAGCTCTTAGTTGGAGAAAACAAAAACTCTTGTCTATAATCCTGAGTACGGGGTACTTCACTGGTTGAAGTAAGAGATCAGAAGGCATCCAAGGATCGAGGATCAAGAGGTGCAAGGCGATTAAGTGTGTACAACGGACGAATTTCCCCGGTTGGAAGTCATTGTAGTGTGGTTTGAATCACTGTAATATTTATCACAGGTTGAAAATTATAGTGAATTCATCTCCAACTGGTTTGGAGAAAAGTGGATTAGTAGAGGATTACCCCACCTCTGATACCACTATAATCGCCTGCGTTCTTTACTGCTTTATTGCATCATACTTTTAATCGCCGTATTCATTGTTAAGTGTTTCATTAGTTGCTTTCTATTCGTCATCACTGACTTCCGCATATATTAAAGAACAAACGACTCCAAGTCATTTGTTTACCTTTCACCAAGAAACTCACTCTTCGTGAAAAGAGTTTAAGAGTTTCTACAAGTCTATTCACCCCCTAGACTTGTACCTGGACGACTTGTGACCTACAAGTGGTATCGTAGAGGTTGGTTCATTTATTTCACGAACTGCATCTATATCGATATATATCTTTACTCTCACTTTATAATGGAACACATGCACTCTAGACTCCCTCTGCTTTCAGCTGACGAGTATGATCTGTGGAAGATGCAGCACACTTATCTTCGATTCATGACGACATGTGGTGCATCATCGAGGACGGTCCATTCGTCTTTGAGAAGGACAACACAGCAGAGGGGATCGCAGCAGGGAAGCCATAGAAGATTCCTAAGAAGAGGACAGAGCTGACTCCCAAAGAAAGAAAGCCGCCAATCTTGATAACCGGGCCGTAGATGTGTTATATCAAACTCTTGACAAATCCACCATGGTCAAGATCAAGAACCGTAAGAATGCCAAAGAAACTGGAACACATTAGCCCTAATGTGTGAAGGAACGGAGTCGATCAAGGAAAACAAGTCACAATTGCTATCCAAAAATTTGACACCTTTAAAATGAAGAATGGTGAATCCATAGATCAAGTGGACACAAGGTTCACTGAGATTATTAATAAGATCAACTCCCTCGGCAAAACCTATGGCAACAGGGAAATGGCACTAAAGGTTCTCAGATCTCAACCCCGAATGGAGCATGAAGGCCGTGGCCATGAGAGAGTCCAAGGACCTGAATAAAATAAAGATCCAGGAGCTGTTCTCTGATCTGAAGGCTTATGAGTTCGAGCTTCCAAGTTCATCCTCAACTGAGCCTGCAGAGAAGGGAATCGCATTTGCAGCCGAGTCCCCTGCCAAGAGCCTATCTGATGTAAAGCCTCCAAATCCATTAGATTTTGAGGAAGAAATGGCGTTTATAATGCAAAGGTTCAGCAATTTTAGAAAGAACTACTCCAAGTACAAGAAAAATTATAAGGAAAATCCAAGAAGGAACCAGAAGGCTGGAAGCTGGAAAGTAGAATGCTACAACTGTCACAAAATAGGACACATCCAAATGGACTGTCCTGAGCTCAAGAAGGACGAAACCAAGAAGGAGGTGGGCAGAAAAGAAGATAGAAGAAAGGCCCTCATCGGAGAAGACCAGGAGCATGTCGAATCAAGCAATGGATTCTTTTCGATGAAGATGAGGAGTATGATCGCTCGATGGCAAACCTAGCCGATGAAGAGGTAACTTCTAAACCCACCGGTTCAAATAATAGCTCACCATGTCACAAGATATGGATCTACACAAATCGCTAAATCATTTATTTAAAGATTTTGAAACACTCAAATCTGCACACCAAATCAGACAAGAGAGAAGACTCACTGCAAGATGAGAATAGGCACTGAAAAATGATTTCAAAACTCACCTAGATTTAAATAAGGTTGAGATAACTGCAATGACTTTAAAAACCAGTGACGTTAATACAAATGAGATAAACAGACTAACCATTTTACTTAAAGAAAAATCACCGCACTTACTCATGCCAAAAACGAGTTTACTAAGCCGACACAGTGAATAAGACTCAGCGCAGGAAATAACCTCCCTGAAGGCGTCTTCAACCCTGGAAGAATTGTGCACTAATAAAAGGCCACTATATTCCAAATCGTGCCTTCGATATGATCCTCACACTCCCCTAGTTCTAAAAGAAAATTTATCAAGGGAGAAACAATTGTCTCGACTGTTGAGCCTACGTATAAACCAATATTCAAAAACAGCAACATCCAAGTCAAATGTCTAGGCCGCAATGTTACACCAGCACCACCTAGACAGCAACTAGGCAATGGCCTGTGCAAAAACAATGGCCCTGCATAACATGCCCACTATTACCAACAACTCCCTAAAAACAGATTTCATAATGGGAGGGGCAGATGGAAACCTCAAGGGTTATCCTAATTACCAAAATGAACAAGTGTGGAGACCACAAAGATTTAGTAAATGGTCTCAGCCTAGATTTAGAAATGGCCCACACTATCAACATTTTGAGGAATATCTGGTATACAATCCAAACAGGAGATTCAGACCTCGACCTTACACACCTTATGAGGGTTATAATAATAATTTCTATAATCCAAGGAGAAATCAATTCTCCAGGAAACCAGCTAACCCCAAAGGACCCACACAGATTTGAGTAGCTAAATCTCTGCTTGTCTGATTGCAGAAAAGGTGGAAGGACTACAACCACATCTCCACAAGCTCAAATTTTGGAGGTGAAGAATGGTTTGTAGATTCTGGATGCTCGAGGCATATGACCGGGAACAAGAAGATGCTGTCCAAATACACTAAAGAAAGAGGTCCCGATGTAACCTTTGGAGATAGCTCTAGAGGACAGACAAAAGGCTTTGGAGAGCTGCACCGAGGAAACATTGTGATATCCAAAGTTCATTATGTCAAAGGGCTCAAGTACAACCTCCTGAGCATAAGCCAATTTCAGTGAGAAGAACCTAGTAGTATTCACCATCTTGAAGTGTATGGTAATATATATCTTATCTGGAGAAGTAAAGCTACAAGGTTTCAGAAGGAGAGATGTCTACATGATTGATTGGAACACAGGAACAGCTAACTCCTGTTTTCTATCCAAGAAAATGGATGGCTGTGGCACAAAAGACTATGTCACCTGAACTTCAAAGCCATCAACAAGATTAGTTCTCAGAAGCTGGTCAGAGGACTTCCAAATGAAGCATTCAAGAAGGAAGCACTTTGTGATGCATGTCATAAAGGAAAGCAGACAAGGGCATCGTTCAAGCCAGTTCAGCCTACAACGCTCACAACAAGGATCTTAGATCTACTCCACATGGATCTATTTGGTCCTATCAAGCCAAGGACTCTGAGCGGCCGGAAGCATGCACTTGTAATAGTAGATGATTATTCAAGGTACACTTGGATTATCTTCCTATACAAGAAAAGTGAAACCTTGACCAAGTTACCTGAGCTGCTGAGAAGGATCCAGAATGAGAAATCCCTATCCATAATCAAGATCAGATCAGATAGAGGAGGAAAGTTTCTCAACAAGGCGATAACTGATTACAGCGATCAGAATGGGATCCAGCATGAGCTCTCTGTAGCCAGGACGCCCCAGCAGAATGGTGTTGCTGAAAGAAGAAACAGAACCCTGAAGGAAGCAGCAAGGTCCATGATTGCAGAAGCGACCTACCCAAAAGGTTCGGGTCAAGTCACAACACACTGTCACACCTGCAACAGGAGTATGATAGTAGGGAGACATGGCAAAACTCCCTATGAGGTTTGGAATAATAGAACTCCTACTGTTGCTTACTTTCATGTTTTTGGTTGTAAGTGTTTCATCCAAAACAACGGTAAAACACAACTAAATGCCTTTGATGCTAAAACTGATGACGGTCTCTTTATGGGATATTCACAAAGGAGCAAGGCATATAGAGTTTTTAATAAAAGAACCTTAGTTGTGGAAGAAACACCCCATGTTGTTTTTGATGAATCTACCGTTGAGTACAGGAAACAAGTTGAGCTAATTGAGAACAAGCTCAAGTTAGCAACCCTTGAAGAAGTCATTGTACATGACACTGGAATGGTGGACTCACCTGCAGACCAGCCTGATGACCCAACTGCAGCTGCTGAAGATCCAACTGTAGATCAGACAGGATCACCAAACCTATCTGATCCAGTTGCTGCTGAAGAAGACCCAACCGTAGCTGATAAAGACTCATCTGCAGATCAGAACCAAACTGCAGATGACAAGACGGTAGCTGATCCAGTTTCATACGAGAACCCAGCTGATGCAGAAATCCACCAAGGCAATCCAACAGGGGGAACAAACCCAGAAGAGGACGAAATCCCCAAGTGGATCAAGGATCACCCAATCCAGCAAATAATTGGAAAGTTGACTGATGGAGTTAAGACAAGACAGTCAACCCTACCAGCAGGAATGGCGATGTTCTCATGTTTTATGTCGCAAATTGAACCCAAGACAACAGAACAAGCCTTGGAAGATTATTCATGGATTAGTGACATGCAAGAGGAATTGGAGCAGATGGAAAGAAACAAAGTTTGGGAACTAACAGACAGACCTTATCACAAGAAGGTTATTGGAACCAAATGGGTGTACAAAAACAAGAGTGATGAAGACGGAGCTGTTGTTAGGAATAAGGCCAGACTTGTAGCAAAAGGTTATGCACAGTGTGTAGGAATAGATTTTGATGAAACCTATGCACCTGTTGCAAGATTAGAGGCCATCAGACTATTCCTCGCATATGCTGCATTCAAAGACTTTGAAGTATATCAGATGGATGTAAAGAGTGCTTTTCTAAATGGAATCCTAGAAGAAGAAGTCTATGTAGAGAAACCCCCAGGTTTTGTCAAAGGAGACAAAGTCTATAAGTCATGAAGGCTCTTTATGGACTCAAGCAAGCACCAAGAGCGTGGTATGAAACACTGTCTGTGTTTCTTGAGAAAAATGGTTTTTGCAAAGGAAAGGTGGACAAGACCCTATTCAGAGTGGAGCACGAAGGCCACATATTAATAGTCCAGATTTATGTGGATGACATCATATTCGGATCAACCAATCCAGAGCTATGCGAGAAATTCTCCAATCTCATGCAAGGAGAATTTGAGATGAGTATGATGGGAAAGCTTAACTTCTTTCTCGGACTACAAGTTAAGCAGATGGAAAAAGGAATTTTCATCAACCAAGCAAAGTATACCAGAGACCTTATCAAGAGATATGGAATGGAATCAGCCAAGCCCGCAAGAATTCCTATGAGCACAAGTACTCACCTGGATGCAGACGAGGCAGCATATCAATGGACTCAACCCACTACAGAGGACTCATTGGATCTCTTCTGTACCTCAATGCAAGCAGTCCAGACATATCCTATGCCGTAGGAGTTTGTGCACGATTCCAGTCCAAGCCGAAGCAATCACACCTAGATGCAGCCAAGAGGATAATAAAGTACCTTAAGTCTACAATCAATGTTGAACTATGGTATCCCAAGGATGATAATTTCGAGCTGTCAGATACTCGGATGCGGATTTCGCAGATGCAAAATCAACAGAAGAGCACTAGTGGAACGTGTCAATTCCTAGGAACCATACCGATATCCTGGTTTAGCAAGAAGCGTGTTTCTAACTCTATCTCCACTACAGAGTCGAATACCTAGTCAGGTAGTGTTGTGCATTCTATGGATCAGACAACAGCTAAGGGATTATAATATCATTGCCAACAAGTTCCAATCTGGTGTGACAATAATAGTGCTATTGCAATAACCAACAATCCGGTTTTGCATTCAAGGACGAAGCACATTGATGTTAAGCACCATTTCATTAGAGACCATGTGCTTAACAAGAGGGTTAGAGTTGAAAGAGTCAGCACAGACTACCAGATAGCTGACATCTTTACCAAACCCTTGCCAGAAGAAAGATTTTTGGAGCTGAGCAGAGATCTTGGATTACTAGATTGGGAATCTAGTACTGAAGCAAGTTGAAGCATTCAGAGGAAGGACGGACCCAGCTAAAAAAATCAGATCCTAGCTGATGCAGGCAAGAAGACGAAGGACGGACAAAACAACCTAGCTGATCAGAATATCAGGCGAGAAGTCAACTCACCTGATACAGAGCGGTCAACGGTCAACAAATCAGACCAGCTAAGTTTTCTAAACTGACCTATGAATATTTAATTATTATTTGCCATAGCTATAATATTATTATATTAATTTTGGTTAACAAATGGCATTTAAATATACATTTTTCTAAGCCAAGTGGCAATTTTAATACACGCGTCAATCGCTTATTAAAGCGACCTCCACGGTGGCTAATCAGAATCAACCGTCAAATTTTAAAAAATGGGCCACCGATTCTAATTTGAAATTCAAAAGAATATCAAAAGGCGTACCACTGTTTCAAATATATAATGAATTAATACATACGTCTTTTCATCTTCTTTATAAGGAAAGAATACCTTTCACTTTACCCTTTACGCTTTCAAACCCTAGATTTTTCAGAGCAAAAATTTCTTGAACACCAAATACACTAAATATTTTGATTGCAGAAATGGCAACCTACTTCGAAGGCGTAAATATGAAGGCGGTCAAGGACCAGATCATCTTCTCGCTGGTCATTGACTTTGAAGGCTTATTGGAAGCGAATTTGGAAGATTATGATGTGTACAACCTGATTCGCCCAATGAAGCTCAATGGGATCTACCCATTCCTTGATGTCAACCTGCAACATCTGTTCAAGTAGGATGTCATCGAGTTCTATCGCGAAGCTTGTATGATTCAAGACGGAATTCGAAGCACTGTTCGCGGAAGGCAAATCGACATAACGCGAGAGTCGATTCGCAGAGTTTTCGGTTTGAAGCATCACGGCATAGCCGTCGAAGCTCTCAAGCAGTCTTCTGCTGAAATCTGGAAGAAGATTAAGGTGGAGAATATCCCGGAAAAGCTGAAGCTAACTGCCAAGAGAAATGAGCTTAAGAAAGTGTATCGTCTTGCGTTGGACATAACCAACAAGATAATCATGGGGATGGCCGGCAGTTATGACCAACTGTCGTCAGCAAAATTTATGGTGCTGGGAGCACTAATTCAGGAAGAAGAAATCGACTGGGCGGATTACATCTTCAGGCAACTCGCTCGAGAGGTCAACAAAGTCGAGTGGCTTGACGATGAGAAGAGATTCAAAACAAAGCTGGCATTTGGAACGCAACTAAGTTGGTTTTTGGAAAAGACTGGTGTGGCAAAGGGAAGCACTGACCCCTTCCACCCCAACAAAAGACTTGGTCATATGGACCACGAGAAGGTGAGGAAATTCGGAGGCGCAAAGAGAGCAGCTCAGATGTCAAGTACCTACCGAATCAAGGCCATATCCGAGATACTATTCATCGAGAGTCGGACAGACTGGCACTGATATCGCAACCGCAATGAGTCAGACACCGAGTCCGACGACACTCCCATTGCAATGATTTAAGAGAAGGCGACCACCTCAAGGACCTTCTATTCTCAGTCATCACCGTAACCCTCTCCCAAGAGGCTAGTCCCGCAACCGTCCGGCCATACACAACACATTCCAAGAATACAACGAAAGACTTCCCGAGGTATATTTAGTTAAAAAATAGTTCAAGTCTTGAAAGTAGAAACGAAGTAAGTAAGCACTTTGAAAACATTTCCAAATCTCGGGAGTTTTAAAAGCAATAGAAATTGAAAAGTTCTAAAATTCCTCGAAAATCATTTAGGGTCACAGCCCCAAAGTTCTTTTTCCAAAATGCAAATCCGTTAACAAAATGCGGGGTCCACGACCCAACCATTACGGTCACAAAACACAGGGTCCACGACCCGATCACCCACTTCAATTCACTTACGAGGGCACATTTCACATAACACATTATTCCTATGTCATTCTAGCCAAGCACCAAGACTCGATATATCATGTCTCTCGACCCCGAGCGTAAAGCATTGTGATACTCCGGACAATATCACAATTAATCATCAAAACATCAACATCAATATCACAGAAACCACACTTGGTAACCCGTGGCCGTACCCATTAGTATCGGCCCCCGCAGGCCCCGTCGGACCGTCCCCAAAGTGAAACCACTTCCACGGCCGTACCCATTAGTATCGGCCCCCGCAGGTCCCGTCGAACCGTCCCTGTGGAAGAACATCAACACACGCACCCAAGTTCACTTCGTGGCCGTACCCATTAGTATCGGCCCCCAGAGGCCACATGCCATCCCTGTGGAAGAACAACAACATACGCACCCAAGTCCACTTCCGTGGCCGTACCCATTAGTATCGGCCCCCAGAGGCCTCACGCCATCCCCAGGTGGAAGAGTAACAACTCAGATTTCAAAACCACGACTCTCAAAGGTCAAACACACAAAATATATATAGTCGAGGTACCTTGCTAGAATGGCCAAATTATCCAACACGTACTCACGACCCCGAACTATATCAATTCACAAGGGAGCACAAGATTTCAACAGCACCGTACGACACAATCCAATATCACAAAAACTCAATATATTCATCCATAACCACGGGACTCCAAGCACATAATTTGACAAGAGAATTACACTTTACATTTACCGACGCCATAATCATACATAATGACATCATACGAAAGTAAGGTGATCCTATACTCGAAACTAGCACACATAATCAACTAAGCATATTAATTCCCGACCCACACGGGTCACCTTTACGAAAACCATGATGGTAAATACACCGATTCTTTTGAAAAATGATTATAAATATTTATTTGGCACATATCGGCATTTAGCAACCATTATATCCACAAAACACGTAATGTATGGGCAAGATACTTGCCTCGAATAAGAACAACGCGGAGAATCGACCAAATAAGGTTGGCCCGAACCGACTACGAACCCGCCGACTCCACCGAACGCCAACTCACGTTCATAAACTACGAAGGACAATAATAACAATGAAATGAATTCCATAACACGACTCAAAGCCGTTGAATTCAAAGAACGAATGACGAAAGTTCAAGGATTTCCCCCAAAACGGCCAAGAACACGATTCGTTCTCACAAATCACGAAACGGAATTCCAAGTTGAAATATGGATATACAATCCATAGAATATGTTTAACAACATCATTTAACCATAATCGATCCATCGAAAACGGATGAAAAACGAGATCGGGACAAATCCCCGAAAAGTCAATTCAAGGAAATCAAGAAATATACTTCGATTCGACGAAGAACAATAGATTAAATGATGTTAAACACGAGAATACTACCAAGATTAATCATACCCATCATGAATTAATCAACAACACGGAACGAATCGGACGAAAATGCAAAAACCCCCAAATTCACGAAATTAGGGTTCTAAGGAAGATTACCTTGATTCGCTGGATCAAAGGATGATAACGGATGATTGATTGATGTTATGAACTCAAGAACTTCATGGATTTGTTGTTAAACAACATGGCTTCGTCACCCATGAATCGCCAGCCGCGGACGGAGAAGGAAGGAAATGAAAAACGAAGGGAAAAGTGGCTGGTCTGTCATATATATACTGGGCCGGAACTAGCGTGCGCTAGCCTTCCCGGACTAGCGTGCGCTATCGGCCAGTACCGGCCGAGCACTCTCGGCCATGGCCCGCATGACCCAGCACCACCGACCAATTCTGCCGACCATGACTCGTCCACCCGACTCCCGCTAGCGTGCGCTACGGCCGGAAGCCTGCGCGCGCTAGCGG
Source organism: Orobanche coerulescens (assembly GCA_033398695.1). Taxonomy (NCBI): domain Eukaryota; kingdom Viridiplantae; phylum Streptophyta; class Magnoliopsida; order Lamiales; family Orobanchaceae; genus Orobanche; species Orobanche coerulescens. Next base: position 189,936,585 of record CM065802.1, on the reverse strand, counting down.
CTTTAAGAGCCACCGGACTAACAAACTTACCCAGTAACGACGCTAGTCGGCCGGCAGCGTCGCTACCCCTACCGGTTAGCGTGCGCTACGACCGGCGATGGCGTGTGTTACCCGCCGATCGACCGAGTCCGAACCTCGTAATCCTTCCGCCTGTGCCCGATAGCGTCGCTAGGCCACCCGATAAGCGTGCGCTACACTGCCGGTTAGCGCGCGCCTTCCGGCAGAGTGTGCGCTACGCCGGTTCTGCCGCACTGTCCGGCCGGTGCCGCAATCGTCCGGCCCGATCCAACCGTCCGGCCGATGCGACCACTGTGGCTCGACGACCCGATTTCCGAAAACGTACGGAACGAACACGACGAAAAGTTCACGGACAACATCAACGGCCCGAAATGAAAACATAATACCATAATTAGTCATACGCGACCAAGAAACGGGTCGAGACATTATTACAGATACGGATACCCGTAACTTTCAAGAAATTACAAAATGGCCCAAAACGCCCGGAAATCACGATACGTGATCGAATAACCAAACCGAAGTTCACAACACGTCTAACAAAGTTAAACGGACTTATGGGAAACTCGAAACAGCAGTTTCGAACGAGATTCGTAAGAACCGAACTCAAGTGCGGAAAAGTCGTTAAAAAGCACGGAACTCAACAAAACGACTCCGAAACGAACCCGGAGGTCAAAAAGTGTAGAATTAATCATTCTCAGAATGATGAAACGGTCATGAGCGAGTCGTCAAAACGGACTTCGGCCGAAAAAAGAAATTTACCGGAAATCGAAAATTGCGGATATTACATTCTACCCTCCTTAAAAGAAGTTTCGTCCCGAAACTTAAAACAAGTAGGGGGAAGAAATATTCCGCCAGGAAAAACTCAACAAGATACACAAGAATGCGTAACTAACGCCCAACGGCGAAATGTTACAAACAATGCAAAGGAATAAACGGCGTGAAAACACGCTCCACGGCGACCAACACAACGTCGCTGTTAGGGATATAATAAAACCAACAAATAACAAGCGTCATCAAACGGATAATATAGCCAAGTCAATTATCCGACAATCACAAAACACAACGAACGAAAATCAATATGATTGACCAACCCAACGGTACATCAATCAAAACGCGAGCCAACCGCTGAACAAATGCGGAATCCCACCGCCCAAGGGTTGGAAGATCGAAAAAGAGACTAATTTCCCGAACATGGAAAGGTCACAACGGTATATAGATCAATTTGGGACAATATCAGAACTCGCTCGAATGACAAAGGTGAGAAACGACACCAGGTCAGAAGCATCAACGAACACAGTCGAGTCGATACGGTTGGACGAAACAGAAGAGAAAGAAAGAAAAAATGTGGGTATTACATCATATCACATAAGGTAACCAATAACAACTCGAAAAGAAAATCCACGAGGTATCCTTTTAAAGGAAATCTTTTGAAAATCCTTGGATTTGTATGCTATTTAAAATAAACTTTAAAAGTACTTTTGGTACCTCGGTTTGTTTCATCAAAACTTGTAATCAACATACTTTAACCGTCTCATTTGAAATCATTTGAAGTCATCATGCCTCTACGTATCATCATCGCCGTTAACAACTAACAAGTTAACCATGCAAGATCATCAAATCATTCTTACATACTCTAACGTTTCCGAATCCGAGTTTGAACTTTACGTCGAGTGAGATTTCTCATCTTTCACTATATATTTTTGAAAATAAAAATCGCATTGGTTTTGAAATAAAATATTTTTATGGTGTGAAAGATTTTTGAAATCATTCACTCGAATTAGTTGAAAATGCAACAATACGTTAAAATCATTTTCGAAAATTCTCCCAACACTTCACAAACATCAACGATGGTAACATTTTACAAAATGTTCAAGGTACTTTAAAACAACTCTTTCAAATACCGTCGAGGTTTTATTTGAGAATCCTAGGCCGGCTCGAAAATTTCAAACAGTTTTCAAAGTTCATACGAAGCCGCCGGCTAATCACACTTGCGCAAACTTATGAAAGTTTTAGAAAGGCGTGTTCGAACACACTCGCGGCAAACATAATTTATCCATTTGCCGAACTCAATCAATTATCACTTAGTGCAACGAAAAGAATCATAACGCACATTCATACCAAACAGTTTGTCATTACTTGACAACACACATAGAATACAGTCCCGGGTGTTTGACTGCTAAGGTTAGGCCTAACGGCTAAAAGAAATGTAGTTCCCTAGCCTCTGTCCGGACTGACTAACGCGCGCTACAACACATATTTAGCGTGCGCTACCCATGCTGCATTAGCGCGCGCTAGCCTTACACTTAGCGTGCGCTAACGGTTCTATTTTAGCAACATGATTGCGAACATATACACGACATGACTGGAATCGAAGGTCACAAATAAACAACAACAATATTCGAATCTCGAAGCCATCGATTCACATAATTACAACACATCATGAGCAACCATCAAAAGGCGATTGTCATTCAAAACCGAAAAGTCAAAAACAAGGGTCACGTCTTGAGTATATTTTGTAGAACTCATTTGAGTTCAAAACTCGTGTCTTGAAAACTTATAGTACACAGTGGAAAAGAATTATTAATAATTCGAGTTTTCAGAACTTTCAGCCTTGAGGTCAACATACGAAAATCAACTTTTTCCTCCCTTGGAGGACATTTTAAAAATTTTACGTGACTCCCCGAAAGGATTCGAAAACTTAAAATTCCAAGGTTTATACAAAGATACATTCAGCAATATCATTCTACATTTTAGCGGGAATCAACAAATATATGTCACTTACTCACGATGCTGTTGGGATTCGGTAATTAAAATTGAATTACGCAGCGGAAAATAAAACGGTCCAACCGGATAAAACCAAACCCCAAAAACGGACCGATCAAGCATCATATAAACGAATATAAATAACGAGAAAGATAATCAAAGAATACTTACCCTCGTAGTCCTTTGATGATATAATCTTCGAAGGAAAAACCCGAACAAGCTTTCTCCGGTTACTGACACGAACACGAATCCAATTCGTTTTAGCTTGTTGAATGATCCCACACCAAAATTGTCGAATGTCTCTACGTTATTACGCGTCGGATATTGATCGGAAAAATAAAATATCAATTCGTTCTCAAAGAACACGGCTAGGAATTGATACGGTATTTTTCTTCTCTTCTCTTCTTCCTTTTCTTTCTCTCAAAGATGAACTAGAAAATGAAAGAAAAATTTTCTCCCTTCTATTTTGGAACTCACGGCTGAATTTTGGAGTGTGTTTGTTTGTTATGATTTTTCATCACATAATGTGAAGATATATACATTATATAATGGGGATGATATCAAAATGATGAGATATGAAATCTCATCCTTTTGTCTTCAACCCATTAAACAATTAAACACACAACACACACCACATGGAAGGAAGGGAGGAAAATGAGGGGGGCGGCCCACTAGATTTTAGGTGAGAAAACGAGCCGAGCCACTGGTTCATGTACCGGACGTTCGCGTGGCTAGTCCGTTAAATACACTTCGTTTTATCCCAAATGTATTTATACTTAATTAATTAATCCAATTAATTAATTTTATCAAATACAAAATTATAATAATATATTTCCAAGAAATAATTATTTATGAATTAAATTAATTACCCAGGAATTAATTTCAATTCACTAGACCGCATGATTTATCAAATAAATCAAATTAGATATCTAATATCTAATATTAATGAAGAGATAATAAATACATATTTATCCATCAAATATCCTTGTGCGCGACTCCGTAGGTCCGTCTTAGTCGGCAATGGGAGGAACCAAGGAGTACGGGTAACACTTAGCCGCCTAGTGCTTCGCATCGTAACCCAACTAAGAACGAATGATCGGATCATTCCAAAACCATTATGTCGTGAATACCGTATACGTATAAACCCTTCAATCATATGTCCGGTCAAGTATTAGGGTCACGGAAAAGTCAAACCCTATCAGAACTTGACACTATGCTTTCGTTAATGCAACTGAGATCGTCGAGCTCTCGTGTATCAAATACAACTAGCTCTAAATGCTTTGGCCAAAGACTTATAATCTCATTTGCCATTAACCGCATAGGACATTTACCTGCTCACTTACAGGAGAAAGAATTCTATCTTGGTATTCAGTAGAGACTGCTACTTGCCCACTAAGTTGCATTTCGAGGTTGACCCCACCCACCGGCGATTGGATCGAACTACTCTAATGACTAACTTAAAGTCACAAGCACATCTCCTACTGAAACCTCAAGTCAAAGGTCCACGTATACCTATCACAACCTTTCGATCCAGTCATTGACAATCCCTGAGTGATATCCATGTGACCGAATCGAGGTGAGTCGTGTTCGAGTATACTAATCTCACTAGCATACCTATAACGTGTGCTCCCACTAACCCTTAGTGAATACCGGTACTCTACAGGTCAAAGTACACATTATACAAGTCTTGTCTAAACTTATTGCCCAGTTAAGTTTTATCGACTTGCGAACGAGTTAAGCATTCGAGCTCTAAACACTTCTAGTGCTTATCTCCTTATCTCCATAAGGAGTAGAATGTTTGCTCTCAAATGCAAGGACTATTATTCTATATATCAAATCACAATGCCAGTGATATACAATAATATAGAAATAATTATTGCCTTGTTAAATTTTCATAATTACAATACATATGCTCTCACTCTCTCATCCTCTGAGTGGCATTCGAGGGCATATCTCTAACAGATGCACCTTCAAATACTAACTACATAACACAGAATCACACAGGCTCGTATAGATCGTGGTACAACCTGTAGTAAGGAGACTTACATCCACAGATCGCACGAAGATGATGGCTGCACCCTGATACTAATCACGGCCGACATTCAAAACGACGCGTCGCGACACGACTCAGTCAGACAAAATCTGACAATACAAGACTCCACAACACATAACTCGACCCGACAGCCTAGGTTTCCTCAACCTAAGCTCTGATACCATAATTGTAACATCCCCAGATCGAACCGGGAATATTACACGCCGCAGACCCTCTCCGCGAGGATCCACCTGGCTAGACATCTAAGCAACACATTACATTACATACCGACGAATCAAAATAACGAACCAATACACCGATTTGGTCTTTCGACACTGACTTACAAATAAAAATACATAAACTCATCCAGACTCATACCCACGCAAGGGTAAAATACTTGCAACAACGAACAATAGGACAGCGGAAAAGACAATACGATGGACTCCAACTAACTGAACCCAAAACTAGCCTTCGTGTGATTAGTATCATTCGTCTTTCATCATCCCTCGTGCCGATCCTGTGTCTTGCTCCCGAAAACCTGCATGTACCTGGACACAATACAGATATCTATCCCCCGATTACTCGGGGGTTAGCAAAACTCCACTGTTTTGCTAGTGCAAGTATAAAATGCAAATACGAGCCATACACAACACATTCCGAGAATACAACGAAAGACTTCCCGAGGTATATTTAGTTAAAAAATAGTTCAAGTCTTGAAAGTAGAAACGAAGTAAGTAAGCACTTTGAAAACATTTCCAAATCTCGGGAGTTTTAAAAGCATTAGAAATTGAAAAGTTCTTAAATTCCTCGAAAATCATTTAGGGTCACAGCCCCAAAGTTCTTTTTCCAAAATGCAAATCCGTTAACAAAATGCGGGGTCCACGACCCAACCATTACGGTCACAAAACACAGGGTCCACGACCCGATCACCCACTTCAATTCACTTACGAGGGCACATTTCACATAACACATTATTCCTATGTCATTCTAGCCAAGCACCAAGACTCGATATATCATGTCTCTCGACCCCGAGCGTAAAGCATTGTGATACTCCGGACAATATCACAATTAATCATCAAAACATCAACATCAATATCACAGAAACCACACTTGGTAACCCGTGGCCGTACCCATTAGTATCGGCCCCCAGAGGCCCCGTCGGACCGTCCCCAGGTGGGAAACCACTTCCACGGCCGTACCCATTAGTATCGGCCCCCAGAGGTCCCGTCGAACCGTCCCCAGGTGGAAGAACATCAACACACGCACCCAAGTTCACTTCCGTGGCCGTACCCATTAGTATCGGCCCCCAGAGGCCACATGCCATCCCCAGGTGGAAGAACAACAACATACGCACCCAAGTCCACTTCCGTGGCCGTACCCATTAGTATCGGCCCCCAGAGGCCTCACGCCATCCCCAGGTGGAAGAGTAACAACTCAGATTTCAAAACCACGACTCTCAAAGGTCAAACACACAAAATATATATAGTCGAGGTACCTTGCTAGAATGGCCAAATTATCCAACACGTACTCACGACCCAGAACTATATCAATTCACAAGGGAGCACAAGATTTCAACAGCACCGTACGACACAATCCAATATCACAAAAACTCAATATATTCATCCATAACCACGGGACTCCAAGCACATAATTTGACAAGAGAATTACACTTTACATTTACCGACGCCATAATCATACATAATGACATCATACGAAAGTAAGGTGATCCTATACTCGAAACTAGCACACATAATCAACTAAGCATATTAATTCCCGACCCACACGGGTCACCTTTACGAAAACCATGATGGTAAATACACCGATTCTTTTGAAAAATGATTATAAATATTTATTTGGCACATATCGGCATTTAGCAACCATTATATCCACAAAACACGTAATGTATGGGCAAGATACTTGCCTCGAATAAGAACAACGCGGAGAATCGACCGAAGTAGGTTGGCCCGAACCGACTACGAACCCGCCGACTCCACCGAACGCCAACTCACATTCATAAACTACGAAGGACAATAATAACAATGAAATGAATTCCATAACACGACTCAAAGCCGTTGAATTCAAAGAACGAATGACGAAAGTTCAAGAATTTCCCCCAAAACGGCCAAGAACACGATTCGTTCCGTCAAATCACGAAAACGGAATTCCAAGTTGAAATATGGATATACAATCCATAGAATATGTTTAACAACATCATTTAACCATAATCGATCCATCAAAAACGGATGAAAAATGAGATCGGGGACAAATCCCCCGAAAAGTCAATTCGAAGGAAATCAAGAAATATACTTCGATTCGACGAAGAACAATGGATTAAATGATGTTAAACACGAGAATACTACCAAGATTAATCATACCCATCATGAATTAATCAACAACACGGAACGAATCGGATGAAAATGCAAAACCCCCCAAATTTACGAAATTAGGGTTCTAAGGAAGATTACCTTGATTCGCTGGATCAAAGGATGATAACGGATGATTGATTGATGTTATGAACTCAAGAACTTCATGGATTTGTTGTTAAACAACATGGCTTCGTCACCCATGAATCGCCAAGCGGACGGATAAGGAAGGAAATGAAAACGAAGGGAAAAGTGGTGATCTCATATATATATATCGGCGGAACTAGCGTCGCTAGCCTTCCCGGACTAGCGTGCGCTTATCGCCAATACCGCCGAGCACTCTCGGCCATGCCCGTATGACCCGGCACCACCGACCAATGCCGACCATGACTCGTCCACCCGACTCCCGCTAGCGTGGGCTACGGCCAAGCTGCGCGCGCTAGCCGACTGTCCGGAGCCACCGGACTAACAAACTTACCAGTAACGTCGCTAGTCGGCCGGCAGCGTCGCTACCCCTGCCGATTAGCGTGCGCTACGGCCGAGCGATGGCGTGCGCTACCCGCCGATCCCGACCGAGTCGAGAACCTCGAATCCTTCGCCTGTGCCCGATAGCGTCGCTAGCCACCCGATAGCGTCGCTACACTGCCGGTTAGCGCGCAGCCTTCCGGCAGATAGCATGCGCTACGCGGTTCTGCCGCACTGTCCGGCCGGTGCCCGCAATCGTCCGGCGATCCATAACCGTCCGGCGATGCAGACCACGTGGCTCGGCGACCCGATTTCAAAACGCAGGCGAACACGACGAAAAGTTCGCGGACAACATCAACGACCCGAAATGAAAACATAATACCATAATTAGTCATACGCGACCAAGAAACGGGTCGAGACAACAATTACAGATACGGATACCCGTAACTTTCAAGAAATTACAAAATGGCCCAAAACGCCCGGAAATCACGATACGTGATCGAATAACCAAACCGAAGTTCACAACACGTCTAACAAAGTTAAACGGACTTACGGGAAACTCGAAACAGTAGTTTCGAACGAGATTCGTAAGAACCGAACTCAAGTGCGGAAAAGTCGTTAAAAAGCACGGAACTCAACAAATTGACTCCGAAACGAACCCGGAGGTCAAAAAGTGTAGAATTAATCATTCTCAGAATGATGAAACGATCATGAGCGAGTCGTCAAAATGGACTTCGGCCGAAAAAAGAAATTTACCGGAAATCGAAAATTGCGGATATTACAGTCGGTCTACGATCACCCACACTATATTCATTCCGATCTTCGTCCTTGGCAAGCTCATGACAAAATCCATGGAGATATCCTCCCACTTCCATTCCGGGATGGGAAGTGGTTTCAACAACCCGGCTGGCCGTTGATGCTCGATTTTGACTTGCTGACAAGTCAAACACTTAGCCACAAACTGAATTACCTCATTCTTCATGTCGTTCCACCAGAAATTTTTCCTCAAATCTTTATACATCTTACTCGAGCCCGGATGGACTGAGTAAGGCGACGCATGAGCCTCTCGCATAATACTCTGTCTCAATCCAATTCGTTCGGAACACAAAGCCGATCTTGGAATCTCAACACACCATCCTCATGTATCACGAATCCCGGGGCTTTTCCCTTCTCCACATTGTCTCGGAGCTGAACAAACATCGGGTCCTCTAACTGTCCCGACTTAATGTCGTCGACTAAAGACGACGAAATCTCAAGTGTACGCAAATGCCCGGAACTCTCTGGTAGCACAATCTCAATGCTCAACCTCATAAACTCTCGCTGAAGTCCTGACTAAGCCGTAAGTAACTCAAGCGCCCGAAGTGATACCGATTTCTGGATCAAGGCATCTGCTACTACATTAGCTTTACCCGGATGATAAAGTCTCTGTTAGGAATACTTGTTAGATTTTGATGATGTCATTAATATAAAATCAAATGTTTATTACTTGGCAAAAATGTAAGGAAGAACCAAATGAGTATCTTCCATAGGCCAAATATGTTAAGTATAAAACTTGGCAAAATGTAAAGAAGAACCAAATGAGTATCTTCTGTAGGCCAAAAATTAGTTAGGCTAAAAATAGGCTAAGTACTGAGTACAGCTAAGTTCATCAGAGAGGATCAGTCGAGTCGAGTCAGAGTAGTCCTGGTCAACATAATTTATCAGAGAAGTTTGACCAGACTGCAGCCAAGGTACCTCAGGGAAGTCACCTGATCAGATAAGTCACAAACAGTGAACATCATAGAGGACCAGACTGCAGAGATGTTAGCTGCTCATCAGCCTACTCGAAGTCAGCCAAGTACTCCAAAGTCCACGTCAGCATGTGTTGAAAAGTCAAGTATTACGGAAAGTCACATGCAACGTGAAGAGACAAATTGGAGTGATTCCCGCAAGAGATATGATTTAAATAAATCATCCAGACCCACCTTGAAGACTTTAATCGTTTTATATTCAAAAGATTCGGCGCTCACATGCAGAAGTCTTCACAACGGTCGGAAGATAAAATAAAATACTGGGAATCCGGCCTTGCAACGTTCGTAAAGATTAAACAAAGAAGTCTCCTCCAACGGACGGATTTGTTCAAAAGATTTGCAACGGCTACAAGGAAAAAGCTCGAGAGATCGTGACCTATATATATCCGAAGATTTGAAGGCGAGCAATCACCGGTGCGAACATACTTTCAAGCGATCAAAGCAATCAAGCAATCTAAAGCAATCAATATCATCGTGAAAGAGCGGTTCTAAGAGTTCATACTTAAAGAAGCTCTTAGTTGGAGAAAACAAAAACTCTTGTCTATAATCCCGAGTACGGGTACTTCTTGGTTGAAGTAAGAGATCAGAAGGCATCCAAGGATCGAGGATCAAGAGGTGCAAGGCGATCAGTGTGTACAACGGCACGAATTTCCACTGGTTGGAAGCTGTTGTAGTGTGGTTTGAATCACTGTAATATTTATCACAGGTTGAAAATTATAGTGAATTCATCTCCAACTGGTTTGGAGAAAAGTGGATTAGTAGAGGATTACCCCACCTCTGATACCACTATAATCGCTGCGTTCTTTCTTGCTTTATTGCATCATACTTTTAATTTTGCATTCATTGTTAAGTGTTTCATTAGTTGCTTTCTATTCGTCATCGATTGACTTAGCATATATTAAAGAACAAACGACTCCAAGTCATTTGTTTACCTTTCAGCTGAAGAAACTCACTCTTCGTGAAAAAGAGTTTAAGAGTTTCTACAAGTCTATTCACCCCCTAGACTTGTACAGACGACTTGTGACCTACAAGTGGTATCAGAGAGGTTGGTTCATTTATTTCACGAACCAGATCTATATCAGATATATATATCTTTACTCTCACTTTATAATGGAACACATGCACTCTAGACTCCCTCTGTTTTCAGTTGACGAGTATGATCTGTGGAAGATGCAGGCACACTTATCTTCGATTCATGACGACATGTGGTGCATCATCGAGGACGGTCCATTCGTCTTTGAGAAGGACAACACAGCAGAGGGGATCGCAGCAGGGAAGCCATAGAAGATTCCTAAGAAGAGGACAGAGCTGACTCCCGAAGAAAGAAAGCTGGCCAATCTTGATAACCGGGCCAGAGATGTGTTATATCAAACTCTTGACAAATCCACCATGGTCAAGATCAAGAACTGTAAGAATGCCAAAGAAATCTGGAATACATTAGCCCTAATGTGTGAAGGAACGGAGCTGATCAAGAAAAACAAGCTGTCAATTGCTATCCAAAAATTTGACAACTTTAAAATGAAGAATGGTGAATCCAAAGATCAAGTGGACACAAGGTTCACTGAGATTATTAATAAGATCAACTCCCTCGGCAAAACCTATGGCAACAGGGAAATGGCACTAAAGGTTCTCAGATCTCTCAACCCCGAATGGAGCATGAAGGCCGTGGCCATGAGAGAGTCCAAGGACCTGAATAAAATAAAGATCCAGGAGCTGTTCTCTGATCTGAAGGCTTATGAGTTCGAGCTTCCAAGTTCATCCTCAACTGAGCCTGCAGAGAAGGGAATCGCATTTGTAGCCGAGTCCCCTGCCAAGAGCCTATCTGATGTAAAACCTCTAAATCCATTAGATTTTGAGGAAGAAATGGCGTTTATAATGCAAAGGTTCAGCAATTTTAGAAAGAACTACTCCAAGTACAAGAAAAATTATAAGGAAAATCCAAGAAGGAACCAGAAGGCTGGAAGCTGGAAAGTAGAATGCTACAACTGTCACAAAATAGGACACATCCAAATGGACTGTCCTGAGCTTAAGAAGGATGAAACCAAGAAGGAGGTGGGCAGAAAAGAAGATAGAAGAAAGGCCCTCATCGGAGAAGACCAGGAGCATGTCGAATCAAGCAGCGGATTCTTTTCTGATGAAGATGAGGAGTATGACTGCCTGATGGCAAACCTAGCTGATGAAGAGGTAACTTCTAAACCTACCGGTTCAAATAATAGCTCAGCCATGTCACAAGATATGGATCTACACAAATCGGTAAATCATTTATTTAAAGATTTTGAAACACTCAAATATGCACACCAAACTGTATCAGCAGAGAAGACTCAGCTGCAAGATGAGAATAGGCAGCTGAAAAATGATTTCGAAAAACTCAGCCTAGATTTAAATAAGGTTGAGATAACTGCAGCTGACTTTAAAAACCAGGCTGACGTTAATACAGCTGAGATAAACAGACTAACCATTTTACTTAAAGAAAAATCAGCTGCACTTACTCATGCCAAAAACGAGTTTACTAAGCTGACACAGGTGAATAAGACTCAGGCACAGGAAATAACCTCCCTGAAGGCGTCTTCAACCCTGGAAGAATTGTGCACTAATAAAAGGCCACTATATTCCAAATCAGGCCTTGGATATGATCCTCACACTCCCCCTAGTTCTAAAAGAAAATTTATCAAGGGAGAAACAATTGTCTCGACTGTTGAGCCTACGTATAAACCAATATTCAAAAACAGGCAACAGCCAAGTCAAATGTCTAGGCTGCAGTCAGGTTACACCAGGCAGCCACCTAGACAGGCGACTAGGCAATGGCCCAGGCAAAAACAGCAGCCCAGACAACATGCCCACTATTACCAACAACTCCCTAAGCAGTTTCATAATGGGAGGCGGATGGAAACCTCAAGGGTTATCTAATTACCAAAATGAACAAGTGTGGAGACCACAAAGATTTAGTAAATGGTCTCGGCTAGATTTAGAAATGGCCCACACTATCAACATTTTGAGGAATATCTGTATACAATCAAAGGAGATTCGGACCTCGACCTTACACACCTTATGAGGTTATAATAATAATTTCTATAATCCAAGGAGAAATCAATTCTCCAGAAACCAGCTAACCCCAAAGGACCCACACAGATTTGAGTAGCTAAATCTACGCTTGTCCGATTGCGAAAAGGTGGAAGGACTACAACCACATCTCCACAAGCTCAAATTTTGGAGGTGAAGAATGGTTTGTAGATTACGGATGCTCGAGGCATATGACCGGGAACAAGAAGATCTTTGTCAAATACACTAAAGAAAGAGGTCCGATGTAACCTTTGGAGATAGCTCTAGAGGACAGGACAAAGGCTTTGGAGAGCCGCACCGAGGAAACATTGTGATATCCAAAGTTCATTATGTCAAAGGGCTCAAGTACAACCTCTGAGCATAAGCCATTACGTGTGAGAAGAACCTAGTAGTATTCACCATCTTGAAGTGTATGGTAATAGATATCTTATACGGAGAAGTAAAGCTACAAGGTTTGAAGGAGAGATGTTTACATGATTGATTGGAACACGAAGCAGTAACTCTGTTTTCTATCAAGAAAATGGATGGTGTGGCACAAAAGACTATGTCACAGAACTTCAAAGCCATCAACAAGATTAGTTCTCGGAAAGTGGTGGAGGACTTCCAAATGAAGCATTCAAGAAGGAAGCACTTTGTGATGCATGTCATAAAGGAAACCGAGACAAGGGCATCGTTCAAGCCGATTCGACCTACAACGCTCACAACAAGGATCTTAGATCTACTCCACATGGATCTATTTGGTCTATCAAACCAAGGACTACGAGCGTAGGAAGCATGCACTTGTAATAGTAGATGATTATTCAAGGTACATTTGGATTATCTTCTATACAAGAAAAGTGAAACCTTGACCAAGTTACGAGGCTGTGAGAAGGATCGAATGAAATCCTATCCATAATCAAGATCGGATCGGATAGAGGAGGAAAGTTTCTCAACAAGGCGATAGCGATTACGGCGATCGAGAATGGGATCCGGCATGAGCTCTGCGGCCGGGGCCTTGTGAGAATGGTGTTCTTTGAAAGAAGAAAACGAGAACCACTGAAGGAAGCGGCAAGGTCCATGATTGCGAAGCGGACCTACCCAAGGTTACGGCTGAAAGGCATCAACACGACTGTCACACCCGAGCAGGAGTATGATAGTAGGGAGACATGGCAAAACTCCCTATGAGGTTTGGAATAATAGAACTCCTACTGTTGCTTACTTTCATGTTTTTGGTTGTAAGTGTTTCATCCACAACAACGGTAAAACACAACTAAATGCCTTTGATGCTAAAACTGATGACGGTCTCTTTATGGGATATTCACAAAGGAGCAAGGCATATAGAGTTTTTAATAAAAGAACCTTAGTTGTGGAAGAAACACCCCATGTTGTTTTTGATGAATCTACCGTTGAGTACAGGAAACAAGTTGAGCTAATTGAGAACAAGCTCAAGTCAGCAACCCTTGAAGAAGTCATTGTACATGACACTGGAATGGTGGACTCACCTGCAGACCAGCCTGATGACCCAACTGCAGCTGCTGAAGATCCAACTGCAGATCAGACAGGATCACCAAACTTATCGATCCGATTCTTCTTTGAAGAAGACCCAACCGTAGCTGATAAAGACTCATCTGCAGATCAGAACCAAACTGCAGATGACAAGACGGTAGCTGATCCAGTTGCATACCAGAACCCAGCTGATGCATAAATCCACCAAGGCAATCCAACAGGGGGAACAAACCCAGAAGAGGACGACATCCCCAAGTGGATCAAGGATCACCCAATCCAGCAAATAATTGGAAAGTTGGTGATGGAGTTAAGACAAGGCGATCAACCCTACCCGCAGGAATGGCGATGTTCTCATGTTTTATGTCGCAAATTGAACCCAAGACAACAGAACAAGCCTTGGAAGATTATTCATGGATTAGTGACATGCAAGAGGAATTGGAGCGAGATGGAAAGAAACAAAGTTTGGGAACTAGCAGACGCACTGATCACAAGAAGGTTATTGGAACCAAATGGGTGTACAAAAACAAGAGTGATGAAGACGGAGCATTGTTAGGAATAAGGCAGGACTTGTAGCAAAGGTTATGCACGGTGTGTAGGAATAGATTTTGATGAAACCTATGCACTGTTGCAAGATTAGAGGCCATCAGACTATTCCTCGCATATCTGCATTCAAAGACTTTGAAGTATATCGGATGGATGTAAAGAGTGCTTTTCTAAATGGAATCCTAGAAGAAGAAGTCTATGTAGAGCAACCCCGAGGTTTTGTCAAAGGAGACAAAGTCTAAGCTGTTGAAGGCTCTTTATGGACTCAAGCAAGCACCAAGAGCGTGGTATGAAACACCATCTGTGTTTCTTGAGAAAAATGGTTTTGCAAAGGAAAGGTGGACAAGACCCTATTCGAGTGGAGCACGAAGGCCACATATTAATAGTCGGTTATGTGGATGAGATCATATTCGGATCAACCAATCCGAGCTATGCGAGAAATTCTCCAATCTCATGCAAGGAGAATTTGAGATGAGTATGATGGGAAAGCTTAACTTCTTTCTCGGACTACAAGTTAGCGAGATGGAAAAGGAATTTTCATCAACCAAGCAAAGTATACCAGAGACCTTATCAAGAGATATGGAATGGAATCAACCAAGCGCAAGAATTCCTATGAGCACAAGTACTCACTGGATGCGGACAGGCGAGGCATATCGGTGGACTCAACCCCTCTGAGAGGACTCATTGGATCTCTTACGTACCTCACCGCAAGCGAGCCAGACATATCCTATGCCGTAGGAGTTTGTGCACGATTCCAGTCCAAGCCGAAGCAATCACACCTAGATGCAGCCAAGAGGATAATAAAGTACCTTAAGTCTACAATCAATGTTGAACTATGGTATCCCAAGGATGATAATTTCGAGCTGTCAGGATACTCAGATGCGGATTTCGCAGGATGCAAAATCAACAGGAAGAGCACTAGTGGAACGTGTCAATTCCTAGGAACCAGGTGATATCCTGGTTTAGCAAGAAGCAGGTTTCTAACTCTATCTCCACTACAGAGTCAGAATACCTAGCTGCAGGTAGCTGTTGTGCAGATTCTATGGATCAGACAACAGTTAAGGGATTATAATATCATTGCCAACAAGTTCCAATCTGGTGTGACAATAATAGTGCTATTGCAATAACCAACAATCCGGTTTTGCATTCAAGGACGAAGCACATTGATGTTAAGCACCATTTCATTAGAGACCATGTGCTTAACAAGAGGGTTAGAGTTGAAAGAGTCGGCCTGAGACTACGGATAGGCGACATCTTTACCAAAGCCTTGCGGAAGAAAGATTTTGGAGGCGAGCAGAGATCTTGGATTACTAGATTGGGAATCTAATCTTGAAGCAAGTTGAAGCATTCGAGAGGAAGGACGGACCCGGCTAAAAATCGAGATCTAGGCGATGCGAGCAAGAAGACGAAGGACGGACAAAGCAACCTAGCTGATCAGAATATCAGGCGAGAAGTCAACTCACCTGATACAGAGCGGTCAACAGTCAACAAATCAGACCAGCTAAGTTTTCTAAACTGACCTCTGAATATTTAATTATTATTTGCCATAGCTATAATATTATTATATTAATTTTGGTTAACAAATGGCATTTAAATATACATTTTTCTAAGCCAAGTGGCAATTTTAATACATGCGTCAATCGCTTATTAAAGCGACCTCCACGGTGGCTAATCAGAATCAACCGTCAAATTTTAAAAAATGGGCCACCGATTCAAATTTGAAATTCAAAAGAATATCAAAAGGCGTACCACTGTTTCAAATATATAATGAATTAATACATACGTCTTTTCATCTTCTTTATAAGGAAAGAATACCTTTCACTTTACCCTTTACGCTTTCAAACCCTAGATTTTTCAGAGCAAAAATTTCTTGAACACCAAATACACTAAATCTTTTGATTGCAGAAATGGCAACCTACTTCGAAGGCGTAAATATGAAGGCGGTCAAGGACCAGATCATCTTCTCGCTGGTCATTGACTTTGAAGGCTTATTGGAAGCGAATTTGGAAGATTATGATGTGTACAACCTGATTCGCCCAATGAAGCTCAATGGGATCTACCCATTCCTTGATGTCAACCTGCAACATCTGTTCAAGGAGGATGTCATCGAGTTCTATCGCGAAGCTTGTATGATTCAAGACGGAATTCGAAGCACTGTTCGCGGAAGGCAAATCGACATAACGCGAGAGTCGATTCGCAGAGTTTTTGGTATGAAGCATCACGGCATAGCCGTCGAAGCTCTCAAGCAGTCTTCTGCTGAAATCTGGAAGAAGATTAAGGTGGAGAATATCCCGGAAAAGCTGAAGCTAACTGCCAAGAGAAATGAGCTTAAGAAAGTGTATCGTCTTGCGTTGGACATAACCAACAAGATAATCATGGGGATGGCCGGCAGTTATGACCAAGCCATCGTCGCCAAAATTTATGGTGCTGGGAGCACTAATTCAGGAAGAAGAAATCGACTGGGCGGATTACATCTTCAGGCAACTCGTTCGAGAGGTCAACAAAGTTGAGTGGCTTGACGATGAGAAGAGATTCAAAACAAAGCTGGCATTTGGAACGCAACTAAGTTGGTTTTTGGAAAAGACTGGTGTGGCAAAAGGAAGCACTGACCCCTTCCACCCTAACAAAAGACTTGGTCATATGGACCACGAGAAGGTGAGGAAATTCGGAGGCGCAAAGAGAGCAGCTCAGATGCTGAAGTACCTACCTGAATCAAGGCCATATCCGAGATACTATTCATCAGGAGAGTCGGACAGACCTGCAGCCGATATCGCAACTGCAGTCGAGTCAGACACCGAGTCCGACGACACTCCCATTGCAGTCAGATTTAAGAGAAGGGGACCAGCCCCTGAAGGACCTTCTATTCTGCAGTCATCACCAGAACCCTCTCCCAAGAGGCCAGTCCCGCAACCGTCCGGCCATACACAACACATTCCGAGAATACAACGAAAGACTTCCCGAGGTATATTTAGTTAAAAAATAGTTCAAGTCTTGAAAGTAGAAACGAAGTAAGTAAGCACTTTGAAAACATTTCCAAATCTCGGGAGTTTTAAAAGCATTAGAAATTGAAAAGTTCTTAAATTCCTCGAAAATCATTTAGGGTCACAGCCCCAAAGTTCTTTTTCCAAAATGCAAATCCGTTAACAAAATGCGGGGTCCACGACCCAACCATTACGGTCACAAAACACAGGGTCCACGACCCGATCACCCACTTCAATTCACTTACGAGGGCACATTTCACATAACACATTATTCCTATGTCATTCTAGCCAAGCACCAAGACTCGATATATCATGTCTCTCGACCCCGAGCGTAAAGCATTGTGATACTCCGGACAATATCACAATTAATCATCAAAACATCAACATCAATATCACAGAAACCACACTTGGTAACCCGTGGCCGTACCCATTAGTATCGGCCCCCAGAGGCCCCGTCGGACCGTCCCCAGGCGGGAAACCACTTCCACGGCCGTACCCATTAGTATCGGCCCCCAGAGGTCCCGTCGAACCGTCCCCAGGTGGAAGAACATCAACACACGCACCCAAGTTCACTTCCGTGGCCGTACCCATTAGTATCGGCCCCCAGAGGCCACATGCCATCCCCAGGTGGAAGAACAACAACATACGCACCCAAGTCCACTTCCGTGGCTGTACCCATTAGTATCGGCCCCCAGAGGCCTCACGCCATCCCCAGGTGGAAGAGTAACAACTCAGATTTCAAAACCACGACTCTCAAAGGTCAAACACACAAAATATATATAGTCGAGGTACCTTGCTAGAATGGCCAAATTATCCAACACGTACTCACGACCCAGAACTATATCAATTCACAAGGGGGCACAAGATTTCAACAAAGACCGTCGACACAATCGATATCACAAAAACTCAATATATTCATCCATAACCACGGGACTCCAAGCACATAATTTGACAAGAGAATTACACTTTACATTTACCGACGCCATAATCATACATAATGACATCATACGAAAGTAAGGTGATCCTATACTCGAAACTAGCACACATAATCAACTAAGCATATTAATTCCCGACCCACATGGGTCACCTTTACGAAAACCATGATGGTAAATACACCTATTCTTTTGAAAAATGATTATAAATATTTATTTGGCACATATCGGCATTTAGCAACCATTATATCCATAAAACACGTAATGTATGGGCAAGATACTTGCCTCGAATAAGAACAACGCGGAGAATCGACCGAAGTAGGTTGGCCCGAACCGACTACGAACCCGCCGACTCCACCGAACGCCAACTCACGTTCATAAACTACGAAGGACAATAATAACAATGAAATGAATTCCATAACACGACTCAAAGCCGTTGAATTCAAAGAACGAATGACGAAAGTTCAAGGATTTCCCCCAAAATGGCCAAGAACACGATTCGTTCTGTCAAATCACGAAAACGAAATTCCAAGTTGAAATATGGATATACAATCCATAGAATATGTTTAACAACATCATTTAACCATAATCGATCCATCGAAAACGGATGAAAAACGAGATCGGGGACAAATCCCCCGAAAAGTCAATTCGAAGGAAATCAAGAAATATACTTCGATTCGACGAAGAACAATGGATTAAATGATTTTAAACACGAGAATACTACCAAGATTAATCATACCCATCATGAATTAATCAACAACACGGAACGAATCGGACGAAAATGCAAAAACCCCCAAATTCACGAAATTAGGGTTCTAAGGAAGATTACCTTGATTCGCTGGATCAAAGGATGATAACGGATGATTGATTGATGTTATGAACTCAAGAACTTCATGGATTTGTTGTTAAACAACATGGCTTCGTCACCCATGAATCGCCAGCCGCGGACGGAGAAGGAAGGAAATGAAAAACAAAGGGAAAAGTGGCTGGTCTGTCATATATATACTGGGCCGGAACTAGCGTGCGCTAGCCTTCCCGGACTAGCGTGCGCTATCGGCGATACGGCCGAGCACTCTCGGCCATGGCCCGCATGACCCGGCACCACCGACCAATTACGCCGACCATGACTCGTCCACCGACTCCGCTAGCGTGCGCTACGGCCGGAAGCTTCTTGCTAGCGCGGCTGTCCGGTAGCCCGGACTAACAAACTACCCAGTAACGTCGCTAGTCGGCCGGCGTGCGCTACCCCTGCCGATTAGCGTGCGCTCGGCCGGCGATGGCGTGCGCTACTGCCGATCTGGCCAGTCGAGAACCTCGAATCCTTACGCCGGGCCGATAGCGTCGCTAGGCCACCGATAAGCGTCGCTACACTGCCGGTTAGCGCGCGCGGCCTTCCGGCGATGGCGTGCGCTCGCGGTTCTGCCGCACTGTCCGGCGGTGCCCTGTCGTCGGACGATCCATAGCCGTCGGCGATGCGACCACGAGGGCTCGGCGACCCGATTTCCGAAGCGTCACGGGCGAACACGGCGAAAAGTTCGCGCACAACATCAACGGCCGAAATGAAAACATAATACCATAATTAGTCATACGCGACCAAGAAGCGGGTGAGACATTGTTACTGAATACGGATACGTAACTTTCAAGAAATTTCAAAATGGCCCAAAACGCCGGAAATCACGATACATGATCGAATAACCAAACCGAAGTTCACAACACGTCTAACAAAGTTAAACGGACTTATGGGAAACTCGAAGCAATGATTTGAGCGAGATTAAAGAACCGAACTCAAGTGCGGAAAAGTCGTTAAAAGCACGGAACTCAACAAAAGCGACTCGAAAGCGAACCGGAGGTCAAAAGTGTAGAATTAATCATTCTCGAGAATGATGAAGCGGTCATGGCGAGTCGTCAAAGCGGACTTCGGCCGAAAAAGAAATTCTGGAAATCGAAAATTGCGGATATTACATTCTACCCTCCTTAAAAGAAGTTTCGTCCCGAAACTTAAAACAAGTAGGGGGAAGAAATATTCCGCCAGGAAAAACTCAACAAGATACACAAGAATGCGTAACTAACGCCCAACGGCGAAATGTTACAAACAATGCAAAGGAATAAACGGCGTGAAAACACGCTCCACGGCGACCAACACAACGTCGCCGTTAGGGATATAATAAAACCAACAAATAACAAGCGTCATCAAACGGATAATATAGCCAAGTCAATTATCCGACAATCACAAAACACAACGAACGAAAATCAATATGATTGACCAACCCAACGGTACATCAATCAAAACGCGAGCCAACCGCTGAACAAATGCGGAATCCCACCGCCCAAGGGTTGGAAGATCGAAAAAGAGACTAATTTCCCGAACTTGGAAAGGTCACAACGATATATAGATCAATTTGGGACAATATCAGAACTCGCTCGAATGACAAAGGTGAGAAACGACACCAGGTCAGAAGCATCAACGAACACAGTCGAGTCGATACGGTTGGATGAAACAGAAGAGAAAGAAAGAAAAAATGTGGGTATTACATCATATCACATAAGGTAACCAATAACAACTCGAAAGGAAAATCCACGAGGTATCCTTTTAAAGGAAATCTGTTGAAAATCCTTGGATTTGTATGCTATTTAAAATAAACTTTAAAAGTACTTTTGGTACCTCGGTTTGTTTCATCAAAACTTGTAATCAACATACTTTAACCGTCTCATTTGAAATCATTTGAAGTCATCATGCCTCTACGTATCATCATCGCCGTTAACAACTAACAAGTTAACCATGCAAGATCATCAAATCATTCTTACATACTCTAACATTTCCGAATCCGAGTTTGAACTTTACGTCGAGTGAGATTTCTCATCTTTCACTATATATTTTTGAAAATAAAAATCGCATTGGTTTTGAAATAAAATATTTTTATGGTGTGAAAGATTTTTGAAATCATTCACTCGAATTAGTTGAAAATGCAACAATACGTTAAAATCATTTTCGAAAATTCTCCCAACACTTCACAAACATCAACGACGGTAACATTTTACAAAATGTTCAAGGTACTTTAAAACAACTCTTTCAAATACCGTCGAGGTTTTATTTGAGAATCCTAGGCCGGCTAGAAAATTTCAAACAGTTTCCAAAGTTCATACGAAGCCGCCGGCTAATCACACTTGCGCAAACTTATGAAAGTTTTAGAAAGGCGTGTTCGAACACACTCGCGGCAAACATAATTTATCCATTTGCCGAACTCAATCAATTATCACTTAGTGCAACGAAAAGAATCATAACGCACATTCATACCAAACAGTTTGTCATTACTTGACAACACACATAGAATACAGTCCCGGGTGTTTGACTGCTAAGGTTAGGCCTAACGGCTAAAAGAAATGTAGTTCCCTAGCCTCTGTCAGACCGACTAACGCGCTACAACACATATTTAGCGTGCGCTACCCATCTTTGCATTAGCGCGCGCTAGCCTTACACTTAGCGTGCGCTAACGGTTCTATTTTAGCAACATGATTGCGAACATATACGACATGACTGGAATCGAAGGTCACAAATAAACAACAACAATATTCGAATCTCGAAGCCATCGATTCACATAATTACAACACATCATGAGCAACCATCAAAAGGCGATTGTCATTCAAAACCGAAAAGTCAAAAACAAGGGTCACGTCTTGAGTATATTTTGTAGAACTCATTTGAGTTCAAAACTCGTGTCTTGAAAACTTATAGTACACAGTGGAAAAGAATTATTAATAATTCGAGTTTTCAGAACTTTCAGCCTTGAGGTCAACATACGAAAATCAACTTTTTCCTCCCTTGGAGGACATTTTAAAAATTTTACGTGACTCCCCGAAAGGATTCGAAAACTTAAAATTCCAAGGTTTATACAAAGATACATTCAGCAATATCATTCTACATTTTAGCGCAAGACGGGAATCAACAAATATATGTCACTTACTCACGATGCTTTTGGGATTCGGTAATTAAAATCGAATTACGCAGCGGAAAATAAAACGGTCCAACCGGATAAAACCAAACCCCAAAAACGGACCGATCAAGCATCATATAAACGAATATAAATAACGAGAAATATAATCAAAGAATACTTACCCTCGTAGTCCTTTGATGATATAATCTTCGAAGGAAAAACCCGAACAAGCTTTCTCCGGTTACTGACACGAACACGAATCCAATTCGTTTTAGCTTGTTGAATGATCCCACACCGAAATTGTCGAATGTCTCTACGTTATTACGCGTCGGATATTGATCGGAAAAATAAAATATCAATTCGTTCTCAAAGAACACGGCTAGGAATTGATACGGTATTTTTCTTCTCTTCTCTTCTTCCTTTTCTTTCTCTCAAAGATGAACTAGAAAATGAAAGAAAAATTTTCTCCCTTCTATTTTGGAACTCACGGCTGAATTTTGGAGTGTGTTTGTTTGTTATGATTTTTCATCACATAATGTGAAGATATATACATTATATAATGGGGATGATATCAAAATGATGAGATATGAAATCTCATCCTTTTGTCTTCAACCCATTAAACAATTAAACACATAACACACACCACATGGAAGGAAGGGAGGAAAATGAGGGCGGCCCACTAGATTTTAGGTGAGAAAGCAGCCGAGCCACTCGGTTCATGTACCGGACGTTCGCGTGGCTAGTCCGTTAAATACACTTCGTTTTATCCCAAATGTATTTATACTTAATTAATTAATCCAATTAATTAATTTTATCAAATACAAAATTATAATAATATATTTCAAGAAATAATTATTTATGAATTAAATTAATTACCCAAGTAATTAATTTCAATTCACTAGACCGCATGATTTATCAAATAAATCAAATTAGATATCTAATATCTAATATTAATGAAGAGATAATAAATACATATTTATCCATCAAATATCCTTGTGCGCGACTCCGTAGGTCCGTCTTAGTCGGCAATGGGAGGAACCAAGGAGTACGGGTAACACTTAGCGATCTAGTGCTTCGCATAACCCAACTAAGAACGAATGATCGGATCATTCCAAAACCATTATGTCGTGAATACCGTATACGTATAAACCCTTCAATCATATGTCCCGGTCAAGTATTAGGGTCACGGAAAAGTCAAACCCTACTGTAACTTGACACTATGCTTTCTGTTAATGCAAACTGAGATCGTCGAGCTCTCGTGTATCAAATACAACTAGCTCTAAATGCTTTGGCCAAAGACTTATAATCTCATTTGCCATTAACCGCATAGGACATTTACCTGCTCACTTACAGAGAAAGAATTCTATCTTGGTATTCGGAGAGATCGCTACTTGCCCACTAAGTTGCATTTCGAGGTTGACCCCACCCACCGGCGATTGGATCGAACTACTCTAATGACTAACTTAATGTCACAAGCACATCTCCTACTGAAACCTCAAGTCAAAGGTCCACGTATACCTATCACAACCTTTCGATCCAGTCATTGACAATCCCTGAGTGATATCCATGTGACCGAATCGAGGTGAGTCGTGTTTGAGTATACTAATCTCACTAGCATACCTATAACGTGTGCTCCCACTAACCCTTAGTGAATACCGGTACTCTACAGGTCAAAGTACACATTATACAAGTCTTGTCTAAACTTATTGCCCAGTTAAGTTTTATCGACTTGCGAACGAGTTAAGCATTCGAGCTCTAAACACTTCTAGTGCTTATCTCCTTATCTCCATAAGGAGTAGAATGTTTGCTCTCAAATGCAAGGACTATTATTCTATATATCAAATTACAATGCCAGTGATATATAATAATATAGAAATAATTATTGCCTTGTTAAATTTTCATAATTACAATACATATGCTCTCACTCTCTCATCCTCTGAGTGGCATTCGAGGGCATATCTCTAACAGATGCACCTTCAAATACTAACTACATAACACAGAATCACACAGGCTCGTATAGCTCGTGGTACAACCTGTAGTAAGGAGACTTACATCCACAGATCGCACGAAGATGATGGCTGCACCCTGATACTAATCACGGCCGACATTCAAAACGACGCGTCGCGACACGACTCAGTCAGACAAAATCTGACAATACAAGACTCCACAACACATAACTCGACCCGACATCCTAGGTTTCCTCAACCTAAGCTCTGATACCATAATTGTAACATCCCCAGATCGAACCGGGAATATTACACGCCACAGACCCTCTCCGCGAGGATCCACCTGGCTAGACATCTAAGCAACACATTACATTACATACCGACGAATCAAAATAACGAACCAATACACCGATTTGGTCTTTCGACACTGACTTACAAATAAAAATACATAAACTCATCCAGACTCATACCCACGCAAGGGTAAAATACTTGCAACAACGAACAATAGGACAGCAGAAAAGACAATACGATGGACTCCAACTAACTGAACCCAAAACTAGCCTTCGTGTGATTAGTATCATTCGTCTTTCATCATCCCTCGTGCCGATCCTGTGTCTTGCTCCCGAAAACCTGCATGTACCTGGACACAATACAGATATCTACCCCCCGATTACTCGGGGGTTAGCAAAACTCCACTGTTTTGCTAGTGCAAGTATAAAATGCAAATACGAGCCATACACAACACATTCCGAGAATACAACGAAAGACTTCCCGAGGTATATTTAGTTAAAAAATAGTTCAAGTCTTGAAAGTAGAAACGAAGTAAGTAAGCACTTTGAAAACATTTCTAAATCTCGGGAGTTTTAAAAGCATTAGAAATTGAAAAGTTCTTAAATTCCTCGAAAATCATTTAGGGTCACAACCCCAAAGTTCTTTTTCCAAAATGCAAATCCGTTAACAAAATGCGGGGTCCATGACCCAACCATTACGGTCACAAAACACAGGGTCCACGACCCGATCACCCACTTCAATTCACTTACGAGGGCACATTTCACATAACACATTATTCCTATGTCATTCTAGCCAAGCACCAAGACTCGATATATCATGTCTCTCGACCCCGAGCGTAAAGCATTGTGATACTCCGGACAATATCACAATTAATCATCAAAACATCAACATCAATATCACAGAAACCACACTTGGTAACCCGTGGCCGTACCCATTAGTATCGGCCCCCGCAGGCCCCGTCGGACCGTCCCAGTGGGAAACCACTTCCACGGCCGTACCCATTAGTATCGGCCCCCGGAGGTCCCGTCGAACCGTCCCAGTGGAAGAACATCAACACACGCACCCAAGTTCACTTAGTGGCCGTACCCATTAGTATCGGCCCCGGAGGCCACATGCCATCCCTGTGGAAGAACAACAACATACGCACCCAAGTCCACTTCCGTGGCCGTACCCATTAGTATCGGCCCCCAGAGGCCTCACGCCATCCCCAGGTGGAAGAGTAACAACTCAGATTTCAAAACCACGACTCTCAAAGGTCAAACACACAAAATATATATAGTCGAGGTACCTTGCTAGAATGGCCAAATTATCCAACACGTACTCACGACCCAGAACTATATCAATTCACAAGGGAGCACAAGATTTCAACAGCACCGTACGACACAATCCAATATCACAAAAACTCAATATATTCATCTATAACCACGGGACTCCAAGCACATAATTTGACAAGAGAGTTACACTTTACATTTACCGACGCCATAATCATACATAATGACATCATACGAAAGTAAGGTGATCCTATACTCGAAACTAGCACACATAATCAACTAAGCATATTAATTCCCGACCCACACGGGTCACCTTTACGAAAACCATGATGGTAAATACACCGATTCTTTTGAAAAATGATTATAAATATTTATTTGGCACATATCGGCATTTAGCAACCATTATATCCACAAAACACGTAATGTATGGGCAAGATACTTGCCTCGAATAAGAACAACGCGGAGAATCGACCGAAGTAGGTTGGCCCGAACCGACTACGAACCCGCCGACTCCACCGAACACCAACTCACGTTCATAAACTACGAAGGACAATAATAACAATGAAATGAATTCCATAACACGACTCAAAGCCATTGAATTCAAAGAACGAATGACGAAAGTTCAAGGATTTCCCCCAAAACGGCCAAGAACACGATTCGTTCCGTCAAATCACGAAAACGGAATTCCAAGTTGAAATATGGATATACAATCCATAGAATATGTTTAACAACATCATTTAACCATAATCGATCCATCAAAAACGGATGAAAAACGAGATCGGGGACAAATCCCCCGAAAAGTCAATTCGAAGGAAATCAAGAAATATACTTCGATTCGACGAAGAACAATGGATTAAATGATGTTAAACACGAGAATACTACCAAGATTAATCATACCCATCATGAATTAATCAACAACACGGAACGAATCGGACGAAAATGCAAAAACCCCCAAATTTACGAAATTAGGGTTCTAAGGAAGATTACCTTGATTCGCTGGATCAAAGGATGATAACGGGTGATTGATTGATGTTATGAACTCAAGAACTTCATGGATTTGTTGTTAAACAACATGGCTTCGTCACCCATGAATCGCCAGCCGCAGACGGAGAAGGAAGGAAATGAAAAACGAAGGGAAAAGTGGCTGGTCTGTCATATATATACTGGGCCGGAACTAGCGTGCGCTAGCCTTCCCGGACTAGCGTGCGCTATCGGCCAGTACCGGCCGAGCACTCTCGGCCATGGCCCGTATGACCCGGCACCACCGACCAATTCTGCCGACCATGACTCGTCCACCCGACTCCCGCTAGCGTGCGCTACGGCCGGAAGCCTGCGCTAGCCGACCCGGCCCAGAGCCACCGGACTAACAAACTTACCTGTAACGCACGCTAGTCGGCGGCGTGCACTACCCTGCCGGTTAGCGTGCGCTACGACCGACAAGAGCGTGCGCTACCCGCCGATCCCGACCGAGTCCGTAACCTCGTAATCCTTACGCCTGGGCGATAAGTCGCTAGGCCACCCGATAGCGTCGCTACACTGCCGGTTAGCGCGGCAGCCTTCCTGCAGCAGCATGCGCTTACGCCGGTTCTGCCGCACTGTCCCGGCCGGTGCCCACAATCGTCCGGCCGATCCGCAACCGTCCGGCCATGCGACCACGTGGCTCGGCGACCCGATTTCCAAGCGTCGGAACGAACACGACGAAAAGTTCGCGGACAACATCAACGGCCCGAAATGAAAACATAATACCATAATTAGTCATACGCGACCAAGAAACGGGTCGAGACAACAATTACAGATACGGATACCCGTAACTTTCAAGAAATTACAAAATGGCCCAAAACGCCCAGAAATCACGATACGTGATCGAATAACCAAACCGAAGTTCACAACACGTCTAACAAAGTTAAACGGACTTACGGGAAACTCGAAACAGTAATTTCGAACGAGATTCGTAAGAACCGAACTCAAGTGCGGAAAAGTCGTTTAAAAGCACGGAACTCAACAAATTGACTCCGAAACGAACCCGGAGGTCAAAAAGTGTAGAATTAATCATTCTCAGAATGATGAAACGATCATGAGCGAGTCGTCAAAACGGACTTCGGCTGAAAAAAGAAATTTACCGGAAATCGAAAATTGCGGATATTACAGTCGGTCTACGATCACCCACACTATATTCATTCCGATCTTCGTCCTTGGCAAGCTCATGACAAAATCCATGGAGATATCCTCCCACTTCCATTCCGGGATGGGAAGTGGTTTCAACAACCCGGCTGGCCGTTGATGCTCGATTTTGACTTGCTGACAAGTCAAACACTTAGCCACAAACTGAATTACCTCATTCTTCATGTCGTTCCACCAGAAATTTTTCCTCAAATCTTTATACATCTTACTCGAGCCCGGATGGACTGAGTAAGGCGACGCATGAGCCTCTCGCATAATACTCTGTCTCAATCCAATTCGTTCGGAACACAAAGCCGATCTTGGAATCTCAACACACCATCCTCATGTATCACGAATCCCGGGGCTTTTCCCTTCTCCACATTCTCTCGGAGCTGAACAAACATCGGGTCCTCTAACTGTCCCGACTTAATGTCGTCGACTAAAGACGACGAAATCTCAAGTGTACGCAAATGCCCGGAACTCTCTGGTAGCACAATCTCAATGCTCAACCTCATAAACTCTCGCTGAAGTCCTGACTAAGCCGTAAGTAACTCAAGCGCCCGAAGTGATACCGATTTCTGGATCAAGGCATCTGCTACTACATTAGCTTTACCCGGATGATAAAGTCTCTGTTAGGAATACTTGTTAGATTTTGATGATGTCATTAATATAAAATCAAATGTTTATTACTTGGCAAAAATGTAAGGAAGAACCAAATGAGTATCTTCCATAGGCCAAATATGTTAAGTATAAAACTTGGCAAAATGTAAAGAAGAACCAAATGAGTATCTTCTGTAGGCCAAAAATTAGTTAGGCTAAAAATAGGCTAAGTACTGAGTACAGCTAAGTTCATCAGAGAGGATCAGTCGAGTCGAGTCAGAGTAGTCTGGTCAACATAATTTATCGAGAAGTTTGACCAGATCGCGCCAAGGTACCTCGGGAAGTCACCTGATCGGATAAGTCACAAACAGTGAACATCGAGAGGACCAGATTGCAGAGATGTTAGCCGCTCATCGGCTACTCGAAGTCGACCAAGTACTCCAAAGTCCACGTCAGCATGTGCTGAAAAGTCAAGTATTACGGAAAGTCACATGCAACGTGAAGAGACAAATTGGAGTGATTCCCGCAAGAGATATGATTTAAATAAATCATCCAGACCCACCTTGAAGACTTTAATCATTTTATATTCAAAAGATTCGGCGCTCACATGCAGAAGTCTTCACAACGGTCGGAAGATAAAATAAAATAATGGGAATCCAGCCTTGCAACGTTCAGAAAGATTAAACAAAGAAGTCTCCCTCCAACGGACGGATTTGTTCAAAAGATTTGCAACGGCTACAAGGAAAAAGCTCAGAGATCGTGACCTATATATATCCCAAGATTTGAAGCTGAGCAATCACCGGTGCGAACATACTTTCAAGCGATCAAAGAAATCAAGCAATCTAAAGCAATCAATATCATCGTGAAAAGAGCGGTTCTAAGAGTTCATACTTAAAGAAGCTCTTAGTTGGAGAAAACAAAAACTCTTGTCTATAATCCTGAGTACGGGGTACTTCACTGGTTGAAGTAAGAGATCAGAAGGCATCCAAGGATCGAGGATCAAGAGGTGCAAGGCGATCAGTGTGTACAACGGCACGAATTTCCACCGGTTGGAAGTCATTGTAGTGTGGTTTGAATCACTGTAATATTTATCACAAAGTTGAAAATTATAGTGAATTCATCTCCAATAGTTTGGAGAAAAGTGGATTAGTAGAGGATTACCCACCTCTCGATACCACTATAATCGCCTGCGTTCTTTACCGCTTTATTGCATCATACTTTTAATCACGCATTCATTGTTAAGTGTTTCATTAGTTGCTTTCTATTCGTCATCAGTTGACTTCCGCATATATTAAAGAACAAATGACTCCAAGTCATTTGTTTACCTTTCAGCTGAAGAAACTCACTCTTCGTGAAAAAGAGTTTAAGAGTTTCTACAAGTCTATTCACCCCCCCTAGACTTGTACCTGGACGACTTGTGACCTACAAGTGGTATCAGAGAGGTTGGTTCATTTATTTCACGAACCATATCTATATCAGATATATATATCTTTACTCTCACTTTATAATGGAACACATGCACTCTAGACTCCCTCTGTTTTCAGTTGACGAGTATGATCTGTGGAAGATGCAGGCACACTTATCTTCGATTCATGACGACATGTGGTGCATCATCGAGGACGGTCCATTCGTCTTTGAGAAGGACAACACAGCAGAGGGGATCGCAGCAGGGAAGCCATAGAAGATTCCTAAGAAGAGGACAGAGCTGACTCCCGAAGAAAGAAAGCTGGCCAATCTTGATAATCGGGCCAGAGATGTGTTATATCAAACTCTTGACAAATCCACCATGGTCAAGATCAAGAACTGTAAGAATGCCAAAGAAATCTGGAACACATTAGCCCTAATGTGTGAAGGAACGGAGCTGATCAAGGAAAACAAGCTGTCAATTGCTATCCAAAAATTTGACAACATTAAAATGAAGAATGGTGAATCCATAGATCAAGTGGACACAAGGTTCACTGAGATTATTAATAAGATCAACTCCCTCGGCAAAACCTATGGCAACAGGGAAATGGCACTAAAGGTTCTCAGATCTCTCAACCCCGAATAGAGCATGAAGGCCGTGGCCATGAGAGAGTCCAAGGACCTGAATAAAATAAAGATCCGTGAGTGTTCTCGATCCAAGGCTTATCAGTTCGAGCTTTCAAGTTCATCCTCAACTGAGCCTGCAGAGAAGGGAATCGCATTTGCAGCCGAGTCCCCTGCCAAGAGCCTATCTGATGTAAAGCCTCCAAATCCATTAGATTTTGAGGAAGAAATGGCGTTTATAATGCAAAGGTTCAGCAATTTTAGAAAGAACTACTCCAAGTACAAGAAAAATTATAAGGAAAGTCCAAGAAGGAACCAGAAGGCTGGAAGCTGGAAAGTAGAATGCTACAACTGTCACAAAATAGGACACATCCAAATGGACTGTCCTGAGCTCAAGAAGGACGAAACCAAGAAGGAGGTGGGCAGAAAAGAAGATAGAAGAAAGGCCCTCATCGGAGAAGACCAGGAGCATGTCGAATCAAGCAGCGGATTCTTTTCTGATGAAGATGAGGAGTATGACTGCCTGATGGCAAACCTAGCTGATGAAGAGGTAACTTCTAAACCCACCGGTTCAAATAATAGCTCACCCGTGTCACAAGATATGGATCTACACAAATCGGTAAATCATTTATTTAAAGATTTTGAAACACTCAAAGCTGCACACCAAACTGTATCAGCAGAGAAGACTCAGCTGCAAGATGAGAATAGGCAGCTGAAAAATGATTTCGAAAAACTCAGCCTAGATTTTAAATAAGGTTGAGATAACTGCAGCTGACTTTAAAAACCAGGCTGACGTTAATACAGCTGAGATAAACAGACTAACCATTTTACTTAAAGAAAAATCAGCTGCACTTACTCATGCCAAAAACGAGTTTACTAAGCTGACACAGGTGAATAAGACTCAGGCGCAGGAAATAACCTCCCTGAAGGCGTCTTCAATCCTGGAAGAATTGTGCACTAATAAAAGGCCACTATATTCCAAATCAGGCCTTGGATATGATCCTCACACTCCCCCTAGTTCTAAAAGAAAATTTATCAAGGGAGAAACAATTGTCTCGACTGGTGAGCCTACGTATAAACCAATATTCAAAAACAGGCAACAGCCAAGTCAAATGTCTAGGCTGCAGTCAGGTTACACCAGGCAGCCACCTAGATAGGCGACTAGGCAATGGCCCAGGCAAAAACAACAGCCCAGACAATATGCCCACTATTACCAACAACTCCCTAAAAACAGATTTCATAATGGGAGGGGCAGATGGAAACCTCAAGGGTTATCCTAATTACCAAAATGAACAAGTGTGGAGACCACAAAGATTTAATAAATGGTCTCAGCCTAGATTTAGAAATGACCCACATGTTGTGCGGCATTTAAACACGCCTCGAGGGCGATCGTCATAGCAGTCGGGAAGTCTACCATGAGGGATATGCTAGGGGCAAACACCCTGAACTCGGCACCCACGGCGATCGCCCTTTGTTGATTGGCGATCGTCTTTTGTTGATTAGGCGATCGTCCTTTGTCGATTGGCGATCGTCTCGTGCCACGTATTAATCTGAGATCCGTCAGAAGTCACCAAAGCCCAAATCTCGGGCTGGGACCCGCGTGCAGATCTCAAAAGGTGCTGACAGACAAGATCGGTGCCCACTGCCTGCCACCTACTTCACCTACCAACAGGGCCGCAGACCTGCGAAAAGTACTGACAGACAAGACTTGTGCTCACAGTCTGTCACCTACTTCACCTACCAACAGTACCGCCGAAAAGGTGGGTGACAGCGGCTCAGGGCGCATGCGAGTTCCCCGTCAGACCGTACAACCAACTGTCAGTAACTACCGCGGACTTTAAGGGAAAAGCCCCACGCGACGAGACGATCGGCCGTCTTATTATAATATAAATAACGACGATCGGCTGCGATCGCAGGAGGACCCCCAGGAGCTTGATCTGCTATAAATAGAAGGTCCATAACACAGAATAAGGACCGCGAAATACACAGCAAACAAGAGAGAGAAAAGAGAAAGACATTCTCACACATAGAACATCCATAGCAAGAATTCACAGATCTCCATATCTGATTCTTCCGGCATTCTATACGCTCCACAGCTTAGAAAACTAGAATCCTTTACACTCTTTGTGATAGATTCTAACATTAATATTTGTACTCAACCGTATACTTATTAATAAAATCTCGCGAGAGCATTCAAGCCCGGGATTAACAACCCCGGCAAATCTTGTGTCATTTAATTTCTCACGGACGTGCTCCCGCACTTGTTGGTTACTCGATCATTCCAAAGAACCTTATCTTCGGATAATATTTTGGGTAACAACAATTGGCGCTAGAAGGAGGGGCCTTACCTTCACTTTTATTCCGATCGTCTCGTAGAACATTCATTGTTCTCCGGACTCACACTCGAAGAAACACTCACTGTTCTTCAAAAGAAACAAACCTCCAGAAAAATGACGTCTGCTACAACTTCCAAGAGAGCCACCCTGAGATCCGCCGGAAATATCATTCCGACACGCGTAATCCCACCTCGCGACGGAAGGCGGCCATGGCGACGCTAGATCCTCACTCCCGCCCCGAGGGACGGCCCTAGTCTCTCACTCGATCGGGCCTGCATCAAGGAATGCATTGAGGAGGCCAGAGCCGTCCTCAGGGAGCGACGGATTGCGTGCGACTCGCCCACCATCACTCCGTCAACCATCCGCCGAGCTGGCAAGCGCAAGCTCAAACGGATATAAGTTGAGAAATCAACGGAGAACCAAGAGCACCAGTCAAAGGCACTCGTTAGGCGGGACGACTCCGTCTTCAGCCGCCTAGGCAGTGATCCTCGTGGCGACACAGGCGATCGGGCCCGAGTCGGGAGGCATCGGAGTCCGAATCCGTCACCGAAGTTCGGCATATCCGACTCCCGTAAGACAAAGCCGGCCGACAGCCCCCACTCGCCCTAGAAATGAGTCTCGCGGCAGAGAGCTCGTCATCCACCATGGGGGCAGGATCGGTACATGATCGCCTCGGCTCGGCCTCCGGCCCAATCGGGCCGTCGAGCCACGGCGATGGCCGCAATGCACGCCACTCGGCGAAATGAAGGCGCTACTAGACACTGGGGAGGCGCAAGGAGATCGATCTCTGGACCAAGTGAACCACTCGCGGTCCAGATCGAGCTCGCCCCGGTTCAACCAACAATCAATCCCCCACAGACACCTCTATATGAGGGAAGATCGGACCCGGAGACCCACTTGAGCAAATTCCGGATCTACATGACCGGATGCGGAGCATCAGATGCGACGAAGTGTCGGATGTTCCCGCTAACTCTGGCGACCTCGCCCACAGTGGTACATCTCACCGCCTCCTCGCTCAATCAATTGCTTCGAGAAGTTGGCGAACGACTTTACGTCGTACTTCGCCGCCAAAGTCGCCGCCACAGAAGGCCCCCACCGCATGATGAAAATCAAGCGGGGAAGGACGAGCCGATGCAGATTACATCGACCGGTGGACGAGATAGTCCTCACCGGTGAACCCATTAGCGACGAGCTCGCCCTCTATTCAGATCTGGGGATTCTACGGCCACTCACCCATGTTCGGGCATCTCACAAAGGATATCCCCGACCTACTCGGTCTTCCGCGTCGAGCCGCCGATTTCTGGCCAGCAGAGGATGCTCTCCCTCCGTTTGGATGAGGAACCCACCGAGAGGGAAGGATGCCATCCCATGTTCGTAAAAGGCGGTCGCCAAGCCCGTAAAGGCGGTCGCAAAGCCGCTGGCGAATTAAAGCGTTCGGTGATGTAGAGGTTCACCTCCTCCACAACCTCAACTTGTCTCCACCCACATCTTCAACGCAATTAAGGGGCGGGAGTGGCTTTCCAAACCGGCCAATAAGGGACCACGGTCATCCGGACCGTAGCAAGTTCTCAGGCGTATCACAAAAGTCCCGCCACAACACTACCCAATGCCGCGACCTCCTCGTGCAACTCGCGACTGCTCAAGAAGGCAAATTAGACAACCTGGTCACCAAGCCAGAACCTCGACCAGAGAGGACCGGAGGGCGCGAGCGCCGTCAGATCGAAAGGACGCCTCCCAATCCGGTCGCCAGGATCGAACACGAGCCAGAGCATTCCGATGAATCGATTCCTCCGATCAACCCTGGCGGTCGGATTAATATGCTCCAAGCGGGAGGTGGGAGCCTCGGGGGCCTTTCCCCGGTTTCCACCGCGTCAAACAGGAAGCGGAAGGCCGAACTGAGGGCATTCGCCGGAGTCCATATTGTGGTGCCCCCGGAGCCGACCATCGCTAGAAACGCGCTCATCACCTTCTCCAATAAAGACAGGGAGGGGGTACAATGCCCCAAGGAGGATGCATTGGTAATCTCTGCCTGTATCCTGGGGAAGGCGGTCGACCGCGTGCTGGTCGACAACGGAGCTTCGCAATATCATATTCAAAATGTCTGGATCACTCTAAACTCCGACCAAATTCATCAAGCCATTTGACACCGTGCTCCAAGGATTCGGCGACAGCACTGTCCAAGCCTATGGGAGGATCAAGCTCTCCGTCGAGCTGATATGCATTTACGATCCCAAGGTTAGGATCACTAGGAACCTAAATTTTGTAATAATAGATAGACCAGATCTATAATGGGTTCCTAGGTCGTCCATTCTTAGAAACCTTTGAGGCGGTCGCTTCGTCCTTCTTTATTGTATCAAATTCCCCACCGCCGATGGGACGGTCGATCAGTAAGGGGACCACTAATGGCAAAAGATGTTTAAATTACTCCCGTGTCGCCATCACTTACAATACTTCCCGATATGTGTAACGTTGAAACGATCGACGATCGACCCATGGAGATCGACGAACCAAACACATCGTGTCAACCCAATTCAGAGGACGGCATCTCGGATCGGTTAACGGACGACATCGAGCCAAGGATCGGTTTCGAGCCTAGTCTCGACGTCGATCCAAGGATCGAGTCCGGAAATCGTTCCAAGCAAGAAGCGACCGTCCCCATCGAAGAGTTAGAGAGTATAGCCATAGATCCGGCTCGTCCAGAGCGGGAAGTGCAGATCGGCGCAAGCGTCGACCTCGCACTGAAAGGAGATCTGGTCAATTTACTACGTAAGAACATCGGAGTCTTCGCCTGGTCGCATCAAGATATGGTCGGCATAAGTCCCGAGCACGCTTGCCATTATCTGAAGATCGACCCGGCGATGAAGCCTGTTCATCAAAAACGTAGGAAATTCGGCCCCGAAAAATACGCGGCGCTCGACATAGAGGTCCAAAAGTTGCTCGACAACAAGTTAATCGGGGTAGCTACGGACGACCCACAATGGGTCGCTAACGCGGTACTCGTCAAGAAGCCGACTGGTTCCTGGAGGTTATGCATTGACTTCACCGACCTTAACGCGGCTTGTCCAAAGGATCACTTTCCGATGCCTCATATTGATCACTTGGTCGATAGTACTGCAGGCTGCGAAATGATGTCATTTATGGATGCCTTCGCCGGATATCATCAAATCCCAATCGCGGAGAAAGACATAAAACACACATCTTTCCACACGGAAAAAGACATATACTTTTGGGTCCGGATGCCGTTCGGCTTGAAGAATGCGGGGGCGACCTACCAGCGCCTGGTCAACAGGATGTTCGCTAATCAGATCGGCAAGACCATGGAGGTCTACATCGACGATATCGTGGTCAAAAGCCTCAAGAAGGAAGATCACCTCAATGATCTCGCCGAGACATTCGCCATCCTCGAAAAGTTCAACATGAAGCTGAACCCAAAGAAATGCAACTTTGGGGTGGGCTCCGGGAAATTCCTGGGGCACATTGTCGCCCGAGGGGGATCGAGGCGAATCCCACCAAGATACGGGCGATCCTCGACATGCAGGAACCTCGGAACATCAAGCGGTACAACGCCTCACGGGTTGTCTGGCCGCCCTCAACCGTTTCATATCTCGGCTCGGCGATAAAAGCAAGCCTTTCTTCGCGACCATCAAAAACAAAAAGTTCGCATGGACGAGGGAGAGTCAGATGGCGTTCGCCAAAATAAAGGAATATTTATCCAACCCCCAGATCCTGGCAAAGCCGATCCCCGGGGAAAAATTATTCCTTTACCTTGCGGCCTCGGAGGTCGCGCTGAGTGCGGTCTTGGTACGAGCGGAGGGACTAGTCCATCTGCCGATCTACTATGTCAGTCAAGCGCTCCACGACGCTGAAACACGCTATACACCTTTGGAGAAGATCGCCTATGCTCTAGTCATGAGTGTCCGTAAGCTAAGAGCCTATTTTTTCGACCATCAAGTGGAGGTTTTGACAACCCTCCCTCTAAGGCAAGTTCTACATCGACCGGACACCAACGGGCGACTCCTCAAATGGTCACTAGAGATCGCCCAATACGGCATCACATACGCTCAACGCACGGCGATCAAGGGCCAAGCCACGCGGACTTCGTCGTGGAGTTAACATTCCCTCACAGTCCGACCCATGTCGGTCGACCTGCCTGGAAGCTGTACGTTGACGGTTCGGCGACCCACTTGCGATCAGGGGCAGGGATCGTTCTCATTAGCCCCGACGGACAAAGCTTCACAAATGCCGTGCGTTTCGGGTTTCGAGCGACCAACAATGAAGCCGAATACGAGGCCCTGGTAGGCGGGCTCGACCTGGCTCTCGCCCTAGACGTTCGTCGCCTCCATATCTTCATGGACTCCTTCCGGTCGTGAACCAAGTCAAAGGAGAATATGAGGCACGTGGCGAATGATGATCAAATACCGTGAGCTGGTCGCCGAGATGTGCACGAAATTTGAAGAAGTACAAATCGAACAAGTCCCGAGAGAGCACAACTCTCAGGCCGATGCCCTATCCAAGCTAGCATCGTCGGATGGGGCAGCCGATTTCTCTAATATCCAAATTACAAAGTCAGAAAGGCCAAAGAATCGAAAGAAACCTGGTGGCCACGATTGCCGTTGCCAAGAAAGTTGGATGACTCCGTTCATCACATACTTAAAGGACGGACGGCCCCACGACCGTATCAAAGCTCGCCAACTCCGGCTCCGAGCGACCGATACACCCTACCGGACGATCGTCTTTACAAGCGAAGCTTTGCCTTCCTCCTCAAGTGTATTACACCGAGGAAGGATACTGCTTTTAGCCGAGATCCACGACGGAACTGTGGAAATCACGCCGGTGGACGAGCTCTCGTCCATAAGACAACCAGCAAGGTTTTTTCTCGCCGTCACTTCGTAAGGATGCGATCGCCTATGCCAGTCGTGTCATAGATGCCAAATAATGGGACCAAGTATTAAAATCTCCCCGAGCGGCTCACCTCAATGTACGGCCATGGCCGTTCGCCCAATGGGGCATCGACCTTATAGGTCCCCTACCAACGGCTCCAGGAGGTCAGAGTTCGCCATCGTCGGGGTCGACTATTTCACAAAATGGGCAGAGGCCGAACCGCTAAACAAGATCGCCAAGAGCAAGTGATCAAGTTCATCCGGAGAAACATCATATGCCGGTTCGGTCTACCCTGTGCCATCATCTCCGACAATGGAAAGTTTCGACGGCTTAGAAGTCATGCAATTCGTGATAAGTGGGGAATCAAAAGGTTGTTCTCGGCTCCCTATCACCCTCGGACGAACAGGCGGGTAGAGGCGGTGAACAAGATCCTCAAACACACAATTAAAGCACGACTCGAATCCAGGCTAGGACGATGGGCGGCGAGCTCCCAGACGTTTTGTGGTCTTACCGAACAACGACCCGCAATTCAACGGCGAAACCCCTTTCGCCCTAGCCTTCGAACGAAGCGGTGATTCCTGAGATCGCCGTCTCGCCATCGAACCGAGCAAGAGATGACGATCGACAATGATGTGGCCCGGATCGACCTCGACATGCTCGAAGAACGTCGATCGACCTCGGAGATGAAGAACACTATCCACAAAAGGAGATCCGAAAAGTTCTTCAATTCGAAGGTCGGGAAAGGCGGTTTCAAGTGGGCGATCTCGTCCTCAAAAGATCCAAACCCACACAGTGTCTTTGGACCAAGTTGGGAAGGCCCCTTCGAATATCGAAATGGTGACTAAGGGAGCCTACGAGTGGAACACCCCGACGGTACTCGGATCGGTATCCTCGAACGCCGTACATCTGAAGAAATACTATCAATGATAACTTTGTATTCATTTTCAACTACCAAATGTACAAGGAACTTAATGAAATATTTTTGTTCTCTATCCCATCTATTCTGGCGATCGCCCCACAATCATGTTACATACCGTCGAGGATCGTCGTTCAAGAATGACAATCCGAGGTAGAAAACAATACAACCATGGCAATCGAGGTCGATGGAACCTACTGCTTCGCCCATGCAAGGTTCCTTCGAGCTTAGATCGCCCGCCCTTCGTTTGGATACGAGGCCGGCGTAGCCGAAGGACCCTCCAAAATAAATCAGTGGACACGATCGCTCGCCCTCAAAGGTCCATCATCTAACATGGTGAACCCGGACAATGCGACGTGCCACAAACCCCGTCTCAACGTACACCGTCGAGGTCGGCCATCTCCATGGCTGGCCGAGGTGGAAGAAGAGCTAACAAACCGCGGGCGCGGAGTTGATTCATCCAACGCTGCCCCGCGCAAGGACTCCTCTAGACCGAGACCGCACGCCCTTCGTTTAAATACGAGGCGAGGCGCAGCCTAACGGAGGACCCTCATAATAAAGTGAGTCGCGGGATACACAACATCCCTCGCACACAAAGACACGATAAGGGAGGTCGATCCATCGAACAACCCAACCGTACATAATTCTTCAGAACCAGCGAAACTGGAGATAGCCCGCCGGACTACATAGTTTTTGTTTCCTTACTTACAATAAGTAAACAAAAACAAGGGGGCAGAGAGGGGTCGAGCTAATCCCTAACACGATCGAACAAAAGGAACCACACACGATCGGCCTCACTCAAACACATCCGCTCAAATACGCGCAGGTAAGAATTCCGATTCAAAACATATCGATACGTTCAACACTCAGACAATCGATCGGATGAACAAAACGTCGAAAGCAATCATACACATATTTGTAAAGTTGCACGCAAACATTCAAAGGCGATCGTATGAAAAGAAGAACACTTTATTCATGACGCAAGTTTAGTACATGACGGGGCCCGAAGGCATTACAAAAGGAAAACGAAAAGTACATAGTGCTGGAGGAAAACAAAATGCCTCTCTAGGCTCCGCTGCGATCTTCGCCTCGGCTTGCGGATCGGCTTCCGCCTCGGGATGAATGAGTTTACCCGTGTACCAACTCAAGTCGATCCCGAAGTCGGCCAAATCAAGGATCGGCAAGGAGAACTCCGGTGCAAAGGATGCGCGAGGGCGTAGGACTTGAAGCTCTCCATCAAGGGACCGATCTCGATCCTCGCCTCTTTGCGGCTCGGACGGCGTCGGCATATGCCAAGTAATAGGCAAACTTCGGCGAGCGCCACACTTTGGTAGGATCGGTCTCGATCGCCTTGATTGGCCTTTCAACTCGCGGCCGTCTTCTCGGCCTCCGCCAACTCGGCAACCTTGGCGGAATTCTCGCCCAGGACTTCTCCAGGCTCTTTCCTTGCCGCGTCCGGCTCACCGCTAAGCCGGTCAACCATCGCTCGCCTCCGGCCGCCTCCTCTGCGACGCCGCGAGCTCTGGCGGGCTTCGCGCCTCGTCACGGGACCGACGGCGGCCTCCTTGGAGCGGCTCGGCCTCGCATCAATCTATCCACATCCTGCTTGGCCCTTTTCGCCGTCTCCTCGTACTCCTTCTCCATAGCCCGGATCCTGTTGGCATCCTCGATATTTCTGCTCCGGCGGCCTCGAGGTCGCGATGGAGATGAGCAGTGGAGGGTCGCCTCAAAGTCCCTTGCGGCTGACGGCCATCGTCGCCGCTCAAGAGCGTGGCAACGGCCGCCGCATGGCATCTCCGGATCGCCGACGAGCGATCGCATCGAGGTCGGTCGCCCAAGCCTTGGGCAAAGAGGTGGTGGCACAGCGAACGTAAGCGTGGATATCAAGAGGTTGTTGCGGAGCCTTGCTCGACAAAGTCCAAGACCATAGGAGAAACGTCCGGATCGGCCAGACGAACTGCGCAGCAAAACCAAGGAAACCAAAAGAGTTAGCCTAAGACTTACTCGTAACGCGTAGCTCGGAGAGTTCAAAACATTCTCACTGTTGACCACTCTGGGTCACGGCCAAAAAGGGCTTTCCCGAGGAGTCTCGGCGTCCGATCGCGCCTTTTCAAGTAGCCGAAGGCGACTGAGCCGGACGCCGACGGCCCAGGACCAGCCCTCCGCCATCGGAACAAGAAACGGGGAGCGGCGATCGCGGCTCCAAGATGGTTAAATCCGCCTCGGCCGACGGAAGGACGCCTCGGCCTCCGCCTCTTGCGGTTGCGCTGAGCCGTTCCTCACCTTGAGTTTCCGGTTCGGGCGACGCACCGCACCGCAACGGGCTTCACCACGGGGTGGTGAGACGACGTCGCGGCAACGCGACCCGTTTTCTTTCCCATATGAAGGCGACCGAGAAATCCGGGTTAGACATGGCGATCTCACGAGGTAGCTCGGTGATCCGGGAAAATAAGTCTCGCCAAAGAAGAAACTAAAACAAGTTAGACACTTACGTAAACGTGGCGACCTCTTGGAGACGATCGCCTCGCGTAAAAGAGTGGATAGAAAGTCATACTGTGTGCCTTCAGTGGCGAGGAAGCGAAACAATGAGCTCCCAACCGGTGAGTTTCGTGGATCGATCGATCGAACGTCTTTATAGGAAAT
Source organism: Orobanche coerulescens (assembly GCA_033398695.1). NCBI lineage: Eukaryota > Viridiplantae > Streptophyta > Magnoliopsida > Lamiales > Orobanchaceae > Orobanche > Orobanche coerulescens. The sequence goes on along the minus strand of CM065802.1, from coordinate 189,895,149 downwards.
CGGCAATGCACGAATCCGCTCCCAGACGATCGAGAAATCAAAGGGGAGATCGTCGGCCGACGGAACAAGGGATCCCGCAAAAAGGGAAACAAAATTAGATCACCAAGGAGTATCCAAACGAAGGAGAAAGGAAACCCTTACTTGGATTCCTCTCCCGAAAATTGGTAGGGATATCCAACTCCTCCTCCGGCGGTTCGCTCGATGCCGACCTCCGTGCACCACCAACCCGGACCACTTTTTCAGTCGCCTCGGGTCTTGCTCGGCACCCCGGTAACCACCCTACCCTGGCGACCTTGGATATGGTATCCGCCGATCGACCCTTTCGCACGGTCGGCTTAAAAGATAAGTCATCTCTCCCGCAGAAGGCGAAACAACCTTGTGACCGCCAAATAACGCTGCAGGCCGATAATCTGCACCAAAGCGTTCGGCCACCGAAGAGGCGCCAAATTCGTGCGATCAGCAGATACGAAACAAATAACGGCAAGGGAAACCGCAGACTGCAGCCTGTGGTCATTTCGTTGATGGCGACCATACCCCTGGAGGCTGGTCGGCACGTTCGTTCTCGGCGGGCACGTGCAATGACACATCGGAGGATATGATATTTGGCCCTCCATCGTGTCATGTCCTTCCATGTCGCCGAACTCTGTATCTGACCAATAGTCCATTGAGACGGTTCATAAGGCCGAAACTCCGTCCGATTCACATGTACTTATGGATAAGCGGCGGAGTAAGCTTCAATCAAACTCCGGACAGGCCCGGCAATCCCCTCCATAAGTCTAGCAAAAGCCCTATAAACCGGGCCGAGACGCTGTCCTTTTCCCAAGACAAACGTATCGATTCGTCTTCCTCCACCGCGACGCATCTCGCTCCTCCGCCGCCGCAGAGCCCTCCACTACGGCCTCATTAAAAGCTCCTCAAGCTCTGGGTGTAATCCCCGCACGAACAGCCTCTGCGGCCGTTTCCACGGGATTCCCACAGAATTTCCTCCGGTCCGGCGAAGCCGCGGCGGCGTAAGTGCTTCCGACCTCGAAGGCCTTAGATCCTCCCGACATATTCTCAAAAAGTTAAGGGAGAGGGAAAATTGGGTTTCTTACCTAAAGAAAGGAAGACGGTCGCAACAAGCTTCGGAAATTTTTGCAGAGCTTCAGCGGGAAGACAAGGACGCGTAAAAGATGAAAACGGAGTAGCCCTAGCCCCTTTTATAGATGGAGGCCGGGTCTGGGCAAATAGGCGAAAGTCCGAGGGCCGATGCAACCGACACCAGACGCATAAATGCGGCCCTCGAGTCCCGCGTCGCGTCTTTCGAGGGCACGCCAATCGACAAAGACCGACGAACCGTCGGACTCCTCAATAGAAACGCGACGCGTGTCCTTGCACGGTTTCGCGAGCCCACGTCTCTTTTCCCGCCGCTCCCAGCGCAAAAGGAGATCGTCCAAATTTGAAATCGACGACCGGTCGTCTAAAACATTAGCGATCGCCAAAGTGCCACCTCACCCCGTGTTTTCAACATCGAGCCGAAATGGGGGCAATTGTTGTGCGGCATTTAAACACGCCGAGGGCGATCGTCATAGCAATCGGGAAGTCTACCATGAGGGATATGCTAGGGCAAACACCCTGAACTCGGCACCACGGCGATCGCCCTTTGTTGATTGGCGATCGTCTTTTGTTGATTAGGCGATCGTCCTTTGTCGATTAGCGATCGTCTCGTGCCACGTATTAACCGAGATCCGTCGAAGTCACCAAAGCCCAAATCTCGGCCGACCCGCGTGCAGATCTCAAAAGGTGCCGACAGACAAGATCGGTGCCCACCGCCCGCCACCTACTTCACCTACCAACAGGCCGCAGACTGCGAAAAGTACCGACAGACAAGACTTGTGCTCACGATGTCACCTACTTCACCTACCAACAAGATCGCCGAAAAGGTGGGTGACATGCTCAGTGGCGCATGCGAGTTCCCCGCCGACCGCATAACCAATCACAAGAATTACCGCGACTTTAAGGGAAAAGCCCCACGCGACGAGACGATCGGCCGTCTTATTATAATATAAATAACGACGATCGTCGCGATCGCAGAGGACCCCAGGAGCTTGATCTGCTATAAATAGAAGGTCCATAAATACGTAATAAGGACCGCGAAATACACAAAGAACAAGAGAGAGAAAAGAGAAAGACATTCTCACACATAGAACATCCATAGCAAGAATTCACAGATCTCCATATCTGATTCTTCCGGCATTCTATACGCTCCACAGCTTAGAAAACTAGAATCCTTTACACTCTTTGTGATAGATTCTAACATTAATATTTGTACTCAACCGTATACTTATTAATAAAATCTCGCGAGAGCATTCAAGCCCGGGATTAACAACCCCGGCAAATCTTGTGTCATTTAATTTCTCACGGACGTGCTCCCGCACTTGTTGGTTACTCGATCATTCCAGCAACCTTATCTTCGGATAATATTTTGGGTAACAACACCACACTATCAACATTTTGAGGAATATCCGGTATACAATCCAAATAGGAGATTCAGACCTCGACCTTACACACCTTATGAGGGTTATAATAATAATTTCTATAATCCAAGGAGAAATCAATTCTCCAGGAAACCAGCTAACCCCAAAGGACCCACACAGATTTGAGTAGCTAAATCTCTGCTTGTCTGATTGCAGAAAAGGTGGAAGGACTACAACCACATCTCCACAAGCTCAAATTTTGGAGGTGAAGAATGGTTTGTAGATTCTGGATGCTCGAGGCATATGACCGGGAACAAGAAGATGCTGTCCAAATACAGTAAAGAAAGAGGTCCCGATGTAACCTTTGGAGATAGCTCTAGAGGACAGACAAAAGGCTTTGGAGAGCTGCACCGAGGAAACATTGTGATATCCAAAGTTCATTATGTCAAAGGGCTCAAGTACAACCTCCTGAGCATAAGCCAATTCTGTGACGAGAAGAACCTAGTAGTATTCACCATCTTGAAGTGTATGGTAATAGATATCTTATCTGGAGAAGTAAAGCTACAAGGTTTCAGAAGGAGAGATGTCTACATGATTGATTGGAACACAGGAACAGCTAACTCCTGTTTTCTATCCAAGAAAATGGATGGCTGTGGCACAAAAGACTATGTCACCTGAACTTCAAAGCCATCAACAAGATTAGTTCTCAGAAGCTGGTCAGAGGACTTCCAAATGAAGTATTCAAGAAGGAAGCACTTTGTGATGCATGTCATAAAGGAAAGCAGACAAGGGCATCGTTCAAGCCAGTTCAGCCTACAACGCTCACAACAAGGATCTTAGATCTACTCCACATGGATCTATTTGGTCCTATCAAGCCAAGGACTCTGAGCGGCCGGAAGCATGCACTTGTAATAGTAGATGATTATTCAAGGTACACTTGGATTATCTTCCTATACAAGAAAAGTGAAACCTTGACCAAGTTACCTGAGCTGCTGAGAAGGATCCGAATGAGAAATCCCTATCCATAATCAAGATCGGATCGGATAGAGGAGGAAAGTTTCTCAACAAGGCGATAATCGACATAAATGATCAGAATGGGATCCAGATGAGGTCTCTCGCAATGTGACGCCCCAGTAATGGTGTTGCCGAAAGAAGAAACAGAACTCAAGGAAGCAAAGAAGGTCCATGATTGCGTGCGGCCCTACCTAAAAGGTTCTGGGTCAAGCCAACACACTGTCACACCTGCACAGAGTATGATAGTAGGGAGACATGGCAAAACTCCCTATGAGGTTTGGAATAATAGAACTCCTACTGTTGCTTACTTTCATGTTTTTGGTTGTAAGTGTTTCATCCACAACAACGGTAAAACACAACTAAATGCCTTTGATGCTAAAACTGATGACGGTCTCTTTATGGGATATTCACAAAGGAGCAAGGCATATAGAGTTTTTAATAAAAGAACCTTAGTTGTGGAAGAAACACCCCATGTTGTTTTTGATGAATCTACCGTTGAGTACAGGAAACAAGTTGAGCTAATTGAGAACAAGCTCAAGTCAGCAACCCTTGAAGAAGTCATTGTACATGACACTGGAATGGTGGACTCACCTGCAGACCAGCCTGATGACCCAACTGCAGCTGCTGAAGATCCAACTGCAGATCAGACAGGATCACCAAACCTATCTGATCCAGTTGCTGCTGAAGAAGACCCAACCGTAGCTGATAAAGACTCATCTGCAGATCAGAACCAAACTGCAGATGACAAGACGGTAGCTGATCCAGTTGCATACCAGAACCCAGCTGATGCAGAAATCCACCAAGGCAATCCAACAGGGGGAACAAACCCAGAAGAGGACGACATCCCCAAGTGGATGAAGGATCACCCAATCCAGCAAATAATTGGAAAGTTGACTGATGGAGTTAAGACAAGACAGTCAACCCTACCATCAGGAATGGCGATGTTCTCATGTTTTATGTCGCAAATTGAACCCAAGACAACAGAACAAGCCTTGTAAGATTATTCATGGATTAGTGACATGCAAGAGGAATTGGAGCAGATGGAAAGAAACAAAGTTTGGGAACTAACAGACAGACCTGATCACAAGAAGGTTATTGGAACCAAATGGGTGTACAAAAACAAGAGTGATGAAGACGGAGCTGTTGTTAGGAATAAGGCCAGACTTGTAGCAAAAGGTTATGCATAGTGTGAAGGAATAGATTTTGATGAAACCTATGCACCTGTTGCAAGATTAGAGGCCATCAGACTATTCCTCGCATATGCTGCATTCAAAGACTTTGAAGTATATCAGATGGATGTAAAGAGTGCTTTTCTAAATGGAATCCTAGAAGAAGAAGTCTATGTAGAGCAACCCCCAGGTTTTGTCAAAGGAGACAAAGTCTATAAGCTTTTGAAGGCTCTTTATGGACTCAAGCAAGCACCAAGAGCGCGGTATGAAACACTGTCTGTGTTTCTTGAGAAAAATGGTTTTTGCAAAGGAAAGGTGGACAAGACCCTATTCAGAGTGGAGCACGAAGGCCACATATTAATAGTCCAGATTTATGTGGATGACATCATATTCGGATCAACCAATCCAGAGCTATGCGAGAAATTCTCCAATCTCATGCAAGGAGAATTTGAGATGAGTATGATGGGAAAGCTTAACTTCTTTCTCGGACTACAAGTTAAGCAGATGGAAAAAGGAATTTTCATCAACCAAGCAAAGTATACCAGAGACCTTATCAAGAGATATGGAATGGAATCAGCCAAGCCCGCAAGAATTCCTATGAGCACAAGTACTCACCTGGATGCAGACGAGGCAGGCATATCAGTGGACTCAACCCACTACAGAGGACTCATTGGATCTCTTTTGTACCTCACTGCAAGCAGGCCAGACATATCCTATGCCGTAGGAGTTTGTGCACGATTCCAGTCCAAGCCGAAGCAATCACACCTAGATGCAGCCAAGAGGATAATAAAGTACCTTAAGTCTACAATCAATGTTGAACTATGGTATCCCAAGGATGATAATTTCGAGCTGTCAGGATACTCAGATGCGGATTTCGCAGGATGCAAAATCAACAGGAAGAGCACTAGTGGAACGTGTCAATTCCTAGGAACCAGACTGATATCCTGGTTTAGCAAGAAGCAGGTTTCTAACTCTATCTCCACTACAGAGTCAGAATACCTAGCTGCAGGTAGCTGTTGTGCAGATTCTATGGATCAGACAACAGTTAAGGGATTATAATATCATTGCCAACAAGTTCCAATCTTGTGTGACAATAATAGTGCTATTGCAATAACCAACAATCCGGTTTTGCATTCAAGGACGAAGCACATTGATGTTAAGCACCATTTCATTAGAGACCATGTGCTTAACAAGAGGGTTAGAGTTGAAAGAGTCAGCACAGACTACCAGATAGCTGACATCTTTACCAAACCCTTGCCAGAAGAAAGATTTTTGGAGCTGAGCAGAGATCTTGGATTACTAGATTGGGAATCTAGTACTGAAGCAAGTTGAAGCATTCAGAGGAAGGACGGACCCAACTAAAAAAATCAGATCCTAGCTAATGCAGGCAAGAAGACGAAGGACGGACAAAGCAACCTAGCTGATCAGAATATCAGGCGAGAAGTCAACTCACCTGATACAGAGCGGTCAACGGTCAACAAATCAGACCAGCTAAGTTTTCTAAACTGACCTCTGAATATTTAATTATTATTTGCCATAGCTATAATATTATTATATTAATTTTGGTTAACAAATGGCATTTAAATATACATTTTTCTAAGCCAAGTGGCAATTTTAATACACGCGTCAATCGCTTATTAAAGCGACCTCCACGGTGGCTAATCAGAATCAACCGTCAAATTTTAAAAAATGGGCCACCGATTCAAATTTGAGATTCAAAAGAATATCAAAAGGCGTACCACCGTTTCAAATATATAATGAATTAATACATACGTCTTTTCATCTTCTTTATAAGGAAAGAATACCTTTCACTTTACCCTTTACGCTTTCAAACCCTAGATTTTTCAGAGCAAAAATTTCTTGAACACCAAATACACTAAATCTTTTGATTGCAGAAATGGCAACCTACTTCGAAGGCGTAAATATGAAGGCGGTCAAGGACCAGATCATCTTCTCGCTGGTCGTTGACTTTGAAGGCTTATTGGAAGCGAATTTGGAAGATTATGATGTGTACAACCTGATTCGCCCAATGAAGCTCAATGGGATCTACCCATTCCTTGATGTCAACCTGCAACATCTGTTCAAGGAGGATGTCATCGAGTTCTATCGCGAAGCTTGTATGATTCAAGACGGAATTCGAAGCACTGTTCGTGGAAGGCAAATCGACATAACGCGAGAGTCGATTCGCAGAGTTTTCGGTATGAAGCATCACGGCATAGCCGTCGAAGCTCTCAAGCAGTCTTCTGCTGAAATCTGGAAGAAGATTAAGGTGGAGAATATCCCGGAAAAGATGAAGCTAACTGCCAAGAGAAATGAGCTTAAGAAAGTGTATCATCTTGCGTTGGACATAACCAACAAGATAATCATGGGGATGGCCGGCAGTTATGACCAACTGTCGTCAGCAAAATTTATGGTGCTGGGAGCACTAATTCAGGAAGAAGAAATCGACTGGGCGGATTACATCTTCAGGCAACTCGTTCGAGAGGTCAACAAAGTCGAGTGGCTTGACGATGAGAAGAGATTCAAAACAAAGCTGGCATTTGGAACGCAACTAAGTTGGTTTTTGGAAAAGACTGGTGTGGCAAAGGGAAGCACTGACCCCTTCCACCCCAACAAAAGACTTGGTCATATGGACCACGAGAAGGTGAGGAAATTCGGAGGCGCAAAGAGAGCAGCTCAGATGCTGAAGTACCTACCTGAATCAAGGCCATATCCGAGATACTATTCATCAGGAGAGTCGGACAGACCTGCAGCCGATATCGCAACTGCAGTCGAGTCAGACACCGAGTCCGACGACACTCCCATTGCAGTCAGATTTAAGAGAAGGGGACCAGCCCCTGAAGGACCTTCTATTCTGCAGTCATCACCAGAACCCTCTCCCAAGAGGCCAAGGAAACTGCAAATTAGTGAGGAAGAGCAGTCTGAACACCTTACCAGCCCCTCATCCAGATCACTAACTCATCTGGAAGACCTGCCTGCCCCAGGCACACACAAGACTCGGATTGTAGCTGTACTCACCCCCCCAGCCTACATCTCCGAGGAAGAAGAAGCAGGTCTGATAATCTCTATCCCTGAAGCTAATTATACCTTTAACCTGCTAGAAAACAATACTTTCAACCTATCAATTGAGCAACTCCAGCTTGTTAAGCCACAAGCACTAAAACACTCTTTTGTCAATATTTTTGAAGAGTGGAAGTTTTTCAAAACCCTGACCTTTACAAACCTTCAAACTTATATTGGAACTAGTGGTTGGGAATATCCCCAAGCCACAGAGGAGGTTCTGATTCACTTTTGCAAAGAATCTGACTTAGTGTTGATCCTCCAGGATAATTGGTTCATGTCCCATTTTAAAACAAACATGGACCAATTTATCCATTCCATAATGCTTGGCATTTTTGATGGTTCGTTCGGAGAAGAGGAGGAGGAAGTTGAAAAAGAAATTAGAATTGAGGAGGTAGATGGAGAAGGAAATAAAGAAGTTGTTGATTTGGTTGATGATGAAGAAGAAGAAGAGCAGGAAGAGAGAAGAATAGAAGAAAATACTTTAGTTGAAAAACAGTCAGGAGAAATTGAGAAAACAGAAGAGTTGGCTGATGAAGGAGAAGAAGAAGAAGGAGAAGAGGTAGAACAAGAAAAAGATGAAGGAGAAAAGGAGGATGATGATGAAAAGGATGATGATGATGAAGGAGAAAAAGAGGAGAAGGATGATGATAACAATGATGATGATAATGATGATGATGATGGAGGAGATGCAGGAGCCGAAAAAGAAAATGAAAAAGAAAAGGATGAGGAGGAAGAAAAGGAAAATATTGAAGAAAAGGAAGAAGAAGAGAAGGAGGAGGATCAGGAGAAAGAGGAAGAGAAAGAAGAAGAAAAGGAGCCAGAGCCGGAGCCAGAGCCAATTCACGAAAGCTGAGATAGATCGTGGTACTGCCCGGTACACACCGGCTAGGCAGAGTTAGTCAAGACTCAGTCAGGGACCCCAGAGAAGACCCCCTCTGGTGTACCTGCTGCAGACAGGAGCTTGCAGTCTAGTGGTTCTTTTGCAGAAGGCTTAGGAGATCACTCTCCATCAGCTCAGATATCTCCTGCCATGACTGAGCTGATCAGGCAGATAGTCAAAGATACAATTGGAGAGCTGCTGGCGTCTCAGGTCACACATGACCTTCAATCAATCAATGCAAAGAGCGACACTCTGTTGCAGAGAGAGATTCCTCAGCCCCCTCCCCCTACCAATAACAGAATGCCATTTGGCATGTCTGATTGGATGAGCAGAATGGAGCAGCAATTAACTACCCTTGTTGATGCTGGCAAAAAGGGGGAAGAGAGAGTTCAGTGGGAAGGAAGTAATCAAGGAGAGATAAGGGCAGAGATAAGAAGCAAGAAGAAGCAAGATATCCTTCAAATTGAAGGACCCTCAAGTCTGAAGAGGAATGGAGGAGCGGATCCAGATGAACAGGCTGACCAGCCTGAAGGCAAGAGAAGAAGGACTAGAGGAGGTTTTGGGCCTACTCTAGAATGGGAAGGAAATGAGCTGTGGTATGTTGAGTATTTTATACCATATGAAGCCCTGCCCATGTGGGGAACTGCAAAGAAGAAATTCATCAGAGACTATTACATCTGGGAAATACTCCAGGATGATAATCTCTCCCCACAGCAGATCTTTATCAATTTCATGGAAGAAGCTCACCCAAAACTCTGGACTATTCTGAAGAAGCATGCTAAGGAACAAAACGCTTATCCTATGATTCCCTCATTCAGAGCAGAGGAAGCGCCGACCCGTCTGGACAATGAGCTTAATGAGCTAGAGCTTCAAAGAGAAATCAAGCAGTTATGTCTTGAGAATAGATTTACATCACAACAAGAACAAGACTTTGCAGCTCTTGTTGTGAAGAGGAAATATGGTCTTGCTCCAGTAAAGATAAGACCAATTGGAGCTAAACCATTCAGGCCTGCCAAACAGCCTATTCGTAGAGGCAGAGGAAGAGGCAGATGACTTCATTTCTTTATACTTGTAATTTTTTACTATTATTTCTGTACCTGTGAAAACTTTCTTGTAAATTTCAAATCATAAACAAGTCAGAAAATTTTATAACAGTCTGTTGAATGACAATTTCCAGTTGTCTCAATATTAGACTGATTTCAGTTTGTGTCTTGCATTTAAGTGCAGACTTGGTCATTTGATTACTTGTTTAAAGTTTTGCCATCATCAAAATAGGGGGAATTTGTTAGGAATACTTGTTAGATTTTGATGATGTCATTAATATAAAATCAAATGTTTATTACTTGGCAAAAATGTAAGGAAGAACCAAATGAGTATCTTCCATAGGCCAAATATGTTAAGTATAAAACTTGGCAAAATGTAAAGAAGAACCAAATGAGTATCTTCTGTAGGCCAAAATTAGTTAAATTTGAAAATCGGCTAAGTACTGAGTACAGCTAAGTTCATCAGAGAGGATCAGTCGAGTCAAGTCAGAGTAGTCCTGGTCAACATAATTTATCAGAGAAGTTTGACCAGACTGCAGCCAAGGTACCTCAGGGAAGTCACCTGATCAGATAAGTCACAAACAGTGAACATCAGAGAGGACCAGACTGCAGAGATGTTAGCTGCTCATCAGCCTACTCGAAGTCAGCCAAGTACTCCAAAGTCCACGTCAGCATGCGTTGAAAAGTCAAGTATTACGGAAAGTCACATGCAACATGAAGAGACAAATTGGAGTGATTCCCGCAAGAGATATGATTTAAATAAATCATCCAGACCCACCTTGAAGACTTTAATCGTTTTATATTCAAAAGATTCGGCGCTCACATGCGTAAGTCTTCTAGCAGTCGGAAGATAAAATAAAATAATGGGAATCCAAACCTTGCAACGCTCGAAAGATTAAACAAAGAAGTCTCCCTCCAACGGACGGATTTGTTCAAAAGATTTGCAACGGCTACAAGGAAAAAGCTCAGAGATCGTGACCTATATATATCCGAAGATTTGAAGCTGAGCAATCACCGGTGCGAACATACTTTCAAGCAATCAAAGCAATCAAGCAATCTAAAGCAATCAATAGCATCGTGAAAAGAGCGGTTCTAAGAGTTCATACTTAAAGAAGCTCTTAGTTGGAGAAGACAAAAACTCTTGTCTATAATCCTGAGTACGGGGTACTTCACTGGTTGAAGTAAGAGACTGCAAAGGCATCCAAGGATCGAGGATCAAGAGGTGCAAGGCAGTCAAGTGTGTACAACGGCACGGATTTCCCGGTTGGAAGTCATTGTAGTGTGGTTTGAATCACTGTAATATTTATCACTGGTTGAAAATTATAGTGAATTCATCTCCAACTGGTTTGGAGAAAAGTGGATTAGTAGAGGATTACCCCACCTCTGATACCACTATAATCGCCTGCGTTCTTTACTGCTTTATTGCATCATACTTTTAACTGCTGCATTCATTGTTAAGTGTTTCATTAGTTGCTTTCTATTCGTCATCAGCTGACTTCCGCATATTAAAGAACAAATGACTCCAAGTCATTTGTTTACCTTTCAGCTGAAGAAACTCACTCTTCGTGAAAAAGAGTTTAAGAGTTTCTACAAGTCTATTCACCCCCCCTCTAGACTTGTACCTGGACGACTTGTGACCTACAGTCTCGAGATCGTAATCCTTAATCAACTCCAACCATCTCCTCTGTCTCATATTAAGCTCTTTCTACGTGAAAATGTACTTCAGGCTCTTGTGATCGGTGAAAATCTGACACGACGAGCCATACAAGTAATGACGCCAAATCTTCAACGCAAATACAACTGCGGCCAACTCAAGATCGTGCGTAGGGTAATTCAACTAAATGCGGTTTCAAGCGGAAGCGAGCGTAGGCAATCGTCCTCCCGTGCTGCATAAGTACACATCCAAGCCCTTGGCCCGAAGCATCACTAAAAACTGAGAAACCCTCGTTACCGCTCAGTAAAGCCAAAACAGGAGCGGTTGTCAACCGCTTCTTCAACTCCTCAAAACTATTCTGTCTCTCATCGGTCCACACAAACTTCTCTAACTTCTGTAACAACTGAGTCAGTGGTCGAGCGAGCTTAGAGAACCCCTCAACGAATCTACGATAATATCCAGCCAAACCTAGAAAACTACGGACTTCCTTCACGTTCTTGGGCGGCGCCCAATCCAACACTGCCTCTACCTTATGTGGGTCTACACGAACACCCTCGGCCGAGATCACATGACCGAGAAACATAACCTCCCGTAACCAAAACTCACACTTTGAGAACTTCGCAAAAAGATGCTGAGTTCTCAAAATATCTAACACGATATGCAAATGACGGGCGTGCTCCTCCTCGCTCCTCGAATAAATCAGGATGTCATGGATAAAAACGACTACACACTTATTGAGGTACTCGATAAAGACTTTGTTCATAAGCTGTATGAACACGGCTGGGGCATTGGTTAGCCCAAAATGCATAACCACAAACTCGTAGTGACCGTATCTCATCCGAAAGGCCGTCTTCGGAATATCGGTATCCTTCACTCGAAGCTGATAATACCCCGATCTCAAATCAATCTTCGAAAACACGGTTTCCCCTTGTAATTGGTCGAACAAATCATCGGTCCTCGGGAGCGGATACTTGTTTTTGATGGTCACTTTGTTCAACTCTCGGTAGTCGATACACAAACGTTGTGACCCATCCTTCTTCTTCACAAACAGGACCGGTGCGCCCCGAGGCGAAGCGCTCGGTCGAATATACCCCATGTCTAGTAGCTCCCCCAACTGTTTCTTCAACTCAAGCATCTCGGTAGGCGCCATACGGTATGGCGTCCTAGAAATTGGTGCTGCACCCGGCTCTAAATCAACGTTAAACTCAACTTCTTGGTCCGGCGGCAAACCCGGAAACTCGTCTGAAAAGACATCAGGATACTCACACACTACCAGAATAGACGAAAGCTCGACTCCACCTTCTCCCGATCTCAAAGCGTAACACCAATACCCCGTGCAACCTCCTCGAAGAAGTCTCACCGTTTTCAGAGCACTGATCAAGAACCTATGACTACTCCGCTTACGCCCCACAAAAGAATGCTCGGTACCGTCAGAGGCTAACATCGAAACGGTCCTCGTTCTATAGTTCATGATTGCCCCATGACGGTCCAGCCAATCCTCACCCAGAATCAAATCCTCATCTCTAATATCTACCGCAATCAGGTTAGAAGGCCAAACCCTCCTCGCGATACTCACTGGAAAATCTCTAATCTCACGATCCCCCAAGATGCTATCCCCACTATAGGCAATTTAACAACAAACGATTCACACGCAACTAGGCAATCAATATGCAGATGACACACACAATCCATAGATATGAAAGAATGCGTAGCACCAGAATCGAATAATACGGAAACAGGATGGTCAAGGATGTGAACGGTACCTGTAGCCACCGTCGCGTCTAGGTCTCCTGCTCGTCTCATCTCATATACTCGGGGCGGAACAGACCCCGCACTAGAAGCTCCCCCTCTAGAAGGCTGTCCACGTCCTCGACCTCTACCAAAACTCTGCTGTGGCTAAGGAACTATCGGTGCCTGATTCACACTCGGCTCTCCCGCAGCTGGGGCTGATATCTGAGTAACTGGCGCCCGAACTGCATCCATACAAAACTTAGCACTATGTCCCATCCGACCGCACGCAAGACACAGAATCGGGGGACTATCACACTCACTCATTATGTGCCCGGGACGACCACAGTTAAAGCACGTAGGACCGCGAACGGAACCAGTAGGAGCAGACTTAGAACCGTTTCCTCGCCCAAATGACGAAGACTGACCCCCGAAGACTCTCGAACCAGACTGAGCCTTCAGATGCCCACCATACTTGCCTCCCGAAAACTGGCCGGAGGTCTTCTGTTTCTTTCCTCGCCGTCTCATTGCAAAGAAACGACATCTCATAAGCCATCGCCTTATTCTGATACTCTTTCAAAGTTGTGCATCCCAGACCAGACATGTAATGATGCACCCTCGGTTTCATACGCATATCGAAGTGGCGGATTTTATCAAGCTCATCTCGGACTTGGTTTCTCACATAATGCAGCTGTTGGTTGTAGTCCTTGATTGCTTGCGAAATCAAGACATCCTGGGGCTTAGCCTCGAAGAAGGCTCGGATCTTCCCCTCTTTCACTGGCCATGGACAAAACTCGTCTTCCATCAACTCCCGGAATTCTGCCCACATGGCTGCCCGATCACGTGGTTTCACCGCTTGCCACCACGTTGCCGCCTCTTTAGCGAGGAAGTACTGAGCGATGGGTACCTTCCTCTCCTCAGAGCAGTTAGCAGCCCAAACACCTTTTCCATCTCAAACAACCAGTTCTCCCAACCGGAAGGGTCGGAAGCACCATCAAACTACGGAGGACGCATACAAATCACGTCCTGAAGTAACTTATCATTTCCGGATCTAGTAGGCGGAGCCGGGTTAGCATTAGCCTGGCCGACCAAAACGGCCTGAGCCAGTAGCGTCATCTGGTTTGCTACTTGTTGCAAAATGTTCGCTACTCCAACATTCTCATGTGCATTACCGAAGCTAGCAGACTGGTCCTGCTGACCCCCGAAACTAGGCGGAACACTGTTCGACAAAGAAGACATAGCTGAATCGGTTCCCGAGTTATCGGACATGGCCGCCCCACCAGCTGCGCCACATCCCCTACCGCGTCCGCGACCGCATCCGCATCCTCTACCAGCAGGAATTCTGAAGAAGTAGTGGGTAAGTACAATTCAAACGCAAAATGCAACAAGATATCAGGAAAGGAAACAGAATAGGATAACGTAACGAATCAAGTTGGGGAAAATTTACGAGCACCGGCGTACTAGGATGATGGAATAGCAGTGATACTGTTCAAAACGACACTCGACTAGACCCAAATAACCAACAGCCTAGGTATCCATAAACCTAAGCTCTGATACCATATTCTGTAACACCCCCAAGACGATCAGGGCATATTATAGCGCCGTGGACCCCACACAGTGGAATCCACCAGGCTAACGTACTAACAAGACATTCAACAACGACATACAATCATTAACAAAACGACAATTTAATTGAAAGACTACAATCTGACAAATAAAATCTGACATCAAATCCATTTCCCAAAACGGGAACACAACATTGACCATTTTAAAAAGGAAGTACTCGAGTACTTAAACCAATTTCATAAAACAGAATTCTCCAAAATAAGACACCAGAATAAATGACAGGACAGAACACCAACAATCAACTACTGGACAGTATCATGCTTGTCCATCATCCTCATACGGCTCGAGTGTTCACTTATCTCCAAGACCTGTACCTGAAATACAAAAGTATTTCCCCCATTTAAGGGGTTAGCGACAACTGCTAGTGCAAGTACAATCCATTTGAACTACATTCTAATCAGATGAAAATATGCGCCAAAAATCATTTTAGAAATCATTTATATTCCGGAATATTTAGTATGCACAAGCACAAAACACATTTTCTCCAACAAAACAATTCAAAGTTAACCTTGGTACGAGACTCACGACCACCGTACCCCGTAGAGCCCCGCCGGACATCCATGGGTGGTTAACCACAGTTCGTAATACGCACACACACGGCAATACGTATCCCTAGAGGCTCCGTCGGACCGTCCCTAGGTGAACATACACATATCCATCCACAACAACCACGAATAGCCATAATTCAAATACTAGAACATGTAAACAAATGTAAAGTACTTGCCTTTGAGACATTCTTGAAGAATCAGAAATGAAATACGACTACGAACGGTCCGGGTGGAAAACGACGGTTCCTAAACGAAGGATCAACATAGTTCAGTCCCAACAGACAACAATAATTGATTGGAATACACCCATAACCCCCAATTACAAACTACGATAATGAACGATCAATCGATACGGGCGAGGGTTTACGCAAAATCTCCCCGTATCAACAATTCACGGATTAATTCGAGGAAAACGGATTGGGAGTCACCCAATAACAACAATCGGTAAGGAATTTCATAACATTCATGCACAAATCGGAAACAATCACTAAAAAACTGAAAACCCCCCAAATTAGACAAGTTAGGATTCCTGAAGAAAATACCTCGGATTCGGACGATGGAGGATGATTACGCTGATGGTAATATGCTAACACGATTCTACGGTGATGGAATACGAAGAATTCTCCGATCAGAACTGAAGGGAATCGCCCTCTGGAGTTGCCCCGTGAAGAAAACGAAAGAAAAGAGTGAAAAATGTTGTTTCTGAACTGCCGCTGATCTATTTAAACTGCATAGTTAGCGCACGCTAACTAACGCAAGTACCGCGCGCTAACGGGGCTTATAAACGGTCCCGAAGCTACTACCCGATATCGTTAGCATGCGCTAGACAGGCTTAGTGCGTGCTAAATACTACCCGATTGCGCACGCTAACTGCACATCGGTAGCGCACGCAAGGGGAAAGGAGTAGCGTGCGCTACCTACGCAGCAGTTCAATACTGCTCAGATCAGCAGTACGCTCCTGCCGAAGGTACAAATCTCGAAACGCACGACAAGGCCAGAATCCAGAAACATAAACACGAAGTATACAAGACGACAAAACTAAGCGCTGAAGGAAAATATAATTCCGACCACCGAAGGGTCCGTAATACGACAACGAAAATGAGATTCCCTAAACTTATAGGAAATTACAAAAATGGCCAAAGTGCCCGAATAATCACGAAACGACGTCAGATTAATGAACCGAAAGTCTCCACATGTCCAACTCAATCATACGAACCTGCACAAACTAAGAAACAACAAAAACGAATGAGTTTTACGAGAATCGAATGTTCCTACGGCAAAACATGTCATAAAATGAAATTACGTGAAAACATCATCAAAACTCGATCAAATGGAAAAACTCCAAGAATAAAGTAGATCCAGAATGTCAAAACGGTTACAAGCGAGTCGATAAAAATAAACATACACCAAAAATGGAAACTGCTAAAAATGGAAAGTTGCGGATATTACAGTCGTATGATCAGAGAACTTTGTCAAATACAAGCATAGCGTACGTTAGGCATAAGAGCTTACGTACGTTAACACACAGACTTAACATACGTTACGTTGAGTATAACGTCCGTTATGAAGATAATCAGACAAGATCCGAAGTGTCGACAACTTTCGGCCATAGTTTAGGATGTTAGATGTTCGTACGTTAGTTATATGACGTAAGATGAACTCTATATTATTTCTTTTGTTTAAGGTCCGAGCTTTGCAAAGTGATTGATCGAAGGGGCGACCTTCAAGTGTATTGACATCCGTCGAAGTATTATCCTTGCCGTCAATTTAAGGCAAGTACCTTAATTATATCTATTCATATTGATGTCGGTTATATTGTTGTTGTATTGTGCATATGTGTTATGATTGTTTGCCCACCATGCGTTGGTCCGACGGGATCATCATGGGAATCTATAGCTGTGTGCGCTGGATCGTTGGACAGGTGTTTCCACCATGCGTTGGTCCGACGGGATCATCATGGGAATCTATAACTATGTGCATTGGATCGTTGGAATACCACGAGTATGTTGAGATTGACATGATATATTGTACATTATTACTGTTTCTCGTTGGAGAGACTTGTCATGATTATTGTTGATATAGACGTTATTATTCAGGAATTGTTGAATAAATCATTGTCGTATAATCATCGTACTTGTACTAGCATTGTTGTGCTAACCCATTCGGGGGTGAACATTTGTTTTATGTTCAGGATCCGGGAGAGCGGGAAAACAACCACTAGAGCTGCATGACGATGAGGGTACAGAGTGATGTTATGGCCGGATTAATTTGTCATATATTTGTGTTGTTTTAATAAAGTACTTGAGTACGTTGTCGTTTGTGATGTTGGCTTTAGTCATGTATTAATGTTCACCGTTTGATATTTGTATTTTCAGTACTGTTTCAGACTCGTGTTGTATTTTATTTTCGCTGCCGTTAGTTGTTGGTATTTGTTATTGTCATTTCATTTCCTCAGCCTTGTAAATTCTTACGTAAAGGATTTACGACGCTGTAACATTCCTGAATATATCGTGGGTGTTACATTCATGATTCGATCAGTTTGCTGATTAGGCGAGATTGATAAAACAGTTATTGCAATAGTGAGGTGAGAGTAGGACGAGCATGTGTATGAAAGTGATTTCGAACTTCATACTTCGTACCTCGAGTTTTCTAATAGTATTTTGCATGAGGTTTATGAAACTAATTCTCCTAATTTCAATTTGCAAAAATCTGTTTGACAGTGAACGTATATTTCGTTAAAGAAATAAATTTAACCATTATATTTTGAAATGATAATTATAAGAGTGGGCAATTAAACTCACATTTTGAATTTTAAAAATCTATTCCAAACAAGTTCGTATATTATTGGGAGTATTATCTTTACAATATATATAAAATTGTTAAGGCACTTTGAAAATTATTGAATTTTCGGATCAAAGTATCTATCTATTTTGAAGAGCTGGCCTTTTAAAATTGCGGTTTTGTAGAATTTTGAAATATATTTTTTTATTATTTCAAAACAAAATATGTCAATTGCATATATTTAATGCGGTTTTTATGAACATCATATAGTGTTGAAATTTCAATTTCGTGTAAGTTGGAGTGGAAATTGTAGTGTGATCACACTATGATTTTGGAAAGTGAATAGAGATGAGCAGTGTCATTATGCTGTGAGATCGTGACCCACAATACCAAAACCGCATGTTGATGATCTTATGACACTTGAGATTACAATTTATCGTAAGATGCTCTGGAGCCGAGATGTATATTGCTACTGCATAGTTTCCACCTTCGAGTATATCAGATCTTGTTGATCGGATCATGTGATCTCCTTGCTGGATCGGTCCGCGTATTATTTTTGGAACAGCATTACAGTGAGATGAGTGATGATATGGAAAGTTTTGGGGACAAAACTTATTTTAAGTAGGATAGTATGTAATACCCGAGAACTTTAAATTGGAATTTTAGTGGAATTAATTATTTTTATTTTAATATTTTTGTAAGTCGATTAATTATTGATCAGATCGACTCCGGAGATGTTAAACTATAATACTGGTGAATTATTGACAGGTGATATCTGTTGCGACATGAATTAAATAACTAGACCCCTTGAAATTTGTCCAAATGCACCAATATTCTTGGCCGATTGAATTAGAGGGGGAGTATTCATTTTATTGACTTTCCTTTTCTCTCTCTCACTCACATTCCCTATCTCTCTCTCATTCCCACCTATCCCGCCCGGATGAAGCAACCACCAACACCAGGGCCGGCCCTATGGGTGGGCGGGCCGGCCCTATGGGTGGGCGGGCCGGGCGACGGCCCAGGGCATCAAAGCCCAAGGGGCATCAATTTTAGGCCCAATGATGTTATTACTAGCAAAAAAAGAATTAAAGTGTTGCCAAGAAGACTCGAACCATGGACCTTTAGGATAGATAAACACTTCTTTACACTAGACTAATGATGCTCTTGGATGTTTTTCTTTTAGTTAATTGTATTACTATTGTTGTCGATTCATTTATTTTTCTATAATTCTTTTTTCTAAATATTTGTCTTGTTTTGATGACAACACTTATTTATCTAAAATAAATAAAATTAGTCATATTCAACAATTAATACTTCTTATATATTTTTGCTTTCAAAAATTTTGTGATAATATTTAAACTCTACATGAAACAATTTAGATTACTAACTAATTTCAACTCGAAACCACAAATATCTTTTGTTATACTTTCTAAAATCAAGTCATGTATGAAATAATTTTAAATTACTACATAGTTTCAACTAATTTTTGTAATTTTCACAGTCATAAAATATGATTATTGGAGGTTATTATTTTTTTATATATATTTTTAGATATAGAATCTTATGAATCCAGTTTTGTTGTCACCTATAGCGCCGTCTGTTGCGTAAAGCTATATAGGACTGTTTAAACTATTTAACACTCGCTATTTAAGTATGTTTAGATTATTAAAAATATGATACAAATATAGTATTAAGTGTTTCTATGTTTTAAGATTACTTAAACATCATATATAGTTGTATACTTTTAGTCTGAGCACAACTATCATTATATGCAAGTCTCTAAAGATCATTTAACTTGATATAACATTATGATACTATATAATTATAAGATATGTATTACGAAGAACACATTATCATTTAATAACAGTAACAAAAATTGGTCGTTAAAAATAATATGCTTTTTTGTTTTGTAGTTTTTAAATATGGGGGCATTTTTTGGCCTTTTCGCCTAGGGCATGAGAAACTCTAGGACCGGCCCTGACCAACACCATTCATCCCATTCTTCTTCACGATCGAAAGTGCAGCAGCAGCGATGGAAGGTCCTGGTGGCAACCCCGGGTTGACGTTTTCACGGGGACTCGCTGCTCAAAAATGGGAGACCGTCGGAGGTGATGTGTTACAGCAAAGGTGAGCCTCCCAGGTCAACGGCGGTGGGTTGAATTCTCCGACGACGCCAACTGTAGATCGGCGGCGGCATGATGGCCTGTGACCGGAGAAGCAACAATCTGGCCGGACTTTCAGGCAGATCGGAGCTATAGAAGCCGAGTCGACCTCTTCGGATTTGAGGCTCCGACGACGGGTTTTCTTCATGGTCTCCGGCCGTTAATGTGATTAAAGTTCAAAGACGGTCCGATTATGGTGTCCCGATGAGCTAGAGCTCCGACGACCGGAGATAAAGCTTTCAACTAAAGTCGACTAATTGGTTCAACTTCTTCCTCGTGGATGTTTCAGTTAGATCTAAATGAACGGACTGAACGGAGGCATTTGCCTTTAAGTTCTTGCTGCAGGCTAGATTCAAGTTGGTGGATGCAAAGGTCCGGTGGCCGGGTTCCGGCACGGCTGTACGTGTGTGTGTATCAGACTGTACATGTGTGTGTGTGTGTGTATGTAGGTGTTATATGTGTAAGTTTGTATGTGTGTTTTGTGTGTGTGTACATAGAAGTATGGGTGCGTGTGCCTGCAAGTTTTTGTGTGCGTGTGTTAGTTTGTGTGTGTATATATATATATATATATATATATATATATATATATATATATATGAAATAGATTATATGAAAACTAATTACCTTGTGAAATCTAAAAATTTTTGTAGGCCATTGATATTAGTGATGTAACGGCTGTAGATGAGTAGAATTATATGTATTTTTGTATTTTTTTTATTGCATTACTTGTTGCGTATACTAGCGACCAGCTTGATACAACAAATAATAACAAATATGCAATGAAATTACTTAATAATGCAATTGGTTTCTAGATTTCACGATTAAGCGTGTTTCCACCATAATCAATATATATATATATATATATATATATATATATGTGTGTGTGTGTGTGTGTGTGTGTTTGCTGTGTGCCTGAATTGTGTGTGTTTATAACGTGTGTGTGCGTGTGATATATATATATATATATATGAGTGTATGTGTATGTGGGTAACCATGGTTGTGGGTATGTGTTAGGCGTATTTTTATACGCTTATTTATCATTATTTTGTAGTATTTTGGAGAGTGAAATTGTCTAAATGAGCCTTTAATGCCTTAATTTTGTATGATTGACAGGAAATTGAAGTCCGGGAGCTAAAACGAAGCAAAGCGGTAACGGCAAATCTGGACTATGAGCCGCGGCACAAGGAAGCGGGCCGCGACACAGAAGACACCCACCAAGGCGAGTAAACAGACTCTGTGCCGCGGCCTGATTCAGTGAGCCGCGGCCAAGAAATTGAGGACGCCTGCATCCAGTGAAGGCTCTGTGCGCGGCACAGTTTAGTGCGCCGCGGCACACTTGGCGGTTTTTGGTTGTCCGCGCAATTAGGGCCGTTTGGCCGTTTCGACCTACGGATACGGACGCGATTTGGAGGATATGCTGAGCTATAAATAGGGTTTAAGACCCTAATTAATTTATCTTTGGATCTTTTAATCTTTTGGGAGCTTAAGCTTCACTACAAAAAAAACATTATTTACCGACGCCATTTACCGACGCCAGTAAAGGCGTTGGTATTTTTTGGCATTTAACGACGCCGTTACCGACACCCGTGAATTTGGACAATTACCGACGGCTTTAACGACGCCATAGCGCGGGTGTCTTCCCGCGAAATTTGCCGACGCCAGTACCGACGTCGGAAGTCGTCGGAGAGATACCGACGGCACTTTTGCCGTCGTTAAATGGCATGACTTACATGAATTAACGATGCCACTCCCGGCGTCGGTATTTGTTATATTTAACAACGCCATTACCGACGGCCCGTTGGCGTCGGTAAATTTTAATACATTCTCAGCCCTCTGCCTATTCTGGTTCGACCTAAAATCAGTCATTCACCTCCCGCACCCAAAACCCCTCTCTCCCCGCACCTCTCTGCAAAACGCCTTCTCCCCGTGTAAAACGCCTCTCTCCCCGGCGAAAGATTTCCCCGACGGAGATATCTGAGATTTCTGCCTCCGGCGCACCTCCGCAAAACACCCCCAATCGGCGACCTAAAATCCCCAATTCAGGTAACATCTCTCTATTCTTGATCTTCTTGAGGAATTCAGAAATTTATATTTTTGATTTAACATGTGGCTCAAGGATCAAATTGTTCCGAAAGGTCGACCTATTTAGGATTGATGTCGATGTAATTTCTTGAGTTTCTGGCTGTTGAATCCTTGTACTATATTTCTCTCAATATTACCTAGAATTGCCCAATTTATTTCAATTCTGAGTATTCTGATCCTATGGATTAGTTTTCTTGTAGCTTCTGTACAAGAATAAGTCACTTTACCTATTTGTTTGAAGATTTCGATCACTTTACCTTTAATGTTTTGTATTGATTAAAAACTAGAAACATAACATACATTAAAACTGAAAAAAAATCAACATGGAGGATCCATTAACTGAACTTCATGAACTTCATAAAACGAGCAGTAGCGGAATGTGAATTTCATGAAAAATAAACTACTCTTACTTCACATAAATTGATTGGGTAAAATGATAAGGCGTCACGACAGTAGAAACTACTCTTACTTCTCGTATGATCTTGAACAGTAGCATTGTTAACTGCCTCAATAATGTCTTCAGCATGTTCTCCAGTTGCCCGATCCTTTTCGAATATAGTTTGTTTTCATAATGTTCTTCATAAGATGAAAAAAACCTTGAGTTTTTTTTGATCATTTTGTTACAATTTTTAGAATGGGTGACAACCGTGAGTGGATGTATCGCCGGAAACTTGATGGCTCTTGGAATCCTGCATTCCTCTCTGGACTTAACAACTTTATTGAGTATGCAAGTAGTCAGCCGCACTGCATGTCGGGTGACCAAATAAGATGTCCATGTAAAAAATGTGATAATATACAGTTTCATGATACAGAAAAAGTTAAGTATCACATTGGGAAATTTGGGTTCATTAGGGAGTATAAAACTTGGATTTTTCACGGCGAAATTGAAATGGATGAGGGATGTGAAGATATGGATGAAGATGTGAATATAGATACCAACGAGTTGGGATCCAATTGCACTGCACGATGGTCATGGAGCATGTCGGGCCACAATTTAATGTTGAGAATGTGGAAGAACCACCAAATCCAAGCAAAACGAATATATGACATGTTGAATCTTTGGAGACAAAGAGTTGTGGCCTGGTTGTGCTAATTACTCCCAATTGTCTTATATGACTCGTTTCGTGAGTTTGAAAGCAGAGAACCACTTATCAGAAAAGTGTTTTAATCAGTTTGCAGAGTTCATGAAAGACAGTCATCCAAAAGGGAATCTATGTCCCGATAACTTCTATAGTACAAAGAAATTATTGCGTGGGTTGGGATTACCTGTAGAGAAGATTGATTGTTGTCCAAACAGCTGCATTCTTTATTGGGACCATTACAAAGACAATGAGAGTTGTATATTCTGTGGTACATCACGCTACAAAGATATGTGTCGTGCCTCAGGAAGCCGTAGGAGGAAAAAAGTGGCAGCCATGAAGATGTACTACTTTCCTCTTATTCCCCGATTGCAAAGGCTATACATGTCAAATGCTACCGCGGCAGATATGAGGTGGCATGCTTCATGTTCTGGTTCAAATGATGGAATTATGCGTCATCCTGCAGACTCTCCAGCATGGAAGCACCTGGACACTATTTATCCAGTTTTTGTCATGAGGCTAGAAATGTGAGATTAGGTCTTTCGATGATGGTTTTGCACCTTTTGCACAATCAGGCGACAATATTCATCGTGGCGATTATAGTCACACCTATAACTTACCACCTTGGCTCTGTATGAAGGAACAATTCATGTTCCTAACAATCTTAATACTGTGGCCACGCAATCCTAAGATGCAATGGATGTGTTTCTTCACCGCTCATAAAGGAGTTGACGAATTTGTGGGAAGAGGGTGTTCCAACATTTGACATCTCATTGAAGCAAAATTTTCAAATGCGAGCACCGTTGTTGTGGACTATTAGTGATTTTCCAGCGTATTCAATGTTGTGCGGATGGAGTCTTCTTTGGAAGATTGGCATGCCCTCATTGCATGGATGAGACTGAAGCGTTTACTCTTCCTAAGAGTGGTAAACAAACATGGTTTGATTGTAGTCGGAAATTCTTGGAGCCAGATCACATGTTTAGGAGGAACCGACGAGCATTTAGAAAGAATATGACATGTGAAGTACCTACACCTGAGAAAAGGTCGGGCGCTGAGATATTGAATCAAATAGAGGCACTGGGTCTTGTGAAAGTGACAGAGGACTACAATGAGACAAACAAAGAGATATCCAAGAATTCTAGGAGCGGGTGGAAGAAAAGAAGCATCTTTTGGGATCTCCCATATTGGAAAGAACTTCTGATTCGTCACAATTTGGATGTCATGCACATTGAAAAAATGTGTTTGACAATGTGTTCAACACTGTGCTTAATGTGCCGGGAAAGACCAAGGATATCACCAAGTCTAGAGACGAGTTGCAATTGCTCTGCATCAGACCTGAATTGAAGAAAAATGAGACGACAGGAAAGTATCCGAAAGCTTGTTACTCACTTGACAGAGATGAAAAGAGAGTAATATGTGAATGGATATCTCGTCTTAAATTTCCTGATGGCTACATGTCCAATATTAGTAGATGCGTGGATAAGAAACAACTAAAGATGAGAGGGATGAAAAGTCATGACTGCCATGTGTTCATGCAACGCTTGTTACCTATTGCGTTTCGTGAACTTCTTCCTCAAGCTGTTTGGAAGGCAATTACAGAGTTGAGTATCTTCTTTAAAGACTTGACATCTCGGACAATAAAAATAGAGGACATGTGAAGACTTCATGAAACAATTCCAGTTACTTTGTGCAAACTTGAGCGTATCTTTCCGCCTAGCTTCTTTGATTCAATGGAGCATCTTGTTATCCATCCGTGAAGCCCGAATTCTTCAGTCCAAGATAATATCGATGGATGTATCCATTTGAGAGGTATATGAAGACATTGAAAGATTTTGTAAAGAACAAAGCCAAAGTTGAAGGATCCATCACCAATGCCTACTTAATGAAAGAGGCATCAACATTTAGCTCATACTACTTTGAAGATTGGGTGACTACGAAGATTAGAAGTGTGCCTCGAAATGATGAGGGAGCCGATGAAAATGATGATCCAAATATGCTCTCAATTTTCAAATTGGATGGCCGTCCTTTTGGCAAAATGCCTTCACGATATTTTGATGCCAAAGAGTATAATGCGGCACATATATATATTTTATCCAATTGTGCCGAGGTTTCGAGACATACTTGACGTGAGTACCCTCGTGATATTTTATTTTAATGAAGAATATATTCATTCATTAAATATATAATAACTCGTGTGTTTTTGAAGATTGTTTGAAGATCAAATTCGAGCAACTAATGGGGATAACGGAAAATGACTTACAAACAAGAGTTGAAAAGGAGTTTGCAAGTTGGTTCAAAACATATGTAAGTGTGGGGTCTCATATCAAATTATTTATAGACTAATTTCATCTGTAGAAAGTTACATAACTAACATACTTAATAATTGTCATAGGTTAATGATCCTTCAAGTAATGCAAGCCAATGCATTAAGGACCTTGCGAAGGGCCATTATGCGGGTTCAAATTTATTCGGGTGTTTAGTTAATGGATACAGTTCCACACGGTTGACCATGGGTCGAGAAAAGTACTATGAATAGTGGTGTCTGCATAAAGGCGAGGTTTATAATAGTGATGAGCAAGATTTTTGCGGGCGATTAATGGAGGTGTGTGTGGTAGAGTATAATGGTGAACCTACTAAACCAATTGTGTTATTCAAGTGTGAGTGGTTTGACTTATCACCTCTAGGGACTTCGGTGAATACTGATTTCAATTTGGTTTGATAAACCACACCCGTAAATACAAGAAGTACGAACCTTTTGTGTTAGCCAATCAAGCTACTCAAGTGTATTATGTTTCCTATCCTAGTATGAATCAAGCTAAGAAGGATTGGTGGGGAGTGTGCAAGGTCACACCTAGATCTAGAGTTGAAGTAGCTTGTGAACCATCCGCCTCGTCATTACATCAACCGTTTCAAGAGGATGCCGTGGTCATGAGGACTAGAGGTAGTCAAGCTACTGTAGATGATGAGATATCAATATCGCATCCACGAGGTGGACTTATTGATATTGATGATGTGGATGAGGCATCGGATGATGGATATATAATAACGTCAGATGAGGAAGATAGTAATGATGATGATGATTCTGATCATATGTTATAGTCTTTACGATCATGTCAATTTTTGGTGAAGTATGTAATTTTTGCTTTGGTCAGATGAAGTAGCTAGTGACTGTTGTTTGGTGAAGTATGTAATTTTTGCTTTGGTTATAATTTATAAAAAAAAACAGTTCTATCTAGTATCTTCATTGATGGCAGTTTTATTAAGTACTAATGTTTTGCTTTTTCATCATTATATCTTTGAAAATGTGGATCCACTTTCTTTTTGGTTATTTATAGAGGAAAGAGCACCAGGCCCTATTAGGATATCTCACTTAGCAAAGTGAATCCATATATGAACACTGAAGTTCACTAGAAATTGTTGCATAATGTTACCTGGTTGGAAATCCTAGTTTCAAGTTTTATCTTAATGTTCATCTGTTTTATGTTTTTTAACAACTTCAGATTCTAACTCTGGCCCTCCTCTTTTAGAACTACTCTCTTGTTCTAATACTTGTGCGGCTGTCTTAGAACCTCCCACCTCCTCTGTTTCCATAGGAACAAATCTGTCTACTTTTCTTTTAGCCTGTTCATAAAGCTCTCCCATCATCAAAATGAGTTAAATCCTTGAGCTTCCAATTTTCCATATTCCTTAGATAAGTAGTCATGACCTTCCTTCTTTGAGCTCTGGTAGGTGGTTTGTTCCTCTTAGCTTTAGCTCTTTCTGCTGCATAGAACTTTCTCTTCTTTCCAAAGAACTCAGCCAACAGTTTAGCTTTTTCTTCAATAGTATACTGTGCTTGTTCTTCTTGAGTCAGCTTTTGGGCTAGCTCCCAATCAGCAGCACACTGTGCTCTCTCATCATCCCACTCTTGAAGTTTTTTAATTAGTGCAATACTGGCTTCTTCCTCTCTTTGAACTCTTTCAGCCAGTTGTCTTTGATTCTCAGCATCATACTCTTTTTGATCTCTTTCTGCTATCTCTGCATCTAAGAGCAGCTGCTTTTTCTTAGAAACAGGTTTCTCAGGTTCAATCATAATGCTCTTTCCTTTGTCTTTTGATTGTGCTGAATTTATTGTTGTTTTTGTAATTGATAGTAATTCCTTTAGCCTTGGGTTTTGATGTCAGTAAGCACTTGAGCTAAAGTAGCCTCTTCTGTAGTGATAGTTGCTTCAGCAGCACTAACATTTGTCTCTGCAGCAGCACTAACTTCTGGCCCAGCAGTAGTAACTTTTTCACTAGCAGCACAAACAGTTGTTTCTACAGCATCAACTCCAGCAGATTAAACCATAAGCTTAGAAACCTTAACCACTACAGTATCAACAATCCCACCAGAATTAACTGTCTTAGCAGCAGCATCTTCAACCTCAGCAGTATCAACCATCTCTACTTGCTCCTCCCACAACAACTTCAGCAGTATTATCTTCTATTTCTTCAACAACCATCTTAAAAGACTAATTATTAGTGTTTGAACACTGAAGCTTATAAGTGCTTTTTTAAATATCTTAAAAGTTATTAGTCTTTCCATATATGGCAAGTTATGTCGGTAAAAATAAAACATAACAAAAAATACCCCCTAGGTTGTATACAACCAATTATGTGTTTATTTGATTTTATTTTATTTTCTACACAAGCAATTTTAGATGTTCTCGATGAGGAGAGGTGGTGGCGGGCGCCGCAGTAGCACGGGCTCCTCACGAGCAGCTCCCGGACACTCTTCACCAGCTACGGACCCCCCACGAGAAGGTCCTGTTAGGTCTTCGTCTGCTCTACCCGAGACTCCGCCGATTGTTCTACTCCGAGACAGGGCAGACGAGGAGACTAGTGCACACATTTCTGAAGATGAGGATCGAGAGATAATAGCTTCTGAGGCAGCCTCAAGTGTTGTTTCCTGTAGAAAGATTGCTCTTGAAAGAGATACTAAAACCGGGTTAGTTATTTACTGTTTAATTGGTATAAAAGTATTTCCGAATAATTACAAAAAGAAAAGTAATCTTACAAATTTGCAAATACCACCTTCACAGTTGCTTCTATTTCAAAAATTGCTTCCCCAACTTGTGTAAGACTTTCATACGTTCCCTTTAACTTATATTTAAAGAAGAAAACAAGTACTAAAAAATAGAAAACAAATGTTGATTAAATGCTATAACTAAGTATTGTGATGATCTAAATGATTAATTTGGTTTTGGTTACAGAGATATAGTGATTCATCCCCAGATTTCCAGGTGTGCACGAGGAATTTTAAAAGAGTTCCCAATCCGACAGCTTCAATGGAAAGATACTCCTTATAGCGTAAAGTCACAATTCTATACATTATTTAAGGTAATTTGTAATCATTATGTATACTAATTATATTAAATTTGAAAGTTAGTTTTATTAACTTGATATGCAATATTTCATAGAAATTTTCACGTGGCACATTGAGTGGGAACAAGAAGTCTATGATTTTGGGAGTCTCGTGCATGGATTAGGTTCAAGAATTTCCTAAGTGATGCAAAAAGAAAAGGGATCAAGGGAGGCCGAAACACATCCCTACCGATTGGTGGGAAGGTTTGTGTGCTTCGGGATACTCCCGAGGTGAGAGATGTATCTACGAGGGCGAGAGGCAACCGAATGGCTGAAGTGGATGGCCACAGTACGGGATAAGCAAGCACAGTGGAGGCTCTAAGTCATTAGCGTACTTGCTCGAGAGTTGGTTAGTAATTATCTAATTATTTTTGCTTGTATATGTAAGTGTGCATCATAATAATTTCGAAGTTTTTTTTAATAAATAGGCAACGAAGAACAATCTTCCATTAGAGCAGTGTGTTTATGCCTCTTTTCGAGCTATCCACATGAAAAAAGATGGAACTTTTACGACACAGAAGGATGCGGATATTGATGTAAGTATATATGCATTCGATTCATCTACGGTATTTTGGAATGCATTCGATTCATCTACGGTTTATTTAAAATGAACTGATCTGCTGTTCATTTCTTCACTTCTATTAGCATTTGCTTGTCTTTTTAATTTACTTCCTGAGCGGTGCTTTAGTTTCATTAGTTGGTGATTCCTGCTGGTTGTGTATTTCATTGTATTTCACTTAGACCTATGGTGTTGATTGTGAGATGTTTACCTACCCTATTAGCAAAATAACAGTACTTTTGTACATAAAATGCATGTCTTAATAGACACTTGCATGTCCAGGGGAGTTTGCCTATGAATGTGACATGTAAATGAGTCAATTTGCTTGATTGGAATAAGAGGCAGAAGTCTGCTTCCTATTTTTTTTCTTCTCTTCTGCTGAAACCTTTATAATAGTAATCAAGATTTATACTATCTTGTGGACTACTGTCATAAATGTGATGGGTTTTGATTTTAAATCTTGACTCCAAGGTGCTTTAATCAATTCTTGAGCACAAAGGGCAAAGGCTGGAGTATGAACTCTATCTATGATGATATCTTTAAGGACTTTTTGTTGATCACTAATGATAAATTTAGCCAAATATAGCTCTTTTCAAGTCTTTATTATCTTCATCTGCAGCTTCATTACGAACTTTCCCAACATTTTCGTCATTTCTATCCCAAGGATAGATACATACATAGGCGTTTCAGCGTTAGTACGCAAACAAGTTTTACAGGGAAAATGTGCCAGATTTCCCATCTCCTAGACAAAGAACCCAATTGAATAAGTATCTTTGACTGTACAATTTATATAAGATATTTTTGGGCTCATACAAATAATTAAAAAAAAAAAAAACCATTTCTCAAGTCCTGTTTTCCAACATTCAAAACTATGGTAGTTGAAGTCATTACAACATCGGCCTAGAGCGGTGAGTGCCTTAACCTTTAGTGGAAGGCAATCCAAAATCGCATAATAGGATAAGTAATGGTGCCGACGATTCCATTTTTTTGGTGCATTGTCAAACATCAAAATGAATGTGACATGTAAATGAGTATTATATACTCTTGCCGGACGACGATATCGCCCTGCTATGATGCTAATGGTTACGGCGATTGGCTTTAAAATATAGATGCGGAGCCAAAACCTCTGCAAGTCCCGGTCCGGGTTTTCACTTCAACTATATTTACGTTGTATTTTATATTTTTCTACCCCACTTTTTAAATAGAAAAACATGACATTGTCCGTCCGAACTTGTGCCTAAATACGTAGATATAATCTTGCTCCTGCATTCCTAAAATTATTCCATTTTTTTCCTTGTTGATGCTTAAATGTAATTAGAATATTTATTTCTGTAAAGTTGTATTCATTTGGAATGTTTTTCTCATTGAGCATGTTTTTCTTCTCAGGCTAGGGTTAAGCAGCTTGCTGCAGAGCAAGGAGCGGGAGCAGATTTGAATATGATCTATAAGGCATGCTGCAGGAGAAGGAGGCCGCCAAAGAATATGTCAAGAAAAAGCAGGATGTATGGCAGCGCGCCTAGCTCCCAGCGTCATAAGCACGTGCTCTAGCGGCGGTGGATCAACGACCTCACGGTTTCACGCATCCGAAGAGATCCACACTCGATTCACATCCTTAGAGGAGCAATGATAGAGGAGCGCAGACGAGAGAAGAGCAGCAAAGATGATTGTAGAAGAGCGCAGACCGAGAGAAGACCAGCAAAGGTGATTGAAGAAGAGCGCGTGAAGAGACAGCGCCTTGAGGAACAGTTGCAAGCTATTCAAGAAATGCTAAGACAACAAAATTTTCCACCTCGAGTCGCTCTTCTACTTCACCTTGATTTAGACTACTTATTTCTTTTTTATTGTATGATGAAATGATGACAACTCTTGATTGTGTACGACGATATAACTATGACGATTGTGTAACATTGAGACGTTTTTGATGTTTATGACTAGTTTGTTTGATTATTCGAAATTGAAAGCGTGTAATTAAAATAATTAAAAATTGAATATTCGGAAAAACAAAAATACCGACGGCATTCCCGACCGAAAAGCTGCGATTAAAAAATTACCGACGCCCTTTTACCGTCGGTAAAGCAGCGTCGTGATTTACGCTTTACCAACGCCGCAAGACCGTCGGCAATGGTACATTAGCGACGGCTAAATTTAAATCGGCAATGGCGTCGCCATTGTTCGGTTTAACAACGCTCGAACGGCAGCGTCGTTATTTTAAAATTAACGACGGCAAAGCGGCGTCGTAAATTCCGTCGGCCGTGGCGTCGGTAGTGGCGTCGGTATCCGTCGGCAAAACCGTCGATTTGTGTCACCGGATTGCAGACGCCAACGGCGTCGGTAAGCCGTCGGTAATTTAACAACGCCACGAAATGGCGTCGGTAATTTTTTACCGTCGATCGGTTTTCCAACGCCCTTCTGGCGTCGGTAATGGCGTCGGTATTCATTTTACCGACGCCCCCTGCTTATTTTGCCGACGGAATTTGGCGTCGGTAAACACTGTTTTTTTTGTAGTGCTTGGAGACGGCAGAAGAAGAGGGAAGCAGAAGACTTCAAGGGCAGAGGGCGGAAGCTGAAGAACGGAGGAATCCGAGCTTCATCTGCGTTTGATTTTTATGTTTTCATTTATCTATTATGTATTTTCAATTATTAGTATGTCAGGCTAAAGCCCTAATCTAGGGTTTTGATGAAACCTATGTTTTGACGAATTTCTTGAGATTATACAATTAATTACCTTTTTATTGAGTTGTCCCAATTGTGTTTAATGCTTGCAATTATATGGCTAATAGTTGTATTGATTTAATCATTCAATTCGAATCGGGAGAGGAGATTTGGTGAGGAACTATTGGTGAGGACGGTTTTATTCTGTGAGATAGGAATATACTCATAGGAACTACGTGGCTTTTGGGAGATTTTATGCTTTTCGCCTATTGACGAATTAATTCACCTAGGGATAGAGTGCGTTATTCGCCTTTAGATAAATCTATTGACCTCGGGAGAGGCGGTAGAATATATTAGCAATCTCCGCCTTCAATAAATTGGAAAAATTATTTATTACGGATAATCGAGAGTAAATTCGGATAAACTGAGGTGGATTCAAAATCCTAGACTTATTATTCATTTGATTTATTTTATTCAAGCTATCGTTTTCTACTAGTCTTTTAGTAATTCTTTTAGTTATTAATTGCAAAAACCCAAATTCGATTGTTCAAATAAAATTGGAATACACAAAAATCGGTAGTTAGAGATTCAGTCCTCGTGGGAACGATACTCTACTTATCACTTTATTACTTGTAAACGATGACGTGCACTTGCGTGTAAGAAATATCGCAACAAGTTTTTGGCGCCGTTGCCGGGGACTGAAATTTTCTAATATCGATTTAAGTATTTCCAGTCTTAATTTGAACGTTTTATTTTTATTTTTGTGTATTTAATTTCGTTTATTTGTTTTTCCTTTCAGGACCTTTCGTGTAGTGCATGAGAAAACTCGTGTACGAAGGCCTACTACCTTTGGATACCGAGCTCGAGCGCACTCTAAGAAGGAACAAGAAGGAGAAAAGAGAGTTGCATTTACGGTCAACATGGCCGAGAATATCGAAGTCCAAGGACGAGATAAGCAAGTGCGGCAAGTTCAACCGGAACTAGCTCTTCGAGATTATGCCATACCGCAGATCAATGCTAATTTTTCGGGAATTCGGCGTCCCACTATCCAAGCCAATAATTTTGAGATCAAGCCTGCTATTATTCAGATGGTGCAAAGTAGCCAATAATTTGCCGAATGACGCGGCCGAATGCCCATAGTGCTTCTTTCCTTGAGATATGCGACACGTTCAAGACTAATGGTGTCACCGACGATGCCATCCGATTGAGGCTTTTCCCTTTCTCTTTGAGGGATAAAGCGAAATTTTGGTTAAATTCCTTACCGCCGGGGTCGATTACAACATGGGAGGGGTTAGCGCAAGCCTTCCTTGCCAAATTCTTCCCACCTGCTAAGACGGCGAGGTTGAGAAACGAAATAACCACCTTTGGTCAGTACGATATGGAATCGCTCCACGAGGCGTGGGAGCGATATAAAGATTTGTTACGAAGATGCCCTCATCATGTCCTTCCTGATTGGCTTCAGATTCAGACGTTCTATCTTGGGTTGAGTGCTTCTACACGCACTCTCGTGGATGCGGCCTCTGGTGGGGCCTTGATGGGAAAGAGTATGGCCGAGGCACACTCGCTTTTGGAAGCTATGGCCGCAAACGCATAACAATGGCCCTCGGTAAGATTGACACCGAAGAGAGTTATGGAAGTTTCAAGTAATTATCCGATTTCCACCTTGTCAGCTCAAGTCGCCGCTTTGACCCAACAGCTCCAGGAATTTTCGCACGCACCAGCCCCCGTTACCATAGAGACATGCAATTGGTGTAACGGATCACACCCGAGCGCGGAGTGTCAAGTTGGAAACCCGTTCGAGCAACATCAGATGGAGCAGGCTCAATTCGTGGGAAATGGGAATCGGCCGAATAACCCGTACTCCAACACTTATAATCCGGGGTGGCGCAATCATCCCAACTTTTCATGGAGAAACGGAAAGAACTCACACCAGCCCCCATTCGCTCAGAATCAACAGCAGCCCTCTCCCGCTCCCAAAGTGTCTCTCGAGGAAGCACTTGCAAAATTGGCGGCAAATACGAGTCAATTTATGACCCGTACTGAAGCTACATTGCAAAATCATTCCGCTTCCATTCGGAACTTGGAGGTCCAGCTGGGCCAAATTGCTAATGTGTTGACAGCTCGCCCGGAGGGAGCATTGCCGAGTACAACAGAGACAAATCCTAGAGAGAGTCTAAACGCAATCAACTTAAGAAGTGGGAAAGAGGTGCTGGATCAGCCCGAGCGGTGTGAAAAGAAGAAAGAAATTGAGGAAAAGAATGATTTAGAGCCAGAGGAGTCGAAGGATTTGAAACCTTCAATAAAGTTGTCGGATAACTCGAAGACATGTGTGCCCCCCGTCCTGTTTCCGCAGAGATTACAGCAAAGAAGGGCGGACAAACAATTTTCTAAGTTCCTTGATGTGTTTAAAAAGCTTCACATAAACATTCCGTTCGCCGACGCGTTGGAACAGATGCCGAGTTATGTTAAGTTCATGAAAGAGATATTATCGAAGAAAAGAAAGCTTGAGGAGTTTGAAACGGTCGCCTTAACAGAGGAGTGCAGTGCAATTCTTCAAAAGAAGCTCCCACCTAAATTGAAAGATCCGGGAAGCTTCAACATACTGTGCACCATGGGGAATCTTTCTTTTAATAAGGCACTATGCGATCTTGGTGCTAGTATCAACCTCATGCCTCTGTCGATTTTCAAAAAGCTGGATATTGGGGAAGCCAAGCCAACAACAGTCTCCTTACAATTGGCGGATCGATCCATCAAATACCCAAGGGGAGTAATTGAGGACGTTTTAGTCAAAGTTGATAAGTTCATCTTTCCGGCCGATTTCATTGTACTCGACATGGAGGAAGATGAAGATATTCCAATCATCTTGGGACGACCATTTTTAGCGACTGGCCGAACCCTTATAGACGTGGAAAAAGGGGAGTTAACTCTGAGGGTCCAAGACGAGCAAGTTACTTTTCAAGTATTCAAATCGTTTCCATGTCCCAGAAGTATTGATAACAGGTCACAAATTGAAAGTGTAAATGCCGTTGAAAGAGGAAAGCACCGAAAACATAGTCGGTGGGAAAATTCAGATTTTGTGTTAAATGGTCCAAGTCTTAAGAAGGATGTAGAACGAGTGGCGCTCCTCGAGCATGAGGACAAATCTGCTGCAGTCTTGAGTGCATTTGTGAAGGAGGAGAGTAAGCCGAAAGCCCAGCGGACAATTAGTCATGGAAAAACCGGGTGTTTCGGGAAGTTGTTCACATCGAAACCTTTCCGCAAACAACATTTGATGACCGAACCGAAAGTCGAATCGCTGATGACCAATGGTCATAATTTTAACAAATATATGAACGGTTCGATGAACGGGGCGGAAACCAAATGGAGTTTGCGAAAAGCGAACTAATGTTTTCCAATGGGTCCGGCTGAAGACTTTAAACTTAGCGCTTCTCGGGAGGCAACCCGAGTTCGTAGTTGTAGATTTTTGCGTTTATTTATTTTTCTTGCATTCGTGATTCTTATTTTTCATCATTTTTGTGCTTCAATTTGCTTCTGCCTCTCGCTTTTAACGTGTTCTTCTCAAAATTCTGTGCAGGAAAGTCCCAGGGAAGAAACTGAAGTATGAGCCGCGGCACAAGTATTGTGAGACGCGGCACGCACAAAACGAAGGAGAGGAGCTAAACACACTGTACCTTGTGCCGCGGCACGGCATAAATGAGCCGCGGCACACTTGAGCACTGAGCCGCGGCACACGTAATCTGTGCCGCGGCACACGACAAAACGAGCAAGCAGGTAAAATGGACTGTACCCTGTGCCGCGGTTCACTTTAGTTGTTCCGCGGCACACTATGCGGAATCTGAAAGGCCCTGGTAGCTTATAATTCTCAATCGGCCGAACACCTAGGTATTTCTTCTTCCCTTCTCTTTCCCTCCCCAGCGCGCGATTCGGCCGAAGTTGTCTTCCAATTTTTCTTGCGATTTCTTCTTGCATTCTTCACAAAACCAAAAGGTATGTTCAAATCTTTAATCTCCACTTGTTTATGGTTTAGATTTGAAGTTGTTTATGCTTTGGATGGATTGAACATGTTATTTTCCTTCAAAAAGTTTTAGGATTGTTTAGAGAATAACATGGTAGTTTTAATCGAATTTTCATGGTTAGTTTGGAATATGAATGAGTTGAGTGTGTTGTGTTGATGATGACTGAATTGTGTTTCTGTTCTTGGGGGTTGAATCGAGCTATAGCCATGGTTATTCTTCAAGTAAACTTGTGCCCTCAAGGTGTTTGATAAATTGCCTAAGTGAAAAAAAAAATTCTTTGGAAAAGCAATCTTTTGAATTTTCGTGCAACGTATACGTTTTGAATTTACAGCAAGCCCAACCCTTACATCCAGGTTAAACGTTTAAGTCCAATTTCATCCTTCTCTCACGTATGCGCCATTTTGTTAAATCTGGGATTTCTGACTGGACATCCTTAGCCGAGCGTAGATCATTGTTATTATTGTTGCGTAAATAAACCCTCGTGTTGTACTTTTCAGGACTGATTATGGCGAGAAGAAAGAAACTGAGCAAGAGAGCTAGGACCCAGTCATCTCCCACTCTAGGGGAGACCTCTCGTAGTCGGGCCGAGTCGGAGGGGCACCAATTTTCGGACCCTGAAATTCACAAGATATTCAATGAAAAGATCCGGCCACGACCGCTTATTCCAGAGAGGGGTTTTACTCCAGCTCCTCAGGACGGGGAATTGCTCACTATGATTGATGAGATGGGGTGGGCCCGATTTGCTTCACCTCCCGAGCCAGCAGTTATCTCGATTGTGCAGGAGTTCTACGCCAGCGCACTGCTGAAGCATATTCGGGCAGGGCATACGTTGCCGTCATTAGAGTCTCGGACTCAGGTCGATGTCCGAGGGGTTACAGTTGATTTCTCCACGGCTGCTATTCGGAGGCTGTTTGGGCTTCCGGTGGTTGATGAGTCGGCCTATGACCGAGTGATGACCAGCCTCACGAAGGAGGCCCTGCTCGAGACCATTGCACAGCCCGATACCGACTGGGAGCAGCGAGCACAGGGTTCTTCCACTTTCCACTTCAGGAGCTCGCGCCTCAGCCGGCTCGGGCGTGCCTGGCTTTATTTTATCTGCGCATGCATTGACCCCACCTCCCAGATCCGTACTGTCTTTCTCTCCCGCGCCCGGACACTTTATGCTATCACTTCCGGGTTGCGTTTCGATGTGGCCCCCATCCTGGTCCGATCTATCTTCCAGTGTATCCAGGGGGGGCCAAGACGGGGTTGAAGCACCCCTCTCTCATCTGCGCTTTGTGCCGGCAGTCGAGGCTGACGTGGTCAGACGACGAGCCGATGTTTGCCCCCCAGGCCCCGATCGACCACCGCATCATATCACACTTTGACCAGTGGGGAGGAGCGCCGGCGCACGCTCGGGGGAGAGGATTTCTGCTAGAGGAGGCCCACGAGGGATCCCCCGAGCTGCTTTTGTTGACACATGGAGATGCCGGCCCGCCACCCGACAGAGCGAGGTTGCAGGAGTTGTTTGATGGGCTGAGGGAGGATCTTAGGAGACAGAGAGAGGAGCAGAGGGAGGATCTGAGGAGAGAGAGAGAGAGAGGAGCTGAGAGAGGAGACGAGGAGAGAGAGAGAGATGAGATGAGGAGAGAGAGGGAGAGCTTGATGGCTGCCATGCGGGAGGAGCAGCGGACAGAGCGGGAGAGCGTTATTGCTGCCGTCAGAGCCGAGATGCGAGAGCAGGCCCGCCGGGCCAGCCGATGAGAGGTGAGGCATCTTGCTGCGAGGGATTCTTATCATCAGGAGCACCTTGCCGCATGGACGGCCCATATCATGCATCCCGACGGGGCATTTATTGCACCCGCCCGGCCAGCCACACCACCCTCCTCACCGGATGATGCTGGCACCAGCTCCTGAGCAGACAGGAGGGGAGTACTTGACCTTTCGCTTTTATTGCATATCATTTTTTGTCCATTGAGGTCAATGTACATCCTAAGTTTGGGGGGGGATTTACTTTCAGTTGCTACATTCATTGCTGTACTTTATTTTGTTGCACTTTTCATTACTTTGCGTAAAAATTTTTTTAGATAGCCTTGCTTGTCTTAGTTTTTCTTTATTCGTGAATTTTTCATGCTTCTATTTGTGTGATACTGATGTTACGACACTATTTTTCTCTCTGAAGAAGCGGTCGAGTTCTAGTCGAGTTGTAGTCAGTAATTTCGATTTCTGCTTAGTATTCAATTAGGTCCAAAATTTTTCGTGATTGTAGAGGTCTTGGAAGATAAGAGACGATACATACCTGTTTTAAAATCACCGTCGATACGTTTGGTTACATTTTACGGATAGTGAGTCATACTATTTCTTTAGTCGTGTTGGCACTTAGATTGAGTTTAGAGTCGGTCAGTTTTTTTCCAAAAGTCGAGATAATGTTGTTCTATGAAGGGAAGTCTAGTAACCGGGGGCATTCGCGTGACCCGTTGTTTACTCTCGCGTAAAACGACGACCCTGATTAGACTAGTGATTTAGAGGTTTTACATGTGCCGATGTTAGGGAGCCTAGTAACCGAGGGTATTCGCATGACCCGCTGTTTACTCTCGCATAAAACGGCGACCTTGATTCGGACATGCGGAAATTATATATTCGAGTTGTTTCTCCACTGTAGAAGGGAACTTAGTAACTAGAAGCATCCATGTGCCCCATGAGTGTCTTTTACGTCAAACGGTTTCCCAATACATGAGAATGGAAGTTCCACCCTAGGATTATCCCGATGAAACATCCCGAGATCCTAACCTAGTGGTCAACTCGAATCAAATTCTTGAGCATATATATAAGGGAATACTGTCCGAGGTTTATTTGTTATGAAACTCGTGAAAATTGTGCCACTAGACTGTGGAACGGGACGAACTAGCTTGTTTATTTTAGCCTTTCATATTGACGGTCGATTTGACTCACGTTTTGTTAATCTTTGAGCTGGATTTTCTTCATGAACGAGTGATTAGGACTGAACTTGATTACTTTGCGGAATCATTATTCTGAGTGCAGCTTGCTATTATGACACTTGTATTATTTAGAGAGAATTAAAGGATAGTATTGATTAGGTTGAACACTATGAGTTGCACGATGATTCACGACATTCTTTTATTGAATTTAATTCTTTTTGCTTGAGGACAAGCAAAGGCTTAAGTTTGGGGGTATTTGTTAGGCGTATTTTTATACGCTTATTTATCATTATTTTGTAGTATTTTGGAGAGTGAAATTGTCTAAATGAGCCTTTAATGCCTTAATTTTGTATGATTGACAGGAAATTGAAGTCAGGAGCTAAAAGCGAAGCAAAACGGGTGAAAACGGCAAATCTGGACTATGAGCCGCGGCACAAGGAAGCAGGGCCGCGGCACAGAAGACACCCACCAAGGCGAGTAAATCAGACTCTATGCCGCGGCACAGTCCAGGTGAGCCGCGGCACGTAAGAAATTGAGGACGCCCGTGCATCCAGTGAAGGCTCTGTGCCGCGGCACAGTTTAGTGCGCGCGCTTTACTTGGCGGTTTTTGGTTGTCCGCGCGAATTAGGGCCGTTTCGAAGCCAGTTTTCGACCTACGGATACGGACGCGATTTGGAGGATATGCTGAGCTATAAATAGGGTTTAAGACCCTAATTAATTTATCTTTGGATCTTTTAATCTTTTGGGAGATTAAGCTTGGAGACGGCAGAAGAAGAGGGAAGCAGAAGACTTCAAGGGCAGAGGGCGGAAGCTGAAGAACGGAGGAATCCGAGCTTCATCTGCGTTTGATTTTTATGTTTTCATTTATCTATTCTGTATTTTCAATTATTAGTATGTCAGGCTAAAGCCCTAATCTAGGGTTTTGATGAAACCTATGTTTTGACGAATTTCTTGAGATTATACAATTAATTACCTTTTTATTGAGTTGTCCCAATTGTGTTTAATGCTTGCAATTATCTGGCCAATAGTTGTATTGATTTAATCATTCAATTCGAATCGGGAGAGAAGATTTGGTGAGGAACTATTGATGAGGACCGTTTTATTCTGTGAGATAGGAATATACTCATAGGAACTACGTGGCTTTTGGGAGATTTTATGCTTTTCGCCTATTGACGAATTAATTCACCTAGGGATAGAGTGCGTTATTCGCCTTTAGATAAATCTATTAACCTCGGGAGAGGCGGTAGAATATATTAGCAATCTCCGCCTTCAATAAATTGGGAAAATTATTTATTACAGATAATCGAGAGTAAATTCGGATAAACTGAGGTGGATTCAAAAGCCTAGACTTATTATTCATTTGATTTATTTTATTCAAGCTATCGTTTTCTACTAGTCTTTTAGTAATTCTTTTAGTTATTAATTGCAAAAACCCAAATTCGATTGTTCAAATAAAATTGGAATACACAAAAATCGGTAGTTAGAGATTCAGTCCTCGTGGGAACGATACTCTACTCTATCACTTTATTACTTGTAAACGATGACGTGCACTTGCGTGTAAGAAATATCGCAACAGTATGTGGTCGTGTTGGGATTGTGAACAGGGAAGACGTAAACATAAATAGAGATGTTGATAATTTGGTCAATGTGCGAATTGGTATAATTAGACCTACGGAGTGATTTCGAGTTTGGGGTTCGTATTCGGAGCATTCGTTCAGGAACTTGAATCCGAGATGAGTATCACTAATTAAATCGAGATATGAATCCGGGATGAGTATCAATGGGCATTTAAATTAAGGGGCACAATTGAGGTATTATATTAGCCGATTAATTACCTTATAATTATAGGATAATAAATTGACCCATTATATTAAAATATTTATGATGTGATTATAATTAAGGTTGGTAGTCAATGAATCAACCGGGTTGACTGAGCTAGGCTTATTTTGAGTAAAACCATCTTCGGTGTGTAACACCCCAGAAATCCACCGGAAATATTACGCACCGTAGATCCCTTTTCAGAGGGATCTACCAGGCTAATTACCATGAGAGGACAAACGTTTGACCGATGTTCGCTATATTTTTAAACAATCCACAAGTGTACGGAGTAAATGCAGAAAGCGCCGAGCAAGGTTGTATTCCACAGAGACTAAATATTCGTATTGTATTGAGTACTATATTATAATATTTCTGGTTTTATCTAGACGATCGAAAGGTGAAATGGATGGTAAATGAAATAAAATAAAATGATGACAATAAATTAAAACAATTGAAAATATCCGAATTAAAGCGAATTGCAAGAGTTTAGAAAGGTAGATAGCAAGGCTAGGTTTCCGTTGATTACTAAGTTTAGTCGGGATTGGTTCCAAAAAGTTCTAAGTGCGTCTCCAAAATGATAATCACAACAATATTCTAAAGTCTCTCTCGAGATGCATTAAAACGTAGATTAAACAACCTATAACAACGTCTCCGTCTATTACAAATTATCTAACTCCAAAATGTTCATAAGATTAAACATCATCATAGTTCATCACCGATTTCTCAATCTCGTAATTTACTACGTCAAATACTCGAAACCTATTAATGCCATCTTCTCTCGAATTATGAACAATTAAGTTTAACATGTAAAAATATTGATCAAGTGTCTAAACATGAATCAAAACCACGTATTTGATAAAGAAATCACACTAGATATATATAATCATCAATCCCTCAAAACCATAGCAAATCAACGTACTCCCATGGCCAGAATCTAACGCGTTTAGCCGGACATGGTAATGAAAGAAAGATTAATAATCATCATGTTCATCATGTTCATGCTAAATAAAACAACAAAATGAATAAAAGATAGGAAGAAGATAAAACTCGGATGGTGTCTTGATTGATCCCGGTTGAAGCCTTCAAATATTCTTGAGGTGTTCTTCCTTGGTTTCTTCAAATCTCCTTCTTTTTGGATGAAAAAGCTCTCAATCTTGTATTTGTTTTCTCTCTCCAATCTCTCAAAAACTCTTCAAAATCAGCATATTTCCAAGTCTAGCCCAAAATCCTTTTTATAAGGCCAAAAATACCATTTTCCTTGCTCAAATCTCGCAAAAATGTCAAAAAGTGATTTTTCCTCCGAAAAGTGACACGGCCCGTGTCATAGTGCTCTAGAAACATCAATGGTTGCTGGACAGGGAACTCGACTGTGTCAGATGACACAGCCGAGCAAGTGACACGGTCGTGTCAAATGACACGGCCCGTGTCATACTCCTCTAAAATTGATACAATCGCCTGGACGTGAAACCCGACTGTGTAAATATGGCACAGTCAAGCTATTGACACGGCCAGTGTCAAATGACACGACCGAGCACGTGTTGGTCCATTTTGATTCCATTTTGACTCTTTTTAGGCTCGACCCTCGTTTCCGCATTGCTTGATATGTATTGGGGTTTGAGACTCCGTTCTTGCTTGATTAATGTCCATAAAGTACCTATAAAATCAATAAAATGTACCCAAGCGTGATTGAGTCCAATAAACACAATATGAGCACAAACGACACAATTCTACACATTTTAGCATCTTAAAACCCAGAAAATCTTTGAAAAAATATGTGTAAAAATGAGTGTTATCAAAATCCCTCAAACTTGAACATTGATCGTCCCGAGCAATGCACTTCAAAATAACCACTCTTAAGGGAACTCGTCCCTCAACATACCTCAAAGGATCATTTTGAAAATTCATCAATACGCCTCAAGAAATAAATAAGTCGAGTTCTATAAAGTATGCAAATCTCTGGGGTGCTTCCTTAACATCATAGCTAATACTTGAATAATATGAACCTCGCCGGTCAAGTGTATTCCCTCACTCTCAAAGTGTATAATGGGATAAGTGACGCTCAAAACTCATCCAATAAAATAAGAACCCCCATAGGC
Organism: Orobanche coerulescens; assembly: GCA_033398695.1. Classification (NCBI taxonomy): domain Eukaryota; kingdom Viridiplantae; phylum Streptophyta; class Magnoliopsida; order Lamiales; family Orobanchaceae; genus Orobanche; species Orobanche coerulescens. The sequence continues at coordinate 189,852,424 of CM065802.1, read as the reverse complement.
TTGCCAATCGTCTACATCTCTACCACTGGTTGTGCATGCAAATTCGGTGAATAAAAAAGGACTTTATCGGTTGTAATGTAGGCTTTTTGGTCGGGGTAGGATAAATATGGCTTAAAGTGACTTACCTTGAGCAAATTAGAATATCATTTCAGTAATCACTTTGCTCAAATTGAACTTCAAAAATTTTTTTCTCTTGAATTTGCTTCCTTCAACCCCTTGATTTTAATATAATCGCACTAAGCACTTTTGAAAGTGGAAATCACAACCTTATTCCTCCTTATTGCTCCATTAAATTGAACTTATACGTTGATTTGTTTTTTTTTCTCTGTCCACTCTTTGTTTTTGCCTTTTCATGTGGTGGACAACATCATCATTATAATCACACCATTCTTCCTTCAAATTTATTTCGATAAATCATTGCAATTGAACCAACAATACTCCCAATCGCCTCCGCACACCTTTTCATTCTTTTGCCAATTCGTTCTAATAAGCTCAAGTATAGGGACAAAAGTTCCTAATGGAACAGAAAGCTCATAATTTGGCTAACAAGAAATAGGCTTTAAGCTCAATCGGGCTAACTAGGGAAATAAATTTTTGGGTTGGCCAAAAGGTTTGAAGGGTTGCCAAAAAAATTGCCTAAAATCACTTTCACTAATTTGCACACACGTTTGTAGTTTTGAATAAGATACCAAGGCAAGTTCTAGAGTCTTAAAACATGAATGATATACTCAAAAATGGAACTTGCATATTTAATGATGCACGAAGGCTCAAAAGCTCACAAGTTAGATTTGTTCATATTTCCAAGGTATTAAACTATTTATTCAATTTCACACCCTTTTGATTATTCTACAATTTTTCCTCTTCAAATTATCCTCGATTTCCATATCAAAATAACAAAATAAATCCCGAGGCATCCAAGACAAGAGTTCATTCTTTCGAGTTTCATCTAAGTTCATCATACTCCAAATACACCGAGTTCTAAATAAAACACACCAAAATAAAACAAAAAAAAATCACACCAAAAACGCAAATCAAAATCACACCAAAATCTAGACCAAAATCCAAAAGACAAAATAAAAACAAACAAACAATATAAGTATTTCTTGACTCAATATCTCCCCCCAAACTTGAATTAAAGAGTATACACACGAAGGGGGTATAATATTTAAACAATAAAAACTTTGGGTCAAGAAATACTTACAACCGGTTTTACTGATTTGGTGGAGGGTAGTGGCCTTGTTGGACATGCCATTCGTGCATTTTTCGCATTAAGTCCAGCATCTCGTCTTGTTTCTGTCCCATCTCATCAAGTTTTTGTCGAGTCTCCTCTCGGAATGCCTCAAATTCCGCTCTAAGTGATGACCGAGATGTGGCATGTCTTGATTCGGCATGTCTCGATGACTCGGGCCGTTCCCTCTCTCTTTCTTCTTCCTCTTCCGTCTCTCTTTCATCTTGTAGGCCTCTTTCATAGGTAAATTCCTCCTCCATTCTTTCCTCTCTATCTTCTTCTCGTATCCTCTCGGCTCTATCCTCATTTTCCGTACGCCTAGGAGGAACATTCCGAGCAAAGTGTCTTTCACTAGGAGAGATCAATCCAGCTGCTTCCCGGGCCAATTTATGCGCCTCTTTGACCATTTGTATATTTCCTAAATCCCGAATACTATCAATAGTTGTCAAAGTTGTATTCGGGAGTAGAAAATGATCGCCGTCATTTTGGAGGAAAATTACGCGAGAGTCGTAGTCCAGGATATTCATCAACTTCATGACTTGCACAGACATGAGCATATTTCCCGGAAGGGAGTTCGTTTTCTAGTAATACATCAAGACGAAGTGCGATAGGGGTAACTAAACCCCCTATCCAAATCTCCCCTCTCGGTTTAGTAGAAAAATCCTCAAAATGATCTATTAAAATAGGTCCGATTGCTGGATCCGTTCTGTCGAGTATATGAGATAGAATGTACAACTCTCGTTGAGTGATTGTCCCTGTTTCTTTTCGACCGAAGATAGTGCTCGCAATTACCTTGTGTAGATAGCGGAGGACAGGATTGCAAAGTGAGGATCCTTTTGCCGACTTTGGGATGTAGGGACGTGCATCGATCCTCGGATACTCAACCATTGCCTGCCAATATGTCTCACACTCGAACCGATTGATTCGGTATTCTCCGTACCTTCGAGTGTCGTATAGCATCCAATTCACCGGGAGATAGTTTTTCATTCTTGTTGTTTAGACGGAATTCCAAAGTGGTCGGCTCATGGGTGATCGGGTCTCTTTTAACAGTAAGCGTGCTAAGGAATTCCAATGTGAGACATCGGTAGGTGGCCCAATGTTGTGTCATTAACGTCGTCCAACTTATTCTTTCCAGCAGCTTCATGACATCGTCTTTTATTCCCACCGCTGTCATGCATTCTTCGTCCGACCATCGAGTGGGGAGCATTTTTTCTGCCCCAATATCTCCCATCATGCTAGGCGGCTTGGCGGGAGTTCAATTCCATAAGTCTCGGGCGTCTCGACATCCCCTTGAGTCGGTATTCTCGCCTGTTGCTCAATTTCCGTTGTGGGTCTTCCTCGCCCCCTTTGAGCCGCACCATGTCCCTGTTGGGCATTTTCTCGTCCTCAACCCCTGGCCATTTCTCTGCAAGAGATTCATAGATTATCATTTGTTTCACAAAAGCTCAAAGTCACTATTTATCGATAATATACGCTCCCCCAAACTTATTACTAATTACACATTTTTCCCAAAATAAGCGTTTCTTCAAAAATACCACAACCGTAAATTTCAACAATCGTCATTGTATATAATATCCAAATAATTTCAAATATGTAATAAAATCTATCAATCATATAAGTCCAACATGTAATTCACAAAAATCACCAACAAAATTTCAACATATTTTTTTTACTCGCGAAAAATTCCAACAAAAATCCACTTAAGAACCCTAAATTGCTCAATAAATCATATTTCACATAATCTCAATGCAATGAAGAATTAAACTATCTAAAACCGTGAATCATACATTGAATTCGGAGTGAATATTGAAGAAAATTTTGGAAAAATCTCGGCCCGAAAACTGGATGATTTCATCCGATCCTTACCCTTTGAAACTCTAGGATTGTAGAATAATGATGAACACCTTGTTATTATGTAAGATTTACCACGATTATTGCTTGATTTTGGCGGATTGTAGGGGATTCGGGGTTAGGGTTTCGGATTTGGGGAAGAAAGAAATTTGGAGAAGAAGATAATGGTTGAAGTCGGCCTGTTTCAGCTTTTATACTGCTCGACTGACACGGCCGTGTCATACCTGTCTCAATTTTATTAAAACTCTCTGTCCGCCTAACTCGGCCGTGTCAAATGACACGGCCCATGCTTAACTTGCCCAAAAAAGGAAAAAACACCTGAATACTTGACTCGACCGTGTCAAATGACACGGCCCGTGTCGTACTAGTGTGGAACGTGAAAATTGAATGGACCCCAGACCCGACCGTGTCAAATGACACGACCCGTGTCGTACCTGCACAGAAAATGAGATATGATCTGCCTGCACGACCCGACCGTGTCAAATGATACGGCCCGTGTCGTACAGGCCTGGAAAGTGCAGTTTTGTCCTCAGGTCTTTTTCCTGTGAATTGAACACCAATAGTTGAACCGGTTAGTTCTACAATAAGTAAAAATACAAAGAAAGTGAGAAAAAGATCAAAACATAAAAATAAAAACTATTGGGTTGCCTCCCAATTAGCGCTAAGTTTAACGTCTTCAGCCGGACGTCTTCAACTAGAAGTTTTTATGGCTCGATCAAAGTTATTACGGGTACGGCTTCCTTTTGATTGGGATGATAGTAGTGTTTGACTCGTTGTCCGTTAACTTTAAATAGCTCTCTGTCTCTGCTCATGAGCTCGACTATTAAGGGTGGAAGTACTTTCTTGATCACGAATGGACCTGACCATCTTGATTTTAATTTTCCGGGAAACAATTTTAATCTTGAATTATGGAGAAGTACTTGTTGCCCCGGCATAAATTCACGTTTAACGATCATCTTGTCGTGCCATCTTTTAGATCTCTCTTTGTAGATTCGAGAGTTTTCGTAGCATTCATCCTGGAATTCTTCCAACTCATTTAGCTCTAGCAATCTTTTCTTTCCGGTGGCCTCAAAATCCAAATTTATTCTTTTCACCGCCCACATCGCTTTATGCTCCAATTCCAAAGGTAGGTGACATGATTTCCCAAATATGAGTTGATAGGGAGATGTTCCCAAAGGAGTTTAATAGGCCGTACGATAAGCCCAGAGTGCATCGTCGAGCTTGGATGACCAATCTTTCCGAGATGTACTCACCGTCTTTTCCAGGATTAATTTAATCTCTTTGTTGGCCGCTTCGGCTTGTCCATTTGCTTGTGGCTGATAAGCCAATGATTTCTTTGATCGGACCCCATATTTCTGAAGGAGTTTATCCATAATTTTGTTGACAAAATACGATCCCTGATTACTGATTAATGCTCTTGGAGTTCCGAATCGGCAAAAGATGTTCTTCTTTAAAAATTTCATTACTACTTGAGCATCATTTGTTGGGGAAGAAATTGCCTCGACCCATCGAGATACGTACTCGACCCCTAGTAGAATGTACTTATTCCCGAATGATGAGGAAAATGGACCCATGAAGTCGATACCCCAAACGTCAAATAGTCCAACCTCAATTACGTTGGTTAGGGGCATCTCATGACGTCTTGAAATATTCCCCACTCGTTGGCATCTATCGCATTGTTGAATGAAGAGATAGCAATCTTTGTATAACGTAGGCTAATAAAATCCACTTTGCAACACCTTTGCAGCAGTCCGTGTTGCTCCGAAATGTCCTCCGGTTGGTTACGAATGACATTGTTGAAGAATTTCATCCCATTTCTCTTGTGGTACACATCTCCTCACGATCATGTCGGCACATCTCTTTAAACGTAGTGGATCATCCCACATATAGAACTTGATATCATGTAGGAATTTCTTCTTTTGATAATGAGATAAATCCGGGGGTAGCATACCTGCGACCAAAAAATTAACAATGTTAGCAAACCACGGAAATTTAGCTTCTACCATAAAAAGTCGCTCGTCCGGAAACTCTTCTTTAATCCCTTCGATCTCAGGATCCTCCTCCTTTTTGTACTCGAGGCGAGATAAGTGGTCAGCTACCACATTTTCACAACCTTTCCTGTCTCGAACTTCCACGTCAAACTCTTGTAAAAGAAGAATCCATCGAATTAGGTGAGGTTTGGAATCTTTCTTTTCGAACAAGTATTTGATAGCTGCGTGGTCCATGTGTACTATCATCTTTGTCCCAATTAAGTATGATCGGAACTTATCAAAAGAAAATACCACGGCGAGCATTTCTTTCTCCGTAGTTGTGTAATTTTGTTGGGCTCCGTCCAATGTTTTGCTTGCATAATAAATAGCCCGAAAGAGCTTCTCACGACGTTGTCCCAACACAGCTCCGACCGCATAATCACTTGCATCACACATGATCTCAAAAGGTTGAGACCAATCCGGGACCATGAGGATAAGAGCACTCACTAATTCATTCTTTAGAGTCTCAAATGCCTGCAAACATTCGTTAGAAAGAACGAAAGTGGTATCTTTTTCTAACAATTTACTCAAAGGTTTAGTGGTTTTTGAAAAGTCTTTTATGAATATCCTATAAAAACCCACGTGCCCAAGAAAACTCCTAATTGCTTTTTCATTCTTCGGTGGGGGAAGTTTCTCAATGGCGACAATTTTCGCCCTATCAACCTCCAAACTGGCGGCGGACACTCTATGGCCTAGTACAATTCCTTCTTGCACAATAAAGTGGCATTTCTCCCAGTCTTCACATCGCTGCAAAACTAAATTGAGATTATGCAAGCAATGATCAAATGAATTTCCTGTAATACCCGGTTGTAATTCAGTCATTATCATTCAGTAATTTCATTCGGTGATTATCACTCAGTGTATTTTCACTCAATTATAATCATTCATCAATCATGTTATTTCACCGTGTTCACCGTTCGGAAAAACTTCGAGTTGTGTATCGTTATTGTTCATTGTTTCAACTTTCCTCATATGAGTTCGACTTTGTTAGATCACCATTAATTTTTGGTAACTCCAAAAATTCTAAATCTTTGCAATATTATAGAGCATCGAGTTAGCTTTCCATTGGTTCAAACGGTGAGTCAATCGGAGTCCGGACGAGAAAGTTATGGTCGTTTTAGCTCACCCGCTCATTTTTCAGATATTGGCCGATCACTGCCGAACGAACTCGGCCGTGTCGTCCGACACGGCCCGTGCCGTACTCGTCCGGAAAATGCCGAAGTGTCTGCCTCAGGACCTGACCGTGTCGTCTGGCACGGCCGAGTCGAACCCTTCCGGATAAGCCAGAATCGTCGCCCGGACGCCCGACCGTGTCGCCCGCACGGCCGAGTCATGACGAAGTCGCCGTCGGACGGGTCATCGTCGGAAGGCCCTCGCGCGCGACCGTGTCAAGCGAGACACGGTCGAGTCTCGCCGCCACTGCCGGCCAATCAGGTAACACGACCGTGCCGATCGGCACGGGCCGTGTCCGGCAGGCAGTCAACTCCCTTAAATTCGTTTTTTTCAGCTTTTCTTCCATTTCTTTCCCATTTTTTCACTTGCAACCGAGAGAGAAAGCTTGAGGGAGAGCTTTCTTCATCAATTATCATTTGAGTATTTGATTTTCTTCATCTTCTTTTGATCGTGAAGCCCGGATAATCAATCTAACGCGTGTTCTTCGGATTAAAGTACTTGAATCTTCAAAGGTAATATTCTTCAACACCTTGGATTTCGATTTTTGTGTTGAGATGCGATGTTTTGGACGTTATAATCATGATATATGAAGGGATATGTATATGATTATGAGTTTGTATAAGGATTCATTGAATTATTGAGGAATTATTCAAGTACACTTTGAAAATCGAGTTGGAATTGGGGATTTTCGACTAATTGTTGTTATAATCACATTTTTGGATATTCATAACGGATTATTGATCGTATTGGAGATGTTTTGTTGGTTTGAAACACTTCTTGGGGATTTTGATATTGGTATATCGAGGTTTGATTGTAAACAATCGGAGTTTGGATACAACGTATTCGATATAATGCCCCAATGAACTTAGTTTAATCGTATCGACGCTTTGAGTTCGTTATATTCGTGTTTAATTCGTATATTGAACGGATTGTTGGATATTGTATAATTCAAGGTTGTTCGAGCGACCGATATCTCAATTAGGACGTTGTTCGTGGAAGGATAATTGTCACCTGTATTGCGTAAGTTAATTCTTACTCGGTTAAAAGGATATTCATACCTTTTGTTGTTGATCATTCATAATCATAACTCATTCATCATTGTATTCATCATATTAAAACTTGTTATTGTCAATTAATCGCTTCAGTCATAAGGAACGACGGTTCCAATCTTTTCGTTGAGCTATCATTCATTTCATTATTACTCTCATCTCGGTGAGTCATTCTTGACCTTGTCAGATTATTATTTATTCATTGATATTTATTACGGTCATTTTCGTTCATATGACCTTCTCGGTTCATATTGCGTGGCGGGTGTGTGGTGGAATTTTTAGTCGGGCACACGATGGTTTATGTATTGGGTTCACCGATACATTAGACCGCACACGGAAAGCGTTACACCGTGAGACTAATTAGGTACACGGACGGGTGTTGTACACTTGCACAGAACATTACGGGCGTACTATGATACTCCTCTTCAGCGTAATTCATAACTAAGAATATTTCATAACTTCAGTTAATCATGATTGTGTATTTTCAACTCTTGAGGATTGTTGTTCTTTGTAACTGACCCCGTTTGGGGATTTTGTTTTTCAGGTCATGGCAAGGCAAACGCACGGGAATAGCATGTTGATGTCGAGGAGTCCTAGTGATACTAGTAGGGGGCCCCGATCTTCCAGTTATTCATGTTATTGTCCTTTATTTTCCGCTGCAGACTTTCATTTGAATACTCCGTTTCATTCAGTGTTGTGTATTTTATCTTCATATAAAATACACTAGTATTCGGTATTGTCCTGGTGTGTTGTAACTAAACTCCTCATCGGAGTAATTATTGTTGTAATGTAGTTCGGTACTACATTTATCTTGTGTAATTCATTCATTTTCATTTGCTGGTGGGTCCCGGTTGGGGATCTACGACCGTAATATCCGCCTAGTTTGGGGTGTTACAGAGTTGGTATCGGAGCGTGGTTTTGAATACTACCTTCCGAGTCATGTCTTATTTGAAATCATCGTCATCGACTAGTATCATTGGACTTTCGCCACGTGTGACTGTGCAAATGCCGAGCCAATCGACCTAAGAAGCTGTAAGATTTCTAACGCCATGGTATAATTTCGCAATAGTCATTCATTCATCATTCATCAATTAACAATCCTCAAACATCATCATTCATTATGATCGGGACGATCATATTAACTCATTAATCACTTAATTCATTTCAATACTCGCTAATGATCGGGACGATCATATTAACTCATTAATCACTTAATTCATTTCAATACTCGATTAATGATCGTGACGATCATATTAACTCATTAATCACTTAATTCATTTCATTACTCAGTTAATGATCAGGACGATCATGTTAACTCATTAATTACTCAATTCATTTCATTACTCCGTTGTCGATTTGGATGGTCATATTATCAATCTTATTAAGTTATTCAAGATAATCATTTCAACAATTTTATCAGATAATCATGTCACTTCAGTAAATCATTCATATAATCACTAAGTTAGAGCATGTATACTCATTTTCATCATCTCATGACATAATCATAACGTGCTAATCATGCGGGTAATATAATCATTATGCGACCTTCCTACTTCAGTATGGAGAGAGCTATCAGGGGATGCACGGGGAGAGGCCGCGGTGCGGACCGAAACCCGAGAAATAATCACTCGCTGCCGGGAAATCGTGCCCAGGACTCGGCTCGATCAGAAATATTCGGGTTGATCCACTCACTTTTATGCAGGCCATGATGACCCATGTGCAGTTGCTCAATCATCATTGCACCACTCTGACCGGATTAATCGAGAGAACTCTCCCGTGCGAGCCAGCTGCTAAGGAAATTGCTGAGCAGCAACCTACATATGTCAACAGGAAATCAATGAAGCGTAATCTATCCGAAGGCGGTCAGTCAACCTTCAAGAAGCCTCGTGTGAGTCCTATCGTTTCTGAGCGACCTCCTACGGCGCCTAATCCTACGGGATCTCGGCCTCCCGAGCAAATGGGCCTGCCATCATCTGCTTTAACCGTGGGGCGCCGGCCATTTCAAGATTAGGTGTACGACGCCGTCTATCACATGTCATAATTGTGGGAATTCGGGCATATGGCCCGCTTTTGCCGAAAGGACTCCAAGTCGGCTCAGCCGCATCTCGTGCCCAAGCAACCAGCGTTTGAATCGACCGCCTTGTCATCGCTGCTTAAGGCAATGGAAGCAAATAGAGTTGGAGCCCGTATTTATCGACGGAGCGTCCGGTTCGGGGCCGGCAAGTCCTGCATTCATATGATGAGGAGGATCGACGATCCGTGGCCCGAATGATTACAGGTATACTCGTAATTTTATTTCAACTTGTGTGTACCTTTTGATTCTGGTACACCGCATTCATTCATTTTCGAATCATGCTTGAATGGACTTATCTCGGGATAGTCCTATTGCTTGTGGACCTCATACCATCGGTCTACCTGACGATGGAAGAATTTTCGGAATCATACCGAATTAAACTTAATGACCGCGATTGGTTGATGGATCTAATCGTGGTGAACTTATCTTAGGACGATGTAATTTTCGGTATTAGTTAGTCTAACCGTCTTGATACTATCCTCAGTGTTTGTTAGCGTTGGTCGCTATCTTTCCGTCGTTGGTTGTCGAATGTGTGCTTCAAGGAAGTAATCCCCGTTGTTCCAGTAGAAATTTTATTATGGCGGAAGCAGAGAAATTCCGCAATCGAACTATCCAATCATTCATTGTATCTTTTTCATCGATTGGCCTTCCTAAGGCAATCGAGTTATTCAATCATTCATTGTATTATTTTCATCGATTGTCCTTTCAAAGGCAATCGAGTTATTCAAACATTCATTGTATCATCTTCATCGATTAGCCTTTCTAAGGCAATCGAGTTGTTCAATCATTATTGGTATCTCTTTTTATCGATTGACCATTCTAGGGCAATCGAAATGTTCAATCGTTCATGGTATCATTGTCATCGATTGACGATGTATTTCCAGACGAGTTATCTAGTTACCTTCACATAGAGTAAGGGAATTCAGGAGTGAGTGGGAGCCGGTACGTCCCATTTATCGAAGGCACCGTATCGGATGGCCCCGACCGAAATGCGAGAGTTGAAGAATCAACTTGAGGAATTGTTCGAGAAAGGTTATATCCAACCGAGTACGTCCCCGTGGGGAGCACCAGTGCTGTTTGTCAAGAAGAATGATAGTTCTTTTCGCTTGTGTATCGATTACCAGGAGTTGAACAGGGTGATGATCAAGAGTAGTATCCTTTACCCCGTATTGATGATCTTTTAGATCAACTTCAGGGAGCCTCAGTATTTTCCAGGATCGACTTAAGATCTGGATATCACCAGTTGCGGATTCGAGAGTCGGATATCGCGAGGACAGCGTTTCATACACGCTATGGTCATTATGAGTTCGTAGTTATGCCGTTCGGGCTCACTTTTACACATGTGGTATTCATGGGGGTAATGAATCGGGTTTTCATCGACTTTTTAGATCAGTTGTTGTTGTCTTCATCGAAGACATTTTGATTTATTCTCTTAACCGAGAGGAATACGAGGTTCATCTTCTTCAGGTTCTCGACGTGTTGAGACGCGAGCAATTTTATGGAAGTTTTCTTAATGTGAGTTCTGGATGTCCGAAGTGACTTTTCTCGGGCATGTAATTTCATCTGCCAGAGTTCGTGTCGACCCTCAGAAGACGGAGGCTATCCGAGATTTGCAACCTCCGAAAGATGTTAAGTAAATCCGATGTTTCCTCGGATTAGCTGGTTAATTATCCAACCCACGACCTGGAGCTAGCAGCCGTGGTTTTCGCGTTGGGGATTTGGCGTCGTTACCTTTATGGAATCACCTGTCAGATCTTCACCAATCACAAGAGTTGAAGGATATATTTACTCACAAGGAGTTAAATATGCGACAGAGGCGGTGGTTGGAACTAATCAAAGATTATGATATCGAAATCCTTTACCACCCGGGAAAGGCAAACATTGTCGCCGATGCCTTGAGTCGTAAGTCCGTTCAGGAGCAGATGCTTGCTTGTTTAACAGTTCAGAAGGAGCTTCAACAGGAATTCCTTAGACCCGACATCGAGGTCTGGCTTCAGCGAGTTCAGGGACAGCCTTGTATGTTAGAGATTTCATCGTCACTTGAGGAGGTAATCAGAGAGAATCAGAGTTCAGACCCTTCATTGTTGCGCATCCGTGAAGATGTGGCTCAGGGGAAAGCCCCTGGATTCGTGGTCCACGAGGATGGACTTTTGAGGTTTAAGAACCGGTTGTGCGTACCGGCGAATGACGAGTTGAAAAACTCTATTTTGAGAGAAGCTCATGCTACCCCTTATTCTGTTCATCCGGGGTCCAGCAAGATGTACAAGGACTTGAAACAAAATTACTGGTGGAGTAATATGAAGCGAGAAGTCGCAGAATTTGTTTCGAGATGCTTAACCTGTCCACAATTTAAGATTGAACATCAGCGACCGGCGGGTATGCTGAAATCTCTCCCTATTCCGGAGTGGAAGTGGGAAGACATTACTATGGATTTCATCACGAGTTGCCGACGAGTCGTCGTGGCATGAATGCGATATGGGTGATTGTGGACCGCTTAACTAAATCAGCTCATTTCCTTGAGATCAAGGATACGTGGGGTCCCGAGAGACTTGCCCAGCTATTCATCAAAGAGATAGTGAGACTGCACGGTACTCCTAAAAGTATCGTTTCCGATCGTGACGGACGGTTTGTGTCACATTTTTTTTGGAAATCAGTTCATCGTGCTATGGGAACTCAGCTTAATCTCGATCGCTTTTCATCCTCAAATTCACTGACAATCAGAGAGGACTATTCAGACATTAGAGGACATGTTGAGAGCTTGCGTCCTCGATTGGAAGGACGATTGGGAAGCCCAACTACCATTGATCGAGTTCACGTATAATAATAGTTGTCATGCCTTCATTAAGATGGCACCTTACGAGGCCTTGTACGGTTGTCGTTGTCGATCTCCTTTGTGTTGGGATGACTTGTCAGAATCAATCGGCACCGAGCCTGATATGCTTATAGCCGCCCGGGAGAAGGTAGCTTTGATCAAGAGTCGTTTGTTGACCGCTCATAGTCGACAGAAATCATATGCAGATAACCGTCGTCGACCATTAGAGTTCGAGGCTGGTGACCATGTGTTGGTCAAGGTATCCCCGAGTCGTGGTATCTTCCGTTTTGGGAAGAGGGGAAAGTTGAGCCCAAGATTCATTGGACCGTTTGAAATTTGGATCGAGTAGGCGAGTTAGCTTATCGATTGGCGTTACCTCCGGCGTTGAGCCGAATTCATAATGTGTTTCACGTCTCTCAGTTGCGGAAGTATGTTTCCGACCCGAGTCACATACTTCAATTCGACGAAACCGAGATCGCGGATGATCATTCGTACGAGGAGCGTCCTGTACGAGTGTTGGAGCGGCGAATCAAATAGTTGAAGAATAAGTCGATTCCTTTGGTCAAGATTCAGTGGTTTAGACACGGAGTCGAAGAGGCTACTTGGAAAACCGAGGATAGTATGCGGGAGAGTTATCCCGAGTTGTTTGACCCTTAGTTTCGGGGACGAAACTCTTTTAAGGGGGGGTGTATGTAATACCCGGTTGTAATTCAGTCATTATCATTCAGTAATTTCATTCGGTGATTGTCACTCAGTGTATTTTCACTCAATTATAATCATTCATCAATCATGTTCTTTCACCGTGTTCACCGTTCGGAAAAACTTCGAGTTGTGTATCGTTATTGTTCATTGTTTCAACTTTCCTCATATGAGTTCGACTTTGTTAGATCACCATTAATTTTTGGTAACTCCAAAAATTCTAAATCTTTGCAATATTATAGAGCATCGAGTTAGCTTTCCATTGGTTCAAACGGTGAGTCAATCGGAGTCCGGACGAGAAAGTTATGGTCGTTTTAGCTCACCCGCTCATTTTTCTGATATTGGCCGATCACTGCCGAACGAACTCGGCCGTGTCGTCCGACACGGCCCGCTGCATACTCGCTCGGAAAATGCCGAAGTGTTCGCCTCGGGACCCGACCGTGTCGCCTGAACGGCCGAGTCGAACCCTTCCGGATAAGCGAGAATCGCTCGCCCAGACGCCCGACCGTGTCGCCCGCACGGCCGAGTCATGCCGAAGTCAGCCGGACGGGTCATCGCTTTGAAGGCCCTCGCGCCGCGACCGTGTCAAGCGGTGACACGGCCGAGTCCTCGCCGCCAGCCGCCGCCAATCAGCGACACGACCGTGCCGATCGGCACGGGCCGTGTCCGGCAGGCAGTCAACTCCCTTAAATACGTTTTTTTCAGCTTTTCTTCCATTTCTTTCCCATTTTTTCACTTGCAACCGAGAGAGAAAGCTTGAGGGAGAGCTTTCTTCATCAATTATCATTTGAGTATTTGATTTTCTTCATCTCCTTTTGATCGTGAAGCCCGGATAATCAATCTAACGCGTGTTCTTCGGATTAAAGTACTTGAATCTTCAAAGGTAATATTCTTCAACACCTTGGATTTCGATTTTTGTGTTGAGATGCGATGTTTTGGACGTTATAATCATGATATATGAAGGGATATGTATATGATTATGAGTTTGTATAAGGATTCATTGGATTATTGAGGAATTATTCAAGAACACTTTGAAAATCGAGTTGGAATTGGGGATTTTCGACTAATTGTTGTTATAATCACATTTTTGGATATTCATAACGGATTATTGATCGTATTGGAGATGTTTTGTTGGTTTGAAACACTTCTTGGGGATTTTGATATTGGTATATCGAGGTTTGATTGTAAACAATCGGAGTTTGGATACAACGTATTCGATATAATGCCCCAATGAACTTAGTTTAATCGTATCGACGCTTTGAGTTCGTTATATTCGTGTTTGATTCGTATATTGAACGGATTGTTGGATATTGTATAATTCAAGGTTGTTCGAGCGACCGATATCTCAATTAGGACGTTGTTCGTGGAAGGATAATTGTCACCTGTATTGCGTAAGTTAATTCTTACTCGGTTAAAAGGATATTCATACCTTTTGTTGTTGATCATTCATAATCATAACTCATTCATCATTGTATTCATCATATTAAAACTTGTTATTGTCAATTAATCGCTTCAGTCATAAGGAACGACGGTTCCAATCTTTTCGTTGAGCTATCATTCATTTCATTATTACTCTCATCTCGGTGAGTCATTTTTGACCTTGTCAGATTATTATTTATTCATTGATATTTATTACGGTCATTTTCGTTCATATGACCTTCTGGGTTCATATTGCGTGGCCGGGTGTGGGTGTGGAATTTTTAGTCGGGCACACGATGGTTTATGTATTAGGTTCACCGATACATTAGACCGCACACGGAAAGCGTTACACCGTGAGACTAATTAGGTACACTGGACGGGTGTTGTTGTACACTTGCACGTAACATTACGCGTACTATGATACTCCTTTTCAGCGTAATTCATAACTAAGAATATTTCATAACTTCAGTTAATCATGATTGTGTATTTTCAACTCTTGAGGATTGTTGTTCTTTGTAACTGACCCCGTTTGGGGATTTTGTTTTTCAGGTCATGGCAAGGCAAACGCACGGGAATAGCATGTTGATGTCGAGGAGTCCTAGTGATACTAGTAGGGGGCCCCGATCTTTCAGTTATTCATGTTATTGTCCTTTATTTTCCACTGCAGACTTTCATTTGAATACTCCGTTTCATTCAGTGTTGTGTATTTTATCTTCATATAAAATACACTAGTATTCGGTATTGTCCTGGTGTGTTGTAACTAAACTCCTCATCGGAGTAATTATTGTTGTAATGTAGTTCGGTACTACATTTATCTTGTGTAATTCATTCATTTTCATTTGCCTGGTGGGTCCCAGTTGGGGATCTACGGCACTGTAATATCCGCCTAGTTCTATGATAAGCATAAATTCCATAAGGACATGTAAAAGCCATTTTTTCTTGATCTTCTGGTATTATGTAGATTTGATTATACCCTGAATATCCATCAAGAAAACAGAAAAATTCATGCCCCGCCAATCTATCAAGCATTTGATCAATAAAGGGTAGGGGAAAATGGTCTTTGCGAGTGGCCGCATTTAAAGCCCTATAGTCTATACACACTCGCCACCCCGTAACTACCCTCATAGCAATTAATTCATCTTTATCATCTTTGGTTACGGTCATCCCTCCTTTTTTCGATACAACTTGCATAGGACTCACCCACTCACTATAGGAAATTGGATATATCATTCCGGCATCTAATAGTTTGAGTTCTTCCTTTTTCACCACTTCTTTCATTATGGGATTAAGTCTTCGTTGATTTTGCACTTTAGGTTTAAAATTTTCTTCAAGCGAAATCCTATGCATGCATATGGAAGGGCTAATTCCCTTCAAATCTGAGATAGACCATCATATAGCCGACTTATGTGCTCTCAATACACGAAGCAATTTATCTAGTTGAGTGGATGAAAGTGAAGAGGATACAATTACCGGATTGGTATTGTTATCATCTACAAATGCATACTTGAGGTGTTCCGGGAGGGCTTTAAGGTCCAAGCTTGATTGAGATACATCCGATTGAGATGAAACGGACCCAAAATTTTGAACCGTGTCATTCTACACGTTCGAGTCGTCCGTCAGCTTGATTTCCACGACTACTTCATGCTCTTCTTTGTCAAAATCATCGGATTTATTTATTTGCGTTTCTTCCTGTAGAGAATTCAATTCACAAACATAATCAAACAAGTTAGAATCGTCAAACTCCAAAGTTGAATCACTAGAAAAACATGAGTTCGTAAGAGCAAACTCTAATGGATCCGAAGACAATGAGTGTAAGATTTTTTTCTTTCCATACGAGCTTATATGGTCAATAACATTGCAATATTTCGTATCATCCTGAAATTTCATAGCTTTAAATATAGAAAATAGAACATGTTCATTATTAACACGTAGTGTTAATTCTCCCCTTTCAACATCAATAAGAGCCTTTCCCGTTGCTAAAATGGACATCCAAGGATAAGTGGTAGATCTTCATCTTCTTCCATATCAAGAACAACAAAATCCGCTGGAAATATAAATTTGTCGACTTTTACAAGCACATCTTCAACAATCCCCTTGGGGTGTGTTATGGATCGATCCGCCAATTGTAGCATAACCGTTGTGGCTTTCATTTCTCCGTCACCTAATTTCCTGAAAATAGATAAAGGCATAAGGTTAATCGAAGCACCTATATCACACAAAGCTTTATCGAATGAGACGTTTCCAATGGTGCATGGAATGGTAAAGCTTCCGGGATCCTTAAGCTTTTGAGGTAATTTGCGTTGGATAATAGTGCTACATTCTTTGGTTAGTTTAACCGTCTCATGATCTTCCATCTTTCTTTTCCTTGACATCACATCCTTCAAGAATTTTGCATAGTTAGGCATTTGTTCCGAAGCATCTGCAAAAGGAATATTGATATTAATTTTCTTGAAGATATCTAAAAACTTTGCGAATTGTGCAACTAACTTTTTCTTTTTGAAACATTGAGGAAAAGGGAGAGGAACGTTAGGAGTAGAATTAGGAGATATTTTAGGCTTCTCAACCCCCTTGGATGTATCATGCTTCCCTTCTTCCTCTAAAATTTCAATTTGATCCTCCTTGACTCCCTCTTTTTGTTGGTCCATTGGCATCTTTGGCCCTTCATAATTCGTACCACTTCTTAAGGTGATCGCTTGACAAGACTCTTTTGGATTCACTTCGGTATTGCTCGGAAATTGTCCCCGGTGATGTTGACTCCCAACAACTTTAGCTAATTGTCCAATTTGAGTTTTGATATTTTTCATTTGAGCTCCCATGGTGGTACCTAATTGAGTGACATGGCCTTCGATTTTGTCTAATTTCTCCTCATCTCGACTAAATCGGCTTTTTGTCTCCATCATGAAGGTAGCTAGAATATTCTCGAGATTTGACGTCGGGTTTGCTTCTTCAATTATCTCACCATTCGACACTTTGAATCCGTCCGGTGGTTGCAAAGCATTCTTTGGATTAGCGTAGCTAAAATTTTCATGATTTCGATTGGAGGGATGGTAGAAGCCCGGTGGTGGATTATTCCGGAAATTGTTGTAACTCCGATTATTAATGTAATGTGCCTCCTCCAATCCATCGGATGGTAGTGAACTTGAACTTCCTTGATAAGCTCCCTTCGAATCACCTCCTTTTTTTAGAGCTCCCAATTGAGTAGTTAACATCGTCATTTGCGCGGTTAGTGCCTTTATAGGATCCGAATCGGATATCTAAGCCACCCTTCTAATATTTGCTCTTTACATCGGCCATTGATAGCTATTCATAGCCATTTCTTCGATCAATCCATAAGCTTCTTCAGCGCTCCTTGCTAGCAATGTCCCTCCCGCAAAAGCATCAATAAAATTTTTTGTTTCTCCCATAAGACCATTGTAAAAGAAACACATTTGTTGGTCTTCGGGGAAACCATGTCGAGGGCATCGCCTTAGTAGAGCTTTGAAACGTTCCCAAGCTTTATATAACGGTTCGGAGTCCAATTGATGAAATTGAGTAATCTCACTTTTTAGCTTCATTGTCTTGTTTGGTGGGAAAAATTTGAACAAAAATTTTTCGCTCAATTCTTCCCATGTCTTTATACTTCAGGGAGCTAAAGTTCAAAGCCAATTTCTTGCTTTCTCTCTCAAAGAGAATGGAAACAATTGTAAGCGTATTGCATTATCCGAGAATCCATTCATTTTGATGGTATCACATATTTGCATGAAATGAGTGAGATGGGCATGTGGATCTTCGACAGCAAATTCTCCAAATTGATTTTGTTGAACCATTGAAATTAAGGCGGGCTTCAACTCAAAATTTAGGGCGTTGATTGGAACATGAGTGATTCCTCCAAAGCTTCAGTCTAGTTTTGGTCGGAATCCATCCCGAATTGATTGCACCATAGTTGTTGGATTTTCAATCCTTCTGCCATCGTTGTCTTGGATTATTGCATTCTCGTTCATGTTGTCCCTTCCCATGTTATCTCCCGCTCTCTCCATGTCTTCAAAAAGATCCCTTCTTAGTTTCCTTGAGGTAGCACTTGTTCTTCGGGCAAATGCTTCTACTTCCTGGATGAAAGTTTCTAAAGGCACTCGAGATGAACGAGTGTTCATGCACTCCCTGAGTAAAAAATGTATAACATGAGTTAGGTAACAAATAAGAAAATGTCTAAAGTAAGACTAGAAACACTTATCGTAATATCAACACTAATAAAAATAATTTAGTCCCCGGCAACGGTGCTAAAAACTTGTTCGCTATATTTTTAAAAAATCCGAAAGTGTACGCAGTAAATGTAGAAAGCGGCAAGCAAGGTCGTATTCCATAGAGACTAAATATTCGTATTGTATTGAGTACTAGATTATAATGTTTCCGGTTTTATCTAGACGATCGAAAGGTGAAATGGATGGTTAATGAAATAAAATAAAATTATGACAATAAATTAAAACAATTGAAAATATCCGAATTAAAAGCGAATTGCAAGAGTTTAGAAAGGTAGATTCCAAGGCTAGGTTTCCGTTGATTACTAAGTTTAGTTTCCAAGAAGTTCTAAGTGCGTCTCCAAAATGATAATCACAACAATATTCTAAAGTCTCTCTCGAGATGCATTAAAACGTAGATTAAACAACCTATAACAACGTCTCCGTCTATCATAAATTATCTAACTCCAAAATTTTCATAAGATTAAACATCATCATAGTTCATCACTGATTTCTCAATCTCGTAATTTACTACGTCAAATACTCGAAACCTATTAATGCCCTCTTCTCTCGAATTATGAGCAATTAAGTTTAACATGTAAAAACATTGATCAAGTGTCTAAACATGAATCAAAACCAAGTATTTGATAAATAAATCACACTAGATATATATAATCATCAATCCCTCAAAACCATAGCAAATCAACATACTCCCATGCCCGGAATCTAACGAGTTTAGCCGGACATGGTAATGAAAGAAAGATTAATAATCATCATGTTCATCATGTTCATGCTAAATAAAACAACAAAATGAATAAAAGATGGGAAGAAGATAAAACTCGGATGGTGTCTTGATTGATCCCGGTTGAAGCCTTCAAATATTCTTGAGGTGTTCTTCCTTGGTTTCTTCAAATCTCATTCTTTTTGGATGAAAAAGCTCTCAATCTTGTGTTTGTTTTCTCTCTCCAATCTCTCAGAAACTCTTCAAAATCAGCATATTTCCAAGTCTAGCCCAAGATCCTTTTTTATAAGGCCAAAAATACCGTTTTCCTTG
The DNA here is from genome assembly GCA_033398695.1 of Orobanche coerulescens. Lineage (NCBI taxonomy): Eukaryota > Viridiplantae > Streptophyta > Magnoliopsida > Lamiales > Orobanchaceae > Orobanche > Orobanche coerulescens. The sequence continues at coordinate 189,832,821 of CM065802.1, read as the reverse complement.
CTCAAATCTTGCAAAAATGTCAAAAAGTGATTTTTCCACCGAAAAGTGACACGGCCCGTGTCATAGTGCTCTAGAAACATCAATGGTTGCTGGACAGGGAACTCGACCGTGTCAGATGACACGGCCAAGCAAGTGACACGGTCGTGTCAAATGACACGGCCCGTGTCATACTCCTCTAAAATTGACACAATCGCTTGGACGTGAAACCCGACCGGGTCAATATGACACAGTCAAGCTATTGACTCGGCCCGTGTTGGTTCGTTTTGACTCTGTTTTGACTCCTTTTTAGGCTCGATCTCTCGTTTCTGCATTGCTTGATATGTATTGGGGTTTGAGACTTCGTTCTTGCTTGATTAATGTCCATAAAGTACCTATAAAATCAATTAAACGTACCCAAGCGTGATCGAGTCCAATAAAGACAATATGAGCACAAACGACACAATTCTACACATTTTAGGATCTTAAAACCCGGAAAATTTTTGCAAAAATATGTGTAAAAATGAGTGTTATCAACCGACCGGGGTCAAACTACATACTGACACTGACCGATAAGGTCAAATATTAAAATACACCGACCGGTGGGGTCACACGACAAAAATCAATCCGAATATAAACTCATTACTGTATTTACCCACACAGGGGTCAAGATGCCATATTGCGGAAGACTGAAGATAACACAACAATACAATAACATCAAACTGAGCTCTAACTCTTGATTAGTATCACGACTCGCCTTCTTCGATGCCATCCCTGTGATTTCTCCAACGAAATGCATGAAACACATTCCCCCCATTTAAGGGGTTAGCATTTGAATGGCTAGTACAAGTATTCCAATCACACCAAGTATACCACGCAAATATCCGTTATAATAATAACAATGACAAACCATGAAAGAAGTTCCCGAGAGGTTTTTCAATGTTTAAAGTATGACTTAAACCCTTGAAAGTAATTTATCAACTCGGGATTTTTTAGAAAATGACTGAAAGTGTTTTTGGATTTCAAGTCCAAGATTATAAAACCTTTTTTGAAAGTAATAGGGTCTCTGCCCAAATCTCGTTTTATGTAACAAACATTTTCATAAATAGGAAATCCTTCTGGACCTCACGACCTTAGTTATAAAACTATTAGAGGATAATTGGGTCTCGGCCCAAAGTCATTTCCGCAAAGCAACCTTTACACAATCGTTAGGGTCACAACCCAGATTTTCTTTAACCCACAATGCTCGGAAACCGTAACAAAGTCTGCATTCCGACACCAAAACATTACAACCAAGGAACGAAACATATGCGACACATATTCTAGTGCCATTCTAGCTAAGTACCAAGATCCTATATAATGTATCTCAACATCGAGAACAAAAATGTTGTGATATTCCGGACATATCACAATTATCGAAAACATCAATATCATCATCATGATGAAAACCACACTTGGTAACCCACGGACATACCCATTAGTATCGGCCCCCAGAGGCCCCGTCGGACCCCCCCAGGTGGTAAACCACTTCTGCGGTCGTACCCACTAGTATCGGCCCCCAGAGGCCCCTTCGGACCCTTCATAGGTGGAAAAACAACAACACACACATGTTTACAAAACTGCATGTCTTGATTGTTAGTCACAATATATATAGTCAAGGCACTTGGTAGAAATGACCACTCACCGACACAAAGACTGACGCAACTATAAACCATTCCTAGAATACATCAATACCACAAGGTACCCATGAGCAATATATTCAAAGATTAACGGCACGACTTCCCAACAACTTAACCATCCTAGACGCACATCTACCCATCAACAAATATACAAACCAATCAACTAATCTCAACAAACTCAATCCCATAATACACAATTAATAAGTACGAGTAAACCATTATTCGCACTTTACATAACATCAATTTACGAGATATAATTCATATAGGCAAGAACAGTTGCCTTGATGATTAATACAAGAACAACTCCGAAGAATGTAGCTCGACCGAAAGTCCCCAAATCTATATCCTCCAAGATAGACACAACAACAACGTGATCACTACGAGTATATCAACTGAAAACAACGAAAAACGCATCGAAGAAATGAAATAAAATCCATTGAGACATTTAATCGAACAGTAAATGCTCAAGACTTCTATAGAACACAAAATCACGATTTGGATTATACGGAACCGAAATATGGATATACAATCCATAGGACATGCTCAACATTATCATAAAATACTAATTAAACCATCAAAAACGGGTTGAAAATGAAATCAAGAACAAATCTCCAAAAAATTCAACTCTAGGGAAATCAAGAAAAATACCTCGATTCGACGAAGCACAATGGATTAGATGATGTTATAATCACCTGTAATCCTTTATAAGACCTTTCGATGGAGCAAAATTGACCAAAATTCCGAACCCTAGTTGGATCGCCTCAGACGTTGCGGAAGAGGAAGAATTGAAGGAGAAATGAGAAAACACGACTGCTGTCTAGTTTATATACTCCGACAGTTTAGCGTTCGCTAATCACGCTGATTAGCGTACGCTATCAAAGCACCAATACAGTATGTTCATCCCATCTAAACAGTTAGCGCGCTAATCACAAACCTTAGCGTGCGCTAACGAGTTCCAATTCCAGTCTAGTAGCCTCTTGATGGTTATTGACTACCAGTTAGCGTGCGCTAACTCACACGATAGCGTGCAACTGTTGCATAATAGTGGGTGCTATAATATTACATAACATGCGTTATTCCTGCTGCACAGGCTGCGGATCGGCTCCAATAGCTCGACATAACAACAAACTCTTCGACGAAACGCTAACAGACAACACTCACGATTCGAATGAAAATAAACATGTGACAAAACACAATACACGATCATGTAAACCCGGTACCACACAATCCACTTTAACTAATAAACACGGTAAGATAATATCACACATGTCGGTCAACGAGAAAACAATCCCAAACACTTGACAATAGACAAGCATTCCACAAAAGATGGCAAACAATTCAAGACAACCAGAAATGAAAATCTTGGGTATTACATTCTACCCCACTAAAAATAAGTTCCGTCCTGAAACTTGAAACAAGAGCATCAACGTACTACTTAACAAAACATAAACGTTCGACCAACAAATGTCAAATCTCCTTACGAGATACAATCCGCAATACAAAACACATCATACTAACGACGGGCACCACTGACTGTAGTCGAAGCATATTTTTACACCGCTCACTTTACTCACTATAGGAGTAAGTTTGTTGGACTGATCAGACGAATGGAGAGTCATCCCCGAAAAATGATTCGAATCATCAGGTTCATGGGACTCGCTTCTCTATCCCTGTGAGGAGTTACCCGTAATCTTCTGCCTCTTACTTTCTGGGCCTGCCTCCGACATAGGAATGGCCCTCTCAGTGGTCGCGTTCGATCTAGACACTTCATCACAATACTGCACTCGATGCCCCTCGTGTCCACAATTATATCAAGCTACCGGCGGCTTCTTACAATTTGCGCGTACATGACCCGGAACATTACAGTTAAAGCATCTAGGCAAGTTACCCACAGTCAACGATACCACCCGAGATCTCCTAGATTTTCCAACTGGCCTAGAAGGTTACACAACTGATTGATACGGGGGGTGAGGTTTATGGACCCCCGTTCCCTTACTTCCCGATGAATCCCCTGAATTCTTCTGTTCCATTGCCATGGACATAGGATTCGTCAATGATAGAGTCATTACGAACGTTGGATATCTTCCAACAATGACATTCTCTTCGGCTACTTGCCTCTAATCACGTGTCTCACCATGCTTCTGACTACGTCCACAACTACAACCTCGACCTTGTCTTCTCGGCATACTGAACATACAACTGTTCAGCACTATGGAACACAACATCGCATAACAATACCCATAATACCGATTCAGTGCAACATACCAATGTAAGGCAATAATAGCATCACACAAAATATCCACTCTCAAAAGTTACACGAATACAATAATTACAATTGCAATAAATGTAACTTACGGTCATTACTGACGAATCACCTGACTACAACAACAGAAACTTACGACCCTTACCAATACAAACACTACCATAACAAACCATGCATCATATTAACCCACAATTGATAACATTTTTTTTTAAAATTCCACGAGGTACCCGTTTAATAGTAACATTTTGAAGTCTAATGTTCATTAAATTTTTCCGAAATAAGATTTGAAATATTTGATACCTCGGGCTGTTTTACCAAAATTATAAGAAATAGATCGAAATCGTTTCGTTTTGAAATCTCTTGCAAAACCATATTCCGGAATATCAAATCCCATCAAAGGTTCATCAACAAGAGAAATCGTGTCGTCACGTATCATTATCACAAATAATAACACAATGCATCTTAACGCGCACTAGCCACACTAATTAGCATGCGGTTAACGAACTATAATAACCAAAGGTTCTGTCAGCGTGCGCCAATGATGAAATCAGTATGCGCTAACTAATTCCCCACAGAAGTTTTCCAAATTTGAACTTAAAAGTTTGAGTCGAGTAAGATTTTTCATCTTTCACTATTTTTCTTCTGAAAATGAAAATCACATTTTTGTTTTAAAATATAAAAGTTTTATGATGTGAAAGATTTTTAAAATCGTTTACTCGAGTTATTTGAAAATAGAATCAATTGACAAAAATCAATTTCAAAAATCCTTTTGAATATGACAAATAATTAACGATGGTGACGTTTTAAACTTCAGAACATATCCTTTGTTCCGTCGCAAGATTTCTGTGAAAGTGCACGATCACTTTATCAAAACTCAAATGTTTTAATTAAAAACAATGTATACGCTAAGTCACTACTTACGCACACCCACAAAATATTTTTTGAATCCAATTTTTTCCACAGGCATATCTAAGTTTATAAAATTCTACAGGAAGTCATTTGCAAGTACGCCAAAGGGCAAAGTCGGTAATATTTTTCAATATATTAAATACTCTCCAAATATCTACTTTCTGAGTGCCGTCACAAAAATCTCATTTGAAAATACAGAGCCCGAATTGCAAAAGTCAACAATTTCAAAACATACGTTAAGTCACCGCTTACACGTATTAATAAAATAATCACGACAATTTTCCAAATTAACTCAGATTGCAAAATACTTGTAAGTCATTTAGAAATACACGTGCAGTAGATATAGCTAATGATGAGAGTACATTGAGGTAGCAAGAAACAATCAATCAACTCTCTTATTTGAAAATATGCATCCGACTTGTCCAAAATTTCAAAAAAAAACTCAAAATTCACAATAACCACCGTTTAACTGTACTAGTGAAATATTTTAGAAGATCTGATTTTTGACAAAATACTCGAGTCTATGAAATTTTCAGAAGCAACTTCAAATACACATATAGCCAACATAGTTATCAATAAGAACACGCTCGTAGCAATTAGCAACAATTAGTCAAACATTTCCGGTTTCCAAAAAAGTGCCCATCTAGCATTCAAATCATCATACTATCCGATACCACTCATAAATATAATCTTATATTCAAACATACATCGAAACCATCTGTTTGTGTTTCCTACAATCTCTGCCGTCAATACGCCTCCTGGAACACATTAATGTCCAAAAACTTCCACAACACATTGTACCAATCAAAACTCAATCTGTCAGTATATTCCAATTGCTACACATGTAATATACCACATGTATCAAATACGGTTTTTATATTACCTCTTACTTGCAAATAAAATTATGCAACACAAAATATAAAATATATTATACAAGGGGAGACTTACATCCACAGGTTGCACGAAGAAGATGGTCGCCCACGATACTAATCTCAACGGACAGCATGAATGACATGACATGACAACGCATAAGTCGACTTGTTAACCAACAACTTGGATGACGCAACAGAACACGACTTGACAAATCTCGACTCGACTCGACCCGACAACCTAGGTTTCCACAACCTAAGCTCTGATACTATAAATGTAACACCCGAAAATTCCAACGATAATATTACACACCGTAGACTCCTTTTTAGAAGGATCTACCAGGCTAATTAACACGAGACGACAAACGTTTGACCGACCGGGTCAAACTACATACTGACACTGACCGATAAGGTCAAATATTAAAATACACCGACCGATGGGGTCACACGACAAAAATCAATCCGAATATAAACTCATTACTGTATTTACCCACATAGGGGTCAAGATGCCATATAGCGGAAGACTGAAGATAACATAACAATACAATAATATCAAACTGAAGTCTAACTCTTGATTAGTATCACGGCTCGCCTTTTTCCATGACATCCATGTGATTGCTCCAACGAACTAAGCACACCGGAAATGCATGAAACACATTTCCCCCATTAAGGGGTTATCATTTGAATGGCTAGTACAAGTTGTAACACCCCAAAAACCATACGGGAGTATTACACGCTGTGGGCCCCGCGCCGGAACCCACCAGGCTAAAAACCAAATACGAGAACGACAAAAAAAGACCGATGATGGTAGTATTTTCCAAAACTCACAAAATCATTTGAAAACACCAACTACCATCAAAACAATCAAGGCCAAAAACTCGGTTAAGGGAATCGGTTTTCGAAATCAAACTCAGTTGGCAAAAAGCTGAAAGCCATTTGAAAGAACTCACGCAGCGGATAGAAATACAGTCTAAGATACATATACATCAATAATGATATACACAAACAAAATACACGATTCCCCAATCAATATGCCATAGCCAGTATCGTCCAGAATCCTCGCCTCACGACCGCTACCATCAAAGTCCTCAAAACCTGAAAAACAAGTCCCACAACGGGGTCAGCAATAATGCCCGACAAATAACCACAAGTACATAAACATAAATATTCACATGCCATGCATCATGAGAATAATAACCTCAACGATAACCTTACCACTTCCGGTAATCCAACGATTCTTGTCAAAATCCCAATATTACGATAATACCATAAAAATCCCAGTATCACAACAATACCGTATAATACCTCAATACCGAATACTTTCTCGTACATAATCCTCTATGTACGATTACCATAAAACATACCTCTATCCGAACTTCCTTCCGGAATGCATACCATAGACCAAGAATATCCAAAGTGACATCAACAATATCCGAATGCTACAATCTTCCCAAGATTGTCCAAGTATCTCAACAATCATCAACTGTGCATTCTAATCCTTTTAGAACATCACTGAACATTCGTCAATATGCAATACAACATAAAATACTTATCAAATGTAAATGGAATTACTCATCAAAACATTACAACCGAACAAGTAAACACTTGCCTGGATACCAATATGACAAAACCAACACCGAACTCATCGCCCTCGTCTACGAGCTCTTCAGCCCCGACTGGACGGAATCTACGGCCTTTCACCATGGCAAAACGATTATACCTATTGGTTAAACAACCTAGAACAATAATCATATCAATAATCAAACTAACTTGGTAACAATAATCATAACATATTCAATCCGGAATTCAACCTCGTATCATGATTTAACTCCTCTAAATCGATCACTGAAATTATCATGATCCAGAAATCTATCTCAAAACGGTTTAAATGAACCATAAACAAGAGGGATAACAAATTTACCTGGATTAGACGAACCAAAAAGAAGAACACTTGAACTCCATTCCAAGAATCATGAATAACTTGAAGAACAAGGCTTGAATTCATGCTCTTAATATAATATTGTTAAAGATTATCATTATACAGTGTTTGGGAACCTCAAATACATCCCAACTCTCTCTCTTTCCCGACTGAAGAAAGAAAAATGGATGAAATGCCTCTCAGCACCCGTCTGTACCATTTTATAATATTCATTATTAGCGTGCGCTAACATCTCATGTTTAGCGTGCACTACAGCCTTAGCGTGCGCTAACTGACTTTGTTAGCGTGCGCTATCGAAGCCCAGAGGCTACTGCCTCGCATCGTAAACTAGCTTACGTACGTAATGCCCATGCATTAACATACGTAAAACATCCTGCCTAGCGTACGCAAGTCATTGACCTTAGCGTGCGCTATCCGAAGTTGACTTGCTACAGTACACACCTACCACTCGTGCCCCCACATGCCGAAAGCATCCGCGATTATCGGGATTCCTGTGACCGATATGGAATTAGCGTGCGCTAACCATACGGTTAAGCGTGCGCTAGCCCTACATGACAAACACCCGCTGACCTTATCTGGACACGCGTCGCAAGTGGCCGGGTCCACTCGCCGAAAGCCAAGATTCCTTTTCGGACGATCTGATATTAGCGTGCGCTAACCATCCTTAGTAGCGTGCGCTAAATGCCGATAAACATCAACCTGGGCCTACATGTTGGCCGCCTTCCGAATCTTTCCCAGAAAGTCTTACGTACGTTAAGGACCTTCCTCAGCGTACATAATGCGAACCTATTAGCGTACGTTAACTACACAACGTAGCGTGCGCTACTCGTGCCTCGTAGCGTGCGCTAAGCATATCTCATAGCGTGCGCTATCGTGGCTGTGCTTAGCCATATTCAGCTATCCTCGACCAACATCTCGACATACCAAATGATCATACGACACAATGAATACATATACGCATTTCAATAACATTATCATACGTTCACAACATCCTCAAGCACAATTATCCATCAACAATATCCAACATATAAACGAAAAATATATCCGAAAAATCGGGGTATTACACTCTACCCCCCCTTAAAAATAAGTTTCGTCCTCGAAACTTGCAATCACTCGCACAAACAACATTTCAACGAAAAATCCAAAATCACCAAGATAACCAAGAATTATCGAATAATCCGAACAACATACTTACAGGTCAGTGAAGACGAAGATCTCCCGTGATACTAGCATATGATACCATTTCAAAAATCTCGACACAACAAGAATACCAAAACAGGAATAATCACAATTTGAAAACGATTGGTCTCTGCCAAGACCACAACAAGTTTAGAGCACTATCGAGTTTTGTTGGATCTGTGACGCTGTGTCTCCTCACCTAAAGCGCATGAGCCGCTCCTTGTCACATGCACGTATCACCGGCGTTCCACTCCACATCGAAAGCCACACATTGCACGTGCCTCGCACCGGCGTTCACTTCCCGATTGGAGCCGCACATTGCACATGACCACGACACCGGCGTTCACTCCCTGCCTCGTCGGTCTCGGGAACACCAACAATCCCCAAACCCACACATCACCACGACAGTACTCAAAAATCACACAGAACCAAAACAATACAGTTCAAAATAGTCAGAAATCCAGATACACAAAAATCACGCTACTACCACACTGGTAGAGCCACATAACACACATGCCCGGTTATCACAAAACCATGGGCTCTGATATTCTGTAACATCCCCGTGACTTACAGGAATATTACAGCGCCGTAGATTCTTTTTGGAGAACTTACCAGGCTTAGACCCAAATAAAACACCTTAAATACGACAAACATAAACGTTCATACATTCAAAACCAACTTCAACTTCAACATGACATACATCACAATACCAAACAACATATCATCCCGTGGGATCATAACCAATACAACCGTTCACAACTGGAATACAACAACATCATTAACCATTAATAATGACACGACATACAACACCGACAAGACCCGCACGAGTACAAAACCAAAACACGACTTTGACCATGACCATACGACCACCAACTCAAAATGATGCACGATATCAATGCCGCCCACCAAGATCGTGTCCGTCCCGTGCTAGACCTCCCACTGACATGTACCGAATACACAAAAGTATATCCACCCCTGCAGGGGTCACAAGAAGCCGGTGCAAGTACAATGATTCTAGAATATGTACAACAAGTGATTAATCAACAAAACCACGTAAATCATAGTGCCATCACGTATATTCCTAATACCACATCACAGTCATCATCACAAAACAACCTCCCAAGCTATACTGGCCCTGTACCTCTCAAGCAAGATACACACCCCAGAGACACCTCGTCAGGCCCTCCCTGGTGTATAGCCCAACCGAGTGATCCGTAGGGATACGCAGCCTACCGGACCCCAGGGGACCCTCACTGGTTTTACTCGGCTCACACACACTTGATCAACAATTGGCACAAATTCCATTTTTACATATTCACACGAAGTACATTAAACACAATCAAAGTACTTGCCTCAATTTGAACGACACGAGAAACAGCGAACGGATGAATGTACGGTCCGAACTTCCTTCAAAGATTCGATCCTAACACATCGAAATACCGAATCAAAACACAACACCACAAAAATGGAAGGATTCCCTTCAAATTCTACTCTTAGGGACAAACTATCAAACACTACTAAGGCGGAGTCGTTCATACTCCAATCAATAGGTGGTAACTCAAAAAAAATCATTAGACTTCAAGAAAAACAAGGGATTATAGTCTCACAATCATATTCTGACCCAATTTAAGGTTTAAAATGGACTAGAAGGACGAGATATAAACAAAACCCTCAAAATTTCGAAAAACTAGGGATTGAACAATCTTACCTTGATTTGGATGATACACTGGATGAAATCTTGTTAGATTGTGACTAGGAACTCGAAAATGTTGTTGGATAGTGAAAACAGGTCGAAAACCACGTCTAACTACACTCCAAATTGCCCAGCCGCCGAAGGGAAGAGGAAGAGGTGAAAAATGACATTTCTAGAACCTACCCCCATATATATACTGGGAGGTATTAGCACACGCTATGGCTATAGGATTAGCGTGCGCTAACGAGCTGAGGGCGGTGCACTGCTGAAGAAAAGGCCGTCCAGAACTTTCTGCCAGACTCCGGTAGCGTACGCTGAACTATCTGTTAGCGTGCACTATCGATTGCCACTAGCGCGCGCTAACTCCATACAGTAGCGTGCGCTACCTGCAAGTACCTGCAGTCCAGAAATGTTTCTGCCCTCACTGACCTGACACCCTAGCGCGCGCTATCCTACAAATAACGTGCGCTTATACATCGCGTACGCTAGTCCTTCCATAGCGTACGCTAACGCCCCATTCCAGAGTCCAGAAAGTTCACTGTGCAGTGGGCCTAACGCACGCTATTGCACAAGAGTAGCGTGCGCTACTCGAACCTGGTTAGCATGCGCTAGACATACAGTCTTAGCGTGCGCTAACTGCTATTTTCCAAAATTAAATTCGCAAATGTCTGGGTTAAACGAGCACAATCCGAGAATCACAGAACGGAACAATTATCAGCCATGAACATACCAAGGTCAATCATCAATATATACGGTCCAAATAACCACAATACCACAAAATACATCTAAAACAACACTCATAAAATACACGGGTATTACACCCTTACCCCCTAAAAAGAAGTTTTGTCCCGAAACTTAAGATACAAAAAGTTCGGGGTATCAAGAACGTATACTATCCTCGGTCTCCCACGTGGCCTCCTCAATTCCATGCTTAGACCATTGGACCTTTACTAACGGGATCACTTTCCGTCGCAATTGTTTCACTCGTCGCTCTAGTATGGTTACCGGTTGTTCTTCATACGTAACATCGTCACTAACCTCAATCTCTTGATAATCAATAACATGGCTGGGATCGGGAACATACTTATGCAGTTGTGAAACATGAAACACATTATGAACATGACTAAGCATCGGAGGTAATGCTAGTCGATAATCTACATCGCTTACCTTGTCCAGGATCTCGAAGGGACCAATATAATGAGGACTAAGCTTCCCCTTCTTACCAAACCGAAGAACTCCACGAGTCGGCGATACTTTCAACAACACATGGTCTCCCGCCTGGAACTCTAACGGTCGATTTACTTAACGTCGGCATATGACTTTTGTCGACTCTGAGCAGTCAACAACCTTTGCCGAATAATTGCGACTTTTTCCCGTGTTTGAACCACCAAGTCCGGTTCTACTCCAAGTAACTCGTACGGCTCGTCCCAATAGATTGGCGATCTACACCGTCTTCCATATAATGCTTCAAACGGAGCCATCCCAATTGAACTATGCCAACTGTTATTGTACGCAAATTCAATCAATGGTAAATGAGTCTCCCAATCTTCTTTCCAATCCAACGCACAAGCCCTCAACATGTCTTCCAGCATTTGGATCGTCCTCTCCGACTGTCCGTCTGTCTGGGGATGATAAGCGGTGCTGAAATTCAGTTTGGTACCGAGTGTTCGATGTACTGCTTGCCAGAAATGTGACACAAAACGCCCATCGCGATCAGACACTATACTTTTTGGGGTACCATGGAGTCTCACAATCTCCGCAATAAATAACCGAGCCAACCTCTCTGGTCTCCAAGTATCTCTAATGCCCAGAAAGTGTGCGGATTTGGTTAGCCGATCAATAATTACCCAAATCATATTCACTCCAGTTCGCGTCTTTGGCATTCCCACAATAAAATCCATCGCTATATCTTCCCACTTTCATTCCGGAATTGGTAGCGGTTGCAATATACCGGCAGGTCTCTGATGTTCCGCTTTAACCTGTTGACAAGTCAAGCATTTCAACACGAACTCTGTTACATCTTTCTTCATATTTGGCCACCAAAAATTTTTCTTCAAGTCCTTATACATTTTACTCATACCCGGATGAATCGAGTATGGAGTAGAATGTGCTTCATTCAAAATCACTTGTTTGAGATCATCCCGATTAGGTACACAAGTTCTACCTCGAAATCGAAGAACTCCGTCTTCATCGATTAAGAATCCAGGAGCTTTTCCTCTAACACTGTCTTCCCGAAGCTGCACCATTGAGAGATCATCTAACTGTTTGGACTTAATATCTTCCATCACGGAGGACGTAATCTCAAGGAAACGTAACTGCCCTTGAGTTATGTGAGTCCAAACTTCAATTTCCAGATCAATCAACTCTGGTCTAAGCTTCGGTTGAATGGTAAGTAGTTCCAACATCTGCAACACGACTGACTTGCGGCTTAATGCATCGGCAACGACGTTTGCTTTACCTGGATGGTAAAGAATGTCAAGATCATAATCTTTAAGCAGTTCCAACCATCGCCGTTGACGCATATTTAGCTCCTTCTGCGTGAATATATACTTCAAGCTCTTATGATCCGTATACACTCGACAAGAAGAACCATATAAGTAATGCCTCCAAATTTTCAACGCAAACACCACAGCGGCTAACTCAAGATCATGAGTAGGATAATTCATCTCGTATTGCTTTAATTGTCGAGACGCATAAGCCACTACTCTCTCATTTTGCATCAATACACATCCCAATCCTTGTTTAGAAGCATCACTATAAATAACGAAACCTTCCGTTCCTTGTGGTAAGGCTAGGATCGGAGACGTAGTCAACCGCTTTTTCAACTCGTGAAAACTCTTCTGACACTCATCACTCCACTCAAATTTCTATGTCTTATGCAATAATAGGGTGAGCGGTCGAGCAACTTTCGAGAATCCTTCAACAAATCGATGATAATAGCCCGCTAATCCTAGAAAACTCCAAACTTCCTTAACATTCCGTGGAGGCTCCCAAGCTAAGACTGCTTCAACCTTTTGAGGGTCTACTCGAATACCATCGGCTGATATGATGTGTCCCAGAAAAGAAACTTCTCTATGCCAGAACTCGCACTTAGAAAATTTAGCATAAAGCTTATCAGCCCTCAAAATACTCAAAGCGATCCTCAAGTGTTTGGCATACTCCGTCTCACTTTTGGAATAGATTAATATATCTTCGATAAACACCACTAAAAATTTATCGAGATATTCGATAAAGGTTTTGTTCATAAGCTGCATAAAGGCCGTCGGAGCATTTGTTAAACCGAATGGCATAACTACGAATTTGTAATGCCCATACCTCGTTCAAAATGCTGACCTGGGGATATTCGATTCTCGAATTCGCAGTTGGTAATATCCTGACCTCAAATAAATCTTGGAGAAAACCGTATCCCCTTGTAATTGGTCAAATAGATCATCGATTCTTGGCAACGTATACTTGTTCTTAATAGTGAGTTTATTCAACTCACGATAGTCAATACATAGCCGTAAGGACCAATCTTTCTTTCGTACAAACAATACCGGTGCACCCCATGGAGACACACTAGGCCGAATATAACCTTTGTCCAACAATTCACCCAATTGTTTCTTCAATTCTAACATTTCCGATGGGGCCACTCTGTACGGTGCCTTGGATATTGGCGCCGCATTGGGCTCTAGTTCGATGACGAACTCCACTTCACGATGTGGTGGCAATCCTGGCAATTCATCCAGAAATACGTCTGGAAATTCATTCACAACTGGAACAGAGGATAACTGTACCTCGCCAACTTCCGAGAAATTATTCTGATGCGGGGCCCACGGCGTGTAATACTCCCGTAAGGTTTTTGGGGTGTTACAAATATGGTATCGTAATTTGTTCGATTCGATATGGTTGTAAATGCCATTTTGAGCCTATTTATTTTTACTAGAAAATATGTATAATAGGATGTATTGTTCAATGATGTAATTATTCATATGGCTATGATGAAGACCGAAGACGATCGACTAGAAGACGAAGAATCAATACTGTATTTTTCCTTTCTTTATTTAGCTTGGCCCAATACTTAGAAAAAAGTCCATGAGCTATATGTTAGTAGTAACTAGGTTGCTATTTATTGTTTTTCATTTTGAATGATTGACAAACCTCAAACCGCGCTTATAAATGGATTAATGTGCAAAGTGTAACATATAATCGCGTTAATACTCCCACTTACAAACACTAAGTTATAAAGGTTACGAGGTTTCCTACCCTCCGTCAAACTCATGGAAAATTGAAATCTAAACCGGGATATTATTCTTCCGAGTATGTCGGGGTAATATTTTTGGGGAAAGTTGATAAATTCCTAGAGTGCATTAGATGCCTTTGGTTGTGACAAATCAAACCCCTATAAACCGTATGGGTTGCCGAGTAAGATTCAATTGTCAGACTAATAGGAGTTGACGGTTTAAACTTAGATAGTTTAGCGAGCCATAGAAACCGAATGGGTTGAGGGCAAGTGAACTAGGGGTAAAATGAGATCGAATCATCCATTAGATGGGTTGGTATTAGACACCACTTTATAAAGAATAATAGACTATAAACCGTATGGGTTGCCCTCTATTAAACTTTGTAAAGAAATCGATCAACACTATGAAATCACCCAAGACTTCCGGATTTAACATGAGAGTGTGTAAATGCCGATAAAATAGTGGGAGCCGAGTTATGAATAAAGAAAGTCCTTAAATTCTTTACTCGGATCATAATAAACAAACACTAACGAATCTCAAATTATTATCTGCAGTTAACAAAACTCTCAATATGACAATGAACCCACTCGCTATACTACTTGAAAAGAACGTCCTGACTGGTCCGAACTATGTGGACTGGCTTCGGAACTTGAGGATTGTCCTAACTACGGAAATGCTGGGATACGTCTTAGAGGCGGACATCCCAGCGGCTCTTGCAAGAACCCGAGCCAATCAGGAAGATGTCGATGCCCATGAGAAATGGGTAAAAGACGACATAAGAGTGCGAGGGTACATGTTAGGCTCAATGACCAATGAGCTTCAACGTGCCCATGAAAAGATGACGTCTTCACGAGCTATCTTAGCGCACCTAGCTGAGCTCTATGGAGAGCATAGCCGAACTGCTAGATATGAGATATCAAAGCAATTATTCGGCGCCAGGATGAAGGAAGGAGAGAGGGTTGGGGACCATGTCCTCAAGATGATCTCGATGATTGAGAGATTGGAAGCTCTTGATTTTCAGATGCATGCATCTCTCCAAACTGACCTTATCCTGTAGTCACTTCCTGACTCCTTTTCACAATTTGTCATGAACTTCAACTGCAATGAGATTGCATGTAACTTAGTCAGCTAATGAACAACCGACGACCGCCGCCTCGTATAAAGACAAAGGGAAAGGAAGCTGCACTTGTGATTTCTTCTGGGACTTGGAAGTCCAAAAATAAGAAGAAAAAGAACAAGAAGCAATTAGGTCCAATAGCCAAGATCTACAAGGGAAAGGGCAAGGCCCCAATGGTTCAAAAGAGCAAGGGGGCTAAGAAAACGAATGTATGCCTCAACTGCGGTGAGCTAGGCCACTGGAAGAGGTACTGTCCAAAGCTTGACCGTAATGCGCCTTCAGGTACAGAACTACTGGTTTTGGAAACAAATTATTCTGTAACTGTATATTCTACTTCTTGGATACTTGATTCTGGTGCGAGTTCTCACATTTGTACAATGAATTAGGATCTGGAACGAAGTAGGAAGCTGGGTTCAGGGGAGGTGATGGTCACCGTTGGAAGTGGGCATAGTGTCGATGCTTCTGATATCGGATCCCTTATGTTGGATTTAGAATCTGGTTTTATTCTTACTTTAGATGATGTACTTGTTTTGCCCAAGGGGCACAAGAATATTGTATCAATTCCGGTCATGGACCGAAAGGGATTTCACTTCTTTATTGGAGATGGGTCCCGTCGTATTTATTTCAGAAATAAATTGGTTGGTACTGCTACATTATTAAATGGTTTATACCATTTAAATTTAAATAATAAAACAACTGTGAACACTATAACTAGGAAGCATGGTTGGGATGAAACGAACCAAGCACTTAAGTGGCATCTTAGACTTGGTCATATCGGTCAGACCAAGGTTCATAAAATGGAGAAAGATGGGCTTACAGGTCCATTGGGATCAGATCTCTATCCAACTTGTGAATCTTGCCTTCAAGGCAAAATGACTAAGTTACCCTTCGCAGGGACTTTTGAAAGAGCTGCTGAAAAACTTGGATTGATCCATACCGACGTCTGTGGCCCTTTTGAAGTGGCAAGAGACGGCTTTCAGTATTTCATTACATTCACTGATGACCATACCAGGTATGGATTCTTGTACTTAATGAAACATAAGTCTGAATCTTTTGATAAATTCAAGGAATTTAAAGCCCTACTTGAAAATCAAACAGGTAACCGTGTTAAGACTCTTCGGTCAGACCAGGGTGGTGAGTACATGAGTACCAAATTTGATGAGTTCTTAAAAGAACTAGGAATAGTGTCACAATTCACTCCTCCAGCTACTCCACAATTAAATGGTGTATCAGAAAGAAGGAACCGAACCTTGTTGGACATGGTTCGCTCCATGCTTAACTATACTGATCTACCGATTTATCTGTGGGGTTACGCGCTCCTTACTGCTGCGCATATATTGAACAGGTGTCCTTCCAAATCCATTCCTAAGACTCCCCATGAGATGTGGAGAGGTAGGAAACCAAGTCTTAATCACATTAGGATTTGGGGATACCCTGCTTATGTCAAGAAGACTAAAGTAGAGAAATTGGAAACTAGGTCTGTGAAAGGTCGTTTCATAGGATATCCAGGGGATTCCATGGGATATCTATTCTACATGCACGAAGATCATAGGATCATCGTTGCTATACAAGCACACTTCCTGGAAGATCAGTTTATTCAGGAAGGAGGGGCAGGTAGAAATATTTCTTTGGAAGAAATAAAAGAAACACCAAATGAGACACCTATGCAAGATATTAGAACCCAACCTTCTGAAATACAAACACAACCTCGCAAGTCTAGTAGAATTTCTCAAATACCTGAGAGGTATGGCTATCTGCATCAAGAGGAAATGGGTGTCCATGAGATGACAGAAAGTAGTCAAGAGAATGATCCTTCTACATACGACCAAGCGATGGTAGGCGTTGACTCCACCAAGTGGCAAGAAGCTACGGAACCTGAGATAGACTCAATGCATGCTAATCAGGTCTGGACTTTAGTAGATAGTCCTAAATGCATAGTGCCTATTAGAAACAAATGGATCTATAAGATAAAGACTGATGGAGATGGCAAGGTTGATACCTATAAGGCCAGGCTTGTGGCAAAGGGTTATTCCCAAAGAGAAGGAATCGATTACTTCGAGACCTTCTCGCCTGTAGCTATGATTAAATCTATTCGCATGATGCTTGCTATAGCACCCCACTTAGATTATGAAATATGGCAAATGGATGTGAAAACAGCATTCCTAAATAGATTCCTCTAGGAGGAGATTTACACGAAACAGCCTAAGGAATTCATATCTCAAACCAATATTCATAAAGTATGCAAACTTCAGCATGCCATTTATGGACTGAAGCAAGCTTCACGGAGTTGGAATCTTCGTTTTAACGAGACAGTCAAAGAGTTTAATTTTGTACAAAACAAAGAAGAGCCCTGTATTTACAAGAAGGTTAGTGGGAGCAAAATTGCGTTCTTGATACTATATGTAGATGACATTCTACTTATGGGAAACGACGTAGGAATGCTCAGTTATGTGAAAAATTGGCTTTCTAAAGAGTTCTCAATGAAAGACTTGGGAGAAGCTACCTATATTCTGGGTATTCGTCTCTACCGGGATAGAGCGAAAAGAATGTTAGGTCTTTCCCAAGCCCTCTACATAGAAAAGATCCTGAAGCGATTTAGGATGGAAGATTCTAAAAGAGGGTTTCTACCTATGCAACATGGTGCAAAACTTTCCTTAGAGATGTGTCCTCAAAGTGAGGAAGATAGAAAGGAAATGAGCAAGGTACCTTATGCTTCGGCAGTAGGTAGCCTTATGTATGTAATGATTTGCACTAGACCGGACATTGCCTATGCTGTGAGTGTAGTAAGTCGGTTTCAGTCAAATCCAGTAGAACATTGATCACAGAAAGAACATTCTTAAGTACCTAAGGAGGACTAAAGGCTTGGTTCTTACATACGGCGGTGGAGAACTAAGAGTGATGAGTTATACAGACTCAGATTTTTCGGGGGACATGGATGCTCAGATATCCACATCAGGGTATATCTTTACGCTGAATGGTGGGGCAATTTCTTGGAGAAGTGCCAAGCAAAGTTTGACTGCTATCTCTACATGTCAAGCCGAATATCAGGCAGCCACGGAGGCTGCTAAAGAAGCTTTTTGGATAAAGAAGTTCACTGAGGAACTTCAAGTGGTTCCTAATGCAGAGAAGCCCGTGACACTGTTTTGTGACAACGACGAGCTGCAGACAAAGCTAAGGAGCCTAGGGCTCACCACAACACCAAACATATTGCGATAAAATATCATTTTGTTAGAGAAATGGTTTGGGATGGGAATGTTACACTGCAGAGAGTAGACACAGTAAATAACGTTGCTGATCCGCTTACCAAGCCACTATCTCAGAAGGTCTTAGAAAGACATCTAGAGAGTATGGGTATTAGATACCATTGTTTTTGGCATTGAGTGCAAGTGGGAGATTGTTAGGAATATACCCTCGAATGCCACTCAGAGGATGAGAGAGTGAGAGCAATTGTATTGTAATTATGAATATTATATTTAATAAGGCAATTATTATTTCTATATTATTGTATATCATTGGCATTGTGATTTGGTATATAGAATAATAGTCCTTGCATTTGAGAGTGAACATTCTACTCCTTATGGAGATAAGGAGATAGACACTAGAAGTGTTTAGAGCTCGAATGCTTCACTAGTTCGCAAGTCGATAAAACTTAACAGGACATTAAGTTTAAAAAGACTTGTATAACTGATGCTAGGACGTGTGCACGTCTTGATAGCATAGTTATAAGTATATTGGTGGGACCAGTATACTCGAACACGACTCATACTCGATTCAGTCACACGGTATTCACTCTCGGAGAGTCGATGACGAATCGAAAGGTTGTGATAGTATACGTGGACCTTTGACTTGAGGGTTCAGTAGAAGATGTGCCTGTGACGTTTAGTTTGTCATTAGAGTAGTTAGACTCATTTGCTTAATTGCTGAGTCGACCTCGAAGTGCGGACTATACGGGCAGGTAGCAGTCTTTACTGTACGCCAAGAAAGGATTCTATCTCTTGTTAGTGAGCAGGCAAATGTCCTATACGGTTAATGGCGAATAAGATCATAAGTCTTTGGCCAAAGCATTCTGATATAGTCGTATTAGATACACTATTAATCAGTCGGTCTTGATTTGCATTAACACATGTATAGATTTTAGTCAACAGTAGGGTTTGACTATACCGTGACCCGAAGACTTGACCGGGACATCTGATGAAGGGTCTATACGTATATAGTATTCACGACATAATGGTTCTGGAATGATTCGTTCATTCGTTCTCAGTCGGGGTTTACAGTGCGGCCCGCTAGGCTGGCTAAGTGTTGCCCGCACGTATTGGTTCCTCCCAATGCCGGCTGAGACGAACCTATGGAGTCGCGCAATAGGATTATTGATGGATAAATGTGAATTAATAATATCTCTTATAATATTAGATATTAGATATCTAATTTTGATTTATCGGATAAATCAAATAGCGGTCTTATGAATTGTAAGTAGGTTACTGGGTGATTACTTTAATTCATAAATTATATTTCTTAGAGAAATATATATTTGTGTTTGATATAATTAATTAATTGGATTAATTAATTAGTCCAAACACATTGAAAATAAAATGGATTCGTTTGACGAACATCCGGTACACGAGGAATTTGTTTTGACGAACATCCAATACACGAGCCGAGTAAATTCGACCCGTCTTCTTGGAAATTTCCCTTAGGGCCGCCCCCTCCCTCTCTTGTCTCTTTTATACTTATTTTATGTCACTAGGTGACATATGTGAGGTGTATTTGATACCCTCAATCATGTGTTAAAGGGAGACTTTCATTTTTTTATAAATAAAAGTCTATAGAAAAGAGAGAGAACTTCTTCTTCTTCTTCCTTGAACTCAAAATCACGAATTAGAGAGAGAGAGAGTAAGGTTGATAACTTCGTCTTAATCTTAGAGACAAGATATAAGAAGAATACATTGAGAGAGAAAATTCCTACAAGCTTCCCTAGCCGCATTCTTGAAGAAAGGAAGCTTGTCGATTTTTCCATCAAGTTCCGGCGTGTGAAGTAGAGGCACCTTGCTTTAGGTGCTTGGAACGAAGGGCTCATCATCATCATCATCATCATACGAAGGTTTAGACATCATAGGTATGGGACTTAGATTCCTTGATCTTCGTATTTTTATTTTCGTATATACGTTACTTGATCGATCCTCTTAGGGATTCCGTTTATTCTTCCGCTGCGTTTATTTTCTGTGGAATCCCAACAGAATGTTACAGAATTTTAATCGACTTAAAATTTTAGTTTAGTCTTGACCGAATATATTCAATCATCGAATTAAATATATGTCAATGAAATATTAATCAACTATTATTTAATCATGTGGAATTTTAGTTTAGTCTTGATTTAGACCTAACATTCGATCGTAGCGAACCTCGTGTATCTTTCAGTATATATTTTCCGTCATCTATTGATCTGATTCTCGTAATTGTTGTACGGAACCGCCGTTTTGGGGTTGCCGTGGATCCATTCTATGTGACGATGCGTTTTGAGGTGTTCCGTTTTATGTTTCGTTCATATTCCGGTGTTTTGGACCGTTTATATTTCGTACCTAGCGCACGCTATCTTTTCTGCATAGCGTACGCTAGAGGTCCCTTAGTAGCGCACGCTACGGCCGCTTCGTAGCGCGCAATAGAGAGCTAGCCCTGGGAGTAACAGTGCTGATTCCAGCCCTATGGACTGGCGGATTAGCGTACGCTACGTAGTCTAGCGCACGCTAATGTCGGGGGCTAGCGCACGCTGAGATTCTAGGTAGCGTGCACTAGCATGAGTGTCCAGTACTGGACAGTTTGCTACTGGACTCAATCTGATGCCCAGGTAGCGCACGCTATTGATCGATAGCGCGCGCTACCAATACACTTTAGCGCATGCTACGTTTGGTGGATAGCGCGCGCTAACTGGATCAGGTGTGTACTGTCAGCTGCTTCTGGACTCGGCTGATGTCCAGGTAGCGTTCAAGGTGTAGAGTTCATCAATAATAACATCAAAATCCAAATTCAAGGTGTAGAGTTCATCAACATACCTCACGAACATGAATAACATAATCAAACTCTTCAAGAATCATTGATATCTTCACATCCAAGCCTCTAATCCATGCTTTCAAGTTTATAATCAAGTTGGAAGAGGTTTATTCTCACTAACACACTCATATGGACGGATTTTGGAGGAAGAAATGGTTTTTCTCTCGTGAAGAAATGAAAGCACGGACTTCATTTTATGAACTGCATACCTCATTACGTACGTTATCCAGCAGCATTAACGTATGTAGTGCTACCTAACGTACGCTAAGTGTCATTCTTAGCGTACATAATATCAGTCCAGAGCTCACTGACTTGTTTCGTTCACTCGCTTACATGCGTAATGTTTCCTCCATAACGTACGTAATACGTATGTTGACTTGCTACAGTAAATGTCCGGTTAGCGTACGTTATACACTAAGCGTAGTGTACGCTAACGTCATCGTTGACTCGCCCAAGCACGTTCTTCGCCGAAAGCTGCCGACCATGGGTCCCACCTGTCGGCCATAGACTAAGCTGTCCGATTCCTCTCGTTATGTATGTAATGCCTTCAACATAGCGTACGTAACACTCAGCATTTTAACGTATGTTAACTTTACTCATTAACGTACGTAATTCCTGTGCCTTAGCCTACGCTAAGTATACATCGTAGCGTGCGCTAATGTGGCTGTACTTAGCCATTTTCAGCTACTATTGTCCAACGTCTCGACATGCAGAATACGAACATACGGCATACTGAATACGTATAATTAACACATTGTATCCTTCATTTATTTTATCCATACTGTACAGATTCCACGCGGTACAACATAACTCGGATAAAATAATGTTAAACCACAGTAGTAGAAATTCCGGATATTACATACTACACCACTTAAAATAAGTTTCGTCCTCAAAACTTGCAATCCGTCATAGAAAAACAAACAAACCGTTCTACCCAAAATTTCCCGAAATCATCACGATAACGATCAATCATCATCATTATCGAATATCATACTTACAAATGCACAAAGTCGATGATCTCCTTAGATACTAACAAGTGACTTCACTCTAAGCCTCAATACGTTTACAGTCACAATTCCATGAGTCTTAACAAAATATATCATCTTCGGATGAAATAATCTATCCGTGTCAGATACTGTCTGTCTGATTACAAAATCAAGTACCAATCTGCTAAAAATGAATAATGCACGATACATCTGTGAAACAACTGCCCGAAACAATGCCACAAATCCCGAAAATCGGCACAAAATTCGAATGCTCATACGATCATTAACAATGATCAACCAACAAATTAACCGAGTATATCATCGACATGATAAACTTCAATACGACCAATCCAAAGGTCAAACACAGCTGAGAATATCATCAACATGATAAACTCCTATATGACCAACCAGAGGTCAAAACACAATCGAGAATATCATCAATATGATCAACACGGAACCACATAAACCGATATACAAACGAATAAAGTTCTCAAAACGACACACCAATCACATACAGCGGATCTCAATAAACATACCCGACTGCTGAACATACTCCTCGGCATACGAACAACCAGTCACAAACCGATGAACATATCCAATCATACATGGAGTGGGAACGACCACTCAATATCTAAAACAACCAGCATGGGGTTACCATCCCCAAATCTACACTTACAAAGAAATCATTCAAAAATCACTGTGGTAAAATCGCGCTACTACCATACCAATGGAGCCACATAGCACATATGCCCCGGTTTCACGAAATCCAAAGTTCCAAAATTACATACTGTACATGGATCTACAACACGCAGCACATTTCTCTTATCTGATCAACCAACCGATCATCTCTGGGTAACCAAACTACCATACTAAAATTCGAATCTCTTTTCATCGTACCATACTGATGTATTATCCAATTTGTGAGTCTCACTCAGAACTTCACCATGATATGCACTATGCACTAAATGCGTATGTATATCAATCACATTTTCAAAACCAGTTTGAAATCATATAATCTCGTCAAGAAGACAAATTTTTGAAAGTTCTTTCAAAAATTTCAAAACTCCAAAACATAAATTTTGGTAAGACCACAAGATAAATTTTCAAAAAATTAAACTGGCTCGCTGGTGCCAAGTATTCGATAACAGTTTCCTTCGAATCCACACGATTTCGAAGTTTTAAAATGAAAACTATGCAAATGATTGACCACGTCCATACTCCTGTATACCAATTCGGCTCGTCACCAATATCCACTGATATTTCATCGGAAAACCACACGATAGAGTTCCAAAATCTCAATATATAAACTCCAACCAAAAACTCATTTTCCACATATGGCTCGCAACATCGACCATTATTCTCATCCTGTATCACCTCAACTATACTATGACAAAACATTGAATAATCAACAAATGAAACACAGCGAAAGACTACCCGAGAAATCTCATTTGAACAAGTAAATCAAAACCCCGAAAGGTAGTAATAAAATAGGTAAACGATTGGTATTTTTTTTTACAAATCTCGGGAGTTTTAGAAACCATGAAAAAGCCTTTTTGAAACATTAGGTCTCAGCCTAAATTCCGTTCCACATTACAGAAAGTTTATAAAGTAGAAAACTCTTTTCGGACCCCAAGTCCTGAGTTACAAAACTATTTTAAAATCGATTGGGTCTCAGCCCAAAAATCATTTCCTGGTAAAACATCCGTGAAACATTCATTTTGAAAAGTATCATTTCAAATGCTCGAAAACAGTTCCATATATCTCAAAATGAGCTAACATGACTACATGTTCTTCTCAACCATCCACCACATTTCTTCCAATGCACAATTCCCTTCCAAAATCTAACCAACATATTGATTTCCAAAATCATAGTTCCTCAATTCATCAATCCTGTCCCAATTCTATCACCCTACATTTGTAACACATAATATCTTTCTGAATCTCAAAACATATCAACTTAGAATAACAATAAATCTCAATGCAATTCAAAAATGCAAATACTTACAGATCGTGAAGCCGACGATTCCCCGTGATACTGGCACATGTCTCAACTCTAGAAAATACTCGACACATATATTTTCAAAATACACATTTTGCAAACTCAGTTCAACTCGAGAACACAACACAGCTCTGTCTGAAGAAACACATTAACACCATTTGGAAAAGTTTACAATGACCCCAGTACCACACTGGTAAATCACATAACGCAAAAGCCCGAGTGAACAACAAAAACCCATGGCTCTAACATTATTCAAATCGACAACTCGAATGACGCGACAAAACACGACCCACTCGACCCGACTGCCTAGGTTTTCTCAACCCACTACTACAAAACAGACATTTAATATCGGTTTCTAATAACTGATGTTAAACTTCGATTTTAACATCGGTTGTTATAACAACCGATGTTAATTTTAATATCGCAATATTTAACATCGGTTCTGGGACAACCGATGTTAAATCTCGCGATTTTAAAATTTTATCGGACCGCGGTTAACCCAGCTAGCCCAACACAGCCCCAACCCAGACACTCGCCCCAACCACCCGCACCAGCCCCCCGCACCAAGGCCCACCAACCTACAACAAATACCATTAAATTTCGTTGTTGGTGGGTTTCGAACTCACCACCTCTTGCTTTTGGAAGTGTGATATTACCACTCCGCCAGATGAACTTCTTGTATATTTTTTGCTATGTGTTATATTTATATACTTTATACATTTATAAATTTATATAAATATAAGATAATTTAATATATATTAGAAAATCGAATTTTTTAAAAAAAAAATCTAGAATATTAATATTAAAAGTCAGATGTTTTTATTTAAAGCTCGAAAATAAAAAATAAAAAATTAAAAAATCTGGATCTGATTTATAATTAATATTTAATCTGTTTTTTTTTTTTTTTAGATTTTTTGTAAAAACATAAAATACTTTTTTATGAAAGGTAAAAAATTACAAAAACTAGCAGGTTTTTAAAAATATATATAATAATTCAGTTTTTATTTATTTATGGAAAATAATATTCCACTTTTTTCAAAACATTAAATAAAAACATCCGATTTTTATTTTTTATTTTCGAACTTTAAATAAAAACTTCCGATTTTTATTTTTTATTTTCGAACTAATGTTTATTTTTTATTTTCCAACTTTAAATAAAAACTTCCAATTTTTACCTTTTATTTTTGAACAATAAATATAAACATCCAATTTTTCATATTAATATTCTGGATTTTTTTAAAATAATAAAGTTTCTATTTTTTTTAAAAATCCAGATTTTTTAAAAAGTTAACATCGGTTATAAAAAAACCCGATGTTAAATTATAAATTAACATCGGTTCTGCTAAAAACCGATGTCAAATTTTTTAAAAAGTTTGGATTTTTTTTTAAAAAATCGAAAATTTATTTAAAAAAAAACGATGTTAAATTAAAAATTAACATTGATTTTTCTAAACCGATGTGAAATGGATTAATTTAACATCGGTTTTTAGCAGAACCGATGTTAATTTGTTTTAAAATTTTCAATTATGCCACCGCATCTTTTTAACATCGGTTTTTACAAAACCGATGTTAAACGAGCGATGTTGAAGGTCTTTTTTGTAGTAGTGACCTAAGTGTAACAGCCCAAGAACGGTGGCTATTACAGTGCCGTGGACCCCTATCGAGACCCACTAGGCGATATCACGATATACACTTACAACCAGACAACGTGGCACCGTACCACCATATTTATCAAAACCCCGATGTGGAGTATAAGTTATACATGTCTTTAATACGAGCAAGCGTACACAGGATCCAAATTCGGTACAGACCATATGACGATGGCCAATACCTAACAGATTATAGTACATTAATCCGACACAAAGTAAAATGAAAATCACAATAAAACATAACCGAACATCAAAAGACTCGGGCCCCCCGAAATAGCATCCTTCAAAACCCTCCGTCGCCATTGTGCTCCTCCTGTGCCTTGCCCTTTCCTCGCCCTGAAATACAAGTATTTCGCCCCAACCACAGGGTCAGCTATACATGATAATAATTCTCATGACATTATACAATTCATATATATACGGATTTCAAAGAAAACAATCGACTACTGAATATACCCTGCAGGCATATAAACAGTCAGTCCCAACTGTCGAACATAACCAAATATACGAAAGACCATATAATATGTCTCAAGACGGACGTCACAGTGTGCCCGATCCGGAAATGTGTCTGTGCACATGTCCACCCCGTATACGGAATCCAGAATATACGTGGGACGATGTACCTAATTAGCCTCACGAACTACGTCTCGTGTGCACGATCTAAATGCGGAAAACATCCACGCATGATCATCAAGTGCCCGGCTAAAAATCCTACACATAACCAATCGACACGCAGATATGACTCCATAGATGTCATGATACAACATGACAACGAAACTCAACGAATTACACCTTTATCAAGGAATCGAACGACTCACCGAAGTGTCAACAAAGCTCAAAAGGACCAACGGTAACAAGAACGGTAATTTCGGGTATATCATCCCAACACCATGATAATACGATCACGGGCATCACCATATCACGAATCATAGATTATCAGAACATTTCATACACACGAAATGCATAATAATCACAAGAATTCAACCATCATTATAACAAAGCAAGATAACTTGCCTCAATTCCGTAGATGAATAATCCTTCTTTGAATGGTCAAACGAACAGTATCCCCATCTAACAATACTCACGTGAACAAGCAACCTTGAATGAAATGTAATTCATTCAACAACACATTCGTACGATAACGGTATCCTTACATAAACAATATTCGTAAATTTACTTGAATAAATCAATTATCCTATTGATCACTTTAATGTTCCAATTACAAATCATCATATGTTTATCATGTTCATTCACGTATTCTAACATTAATGTCAAATACTTGAAGTCCAAATTATTACCAATATAACATTGTGAAAACATCTTTTCAAATCATGGGCACTTCCGATTACGATATAAGTTTGTGTTTAATTACGTTCTTCATTATTTTACCAACAATTACATTAAAACTGATTCCTATATGAAAGCATAAGTTCAAATTTTTAGTGAACTAAGAACATCATCTTAATTTACGTCTCCTAAGACACACGGATTAATGAAATGGAATTCGGCTACTCATCTACCGCATTTGTATCACCATATTCACTACAATCCTCTTAAGAACATTATCAACATATTAATATAGTGATTAACACCCTTTGAAGTTATCAACGAAATCGATTAACTTGAACATATGAAGATTACAACTTCCTTCTATCAAAATCCATTGTTTTACTTTTGAAGAATTATTGAAAGCCTAGTTATATCATTGGATACTTGGAATTCTAAATGTAACTTCATCCCATCTTGTGAAAATTATCTTCAAAGGGTTAACATAATTCTTCCAACAATTTATTACGAAGGTATTGGTTTTAGAGGCCAAAGTTATGGTTTCATATTACCTTCAAGAATCAATCGAATGTTCAAGACAAGATTAGTATCTCTCCCCTCTAATCATTAAGGATTTCATCCCTAACATGTTCCTAGTGTTGAGACTACAATCAACTTCCGATTATCATGTTATAAATCAGGTTTTATCTGTCATTATCAACACAACCATATTATGAAGTTATTATACATCAATAAGTAATACTAATACCCCTAAATGTTGATCTTCACTTAGTTTGAGCATGATTAATCAACTTATCAAGTTTATACTAGCTTAAACTAACATTTTGTGAAGTGTTTATATACTAACATCATCATAAGCATAGATTTAATATGAGTTAAAGAAAGACCAACCTCAAAATGAAGAACAACACCAACACTTCAAGGGACACACTTCAATATCCTAATCTCCAAGTCACAAACCAATTGCTGAAGCTCCAACACAAGTTATAAGGGCTAGAAATGGAGTTGGCAGGGAAGGGAATCGTTTTCTCAGTGGGGAGGTTGAAAGGGTCGAGCAGGAAATGAAAGGCAAGTCATATTTTTATAACCTGAACTCAGCATTACGTACGTTAAAGAGAGGGGGTTAACGTACGTTAAAGCCCTTACGTACGTAATCTCATGAACATTACGTACGTAATCAATTTCATCAGATCTTTCTGACTTAAAACACGCAAATCGTTACGTACGTAAATATATAACTATTACGTACGTAATAGCCGTTGACTTGGCTGTCGCGATCGACTCCCGACCACCTACCCCCATTCGGTCCCACCCGCCGAAAGACGGGCTGTTGATGGATCTATAGCATTACGTACGTTAACATATGAATGTTACGTATGTAAGGATACGTACATAGCGTACGTTAAGAAGATAGGTTAACGTACGTTAAGTTCCATAACAAGCATAAATGGAATTCTCCCAATATCACCCAACAATTAATATAGTATGAATGACCATGATTCCAACTTAACATAATTCGTCGATATACTGCTATAACAATACAGATATGGTGCGAAAATACTTGGTTTAAATCAGAAAATACAATAGTAAAGGTGAGGGTATTACATACTCCCCCCTTAAAAGGAGTTTCGTCCCCGAAACTAAGGGGTAAACATCTCGGGGTATTTCTCTCGCATGCTATCTTCAGTCTCCCACATAGCTTCCTCGACTCCATTTCTCGACCACTGAATTTTTAATAAGGGAATCGCCTTGTTCCTCAGTTGTTTGATTCTTCTCTCAACTATCTGCACAGGTCGTTCTTCATACGAATGGTCATCGGCTATTTCGACCTCGTTGAATTGAATAATGTGGCTTGGGTCATCAACATACTTCCTCAACTGAGATACATGGAATACGTTGTGAATCCGGCTCAAAGCTGGTGGTAATGCTAAACGATAGGCTAGGTCGCCTACTCGTTCCAGGATTTCAAACGGACCAATATACCTTGGGCTCAACTTGCCTCTCTTCCCGAATCGGAGAACACCTCGAGTAGGAGATACTTTGACTAGTACATGGTCACCAACCTCAAACTCGAGTGGTCGTCGAAGATTATTTGCATATGATTTCTGGCGGCTTTGGGCCGTTAATAGACGACTCTTGATTAGGGAAATCTTCTCGCGGGCTGCCAATAACATATCAGGTTCCGTACCAATAGATTCAGATAAATCGTCCCAACACAAAGAGGACCTACAATTACAACCATACAATGCCTCATAAGGTGCCATCATGATCGAGGCGTGCCAGCTGTTATTATATGTGAATTCTACCAACGGTAGTTGGGCTTCCCAGTCGGGCTTCCAATCGAGAGCACATGCCCTCAACATTCTCTCTAGGGTTTGAATAGTCCTCTCAGACTGACCATCGGTCTGAGGATGAAAAGCCGTACTGAAGTTCAACTCTGTACCCATCGCAGGATGAACCGCCTTCCAGAAGTGCGACACGAACCGTCCGTCACGATCTGATACAATACTCTTAGGGGTACCATGCAGTCTCACAATCTCTTTGATGAATAACTGGGCCAATCTCTCAGGGCCCCACGTATCCTTGATCTCCTAGAAGTGGGCTGATTTAGTCAATCGATCCACAATCACCCAAATCGTATTCATGCCTCAACGGATCGTCGGCAAGCTAGTAATAAAATCCATCGATATGTCTTCCCACTTCCACTCGGGAATTGGAAGTGGTTTCATCATGCCAGCTGGTCGTTGATGCTCAATCTTGACCTCCTGACAGGTCAAACATTTCGAAACGAATTCGGAAACCTCCAGTTTCATGTTACCCCACCAATAATACGACTTCAAATCCTTATACATTTTGTTCGATCCCGGGTGTATGGAATACGGGGTAGCATGAGCCTCCTTCAGAATAGTATTCCTCAACTCTTCGTCTGCTGGTACACATACTCGGTTTTTAAAGCGTATCAGTCTATCCTCGTGAACCACAAATCCAGTGGCCTTCCCCTGATCGATTTCTCCTCGAATTCTAGATAAGAATGGGTCCGTCATCTGTTTCGTCCTGACCATCTCATCAAGGGATGATGAAATCTCAAGCGTGCACAGTTGTCCCTGAATGCGTTGTAACCAGACCTCAATCTATAGTCTCATGAACTCTAATTGCAACTCCCTCTGGGCGGTCAAACGAGCCAGTATCTGCTCCTACACCGTCTTGCGGCTCAAGGCATCGGCAACCACGTTTGCCTTGCTTGGATGATAAAGGATCTCGATATCATAGTCTTTGATTAGCTATAACCACCTCATTGTCTCATATTCAACTCCTTTTGGGTAAAAATATACTTCAGGCTCTTGTGGTCCGTAAAAATACGGCAGGTAACTCCATACAAATAGTGGCGCCACATTTTTAAAGCAAACACTACGGCTGCTAACTCCAAATCATGAGTTGGGTAGTTGACCTCGTAAGAACGCAACTGCCTGGATGCATAGGTGATCACTTTCCTGTCCTGCATTAATACGCAGCCAAGGCCCTGTCTCGATGCATCACTATATACCACGAATCCTTCCGTTCCTTTAGGTAGAACCAAAACAGGTGCTGAAATTAATCGACTTTTGAGTTCATCAAAACTTTGCTGACATGCTTCCGACCACAAGTACTTCTTATCTTTCCTCAACAGATTAGTCATCGGTTGAGCAATTTTGGAAAATCCTTCCACGAATCGTCTGTAATAGCCTGCTAGACCCAAAAAACTACGAACTTCCTTCACGTTCTTCGGAGGTAGCCGCCTCGTATAGCTTCGTCTCTGTGGGTCTACTCTCACTCCATCTGCTGATATTACATGTCCCAGAAAAATAACTTCAGACATCCAGAATTCACACTTAGAAAATTTCCCATAGAGTTGTTCTCGCCTTAATGCATCGAGAACTTGGCGGAGGTGACACTCATGCTCCTCATGATCATGAGAGTAGATCAGGATGTCGTCAATAAAAACGACTACAAAACGATCCAGATAATTAATAAAAACCCGATTAATCAATTCCATGAATACTGCAGGTGCATTAGTCAGTCCGAATGGCATGACAACGAACTCATAATGCCCATAGCAAGTGCGAAAAGTCATCTTCTGACGCGACTCTCGAATCCGTAATTGGTGGTACCCGGATCTCAAGTCGATCTTGGAAAATACAGCGGCTCCCTGGAGCTGATCCAATAGATCATCGATGCGAGGTAAAAGATATTTGTTCTTAATTGTTACTTTGTTCACCTCACGGTAATCAATACACAAACGCAGCGATCCATCCTTCTTCCATACGAATAACACCGGCGCTCCCCAAGGGGATGCACTGGGTCGAGCATATCCTTTCTCAGTTAACTCCTCAAGTTGTCTTTTCAACTCCTACATCTCAGTCGGGGCCATACGATATGGTGCTTTCGAAAGCGGGGACGTCCCTGGCTCCAACTCAATGGTGAATTCTACCTCTCGCCGTGGGGGTAGTCCTGGAAGCTCTTCTGGAAATACATCTGGATAGTTTCGAACTACGGGAATATCAACCAATTCGACTGGTCGGTCAGTTGTCTTGGTCATATAACACCAATAACCAATGCATCCCTAGTTCAGTAATCTCACAGCCTTCATAGCGCTGATGACTCTCCTAGAATGATTGGGATTATCACCCCGAAAAATACACTCGACGCCATCATCAGATGTGACGGTCACCATTCGCTTACTGACCCTAAGCATGGCATTGTGACGATCCATCCAGTCGATACCCAAGATTACATCATCTTTAGGTAAATCAACCACAATCAAGTCGGACAACCACTCACGGTTGTTTATGCGAATCGGACAGTTCTGTACTTCACGACTCCCAATAATTCTTCTACCATAGGGTAGACCAATTACATAAGGTTCACAATCGGTAACATGATTCAATTGCAAACGACTCAAACAAGAAGTAGACAAAAAGGAGTGTGAAGCACCAGTATCAAAAAGAACACAAACGGGATGAGAGTGGATCTCAAGAGTACCTGCAATCATGCTGGCTTCTGGGTCATCGGCTTTCTTCATCTCGTAGACTCTGGGTTTTGCAACCTGCAAGGTGTGTACTACTTGATTTCCACGGCCCATCCCTTTGTTTGCCCCGGTAGTCTGGTAAGAAGCGGACGGAGGAGCACGTTCCTGAACAGAAGATTGTACTAGAGCAAGAGATGCTACTGGAGCACGCCCGAGTCCACCCCTGCAATAGCGAGCACGATGACCGTTCTTCCCGCAAGTGCGACAGGCAATGGCCAGCTTCGGACACTTGGAACTGATATTCCCCTAGTCCCCACAGTTATAACACACGACAGGTGAGCTGATCGCCCGAGAGTGCGTTGATTTCGGTGCCATAGGTGGCCGTTCAGAAGGATTTGGTACAGGCTGGGGCTTCTTGAACATCCCCCGGTTATTGTATCCCTGGGTCTGGTTCCTGGATCTCTTGTTGGAAAACTGAGGCTGCTTATTGGAAATCTCCTTCGCAGTAAGTTCATACTCCAAAGCCTTCTCAATAAACTCCGGTAGGGTCGTACAGTGGTGATTGAGTAGTTGCATCCTCATTCGGGGTTTAAGCCTCTTGAGGAAATATTTGATCTTATCAGCTTCCGAACGGACAACTGACGTAGCAAAAGGGAGAAGTGCTTGGAATTTTTCAGCAATCGCTAACACATCTTCATCTTCCGATGGATCGGGGTTCAGTAATTCGGACAGTTTAGCTTCACGGAGGGGTACAAGATAGTAACGATCTAGCATCATATTCTTGAATTCCTCCCAAGTACTCGCGCCATCGGCAGGCCTCACAGAAAGCCACCAAGTATGGGCACTCTTACTAAGGTAGTAGGCTGCCACAGCAACTCGATTTTCCTCTGGGCACTCCACCATCTCGAATAGTTTCTCGAAATGCTCTATCCAAAGGTACACGTCGCAGCTCGATGAGCCTTCAAAAGTCGTAGGTCGCCGCCGTGATATGTCGCTAATAATCCACCACGGTCCCGCCATGCACCGCAGGCGAGGTCTGCCCCCGCCGCTGACTCGCAGTATTCCTCTCGCATAGCTTCCATCACCGACCCATTTGGGTCATCTCGGGCCATCATGCCTTGCATCACAAAGGTAAGGATCGACACGTGCATTTTCTCCAAAGTGTGGTGTGATTGGTCCCTAGAAGGCGACCATCGCTGCGGAACTTTGTTCCACATTTGCGCGTCTGTTGGCTCGTGGTATCGGGATTCGCCTCTTCCGCGCCTCGTCCCTCTCGCCACGACCTCTCGATTCCTTTCCATACCGAAAGAATCAAGTCACAAGTACGCAAGTTATCAATCATAATTCATGCTAAGTTAATGGCAATAGGGAATTTCATATCCAACAAAGCAACAGAAGAATCACTGGCACCGCAGGTGTTACACACTCAATATCATATCAACATCAAGTCGAAACAATTCCAATCACATAATTAATTTAGGTTTTCCTCAAACAGATGAATTTTACCTCATGTTAGCAAGATGCCAAGATAAGTAAGGAGACCAATACGTCACCAATATCATGCCAGTAATCAAATTATGGCTCATGAGAACATACCGTATTCGACGGGTCAGGCGCTTGCATAGGTTACACGTGGCACGGAGGTTTCTTGATGCTATTTTAATTCTACAATGACTCAAAATAAAAACACACTCTCCGATACCATCTTCTGTAACAACCCAAGAACGGTGGCTATTACAGTGCCGTGGACCCCTACCGGGACCCATCAGGCGATATCACGATATACACTTACAACTTGACAACGTGGCACCGTACCACCATATTTATCAAAACCCCGATGTGGAGTATAAGTTATACATGTCTTTAATACGAGCAAACGTACACAGGATCCAAATTCGCATGTACCATATGACGATGGGCAATACCTAACAGATTATAGTACATTCATCCGACACAAAGTAAAATGAAAATCACAATAAAACATAACCGAACATCAAAAGACTCGGCCCCCCCGAAATAGCATCCTTCAAAACCCTCTGTCGCCATTGTGCTCCTCCTGTGCCTTGCCCTTTCCTCGCCCTGAAATACAAGTATTTCGCCCCAACCACAGGGTCAGCTATACATGATAATAATTCTCATGACATTATACAATTTATATATATATACGAATTTCAAAGAAAACAATCGACTACTGAATATACCCTGCAGGCATATAAACAGTCAGTCCCAACTGTCGAACATAACCAAATATACGAAAGACCATATAATATGGCTCAAGACGGACGTCACAGTGCGCCCGATCCGGAAATGTGTCCGTGCACATGTCCACCCCGTATACGGAATCCAAAATATATGTGGGACGATGTACCTAATTAGCCTCACGAACTACGTCTCGTGTGCACGATCTATATGCGGAAAACATCCACGCATGATCATCAAGTGCCCGGCTAAAAATCCTACACATAACCAATCGACACGCAGATATGACTCCATAGATGTCACGATACAACATGACAACGAAACTCAACGAATTACACCTTTATCAAGGAATCGAACGACTCACCGAAGTGTCAACAAAGCTCAAAAGGACCAACGGTAACAAGAACGGTAATTTCAGGTATATCATCCCAACACCATGATAATACGATCAAGGGCATCACCATATCACGAGTCATAGATTATCAGAACATTTCATACACACGAAACGCATAATAATCACAATAATTCAACCATCATTATAACCAAGCAAGATAACTTGCCTCAATTCCGTAGATGAATAATCCTTCTTTGAATGGTCAAACGAACGGTATCCCCGTCTAACAATACTCACGTGAACAAGCAACCTTGAATGAAATGTAATTCATTCAACAACACATTCGTACGATAACGGTATCCTTACATAAACAATATTCGTAAATTTACTTGAATAAATCAATTATCCTATTGATCACTTTAATGTTCCAATTACAAATCATCATATGTTTATCATGTTCATTCGCATATTCTAACATTAATGTCAAATACTTGAAGTCCAAATTATTACCAATATAACATTGTGAAAACATCTTTTCAAATCATGGGCACTTCCGATTACGATATAAGTTTGTGTTTAATTACGTTCTTCATTATTTTACCAACAATTACATTAAAACCGATTCCTATATGAAAGCATAAGTTCAAGTTTTTAGTGAACTAAGAACATCATCTTAATTTACTTCTCCTAACACACACGGATTAATGAAATGGAATTCGGCTACTCATCTACCGCATTTGTATCACCATATTCACTACAATCATCTTAAGAACATTATCAACATATTAATATAGTGATTAACACCCTTTGAAGTTATCAACGAAATCGAGTAACTTGAACATATGAAGATTACAACTTCCTTCTATCAAAATCCATTGTTTTACTTTTGAAGAATTATTAAAAGCCTAGTTATATCATTGGATACTTGGAATTCTAAATGTAACTTCATCCCATCTTGTGAAAATTATCTTCAAAGGGTTAACATAATTCTTCCAACAATTTATTACGAAGGTATTGGTTTTAGAGGCCAAAATTATGGTTCCATATTACCTTCAAGAATCAATCGAATGTTCAAGACAAGATTAGTATCTCTCCCCTCTAATCATTAAGGATTTCATCCCTAACATGTTCCTAGAGTTGAGACTATAATCAACTTCCGATTATCATGTTATAAATCAGGTTTTATCTGTCATTATCAACACAACCATATTATGAAGTTATTATACATGAAGAAGTAATACTAATACCCCTAAATGTTGATCTTCACTTAGTTTGAGCATGATTTAATCAACTTATCAAGTTTATACTAGCTTAAACTAACATTATGTGAAGTGTTTATATACTAACATCATCATAAGAATAGATTTAATATGAGTTAAAGAAAGACCAACCTCAAAATGAAGAACAACACCAACACATCAAGGGACACACTTCAATCTCCTAATCTCCAAGTCACAAACCAAGTGCTGAAGCTCCAACACAAGTTAGAAGGGCTAGAAATGGAGTTGGCAGGGAAGGGAATCGTTTTCTCAGTGGGGAGGTTGAAAGGGTCGAGCAGGAAATGAAAGGAAGTCATATTTTTATAACCTGAACTCAGCATTACGTACGTTAAAGAGAGGGGGTTAACGTACGTTAAAGCCCTTACGTACGTAATCTCATGAACATTACATACGTAATCAATTTCATCAGATCTTTCTGACTTAAAACACGCAAATCGTTACGTACGTAAATATATAACTATTACGTACGCAATAGCCATTGACTTGGCTGTCGCGATCGACTCCCGACCACTGACCCCCGTTCGGTCCCACCCGCCGAAAGACGGGATATTGATAGATCTCTCGCATTACGTACGTTAACATATGAATGTTACGTACGTAAGGCTACGTACATAGCGTACGTTAAGAAGATAGGTTAACGTACGTTAAGTTCTATAACAAGCATAAATGGAATTCTCCCAATATCACCCAACAATTAATATAATATGAATGACCATGATTCCAACTTAACATAATTCGTCGATATACTTGCTACAACAATACAGTTATGGTGCGAAAATACTTGGTTTAAATCAGAAAATACAATAGTAAAGGTGAGGGTATTACACTAAGCTCCGATACCATATTCTGTAACACCCCCAGAGCCATCCAGGAATATTACAACGCCGTGGGCCCCGAGATGGAACCCACAAGGCTGAAGGAAATTTTCGCAAATATTTTACAAATGCCTAAGAGGCGAATGACGGTACTATCTTTAAAAAAACATTCGAAGACTTAATAAAATCCGTTTATCAAAACCGTCGTAAAATCTCATTTGAGTCCGGTTTATCGATCCCACGAGGAAGTTAGGTTATATATTGAATTATACACTATTTAACTATTTGTTATAGAGATTTATATGATTGAAACACACAATTTAAGAGTTTGGTTTGACAATTACAAAGAAATTGCAATAATAGTTCTAATATTCAAGGAAATGAAAGATTGCACTAATAATAGATTAATAAAAGATAAAATGAAATAGTTGGGATTATAAACTTAGTTCATCATTAGTTATAGAAGATGTATAGGAGATAATAAGATGAATTTACTTATTATGTTGTGTAGATTCAATTTTCCTTAAAAAGACGGTTCCTCTTTCGAATGTCAAAACGCCCCTTATATATTAAATTAGTCCACTATATTTCTATGTTGATTAGCTTCAATACATAGCATTAGATTTTATGAAAATAACTCAAAGAATCATCTAAGGTCTAGAGGTATATTTCTATCCCCTAGAACAACTTAGAGTGAAGATCATTTGATCTAATCAAACATATTTTCTTTCGAAACATATGAAGACCATAAATATCGTCATTTATTGGCCAAATAAATAAAGGTTGGTAAAACAATGGAAATCACACACAATAATAAGTAATTCATAATATATCTTTATACAAACTTAAATAACATGACTAACCTTGTTTATAATCCCAACTTAAGTAACTTAGCCCATTAAGAGGTTATTCAAAATATTACAATCTTGAGTGGTCATTAATAGTTGAAAAAGGGAAAGAATTGATCCTAACTCCCTTAGTAGATAAAGGAGAAAGAAGCAATAAACTCCCTCAACAACATAAGCTAAACCACACTTACACAAATCACTCAAGAACACAAGTGTGTTCTTCACACAAAAAGAAAAAGTATTACAAAGTGAGAAAATAATAAGATGAATGATGAATAATGATGGATCTAAGTGGTCTATTTATACACCTAAAGTCATCTAATAGTTCCAGAACTCCAGCCATCCCCTCAATAATAAACCAAAAGTATAAAAAATTAGACAACGATCACAATCTGACAAGAGTTATGGCCGTAACATTGAGGAGTTACGGCCGTAACTATGATGACTTACGGCCGTAAAATTGAGGAGTTACGCCGTAACATGGCTTCGTAAATTTGTATTTTTGTGAGTTACGCCCGTACACGCCCGTATGGAGTTTCAAACTTCATTTTCAGCCCAGAATTTCTTAGACTTTGCGTTTTTGCCCCAAATCTTATTGGGATGATAACTTTTGATATATAAGTCTGATTTTAAATCCGGAAAGACTGCCGAACTCGTCTCGAAAATGTAACACCCCCAATCCGCTCAGGGATATTACACGCCGTAGAACCTTTCCTCAAGGATCTACCAGGCTGGTAACGACATATAACAACTCAACCATGCCTTTAAGGCTAAAATGACTCAGTAGACCGATTTGGTCTTTCAACAAATACATACAACTCAAATACAACTCATGCCCACGCAGGGGTCAGAATACAACCACACCCGTACAACGGGAAAATATAGCAGCGGAAAAATAGAGTACAACTGAACCAATAAACAAAGTACGATTCCTCATGTGATTAGTATCGATCATCTTTCATCATTGTAATACCACCAGTATTACATGCTTTTTCACTTTGGGCGCTCACGTCCATTTCTTCTGTTTGATGAATAAATGTACTCCATTGCAATAAAACATATTTTGTATAATACGGTTGTACTGTATTGTTCGCATCTGTTATTCGTGTATTGTGATGGTATGATGATTGACGAACTTTCAGTGACATACCTCGATGTCGTTAGGTAATTATCGGTGCGAATATGACGGTGGCCAACGTCTTGTTCCCCGAGAGATTTCATTTACATGGAGAGGGAGTCGTGTCATAAGAAATTAGTGTGATAATAATTTAGCAACAAAACTGCCCTTTACGTACGTTATACTCCGAGTCATTACGCACGCTATATATGAGTCATTACGTACGTTAAATATCGGCCCTTACGTACGTAACATCAGTCTTCGGTCTTCGGACAGGAATCTTCGTCAGGTAGTACGCATGCAGACCAACTTTCGGCGTGATTGCGACAGGCAAGTCAACGAGGTGTTACGTACGTTAACCCGATTTCGTTACGTACGTAACGATGTGGGTAAATCGTTCTAGCGAGTTTCTTACGTACGTTAATATTTTGCCATAACGTACGTAAAGTCTCTTATGTACGTAAACCGTCAGGCATAACGTACGTAAGAGAAATCTGAGTTTATAAAAGAACACTTTGCCTTTCATTTCTTCCATCCCAAAAATCATTCTTCTTCCTTGTACACTACTCTCCACCATCCTTGAACCAATTCTAACCTCCCAATTCAAGTGCTATCCTATTAGAGTACGTTAATCAAGCTTCGGGGAATGTCTTGAAGGTGTTATCCTCTCGTTCTCCTTCGTCCACTGTCGTTTTTCATCATCTTCTGTCAGTAAAGGTAAGTTATCCAACCTTGAACTCATTTTGGTATTGTTTAGTAAGTTATAGTAAACCTCGGATGCCTTGGGTAGCTTAGAACCCTCACTAATAATCGAACAGGTATATTTACTATCGCAATTGTTAATCGATATCCATCAAAGCTAGAAAGTGGAATGAATAATAGTAGAACTCATAATCATATTGCTAATCACCAACTTCTCGGAATCATCTTGAAGGATTTCATGTATAACCGTATTATCATGTTGAATAAAACCGTTAATGAATCCTTGATGAACCTACCGACAATTTCTAGCCGTATAGATACCGAAACATGTTAAGATGATGGATTAATCGTTCTAGGCTTGCATATTAAGACAACGATGAAATCTTGGTGATTGTTGGTTACAATTAACTAGGAATGTTGTGTTAGAACACTATTGTTTAGCGGAAGGATAAATTGTAAAGAATGTTGCCGAACCTAAGAAATTAATGGCACGCATTATGGTTAAAAATGGAGAAATTCGATTCCGAAATCATAAGCAACTAGGATAGGGTTCTAACAGGCGGGAGGGGGAGGAACGTCGTTGATCCTCATTTTTATCATAAGATGTTAATCGACAAACATGTAATAGGTCGGATTTCCAAGTGCGATCGTTCAAGCCATTGCCTTGTCAAGAAATAACTCTCGTCGGATTTGAGGCAAGTGAATCTTGCTCAGACTTTACGGCTTATAATTTTAGAAATAGTAAATGTTACTATTGTGGAATGGTGCTCTTACGATTATCTTGTCTGTAGTGTTCCCGAGTAGATACTACCGTGACCCTTGGCCGCGGCCTTGGGAGTTTTCTTGTTGGACCGTGTTGCGGGATAAAACCTGAATGGTACCCACGTCCGGAGTATTCCTGTGTAGATACTTCCGTGACCCTTGGTTGCGACCTTGGGAGTTTATGTGCTGATAAAAGGAATAACATGGAACATTCGGTGATAACCTTATTCCTCGAAATTATTAGATTTTACCTTTGAGTTTGGTTTGGATTGTTTCTGACCTAGGTTACTGGCACGACATGTCGTGCCAGGTAAATTTGTTGAATTTGTGCAGGACACCCCCGAAGGTTACGGCCAGGTATTAGCTGTGTTGGAAGAAGGCCTGTTAATTTCTTAAATCAATTTGAACATTCCACGTTGTGTAATAACCGTATGTACGGACACTATTTGCTTTTGTACTTTGGGTCGTACGAATACTTTCATAATTACTTCCGTATATTACCACTTTTAATAAATATTTTAGAAAATATTTTCAAAAGCTTGCCTTGTGGGTCCCTCACGGGATCCACGGCACTATGGCGTCCCGGTTCATTTTGGGGGCGTTACAGAAAATGGTATCGGAGCCAAACACTTACGTGGAAAGTTTTACCAAAAATATTTTGAAAACGTTTTGCCTTCAAAGTCCAACACTTCTGACGACCGTAACTCCTCGAGGGATGTCGAGGTAAAATACACGTAAATTCTTAAGGATCAAGTATGATGTTTGGATTCAGTAAGAACTCAGAGAATGTTTGCATTAAACTAACCTGTTAGATTGAACGAACATCACCAATGGCACGTCGAGGAGCTAGAAGAAACGTGAATGACGCACAAGGTTCCATTATGAACCAGCAGGAGGACAGAAACACCGGAGAAACTAATCCAGCCGGAAATCAACCACCACCTGTTAATCAGAACGAACAGGAAGCGGAAAATCAGAACAATGGGGGATTTGATCTAACCTTCGTTCAGACTCTCGCCCAGGCCATTGCTATGGGAATCGCTCAGGTCAACCGGGCAGAACAAGTACCAGTCATTAACATAGAAGAGAACACCGGGAAGGACCGTTGGCTGGGAGAAATGCTGAAGGCCAGACCGCCATTATTCGACGGTCGTGGATAAGCACGTGGACGATGGATCTCGGAGATGGAGATCGCCGAGGTGATCGGCCGCCCAGAAACCGAAAAGTGCCACTCGGGATCAACCACTCTCCGTGACACCGCACTCGATGGTGGAGGACCTATAAGCCAAAGGACAATAGTCGGATGGCCCGAGTTTTCCAAACTATTGAGAGACGAGTACTGCCCCCGATCACTCAAACCGCACGAGCGGAGTTTCTTCAGCCATAGGCCTCAAAATTTGACAAGATCGTAAATCATTCGGGCATACAGACCGAGCTAAGCTATGTCGCATGATGGTTCCATCCGAAGACCCGAATTTGTCACCTTGCTCAACGGTTGTGAGGATGTTCAACGCTATGCGGCGGGGTTTCATTGCACCACGTTGAGGGCATATGAGGACGTGGTCACAAAGATACGCCAAGACGGTTGTCGATTCGGATGCCGGCACAACCAAAAGAAGCGTAAGACAAAGAATCACCCGGAGCACCAGCAGAGTGAATTTGGGAATCGGGTTCCTCCAAATCAACAGCCTTCCCCAACAGAAAGGAACATCCGACGGCCTTCTCGCCGTAGTCGTTTCAATTGTGGCATAGCAGGCATACCATGAGTCGTTGTCGTAAAGCATCGACAAAGTGCTTTTCATGCGGAAGGGGTGGGCACATGTCTCGCCATCGTTCTCGGATCAAACCTACACCAAACCCAGCCTCTCGTAGTCAACAAGGCTCTGCATGCACATCCATAGCGTCCGCCATGTCCGACTACCGATCTCCACCTCACCAATCTCCTCTACACGGTGCCGAAGAGGACGTGGTTGCGGGGAGGTATCGCACCCTCCTGGGACACCGCCGTCCCGCGTGTTCGAACTAAGGGCTACCGACGACTGCACTACTCCCGCTGCCTCGTACACTCCTTATTAAATCTCAGCCTGTTCATGTACTGTTTGATACGGGAGCAACCCACTCGTTTATATCCGTAGAATGTGTTAACCGTTTGCATCTCCCTTGTGTACCCTGTGAGTCCTTTACTGTTAAACTACCCGAGGGTAGCAGGGTGGAGGGTAACTTGGAAGTTCGAAACTGTCCGATTCGTATCAATAATCTGGGCTGGACAGCTAATCTCATGGTCTTTCCACTCTAAAACGAAGATGTGATTTTAGGTATGGACTGGATGACGATGCACAAGACGGTATTGGATACCTATCACTTGACCGTTTCTATTACGACCCATGACAGTGCCACTCACACAATTAGAGGCCGAGAGCACTTCAGTACTAAAGGGTCCCTCAGTCTCCTTTCAGCAGTAGTATCTCATGATAATCGAGGAGCGTATTACTGGTGCTATATTCTTCAGGAGGGCACGTCACAATTGTCGGTTGCTAACATTCCTGTAGTAAGCGAATTTCCGGACATATTCCCCGACGAACTACCTGAATTGCCACCACACAGAGAGGTCGATCTCTCAATCGAACTTGAGCCAGGAACGACGCCTATCTCCAAGGGACCATACAGGATGGCACCAGCCGAAATGAAGGAACTAAAGTCACAACTCGATGAATTGCTAAGAAAGGGGCTCATTCGTCCAAGTACTTAGCCATGGGGTGCGCCAGTTCTTTTTGTGAAGAAAAAGGACCGCTCTCTGCGCCTGTGTATCGATTACAGGGAACTTAATAAGGTCACTATTAAGAACCGTTACCCACTTCCAAGGATTG
Organism: Orobanche coerulescens; assembly: GCA_033398695.1. Taxonomy (NCBI): domain Eukaryota; kingdom Viridiplantae; phylum Streptophyta; class Magnoliopsida; order Lamiales; family Orobanchaceae; genus Orobanche; species Orobanche coerulescens. The sequence goes on along the minus strand of CM065802.1, from coordinate 189,789,079 downwards.
ATGATTTACTGGACCAACTGCAAGGGGCAACTGTGTTTTCAAAGATCGACTTACGTTCGGGATATCACCAATTGAGAATTCGAGAGGAGGATTTTCCTAAGACCGCATTTCGATCGAGATATGGGCACTACGAGTACATGGTGGTGTCGTTTGGTCTGACTAATGCTCCAGCCATTTTTATGAATTGATGAACAGGGTTCTGACAGAGTTTCTCGATAAGTGTGTGGTGGTTTTCATTGACGATATTTTAATTTATTCCCGAAGCCGATGGGAGCATGAGGAACACTTGAGGCAGGTGTTGAGCATTTTAAGGTAACATCAACTGTATGCTAAACTTTCTAAATGCGAGTTCTGGATGCCGAGGTAACCTTTGGGGCATGTGATTTCAGCAGAGGCGTTAAAGTAGACCCCGTAAGATCGAGACAGCTTATGAATTGGGAACCACCTAGAAACGTCAAAGAGGTGAGGAGTTTCGGGGTTGGCAGGATATTATCGACGGTTCGCCGAGGCCTTCTCCGTGTCGCCACCATTAACAAATCTGCTTAGGAAGAACACCAAGTTTGTCTGGACAACAGATTGTCAGGAGAGTTTCGACAAGCTAAAAAGGAAGCTTACAACTGCCCCAGTGTTGGTACTACCGCAGGGTACGGAGGGATTCGTAATATGCACCGATTCGTCTAAGCACGGGCTGGGATGTGTGTTCATGCAAAATGACAGGGTTATCGCTTACGCCTCTCGACAACTTAATCCTTATGAGGTGAACTACCCGACACATGACTTGGAACTAGCTGCAGTGGTCCACGCTCTTAAGATTTGGAGACATTACCTATATGGGGTTACCTGTAAGATCTTTACGGACCACAAGAGTTTAAAGTATATTTTCACGTAGAAAGAGTTAAATATGAGACAGAGGCGTTGGCTGGAGTTAATCAAGGATTACGATGTAGAGATTCTATATCAGCCTGGAAATGCCAACGTCGTAGCAGACGCATTGAGTCGGAAAACTGCGCAGGAGGTGACACTGTCTGGTTTGACAGTACAGCTGGAGTTGCAGCAAGATCTCAGGAGAAATGACATTGAAGTGTGAATACAACACCGCCAGGGACAGTTGTGCTCGACTGATATTCGCTCGTCTCTGCTGGACGAGATACGCCTAGCACAGATGGAGGATCCGGAACTTCGTACGATCGGCGCAAAGGCCGAAGGGGGAGTTATTTCAGACTACAGGATCCAAGGGGGCTTAGTTAGATTCAAGAACAGGATTTGCATTCCACCTAATGACGAGCTTAAGCAAACTATACTCAAGGAAGCTCATTCTACTCCCTATTCGATACATCCCGGGGCGAGCAAAATATACAAAGACCTGCGAAAGAGTTTCTGGTGGAAGAATATGAAGCAGGAGGTAGCAAGGTTTGTCGCTCGATGTATGATATGTCAACAGGTGAAGATTGAACACCGTAGACCGGCCGGAATCATGCAGCCCTTACCCATTCCGGAATGAAAATGGGAGAGCATATCAATGGACTTTGTCACCAAGTTACCAGTGACGGCAGGGGGAAAGGACACGATATGGGTTATTGTAGACCGACTGACAAAGTCAGCACACTTCATTCCAATTCAGGAGGCCATCGGAACGGAATTGCTGGCTACCATCTTTGTTCAGGAAATTGTGAGATTACATGGCGTTCCCTCGGGGATTATTTCGGATAGAGACACTAGATATGTGTCCCGCTCGAAGGTCAGCCCACTGTGCCATGGGTACTCAATCGCATTTCAAGATCGCCTATCACCCTCAAACGGATGGACAAACAACGCACCATACATACTGGAAGATATGTTGAGAGCATGTGTACTCGATTGGGCAAGGATCGGCTAAACACCTCTCGCTTAGCGAGTTTTCGTACAACAACATGGCATGCAAGTATAGGCATGGCCCCTTTGAGGCCTTGTATGGTAGAAAGTGCAAGTCTCCCTATGTTGGGACGATGCATCCGATGTCGTCGCCACCGAGTTGGATCTAATCCAGAATCTATTAAGAAGATATCCATTGTTCGAAAACACATGTTGGCAAGCAGAGTCGCCAAAAGTCTTATGCTATGGACCGGCAACACCGTTGGAATTTATTATGGGGATCATGTTTGGGTTAAAGTATCGCCAATGCGGGCATTCGACGCTTTGGCCGTAAGGGCAAACTAAGCCCGAGATTTATCGCCTGCTCGAATATCGACCGAGTCGGTAGACTCGCTTATCGGCTAGCATTACCACCATCGTTAGACGGAGTGCATAATGTCTTCCACGTCTCCCAGCTGAGAAAGTATGTGTACGATCCTAGCCACAAGATCAACTTCGAGGAAGTAGAGATTTCCAATGATGCTACCTTTAGGGAAGTTCCAACAGCGATTTTGGATCGACGCGTAAAGACACTAAGGAACAAGAACATACCCCTTGTTAAAGTTCAGTGGTCGCACCACGGTACGGAAGAAGCAACTTGGGAGACCGAGGCGAGCATGAGAGAGAATCATCCCGAGTTATTTTCTTAGTTTCGGGACGAAACTATTTTTGAGGGGGGTGGTATTTAATACCACCAGTATTACATGCTTTTTCACTTTGGGCGCTCACGTCCATTTCTTCTGTTTGATGAATAAATGTACTCCATTGCAATAAAACATATTTTGTATAATATGGTTGTACTGTATTGTTCGCATCTGTTATTCGTGTATTGTGATGGTATGATGATTGACGAACTTTCAGTGACATACCTCGATGTCGTTAGGTAATTATCGGTGCGAATATGACGGTGGCCAACGTCTTGTTCCCCGAGAGATTTCCAGACGACATGGAGAGGGAGTCGTGTCATAAGAAATTAGTGTGATAATAATTTAGCAACAAAACTGCCCTTTACGTACGTTATACTCCGAGTCATTACGCACGCTATATATGAGTCATTACGTACGTTAAATATCGGCCCTTACGTACGTAACATCAGTCTTCAGTCTTCGGACAGGAATCTTCGTCAGGTAGTACGCATGCCGACCAACTTTCGGCGTGATTGCGACAGGCAAGTCAACGAGGTGTTACGTACGTTAACCCGATTTCGTTACGTACGTAACGATGTGGGTAAATCGTTCCAGCAAGTTTCTTACGTACGTTAATATTTTGCCATAACGTACGTAAAGTCTCTTACGTACGTAAACCGTCAGGCATAACGTACGTAAGAGAAATCTGAGTTTATAAAAGAACACTTTGCCTTTCATTTCTTCCGTCCCAAAAACCATTCTTCTTCCTTGTACACTGCTCTCCACCATCCTTGAACGAATTCTAACCTCCCAATTCAAGTGCTATCCTATTAGAGTACGTTAATCAAGCTTCGGGGATGGTCTTTAAGGTGTTATCCTCTCGTTCTCCTTCATCTACCATCGTTCTTCATCATCTTCTGTCAGTAAAGGTAAGTTATCCAACCTTGAACTCATTTCAGTATTGTTTAGTAAGTTATAGTAAACCTCGGATGCCTTGGGTAGCTTAGAACCCTCAGTAATAATCGAACAGGTATATTTACTATCGCAATTGTTAGTCGATATCCATCAAAGCTAGAAAGTGGAATGAATAATAGTAGAACTCATAATCATATTGCTAATCACCAACTTCTCGGAATCATCTTGAAGGATTTCATGTATAACCGTATTATCATGTTGAATAAAACCGTTAATGAATCCTTGATGAACCTACCGACAATTTCTAGCCGTATAGATACCGAAACATATTAAGATGATGGATTAATCGTTCTAGGCTTGCATATTAAGACAACGATGAAATCTTGGTGATTGTTGGTTACAATTAACTAGGAATGTTGTGTTAGAACACTATTGTTTAGCGGAAGGATAACTTGTAAAGAATGTTGCCGAACCTAAGAAATTAATGGCACGCATTATGGTTAAAAATGGAGAAATTCGATTCCGACATCATAAGCAACTAGGATAGGGTTCTAACAGGCGGGAGGGGGAGGAACGTCGTTGATCCTCATTGTTATCATAAGATGTTAATCGACAAACATGTAATAGGTCGGATTTCCAAGTGCGATCTTTCAAGCCATTGCCTTGTCAAGAAATAACTCTCGTCGGATTTGAGGCAAGTGAATCTTGCTCAGACTTTACGGCTTATAATTTTAGACATAGTAAATGTTACTATTGTGTAATGGTGCTCTTACGATTATCTTGTCCGGAGTATTCCCGAGTAGATACTACCGTGACCCTTGGCCGCGGCCTTGGGAGTTTTCTTGTTGGACCGTGTTGCGGGATAAAACCTGAATGGTACCCACGTCCGGAGTATTCCTGTGTAGATACTTCCGTGACCCTTGGTTGTGACCTTGGGAGTTTATGTGCTGATAAAATGAATAACATGGAACATTCGGTGATAACCTTATTCCTCAAAATTATTAGATTTTACCTTTGAGTTTGGTTTGGATTGTTTCTGACCTAGGATACTGGCACGACATGTCGTGCCAGGTAAATTTGTTGAATTTGTGCAGGACACCCCCGAAGGTTACGGCCAGGCATGAGCTGTGTTGGAAGAAGGCCTGTTAATTTCTTAAATCAATTTGAACATTCCACGTTGTGTAATAACCGTATGTACGGACACTATTTGCTTTTGTACTTTGGGTCGCATTTAATACTTTCATAATTACTTCCGTATATTACCACTTTTAATAAATATTTTAGAAAATATTTTCAAAAGCTTGCCTTGTGGGTCCCTCACGGGATCCACGGCACTGTGGCGTCCCGGTTCATTTTGGGGCGTTACAATCATCCTTCGTGCCGACCCTGTGTTATGCTCCAAAACCTGAATGCAAAAACAGACATACACCCCCCGAATACTCGGGGGTTAGCAAAACTCCACTGTTTTGCTAGTGCAAGAACAAAGCGCAAATACGAGCCATACCATTCACATTCCACGAATAACAATAACCAAGGATCCTCAAAGATCCAAACGAAACGAAAAGTAGTTCCCGAGGCAAGAGTTTGAGAAAACATTTCAAAATCGAAATATCATGAATCAATGGAAGTAATTTATAAAACGGTTTAGAATGCCATCGAGAGTTTTAATAGAAAACAATTTAGGATTATCAAATCCTACTTTTCAAAATCCAAAAGATAAAAGGGGTCACCGCCCCAAAGGTTTACTTTCCGAAAAATGACATTTACCAAACCGTTGGAATTTTAGCCCCAAATCCGTAAAATGACTTTTACAAAACCATTGGGATTTTAGCCCCAAATCCGTAAAATGACTTCTACAAAACCATTGGGATTTTAGCCCCAAATCTCATCAACTTACAGTACACAAGAACGACCACAAGGTTCGTCTCCCAACATCAAAATCCACAAATAAAGGATTTAAAACAAACAACAAAATACTCTAGTGCCATCCTAGCCAAGTAAGCCAAACGAACAACTTACCTCTTACACACCTAGTCAATGCATGCAATCATGAAAACCGTTCAAAAGCACTCATTTCCCGAAATGCCAATATCCAATCACATTTGCAAAATGCACCACAATTAACCGCGGACCCACAGCTTCGTGGATCCCTACCGAGACCCCGTCGGATCTAACCTGTAATACCCGAGATTTCTGATATGTATTTGGAACTTGTGATATTATAATTGTTGCACTTTAATCTGAGTATTATTCTCCGTATCTCATAGTCCGGTGATGTTGGGCGTATGATTTCATGATTGTGATTTAAAATTTGTGATTCTGCGCATGTAGCGCACGCTATCGTCTATGTGTAGCGTACTGTCACGGGGTTGGGTTTGAGCACTCGAAAGCTCCTCGGACCCGTGCGGCACTAGACTAGAATTGCCTCGATCTAGCTAGTAAGCCTAACTCGCTCGGTTGCTAAGTATGTAAGAAGGGGTTTGAACACTTGGGAGTTGAGAGTAAAACACTTCACTATTTCACAAACACTTTACAAGTACAAGAATGTTGAGTCTTTGAGGGTTGGTTGCAAATGAGCCTCCCCCTTACCTATTTATACTACTCCTAGGACCTAGAAACTTCTATGCCACCTCCTCATTTGGAGGACTCTAGAACATCCTATACAATCCACACACTTCTATCCTATTCTAGAACCTATCTCTAGAATTATCCACACAAGTCTACACATACAATACTTACAAACACAAGTCTAGAGTATTCTACAAGTACAAGACCAAGTACAATCTAAAATACTCCACAACCTTCAAGTGCTACATCCTTCTAGGAGGGTCCTAGAAGGTTCTTCCATCACCCCGGGCGCCCGGCCCGTCTCTGTCCGTCCCGGCCCGCATCGGCCCGTCCCGGCCCGCACCGGCCCGTCTCGGCCCGAACATCTGGGCCCGTCTCTAAAATGTTCCAGACTCTTCCCGAACCTCCTGGACCAAGCCGGTCCGCTTCTAGTTGCTTCCGGTCGAGTCTTTCCTGCTGAGTGGCTCCTCAGCTTTTCAATGTCTACTGCCCCCACAAGGCTTTTTCCGTCTAAGCCTATTATAGGGGGAAGGGTCTCTCTCGCACCTCGCGCGCGCTCCAAGACGCCGGCCGCCCGGCATCCCACGCCCGCGTCCGGCCGCCCAACTCGAGTCCTGTTCCCAGACTCGGCCTTGTCCCGTCGTGCCTTGTCCCACACGACTGCTGCTCGCCCGACCTTGCCCGCGTCCCCTGCGCCGTCGGACAGTCCCGGACATGTCCCGTCCGCAATGCCCCTTGGGCGATCCGCTTCCCATAGCGGCGTCCGTGCTCCTCCCACAACTTACTCGCGTGACTCTCCGTCCGGTCACGCCGTCCTGAAGGCTGACTCTTCACATGCAGCCCGATGCCATCCATGGCGTCCTGCTCGTGCCGGTCCCTCGGCACCCTGTGCGAACATCTGCGCACACATGTCTCGTTGTCGACTGTCGGCCGTGACATTCTCCCCCGCCCATTTCGTCGACGTCCTCGGCGACGTGGCGGCCCCTCGATGAACCGAACTGCTCCAAGGTGGTAACTCGGCTCCTCCTCAAGCTTCCTCACGTACTTGAGTGCCGACATGGCTTGTCTCGAAGGCTCTGTGGTCAAGCGTATTTCCTGCAGCTTGGCTTGATCACACACGTACAGCGCCCTCTTGTGCGGAACAACACCAACATTATTCTTCCTCAGGAAGTCCATGCCCAGTATTATGTCCCGATCATCCATGCTCGTCACCTTGAAGTGCACGCGCGGTTCCCACGTGCCTATCTTTAGTCGCACCCCATTGGCGACCCCTGTGACTCGAACGGGTGGTGCATTATTCGACTTCATCCAGCCCCGTCCCTCGATGACCTGAAGCCCCAACCTCTGTGCTTCAGCCTCGTCAATGTAGTTGTAATCGGCCCCTGTGTCGACCAACGCCTTGACGGGTTTCCCATTGATCAGCCCCGTCGCATACATCAAGTTTCCTTCAAGCGGTGCTCCGTCCCGCGATGCCATCCCTATGGCTGAGTTCAACACCTGAAGCGCCATCGATGTCCCATCACCCTCGGCATCGTCCCATGCCTTGGTGTACTCCATGGCGGCTACCCTCGGAAACTTCGAGCATTGCCTCGTCGAATGCTCCGTGCTCCAGCAAATTTTACATTTCTTCTTCTTCGGACACGCTGCTACGAGATGGTCTGCACTCCCGCACCCATGGCAAGTCCGAGTCCACCCTGACTGCTTGCCGTCCTTGGGCCTGGCCATCCTCGCGCCCCTATCCGCATTACCCTGGTACGACTTGTCTTGCGTACCGATGCCGTCCTCGTCCCTCCTGGACTTTCGGCTCTCCCCGGCTGGTTTCAACTCGATCAGCCGTCTCCAGGGACGGGAGTTCCGAAGCCCGTGCGGCGTCCCAGGGGCCCTCTCACCCCGGGACCAGCCTATCCCTCATAGCATGCCAACTGGTTTCGCCCTGCCATGGGCTCATCAGGGAGACGGCATTAGTCCCCTACCAGTTGTGCCCTACCAGCAACGATCCCCTTCATAGTCAAGTCCTCGACTAGCGACAAGCTCTCCGGACTAAACTGGGTCGGCATGCCTGACTCGGCCAGACCGATGCATCCGGGCAAACAACGCCTTAACGCTAATGTCGCCCCCTTTACCCCACTTGTGTCAAGCTAACTAGAAAGCATGCCTCATTTGGACGGTCAACACAGAAACGACATATCGGGTCGTGACATCCTCCCCCACTCAAATCGCAGCACGTCCTCGTGCTGGGGAAGAATGTTTCTTTCCGCACACTGTATTGTCCCACGCACACAAAACGATCGTGGCCATTCACATACAGCACCATACCCTTGATGGATAGGCTCTTCACTCGCGCGCCTCGCGCTAGACCGCAGTGCGCCACGCACATACCGCATCACCAATCGACATCAACCTTCACCCTACGCGCTTCCTGGCGTTAGTACCTCGGTTGAACGGCATTCCCTCACCGCTGCATTTTTCCCGCATGTCGAGGTTCCCACAGTGGCCCACGATGATCCACGCTCTTACACCCCGGTCACCGAAAGGTGGAGCTACCAAAAGTGCGCAATACAAGTGTGTCCACATTCCGGACCGTCTGATCTCACAAGCCTAGGACCACCTCTCATTCCGGCATAGAATCGGTTCATGTTCTCCACCTAGAAGCCTTGTCAGGAGCCGCACTTTGTCCGTGTCCTCTTTGCACCGGCGTTCACTCCCCGCCCTCATCGGTTTCGGCAGAACTTGACCACACCCGAACCATGCCGTACTGAGAGAGGTTTCGGCTCCGATACCATTTGTCACGGGACGGGAGTTCCGAAGCCCGTGCGGCGTCCCAGGGGCCCTCTCACCCCGGGACCAGCCTATCCCTCATAGCATGCCAACTGGTTTCGCCCTGCCATGGGCTCATCAGGGAGACGGCATTAGTCCCCGACCAGTTGTGCCCTACTAGCAACGATCCCCTTCATAGTCAAGTCCTTGACTAGCGACAAGCTCTCCGGACTAAACCGGGTCGGCATGCCTGACTCGGCCAGACCGATGCATCCGGGCAAACAACGCCTTAACGCTAATGTCGCCCCCTTTACCCCACTTGTGGCAAGCTAACTAGAAGGCACGCCTCATTTGGACGGTCAACACAGACACGACATATCGGGTCGTGACAGTACGCTAACATGGATCCATAGCGCACGCTACAAAGGATCATTAGCACACGCTATACGTGGTCAATATGATTGAGACGTGTGGTAGGTGAGATCAGGCCGGGGATCTTGGTCGAATTGTGTCGGGATGAACCTGGACGGCTTTCGGGAAAAGCCAAGTCAACGCCTTAGCACACGCTACTGGCATGTGAATAGCGCACGCTAAGTGCTGAGTACAGTGAAGTCGGTAAGACGTTAGCGCACGCTACGAGTATGGACTAGCGCGCGCTAATAACCATTTTCTATAAATAGGACAACATCCTTTTCGTATTTTCAGTCTTTTCTCTTCCAACATCTAAATCCTTATACTTAGAGTATTACTCTCTACATCCTAAACACTTCCCATCAGCATCCTAGCTCGTGTTGAAGATTGTAGATCATTGAGGATTGGTGTTCAAGCCTTCGACGTTGGATTGCTTCGATTTCCCCCTTGTTCTTCACTACTTTGAGGTAGGTGACTCTTCACCAATATTAGTAGTGTTCTAAGGATGTTTGATTATGCTTATCTAGTCAGTTAGATTCGTTAATAGTCGATCATCATGTGTTAGAAGGATATTTTCGACGTTTCGGCACTTATTCATCGTATAAACCTTTGAACCTTTTTAGTGTTGGAATCCAAAACGCATTCATGTATCTTCAAAACTGTTTATGACCGGTATGGGGAGAACATCAAGTTCTTATGTTTTGACATGATAGAATCGTACGTTTGGGACATGAAATGGATTGGACTTAGGATGTTTCTTGAAGATCAAAGATGAATTATGGTATTGTGATGATTATACGTACCATTGTATCTTGTAGTCGTTTAATCAGTAACAAACCGTATGAGCATGATACACACTGAGATGGCTTGTATTAACACTGAGGATTTCATGAGTCTTCATCACTTTTGGCTCAAGTTTTACCCAGTAGTGACTGCCATGCACGATTAGCGCACGCTAAGATGTATATATTAACGTGCACTATCGGGAACGAGTAACGTGCGCTACATTGGATACGTAACGTACGTTATATCATCAGGCAGGGCAGTTGGTTGTTCAGAGAAGACTGTCAGTACACAGCTAGCGCACGCTAAACCTTGTCATTTGCGTACGTTAACGGGCAGGCTTAGCGCACATTACGTATAGTACGTAGCGCGCGCTAAGTAGTTCAGACAGAATGCATTTTTAGAGCTTGCGGTCGTAAACCGGATTATTAGACGTTCGTACGACTTGAGAGGAATTCTTTATTATTTCTTAGGTTCGAGCCTTGCATAGGGGACGATCGAGGGGCGGTGGCATACGGACGCGTGTCATTTGTTGGAGTATTCCCATTCTTTCCATTCTCGAGGCAAGTATCATATGTCGAGTTCGATTTATATTGAAACTTTCATCATGCTTGTGGTTTTGTTCATGTTGTTGAATATGAGATGTATTTCTGTAATTTCTCGTTGTATTCGTTGTTATTTGTTCGTGTTGATGAACACATTGAAATGCATATATGTATGCATAATTGATTGATTTATGGTATAAATGATCCGAGGGGATCATGAGGATCTATGCTGAGGGCGCTGGATCGAATGTCCACCATGCGTTGGTCCGACGGGATCGTTATGGGGATCTATGCTGAGGGCGCTGGATCGCTGGATGGGTTTTCCACCATGCGTTGGTCCGACGGGATCATCATGGGGATCTATAGCAAGGGCGCTGGATCGCTGGATTACCCTATACTATGTTGATGGAATCGTGAGGATTCGCATCGTTGTATTCCGATGACGGAAGTCCGTTTTGCTTGTTTATGATGCATTGATGATTTATGTATTATGATACTTGTACTAGCATTGTTTTGCTAACCCCTTCGGGGGTGGACATTGTTTTGATGTTCAGGTAGCCGAGGAGCAGGGAAGCAACCACAGTTCCGACAGGACGATGAAATGGCTCAGTGATGTGGTTGATGTTTATTGTTATTGTGATTTGTCTTCTTGTTTCTTTTAGTACTCGAGTACGTTTGTTTTAATAAGGTCATTTCGATATGGTTGTATAAGTTAACTCATTTGATCGGTTGAATCAAATCTGTATTTGAACTTCAGTTGTACGATTAGATTATATTTACACTTCTTTTAAAATTAGCCTTGTAAATCCTTACCTAAAGGGTTTACGGCGCTGTAATTATTCCGAATATCTCGGGGTGTTACAGAATATGGTATCAGAGCTAAGATTCATGGATATCTTGGCAGTCGGGTTAGTTGGGTCTGTTTACGTTATTTGATTAACATCACTGCTGAGCCAGCATCGTCGTGTGGACCGTGGTTGTAAGTTTCCTAAATCTCAAATACTACCGTTTTATTTAATTTATGTTTGTGAACATTGATAGATGTACTTTTAGAAAGTTTGCCCTGGGTATTGAGTATTTGTGTTTACAGTTTGTTGAGAGGAGGTCGTGGACGCGGACGCGGACGTGGAAACGCGAGACAAGAAGATTCGGTGTCTACCCCAGAAATAACCGCTAGCCGAACGGATTCCCATTCCGGGGGACAACAGGGATCAGCAAATAATAATGTAGATCCTAACGTTCCGGGAGTGCTTCAGCAGGTGGTTGCCCAGATAAACCAGTTTGCTCAAGTTGTGGATCGCATACAGACGGCGATGGGACAGCAGCATAACGGGGATAATCGAGGAGATAGATGGCTTACGGAGGTTATCAAATTGCATCCTCCGAAATTTGACGGGTCTGCTGAGACGCATTCTTGGGATCACTGGCTGAAGGAATTAGAAAAGATTTTTGCGGGGATTAACTGTTCCAACGACAGTAAGGTTCCGGTCGCCCAGTATCTTCTGACAGGGGAGGCTTTCGACTGGTGGGAGGCCATTCGACCGGAGGAGCATAATGTTGACTGGACGGAATTTAAATTAATGATGGAAGCGCAGTATTGTCCTCGCCCAGTTAGAGAGGCCCGAGTTCGGGAGTTTTTCTCACCACAAAATTCAGAAGCATCTGTGACGGACGTGATTAAGACTTTTAATCACCTGTTGACTTATGTGCGCCACTTGGTCAGGGCCGAGGCGGAGAGGATTTTCCATTTTGACATGCAAATGAAGCCGGAAATTCAGCAATATATGTCCGGATTTGAATGTACCACTTTACGACAGTATCAGGACAAGGCGTTGGCCTATGATATGAAGGAGGCAGCAGTAGAGAAATCGACAGAAGCAAAGAAGCAGAGAGTGGCTGGCAACTTCATGGAGAATAAGAGTAGTGGGCTTCGCAGGGGCTAGTCCTCTTTTCATTCATACAGGAGGCCTCCGCATCCTTCTCGAGGAGGGAAGAAGTTCCGGGCAGCACCAACCGTTTCAGACACAGGGAAGAAATGTTATAACTGTGGCAAAGCAGGGCATATTCGACGTGACTGTTTCGCGCCTGCTGTGACCTGTTTCGAGTGTGGACAGGAAGGACATCGCGCAACATTTTGTGGGAATGCAACTAGATCTTTTGGCACTCGCACTCCTGTACCGGTTCCGAAGAACACTAGTGTAAACCAGACGCAGCAGAGCGGTTTCCCGCAGCAGAATGTTGGGAAGAGAGAGGCATCCAAATACCGGGTCCGTTCCTCCGCGTATTTACGAGATGAAGAAGGATGATCAAAACACAGCTGTTGCATCAGGTACAATTCAGATCCTTTTGCAACCAGTTAGTGTCTTGTTCGATTCAGGAGCTACGCATTCTTTTATATCTTTGAACTGTGTTAATCGTTTGAAAATCTCGTGCTTGTATAATTGTGAACCTTATGTTATGGGATTACCGAGCGGAGAGAAAATTGTGGGAACCCTAAAAGCTAGGTATTTTCCAGTGTCTATAGGAGGGAGAGATTGGCTATCGAACCTTATTGTAGTTGACATCTACGGTGACGATTTAATTCTCGGAGATGATTGGCTCAACCGTTATGGAGCTATTCTGGATTACCGAAAGAGAGTTATTTCTATCATTGCTGATGACGGATCTGAACACTTATTCCGAGGATGGAGACCGGGAAGCTCGGGAAAATTGATCAAAGCAATGAAAGCCGTGAAATTATCAAGGGGATGTCATGGACTTTGGTGTTATGCCATGAGGAAAGAGGAAGGAATGGAGCTCTCATCGATTCCAGTTGTGAATGAATTCTCCGACGTATTTCCTGACGAACTACCTGGGTTACCTCCGCAGAGAGAGGTGGAATTCACTATCGAATTAGAGCCTGGAGCCGCTCCTATTTCCAGAGCACCATACCGCATGGCGCCAACCGAGATGTATGAACTCTAGAAGCAACTCGAGGAATTGTCACAGAAGGGTTATATTCAACCTAGCGTTTCTCCTTGGGGAGCGCCCGTTCTCTTTGTTTGGAAGAAAGACGGATCCCTCCGACTGTATATTGATTACAGGGAGCTCAACAAGATGACGATCAAGAATAAGTATCCTATACCTCAGATCGACGACTTGTTTGATCAACTGCAAGGGGGAAGGGTATTCTCGAAGATTGACTTGCGATTAGGATACCATCAGTTAAGAATTAAGGAATCTGATGTACCGAAGTCTACTTTCAGGTCCCGGTACGGGCATTATGAATTTGTAGTGATGCCATTTGGACTTACCAATGCTCCTGCGGTATTCATGCAATTGATGAATCGGGTATTCTTAGAATACTTAGATAAATTTGTGGTCGTATTCATTGATGACATCTTGATATATTCGAAGGACGCATAGGAGCATGCCGAACATTTGCGTGCGGTTTTGAGCACCTTGCGGGGGGAACAGCTGTATGCAAAGCTTTCCAAATGCGAGTTCTGGCTTAGGGAAGTAACTTTCCTTGGGCATGTGATATCATCTGACGGAGTTCAGGTGGACCCGAAGAAAGTCGAAGCAATCTTGGAATGGGAAGTTCCTAGTAACGTGAAAGAAGTCCGGAGTTTCCTAGGACTTGCTGGATATTATCGCCGCTTTGTAGAGGGATTTTCCAAAATTTCTCGTCTGCTCACTCAGCTGTTGCAGAAAACTCAAAAGTTCACATGGGATGAGAAGTTCCAGGCTGGTTTTGATGAACTTAAGAAGAGACTGACAACAGCACCTATATTAGCGTTACCAGATGGAACTGATGGATTCATGGTATACAGCGACGCTTCAAATCAGGGTCTGGGATGTGTGTTGATGCAAAAGGATAAGGTGATTGCCTATGCTTCTCGGCAATTGAAACCGTATGAGGTTAATTACCCGACTCATGATCTGGAGCTAGCAGCTGTGGTCTTTGCCTTGAAAATTTGGCGACATTACGGCACTCGTTGCCAGATCTTTACAGATCATAAGAGCCTCAAGTATATTTTCAGTCAGAAAGAATTAAACATGAGGCATAGAAGGTGGCTGGAATTGATCAAGGATTACGATTTGGAGATTCTCTATCATCCGGGGAAAGCAAACGTAGTAGCTGATGCTTTGAGCCGTAAACCTGTTTCTCTTCGAGTGTTGGAAGCACTTACATCCCAAACCAGCATTCAGCAGGAACTGATTCAGCAGGAACTGATCCGCGAAGGGATTGAAGTATGGGCACCAGGAATCCAAGGGCAACTTTATGTGATGGAACTCACTTCATCACTAGTTGAGGAGATCAAATCTAAGCAGTTGAACGATTCTCTGATCCTTCGGTTATGTGACGAAGTAAAGAAAGGAAAGGCCCCAGGATTCGTGATTCAAGATGATGGAGTTCTGAGATTTCAGAGTCGATTTTGCGTTCCTGACAATGATGGTTTGAGACGGACAATTCTGAAGGAAGCTCACAGCGCGCCCTATTCTATTCACCCGGGCAGCAGTAAAATGTATAAAGATCTTAAACAAAACTTCTGGTGGGGGAATATGAAGAAGGACGTAGCAGAGTACGTTTCGAAGTGTTTGACTTGTCACGAGTTAAGATTGAACATCGACACTGTAGGAATGTTAAAGCCGCTTCCTATCCCTGAGTGGAAGTGGGAGGATATCTCGATGGATTTCATCACCAGTATGCCAAGGACTAGAATGGGAATGAACATGATTTGGGTTATAGTTGATCGACTAACCAAGTCGGCTCATTTCCTAGGAATTAAAGATACATGGGGACCCGAGAGATTGGCGCGAGTATTTATTGCAGAGATTATCACGTTGCATGGGACGCCGAAGACCATTATTTCGGATCGAGATGGTCGCTTTGTGTCGCACTTCTGGAAGGCAGTTTATAGGGCTTTGGGGACTGAGCTCAACTTTAGCACGGCTTATCATCCCCAAACGGACGGTCAGTCCGAAAGGACTATACAAACAGTAGAAGACATGCTTAGAGCCTGTGCTTTGGATTGGTCAAGTGATTGGGAAGTTCATTTGCCATTGATTGAATTCACCTACAATAATAGTTGGCATGCTTCTATCAAGATGGCACCATTTGAAGCTTTGTACGGGAGAAGATGTCGATCACCCCTATGCTGGGATGATTCTTCGGACTTGATCGGGACAGAACCGGAATTGATAGTTCAGACTCAAGAGAAGGTAGCTTTGATTCGGGAAAGACTGTTGGCTGCCCAGAGTCGACAGAAATCTTATGCAGATGTACGTCGTCGCCCTCTAGAGTTCGACGTCGGGGACCATGTACTATTGAAGGTGTCTCCTACACGAGGGATTTTCCGTTTTGGGAGGAAAGGTAAGCTAAGTCCGAGATATATCGGGCCATTTGAGGTCCTAGAGAGAGTTGGGGATTTAGCATATAGGTTGGCTTTACCACCATCACTGAGTCACGTTCACAATGTGTTTCACGTATCCCAATTGCGGAAGTATGTACTGGACCCCAGTCACGTCATTGATTTTGACGAGATCGAGATAGCTAATGATGGCACCTTCGAAGAGAGACCAATCAAGATACTCGAGAGTCGGATCAAACAATTGAGGAATAAACCAATACACTTGGTTAAAGTACAATGGTCACGACATGGAGCTGAAGAGGCCACTTGGGAAACAGAGGACAGTATGAAGGCTAGATATCCAGAGTTGTTTTCATCTTAAGTTTCGGGACGAAACTTTTTTTTAGGGAGGAAGGATGTAATACCCGAGATTTCTGATATGTATTTGGAACTTGTGATATTATAATTGTTGCACTTTAATCTGAGTATTATTCTCCGTATCTCATAGTCCGGTGATGTTGGCCATATGATTTCATGATTGTGATTTAAAATTTGTGATTCTGCGCATGTAGCGCACCCTATCGTCTATGTGTAGCGTACGCTAACATGGATCCATAGCGCACGCTACAAAGGATCATTAGCGCACGCTGTACGTGGTCAATATTATTGAGACGTGTGGTAGGTGAGATCAGGCCGGGGATCTTGGTCGGATTGTGTCGGGATGAACCTGGACGGCTTTCGGGAAAAGCCAAGTCAACGCCTTAGCGCACGCTACTAGCATGTGAATAGCGCACGCTAAGTGCTGAGTACAGTGAAGTCAGTAAGACGTTAGCGCACGCTACGAGTATGGACTAGCGCGCGCTAATAACCATTTTCTATAAATAGGACAGCATCCTTTTCGTATTTTCAGTCTTTTCTCTTCCAACATCCGAATCCTTATACTTAGAGTATTACTCTCTACATCCTAAACACTTCCCATCAGCATCCTAGCTCGTGTTGAATATTGTAGATCATTGAGGATTGGTGTTCAAGCCTTCGACGTGGGATTGCTTCGATTTCCCCCTTGTTCTTCACTACTTTGAGGTAGGTGACTCTTCACCAATATTAGTAGTGTTCTAAGGACGTTTGATTATGCTTATCTAGTCAGTTAGATTAGTTAATAGTCGATCATCATGTGTTAGAAGGATATTTTCGACGTTTCGGCACTTATTCATCGTATAAACCTTTGAACCTTTTTAGTGTTGGACTCCAAAACGCATTCATGTATCTTCAAAACTGTTTATGATCGGTATGGGGAGAACAACAAGTTCTTATGTTTTGACATGATAGAATCGTACGTTTGGGACATGAAATGGATTGGACTTAGGATGTTTCTTGAAGATCAAAGATGAATTATGGTATTGTGATGATTATACGTACCCTTGTATCTTGTAGTCGTTTAATCAGTAACAAACCGTATGTGCATGATACACACTGAGATGGCTTGTATTAACACTGAGGATTTCATGAGTCTTCATCACTTTTGGCTCAAGTTTTACCCTGTAGTGACTGCCATGCACGATTAGCGCACGCTAAGATGTATATATTAACGTGCGCTATCGGGAACGAGTAACGTGCGCTACGTTGGATACGTAACATACGTTATATCATCAGGCAGGGCAGTCGGTTGTTCAGAGAAGACTGTCAGTACACAGCTAGCGCACGCTAAACCTTGTCATTTGCGTACGTTAACGGGCAGGCTTAGCGCACGTTACGTATAGTACGTAGCGCGCGCTAAGTAGTTCAGACAGAATGCATTTTTAGAGCTTGCGGTCGTAAACCGGATTATTAGACGTTCGTACGACTTGAGAGGAATTCTTTATTATTTCTTAGGTCCGAGCCTTGCATAGGGGACGATCGAGGGGCGGTGGCATACGGACGCGTGTCATTTGTTGGAGTATTCCCATTCTTGCCATTCTCGAGGCAAGTATCATATGTCGAGTTCGATTTATATTGAACCTTTGATCATGCTTGTGGTTTTGTTCATGTTGTTGAATATGAGATGTATTTCTGTAATTTCTCGTTGTATTCGTTGTTATTTGTTCGTGTTGATGAACACATTGAAATGCATATATGTATGCATAATTGATTGATTTATGGTATAAATGATCCGAGGGGATCATGAGGATCTATGCTGAGGGCGCTGGATCGAATGTCCACCATGCGTTGGTCCGACGGGATCGTTATGGGGATCTATGCTGAGGGCGCTGGATCGCTGGATGGGTTTTCCACCATGCGTTGGTCCGACGGGATCATCATGGGGATCTATACCAAGGGCGCTGGATCGCTGGATTACCCTGTACTATGTTGATGGAATCGTGAGGATTCGCATCGTTGGATTCCGATGACGGAAGTCCGTTTTGCTTGTTTATGATGCATTGATGATTTATGTATTATGATACTTGTACTAGCATTATTTTGCTAACCCCTACGGGGGTGGACATTGTTTTGATGTTCAGGTAGCCGAGGAGCGGGGAAGCAACCACAGTTCCGACAGGACGATGAAATGGCTCAGTGATGTGGTTGATGTTTATTGTTATTGTGATTTGTCTTCTTGTTTCATTTAGTACTCGAGTACGTCTGTTTTAATAAGGTCATTTCGATATGGTTGTATAAGTTAACTCATTTGATCGGTTGAATCAAATCTGTATTTGAACTTCAGTTGTACGATTAGATTATATTTACACTTCTTTTAAAATTAGCCTTGTAAATCCTTACCTAAAGGGTTTACGGCGCTGTAATTATTCCGAATATCTCGTGGTGTTACATAACCCGTAGTGGTTAAAAGCAAGCTCGCGGTCCCACAGCTTCGTGGAGCCCTACCGAGACCCCGTCGGATCTAACCCATAGTGAGCATACACACACACACGTTACTCATGCAATACTAATATGCTAAGAATGTAAGTTCATCAAGAATACTTAGTAGAGATGGCCATTTATCCGACAACATTATCAAACTCTTCAAAACACAATAACAAGATTAAACACGGAATACACGATTCCATAACTTTAAACAATAGGAATATTATCAAAGCCTTCAACGTTCAAAATAATCAATTCCCAAAACACAACGTTCACAAAACACACACGCGTTTTGAAAGAGAGCCTTTAACGAGGCCAAACCGAAATCTTTTGAAACTTCATTTCAAATAACCAAACAAACAGATCAAGACGACCACCGATCATCATATCCATAAAACGAGAAAAGTATGGGCAAGGTACTTGCCTCGAAATGACGATCGCAACGAGACAACGGATAGGACGCGGTCGAATAGCCCCGAACCCCCGAACAATATCAAGAACGCGATAGCACCACGAGTATTACGAGAATAACACCACACGAATCATCAATCACCAACGGGATTCAACATCGGAATCCTCGAATACCTATAAACCTCCGGAAGGAACAATAACACATGGTTACGACGAGAATCAAGGCCAAAACAACGGAAATCCCAACAAACTATCGAAGGGAAACTCATTGGGACATTTAATCGAACACTCAATGTTCGATAACTCCCAAGAACACTCGAATCACTAATCGAGTTGAACAAACTCTAAATATGGATATACAACCCATAGAACACGATTAATAACATCATACTACACCAACCGATGTATCAAAATCGGACTAGAATCGAAATCAAGAACAAATTCCCCAAAAAGTCAACTTGAAGGAAAATCAAGAAATATACCTTGATTCGACGAAACACATGGATTAGATGTTGATATAATCAACAAGGATCTTCCAAAACACCTTGGAATTGAGTAGAATCGACCAAGAACTCGATTCCCCGAGCCTCCCGTCGCCAGCCGCCGAAAAAGGAAGAAAAAAAGGTGAAAAATGAAGGTCTGGCCGAGCCTAGGCTATATATAGCCGGCAGGGTTACGGCCGTAACCGGCAGTGCCTTACGGCCGTAACTTGGCCCTTACGGCCGTACTCGGCAGGCCTTACGGCCGTAACCGGCATTCGTCAAAAAATCTGCCCAGCACCTGCCGGACACTTACGGCCGTAACTGGCACACATTACGGCCGTAACCGGCCTTCGTCAAAAATCTGCCCAGCACTCATATGGACGTACCCGATCACGCTTACGGCCGTAACTCACACATATTACGGCCGTAACCGGCACCTTACAGCCGTAACTCGGCCAGGCCAGGCCCTGCTCCGGCCGTGACTCGGCCGTGGCCACTCCGACGGCCCGGACGACCCCAAAACCCGAACCTGAGTAAAAATCGAAGATACGGTTACGAAGTACTCGCAAAGACGAACCCAAGCGCTAAGAGAACACACGATTCTGACCACCTGAAGTGTCGGAATTCGACAACGGAAGTAATTACCCCAAACATTGGGAAATTACAAAAATGGCCCAAAATGTCCGAAATACACGATACATGATCGAAACACCGAACCAAAGCTCGCAACATGAATAATAACATTAAATGAACTTACTAGAAACTCGAAGCAACAGTTTCGGACGAGATTCGCAAGAATCGAACTCAAGTGCGGAAAAGTCGCTAAAAAGCACGGAACTCAACAAAACGATACCGAAACGAACTCGGACGTCGAAAAGTTCAGAATTAAATATTCTCAGAATGACGAAACGGTCACAAGCGAGTCGACAAAACGGACTTCCGCTGAAAAAAGAAAATTACCGGAAATCGAAATTTACGGGTATTACAGGAAAGCCCTACAACATGAATACATACAAATTCAACAAAGAGAACATTTTATACACATGTTATTTCTTGAGTAAATCAGTAATTCAATACGATTAAGACTAAATTTACATCTTCATCTGATAAATAATAAAATTATTAAAAGCTAATTAATGAAAGCAAAAATGAGTAGACTAGCTCAATTATGGGTGAAATATATCGATACAAACCATGGATAAGTATATAAAACTGACACTTATCACACCCCCAAACTTGAATTTTTGCTAGTCCCGAGCAAGACTCTTTATTATTCACAGTCCAAAAATAAAAATAAAAATAAGACAAAAAATAATACACACATAAATTAAGAAAAAAATAATCATATAAAACGAGAAAAGGAGATCAAAATGCCATAATTACACAACAACCAGCTTTATACAGTAGATAGAAATGAATCAAGATTCAAAATAAATCTACTAATGATTTTGAAGTTAAAACACGGTTTTATTTTGTAATTCCAAATGCAAGGTTTCCCCGCAAAAGGTTGATTATTTCTTTCCCACTCGTGATACACACGACTCCCTTTAATGGTTGCTCTCGATCACTCGTTTATTTTTCGACTCAATATGAAGAAGAATTTCATCGGCGTCATCAAATATTGTGATTGTTCACGAAATTGAGTGTATTGAAATTCAGCCGCTAATTAATTCAAATATGCTCATAAACTACATCCCTTTTAGTGATAGCTTTCACACAGTTATTTGCTAACCTATAGCTCTTTTCACCAACACAATTTCTATTTTTGTTAGGTGATAGCTTTCACACCGTTCACTACAAAAAAAAACAGTTTTTACCGACGCCCGTACCGCCGTTGTTAAACTTATAATTTACCGACGCCATTGCCGATGACCGGTTCGCAGACTTATTTTTTTTCGTTTTTTCACATTTACCGACGCCATTTACCGACGCCCTTACCGACGCCACTTTGGCGTTGGTAAATTTTTATTATTATTTTTTTTCTTTTTTTACAACTAACGACGCCCTTTACCGACGCCATTTACCGACGCCATTTTGGCATTGGTATTTTTTTTTTTGATTTAACGACGCCGTTTACGCCTTTACCGACGCCATTTTGGCGTCGGTAAATTTTTTACACTATCCCACATCGAAAAAACAGTAGTGTTTTAGGTGGTTTATAAACCAAAATCCTTCTCAACCATTTGAAATTGAATGGAGCCCGAACCTGACCCGCCCGGACCCGGACCCGACCCGCCCGGACCTGGACCTGACCGAACCTGACCCGCCTGAGCCCCGCCTGAGCCCGGACGTGACCCGCCTGAGTCCTGACCTGACTTTTTTAGATTTTTTTTTTAATTTAACGACGCCAAAAATGGCGTCGGTAAATGGCGGCGTCGGTAAAAAATTACCGTCGAGCGTTTTTCCAACAGCGGGTTGCCGTCGGTAATGGCGTCGGTAATTTTTTTACCAACGTCATTTTCTGGTTTACCAACGGCGTTTGGCGTCGGTAAAAACTGTTTTTTTGTAGTGGTTATTTGCTAACGTGTAGCTCTTTTCACCAACACAATTTCCATTTTTTTAGGTGATAGCTTTCACACCGTTATTTGCTAACGTGTAGCTCTATTCACCAACACAATTTCTATTTTTTTAGGTGATAGCTTTCACACCGTTATTTGCTAACGTGTAGCTCTTTTCACCAATGACTCCTTTTTTTAGGGAATAAAATTTTTGCCGAAAATCATTTATTAGTTAAGCATGAAAAATCAAAAACTCCACAAATTAAGTAAATTTCAGTTCTATTTTTCAGCAACCGACTGATTCTTCTTTTCTCAAGGAAACGAATGACTCGATTTTATATGATAACTATAAGGCCTGGAAAGAGAGATTAAGGCTCAAATTTTTTTTGGAATATACAATTTTTTTACAGGTTAAAACGATTTTAGAAGCTTGTATATGGCTAACTTATTGGTGTTATGGGCAGATCTAGAAATCTCATATATATATATATATACACTAAAAAAAATCAATGCCAAATAATAAAAAAATAATCAAAACACACCACCCCCAAACTTGAAAAAGAAACTGTCCCCAGTTTAAGGCAACGGAGAAAAGCAGAATACTCCCATTTATGAAAGTTGATGCTTGAGCTAACGCCTTTTTGGATCTGCAAGAGAACAAAAATTTACGAGGCAAACAACAAAACAAAATAAAATATACCCGGAAGTATAACATAATTTTTAAGATACGCTTCATGAAAGTCCGAAGAGTCGCCTTACGCTGCCATCAATGCTTTAATAAAAAAACAAACAATAAAAATTACAGTAATAAAATAACAATACATAAATCGCGAATAGATGCACGTCAAGAGATCAAGAAGAAACTCCTTAAGCTGCCATCATTTAGCACGATTTTTTTACACACTACAGAAAGTAAAAATACAAGAGGTCCGACATGGGTTATCAAAGGGAGAGGAATAAATCCACTTTTCGTTTTCTCACGGTAAAATCTTCCATCCAGACAATTTTAACTACAGCTAGGTCTGGTTGAGGAACAAATTCAATGAGTTTTTTTATTAGTTCTTCTGGTGTTGTTGCAACGACTATGATTCGTTTAGCACGCTCGAAAATAAAACCCTTTTCAGCAGAGTAGTTGATGAAAGATAGTAAACCATCAAAGAAACCATTGACATTAAGCAGACCTATTGGTTTTTGATGAACATTTAGCTAGGCTCTAGTAACCACATGAAAATGTTCCTAAAGAGTGCCAAAACCACCGGGAAGGGTGATAAAGGTGCTAGAATTATTTATCATGTGAGTTATGCGATCTTGCATATTTACAGCTCTAAACTCATCTCCAATAGTTTCCCCAGTGATTTTACTTTCAGCCAGATGTTTTGGAATTAATCCCAACACTCTTACTCCTTCCATATAGGCAGAAGCAGCAGCTCGTCCCATTAATCCTAAACTTCGTCCTCTGTAAACTACATGAATACATTTTTCTCCTAAGGTACGACCCAAGTTGTGGGCTACTTCAGTAAAGCATGCCTCTTTTCCATAACTAGCTCCACCAAAAATGCAGACTTTGCTAAATTTTTTTGTGGAAGATGATGACTCAATTTTTGAAAAGAAATTTATTTGAGAGAAAAAGAGAAAAGTACAAGTTTGAGGGATGAATAAAAGAAACAAGCATAATGTTTATTTATAGAAGAAAAATGAGGTAAAATTGTTTAACAAGTTTGTGATTGCGTTGATTGCGCTTCAACTACTCAATAGAATAATGAATGTATTTATTGCATATCACCCCCTTTTTTTATTCAGAAAATCTCACCATACGACAAAAATTAAAGATACTCACGTGTATGTACAGTAGTTGTGATTGTGGCTCACATCTTCCTCTGATTTTACGTTCAGAAACGGCCTAAACGCCTTCTATGAGTCGGGGAGAAGCTTCCCATCCAATTTTCTTACAAATTGGCAAACATGGTCTTTTAACGTCAGATTCCCAAGACGTTGTTCATATTCTGGTTTGAATTTATTCCACAAACATCGAATTCCGTAATGTACGAGTCCACTAGGATGCGTGTCAAGAGAAATTTCGATATTATCTAAATTCTCTTTATTCAGACCATCCTTAATGAACTGAATTTTATCTTCTCTGTTTGTAGATGGAATTCCTAAAGATCGACATTTTAAATTACAGTTCCATCTAGAACATTTATAGCAAACGGCTATTATCTTTGCTTGTCGTTTCTTGGCATATGAACTTTTTCCTAGCCCTGGTAAAAATCTAGTAGGTATTTCTGTGAATTCACCTGCTATTCTCACTTTGGCTTCAATTATGTATCTAATGTCAAAAGGTATGTTTTTATTCATAAGCAACCTCATCATTTCAAGTCTTGTCTTGTAAATTTTTAAAATGACATTTTTGCTCAGAAAGGGAAATCTTTTTTCAATTTTATTCAAAGTTTCTTCCATGATAAAAAAAAATAAAATAAAAATAAATGGAGAAAATATCTACAAATTTCAGTTGTTGTGGGAAACTGAAAATTCCGACTTTAATAGTCACGGAGTAACGTTATCTGCCACTTGACCGGACAAACACAATTGAGTAGTAAGTTACAACGTCGAGAAATTGTATCTATAAAAATAGTTTACAATGTAAGATTTCAAAAATAACACTTATACTTCCCCGGCAACAGCGCCAAAAACTTGACACGTCTTTAGTGTAACTATCGCAAGTGCACGATATCGTATCAAGTAGTAAGTGGACTTTTTGAGTCCGGTTTATCAATCCCACGAGGAAGTTAGGTTATATATTGAATTATACACTATTTAACTATTTGTTATAGAGATTTATATGATTGAAACACACAATTTAAGAGTTTGGTTTGACAATTACAAAGAAATTGCAATAATAGTTCTAATATTCAAGGAGACGAAAGATTGCACTAATAATAGATTAATAAAAGATAAAATGAAATAGTTGGGATTACAAACTTAGTTCATCATTAGTTATAGAAGATGTATAGGAGATCATAAGATGAATTTACTTATTATGTTGTGTAGATTGGATTTTCCTTAAAAAGATGGTTCCTCTTTCGAATGTCAAAACGCCCCTTATATATTGAATCAATCCACTATATTTCTATGTTGATTGGCTTCAATACATAGCATTAGGTATTATGAAAATAATTCAAAGAATCATCTAAGGTCTAGAGGTAAATTTCTATCCCCCGGAACAACTTAGAGTGAAGATAATTTGATCTAATCAAACATATTTTCTTTCGAAACATATGAAGACCATAAATATCGTCATTTATTGGCCAAATAAATAAAGACTGGTAAAATAATGAAAATCACACACAATAATAAGTAATCTATAATAGATCTTTATACAAACTTAAATAACATGACTAACCTTGTTTATAATCCCAACTTAAGTAACTTAGCCCATTAAGGGGTTATTCAACATATTACAAGCTTGAGTGGTCATTAATAGTTGAAAAAGGGAAAGAATTGATCCTAACTCCCTTAGTAGATAAAGGAGAAAGAAGCAATAAACTCCCTCAACAACATAAGCTAAACCACACTTACACAAATCACTCAAGAACACAAGTGTGTTCTTCACACAAAAAGAAAAAGTATTACAATGTGAGAAAATAATAATATGAATGATGAATAATGATAGATCTAAGGGGTCTATTTATACACCTAAAGTCATCTAATAGTTCCAAAACTCCAGCATTATTACAATAGACCGGATCAATGCCAGCCATCCCCTCAATAATAGAACAAAATTATAAAAAATTAGACAATGATCACAATCTGACAAGAGTTACGGCCGTAACGTTGAGGAGTTACGGCCGTAACATGGCTTCGTAAATTTGCATTTTTGTGAGTTACGCCCGTACACGCCCGTATGGAGTTTCAGACTTCATTTTCAGCCCAAAATTTCTTAGACTTTGCGTTTTTGCCCCAAATCTTCTTCGGATGATAACTTTTGATATATAACTCTGATTTTGAATCCGGTAAGACTGCCGAACTCGTATTGGAAAGCCCTACAACATGAATACATAAAAATTCAACAAAGAGAATATTTTATGCACATGTTATTTCTTGAGTAAATCAGTAATTCAATCCGATTAAGACTAAATTTACATCTTCATCTGATAAATAATAAAATGAATAAAAGCTAATTAATTCAAAGCAAAAATGAGTAGAATAGCTCAATTATGGGTGAAAACTATCGATACAAACCATGGATAAGTGTATAAAACTGACACTTATCAAGTAGGTTAAGATCGAACATCAACGACCCGCCGGAATGTCGAAGCCACTTTCGATTCCTGAATGGAAGTGGGAAGATATATCGATGGACTTTATCACTAATATGCCGAAGACCAGAACAGGGATGAACATGATTTGGGTGATAGTTGATCGCTTATCCAAGTTGGCTCATTTTCTGGGCATTAAGGATACTTGGGGACCAGAGAGGTTGGCACGAGTGTTTATTGCAGAGATAGTCCGATTGCATGGTACACCGAAGACGATTATTTCTGATCGAGATGGTCTCTATGTGTCACATTTTTGGAAGGAGGTTCATAGAGCCTTGGGAACCGAGCTGAACTTTAGCACAGTTTATCATCCTCAGACTGATGGATAGTTCGAGAGGACTATTCAAACAGTAGAAGACATGCTGAGAGCTTGTGCCCTAGATTGGTCGACTGAGTGGGGAGTTCATCTATCGTTGATTGAATTCACTTACAACAATAGTTGGCATGATTCCATTAAGATGGCACCTTTTGAAGCATTATACGGGAGGAGATGTAGATCACCCCTGTGTTGGCATGATTCATCATACTTGATGAGGACGGAACTGGAGTTGATAATACAGACTCAAGAGAAGGTAGCTTTGATTCGTGAAAGGCTGTTGACTGCCCAGAGTCGGCAGAAATCTTATGCAGACGTGCACCTTTGCTCGTTAGAATTTGGAATTGGGGATCACGTGCTTTTAAAGGTTTCTCCTACTTGGGGAATTTTTCAATTTGGGAGGAAAGGAAAGCGAGTCCGAGATATATCGGAACATTCGAGATTCTTGAGAGAGTTGGGGAGTTGGCGTACAGGTTGGACTTATCGCCGTCGCTGAGTCATGTTCATAATGTGTTTCACGTGTCTCAGTTACGGAAGTACATCACAGATCCCAGTAATGAAATTGATTTCAGCGAGATCGAAGTCGCTAAGGATGGCACATTCGAAGAGATACCAATCAAGATACTCGAGAGTGGAGTCAAACAATTGAGGAATAAACCAATCACCTTGGTTAAAGTTCAATAGTCGCGACACGGATTTGAAGAAGCCACTTGGGAGACAGAGAATAGTATGAAGTCTAGATACCCAGAATTATTTTCGTCTTAAGTTTCGGGACGAACCTCATTTTTAGAGGGAGAGTATGTAATATCCGGATAATTGTTGAGTATTTTCATCTGTATTTGAACCTTGTAATATTCGACTTTGTGGTATCTAAAATCGAAGTGTGATTTTTCCCGTATTCGTATTCCAAACAGTCATGATCATATTAGGAAGAGTTTGCAAATTCATGCATGCAGTTACGTCATAACGTACGCTAGCAGATGAGCTTAACGTACGTTATGAGCTGAGGATAGTGTACGCTATGGACGAAGCATAGCGTACGTAACATGCAGAGGCAGATAAGGTCGGTCGGCGTATGGGCCATCTTGGGATGGGGGACGGATAAATATAAGATTCCCACGTGATCGACATCTTTTTGAAAAAGCAAGTCAACGAGGCATAACGTATGCTAAAGGACTAAGATAGCACTAAACAGAACTTATTACGTACGTAAAAGGTAATGGTTAACGTACGTTAAGAAGGTCATAAATGAGGCAGTAGCTACTGTCGGACGTTAACGCACGCTAAAGATTTTAGATAGCATACATTAAGGCGATAACATACGTAATGCTGTGAGGTTAACGTACGTAAAGGTCTGAGTTTTATAAATATGGCAGCACCCCATTTCATTTAAACTCATTTCTTTTCATTCCTTATCCGATTTCTGAGAGTCCAGAGAGATTTCTCCCCCACACATAATCCTTATATAGCCTCTCTACCTGGTTTAGAAGATCGTAGACATCTCGGATTGGTGTTCAAGCCTACGGTGTCGAGTTCTACCGATCGTTCTCATCGTTATTCTTCGTGGAAGGTATGTTGATACTAAACACAACCTTGAATTCAGTTTCTTGAGTATGTTACTGAGATTATTACGTTTCAAGGATCTCGTAGTAACCAAATATCATGTTTTAGGAAGATTGATTTGGTTATACTTGGATTGTTCTTCGTTGTTAAGAGAATTGTGATTGAACCTTGGCATGTTGAACCCTAAGACGTAGTTTCTGAGATTGTGGTATGTTTTGGTCGAGTTGTATACCAATGTCATGTTAATATGATCACCTAGAATCGAAGTGTTCAAGAAGATGAATTCTAGGAGTTTTCACCAAGATTATTTCGTATTTCGTAAGAGGTGTTTGAATTGATAAACTTCATTATATTCTTGGTTAGAATGGATCGATTATGTTGAGGATAATCGAATTGAACCTAGAACACGGTTGTTTCATCTCCCTTCGAGAATTTGATAGTATTCGTATGATCATACCTTTGATACGAATTGTATGAATGGACGAACCATGAGTTAAGATTGAAGTATAGAATTAAAATGGTTTGATGAATATCATTGAAATCGTAGACACCGGCATTGTACCCCAATGTGTTCATAAGTATAACGTACGTTAAGTGTCATGCATTATGTACGTTATAGCATCAGGTGAGACGCAGTCATTGTAACACCCCCAAGACGATCAGGGCATATTACAGCGCCGTGGACCCCACACTGTGGAATCCACCAGGCTAACGTACTAACAAGACATTCAACAATGACATACAATCATTAACAAAACGACAATTCAATTGAAAGACTACAATCCGACAAATAAAATCTGACATCAAATCCATTTACCAAAACATGAACACAACATTGACCATTTAAAAAAGGAAGTACTCGAGTACTTAAACCAATTTCATAAAACAGAATTCTCCAAAACAAGACATCAGAATAAATGACAGGACAGAACACCAACAATCAACTACTGGACAGTATCATGCTTGCCCATCATCCTCATATGGCTCGAGTGCTCGCTTATCTCCAAGACCTGTACCTGAAATACAAAAGTATTTCCCCCATTTAAGGGGTTAGCGGCAACTGCTAGTGCAGGTACAATCCATTTGAACTACATTCTAATCAGATGAAAATATGCGCCAAAAATCATTTTAGAAATCATTTATATTCCGGAATATTTACTATGCACAAGCACAAAACACATTTTCTCCAACAAAACAATTCAAAGTTAACCTTGGTACGAGACTCACAGCCACCGTACCCCGCAGAGCCCCGTCGGACATCCCTGGGTGGTTAACCACAGTTCGTGATACGCACACACACGGCAATACGTATCCCTAGAGGCCCCGTCGGACCGTCCCTAGGTGAACATACACATATCCATCCACAAGAACCACGAATAGCCATAATTCAAATACTAGAACATGTAAACAAATGTAAAGTACTTGCCTTTGAGACATTCTTGAAGAATCGGAAATGAAATACGACTACGAACGGTCCGGGTGGAAAACGACGGTTCCTAAACGAAGGATCAATATAGTTCAGTCATAACGGACAACAATAATCGATTGGAATACACCCATAACCCCGATTACAAACTACGATAATGAACGATCAATCGATACGGGCGAGGGTTTACGCAAAATCTCCCCGTATCAACAATTCACGGATTAATTCGAGGAAAACGGATTGGGAGTCATCCAATAACAACAATCGGTAAGGAATTTCATAACATTCATGTACAAATCGGAAGCAGTCACAAAAAACCCGAAAACCCCCCAAATTAGACAAGTTAGGGTTCCTGAAGAAAATACCTTGGATTCGGACGATGGAGGATGATTACGCTGATAGTAATATGCTAACACGATTCTACGGTGATGGAATACGAAGAATTCTCCGATCAAAACTGACGGGAATCGCCCTCTGGAGTCGCCCCGTGAAGAAAACGAAAGAAAAGAGTGAAAAATGCTGTTTCTGAACTGCCGCTGATCTATTTAAACTGCATAGTTAGCGCACGCTAGCTAACACAGGTAGCGCACGCTAACGGGGCTTATAAACGGTCCCGAAGCTACTGCCCGACATCGTTAGCGTGCGCTAGACAGGCTTAGCGCGCGCTAAATACTACCCGATAGCGCACGCTAATAACAACTAGTTAGCGCACGCTAACTGCACATCGATAGCGCACGCAAGGGGAAAGGAGTGGCGTGCGCTACCTACGCAGCAGTTCAGTACTACTCAGATCAGCAGTACGCTGCTGCCAAAGGTACAAATCTCGAAACGCACGACAAGGCTAGAATCCAGAAACATAAACACGAAGTATACAAGACGACAGAACTAAGCACTGAAGGAAAATATAATTCCGACCACCGGAGGGTCCGTAATACGACAACGAAAATTAGATTCTCTAAACATATAGGAAATTACAAAAATGGCCCAAGTGCCCGAATAATCACGAAACGACGTTAGATTAATGAACCGAAAGTCTCCACACGACCAACTCAATCATACGAACTTGCACAAACCAAGAAACAACGAAAGCGAACGAGTTTTACGAGAATCGAACGTTCATACGGCAAAACATGTCATAAAATGAAATTACATGAAAACATCACCAAAACTCGACCAAATGGAAAAACTCCAAGAATAAAGTAGATTCAGAATGTCAAAACGGTTACAAGGGAGTCGATAAAAATAGACATACACCAAAACTAGAAACTGCTAAAAATGGAAAGTTACGGATATTACATTCTCCCCCTCTAAAATAAAGTTTCGTCCCGAAACTTAAGAATCAAAAAGCTCGGGGTGCCTCAAACGCATATCCTCCTCTAACTCCCACGTCGCTTCTTCTACTCCGTGCCTCGACCATTGCACCTTAACCAAAGGAATGGTTTTGTGCCTTAACTGCTTGTCTCGACGCTCCAAAATCCTAACGGGCCTCTCCTCAAACGTAACATCCTTCTCGATCTCCACGTCTCCAAAATCAATAACGTGGGATGGGTCCAGAACGTACTTCCTCAACTGGGAAACGTGAAATACGCTATGAACATGACTCAGCGACGGAGGTAAAGCCAAACGGTATGCCAACTCACCGACTCTCTCCAATATCTCGAAAGGCCCAATATACCTCGGGCTAAGCTTCCCCATTTTCCCGAAATGGAAAACTCCCTTCGATGGAGATACTCTCAACAGAACATGATCTCCCACCGCAAACTCCAAAGGTCGACGCCTAACATTAGCATAAGACTTTTGTTGACTCTGAGCAGCCAACATTCTCTTTCTAATCAACTCAACTTTCTCCCTCGTCTCTAACACAAGGTCTGGCTCGGTGCCAACTAGATCGGATGGATCATCCCAACATATCGGTGATCGGCAACGTCGGCCATAAAGTGCTTCATACGGTGCCATCTTAATCGACGCATGCAAACTATTATTATACGTAAACTCAATCAAGGCTAGATGCTCATTCCAGTCACTACTCCAGTCTAACGCACACGCGCGTAACATATCCTCGAACGTCTGAATGGTACGCTCGGACTGTATGTCGGTCTGAGGGTGGAAAGATGTACTCAAACACAAATGTGTCCCAATGCCTTATGTACTGCCTGCCAGAAATGCGATACAAACCGGCCATCTCTGTCCGAAATAATGGTCTTCGGCGTACCATGAAGTCTCACTATATGCGCGATAAAAACACGAGCCAACTTTTCCGAACCCCAAGTGTCCTTGATGCCCAGAAAATGTGCCGACTTAGTCAGTCGGTCTACGATCACCCACACCATATTCATTCCGGTCTTCGTCCTTGGCAAGTTCGTGACAAAATCCATAGAGATATCTTCTCACTTCCATTCCGGGATGGGAAGTGGTTTCAACAACCCGGCTGGCCGTTGATGCTCGATTTTGACTTGCTGACAAGTCAAACACTTAGCCACAAACTGAATTACCTCATTCTTCATGTCGTTCCACCAGAAATTTATTCCTCAAATCTTTATACATCTTACTCGAGCCCGGATGGACTGAGTAAGGCGATGTAACACCCCGAGATATTCGGAGTATATTACAGCGTCGTGGACCCCTACATGGGCTCCACCAGGCTACAACAAGAACACACCAGTCGACTAACCATCTCGGTTAACTAGGATACACGAGTAGATGATAAGACATATAAGGATACGCCCGGAGCGACCGGCGAAATAGCATCAACCGACAATGTAACAATTTAAAGTAATACAATACGGAGTTCGAAAAGGAAAAACCTAAGTACTCGCGAGTACAATCTATAAGTTTATAAGTGTGGGAAACAACCATATCGAAG
Source organism: Orobanche coerulescens (assembly GCA_033398695.1). Taxonomy (NCBI): domain Eukaryota; kingdom Viridiplantae; phylum Streptophyta; class Magnoliopsida; order Lamiales; family Orobanchaceae; genus Orobanche; species Orobanche coerulescens. The sequence goes on along the minus strand of CM065802.1, from coordinate 189,756,535 downwards.
TAAGCAAAATAAATAAGACGACCCAAATGCACATGTCAACGGCCTTGGCCATCATCCTCGTACTGTCCCAGTGCCCGCTCGTCCGGAAGAACATAACCTGAAATCCATAACAAGAATTTCCCCAAAACGGGTCCCCAAAGGGGTTAGCAATTACGCTAGTACAAGTATTCAAGGCAAACCAATCGCTTACACATTTCATAGTACATGCACCAATATCAATTTCAAAAGTCAAAACTAGACATGTCTTTTCCGGAAACAAACAGTTAAATAATTTGCCTTGGGAACAGAGTAATATCATAGATCCCTCCCGAGGCCTCTAAGGACCCTCCCGAGCTGGCCATATTATAAAACAAAACACGCACGTGCATCGCCTTGGGAACAGAATAATATCATAGATCCCGCCCGAGGCCTCTAAGGACCCTCCCGAGCTGGCTAGCTAAACAAACTCATGAATCCAGGACTCAACCCTTTGGATTCCATCCGTGATCCCATCGGACCAACCCGAGGTGAGTAATTCACACACAAAATACATTACCATTCCACGTTAAGCATAAAGGTTTCCAAAAATACTTGCCTTGAATAATAAACGACACAACGAACGGAAGGAAAAACATCGGTGACCGATAGGAGCCAATAATCACGAACCTAACGATACGAAGAACACAATCACAACCAATCCTAAATGAATACGGAATTGGAATATACCCGAAAACCCGCCTACGATTAATGTATATTCGTATAGAAACAACGACGAGGGCGGACCACAACCAAACCCTCTCGATTACAAAATTACTACGAAATATACCATGAATCCGTATGGGAAACCAACAAAATCAACAAGATTAATCATGTACATCATGAATTAATCTAACATACGGAACGAATCGGACGAAACATGAAAACCCCCGTCAATTTACTCAAAACAAGGTTTTAGGAGTTTACCTTGAATAGTGACGAAGAACACGATTAGAGGTTGATAATATGCTCCAAAAACTCTAAGAAGATGATGGCTCGGAGTTACCAAGCTTCAAATCGCCGGAAATACCAAGAAGATCGCCTAGGAGTCGGATGGGGAGGAGAAGGAGTGGAAATGGCCGAAATCGGTCAACCCCTGGGTTTATAAACCCAGGCCTCATTACGTACGTTAGCCACCACATGCTAACGTACGTAAGTTGTATTACGTACGTAAGCCATAAGGGCCTTACGTACGTAACCAAAAAGGCGTAATCGCCTGCATCAAATACACTAGGACGTTACGTACGTAACCAAAGGGGTGTTACGTACGTAACCCAAAAAGGCAGAAGTGCCTGTACCGAATTACACTAGGACGTTACGTACGTAACCAAAGGGGTGTTACGTACGTAACCCAAAAAGACAGAAGTGCCTGTACCGAATTACACTAGGACGTTACGTACGTAACCTAAAGGGTGTTACGTACGTAACATTCCTTTCTGTGGAGTACAGGCCAGAATGAATAAGGGAGGTACCGAAAAAGAATCGAAATACAACGGTAAAAAATTCACGATGGTACGGACGTAAGGTACCTGAAACGACGAACTTACGGGCCGAAGGAAAGCATATTCCCGACTACTCAAAGGTTTGGAAAAACAATCAACAAACGAAATTTTCCCAAAACTTTTGGGAAAATTTACAAAACGGCCCAAACATCCGAAATGTACGACACATGGTCGAAACACCAAACAAAAGCTCAAAACGCCCATAATAACACGAGATGGATCTTTGGCAACCCCGAAACGGCGGTTCCGAACGACGATTACGATAATATCCGAAATAACAATGAAAACAACATGAAACATCAAATCGAGTAAAACGAGTCCGAAACAAGCTCGAACGACAAAAAGTTCAATAATAGATATCCTAAAAATGTCAATACGGTTACAAGCGAGTTGTTAAAAACGAAATGCACTAAAATGAAAGTAATAAGAGAAGGGAAAAAAATGCAGATATTACATTCTACCCCTCTAAAAACAAGTTTCATCCCGAAACTTAAGAAGTAAACAACTCGGGATACTTAGCACGCATGTTATCCTCGGTTTCCCAAGTCGCCTCCTCGACACCATGTCTCGACCACTGCACTTTGACCAAAGGAATGGTCTTATGCCTCAGTCGCTTCTCACGGTGCTCCAAAATCTTTAAGGGACGCTCCTCGAAGGTAAAATCTTCGGCAATATCGACCTCACCATAATCGATGATATGACTAGGATCCGGGACATATTTCCTCAGTTGAGAAACATGGAAGACGTTATGAACACGACTCAAGGCCGGAGGTAGCGCCAGCGATATGCCAATTCACCGACTCGCTCAAGAATCTCAAAGGGCCCAATAAATCTCGGACTCAACTTCCCCTTCTTCCCGAAACGGAAAACTCCTCTCGTCGGCGACACCTTCAGCAAAACGTGGTCTCCCACCTCGAATTCTAAAGGTCGACGACGGACATCGGCATATGACTTCTGTCGAATCTGGGCAGTCAACATCCGTTCCCGGATTAATTCTATCTTCTGCCTCGTCTCTAACACGATATCCGGTTCGGTCCCGACCAAATAGGACGCCTCATTCCAACAAATCGGCGATCGACAACGCCGCCCGTAGAGCGCCTCATACGGTGCCATCCGAATCGACGCGTGCCAACTATTGTTGTACGTGAATTCGATTAGTGGCAAATGCTCCTCCCAGTCACTACTCCAATCGAGAGCACAAGCACGCAGCATATCTTCGAATGTCTGGATAGTGCGTTCCGACTGTCCATCTGACTGGGGATGAAAAGAGGTACTCAAACGCAAACAAGTACCCAACGCCTTATGCACCGCCCGCCAAAAGTGCAATACAAAACGGCCATCACGATCCGAAACAATAGACTTCGGAGTACCGTGAAGCCTCACAATCTGCGCGATAAACACACGAGCTAACTTCTCCGGGCCCCAAGTATCCTTGATGCCCAGAAAATGTGCCGACTTGGTCAGACGATCCAAAATCACCCATACCATATTCATGCCCGACCTCGATCTCGGCAAACTCGTAACGAAATCCATCGATATATCTTCCCATTTCCATTCTGGAACGGGAAGTGACTGCAATAATCCGGCCGGTCGCTGATGCTCGATCTTGACCTGCTGACAAGTCAAACATCTTGCTACAAACTGTGCGACCTCCTCCTTCATATTATTCCACCAGAAATTCCTCCTCAGGTCTTTGTACATCTTACTCGAACCAGGATGAACGGAGTAAGGCGTAGCATGGGCCTCGCGCAAAATACTCTGCCTCAACTCTGAGTCGTTCGGCACACAAAGCCGACTCTGGAATCTCAAAACGCCATCCTCATAAATCACAAACCCAGGAGACTTTCCCTTAAGAACGTTCTCTCGGATTTGAGTAATCATCGGATCCTCTAACTGCTTCAGCTTAATTTCATCGATCAAAGACGACGAAACCTCTAAAGCACAAAGTTGCCCGACAGCCCCAGGCAACAAAACCTCGACATCAAACTCAATCAAAGCCCACCGAAGCTCAGGCTGAGACGTAAGGACCTCAAGCGTTCGCAAGGCAATCGGTTTCCGACTCAAGGCGTCGGCCACGACGTTCGCCTTGCCCGGATGATAAAAGATTTCGAGGTCATAATCCTTAATCAGCTCTAACCACCTCCTCTGCCTCATATTCAACTCCCGCTGAGTAAATATGTATTTCAGACTTTTATGATCGGTAAAAATCTGACATGTAGAGCCGAAAAGATAGTGACGCCAAATCTTGAGTGCAAAAACAACTGCCGCTAACTCCAAATCATGAGTAGGGTAGCTGAGCTCATATGGCCTCAACTGTCTCGACGCATAAGCGATGGTCCTGCTGTGCTGCACCAATACGCACCCAAGACCCTGACCCGAAGCATCGCTATAAACAGCAAAACCTTCGTTGCCACACGGCAACACTAAAATCGGGTCTGAAGTCAAACGCCTCTTCAGCTCCTCAAAACTGGACTGCCTCTCGTCATTCCAGACGAACTTCTCGGATTTCTGGAGCAACTGTGTAAGTGGCCGAGCTAGTTTCGATAAACCCTCGACGAACCTACGATAGTAGCCAGCCAAACCCAAGAAATTACGGATCTCTTTCACATTTGTGGGCGGTGCCCAATCCAACACTACCTCAATTTTCTGCGGATCCACACGAACACCTTCGGCTGAAATCACGTGACCCAAAAACATCACTTCCTTTAGCCAGAACTCGCATTTCGAGAACTTTGCATAGAGTTGCTCGGTCCTCAAAACGTCTAACACCACCCGCAAATGATGGGCATGCTCTTCCTCGCTCCTCGAATAAACAAGAATATCGTCGATGAAGACGACGACACACTTATCCAAATACTCGATAAAGACTTTGTTCATCAATTGCATGAACACTTCCGGCGCATTAGTTAACCCGAAAGGCATAACTACAAACTCATAATGTCCGTATCTTGTCCGAAAAGTCGCTGCACATCCACTCCCTCACCCGGAGCTGATAGTACCCCGATCTCAAATCAATCTTCGAGAATACCGCGGCTCCCTGCAACTGATCGAACAAGTCATCAATTCTCGGCAAAGGATACTTGTTCTTGATGGTCACCTTGTTTAGTTCGTGATAGTCGATAGACAAATGCAGTGAACCATCCTTCTTTCGCACAAACAGGACCGGCGCGCCCCAAGGCGAGGCGCTCGGCCGAACATACCCCGACTCAAGAAGCTCACTCAACTGCCTCTTCAACTCTGACATCTCTGAAGGTTCCATACGATACGGCGCCTTCGAAATCGTAGCCGCGCCCGGCTCTAACTCTATAGCAAACTCGACCTCACGGTCCGGTGGCAATCCCGGTAACTCGTCAGGAAATACATCAGGAAACTCACTAACGACTGGAATCGACGAAAGCTCGACTCCACTATCCTCCGCCTTCAAGGCATAGCACCAATAACCAGTACACCCCTTTCGCAGAAGACTCATTGCCTTCAAGGCATTAATAACAAACTTCTGGTTTCCCCTCTTTCGCCCCGCGAAAGAGTGCTCGGTGCCATCCTCGGCTAACATAGTGATGATCCTCGTGCGGTAGTTCATGATTGCGCCATGCCGCTCGAGCCAATCATACTCGAGAATCAAATCCTCACCCTCGATACCCACGACAATAAGATTAGAGAGCCAAGCCCTCTCACAAATAAATACAGAACAGTCCCGGACCTCTCGATCACCGACAATTCTATCACCGCTAGGAAGTTTAACGATGAAAGGATCGCAAGGTGACAAACAATCGATACTCAAACGGCATACACACTCTAGAGAAATGAATGAATGCGTAGCACCCGAATCAAATAGCACACTGACAGGATGGGAATGGATATGAACGGTACCTATCGTCACAGTAGCTGCTGGATCATCGGCCCTCCTCATCTCATAGATACGCGGCTGGGCAGAGCCGACACTGGAAGCTCCTCCCCTAGCGGGCTGACCTCGACCCCTACCTCGGCCGGCACTCGGAGGTGGCGGCGGAGCAAATGAGCCCTGGTTCACACTCGGCTCCATAGGTGCTGGGTGAGAAGAACGGGCGCCACGAAGCTGTCTGATCTGATCACAAAATAGGGCCTTGTGGCCCAACTCACCACAAGTATGACAAGTGAACTTCGAACGAGGACACTGCCGGTTCCTATGGCCATGCACACCGCAGTTAAAGCATGTGGGTTCACGAATGGAGGTTCCGGCGGCACCCCGGAAACTCCCAGAGAAACGAGCCGAACCGCCCGTAGAAATATTTGCAGCCTGAGATTTCTGCTGGCCTCCACTCTTGGGACCAGAAAAATTTCCGACCGACTTCTGCTTCTTACTCTCACAAGCCATATCACTAGCTGTCACCGACATATCATAAGCGAGGGCCCTACTCTGATAATCCTTCAAAGTAGTGCAGACGAGTCCAGACATATAGTCCCGAATGGACAGTTTCATCCTCCTGGAAAAATGGAAAATTTTGTCGCTCTCTTCGACAACTTGGGTCTTCACATAGCCCAACTCTTTGTTAAAATCAGCAATAGCTTGGGACACGGGAATATCCCGTGGTTGAGCATCATAGAAAGCATGCAATGAGCACATCCGACGGCCACGGGCAATATTCGGTCTCCATCAATTCCTGAAACTCGGCCCACGAAGCCACATGGTCTTTGGGCCCAACGGCCTCCCACCAATCCGTAGCATCCCCAGTGAGAAAGTACTGGGCAATAGGGACCTTACGATCCTCGGGACAGTTGGTGGCAATGAAGACTTTAGATATCTCCTTGATCCACCCCTCCCAGCCGATCGGGTCTGATGCTCCCGAAAACTGAGAAGGATGCATCTTGATGACATCTTGGAGCCAACGGTCCGCTCCACCCCGATTAGCATGGGCCCGATCGGGGTTTTGAACCACTTGAGATATCGCCGCCATTTGGTTTACCATCTGCTGCATAACGGCCGCAATACCAAGGTCGGCGCGCTCCTGAGAAGAAGCATGACTGTGACGGTCACCGGTACTGTCGGCCCCCGAAGAATGCGACGTGGCCGCCCCACCGGCTGCCCCACGTCCTCGGCCGCGTCCACGACCACGACCACGGCCACGACCACGGTTTCCTCCGGCATCCATACTGGTGTTAAGAGATAACAGAAGTATATCGATGATGAGTAAGGGAGGAAAAGCAACTACAATTCGAAAGTGGAAATACAATGCAAGAAACAAAAGGCCGAATAAGAAAAACTTACGAGCACTGGAAGTACTGAGATGCTGGCAGCGGTGTGACAATGTGCAAAACAAAACACGACTAGACCCAAATAACCAACAAGCCTAGGTATCCATAAACCTAGTGCTCCGATACCATTTTCTGTAACACCCCGAGATATTCGGAGTATATTACAGCGCCGTGGACCCCTACATGGGCTCCACCAGGCTACAATAAGAACACACCACTCGACTAACCATCTCGGTTAACGAGGATACACGAGTAGATGATAAGACATATAAGGATACGCCCGGAGCGACCGGCGAAATAGCATCAACCGACAATGTAACAATTTAAAGTAATACAATACGGAGTTCGAAAAGGAAAAACCTAAGTACTCGCGAGTACAATCTATAAGTTTATAAGTGTGGGAAACAACCATATCGAAGTAAGCAAAATAAATAAGACGACCCAAATGCACATGTCAACGGCCTTGGCCAGCATCCTCATACTGTCCCAGTGCCCGCTCGTCCGGAAGAACATAACCTGAAATACATAACAAGAATTTCTCCAAAACGGGTCCCCAAAGGGGTTAGCAATTACACTAGTACAAGTATTCAAGGCAAACCAATCGCTTACACATTTCATAGTACATGCACCAATATCAATTTCAAAAGTCAAAACCAGACATGTATTTTCCGGAAACAAACAGTCAAACAATTTGCCTTGGGAACAGAGTAATATCATAGATCCCGCCCGAGGCCTCTAAGGACCCTCCCGAGCTGGCCATATTATAAAACAAAACACGCACGTGCATCGCCTTGGGAACAGAGTAATATCATAGATCCCGCCCGAGGCCTCTAAGGACCCTCCCGAGCTGGCTAGCTAAACAAAGTCATGAATCCAGGACTCAACCCTTTGGATTCCCTCCATGATCCCGTAGGACCAACCCGAGGTGAGCAATTCACACACAAAATACATTACCATTCCACGTTAAGCATAAAGGTTTCCAAAAATACTTGCCTTGAATAATAAACGACGCAACGAACGGAAGGAAAAACACCGGTGACCGATAGGAGCCGATGATCACGAACCTAACGATACGAAGAACACAATCACAACCAATCCTAAATGAATACGGAATTGGAATACACCCGAAAACCCGCCTACGATTCATGTATATTCGTATAGAAACAACGACAAGGGCGGACCACAACCAAACCCTCTCGATTACAAATTTACTACGAAATATACCATGAATCCGTAGGGAAACCAACAAAATCAACAAGATTAATCATGTACATCATGAATTAATCTAACATACGGAACGAATCGGACGAAACATGAAAACCCCCTTCAATTTACTCAAAACAAGGTTTTAGGAGTTTACCTTGAATAGTGACGAAGAACACGATTTGAGGTTGATAATATGCTCCAAAAACTCGAAGAAGATGATGGCTCGGAGTTACCAAGCTTCAAATCGCCGGAAATGCCAAGAAGATCGCCTAGGAGTCGGATGCGGAGGAGAAGGAGTGGAAATGGCCGAAATCGGTCAACCCCTGGGTTTATAAACCCAGGCCTCGTTACGTACGTTAGCCACCACATGCTAACGTACGTAAGTTGTATTACGTACGTAAGCCATAAGGGCCTTACGTACGTAACCAAAAAGGCAGAATCGTCTGTACCGAAATACACTAGGACGTTACGTACGTAACCAAAGGGGTGTTACGTACGTAACCCAAAAAGGCAGAAGTGCCTGTACCGAATCACACTAGGACGTTACGTACGTAACAAAAGGGGTGTTACGTACGTAACCCAAAAAGGCAGAAGTGCCTGTACCGAATGACACTAGGATGTTACGTACGTAACCTAAAGGGTGTTACGTACGTAACATTCCTTTCTGTGGAGTACAGGCCAGAATGACTAAGGGAGGTACCGAAAAAGAATTGAAATACAACGGTAAACAATTCACGATGGTACGGACGTAAGGGACCTGAAACAACGAACTTACGGGCCGAAGGAAAGCATATTCCCGACTACTCAAAGGTTTGGAAAAACAATCAACAAATGAAATTTTCCCAAAACTTTTGGGAAAATTTACAAAACGGCCCAAACATCCGAAATGTACGACACATGGTCGAAACACCAAACAAAAGCTCACAACGCCCATAATAACACGAGATGGATCTTTGGCAACCCCGAAACGGCGGTTCCGAACGACGATTACGATAATATCCGAAATAACAACTAAAACAACATGAAACATCAAACCGAGTAAAACGAGTCCGAAACAAGCTCGAACGACAAAAAGTTCAATAATAAATATCCTAAAAATGTCAATACGGTTACAAGCGAGTTGTTAAAAATGAAATGCACTAAAATGAAAGTAATAAGAGAAGGGAAAAAAATGCGGATATTACAGGCGACGCGTGAGCCTCTCGCATAATACTCTGTCTCAATTCCAAGTCGTTCGGAACACAAAGCCGCCCTTGGAATCTCAACACACCATCCTCATGTATCACGAATCCCGGGGCTTTTCCCTTCTCCACATTCTCTCGGAGCTGAACAAACATCGGGTCCTCTAACTGTCCCGACTTAATGTCGTCGACTAAAGACGATGAAATCTCAAGTGTACGCAACTACCCGGAACTCTCTGGTAGCACAATCACAATTCTCAACCTCATAAACTCTCGCTGAAGTCCCGACTGAGCCGTAAGTAACTCAAGCGCCTGAAGTGATACCGATTTCTGGCTCAAGGCATCTGGTACTACATTAGCTTTACCCGGATGATAAAGTTTCGAGATCGTAATCCTTAATAAACTCCAACCATCTCCTCTATCTCATATTAAGCTCTTTCTACGTGAAAATGTACTTCAGGCTCTTGTGATCGGTGAAAATATGACACGACGAGCCATACAAGTAATGACGCCAGATCTTCAACGCAAATACAACTGCGGCTAACTCAAGATCGTGCGTAGGGTAATTCAACTCGTACGGTTTCAACTGACGGGAAGCGTAGGCAATCGTCCTCCCGTGCTGCATAAGTACACATCCAAGCCCTTGGCCCGAAGCATCACTAAAAACTGAGAAACCCTCGTTACCGCTCGGTAAAGCCAAAACAGGAGCGGTTGTCAACCGCTTCTTGAACTCCTCAAAACTATTCTGTCTCTCATCGGTCCACACAAACTTCTCTGACTTTTGTAACAACTGAGTCAGCGGTCGAGCGAGCTTAGAGAACCCCTCGATGAATCTACGATAATATCCAGCCAAACCTAGAAAACTACGGACTTCCTTCACGTTCTTGGGCGGCGCCCAATCCAACACTGCCTCTACCTTATGTGGGTCTACACGAACACCCTCGGCCGAGATCACATGACCGAGAAACATAACCTCCCGTAACCAAAACTCACACTTTGAGAACTTCGCAAAAAGATGCTGTGCTCTCAAAATATCTAACACGATATGCAAATGACGTGCGTGCTCCTCCTTGCTCCTCGAATAAATCAGGATGTCATGGATAAAAACGACTACACACTTATTGAGGTACTCGATAAAGACTTTGTTCATAAGCTGTATGAACACGGCTGGGGCGTTGGTTAGCCCAAAATGCATAACCACAAACTCGTAGTGACCGTATCTCGTCCGAAAGGCCGTCTTCGGAATATCAGTATCCTTCACTCGAAGCTGATAATACCCCGATCTCAAATCAATCTTCGAAAACACGGTTGCCCCTTGCAATTGGTCGAACAAATCATCGATCCTCGGGAGCGGATACTTTTTTTGATGGTCACTTTGTTCAACTCTCGGTAGTCGATACACAAACGAAGAGACCCATCCTTATTCTTCACAAACAGGACCGGTGCGCCCCAAGGCAAAGCGCTCGGTCGAATATACCCCATGTCTAGTAGCTCCCCCAACTGTTTCTTCAACTCAAGCATCTCGGTAGGCGCCATACGGTATGGCGTCTTAGAAATCGGTGCTGCACCCGGCTCTAAATCGACGGTAAACTCAACTTCTCGGTCCGGCGGCAAACCCGGCAACTCGTCTGGAAAGACATCAGGATACTCACACACTACCAGAATAGACGAGAGCTCGACTCCCCCTTCTCCCGATCTCAAAACGTAACTGTTGCGATATTTCCTACACGCAAGTGCACGTCATTGTTTACAAGTAATAAAGTGATAAGTAGAGTATCGTTCCCACGAGGATTGAATCTCTAACTACCGACGTTTTCGTATTCCAATTTTATTTGAACAATCGAAGTTGGGTTTTTGGATTAATAACTAAAAGAATTTCTAAAATACTAAGCAGTAGAAAACAATATCTTGGATTAAGGAAATCAAATGATGAATACGTCTAGGGTTCTGAATCCACCTTAGTTTATCCGAATTTACTCTCGATTATCCGTAATAAATAATTTTCCCAATTTACTGAAGGCGGAGATTGCTAATATATTATACCGCCTCTCCCGAGGTCAATAGATTTATCTAACGACGACTAACGCACTCTATCCCTAGGTGAATTATCTCGTCGATAGGCAAAAAGCATGAATTCTCCTAAAGGCCACGTAGTTTCTATGAGTATATTCCTATCTCACAGAATAAAACGGTCCTCACCAATAGTTCCTCACCAAATCTCCTCTCCCGATTCGAAGTGAATGATTAAATCAATACAACTATTGGCCAGATAATTGCAAGCATTAAACATAATTGGGAAAACTCAATAAAAAGGTAATAAATTAGATAATCTTAATCAATTCGTCAAAACAAAGGTTTCATCAAAACCCTAGATTAGGGCTTTAGCCTGACATACTAAAAACTGAAAATACAGAATAAATAAACGAAAGCATAAATTTCAAACGCAGATGAAGCTCGGATTCCTCCGTTCTTCAGCTCCCGCCTTCTGCCCTTGAATTCTTCTGCTTTCCTCCTTTTCTCTGTCTCCAAGCTTAAACTCTCCTAGGTTTAGATTCAATGATTCCAAGATTCCAAGATAATTAAATTAGGGTCTTAAGCCCTATTTATAGCTCAGCACATCAGTAAAACGCGTCCGTCTCAATCGGTTGAAAACTGGGTTTGAAACGGCCCAAAATCCGCGCAGACGTATAAAACCCGCTAAGTGTGCCGCGGCTCACTGGCCGTGCCGCGCACAGTACAGCCTTACTCGCCCTTCGGCCGGTGTCTTCCGCCGCGGCTCGATTCCTTGTGCCGCGCTCATCGCCTAGTTTTGCCGCTTTCGCCGCTTTGCCTCGCTTTAGCTCCCGACTTCAATTTCGTTAATCATACAAAATCAAGGCATTAAAAGCTCATTTAGATGATTTCACTCACCAAAACACTACAAAATAATGATAAATAAGCGTATAAAAATACGCCTAACAAATACCCCCAAACTTAAGCCTTTGCTTGTCCTCAAGCAAAAAGAATTAAAGTCAATAAAAATGTCGTGAATAATTGTGCAACTCATAGTGTTCAATCTAATCAATACTATCCTGCCATTCTCTCTAAATAATCCGAGTGTCATAAAAGCGAGCTGCACTCAGAATAATGATTCCGCAAAGTAATCAAGTTCACCCTAATCATTCGTTCATGAAGAAAGCTCACCAAAGATTAACAAAACATGAGTCAAATCGACCACAATATGAAAGGCTAACATAAACAAGCTAGTCTGCTGCCCGCAGCCTAAAGGCACAATTTTCACGAGTCTCATAATAAACAAACCTGACAAGATCCCCTTATATATATGCTCAAAAATTTGATTCGAGTCGACCACTAGGTTAGGATCTCGGGATGTTTCATCGGGATAATCCTAGGGTGGAACTTCCATTCTCATGTATTCGGAAACCGTTTGACGTAAAAGACACTCATGGGGCACATGGATGCTTCTAGTTACTAAGTTCCCGTTTACAGCGGAGAAACAACTCGAATACATAATTTCCGCATGTCCGAATCGAGGTTGCCGTTTTACGCGAGAGTAAACAGCGGGTCACGCGAATACCCCCGGTTACTAGGCTTCCTATCATTGGCACATGTGAAATTACTAAATCACTAGTCTAATCGGGGTCGTCGTTTTACGCGAGAGTAAACAACGGGTCACGCGAATACCCCCGGTTACTAGACTTCCCATCATAGAACACATTATCTCGACTTTTAGGGAAAAACTGACCGACTCAAAACTCAAACTAAGTGCCAACACGACTAAAGAAACAGTACGACTCACTATCCGGGAAATGTAGCCAAACGTATTGATGGGGATTTTAAACAAGTATGTATCGTCTCTTACCTGCCAAGAACTCTACAATCACGAAAAATTTTGACCTAATGAATACTAAGGTAATGAAATAATCGACTACAATGACTAAAACTCGCCCGCTTCTTCAGAGAGAAAGACAGTGTCGTAACATCAGTATCACACAAATAGAAGCACGAAAATTCACGAATAAGGAAAACTACGGCAAGCAAGGCTATCTAAAAAAAAATTTTCGCAAAGAAAAGAAAAGTGCAACAAAATATAATGTACAGCAAGAAAATAGAGTACAGCAATGAATGTAGCACTGAAAGTAAATCCCCCCCCAAACTTAGGACGTACATTGACCTCAATGGACAAAAAAAAAAAAAAAAAAATGAAATGCAAGAAAAGTAAAAGGTCAAGTACTCCCCTCCAGTCTGCTCAGGAGCTGGTGCCGGCATCGTCCGGTGAGGAGGGTGGTGTGGCTGGCCGGGCGGGCGCAGTAAATGGCCCGTCGGGATGCATGATGTGGGCCGTCCATGCGGCGAGATGCTCCTGATGATAAGCATCCCTCGCAGCAAGACGCCTCGCCGCTCGTCGGCTGGCCCGGCGGGCCTGCTCTCTCATCTCGGCTCTGGCGGCAGCAACAACACTCTCCCGCGCCGCCCGCTGCTCCTCCCGCATGGCAGCCATCCAGCTCTCTCTCTCACTCCTCATCTCATCTCTCTCTCCTCAACTCCTCTCTCAGCTCCTCTCTCTCTCCTCAAATCCTCCCGCAGCCCATCAAACAGCTCCTCCAACCTCGCTCTGTCGGGCTGCGGGCCTGCCTCTCCGTGCGTCAACAAAAGCGGCTCGGGGGATCCCTCGTGAGCCTCCTCGAGCAAGAATCCTCGCCCCCGAGCGTGTGCCGGCGCTCCGCCCCACTGGTCAAAGTGCGATATGATGCGGTGGTCGATCGGGGCCTGTGGGGCAAGCATCGGCTCGCCGATCGACCACGCCACCGATCACGGCATAAAGCGCAGATGAGGGAGGGGTGCTTCAACCCGCCTTGGCCCCCTGGATACTCCGAAGATAGAACGGACCGTAATGGGGGCCACATCAAACGCAACCCGGAGGTGATAGCAAAAAGTATCCGGCGCGGAGAGAAAAGCTGACGGATCTGTGAGGTGGGGTCAATGCGCGCAAATAAAGTAAAGCTGTGCTCGCCGAGCCGGGCCGAGGCGCGAGCTCTCAAGTGAAAAGTGGATGAGCTCGTGCTCGCCGCTCCCGGCCGGTACAGGCCGTGCAATCGTCTCAAGCAGGCCTCCTTAGTGAGGCCGGTCATCACGCGGTCATAGCCGTCGTCAACCGCCGGAAACCCAAAAAGCCTCCGAATAGCAGTCGGGGAGAAATCAACTGTGACCCCTCGGACGTCGACCTGAGTCCGGGACTCTAAAGATGGCAACGAATGCCCTGCCCGGATATGCTTCAGCAGAGCGCTGTCGTAAAACTCCTAGACGATCGAGATGACCGCTGGCTCGGGAGGTGCGGTAAATCTGGCCCATCCCATCTCGTCAATCATCGTGAGCAACTCCCCGTCCTGAGGAGCTGGAGTAAAACCCCTCTCGGGAATAAGTGGTCGTGGACGGATCTTCTCGTTGAATATTTTGTGAATTTCGGGGTCCGAAAATTGGTGCCCCTCCGCCTCGGCCCGACCCCGAGAGGTCTCCCCTCGCGTAGGGGATGACTCGGTCCTAGCACGCTTGGTCAACTTCTTCGTGCGCGCCATAATCAGTCCTGAGAAGTACAACACGAGGGTTTATTTACGCAAAAATAATAACAATGAGCTATGCGCGGCTAAGGATATCAAACAAGAAATTCCGAATTTAAGACACAAGCGCATACGAGAGAAAAAGATGAATTTGGACTTAAACATCTAAACTGGATGTAAGGGTTGGGCTTGCTGTAAATTGAAAACGTATACGTTGCACGAAAATTCAAAATGATAGCTTTTTCAAAGAAAACTTTTCATTTGGGCAATTTATCGGACACCTTGAGGGCGCACGTTTACTTGAAGAATAAACATAGTTCTAGCTCGATTCAACCCCCAAAAACAGAAATACAATTCAATCATTAACAACTTAACACATTCTACTCATTGATATTCTGATTCAACCATTGAAATTCGATGAAACTACCATGTTCTTATCTAACAATCATAAAACTATTTGAAGGGAAATAAGCATGCTCCAATCATTCAAGGCATAAACAACTTCCATATATCAACCATAAGCAAATAAGAATTCAAGATTCAAACGTACCTTTTTGAATATTTCAAGAAAAATCGCAGGAAAAAGATTGAAGAATCGCTTCGGCCGGTTCGCGCTGGGGAGGGAAGGCAAGGAAATAGGAAAGCTTACCTGGAAATGCCGGCCGAATGCTCGTTATATGCTACCTGGCCTTTCAAATTCCGCATAGTGTGCCGCGGCACAGATAAAGTGAGCTGCGGCACAAGGTACAGTCCCTTTTACCTGTGTCTCGTTTTGTCGTGTGCCGCGGCACAAATTCCGTGTGCCGCGGCTCATTGCGCAAGTGTGCCGCGGCTCATTTATGCCGTGCCGCGGCACAAAGTACAGTCGGTTTTGCCTCCCCCTGCGATCGATGTGTGCCGCGGCTCACAATAACTGTGCCGCGGCTCATACTCCAGTTTCTTCCCTGGGACTTTCCTGCACAGAATTTTGAAAAGAAGACGTTAAAAGCGAGAGGAAGAAGCAAATAGAAGCACAAAAATGATGAAAAATAAGAATCACGAATACAAGAAAAATAAAGAAATGCAAAATTCTACAACTACGAGCTCGGGTTGCCTCCCGAGAAGCGATTAGTTTATAGTCTTTCACCGACCTATTGCACAACGTTAGTTCGCTTTTCGCAAACTCCATTTGGCTTCCGCCCCGTTCATCGAACCGTTTATATTTTGGTTAAAATTATGACCATTGGTCATCAGTGGTTCGAGTTTCGGTTCGGTCATCAAATGTTGTTTGTGAAAAGGTTTCGACTTGAAAAATTTTCCGAAACACCCGATTTCTCCATGGCTAATTTTTCGCTTGGCTTTTGGCTCACTTTCCTTCTTCACAAACGAACCCACGATTGCAGCAGATTTCTCCTCATGCTCGAGGATCGCCACTTGTTCTACATCCTTCTTAAAACTCGGGCCATTTAACACAACATCTGAATTTTTCCACCGACGATATTTTCGGTGCTTTCCTCTTTCAACGGCATTCACCCTCTCAATTTGTGATCCTTTATCAGCACTTCCTGGGCATGGGAATGACTTGAATACTTGAAAAGTAATTTCCTCGTCTTGGACCCTCAGAGTTAGCTCTCCCTTTTCCACGTCTATAAGGGTTCGGCCCGTCGCTAGAAATGGTCGTCCCAAGATGATCGGAATATTGTCATCTTCCTCCATGTCTAGTACGATGAAGTCGGCCGGAAAGATGAACTTGTCAACCTTAACTAATACATCCTCGATCACTCCCTGATACTTTATCGATCGGTCCGCCAATTGTAATGAGACTGTGGTTGGCTTAGCTTCCCAATATTCACTTTTGGAAAATCGACAGAGGCATGAGGTTGATACTGCACCAAGATCGCATAGTGCCTTATTAAATGAAAAATTCCCCATGGTGCAAGGTATGTTGAAGCTTCCCGGATCTTTTAATTTAGGTGGGAGCTTCTTTTGAAGAATTGCACCGCACTCCTCTGTCAAGGTGACCGTTTCAAACTCTTCAAGTTTTCTTCTTAGATAATATCTCTTTCATGAATTTGACATAACTCGGCATCCGCTCCAATGCGTCGCGAACGGAATATTTATGTGAAGCTTTTGAACACATCAAGGAATTTAGAAAATTGTTTGTCCGCCCTCCTTTGTCCGTAGTCTCGCGAAACGGAACGGGGAACACATGTCTTCAAGTTATCCGCTTCACATCCTTTGACTCCTCGGCTTTAAATCCATCTCTTCCTCAATCACTTTCTTCTCTTTACCCACCCGGCTGATCCAAAGAACTCTCTCCCGCTTCTCAAGCTAACTGCGTTTACACTCTCTCTAGGATTAGTCTCTGTTGTACTCGGCAATGCTCCCTCCGGACGAGCCGTCAACACATTAGCGATTTGGCCCACTGACCTCCAAATTCGAATGGAAGCGTAATGGTTTTGTAGTGTAGCTTCGTCCGAGTCATAAATTGACTCGTATTTGCCGCCAATTTTGCAAGCGCTTCCTCGAGAGACACTTTGGGAGCGGAAGGGCCGCTGTTGATTCCAGGCGAAAGGGGGCTGGTGTGCGTTCTGTCCGTTTCTCCATGAAAAGTTGGGATGATTGCGCCACCCCGGATTATAAGTATTGGAGTACGGGTTATTCGGTCGATTCCCACTTCCCACAAATTGAGCCTGCTCCATCTGATTTTGCTCGAACGGATTTCCACATTGACATTCCGCGCTCGGGTGTGATCCGTTACACCAATTGCATGTTTCGATGGTAACGGGGGCTGGTGCGTGCGAAAATGTCTGGAGCTGTTGTGTCAAAGCGGCGACTTGAGCTGACAAGGTGGAGATCGGATCATTGCTTGAAACTTCCATTACTCTTTTCGGTGTCAATCTTTCTGATGGCCATTGGTATGCGTTTTCGGCCATATCTTCCAAAAGCACGTGTGCCTCGGCCATAGATTTTGCCATGAATGTCCCACCGGAGGCCACATCCACTAAAGTGCGTGTAGAAGCACTCAAACCACCATAAAACGTATGAAGCTGAAGCCAATCAGGAATGCCGTGATGAGGGCATCTTCGTAGCAATTCTTTATATCGCTCCCACGCCTCGTTGAGCGTTTCCATATCGTACTGGGCAAAAGTGGTTATCTCGTTTCTCAACCTCGCCGTCTTAGCTGGTGGAAAAAATTTGGCAAGGAAGGCTTGCGCTAACCTCTCCCACGTTGTAATCGACCCCGGCGGTAGGGAATTTAACCAGAACTTTACTTTATCCCTCAAAGAGAAAGGGAAAAGCCTCAATCGGATGGCATCGTCGGTGACACCATTAGTTTTGAAAGTATCGCATATCTCAAGGAAAGAAGCAATGTGGGCATTCGGGTCGTCCTTCGGCAATCCACAGAATGGGCTCGCCTGCACCATCTGAATA
Organism: Orobanche coerulescens; assembly: GCA_033398695.1. NCBI lineage: Eukaryota > Viridiplantae > Streptophyta > Magnoliopsida > Lamiales > Orobanchaceae > Orobanche > Orobanche coerulescens. Next base: position 189,738,427 of record CM065802.1, on the reverse strand, counting down.
ATGGCGGGCTTGATCTCAAAATTATTAGCTTGGATGGTGGGACGCCGAATTCCCGAAAAATTTGCGGTGACTTGCGGCATGGCATAATCTCGAAGAGCGAGTTCCGGTTGAACTTGCCGCACTTGGTTGTCTCCTCCTTGGATTTCAATATTCTCGGCCATGATGACCGTCGTCTGCAACTCTCTTTTCTCCTTTTTGTTCCTTCTTAGCGTGCGCTCGAGCTTGGTGTCCAAAGGTAGTAAGCCTTCGTTACCGAGTCTTCTCATGCACTAACGAAAGGTCCTGAAAGGAAAAAACGAATTAACAAAAATAAATACACAAAAATAAAAATAAAACGTTCAAATTAAGACTGGAAATACTTAAATCGATATTAGAAAAATTTCAATCCCCGGCAACGGCGCCAAAAACTTGTTGCGATATTTCCTACACGCAAGTGCACGTCATCGTTTACAAGTAATAAAGTGATAAGTAGAGTATCGTTCCCACGAGGATTGAATCTCTAACTACCGACGTTTTCGTATTCCAATTTTATTTGAACAATCAAGTCGGGTTTTTGGATTAATAACTAAAAGAATTTCTAAAATACTAAGCAAGAGAAAACAATATCTTGGATTAAGGAAATCAAATGATGAATACGTCTAGGGTTCTCAATCCACCTTAGTTTATCCGAATTTACTCGATTATCCGTAATAAATAATTTTCCCAATTTATCAAGGCGGAGATTGCTAATATATTATACCGCCTCTCCCGAGGTCAATAGATTTATCTAACGACGACTAACGCACTCTATCCCTAGGTGAATTATCTCGTCGATAGGCAAAAAGCATGAATTCTCCTAAAGGCCACGTAGTTTCTATGAGTATATTCCTATCTCACAGAATAAAACGGTCCTCAACAATAGTTCCTCACCAAATCTCCTCTCCCGATTCGAAGTGAATGATTAAATCAATACAACTATTGGCCAGATAATTGCAAGCATTAAACATAATTGGGAAAACTCAATAAAAAGGTAATAAATTAGATAATCTTAATCAATTCACAAAACAAAGGTTTCATCAAAACCCTAGATTAGGGCTTTAGCCTGACATACTAAAAACGAAAATACAGAATAAATAAACGAAAGCATAAAATTCAAACGCAGATGAAGCTCGGATTCCTCCGTTCTTGACTCCCGCCTTCCGCCTTGAATTCTTCTGCTTTCCTCCTTTTCTCTGTCTCCAAGCTTAAACTCTCCTAGGTTTAGATTCAATGATTCCAAGATTCCAAGATAATTAAATTAGGGTCTTAAGCCCTATTTATAGCTCAGCACATCAGTAAAACGCGTCCGTCTCAATCGGTTAAAATCGGCTTTGAAACGCCCAAAATCCGCAGACATATAAAACCCGCTAAGTGTGCCGCGCTCACTGGCCGTGGCCGCACGCAGTACACTTACTCGCCCTTCGGCCGGTGTCTTCCGCCGCGCTCGATTCCTTGTGCCGCGCTCATCGTCCCGCTTTTGCTGCTACCGCTTTGCCTCGTTTTAGCTCCCGGACTTCAATTTCCTGTTAATCATACAAAATCAAGGCATTAAAAGCTCATTTAGATGATTTCACTCACCAAAACACTACAAAATAATGATAAATAAGCGTATAAAAATACGCCTAACAGTAACACCAATACCCCGTGCAACCTCCTTGAAGAAGTCTCACCGCTTTCAGAGCGCTGATCAAGAACCTATGACTACTCCGCTTACGCCCCACAACAGAATGCTCGGTACCGTCAGAGGCTAACATCGAAACGGTCCTCGTTCTATAGTTCATGATTTCCCCATGACGGTCCAGCCAATACTCACCCAGAATCAAATCCTCATCTCTAATATCTACCGCAATCAGGTTAGAAGGCCAAACCCTCCCCGCGATACTCACTGGAAAATCTCTAATCTCACGATCCCCCACGATGCTATCCCCACTAGGCAATTTAACAACAAACGGTTCACACGCAACTAGGCAATCAATATGCAGACGACGCACACAATCCATAGATATGAAAGAATGCGTAGCACCAGAATCGAATAATACGGAAACAGGATGGTCAAGGATGTGAACGGTACCTGTAGCCACCATCGCATCTAGGTCTCCTGCTCGTCTCATCTCATATACTCGGGGCGGAACAGACCCCGCACTAGAAGCTCCCTCTCTAGAAGGTTGTCCACATCCTCGAACTCTACCAAAACTCTGCTGTGGCTGAGGAACTATCGGTGCCTGATTCACACTCGGCTCTCCCGAAGCTGGGGCTGATATCTGAGTAACTGGTGCCCTAACTGCATCCATACAAAACTTAGCACAATGTCCCATCCGACCGCACGCAAGACACTGAATCGGGGGCCTATCACACTCACTCATCATGTGGCCGGGACGACCATAGTTAAAGCACATAGGACCGCGAACGGAACCAGTAGGAGCACATTTAGAACTGTTTCCTCGCCCAAATGACGAAGACTGACCCCCGAAGACTCTCGAACCAGACTGAGCCTTCGGATGCCCACCATACTTGCCTCCCGAAAACTGGCCGGAGGTCTTCTGTTTCTTTCCTACGCTGCCTCTGCAAAGAAACGACATCTCATAAGCCATCGCCTTATTCTGATACTCTTTCAAAGTTGTGCATCCCAGACTAGACATGTAATGACGCACCCTCGGTTTCATCCGCATATCGAAGTGGCGGATTTTATCAAGCTCATCTAGGACTTGGTTTCTCACATAATGCAGCTGTTGGTTGTATTCCTTGATTGCTTGCGAAATCAAGACATCCTGGGGCTTAGCCTCGAAGAAGGCTCGGATCTTCCCCTCTTTCACTGGCCATGGACAAAACTCGTCTTCCATCAACTCCCGGAATTCTGCCCACGTGGCTGCCCGATCACGTGGTTTCACCGCTTGCCACCACGTTGCCGCCTTTTTAGCGAGGAAGTACTGAACGATGGGTACCTTCCTCTCCTCAGAGCAGTTAGCAGCCCAAACACCTTTTCCATCTCAAACAACCAGTTCTCCCAACCGGAAGGGTCGGAAGCACCATCAAACTACGGAGTACGCATACGAATCACGTCCTGAAGTAACTTATCATTTCCGGATCCAGTAGGTGGAACCGGGTTAGCATTAGCCTGGCCGACCAAAACGGCCTGAGTCAGTAGCGTCATCTGGTTTGCTACTTGTTGCAAAATGTTCGCTACTCCAACATTCTCATGTGCATTACCGAAGCTAGCAGACTGGTCCTGCTGACCCCCGGAACTAGGCGGAACACTGTTCGATAAAGAAGACATAGCTGAATCGGTTCCTGAGTTATCGGACATGGCCGCCCCACCAGCTGTGCTACGTCCCCTACCGCGTCCGCGACCGCGTCCGCGTCCTCTACCAGCAGGAATTCTGAAGAAGTAGTGGGTAAGTACAATTCAAACGCAAAATGCAACAAGATATCAGGAAAGGAAACAGAACAGGATAACGTAACGAATCAAGTTAGGGAAAACTTACAAGCACCAGCGTACTGAGATGATGGCATAGCAATGATATTGTTCAAAACGACACTCGACTAGACCCAAATAACCGACAACCTAGGTATCCATAAACCTAAGCTCTGATACCATATTCTGTAACACCCCCAAGACGATCAGGGCATATTATAGCGCCGTGGACCCCACACTGTGGAATCCACCAGGCTAACGTACTAACAAGACATTCAACAATGACATACAATCATTAACAAAACGACAATTCAATTAAAAGACTACAATCCGACAAATAAAATCTAACATCAAATCCATTTCCCAAAACGGGAACACAACATTGACCATTTTAAAAAGGAAGTACTCGAGTACTTAAACCAATTTCATAAAAATAGAATTCTCCAAAACAAGACACCAGAATAAATGACAGGACATAACACCAACAATCAACTACTGGACAGTATCATGCTTGCTCATCATCCTCATACGGCTCGAGTGCTCGCTTATCTCGAAGACCTGTACCTGAAATACAAAAGTATTTCCCCCATTTAAGGGGTTAGCGACAACTGCTAGTGCAAGTACAATCCATTTGAACTACATTCTAATCAAGTGAAAATATGCGCCAAAAATTATTTTAGAAATCATTTATATTCCGGAATATTTACTATGCACAAGCACAAAACACATTTTCTCCAACAAAACAATTCAAAGTTAACCTTGGTACGAGACTCACGGCCACCGTACCCCGCAGAGCCCCGCTGGACATCCATGGGTGGTTAACCACAGTTCGTAATACGCACACACACGGCAATACGTATCCCTAGAGGCCCCGTCGGACCGTCCCTAGGTGAACATACACATATCCATCCACAGCAACCACGAATAGCCATAATTCAAATACTAGAACATGTAAACAAAAGTAAAGTACTTGCCTTTGAGACATTCTTGAAGAATCAGAAATGAAATACGACTACGAACGGTCCGGGTGGAAAACGACGGTTCCTAAACGAAGGATCAACATAGTTCAGTCCGAACGGACAACAATAATTGATTGGAATACACCCATAACCCTGATTAGAAACTACGATAATGAACGATCAATCGATACGGGCGAGGGTTTACACAAAATCTCCCCGTATCAACAATTCATGGATTAATTCGAGGAAAATGGATTGGGAGTCATCCAATAACAAAAATCGGTAAGGAATTTCATAACATTCATGCACAAATCGGAAACAATCACGAAAAAACTAAAAAACCCCAAATTAGACAAGTTAGGGTTCCTGAAGAAAATACCTTGGATTCGGACGATGGGGGGTGATTACGCTGATGGTAATATGCTAACACGATTCTACGGTGATGGAATACGAAGAATTCTCCAATCAGAACTGAAGGGAATCGCCCTCTGGAGTCGTCCCGTGAAGAAAACGAAAGAAAAAAGTGAAAAATGTTGTTTCTGAACTGCCGCTGATCTATTTAAACTGCATAGTTAGCGCACGCTATCTAACACAAGTATCGCGCGCTAACGGGGCTTATAAACGGTCCCGAAGCTACTGCCCGACATCGTTAGCGTGCGCTAGATAGGCTTAGCGCGTGCTAAATACTACCCGATAGCGCACGCTAACTGCACATCGGTAGCGCACGCAAGGGGAAAGGAGTAGTGTGCGCTACCTACGCAGCAGTTCAATACTGCTCAGATCAGCAGTACGCTGCTGCCGAAGGTACAAATCTCGAAACGCACGACAAGGGCAGAATCCAGAAACATAAACACGAAGTATACAAGACGACAAAACTAAGCGCTGAAGGAAAATATAATTCCGACCACCGGAGGGTCCGTAATACGACAACGAAAATGAGATTCCCTAAACTTATAGGAAATTACAAAAATGGTCCAAGTTCCCGAATAATCACGAAACGACGTCAGATTAATGAACCGAAAGTCTACACACGACCAACTCAATCATACGAACCTGAACAAACTAAGAAACAACAAAAACGAATGAGTTTTACGAGAATCGAACGTTCCTACGGCAAAACATGTCATAAAATAAAATTATGTGAAAACATCACCAAAACTCGACCAAATGGAAAAACTCCAAGAATAAAGTAGATTCAGAATGTCAAAACGGTTACAAGCGAGTCGATAAAAATAAGCATACACAAAAAATGGAAACTGCTAAAAATGGAAAGTTGCGGATATTACAGTCGTATGATCAGAGAACTTTGTCAAATACAAGCATAGCGTACGTTAGGCATAAGAGCTTACGTACGTTAACTCACAGACTTAACATACGTTACGTTGAGTATAACGTCCGTTATGAAGATAATCGGACAAGATCTGAAGTGTCGACAACTTTCGGCCATAGTTTAGGATGTTAGATGTTCGTACGTTAGTTATATGACGTAAGATGAACTCTATATTATTTCTTTTGCTTAAGGTCCGATCTTTGCAAAGTGATTGATCGAAGGGGCGACCTTCAAGTGTATTGACATCCGTCGAAGTATTATCCTCGTCGTCAATTTAAGGCAAGTACCTTAATTATATCTATTCATATTGATGTCGGTTATATTATTGTTGTATTGTGCATATGTGTTGTGATTGTTTGCCCACCATGCGTTGGTCCGATGGGATCATCATGGGAATCTATACTTGTGTGCGCTGGATCGTTGGACAGGTGTTTCCACCATGCGTTGGTCCGACGGGATCATCATGGGAATCTATAACTATGTGCATTGGATCGTTGGAATACCACGAGTATATTGAGATTGACATGATATATTGTACATTATTACTGTTTCTTGTTGGAGAGACTTGTCATGATTATTGTTGATATAGACGTTATTATTCAGGAATTGTTGAATAAATCATTGTTGTATAATCATCGTACTTGTACTAGCATTGTTGTGCTAACCCATTCGGGGGTGAACATTTGTTTTATGTTAAGGATCCGGGAGAGCGGGAAAACAACCACTAGAGCTGCATGACGATGAGGGTACAGAGTGATGTTACGGCCGGATTAATTTTTCATATGTTTGTGTTGTTTTAATAAAGTACTTGAGTACGTTGTCGTTTGTGATGTTGGCTTTAGTCATGTATTAATGTTCACCGTTTGATATTTGTATTTTCAGTACTGTTTCAGACTCGTGTTGTATTTTATTTCCGCTGCCGTTATTTGTTGGTATTTGTTATTGTCATTTCATTTCCTCAGCCTTGTAAATTCTTACGTAAAGGATTTACGGCGCTGTAACATTCCTGAATATATCGTGGGTGTTACATTCATGATTCGATCAGTTTGCTGATTAGGCGAGATTGATAAACAGTTATTGCAATAGTGAGGTGAGAGTAGGACGAGCATGTGTATGAAAGTGATTTCGAACTTCATACTTCGTACCTCGAGTTTTCTAATAGTATTTTGCATGAGGTTTATGAAACTAATTCTCCTAATTTCAATTTGCAAAAATCTGTTTGACAGTGAACGTATATTTCGTTAAAGAAATAAATTTAACCATTATATTTTGAAATGATAATTATAAGAGTGGGCAATTAAACTCACATTTTGAATTTTAAAAATCTATTCCAAACAAGTTCGTATATTATTGGGAGTATTATCTTTACAATATATATAATAAAATTGTGAAGGCACTTTGAAAATTATTGAATTTTCGGATCAAAGTATCTATCTATTTTGAAGAGCTGGCCTTTTAAAATTGCGGTTTTGTAGAATTTTGAAATACATTTTTTTATTATTTCAAAACAAAATATGTCAATTGCATATATTTATTGCGGTTTTTATGAACATCATATAGTGTTGAAATTTCAATTTCGTGTAAGTTGGAGTGGAAATTGTAGTGTGATCACACTATGATTTTGGAAACTGAATAGAGATGAGCAGTGTCATTATGCTGTGAGATCGTGACCCACAATACCAAAACCGCATGTTGATGATCTTATGACACTTGAGATTACAATTTATCGTAAGATGCTCTGGAGCCGAGATGTATATTGCTACTGCATAGTTGCCACCTTCGAGTATATCAGATCTTGTTGAATGGATCATGTGATCTCCTTGCTGGATCGGTCCGCGTATTATTTTTGGAACAGCATTACAGTGAGATGAGTGATCATATGGAAAGTTTTGGGGACAAAACTTATTTTAAGTAGGATAGTATGTAATATCCGGGAACTTTAAATTGGAATTTTAGTGGAATTAATTATTTTTATTTTAATATTTTTGTAAGTCGATTAATTATTGATCAGATCGACTCCGGAGATGTTAAACTATAAAACTGGTGAATTATTGACAGGTGATATCTGTTGCGACATGAATTAATTAAATAATTAGACCCCTTGAAATTTGTCCAAATGCACCAATATTCTTGGCCGATTGAATTAGAGGGGGAGTATTCATTTTATTGACTTTCCTTTTCTCTCTCTCACTCACATTCCCTATCTCTCTCTCATTCCCACCTATCCCGCCCGGATGAAGCAACCACCAACAGTGTTGGGCCGGCCCTATGGGTGGGCGGGCCGGGCGACGGCCCAGGGCATCAAAGCCCAAGGGGCATCAATTTTAGGCCCAATGATGTTATTACTAGCGAAAAAAGAATTAAAGTGTTGCTAACAAGACTTGAACCATGGACCTTTAGGATAGATAAGCACTTCTTTACCACTAGACTAATGATGCTCTTGGATGTTTTTCTTTTAGTTAATTGTATTACTATTGTTGTCGATTCATTTATTTTTCTATAATTCTTTTTTTTAAATATTTGTCTTGTTTTGATGACAACACTTATTTATCTAAAATAAATAAAATTAGTCATATTCAACAATTAATACTTCTTATATATTTTTGCTTTCAAAAATTTTGTGATAATATTTAAACTCTACATGAAACAATTTAGATTACTAACTAATTTCAACTCGAAACCACAAATATCTTTTGTTATACTTTCTAAAATCAAGTCATGTATGAAATAATTTTAAATTACTACATAGTTTCAACTATTTTTTGTAATTTTCACAGTCATAAAATATGATTATTGGAGGTTATTATTTTTTATATATATTTTTAGATATAGAATCTTGTGAATCCAGTTTTGTTGTCACCCATAGCGTCGTCTGTTGCGTAAAGCTATATAGGACTGTTTAAACTATTTAACACTCGCTATTCAAGTATGTTTAGATTATTAAAAATATGATACAAATATAGTATTAAGTTTTTCTATGTTTTAAGATGACTTAAACATCATATATAGTTGTATACTTTTAGTCTGAGCACAACTATCATTATATGCAAGTCTCTAAAGATTATTTAACTTGATATAACATTATGATACTATATAATTATAAGATATGTATTACGAAGAACACATTATCATTTAATAACAGTAACAAAAATTGGTCGTTAAAAATAATATGCTTTTTTGTTTTGTAGTTTTTAAATATGGGGGCATTTTTTGGCCTTTTCGCCTAGGGCATGAGAAACCCTAGGACCGGCCCTGAACAACACCATTCATCCCATTCTTCTTCACGATCGAAAGTGCAGCAGTAGCGGTGGAAGGTCCTGGTGGCAACCCCGGGTTGACGTTTTCACGGGGACTCGCTGCTCAAAAATGGGAGACCGTCGGAGGTGATGTGTTACAGCAAAGGTGAGCCTCCCAGGTCAACGGCGGTGGGTTGAATTCTCCTACGACGCCAACTGTAGATCGGCGGCGGCATGATGGCCTGTGACCGGAGAAGCAACAATCTGGCCGGACTTTCAGGCAGATCGGAGCTATAGAAGCCGAGTCGACCTCTTCGGATTTGAGGCTCCGACGACGGGTTTTCTTCATGGTCTCCGGCCGTTAATGTGATTAAAGTTCAAAGACGGTCCGATTATGGTGTCCCGATGAGCTAGAGCTCCGACGACCGGAGATAAAGCTTTCAACTAAAGTCGACTAATTGGTTCAACTTCTTCCTCGTGGATGTTGCTGTTAGATATAAATGAACGGACTGAACGGAGGCATTTGCCTTTGAGTTCTTGCTGCAGGCTAGATTCAAGTTGGTGGATGCAAAGGTCCGGTGGCCGGGTTCCGGCACGGCTGTACGTGTGTGTGTATCAGACTGTACATGCGTGTGTGTGTATGTAGGTGTTATGTGTGTAAGTTTGTATGTGTGTTTTGTGTGTGTGCATAGAAGTATGGGTGCGTGTGCCTGCAAGTTTTTGTGTGCGTGTGTTAGTTTGTGTGTGTATATATATATGAAATAGATCATATGAAAACTAATTACCTTGTGAAATCTAAAAATTTTTGTAAGCCATTGATATTAGTGATGTAACGGTTGTAGATGAGTAGAATTATATGCATTTTTGTATTTTTTTTATTGCATTATTTGTTGCATATACTAGCGACAAGCTTGATACAATAAATAATAACAAATATGCAATGAAATAACTTAATAATGCAATTGGTTTCTAGATTTCACCATTAAGGGTGTTTCCACCATAATCAATATATATATATATATATATATATATATATATATATATATATATGTGTGTGTGTGTGTGTGTGTGTGTGTGTGCTGTGTGCCTGAATTGTGTGTGTTTGTAACGTGTGTATGCGTGTGATATATATATATATATATATATATTGTGGGTATGTGGTCGTGTTGGGATTGTGAACAGGGAAAACGTAAACATAAATGGAGATGTTGATAATTTGGTCAATGTGCGAATTGGTGTAATTAGACCTACGGAGTGATTTCGAGTTCGGGGTTCGTATTCGGAGCAATCGTTCAGGAACTTGAATCCGAGATGAGTATCACTAATTAAATCGAGATATGAATCCGGGATGAGTATCAATGGGCATTTGGTTCGATCGATAAATTAAGGGGCACAATTGAGGTATTGTATTAGCCGATTAATTACCTCATAATTATAGGATAATAAATTGAACCATTATATTAAAATATTTATGATGTGATTATAATTAAGGTTGGTAGTCAATGAATCGACCGGGTTGACTGAGCTAGGCTTATTTCGATTAAAACCATCTTCGGTGTGTAACACCCCAGAAATCCACCGGAAATATTACGCACCGTAGATCCCTTTTCAGAGGGATCTACCAGGCTAATTACCATGAGAGGACAAATGTTTGACCGATGTTCGCTATATTTTTAAACAATACTCAAGTGTACGGAGTAAATGTAGAAAGCGGCAAGCAAGGTTGTATTCCACAGAGACTAAATATTCGTATTGTATTGAGTACTATATTATAATATTTCCAGTTTTATCTAGACGATCGAAAGGTGAAATGGATGGTAAATGAAATAAAATAAAATGATGACAATAAATTAAAACAATTGAAAATATCCGAATTAAAGCGAATTGCAAGAGTTTAGAAAGGTAGATACCAAGGCTAGGTTTCCATTGATTACTAAGTTTAGTCGGGATTGGTTCCAAAAAGTTCTAAGTGCGTCTCCAAAATGATAATCACAACAATATTCTAAAGTCTCTCTCGAGATGCATTAAAACGTAGATTAAACAACCTATAATAACGTCTCCGTCTATTACAAATTATCTAACTCCAAAATGTTCATAAGATTAAACATCATCATAGTTCATCACCGATTTCTCAATCTCGTAATTTACTACGTCAAATACTCGAAACCTATTAATGCCCTCTTCTCTCGAATTATGAGCAATTAAGTTTAACATGTAAAAACATTGATCAAGTGTCTAAACATGAATCAAAACCAAGTATTTGATAAAGAAATCACACTAGATATATATAATCATCAATCCCTCAAAACCATAGCAAATCAACGTACTCCCATGTACGGAATCTAACGCGTTTAGCCGGACATGGTAATGAAAGAAAGATTAATAATCATCATGTTCATCATGTTCATGCTAAATAAAACAACAAAATGAATAAAAGATAGGAAGAATATAAAACTCGGATGGTGTCTTGATTGATCCCGGTTGAAGACTTCAAATATTCTTGAGGTGTTCTTCCTTGGTTTCTTCAAATCTCCTTCTTTTTGGATGAAAAAGCTCTCAATCTTGTATTTGTTTTCTCTCTCCAATCTTTCAAAAACTCTTCAAAATCAGCATATTTCCAAGTCTAGCCCAAGATCCTTTTTATAAGGCCAAAAATACCATTTTCCTTGCTCAAATCTTGCAAAAATGTCAAAAAGTGATTTTTCCTCCGAAAAGTGACACGGCCCGTGTCATAGTGCTCTAGAAACATCAATGGTTGCTGGACAGGGAACTCGACTGTGTCAGATGACACAGCCGACCAAGTGACACGGTCGTGTCAAATGACATGGCCCGTGTCATACTCCTCTAAAATTGACACAATCGCCTGGACGTGAAACCCGACTGTGTCAATATGGCACGGTCAAGCTATTGACACGGCCAGTGTCAAATGACACAGCCGAGCACGTGTTGGTCCATTTTGATTCCATTTTGACTCTTTTTTAGGCTCGACCTCTCGTTTCCGCATTGCTTGATATGTATTGGGGTTTGAGACTTCGTTCTTGCTTGATTAATGTCCATAAAGTACCTATAAATCAATAAAACGTACCCAAGCGTGATTGAGTCCAATAAACACAATATGAGCACAAACGAAACAATTCTACACATTTTAGGATCTTAAAACCCATAAAATCTTTGAAAAAATATGTGTAAAAATGAGTGTTATCAAAATCCCTCAAACTTGAACGTTGATCGTCCCGAGCAATGCACTTCAAAATAACCACTCTTAAGGGAACTCGTCCCTCAACATACCTCAAAGGATCATCTTGAAAATTCATCAATACGCCTCAAGAAATAAATAAGTCGAGTTCTATAAAGTATGCAAATCTCTGGGGTACTTCCTTAACATCATAGCTAATACTTGAATAATATGAACCTCGTCGGTCAAGTGTATTCCCTCACTCTCAAAGTGTATAATGGGATAAGTGACGCTCAAAACTCATCCAATAAAATAAGAACCCCCATAGGCTTGCCAATCGTCTACATCTCTACCACTGGTTGTGCATGCAAATTTGGTGAATAAAAAAGGACTTTATCGGTTGTAATGTAGGCTTTTTGGTCGGGGTAGGATAAATATGGCTTAAAGTGACTTACCTTGAGCAAATTAGAACATCATTTCAGTAATCACTTCGCTCAAATTGAACTTCAAAAATTTGTTTCTGTTGAATTTGCTTCCTTCAACCCCTTGATTTTAATATAATCGCACTAAGCGCTTTTGAAAGTGGAAATCACAACCTTATTCCTCCTTATTGCTCCATTAAATTGAACTTATACGTTGATTTGTTTTTTTTTTCTCTGTCCATTCTTTATTTTTGCCTTTTCATGTGGTGGACAACATCATCATTATAATCACACCATTCTTCCTTCAAATTTATTTTGATAAATCATTGCAATTGAACCAACAATACTCCCAATCGCCTCCGCACACCTTTTCATTCTTTTGCCAATTCGTTCTAATAAGCTCAAGTATAGGGACAAAAGTTCCTAATGGAACGGAAAGCTCATAATTTGGCTAACAAGAAATAGGCTTTAAGCTCAATCGGGCTAACTAGGGAAATAAATTTTCGGGTTGGCCAAAAAGTTTGAAGGGTTGCCAAAAAATCGCCTAAAATCACTTTCACTAATTTGCACACACGTTTGTAGTTTTGAATAAGATACCAAGACAAGTTATGGAGTCTTAAAACATGAATGATACACTCAACAATGGAACTTGCATATTTAATGATGCACGAAGGCTCAAAAGCTCACAAGTTAGATTTGTTCATATTTCCAAGGTATTAAACTATTTATTCAATTTCACACCCTTTTGATTATTCTACAATTTTTCCTCTTCAAATTATCTTCGATTTCCATATCAAAATAACAAAATAAATCCCGAGGCATCCAAGACAAGAGTTCATTCTTTCGAGTTTCATCTAAGTTCATCATACTCCAAACACACCGAGTTCTAAATAAAACACACCAAAATAAAACAAAAAAAATTACACCAAAAACGCAAATCAAAATCACACCAAAATCTAGACCAAAATCCAAAAGACAAAATAAAAACAAACAAACAATATAAGTATTTCTTGACCCAATATCTCCCCCAAAACTTGAATTAAAGAGTATACACACGAAGGGGGTATAATATTTAAACAATAAAAACTTTGGGTCAAGAAATACTTACAACCGGTCTTACTGATTTGGTGGAGGGTAGTGGCCTTGTTGGACATGCCATTTGTGCATTTTTCGCATTAAGTCCAGCATCTCGTCTTGTTTCTGTCCCATCTCATCAAGTTTTTGTCGGGTCTCCTCTTGGAATGCCTCAAATTCCGCTCTAAGTGATGACCGAGATGTGGCATGTCTTGATTCGGCATGTCTCGATGACTCGGGCTGTTCCCTCTCTCTTTCTTCTTCCTCTTCCGTCTCTCTTTCATCTTCTGGGCCTCTTTCATAGGTAAATTCCTCCTCCATTCTTTCCTCTCTATCTTCTTCTCGTATCCTCTCGGCTCTATCCTCATTTTCCGTACGCCTAGGACGAACATTCCGAGCAAAATGTCTTTCATTAGGAGAGATCAATCCAGCTGCTTCCCGGGCCAATTTATGCGCCTCTGTGACCATTTGTATATTTCCTAAATCCCGAATACTATCAATAGTTGTCAAAGTTGTATTCGGGAGTAGAAAATGATCGCCGTCATTTTGGAGGAAAATTACGCGAGAGTCGTAGTCCAGGATATTCATAAACTTCATGACTTGCACAGACAGGAGCATATTTCCCGGAAGGGAGTTCGGTTTTCTAATGATACATCAAGACGAAGTGCGATAGGGGTAATTAAACCCCCTATCCAAATCTCCCCTCTCGGTTTAGTAGCAACATCCTCAAAATGATCTATTAAAATAGGTCCGGTTGCTGGATCCGTTCCGTCGAGTATATGAGATAGAATGTACAACTCTCGTTGAGTGATTGGCCCTGTTTCTTTTCGACCGAAGATAGTGCTCGCAATTACCTTGTGTAGATAGCGGAGGACAGGATTGCAAAGTGAGGATCCTTTTGCCGACTTTGGGATGTAGGGACGTGCATCGCTCCTCAGATACTCAACCATTGCCCGCCAATATATTTCACACTCGAACCAATTGATTCGGTATTCTCCGTACCTTCGAGTGTCGTATAGCATCCAATTCACCGGGAGATAGTTTTTTGTTCTTGTTGTTTAGACAGAATTCCAAAGTGGTCGGCTCATGGGTGATCGGGTCTCTTTTAACAGTAAGCGTGCTAAGGAATTCCAACGTGAGACATCGGTAGGTGGCCCAATGTTGTGCCATTAACGTCGTCCAACTTATTCTTTCCAGCAGCTTCATGACATTGTCTTTTATTCCCATCGCTGTCATGCATTCTTCGTCCGGCCATCGAGTGGAGAGCATTTTTTTCTGCCCCAATATCTCCCATCGTGCTAGGCGGCTTGGCGGGAGTTCAATTCCATAAGTCTCAGGCGTCTCGACAGCCCCTTGAGTCGGTATTCTCGCTTGTTGCTCAATTTCCGTTGTGGGTCTTCCTCGCCCCCTTTGAGCCGCACCATGTCCCTGTTGGGCATTTCCTCGTCCTTGACCCCTGGACATTTCTCTGCAAGAGATTCATAGATTATCATTTGTTTCACAAAAGCTCAAAGTCACTATTTATCGATAATATACGCTCCCCCAAACTTATTACTAATTACACATTTTTCCCAAAATAAGCGTTTCTTCAAAAATACCACAACCGTAAATTTCAACACCAATCATCATTGTATATAATATCCCAATAATTTAAAATATGTAATAAAATCTATCAATCATATAAGTCCAACATGTAATTCACAAAAATCACCAACAAAATTTCAACATATTTTTTTTACTCGCGAAAAATTCCAACAAAACTCCACTTAAGAACCCTAAATTGCTCAATAAATCATATTTCACATAATCTCAATGCAATGAAGAATTAAACTATCCAAACCCGTGAATCATACCTTGAATTCGGAGTGAAAATTGAAGAAAATTTCGGAAAAATCGCGGCCCGAAAACTGGATGATTTCGTCCGATCGTTACCCTTTGAAACTCTAGGATTGTAGAATAATGATGAACACCTTGTTATTATGTAAGATTTACCATGATTATTGCTTGATTTTGGCGGATTGTAGGGGATTCGGGGTTAGGGTTTCGGATTTGGGGAAGAAAGAAATTTGGAGAAGAAGATAATGGTTGAAGTCGGCCCATTTCAGCTTTTATACTGCTCGACTGACACGGCCGTGTCATACCTGTCTCAATTTTATTAAAACTCTCTGTCCGCCTAACTCGGTCGTGTCAAATGACACGGCCCATGCTAAACTAGCCCAAAAAAGGAAAAAACACCTGAATACTTGACTCGACCGTGTCAAATGACACGACCCGTGTCGTACTAGCGTGGAACGTGAAAATCGAATGGACCCCAGACCCGACCATGTCAAATGACACGGACCGTGTCGTACCTTCACAGAAAATGAGATATGATCTACCTGCACGACCCGACCGTGTCAAATGATACGGCCCGTGTCGTACAGGCCTGGAAAGTGCAGTTTTGTCCTCGGGTCTTTTTCCTATGAATTGAACACCAATAGTTGAACCGGTTAGTTCTACAATAAGTAAAAATACAAAGAAAGTGAGAAAAAGATCAAAACATAAAAATAAAAACTATTGGGTTGCCTCCCAATTAGCGCTAAGTTTAACGTCTTCAGCCGGACGTCTTCAACTAGAAGTTTTTATGGCTCGATCAAAGTTATTACGGGTACGGCTTCCTTTTGATTGGGATGATAGTAGTGTTTGACTCGTTGTCCCTTAACTTTAAATAGCTCTCTGTCTCTGCTCGTGAGCTCGACTATTAAGGGTGGAAGTACTTTCTTGATCACGAATGGACCTGACCATCTTCATTTTAATTTTCTGGGAAACAATTTTAATCTTGAATTATGGAGAAGTACTTGTTGCCCCGGCATAAATTCACGTTTAACGATCATCTTGTCGTGCCATCTTTTAGATCTCTCTTTGTAGATTCGAGAGTTTTCGTAGCATTCATCCTGGAATTCTTCCAGCTCATTTAGCTCTAGCAATCTTTTCTTTCCGGTGGCCTCAAAATCCAAATTTATTCTTTTCACCGCCCACATCGCTTTATGCTCCAATTCCAAAGGTAGGTGACATGATTTCCCAAATATGAGTTGATAGGGAGATGTTCCCAAAGGAGTTTAATAGGCCGTACGATAAGCCCAGAGTGCATCGTCGAGCTTGGATGACCAATCTTTCCGAGATGTACTCACCGTCTTTTCCAGGATTAATTTAATCTCTTTGTTGGCCGCTTCGGCTTGTCCATTTGCTTGTGGATGATAGGCCAATGATTTCTTTGATCGGACCCCATATTTCTGAAGGAGTTTATCCATAATTTTGTTGACAAAATACGATCCCCGATTACTGATTAACGCTCTTGGAGTTCCGAATCGGCAAAAGATGTTCTTCTTTAAAAATTTCATTACTACTTGAGCATCATTTGTTGGGGAAGAAATTGCCTCGACCCATCGAGATACATACTCGACCGCTAGTAGAATGTACTTATTCCCGAATGATGAGGAAAATGGACCTAGGAATTCGATACCCCAAACGTCAAATAGTTCAACCTCAATTACGTTGGTTAGGGGCATCTCATGACGTCTTGAAATATTCCCCACTCGTTGGCATCTATCGCATTATTGAATGAAGAGATAGCAATCTTTGTATAACGTAGGCTAATAAAATCCACTTTGCAACACCTTTGCAGCAGTCCGTGTTGCTCCGAAATGTCCTCCGGTTGGTTACGAATGACATTGTTGAAGAATTTCATCCCATTCCTCTTGTGGTACACATCTCCTCACGATCATGTCGGCACATCTCTTAAAAAGTAGTGGATCATCCCACATATAGAACTTGATATCATGTAGGAATTTCTTCTTTTGATAATGAGATAAATCCGGGGGTAGCACACCTGCGACCAAAAAATTAACAATGTTAGCAAACCACGGAAATTTAGCTTCTACCATAAAAAGCCGCTCGTCCGGAAACTCTTCTTTAATCCCTTCGATCTCGGGCTCCTCCTCCTTTTTGTACTCGAGGCGAGATAAGTGGTCAGCTACCACATTTTCACAACCTTTCCTGTCTCGAACTTCCACGTCAAACTCTTGTAAAAGAAGAATCCATCGAATTAGGTGAGGTTTAGAATCTTTCTTTTCGAACAAGTATTTGATAGCTGCGTGGTCCATGTGTACTATCATCTTTGTCCCAATTAAGTATGATCAGAACTTATCAAAAGAAAATCCCACGGTGAGCATTTCTTTCTCCATAGTTGTGTAATTTTGTTGGGCTCCGTATAATGTTTTGCTTGCATAATAAAGAGCCCGAAAGAGTTTCTCGCGACGTTGTCCCAACACAGCTCCGACCGCATAATCACTTGCATCACACATGATCTCAAAAGGTTGAGACCAATCCGGGACCACGAGGATAAGAGCACTCACTAATTCATTCTTTAGAGTCTCAAATGCCTGCAAACATTCGTTAGAAAGAACGAAAGCGGTATCTTTTTCTAACAATTTACTCAAAGGTTTAGTGGTTTTTGAAAAGTCTTTTATGAATATCCTCTAAAAACCCACGTGCCCAAGAAAACTCCTAATTGCTTTTTCATTCTTCGATGGGGGAAGTTTCTCAATGGCGACAATTTTCGCCCTATCAACCTCCAAACTGGCGGCGGACACTCTATGGCCTAGTACAATTCCTTCTTGCACAATAAAGTGGCATTTCTCCCAATTTAGCACGAGATTAGTGTCTTCACATCGCTGCAAAACTAAATTGAGATTATGCAAGCAATGATCAAATGAATTTCCAAACATCTAAAAATCATCCATGAAAACTTCTATTATATTTTCGATCAAACCATGAAAGATAACCATCATGCAACGTTGAAAAGTGGCTGGGGCATTACATAAACCAAATGGCATTCTATGATAAGCATAAATTCCATAAGGACATGTAAAAGCCATTTTTTCTTGATCTTCTGGTATTATGTAGATTTGATTATACCCTGAATATCCATCAAGAAAACAGAAAAATTCATGCCCCGCCAATCTATCAAGCATTTGATCAATAAAGGGTAGGGGAAAATGGTCTTTGCGAGTGGCCGCATTTAAAGCCATATAGTCTATACACACTCGCCACCCCATAACTACCCTCATAGCAATTAATTCATATTTCTCGTCTTTGGTTACGGTCATCCCTCTTTTTTCGATACAACTTGCATAGGACTCACCCACTCACTATCGGAAATTGGATATATCATTCCGGCATCTAATAGTTTGAGTTCTTCCTTTTTCACCACTTCTTTCATTATGGGATTAAGTCTTCGTTGATTTTGCACTTTAGGTTTAAAATTTTCTTCAAGCAAAATCCTATGCATGCATATGGAAGGGCTAATTCCCTTCAAATCTGAGATAGACCATCATATAGCCGACTTATGTGCTCTCAATACACGAAGCAATTTATCTAGTTGAGTGGATGAAAGTGAAGAGGATATAATTACTGGATTGGTATTGTTATCATCTACAAATGCATACTTGAGGTGTTCCGGGAGGGCTTTAAGGTCTAAGCTTGATTGAGATACATCCGATTGAGATGAAACGGACCCAAAATTTTGAACCGTGTCATTCGACACGTTCGAGTCGTCCGTCAGCTTGATTTCCACGACTATTTCATGCTCTTCTTTGTCAAAATCATCGGATTAATTTATTTGCGTTTCTTCCTGTAGAGAATTCAATTCACAAACATAATCAAACAAGTCAGAATCGTCAAACTCCAAAGTTGAATCACTAGAAAAACATGAGTTCGTAAGAGCAAACTCTAATGGATCCGAAGACAATGAGTGTAAGATTTTTTTCTTTCCATACGAGCTTATATGGTCAATAACATTGCAATATTTCGTATCATCATGAAATTTCATAGCTTTAAATATAGAAAATAGAACATGTTCATTATTAACACGTAGTGTTAATTCTCCCCTTTCAACATCAATAAGAGCCTTTTCCGTTGCTAAAATGGACGTCCAAGGATAAGTGGCAGATCTTCATCTTCTTCCATATCAAGAACAACAAAATCCGCTGGAAATATAAATTTGTCGACTTATACAAGCACATCTTCAACAATCCCCTTGGGGTGTGTTACGGATCGATCCGCCAATTGTAGCATAACCGATGTGGCTTTCATTTCTCCGTCACCTAATTTCCTGAAAATAGATAAAGGCATAAGGTTAATCGAAGCACCTATATCACACAAAGCTTTATCGAATGAGACGTTTCCAATGGTGCATGGAATGGTAAAGCTTCCGGGATCCTTAAGCTTTTGAGGTAATTTGCGTTGGATAATAGTGCTACATTCTTTGGTTAGTTTAACCGTCTCATGATCTTCCATCTTTCTTTTCCTTGACATTACATCCTTCAAGAATTTTGCATAGTTAGGCATTTGTTCCAAAGCATCTGCAAAAGGAATATTGATATTAATTTTCTTGAAGATATCTAAAAATTTTGCGAATTGTGCATCTAACTTTTTCTTTTTGAAACATTGAGGAAAAGGGAGAGGAACGTTAGGAGTAGAGTTAGGAGATATTTTAGGCTTCTCAGCCCCCTTGGATGTATCCTGCTTCCCTTCTTCCTCTAAAATTTCAATTTGATCCTCCTTGACTCCCTCTTTTTGTTGGTCCATTGGCATCTTTGGCCCTTCATAATTTGTACCACTTCTTAAGGTGATCGCTTGACAAGACTCTTTTGGATTCACTTCGGTATTGCTTGGAAATTGTCCCCGGTGATGTTGACTCCCAACAACTTTAGCTAATTGTCCAATTTGAGTTTCGATATTTTTCATTTGAGCTCACATGGTGGTAGCTAATTGAGTGACATGGCCTTTGATTTTGTCTAATTTCTCCTCATCTCGACTAAATCGGCTTTTTGTCTCCATCATGAAGGTAGCTAGAATATTCTCGAGATTTGACGTCGGCTTTGCTTCTTCAATTATCTCACCATTCGACACTTTGAATCCATCCGGTGGTTGCAAAGCATTCTTTGGATTAGCATAGCTAAAATTTTCATGATTTCGATTGGAGGGATGGTAGAAGCCCGGTGGTGGATTATTCCGGAAATTGTTGTAACTCCGATTATTAATGTAATGTGCCTCCTTCAATCCATCGGATGGTAGTGAACTTGAACTTCCTTGAGAAGCACCCTTCGAATCACCTCCTTATGTTAGAGCTCCCAATTGAGTAGTTAACATCGTCATTTGCGCGGTTAGTGCCTTTATAGGATCCGAATCGGATATCTCAGCCACCCTTCTAATATTTGCTCTTTACATCGGCCATTGATAGCTATTCATAGCCATTTCTTCGATCAATCTATAAGCTTCTTCAGCGCTCCTTGCTAGCAATGCCCCTCCCGCAGAAGCATCAATAAAATTTTTTGTTTCTCCCATAAGACCATTGTAAAAGAAACACATTTGTTGGTCTTCGGGGAAACCATGTCGAGGGCATCGCCTTAGTAGAGATTTGAAACGTTCCCAAGCTTCATATAACGGTTAGGAGTCTAATTGATGAAATTGAGTAATCTCACTTTTTAGCTTCATTGTCTTGTTTGGTGGGAAAAATTTGAACAAAAATTTTTCGCTCAATTCTTCCCATGTCTTTATACTTCAGGGAGCTAAAGTTCCAAGCCAATTTCTTGCTTTCTCTCTCAAAGAGAATGGAAACAATTGTAAGCGTATTGCATTATCCGAGAATCCATTCATTTTGATGGTATCACATATTTGCATGAAATGAGTGAGATGGGCATGTGGATCTTCGACAGCAAATTCTCCAAATTGATTTTGTTGAACCATTGAAATTAAGGCGGGCTTCAACTCAAAATTTAGGGCGTTGATTGGAACATGAGTGATTCCTCCAAAGTTTCAGTCTAGTTTTGGTCGGAATCCATCCCGAATTGATTGCACCATAGTTGTTGGATTTTCAATCCTTCTGCCATCGTTGTCTTGGATTATTGCATTCTCGTTCATGTTGTCCCTTCCCATGTTATCTCCCTCTCTCTCCATGTCTTCAAAAAGATCCCTTCTTAGTTTCCTTGAGGTAGCACTTGTTCTTCGGGCAAATGCTTCTACTTTCGGGATGAAAGTTTCTAAAGGCACTCGAGATGAACGAGTGTTCATGCACTCCCTGAGTAAAAAATGTATAACACGAGTTAGGTAACAAATAAGAAAATGTCTAAAGTAAGACTAGAAACACTTATCGTAATATCAACACTAATAAAAATAATTTAGTCCCCGGCAACGGCGCCAAAAACTTGTTCGCTATATTTTTAAAAAATCTGAAAGTGTACGGAGTAAATGTAGAAAGCGGCGAGCAAGGTCGTATTCCATAGAGACTAAATATTCTTATTGTATTGAGTACTAGATTATAATGTTTCCGGTTTTACTAGACGATCGAAAGGTGAAATGGATGGTTAATGAAATAAAATAAAATTATGACAATAAATTAAAACAATTGAAAATATCCGAATTAAAAGCGAATTGCAAGAGTTTAGAAAGGTAGATTCCAAGGCTAGGTTACCGTTGATTACTAAGTTTAGTTTCCAAAAAGTTCTAAGTGCGTCTCCAAAATGATAATCACAACAATATTCTAAAGTCTCTCTCGAGATGCATTAAAACGTAGATTAAAAAACCTATAACAACGTCTCTGTCTATTATAAATTATCTAACTCCAAAATGTTCATAAGATTAAACATCATCATAGTTCATCACCGATTTCTCAATCTCGTAATTTACTACGTCAAATACTCGAAACCTATTAATGCCCTCTTCTCTCGAATTATGAGAAATTAAGTTTAACATGTAAAAACATTGATCAAGTGTCTAAACATGAATCAAAACCAAGTATTTAATAAAGAAATCACACTAGATATATATAATAATCAATCCCTCAAAACCATAGCAAATCAACGTACTCCCATGCCCGGAATCTAACGAGTTTAGTCGGACATGGTAATGAAAGAAGGATTAATAATCATCATGTTCATCATGTTCATGCTAAATAAAACAACAAAATGAATAAAAGATAGGAAGAAGATAAAACTCGGATGGTGTCTTGATTGATCCCGGTTGAAGCCTTCAAATATTCTTGAGGTGTTCTTCCTTGGTTTCTTCAAATCTCCTTCTTTTTGGATGAAAAAGCTCTCAATCTTGTGTTTGTTTTCTCTCTCCAATCTCTCAAAAACTCTTCAAAATCAGCATATTTCCAAGTCTAGCCCAAGATCCTTTTTTATAAGGCCAAAAATACCATTTTCCTTGCTCAAATCTTGCAAAAATGTCAAAAAGTGATTTTTCCACCGAAAAGTGACACGGCCCATGTCATAGTGCTCTAGAAACATCAATGGTTGCTGGACAGGGAACTCGACCGTGTCAGATGACACGGCCAAGCAAGTGACACGGTCGTGTCAAATGACACGGCCCGTGTCATACTCCTCTAAAATTGACACAATCGCCTGGACGTGAAACCCGACCGGGTCAATATGGCACAGTCAAGCTATTGACACGGCCCGTGTTGGTTCGTTTTGACTCCGTTTTGACTCCTTTTTAGGCTCAATCTCTCGTTTCTGCATTGTTTGATATGTATTGGGGTTTGAGACTTCGTTCTTGCTTGATTAATGTCCATAAAGTACCTATAAAATCAATTAAATGTACCCAAGCGTGATCAAGTCCAATAAACACAATATGAGCACAAACGACACAATTCTACACATTTTAGGATCTCAAAACCCGGAAAATTTTTGCAAAAATATGTGTAAAAATGAGTGTTATCAACCGACCGGGGTCAAACTACATACCAACACTGACCGATAAGGTCAAATATTAAAATACACCAACCGGTGGGATCACACGACAAAAATCAATCTGAATATAAACTCATTACTGTATTTACCCACACAGGGGTCAAGATGCCATATTGCGGAAGACTGAAGATAACACAACAATACAATAATATCAAACTGAGCTCTAAATCTTGATTAGTATCACGACTCGCCTTCTTCCATGCCATCCCTGTGATTTCTCCAACGAAATGCATGAAACACATTCCCCCCATTTAAGGGGTTAGCATTTGAATGGCTAGTACAAGTATTCCAATCACACCAAGTATACCACGCAAATATCCGTTACAATAATAACAATGACAAACCATGAAAGAAGTTCCCGAGAGGTTTTTCAATGTTTAAAGTATGACTTAAACCCTTGAAAGTAATTTATCAACTCGGGATTTTTTAGAAAATGACTGAAAGTGTTTTTGGATTTCAAGTCCAAGATTATAAAACCTTTTTCGAAAGTAATAGGGTCTCAGCCAAAATCTCGTTTTATGTAACAAACATTTTCATAAATAGGAAATCCTTCTGGACCTCACGACCTTAGTTATAAAACCATTAGAGGATAATTGGGTCTCGGCCCAAAGTCATTTCCGCAAAGAAACCTTTACACAATCGTTAGGGTCACAACCCAGATTTTCTTTAACCCACAATGCTCGGAAACCGTAATAAAGTCTGCATTCCGACACCAAAACATTACAACCAAGGAACGAAACATATGCGACACATATTCTAGTGCCATTCTAGCTAAGTACCAAGATCCTATATAATGTATCTCAACATCGAGAACAAAAATGTTGTGATATTCCAGACATATCACAATTATCGAAAACATCAATATCATCATCATGATGAAAACCACACTTGGTAACCCACGGACAAACCCATTAGTATCGGCTCCCAGAGGCCCCGTCGGACCCCCCCAGGTGGTAAACCACTTTTGCGGTCGTACCCATTAGTATCGGCCCCCAGAGGCCCCTTCGGACCCTTCATAGGTGGAAGAACAACAACACACACATGTTTACAAAACTGCATGTCTTGATTGTTAGTCACAATATATATAGTCAAGGCACTTGCTAGAAATGACCACTCACCGACACATAACCACGACCAAAGACTGACGCAACTATAAACCATTCCTAGAATACATCAATACCACAAGGCACCCATGAGCAACACATTCAACACGTAATATATTCAAAGATTAACGACATGACTTCCCAACAACTTAACCATCCTAGACGCACATCTACCCATCAACAAATATACAATCCAATCAACTAATCTTAACAAACTCAATCCCATAATACACAATTAATAAGTACGAGTAAACCATTATTCACACTTTACTAAACATCAATTTACGAGATATAATTCATATAGGCAAGAACACTTGCCTTGATGATTAATACAAGAACAACTCCGAAGAATTTAGCTCGACCGAAAGTCCCCAAATCTATATCCTCCAAGATAGACACAACAACAACGTGATCACTACGACTATATCAACTGAAAACAATGAAAAACGCATCTAAGAATCGAAATAAAATCCATTGAGACATTTAATCGAACAGTAAATGCTCAAGACTTCTATAGAACACAAAATCACGATTTGGATTATACGGAACCGAAATATGGATATACAATCCATAGGACATGCTCAACATTATCATAAAATACTAATTAAACCGTCAAAAATGGGTTGAAAATGAAATCAAGAACAAATCTCCAAAAAAGTCAACTCTAGGGAAATCAAGAAAAATACCTCGATTCGACGAAGCACAATGGATTAGATGATTTTATAATCACCTGTAATCCTTTATAAGACCTTTCGATGGAGCAAAATTGACCAAAATTCCGAACCCTAGTCGGATCGCCTCAGACGTTGCGGAAGAGGAAGAATTGAAGGAGAAATGAGAAAACACGACTGCTGTCTAGTTTATATACTCGACAGTTTTGCGTTCGCTAATCACGCTGATTAGCGTACGCTATCAAAGCACCAATACAGTATGTTCAGCCCATCTAAACAGTTAGCGCGCTAATCACAAACCTTAGCGTGCGCTAACGAGTTCCAATTCCAGTCTAGTAGCCTCTTGATGGTTACTGACTACCAGTTAGCGTGCGCTAACTCACACGATAGCGTGCAACTGTTGCATAATAGCGGGTGCTATAATATTACATAACATGCGTTATTCCTGCTGCACAGGCTGCGGATCGGCTCCAATAGCTCGACATAACAACGAACTCTTTTACGAAACGCTAACAGAAAACACTCACGATTCGAATGAAAATAAACATGTGACAAAACACAATACACGATCATGTAAACCCGGTACCACACAATCCACTTTAACTAATAAAAACGGTAACATAATATCACACATGTCGGTCAACGAGAAAACAATCCCAAACACTTGACAATAGACAAGCATTCCACAAAAGATGGCAAACAATTCAAGACAACCAGAAATGAAAATCTTGGGTATTACATTCTACCCCACTAAAAATAAGTTCCGTCCCGAAACTTGAAACAAGAGCATCAACGTACTACTTAACAAAACATAAACGTTCGACTAACAAATGTCAAATCTCCTTATGAGATACAATCCGCAATACAAAACACATCATACTAACGACAGGCACCACTGACTATAGTCGAAGCATATTTTTACACCGCTCACTTTACTCACTACAGGAGTAAGTTTGTTGGACTGATCAGACGAATGGAGAGTCCTCCCCGAAAAATGATTCGAATCATCAGGGTCATGGGACTCGCTTCTCTATCCCTATGAGGAGTTACCCGTAATCTTCTGCCTCTCACTTTCTGGGCCTGCCTCCGACATAGGAATGGCCCTCTCAGTGGTCGCGTTCGATCTAGACACTTCATCACAGTACTGCACTCGATGCCCCTCGTGTCCACAATTATATCAAGCGGCTTCTTACAATTTGCGCGTACATGACCCGGAACATTACAGTTAAAAAATCTAGGCAAGTTACCCACAGTCAACGATACCACCCGAGATCTCCTAGATTTTCCAACTGGCCTAGAAGGTTTCACAACTGATTGATACGGGGGGGTGAGGTTTATGGACCCCCGTTCCCTTACTTCCCGATGAATCCCCTGAATTCTTCTGCTCCATTGCCATGGACATAGGATTCGTCAATGATAGAGTCATTACGAACGTTGGATTTCTGCCAACAATGACATTCTCTTCGGCTACTTGCCTCTAATCACGTGTCTCACCATGCTTCTGACTACGTCCACAACTACAACCTCGACCTTGTCTTCTCGGCATACTGAACATACAACTGTTCAGCACTATGGAACACAACATCGCATAACAATACCCTTAATACCGATTCAGCGCAACATACCAATGTAAGGCAATAATAGTATCACACAAAATATCCACTCTCAAAAGTTACACGAATACAATAATTACAATTGCGATAAATGTAACTTACGGTCATTACTGACGAATCACCTGACTAAAACAACAGAAACTTACGACCCTTACCAATACAAACACTACCATAACAAACCATGCATCATATTAACCCACAATTGATAACATTTTTTTTAAAATTCCACGAGGTACCCGTTTAATAGTAACATTTTGAAGTCTAATGTTCATTAAATTTTTCCGAAATAAGATTTGAAATATTTGATACCTCGGGCTGTTTTACCAAAATTATAAGAAATAGATCGAAATCGTTTCGTTTTGAAATCTCTTGCAAAACCATGTTCCGGAATATCAAATCCCATCAAAGGTTCATCAACAAGACAAATCGTGTCGTCACGTATCCTTATCACAAATAATAACACAATGCATCTTAACGCGCACTAGCCACACTAATTAGCATGCGGTTAACGAACTATAATAACCAAAGGTTCTGTCCGGGTTCATTAGCGTGCGCCAATGATGAAATCAGTATTCGCTAACTAATTCCCCACAGAAGTTTTCCAAATTCGAACTTAAAAGTTTGAGTCGAGTAAGATTTTTTATCTTTCACTATTTTCTTCTGAAAATGAAAATCACATTTTTGTTTTAAAATATAAAAGTTTTATGATGTGAAAGATTTTTAAAATCGTTTACTCGAGTTATTTGAAAATAGAATCAATTGACAAAAATCAATTTCAAAAATCCTTTTGAATATGACAAATAATTAACGATGGTGATGTTTTAAAAAAATATCGAAAGTACTTCAGAACATATCCTTTGTTCCGTCGCAAGATTTCTGTGAAAGTGCACGATCACTTTATCAAAGCTCAAACGTTTTAATTAAAAATAATGTATACGCTAAGTCACTACTTACGCACACCCACAAAATATTTTTTGAATCCAATTTTTTCCACAGGCATATCTAAGTTTATAAAATTCTACAGGAAGTCATTTGCAAGTACGCCAAAGGGCAAAGTCGGTAATATTTTTCAATAATTTAATTACTCTCCAAATATCTACTTTCTGAGTGCCGTCACAAAAATCTCATTTGAAAATGCAGAGCCCGAATTGCAAAAGTCAACAATTTCAAAACATACGTTAAGTCACCGCTTACACGTATCAATAAAATAATCACGACAATTTTCCAAATTAACTCAAATTGCAAAATACTTGTAAGTCATTTAGAAATACACGTGCAGTAGATATAGCTAATGATGAGAGTACATTGAGGTAGCAAGAAACAATCAATCAACTCTCTTATTTGAAAATATGCATCCGCCTTGTCCAAAATTTCAAAAAAAAATTCAAAATTCACAGTTTAACTGTACTAGTGAAATATTTTAGAAGATCTGATTTTTGACAAAATACTCGAGTCTATGAAGTTTTCAGAAGCATCTTCAAATACACATATAGCCAACATAGTTATCAATAAGAACACGCTCGTAGCAATTAGCAACAATTAGTCAAACATTTCCGGTTTCCAAAAAAGTGCCCATCTAGCATTCAAATCATCATACTATCCGATACCACTCATAAATATAATCTTATATTCAAACATACATCGAAACCATCTGTTTGTGTTTCCGACAATCTCTGCCATCAATACGCCACCTGGAACACATTAATGTCCAAAAACTTCCACAACACATTGTACCAATCAAAACTCAATCTGTTAGTATATTCCAATTGCTACACATGTAATATACCACATGTATCAAATACGGTTTTTATATTACCTCTTACTTGCAAATAAAATTATGCAACACAAAATATAAAATATATTATACAAGGGGAGACTTACATCCGCATGTTGCACGAAGAAGATGGTCGCCTACGATACTAATCTCAACGGACAGCATGAACGACATGACATGACAACGCATAAGTCGACTTGTTAACCAACAACTTGGATGACGCAACAGAACACGACTTGACAAATCTCGACTCGACTTGACCCGAAAACCTAGGTTTCCACAACCTAAGCTCTGATACTATAAATGTAACACCCCAAAATTCCAACGAGAATATTACACACCGTAGACTCCTTTTTAGAAGGATCTACCAGGCTAATTAACACGAGACGACAAATGTTTGATCGACCGGGTCAAACTACATACTGACACTGACCGATAAGGTCAAATATTAAAATACACCGACCGATGGGGTCACACGACAAAAATCAATCCGAATATAAACTCATTACTGTATTTACCCACATAGGGGTCAAGATGCCATATAGCGGAAGACTGAAGATAACATAACAATACAATAATATCAAACTGAAGTCTAACTCTTGATTAGTATCACGGTTCGCCTTTTTCCATGACATCCCTGTGATTGCTCCAATGAACTAAGCACACCTGAAATGCATGAAACACATTTCCCCCATTAAGGGGTTAACATTTGAATGGCTAGTACAAGTTGTAACACCCCAAAAACCTTACGGGAGTATTACACGCCGTGGGCCCCGCGCCGGAACCCACCAGGCTAAAAACCAAATACAAGAACGACAAAAAAAAGACCGATGATGGTAGTATTTTCCAAAACTCACAAAATCATTTGAAAACACCAACTACCATCAAAACAATCAAGGCCAAAAACTCGGTTAAGGGAATCGGTTTTCGAAATCAAACTCAGTTGGCAAAAAGCCGAAAGCCATTTGAAAGAACTCACGCAGCGGATAGAAATACAGTCTAAGATACATATACATCAGTAATGATATACACAAACAAAATACACGATTCCCCAATCAATATGCCATAGCCAGTATCGTCCAGAATCCTCGCCTCACGACCGCTACCATCAAAGTCCTCAAAACCTGAAAAACAAGTCCCACAACGGGGTCAGCAATAATGCCCGACAAATAACCACAAGTACATAAACATAAATATTCACATGCCATGCATCATGAGAATAATAACCTCAACGATAACCTTACCACTTCCGGTAATCCAACGATTCTTGTCAAAATCCCAATATCACGATAATACCATAAAAATCCCAGTATCACAACAATACTGTATAATACCTCAATACCGAATACTTTCTCGTGCATAATCCTCTATGTACGATTACCATAAAACATACCTCTATCCGAACTTCCTTCCGGAATGCATACCACAGACCAAGAATATCCAAAATGACATCAACAATATCCGAATACTACAATCTTCCCAAGATTGTCCAAGTATCTCAACAATCATCAACTGTGCATTCTAATCCTTTTAGAACATCACTGAACATTCGTCAATATGCAATACAACATAAAATACTTATGAAATGTAAATGGAATTACTCATCAAAACATTACAACCGAACAAGTAAACACTTGCCTGGATACCAATATGACAAAACCAACACCGAACTCATCGCCCTCGTCTACGAGCTCTTCAGACCCGACTGGACGGAATCTACGGCCTTTCACCGCGGCAAAATAATTATACTTATTGGTTAAACAACCTAGAACAATAATCATATCAATAATCAAACCAACTTGGTAACAATGATCATAATATATTCAATCCGGAATTCAACCTCGTAACATGATTTAACTCCTCTAAATCGATCAATGAAATTATCATGATCCAAAAATCTATCTCAAAATGGTTTAAACGAACCATAAACAAGAGGGATACCAAATTTACCTGGATTAGACGAACCAAAAAGAAGAACACTTGAACTCCATTCCAAGAATCATGAATAACTTGAAGAACAAGGCTTGAATTCATGCTCTTAATATGATATTGTTAAAGATTATCATTATACAGTGTTTGGGAACCTCAAATACATCCCAACTCTCTCTCTCCCGACTGAAGAAAGAAAAATGGACGAAATGCCTCTCAGCACCCGTCTGTACCATTTTATAATATTCATTATTAGCGTGCGCTAACATCTCATGTTTAGCGTGCGCTACAGCCTTAGCGTGCGCTAACTGACTTTGTTAGCGTGCGCTATCGAAGCCCAGAAGCTACTGCCTCGCTTCGTAAACTAGCTTACATACGTAATGCCTATGCATTAACATACGTAAAACATCCTGCCTAGCGTACGCAAGTCATTGACCTTAGCGTGCGCTATCCGAAGTTGACTTGCTACAGTACACACCTACCACTCGTGCCCCCACATGCCGAAAGCATCCGCGATTATCGGGATTCCTATGACCGATCTGGAATTAGCGTTCGCTAACCATACGGTTTAGCGTGCGCTAGCCCTACATGACAAACACCCGCTAACCTTATCTGGACACGCGTCGCAAGTGGCCGGGTCCACTCACCGAAAGCCAAGATTCCTTTTCGGAGGATCTGATATTAGCGTGCGCTAACCATCCTTAGTAGCGTGCGCTAAATGCCGATAAACATCAACCTGGGCCTACATGTTGGCCGCCTTCCGAATCTTTCCCAGAAAGTCTTACGTACGTTAAGGACCCTCCTCAGCGTACATAATGTGAACCTATTAGCGTACGTTAACTACACAACGTAGCGTGCGCTACTCGTGCCTCGTAGCGTGCGCTAAGCATATCTCATAGCGTGCGCTATCGTGGCTGTGCTTAGCCATATTCAGCTATCCTCGACCAACATCTCGACATACCAAATGATCATACGGCACAATGAATACATATATGCATTTCAATAACATTATCATACGTTCACAACATCCTCAAGCACAATTATCCATCAACGATATCCAACATATAAATGAAAAATATATCCGAAAAATTGGGGTATTACACTCTACCCCCCCTTAAAAATAAGTTTCATCCTCGAAACTTGCAATCACTCGCACAAACAACATTTCAACGGAAAATCAAAAATCACCAAGATAACCAAGAATTATCGAATAATCCGAACAACATACTTACAGGTCAGTGAAGACGAAGATCTCCCGTGATACTAGCATATGATACCATTTCAAAAATCTCGACACAACAAGAATGCCAAAACAGGAATAATCACAATTTGAAAACGATTGGTCTCCGCCAAGACCACAACAAGTTTAGAGCACTGTCGAGTTTTGTGGGATCTGTGATGCTGTGTCTCCTCACCTAAAGCGCATGAGCCGCTCCTTGTCACATGCACGTATCACCGGCGTTCCACTCCACATCGAAAGTCGCACATTGCACGTGCCTTGCACCAGCGTTCACTTCCCGATTGGAGCCGCACATTGCACATGACCACGGCACCGGCGTTCACTCCCTGCCCCGTCGGTCTCGGGAACACCAACAATCCCCAAACCCACACATCACCACGACAGTACTCAAAAATCACACAGAACCAAAACAATACAGTTCAAAATAGCCAGAAATCCAGATACACAAAAATCACGCTACTACCACACTGGTAGAGCCACATAACACACATGCCCGGTTATCACAAAACCATGGGCTCTGATATTATGTAACATCCCCGTGACTTATAGGAATATTACAGCGCCGTAGATTCTTTTTGGAGAACCTACCAGGCTTAGACCCAAATAAAACACCTTAAATACGACAAACATAAACGTTCATACATTCAAAACCAACTTCAACTTCAACATGACATACATCACAATACCAAACAACATATCATCCCGTGGGATCATAACCAATACAACCGTTCACAACTGGAATACAACAACATCATTAACCATTAATAATGACACGACATACAACACCGGACAGTACCCGCACGAGTACAAAACCAAAACACGACTTTGACCATGACCATACGACCACCAACTCAAAATGATGCACGATATCAATGCTGCCCACCAAGCTCGTGTCCGTCCTGTGCTAGACCTCCCACTGGACATGTACCTGAATACACAAAAGTATATCCACCCCAGAAGGGGTCAGCAAGAAGCCGGTGCAAGTACAATGATTCTAGAATATGTACAACAAGTGATTAATCAACAAAAACCACAGAAATCATAGTGCCATCACAGATATTCCGGAATACCACATCACAGTCATCATCACAAAACAACCTCCCAAGCTATACTGGCCCTGTACCTCTCAAGCAAGATACACACCCCAGAGACACCTCGTCAGGCCCTCCCTGGTGTATAGCCCAACCGAGTGATCCGTAGGGATACGCAGCCTACTGGACCCCAGGGGACCCTCACTGGTTTTAGTCGGCTCACACACACTTGACCAACAATTGGTACAAATTCCATTTTTACATATTCACACGAAGTACATTAAACACAATCAAAGTACTTACCTCAATTTGAACGACACGAGAAACAGAGAACGGATGAATGTACGGTCCGAACTTCCTTCAACGATTCGATCCTAACACATCAAAATACCAAATCAAAACACAACACCACGGAAATGAAGGATTCCCTTCAAATTCTACTCTTAGGGACAAACTATCAAACACTACTAAGGCGGAGCCGTTCATACTCCAATCAATAGGTGGTAACTCAAACAAAATCCGTAGACTTCAAGAAAAACAAGGGATTATAGTCTCACAATCATAATCTGACCCAATTCAAGATTTAAAATGGACTAGAAGGATGAGATCTAAACAAAACCCTCAAAATTCCGAAAAACTAGGGATTGAACAATCTTACCTTGATTTGGATGATACACTGGATGAAATCTTGTTAGATTGTGACTAGGAACTCGAAAATGTTGTTGGATGGTGAAAACTGGTCGAAAACCACGTCTAACTACACTCCAAATCGCCCAGCCGCCGAAGGGAAGAGGAAGAGGTGAAAAATGACATTTCTAGAACCTGCCCCCCATATATATACTGGGAGGTATTAGGACACGCTATGGCTATAGGCTTAGCGTGCGCTAACGAGCTGAGGGCGGTGCACTGCTGAAGAAAAGGCCGTCCAGAACTTTCTGCCAGACTCCGGTAGCGTACGCTGAACTATCTGTTAGCGTGCGCTATTGATTGCCACTAGCGCGCGCTAACTCCATACAGTAGCGTGCGCTACCTGCAAGTACCTGCAGTCTAGAAACGTTTCTGCCCTCACTGACCTGACACCCTAGCGCACGCTATCCTACAAATAACGTGCGCTGATACATCGCGTACGCTAGTCCTTCCATAGCGTACGCTAACGCCCCATTCCAGAGTCCAGAAAGTTCACTGTCCAGCGGGCCTAACGCACGCTATTGCACAAGAGTAGCGTGCGCTACTCAAACCTGGTTAGCGTGCGCTAGACATACAGTCTTAGCGTGCGCTGACTGCTATTTTCCAAAATTAAATTCGCAAAAGTCCAGCTAAAACGAGCACAATCCGAGAATCACATAACCCAACAATTATCAGCCATGAACATACCAAGGTCAATCATCAATATATACGGTCCAAATAACCATAATACCACAAAATACATCTAAAACAACACTCATGAAATACACGGGTATTACACCCTTACTCCCTAAAAAGAAGTTTCGTCCCGAAACTTAAGATACAAAAAGTTCGGGGTATCGAGCACGTATACTATCCTCGGTCTCCCACGTGGCCTCCTCAATTCCATGCTTAGACCATTGGACCTTTACTAACGGGATCACTTTCCGTCGCAATTGTTTCACTCGTCGCTCTAGTATGGTTACCAGTTGTTCTTCATACGTAACATCGTCACTAACCTCAATCTCTTGATAATCAATAACATGGCTGGGATCGGGAACATACTTATGCAGTTGTGAAACATGAAACACATTATGAACATGACTAAGCATCGGAGGTAATGCTAGTCGATAAGCTACGTCGCTTACCTTGTCCAGGATCTCGAAGGGGCCAATATAACGAGGACTAAGCTTCCCCTTCTTACCAAACCGAAGAACTCCACGAGTCGGCAATACTTTAAACAATACATGGTTTCCCACCTGGAACTCTAACGGTCGACGACGAACGTCGGCATATGACTTTTGTCGACTCTGAGCAGTCAACAACCTTTGCCGAATAATTGCGACTTTTTCCCGTGTTTGAACCACCAAGTCCGGTTCTACTCCAAGTAACTCGTACGGAACGTCCCAACAGATTGGCGATCTACACCGTCTTCCATATAATGCTTCAAACGGAGCCATCCCAATTGAACTATGCCAACTGTTATTGTACGCAAATTCAATCAATGGTAAATGAGTCTCCCAATCTTCTTTCCAATCCAACGCACAAGCCCTCAACATGTCTTCCAGCGTTTGGATCGTCCTCTCCGACTGTCCGTCTGTCTGGGGATGATAAGCGGTGCTGAAATTCAGTTTGGTACCGAGTGTTCGATGTACTGCTTGCCAGAAATGCGACACAAAATGCCCATCGCGATCAGACACTATACTTTTTGGGGTACCATGGAGTCTCACAATCTCCGCAATAAATAACCGAGCCAACCTCTCCGGTCCCCAAGTATCTCTAATGCCCAAAAAGTGTGCGGATTTGGTTAGCCGATCAACAATTACCCAAATCATATTCACTCCAGTTCGCGTCTTTGGCATTTCCACAATAAAATCCATCGCTATATCTTCCCACTTCCATTCCGGAATTGGTAGCGGTTGCAATTTACCGGCAGGTCTCTGATGTTCCGCTTTAACCTGTTGACAAGTCAAGCATTTCAACACGAACTCTGTTACATCTTTCTTCATGTTTGGCCACCAAAAATTTTTCTTCAAGTCCTTATACATTTTACTCATACCCGGATGAATCGAGTATGGAGTAGAATGTGCTTCATTCAAAATCACTTGTTTGAGATCATCCCGATTAGGTACACAAGTTCTACCTCGAAATCGAAGAACTCCGTCTTCATCAATTAAGAATCCAGGAGCTTTTCCTCTAACACAGTCTTCCCGAAGCTGCACAATTGAGAGATCATCTAACTGTTTGGACTTAATATCTTCCATCACGGAGGACGTAATCTTAAGGAAACGTAACTGCCCTTGAGTTCTGTGAGGCCAAACTTCAATTTCCAGATCAATCAACTCTCATCTAAGCTTCGGTTGAATGGTAAGTAGTTCCAACTTCTGCAACACGACTAACTTGCGGCTTAACGCATCGGCAACGACGTTTGCTTTACCTGGATGGTAAAGAATGTCAAGATCATAATCTTTAAGCAGTTCCAACCATCGCCGTTGACGCATATTTATCTCCTTCTGCGTGAATATATACTTCAAGCTCTTATGATCCGTATACACTCGACAAGAAGAACCATATAAGTAATGCCTCCAAATTTTCAACGCAAACACCACAGCGGCTAACTCAAGATCATGAGTAGGATAATTCATCTCGTATGGCTTTAATTGTCGAGACGCATAAGCCACTACTCTCTCATTTTGCATCAATACATATCCCAATCCTTGTTTAGAAGCATCACTATAAATAACGAAACCTTCCGTTCCTTCTGGTAA
Source organism: Orobanche coerulescens (assembly GCA_033398695.1). Classification (NCBI taxonomy): domain Eukaryota; kingdom Viridiplantae; phylum Streptophyta; class Magnoliopsida; order Lamiales; family Orobanchaceae; genus Orobanche; species Orobanche coerulescens. Next base: position 189,702,218 of record CM065802.1, on the reverse strand, counting down.
GGCTAGGATCAGAGACGTAGTCAACCACTTTTTCAACTCGTCAAAACTCTTCTGACACTCATCACTCCACTCAAATTTCTGCGTCTTTTGCAATAATAGGGTGAGCGGTCGAGCAACTTTCGAGAATCCTTCAACAAATCGACGATAATAGCCCGCTAATCCTAGAAAACTCCGAACTTCCTTAACATTCCGTGGAGGCTCCCAAGCTAAGACTGCTTCAACCTTTTGAGGGTCTACTCGAATACCATTGGCTGATATGATGTGTTCCAGAAAAGAAACTTCTCTAAGCCAGAACTCGCACTTAGAAAATTTAGCATAAAGCTTATCAGCCCTCAAAATACTCAAAGCGATCCTCAAGTGTTCGGTATGCTCCGTCTCACTTTTGGAATAGATTAATATATCTTCGATAAACACCACTACAAATTTATCGAGATATTCGATAAAAGTTTTGTTCATAAGCTGCATAAAGGCCGCCGGAGCATTTGTTAAACCGAATGGCATAACTACGAATTCGTAATGCCCATACCTCGTTCGAAATGCTGACCTGGGGATATCCGATTCTCGAATTCGTAGTTGGTAATATCCTGACCTCAAATCAATCTTGGAGAAAACCGTAGCCCCTTGTAATTGGTCAAATAGATCATTGATTCTTGGCAACGGATACTTGTTCTTAATAGTGAGTTTATTCAACTCACGATAGTCAATACATAGCCGTAAGGACCCATCTTTCTTTCGTACAAACAATACCGGTGCACCCCATGGAGACACACTAGGCCGAATATAACCTTTGTCCAACAATTCACCCAATTGTTTCTTTAATTCTAACATTTCCGATGGGGCCATTCTGTACGGTGCCTTGGATATTGGCGCCGCATTGGGCTCTAGTTCGATGACGAAGTCCATTTCACGATGTGGTGGCAATCCTGGCAATTCATCCAAAAATACGTTTGGAAATTCATTCACAACTGGAACAGAGGATAACTGTACCTCGCCAACTTCCGAGTAATTATTCCAGCGCGGGGCCCACGACGTGTAATACTCCCGTAAGGTTTTTGGGGTGTTACAAATATGGTATCATAATTTGTTCGATTCGATATGGTTGTAAAGGCCGTTTTGAGCCTATTTATTTTTACTAGAAAATATGTATAATAGGACGTATTGTTCAATGATGTAATTATTCATATGGCTATGACGAAGACCGAAGACGACTGACTAGAAGACGAAGAATCAATACTGTATTTTTCCTTTCTTTATTTGGCTTGACCCAATACTTAGGAAAAAGTCCATGAGCTATATGTTAGTAGTAACTAGGTTGCTATTTATTGTTTTTCATTTTGAATGATTGACAAACCTCAAACCGCGCTTATAAACGGATTAATGTGCAAAGTGTAACATATAATCGCGTTAATACTCCCACTTACAAACACTAAGTTATAAAGGTTACGAGGTTTCCTACCCTCCGTCAAACTCATGGAAAATTGATAAATTCCTAGAGTGCATTAGATGCATTTGGTTGTGACAAATCAAACCCCTATAAACCGTATGGGTTGTCGGGTAAGATTCAATTGTCAGACTAATATGAGTTGACAGTTTAAACTTAGATAGCTCAGCGAGCCATAGAAACCGAATGGGTTGAGGGCAAGTGAACTAGGGGTAAAAGAAGATCGAATCATCCATTAGATGGGTTGGTATTAGACACCACTTTATAAAGAATAATAGAATATAAACCGTATGGGTTGCCCTCTATTAAACTTTGTAAAGAAATCGATCACCACTATGAAGTCACCCAAGACTTCCGGATTTAACATGGGAGTGTGTAAATGCCGATAAAATAGTGGGAGCCGAGTTATGAATAAAGAAAGTCCTTAAATTATTTACTCGGATCATAATTAAACAAACACTAACGAATCTCAAATTATTCTCTGCAGTTAACAAAACTCTCAATATGACAATGAACCCACTCGCTATACTACTTGAAAAGAACGTCCTGACTGGTCCGAACTATGTGGATCGCCGGAACTTGAGGATTGTCCTAACTATGGAAATGCTTTGGGATACGTCTTGGAGGCGGACATCCCGGCTCCTCGCAAGAACTCGAGCCAATCAGAAGATGTCGATGCCCATGAGAAATGGGTAAAAGACGACATAAGAGTGCGAGGTACATGTTAGGCTCAATGACCAATGAGCTTCAACGTGCCCATGAAAAGATGACGTCTTCACGAGCTATCTTAGCGCACTGGCCGAGCTCTATGGAGAGCATAGCCGAACGCTAGATATGAGATATCAAAGCAATTATTCGGCGCCGGGATGAAGGAAGGAGAGAGGGTTGGGGACCATGTCCTCAAGATGATCTCGATGATTGAGAGATTGGAAGCTCTTGATTTTCGATGCATGCATCTCTCCAAATCGACCTTATCCTGCAGTCACTTCCTGACTCATTTTCACAATTTGTCATGAACTTCAACTGCAATGAGATTGCATGTAACTTAGCTGGGCTAATGAACAAACTGACGACTGCCCAGTCTCAGATGAAGACAAAGGGAAAGGAAGCTGCACTTGTGATTTCTTCTGGGACTTGGAAGTCCAAGAATAAGAAGAAAAAGAACAAGAAGCAATTAGGTCCAATAGCTAAGATCGACAAGGGAAAGGGCAAGGCCCCAATGGTTCAAAAGAGCAAGGGGGCCAAGAAAACGGATGTATGCCTCAACTGCGGTGAGCTAGGCCACTGGAAGAGGTACTGTCCAAAGCTTGACCGTAATGCGCCTTCAGGTGCAGAACTACTGGTATTAGAAACAAATTGTTCTGTAACTGTATATTCTACTTCTTGGATACTTGATTCCGGTGCGAGTTCTCACATTTGTACAATGAATCAGGATCTGGAACGAAGTAGGAAGCTGGGTTCAGGGGAGGTGATGGTCACCGTTGGAAGTGGGCATAGTGTCGAGGCTTCTGATATCGGATCCCTTATGTTGGATTTAGAATCTGGTTTTATTCTTACTTTAGATGATGTACTTGTTTTGCCCAAGGGGCACAAGAATATTGTATCAATTCCGGTCATAGACCGAAAGGGATTTCACTTCTTTATTGGAGATAGGTCCTGTCGTATTTATTTCAGAAATAAATTGGTTGGTACTGCTACATTATTAAATGGTTTATACCATTTAAATTTAAAGAATAAAACAACTGTGAACACTATAACTAGGAAGCATGGTAGGGATGAAACGAACCAAGCACTTAAGTGGCATCTTAGACTTGGTCATATCGGTCAGACCAAGGTTCATAAAATGGAGAAAGATGGGCTTACAGGTCCATTGGGATCAGATCCCTATCCAACTTGTGAATCTTGCCTTCAAGGCAAAATGACTAAGTTACCCTTCGCAGGGACTTTTGAAAGAGCTGCTGAAAAACTTGGATTGATCCATACCGACGTCTGTGGCCCTTTTGAAGTGGCAAGAGATGGCTTTCGGTATTTCATTACATTCACTGATGACCATACCAGGTATGGATTCGTGTACTTAATGAAACATAAGTCTGAAGCTTTTGATAAATTCAAGGAATTTAAAGCCCTAGTTGAAAATCAAACAGGTAACCGTGTTAAGACTCTTCGGTCAGACCAGGGTGGTGAGTACATGAGTACCGAATTTGGTGAGTTCTTAAAAGAACTAGGAATAGTGTCATAATTCATTCCTCCAGCTACTCCATAATTAAATGGTGTATCAGAAACAAGGAACCGAACCTTGTTGGACATGGTTCGCTCCATGCTTAACTATACTGATCTACCGATTTATCTGTGGGGTTACGCGCTCCTTACTGTTGCGCATATCTTGAACAGGTGTCCTTCCAAATCCGTTCCTAAGACTCCCCATGATATGTGGAGAGGTAGGAAACCAAGTCTTAATCACATTAGGATTTGGGGATGCCCTGCTTATGTCAAGAAGACTAAAGTAGAGAAATTGGAAACTAAGTATGTGAAAGGTCGTTTCATAGGATATCCAAGGGATTCCATGGGATATCTATTCTACATGCACGAAGAGCATAGGATCATCGTTTCTATACAAGCACACTTTCTGGAAGATCAGTTTATTCAGGAAGGAGGGGCAGGTAGAAATATTTCTTTGGAAGAAATAAAAGAAACACCAAATGAGACACCTATGAAAGATATTAGATCCCAACCTTCTGAAATACAAACACAACCTCGCAAGTCTAGTAGAATTTCTCAAATACCTGAGAGGTATGGCTATCTGCATCAAGAGTAAATGGGTGTCCATGAGATGACAGAAAGTAGTCAAGAGAATGATCTTTCTACATACGACCAAGCGATGGTAGGCGTTGACTCCACCAAGTGGCAAGAAGCTATGGAACCTGAGATAGACTCAATGCATGCTAATCAGGTCTGGACTTTAGTAGATCGTCCTAAAGGCATAGTGCCTATTGGAAACAAATGGATATATAAGAGAAAGACTGATGGAGATGGCAAGGTTGATACCTATAAGGCCAGGCTTGTGCCAAAGGGTTATTCCCAAAGAGAAGGAATCGATTACTTCGAGACCTTCTCACCTGTAGCTATGATTAAGTCTATTCGCATGATGCTTGCTATAGCAGCCCACTTAGATTATGAAATATGGCAAATGGATGTGAAAACGGCATTCCTAAATGGATTCCTCTAGGAGGAGATTTACACGGAACAGCCTAAGGGATTCATATCTCAAACCAATATTCATAAAGTATGCAAACTTTAGCCTGCCATTTATGGACTGAAGCAAGCTTCACGGAGTTGGAATCTTCGTTTTAACGAGACAGTCAAAGAGTTTGATTTTGTCCAAAACGAAGAAGAGCCATGTATTTACAAGAAGGTTAGTGGGAGCAAAATTGCGTTCTTAATACTATATGTAGATGACATTCTACTTGTGGGAAACGACGTAGGAATGCTCAGTTCTGTGAAAGCTTGGCTTTCTAAAGAATTCTCAATGAAAGACTTGGGGGAAGCTACCTATATTCTGGGTATTCGTCTCTACCGGGATAGAGCGAAAAGAATGTTAGGTCTTTCCCAAGCCCTGTACATAGAAAAGATCCTGAAGCGATTTGGGATGGAAGATTCTAAAATAGGGTTTCTACCTATGCAACATGGTGCAAAACTTTCCTTAAAGATGTATCCTCAAAGTGAGGAAGATAGAAAGGAAATGAGCAAGGTACCTTATGCTTTGGCAGTAGGTAGCCTTATGTATGTAATGATTTCAACTAGACCGGACATTGCCTATGCTGTGAGTGTAGTAAGTCGGTTTCAGTCAAATCCAGGGCAGGAACATTGGACTGCTGTAAAGAACATTCTTAAGTACCTAAGGAGGACTAAAGGCTTGGTTCTTACATACGGCGGTGGAGAACTAAGAGTGATGGGTTATACAGACTCAGATTTTTCAGGGGACTTGGATGCTCAGATGTCCACATCAAGGTATATCTTTACGCTGAATGGTGGGGCAGTTTCTTGGAGAAGTGCCAAGCAAAGTTCGACTGCTATCTCTACATGTCAAGCCGAATATCAGGCAGCCACGGAGGCTGCTAAAGAAGCTTTTTGGATAAAGAAGTTCACTGAGGAACTTCAAGTGGTTCCTAATGCAGAGAAGCCCGTGACACTGTTTTGTGACAACGACGGAGCTGTTGCACAGGATAAGGAGCCTAGGGCGCACCACAACACCAAACATATTGCGATAAAATATCATTTTGTTAGAGAAATGGTTCGGGATGGGAATGTTAGACTGCAGAGAGTAGACACAGTAAATAACGTTGCTGATCCGCTTACCAAGCCACTATCACAGAAGGTCTTAGAGAGACATCTAGAGAGTATGGGTATTAGATACCATTGTTTTTGGCATTGAGTACAAGTAGGAGATTGTTAGGAATATGCCCTCGAATGCCACTCAGAGGATGAGAGAGTGAGAGGAATTGTATTATAATTATGAATATTATATTTAATAAGTCAATTATTATTTCTATATTATTGTATATCAATGGCATTGTGATTCGGTATATAGAATAATAGTCCTTGCATTTGAGAGTGAACATTCTACTCCTTATGGAGATAAGGAGATAGGCACTAGAAGTGTTTAGAGCTCGAATGCTTAACTAATTCGCAAGTCGATAAAACTTAACAGGACATTAAGTGTTAATAAGACTTGTATAACTGATGCTAGGACGTGTGCACGTCTTGATAACATAGTTATAAGTATATTGGTGGGACCAGTATACTCAAAAACGACTCATACTCGATTCAGTCACACGGTATTCACTCTCGGAGAGTCGATGACTAATTGAAAGGTTGTGATAGTATACGTGGACCTTTGACTTGAGGTTTCAGTAGAAGATATGCCTGTGACGTTTAGTTTGTCATTAGAGTAGTTAGACTCATTTGCTTAATTTCTGAGTCGACCTTGAAGTGCGGACTATACGGGCAGGTAGCAGTCTTTACTGTACGCCAAGAAAGGATTCTATCTCCTGTTAGTGAACAGGCAAATGTCCTATACGGTTAATGGCGAATAAGATCATAAGTCTTTGGCCAAAGCATTCTGATATAGTCGTATTAGATACACTATTAATCAGTCGGTCTGGATTTTCACTAACACATGTATAGAGTTTAGTCAACAATAGGGTTTGACTATACCGTGACCCGAAGACTTGACTGGGACATCTGATGAAGGGTCTATACGTATATAGTATTCACGACATAATGGTTCTGGAATGATTCGTTCATTCGTTCTCAGTCGGGGTTTACAGTGCGGCCCGCTAGGCTGGCTAAGTGTTGCCCGCACTCATTGGTTCCTCCCAATGCCGGCTGAGACGAACCTACGGAGTCGCACAATAGGATCATTGATGGATAAATGTGAATTAATAATCTCTCTTATAATATTAGATATTAGATATCTAATTTTGATTTATCGGATAAATCAAATAGCGGTCTTATGAATTGTAAGTAGGTTACTGAGTGATTATTTTAATTCATAAATTATATTTCTTAGAGAAATATATATTTGTGTTTGATATAATTAATTAATTGGATTAATTAATTAGTCCAAACACATTGGAAATAAAACGGATTCGTTTGACGAACATCAGGTACACGAGGGATTTGTTTTGACGAACATCCAATACACGAGCCGAGTAAATTCGACCCGTCTTCTTGTAAATTTCCCTTAGGGCCGCCCCCCTCCCTCTCTTGTCTCTTTTATACTTATTTTATGTCACTAGGTGATATATGTGAGGTGTATTTGATACCCTCAATCATGTGTTAAAGGGAGACTTTCATTTTTTTATAAATAAAAGTCTTTAGAAAAGAGAGAGAGAGAACTTCTTCTTCTTCCTTGAACTCAAAATCACGAATTAGAGAGAGAGAGAGAGTAAGGTTGATAACTTCATCTTAATCTTAGAGACAAGATATAAGAAGAATACATTGAGAGAGAAAATTCCTACAAGCTTCCCTAGCCGCATTCTTGAAGAAAGGAAGCTTGTCGATTTTTCCATCAAGTTCCGGCGTGTGAAGTAGAGACACCTTGCTTTAGGTGCTTGGAACGAAGGGATCTTCATCATCATCATCATCATACGAAGTTTTTTCAGAGACATCATAGGTATGGGACTTAGATTCCTTGATCTTCGTATTTTTCTTTTCGTATATACGTTACTTGATCGATCCTCTTAGGGATTCCGTTTATTCTTCCGCTGCGTTTATTTTCTGTGGAATCCCAACAGAATGTTACAGAATTTTAATCGACTTAAAATTTTAGTTTAGTCTTGACCGAATATATTCAATCATCGAATTAAATATATGTCAATGAAATATTAATCAACTATTATTTAATCATGTGGAATTTTAGTTTAGTCTTGATTTAGACCTAACATTCGATCGCAGCGACCCTCGTGTATCTTTCAGTGTATCTTTTCCGTCATCTATTGATCTGATTCTCGTAATTGTTGTACGGAACCGCCGTTTTGGGGTTGCTGTGGATCCATTCTATGTGACGATGCGTTTTGAGGTGTTCCGTTTGATGTTTCGTTCATATTCCGGTGTTTTGGACCGTTTATATTTCGTACCTAGCGCACGCTATCTTTTCTGCATAGCGCACGCTAGAGGTCCCTTAGTAGCGCACGCTACGGCCGCTTCGTAGCGCGCAATAGAGAGCTAGCCCTGGGAGTAACAGTGCTGATTCCAGCCCTGTGGACTGGCGGATTAGCGTACGCTACGTAGTCTAGCGCACGCTAATGTCGGGGGCTAGCGCACGCTGAGATTCCAGGTAGCGTACGCTAGCATGAGTGTCTAGTACTGGACAGTTTGCTACTGGACTCAATCTGATGCCCAGGTAGCGTACGCTATTGATCGATAGCGCGCGCTACCAATACACTTTAGCGCACGCTACGTTTGTTGGATAGCGCGCGCTAAATGGATCAGGTCTGTACTGTCAGTTGCTTCTGGACTCGGCTGATGCCCAGGTAGTGCACGCTATTGGTCAATAGCGCGCGCTACTAAGAGGTTATTAGGGCACGCTACGTTGCAAGTAGCACACGCTAACGGCCAGAAGCTGGCTACTGGACTGGAGTTTTGTCCCGTTAGCGCACGCTAACTTTGAGGATTAGCGCGCGCTAACACTCCCTGGCTATATAAACCAGGGAGTTGACCGAGATGAACGTATTTTCTCATTTCTTTCTCCTCTCCATGGCTGAGGCGATTCCGGGCGACTTCTTGGCGATTTTTTTTTCTCCAATCATCTCAACCATCAACTTCCTTGAGTTCTTGGTGTATTAGAACAACATCAACACGAATCTTTCATCCTAATCCATGGTAAAATCTCTTAGAACCCTACTTTTAGATAAATTGGGGGTTTTGGGATTTTCGTGCAATTCATTTCGTTTTGTTGGTTAATCCATGATCAATATGATTAATCTTGTTGATATCATTAGTTTTCCTACGGATTCATGGTATATTTTCATAGTTTTGCAGAATCGAGAGGGTTTGGTTGTGGTCCGCCCTCGTTCTTATTTCTATACGAATATACATGAATCGTAGGCGGGTTTTCGGGTGTATTCCCTTTCCGTATTCGTCTAGAGTTGGTTGTGATTGTGTTCTTCGAATCATTAGGTTCGTTTTGGTCGGTTCCTCGCGGTCGTGTTTGATTCTTCCGTTCCGTTCGTGTCACCGTCTATTGATCGAGGCAAGTACCCTTATGAACTTACAATCTTGACATGTTAGTTTTGCGTGAGAAATTATGTGTGTGTGTATGCTCACTACGGGTTAGATCCGAAGGGGTCTCGGTAGGGGTCCACGGAGGTGTGGATCGACGAGCTTTGCTTTTAACCACTACGGGTTAGATCCTACGGGGTCTCGGTAGGGGTCCACGGAGGTGTGGATCGACGGTTAATTGTGGTGCATTTTACAAATGTGATTTGATTATGGCATTTCCGGAAATGTGTGTTTCAACTGATGTTTTCTGAATTGCATGCTTGACTATATGTGTAAGTTGTAAGTTGTTTATTTGGTTACTTGTACTAGCGTAATTGCTAACCCCTCTGGGGACCCGTTTTGGGGAAATTCGTCTCATGAATTTCAGGTCAAGTTCTCCGAGACGAACGGGCGCTGGACCAGTACGTGGATGATGGCCGTGCGTGATGATTGTGCATGAATAGTGTCTTATTATTTTCCACCTTTTTGCCATTCGTCGATTTGTAAACTAATAGAAGTACTCGAGTACTTAAGAGATTCTTGCTTATCCGGATCATATCGTTGTCTATTGTGTTTGTGTCGGATGATTGTGTTGTGTTTGGCCGGTTGAACCGGGTGGAATAATTTTGGTGTTGAGTCTTTATGACGAGGTGTTATTTCGTTGTTTCTGTGAGTCGTTGAGTATGTTTGGTCGTTTAGCCTGGTGTGAAACATGAAAAACATTATGAACATGACTAAGCGTTGGAGGTAATGCTAGTCGATAAGCTACATCGCTTACCTTGTCCAGGATATCGAAGGGGCCAATATAACGAGGACTAAGCTTCCCCTTCTTACCAAACCGAAGAACTCCACGAGTCGGCGATGTAGGTCACAAGTCGTCCAGGAATAAGTCTAGGGGGGTGAATAGACTTATTGAAACTCTTAAACTCCTTTTCTCAAAGAGTAAGTTTCTTCAGCTGATAGATAAACAAATGACTTGGAGTCATTTGTTCTTAATACGTGCGAAAGTCAGCTGATGACGAATACAGAACAACTAATGAAACACTTAGTAATGAATGCAGCAGTTAAAGTATGATGCTATAAAACAGTAAAGTACGCAGGCAATTATAGTGGTCTCAGAGGTGGGGTAATCCTCTACTAATCCACTTTTCTCCAAACCAGTTGGAGATGAATTCACTATAATTTTCAACCAGTGATAAATATTACAGTGATTCAACCAAACTACAACAGCTTCCAACCAGTGGAAATCCGTGCCGTTGTAACACACTTGACTGCCTTGCACCGCTTGATCCTCGATCCTTGGATGCCTTTACAGTCTCGAACTTCAACCAGTGAAGTACCCCGAACTCAGGATTTAAGACATGAGTTTTTGTCTTCTCCAACTAAGAGCTTCTTCAAGTATGAACTTTTCAGAACCACTCTTTTCACGATGTTGTATTTCGTTTTAGATTGCTAGAATGCTTTGATCGCTTGAAAGTATGTTCGCACCGGTAGTTGCTCAACTTCAAATCTTTGGATATATATAGGTGTTGATCCATGAGCATTCCTTCATAGCCATTGCAAATCTATAACAAATCAGTCCGTTGGAGGGAGACTTCTTTGTTTATTCTTTTCTGAACATTGAAAGGCTGGATTCCCATATTTTAATCTATCTTCCGACCGTTGTGAAGACTCTGCATGTGATGCGCCGAATCTTTTGAATATAATATGATTAAAGTCTTCAAGGTGGGTCTGGATGAATTATTTAATTCATATCTTTTGCGGGAATCCCTCCAATTTGTCTCTTCACGTTTGCATGTGACTTTCCGTAATATTTGACTTTTCAACGCATGCTGACGTGGACTTGGAGTACTTGGCTGATCTCGACTAGGCTGATGTGCAGTTAACTTCTCTGCAGTCTGGACCTCTCTGATGTTCACTGTTTAGGACTTGTCTGATCAGATGACTTGTCTGAGGTATCTTGACTGCAGTCTGGTCAAACATCCCTGATGATTTTTGTTGACCAGAACTACTCTGACTTGACTCGGCTGTACCTCTCTGATGAACTCAGCTGATCTTTAGTACTTAGCCGATTTTTAGCCTAACTTATTTTTGGCCTATAGAAGATACTCATTTGGTTCTTCTTTACATTTTGCCAAGTTTTACACTTAACATTATTTGGCCTATAGAAGATACTCATTTGGTTCTTCGTTACATTTTTGCCAAGTAATAAACATTTGAATTTATATTAATGACATCATCAAAATCTAACAAGTATTCCTAACAAATTACCCCTATTTTGATGATGGCAAAACTTAAGGAAATATTCAAATGAACAAGTCTGCACTTGAGTGCAAGACACAAACTAAAATCAGTTTAATTTTTGAGACAACTGGGAATTGTCATTCAAAAGACTGTTATAAAATTTTCTGAATCGATTACACATATATGTCTGAAATTTACAAGAAAATTTTACAATAAAATCATTACAAGTACAAAATGAAAGAAAGACATCTGTCTCTGCCTCTGCCTCTTCGAATAGGCTGTTTGGCAGGCCTGAAAGGTTTAGCTCCGATTGGTCTTGTCTTGACAGGGGCAAGACCATACTTCCTCTTTACAACAAGAGCTGCAAAGTCTTGCTCTTCTTGGGATGAAAACTTATTCTCAAGACATAGCTTCTTGATTTTCCTCTGGAGAGCAAGTTCATTTAAAGCACTACCTTTCTCCAAGGTGGGAGGTTCTTTGGCTCTGAATGAAGGGATCATGGGATAAGCATTGTATGTCTCAGCATGTTTCTTCAGAATAGTCCAGAGTTGTGGATGAGCTTCTTCCATGAAGTTGATGAAGATCTGCTGTGGGGTGAGATTATCATCCTAGAGTATTTCCCAGATATAGTAGTCTCTGATGAATTTTTTCCTTGCAGATCCCCATATGGGTAGAGCTTCTTCTGGTATAAATTCTTCAACATACCATAACTCCTTGCCTTCCCACTCTAGAGTAGGCTCAAATCCTCCTCTAGTCCTCCTTTTCTTGCTTGCAGGCTGATCAGCCTGTTCTTCTAGTTCTGCTCCCCCCTTCCTTTTAGCTGAGGATGTCCCAGCAGTGATCATCTAGACATCCTGCCTCTTCTTCGTTCTAAGCTCCTCCCTTATCTCTCCTTGAATGCTGCCTTCCCCCTGTATTCTATCTTCCCCCTTTTTGTCAGCATCAACCAAATTGGTCAGCTGCTGCTCCATCCTGTGCATCCAGTCAGACATGCCAAATGGCATTCTGTTGTTTGTAGGGGGAGGAGGTTGAGGGACTTCTCGTTGCAGCAAAGTATCAATCTTGGCATTGATGGATTGGAGGTCAGGAGTGACCTGAGATGCAAGCAGCTCTCCAATGGTATCCTTCACTATTCGTCTTATCAGCTCAGTCACCGCAGGTGAGATCTGCGATGGTGGAGAGTGCTCGCCTGAGCCTTCTGCAAATGAACCACTAGACTGCAGGCTCCTATCTGCAGCTGGTACTCCAGATGGGGTCTTTTCTGGTGTCCCTGATCTGGAGTCCTCAGCCAACTACGCGTCCAGGCTGGTATACCGGGCAGGCGCCCCAACCTTGTCTGCAGCCTCTACTTCTGGCTCTTTCTCCGGCTCCTTTTCCTTCTCCTCTTCTTCTTTTTCTTCTTCGTCTATTTCCTTTTCTTTCTAAGCTCCTTGATCTCCTCCTTCATCCTTATCATCATTCTCATCATCATCATTATTATCATCATCCTTTTTCCCATCTTTTTTATCTTCTCCTTCATTCTCATCATCTTTTTCACCTTCATCATCATCCTTCTCTCCTTCATCATCCTCCTGTTCTACCTCTTCCCCTTCTTTTTCTTCTTCATCAATTAACTCCTCTGTTTTCTCAACTTCCTCAGATTGTTTTTCAACTAAAATGATTTCTCCTTCTCTTTTCTCTGCCTGCTCCTCTTCTTCGTCATCTATGACAATGACTTCCTCATCTTTCTCTCCATTTACTTCTTCAATTCTAATTACTTTTTCTTCTTCCTCCTCATCTTCTTTTTCAAATGAACCATCAAAAATACTATACATTATAAAAATGATGAATTGGTCCATGTTGGTTTTGAAATGAGACATGAACCAATTCTCCTGGAGGATCAAAACTATGTCTGATACTTTACAAAAATGTATCAGTACATCCTCTGTGGCTTGGGGATATTCCCAACCACTGGTTGCAATATAAGTTTGAAGTTTCGCAAATGAAAGTGATTTGAAAAACTTCCACTCTTCAAAAATGTTAACAAAAGAGTGTTTTAAGACTTGTGGTTTAACAAGCTGTAATTGTTCAATGGACAGGTTGAAAACATTGTTGTCCAGCAGGTTAAAGGTGTAATTTGCTTCAGGGATTGAGATGATTAAACCTGCTTCTTCCTCCTATGGAATGTATGCTGGAGTGAGGACGGGGACGATCTGAGTTTCCAGGCTGCCTGGAGTAGGCTGGTCTTCCAGGTGAGTAGTCGACCTGGCTGCAGGACTGGCATAATGATCTGACTGCTCCTCCTGACTAAACTACAGTCGCCTGGGCCTCTTGGGAGAGGGTTCTGGAAATGACTGCATAATGGATGGCTCTCCAGGGGCTAGTCCCATTCTCTTGAAACGGATAGCTATTGGTGTGTTGTCTGACTCGGAGTATGACTCGACTGCAGTTGGGTTGACATCTGCAGGTCGGTCCGACTCGTCTGATGAAGGACATTTGTAGGGCGGTGAATCAGACAGCTCTTTGAGTATCCCAGCTGCTCTCCTGTTGCCTCCCAACTTCCTTAAGGTCTCTTGGTCCAGATGACCAAGTCTCTTGTTGATGTGGAAGGGATCAGTACTTCCCTTCGCCACACCCATCTTCTCAGGAATCCAACTCAGCTGCGTTCCAAACGCCAGCTTGGATCTGAATCTCTTTTCATCAACAAGCTATTCGGCTTTGTTGACTTCTCGAACAACCTGCCTAAAGATATAGTCAGCCCAATCAATCGCCTCGTCTTGAATCAGTGCTCCCAGCACTGTGAATTTCGCCGACGACAGTTGGTCGTAACTGCCGGCCATACCCATAATGATCTTGTTGGTAATATCTAACATATATCGGTACTCCTTTTTAATCTCGCTCCTTTTAGCAGTAAGTTTTAGCTTCGTCGGTTGGTCAATCGCCTTAATCTTTAGCCAAACGTCGGTTGCTGTATGTTTGAGAGCTTCGACGGCTATGCCGCGGTGCCTCTTACCAAAAACTTTCCGAATTGTCTCCGGCGAGATGTCGACTTGAATTCCGCCGACTGTGCTCCTGATTCCTTCTTCAATCACATGGGCCTCGTGATAGAAAGCGATGACGTCTTCCTTGTAAAGGTGCTTGGGACTGATATCCAGAAATGGATAGATCCCATTCTTCATCATCGAATGGATAAGGAAGAGTATGTCGTTGTTGTCCAGATTTGCTTCCAAAAGGCCTTCGAAATCAACGACCAGAGAAAAGATAATCTGGTCTTCGACCGCCTTCAAGTTAACGCCTATGATTCCATTTCTGCAAACAAAGGATTTTTAGTGTATTTGGAGTTCAAGGAATTTTTGCTCTGTAAATCTAGGGTTTGGAAGATTGGGAAGCGTAAAGGTAAAGTGAAGGGTTTTCGTCCTTATAAAGAAGATGAAAAGACGTATGGATTAAATTATTATTTATTTTGAATCGGTGGTACGCCTTTTGAGATTCTTTTTAAATTTCAAATTCGAAACGGTGGTCCAGGTTTAGATTTTAAAATTTGACGGTTGGTTTTAATTGGCCACCGTGGAGGTCGATTTATCAAGTGATTGCCACGTGTATTTAAATGCCACTTGTGAACCAAAATTAATATAATATTATTATACATATGGCAGATAATAATTAAATATTCAGAGGTCGGTTGAGTTTAGAAAACTTAGCTGGTTTGACTGTTGACTGTTGACTGCTCTGCATCAGGTGAGTTGACTCCATGGACTTCTCGCCTGAGATTCTGATCAGCTAGGTTCCTTTGTCCGTCCTTCGTCCTCTTGCCTGCATCAGCTAGGATCTGATTTCTTTAATCAGCTGGGTCCGTCCTTCCTCTGAGATGCTTCAGCTTGCTTCTGTACTAGATTCCCAATCTAGTAGACCAAGATCTCTGCTCAGCTCCAAAAACCTTTCTTCTGGCAAAGGTTTGGTAAAGATGTCAGCTATCTGGTAGTCTGTGCTGACTCTTTCAACTCTAACTCTCTTGTTAAGCACGTGGTCTCTGAAGAAGTGGTTCTTAACATCAATGTGCTTGGTCCTCGAATGCAAAACCGGATTGTTGGTTATTGCAATAGCACTATTGTTGTCACACCAGATAGGGACTTCATTGGCAAGGATATTATAATCCCTCAGCTGTTGTCTGATCCATAAGATCTGTGCACAACAGCTACCTACAGCTAGGTATTCTGACTCTGTGGTGGAGATAGAGTTAGAAACCTGTTTCTTACTAAACCAGGATATCAATCTGGTTCCTAGGAATTGGAACGTTCCACTAGTGCTTTTCCTATTAATTTTGCATCCTGCGAAATCTGCATCTGAATATCCTGACAGCTCGAAGTTATCATCCTTGGGATACCATAGTCCAACATTGACTGTAGACTTAAGGTACTTGATTATCCTTTTTGCTGCGTCTAGGTGTGATTGCTTAGGCTTAGACTGGAATCGCGCACAAACTCCTATGGCATAGGATATGTCAGGGCTGCTTGCAGTGAGGTAAAGCAATGATCCAATGAGTCCTCTGTAGTGGGTTGAATCCACTGATATGCCTGCCTTATCTGCATCTAGGTGGGTACTTGTGCTCATAGGAATTCTTGCTGGTTTGGCTGACTCCATTCCAAATCTCTTGATTAGATCTTTGGTATACTTAGCTTGGTTGATGAAAATTCCATTTTCCATCTGCTTAACTTGTAATCCGAGAAAGAAGTTAAGCTTTCCCATCATACTCATCTCAAATTCTCCTTGCATGAGGTTAGAGAATTTCTCGCATAGCTCTGGATTGGTTGAGCCGAATATGATGTCATCCACATATATCTGGACTATTAATATGTGGCCTTCGTGCTCTACTCTGAATAGGGTCTTGTCCACCTTTCCTTTGCAAAAACCATTCTTCTCAAGAAACACAAACAGTGTTTCATACCATGCTCTTGGTGATTGCTTAAGTTCATAGAGAGCCTTCAATAGCTTGTAAACTTTGTCTCCTTTGACAGAACCTGGGGGTTGCTCTACATAGACTTCTTCTTCTATGATGCCATTTAGAAAAGCACTCTTTACATCCATCTGATAGACTTCAAAATCTTTGAATGCAGCATATGCGAGGAATAGTCTGATGGCCTCTAATCTTGCAACTGGTGCATAGGTTTCATCAAAATCTATTCCTTCACACTGTGCATAACCTTTTACAACAAGTCTGGCTTTATTCCTAACAACAGCTCCGTCTTTATCACTCTTGTTTTTGTACACCCATTTGGTGCCAATGACCTTCTTGTGATCTGGTCTGTCTATTAGTTCCCAAACTTTGTTTCTTTCCATCTGCTCCAGTTTCTCTTGCATGGCATTTATCCAAGAATAATCTTCTAAAGCTTGTTCTGTTGTTTTAGGTTCTATCTGTGACATGAAGCATGAGAACATAGCCATTCCTGTGGGTAGAGTTGACTGTCTTGTATTAACTCCATCAGTCAGCTTCCCGATGATTTGCTGGATTGGATGGTCTTTGAGCCACTTGGGGATATCGTCTTCTTCTGGGTCTGTTCCCCCTGTTGAATTGCTCGGGTGGATTTCTGCATCAGCTGGGATCTGGTCTCCTTGGTCTGCAACTGGATTAGCTACCGTCTTGTCATCTGCAGGTTGGGTCTGATCTGCAGATGAGTCTTTATCAGCTACAGCTGGGTCTTCATCAGCGGCAACTGGATCAGATAGGTTTGGTGATCCTGTCTGATCTGCAGTTGGGTCTTCAGCAGCTACAGTTAGATCTTCAAGCTGGTTTGTAGGTGAGTCCACCATTCCAGTGTCATATACAATGACTTCTTCAAGGGTTTCTGATTTGAGCTTATTCTCAATTAACTCAACTTGCTTCCTGTACTCAACAGTAGATTCATCAAAAACAACATGGGGTGTTTCCTCCACAACTAAGGTT
The DNA here is from genome assembly GCA_033398695.1 of Orobanche coerulescens. Classification (NCBI taxonomy): domain Eukaryota; kingdom Viridiplantae; phylum Streptophyta; class Magnoliopsida; order Lamiales; family Orobanchaceae; genus Orobanche; species Orobanche coerulescens. The sequence goes on along the minus strand of CM065802.1, from coordinate 189,684,852 downwards.
CTTTTGTTAAATACTCTATATGCCTTGCTTCTTTGTGAGTATCCCATAAAGAGACCATTATCAGTTTTAGCATCAAAGGCATTTAGTTGTGTTTTACCATTGTTGTGGATGAAACACTTACAACCAAAAACATGAAAGTAAGCAACAGTAGGAGTTCTATTATTCCAAACCTCATAGGGAGTTTTGCCATGTCTCCCTACTATCATACTCCTGTTCTGAGTATGGCAAGCCGTGTTGACATCTTCAGCCCAGAACCTCTTGGGCAGGTCCGCTTCTACAATCATGGACCTTGCTGCTTCCTTCAGGGTTCTGTTTCTTCTTTCAGCAACGCCATTTTGCTGGGGAGTCCGGGCTGCAGAAAGCTCATGCTGGATCCCATTCTGCTGTAATCAGTGATTGCCTTGTTGAGAAACTCTCCTCCTCTATCTGATCTGATCTTGATGATGGATAGGGATTTCTCATTCTGGATCCTTCTCAGCAGCTCAGGTAGCTTGGTCAAGGTTTCACTTTTCTTATACAAGAAGATAATCCAAGTGTACCTTGAATAATCATCTACTACAATAAGTGCATGCTTTCGGCCACTTAGAGTCCTTGGTTTGATAGGACCAAATAGCTCCATGTGGAGTAGATCTAATATCCTTGTTGTGAGGGTTGTAGGCTGGACTGGCTTGAATGATGCTCTCGTCTGTTTTCCTTTCTGACACGCATCACAAATCGCTTCCTTCTTGAATGCTTCATCTAGAAGTCCTCTGACCAGTTTCTGAGAACTAATCTTGTTGATGGCTTTGAAGTTCAGGTGACATAATCTTTTGTGCAACAGCCATCTGTTCTCACCTACTGTCTTGGATAGAAAACAGGAGTTAGGTGTTCCTGTGTTCCAATCTATCATGCAGACATCTCTCCTTCTGAATCCTTGTAGCTTCACTTTGCCAGATAGGATATCTAATCACCATGCATTTCCAGATGGTGAAGACTACTAGATTCTTCTCATCACAAAACTGGCTTATGCTCAGGAGGTTGTACTTGAGCCCTTTGACATAATGAACTTTGGATATCACAATATTTCCTCGGTGCAGCTCTCCAAAGCCCTTTGTTTGTCCTCTAGCGCTATCTCCAAAGGTTACATCAGGACCTCTTTCTTTGGTGTATTTGGACAGCATCTTCTTGTTCCCGGTCATGTGCCTTGAGCATCCAGAGTCTACAAACCATTCTCCACCTCCAAAGTTTGAATTTGTGGAGATGTGGTTGTAGTCCTTCCACCTTTTTTGCAATCAAACAAGTAGAGATTTAGGTACCCATATCTGTGTGGGTCCTCTCGGGTTAGCTGGTTTCCTGGAGAATTGATTTCTCCTTGGATTGTGAAAGTTGTTATCATTATAACCCTTATAAGGTGTGTAAGGTCGAGGTCTGAATCTCCTGTTGGGATTGTATACCGGATATTCCTCAAAATATTGATAGTGTCGGCCATTTCTAAACCTTGGCTGAGTCCATTTATTAAATCTTTGAGGTCTCCACACTTATTCATTTTGGAAATTAGGATAACCTTGAGGTTTCCATCTGCCCCTCCCATTTTGAAATCTGTTTTTAGGGAGTTGTTGATAATAGTGGGCATGTTGTCTGGGCTGCTACTTCTGCCTGGGCCATTGCCTAGTCACTTGTCTAGGTGGCTGCCTTGTGTAACCTGGCTGCAGCCTAGACTTGTGACTTGGCTGTTGCCTGTTTTTAAATATCGGTTTATATGTAGGCTCAGCAGTCGAGACAATTGTTTCTCCCTTGACGAAAGTGGTTTTGGAACTAGAGGGAGTGTGAGGATCATGTCGAAGGCCTGATCTGGAATATAGTGGCCTTTTATTGGTACACAATTCTTCCAGGGTTGAAGATGCCTTCAGGGAGGTTATTTCCTGCGCCTGAGTCTTATTTGCCTGAGTCAGCTTAGTAAATTCGGCTTTGACATGAGCAAGTGCAGCTGATTTTTCTTTAAGTAAAACAGTTAGTCGATTTATCTCAGCTGTATTGTCATCAGTCTGGTTTTGCAAGTTAGCGGCATTTATCTCAACTGTATTCAGTTCTAGGCTGAGTTTTTCAAAATCATTTTTCAGCTGCCTATTCTCATCTTGCAACTGAGTCTTCTCTGCTGACACAGATAGGTGTGCAGATTTTAGTGTTTCAAAAGCTTTAAATAGCTGATTTACATTATTTTACCATCTTTATTTATTTGGCTAAGAAATGACGATATTTATGGTCTTCATATGTTTCGAAAGAAAATATGTTTGATTAGATCAAATGATCTTCACTCTAAGTTATTCTAGGGGATAGAAATATACCTCTAGACCTTAGATGATTCTTTGAGTTATTTTCATAAAACCTAATGCTATGTATTGAAGCCAATCAACATAGAAATATAGTGGATTGATTCAATATATAAGGGGCGTTTTATAGTTCGAAAGAGAAACCGTCTTTTTAAGGAAAATCGAATCTACACAACATAATAAGTAAATTCTGTTAGGAATACTTGTTAGATTTTGATGATGTCATTAATATAATTCAAATGTTTATTATTTGGCAAAAATGTAAGGAAGAACCAAATGAGTATCTTCCATAGGCCAAATTATGTTAAGTGTAAAATTGGAAAAATTTAAAGAAGAACCAAATGAGTATCTTCTATAGGCCAAAATAAGTTAGGCTAAAAATCGGCTAAGTACAAAAAGAACAGCTAAGTTCATCAGAGAGGTACAGCCGAGTCATATCAGAGAAGATCTGGTCAACAAAAATTATCAGAGATGTTTGACCAGACTGCAGTCAAGTAACCTTAGACAGGTCATCTGATCAGGCGAGTCCCAAACAGTCACCATCAGAGAGGTCCAGACTGCATAGAAGTTAACTTCACATCAGCCTACTCGAGATCAGCCAAATACTCCAAGTCCACGTCAGGATACGTTGAAAATTCAAGTATTACGGAAAGTCACATGCAACATGAAGAGACAAATTGGAGAGATTCCCGCAAAAGATATGAATTAAATAATTGATCCAGACCCACCTTGAAGACTTTAATCTTACTATATTCAAAAGATTCGGCGCCTCACATGCAGAGTCTTCACAACGGTCGAAAGATGGATTAAATTATGGGAATCCAGCCTTGCAATGCTCAGAAAGAAAACAATGAAGTCTACCTCTCCAAAGAACGGATTTGTTAAAAAGATTTGCAACGGCTATGAAGGAAAATCTAAGAGATCGTGAACTATATATATATCCGAAGATTTGAAGCTGAGCTACACACAACAATTACAAACGGTGCGAACATACTTTCAAGCAATCAAAGCATTCAAGCAATCTAAAAGAAAAATACAGCATCGTGAAAAGAGCGGTTCTCAAAAGTTCATACTTGAAGAAGCTCTTAGTTGGAGAAGAGAAAAACTCGTGTCTTAAATCCTGAGTTCGGGGTACTTCACTGGTTGAAGTTCGAGACTGTAAAGGCATCCAAGGATCGAGGATCAAAAGGTGCAAGGCGGTCAAGTGTGTTACAACAGCACGGATTTCCACTAGTTGGAAGCTGTTGTAGTTTGGTTGAATCACTGTAATATTTATCACTGGTTGAAAATTATAGTGAATTCATCTCCAACTGGTTTGGAGAATAGTGGATTAGTAGAGGATTACCCCACCTCTGAGACCACTATAACTGCCTGCGTATTTTACTGTTTTATAGCATCATACTTTAACTGCCGTATTCATTGTTAAGTGTTTCATTAGTTGTTTTGTATTCGTCATCAGCTGACTTCCGCACGTATTAAGAACAAACGACTCCAAGTCATTTGTTTATCTATCAGCTAAAGAAACTTACTCTTTGAGAAAAAGAGTTTAAGAGTTTCAATAATTCTATTCACCCCCCCTCTAGACTTATTCCTGGACGACTTGTGACCTACAAGTGGTATCGGAGAGGTTGGTTCATTTATTTCACGAACTAGATCTATATCTGAGATATATTTTACTCTCATTTTATAATGGAACACATGCATTCTAGACTACCTGTGTTTTCAGTTGACGGGTATGATCTTTGGAAGATATGGATGCAGGCACACTTATCTTCAATCCATGATGACATGTGGTGCATCATAGAGGATGGTCCATTCACCTTCGAGAAGGACAACAACCCAGAGGAGATCGCAGCAGAGAAGCCAGAGAAGATCCCAAAGAAGAGGACAGAGCTGACTCCCGAAGAAAGAAAGCTGGCCAATCTTGATAACTGGGCCAGAGACGTGCTGTATCAAAATCTTGACAAATCCACCATGGTCAAGATCAAGAATTACAAAAATGCAAAAGAAATATGGGACACATTAGCCCTAATGTGTGAAGGAACGGAGCTGATCAAAGAAAACAAGTTGTCAATTGCTATTCAAAAATTTGACAACTTCAAAATGAAGAATGGCGAATCTATAGACCAAGTGGACACAAGGTTCACAGAGATTATCAATGAGATCAACTCCCTCGGCAAATCTTATGGCAACAGGGAGATGGCGCTGAAGGTTCTAAGATCTCTCAATCCTGAAAGGAGCATGAAGGCAGTGGCCATGAAAGAATCCAAGGACCTCAATAAGATAAAGATCCAAGAGCTGTTCTATGATCTGAAGGCTTATGAGTTCGAGCTTCCAAGTTCATCCTCAACCGAGCCTACAGAGAAGGGAATAGCCTTTGCAGTCGAGTCCCCCGCCAAGAGCTTATCTGATGTAAAGCCTCCAAATCCATTAGATTTTGAGGAAGAAATGGCGTTCATAATGCAGAGGTTCAGCAACTTCTGGAAAAACTACTCCAAATACAAGAAAAATTATAAGGAGAATCTCAGAAGGAACCAGAAAGCCAGAAGCTGGAAGGTGATGTGCTACAATTGTCACAAGACAGGACACATCCAAATCGACTGTCCTGATCTTAAGAAGGACGAGAGCAAGAAGGAGGTGGGCAGAAAATAAGACAGAAGGAAGGCCCTCATCGGAGAAGATCAAGAGCATGTAGAATTAAGCAGTGGATTCTTCTCAGATGATGATGAAGAGTATGATTGCCTGATGGCCAACCTAGCTGATGAAGAGGTAACATCAAAACCCTCTGGTTCAAATAATAGTTCAGCCATGTCACAAGATATGGATCTGCATGAATCTGTAAAACAGCTACTTAAAGCTTTTGAGACACTTAAATCTGCACACCTATCTGTATCAGCAGAAAAGACTCAGCTGCAAGATGAGAATAGGCAGCTGAAAAATGATTTTGAAAAACTCAGCCTAGAACTGAATACAGTTGAGATAACTGCAGCTAACATGCAAAACCAGACTGATGTCACTACAGCTGAGATAAATCGACTAACTATTTTACTTAGAGAAAAATCAGCTGCACTTGCTCATGTCAAAGTCGAATTTACTAAGCTGCACTTGCTCACACACAATATTATTTGAACCAGAGGGTTTTGATGTTACCTCTTCATCAGCTAAGTTGGCCATCAGGCAGTCATACTCTTCATCATCATCAGAAAAGAATCCGCTGCTTGATTCTACATGCTCCTGATGATCTTCTCCGATGAGGGCCTTCCTTCTGTCTTCTTTTATGCCCACCTCCTTCTTGCTCTCGTCCTTCTTGAGATCAGGACAGTCGACTTGGATGTGTCCTGTCTTGTGACAATTGTATCATTCCACCTTCCAGCTTCCGGCTTTCTGGTTCCTTCTGGGATTCTCCTTATAATTTTTCTTGTATTTGGAGTAGTTTTTCAGAAAGTTGTTGAACCTTTGCATTATAAACGCCATTTCTTCCTCAAAATCTAATGGATTTGGAGGCTTTACATCAGATAGGCTCTTGGCGGGGGACTCGGCTGCAAAGGCTATTCCCTTCTCTGCAGGCTCGGTTGAGGATGAACTTGGAAGCTCGAACTCATAAGCCTTCAGATCAGAGAACAGCTCTTGGATCTTTATCTTATTAAGATCCTTGGATTCTCTCATGGATACTGCCTTCATACTCCATTCAGGATTGAGAGATCTTAGAACCTTCAACACCATCTCCCTATTGCCATAAGATTTGTCGAGGGAGTTGATCTCATTGATAATCTCAGTGAACCTTGTGTCCACTTGGTCTATGGATTCTCCATTCTTCATTTTGAAGTTGTAAATTTTTGAATAGCAATTGACAACTTGTTTTCCTTGATCAGCTCCGTTCCTTCACACATTAGGGCTAATGTGTCCCAGATTTCTTTGGCATTCTTGCAATTCTTGATCTTGACCATGGTGGATTTGCCAAGAGTTTGATATAGCACATCTCTGGCCCGGTTATCAAGATTGGCCAGCTTTCTTTCTTCGGGTGTCCGCTCTGTCCTCTTCTTTGGGATCTTCTTTGGCTTCCCTGCTGCGATCTCCTCTGCAGTGTTGTCCTTCTCGAAAATGAATGGACCGTCCTCTATGATGCACCACATGTCGTCATGGATTGAAGATAAGTGTGCCTGCATCCTTATCTTCCAAAGATCATACTCGTCAACTGAAAACACAGGTAGTCTAGAGTGCATGTGTTCCATTTTAAAATGAGAGTAAAGATATATCTCTGATATAGATCTGGTTCATGAAATAAATGAACCAACCTCTCTGATACCACTTGTAGGTCACAAGTCGTCCAGGAATAAGTCTAGAGGGGGGGTGAATAGACTTATTGAAACTCTTAAACTCTTTTTCTCAAAGAGTAAGTTTCTTCAGCTGATAGATAAATAAATGACTTGGAGTCGTTTGTTCTTAATACGTGCAGAAGTCAGCTGATGACGAATACAGAACAACTAATGAAACACTTAGTAATGAATGCAGCAGTTAAAGTATGATGCTATAAAATAGTAAAGTACGCAGGAAATTATAGTGGTCTAAGAGGTGGGGTAATCTTCTACTAATCCACTTTTCTCCAAACCAGTTGGAGATGAATTCACTATAATTTTCAATCAGTGATAAATATTACAGTGATTCAACCAAACTACAACAGCTTCCAGCCAGTGGAAATCCGTGCCGTTGTAACACACTTGACTTTCTTGCACTTATTGATCCTCGATCCTTGGATGCCTTTACAGTCTCGAACTTCAACCAGTGAAGTACCCCGAACTCAGGATTTAAGACACGAGTTTTTTTCTTCTCCAACTAAGAGCTTCTTCAAGTATGAACTTTTCAGAACCGCTCTTTTCACGATGCTGTATTTCGTTTTAGATTGCTAGAATGCTTTGATCACTTGAAAGTATGTTCGCACCGGTAGTTGCTCAACTTAAAATCTTTGGATATATATAGGTGTTGATTCTTGAGCATTCCTTCATAGCCGTTGCAAATCTGTAACAAATTAGTCCGTTGGAGGAAGACTTCTTTGTTTATTCTTTTCTGAACATTGCAAGGCTGGATTCCCATATTTTAATCTATCTTCCGACCGTTGTGAAGACTCTGCATGTGATGCGCCGAATCTTTAGAATATAATACGATTAAAGTCTTCAAGGTGTGTCTGGATGAATTATTTAATTCATATCTTTTGCGGGAATCCCTCCAATTTGTCTCTTCACGTTTACATGTGACTTTCCATAATATTTGACTTTTCAATGCATGCTGACGTGGACTTGGAGTACTTGGCTGATCTCGACTAGGCTGATGTGAAGTTAACTTCTCTGCAGTCTGGACCTCTCTGATGTTCACTGTTTAGGACTTGTCTGATCAGATGACTTGTCTGAGGTATCTTGATTGCAGTCTAGTCAAACATCCCTGATGATTTTTGTTGACCAGAACTACTCTGACTTGACTCGGCTGTACCTCTATGATGAACTCAGCTGATCTTTAGTACTTAGCCGATTTTTAGCCTAACTTATTTTTGGCCTATAGAAGATACTCATTTGGTTCTTCTTTACATTTTGCCAAGTTTTACACTTAACATTATTTGGCCTATGGAAGATACTCATTTGGTTCTTCCTTACATTTTTGCCAAGTAATAAACATTTGAATTTATATTAATGACATCATCAAAATCTAACAAGTATTCCTAATAGGCGATACTTTCAACAACACATGGTCTCCCGCCTGGAACTCTAACGGTCGACGACGAACGTCGGCATATGACTTTTGTCGACTCTGAGCAGTCAACAACCTTTGCCGAATAATTGCGACTTTTTCCCGTGTTTGAACCACCAAGTCCGGTTCTACTCCAAGTAACTCGTACGGATCTTCCCAACATATTGGCGATCTACACCATCATCTATATAATGCTTCAAACGGAGCCATCCCAATCGAACTATGCCAACTGTTATTGTACGCAAATTCAATCAATGGTAAATGAGTCTCCCAATCTTCTTTCCAATCCAACACACAAGCCCTCAACATGTCTTCCAGCGTTTGGATCGTCCTCTCCGACTGTCCGTCTGTCTGGGGCGGATAAGTGGTGCTGAAATTCAGTTTGGTACCGAGTGTTCGATGTACTACTTGCCAGAAATGCGACACAAAATGCCCATCGCGATCAGACACTATACTTTTGGGGTACCATGGAGTCTCACAATCTCTGCAATAAATAACTGAGCCAACCTCTCCGGTCCCCAAGTATCTCTAATGCCCAGAAAGTGTGCGGATTTGGTTAGCCGATCAACAATTACCCAAATCATATTCACTCCAGTTCGCGTCTTTGGCATTCCCACAATAAAATCCATCGCTATATCTTCTCACTTCCATTCCGGAATTGGTAGCGGTTGCAATTTACCGGCAGGTCTCTGATGTTCCGCTTTAACCTGTTGACAAGTCAAGCATTTCAACACGAACTCTGTTACATCTTTCTTCATGTTTGGCCACCAAAAATTTTTCTTCAAGTCCTTATACATTTTACTCATACCCGGATGAATCGAGTATGGAGTAGAATGTGCTTCATTCAAAATCACATGTTTGAGATCATCCCGATTAGGTACACAAGTTCTACCTCGAAATCGAAGAACTCCATCTTCATCGATTAAGAATCCAGGAGCTTTTCCTCTAACGCTGTCTTCCCGAAGCTGCGCAATTGAGAGATCATCTAACTGTTTGGACTTAATATCTTCCATCACGGAGGACGTAATCTCAAGGAAACGTAACTGCCCTTGAGTTCTGTGAGGCCAAACTTCAATTTCCAAATCAATCAACTCTCGTCTAAGCTTTGGTTGAATGGTAAGTAGTTCCAACTTCTGCAACACGACTGACTTGCGGCTTAACGCATCGGCAACGACGTTTGATTTACCTGGATGGTAAAGAATGTCAAGATCATAATCTTTAAGCAGTTCCAACCATCGCCGTTGATGCATATTTAGATCCTTCTACGTGAATATATACTTCAAGGTCTTATGATCCGTATACACTCGACAAGAAGAACCATATAAGTAATGCCTCCAAATTTTCAACGCAAACACCACAGCGGCTAAGTCAAGATCATGAGTAGGATAATTCATCTCGTATGGCTTTAAGTGTCGAGACGCATAAGCCACTACTCTCTCATTTTGCATCAATACACATCCCAATCCTTGTTTAGAAGCATCACTATAAATAACGAAACCTTCCGTTCCTTCTGGTAAGGCTAGGATCGGAGACGTAGTCAACCGCTTTTTCAACTCGTCAAAACTCTTCTGACACTCATCACTCCACTCAAATTTCTGTGTCTTCTGCAATAATAGGGTGAGCGGTCGAGCAACTTTCGAGAATCCTTCAACAAATCGACGATTATAGCCCGCTAATCCTAGAAAACTCCGAACTTCCTTAACATTCCGTGGAGGCTCCCAAGCTAAGACTGCTTCAACCTTGTGAGGGTCTACTCGAATACCATCGTCTGATATGATGTGTCCCAGAAAATAAACTTCTCTAAGCCAGAACTAGCACTTAGAAAATTTAGCATAAAGCTTATCAGCCCTCAAAATACTCAAAGCGATCCTCAAGTGTTCGGCATGCTCCGTCTCACTTTTGGAATAGATTAATATATCGTCGATAAACACCACTACAAATTTATCGAGATATTCGATAAAGGTTTTGTTCATAAGCTGCATAAAGGCCGCCGGAGCATTTGTTAAACCGAATGGCATAACTACGAATTCGTAATGCCCATACCTCGTTCAAAATGCTGACCTGGGGATATTCGATTCTCGAGTTCGCATTTGGTAATATCCTAACCTCAAATCAATCTTGTAGAAAACCGTAGCCCCTTGTAATTGGTCAAATAGATCATCAATTCTTGGCAACGGATACTTGTTCTTAATAGTTAGTTTATTTAACTCACGATAGTCAATACATAGCCGTAAGGACCCATCTTTCTTTCGTACAAACAATACTGGTGCACCCCATGGAGACACACTAGGCCGAATATAACCTTTGTCCAACAATTCACCCAATTGTTTCTTGAATTCTAACATTTCCGATGGGGCCATTCTGTACGGTGCCTTGGATATTGGCGCCGCATTGGGATCTAGTTCGATGACGAACTCCACTTCACGATGTGGTGGCAATCCTGGCAATTCATCCGGAAATACGTCTGGAAATTCATTCACAACTGGAACAGAGGATAACTGTACCTCGCCAACTTCCGAGTAATTATTCCGGCGTGGGGCCCACGGCGTGTAATGCTCCCGTAAGGTTTTTGGGGTGTTACAAATATGGTATCGTAATTTGTTCGATTCTATATGGTTGTAAAGGCCGTTTTGAGCCTATTTATTTTTACTAGAAAATATGTATAATAGGACGTATTGTTCAATGATGTAATTATTCATATGGCTATGACGAAGACCGAAGACAACCGACTACAAGACGAAGAATCAATACTGTATTTTTCCTTTCTTTATTTGGCTTGGCCCAATACATAGGAAAAAGTCCACGAGCTATATGTTGGTAGTAACTAGGTTTCTATTTATTGTTTTTCATTTTGAATGATTGACAAACCTCAAACCGCGCTTATAAACGGATTAATGTGCAAAGTGTAACATATAATCGCGTTAATACTCCCACTTACAAACACTAAGTTATAAAGGTTACGAGGTTTCCTACCCTCCATCAAACTCATGGAAAATTGAAATCTAAACCGGAATATTATTCTTCCGAGTATGTCAGGGTAATATTTTTGGGGAAAGTTGATAAATTCCTAGAGTGCATTAGATGCCTTTGGTTGTGACAAATCAAACCCCTATAAACCGTATGGGTTGCCGTGTAAGATTCAATTGTCAGACAAATAGGAGTTGACGGTTTAAACTTAGATAGTTCAGCGAGCCATAGAAACCGAATGGGTTGAGGGCAAGTGAACTAGGGGTAAAAGAAGATCGAATCATCCATTAGATGGGTTGGTATTAGACACCACTTTATAAAGAATAATAGAATATAAACCGTATGGGTTGCCCTCTATTAAACTTTGTAAAGAAATCGATCAGCACTATGAAGTCACCCAAGACTTCTGGATTTAACATAGGAGTGTGTAAATGCCGATAAAATAGTGGGAGCCGAGTTATGAATAAAGAAAGTCCTTAAATTCTTTACTCGGATCATAATTAAACAAACACTAACGAATCTCAAATTATTCTTTGCAGTTAACAAAACTCTCAATATGACAATGAACCCACTCGCTATACTACTTGAAAATAACGTCCTGACTGGTCCGAACTATGTGGACTGGCTTCGAACTTGAGGATTGTCCTAACTATGGAAATGCTGGGATACGTCTTGGAGGCGGACATCCCAGCGGCTCCTGCAAGAACCCGAGCCAATCAGGAAGATGTCGATGCCAATGAGAAATGGGTAAAAGACGACATAAGAGTGCGAGGGTACATGTTAGGCTCAATGACCAATGAGCTTCAACGTGCCCATGAAAAGATGACGTCTTCACGAGCTATCTTAGCGCACCTGGCTGAGCTCTATGGAGAGCATAGCCGAACTGCTATATATGAGATATCAAAGCAATTATTCGGCGCCAGGATGAAGGAAGGAGAGAGGGTTGGGGACCATGTCCTCAAGATGATCTCGATGATTGAGAGATTGGAAGCTCTTGATTTTCAGATGCATGGATCTCTCCAAACTGACCTTATCCTGCAGTCACTTCCTGACTCCTTTTCACAAATTGTCATGAACTTCAACTGCAATGAGATTGCATGTAAATTAGCTGGGCTAATGAAAAAACTGACGACTGCCCAGTCTCAGATGAAGACAAAGGAAAAGGAAGCTGCACTTGTGATTTATTCTGGGACTTGGAAGTCCAAGAATAAGAAGAAAAAGAACAAGAAGCAGTTAGGTCCAATAGCCAAGATCGACAAGGGAAAAGACAAGGCTCCAATGGTTCAAAAGAGCAAGGGGGCCAAGAAAACGGATGTATGCCTCAATTGCGGTGAGCTAGGCCACTGGAAGAGGTACTATCCAAAGCTTGACCGTAATGCGCCTTCAGGTATAGAACTACTGGTTTTAGAAACAAATTGTTCTATAACTGTATATTCTACTTCTTGGATACTTCATTCCGGTGCGAGTTCTCATATTTGTACAATGAATTAGGATCTGGAACGAAGTAGGAAACTGGATTCAGGGGAGGTGATGGTCACCGTCGGAAGTGGGCATAGTGTCGAGGCTTCTGATATCGGATCCCTTATGTTGGATTTAGAATCTGGTTTTATTCTTACTTTAGATGATGTACTTGTTTTGCCCAAGGGGCACAAGAAGATTGTATCAATTCTGGTCATGGACCGAAAGGGATTCCACTTCTTTATCGGAGATGGGTCCTGTCGTATTTATTTCAGAAATAAATTGGTTGGTACTGCTACATTATTAAATGGTTTATACCATTTAAATTTAAAGAATAAAACAACTATGAACATTATAACTAGGAAGCATGGTTGGGATGAAACGAACCAAGCACTTAAGTGGCATCTTAGACTTGGTCATATCGGTCAGACCAAGGTTCATAAAATGAAGAAATATGGGCTTACAGGTCCATTGGGATCAGATCCCTATCCAACTTGTGAATCTTGCCTTCAAGGCAAAATGACTAAGTTACCCTCTGCAGGGACTTTTGAAAGAGCTGCTGAAAAACTTGGATTCATCCATACCGACGTCTGTAGCCCTTTTGAAGTGGCACGAGACGGCTTTTAGTATTTCATTACATTCACTGATGACCATACCAGGTATGGATTCGTGTACTTAATGAAACATAAGTCTGAAGCTTTTGATAAATTCAAGGAATTTAAAGCCCTAGTTGAAAATTAAACAGGTAACCGTGTTAAGACTCTTCTCGACTGGGTGGTGAGTACATGAGTACCGAATTTGATGAGTTCTTAAAAGAACTAGGAATAGTGTCACAATTCACTCCTCCAGCTACTCCACTATTAAATGGTGTATCAGAAAGAAGGAACCGAACCTTGTTGGACATGGTTCGCTCCATGCTTAACTATATTGATCTACCGATTTATCTGTGGGGTTACGCGCTCCTTACTGCTGTGCATATCTTGAACAGATTTCCTTCCAAATCCATTCCTAAGACTCCCCATGAGATGTGGAGAGGTAGGAAACCAAGTCTTAATCACATTAGGATTTGGGGATGCCCTGCTTATGTCAAGAAGACTAAAGTGGAGAAATTGGAAACTAGGTCTGTGAAAGGTCGTTTCATAGGATATCCAGGGGATTCCATGGGATATCTATTCTACATGCACGAAGATCATAGGATCATCGTTGTTATACAAGCACACTTCCTGGAAGATCAGTTTATTTAGGAAGGAGGGGCAGGTAGAAATATTTCTTTGGAAGAAATAAAAGAAACACCAAATGAGACACCTATGCAAGATATTAGAACCCAAACTTCTGAAATACAAACACAACCTCACAAGTCTAGTAGAATTTCTCAAATACCTGAGAGGTATGGATATCTGCATCAAGAGGAAATGGGTGTCCATGAGATGACAGAAAGTAGTCAAGAGAATGATCCTTCTACATATGACCAAGCGATGGTAGGCGTTGACTCCACCAAGTGGCAAGAAGCTATGGAAGCTGAGATAGACTCAATGCATGCTAATCAGGTCTGGAATTTAGTAGATTGTCCTAAAGGCATAGTGCCTATTGGAAACAAATGGATATATAAGAGAAAGACTGGTGGAGATGGCAAGGTTGATACCTATAAGGCCAGGCTTGTGGCAAAGGGTTATTCCCAAAGAGAAGGAATCGATTACTTCGAGACCTTCTCGCCTGTAGCTATGATTAAGTCTATTAGCATGATGCTTGCTATAGCAGCCCACTTAGATTATGAAATATGGCAAATGGATGTGAAAACGGCATTCCTAAATGGATTCCTCGAGGAGGAGATTTACATGGAACAGCCTAAGGGATTCATATCTCAAACCAATATTCATAAAATATGCAAACTTCAAATATGCCATTTATGGATCAAGCAAGCTTCACGGAGTTGGAATCTTCGTTTTAACGAGACAGTCAAAGAGTTTGATTTTGTCCAAAATGAAGAAGAGCCCTGTATTTACAAGAAGGTTAGTGGGAGCAAAATTGCGTTCTTAATACTATATGTAGATGACATTCTACTTATGGGAAACGACATAGGAATGCTCGGGCGATTACGAAAGCTTGGCTTTCTAAAGAGTTCTCAATGAAAGACTTGGGAGAAGCTACCTATATTCTGGGTATTCGTCTCTACCGGGATAGAGCGAAAAGAATGTTAAGTCTTTCCCAAGCCCTCTACATAGAAAAGAACCTGAAGCGATTTAGGATGGAAGATTCTAAAAGAGGGTTTCTACCTATGCAACATGGTGCAAAACTTTCCTTAGAGATTTGTCCTCAAAGTGAGGAAGATAGAAAGGAAATGAGCAAGGTACCTTATGCTTCGGCAGTAGGTAGCCTTATGTATGTAATGATTTGCACTAGACCAGACATTGCCTATGCTGTGAGCGTAGTATGTCGGTTTCAGTCAAATCCAGGGCAAGAACATTGGACTGCTGTAAAGAACATTCTTAAGTACCTAAGGAGGACTAAAGACTTGGTTCTTACATACGGCGGTGGACAACTAAGAGTGATGGGTTATACAGACTCAGATTTTTCGGGGGACATGGATGCTTAGATGTCCACATCAGGGTATCTTTACGCTGAATGGTGGGGCAGTTTCTTGGAGAAGTGCCAAGCAAAGTTCGACTGCTATCTCTACATGTCAAGCCGAATATCAGGCAGCCACGGAGGCTGCTAAACAAGCTTTTTGGATAAAGAAGTTCACTGAGGAACTTCAAGTGGTTCCTAACACAGAGAAGCCCGTGACACTGTTTTGTGACAACGACGAAGCTGTTGCATAGGCTAAGGAGCATAGGGCTCACCACAACACCAAACATATTGCGAGAAAATATCATTTTGTTAGAGAAATGGTTCGGGATGGGAATGTTACACTGCAGAGAGTAGACACGGTAAATAACGTTGCTGATCCGCTTACCAAGCCACTATCTCAGAAGGTCTTAGAGAGACATCTAGAGAGTATGGGTATTAGATACCATTGTTTTTGGCATTAAGTGCAAGTGGGAGATTATTAGGAATATGCCCTCGAATGCCACTCAGAGGATGAGAGAGTGAGAGCAATTGTATTGTAATTATGAATATTATATTTAATAAGGCAATTATTATTTCTATATTATTGTATATCACTGGCATTGTGACTTGGTATATAGAATAATAGTCCTTGCATTTGAGAGTGAACATTCTACTCCTTATGGAAATAAGGAGATAGGCACTAGAAGTGTTTAGAGCTCGAATGCTTAACTAGTTTGCAAGTCGATAAAACTTAACAGGACATTAAGTTTTAATAAGACTTGTATAACTGATGCTAGGACGTGTGCACGTCTTGATAGCATAGTTATAAGTATATTGGTGGGACCAGTATACTCGAGCACGACTCATACTCGATTCAGTCACACGGTATTCACTCTCAGAGAGTCGATGATGAATCGAAAGGTTGTGATAGTATACGTGGACCTTTGACTTGAAGGTTCAGTAGAAGATGTGCCTGTGACGTTTAGTTTGTCATTAGAGTTGTTAGACTCATTTGCTTAATTGCTGAGTCGACCTCAAAGTGCGGACTATATGGGCAGGTAGCAGTCTTTACTGTACGCCAAGAAAGATTCTATCTCCTGTTAGTGAGCAGGCGAATGTCCTATACGGTTAATGGCGAATAAGATCATAAGTCTTTGGCCAAAGCATTCTGATATAATCGTATTAGATACATTATTAATCAGTCGGTCTTGATTTGCATTAACACATGTATAGAGTTTAGTCAACAGTAGGGTTTGACTTTACCGTGACCCGAAGACTTGACCGGGACATCTGATGAAGGGTCTATACGTATATAGTATTCACGACATAATGGTTCTGGAATGATTCGTTCATTCGTTCTCAGTCGGGGTTTACAGTGCAGCCCGCTAGGCTGACTAAGTGTTGCCTGCACTCATTGGTTCCTCCCAATGCCGACTGAGACGAACCTATGGAGTCGCGCAATAGGATCATTGATGGATAAATGTGAATTAATAATCTCTCTTATAATATTAGATATTAGATATCTATTTTTGATTTATCGGATAAATCAAATAGCGGTCTTATGAATTGTAAGTAGGTTACTGGGTGATTACTTTAATTCATAAATTATATTTCTTAGAGAAATATATATTTGTGTTTGATATAATTAATTAATTGGATTAATTAATTAGTCCAAACACATTGGAAATAAAACGGATTCGTTTGACGAACATCCGGTACACGAGGGATTCGTTTTGACAAACATCCAATACACGAGCCGAGTAAATTTGACCCGTCTTCTTGGAAATTTATCTTAGGGCCGCCCCCTCCCTCTCTTGCCTCTTTTATACTTATTTTATATCACTAGGTGACATATGTGAGGTGTATTTGATATCCCCAATCATGTGTTAAAGGGAGACTTTCATTTTTTATAAATAAAAGTTTTTAGAAAAGAGAGAGAACTTCTTCTTCTTCCTTGAACTCAAAATCACGAATTAGAGAGAGAGAGTAAGGTTGATAACTTCATCTTGATCTTAGAGACAAGATATAAGAAGAATACATTGAGAGAGAAAATTCCTACAAGCTTCCTTAGCCGCATTCTTGAAGAAAGGAAGCTTGTCGATTTTTCCATCAAGTTCCAGCGTGTGAAGTAGAGGCACCTTGGTTTAGGTGCTTGAAACGAAGGGCTCTTCATCATCATCATCATCATCATCATACGAAGGTTTTTCAGAGACATCATAGGTATGGGACTTTGATTCCTTGATCTTCGTATTTTTCTTTTCGTATATACATTACTTGATCGATCCTCTTAGGGATTCCGTTTATTCTTCTACTGCGTTTATTTTCTGTGGAATCCCAACAGAATGTTACAGAATTTTAATCGACTTAAAATTTTAGTTTAGTCTTGACCGAATATATTCAATCATCGAATTAAATATATGTCAATGAAATATTAATCGACTATTATTTAATCATGTGGAATTTTAGTTTAGTCTTGATTTAGACCTAACATTCGATCGTAGCGACCCTCGTGTATCTTTCAGTGTATATTTTCCATCATATATTGATCTGATTCTCGTAATTGTTGTACGGAACTGCCGTTTTGGGGTTGCCGTGGATCCATTCTATGTGACAATGCGTTTTGAGGTGTTCCATTTTATATTTCGTTCATATTCCGGTGTTTTGGACCGTTTATATTTCATACCTAGCGCACGCTATCTTTTCTGCATAGCGCACGCAAGAGGTCCCTTAGTAGTGCACGCTTCGGCCGCTTCGTAGCGCGCAATAGAGAGCTAGCCCTGGGAGTAGCAGTGCTAATTACAGCCCTCTGGACTGGCGGATTAGCGTATGCTACATAGTCTAGCGCACGCTAATGTCGGGGGCTAGCGCACACTGAGATTCCAGGTAGCGTGCGCTAGCATGAGTGTCCAGTACTAGATAGTTTGCTACTGGACTCAATCTGATGCCCAGGTAGCGCATGCTATTGATCGATAGCGCGCGCTACCAATACACTTTAGCGCACACTACATTTGGTGGATAGCGCGCGCTAACTGGATCAGGTGTGTACTGTCAGTTGCTTCTGGACTCGGCTGATGTCCAGGTAGCGCACGCTATTGGTCGATAGCGCGCTCTACTGAGAGGTTATTAGCGCACGCTACATTGCAAGTAGTGCACGCTAACGGCCAGAGCTGGCTACTGGACTGGAGTTTTGTCCCGTTAGCGCACGCTAACTTTGAGGATTAGCGCGCGCTAAAACTCCCTAGCTATATAAACCAGGGAGTTGACCGAGATGAACGTATTTTCTCATTTCTTTCTCCTCTCCACGGCTGAGGCGATTCCGGGCAACTTCTTGGCAATTTTTTTTCTCCAATCATCTCAACCATCAACTTCATTAAGTTCCTGGTGTATTATAACAACATCAACACGAATCTTTCATCCTAATCCAAGGTAAAATCTCTTAGAACCATACTTTTAGATAAATTGGGGGTTTTGGGATTTTCGTCCGATTCGTTTCGTTTTGTTGGTTAATCCATGATGAATATGATTAATCTTGTTGATATCATTAGTTTTCCTACGGATTCATGGTATATTTTCATAGTTTTGCGGAATCGAGAGGGTTTGGTTGTGGTCCGCCCTCGTTCTTATTTCTATACGAATATACATGAATCGTATGCGGGTTTTCGGGTGTATTCCCTTTCCGTATTCGTATAGAGTTGGTTGTGATTGTGTTCTTCGAATCATTAGGTTCGTTTTCATCGGTTCCTCGCGGTCGTGTTTGATTCTTCCATTCCGTTCGTGTCACCGTCTATTGATCGAGGCAAGTACCCTTATGAACTTACAATCTTGACATGTTAGTTTTGCGTGAGAAATTATGTGTGTGTGCGTATGCTCACTACGAGTTATATCCGACGGGGTCTCGGTAGGGGTCCACGGAGGTGTGGATCGACGATCTTTGCTTTTAACCACTACGGGTTAGATCCGACGGGGTCTCGGTAGGGGTCCACGGAGGTGTGGATCGACGGTTAATTGTGGTGCATTTTACAAATGTGATTTGATTATGGCATTTCCGTAAATGTGTGTTTCAACTGATGTTTTCTGAATTGCATGCTTGACTATATGTGTAAGTTGTAAGTTGTTCATTTGGTTACTTGTATAGCGTAATTGCTAACCCCTCTGGGGACTCGTTTTGGGGAAATTCATTTCATGAATTTCAGGTCAAGTTCTCTGAGACGAACGGGTGCTGTACCAGTACGTGGATGATGGCCGTGCGTGATGATTGTGCACGAATAGTGTCTTATTATTTTCCACCTTTTTGCCATCCGTCGATTTGTAAACTAATAGAAGTACTCGAGTACTTAGGAGATTCTTGATTGTCCGGATCATATCGTTGTCTATTGTGTTTATGTCGGATGATTGTGTTGTGTTTGGCCGGTTGAACCGGGTGGAATAATTTTGGTGTTGCGTCTTTATGACGAGGTGTTATTTCGTTATTTATGTGAGTCGTTGAGTATGTTTGGTCGTTTAGCCTGGTGGGTCCCACGTAGGGATTCACGGCGCTGTAATATACCTCGAATATCTTGGGGTGTTATAGAAATTGGTATCGGAGCTTAGGTTTATGGATACCTAGGCTTGTCGATTTATTGGGTCTTGTTGTGTTTTGTTTTGCACATCATCATCACGCTGCCATGATTCCGGTACTTCCAGTGCCCGTAAGTTTTTCCTTACTCTGTTCTTTGTTTCCTTGTATCGTACCTTCGATTCTTGATTGTAATGGATTTCCTCTCGTACTTACCATCGTATGGGTTTTGCTACTTATTTAACATCAGTATGGATGCTGGAAGAGGTCATGGTCGTGGACACGGACGGGGACGTGGGGCAGCCGGTGGGGCGGCCACGTCGCATTCTTCGGGAGCCGGCAGCACCAGTGACCGTCATAGCCATGCTTCTACTCAAGATGGCGATAACCTTGGTGTTGCGGCTGTTATGCATCAAATAGTGAACCAGATGGCGGCAATAGCTCAGGACGTTCAGAACCCGAATCCGGCCCAAGCTGCTAGGGGCGGAGCAGATCGTTGGCTACAGGATGTCATCAAGATGCATCCCCCCCAGTTTTCAGGAGCCTCAGACCCGATTGGCTGGGAGGGGTGGATCAAGGAAATATCCAAAGTTTTCGTCGCCACTAACTGTACCGAGGACCGCAAGGTCCCCATTGCCCAGTATTTTCTCACTGGGGATACTACCGACTGGTGGGAGGCCGTTGAACCCAGAGACTGTGCTGCTACATGGGACCAGTTTAAGGACCTGATGGAGACCGAGTATTACCCGTGGCCGGTCAAACAGGCCCGAGTCCATGCTTTTTTTGATGCTCGGCCTCGGGATATCCCTGTTTCCCAGGCCATTGCCGATTTCAACCGGGAGTTGGGCTTCGTGAAGGCCCAGGTTAGGGAGGAGAGCGATAAGATTTTCCATTTCTCCAGGCGGATGAAACCATCGATTCGTGATTACATGTCCGGACTAGTTTGCACTACCTTAAAGGATTATCAGAGTAGGGCCCTTGCCTATGATATGTCTGTGACGGCGAGTGAGGCGGCTCGCGAGAGCAAGAAGCAAAAGTCCGCCGGAAATTTTTCGGGCCACAAAAGTGGGGGTCAGCAGAAATCCCAGTCTGCTAACTTTTCCGCTGGCGGTGGTTCCGCCCGTTCTACTGGAGGTTTTCGCGAAGCTACCAATACTCCTTCTCGGGATACGAAGTGTTTTAACTGTGGTCGAACGGGCCACATTAGTCGTACATGTCTGAGTCCTTTGCTGACGTGTAATCTGTGTGGCCAGTCGGGCCACAAAGCTGCTTTCTGTGCTGAGAGAGAGAAAATCCTTGGTGCCTAAGCTTCCATCCCAGCGCCTAGGGAACCAAGTGTGAATCAAGGTTCGTTTGCTCCGCAGTCTCCACCGAGTGCTAGCCGAGGGAGAGGCCGGGGTCAGCCCAGCAGAGGGGGAGCTTCCAGTGTCGGCTCCGCCCACCCGCGCATTTATGAGATGAGGAGGGCTGATGACCCAGCCTCTACCGTTGCCACAGGTACCGTTCACATCTATTTACATCCTGTCAGTGTGCTTTTCGATTCTGGTGCTACGCATTCGTTCGTATATTTGGAATGTGTGCGCCGTTTAGGTCTTGATTGTTTATCTCCATGTGAGCCTTTCATCGTTAAACTTCCTAGCGGCGATAGGATCATTGGTGACTGTGAGATTCGAGATTATGTTGTGACTATTTGTGAGAGGGCTTGGCTCTCTAATCTTATTGTTGTGGCAATTGAGGGCGAGGATTTAATTCTTGGTGATGACTGGATCGAATGGCATGGTGCGATCATGAATTACCGTACGAGAATCATCACTATGTTAGCCGAGGACGGCACCGAGCACTCTTTCGCGGGGCGAAAGAGGGGAAAACAGAAACTTGTTATTAACGTTTTGAAGGCAATGAGACTCCTGCGGAAGGGGTGTACTGGTTATTGGTGTTACGCCTTGAAGGCGGAGAACGGTGGGGTCGAGCTTTCATCAATTCCAGTTGTTAGTGAGTTTCCTGATGTATTTCCAGACGAGTTACCGGGATTGCCACCGGATCGTGATGTTGACTTTGCTATAGAGTTAGAGCCGGGCGCGGCTCCGATTTCGAAGGCACCGTATCGCATGGCACCTTCAGAGATGGCCGAGCTGAAGAAGCAGCTGAGTGAGCTTCTTGAGTCGGGGTATATTCGACCGAGTGCTTTGCCTTGGGGCGCACCGGTTTTGTTTGTTCGGAAGAAGGATGGTTCACTGCGTTTGTGTATCGACTACCGCGAGCTAAACAAGGTGACCATCAAGAACAAGTATCCTCTGCCGAGGATTGATGACTTGTTCGATCAGTTGCAGGGAGCTGCGGTATTCTCGAAGATCGACTTGAGATCGGGGTACTACCAGCTTCGGGTGAAGGAGTCCGACGTTCCGAGAACAGCTTTCCAGACGAGATATGGACACTATGAGTTTGTAGTTATGCCTTTCGGGCTAACTAATTCACCGGCTGTGTTCATGCAGTTAATGAACAAGGTTTTTATCGAGTACTTAGATAAGTGTGTCGTCGTCTTCATCGATGATATCCTTATCTATTCAAGGAACGAGAAGGATCACGCGCATCATCTGCGAGTAGTGTTAGACATTTTGAGGACCGAGCAACTCTATGTGAAGTTCTCGAAATGTGAGTTTTGGCTGAAGGAAGTGATGTTTTTGGGTCACGTAATTTCAGCCGAGGGAGTCCGTGTGGATCCACAGAAGATCGAGGCAGTGCTAGATTGGGCACCGCCTAAGAATGTGAAGGAGGTCCGTAGCTTTTTGGGTTTGGCCGGCTACTATCGTAGGTTCGTCGAGGGTTTCTCGAAACTAGCTCGACCACTTACACAGTTGCTCCAGAAGTCCGAGAAGTTCGTCTGGAATGATGAGAGGCAGTCGAGTTTTGAGGAGCTGAAGAGGCATTTGACTTCAGCCCCGATTTTAGCATTGCCATGTGGCAACGAGGGTTTTGTTGTTTATAGCGATGCTTCGGGTCAGGGTCTTGGGTGCGTGTTGATGCAACACGGCAAGACTATTGCATTTTCGTCGAGGCAGTTGAGGCCATATGAGCTTAACTACCCTACTCATGATTTGGAGTTAGCGGCAGTCGTTTTTGCGCTCACGATTTGGCGTCACTATCTTTTCGGCTCTGCATGTCAGATTTTTACCGATCACAAAAGTCTGAAATACATATTTACTCAGCGGGAGCTGAATATGAGGTAGAGGAGGTGGTTAGAGCTGATTAAGGATTATGACCTCGAAATCATTTATCATCCGGGCAAGGCGAACGTCGTGGCCGATGTCTTGAGTCGGAAACCGGTTGCGTTACGAACGCTTGAGATCCTTACGTCTCAGTCTGAGCTTCGGCGGGATTTGATCGAGTTAGATGTCGAAGTTTTGTTGCCCGGAGCTGTCGGGCAACTTTGTGCTTTAGAGATTTCGTCATCTCTGATCGATGAAATTAAACTGAAACAGCTGGAGGATCCGATGATTGTGCAAATCCGAGAGAATGTTCTTAAGGGAAAATCACCTGGGTTTGTGATCCATGAAGATGGTGTATTGAGATTCCAAAGTCGGCTTTGTGTACCGAACGACTTGGATTTGAGACAGAGTATTTTACGTGAGGCCCATGCTACGCCTTACTCCGTTTATCCTGGTTCGAGTAAGATGTACAAGGACCTGAGGAGAAATTTCTGGTGGAATGATATGAAGGATGAGGTCGCATAGTTTGTAGCGAGATGTTTGACTTGCTAGCAGGTCAAAATCGAGCATCAGCGACCAGCCGGGTTATTGCAGTCACTTCCCGTTCCGGAATGAAAATGGGAAGACATATCGATGGACTTCATTACGAGTTTGCCGAGATCGAGATCGGGCATGAATATTGTTTGGGTGATTGTTGATCGCCTGACCAAGTCGGCACACTTTCTGGGCATCAAGGATACTTGGGGCCCGGAGAAGTTAGCTCGTGTGTTTATTGCGCAGATTGTGAGGCTTCACGGTACTCCGAAGTCTATTGTTTCAGATCGTGATAGCCGTTTTGTATCGCATTTTTGGCAGGCGGTGCATAAGGCATTGGGTACTCGTTTGCGTCTGAGTACCTCTTTTCATCCTTAGTCAGATGGACAGTCGGAACGCACTATCCAGACGTTTGAGGATATGTTACGTGCTTGTGCTCTCGACTGGAGTAGCGACTGGGAGGAGCATTTGCCATTGATCGAATTCACATACAACAATAGTTGGCATGCGTCGATTCGGATGGCACCGTATGAGGCGCTTTATGGGCGGCGTTGTCGATCGCCGATTTATTGGAACGAAGTGTCCGATTTGGTAGGGACCGAACCGGATATTGTCCTAGAGACGAAGCGGAAGGTGGATTTGATTCGAGAACGGATGTTGACCGCACAAAGTCGACAGAAGTTGTATGCCGATGTCCGTCATCGACCTTTGGAGTTCTAGGTGGGGGACCACATTTTGCTAAAGGTGTCGCCGACGAAGGGAGTTTTCCGCTTCGGAAAGAAGGGAAAATTGAGTCCGAGATTCATTGGACCCTTTGAGATTCTTGAGCGAGTCGGTGATTTGGCATATCGTTTGGCGCTACCTCCGGCCTTGAGTCACGTTCATAGCATTTTCCATGTTTCGCAATTGAGGAAATATGTTCCGGATCCTAGTCATATCATCGACTTTGGCGAGATCGATATTGCCGAGGATATTACCTTCGAGGAGCGTCCCTTGAAAATTTTGGAGCATCGTGAGAAGCGACTGAGGCATAAGACCATCTCTTTGGTCAAGGTGCAGTGGTCGAGACATGGTGTCGAGGAGGCAACTTGGGAGACCGAGGATAGCATGTGTGTTAGGTACCCTGAGTTGTTTATTTCTTAAGTTTTGGGACGAAACTTATTTTTAGAGGGGTAGAATGTAATATCCGCATTTTTCTTTCCCTTGTATTTTCATTTTCGGTGTATTTTTCTATCGTAGCGACCCTCGTGTATCTTTCAGTGTATCTTTTCCGTCATCTATTGATCTGATTCTCGTAATTGTTGTACGGAACCGCCGTTTTGGGGTTGCCGTGGATCCATTCTATGTGACGATGCATTTTGAGGTGTTCCGTTTGATGTTTCGTTCATATTCCGGTGTTTTGGACCGTTTATATTTCGTACCTAGCACACGCTATCTTTTCTGCATAGCGCACGCTAGAGGTCCCTTAGTAGCGCACGCTACAGCTGCTTCGTAGCGCGCGCTATAGAGCTAGTGTAGCAGTGCTGATTCCAGTCCTCTGGACTGGCAGATTAGCGTACGCTACGTAGTCTAGCGCACGCTAATGTCGGGGGCTAGCGCACGCTGAGATTCCAGGTAGCGTGCGCTAGCATGAGTGTCCAGTACTGGACAGTTTGCTACTGGACTCAATCTGATGCCCAGGTAGCGCACGTTATTGATCGATAGCGCGTGCTACCAATACACTTTAGCGCACGCTACGTTTGGTGGATAGCGCGCGCTAACTGGATCAGGTGTGTACTGTCAGTTGCTTCTGGACTCGGCTGATGTCCAGGTAGTGCACATTATTGGTCGATAGCGCGCGCTACTGAGAGGTTATTAGCGCACGCTACATTGCCAGTAGCGCACGCTGACGGCTAGAAGCTGGCTACTGGACTGGAGTTTTGTCCCGTTAGTGCACGCTAACTTTGAGGATTAGCGCGCGCTAACACTCCCTGGCTATATAAACCAGGGAGTTGACCGAGATGAACGTATTTTCTCATTTCTTTCTCCTCTCCACGGCTGAGGCGATTCCAGGCGACTTCCTGGCGATTTTTTTTTCTCCAATCATCTCAACCATCAACTTCCTTGAGTTCTTGGTGTATTATAACAACATCAACACGAATCTTTCATCCTAATCCAAGGTAAAATCTCTTAGAACCCTACTTTTAGATAAATTGGGGGTTTTGGGATTTTCGTCCGATTCGTTTCGTTTTGTTGGTTAATCCATGATGAATATGATTAATCTTGTTGATATCATTAGTTTTCCTACGGATTCATGGTATATTTTCATAGTTTTGTGGAATCGAGAGGGTTTGGTTGTGGTCCGCCCTCGTTCTTATTTCTATACGAATATACATAAATCGTAGGAGGGTTTTCGGGTGTATTCCCTTTCCGTATTCGTCTAGAGTTGGTTGTGATTGTGTTCTTCGAATCATTAGGTTCGTTTTCGTCGGTTCCTCGCAGTCGTGTTTGATTATTCCGTTCCGTTCGTGTCACTGTCTATTGATCGAGGCAAGTACCCTTATGAACTTACAATCTTGACATGTTAGTTTTACGTGAAAAATTGTGTGTGTGTGTGTGTATGCTCACTACGGGTTAGATCCGACTGGGTCTCGGTAAGGGTCCACGGTGGTGTGGATCGACGAGCTTTGCTTTTAACCACTACGGGTTAGATCCGACGGGGTCTCGGTAGGGGTCCACGGAGGTGTGGATCGACGGTTAATTGTGGTGCATTTTACAAATGTGATTTGATTATGGCATTTCCGGAAATGTGTGTTTCAACTGATGTTTTCTGAATTGCATGCTTGACTATATGTGTAAGTTGTAAGTTGTTCATTTGGTTACTTGTACTAGCATAATTGCTAACCCCTCTAGGGACCCGTTCTGGGGAAATTTGTTTCATGAATTTCAGGTCAAGTTCTCCTAGACGAACGAGCGCTGGACCAGTACGTGGATGATGGCCGTGCGTGATGATTGTGCACGAATAGTGTCTTATTATTTTCCACCTTTTTGCCATTCGTCGATTTGTAAACTAATAGAAGTACTCGAGTACTTAGGAGATTCTTGCTTGTCCGGATCATATCGTTGTCTATTGTGTTTGTGTCGGATGATTGTGTTGTGTTTGGCCGGTTGAACCGGGTGGAATAATTTTGGTGTTGCGTCTTTATAACGATGTGTTATTTCGTTGTTTCTGTGAGTCGTTTAGTATGTTTGGTCGTTTAGCCTGGTGGGTCCCACGTAGGGATTCACGGCGCTGTAATATACCTCGAATATCTTGGGGTGTTACAGAAAATGGTATCGGAGGTTAGGTTTATGGATACCTAGGCTTGTCGATTTATTGTGTCTTGTTGTGTTTTGTTTTGCACATCATCATCACGCTGCCATGATTCCGGTACTTGCAGTGCCCGTAAGTTTTTCCTTACTCTGTTCTTTGTTTCCTTGTATCGTACCTTCGATTCTTGTTTGTAATGGATTTCCTCTCGTACTTACCATCGTATGGCTTTTGCTACTTATTTAACATCAGTATGGATGCTGGAAGAGGTCGTGGTCGTGGTCGTGGTCATGGTCGTGGACGCGGACGGGGACGTGGGGCAGCCGGTGGGGCAGCCACGTCGCATTCTTCGGGAGCCGGCAGCACCAGTGACCGTCATAGCCATGCTTCTACTCAAGATGGCGATAACCTTGGTGTTGCGGCTGTTATGCAGCAAATGGTGAACCAGATGGCGGCAATAGCTCAGGCCGTTCAGAACCCGAATCCGGCCCAAGCTGCTAGGGGCGGAGCAGATCGTTGGCTACAGGATGTCATCAAGATGCATCCCCCCCCAGTTTTCAGGAGCCTCAGACGCGATTGGATGGGAGGGGTGGATCAAGGAGATATCCAAAGTTTTCATCGCCACCAACTGTCCCGAGGACCGCAAGGTCCCCATTGCCCAGTATTTTCTCACTGGGGATGCTACCGAATGGTGGGAGACCGTTGAACCCAGAGACCGTTCTGCTACATAGGACGAGTTTAAGGACCTGATGGAGACCGAGTATTGCCCGTGGCCGGTCAAACAGGCCCGAGTCCATGCTTTCTTTGATGCTTGGCCTCGGGATATCCCTGTTTCCCAGGCCATTGCCGATTTCAACCGGGAGTTGGGCTTCGTGAAGGCCCAGGTTAGGGAGGAGAGCGATAAGATTTTCCATTTCTCCAGGCGGATGAAACCGTCGATTCGTGATTACATGTCCGGACTAGTTTACACTACCTTAAAGGATTATTAGAGTCGGGTCTTGTCTTGTCAGATTTGGTCTGACTGAGTAGTGTCGCGACGCGTCGTCTGAGTTGTCGGTCGTGATTAGTATCGAGGCGCAACCATCATCTTCGTGCGATCTATGGATGTAAGTCTCCCTACTTTGTTGTGTCTCGTGTTATACGAGTTTATGTGATTATGTGTTATTATGTGGAGTTTAATTGTGCCTCGTGAATACTTACGCCATACTTGTTTGATTCTCGTATTGTGTTGGAATAAAGAGTAGTACCGGTATGTATGTATATATGTATACATCTTTGTGTGAAATCGTTTTTACAGGAGTGATGTTTTGGATTGGTTACTCAATAAAAGTTTATTAATGTGGTATTTTAAACTTCAAATGTTTTGGGGAAGTCATGTAAATTCTATTTAAAAACATCCTTCGAGGAGGAAAAATGATTTGATTTTCATATGATGACCTCGAGACCAAAGGTTTTGAGAATTCAACTACATATATTTTATTTTCATCTTGCATTGAAAATTTTCAAAATTCGATTTTTAAATGCTTAAACGAGGTCTAGCAATAGTTTACTTGAGACGTGACTTTCGCCTTCAACTTTCCGGTTAAAAGATATGTAGTGAGGATGTAAATTGTTGGCGTTTGGATTCGTATGTTGTTGTTTATTTTTAACCTTCGACTTTTGGTATCATTTAGTATATGCTCATGAATGTGTTGCTGGATTAGAATAGCTAGCGCGCGCTAACGTGGCATGGCTAGCGCACGCTAAGTCTCTGTTAAATCATATACTAAATGGTCTGATCAGAAGCCCGAAAATTGCATTCTGGCCATCGGTCTAACTTTTGCGATTGTTAGGCTGACCATTTGTGACCGTACTCTATGTGTATTGTTCAGGAATAACAATTGTTGTGTGTGGTTATGTGTAATTTGAACTGTGTTCTTGTCCGCTGCGTGTGTAAAGTTCAAAATGATTTTTTGGTACTTTTACCAGGTAGTGTGTGTTTTAAAATGACCTTTTGGGTTCGTAAATTTGAGTTATTTCGTTGACCCTTTTTCCTAACTCTTTTGTCGAGTGACTTAACGTATATTGTGAAACTATCGAGTTTTGGCGTCTTCGCCTTGTAATTTCAAATGGTATTTTATGATGGAAATTGATATTTGGAAAATGACTTTTGGTGAGTATTTGGAAAGTATTACCGTCATCGACCTTTTTGGCATTTTGAAACGTTTTTGAAAAGGGTTTTGAACTTGGTGAGTTCCGGCGCGGAACTCGTATAGAAAATGATTTTGATATAATGAATGACTTTAATTTCATTGCATTTGTAATTCACATAAAAACGACATTATAAATGAAGATTGTCGGGATAATAGTTTGTATATTGTGCACTAGCCTGAATTAAATCGTAATATACGATCATCTTTGCATTTGGAATGTTATTTGATGATGTTTATGATTTAGAATCATAATAGATATAATCAAAGAAATTTAATCGTTCGTAGTAAGTCAAGTTTCGACTATTTTATGTGAATTATAAATCTGAAAATTTTGATTTTTGTTGATTTATAAGTTCTTCATGAAGTTAAGAAACTTTTTCGTTTTGGAAGCGGGTTGAAAAAATGAGGAAAACGGGGGTTAAACACGAATACCGCACGAAGACGCCGGCTTACTGGACTGCTGCCTGGCGGGCCGAGAGTGACTCGGTAGGCTACTGTAGCAGCTCGGCCAGCCTGTCGGGCAGTGGCCGAGAGTGACTCGGTCCGGGCGGTTCTCGGGTTTTCGGCACGATTTTGAATCGGGCCGTGGGTTGGGCCTGATACCGAATTTTCTGGGACTCCATTTTTGAGTTTATATTTCGTTGTAATAATTTCCAAAATTTAAATTGGATTTAATTGGATTTAATAAAATATTTGGAATATTCTTTTATTAAGGGAAATTATTAGACGAGAATATTGTTTTGGCCGGATTACTTTGAACGGATTAAAATGACGATTATAAATATTAATTTGATTAATATTGTAGAAATTAAATAGATTAATTTTTATATTAATTGGATTAATATATTAATTGATTATTTAATTTCATTTACCGTTACATGTTGTATGGAACGCCTTATGTGATGGTGATATAGCTCGTGGACTTAGTTGTTGGTTTGTTCGATTCGATATGGTTGTAAAGACCGTTTTAGCCTATTTATTTTTACTAGAAAATATGTATAATAGGACGTATTGTCAATGATGTAATTATTCAAATGGCTATGACGAAGACCGAAGACGACCGACTAGAAGACAAAGAATCAATACTGTATTTTTCCTTTCTTTATTTGGCTTGGCCCAATACTTAGGAAAAAGTCCATTAGCTATATGTTGGTAGTAACTAGGTTGCTATTTATTATTTTTCATTTTGAATGATTGACAAACCTCAAACCGCGCTTATAAACGGATTAATGTGCAAAGTGTAACATATAATCGCGTTAATACTCCCACTTACAAACACTAAGTTATAAAGGTTACGAGGTTTCCTACCCTCCGTCAAACTCATGGAAAATTGAAATCTAAACGGGAATATTATTCTTCCGAGTATGTCGGGGTAATATTTTTGGGGAAAGTTGATAAATTCCTAAAGTGCATTAGATGCCTTTGGTTGTGACAAATCAAACCCCTATAAACCGTATGGGTTGCCGGGTAAGATTCAATTGTCAGACTAATAGGAGTTGACGGTTTAAACTTAGATAGTTCAGCGAGCCATAGAAACCGAATGGGTTGAGAGCAAGTGAACTAGGGGTAAAAGAAGATCGAATCATCCATTAGATGGGTTGGTATTAGACACCACTTTATAAAGAATAATAGAATATAAACCGTATGGGTTGCCCTCTATTAAACTTTGTAAAGAAATCGATCACCACTATGAAGACACCCAAGACTTCCGGATTTAACATGGGAGTGTGTAAATGCCGATAAAATAGTGGGAGCCGAGTTATGAATAAAGAAAGTCCTTAAATTCTTTACTCGGATCATAATTAAACAAACACTAACGAATCTCAAATTATTCGCTGCAGTTAACAAAACTCTAAATATGACAATGAACCCACTCGCTATACTACTTGAAAAGAACGTCCTGACTGGTCCGAACTATGTGGACTGGCTTCGGAACTTGAGAATTGCCCTAACTATGGAAATGCTGGGATACGTCTTGGAGGCGGACATCCCAGCGGCTCCTGCAAGAACCCGAGCCAATCAGGAAGATGTCGATGCCCATGAGAAATGGGTAAAAGACCACATAAGAGTGCGAGGGTACATGTTAGGCTCAATGACCAATGAGCTTCAACGTGCCCATGAAAAGATGACGCCTTCACGAGCCATCTTAGCGCACCTGGCTGAGCTCTATGGAGAGCATGGACGAACTACTAGATATGAGATATCAAAGCAATTATTCGGCGCCACGATGAAGGAAGGAGAGAGGGTTGGGGACCATGTCCTCAAGATGATCTCGATGATTGAGAGATTGGAAGCTCTTGCTTTTCAGATGCATGCATCTCTCCAAACTGACCTTATCCTCCAGTCACTTCCTGACTCCTTTTCATAATTTGTCATGAACTTCAACTGCAATGAGATTGCATGTAACTTAGCCAGGCTAATGAACAAACTGACGACTGCCCAGTCTCAGATGAAGACAAAGGGAAAGAAAGCTGCACTTGTGATTTCTTCTGGGACTTGGAAGTCCAAGAATAAGAAGAAAAAGAACAAGAAGCAGTTAGGTCCAATAGCCAAGATCGACAAAGGAAAGGGAAAGGCCCCAATGGTTCAAAAGAGCAAGGGGGCCAAGAAAATGGATGTATGCCTCAACTGCAGTGAGCTAGGCCACTGGAAGAGGTACTGTCCAAAGCTTGACCGTAATGCGCCTTCAGGTACAGAACTACTGGTTTTAGAAACAAATTGTTCTGTAACTGTATATTCTACTTCTTGGATACTTGATTCCGGTGCGAGTTCTCACATTTGTACAATGAATCAGGATCTGGAATGAAGTAGGAAACTGGATTCAGGGGAGGTGATGGTCACCGTCGGAAGTGGGCATAGTGTCGAGGCTTCTGATATCGGATCCCTTATGTTGGATTTAGAATCTGGTTTTATTCTTACTTTAGATGATGTACTTGTTTTGCCCAAGGGGCACAAGAATATTGTATCAATTCCGGTCATGGACCGAAAGGGATTTCACTTCTTTATTGGAGATGGGTCCTGTCGTATTTATTTCAGAAATAAATTGATTGGTCCTGCTACATTATTAAATCGTTTATACCATTTAAATTTAAAGAATAAAACAACTGTGAACACTATAAAGGCGGAGCGATATAGAACTTTATATATATATATATATATATATATATTAGTATAAATAAATAAATAAATAAATAAGTAAATAAAAATGTAAAATAATCGGGAAACATATAGAATAACCGAAAATATGTAGAATAACCGGGTATTTCGGTTATTTTTAACAAGAATTTTGAGGTATATCAGTTTCTCGGGTAATTCGGAGTTTTAAAAATCAATAACCGTTATCCAAACTTCAGTTCGAAGTAGGATCCAATAACCGAAAAAATAAGATTTTTTTTAAATAACCTAACCGAACCGAACCATTTTTACCTTTTTGGTTCGGTTATTCAGGTCCCAAGTCCCAGCCCTAGTAAAAACTATTTTTTTTGTAGTGTAAACGAAGAGTGGATGAAGAGGTACACCGATGAAATAAAAGAATCCTCCAAAAAATTAGGAGAATGGGAATTGGTCCATATTCCCAGGGCAGAGAATGTAAAAGCAGATTATTTGGCAAAAATGGGACGTTCCTTAGTATATTGTCGCTCACGAACAATAACAATTTTAGGAGTAGCTCAGAGTAGCATCTCGAGGCAGATGATGGAGATAAATGAAATAACAGACTAGCGAGCTCCCCTATCAGCATACTTAAATAGGGCAGAGCTGCCGAGCGACAGGCAGAGGAAGGTAAAATTGTATGCATGGTGGCTAGATTTTGTTGCATTAATGGTGAGCTATACAAAAGATCTTACCTCGGGCCTTACCTGAGGTGTGTCTCAGAAGAAGAGGGAGGGGGTATCCTAGAGGAAATTCACGAAGGATGTTGACGTGATCACACAAAATGAAGAGCATTGATCTATAAAACTTTAAGGGTATGCTTTTTCTGGCCTACAATGAGTAAGAAGGCGGTCGAGATTGTTAAATATTGCCCAAAGTGTCAAATTCACACACCTCTAATACATATCTCGATAGAAAACATGATTA
Organism: Orobanche coerulescens; assembly: GCA_033398695.1. NCBI lineage: Eukaryota > Viridiplantae > Streptophyta > Magnoliopsida > Lamiales > Orobanchaceae > Orobanche > Orobanche coerulescens. The sequence continues at coordinate 189,651,979 of CM065802.1, read as the reverse complement.
CTATGGGGGCACCCTGCCATTCGCTAAATGGGGATCGATATTATGGGATAATTCACAGCGGCCTCAGGAGAAAGGAAGTTTTTTATGGTGGCCATTGACTACTTCAGTAAATAGGTGGAGGCCGACCAGTAGCTACCATTACCGAGCAAAGGATCATAAGTTTTCTGTTTAAAATCATCTGCTGTAGGTACGGGAAGTCCCAAATACTCATCTGGGATAATGGGATGCAATTCAATGGGAAAAGAACCCAATTCTGGTGTGAAGGAATGCATATCAAACAAAAATTTACCGCAGTAACCCATCCACAAGCCAATGGACATGTGGAGGTCACAAATAGAATAATATTACAAGGGATAAAGACCCATCTAGATAAAACAGGGGGATGATGGGTGATGAGCTCAGATCGGTACTATGGTCCTACAGAACCACACATAGGTCGTCAACAGGAGAAACGCCCTTTGGTATGGTATAGGGGTATGAAGCAGTGATCCCAACAGAGGTCGGGGAAATGTCTACCGAGTTTGATGTTTTAATGAAAAAGAAAATGAAGAAATGATGAAGGTAACATTGGATACTATAGAAGAAAGAAGGGAAATAGCCGTGGCACGAACTCAAACATAGAAATGTTTGATAAAAGCAGCTCGTGATAGGAAGGTTAAGAAATGATAGTTCCAAGTCGACGAGTTGGTGCTAAGGCGAGCTGACACTCTCAAGAAAACAGGAAAGTTAGAACCTAACTAGGAAGACCCATACAAAGTAAATCGGATCTACGCAGGAGGGGTTTACAAGCTTAAGGACATGGAAGGGCACCCCGTTAAGAGATCATGGAATGTATGTCATTTAAAAAAATATTTTGTGTAAGAACATCAATGCGCTTGTAATATTGTAACGAACGTCCATTACCAAAGAAATCCAAATATGCACTTCAAACAAGGGTGAACTTACCTAAAAAATCTGATCGGGTGAAATGCCCTCAGATTCAAACAAGGGTGAACTGCCTTAAAAATTTGATCGGGTGAAACGCCTTCAGATTCAAACAAGGATGAGATGCCCTAAAAATCTGATCGGGTGAAGCGTCTCCAGATTCAAACAAGGGTGAACCGTTCTAAAAATCTGGTCGGGTGAAACGCCCTCAGATTCAAATATGGGTGAACTACCCTACAAATATGATCGGGTGAAACGCCCTCAGATTCAAACAATGGTGAACTACCTTAAAAATCTGATTGGGTGAACTGCTTTCAAATTCAAACAAGGGTGAGCTCCCCTAAAAATCTGATTGGGTGAAGCGCCCTCAGATTCGAACAAGGGTGAACTGCCCTAAAAATATGACCGAGTGAAACACCCTTGGTTTCAAATAAGGGTGAACCGCCTTAAAAATCTAATCGGGTGAAACGCCGTTAGATTCAAACAAGGTGAATTGCCTTAAAAATCCGATCGGGTGAAATGCCCTCAGATTCAAACAAGGGTGAGATGCCCTAAAAATCTGATCGGGTGAAGCGCCCTCAGATTCAAATAAGGGTGAGCTGTCCTAAAAACATGATTGGGTGAAATGCTCTCAGATTCAAATAAGGGTGAACTGCCTTAAAAATCTGATCGTTTGAAATGAATTCAGATTCAAATGCCTTCGACAGCATACCCGAGCTACACCAACTTTATAAAACTCAGCATTATTGAGGTTCGAAACAGGTAGATCTAAGCTACGCTGACTCAGTTGAATTATGTTTAAAAAATATAGACACGAGCTATACCAACTTTGGCAAAATTATACTCCCTCCGTCCCATACTTAACAGCTACCTTTCCATTTTGGTCTGTCCCATATTTAACTGCTACTTACTATAAAAGGAAATAAACCAGTCATTCTTTTTAAATATACACCCCCAATGATCATCTATTTACCATAAAATGCCATTATAGGCCCACCCAATTAAACACACAATACTAATAAACAATACTAATATGATTTCAGATTTCCATTATTACCCCTCTTAAAATATCACTTTATTACACACACAATACTAATAAACAACTCTAACATTAATACCCGTGCCCAGAAAAAAGGTAGCACTTAAGTCTGAGATGGAGGGAGTATAATATTTGCAGACCAAACTGATCAAAAGCAGAATAGAATAAAACTAAAAGAACAAAGAGTAAGTACGAAAAGGGGTATTCATTAAAAGCATACATCAGTGTTATTACAAAGACAAAAAATGTAAACGAAACTATTAAGTTTCTAAAAGGGATCGGCTAAAAATGTTTGTTGCAGGTACAATACTGAAGATAGCTAGCCAATCGACCAGATCGTCAAAGTCCAAGACCAAAATCTGCTCAACGGGTTGCCCCGTCTTTATCCAACACGATCGCCAGCAAGAACCACCTCGCCCCATGTCTTCAACATCGGAGCAAGCTGGGGGGCAATTGTTGTGTCGAGAATTATATGCCTCGACCGGCGATCGCCTCAGAGACCGGGCGACCTAGCTGAGCCACTGCGGCCAAGGCGTAATCGCAACCGAAGGTCCCAGGACAAGTCCCGGTGCCGAGCGATCGACATCTAAGGCGATCGTCTCTCGGTACTTGGCGACCGACTTATGGCGACTGACCAGGTGGCGACCTCCTCATGCCACGCGAAGCCATCGATCGTCCAGTCAGCAAGGGCGATGCGCGAAGCCATCGATCGTCCACTCGGCAAGGGCCGATGCGCGAAGCCAACGATCGTCAGGTCGGCAAAGGCCGAAGCTCGGAACAAGGCCCACATGCAGATCTGGAAAAGGCGCTGCAGCACATGGATAGTTGACCACAGCCTGCCAACATATTTCCACCAACCGACAAGCCCGCCAAAAGGTGTCAGTGGGACCACCCATGAAAACAACTATGGATGCGTGCTGGCTCCTCATTGGACCGCACAGCTGGCTGCCAGCAGCAGCCTTGGACTTTAGGCAGACCGCCCATGTGACTTAAACATGATCGCCCCATTATTATATTGGATGAAAGGCGATCGCCTGCCAGAAAACAGGACATCCTAGCTCCTATAAATAGAAGGCTGTGTGCACTTGGAAAACAGTCGGATTGACCTGATTTTTCCTCTCTGAAGTCCAACACTCTGTCATTCTCGCTGCCTCACGCACAATACACAATCTCAAATCACAACTTGGCTTTCCTACTCTTGGAAACAGCTATCTCTCGGTTCCTTCTTCTCTCTCAGCATCTCCTACACGGAAGACGATCGGCAGAGAGCAAGAACATCAAAGCTTCGCTCAAGAGCTAGATAAATAGGATCTTTCACACACATTGTAATCAGATTCTTATATTAGTACTTATATCCACGAATATTTGTATTAATAACATCTCGCGAGAGCATTCAAGCCCGGGCCTAACAAACCCGGCAAATCTCATGTTATTCACACCCCCACGGAAAGTGCTCTCGGAATTTGCTGTTGTCCGTCCATTCCAGCAATATCTATCTTCGGATAATATTTCGGGCAACAACATATTCCTATTAGATTATTGATTGTATTGACAGTGTTTTGTTGGATTGAATCATTCGTTTGAAGTTGGTTCTCGATACAAATGAGTTTAGTTGTTTAAGAAGGGAATTTGTTTTCAAGGTGTTTGTCGAAATGCCCCAATGAACTTGGTTTAGTCGTATCGACGTTTTGAGTTCGTTATATTCGTGTTTGATTCGTGAGTTGAACCGGATTGTTGGTAATTGTGTTATTAAAGGTTATTCGAGCGACCGACATCTCATTTAGGATGTTGTTCGTGGAAGGACATTCTTCATCGGCGTTGTGTAAGTTAATTCTTACTCGGTTAAAAGGATATTCCTTTCGTTGTTGTTCATTCATAATTATAGTTCATTCATAATGGATTAACCGTATTGAGACTTGTAATTGTCAATTAATCACTCCAGTCACGAGGAACGACGGTTCCAATTATTTCATTGAGCTATCATTCATTTCACTATCATTTCATCTCGGTGAGTCATTATTGATTTTGATGTCACTTTTGTTATCTCGTGGCATTCCGGGTCATACTGGCGTGCCTGTTGGTATGTGCAGGATTTTCATGTCGGGCACATATTAAGTCGTGTGTTGGTTGTTGGCCTCACATTGGACTATGCACACGAGACGATTGCTTCGTGAGACTGATTAGGTACAAGACAACACATGTATTCGATCGATACTCGTTGGTGGCTTGTGCACGGACACATTTCCATCCCGGGCGTAGTGTGGTTCCACCCTTTGAGTCGTACCGTTAGTTGATTCATACAGTATGTTTGATTGCGTATGTTTTCAACAGGATTGGGTTTTAATCTTACCGATTCACTTTTGATCGCATGTGTTCGACGGTTTGAGATTTTTGATCGAACTTGTGGTTTATACAGCATATATGATTGTGTTTATTCAACTCTTGAGGATTGTTGTTTTGTGTAACTGACCCCATTGGGGGATTTTGTTTTCAAGTCATGGCAAGGCAAAAGTATGGGAATAGAACGTTGACGGCGAGGAGTCCCAATGATACTAGTTGGGGGCCCCAATCCTTTCAGTCATTCATGTTGTTGTCAATTATTTTCCGCTGCAGATTTCCATTTGGATACTCCGTTTCGTTCAATGTTGTGTATTTTATCTTCATATAAAATATACATATTTCCGTTATTATCTTGGGTGTGTTATAATGAAACTCCTCATCGGAGTAGTTGATGATATAATGTGGTTCGGTACTACATTTACCCTGTGTATTTCATTCATTTTCACTCACCTGGTGGGTCCCAGTCGGGGGTCCACGACACTGTAATATCCGCCTAGTGTGGGGTGTTACAAATGGTTGACGTTGCGAGTAGTTTGTGGAGGAAGAGTTTTTATCAGAGTCTATATATTGAGATTTTGGAACTCTATCGTGTGGTTTTCCCGATGGAATATCAGTGGATATTGGTGACAAGCTGAACTGATATACAGGAGTATGGATATATTCAAGCATTTGCATAAATCCCATTTTATTTAATCGCGTGTATTTGAAAAGAATTTTTATCGAGAACTTGACACGAGAGAGCCGATTGGTTCGAAAATTGATTTTGCAGTCTTACCAAAAATTTATGTTTTGAGTTTTCAAAATTTTGAAAGAACTTTTGAAAATTTGTCTTCTTGACGAGACTGTTTGATTTCAAACTGGTTTTGAAAGTATGATTGATGTACATACGCATTCGGTGCATAGTGCATAACATGGTGAAGTTGTGAGTGTGACTCACGAACTGGTTATGACATTCCTATGGTACGATGAATAGAGATCCGAACTTTGGTATGGCATTTTGGTTATCTAGAGATGATCGGTTGATTTATCGGATAAGAGAAATATGCTACATGATGTAAGTTCGAGTACATAATATAATTCTGGAACTTTGGATTTTGTAAAACCGGGGCATATGTGCTATGTGATTCCATTGGTATGGTAGTAGCTCGACTTTACCATAGTGATCTTCGAATGATTTCTTTGTAAGTGCAGATTTGGGGTTGTTGAACTCATGCTGGTTGTTTTGAGTATCGATTGGTCGTTCCCACTCCATGTATAATTTAGATATGTTCGACGGGTTGTGATTGGTTGTTCGTACGCCGAGGGGTATGCTCACCAGTCGGGTATGTTTATTGAGATACACTGTATGTGATTGGTGTGTCATTTTGAGAATGTTATTCTTTCGTATATCTGTTTCTGTGGTTCTGTGTTAATCGTGTTGGAGTTTATCACATTGATGATATTCTCGATTGTGTTTTGACTTCTGGTTGTGTAACACTCCAAGATATTCAGAATAATTACAGCGCCGTAAACTCTTTAAGTAAGGATTTACAAGGCTAATTAAAAGAAATGTAAACATAATTCAACAGTACCACTGAAATTCAAAATACAGAACCGGTTCAACTGATCCAGGGAGTTAATTTATACAACCATATCGAAAATGACATTATTAAAACACACGTACTCGAGTACTAAAGTGAACCAAGAAGACAAATCACCATAACAATAAACATCACCCACATCACTGAGCCATCTCATCGTCATGTCGGTACTGTGGTTGCCTCCCCGCTCCTCGGCTACCTGAACATCAAAACAATGTCCACCCCCGAAGGGGTTAGCAAAATGATGCTAGTACAGGTATCACAATACAAGTTTCATCAATGCATTATAAAACATACAAAACAGACTTCCGTCATCGGAAACCAATGATGTGAATCCTCATGATTCCATCAACACAATACAGGGTAATGCAACGATCCAGCGCCCTTGGTATAGAATATATAACTCCAGGGATTGGTGGCTTACCTTATTGGAAGAAGAATAATGAAGAGAGTTGGCGAATCCACAAGAACTACGAGGAGAAACGAGAAGTGACTTGAACAACTTGGATAATCTTCACCGGAGCTCAAGAAACCACTTCGTCAGTGTTAATTTAAGTATATAAGAGGCTAAGAACCGAGTATAAGGCTAGGAATCTCTCCAAGGGTGTTATCTTGTAGTGTTGGGTCGTGCAAATGAAGAAGGGAACTGTCATTTTATAAAACTTGGTTTTGCTAATGTACGTTAATGATAATGGTGTTACGTACGTAAGGCTTCTTACGTACGTAACAGTTCAATGACAACGTACGTAAAGACCGCCACTGCCCGAAATGTGCCCAAGTGTTATGTATGTTAAATTTGGGACATAACATACGTTACGAAGAGTTGACTCGTTTGTCCTCTAGCCCACCGAAAGTAGCTCCGTCCGTGTCAGAAGAAAGATTCTGGTCGGGAGACTGACTCACCCGTTACGTACGTAATATAACTACCTTAACGTACGTAACAATCGGAATATAGCGTACGTTAGGCATAAGTTGTAGCGCGCGTTAGACAAAACTCTAACGCGCGTTAGACATAAACTCTAGCGTGCGTTAGACATAAACTCTTTAGCCACATATCACATTCTAACCATCTCGGGGTGACCATCCCTTCCACTCGTCAACAATTATCGGGGAACAAGACGTTGGCCACCGTCATATTCGCACCGACGATCGTCCCACGGTGTCAAGGCGTGTCACCTCCGTTTCATTTACATCGCACAATTATATAGCACTCAATGAAATACATAATAGAAATGACGTCACATTACAAAAATTCACACAGTACAAAGTAATCAAGCATGAAATACCGAGGTATTACATATCACCCCCCTTAAAAATAGTTTCTTCACGAAACTTAAGAAAATAACTCGGGATGACTCTCTTTCATGCTCGATTCGGTTTCCCAAGTCGCTTCTTCTGTGCTGTGGTGCGACCACTGAATCTTCACGAGGGGTATGGATTTATTTCTCAACATCTTCACACGCCGATCCAAAATGGCGATCGGTACCTCCCTAAAGGTAGCATCATCGGAAATTTCCACTTCTTCGAAATTGAGCTTGTGACTCGGGTCATAGACATAATTCCTTAACTAGGAGACGTGAAAAACGTTATGCACTCCATCCAGATGCGGCAGTAGAGCTAATCGATACACGAGCTTCCCCACCCGATCCAATATCTCAAACAGACCTATAAATCTCAGGCTTAACTTTCCCTTTTGGCCGAAGCGCTGGATACCCCGCATAGGTGATACTTTGACCCAAACATGATCCCCAACCGTAAATTCTAATGGTCGCTGTCGGTTTTCGGCATAAGATTTCTGCCGGCTCTGTGCGGTTAGCATGTGCTTTTGAACGATAGAGATCTTCTTAATGTATTCCTGGATAAGATCAAACTCGGTAACCGCTGTGTCGGAGGCATCATCCCATCATAACGGCGACTTGCATCTTCGCCCATACAGGGCCTCAAACGGTGCCATGCCTATACTTGTATGCCAGCTGTTGTTGTACGAGAACTCCACTAAACCCAAATGTCTAGCCCAATCCTTACCCCAATCGAGCACACATGCCCTCAACATATCTTCCAAGGTTTGAATTGTACGCTCGGTCTGTCCATCTGTCTGAGGGTGATAAGCCGTGCTAAAGTGTATTTGGGTCCCCATAGCTTTATGGACGGCTTTCCAAAAACGAGACACATATCTGGTGTCCCTATCCGAAATGATGGATGAGGGAACGCCATGTAGCCTTACGATCTCTCTGATGAAAATGACGGCCAGTTGCTCTGTCCCGGTTGTCTCTTGAATAGAAATGAAATGTGCTGATTTTGTCAATCGATCAACAATGACCTAAATTGTATCCTTTCCTCCCACCGCCGTAGGTAGCTTAGTGACAAAATTCATTGATATGCTCTCCCACTTCCACTCCGGGATGGGTAGGGGTTGCATAATTCCGGCTGGTCTGCGGTGTTCAATCTTTACTTGCTGGCACGTCATACATCGGGTGATGAACCTAGAAACTTCCCATTTCATATTCTTCCACCAAAAACTCTGTCGCAAATCTTTGCACATCTTGCTTGCTCCGGGGTGAATAGAATAGGGAGTGGAGTGCGCCTCCTTCAGTATAGTTTACTTCAGCCCGTCATTCGGTGGAATACAGATCCTGTTCTTGAACCTCACCAGATCACCCTGAATCTTATAATCGAAAACATCTCCTTCCTCAATTCTTGCACCAATCGCACGTAATTCAGGATCTTCCATATGTGCTAGACATATCTCGTCTAGTAAGGACGAAAGTATGTTGATTGAGCATAATTGTCCTTGCCTACGTTGTATCCACACTTCGGTGTTGCTTCTCCTGATGTCTTGCTGCAGTTTGAGCTGAACTGTTATGCTGGATACCATTACCTCTTGTGTAGTTTTCCGACTAAGAGCATCGGCTACCACATTGGATTTTCCGGGATGATAGGAGATTTCCACATCGTAGTCCTTGATTAGCTCCAACCAATGCCTCTGTCTCATGTTTAATTCTATCTGAGTGAAGATATATTTCAATCTCTTATGATCCGTGAAAACTTTGCAAGTAACTCCGTAAAGATAGTGCCTCCAAATCTTGAGGGCATGCACCACTGCGGCTAGTTCCAAGTCATGCGTCGGGTAATTTACTTCGTACGGATTCAGTTGTCGAGATGCGTACACAACGACTCTGCCATTCTGCATGAAGACACACCCTAGTCCGTGCTTGGATGCATCCGTGTATATAATGAATCCTTCTGTACCCTGCGGTAACACTAGTACTGGGGTAGTAGTTAGCCTACTCTTGAGCTCGTCGAAGCTCTTCTGGCAGTCTGCAGTCCATACAAATTTGGTGCTCTTTCTCAGTAGGTTCGTTAACGGTCGGGTGATACAGGAAAAGGCCTCGACGAAACTTCGATAGTAACCCGCCAGTCCTAGGAAACTCCTAACCTCTTTGACGTTCTTCGGTGGTTCCCAACTCGTTATTGTCTCGATCTTTTGTGGGTCGACCTTGACACCTTCTACCGAGACAACATATCCGAGAAAAATTACCTCCGGCATCCAGAATTCACACTTAGACAGTTTCGCATAAAGTTGGTGTTGCCTTAACACGCTCAGCACTTGCCTCAAATGTTCCTCGTGTTCCTGTCGGCTTCGAGAATATATCAGGATGTCGTCGATAAAAACCACCACGCATTTATCGAGGAAATCAATCAAAACTCTAATCATCAGTTCCATGAAAACGGCTGGGGCATTAGTCAACCCGAATGATGCTACGATATACTCGTAATGCCCATACCTCGACCGAAATGCAGTCTGGGGTATATCTTCCTCTCGAATCCTCAATTGGTGATATCCGGACCGTAAATCGATCTTTGAAAACACGACTGACCCTGGTAATTGATCCAAGAGGTCATCAATTATTGGTGGTGGATAATGATTCTTGAAAGTAACCTTATTCAGCTCCCTGTAGTCGATGCACAAGCGTAGAGAGTTGTCTTTCTTCTTAACGAAAAGTACCGGCGCGCCCCACGGCGAGGTGCTTGGGCGGATCAACCCTTTCTCTAATAGATCTTCGAGTTGTATCTTTAATTCCTTCATCTCGGCCTGTGCCATCCTGTAAGGAGCTTTGGAAATAGGTCTCGTCCCCGGCTTGAGTTCAATGGAAAGGTCAACTTCTCGGTGCGGTGGCAGCCCTGGTAGTTCATCGGGAAAAACGTCTGGAAACTCATTCACCACTGGAATGTTTGTGATTGTAAGTTGTGAAGTATCCTCTCGAAGAACATAACACCAATAGTACTCACTTCGAGAGCCGCAGAAGGCTTCTGATGCGATAATGCTGAGAGACCCTTTCGTACTAAAGTGTTCACGTCCGCTGATGACATGTGTGGTACCGTCATGAGCCGAAATGGAAATAGTCAAGTGGTAGGTATCCAAGATCGTTCTGTGCAATGGCATCCAGTCCATACCTAATATGATATCTTCATTCTGGAGCGAAAAGACCATAAGATTAGCGGTCCAACTATGATTGTTGATGCAGATCCGACAGTCTCGAACCCTTTTATCGCCGCCTAATCTACTACCCTCGGGTAGTTTAACAGTAAAGGGATCACAAGGTACACAAACAAGGTTTAAGCGTTCAACACATTCCACAGATATAAACGAATGGGTGGCTCCGGTATCAAATAGTACATGCACTGGCTGAGAGTTAACTAGAAGAGTACCTGAGATAGCTGGCGTAGACTGACCATCCGTAGCCCTCAGCTCAAATACACGGGACGGCACTGACTCCGAAAAGGACGAGGTACCTTCGCCGCGCCCACGGCCTCGTCCGGCACCATATAGTGGTGGTTGGTTCTGGTGGGATGGAGCTCAGTAGTTGGAAACAGCAGGCATCCTAGGGAATTGCACAGAGCCTTGTTGACTTGGTTGGGAAGCTGGGCTCTGAGTGGGATTGGCCCGCCAGCAGTAACGAGACATGTGTCCACTCTTTTCGCAAGTGAAACATTTGGTAGCCGTCTTCTGACACCGATCCTTAGTATGCCCGGTCATGCCATAATTGAAACAGTCCCTATGGTAAGGCTGATCAGATACACCCTTCTGTTGGTACGAAACAGCCGACTTAAAAGAGGATGCGGGCCCCGAATTCATTTTGTTGTTGCTCCCAGGCTGAACTGATGTCTTCTGCTTCTTCGAGTTATGCCCGATGTCGGTATTAACAACTGTACCGGCATATGCTGTGACTACGTCTTCGTATGCCCTGAGGGTCGTGCAGTGAAATCCGGCGGCATAGCATTGTACATCCTCCGGTAACCTCTGTGCAAGATGGCATATTCGTTGATCTTCTGATGGAACCATCTGGGAGATGTAACTTAGCTCGGTTCGGTAGGCCCAAATGATATCTGTTATTGGCATGTTCTGAGGCCCGGCACTGAAAAAGTCTCGTGCGCGAGCGGTTCGGGCTGATCTGGGACAGTACTCGCTCCGTAGTAGTCGGGCAAATTCGGTCCACCCGACCACTCGGTCCTCTGGCCTGTAAGTCCTCCACCAACGTGCAGCAGTGTCACGGAGTTGATTAATCCCGAGCGGCACCTTCCTGTTCTCTGGGCATCCGATCACTTCGAAGGCAGTCTCCATTTCAGAAATCCAATCGTCGTCATACAACTCCAGTGGTTGTTTCCCCGCTCTCTTGGATCCTGAACATAAACAAATGTTCACCCCCGTAGGGGTTAGCACAACGATGCTAGTACAAGTACAATAATCATACAACAGTGATATAATCAACAATTATATCGTAACAAGTTTCTCCAACGAGAAATATCAACAACACATATCATATCATAACAGTTTCCAACGTACTGATGGTATTCCAACGATCCAGCGCACACAGCTATAGATTCCCATGATGATCCCGTCGGACCAACACATGGTGGAACTACCTGTCCAATGATCCAGCGCACACAACTATAGATTCCCATGATGATTCCCGTCGGATCAACACATGGTGGACATATAATCACAACACATTTACACAGTACAATCACATGATAACTATCATAATATAAACAATTCTAATTAGAGTACTTGCCTCGGTTCGAAGACAAGGACAATACTTCTACGAAAACGAAACACTCGAAGGTCGCCCCTTCAATCAATTACGTAACAAGCTCGAACCTTAACAAAAGAAATAATCTAGAATTTATCTCATGCCTTACGAATGTCTAACAATCCAAAATTATGGCCGAAAGTTCATAAAACGCAATCTGCCTTAACTTCTTAGCGTACGCTAAGTATACTGTGTAGCGTGCGTTAAGTCTGCTCGATAGCGCACGCAAACAACAAAACCTAGCGTACGCTAACTATGCATGGTCAGTACCTCACTGATCAGCCGACTGACTCGACTGATGGCCTAACGTACGTTACGTACCAAACGTAGCATACGTTAACTCATGCTCGATAGCGCACGTTAATCTACATAGTTTAGCGTGCGCTAACTATGCATGGCAGTTCACTACTGGGCAGTAGACTGATCTCATCATGATCAAACCAATGAAATCTTCAGTGTTAATTCATGTTACCTCCATGAATATCATGTTCATACGGTTATGAATGATCTTACGAATAACAACAACTTCGGATTCAAGAATATGTATACTATTATAAAACCATACTCCATTTCAAATACAATTCTTCATGCGATAATTCGGAAGGCTTAACGGTTGATATCAACACCTTAATATCAATGAAAACTATCACCCTGTAGTTTGATTAACATTCCAAGATAAATCCTTCCATGATTAATCTCTTATATCCATCTAACAATAGTGATACTAAAGCCAAGTCCATGATTGCTATGAAGACACCTACTAAATTCGGATTTACCAATGATAGAAACTTCCTCTACTTGTCCAATGTAATAATATTCGAATCATGATGTTCATAATCAAGGTACTTTAGGCATATTCATCTCAATATTCCAAACATGATGTGCTTTGGATAATTCATCCAAGAAGATCAATACTAGTTAACATGATCATCTTATTCTCCATAACACGAATCTAGAGTTGAAGATAGAATCAACATACCTTAATATGACGAAATCACTGAACCACAAGGTAGAATCCGACTCCGGTTGATTATATGCCACTTCAAGGTGTTACTTTCCTTCAATGATCACTCACAAGTAATATCCAATGTTCAAGGACCAAGTAGATGTGTTCTAAGTATGTTAGGAGGATAATTATTGCCCTTTGGTCTCTCAAAACTGAAGAATGAATGAAGGAAATGGGAATAAAAATGAAGTGCTGGCCCATATATAAACTTTCTGCACAAAGCAGATTAGCGCATGCTACTAAGCATTCCTTAGCGCGCGCTAATAAGAGTTGACTTCAAAACTGTCCAGGTTCGTCCGCGGGAATCTTATCCGGACCCATGTCCCGGATGGCGCATGTGCTAGCCGCCTAGCTCAATAATTGAGTGCCTAGCGCACGCAACTCTTACCTACGTAGCGTGCGCTAGTAGTAGACTATAGCGCGCGTTAAGCTACATTCTTAGCGTGCGCTATTACGAGTTTGCATGAGAAATTTTGCATGTTGATATACTTATGTACAAAGATACCAATGTAAGAAATATCATACTCCAATTATCAAGATCACAATTCCGAATAATACAGGGTTCGAATACAGGTAAAATGCACAGTATTAAATTCGGATATTACATACTCTCCTACTAAAAAGGAGTTTCGTCCCGAAACTCAAGACAAAAATAACTCGGGATATCTGGACTTCATGCCATCTTCCATTTCCCATGTGGCTTCTTCCACTCAGTGACGTGACTATTGAACTTTGACCAAAACGATGGGTTTGTTCCTCAATTGCTTAACTCGACTCTCGAGTATCTTGACCGGTCTTTCTTCAAACGTCCCATCTTGAGCGACTTCGATCTCGCCGAAATCAATGACATGACTAGGATCTGGTATATACCTCCGTAATTGGGATACGTGGAACACGTTATGAACATGGCACAATGACGGCGGCAATGCCAATCTGTATGCCAACTCCCCAACTCTCTCAAGGATCTCAAATGGTCCGATATATCTCGGACTCAGCTTTCCTTTCCTTCCGAAACGAAAGATTCCCCGAGTAGGAGAAACCTTTAAAAGTATGTGTTCTCCCGTACTGAACTCCAAAGGGCGATGGCGTACGTTTGTAAAAGATTTCTGGCAACTCTGGGCGGTCAACAGCCTTTCACGAATCAAGGCTATCTTCTCTCGAGTCTGTACGATCAACTCTGGTTCTGTCCTGATTAAGTCTGATGAATTGTCCCAACATAGGGGCGATCTACATCTCCTCCCGTATAATGCCTCAAACGGTGCCATCTTAATGGAAGCATGCCAACTATTGTTGTAGGTAAATTCAATCAACGATAGATGAACTTCCCAATAAGTTGACCAATCTAAGGCACAGGCCCTCAGCATATCTTCCACCGTTTGAATGGTCCTCTCGGATTGTCCGTCAGTCTGGGGGTGATAAGCTGTACTGAAGTTCAATTCGGTCCCCAAGGCCTTATGAACTGCTTTCCGAAAATGAGACACAAAACGGACGTCTCGATCAGAAATAATGGTCTTCGGTGTACCATGCAATCGAACTATCTCCGAAATAAATACTCGTGCCAACCTCTCTGGTCCCCACGTATCCTTAATGCCCAGAAAATGAGCTGATTTGGTTAAACGATCAACTATCACACAAATCATGTTCATTCCTGTCTTGGTTCACGGCATACTAGTAATAAAGTCAATCGATATGTCCTCCCACTTCCATTCAGGAATCGGAAGCGGCTTCAACATCCCAGCAGGTCGTTGGTGCTCGATCTTAACCTGCTGACAAGTCAAGCATTTCAAAACATAGTCCGCTACATCTTTCTTCATGTTGCCCCACCAGAAATTCTGTTTCAAGTCCTTATACATCTTACTGGTGCCCGTGTGGATAGAATAGGGCGAGCTGTGAGCTTCCTTCATAATCGTCTGTTTCATTACATCGATACCAGGAACACATAGTCGGTTCGGAAATCTCAAAACTCCATCATCACGAATTAGGAATCCGGGGGCCTTTCCCTTGATCACTTCATCACGTAACCGAATCATCAGAGGATCATCTGTCTGTCTAGATTTGATTTCTTCGGTTAATAATGAAGTTAATTCCATCACGCACAATTGTCCTTAGACTCTTTGTAACCACACTTCAATTCCTTCTCTAATCATCTCTTTTTGAAGGTTAAGTTGGGAGGTTAGAGTCTCCAGCATCTGAATAGAAATAGGCTTGCGGCTAAGTGCATCGGCCACCACATTTTCTTTGCCTCGATGATACAAAATCTCCAAGTCATAGTCCTTAATCAGCTCTAACCATCTTCTTTGCCGCATGTTCAGCTCTTTCTGACTGAAGATGTATTTGAGACTCTTGTGATCAGTAAAGATCTGACAGTGAGTCCCGTACAGGTAATGTCTCCAGATTTTCAAAGCAAAAACTACTGCTGCTAGCTCTAAATCATGTGTTGGATAATTCACTTCATATGGTTTCAGCTGTCGCGATGCATAAGCGATCACCTTGTCATTTTGCATCAATACGCATCCGAGTCCTTGGTTCGAAGCATCACTGTAAACTATGAATCCTCCAGTCCCCTGTGGAAGTGATAAAATTGGTGCTGTCGTCAATCTCTCCTTCAATTCATCAAAACTTGTTTGACACGACTCGTTCCACTCAAACTTTTGAGTTTTCTGCAGGAGTCGAGTAAGTGGGCGGGAGATTTTAGAAAACCCTTCCACGAATCGATCCAGCAAGTCCTAAGAAGCTTCAGACTTCTTTCACGTTCTTAGGAGGCTTCCAATCCAAAACCGCTTCAATCTTCTGGGGATCTACTCGGACTCCTTCAGCTGATACTACATGACCGAGGAACATTACTTCCTTTAGCCAGAATTCACACTTAGAGAGTTTGGCGTACAGTTGCTCGCTTCTCAAAAGTTCTAATACAATCCGCAAATGCTGCGCATGTTCTTCCGGGCTCTTAGAATACACCAGAATGTCATCAATGAACACGACCACAAATTTATCCAAATATTCGATGAACACTCGGTTCATCAACTGCATGAATACAGCAGGTGCATTAGTGAGACCAAACGGCATCACTACAAACTCATAGTGTCCGTAGCGAGTTCCGAATGCTGACTTTGGAACATCAGATTCCTTAATCCTCAGCTGATGGTATCCTGATCTCAGATCGATTTTAGAAAATACTATTGCTCCTTGCAACTGGTCAAATAAATCATCAATCCGTGGCAACGGATATTTGTTCTTAATCGTCATCTTGTTCAATTCTCAATAGTCGATACACAGTCGAAGCAAGCCATCCTTCTTTCGGACGAAAAGAAAGGCGCTCGCCAGGGCGAAACACTTGGCTGAATATAGCCTTTGTCCAGTAACTCCTGCAGCTGCTTTTTCAGTTCATACATCTCAGTAGGTGCCATACAATATGGCGCCTTAGAAATTGGGGTAGCTCCAGGTTCTAGTTCAATGGTAAATTCTACATCCCTTCGTGGAGGTAGTCCAGGTAACTCGTCAGGAAATACATCTGGAAATTCGTTAACAACAGGAATGGATGAAAGTTCCACAATTTCGTCTTCTTTCTTCATTGCATAGCACCAGTATCTGGTACAGCCCTGTTTCAACAATTTGACAGCTTTCATCGCCTTGATCAACTTTCCTGAGCTTCTTGGTTTCCATCCCTCAAACAGTACTTCGGAACCATCGTCAGCTATCAGCGAAATATTTCTCCTTCGGTAGTTTACAATAGCTCCATATCGATTAAGCCAATCATCTCCGAGTATCAGTTCGTCTCCTTGCATTTCTATCACAATCAGATTTGAGAGCCATTCCCTACCCCCAAATGATACAGGGAAATCTCCAGTCTCTAAGTTTCCAACAATCCTCTCTCCACTCGGTAAACCAACAACATGAGGTTCACAAGTATGAAAACCAGAAATATTCAAACGATTTACACAAGACAAGGATATAAAAGAATACGTAGCTCCTGTATCGAATAAAATGCTAACTGGCTGGGAAAGGATCTCGACAGTACCTGATGCGACAGCAGCATCCTGATCGTCTGTCCTCCTCATCTCGTACAGACGTGGGGGAACAGATCCATCACTCGATGTCCCCTTTCGGTCCCATTGTCCTTTGCCTCGTCCGTGGCCAAAATTTTGAGGCATCTGAACACTTTGCTGCGTCTGTTGGATACTAGCTTCTTTTGAACTGACTGTGACGTACGGGTTCCATTGTACTTGGTGGCATCCTTGCAAAACATCGCCCGGTGCCCTTCCTGTCCACAATCAAAACATGTAATTGGAGTGCGCAAACAATCACGCCAAAGGTGGCCCGGGCGACCACAGTTAAAGCACTTCCTAGCTGTATCCGTCGTGGCTGACATTGTTCCGAAATTCTTTCCGCTCTTAGATGGGTGCGGAGGTTTCTTGAAAGAATAAAAGGATGACTGGGCTTTGCGAGGCCCGCTGTTCTTGTGCTCTGTGAAAGTACCAGAGACTTTCTGCTTCTTCGACTCCGTAAATTTTTCCATTACTGCTTCCTTGATTTCGTACGCCAACGCCTTATCTTGGTATTGGCGAAGAGTGGTACATTCAAAACTGGACATGTACCTCTGGATTTCTGGTTTCATCCTCATTTCAAAGTGAATCATCATCTCTGCATCTGTTCTAACCAGATGTCGAACAAATGCTAACTGTTGATTAAACGTCTTAATGGTCTGGGATACGGGTTTGTCTGATGGCTGAGCGGAGAAAAACTCCCGAACTTTGGCTTCCCTCACAGGACGAGGGCAGTACTGAGCTTCCATCATCATTTTAAATTTTGTCCAATCAGCATCATGATCTGCAGGTCGGATAGCTTCCCACCACTCGGATGCTTCCCCTATCAGAAAGTACTGGGCGAAAGGAGCTCTCCTGTCGTCTGGGCAATTAATTCCAGCAAAAATTTTCTCCAATTCCTTCAACCAATGATCCCAAGTGGGAGTCTTGGAAAAGCCGTCAAATTTGGGTGGTTGCATATTTGCTACCTCTTGCAACCATCGGTCACCTCGATTTCCCATTTCTGGATTCTTTGCTGTCCATCTCCCTGCTAAAATCCCACCGCCACCTGCATTCGGTCCACGACCTGAGCGAATTGAGTCATCTGATTCACCACTTGACGTAGGATTTCTGGTACAGCAGGTTCTGGTTCGTTATTGATGGATCTTTGCGGCTCGCCTGAGCTATGACTGGCCTGATTAGAAGACGACGCCTCCCTATCAGCATTCCTTCGTCCGCGTCCACGACCGCGACCACGTCCACGTCCGCCTCTCAACATACTGTAAGCATAAATACTCAATATACAGGAAACAAAATCGTTTCTAATGTTCAAGTATAAAGAGGTACAACATGTAAAGAACGAGATAGAGTTTTGGAACTTACAACCACCGTTCGCATGAAGACGTAGGCAGTGCAGTGATGTCATTCACGGTCGGTTACCTCAAAAGACGTAAATGACCCCTATTTTAACCCAATGGCCAAGATATCCATAATCTTAGCTCGGATACCATATTCTGTAACACCCCCGATATTTTCAGGAATATTACAACGTCGTAAATCCTTTACGTAAGAATTTACAAGGCTGAAGAAGCGAAAAAACAATAACAGATACTAACTTATGAAATTACTGAAATAAAATACAACAGTCTTGTTCAATAGCGAGAATACAGTTATCCAATGAAGGGTTATTAATACATCACCAAAATATAAAACATCTTAAACTGACGACGCACTCGAGTGCTGTTTTAAATAACCAACAAACAACAGACAATAAAACCCGGACGGAGCATCACTCTGCACCCTCGTCGTCATGCAGCTCCAGTGGTTGTTTTCCCGCTCTCCTGGATCCTGAACATAAACAAATGTTCACCCCCGCAGGGGTTAGCACAACGATGCTAGTACAAGTACAATAATCATACAACAGTGATAAAATCAACAATTATATCGTAACAAGTTTCTCCAACGAGAAATATCAACAACACATATCATATCATAACAGTTTCCAACGTACTGATGGTATTCCAACGATCCAGCGCACACAGCCATAGATTCCCATGATGATCCCGTCGGACCAACACATGGTGGAACTACCTGTCAAACGATCCAGCGCACACAGCTATAGATTCCCATGATGATTCCTGTCGGATCAACACATGGTGGACATATAATCACAACACATTTACACAGTACAATCACATGATAACTATCATAATATAAACAATTCTAACTAGAGTACTTGCCTCGGTTCGAAGACAAGGACAATACTTCCGCGAAAACGAAACACTCGAAGGTCACCCCTTCAATCAATCACGTAACAAGCTCGAACCTTAACAAAAGAAATAATCTAGAATTTATCTCATGCCGTACGAATGTCTAACAATCCAAAATTACGGCCGAAAGTTCATAAAACGCAATATGCCTGAACTTTTTAGCGTACGCTAAGTATACTGTGTAGCGTGCGTTAAGTCTGCTCGATAGCGCACGCAAATAACAAAACCTAGCGTACGCTAACTATGCATGGTCAGTACCTCACTGATCAGCCGACTGACTCGACTGATGGCCTAACGTAAGTTACGTACCAAACGTAGCGTACGTTAACTCATGCTCGATAGCGCATGTTAATCTACATAGTTTAGCGTGCGCTAACTATGCATGGCAGTTCACTACTGGGCAGTGGACTGATCTCATCATGATCAAACCAATGAAATCTTCAGTGTTAATTCATGTTACCTCCATGAATATCATGTTCATACGGTTATGAATGATCTTACGAATAACAACAACTTCGGATTCAAGAATATGTATACTATTATAAAACCATACTCCATTTCAAATACAATTCTTCATGCGATAATTCGGAAGTCTTAACGGTCGATATCAACACCTTAATATCAATGAAAACTATCACCCTGTAGTTTGATTAACATTCCAAGATAAATCCTTCCATGATTAATCTCTTATATCCGTCTAACAATAGTGATACTAAAGCCAAGTCCATGATTGCTATGAAGAAACCTACTAAATTCGGATTTACCAATGATAGAAACTTCCTCTACTTGTCCAATGTAATAATATTCGAATCATGATATTCATAATCAAGGTACTTTAGGCATATTCATCTCAATATTCCAAACATGATGTGCTTTGGATAATTCATCCAAGAAGATCAATACTAGTGAACATGATCATCTTATTCTCCATAACACGAATCTAGAGTTGAAGATAGAATCAACATACCTTAATATGACGAAATCACTGAACCACAAGGTAGAATCCGACTCCGGTTGATTATATGCCACTTCAAGGTGTTACTTCCCTTCAATGATCACTCACAAGTAATATCAAATGTTCAAGGACCAAGTAGATGTGTTCTAAGTATGTTAGGAGGATAATTATTGCCCTCTGGTCTCTCAAAACCGAAGAATGAACGAAGGAAATGGGAATAAAAATGAAGTGCTGGACCATATATAAACTTTCTGCACAAAGCAGATTAGCGCAAGCTACTAAGCGTTCCTTAGCGCGCGCTAATAAGAGATGACTTCAAAACTGTCCAGGTTCGTCCGCGGGAATCTTATCCGGACCCATGTCCCGGCTGGCGCATGTGCTAGCCGCCCAGCTCAATAATTGAGTGCCTAGCGCACGCAACTCTTACCTACGTAGCGTGCGCTAGTAGTAGACGATAGCGCGCGTTAATCTACATTCTTAGCGTGTGCTATTACGAGTTTGCATGAGAAATTTTGCATGTTGATATACTTATGTACAAAGATACCAATGTAAGAAATATCATACTCCAATCATCAAGATCACAATTCCAAATAATACAGGTAAAATGCACAGTAATAAATCCGGATATTACAAATATAATCTACAAACTATGAAAGGTAGGAATGAAACGAGGTAAACAACTAGTAAAATGTTTTAAAGAATTCACAGCCTTCCGGAACCCATTTTGGGACATTACCCAAGGTTATTTCCAAAATACAATTCCTATCACAAATCACGGGGTCCAAGACCCAAATATTCACATCGACATCCTCCCAAGGGTTATTCGCATCCCGTGCTAGTAAGCCACGGACCTCGGAGCCTCCATGAGACATCCCCGAGTGAAAAACCCAATGGAAAACCACACAACATCACACATCATCGTGACGACAGTCATCTAACAAGATCACACCTAAAACCGGGCACAACATACAGTACTAATACCCATTCTCAGAATGACACATTCGTTCTTGAACACTCAAGTTAATTTGAAGAAGACCTTTATCGGGAATAGATACTTATATATATATATATATATATATATATATATATATTGATTCTTTTGAAAGTTAAATAACATTCAATTTTCACACATAGACAATCACCAATTTATTATGTCTACGAAACACGAAGGGTATCAAATACACCTCAAATATGTCATCTAGTGACATAAAATAAGTATAAAAGAGACAAGAGAGGGAGGGGGGCGGCCCTAAGGGAAATTTCCAAGAAGACGGGTGGAATTTGCTCGGCTCGTGTATTGGATGTTCGTCAAAACGAATCCCTCGTGTATCGGATGTTCGTCAAACGAATCCATTTTATTTCCAATGTGTTTGGACTAATTAATTAATCCAATTAATTAATTATATCAAACACAAATATATATTTCTCTAAGAAATATAATTTATGAATTAAAGTAATCACCCAGTAACCTACTTACAATTCATAAAACCGCTATTTGATTTATCCGATAAATCAAAATTAGATATCTAATATCTAATATTATAAGAGAGATTATTAATTCACATTTATCCATCAATGATCCTATTGCGCGACTCCGTAGGTTAGTCTCAGCCGGCATTGGGAGGAACCAATGAGTGCGGGCAACACTTAGCCAGCCTAGCGGGCCGCACTGTAAACCCCGATTGAGAACGAATGAACGAATCATTCCAGAACCATTATGTCGTGAATACTATATACGTATAGACCCTTCATCAGATGTCCCGGTCAAGTCTTCGAGTCACGGTAAAGTCAAACCCTACTGTTGACTAAACTCTATACATGTGTTAATGCAAATCAAGACCGATTGATTAATAGTGTATCTAATACGACTATATCAGAATTCTTTGGCCAAAGACTTATGATCTTATTCGCCATTAACCGTATATGTTGGCCACTAAGTATACTGGATACAGTTTGGAAAATAGTTTAAACAACAAACTGTATGGATTTTAAATCTGAGTGCGTAGCGGAAGTCTTGGATACAGTAGGTTGCTGTGGATACAGCAACTAAATGTATAGAGTATACTTAATTAATCACAGTAATTAAAACAGTAAAAGCTGAATGTAAATAACACAGTAATTAAAGTGGTTCGAGGTAAACCCCTCTACGTCCACTGGTCCTCCACACAGGAGTAAAAAGTTTATTATAATTACTGCATACACAACTACGTAATTATTACAACACACACAATCAATATATTGTTCACACAGATTGATATAAAGATCTTAGCTTCAACCGTTCACATAGATTGGTTTTGAGCTAATGCTTTGACTTGCTTCTTCATACACAGTTCTGAAGCTTCGTCTTCTTCAATGCAAATCCTTCACACACAGTTCCGTAGAAGCACAGATTGTTCAGTCCACACAGGGCTGTTTGTTCAAAGTATAGAACATATGGTGAACAACAACTTTGACTTTAAGAGCTTTCAGCTGATGAAGTGTTGTTCAGAATGATGAGCACTGTATATCTCTTTTGATCTGAGTTGCAGTAAGCATTGGAGATATGTTTTGCTCTGATAATGATTTCGATAGCTTGGGTTTTTGGTGACTGATCTTCAATGCCTTCATAAGATATATATATAGTCTCTGAAATATATATCCGTTGAGATGTATCCGTTTGAGTGAGATTCCGTTCTAACGGGATTATGACACGATCCGGATTTAGCGGGATTTGAAGATCTCTTGACAGACAGTATTTAAATACTTTATCCTTGAGTATTTAAATACTTCTTTATTCAACGGGACTTGACTTCTGGAGATTCCGTCTTTGTCCTATTGTGAGCTGTATGGAACATAACTGTATATGAGTTTCGAGACAGTTTCCATACTTGATCTTTTATAAGACTTCTTGCTGTACTGAAGGGCTTCATAATATGCTGATTCGAGGCAGGACTTCGATACAGGATGATGCCTCAATGCTTCGATACAGTTTCCTTTACTGTATGCGGATTGGCATATATGTCAAAACCTCTTTATCAAATACCATTCGATACAGGGATTGGATATCCCGGCTGTTTCGATACAGGGTTCTTGTTTTCCCAACAATTTCCCCCTTTTTGACAATTTGCCAAGACTTACTTTCTTAACTTTTCAAGTCTTCTTGATGATGCCAAAACCTTCTTCATGAAGCGATCTTCTTTTGATGTCTTCTGGCAGATTTCTTGGTCTTTCGTCAAAAGGTCTGTCTTAGTCTAAATGATGAACTGCTCGCAGGCAAGTTCGATACAGTTTAGGATTTTTACAACTTAAACTTATGATTGGCGCGCAGGCACAATCTTACAAAGTATTCTAAGCTTTACAACGGAAATTGTGAACTGTTCGTAGACTAGTTCGTACAGCTTTGTTTTCAATCAAGTTACCTAACTTGAGTTTGTTTATCAAACAATTTAAGTAATCATACATCAACACAGTAGATTACGAGTTTTAATCTTTCAAACAAACACTTTTATTGATAATCAAAATAAATTGAGTACATGGTTTGCTGTTTCGAAGGAAAAATTACAAAGACAAAAATAGTATACAAAATAATATACAAGGATTTCAGCTCCTATAGTGATCTGCATGTCTCCACGGCTTTCTCCCTGGATCATTCTCGGTACCACGCCACCAGTTCTGTAGGGAATCGTTGCCTCGATCCTGGTATATAGCTCTTCCTTCATAGGATCGATCAAAGGCAAGAATCCAGTCTTCTGGATGGGTGATCCGGTCTCCTCTTTTGTGTTTGCTCTTCATATCAAGCTGGAGATGGAGTTTTCCGTCTTCTAGCATCTTTGTGAATTTCTCTACGGCCTCCGCTAAAGTTTTATAGCTCTTGAAGATGGCGGATTCCCTGACGAGTTTTGCGAAGTATCTCATCAGTTCGTTTTTCCTCCATTGCTTCACTTCATCGGCAGTAGGGTTGCGGTTGGTCGGCAGACGAATTTCAGAAGGTCTCTGGATAAGAGTTTGCCATGGGACATTTGGATCATGAAATTCAGGTCGGGAGCCTGAAATCCTAAAACTTTGGGATTGAGGGGCTAGCTTGTTTAGCTCGGAAGTGATGCTGTCTTGAGCGGCCTCGAATTCCCTTTCTTGCTGTATCCTGATTCTCCTAGCAGCTTCTCTTGCCTCTTCCCCCTTTTTGGCTTCATCAAGACTTTTTAGGATTTCTAGTGCAGCATCCTGTTTTGTCTCGATGTTAGTCATTCTTTCCACAAGGGAGGAAAGCGTTTGCGACATATCCTTAATGCATTTGTTGTGGGCGCGCAGTTGAGAGCTGTTTTCAATCATGGCACATGCGGTCTTGGCTTCAGCTATTCGCGTTTTTGTTGCTTCTTCCTTCAGGAGTTGCTCCTGCTTGTCTTCCATGATTTTCAAAGCTTGCTTGAAAACTTCTGGCAGAAGAACGAATGCCTCGACAACACGAGATACTTCATGTTGTAGAGTGGTCATTTCCTCCACAGCAGAAGTATGCATCCAATTTAATGCTTTCTCACAGAGCATTCACTGCATCCTGGATGAATACTGTTTGAAGACCAAGTGCGCGCAGGCGCTCTTTCCTAGAGGCAGAAATAGGAGAATCTGGTTGAGCAAAGTCTTCAGCGCTGTTCAACCTCCTTACGTTCATGGTTGGGCGCGAAGTAAGTTGGACATCCTCAGGTTCGATACCGTCCTCGGATTCCACGGTTGAAAGGGCGGGAGCAGCTGGTTCTGGTTCGGCGACAGGGGGTTGAGTGGTTTCCTGTTGCGAAGTTTCTTCAGTAGACATGGATACAGGAGGGACTGAATCCTCCTGTTGTCTTTCATATACAACTTCTTTGGTGGCAGCAGGCTCAGGTGCCTGTTCCAAAATTGCTTCAACTTCCTCGACTGGAGGGACTGATTCCTCTTCGTCGGGAATGTTCTCATGCTGTGGCGAAGGGGGATTGTTCTGGGTTGATGGCCCTTCGTCGCCTTTGGGTGGAGAGGCGTCTCTAGCTTCAGCCTCTTCACGACTCATCCTCAGACCAGCTTGAAAAGCATCGTCGTCGTCGTCTGAGTCATGGTCATCGTCTTTTGGATTTGCGGGAGAATCTTCTGACTTGTCCTTTCCTTTCCTTCTAGCGTCAGATTTCTACATCAGATGGCTTTCAATCAGCTCCTTGCAGAAGGCATTTTCCCATCGAATCAGGGCTTTAATCTCCATTGAGTCCGTCACTTCTGAGACAAATTTTTCTTCTTGGCTCCAATCGCTCCAGTTGTACAATGTTCCGTACGGAGCTAGCCTGTAGCCTTTCCATGTGAGAAATCTTTCGTAAGCCTGTTCAATTTGAACAGAAAGAAGGGTCTTATGAATGATGGAGTCGGGGGAGGGACTACGTACAACGTCTGGAGACGCTGTCGCGAGGGATTCCTGTACAGGTATGGGATCCTGTATGGAAGTGGGACTCCTTACAGGGGATGGTGCCCTGAAGGAAGATGGATTCTGTACGGGTGTGGGATCCCGCAGAGGAGAAGTAGCTGTTGGCTCCAAATAGGCAGCCGACTCGCTAAAGTCTTGTTCGTTGGCAGATGTCTCATTATGTAATATCCGCATTTTTCCCTTCTCTTATTATTCTCATTTTAGTGCATTTTCGTTTTTAACAACTCGCTTGTAACCGTATTGACATTTTGAGGACATTTAATATTGAACTTTTTGTCGTTCGAGCTTGATTCGGACTCGTTTTACTTGATTTGATGTTTCATGTTGTTATATCGGATATTATCGTAATCGTCGTTTGGAACCGCCGTTTCGGGATTGCCGAAGATCCATCTCGTGTTATTATGGGCGTTGTGAGCTTTGTTTGGTGTTTCGACCATGTGTCGTACATTCCGGATGTTTGGGCCGTTTTGTAAATTTTCCCAAAAGTTTGGGAAAATTTCGTTTGTTGATTGTTTCTCCGAACCTTTGAGTAGTCGGGGATATGTTTTCCTTCGGCATTTAAGTTCGTCGTTTCAGGTCCCTAACGTCCGTACCATCGTGAATTGTTCACCGTTGTATTTCGATTCTTTTCCGGTACCTCCCTCATTTCTTCTGGCATGTACTCCACAGAAAGGAATGTTACGTACGTAACACCCTTTTGGTTACGTACGTAACGTTCTAGTGTATTCGGTCAGACGATTACGCCTTTTTGGTTACGTCGTAACACCCTTTTAGTTACGCGTGCGTAACGCCTTAGTGTATTCGGTCAGTGCAATTACGCTTATTTGGTTACGTCGTAAGGCCCTTATGGTTTACGTCGTGTCTGACTTACGTCACGTTAGCATGTGGTGGCTAACGTACGTAGCGCGGCCTGGGTTTATAAACCCAGGGGTTGACCGATTTCGGCCATTTTCACTCCTTCTCCTCCCCATCCGACTCCTAGGCGATCTTCTTGGCATTTCCGGCGATTTGAAGCTTGGTAACTCCGATCCATCATCTCCTTCGAGTTTTTGGAGCATATTATCAACCTCTAATCGTGTTCTTCGTCATTATTCAAGGTAAACTCCTAAAACCTTGTTTTGGGTAATTGAAGGGGTTTTCATGTTTCGTCCGATTCGTTCCGTATGTTAGATTAATTCATGATGTACATGATTAATCTTGTTGATTTCGTTGGTTACCCTACGGATTCATGGTATATTTCGTAGTAATTTTGTAATCGAGAGGGTTTGGTTGTGGTCCGCCCTCGTCGTTGTTTCTATACGAATATACGTGAATCGTAGGCGGGTTTTCGGGTGTATTCCAATTCCGTATTCATTTAGGATTGGTTGTGATTGTGTTCTTCGTATCGTTAGGTTCGTGATTATCGGCTCCTAAGGGTCACTGGTGTTTTTCCTTCCGTTCTTTGCGTCGTTTATTATTCAAGGCAAGTATTCTTTTGGAAACCTTTATGCTTAACATGAAATGGTAATGTATATTGTGTGTGTGCTTTGCTCACCCTGGGAGGGTCTGACGGGGCCTTGGGGGAATCTATGACTTCACTCTGGATTCATGAGTTTGTTTCGCTAGCTAGCTCAGGAGGGTCCTTAGAGGCCTCGGGTGGGATTCGTGGCTTCGTCCCGGTCCTAGGCGATGCCTGTGCGTGATTTGTTTTATGAAATGGCCAGCTCGGGAGGGTCCTTAGAGGCCTCAGGTGGGATTCGTGGTTTCATCCCGGTCCTAGGCAAATTGTTTGACTGTTTGTTTCCGGAAACGACATGTCTGGTTTTGGTTTTTGAAATGATATTGGTGCATGTACTATGAAATGTGTAAGCTATTGGTTTGCCTTGATTACTTGTACTAGCGTAATTGCTAACCCCTTTGGGGGACCCGTTTTGGGGAAATTCTTGTTATGGATTTCAGGTTATGATCATCCGGACGAGCGAGCGCTGGGACAGTACGAGGATGTTGGCTAGGGTCGTTGACATGTGCACTCGAGTCTACTTATTTCTTTTGTCCACTTCGATATGGTTGTTTACTATATTTATAAACTGATAGACTGTACTCGCGAGTACTTAGGCTTTTGAATTCAAACCCCGTGTTGTATTATTTTAAATTGCTACATTGTCGACTGTTGCTTATTTCGCCGGTTATTCCGAGCGTACCTTTATATGTTGTATTATTTAAATGTGTGTTCTCGCTAACCGAGACGGTTAGTCGAGGGGTGTTTTCTAGTTGTAGCCTGGTGGGTCCCATGTAGGGGTCCACGACGCTGTAATATACTCCGAATATCTCGGGGGTGTTACAGAAATGGTATCAGAGCTCTAGGTTTATGGATACCTAGGCTTGTTGGTTATTTGGGTCTAGTCGTGTTTTGTTTTGCACATTGTCACACCGCTGCCAGCATCTCGGTACTTCCAGTGCTCGTAAGTTTTCTTATTCGGTCTTTTGTTTTCTTGCATAGTATTTCCGCTTTTCGAATCGTGATTGCTTTTTCCTCCCTTACTCATCATCAATATACTTTTGTTATCTCTTAACACCAGTATGGATGCCGGAGGAAACCGTGGTCGTGGTCGTGGTCGTGGTCGTGGTCGTGGACGCGGCCGAGGACGTGGGGCAGCCGGTGGGGCGGCCACGTCGCATTCTTCGGGAGCCGGCAGTACCGGTGACCGTCACAGTCATGCTTCTTCTCAGGAGCGCGCCGACCTTGGTATTGCGGCCGTCATGCAGCAAATGGTTAACCATTCCAGAACCCCGATCAGGCTCATGCTAACCGGGGCGGAGCAGACCGTTGGCTCCAAGATGTCATCAAGATGCACCCTCCTCAATTCTCGGGAGCATCAGACCCGATCGGCTGGGAGGGGTGGATCAAGGAGATATCTAAGGTCTTCGTTGCCACCAACTGTCCCGAGGACCGCAAGGTCCCTATTGACCAGTACTTTCTCACGGGGGACGCTACGGATTGGTGGGAGGCCGTTGGGCCCAAAGATCATGTTGCTTCGTGGGCCGAATTTTAGGAGTTGATGGAGACTGAATATTGCCCGTGGCCAGTTAGACAGGCTCAAGTCCATGCTTTCTTCGATGCTCAACCTCGGGATATTCCCGTATCCCAAGCTATTGCTGATTTCAACAAAGAGCTGGGCTATGTGAAAACCCAAGTTGTCGCTGAGAGCGACAAAATTTTCCATTTTTCCAGGAGGATGAAACTGTCCATTCGGGACTATATGTCTGGACTCGTCTGTACTACCCTGAAGGATTATCAGAGTCGAGCCCTTGCCTATGACATGTCGGTGACAGCCAGTGCGGCGGTTCGGGAGAGTAAGAAGCAGAAATCCGCCGGAAATTTTTCGGGTCACAGAGGTGGAGGTCAGCAGAAGTCTCAGTCTGTGAATATTCCTGGAGGTAATTCGGCTCGTTTCTCTGGGGGCTATCGGGGTACTGCCGGTGCCTCCATTCGGGATGCCAAATGCTTTAACTGTGGCGAGCCGGGCCATTGGAACCAGGAGTGTCCTCGTCCGCCCCTAACTTGTCACACTTGTGGTCAGTCGGGCCACAAGGCCTTCTTTTGTGAGCGGGTAAGAAAGCTTCTTGGTGCTCAGGCTTCTTTTCCAGCACCTTTGGAGCCGAGTGTGAACCAGGGCTCATTTGCTCCGCCGCCACCTCCGAGTGCCGGTCGAGGTAGGGGTCGGGGTCAGCCCGCTAGGGGAGGAGCTTCCAGTGTCGGCTCTGCCCAGCCGCGTATCTATGAGATGAGGAGGTCCGATGATCCAGCAGCTACTGTGGCGACAGGTACCGTTCATATCCATTCCCATCCTGTCAGTATGCTTTTCGATTCGGGTGCTACGCATTCATTCATTTCTCTATAGTGTGTACGCCGTTTGAGTCTCGGCTGTTTGTCACCTTGCGAGCCTTTCATCGTTAAACTTCCTAGAGGTGATAGAATTGTCGGTGATCGATAGGCCAGGGACTATTCTGTGTTTATTTGTGAGAGGGCTTGGCTCTCTAATCTCATTGTCGTGAGCATCGAGGGTGAGGATTTGATTCTCGGGGATGATTGGCTCGAGCGGCATGGCGCAATCATGACTTACCACACGAGGATCATCACTATGTTAGCCAAGGATGGCACCGAGCACTCTTTCGCGGGGCGAAAGAGGGGAAACCAGAAGTTCGTTATTAATGCCTTGAAGGCGATGAGACTCCTGCGAAAGGGGTGTACTGGTTATTGGTGTTACGCCTTGAAGGCGGAGAGTGGTGGAGTCGAGCTTTCGTCGATTCCAGTCGTTAGTGAGTTTCCTGATGTATTTCCTGACGAGTTACCGGGATTGCCACCGGACCGTGAGGTTGAGTTTTCTATAGAGTTAGAGCCGGGCGCGGCACCAATTTCAAAGGCGCCGTATCGTATGGCACCTTCAGAGATGTCCGAGTTGAAGAAGCAGTTGAGTGAACTTCTTGAGTCGGGGTATATTCGACCGAGCGCCTCGCCTTGGGGCGCACCGGTCCTGTTTGTGCGAAAGAAGGATGGTTCACTGCGTTTGTGTATCGACTACCGCGAACTAAACAAGGTGACCATCAAGAACAAGTATCCTTTGCCGAGAATTGATGACTTGTTCGATCAGTTGCAGGGAGCTGCGGTATTCTCGAAGATTGATTTGAAATCGGGGTACTATCAGCTTCAGGTGAGAGAGTCCGACGTACCGAAAACAGCTTTTCGGATGAGATACGGACATTATGAGTTTGTAGTTATGCCTTTCAGGTTAACTAATGCGCCGGCAGTGTTCATGCAGTTGATGAACAAAATCTTTATCGAGTATTTGGATAAGTGTGTCGTCGTTTTCATTGACGATATTCTTATCTATTCGAGGAATGAGGAAGACAATGCCCATCATTTGCGGATAGTGTTAGACATTTTGAAGACCGAGCAACTCTATGCGAAGTTCTCGAAATGTGAGTTCTGGATGAAGAAAGTGATGTTTCTGGGTCACGTGATTTCAGCCGAGGGAGTCCGAGTGGATCCGCAGAAGATTGAGGCAGTGTTGGATTGGGCGCCGCCCAAGAATGCGAAGGAGATCCGTAGTTTCTTGGGTTTGGCTGGCTACTACCGTAGGTTCGTCGAGGGTTTCTCAAAACTAGCTCGGCCACTTACACAGTTGCTTCAGAAATCCGAGAAGTTCGTCTGGAATGACGAGAGACAGTCGAGTTTTGAGGAACTGAAGAAGCGTTTGACCTCAGCCCCGGTTTTGACATTGCCGTGTGGCAACGAAGGTTTTGCTGTTTATAGCGATGCTTCGGGTCAGGGTCTTGGGTGCGTATTGATGCAGCACGGCAGGACCATTGCCTTCGCGTCGAGACAGTTGAGGCCGTATGAGCTGAACTACCCTACTCATGATTTGGAGTTAGCGGCAGTTGTTTTTGCGCTCAAGATCTGGCGTCACTATCTTTTTGGCTCTACATGTCAGATTTTTACCGATCATAAAAGTCTGAAATACATATTTACTCAGCGGGAGTTGAATATGAGGCAAAAGAGGTGGTTAGAGCTGATTAAGGATTATGACCTCGAAATCCTTTATCATCCGGGCAAGGCGAACGTCGTGGCCGATGCCTTGAGTCGGAAACCGATTGCGTTGCGAACGCTTGAGATCCTTACATCTCAGTCTGAGCTTCGGCGGGCTTTGATCGAGTTAGATGTTGAGGTTTTGTTGCCTGGAGCTGTCGGGCAACTTTGTGCATTAGAGATTTCATCGTCTTTGATCGATGAAATTAAGCTGAAGCAATTAGAGGATCCGATGATTATTCAAATCCGAGAGAACGTTCTTATGGGAAAGTCTCCTGGGTTTGTGATTCACGAAGATGGTGTTTTGAGATTTCGGAGTCGGCTTTGTGTGCCGAACGACTCAGAGTTGAGACAGAGTATTTTGCGTGAGGCACATGCTACACCTTATTCCGTTCATCCTGGTTCGAGTAAGATGTACAAAGACCTGAGGAGGAATTTCTGGTGGAATAATATGAAGGAGGAGGTCGCACAGTTTGTAGCGAGATGTTTGACTTGTCAGCAGGTCAAGATCGAGCATCAGCGACCGGCCAGATTATTGCAGTCACTTCCCGTTCCAGAATGGAAATGGGAAGATATATCAATGGATTTCGTTACGAGTTTGCCGAGATCGAGATCGGGCATGAATATGGTATGGGTGATTGTTGATCGTCTGACCAAGTCGGCACATTTTCTGGGCATCAAGGATACTTGGGGCCCGGAGAAGTTAGCTCGTGTGTTTATCGCGCAGATTGTGAGGCTTCACGGTACTCCGAAGTCTATTGTTTCGGATCGTGATGGCCGTTTTGCTTCGCACTTTTGGCAGGCGGTGCATAAGGCGTTGGGTACTTGTTTGCGTTTGAGTACCTCTTTTCATCCCTAGTCAGATGGACAGTCGGAACGCACTATCCAGACATTCGAGGATATGTTGCGTGCTTGTGCTCTCGATTGGAGTAGTGACTGGGAGGAGCATTTGCCATTGATCGAATTCATGTACAACAATAGTTGGCACGCGTTGATCCGGATGGCACCGTATGAGGCGCTCTACGGGCGGCGCTGTCGATCGCCGATTTGTTGGAATGAAGCGTCCGATTTGGTCGGGACCGAACCGGATATTGTCCTAGAGACGAGGCGGAAGGTGGATTTGATTCGAGAACGGATGTTAACTTCCCAGAGTCGACAGAAGTCATATGCCGATGTCCGTCGTCGACCTTTAGAATTCGAGGTGGGAGACCACGTTTTGCTGAAGGTGTCGCCGACGAGAGGAGTTTTCCGTTTCGGGAAGAAGGGGAAGTTGAGTCCTAGATTTATTGGACCCTTCGAGATTCTGGAGCGAGTCGGTGGGTTAGCATACCGTTTGGCGTTACCCCCGGCCTTGAGTCATGTTCATAGCGTTTTTCATGTTTCCCAGCTGAGGAAATACGTTCCGGATCCTAGTCACATCATCGACTTTGGCGAGGTCGATATTGCCGAGGACATTACCTTCGAGGAGCGTCCCTTAAATATTTTGGAGCACCGTGAAAAGCGACTGAGGCATAAGACCATTCCTTTGGTCAAAGTGCAGTGGTCGAGACATGGTGTCGAGGAGGTGACTTGGGAAACCAAGGATAGCATGCGTGCTAAGTATCCCGAGTTGTTTATTTCTTAAGTTTCGGGACGAAACTTGTTTTTAGAGGGGTAGAATGTAATATCCGCATTTTTCCCTTCTCTTATTATTCTCATTTTAGTGCATTTTCGTTTTTAACAACTCGCTTGTAACCGTATTGACATTTTGAGGATATTTAATATTGAACTTTTTGTCGTTCGAGCTTGATTCGGACTCGTTTTACTCGATTTGATGTTTCATGTTGTTATTTCGGATATTATCGTAATCGTCGTTTGGAACCGCCGTTTCGGGGTTGCCGAAGATCAATCTCATGTTATTATGGGCGTTGTGAGCTTTGTTTGGTGTTTCGACCATGTGTCGTACATTCTGGTTGTTTGGGCCGTTTTGTAAATTTTCCCAAAAGTTTGGGAAATTTCGTTTGTTGATTGTTTCTCCGAACCTTTGAGTAGTCGGGAATATGTTTTCCTACGGCATTTAAGTTCATCGTTTCAGGTCCCTAACGTCCGTACCATCGTGAATTGTTCACCGTTGTATTTCGATTCTTTTCCGGTACCTCCCTCATTTCTTCTGGCCTGTACTCCACAGAAAGGAATGTTACGTACGTAACACCCTTTTGGTTACGTACGTAACGATCTAGTGTATTTCGGTCCAAACGATTCTGCCTTTTTGGTTACATACGTAACACCCTTTTGGTTACGTACGTAACGCCTTAGTGTATTTCAGTCCAGGCGATTCTGCCTATTTGGTTACGTACGTAAGGCCTTTATGGATTACGTACGTAATACAGCTTACGTACGTTAGCGTGTGGTGGCTAACGTACGTAACGCGGCCTGGGTTTATAAACCCAGGGGTTGACCGATTTCGGCCATTTTCACTCCTTCTCCTCCCCATCCGACTCCTAGGCGATCTTCTTGGCATTTTAGGCGATTTGAAGCTTGGTAACTTCGAGCCATCATCTTCTTCGAGTTTTTGGAGCATATTATCAACCTCTAATCGTGTTCTTCGTCATTATTCAAGGTAAACTCCTAAAACCTTGTTTTGGGTAATTGAAGGGGTTTTCATGTTTCGTCCGATTCGTTCCGTATGTTAGATTAATTCATGATGTACATGATTAATCTTGTTGATTTCGTTGGTTACCCTACGGATTCATGGTATATTTCGTAGTAATTTTGTAATCGAGAGGGTTTGGTTGTGGTCCGCCCTCGTCGTTGTTTCTATACGAATATACATGAATCGTAGGCGGGTTTTCGAGTGTATTCCAATTCCGTATTCATTTAGGATTGGTTGTGATTGTGTTCTTCGTATCGTTAGGTTCGTGATTATCGGCTCCTAACGTTCACCGGTGTTTTTCCTTCCGTTCGTTGCGTCGTTTATTATTCAAGGCAAGTATTCTTTTGGAAACCTTTATGCTTAACATGAAATGGTAATGTATATTGTGTGTGTGCTTTGCTCACCCTGGGAGGGTCCGACGGGGCCTCGGGGGAATCTATGACTTCACTCTGGATTCATGAGTTTGTTTCGCTAGCCAGCTCGGGAGGGTCCTTAGAGGCCTCGGGTGGGATTCGTGGCTTCGTCCCGGTCTAGGCGATGCCTGTGCGTGATTTGTTTTATGAAATGGCCAGCTCGGGAGGGTCCTTAGAGGCCTCGGGTGGGATTCGTGGTTTCATCCCGGTCCTAGGCAAATTGTTTGACTGTTTGTTTCCGGAAAAGACATGTCTGGTTTTGGTTTTTGAAATGATATTGGTGCATGTACTATGAAATGTGTAAGCTATTGGTTTGCCTTGATTACTTGTACTAGCGTAATTGCTAACCCCTTTGGGGGACCCGTTTTGGGGAAATTCTTGTTATGGATTTCAGGTTATGATCATCCGGACGAGCGAGCGCTGGGACAGTACGAGGATGTTGGCCAGGGTCCTTGACATGTGCACTCGAGTCTACTTATTTCTTTTGTCCACTTCGATATGGTTGTTTACTATATTTATAAACTGATAGACTGTACTCGCGAGTACTTAGGCTTTTCAATTCAAACCCCGTGTTGTATTATTTTAAATTGCTACATTGTCGACTGTTGGTTATTTCGCCGGTTACTCCGAGCGTACCTTTATATGTTATATTATTTAAATGTGTGTTCTCGCTAACCGAGATGGTTAGTCGAGGGGTGTTTTCTAGTTGTAGCCTGGTGGGTCCCATGTAGGGGTCCACGGCGCTGTAATATACTCCGAATATCTCGGGGGTGTTACACATTATCCGTCCTAGCCGCCAAAGGCTCAGGATCTACTGTCGATACAGTAGGAGACACCTCTTCCACAGGGGTTGGGCCCTGGGGTTCTTCGTCAGTGGGTTGAGCCACGGGGGAGACTTCCTCGGAGGGCTTGGCAGATTTGACTTTCGAAAGCCTCCTAAGTCTCTTCTTGGGCTTCTCACCGGAGCTGGGTTTCTTCTTTGTGAGATCTCTTTCTCTTCTTTGAAGATTCCACTTCCTGGAACTTCAAGGATTCATCTCGAGGATCTGCGGAAATTGGCATACTTCCAGTTTTTGGCTAGTTGCAGACCATCGTGGTTTGATTATACGCAGTAGCCTTGACGCCTCCTAGGTATATTCTGGGGTTATTCTTCTTAGCATCGGCGGATTGCGACAATCCGCATTTCGTCAGGATATGGTTTAGCATCAAACCAAACGATCTCTTCTGGGCGGCCGGTTTGCACACCTCCTCTTGCAGGCGTTTCAGGATTATTTGGCACCAATTGACCTTTTCATAGGTCAGAATAGCCACCATCATCCTGAACCTCAGGTTGGTACACATTTCGAACGCACCGGTTCGATTCTCAATTATCCTGCAGCAAAAATCATGAAGATATACATATGGGAGACAAAAATTTTTCTTGTGACATGTAGTCTGAACCATGTCAACAACTTTGGACCCTGTGAACAGTCCATAAAATTTGGTGATCAGCTCTTGAGACCCGAATGTCTCAAGTTGTTCCATAGCCAGGCCATCAGCGGGTAGCCTGTAGATGTTCTGGAACAGATCGTTATTAATACAGATCTCAACTCCCTGGATTGTAGCGGTGATGTCGGCTACATGACCTCCTTGGGCCAATGACAGAAAACGTACGGCGGCGTTGAGGTAAAACTCCTCAACCAGATGTGCATCGTACTTATCAGCAGTCTGACTTCCAAAGCGATAAAGGCCTTGTTGACGAAGTCGAGTTATGATGTACTCCATGGGTTCTGCGTCGTTGGTTTCAGACAGAATGCGCTCAATGATAACAGATCTTGAAAAGATCCGGCCATCAATGATGTTAGCAGTCTTCTTCAGAGCAGGAGAAGAGGTTTGTCCAGCCATTTGATGATTACTTAAGAAAAAGTGCAAGAAAATAATCGAAATATGCAGTAAAATGCAGAAAAGTATGTAGACTGTTTTTTCTTGAGAACTCTTGAATTTGCAGAAAGCGTAAAGTGTCTCTAATGGCAGATTCAGTCCTTTTATATTTGGGCGGCGAAATAGAGTTTTGCAGAGTACGAATGGTCAGATTTTAAGGGATGGGAACCGGTTTTTGAAATCAACGGTTAAGATGTACTGAGTGTAACTGGTACGCTAATCCATTAAAATATTTAAAGAATGAGCGGGTCCCATTTCTGACATTTGTGTCACCCTAAATGCCTAAAACGGCGGTTTTAAAACAATAAACAATTTAAAACATCGCGGCTTTTGAGATTCAGTTGTCCAGATGTCGTGTAAGGCATTTAATGTACATGACGTTTGACATAAAAACAGGGCACGTGGACAAAAATCATTTTAAAAGAAATAATGTGATATTATATATATACTGAATTGAAATCCTATAGTATGTGCTGTTTTCACGTCGATACAGCGTTCCCCCTCAAAAAGGTATGTATAGGTTTTAAATTCCATACAGCAACTTAAGGATTAATGCTGTATTCATGGGTCCTACAGTATTCCCCCTTAATTATTGCACACGTCAGCTGTAGGATTCATATGTCTTCGCTCGCTACAGTGCTATATTGACGATTCTGAGTGTACAAATAACTAACGTTGGATACTGTATTCTTGGGTCTTACAGCGTTCCCCCTCAATTTGTTGAGTAAAAAACAGTAATTTACTTACAGGGAGTCTGGCTGTAGCATTCCCAATTCTTGTCTGAGCATGTTGAATCTTGCTGTGTCGAGCGGCTTGGTGAAGATGTCAGCCAGTTGAACGTCTGTATGAACTTTTTCAAGGCGAACATCCTTGTTCTCGACGTGATTCCTTATGAAGTGATGCTTCATGTTGATATGCTTAGTGCGCGAGTGCAGGACAGGATTGTGCGTGATTGCAATTGCACTCGTGCTATCACACATGATTGGAGTCTCTCTGGCATCGATTCCATAGTCGACAAGCTATTCGCATCAAAGGATGCATACAAAGAACTACCAGCAGCATAGTACTCTGATTCAGCCGTGGAAAGAGAATTAGCCAATTGATTTTTACTGAACCAAGAAACGAGTCTAGGTCCAAGAAAGTGACAAGTTCCACTTGTACTCTTGTTATCTAGCTTGCAGCCTCCGAGATCCGAGTCGCTGTATCCAACTAAATCGAATCCGCCTTCTTTAGGATACCATAGTCCTGCATCGACTGTTCCTTTAACGTACTTCAGGATTCGTTTAGCTGTATTGAAGTGTGATTCCTTAGGTGCAACTTGATATCTTGCACACACTCCAACAGCAAACTGGATATCGGGCCTGCTAGCCGTTAGGTACAGGAGCGAACCAATGAGCTTCCTGTAGAGTGATTGGTCAAACGGCTTTCCGGCTTCATCAGCACTAATTTTCACGGAAGTGCTCATGGGGGTTGGCGAGGATTTGGAAGTGTTCATTCCAAATTTGTTGAGAAGCTCCTTGCTGCATTTTTCTTGGTTGATGAAAATACCTGTAGGCATCTGCTTTACCTGCAAACCTAGAAAATAACTAAGTTCCCCCATCATACTCATTTCAAATTTACTTTGCATGAGATGAGAGAACCTTTGACATAGAACAAGGTTAGTTGAACCAAAAATAATATCATCCACATAGATTTGCACCATAAGAAGGTCATCACCTTCCTGTATCTTGAACAGAGTCTTGTCCACAGCACCTTTCTCAAATCCGTTGTTGGTTAGATACTGGGATAGGGTTTCGTACCAGGCTCTAGGGGCTTGTTTAAGTCCATACAATGCTTTCCTTAGCCTGTAAACTAGATCGATACCGTC
The DNA here is from genome assembly GCA_033398695.1 of Orobanche coerulescens. NCBI lineage: Eukaryota > Viridiplantae > Streptophyta > Magnoliopsida > Lamiales > Orobanchaceae > Orobanche > Orobanche coerulescens. Next base: position 189,613,934 of record CM065802.1, on the reverse strand, counting down.
TGTGTTGGCAAACCCTGGTGGTTGTTCAACATAAACTTCTTCTGCAAGATCTCCATTCAGGAAAGCACTTTTGACGTCCATTTGGTATACAATAAAACTCTTATGGGCGGCAAAGGCGAGAAATATCCTGATGGCTTCTAGTCTCGCTACAGGGGCGAAGGTTTCATCATAGTCTATGCCTTCTTCCTGACTATAGCCTTGTGCTACTAGTCTGGAGTTGTTCCTTATGATAAGTCCATTTCGATCCTTTTTGTTTCGAAATACCCATTTGGTTCCTATAACCGATTGATGTGTTGGTCTGGGTACAAGATACCATACATTGTTTCTTTCGAAACCGTTAAGCTCTTCTTCCATAGATGTTATCCAATGAGAATTATTAAGAGCGTCTATGGTCGAAACAGGTTCGGACTGGGCTAAGAATACAGCAATAGTGCACATATTGAGTCTTCTAAGCTCAGATTGAGATTTCCATTCAGGAAATTGTGATATCTCAGCATCAGATTCTTCTTGTGCACAAAGTACATTTCCTTATGTACTCTGTATTCTCCTACGAGTAGAAACACCAGCATTTATGTTTCCAATGATCAGCTCTTGCGGGTGATCTCTCAACCATCTTCGGTCAGGTTCTAATTCAGGATCCTGTACTGTATCGAAAGATTCTGGATACGGCTTGACTTATGCAGTCGGCTTCATCCACATCGATTCTTACAGCTGCGGGGTTGATTTCTAGATCAACTACAGGTTCTATGGGAGTTGGAGGATCCAAAATAGATAGATGGTGAATGTTCTGAGTGATATCATCTACTCCTGTAGGGTCATGGTGTGGTTCGTCAAACACTACATGAACTGATTCCTCGATCGTCAGCTTCCTTTTATTAAAGATTCTGAAAGCTTTGCTGACGGAGGAGTATCCTACGAATATTCCTTCATCTGATTTCTCATCAAAGGTTCTAAGTTGTTCTTTCCCATTATTCAATACATAACACCTGCATCCAAAAATGTGGAAATACGAAACTAACGGAGTTTTGTTGTTCCATACCTCATATGCTGTTTTGTTGTGGTGTTTGTTGACGATACAGCGGTATTGAGTGTAGCATGCTGTGTTGGTTGCTTCACCCCAGAAACGCTGTGGCAATTTGCTTGCGGCAATCATTGTCCTTGTTGCTTCTTTCAACGTCCTATTCTTTCGCTCGGCAACACCATTTTGTTGAGGTGTACGGGCAGCTGAGTATTCGTGCTGTATTCCATTCTCCGAACAGTATTGCTCTATAAAGCGGTTAGTAAATTCTGTACCTCTGTCGGAACGAGTGCACACGATACTCGATGCCTTTTCATTTTGCAACTTTCTCAGGAGCTCTGGCAGATTTGATGTTGTTTCCTTATTCTTGCTAAGAAAGATCGTCCAAGCATACCTGAAATAATCATCAACAACAACCATGCAGTATTTCTTACCTCCCAAACTTACTGGGTCTACAGGACCGTAGAGATCCATGTGTAGCATTTCCAACACTCTTTGGGTTGAAAGGTAGGATTTGCTCTTCAGGGTTGACTTGATTTGTTTGCCTTTCTGACATGGTCCGCAGACGCTGTCCTTCTTGAATGACACATTTGGCAAACCTCTAACCATTCCCTGTCTTGAGAGCTTGTTGATTGTCTTGAAGTTGACGTGAGACATCCTCTTGTGCCATAACCAGCTAAGATTTGTAGTGCCTTTGGCAACAAAGCATGGAATTGAGGAGCTCATAGGCTTCCAGTCAGCAATATACATATTACCTGATCTGGTTCCTGTAAGCACAACTTCCTTGGTTTGGATGTTCTTGACTCTACAGCGATCTATATAGAACTTCACCGAGAACTGTTTATCACAGAACTGGCTAATACTAAGTAGATTATACTGTAAGCCTTCAACATATGCAACATCGGTGACTTTGAATTTCCCGACAAGTAGGTTTCCTTTCCCTCTTGTTCTTCCTTTAGATTTATCACCGAAACGAACTTTTGGACAACGACCTTCTACAAAATCTGATAGCTTGCTCCTATCTCCGGTCATGTGTCGAGAGCATCCACTATCAAAGTACCAGGTATCCTCCTCGAGAATGTCCTGTAACAAAAAGATTAAGTAGATTTAGGTCCCCTTTGATTTTTGGGTCCATGATTGTTAGTTCCTCTTGGTACCCAAGTTTTCCTGGCAGCAATTGGTTTACTGTAGGACATACTCGGTACAGTGTTTTGATATCTACGGGGGGCATATCCGTAGTTGTTAAAACCATGATAATTATTATGCATGAAAAATTCAGGGTTATTATTATTAATCGATGCGAGTGCCGTCTTGGAGGTGGAGCCATTTTCTTAGGCCTAACGACTTGCCTTACGGGTCTCCGGTTGGATTCCCAATGCTTTTGTTGATCTTGAACCGGCATCTGTGTCTCGAGGATAACGGGGCTCTGTATCCAATACCTCGGCGTGTTGTGCGATGAATGCTGCGTGCGGGCCTTTGGTGGTTGGATATAGCCTCCTTCGAGCAGGCATTGGCGCTGTTGATATGCTCGGGAGCATCTTTGTTGAGTTCGCCTCACATGTTGGAACGGCTTATGATTCCATTTATGCGGAATAGGATTGCGGGGCGGAATAGCGACCTTCGGTTTTCTCAGTCTGCGAGTTCCTTCACGGGACTAGGGATTTCTTCCGATTCTGGAATGTGTTCCACACTCTTGACGAACACTGTACTAGTTTTCCCTTTGTTTGAACATGAGCTGTATCCTAAGCCACTTTTATCATGAGCATTTTGCCCAGTGCTCAGAATTTCTTCCATTCTTTTGGACAATTTCTCGAACGATTTCAGAGTGGTCTCAAGTTCAGTTTCTCGCTTTTCGAGAGTTGTGATTTTGGCTTGAAGTAGAGCCAAATCATTTGTCTTGCTCTCATTGTGAGTTTTAGCCTCACTTAGTTCATGAGCAAGTTGATGATTGCTCTCCATGAGTTTTTCGAAATCGACCTTGCTGGTTTCACAATCAAGAGACATATTTTCATAATTTATTTTCAGCAAGTCATTTTCATCTTTCAGCTCTAAATTAGTTAATTGAAGCTGTATATTCTCAGTTTTTAGAGTCTCATGGGCCTTTTGAATGTTTTTGAATTCATTCATCATGTTTTTGAAAGTATGAGATGCATTTGACGGAATAGCTGAGGTTGAACTTACCTCATCGTCGCTGTCTTCACCTTCTGGAACGTCTTTGGCCATAAAGCACATATATGCTTTATCATCGAACTCATCGTCAGATGAATCACTTTCAGTGACCACCTGAAGACATTCTGCTGATTTGGATGGTGTGGGGGAGGCTTTTGATTCTCCAATCAGGGCCTTGAGCTTGTCTTTCCAAGCACGTCTTCTTTCATCTCTCTCTTGTTGCTCGGCCTCCGGAAATCTTTGGACTTTGGGATGAGGACATTTATTTGCATAATGCCCTGGTTTCCTGCAGTTATAGCACAGGTTAGCACCACCAGATGATGTTTCGGTACTTACCTTGTGGACAGGTTTGGGCCTGTAGGGAGTCTTTCCAGACTGTTTGATGAACTTTTTGAATTTATGCATGAGAAGCACCATTTCATCTTGAGACAGGAAGTCGCCGTCACTGTCAGCATTCTTGTGACTAGGCTTCGACGAGCTGGGCATCTTTGTGTCGATTCGATACAAATGGCTAGAGCTGTGACCTTTGAAGGAGATTCTTCAGCTTTCTCTCTTCTGTCAATATCATACTCAAAAGCTTTGAGGTCAGAGAAGAGATCAAAAGTAGATATTTCATTAAGATTACAAGATACACGCATAGCTAGGGTCTTAATGTCCCATCGGGCTGGGAGAGATTTGAAAATTTTTAAGTTCTTCTCCTTTTGGGTATAAATTTTGCCCAACGCTTCAAGTTCACCAACAATACCAGTGAATCTGAGGTCAAGTTCCTCAAGTGTCTCAGTTGGTTTCATTTCAAAAGATTCAAATTGCTGAGTCAGTTTTGAAATCTTGTTTTCTTTTGAGAGCTCAGTTCCCTCACAAATCAACTTGAGTTTATCCCAGATTTTTGTGGCTGTTTTGCAGCTCTTTACCTTCGAGAACGTGCCTTTGTCAAGAGTGACAAATAACGCGTTATTAGCTATGTTGTCAAGGTTTGCTCGCTTTCTTTCATCTGTGGTCCATTGCTCGCGATCCTTCTCGAGCATCTCAGCATGGGCTTGGCCTTCAATCCTTGCGGCCATGTTCACCTTCATGATCTTGATAGGACCATCCTGTATAACAAAAATCATCTCTTCGTGCATTGCTGCAAGATGAGCCTCCATTCTAATTCTCCAGTCGTCAAATTCGTTAATAGAGAACATAGGGACTTTGTTAATCATAGAAGTATCCATGTGATAATACAGGAATGAAAGAAACTGTTTTGAAAATAAGTGATTTGGATCTGATTCGGTTAAAAATACGACTGATTATTTTTAGAATCAACCGCTCTGATACCACTTGTTGGCCACTAAGTATACTGGATACAGTTTGGAAAATAGTTTAAACAACAAACTGTATGGATTTTAAATCTGAGTGCGTAGCGGAAGTCTTGGATACAGTAGGTTGCTGTGGATTCTGAATCTAATTGTTTAGAGTATACTTAATTAATCACGGTAATTAAAACAGAAAAGCCGAATGTAAATAACACAGTAATTAAAGTGGTTCGAGGTAAACCCCTCTACGTCCACTGGTCCTCCACACAGGAGTAAAAAGTTTATTATAATTACTACGTACACAACTACGTAATTATAACAACACACACAATCAATATATCGTTCACACATATTGATATAAAGATCTTAGCTTCAACCGTTCACACAGATTGGTTTTGAGCTAATGCTTTGACTTGCTTCTTCACACACAGTTCTGAAGCTTCGTCTTCTTCAATGCAAATCCTTCACACACAGTTCCGGAGAAGCACAGATTGTTCAGTCCACACAGGGTTGTTTGTTCAAAGTATAGAACAGATGGTGAACAACAACTTTGACTTTAAGAGCTTTCAGCTGATGAAGTATTGTTCAGAATGATGAGCACTGTATATCTCTTTTGATCTGAGTTGCAGTAAGCATTGGAGATATGTTTTGCTCTGATAATGATTTCGATAGCTTGGGTTTTTGGTGACTGATCTTCAATGCCTTCATAAGATACATATAGTCTCTGAAATATATATCCGTTGAGATGTATCCGTTTGAGTGAGATTCCGTTCTAACGGGATTATGACACGATCCGGATTTAGCGGGATTTGAAGATCTCTTGACAGACAGTATTTAAATACTTTATCCTTGAGTATTTAAATACTTCTTTATTCAACGGGACTTGACTTCTGGAGATTCCGTCTTTGTCCTGTTGTGAGCTGTATGGAAGATAACTGTATTTGAGTTTCGAGACAGTTTCCATACTTGGTCTTTATCGACTTCTTCCGCATCAAGGGCTTCATAATATGCTGATTCGAGGCAGGACTTCGATACAGGATGATGCCTCAATGCTTCGATACAGTTTCCTTTACTGTATGCGGATTGGCATATATGTCAAAACCTCTTTATCAAATACCATTCGATACAGGTATTGGATATCCCGGCTGTTTCGATACAGGGTTCTTGTTTTCCCAATAGTATAGGATATTCGCCTACTCACTAACAGGAGATAGAATCCTTTCTTGGCGTACAGTAAAGACTGCTACCAGCCCGTATAGTCCGCACTTCGAGGTTGACTCAGCAATTAAGCAAATGAGTCTAACTACTCTAATGACAAACTAAACGTCACAGGCACATCTTCTACTGAACCCTCAAGTCAAAGGTCCACGTATACTATCACAACCTTTCGATTCATCATCGACTCTCCGAGAGTGAACCGTGTGACTGAATCGAGTATGAGTCGTGTTCGAGTATACTGGTCCCACCAATATACTTATAACTATGCTATCAAGACGTGCACACGTCCTAGCATCAGTTATACAAGTCTTATTAAAACTTAATGCCCTGTTAAGTTTTATCGACTTGCGAACTAGTTAAGCATTCGAGCTCTAAACACTTCTAGTGCCTATCTCCTTATATCCATAAGGAGTAGAATGTTCACTCTCAAATGCAAGGACTATTATTCTATATACCAAATCACAATGCCAGTGATATACAATAATATAGAAATAATAATTGCCTTATTAAATATTATATTCATAATTACAATACAATTGCTCTCACTCTATCATCCTCTGAGTGGCATTCGAGGGCATATTCCTAACAATCTCCCACTTGCACTCAATGCCAAAAACAATGGTATCTAATACCCATACTCTCTAGATGTCTCTCTAAGACCTTCTGAGATAGTGTCTTGGTAAGCGGATCAGCAACGTTATTTACTGTGTCTACTCTCTGCAGTGTAACATTCCCATCCCGAACCATTTCTCTAACAAAATGATATTTTCTCGCAATATGTTTGGTGTTGTGGTGAGCCCTAGTCTCCTTAGCCTGTGCAACAGCTCCGTCGTTGTCACAAAACAGGGTTACGCACTCCTTACTGCTGTGCATATCTTGAACAGATGTCCTTCCAAATCCGTTCCTAAGACTCCCCATGAGATGTGGAGAGGTAGGAAACCAAGTCTTAATCACATTAAGATTTGGGGATGCCCTGCTTATGTCAAGAAGACTAAAGTAGAGAAATTGGAAACTAGGTCTGTGAAAGGTCGTTTCATAGGATATCCAGGGGATTCCATGGGATATCTATTATACATGCACGAAGATCATAGGATCATCGTTGCTATACAAGCACACTTCCTGGAAGATCAGTTTATTTAGGAATGAGGGGCAGGTAGAAATATTTCTTTGGAAGAAATAAAAGAAACACCAAATGAGACACCTATGCAAGATATTAGAACCCAACCTTCTAAAATACAAACACAACCTCGCAAGTCTAGTAGAATTTCTCAAATACCTGAGAGGTATGGCTATCTGCATCAACAGGAAATGGGTGTCCATGAGATGACAGAAAATAGTCAAGAGAATGATCCTTCTACATACGACCAAGCGATGGTAGACGTTGACTCCACCAAATGGCAAGAAGCTATGGAAGCTGAGATAGACTCAATGTATGCTAATGAGGTCTGGACTTTAGTAGATCGTCCTAAAGGCATAGTGCCTATTGGAAACAAATGGATATATAAGAGAAAGACTGATGGAGATGGCAAGGTTGATACTTATAAGGCCAGGCTTGTGGCAAAGGGTTATTCCCAAAGAGAAGGAATCGATTACTTCGAGACCTTCTCGCCTGTAGCTATGATTAAGTCTATTCGCATGATGCTTGCTATAGCAGGCCACTTAGATTATGAAATATGGCAAATGGATGTGAAAACGGTATTCCTAAATGGTTTCTTCGAGGAGGAGATTTACATGGAACAGCCTAAGGTATTCATATCTCAAACCAATATTCATAAAGTATGCAAACTTCAGCGTGCCATTTATGGACTGAAGCAAGCTTCACGGAGTTAGAATCTTCGTTTTAACTAGACAGTCAAATAGTTTGATTTTGTCCAAAACGAAGAAGTGCCCTGTATTTACAAGAAGGTTAGTGGGAGCAAAATTGCGTTCTTAATACTATATGTAGATGACATTCTACTTATAGGAAACGACGCAGGAATGCTCAGTTCTGTGAAAGCTTGGCTTTCTAAAGAGTTCTCAATGAAAGACTTGGGAGAAGCTACCTATATTCTGGGTATTCGTCTCTACCGGGATAGAGCGAAAAGAATGTTAGGTCTTTCCCAAGCCCTCTACATAGAAAAGATCCTGAAGCGATTTAGGATGGAAGATTCTAAAAGAGGGTTTCTACCTATGCAACATGGTGCAAAACTTTCCTTAGAGATGTGTCCTCAAAGTGAGGAAGATAGAAAGGAAATGAGCAAGGTACCTTATGCTTCGGCAGTAGGTAGCCTTATGTATGTAATGATTTGAATTAGACCGGACATTGCCTGTGCTGTGAGCGTAGTAAGTCGTTTCAGTCAAATCTAGGGCAGGAACATTGGACTGCTGTAAAGAACATTCTTAAGTACCTAAGGAGGACTAAAGACTTGGTTCTTACATACGGCGGTGGAGAACTAAGAGTGATGGGTTATACAGACTCAAATTTTTCGGGGGACATGGATGCTCATATGTCCACATCAGGGTATATCTTTACGCTGAATGGTGGGGCAGTTTCTTGGAGAAGTGCCAAGCAAAGTTTGACTGCTATCTCTACATGTCAAGCCGAATATCAGGCAGCCACGGAGGCTGCAAAAGAAGATTTTTGGATAAAGAAGTTCACTGAGGAACTTCAAGTGGTTCCTAACGCAGAGAAGCCCGTGACACTGTTTTGTGACAATGACGGAGCTGTTGTACAGGCTAAGGAGCCTAGGGCTCACCACAACACCAAACATATTGCGAGAAAATATCATTTTGTTAGAGAAATGGTTCGGGATAGGAATGTTACACTACAGAGAGTAGACACAGTAAATAACGTTGCTGATCCGCTTACCAAGCCACTATCTCAGAAGGTCTTAGAGAGACATCTAGAGAGTATGGGTATTAGATACCATTGTTTTTGGCATTGAGTGCAAGTGGGAGATTGTTAGGAATATGCCCTCGAATGCCACTCAGAGGATGAGAGAGTGAGAGTAATTGTATTGTAATTATGAATATTATATTTAATAAGGCAATTATTATTTCTATATTATTGTATATCACTGGCGTTGTGATTTGGTATATAGAATAATAGTCCTTGCATTTGAGAGTGAACATTCTACTCCTTATGGAGATAAGGAGATAGGCACTAGAAGTGTTTAGAGCTCGAATGCTTAACTAGTTCGCAAGTCGATAAAACTTAACAGGAAATTAAGTTTTAATAAGACTTGTATAACTGATGCTAGGACGTGTGCACGTCTTGATAGCATAGTTATAAGTATATTGGTGGGACCAGTATACTCGAACACGACTCATACTCGATTCAGTCACACGGTATTCACTCGCGGAGAGGCGATGACGAATCGAAAGGTTGTGATAGTATACGTGGACCTTTGACTTGAGGGTTCAGTAGAAGATGTGCCTGTGACATTTAGTTTGTCATTAGAGTAGTTAGACTCATTTGCTTAATTGCTGAGTCAACCTCGAAGTGCGGACTATACGGGCAGGTAGCAGTCTTTACTGTACGCCAAGAAAGGATTCTATCTCCTGTTAGTGAGCAGGCGAATGTCCTATACGGTTAATGGCGAATAAGATCATAAGTCTTTGGCCAAAGCATTATGATATAGTCGTATTAGATACACTATTAATCAGTCGGTCTTGATTTGCATTAACACATGTATAGAGTTTAGTCAACAGTAGGGTTTGACTTTACCGTGACCCGAAGACTTGACCGGGACATCTGATGAAGGGTCTATACGTATATAGTATTCACGACATAATGGTTCTGGAATGATTTGTTCATTCGTTCTCAGTCGGGATTTACAGTGCGGCCCGCTAGGCTGGCTAAGTGTTGCCCGCACTCATTAGTTCCTCCCATTGCCGGCTGAGACGAACCTACAGAGTCGCGCAATTGGATCATTGATGGATAAATGTGAATTAATAATCTCTCTTATAATATTAGATATTAGATATCTAATTTTGATTTATCGGATAAATCAAATAGCGGTCTTATGAATTGTAAGTAGGTTACTGGGTGATTACTTTAATTCATAAATTATATTTCTTAGAGAAATATATATTTGTGTTTGATATAATTAATTAATTGGATTAATTAATTAGTCCAAACACATTAGAAATAAAACGGATTTGTTTGACGAACATCTGATACACGAGGGATTCGTTTTGACGAACATCCAATACACGAGCCGAGTAAATTCGACCCGTCTTCTTGGAAATTTCCACTATGCCATAAGTACTCATATGCAATGCTTCCTATTGTTGCATTATGCCCCATTTTCTGTTGCCTTAGGCCAGAAATTGATATATCCAACACTTTGTGGGTGTTGCATCTGATCGCGTGGCATTTGACCTCTAATCCAACACTTTTTCTTTCTAATGCAACAGAGGGAAAGTATTGCATTATATACATAGTGCAACACAAAACAAAATATATGCAACAGAAAACAGTGTTGGCTTATAGGAGAATACAGTTCAGAAAAGTGGAGCCAACAACCAACGACACGTCAGCAGAGGGGCCTTTAGCCACGTCAGCAGTGTGTCCCACTTCATCCACATCAGCAGTGGGTCCCACTTTCATCCATGTCAGCAATGGACCCTTCTGCCATGTCGAATAGGTCCATCAATAGTGGGCTCTTTTGCCACGTCAGCAGTGGGTTCCACCAGACATAATGCAACACTTCCATTCTTATATCCAACAGTAACATGGTTATTATATGCAACACTAATTTGAAAATATGCAACACTACTGAAGATAAATGCAACAATAACTGAAAGATAAATGCAACATTTTAAATAAAAATTTCGTAATAACAATTTCATACGTACATCATTCCATACAAATAAAATACCGTACCAAATACCAACATCCCAACAAACAATGCAGACTAAAGACCAACACCCCAACAAACAGTCGATGCAAAATACCAACTCCAACTACTATCCAACAAGTCTTATACTTACAATTCGACACGCAACACCATAACTAGAGTCTAATTTAAGACCAAATTACCAAGTCTAATTCAAGAGTACCAAGTGACCAAAGTTCTAAATACTAGACATAATTAAATATCTCGATTTCTCCGTAGAAGTGCCACCTTGTGTCAGATGAAGACCCATCGCCTGCCTGTCAAAATATCACATACTTTACAAATTAGCCATTAAAATAAAGAAAGAAAGAAAGAAAGAAAGATAATGACCGTACAAACTATCATTTCAATCCGTATGGATTCCATCTATTTATATTTTATCCCTTCAAGCACTTATCCAGAATAAACCTTGAAGGGCATTCCCACAACTTTTAAGATAGATTTACAGTGAAAAACAAAAGATCATTCCACATATACCTGAAAATGGGCATCTGGGACGATGGTCTCACGAAGTATTAAAAATACCCACTAAAGTGAAATGTGTACATACACTCCCGCCATGCGAGGCTGGAACAATATCTCCCCTGTCTGAAACTGTTCGTTTGAAATTGAAAACCAAGTGTCCGATGGGACTGCAAAAGATGCTTCTGTATCTTTAGATAATTCAGCTTCATATTCAAGAGCAACATTAGCATAGGTTCTGCAAGTCCAAAAAACAAATAAAAATGGCAGTGAACATGATATTGAATGCTGCCAAGAATCTAAACATCGTAGAAAGAAAAAAAAATGTAGAACAACAATTAGCAACGGAAGGCATGCCACCCAACCTATGATACTCTACCAGCTCTTGGTAGACATCAAGACTAACCATAAAAGATGTAGGTTACACTACCTCTTTCAATGTGCGGACAGTATAAATAGAATCGAACTGTATATTGTTCTGTGGGTGCACGACGATGAGAGCGGTGTTTGAAATCTGAAAAACTACCGTTCAAGCTGTAAAGGAGAGAAAGAAATAAACGAAAGATAAACGCCACAACCAAAAATGTGTAGAAATAAAATTTAATGTTTTCAGAAACGAGCAGGAAATTGAATGATTAAGATAGAAAACTGAAGGAAAAATAGAAAAAGAAGAGGAAAGGAAAAGAAAAAGAAAAAAATCCTAATACCTCTGCTCCTGGCGTTGCTATCGCCAATCTAATCGGTGTGTCCTTCTCGAATCTTAAGAAAATGAATCAGGCAATCAAAATTCTTCTGTAATCGAGTGGAACCTTTAAGAGATGAATCAATAGTTTCGAAATGTCATATTTCTCCGCAAATTTGGAAACAGAAAGTCATGGACGAACATGAATATATCAGTATTGAGAAAGCCTTTGAATTGAAAATAATGGCAGATAAATGGAACAAAAGCAACATAGAAAGGAGTGCTGGATAGGTCAAGAGCCAAACCATCAACAAAAGCCTTGCCATTCTTATTCTATTCCCGAGAAGAAGAAATCCAATTATTAGGGAACTGGCTACTGTCAGCCCCAACTTCCATCGTCTTTTCAATTACCGATAAAAAATAAACCATTATGTAAATTAATTATATAGGTCAAAAGAACATCTTACCATTAACTCGTCCTGATTTTTTGCCCCAGCAAAAATGAAACAACCATTCAACAGGAAACCGGAGGCTGTCCGCATCAACTCTAACATCAATGTTTGTAACCTAAAAGTACCATCTCCAGTAACAGCCATGTGGATTACAATTTGCAAGCATAATGAACCCAAAGACATGAAGCTAGTAAATAACATATATACATAATTATCACCTCATTAATGCACCTTAGCAAGGTTGCACATCTTTCCTTGGACACGCTGGAAGCAATTTGCAGCGGATGGATTCTTGCCTGTAAAATCACAACATAATTGCTACATTGAATTATATATAACGATTGTTTGACCTTTATCTTGAAGACATCGAATTCTAGTGTGCGTGTGAAACTCGATTGTGAAACAGGTGGGTACAAATAGAAGTTCCGAATGGCAACAAATTGATAACTTTAGCACCAATGAGCAAATGCAAAACCATGACATGTTTTGGTTCGTCATGGGCACTGCCACAAACACTTTTGAATCAGAAAAATCTAGAATATTTTAAAGCAACATTATATTTTTATTTTAGGCAAAGGAAATAGTAAATGGATAAATACAGATTACTAACTTGATATAGCACTTCATCGGCCATCCAGTTACCAATGCCTGACATAAAACTCTGGACAGATGAACAAAAACCTAAGGAGTTAAAACTCCAGCCTGAAGGAAACGCTAACACGTCTCATACAACTCCATATTAGAAACCCACGCTCAACTGACATGTCAGTTAAATTAAAGTGTCATACTAAGAACTCATTAACAACTTCAAAGAAATTTATGCATTCACATATTTCATCTCTATGAGATACACTCTAGACATAGATCAACAACGCTGTAACGATGCATGACATGCAAGCAAAATTTTCGATCAAACAAGCCCTTTCACCAATATGCATTGAGAAGTAAAATTTGTCAACAATATTAGAAACTCACCCTCGCATACTGGTTAGTGTAATTGCATTGTCAGTCATGAAGTTGTTCTGCATTAGTGTAATTTGACAGGTTAATTCTTTTTCCTCAAGTGTAGTGGTTTCTTGAGCTTCCGTGAAACTAGATTCAAAAGATTAGTTAAAATCTATGGCCAAGAAGACACAAAGTAAAGCACAAATCTTCCAGAATTACATTTTACAAAGACAAAACGGGAAAAAAAAGAGAGAAGTAGAAAAAAAGGGCCCAGAATTATGTGCAATGCCAAATATTTGAAACGTACCAACAGGTCCTACTTGCACAAACAGTTCCCACGGTATCTCTTCACTTGCCTGCAAGCATATAAAATTTAAGATTGCTATTATATAATAATTCCAAAAACTAAACGCAAAAGTGTAATTTTAGAGCCTCCATTCTGATTAGTATATCATGAAAAATGAAAGCCATTTGCACCAGGAACGTTTCACATTAGAGGTGAACGATCAGAGGTGTCCTCTAATCACCACGATGAGACTGGTCCCTCTTTTGGTAGACTCAACTATGAATATGAATGAAGAAATAAATGCCGGGCTCTTTCTTTTACTGATAACCCCAAGAAGTTTCTTAATGACGATACTTTCTTTTTCGTCGCGAGCTTGTTCCTTTGAGTGTGTATTCAATTGGATGAATAACACAGCTCAAGAATCTAATCTCTGCACAAATTTCATAAAGAAATACAAATTTGATAAGAGGAGAAAGTAAAAAAAATTACAAGTGAATAAGAAAGCACAACATTCATAACGAAATACAAAAATGATAAGAGGAGAAAGTAAAAAATTACAAGTGAATAATGAAACCATAAAACCTAAGATCAAATCCCAGAAGTTGTAAAACATATATGAAAAATAGTAAATGGTAAAACCCTAGAACCTAAAACATAGAAGAAACTCACAATACAGAGGCAGAAATAAATAACGGAGATGAAGAAACCGAGCTCCAAATATAATACGAAAAAGAACACCATAATAATCGATCGAGGAACACCTGTAATATAGATGTGTAGGTAATCGTGGAGCTTCCGACAGTGGTTGGTGGCGGCGGATGGTGGCAGCACTGAGCGATAAGAGGGAGAAGTGAGAGGCATCCGTAAAATCAGAATAGAGGAAGAAGGGAATAAGAAAGAGGCATAGTAAAAAGGAAAAAAAACAAAGGAAATGTGATGACAATGATGAACTGGATTTGACGAGCAATTGACACATTTTTGAAGCAGACATGGGAAGCAAATATGTTGAGGAGAAGGGCCACCGAAGTCAGTAGAAAATAAAAAGCGTTGGTAGAGTAATCCGTTTTCGACCAAAGGACATTCACTCTTTTAGAATAGTTGTTAGGATAGGATATATAAGTAGAAAAATGCATTATTATTTTCCAATTTTTTATAATATTAATATAAATAAATTTTAATTTACATTTCTAATTATATTTTAAAGAGTTGAATGTATAAATTCAATTGTCTATTTTAATTTTAAATTATAATTTCAAAATAAAAATATATGTATTCATATAAATTTATTAATTTTAATCCGAAAATTTTTTTGAGTAAAAAACTATATGTGCTCTTATAAAAAATCCGTTATAACATTATTAAACAAATTTAAATAATTTATTTTGTTTTAGTGTAAAATTTAAATTTGATGATATTTTTTTTGAAAATATTTAAATTATTTTTCATAATTATTAAGATGATTTAGTCTATTGCAACACTTTTAAGTTCACGTATAATCCAACACTTTAGGATGGTATTGCATTAATGTCTTTTGCAACAGTGCATTCAGGTATAGTGCAACACTAATTGAGTAGTATTGCAAAAGACCAAAGATCAGAAGGTTATTGCAATACTTTTCCTTGCAACACTGGAAATATGCGTTGCATATGAGCACTTATGGCGTAGTGTTCCCTTAGGGCCGCCCCCCTCCCTCTCTTGTCTCTTTTATACTTATTTTATGTCACTAGGTGACATACGTGAGGTGTATTTGATACCCTCAATCATGTGTTAAAGGGAGACTTTCATTTTTTTATAAATAAAAGTCTTTAGAAAAGAGAGAGAACTTCTTCTTCCTTGAACTCAAAATCACGAATTAGAGAGAGAGAGAGAGTAAGGTTGATACTGTTCGGGCTGGCCAACCATATTGATCTTGTTCGTTACGTTTCGTTATCATTCTAGCATAATGATATGGATGTTATCAGCCACGTGCCGCATGTGATTCGTTGCAGGTCATCAGCAACAGTTAGCATGTGTTTTGCGTTTTGTTATCGTTCTGATTTTTATTGTCGGAGATTGTTTTGCGCCGATCATTTTGTGTTTTAAGTTTTGGGGACGAAACTTCTTTTAAGGAGGGTAGAATGTAATACCCGAGATCCTTATTCCAGATTCGTTGAGTTTTTTGGGTTTTATCGGATTGTTATTGTCCTCATCGTTGGAATTTGGTGCCATGTTTATGTGTGCCTTGTTGGGACATGTATTTGGAAGCGTTTCGGATTACTATGCGGGTTTTTGTGTTTTTGTGGTGTAGCGCACGCTAACGCTTGTGGCGTAGCGCGCTATCAGTGTGGTTAGCGCACGCTACTGGATGTGTAGCGCACGCTAACTGGAAGTCCAGAGACAGTACAGGAGCCACTAGACTGGGACTGGAGTCTCGTTAGCGCACGCTAAGGTTGGTAGCTAGCGCACACTATCGACTGATTAGCGCACGCTACTTCTTCTTTCTAGCGCACGCTACCTGGTAGGTGCAGATCTGTCCAGGAGCTACTGGACTGGATCCCTGACTCATTAGCGCATGTTACGCTCATGGGGCTAGCGCATGCTAACAGTGTTACATGCGGACAGTTCTGGGCGTTGACCCCATTAGCGCGCGCTAATACTGTATTGTTAGCGCACGCTAATAACTGTCCAGTATAAATATTGGACAGCAGGCTTTCTTTCCCCATTTTCTACCTTTTTCTCTCATTTTCGTTCCCAGCCGTCGGGAGTGAGCTCATGAGGCGATTTTGAGCGATCTTCTTCATCAAGCTTCATTTTGGAACGGATTTGTAGGTGTTTAACAACATCTAATCATCTTCTTGATCTAAATCAAGGTAATCTCTTCTTAGAATCCTAGTTCTTGAATTTGGGGGGTTTCTCCTTAGTTCTTCGATTTAATCCGAGGATGATGAATCGATGATGAAATTCTTGTTGTCTTGGCCATGATCTTCGGATTTTTGAACTCATTCATGATTTTATATCACTCGGAACATAGTTCTTGATTTGTAGCCATTCTAGTTTTGAACGCTTCCATTGCCGCATCCTTATGCCACTTATAATGATGCCATTCTGGCCAAGTACCAAGACCTTACATAAGACATAACTCACACCGAGAATGGAAGCGTTATGATATTCCGGACATATCATAATTATCGAAACAACAACGTGCCATAATCATCACAAAACAACCTCCCGAGCTATACTGGCCCTGTACCTCTCAAGCAAGATACACACCCCAGAGACACCTCGTCAGGCCTTCCCTGGTGTATAGCCCAACCGAGTGATCTGTAGGGATACGCAGCCTACCGGACCCCAGGGGACCCTCACTGGTTTTACTCGGCTCACACAATCTCAAAAACCGCATGGCACAAATCACAATCATCAAAACCGCATTCTCCCGAAGTACAAAAAACGTAATTCAAGGTACTTGTTAGAAATGGCCGATATATCCGACACATACTCACAACCAAAACTACACAACAACATATGCTCATCAATAGACCCACACATTTACACACATATATTCTTCTTTTAAGAAGACATAACCTTAAGTCCACTTTTGACACAATCACGCACAACAGTACCACACGCAAGGAAGATATTTCCATGAACAAGACTAACACACATTTTCAAAACAACACATTCGTTCAGAAATACACAAGTAGATTTAGAAGGAAACCTTTATCGAGAACATACAGATCCTTTTTAACATTCATTAAACATTCGTATTTCACATAAAATCATTTATCAACAATTGTGCTTACGAAGTACGAAACGTATGGGCAAGATACTTGCCTCGAATCCGCGAGCGAACAAATACGACGAATCACAAGGCCTCGATACCACGAACCACCGGACAACGAATGGATGAGGTTGGGCAGCCCTAGGACTTCCAAAACCGACCAAGAACTCGACAACTCCACGAGAACTATGAAAATAACACTAACACGAATCAATAACACTAAACGGAATCCGAATCGATCCTAAAAACAACAAGGATCTAAGTGTGTCTCCAACAAATCAAGAACTATGTTCCGAGTGATATAAAATCATGAATGAGTTCAAAAATCCGAAGACCATGGCCAAGACAACAAGAATTTCATCATCGATTCATCATCCTCGGATTAAATCGAAGAACAAAGGAGAAACCCCCAAAATTCAAGAACTAGGATTCTAAGAAGAGATTACCTTGATTTAGATCAAGAAGATGATTAGATGTTGTTAAACACCTACAAATCCGTTCCAAAATGAAGCTTCATGAAGAAGATCGCTCAAAATCGCCTCATGAGCTCACTCCCGACGGCTGGGAACGAAAAGGAGAGAAAAAGGTAGGAAATGGGGAAAGAAAGCCTGCTGTCCAATATTTATACTGGACAGTTATTAGCGTGCGCTAACAATACAGTATTAGCGCGCGCTAATGGGGTCAACGCCCAGAACTGTCCGCATGTAACACTGTTAGCATGCGCTAGCCCCATGAGCGTAACGTGCGCTAATGAGTCAGGGATCCAGTCCAGTAGCTCCTGGACAGATCTGCACCTACCAGGTAGCGTGCGCTAGAAAGAAGAAGTAGCGTGCGCTAATCAGTCGATAGCGTGCGCTAGCTACCAACCTTAGCGTGCGCTAACGAGACTCCAGTCCCAGTCTAGTGGCTCCTGGACTATCTCTGGACTTCCAGTTAGCGTGCGCTACACATCCGGTAGCGTGCGCTAACCACAACTCAGTAGCGCGCGCTACGCCACAAGCGTTAGCGTGCGCTACACCACAAAAACACAAAAACCCGCATAGTAATCCGAAATGCTTCCAAATACATGTCCCAACAAGGCACACATAAACATGGCACCAAATTCCAACGATGAGGACAATAACAATCCGATAAAACCCCAAAAACTCAACAAATCTGGAACAAGGATCTCGGGTATTACATTCTGCCCCCCTTAAAAGAAGTTTCGTCCCCGAAACTTAAAACACAAAATGATCGGCGCAAAACAATCTCCGACAATAAAAATCAGAACGATAACAAAACGCAAAACACATGCTAACTGT
The DNA here is from genome assembly GCA_033398695.1 of Orobanche coerulescens. Lineage (NCBI taxonomy): Eukaryota > Viridiplantae > Streptophyta > Magnoliopsida > Lamiales > Orobanchaceae > Orobanche > Orobanche coerulescens. The sequence continues at coordinate 189,595,472 of CM065802.1, read as the reverse complement.
TCCTCATGACCTGCAACGAATCACATGCGGCACGTGGCTGATAACATCCATATAATTATGCTAGAATGATAACGAAACGTAACGAACAAGATCAATATGGTTGGCCAGACCGAACAGTATCAACCTTACTCTCTCTCTCTCTAATTCGTGATTTTGAGTTCAAGGAAGAAGAAGAAGTTCTCTCTCTTTTCTAAAGACTTTTATTTATAAAAAATGAAAGTCTCCCTTTAACACATGATTGAGGGTATCAAATACACCTCACATATGTCACCTAGTGACATAAAATAAGTATAAAAGAGGCAAGAGAGGGAGGGGGCAGCCCTAAGGGATATTTCCAAGAAGACAGGTCGAATTTACTCGGCTCGTGTATTGGATGTTCGTCAAAACGAATCCCTCGTGTACCGGATGTTCGTCAAACGAATCCGTTTTATTTCCAATGCATTTGGACTAATTAATTTATCCAATTAATTAATTATATCAAACACAAATATATATTTCTCTAAGAAATATAATTTATGAATTAAAGTAATCACCCAGTAACCTACTCACAATTCATAAGACCGCTATTTGATTTATCCGATAAATCAAAATTAGATATCTAATATCTAATATTATAAGAGAGATTATTAATTCACATTTATCCATCAATGATCCTATTGCGCGACTCCGTAGGTTCGTCTCAGCCGGCATTGGGAGGAACCAATGAGTGCGGGCAACACTTAGCCAGCCTAGCGGGCCGCATCAGAACCCCGATCGAGAACGAATGAACAAATCATTCCAGAACCATTATGTTGTGAATACTATATACGTATAGACCCTTCATCAGATGTCCCGGTCAAGTCTTCGGGTCACGGTAAAGTCAAACCCTACTGTTGACTAAACTCTATACATGTGTTAATGCAAATCAAGACCGACTGATTAATAGTGTATCTAATACGACTATATCATAATGCTTTGGCCAAAGACTTATGATCTTATTCGCCATTAACCGTATAGGACATTCGCCTGCTCACTAACAGGAGATAGAATCCTTTCTTGGTGTACAGTAAAGACTGCTACCTGCCTGTATAGTCCGCACTTCGTGGTTGACTCGGCAATTAAGCAAATGAGTCTAACTACTCTAATGACAAACTAAACGTCACATGCACATCTTGTACTGAACCTTCAAGTCAAAGGTCCACGTATACTATCACAACCTTTCGATTCGTTATCGACTCTCCGAGAGTGAATACCGTGTGACTGAATCGAGTATGAGTCGGGTTCGAGTTTACTGGTCCCACCAATATACTTATAACTATGCTATCAAGACGTGCACACGTCCTAGCATCAGTTATACAAGTCTTATTAAAACTTAATGTCCTGTTAAGTTTTATCGACTTGCGAACTAGTTAAGCATTCGAGCTCTAAACACTTCTAGTGCCTATCTCCTTATCTCCATAAGGAGTAGAATGTTCACTCTCAAATGCAAGGACTATTATTCTATATACCAAATCACAATGCTAGTGATATACAATAATATAGAAATAATAATTGCCTTATTAAATATAATATTCATAATTATAATACAATTGCTCTCACTCTCTCATCCTCTGAGTGGCATTCGAGGGCATATTCCTAACAATCTCCCACTTGCACTCAATGCCATAAACAATAGTATATAATACCCATACTCTCTAGATGTCTCTCTAAGACCTTCTGAGATAGTGGCTGGGTAAGCGGATCAGCAACGTTATTTACTGTGTCTACTCTCTGCAGTGTAACATTCCTATCCCGAACCATTTCTCTAACAAAATGATATTTTCTCGCAATATGTTTGGTGTTGTGGTGAGCCCTAGGCTCCTTAGCCTGTACAACAGCTCCGTCGTTGTCATAAAACAGTGCCACGGGCTTCTCTGCGTTAGGAACCACTTGAAGTTCCTCAGTGAACTTCTTTATCTAGAAAGCTTCTTTAGCAGCCTCCGTGGCTGCCTGATATTCGGCTTGACATATAGAGATAGCATTCGAACTTTGCTTGGCAATTCTCCAACAAACTGCCCCACCATTCAGCGTAAAGATATACCCTGATGTGGACATCTGAGCATCCATGTCCCCCGAAAAATCTGAGTCTGTATAACCCATCACTTTTAGTTCTCCACCGCCGTATGTAAGAACCATGTCTTTAGTCCTCCTTAGGTACTAAAGAATGTTCTTTACAGCAGTCCAATGTTCCTGCCCTGGATTTGACTGAAACCGACTTACTACGCTCACAGCATAGGCAATGTCCGGTCTAGTGCAAATCATTACATACATAAGGCTACCTACTGCTGAAGCATAAGGTACCTTGGTCATTTCCTTTCTATCTTCCTCACTTTGAGGACACATCTCTAAGGAAAGTTTTGCACCATGTTGCATAGGTAGAAACCCTCTTTTAGAATCTTCCATCCTAAATCACTTCAGGATCTATTCTATGTAGAGGGCTTGGGAAAGACCTAACATTCTTTTCTCTCTATCCCGGTAAAGACGAATACCCAGAATATAGGTAGCTTCTCCCAAGTATTTCATTGAGAACTCTTTAGAAAGCCAAGCTTTCATAGAACTAAGCATTCCTATAATCATATAGGACATTCGCCTGCTCACAAATAGGAGAGAGAATCCTTTGTTGGTGTACAGTAGAGACTGCTACCTGCCCGTATAGTCGGCACTTCGTGGTTGACTCAGCAATTAAGCAAATGAGTCTAACTACTCTAATGACAAACTAAACGTCACATGCACATCTTCTACTGAACCCTCAAGTCAAATGTCCACGTATACTATCACAACCTTTCGATTCGTCATCGACTCTCTGAGAGTGAATACCGTGTGACTGAATCGAGTATGAGTCGTGTTCGAGTATACTGGTCCCACCAATATACTTATAACTATGCTATCAAGACGTGCACACGTCCTAGCATCAGTTATACAAGTCTTATTAAAACTTAATGTCCTGTTAAGTTTTATCGACTTGCGAACTAGTTAAGCATTCGAGCTCTAAACACTTCTAGTGCCTATCTCCTTATCTCCATAAGGAGTAGAACGTTCACTCTCAAATGCAAGGACTATTATTCTATATACCAAATCACAATGCCAGTGATATACAATAATATAGAAATAATAATTGCCTTATTAAATATAATATTCATAATTACAATACAATTGCTCTCACTCTCTCATCCTCTGAGTGGCATTCGAGGGCATATTTCTAACAATCTCCCACTTGCACTCAATGCCAAAAACAATGGTATCTAATACCCATACTCTCTAGATGTCTCTCTAAGACCTTCTGAGATAGTGGCTTGGTAAGCGGATCAGCAACGTTATTTACTGTGTCTACTCTCTGCAGTGTAACATTCCCATCCTGAACCATTTCTCTAACAAAATGATATTTTCTCGCAATATGTTTGGTGTTGTAGTGAGCCCTAGGCTCCTTAGCCTGTGCAACAGCTCCGTCGTTGTCACAAAACAGGGTTACGCACTCCTTACTGCTGTGCATATCTTGAACCGATGTCCTTCCAAATCCGTTCCTAAGACTCCCCATGAGATGTGGAGAGGTAGGAAACCAAGTCTTAATCACATTAGGATTTGTGGATGCCCTGCTTATGTCAAGAAGACTAAAGTAGAGAAATTGAAAACTAGGTCTGTGAAAGGTCGTTTCATAGGATATCCAGGGGATTCCATGGGATATCTATTCTACATGCACGAAGATCATAGGATCATCGTTGCTATACAAGCACACTTCCTGGAAGATCAATTTATTCAGGAAGGAGGGGCAGGTAGAAATATTTCTTTGGAATAAATAAAAGAAACACCAAATGAGACACCTATGCAAGATATTAGAACCCAAGCTTCTGAAATACAAACACAACCTCGCAAGTCTAGTAGAATTTCTCAAATACCTGAGATGTATGGCTATCTGCATCAAGAGGAAATGGGTGTCCATGAGATGACAGAAAGTAGTCAAGAGAATGATCCTTCTACATACGATCAAGCGATGGTAGACGTTGACTCCACCAAGTGGCAAGAAGATATGGAAGCTGAGATAGACTCAATGCATGCTAATGAGGTCTGGACTTTAGTAGATTGTCCTAAAGGCATAGTGCCTATCGGAAACAAATGGATCTATAAGAGAAAGACTGATGGATGGCAAGGTTGATACCTATAAGGCCAGACTTGCGGCAAAGGGTTATTCCCAAAGAGAAGGAATCGATTACTTCGAGACCTTCTCGCCTGTAGCTATGATTAAGTCTATTCGCATGATGCTTGCTATAGCAGCCCACTTAGATTATGAAATATGGCAAATGGATGTGAAAACGGCATTCCTAAATGGATTCCTCGAGGAGGAGATTTACATGGAACAGCCTAAGGGATTCATATCTCAAACCAATATTCATAAAGTATGCAAACTTCAGCGTGCCATTTATGGACTGAAGCAAGCTTCATGAAGTTGGAATCTTCGTTTTAACGAGACAGCCAAAGAGTTTGATTTTGTCCAAAACGAAGAAGAGCCCTGTATTTACAAGAAGGTTAGTGGGAGCAAAATTGCGTTCTTAATACTATATGTAGATGACATTCTACTTATGGGAAACGACGTAGGAATGCTCAGTTCTGTGAAAGCTTGGCTTTCTAAAGAGTTCTCAATGAAAGACTAGGGAGAAGCTACCTATATTCTGGGTATTCGTCTCTACCGGGATAGAGCGAAAAGAATGTTAGGTCTTTCGCAAGCCCTCTACATAGAAAAGATCCTAAAGCGATTTAGGATGGAAGATTCTAAAATAGGGTTTCTACCTATGCAACATGGTGCAAAACTTTCCTCAGAGATGTGTCCTCAAAGTGAGGAAGATAGAAAGGAAATGAGCAAGGTACCTTATGCTTCGGCAGTAGGTAGCCTTATGTATGTAATGATTTGCACTAGACCGGACATTGCCTGTGCTGTGAGCGTAGTAAGTCGGTTTCAGTCAAATCCAGGCAGAACATTGATCGTCAGAAAGAACATTCTTAAGTACCTAAAGAGGACTAAAGACTTGGTTCTTACATACGGCGGTGGAGAACTAAGAGTGATGGGTTATACAGACTCAGATTTTTCGGGGGACATGGATGCTCATATGTCCACATCAGGGTATATCTTTACGCTGAATGGTGGGGCAGTTTCTTGGAGAAGTGCCAAGCAAAGTTTGACTGCTATCTCTACATGTCAAGTCGAATATCGTGCAACACGGAGGTCGCTAAAGAAGCTTTTTGGATAAAGAAGTTCACTGAGGAACTTCAAGTGGTTCCTAACGCAGAGAAGCCCGTGACACTGTTTTGTGACAACGACGGAGCTGTTGTACAGGCTAAGGAGTCTAGGGCTCACCACAACACCAAACATATTGCGAGAAAATATCATTTTGTTAGATAAATGGTTCGGGATAGGAATGTTACACTACAGAGAGTAGACACAGTAAATAACATTGCTGATCCGCTTACCAAGCCACTATCTCAGAAGGTCTTAGAGAGACATCTAGAGAGTATGGGTATTAGATACCATTGTTTTTGGCATTGAGTGCAAGTGGGAGATTGTTAGGAATATGCCCTCGAATGCCACTCAGAGGATGAGAGAGTGAGAGCAATTGTATTGTAATTATGAATATTATATTTAATAAGGCAATTATTATTTCTATATTATTGTATATCACTGGCATTGTGATATGGTATATAGAATAATAGTCCTTGCATTTGAGAGTGAACATTCTACTCCTTATGGAGATAAGGAGATAGGCACTAGAAGTGTTTAGAGCTCAAATGCTTAACTAGTTCGCAAGTCGATAAAACTTAACAGGACATTAAGTTTTAATAAGACTTGTATAACTGATGCTAGGACGTGTGCACGTCTTGATAGCATAGTTATAAGTATATTGGTGGGACCAGTATACTCGAACACGACTCATACTCGATTCAGTCACACGGTATTCACTCGCGGAGAGTCGATGACGAATCGAAAGGTTGTGATAGTATACGTGGACCTTTGACTTGAGGGTTCAGTAGAAGATGTGCCTGTGACATTTAGTTTGTCATTAGAGTAGTTAGACTCATTTGCTTAATTGCTGAGTCGACCTCGAAGTGTGGACTATACGGGCAAGTAGCAGTCTTTACTGTACGCCAAGAAAGAATTCTATCTCCTGTTAGTGAGCAGGCGAATGTCCTATACGGTTAATGGCGAATAAGATCATAAGTCTTTGGCCAAAGCATTATGATATAGTCGTATTAGATACACTATTAATCAGTCGGTCTTGATTTGATGTATAGAGTTTAGTCAACAGTAGGGTTTGACTTTACCGTGACCCGAAGACTTGACCGGGACATCTGATGAAGGGTCTATACGTATATAGTATTCACGACATAATGGTTCTGGAATGATTTGTTCATTCGTTCTCAGTCGGGGTTTACAGTGCGGCCCGCTAGGCTGGCTAAGTGTTGCCCGCACTCATTAGTTCCTCCCAATGCCTGCTGAGACGAACCTACAGAGTCGCGCAATAGGATCATTGATGGATAAATGTGAATTAATAATCTCTCTTATAATATTAGATATTAGATATCTAATTTTGATTTATCGGATAAATCAAATAGCGGTCTTATGAATTGTAAGTAGGTTACTGGGTGATTACTTTAATTCATAAATTATATTTCTTAGAGAAATATATATTTGTGTTTGATATAATTAATTAATTGGATTAATTAATTAGTCCAAACACATTGGAAATAAAACGGATTTGTTTGACGAACATCCGATACACGAGGGATTCGTTTTGACGAACATCCAATACACGAGCCGAGTAAATTCGACCCGTCTTCTTGGAAATTTCCACTATGATATAAGTGCTCATATGCAATGCTTCCTATTGTTGCATTATGCCCCATTTTTTGTTGCCTTAGGCCAGAAATTGATATATCCAACACTTTGTGGGTGTTGCATCTGATCGCGTGGCATTTGACCTCTAATCCAACACTTTTCCTTTCTAATGCAACAGAGGGAAAGTATTGCATTATATACATAGTGCAACACAAAACAAAATATATGCAACAGAAAACAGTGTTGGCTTAGAGGAGAATACAGTTCAGAAAAGTGGAGCCAACAACCAACGACACGTCAGCAGAGGGGCCTTTAGCCACGTCAGCAGTGTGTCCCACTTCATCCACATCAGCAGTGGGTCCCACTTTCATCCATGTCAGCAATGGACCCTTCTGCCATGTCAGCAATAGGTCCATCAATAGTGGGCTCTTTTGCCACGTCAGCAGTGGGTTCCACCAGACATAATGCAACACTTCCATTCTTATATCCAACAGTAACATGGTTATTATATGCAACACTAATTTGAAAATATGCAACACTACTGAAGATAAATGCAACAATAACTGAAAGATAAATGCAACATTTTAAATAAAAATTTCGTAATAACAATTTCATACGTACATCATTCCATACAAATAAAATACCGTACCAAATACCAACATCCCAACAAACAGTCGGTACTAAATACCAACACCCCAACAAACAGTCGATGCAAAATACCAACTCCAACTACTATCCAACAAGTCTTATACTTACAATTCGACACGCAACACCATAACTAGAGTCTAATTTAAGACCAAATTACCAAGTCTAATTCAAGAGTACCAAGTGACCAAAGTTCTAAATACTAGACATAATTAAATATCTCGATTTCTCCGTAGAAGTGCCACCTTGTGTCAGATGAAGACCCATCGCCTGCCTGTCAAAATATCACATACTTTACAAATTAGCCATTAAAATAAAGAAAGAAAGAAAGAAAGATAATGACCGTACAAACTATCATTTCAATCCGTATGGATTCCATCTATTTATATTTTATCCCTTCAAGCACTTATCCAGAATAAACCTTGAAGGGCATTCCCACAACTTTTAAGATAGATTTACAGTGAAAAACAAAAGATCATTCCACATATACCTGAAAATGGGCATCTGGGACGATGGTCTCACGAAGTATTAAAAATACCCACTAAAGTGAAATGTGTACATACACTCCCGCCATGCGAGGCTGGAACAATATCTCCCCTGTCTGAAACTGTTCGTTTGAAATTGAAAACCAAGTGTCCGATGGGACTGCAAAAGATGCTTCTGTATCTTTAGACAATTCAGCTTCATATTCAAGAGCAACATTAGCATAGGTTCTGCAAGTCCAAAAAACAAATAAAAATGGCAGTGAACATGATATTGAATGCTGCCAAGAATCTAAACATCGTAGAAAGAAAAAAAAATGTAGAACAACAATTAGCAACGGAAGGCATGCCACCCAACCTATGATACTCTACCAGCTCTTGGTAGACATCAAGACTAACCATAAAAGATGTAGGTTACACTACCTCTTTCAATGTGCGGACAGTATAAAGAGAATCGAACTGTATATTGTTCTGCGGGTGCACGACGATGAGAGCGGTGTTTGAAATCTGAAAAACTACCGTTCAAGCTGTAAAGGAGAGAAAAAAATAAACGAAAGATAAACGCCACAACCAAAAATGTGTAGAAATAAAATTTAATGTTTTCAGAAACGAGCAGGAAATTGAATGATTAAGATAGAAAACTGAAGGAAAAATAGAAAAAGAAGAGGAAAGGAAAAGAAAAAGAAAAAAATCCTAATACCTCTGCTCCTGGCGTTGCTATCGCCAATCTAATCGGTGTGTCCTTCTCGAATCTTAAGAAAATGAATCAGGCAATCAAAATTCTTCTGTAATCGAGTGGAACCTTTAAGAGATGAATCAATAGTTTCGAAATGTCATATTTCTCCGCAAATTTGGAAACAGAAAGTCATGGACGAACATGAATATATCAGTATTGAGAAAGCCTTTGAATTGAAAATAATGGCAGATAAATGGAACAAAAGCAACATAGAAAGGAGTGCTGGATAGGTCAAGAGCCAAACCATCAACAAAAGCCTTGCCATTCTTATTCTATTCCCGAGAAGAAGAAATCCAATTATTAGGGGAACCGCTCTTTGTCATTTGACTTCCATCGTCTTTTCAATTACCGATAAAAAATAAACCATTATGTAAATTAATTATATAGGTCAAAAGAACATCTTACCATTAACTCGTCCTGATTTTTTGCCCCATCAAAAATGAAACAACCATTCAACAGGAAACCGGAGGCTGTCCGCATCAACTCTAACATCAATGTTTGTAACCTAAAAGTACCATCTCCAGTAACAGCCATGTGGATTACAATTTGCAAGCATAATGAACCCAAAGACATGAAGCTAGTAAATAACATCTATACATAATTATCACCTCATTAATGCACCTTAGCAAGGTTGCACATCTTTCCTTGGACACGCTGGAAGCAATTTGCAGCGGATGGATTCTTGCCTGTAAAATCACAACATAATTGCTACATTGAATTATATATAACGATTGTTTGACCTTTATCTTGAAGACATCGAATTCTAGTGTGCGTGTGAAACTCGAGTGTGAAACAGATGGGTACAAATAGAAGTTCCGAATGGCAACAAATTGATAACTTTAGCACCAATGAGCAAATGCAAAACCATGACATGTTTTGGTTCGTCATGGGCACTGCCACAAACACTTTTGAATCAGAAAAATCTGGAATATTTTAAAGCAACATTATATTTTTATTTTAGGCAAAGGAAATAGTAAATGGATAAATACAGATTACTAACTTGATATAGCACTTCATCGGCCATCCAGTTACCAATGCCTGACATAAAAATCTGGACAGATGAACAAAAACCTAAGGAGTTAAAACTCCAGCCTGAAGGAAATGCTAACACGTCTCATACAACTCCATATTAGAAACCCACGCTCAACTGACATGTCAGTTAAATTAAAGTGTCATACTAAGAACTCATTAACAACTTCAAAGAAATTTATGCATTCACATATTTCATCTCTATGAGATACACTCTAGACATAGATCAACAACGCTGTAACGATGCATGACATGCAAGCAAAATTTTCGATCAAACAAGCCCTTTCACCAATATGCATTGAGAAGTAAAATTTGTCAACAATATTATAAACTCACCCTCGCATACTGGTTAGTGTAATTGCATTGTCAGTCATGAAGTTGTTCTGCATTAGTGTAATTTGACAGGTTAATTCTTTTTCCTCAAGTGTAGTGGTTTCTTGAGCTTCCGTGAAACTAGATTCAAAAGATTAGTTAAAATCTATGGCCAAGAAGACACAAAGTAAAGCACAAATCTTCCAGAATTACATTTTACAAAGACAAAACGGGAAAAAAAAAGAGAGAAGTAGACAAAAAAAGGGCCTGATTATGTGCAATGCCAAATATTTGAAACGTACCAACAGGTCCTGCTTGCACAAACAGTTCCCACGGTATCTCTTCACTTGCCTGCAAGCATATAAAATTTAAGATTGCTATTATATAATAATTCCAAAAACTAAACGCAAAAGTGTAATTTTAGAGCCTCCATTCTGATTAGTATATCATGAAAAATGAAAGCCATTTGCACCAGGAACGTTTCACATTAGAGGTGAATGATCAGAGGTGTCCTCTAATCACCAAGATGAGACTGGTCCCTCTTTTGGTAGACTCGGCTATGAATATGAATGAAGAAATAAATGCCGGGCTCTTTCTTTTACTGATAACCCCAAGAAGTTTCTTAATGACGATACTTTCTTTTTCGTCGCGAGCATGTTCCTTTGAGTGTGTATTCAATTGGATGAATAACACAGCTCAAGAATCTAATCTCTGCACAACATTCATAAAGAAATACAAATTTGATAAGAGGAGAAAGTAAAAAAAAATTACAAGTGAATAAGAAAGCACAACATTCATAACGAAATACAAAAATGTTAAGAGGAGAAAGTAAAAAATTACAAGTGAATAATGAAACCATAAAACCTAAGCTCAAATCCCAGAAGTTGTAAAACATATATGAAAAATAGTAAATGGTAAAACCCTAGAACCTAAAACATAGAAGAAACTCACAATACAGAGGCAGAAATAAATAACGGAGATGAAGAAACCGAGCTCCAAATATAATACGAAAAAGAACACCATAATAATCGATCGAGGAACACTTGTAATATAGATGTGTAGGTAATCGTGGAGCTTCCGACAGTGGTTGGTGGCGGCGGATGGTGGCAGCACTGAGCGATAAGAGGGAGAAGTGAGAGGCATCCGTAAAATCAGAATAGAGGAAGAAGGGAATAAGAAAGAGGCATAGTAAAAAGGAAAAAAAACAAAGGAAATGTGATGACAATGATGAACTGGATTTGACGAGCAATTGACACATTTTTGAAGCAGACATGGGAAGCAAATATGTTGAGGAGAAGGGCCACCGAAGTCAGTAGAAAATAAAAACCGTTGGTGGAGTAATCCGTTTTCGACCAAAGAACATTCACTCTTTTAGAATAGTTGTTAGGATAGGATATATAAGTAGAAAAATGCATTATTATTTTCCAATTTTTTATAATATTAATATAAATAAATTTTAATTTACATTTCTAATTATATTTTAAAGAGTTGAATGAATAAATTCAATTGTCTATTTTAATTTTAAATTATAATTTAAAAATAAAAATATATGTATTCATATAAATTTATTAATTTTAATCCGAAAAATTTTTTGAGTAAAAAACTATATGTGCTCTTATAAAAAATCCGTTATAAAATTATTACACAAATTTAAATAATTTATTTTGTTTTAGTGTCAAAATTTAAATTTGATGATATTTTTTTTGAAAATATTTAAATAATTTTTCATAATTATTAAGATGATTTAGTCTATTGGAAAACTTTTAAGTCCACCTATAATCCAACACTTTAGGATGGTGTTGCATTAATGTCTTTTGCAACAGTGCATTCAGGTATAGTGCAACACTAATTGAGTAGTATTGCAAAAGACCAAAGATCAGAAGGTTATTGCAATACTTTTCCTTGCAACACTGGAAATATGCGTTGCATATGAGCACTTATGGCGTAGTGTTCCCTTAGGGCCGCCCCCCTCCCTCTCTTGTCTCTTTTATACTTATTTTATGTCACTAGGTGACATACGTGAGGTGTATTTGATACCCTCAATCATGTGTTAAAGGGAGACTTTCATTTTTTTATAAATAAAAGTCTTTAGAAAAGAGAGAGAACTTCTTCTTCTTCCTTGAACTCAAAATCACGAATTAGAGAGAGAGAGAGTAAGGTTGATACTGTTCGGGCTGGACAACCATATTGATCTTGTTCGTTACGTTTCGTTATCATTCTAGCATAATGATATGGATGTTATCAGCCACGTGCCGCATGTGATTCGTTGCAGGTCATCAGCAACAGTTAGCATATGTTTTGCGTTTTGTTATCGTTCTGATTTTTATTGTCGGAGATTGTTTTGCGCCGATCATTTTGTGTTTTAAGTTTCGGGGACGAAACTTCTTTTAAGGGGGGTAGAATGTAATACCCGAGATCCTTATTCCAGATTCGTTGAGTTTTTGGGGTTTTATCGGATTGTTATTGTCCTCATCGTTGGAATTTGGTGCCATGTTTATGTGTGCCTTGTTGGGACATGTATTTGGAAGCGTTTCGGATTACTATGCGGGTTTTTGTGTTTTTGTGGTGTAGAGCACGCTAACGCTTGTGGCGTAGCGCGCGCTACTGTGTTGTGGTTAGCGCACGCTACTGGATGTGTAGCGCACGCTAACTGGAAGTCCAGAGACAGTACAGGAGCCACTAGACTGGGACTGGAGTCTCGTTAGCGCACGCTAAGGTTGGTAGCTAGCGCACACTATCGACTGATTAGCGCACGCTACTTCTTCTTTCTAGCGCACGCTACCTGGTAGGTGCAGATCCGAGAGCTACCGATCGATCTCGACTCATTAGCGCACGTTACGCTCATGGGGCTAGCGCATGCTAACAGTGTTACATGCGGACGATTCAGGCATTGACCCCATTAGCGCGCGCTAATATCATATTGTTAGCGCACGCTAATAAGCATCGATATAAATATTGGACAGCAGGCTTTCTTTCCCCATTTCCTACCTTTTTCTCTCATTTTCGTTCCCAGCCGTCGGGAGTGAGCTCATGAGGCGATTTTGAGCGATCTTCTTCATCAAGCTTCATTTTGGAACGGATTTGTAGGTGTTTAACAACATCTAATCATCTTCTTGATCTAAATCAAGGTAATCTCTTCTTAGAATCCTAGTTCTTGAATTTTGGGGGTTTCTCCTTAGTTCTTCGATTTAATCCGAGGATGATGAATCGATGATGAAATTCTTGTTGTCTTGGCCATGATCTTCGGATTTTTGAACTCATTCATGATTTTATATCACTCGGAACATAGTTCTTGATTTGTAGCCATTCTAGTTTTGAACGCTTCCATTGCCGCATCCTTATGCCACTTATAATGATGTCATTCTAGCCAAGTACCAAGACCTTACATAAGACATAACTCACACCGACAATGGAAGCGTTGTGATATTCCGGACATATCATAATTATCGAAACAACAACGTGCCATAATCATCACAAAACAACCTCCCGAGCTATACTGGCCCTGTACCTCTCAAGCAAGATACACACCCCAGAGACACCTCGTCAGGCCCTCCCTGGTGTATAGCCCAACCGAGTGATCTGTAGGGATACGCAGCCTACCGGACCCCAGGGGACCCTCACTGGTTTTACTCGGCTCACACAATCTCAAAAACCGCATGGCACAAATCATAATCATCAAAACCGCATTCTCCCGAAGTACATCAAACGTAATTCAAGGTACTTGTTAGAAATGGCCGATATATCCGACACATACTCACAACCAAAACTACATAACAACATATGCTCATCAATAGACCCACACATCCACACACATATATTCTTCTTTTAAGAAGACATAACCTTAAGTCCACTTTTGACACAATCACGCACAACAGTACCACACGCAAGGAAGATATTTCCATGAACAAGACTAACACACATTTTCAAAACAACACATTCGTTCAGAAATACACAAGTAGATTTAGAAGGAAACCTTTATCGAGAACATACCGATCCTTTTTAACATTCATTAAACATTCGTATTTCACATAAAATCATTTATCAACAATTGTGCTTACGAAGTACGAAACGTATGGGCAAGATACTTGCCTCGAATCCGCGAGCGAACAAATACGACGAATCACAAGGCCTCGATACCACGAACCACCGGACAACGAACGGATGAGGTTGGGCAGCCCTAGGACTTCCAAAACCGACCAAGAACTCGACAACTCCACGAGAACTATGAAAATAACACTAACACGAATCAATAACACTAAACGGAATCCGAATCGATCCTAAAAACAACAAGGATCTAAGTGTGTCTCCACGAAATCAAGAACTATGTTCCGAGTGATATAAAATCATGAATGAGTTCAAAAATCCGAAGACCATGGCCAAGACAACAAGAATTTCATCATCGATTCATCATCCTCGGATTAAATCGAAGAACTAAGGAGAAACCCCCAAAATTCAAAAACTAGGATTCTAAGAAGAGATTACCTTGATTTAGATCAAGAAGATGATTAGATGTTGTTAAACACCTACAAATCCGTTCCAAAATGAAGCTTCATGAAGAAGATCGCTCAAAATCGCCTCATGAGCTCACTCCCGACGGCTGGGAACGAAAAGGAGAGAAAAAGGTAGGAAATGGGGAAAGAAAGCCTGCTGTCCAATATTTATACTGGACAGTTATTAGCGTGCGCTAACAATACAGTATTAGCGCGCGCTAATGGGGTCAACGCCTAGAAATGTCCGCATGTAACACTGTTAGCATGCGCTAGCCCCATGAGCGTAACGTGCGCTAATGAGTCAGGGATCCAGTCCAGTAGCTCCTGGACAGATCTGCACCTACCAGGTAGCGTGCGCTAGAAAGAAGAAGTAGCGTGCGCTAATCAGTCGATAGCGTGCGCTAGCTACCAACCTTAGCGTGCGCTAACGAGACTCCAGTCCCAGTCTAGTGGCTCCTGGACTGTCTCTGGACTTCCAGTTAGCGTGCGCTACATATCCGGTAGCGTGCGCTAATCACAACTCAGTAGCGCGCGCTACGCCACAAGCGTTAGCGTGCGCTACACCACAAAAACAAAAAAACCCGCATAGTAATCCGAAACGCTTCCAAATACATGTCCCAACAAGGCACACATAAACATGGCACCAAATTCCAACGATGAGGACAATAACAATCCGATAAAACCCCAAAAACTCAACAAATCTGGAACAAGGATCTCGGGTATTACATTCTACCCCCCTTAAAAGAAGTTTCGTCCCCGAAACTTAAAACACAAAATGATCGGCGCAAAACAATCTCCGACAATAAAAATCAGAACGATAACAAAACGCAAAACACATGCTAACTGTTCCTCATGACCTGCAACGAATCACATGCGGCACGTGGCTGATAACATCCATATCATTATGCTAGAATGATAACGAAACGTAACGAACAAGATCAATATGGTTGGCCAGCCCGAACAGTATCAACCTTACTCTCTCTCTCTCTAATTCGTGATTTTGAGTTCAAGGAAGAAGAAGAAGTTCTCTCTCTTTTCTAAAGACTTTTATTTATAAAAAATGAAAGTATCCCTTTAACACATGATTGAGGGTATCAAATACACCTCACATATGTCACCTAGTGACATAAAATAAGTATAAAAGAGACAAGAGAGGGAGGGGGCAGCCCTAAGGGATATTTCCAAGAAGACAGGTCGAATTTACTCGGCTCGTGTATTGGATGTTCGTCAAAACGAATCCCTCGTGTACCGGATGTTCGTCAAACGAATCCGTTTTATTTCCAATGCGTTTGGACTAATTAATTTATCCAATTAATTAATTATATCAAACACAAATATATATTTCTCTAAGAAATATAATTTATGAATTAAAGTAATCACCCAGTAACCTACTCACAATTCATAAGGCCGCTATTTGATTTATCCGATAAATCAAAATTAGATATCTAATATCTAATATTATAAGAGAGATTATTAATTCACATTTATCCATCAATGATCCTATTGCGCGACTCCGTAGGTTCGTCTCAGCCGACATTGGGAGGAACCAATGAGTGCGGGCAACACTTAGCCAGCCTAGCGGGCCGCACTGTAAACCCCGACTGAGAACGAATGAACGAATCATTCCAGAACCATTATGTCGTGAATACTATATACGTATAGACCCTTCATCAGATGTCCCGGTCAAGTCTTCGGGTCACGGTAAAGTCAAACCCTACTGTTGACTAAACTCTATACATGTGTTAATGCAAATCAAGACCGACTGATTAATAGTGTATCTAATACGACTATATCAGAATGCTTTGGCCAAAGACTTATGATCTTATTCGCCATTAACCGTATAGGACATTCGCCTGCTCACTAACAGGAGATAGAATCCTTTCTTGGTGTACAGTAAAGACTGCTACATGCCCGTATAGTCCACACTTCGTGGTTGACTCAGCAATTAAGCAAATGAGTCTAACTACTCTAATGACAAACTAAACGTCACATGCACATCTTCTACTGAACCCTCAAGTCAAAGGTCCACGTATACTATCACAACCTTTCGATTCGTCATCGACTCTCCGAGAGTGAATACCGTGTGACTGAATCGAGTATGAGTCGTGTTCGAGTATACTGGTCCCACCAATATACTTATAACTATGCTATCAAGACGTGCACACGTCCTAGCATCAGTTATACAAGTCTTATTAAAACTTAATGTCCTGTTAAGTTTTATCGACTTGCGAACTAGTTAAGCATTCGAGCTCTAAACACTTCTAGTGCCTATCTCCTTATCTCCATAAGGAGTAGAATGTTCACTCTCAAATGCAAGGACTATTATTCTATATACCAAATCACAATGCTAGTGATATACAATAATATAGAAATAATAATTGTCTTATTAAATATAATATTCATAATTATAATACAATTGCTCTCACTCTCTCATCTTCTGAGTGGCATTCGAGGGCATATTCCTAACAATATCCCACTTACACTCAATGCCATAAACAATAGTATATAATACCCATACTCTCTAGATGTCTCTCTAAGACCTTCTGAGATAGTTGCTGGGTAAGCGGATCAGCAACGTTATTTACTGTGTCTACTCTCTGCAGTGTAACATTCCCATCCCGAACCATTTCTCTAACAAAATGATATTTTCTCGCAATATGTTTGGTGTTGTGGTGAGCCCTAGGCTCCTTAGCACAATGTAGCCGTCGTTGTCATAAAACAGCTGCCACGGGCTTCTGCGTTAGGAACCACTTGAAGTTCCTCGGTGAACTTCTTTATCTAAAAGCTTCTTTAGCAACCTCCGTGGCTGCCCTGATATTCGGCTTGACATGTAGAGATAGCAATAACTTTGCTTGGCACTTCTCTAAGAAATCGCCCCACCATTCAGCGTAAAGATATACCCTGATGTGGACATCTGAGCATCCATGTCCCCCAAAAAATCTGAGTCTGTATAACCCATCACTCTTAGTTCTCCACCGCCGTATGTAAGAACCAAGTCTTTAGTCCTCCTTAGGTACTAAAGAATGTTCTTTACAGCACAATGTTCTCGCCTGGATTTGATCGAAACCGACTTACTACGCTCACAAAGATAGGCAATGTCCGGTCTAGTGCAAATCATTACATACATAAGGCTACCTACTGCTGAAGCATAAGGTACCTTGGTCATTTCCTTTCTATCTTCCTCACTTTGAGGACACATCTCTAAGGAAAGTTTTGCACCATGTTGCATAGGTAGAAACCCTCTTTTAGAATCTTCCATCCTAAATCACTTCAGGATCTTTTCTATGTAGAGGGCTTGGGAAAGACCTAACATTCTTTTCTCTCTATCCCGGTAAAGATGAATACCCAGAATATAGGTAGCTTCTCCCAAGTCTTTCATTGAGAACTCTTTAGAAAGCCAAGCTTTCACAGAACTAAGCATTCATACGTCATTTTCCATAAGTAGAATGTCATCTACATATAGTATTAAGAACGCAATTTTTCTCCCACTAACCTTCTTATAAATACAGGGCTCTTCTTCGTTTTGGACAAAATCAAACTCTTTGACTGTCTCGTTAAAACGAAGATTCCAACTCCGTGAAGCTTGCTTCAGTCCATAAATGGCACGCTGAAGTTTGCATATTTTATGAATATTGGTTTGAGATATGAATCCCTTAGGCTGTTCCATGTAAATCTCCTCCTCGAGGAATCCATTTAGGAATGCCGTTTTCACATCCATTTGCCATATTTCATAATCTAAGTGGGCTGCTATAGCAAGCATCATGCGAATAGACTTAATCATAGCTACAGGCGAGAAGGTCTCGAAGTAATCGATTCCTTCTCTTTGGGAATAACACTTTGCCACAAGCCTGGCCTTATAGGTATCAACCTTGCCATCTCCATCAGTCTTTCTCTTATAGATCCATTTGTTTCCAATAGGCACTATGCCTTTAGGATGATCTACTAAAGTCCAGACCTGATTAGCATGCATTGAGTCTATCTCAGCTTCCATAGCTTCTTGCCACTTGGTGGAGTCAACGTCTACCATCGCTTGGTCGTATGTAGAAGGATCATTCTCTTGACTACTTTCTGTCATCTCATGGACACCCATTTCCTCTTGATGCAGATAGCCATACCTCACAGGTATTTGAGAAATTCTACTAGACTTGCGAGGTTGTGTTTGTATTTCAGAAGGTTGGGTTCTAATATCTTGCATAGGTGTCTCATTTGGTGTTTCTTTTATTTCTTCCAAAGAAATATTTCTACCTGCCCCTCCTTCCTGAATAAACTGATCTTCCAGGAAGTGTACTTATATAGCAATGATGATCCTATGATCTTCGTGCATGTAGAATAGATATCCCATGGAATCCCCTGGATATCCTATAAAACGACCTTTCACAGACATAGTTTCCAATTTCTCTACTTTAGTCTTCTTGACATAAGCAGGGCATCCCCAAATCCTAATGTGATTAAGACTTGGTTTCCTACCTCTCCACATCTCATGGGGAGTCTTAGGAACGGATTTGGAAGGACATCTGTTCAAGATATGCATAGCAGTAAGGAGCGCGTAACCCCACAGATAAATCGATAGATCAGTATAGTTAAGCATGGAGCGAACCATGTCCAACAAGGTTCGGTAATCAACTTTTTCCTCCCTTTGGAGGATGTTTTAAAACAAATATATACGTGTCTCTCCAAAAACATGTAAAGTTCTAAAATATCATATTGATGAATTTTTCTTTGCGTAAGCACACCAAGACTATTATTCTTGTAAAAACGACTTATATCAGGATGTGTGTATATATACATATACGTTGGCACCACTTTTATCCTAGCATCATACGAAGATCAAACAACATAGGCCACATAATCACAAATCACCTTTAAACTTCACCTCATAACACAAAATCATACAAGCTCGTATATCACAAGGCACAATATAGTAGGGAGACTTACATCCACAGGTCGCACGAAGATGATGGCTGCACCTCGATACTAATCACGGCCGACATCACAGACGACGCGTCGCGACACGACTTAGACAGACACAATCTGACAGAACAAGACACGACAATACCCGACTGGACCCGACAGCCTAGGTTTCCGCAACCTAAGATCCAATACCATAAATGTAACACCCCCGAAATCAAACCGGGAATATTACACGCCGCAGACCCTCTACGTGAGGATCCACCTGGCTAGACATCGAAACCACACAATAAATTACATACCGACATGATAAAATACCAAATCCGTAAACCAACTTGGTCTTTCGTCATTAACATACAAGTAAAAAAAATACACATTTCTATCTCAACTCATACCCATCCAAGGGTAAAATACACTCACAAATAAAAAGTACGACAGCAGAAAAGACCATACACGTACTCCGACTAACTGCACCCAAAACTGGCCTTCATGTGATTAGTATCATTTGCCTTCCATCATCCTTCGCGCCGATCCTGTGTTTTGCTCCCAAACCTGCATGTACCTGGATGCACAAACAGACATCCACCCCCCGAATACTCGGGGGTTAGCAAAACTCCACTGTTTTGCTAGTACAAGTATAAAGTGCAAATACGAGCCATACAAAACACATTCCGAGAATACAACAAAAGACTTCCCGAGATATTTGATAATTAAAATAGTTCAAGTCTTGAAAGTAGAAACCAAAACAAGAAAGCACTTTGAAAACATTTTCAAATCTCGGGAGTTTTCGAAAACATTTTGCGATAATAAAGTTCTTAATTCTTCACAAGCCTCTTAGGGTCACCGCCCCAAAGTTCATTTTCCAAAAATGCAAAACCGATTAACAAAACACGGGGTTCACAACCCAATTCATTCCAGTCACAAAACACAGGGTCCACGACCCAACCATTTCGATCACCAACACAGGGTCCACGACCCGTTCATTCACTTCAATTCACTTCCAAAAATACATTACACATAACACATTATTTTTATGCCATTTTAGCCAAACACCAAGACTCGATATATAATGTCTCTCGACTCCGAGCAACAAGCATTGTGATACTCCGGACATATCACAATTAATCAACAGTACAAACATTCTGGCAATTCTCGCGACCCGGTCCGGCCCTCAAGCCACCAAGTCCCTGTGTGCCCCGTCGAGCAATCCCCAGGTGAGAATGCCCACTCGAAGTAACTCTCGCGACCCGGTCTAGCCGCTAAGCCACCAGGTCCCCGTGTGACCCCGTTGAGTCAATCCCCGAGTGAGAGTACCCGATAAAAACCTTACAACTCTCATAAATTCACATTTCCAAAACCGCAATCCTCAAGAGTCAATCACAATATATATAGTCGAGGTATTTTGCTAAAATGGCCATATTGTCCAACACATACTCACGACCCAAAATTAATACTATCCACAAAGAAACACACCATCTAAACAGCGCCAATCGACACAACCAATATCACACAAGTTCACATATTCACACACATCCGCATGACTCCACACAAAATCTTAACAAAATAATTGAATTTTAACTTACCAACAACAAAATCACACATAATGGCATCAGTCGAAGATAAGGTGATCCTATACTTGACATCAATACGCATAGTCAATTAAGCACATTAATTCACGAACACAAGAATCCTCTTTTAATAAAACCATGATTATAGATATACCGATTCTTTAGAAAAATGGTTGTAAACAATTCATTTAGCACGTATCGTTAATTTTCAACCATCATATTCACAAAACACGTAATGTATGGGCAAGATACTTGCCTCAGTAGTTGATACCGGACACTCCGACGAACGTGTCTCAACCGGAAAACTTCGAATGCCCACAACTCTCCGGCGGACACGACGGTAACACCATCGATCGAAAAACGGCGAACGGAAGGGTTTCGGCTCGAGTTCTTCGCAAGGAACCTGACCCCAACATCATACCATGAATAAATTGACGATCGAACGATGAAGAATAATCGTATAACGCCCGAATCCCCTTTGTGACATTTTATCGAACACTTTCAAGGTGTCGATTAGAAACTCAATAAAACGATGAATCCTCGGCAATCCAACCATGGAAAAACAAGGGATTCGATATAAGACAACTTAATAATCATCAATCCATCACTATTCTAAGTTATAACGAATCAAACGGACGAAATCAACAAAATCCCCAATTTTTCCCAAAACTAGGATTTTAGAAAAACTAACCTTGATTCGCTGGATTGAAGGATGTTATAGGGTGATTATTCGATGATATGAGCTCCCAAACTTCGTGGATTAGTTGTATAATAACATGCCTTCATCACCTCCAAGAGTCCAGCCGCAGACAGGAAGGGAAAGAAATGAAAAACGGGTGAAAATATGACTGCTCGGTCATATTTATACTGGTGCAGCCTAGCGTGCGCTAACGGGCGGTCATGGTCGAGAATGTTCGGCCGGGGTCCGCCATCATGCGCTGAACACGTGTGCTGTCGGCCCGGGCCACAATCCAGAGACTTCCTGGCTCGGCCAGGTAGCGTGCGCAGCCTTCCGGCCGTAGCGTGCGCAGTGTCCGGCAGTAGCGTGCTGTCACGGGGTTGGGTTTTGAGCACTCGAAAGCTCTTCGGACCCGTGAGGCACTAGACTAGAATTGCCTCGATCTAGCTAGTAAGCCTAATTCACTCGGTTGCTAAGTGTGTAAGAAGGGGTTTAACACTTGGGAGTTGAGAGTAAAACACTTCACTATTACACAAACACTTTACAATACAAGAATGTTGAGTCTTTGAGGGTTGGAAGCAACTGAGCCAACCTCAAGCCTATTTATACAACTCCTAAGAACCTAGAACCTTCTACTCCACCTCCTCATTTAGAGGTTTCTAGACCTATCTACAACATTACAATTCTAGAACCTAAGTCTAGAATCATCCACACAAGTCTACATACACAAGGCTTACAAACACATTCTAGAGTATTCTACTAAGTACAATCTAGAATGCTCCATAATCTTCAAGTACTACATCCTTCTAGGAGGGTCCTAGAAGGTTCTTCCATCATCCGGGCGCCCTGGCCCGTCTCTGTCCGTCTCGGCCCGCATCGGCCCATCCCAGCCCGCACTGGCCCGTCTCGGCCCGACCACCTGGGCCCGTCTCTGTAATGTTCTAGACTCTTCCCGAACAACCTGGACCAAGCCGGTCTGCTTCTAGCTGCTTCCGGTCGAGTCTTCCCTGCTGAGTGACTCCTCAGCTTTTCAATGTCCACTGCCCCCACAAGGCTTTTTCCGTCTAAGCCTATTATAGGGGGGAGGGTCTCTCTCGCACCTCGCGCGCGCGCGCCCGCGCACGCCGGCCGCGCCCGGCATCCCACGCCCGTGTCCGGCCGCCCAGCTCGAGTCCTGTTCCCAGACTCAGCCTTGTCCCGTCGTGCCTTGTCCCACACGACTGCTGCTCGTCCGGCCTTGCCCGCGCTGCCGGACAGTCCCGAACATGTCCAGTCCAGAATGCCCCTTGAGTGATCCGCTTCCCACAGCGGTGTCCATGCTGCCACGGCTTACTCGCGTGATTCTCCTTCCGATCACGCCGTCCTGAAGGCTGACTCTTCACTTGCAGCCCGATGCCATCCTTGGCGTCCTGCTCGTGCCGGTCCCTCGGCACTCAGGCGACTGTCACGCACACTGCCTCGTCTGCCGATCGCCGGCCGTGACATTCTCCCCCGCCCATTTCGTCGACGTCCTCGGCGACGTGGCGGCCCCTCGATGAACCGAACTGCTCCAAGGTGGTAACTTGGCTCATCCTCAAGCTTCCTCACATACTTGAGTGCCCACATAGATTGTCTCGAAGGCTCTGTAGTCAAGTGTATTTCCTGCAACTTGGCTTGATCACATAGTACAACGCCCTCTTATGCGGAACAACGCCAACATTATTCCTCCTCAGGAAGTCCATACCCAGTATTATGTCCCGATCATCCATGCTCGTCACCTTGAAGTGCACGCGTGGTTCCCACGTGCCAATCTTTAGTCGCACCCCATTGGCGACCCCTGTAACTCGAACGGGTGGTGCATTATTCGACTTCATCCAGCCCCATCCCTCGATGACCTGAAGCCCCAACCTCTGTGATTCAGCCTCGTCAATGTAGTTGTAATCGGCCCCTGTGTCGACCAACGCCTTGACGGGTTTCCCATTGATCAGCCCCGTCGCATACAACAAGTTCCCCTCAAGCGGTGCTCCGTCCCGCGATACCATCCCTATGGCTGAGTTCAACACCTGAAGCGCCATCGATGTTCCATCACCCTCGGCATCGTCCCGTGCCTTGGTGTACTCCATGGCGGCTACCCTCGGAAACTTCGAGCATTGCCTCGTCGAATGCTCCGTGCTCCAGCAAATCTCACATTTCTTTTTCTTCGGACACGCTGCTACGAGATGGTCTGCACTCCCGCACCCATGGCAAGTCCGAGTCCACTCCCGACCGCTTCTCCTTGGGCTCGCCATCCTCGCGCCCTATCCGCACTCGGTACGACTTGTCCTGCGTACTCAATGCCGCCCTCGTCCCTCCCGACTTCCGGCTCTCCTACCGGGTTTCAACTCGATCACTGCTCGCTATTGCACCGCCTCGGACACGTTCTGTGCCTTGGCCCTCTGCACTTCCAACTTTGCCCACGGTTTTAGCCCATCCACGAACGCGAACAAAGCTTCCTGCTCACTAAGGCTAGGCAACTCCAGCACGATCTCCTGGAACTCCTTCACATAGTCATTGATTGCCTTGCTGTGTGTCAACTCCTTCAACCTAGCCCGGACCTCAAACTCAACATTCTCCGGGTAAAACTGCCGCTTGAACTCGGCCTTGAAATCCTCCCATGTCTCCATCCGACATGTACCACGCGCGATCTCTATTTTGCGCCTTCTCCACCATAGCAGCGCCACATCTGCTAAGAAGAATGGAGCCGTCTGCAACTTGGTCACATCATCTGCTATCCCCGATGCACCAAAGTAACGCTCCATGTTCCACAGGAAGTCATCCACTTCCCTACCATTCTGCGATCCTTGGAAGGAACACGGCCGGGGGATGTCGATTTGATGGGGTGCCGCACCCCGCTGGTCCCTGCCGTGGGCCATCGCCCGCTCGTACAACGCTGTCCTTCCTTCGATGGTCTCGATCCTCCCTACGATCTCCTCTCGAAAGGCTGCGATCGTCGACCGAACCTCCTTCCTGACAGCCTCAAGGATCTCTTCACACAAATCGCGTCGCAACGCGTTAAGGGTGCCCGTCACCCAATTCTCAAGCTCCTCCAACGACTAGCTCATCTCCGTCACCTGGTTGGCCACGTTGCTCCACGCCTCTAGAGCATCTGCGTGCTTGCCCATGGTTTCCTCCAGCTGAGCCACTCATGCTTCCATGGCAACACCTCTTTCCACGGACTTGTCCCTAGACCCTTTCGTGGACTTGTCCTTCTCCTGGCCGGGTTGAACTTTGGTGACGCTAGACATAGTCTCCATCGGTCCTCCATGCACAAAACCTCTCAGCAACGTCTCAATGCGGAAGTTCCTTGAACCACTAGCGTGGCTCTGATACCACTTGTCACGGGGTTGGGTTTTCAGCACTCGAAAGCTCTTCGGACCCATGCGACACTAGACTAGAATTGCCTCAATCTAGCTAATAAGCCTAACTCACTCGGTTTCTAAGTGTGTAAGAAGGGGTTTAACACTTGGGAGTTGAGAGTAAAACACTTCACTATTACACAAACACTTTACAATACAAGAATGTTGAGTCTTTGAAGGTTGGAAGCAAATGAGCCAACCTCAAGCCTATTTATACAACTCCTAAGAACCTAGAACCTTCTACTACACCTCCTCATTTGGAGGGTTCTAGACCTATCTACAACATTACAATTCTAGAACCTATGTCTAGAATCATCCACACAAGTCTACATACACAAGGCTTACAAACACATTCTAGAGTATTCTACTAAGTACAATCTAGAATGCTCCACAATCTTCAAGTACTACATCCTTCTAGGAGGGTCCTAGAAGGTTCTTCCATTATCCGGGCGCCCCGGCCCGTCTCTGTCCGTCCCGGCCCGTCTCTGTCCGTCCCGGCCCGCATGTAACCTGAAAATATCGTGGGTGTTACAATATTGTTAATCTTGCTTGTGTCCGATTGCGGAGGCCATTCTAGTGAGTACTCTGAGTATATGGTTTATAGTCCTTTGCATTGGAAGTCGGATATTACTTCTGAGTGTGAGAGTTATATTCGTTCACTCCGAGAGGGCCCGACGGGGTCGAGGAGGGATTCGCGTATTGTCGGATCCACGGTTAACCATGAGTATTTTTAGCTTTGTGGCTTGATGCATTTTTGTGATATGTCCGGAGTATCACGATGTTTTGACTTGCCATAATGCTTGGGATGTAATACATATTTATCAGAGTTGCTTGGACTAGAATGGCTTATAGATGATGTGTTATGTGTAATTGGTCCTCAGTTGTGAATTGATGTATGGATATAGTTTTTGTGATTATTTTCCAATCAAAAACTCTCGGGATTCAGAGTTGTTTTCAAAGTGCTTACTTGTTCAATTCTACTTTCAAGACTTGAACTATTTTAACTAAATGAAACATCTCGGAAAGTCTTTCTAAATTAATCAAGTTATTGTATTCCCAGAATATGATATGTATGGCTTGTATTTATATTTTATACTTGCACTAGCAAAACAGTGGAGTTTTGCTAACCCCCGAGTATTCGGGGGGTGGATGTCTGTATTGCGTCCAGGTAATTGCAGGTTGCTGGGGAGCGAATCACAGGATCGGTACGAAGTATGATGGAATACGACGATACTAATCACATGAAGACCAGTCGTTGAGTATTTTGGTAGAGTCTTGTTGTTTGTCTCTCTGTTGTATTGTTCTCCCATTTTATGGGATGTTGATGTGTTCCAACCCCTGTGCGGGTATGAATTATGAGAATCGGTTATGTATGTTTGATATGTTGTGTTGTGGCAAAGACCATATTGGTCTAGTGGTACTTTAGCGTGTTGGCATGTATGGTTTATCGTGTTTTTCTGTATTTAGCCTGGTAGATCCTCACCGAGAGGGTCTGCGGCGCTGTAATATTCCCAATCGGTTTGGGGGTGTTACAGAATATGGTATCAGAGCTTAGGTTAAGGAAACCTAGGTTGTCGGGTTGAGTCGTGTGTTATCGGGTCTTGTCTTGTCAGATTTTGTCTGACTGAGTCGTGTCGCGATGCGTCGTCTGAGATGTCAGTCGTGATTAGTATCAAGGTGCAGCCATCATCTTCGTGCGATCTATGGATGTAAGTCTCCCCTTTATATGTTGTGTCTCGTGTCACACGAGCTTGTGTGATTTTTGTATTATGATGTGGAGTTAAATGTGAATCGTGAATATGTACTCCATGATTGTTGATTCTTGCATTGTATTGGAATGAAGAGTGGTGCCGATGTGTGTATATATATATATATATATATCCTTGTATAAATCATTTTTACAGTAGTAATGTTTTGGTGTGGAGTTTATCGACGTGATATTTTGAAACTTTAAATGCTTTGGGAAGTCACGTAAATTCATTATAAAACATCCTTCTAGAGAGGAAAAAGTTTGATTTCCTATGATGACCTTGAGACAGAAAATTTTTAAAAACTCAAATGAGGTCTATCAAAAATTTACTTGAAACGTGATTTCCGCTTTTAACTTTTCGCTTATGAATTTCGGTTAGTAGGTATGTAGTAATGATGTTACTATAATTTCGACTATAATGCTTGGAGTCGTGATTAAAGGGGTGGTGGGACGCTTAGTCATTCGATATGCACTCATTGAGATAGTTTTCTTGACCGAGAGGGGGGAATTCGGTGTTGAATGTTAATTATCTTCTGATGGTTATTTGCGTCATGTTATAATTATGTGAACTGTTGGCGTTTGGATTTGTACGTTGTTGTTTATTTGTAACCTTCGATTTTCGTATGGTTTGGCATATGTTCATAACGTGTTGCTGAATTGGAGCAATTAACGCACGCCAAGTGTGCAGCTAGCGCGCGCTAATATGACATGGCTAGCGCATGCTAAGTCTCTATTTTTAGCCCGCCAATTAGTCTGGTCATAATCTTTGGTACTGCATTTTGGCCGTTAGGTCTAAATTTTGCGATTGTTAGACCGATCATTTGTGACAATATTCTATGTGTGTTGTCCAATGACAACAATTATGGCTAAAATGCTCCTGGGGTCCCTTAACTTAATTTCAGATAACGATTTAGTCCTTTATTTCTTTTTTGTCCCAACTAAATCCTTTATCTTTTTAATTTTAAGCAAATTTAGCCTTTTCCGTTGGTCTCCGTTAACTGTTGCCCAGGTGGCTGTTAAGTTGCCTACGTGGCTATAAACATACCTGCGTGGAAAATTATTAACCTATGTGTCAAATCCCTAACCTATCATCCGTTTCTCATTTTTGGCTAATCATTTTCCAGACAAAAATTTTATTTTCCTACTGGGTAATTCCTCTCCGAAGTCGGACCGAGCTTTATATCCTCGTTGAACAACGCAAACATGTATATTTCCAAACTCATGTTGGGCCTCAGCGGCGTCCCCTCGTTCTGCAACTGCCTTCTCATCAGGTTCCGGTTGTAAGCCGCCGCATTCTGGATGGAGGCGCCGATTTCATTATCGTCGCCCCTGGACGGCCATCCCGTTTCCGAAACCCACACTTCTAATCCCCCGAACCCCAATTTCGCCATGGCGAAGATCACAGCATCCACCTGAGCGTACAGCATGTTGTCGTACAGCAGCCTGGTATTTAGATCCACCATACCCGAGTTCGGGTTGAAGAGAACGTAGTCCAAAGGAATCTTGTTCGGGTTGTCCTTGTACGCGAAGTATGGGTACGCGTTGATCCAAAACGGCGCTCTTGTTCGAGCGTGTCTTCGCCGCCGACTGCGAAAATCTCGTTTCCGACGGCTACCCCGGTGATTCTGGTCGCCGGGAAATAAGGTTTGATGTGTGTGGACACCCACGGGAAATACTCTGTTGGTCGGATCGGAGGTCAGTTGACTCAGTAGAGATAGACCGGGACAGGTGTGTAGTAGAAGACGAACTTAATTTAGGTTTAGAATTTAGACTTCCACGTAGGTATGTTTATAGCCACGTAGGCAACTTAACAGCCACCTGGGCAACAGTTAACGGAGACCAACGGAAAAGGCTAAATTTGCTTAAAATTAAAAAGATAAAGGATTTAGTTGGGATAAAAAAAAATAAAGGACTAAATCGTTATCTGAAATTAAGTTAAGGGACTCCAGGAGCATTTTAGCCCAACAATTATTGTGTGTGATTACGTGATTTTCGTTGCGTTAGGTGGTTGCTTGTTAATATGCCGAGGGGCAGAGGTCATGGTCGCAACCGTGGTACGGATGGCCACGGGGATCAGACGCAGGATCGAGAGAATATTGCCAGGAATGACATTAGTATTAGTGTAGCTACTACACTGCAACAAGTACCAGCACAGATGACTCAGTTGACCCAGGCGGTTCAACGCAACACTGATGCGACTCAGTACGTCGGTGTAAATCATTGGCTTCGAAAGGTAATCCATACGAATCCCCCTCAATTCGCCGGTGCTGCGGATGCATTGGGCTGGGACGGTTGGCTTTTCCAGTTGGGAAACATATTCGAGGCTGTCAATTGTTCCGAAGAGCGGAAGGTACCTATCGCTCAGTATCTTCTTGACAAAGATGCCGCTAGTTGGTAGGAAGCTGTTAAATCTCGTGATCGTGATGTCACGTGGGCGGAGTCTTAGGCGTTTATGGGAGCTGAGTTTTGTCCGAAACTGATTAGAGATCAGAGATTCGTGAATTTTATTTGGCAGAACCGCAAGATATATCGGTGTCGCAGGCTATCATCGACTATAGCAAATAACTCAGTTATGTGCTAGATCAGGTGAGAATGGAAGAAAAGAAGATCCTTTATTGTGATAGACGTATGAAGCTGGATATTCTCCAGTATATGGCGGGATTTACTTACACTTCGTTGAGGGATTAACAGGATCGAGCCTTAGCCTACGAACTAGCTTCGTTATCTTCGGAGCGTGTGCACGAGTCGAAGAAGCAGAGGAAGTCCGATGACCTTATGGACAATACATGAGTTGGTGTTTCTTGATTGCAACGTCGTAGTCGCTATGCTATGAGACTCCATCGCTCGATGCGTGGGACTAAGAGTTTCACGTCGTCTGCTTTGACTCCTGGTAAAGCCATGAGGTGTTTTAACTGTAATGTGTCGGGGCATGTTCCTGCGCATTGCCCTTCTCCGCCAGTAACGTGTTACAAGTGTGGACTCATGGGACACCGGGTTTAGTTTTGCCAGTTAGTCACCGAGCCTTCCGAGGCACAGACTTGAGCACTAATATCAGGATCGACTCCGAGAGTCCCTGAGAGTGTAGTCTTCCAGTTGTATGTTATGTTATTTTCTTTCCTTGTTGTTTCGAATTTCGGGGATGAACTTCTTCTATTGGAAGAGAATCGGATTTTTGAACTTATGAGTTCTCAATCATATTAACTCATTTGTGTTCGTTGATATAATCTGAACTTGTCCTATCTTTTGTTTTTGTTGATCGAACGAGTTGTGGTGTTGTTTCGGATTAATCCATTGGTCATTGTGACTTTTCCCGAATTCGACTCCATTCCTATGAGTCGTATGTTAATGCATATCTTGTCGTTTTTACCAGACCATCTATTGTCTCGAGTCGAGGTGTGGACTTCGGAATGGTTATTTGATTTTGTCGTCCGTCGTGATTCGAATATGATTGTTCGACCGATGTTGTCTCGATCGCTTGTTGTCCAGTCTTGTTGGTATTGTATCGTGATTTTTGAGCATTCAGATTTCTTCGTAATTTCCTCAAGTTCGGGAAATTAACTTCGTTTTCGATCTTCCAATCCTTGTGTTGTTGAATTCCGTAATTGTTCAGCGATTAACTCGCGTTTTAATTTATGTACTATTCGGGCTGGTCAACCATATTGATTTTGTTCGTTGCGATTCGATATCATTCTGGTGTCCCGATATCGATGGTAGTAGCCACCTGCTACATGTGATTCGTTGCAGGTTGTCGGCAACGGATAGCGGATGTTATCTGGAATTGTTTTGCGTTGATCGTTCTATGTTTCAAGTTTCGGGGACGAAACTTCTTTTAAGAGGGGTAGAATGTAATACCCGAGATCTTTGTTCCGGATTTGTTGAGTTTTCTAGGTTTTATCGGATTGTTATGGTCCACATCGTTGGAATGTTGTGCCATGTATGGTTGTATCATGAGTTGACACGTGTTTGATTTCCGTTCCAGATCATTTCATGAGTTTTTGACCCATTTCAATGTAGCGCACGCTACTGTGCTATTGTTAGCGCACGCTACCGGGCATGTAGCGCACGCTAACTGGCAGTCCACAAGCAGTCCAGGAGCTACTGGACTGGGACTGGGGTCTCTTTAGCGCACGCTAAGGTTGATAGCTAGCGCACGCTATCGACTGATTAGCGCACGCTAATCATTATTCCTAGTGCATGCTACCTGGTAGTTGCAGATCTGTCCAGGGGCTACTGGATTGGTTTCGTGACCCGTTAGCGCACGCTACGCTTATTTGGCTAGCGCACGCTAACCGTTACAAGCCAAGTATTCTGAGGCGTTGACCTCGTTAGCGCGCGCTAATGCTGTCTGGTTAGCGCACGCTAATAACTGTACAGTATAAATACTGGGCAGTAGGCTTCACTTCGTCATTTCTCACTTTTCTTCATCTCTTTCCGTCGGGAGCGAGTTCCAAGGGAGATTTTGGGTGATCCTCATCATCGAGCTTCATCTTGGAGTGGATTTGTAGGTGTTTAACAACATTTAATCATCTCCCTTGCTCAAATCAAGGTATTCTCTTCTTAGAACCCTAGTTTCTTGAATTTGGGGGTTTTCCTTGGTTTTGGTGATTTTTACCCGATCTTATCCGATCGGTTGAGTATTATTGAGTATCTTGGCCGTGGCTTTTGGTTCGACAACTCATTTATTGATTTTGTATCACCCGGAATAATGATTCTTGATCTCCTTGAGAACACTTAGATTCTTGTTGTTCTTAGAGTTGATTTGGATTCCGATTAGTTTGTTGATTCGTGATGGTATTGTTCTCGTAGTATTCGGGGGACCGTCGAGATTCTTGATCGTTATTTGGATGCCCGGGGGCTGCTCGAACGCGTCCGTTTGACGTTCCATTGCTCGTGGTTTTGAGGCAAGTATCTTGCCCATACACTTCGTGTTTCGTAGACATAATAAATTGGTGATTGTCTATGTGTGAAAATTGAATGTTATTTAACTTTCAAAAGAATCAATATATATATAAGTATCTATTCCCGATAAAGGTATTACATAACTAAGTATGGTTGTGTTGCCAAACTTGCACAGTCAGCACACACCATCTATTGTTGTGGAACGCGCTTTCTGGCTGGGCAAAAGTTTTAGACTGTATTTTGCCGTTACGTCTAACCCTTGCAGTCGATCACCTGTGAGTGTTTTCCGTGTGTGAATTAATATTGTTGTGTGATTATGTGACTTTCGTTGCGTTAAATTTTCTTGATTACTATGCTGAGGGGCAGAGATCTTGGTCGCAACCGTGGTACGGATGACCACGGGGATCAGGCACGAGATCGAGATATTATTGTTGGGAACGATATTGGTATGGATGTTGCTACTGTATTGCAACAAGTAGCAGCAGAAATGACTCACTTGACCAAGGCGATTCAACGCAACGCTGATGTGATACAGAAGGTCGGGACAAATCTATGGTTCCGAGAGGTAATTCGTATAAATCCCCCTCGATTTACCATATTCTGTAACACCCCCAAACCACTTGGGAATATTACAGCGCCGCAGACCCTCTCCATGAGGATCTACCAGGCTAAATACGAAAACAATACATCACATTTAATGCCGATATGGCTAAATAATGAACCATTAGACCGATTTGGTCTTTTACCACTAACAACACAATAAACATACAAAACTCATACCCATACAGGGGTTGAATTACATCAACGTTCCCATAAAACGGGAAAATTACACAATGGAGAGCCAAACACTGAGACTAACAAAATACTCAACAACTGGTCTTCATGTGATTAGTATCGTCGTCTTCCATCATCCTTCGTATAGATCCTATGATTTGCTCCCCAGCAACCTGCAAGTACCTAGACGCAATACAGACATCCACCCCCCGAATACTCAGGGGTTAGCAAAACTCCACTGTTTTGCTAGTACAAGTATAAAATTATGAATACAAGCCATACGTATCATACTCCAATATTCGATAATTGAAAACATACTCCCCGAGATAAACCATTTAATCAAAACTGCTCGAATCATGACAGGTGGGAATAAACCCAATATGCATTTTACAAGATATCAAAGATCTCGGGAGTTTTGAAAACATTTGGAATATATAAATCCTCAACTTAACAGAACCACATAGGGATACGGGCAAAGGACTTGTTTAAGTTCAAAAATACCAATCC
The DNA here is from genome assembly GCA_033398695.1 of Orobanche coerulescens. NCBI lineage: Eukaryota > Viridiplantae > Streptophyta > Magnoliopsida > Lamiales > Orobanchaceae > Orobanche > Orobanche coerulescens. The sequence goes on along the minus strand of CM065802.1, from coordinate 189,562,478 downwards.
GATCACAAAGCACGGGGTCCACGACCCGATCATCCTCATCACATACTCGAGTGAGATCCTAAAAGGTCACACTCGATAAACAACCAAATCACAATGTACGAAGACAATCACCAAGGCCCGCATCCTTATGCCAAAAACCTCACAATCAAGAAACAAATCATATACGACACTTATAATGATGCCATTCTAGCCAAGTACCAAGACCTTACGTAAGACATAACTCACACCGAGGATGGAAGCGTTATGATATTCCGGACATATCATAATTATCGAAACAACAACGTGCCATAATCAACACAAAACAACCTCCCGAGCTATACTGGCCATGTACCTCTCAAGCAAGATACACACCCCAGAGACACCTCGTCAGGCCCTCCCTGGTGTATAGCCCAACCGAGTGATCCGTAGGGATACGCAGCCTACCGGACCCCAGGGGACCCTCACTGGTTTTACTCGGCTCACACAATCTCAAAAACCGCATGGCACAAATCACAATCATAAAAACCGCATTATCCCGAAGTACATCAAACGTAATTCAAGGTACTTGTTAGAAATGGCCGATATATCCGACACATACTCACAACTAAGACTACACAACAACATATGCTCATCAATAGACCCGCACATCCACACACATATATTCTTCTTTTAAGAAGACATAACCTTAAGTCCACTTTTGACACAAGTACGCACAACAGTACCACACGCAAGGAAGATATTTCCATGAACAAGACTAACACACATTTTCAAAACAACACATTCGTTCACAAATACACAAGTAGATTTAGAAGGAAACCATTATCGAGAACATACCGATCCTTTTTAACATTCATTAAACATTCGTATTTCACATAAAATCATTTATCAATAATTGTGCTTACGAAGTACGAAACGTATGGGCAAGATACTTGCCTCGAATCCGCGAGCGAACAAATACGACGAATCACAAGGCCTCGATACCACGAACCACTGGACAACGAACAGATGAGGTTGGGCAGCCCTCGAACTTCCAAAACTGACCAAGAACTCGATAACTCCACGAGAACTACGAAAATAACACGAACATGAATAAATAACACTAAACGGAATCCGAATCGATCCTAAAAACAACAAGGATCTAAGTGTGTCTCCAAGAAATCAAGAACTATGTTCTGAGTGATATAAAATCATGAATGAGTTCAAAAATACGAAGATCATGGCCAAGACAACAAGAATTTCACCATCGATTCATCATCCTCGGATTAAATCAAAGAACTAAGGAGAAACCCCCAAAATTCAAGAACTAGGGTTCTAAGATGAGATTACCTTGATTTAGATCAAGAAGATGATTAGATGTTGTTAAACACCTACAAATCCGTTCCAAAATGAAGCTTGATGAAGAAGATCGCTAAAAATCGCCTCATGCGCTCACTCCCGACGGCTGGGAACGAAAAGGACAGAAAAAGGTAGGAAATGGGGAAAGAAAGCCTGATGTCCAGTATTTATACTGGACAGTTATTAGCGTGCGCTAACAATACAGTATTAGCGCGCGCTAACGGGGTCAATGCCCAGAACTGTCCGCATGTAACACTGTTAGCGTGCGCTATCCCCATGAGCGTAGCGTGCGCTAACGAGTCACGGATCCAGTCCAGTAGCTCCTGGACAGATCTGCACCTACCAGGTAGCGTGCGCTAGAAAGAAGAAGTAGTGTGCGCTAATCATTCGATAGCGTGCGCTAGCTACCAACCTTAGCGTGTGCTAAAGAGACTCCAGTCCCAGTCCAGTGGCTCCTGGACTGTCTCTGGACTTCCCGTTAGCGTGTGCTGCACATCCGATAGCATGCGCTAACCACAACACAGTAGTGCGTGCTACGCCACAAGCGTTAGCGTGTGCTACACCACAAAAACACAAAAACCCGCATAGTAATCCGAAACGCTTCCAAATACATGTCCCAACAATGCACACATGAACATGGCACCAAATTCCAACGATGAGGACAATAACAATCCGATAAAACCCCAAAAACTCAACGAATCTGGAACAAGGATCTCGGGTATTACATTCTACCCCCCCTTAAAAGAAGTTTCGTCCCCGAAACTTAAAACACAAAATGATCGGCGCAAAACAATCTCCGACAATAAAAATCAGAACGATAACAAAACGCAAAACACATGCTAACTGTTGCTGATGACCTGCAACGAATCACATGCGGCACGTGGCTGATAACATCCATATCATTATGCCAGAATGATAACGAAACGTAACGAACAAGATCAATATGGTTGGCCAGCCCGAACAGTATAACAATCAAGACGCGAGCTCAACGCTACACAAATACAAAATTCCACCATTTGAGGCTTGAAAGATCAACAATGAAGCTAATTTCCCGAAGTGAAGGAAAATACGACGTGATCTGAATTCTCAAAAATCACGATACGGAAGTAACAAAATCAGACAACAAATGATCGGACCACAACGATCGAGACAATAGCAGTCGAACAGTCAAGTTCGAATCACGACGACCAACAAGAATCAAATAACAACTCCGAAGTTCACACCTCGGCTCGAGATAGTAGGTGATATGGTAAAGCGACAAGATATGCATCCACATAAAATCCACAGGGATGGAATCGTAATCGAACAAAAAGTCACAACGACAAGCAGATTATTTCGAAAAATTACCATAACCCGTTCGATCAACAAAACAAAGGATAGGGCAAGTTCAGAAAACATCAACGAACACAAATGATTCGATAGAGTTGAAAACACAAAACTTCGAAAATCCGATCCACTTCTAACAAAAGAAGTCTATCCCCGAAATTCGAAACAACGAGGTAAGGAGATAACACAACATACAACTGGTAGACTACGCTCTCAGGGACTCCTCAAAGTCAGCCCTGATATTAGTGCTCAAGTTCAGGATCCAGAGTTCAGTGGTCACGTCATGGAGTGGAAGAAGCCACATGGGAAACGGAAGATAGCATGAAGTCCAGATAACCAGAGTTATTTTCGTCTTGAGTTTCGGGACGAAACTCCTTTTTAGTAGGAGAGTATGTAATATCCGGATTTATTATTGTGTATTTCATCTGTATTCGAACCCTGTATTATTCGGATTTATGATCTCGATAATTGGAGTATGTTATTTCTCACATTGGTATCTTCGTACATAAGTATATCATCATGCAAATTTTCTCATGCAAACTCGTGATAGCGCACGCTAAGAATGTAGCTTAACGCACGCTATCGGCTACTACTAGCGCACGCTATGAATGTAGGACTTGCGTGCGCTAGGTAATCAATTATTGATCTAGGCGGCTAACACATGCGCCAGCCGGACATAGGACCGGAAAAGATTCCCGCGGATGAACCTGGACAATTTTGGAGTCAACTCTTATTAGCGCGCGCTAAGGATGCATGGTAGCGTGCGCTAATCTGCTATGAACAGAAAGTTTATATATGGGCCAGCACTCCATTTTATTTCTCATTTCCATCGTTTATCTTTCGTTCTTGAGAGACCAGAGGGCATATCATCTTCCGTAGATACACTTATAAGACATCCACTTGATCATTGGTCATTGGATACTTATTGTGATTGATCATTGAAGAGAAGTAGCACCTTGGAGTGGCATATAACCAACCGGAGTCAGATTCTACCTTTGGGGTTCAGTGATTTCGTCATATTAAGGTACGTTGATTCTATCTCCAACTCTAGATTCGTGTTATGGAGAATAAGATGATCATGCTAGCAAAATATTGAGTTTCTTGGGTGAATTATCCAAACCACATCATGTTTAGAATATTGAGATGATTATGCCTTAAGTACCTTGATTATGAACATCATGATTCGAATCTTATTACAATGAACAAGTAGAGGAAGCTTCTATCATTGGTAATCCGAATCTAGTAGGTGTCTTCATAGCAATCATGGACTTGACTTTAACATCATTATTGTTAGACGAATATAAGGGATTGATCATGGAAGGATTTATCTTGTAAAGATGGGATGTTAATCAAACTACAAATATGATGGTTTTGATTGATATAAAGGTGTTGATATCGACCATTAGGCCTTCCGAAGTATCGCATGAAGAATTGTAATCGAAATGGAATATGGTTTTATTATAGTATGCATATTCTTGAATCTGAAGTTGTTGTTACCCGTAAGATCATTCATAACCGTATGAACATGATATTCATGGCGGTAACATGAATTAACACTGAATATTTCATTGGTTTGATCATGATGAGATCAGTCTACTGCCCAGTAGTGAATTGCCATGCACAGTTAGTGCACGCTAAGCTTTGTAGATTAACGTGCGCTATCGAGAACGAGTTAACGTACGCTATGTTTTGTACGTAACGTACGTTAATCTATCAGGCGAGTCAGTCGGCTGGTCAGTGAAGTACTGACCGTGCGTAGTTAGCGTACGCTAGGCTTCGTAATTTGCGTACGCTAATGAACAGATTTAACGCACGCTACGTATAATATTTAGCGTACGCTAAGTAGTTTAGACAGATTGCATTTTATGAACTTTCGGCCGTAAATCGGATTGTTAGACATTCGTACGACGTGAGATAAATTCTATATTATTTCTTTTGTTAAGGTTCGAGCTTGTTACGTGATTGATTGAAGGGGCGACCTTCGAGTGTTTCGTTTTCGTGGAAGTATTGTTCTTGTCTTCGAATCGAGGCAAGTACCTTATTTGTTTTACGTATTGATGTTATACATATTGTCGTGCATGTATGTCGTTCTTGTATGTCCACCTCGTGTTGGTCCGACGGGATCATCGGGGCCGTACCCATTACTAGCCATATCATACGTTATATGTATAACATTACGTACGCTAGATACGGAGGGTTACATACATTAAACCATGTTGGTTACGTACGTAACACATGGTATCAAATTGCATCCTACTTTCGGCGTGTGGGGCCGAGCGTGATTGAATCATTTTAGTTGACCGAGATAGATTAGTCAACGACCGTTATGTACGCTATACATGGCTGCTAACGTATGTAATGTTGAGGTTGTTACATATGTCATTTTGGCAACGTACATAAGGATGTGTCTGTGTTGAGGCAGTAGCCTCTGGGAGGACGTAGCGTATGCTACGTAGTGCTGATAAAGTATGTAAGGGCTATAACGTATGTTAGTGTTGGAGGTTAGCGATCGTAATGCGATGTGCAGATTATAAAGACATGCTTCGTCTTTCATTTCTTCACGATCCATTTCCGATTTCTCTCCCTAGAAATCATCCCTCTGCATCCCTTAGTGTATCCCAGCCCCTTCCAACTTGATTTGGAGCTTCATAATTTGGATTGAAGCTTGGGAACTTGAAGATTTAGTGGATTCTTCAAGGGTTTGAGGTTGTTCTTCATTTTTCAAGAGGTATGTTGGTTAATCTTGTGTTAATCTCGAGATTATGATGATGTTGTTGTTGATTAGTTCGTGTATTGATGGATTGTTGGAGGATAGCATGGTTTTTGATGAGTTTTTATAACTTATATTAAGAACTTGGTGATTATGACTTGAGGATGAGTGTGTTCTTGATGTTTTAAGAATACTTGGAGATTATAATCATGTCTAGGAAGGGTCATGTTAAGATTGTTAGATGATTAACATACCTTTGAGATGATTATTGATGTTGGTTGTGTTCTTTGGAGATTTTAACCATTTTAGTGTAGGATTATGATTAGTTTTGAGATAATTATCATAATCTTGAAATGGTTAAGTTAGTCTTGTTGATTAATCTGAAGTTCATGATGAATTGATGATTGATGGTTGGGTAGACATCATGTTAGTTGTATTGATGATGTTCTTGAGGTGATTATGATGATATATGTTGGTATCATCATAATGGGTTGATTAATTTGATGTTGTTCTTGATAATCCTTGTTGAATTATTTTTTCACAAGTGTTAAGAACATTATGATCATGTTAATTGACCATTGAGGCGACTGGAGGATGTTAGAATTCATAGTTGAGGACTATGATATTCGTTTGTGTGGTTTGATCGATTCGCGACTGAACCAAGGTTATCTATTGTCTTGTTTTCGATCGATATTGTGTTATTGAATGAATTGTATTTCATTCAAGGTTGTTCGAGTACTTGTGATTGTCGGAGGACGCCATTCGTCGTTCGTGGGAAGATTTCATCGCTTTCGGTTTGAGGCAAGTTTTATACTTATACAGGACAATGAGATTATTATTATCATGTATGTGTATGAATGTGTTGTATCATTTCGAGACGTAGTCTATTCATGATTTTCGTTGATATCAGGGAACTGTTTGGTATGATACCCTTTGGTAATTACGCCAAATGTTATTATGGATCATCTCATTATTATTATTTGTTGTCGGTAGCCGGTTCGCGGTCTCGATGTATCGATTGTTATTGTTGATATTGATGTTCGATTAAGACATCAGTATGAGTGTTGCTATTGATGTTGGTGTTTTTCTATCGATATTGTATTGGCCGATTGAAGGCATTGACGTATTTTATTATCATTTCCGTCGTCGGTTACTAATAAAGGTACTGAGGCATCCGTTGAGTCGTTATCAATTGGTCGTTATAAGACAATCGAGGTATTGAATTGGGACTGTCAGGGATAGTTCCCATCCGTTGAGTCATTGTTATCGATTGGTTGTTCTAAGATAATCGAGGTATTGAATTGGGACTGTCAGGGATAGTTTCCATCCGTTGAGTCATTGTTGTCGATTGGTCGTTCTAAGACAATCGAGGTATTGGATTGGACTGTCGATGATAGTTCCCATCTGTTGAGTCATTTTTATCGATTGGACATTCCAAAGTAATCGAGGTATTTGAATTGGGACCACTGAGGATGGTGCCCATCCGTGAGTTATTGTTTTCGTGTTGGCCGACTCAAGGCAGCACACTATCATTCTTATGAAATTCGATAATTTTGTGATTGTTGCCATTTGTGATTAATTGTGTTTTAGAGGCTAGTCTCGGCTAGTGCTCGATGGGTAAGCTTGAGGCTTGAACCTTATCAGTTGGTTTCCCAACACCTACAGTTCATTAAGTCAGGGTCATGTTGATGATCTCATTATGGGTAAGTTTGGGGCTTGAACCTTCGCGGTTGGTTTCCCAACACCTACAGTTCAGTAGGTCATGGTCATTTCGATGATCTCATTATGGGTAAGTTTGGGGCTCGAACCTTCGCGGTTGGTTTCCCAACACTTACAGTTCAGTAGGTCACGGTCATTGGGTGATCTCATTATGGATAAGTCTCGGGCTTGAACTTATAGCAATTGGTTTCCCAGCACCTGCAATTCAGCAGGTCACGGTCATTGGATGACCTTATTTTGATACAGCTTCGGCTGTGTGGCTTTGTCCCCTCATTGTGATACAGCTTTGGCTATGTGGCTTCGGCCTCTCATTGTGATACAGCTTCGGCTATGTGGCTTCGGCCCCTCATTATGATACAGCTTTGGCTGTGTGGCTTCGGCCCCTCATTGTGATACAGCTTCGGCTGTATGGCTTCAGCCCCTCATTGTGATATAATTTCGGCTGGGTGGCTTTGGCCCCTCATGTGATATAGCTTCGGTATGTTTGTCTTCGGCCATCTCATTATTGATTGATAGCTTCGTCTGAGTGGCTTTCAGGCTATTGTGATGATTGATAGTTTCGGCTGAGTGTCTTTCAAGCCATTGCGATGATTTTCAGCTTCGGCTGAGGGCTTTTAGGCCATGTGCGATGTATTGGTGTTTCCATTGGAGCCTTCGGGCATTATGGTTTGTATCTATTTCAGATTTGGTTTGGTTTACCTTCGGGTAATTCATTGTCGTGTTCTATATTGATGATTCGCCATTGGGCACTTGTGTTATAACCTGTTGAGCAGGTATTGATCGTATGCCGTGGGCATAGTATTTCACGAATGCTCGGTTCTTACCTTGGTTTGTGAGCATCTCGTATTATCATTGTTGTACCGTTTGTTTTGACTTTGGATGCATATCATCTTGTACATGTATTTGATATTCATTATCTGGATGACTGACCCCGTGGGGGCGGAACATGTTTTCATGTTTTAGGTGTTTGCGTGGAGAGAGTTGAGACACATGGGCATGACGATAGCGACGAGGCATTCAAGCGATACTAGTCCTGAGTTGTTTCAGTGTTTATTTGGAGTGTTCTCTAGTTTGTCAGTTGTTGTCATTTTGTGTTATCCGAGCAAGGCTCGTGGATGTTGTTGTATTTTTATTTTGGCCATGTAGGCCCATCATTGTCATTGAAATTCCACATCGGAATATGGTGCGGATATCATAGTGGGACTGTGATTTTCCTTTTTAGTCAGATTGACGTATGTTATTCGTGTTCGCTTGGTTGATCTCGTGGAGGGGGATCCAATGCACTGTAATAACCCAATGGGATTTTGGGGGTGTTACACGTTAAGTGTTGCATAATAGCGCGCGCTATAATATTACATAGCATGCGCTATTCCTGCTGCAGAGGCTACGGATCGGCTCCAATAGCTCGACACAACAATGAACTCTTCGACGAAACTACAATCACGTAACTTGCGACGAAACGCTAACGGACAACACTCACGATTCGAATGAAAACAAACATGTGACAAAACACAATACATGATCATGTAAACACGGTACCACACAATCCATTTTAACTAATAAACACGGTAACATAATATCACACATGTTGGTCAACGAGAAAACAATCCCAACCACTTGACAATAGCCAAGCATTCCGCAAAAGATGGCAAACAATTCAAGACAACCAGAAACGAAAATCTTGGGTATTACATGGTGGAGGCAAGTTTCTTCCTTATACTTTTCATATTTCCTTGACTATAAACATGCTTGTCACTATATGTATTATCATGTTTACGTGATTGTGTTAATTGGTGACTATGTGGTTCGATTCTGTAGAATTTTGTTCAATAAATATGTGTTGGTTTTAATCCATAATTGTGAACTTGTAATTATTTCTTGAATCAACGATTCGTGTTTATTGAGAAACTGAGTAAATGAAATTATGATGATCTTATGGAATTGTTGGATGGTATCATTGGATAGTTGAATTGGTTGGATTGATCATTATTGTACTATTCCTTGGCGAGGAATATGTATCGAATAACGTGGCCATTTCTAGCAAGTGCATTGACTATATATATTATGATTAACGATTGAGACATGTGGTTTTGTAAAAATGTGTGCGTGTGTTGTTGTTCTTCCACCTGGGGACGGTTCGACGGGACCTCTGGGGGCCGATACTAATGGGTACGGCCGCGGAAGTGGTTTTCCACTTGGGGACGGTCCGACGGGACCTATGGGGGTCTATACTAATAGGTACGACCGCAAGTTACCAAATGTGGATTTTCGTGATGATGAGATGTGATGATATGGTTTCCTCGATGACGATGTTTTGATTATATGTGATATATCCGGAATATCATATTATTTTGTTCTCGACGTTGAGACATATTATATATAGGTCATTGGTACTCAGCTAGACTGGCACTGGAATAAGTTATTGTGTGTATATTGTATTGTTTATCATTTGGATAAAACTACCCGAGATCTTAATAGTATCTTTCAAACTTTATTTCAAATATTTATAAGAATTCAAGAGTTTTGATTCGTTTCTGATTTAAGTGAATATATCTCGGGATATTTTTCTAAGATTATTTAAATGTTTGGTTTGTCTGTTGTTGTGAAGTGATTTGTCTGTTTATGCTCGGAATATGGTTCGTATAATTAGAATACTTGCACTAGTAAAATTCCTGTTTGCTAACCCCAGAGTATTTGGGGGTGGATGCCTTCTATGGATTCAGGTATTCAGAGTTCGGGAGCGTTCACAAGATCAACATGGAAAATGACGAAAGATCATGATGTTAATCACAAGACAAGTGGTATAATGTCATTATTGTCATGTTGTAGTTTTCTTCCGCTGTCGTGTTCAACCCTGGCATGGGTATGTTGACATATTGTAGTATTGTGTATCACGGATACACCCGTGTCGTCGGATATTGTCATTGTATATTGTTTATGGTTTTGTGTAGATTGACCTTGTTGGTCAATTATGGTTTGATTTGTTCTGCGTTTGCATGATGGATCCTTGCGAGAAGGATCCATGGCGTGTAGCAACCCAAATATTGGCTGGGGTGTTACAACTATTTATTCTCACCTCCCACTCCAGCCGCCTGCCAGTGCTCCGATTGGCCTCTTTCTGCTCGGCTGTCGCTATTCGGACCAGCGCGTGAAGCCCACGCGCTGTACCTCTACGGCCATGCTCCTCCACGCGCCGGCGCGTGCAGACTGCTCCGTCCACCATTGCTGCTCCAGTCAATAGTTCCATATTCATCTCGGGATCTGCAGCCTCTATGTCTACTTTGTTTTTGTTTCTGGTAACTTCTCCGGTTGATTTCAGTTCGTTCTGGTTTTTTCTTGGCTACCGTGTTTTTGTTTTGAGCTTGCTGTTGTTGTGGTGATTTTTTTTCCAATGTGACTGGGGGACATAAAACTAAGACTAGTCAACCTGAGTCTAGTAAGCCTATTGTTTTATACCACTGCTCGCCAAGGGCTATCTGTTGACAGATGGTGTATATTTGGTGTATTTTAGGTAATGATTTGTTTAAATAATGATGATTAAATATGTGGTGGAGATCAAAAAGTAAAAAATATTGATAATGAATGAGTGGTGGAGATTAAAAAGTAAAAATTGATTGTTTGATTTGATTGTAAAAAGTGATATATGTAAACTTACTAAATGGACTAATTTTTGATAGAAATGTAAACCTTTGAACGGGACGGAGGTAGTTGAAGTTAAAAGACACATTTTAGAAATTAAATGAATTGCTACCTTTGAGCACAAATATCAAGGTGCTCCAAGTTCAACGTTAACAAATGTTTGTTCTCCGATTTTATGTGGACTCGGCTCTGAATATGAGGGAGTCACTTCTCAGATTCTTTCTAGTGCTTACGTTACTGATGGTGAGGAGGTTCTGACTCGCGTTCTTCGGAGTAACCTCGTTCTTTCAGCCACTCCTACTGTTCCCGCTTCTAGTGCTCTTTATAGGAATTAATGAATAAATGAGTGTTTTTTAAAAATATATTTATCAATATAGTGTACTTTTGAACATAATTATCAAAATGGCATACTAACCTATTTATTTGGCTTTTTAATGTTTTTTTAAATTATTTTACTGTTTTTTTACTTAATTTTTTACTACAATTTTTTTACTGCTTTTTTTACTGGGTTTTTTAATGCTTTTTTTACTGTTTTTTAATGCTTTTTTTACTTCATTTTTTTACTGCAATTTTTTTACTACTTTTTTTACTTATTTTTTTACTGGATTTTTAATGCTTTTTTTACTGCTTTTTACTGTTTTTTTTAATGCTTTTTTTACTTCATTTTTTACTGCAATTTTTAAACAATGCCAACAAAAATAAATTAAAACCAACATCATCACAAAGTTTTCAAGTTACTAAACAATATTTTCTTACAAAAATGAAAGTTTCATTCCCAATTTCTTCCGAATATCTTGAGCCGATTTCAATCTTTATCTGCAAAAAAAAATGAGAGATATAGACCAATCAACCAAATAAATTTTCTAAAATTTGTCTTTATATACCGTGGCTTAAACGGGCATCCTTTTCGGTTGTGACCACTTTGCCTACAAATTCCACAAAGGTTTGGCTTTTTTCTTTCTTTGGTATCCATTTCATTTCGTAGTCTCGTTGAGCGAGGACGACCTTTTTTATTTTGTAAGAGCTCTAAATTTGGAAGCAATACGGTAGATGAAAATTATAGTGTCAAACAATGGTCAAAATTATAGTGAGCAACCCATACCTCCTTTCACCATCATGTGCAAGTGTCCACAAAACAGAAAAAAATTGCAGTAAGGAACACAAAATTTAGACCTCTTACGAAATAAAAAAGGTCGTCCCCGCTCAACGAGACTACGAAATGAAATGGATACCAAAGAAAGAAAAAAGCCAAACCTTTGTGGAATTTGTAGGCAAAGTGGTCACAACCGAAAAGGATGCCCGTTTAAGCCACGGTATATAAAGACAACTTTTAGAAAATTTATTTGGTTGATTGGTATGTCTATATTTGAAGGCCTTAAACCTTTCCGAGACCATGACTGTTGATAGGTGCGCTTGGAGGCGGCAGATCAGAGTTGTGGATTCTTTAGTTGGGAGTGGTGCTGTAGTTGAGAGTCTCAGGGTTGGGTTGTCTCGGTTAGCATTGATCTAGAGCATTGCATTTTATTAATTTATTGTATATTTTATCCTATTGTCTTTTGCGTGTGGTGTATTTTCGACAGGGAGCTGTGCGCGGAGTCAACCTCTCTTCTGTTTGAGCAGCGTTCATCGGGAGTGAAGTAGCCAAATTCCTCTTAGGTAGGTCCCATGTGAATTAAGCCATGGGCTCAGGTATGATAATGTAATGAATTTTTTTTTTCTTCCGTAGCATTTGCTTCACATTGTATTTTTCATTCAATATGTTGCTGTGCACTAAGCTGAGGGTCTTCACGGAAACAGCCTCCCTACCGTAATAGGTAGGGGCATGGTCTGCGTACATCTTACCCTCCTCAGACCCTGCTCTGAGCGGGATATACTGGGTATGTTTGGTTTGGTTTTGGTTTGGTTTGGTATGTCTATATCTCTCATTTTTCTTTTTTTTTTGCAGATAAAGATTGATTATCGGCTCAAGATATTCGGAAGAAATTGGGAATGAAACTTGTATTTTCATTTTTGTAAGAAAATATTGTTTAGTACCTTGAAAACTTTGTGATTAATCAAGATATTCGGAAGAAATTGGGAATGAAACTTGTATTTTCATTTTTGTAAGAAAATATTGTTTAGTACCTTGAAAACTTTGTGATGATGTTGGTTTTAATTTATTTTTGTTGGGATTATTTAAAAATTGTAGTAAAAAAGCATTAAAAAAAGCAGTAAAAAACAGTAAAAAAAGCATTAAAAATCCAGTAAAAAATAAGTAAAAAAAGCAGTAAAAAAATTGCAGTAAAAAAAGCAGTAAAAAAAGCATTAAAAAATCCAGTAAAAAAATAAGTAAAAAAAAGCAGTAAAAAAATTGCAGTAAAAAATTAAGTAAAAAAACAGTAAAACAATTTAAAAAAAATATTAAAAAGCCAAATAAATAGATTACTACACTATTTTGGTAATTATGTTCAAAAGTACACTTGGTAAATATATTTTTTAAAAACATTCATTTGGTCATTAACTCATCTTTATAGTCAGAGACACACTTCTGACCGCTCTCATACTTCTGACCGCTCTCATACTTCTGACCGCTCTTTCAAGTATCAGACCAGGGGAGCACTCCGGACACCAGAGGTCAGGTTGATTAAATGCTTTTATTGTCATGAGCCTGGTCATAGTAAACGTACATGTCCTCTTCTCAAAGCTAAGGAGAAACGGAATCGGTCTGCCCAGATTGCTACTACTGATGTTACTCCCTATGCTACATACTCCACTCAGACTTACACTCTTACTGCAGAAGAATTTGCCAAGTATCAAGAATCATTAGCTTCAGAGCGTTCTTCGTCTGTCACTGCTATTGCTGAGTCAGGTAATTCCAATAAGTGCCTCATGTCTTCATCTTCTAAATAGGTCATTGATTCTGGTGCCACAGATCATATGACAGGTAATTCTAAGCTTTTCACTTCTTATAATGACACCTTTTCTTCCCATGTTACCATAGCCGATGGCACTCACTCTTCAGTTATTGGTGCTGGTAGTATTAATCCAACTTCATCACTTTCCCTTTCCAATGTTCTTAATGTGCCTGGTTTTGCATTTAATCTGATTTCCGTAAGTCAACTTACTCGTTCTCTTAACTGCTCTATCTCATTTTTCCCTGATCACCGTTTGTTTCAGGATCTTATGACGAAGCATATTATTGGTAGTGGACGGGAATCTAGTGGTCTCTACATTTTGGATACAACCGTTAGAAGATCTGTTGCTTGTTCTACTGTATCCACCCATTTTGATGAGCATTGTCGGTTGGGACATACTTTTTTGCCTCTGTAGAAGAAGTTATGCCCTTAATTTCTGAAGTTGTCTACCTTAGATTGTGAGTCATGTCAATTTGCTAAACATCATCATTTGTCTTCTGCCAATAAAGGTCAAATTTTCCATTTGAATTAGTTCATTGTGATGTTTGAGGTCCTTGTTCTGTTGTGTCTAAACCAGGTTTCAAATATTTTATGACTTTTGTGGATGATTATTCTAGAACTACTTGGTTATATTTAATGAAAAATCGTTCTGAACTGTTTACTCATTTTACTGCTTTCTGTGCTGAGGTTAAAACACAATCTAATGTTTCAGTTCATACTTTACGAAGTGACAATGCTAAAGAAAACTTGTCTGGCCCTTTTCAGACTTTTATGGTTCAGAATGGTATCCTTCATCAAACCTCTCGTGTCGATACACCTTCTCAAAATGGTGTAGCTGAACGCAAGAATCGTCATCTTCTTGAAACTGCTAGAGCTCTTTTGTTTCAAACACACGTTCCAAAACATTTTTGGGCGGAAGCTGTTTCTACAACATGTTTCTTGATCAATCGCATGCCTTCTACTGTGTTAAATGGTGAGATTCCTTACAGTGCTCTTTTTCCTGAGAAACCACTATTTAGCATGCCACTTCGTATATTTGGGAGTACTTGCTTCGTTTGGTCTATTATTGAGGGGATGGTTGGCCTTGATCCGATCTAATGTAATAACGTTGGAGTTTTGGAGCTATTAGATGACTTTAGGTGTATAAATAGACCCCTTAGATCCATCATTTATCATCATTCATCTTATATTTTTCCCACTTTGTAATATTTTTCTTTGTGTGAAGAACACACTTGTGTTCTTGAGAGTGTATATAATAGTAGTTTAGCTTATGTTGTTGAGGGAGTTTATTGCTTCTTTCTCCTTTATCTACTAAGGGAGTTAGTATCAATTCTTTCCCTTTTTCAACTAATAATGACCACTCAAGCTTGTAATATGTTGAATAAACCCTTAATGGGCTAAGTTACCTAAGTTGGGATTATAAACAAGGTTTGTCATGTTATTTAAGTGTGTATAAAGATCTATTATGGATTACTTATTATTGTGTGTGATTTTCATTGTTTTATCAATCTTTATTTATTTGACCAATAAATAATGATATTTATGGTCTTCATATATTTTGAAAGAAAATATGTTGATTAGATCAAATAATTTTCACTCTAAGTTGTTCAAGATGATAGAAATATACCTCTAAACCTTAGATGATTCTTTGAGTTATTTTCATAAAGTCTAATGCTATGTATTGAAGCCAATCAACATAGAAATATAGTGGATTGATTCAATATATAAGGGACGTTTTGACATTCGAAAGAGGAACCGTCTTTTTAAGGAAAATCGAATCTACACAACATAATAAGTAAATACATCTTATGATCTCCTATACATCTTCTATAACTAATGATGAACTAAGTTTGTAATCCCAACTATTTCATTTTACCTTTTATTAATCTATTATTAGTGCAAATTATGATTGCATTTTCCTTGCAATTTTCAAACCAAACTCTTAAATTGTGTGTTTCACTCATCTAAATCTCTATAACAAATAGATAAATACTGTATAATTCAATATATAACCTAACTTCCTCGTGGGATCGATAATCCGGACTCAAAAAGTCCACTTACTACTTGATACGATATCGTGCACTTGCGATAGTTACACAAAAGACGTGTCAATTATGTGTTTATCATTTGGAATATGGTGATATCTTGGAGATCTACCAAGCAGACTCTAGTTGCTACTTCTTTGACCCATGCAGAGATAATTGCACTGCACAAATCCATAAGGGAGTGCATTTGGCTTCGGTTAGTCATAAACCATATACGAGGAACTTGTCGACTAAAGTCCACCACAACAACACATACTTGCATTTTTGAGGATAATGTGGCATGCATTGAGCAGATGAAGTTAGGTTTCATTAAGGGTGACAATACCAAGCATATCTCATCGAAGTTCTTTTACAATCAGAAATAGCAAAAATTGCTGAATATCGAAGTGAAACAAGTGAGTTCCGATGAGAATGTCGCATATTTGTTCACTAAGTCTTTACCAAAATCTACATTTGAGAAATATGTGAAAAGAATAGGAATGCATCGACTGTCCGAGCTCAGCAAGTGATAGGTCGTTGTATATACTTGAGGGGGAATATACTTCACATGATTTCGGCATTTGTAATGGGTCCATTGTGCTCTGTTTCCTCACCAAGTCTTTGTATTTTCCACGGGGATTTATTTGACTTGGGCCCTGTTCTTTTGGACTTATTTTCCGCTTTTCTAGTTGATTCGATTGATTCGATTCAGTCCATTTAATTCGATTGATTCGATTGATTCGAATCCATTCAATTGATTCGATTCGATTCACTCGGTTCAAGTCCATTCAATTCGATTGATTCGGTTGATTATTATTATTGTTATTATTATTATTACTATTAATTATTATTACTATTATTATTATTAATCTTGATTATTATTATTATTGTTGTTGATTACTATTACTATTACTAATAATATTTACTATTATTAATAATAATATTTATTGTTGTTGATTACTATTATTATTATTATTATTATTATTATTATTATCATTGTTATTATTATTATTATTATTTTAAAAAAACAAATTTTTTTAGATGAATAACATTTTACAAGAAATTAGTGGGAAGCCGAGATACTATCTGGGCCCCCACTCCTTTTGCAAAAACAAAACCAACTCGAGTAAAAGTATGAGCAGCAGCACGCCTCCCAACATCCTGAGACACCGAAATCTTCTGAACCCGTTTTAGTAAGGCAATAGCACCCGTCTCCAACTGCCTCAGTGAAGAGAACGGGAAGGGTAAGAAACCATATACCCGCGCCTCACACAAGTCCTGGTACTTGGCACATTTACGCCGAACAGTATTAATCACAACTCGTCCAGGCACATAGTTAGCCATAGCAGACTTGGTTAAGGGGGAGGAACCAGTCAAATCCACACACACATCCCGGCCCCTGTCACAGGAATATAACGACAAATCCGTGGACGAAGGGGCTTGTCATGCCCGTCGATCAAACCAACATCCACCTCCTTAGCCGCCGAAGTCCCAGACCGAAAACAGATATCTAAAAGGGTGTCACGAACTAGGTTGTGGCGATGCTTAACCCCAACAGTACCAGAGCAGGACACGGCATGATTGCCGAAGATATCGCCATGAAAGACCCGAGAACAGGCTGAGCACGATCGAGATACCAAAAATAGGGGAATACCCAGCTGATAGCCCAGAACACCGCGATAAGTCCGCCCATTCATGGTATGTCCTAATCCAGAAATAGGAACCGCACGAAGCCAATCAGAAGTGTTTCCACCCTGTTGGGACTTCCATAATGCAACATATCGAGTGGTTAAAGATTAGTCGGATTCAACGGTAGCGGCCACCTTCGCGAAATATATATCTTCCAATTTATTTATAAATTTGGGGGCAGCGATCTCACTCGGACGGCGTAGGATATCCGAACCCGTAGTCTCAGTAAACACTCTCACAGCAACATCAAAACAAGCTCCCGGGGCAACAATCCCAGAAGGATGAAGGAGCTTAGCCTGCAACGCATCAGACTGCAGGCGGGACGCAAGAAAGGCAAAATGAAGAACATCAGCAGCAGCATAAACACCAAGCCCCCCAAAAGAGAAGGGGAAAGTAGCGAGCCGCCACTGCCAATCACCAAAGCCAGGCCCGGTCGCGGTGACAATACGTTCCAAGCTAGAACGAAGCGCCGCATCAAAAGACAACTGGTCCGTCCCAAAAACCAGAGGGGGACAGGTACGCAGAGCAAAGTAGAGCTTAGAAATACCAGTACGAGCAAGAAGAAGCAGCAACTCGCACTGAGGGTCACCAATCCTAGCAACGGAGTCTATAAGCTCTACGGTCCGGGTTACTCTCTTCAACACGAGTGTGCTGCCGAAAGTAGAACACATACTGACCGGTCCACCCAGGACCTTGACACCTCCGGTGGGCCGAGCAATAGTAGGGGGGAAGATACCAGAAATCCGACTCCGGGGATCCTCCGTAGGCCAAAAAACCTCAGTTTTGTCAACATTAAGGTGAAGACCCGACTGAGGTCCAACTTCCATAATCAGCTCCATGACCTTCCCATGACCAAAGTATCGCCAATAATAGTGCCATCATCCAGGTACCAAGTCTGTAAACAAAAATCAAAGGAGTCTCGGATCGAACACACCAAGGGATGCAAAACTAAGGCAAACAGCAAAGGGCCCAAGGGGTCTCCCGGGTGAACCCCCTAAGAAGACAAAAGACTATGCTCCCCATAATACAATCGGGCAGGAGCAGAATAACAAAATTCAACCCAACAGGAGAGAACAAGACCATGACGACGAACTTCATGTAATATAGTGTAATACCAGTAATTTCGATTTCCGGTAATTTCTTTTTTTTTCGGCGGAAGTCCGTTTTGATGACTCCCTCATGACCGTTTCATTATTATGAGAATGATTAATTCTACACTTTTTGACATCCGAGTTCGTTTCGGTGTCATTTTGTTGAGTTCCGTGCTTTTTAGCGACTTTTCCGCACTTGAGTTCGATTCTTGCGAATCTCGGTCAATCATTGCTTTGAGTTTCCCGTAAGTTCGTTTAACTTTGTTATACGTGTTGTGAACTTCGGTTTGGTTATTCGATCACGTGTTGTGATTTTCGGGCGTTTTGGGCCATTTTGTAATTTACCCAAAGTTATGGGTATCCGTATCTGTATTTGTTGTCTCGACCCTTTTCTTGGTCGCGTATGATTAATTATTGCATTATGTTTTCATTTCGGGTCGTTGATGTTGTCCGCGAGCTTTTCGTTGTGTTCGTTCCGTACGTTTTCGGAAATCGAGTCGTCGGGCCATGTCGGCTGAGCAGCTGGCCGGACGGTGGCGGGTCCTGGCCGGACGGTTGCGGGCACTGGCCGGGCTGACGCGGCAGGAACCGGCGTAGCGTACGCTACGGCCGGAAGGCTGCGCGCGCTAACCGGCAGGTGTAGCGCACGCTGTCGAGCGGCCCAGCGTACGCTATCGGGTCTGGGCAGTGGGGTTCTGAGGTTCTGGACTCGGTTAGGATCGGCAGGTAGCGCACGCTACTGTCGGTCGTAGCGCACGCTAACCGGCAGGGGTAGCGCACGCTGTCGGCCGACTAGCGTACGTTACCTGGGCGAGCTTTTTAGTCCAGAGGTTACTGGACAGGTCGGCTAGCGCGCGCAGGCTTCCGGCCGTAGCGCACGCTAGCGGGAGTCGGGCGGACAGGTCACGGTCGGCAGGTTTGGTCGGTGGTGCCGGGTCGTGCGGGCCCTGGCCGAGGGTACTCGGCCGATACCGGCCGATAGCGCACGCTAGTCCGGGAAGGCTAGCGCACGCTAGTTCCGGCCCAGTATAAATGTGACAGAGCAGTCACATTTTCATTCATTTTTCACTTCCTTCCTTTTCTCTCCGCGGCTGGCGATTCGAGGGTGACGAAGCTATGTTGTTTAACAACAAATCCACGAAATTCTTGAGTTCACAACATCAATCAATCATCCGTTATCATCCTTTGATCCAGCGAATCAAGATAATCGTCCTTAGAACCCTAATTTCGTGAATTTGGGGGTTTTTGCATTTTTGTCCGATTCGTTCCGTGTTGTTGATTAATTCATGATGGATATGATTAATTTTGGTAGTATTCTTGTGTTTAAAATCATTTAATCCATTGTTCTTCGTCGAATCGAAGTATATTTCTTGATTTCCTTCGAATCGACTTTTTGGGGGATTTGTTCTCGATCTCGTTTCCCATTCATTTTTGATGGATCGATTGTTGTTAAATGATGTTGTTAAACATATCCTATGGATTGTATATCCATATTTCGGTTAGGAATTCTGTTTTCGTGTTTTGACGGGATGAATCGTGTTCTTGGCCGTTTTGGGGGAAACACTTGAACTTTCGTCATTCGTTCTTTGAATTCAACGGCTTTAAGTCATGCTATGGAATTCATTTTCATTGTTGTTATTATCCTTCGTAGTTTATTATCGCGAGTTGACATTTGGTGGAGTCGGCGAGTTCGTAGTCGGTTCGTGCCAACCTACTTCGGCCGATTCTCCGCATTGTGGTTATTCGAGGCAAGTACCTTGTCCATACTTTTCTTGTTTCGTGGATATGATGATTGGTGACCGTATCAATGTGTTTGTTTGGTTATTTGAAACGAGTTTTCAAAGATTTAGCTATCCATGTTAAAGGCTCACTTTCAAAACGCGTGTGTTTTGTGAATGGTGTAGTTTGTAAATGACTATGTGATTTCTATGGATATGTTTGGTGTTGATGTTGCACTTGGTATTGCGTGTGGACGTATATTATTTCATTTCGGTGCGTGTGGTTTGACGAGGTGATTTGTTAAGTGTTTGATACCTCTGAATGAATTGTTTGGATATCTTTGTTGCATTGTGCTATGTGTGTGATTTGTTTAGCTAGCCAGCTCGGGAGGGTCCTTCGAGGCCTCGGGCGGGATCAATGGTATTACCCTGTTCCCAAGGTGATGCTTGGTGTGATATGTTATTTCGTGAACGTATTTTACTCACCTCGGGGGGTCCGACGGGATCACGGAGGGAATTCCAATGGGTTGAGTCCGGGATTCACGAGTAAAAACTTCACAGGTTGATGTTTATTTAGTGAACGTATTTTACTCACCTCGGGGGGTCCGACGGGATCACGGAGAGAATTCCAATGGGTTGAGTCCGGGATTCACGAGTAAAAACTTCACATGTTGGTGTTTATTTAGTGAAAGTATTTTACTCACCTCGGGGGGTCCGACGGGATCACGGAGAGAATTCCAATGGGTTGAGTCCGGGATTCACGAGTAAAAACTTCACGAGTTGGTATTGATTTTTATGTTCGTCGAGGACACGTGACTTGGGTTTTGGCCCTGTGAATTGTTGTCGGTTTTCTATTTGCGAAAACAAAACCTTTGGGCTGTGACCCTGTTGATTTTGGAAAGATAAGGATTCAGTAATCCTAAATTGTTTTCTATTAAAACTCTCGATGGCATTTTAAACCGTTTTATAAATTGTTTCCCTTTAATTGTGGTCTTTCGGTTTTGGAATGTTTTACCCAAACTCTTGCCTCGGGAAGTACTTTTTGTTACGTTTGGATTTTTGAGGATTCCTGGTTATTGTTATTCGTGGAATGTGAATTGTATGGCTCGTATTTGCACTTTGTTCTTGCACTAGCAAAACAGTGGAGTTTTGCTAACCCCCGAGTATTCGGGGGGTGGATGTCTGTTTTTGCATTCATGTTTGGAAGCATAACACAGGGCCGACACGAAAGATGATGAAAGATGAACGATACTAATCACACGAGGATCCGTTGATATCGTATTGGTCTAGTTGTATTTTCTTTTCCGCTGCAGTATCTTTTCCCCCGTTGTACGGGAGTTTATTGTATTTTGACCCCTGCGTGGGTATGTGTTTGGATTTGAGTTGTATGTTATTATTGAAAGACCAAATCGGTCTACTGAGTCATTTTAGCCTTAAAGGCGATGTTTAGATGTTCAATGTTGTTACCAGCCTGGTAGATCCTCGAGGAGAGGGTCTACGGCGTGTAATATCCCTGAGTGGATTGGGGGTATTACATAAATGGTATCGGAGATTAGGTTGTGGAAACCTAGGCTGTCGGGTCAGTCGTGTTGTTTGAGTCTTGTTTCGTCGGATTTTATCTGATTGAGTCGTGTCGCGACGCGTCGTTTGAGTTTGTTGGTCGTGATTAGTATCGTGGGGCGATCATCATCTTCGTGCGACCTGTGGCTGTAAGTCTCCCTTCTTTGTGTTGTGCCTCGTGTGACATGAGCTATCTTTATGATTATTTGTTCAGTGACGGAATCCTCTTATGGATTTTGACATCTTGATATGTGATTAGTTGACTCTCATATTTCGTTCATGTGAGGAGTAGTGTTGCTGGATTGTGCATGTTGGACGGTATTTCTTTTATCCGCTGCATGAGTTCTTTTGTAATGGCTTTCGGTATTTTACCGACGGAGTTTTATTTCGAAAACCGGTTCCCTAAACTAAGTTTTTGGCATTTTGGCCTTGATCGTTTTGGCGAAATTTTTATGATGGTATTTAGTACTTTGTAAATGCCTTTTGTAAGTTTTTGAAATATTACCGTCATCGGCCTTTTTAACGTTGTAAATGGTTTTTAGTCTGGTGAGTTCCGGCGCGGGACCCACGGCGCTATAATGTTTTGCGTACTTACCTGAAGTTTTTGGGCATTCTAGCTCATTGAATTATCTTTGAAAACCTTGAGTATCTTAGAAAATTAAAATTCGAGACGTACTTTTAAAACGAATTATTTTCTTGCGGTGTTTTCAAGGTGCTTTCTAACGCCGCAATACATTTCAAAAATTTTCCAATTGAGGACCAAAAATATTTTGAGATATTTTCAAATGCAGTTGCTTAGACCCAAGGGTCGAATATTTCTGAAAGTCTTTCGCTAAAAGATAATGTCCTCATTTTACCAAACGCATGATGGTTTTCAAAGTCTCGGTAACGATGTTTCACGTTTGTATTTTTTTTGAAAGGTGATACTCAAGATCAACCGGTGTTCTTTTAAATTATTTTCAAAATGAGGTTTTCGTTTTTAAAACCTATCCATTCCCGTTTAAGGGCTGGGTATGTATGTATGATGTTCGCGTTCTCATTATGATGTTGCTCCCGAGTATGATCGAATTGGCGGTGTGAGTGTTGAGTCGCTTTCCACACATTTGTTGTGTTAGCCCTCTGTGAGAGGTGGGATGTTGGTGTTGAATATTGTTGCTCCGTAGTGATTTCTGCATTATCGCTCTTGTGCGAACTGTTAGAGCTTCTTTGGTACGACCGTGTGTATCGGTGATTATTCTATTATGTGTCGGTTGTTTAATGTCTTGTTACCTTGCTCCCGTTTTTGTGAATTTCGTGGACGAGGTCGGAGGTAATACCCGTACTATTTTGACTTCTGTATTTTCTCTTTCTCCAGTCTATCGATTCGCTCATGTTCGTTGAAACTTTATGAACTTGTTCTGTATTTTGGTTTCATCGTCCGAACGAGCTGTGATCTTGTTGTGGGTCGATCTGGTTATCGCTGTGACTTTTTCGAGTTCGGTTCGATTCTTGTGAACCTTGTTCGGAAGTGACATCATTTGGTTCTACTAGTTCTTTTATTCGAAGTGGATCGGATTTGGAACTTCTGTATTTTCGACTCTGTCGACTTGTTTATGTTCGTTAACATTTTCTGAGCTTGCTCTGTCCCTTATTTTTGTTAATCGAACGAGGGTGGTATTGTTTTGGAATTACTCGTTTGTCGTGACTTTTCAATTGTTGTTCCCTTTCCTGTGGATCTTATATGAGTGCGCATCTTGTTGTTTTCACCGGATCATGTTTTGTCTCGAGTCGAGATGTGAACCTCGGAGTTGTCGGTTGAACCTTATTGGTCTTCGTGATCCGAACATGATTATTCGATTTTTGTTGTCTCGATCGTTGTGGTTCGATCATTGATTGTTTGGTTTTTGTTGACCCCGTTTCGTGATTGTTGAGCGTTCAGACTCCTTCTAATTTCCTTATGTTCGGGAAATTAGTCTCGTTTCGATCTTCCAACCCTTGGGCAGTGGAATTCCGTATTTGTTCAGCATTTGGCTCGTGTTTTGATTAATGTACCGTTGGGGTGGTCAATCATATTGATTTTCGTTCGTTGTGTTTTGTGATTGTTCGGATAATCGACTTGGTTGTATTATCTGTTTGATGACGCTTGTCACTTGTTGGTTTTATTATGCCTCTATCGGTGGCGTTGTGTTAGTCGCTGTGGAGCATATTTTCACGCTGTATGTCTCTTTGCGTTTCTTGCAGTGTTTCGCAGTTGGGCGCGAGTTTTCGGTTTTTGTGTATCTCGTCGAGTTTTCCTGGCAGGGGATATTGCTTCTCCCTACTTATTTTAAGTTTCGGGATGAAACTTCTTTTAAGGAGGGTAGAATGTAATACCCGTAATTTCTATTTCCGGTAATTTATTTTTTTTCCGGCGGAAGTCCGTTTTGATGACTCACTCATGACCGTTTCATTATTCTAAGAATGATTAATTCTACACTTTTTGACATCCGAGTTCGTTTCGGTGTCGTTTTGTTGAGTTCCGTGCTTTTTAGCGACTTTTCCGCACTTGAGTTCGATTCTTGCGAATCTCGGTCAGCTATTTGTTCGAGTTTCCCGTAAGTTCGTTTAACTTTGTTATACGTGTTGTGAACTTCGGTTTGGTTATTCAATCACGTATCGTGATTTTCGGGCATTTTGGGCCATTTTATAATTTACCCAAAGTTATGGGTATCTGTATCTGTATTTGTTGTCTCGACCCTTTTCTTGGTCGCGTATGATTAATTATTGCATTATGTTTTCATTTCGGGTCGTTGATGTTGTCCGCGATCTTTTCGTTGTGTTCGTTCCGTATGTTTTCGGAAATCGAGTCATCGGGCCATGTCGGCTGAGCAGCTGGCCGGACGGTGGCGGGTCCTGGCCGGACGGTTGCGGGCACTGGCCGGGCTGACACGGCAGGAACCGTCATAGCGTACGCTACGGCCGGAAGGCTGCGCGCGCTAACCGGCAGGTGTAGCGCACGCTGTCGAACGGCCCAGCGTACGCTATCGGGTCTGGGTAGTGGGGTTCTGAGGTTCTGGACTCGGTTAGGATCGGCAGGTAGCGCGCGCTACTGTCGGTCGTAGCACACTCTAACCGGCAGGGGTAGCGCACGCTGTCGGCCGACTAGCGTACGTTACCTGGGCAAGCTTTTTAGTCCAGAGGTTACTGGACAGGTCAGCTAGCGCGCGCAGGCTTCCGGCCGTAGCGCACGCTAGCGGGAGTCGGGCGGACATGTCACGGTCGGCAGGTTTGGTCGGTGGTGCCGGGTCGTGCGGGTCCTGGCCGAGGGTACTCGGCCGATACCGGCTGATAGCGCACGCTAGTCCGGGAAGGCTAGCGCACGCTAGTTTCGGCCCAGTATAAATGTGACAGAGCAGTCACATTTTCATTCATTTTTCACTTCCTTCCTTTTCTATCCGCGGCTGGCGATTCGAGGGTGACGAAGCCATGTTGTTTAACAACAAATCCACGAATTTCTTGAGTTCATAACATCAATCAATCATCTATTATCATCCTTTGATCCAGCGAGTCAGGGTAATCTTCCTTAGAACCCTAATTTCGTGAATTTGGGGGTTTTTGCATTTTTGTCCGATTCGTTCCGTGTTGTTGATTAATTCATGATGGGTATGATTAATCTTGGTAGTATTATTGTGTTTAACATCATTTAATCCATTGTTCTTCGTCGAATCGAAGTATATTTCTTGATTTCCTTCGAATCGATTATTTGGGGGATTTGTTCTCGATCTCGTTTCCCATTCGTTTTTGATGGATCGATTGTTGTTAAATGATGTTGTTAAACATATCCTATGGATTGTATATCCATATTTCGGTTAGGAATTCCGTTTTGGTATTTTGACGGGACGAATCGTGTTCTTGGCCGTTTTGGGGGAAACACTTGAACTTTCGTCATTCGTTATTTGAATTCAACGGCTTTAAGTCGTGCTATGGAATTCATTTTCATTGTTGTTATTGTCCTTCATAGTTTATTATTGCAAGTTGGCATTTGGTGAAGTCGGCGAGTTCGTAGTCGGTTCGTGCCAACCTACTTCGGTCGATTCTCCGCATTGTGGTTATTCGAGGCAAGTACCTTGTCCATACTTTTCTTGTTTCGTGGATATGATGATTGGTGACCGTCTCAATGTGTTTGTTTGGTTATTTGAAACGAGTTTTCAAAAGATTTAGCTAGCCATGTTAAAGGCTCACTTTCAAAACGCGTGTGTTTTGTGAATGGTATAGTTTGTAAATGACTATGTGATTTATATGGATATGTTTGGTGTTGATGTTGCACTTGGTATTGCGTGTTGACGTATATTATTTCATTTCGGTGCGTGTGGTTTGACGAGGTGATTTTCTAAGTGTTTGATACCTCTGAATGAATTGTTTGGATATCTTTGTTGCATTATGCTATGTGTGTGATTTGTTTAGCTAGCCAGCTCGGGAGGGTCCTTCGAGGCCTCGGGCGGGATCAATGGTATTACCCTGTTCCCCAGGCGATGCTTGGTGTGATATGTTATTTAGTGAACGTATTTTACTCACCTCGGGGGGTCCGACGGGATCACGGAGGGAATTCCAATGGGTTGAGTCCGGGATTCACGAGTAAAAACTTCACAGGTTGATGTTTATTTAGTGAACGTATTTTACTCACCTCGGGGGGTCCAACGGGATCACGGAGAGAATTCCAATGGGTTGAGTCCGGGATTCACGAGTAAAAACTTCACATGTTGGTGTTTATTTAGTGAACGTATTTTACTCACCTCGGGGGTCCGACGGGATTACGGAGAGAATTCCAATGGGTTGAGTCCGGGATTTACGAGTAAAAACTTCACGAGTTGGTATTGATTTTTATGTCCGTTGGGGACACATGACTTGGGTTTTGGCCCGGTGAATTGTTGTCGGTTTTCTATTTGCGAAAACAAAACCTTTGGGCTGTGACCCTGTCGATTTTACGTTTGGATTTTTGAGGATTCCTGGTTATTGTTATTCGTGGAATGTGAATTGTATGGCTCGTATTTGCACTTTGTTCTTGCACTAGCAAAACAGTGGAGTTTTGCTAACCCCCGAGTATTCGAGGGTGGATGTCTGTTTTTGCATTCAGGTTTGGGAGCATAACACAGGGCCGACACGAAGGATGATGAAAGATGAACGATACTAATCACACGAGGATCCGTTGATATCGTATTGGTCTAGTTGTATTTTCTTTTCTGCTTCAGTATATTTTCCCCCGTTGTACGGGAGTTTATTGTATTTTGACCCCTGCGTGGGTATGTGTTTGGATTTGAGTTGTATGTTATTATTGAAAGACCAAATCGGTCTACTGAGTCATTTTAGCCTTAAAGGCGATGTTTAGATGTTCAATGTTGTTACCAGCCTGGTAGATCCTCGAGGAGAGGGTCTACGGCGTGTAATATCCCTGAGTGGATTGGGGGTGTTACATATAGCCCCACGGTCGACCATGTTAAAAGCGTCCTGAAAGTCAACCAACAACATGGAAAGGCCCACATCATTGGCGCGCTCCTCAACAAACCGGTTCAAGGCATGCAGAATAGCCTCTCCTCCACCGAACACCCCGACACCAAACTAAAGACCATCAAAATAACCACACAACGACGGCCCAACTAAAACAGCACCAACCTTAGAGACAAGACGCCTCCAAACAGTGCCCACAGCAATAAGACGAATACCACCACCTGGTTTAACAAGCGGGGTGAGAGGAGCACTAGCAATGTACTCACCCAGGACCTGCGGGCACCGACCCTCAAGGAAAATATTAACCACCTGAGAGATAGAGGTGATCAAATCATCAGAAATAGCAACAGCAGCCCCACTGAAATAATCTAAGAGATGCTGAGCACGAAGACCATCCCGCCCACAAGAGGTGCCGCGGGAAAAATCCTAATCATGTCCAAAACAACAGCCGCTGAAACAACAATAGGAGGATGATAAGGGGGCAAGGACGGCAAGACGGGGATGGAGCAAGTGGGTGCTTATCTCGTAAAGCCTCCAAAGTATCATCACAGTAAGGAGCAACACCCGAAGAAGAAAGCACCCTAACCGCAGCTGTATAATGACCATCACAAATTTTCCGCCTACACTGTCGAATATTAAGCTCCTCCAAGTGGCCGTCCACGTCCACCCCAAACAAAGGAGAAACCTCGGCTAAAGCCTCTCGCAGAAGCTGCAGGGTACCTCGCCCCAAGTACGAATGGCACTGGTAATACTCTCCTCTTGACGCTGACGCAAGATCGCTGACCGACATTCAAGATTGCTCCTAGGGGAGAATGTCCTAAGTAAACAAAGAGGCAATACAAGCAAGCTAACCTAGCAAGTGACGTCACCAGGAGAGGAAGCCACAGCATCAAGATCCCCCTTTAAAACCCGCGAAAACCCCAAACGACACTTAGGAGGAATGGATTTGACAGTGCGCAAACCCTTGGATAACAAACGATCAAGGGTAGTAACATTCAAAAGATAAGGTACAACACCATCCTCAGGATACAAGGAAGACGGAGCCGACGGACGCGGCAGATCATATAGAACATAACGAACAACACCATCACCACCATCAGGTGGCGGGACAAAATCAGGACCTCCACCATGCCGACACTTAGCACGAAAAGTATGAGTCTTAAAGCAAACCCCACACAACCAAATACCCATACGCTTAAAAGTAAGCTCAGTGCCGGAATAAACCGAAAGAGAAGTGGAAAGGGAGTGACGCGTAATAACCCCGTTCGTCCCCAGTACAATGCCGGTCACGAAGATGTGTAAGCAGGCAGGTGCGAACAAATCCATGACCTCCACCATCACGACAACCAGAAAGACCCACAAAGGACAGTGAAACCGAACGACATCAGGCATGGGAACGCAACAACAACCCAAAGGATTCGGAGATTGACTGCACCTAAATTTGCCGAGGGAGATTCGGATCCCTAGAAATTGGGGGGTTTTCGAATAGGCAACGACAGCTGATGGGATTGGTTGCAAAAGAACCGTATTGACGAGGCGAATTGAACGGTATATCGCAGTCGTCGTAATTTGACCGGAGTTGGCCGGAATTAGCGGCGCAAGGTCGACGGAATCTGGGTTTGCCGCCCGACCGGAAAATGAGAAAGTCACCGGCCGTGGGTGGGCGCAAACTGACCGTCTAGACGAGGGTAAGCTTTTTCCGGTGTGAACATTTGGGACATTTGGGGCATATTTATTAGTATTATTATCTTTTTTATTATGATTGTAATTAATTATATTATTATTACATTATATTTATTATTATTTTTTATTATTTATTATTATTTGTATTATTAATTTATTATATTTATTATTTTAAATATTTATTATAATATTATTATTATTATTTTATTATTATTTACTCTTAATATATATTTTAGTTCAATTCAGTTCAGTTCAGGTCCATTTAGTCAGTTCAGTTCAATTCAGTTCGGTTTAGTTCAGATTCATTTAGTCCAAAAGAACAGAGTCTTGGAAATATTATTTTACCGAGGCAACATCTTATGCACTATATAGGGTTGTGTTAGTGCTCAACAAGAGGAGTGTTCCGGGAATTACAATTTTATCCTTCCCATTTATGTGTCTTGCCTAATATTGTTTATAGCCGGATACGTTGATGGTAAGGTTCTATATCCTTCTAGATGTCTTTCCTTATAAGAAATCTTATGTAAGGAATAACTCTCATTGGACCTCCTCTATCAATATTATGAATTGATATACCTGTTCATCTTTACTGCTTTGGTCCAATCTCCTGAGACAGTTTTATCTCATTTTTTTTGAACATGTTAATGGCATACTTTTATTTTGTAATTTATATTGTACCTTCATTTTGCACTCCTTCCTTTTCAATTTAAGTAGGAGATTTCACTTTTTTCTAATTATTAAAGATTGCAAATTTAGAACTTAATTTTCCAACTTTAAGGAAATCCACAATTATAATCGGAATGATGGAGGGTAAGCAAAAGCTCCTAAAAGCTTGAATTATCTTTTTCACAAATAAGGGTGAAATAACTACAATAATAAATACTTTATTTTCTTCATAAACAAGGATTAGATAACTATAATCATAAACATTTTTTCACAAACAAGAAGTAAATAACCACAATAATAAATACTTTATGCTTTTCATAAATAATGATGAAATAACCACAATAATAAATACTTTGTTGTAAAATCGGATATTTTATTACTTCACAGTATATATTTTATATATATATATATTACAATATATAAGCATAAAGGAGGATGAAAGAAGATGAAGATTTTGAGCTTTTATTAGAATGAATTGTGTGTCCAAAGCTCTACCAAAGAGCTCTATTTATAGCTCAAGATTACATGCTATACAACAAATTAATATTATTTATTATACAACATAATTGTCTTTATATTAGATATTTCAATCCAATAATTGATTGTTGATCCCACATATCATTATTGGTGATATTATAACACTCCCCCTTTGAAATATCTTATATCATGATATCTCATTTGGGAGCATCACAAGCTGCCTCGTTAAAAACCTTATTAAGAAAAACCCAGTGGGATAAAAACTTAATAAGGGAAAAAGAGTCTGATTGTATGCTCCCCTCAACTCAAAGATGGTAGTTCTTCTTTAAAGGTCTCGAAGATGATACATTCCAATATTCTGATTGTGTTTCTTGAAAACATTCGTAGGGAGTGGTTTTGTGAAGAGATCTGTCGCATTATCACAAGATCGAATATATTGGATGTCGATCTCTTTATTTCTTTCAAGTTCCTGAGTGAATGCGAAGAACTTTGGGGGGATATGTTTGGTTTTATCGCTTTTGATGTAGCCTTCCTTCATTTGAGTAACACATGCAGAGTTGTCCTCGTATACTATTGTTGGGCCGTTATCGACTGGCAAGCCTGGTGTTTCTTGAATATGTTGTGTTACTGATCTTAACCATCTACATTCTTTACTTGCTTCATGAAGAGCTATTATCTCAGCATAGTTTGAGGAAGTAGTCACGATTGTCTGTTTTTGAGATCTCCAGGATATTTCAGTTCCTCCATATGTGAATACATATCCAGTTTGTGACTTAGAATTATGTGGATCAGATAGATGACCTGCATCTGCATAGCCAAGCAAAACTGGTTTTGCATTGTTATAATAAAACAAACCAAGATCAATCGTACCTCGTAGATATCTGAATATATGTTATATTCCGTTCCAATGCCTCTTTGTAGGACATGAACTGAATCTTGCTAGTAAATTTACTGCAAAAGCTATATCCGTCCGTGTACAATTAGCAAGATACATTAGGGCTCCAATTGCGCTAAGGTATGGTATTTCAGGACCAAATTCCTCTTCATTTTCTTCCTTTGGTCTGAATGGATCCTTTTCAATATTAAGTGTTCTGCCGACCATTGGGGTACTCAAAGGTGTTGATTTGTCCATGTGGAATCTTTTTAATACCCTTTCTGTATAATTTGATTGGTATACTAATATTCTATTTTTAGTATGTTCCATTTGTAGACCAAGGCAGAATTTTGTTTTCCCAAATCTTTCATTTCAAATTCTTTCTTTAAGTAATTCATTGGTTCCAAAATTTCTGTATTAGTTCCAATGATATTCAAATCATCAACATAGACAGCAATGATTACAAATCCGGATGTTGTTTTCCTTATAAAAACACAAGGGCAAATAGGTTTATTCACATAGCCTTCTTTAATCAAATATTCACTTAATCTGTTACACCACATGAGTCCAGATTATTTCAACCCATATAAAGATCTCTGCAATTTAATTGTATAAGTTTCTCTGGGTTTCGATGCTTCAGGCAACTTAAATCCTTCAAGAATTTTCATATATATATCATCATCAAGTGATCCATATATATAAATATGCTGTAACAACATCCATGAGATGCATATTAAGATTATAAGATACCGATAAACTAATTAAATAACGAAAAGTAATGGCATCCATAACAGGGGAATATGTTACCTCATAATCAATCCCAGGTCTTTGTGAAAAACCTTGTGCAACAAGACGAGCCTTGTATGTTACAATCTGGTTTTTCTCATTTCGTTCTTACGAAAAACCCATTTATACCCAACAGGTTTCACATTACTGGGTGTGACAACAATCGGTCCAAACACTTTTCGTTTTGTAAGAGAATTTAGTTCGGCATCTATTGCATCTTTCCATTTTGGCCAATCAGGTCTATTTTGACATTCGAATATAGATATGGGTTCAGGATCGTCATCTCCAATTATTATATCACACGCAATGGAGTATGCAAATATCTCATCAATGTGATTATTTCTCCTATTCCATAAATTCCCGTATTAATATAATTAATAGATATCTCGAGATCATTTGTATTTTCTTTTCATTTTCAGTGACCTCCTTATTTGCCTCAGCTTGTGTTTCAACATGATCATATTTTTCATCATTTTGTGCTTCTTTAGCACATTCATTTATATTGGCTATTTTTCTTTTCCGGGGATTTTTATCTTTGGAACCAACAGGCCTTCCACGCTTTAAGTGTGCTTTAGATGTACTTCTATTTTCATTTTCTTTTGGAATTTCAATCCGAGCAGGAGTATTAACAGCTGGCACATGTGACTTTGTCACTCTTTTCATATCAGTAAATGCATCTGGCAATTCATTTGCCAAACCTTGTAAATGAATAATTTTTCTTACATTTTCATCCCATAATTTTGTATATGGATCCAAATGTAATAATGATGGTACATACCATGTTATGTCCTTTTCCACCTGTTTATTACCTCCCCCTAAGGTTGGGAATCCCGTCTCATCAAAATGACAATCAGCAAATCTTGCTTGAAAAACATCACCTGTTAGAGGTTCAAGATATCTAATAATAGAGGGTGAGTCATACCCAACATATATTCCCAACCTTCTTTGAGGTCCCATTTTTGTTCTTTGTGGGGTAGCTATTGGTACATATACTGCACAACCAAAAACTTTTAGATGGGAAACATCTGGTTCCTGACCAAGTGCAAGTTGATATGGAGTATATTTATGATTAGCACTTAGTCTTAACCTTATTAGTGAAGCAGCATGTAAAATTGCATGACCCCAAACAGTAACTGATAGCTTTGTTCTCATTATTAGTAGTCTAGCAATATATTGAAGGCGTTTAATTAATGATTCAGCTAAACCATTTTGTGTATGCACATGCGGAACAGGATGTTCGACTGTAATTCCAATTGACATACAATAATCATTAAATACTTGTGATGTGAATTCACCAGCATTGTCAAGTCTCACATTCCGTATAGTATAATCAGGAAATTGTGTCTTTAGTTTAATTATTTGTGCAATGAATCTTGCAAATGCCATATCACGACTTGACAATAAACAAACATGTGACCATCTACTAGATGCATCAATTAAAATCACAAAATACCTGAAAGGTCCTGATGGTGGATCAATAGGTCCACATATGTCACCTTGAATTCTTTCGAGAAATGTAGGTGATTCCTTTTCAAGTTTGTCTGGTGAATGCCTTATTATAAACTTTCCAAGAGAACAAGCTTCACATAGTTTATTATTTATGAGTTTTACACCTTTCATTGGGTGACCATGTGTACTATTAATTATTTTCCTCATCATCGTGGAGCCAGGATGACCTAGGCGTTCATGCCATAATGTCAATATTTTGGGATCCTCTTTTATTATCAAATTACATTCAGTTTCATAAATATGTGTATAATGTAATCCACGAGATAATTGTGGTAGTTTTTCCAGTATTTGTTTCTTTCCCAAAATATTAGCAGTAATATACATATATTTCATATTACCTTCAGTTACTGTTTCAGTATCATATCCTTGACGGTATATGTCATTAAAGCTCAACAAGTTTCTCTTAGATTTTGGAGAAAATAACGCATTATTAATGACAAATTTTGTTCCATTTGGTAATATGAATTTAGCATTACCTGTTCCTTCAATCAAGTCCGCGGGACCTGAAATTGTATTTATTCGCTTTTGTAGATTGTACCTCAAGAAATATTTCTTATTTTTGAGGATTGCATGAGTTGTGCCACTGTCCGGGATGCAAATGTCTCCAATACCTTCCATACTCAAACTCCTTAAT
This sequence comes from Orobanche coerulescens, assembly GCA_033398695.1. Taxonomy (NCBI): domain Eukaryota; kingdom Viridiplantae; phylum Streptophyta; class Magnoliopsida; order Lamiales; family Orobanchaceae; genus Orobanche; species Orobanche coerulescens. The sequence continues at coordinate 189,528,702 of CM065802.1, read as the reverse complement.
GAATAAGAATATAAGACTAAAAGATGGTAAGTTAGCTTAATATAATAACATTTATTAAATACTTCATACAAACTTCAAATGAGATAATACATATTTCAAACAAGAGAATACAAACAACAGAATACAAACAAGTACAATAAAGATGCAACAAACATGGAAATCACATATTTATTTATTTATTTATTTTTTATTTTAGTCCATGTCCATGTCCACGTTTGCATCCTCAGTAAAATCTGCAGCTTCTAGGTAAGTTGAGTCGTCCCCAGGTTCATGTTCATGAAAATTGACTTCCTTTTCTTTATTTTTCATAGATGCCTTATACATTTTACAAATATGGCCTGGCGTTCTACATGCCTTAGCCCAATGTCCCTTTTTCCCGCATCTGAAACAAGAATTTTTATTTTTATTGGATGAACCTTCTTGGACATACTTATCTTTGTCTTGTTGGTTTTTATTAATCATTTCATTTTTGGGAGGCCTAAAGTAATTTCCATAACCACGGCCACGACCTCGACCTCGACCACGAAAGTGGCCGTGACCGCGTCCCCGACCTCGACCTCTAAACCAACCATGACCACCACGTCCTTGATTAGTAGTTGTGGCATTTGCTTCAGGAATCGCTATCACCCCTGTAGGACGAGATTGATGATTCTTTATCAACAGATCATTATTCTTTTCAGCAAGTAAGAGAGCTGCAATTAATTCAGAGTATTCGGTATATCTCCGCATTCTGTATTGTTGTTGCAGTATTAGATGTGACGTATGGAATGTAGCATACGTCTTTTCCAATTTTTCACCTTCTGTTATGATTTTACCACAAAACTCTAGTTGTGATACAATTCTGAACATAGCAGAATTATACTCGCTCACACTTTTAAAATCTTGGAATCTTAACTTGTTCCATTCATCAACTAGTACGGGTAATAACACATGCTTTTGATACCCAAATCTTTTCTTAAGATTGTCCCATAAAATTTTGGGATCATCCACGTTCATGTACTCTAGTTTTAATCCTTCATCTAGATGTTGCCTCATGCATTTTAATGCTTTTGCTTTATTCATAGAAAGCTCTTTTTCATCTACCTCCGTTTCTTTCGTAGCATCTGGCACATTATTTGTTAGAATATTTTCCAGTCCTTTGCACCTGAGATGTGTCTTCACATCATTTGTCCAAGACATATAATTGTCTCCATTAAGATTCAAGGGAGCGAAATCGAGCTTAAGATTGGACATGGTTATCTATTACAAAACATAAGATTGAAATATAATTAACACATAGCTATTACATTTAATGATGTCAGCTAAACAAAAGTATAATTGAAATTATTACTCAATACAAATACCATTCATGCTTAAATATTAATCACAACAAACCAACTAAAAACTAAAAGAAGAATCGTGACCATCATAATGATGATCACATATGTCTCACTAAAGCAATCGACTTGAGTGTAGCAAATGATGAAATTGAAAAATGTAATAAGAGTGAGGAAAGTCATAAAATATTTACCCATTTTGTAAAAATTGGTAGATATTTTGGAGATGATTAATAAGTGTGGAGTATAATATGAGTATTTATAGATTTGATTTTGAAATATGGCCGTTTATGACCGTTGGAGAAGTTTTTTTTATTATTGTTAATTATCATTAAAATTGTTGAATATATTCTTATATATTTAATGAACTAACCGTTGGTAATTAGAGTTTGGGGAATGGAAATTTATATATATATATATATATATATGAGTAGTGATATTATTATAACTAACTGTATCCTTCCACTCCAGGGTCTCACCAACATTAATCTCGACCCTTGTCAGCCTATTGTCAAAGCTGGCCAAGGTATCTACCGACTGCTCCCTCTTCTTGGATTTTGCCTTCTTCTCCTTTTCCACTCCTTCAACAAGTGGGGGAATGCTGGCTCTGATACCACTTGTCACGGGCTTAGAGTTTGCTATGCTCCTAAGCGTCGTGCGGCCTAGCAACCCTCTTGCTAGTCAGCCTTAAACACTCCGAAATTGTCTAAGTATGAAGTTCGCACAACGAAAGAGAGGCAATGGGTTGAGGGAAAATTACTTCCACTAAGTTGTAAAGAGTTTACAGAGTCTCTTACAAATGAGTTCCCAAGGATGGCTGCAAATGAGCCCCAACATCCCTATTTATACTACCTCCTATCACTAGAACCTTCCTCCACCTCCTCATTTGGAGGCTTCTAGACCCTCCTACACTATTACAAAATCTAGAGTATTCTAAGTACAAAAGCCTTTACAAATGTCTAGAATCATCTACTAGATTACAAGTCTTGACTCATCCAAGAGTCTCTAGCACCTTCCACATATTTCTGGATCTTCCTAGCTCGTTCGGCCCGACCCGGCCCGCTCGGCCCGACTCGGCCCGACTCCATGTAACCCGACCCGATCCGGCCCGGCCTTCCACACATGCCTCCGGATTAATCTTTGATGTTCTGGACCATCCCGGTCCGTTTCTGGAATGTTCCGAGTATAACTTCCTCACAGTGGACTCCTCAGCTTTCCAATGTCCACTGCCATCACAAGGCTTTTTCCTGCTAAGCCTATTATAGGGGGAGGGTGCTCCGTGCATCCCTCGCGCGCCGCCCGCGCGCGCGCCCAGCGCCTCGCGCGCACCCCTATTATTATAACTAACTGTATAGATTATAATATATATATATATATATATGAATTACAATCTATATGTTTAGTTATAATAATATCACTACTCGATTATAAAATCTTTCATGACTACTAAAAATAAAAATATCACTACTCGATTATAAAATCTTTCGTGGTTACTAAAAATAAAAATATCACTACTCGATTATAAAATCTTTCGTGGTCATATGAATGGGGATTTTGTATTCCTCCTTTAGTAATCCTTTACAAAATATAGATGAAGATTCAACTCTTCACTAATAAATGGAACTCTTCAAATAAAAATAGGTGAAGATTTTTACACTTCACACAAATTCATTATTATTTAGGTCTTACATATATAATTAGTCCATAGTCCAAGAATCATCTTAAAAATAAGATTGAGCTTAGGTCCTTACACATATAAATTTAAATTGATGATATTTACATAATTATTATATTTACTTAAATATATTAATTATCATCAATAATGATATTAGATTAATACCATATCTAAATATTATTATTACATAAATTAAATATAAATAAAGTTAATTACATACCTTTAGAATTTAAGAATGATGTACCAATATATCGAGTCCGGCTGCGGAATGGGATTAAATCGGTAGAGTTCGTGCTGATAACGTGTTGTAAAATTGGATATTTTATCACTTCACAATATTATATATATATATATATTACAATATATAAGCATAAAGGAGGATGAAAGAAGATGAAGATTTTGAGCTTTTATTAGAATAAATTGTGTGTCCAAAGTTCTACCAAAGAAATTTCTATTTATAGGCCAAGACATACGCTATACAACAAATTAATATTATTTATTATACAACATAATTGTCTTTATATTAAATATTTCAATTCAATAATTGATTGAATTATTGATTGTTGATCACACATATTATTATTGGTGATATTATAACATACTTCACTTTTATTCTAGCCTTATTTAACGCGAATTAGGTTCATTATTGTGTTTTCTTATTCCACACATTATATAGTATATGATTTTTATGTGGGACATACTAATTTGTTTGAATGTGAGTAATTTCGGTGTAAGACGAATAATCTCTTAATGAAAATTTATTTTGAGAATTGAAAGAAGATATAATAGTCTCTTCCATCTACGGAATTCAAAAGGCGACCCGTTCCCTGATCAAAGACTTGGTTGGATGCGGGATCTACTCCACGAGGAGCCTGGCTTGGAATCCCCGCCGCTAATCCATTAAGGATATGTTCAGCTTTATCTCTCACTTAAATTAGGAGATGGAGTATAACATAAGAGTTGGGATCCTCTACATCTCAGCCGTCCGATCACACACACCCGCATGGGTGTGTGTGTGTGCGTCTCATCTAACGCAAAGCAGTGCACAACGCAGGGGACATTAACCCTATAACTTAAGCCCAATTAATGCCATGATAATTTTTCTATTGTAAAGGCTTTAAGCACGTTAATAATGTGCTTTTATAATTGAAATTGTATCTTAAATAGATTGTTGTTTTTCCAGTATATATATATATATATATATATATATATATATACACACACGAGAATGAGATTTATTTTGAGAAATAAAAATATTTTTTTTAATTAATGAATGATTTCTCATTTGGTAAATTAATAATTAAATATGGAAATGATCTTTTCTTAATTTCATGCATTCACTAGTAGAATAAACATCAAAGACTTCGGTACGTCACTACCAAAAATCAGACTTTAGCCGACGACTTAAAGTGGTCGGCTAAACCCCAAAGTCGTCGGCTAATCATGCCAGCCGTCGGCTAAAAAACCGTCGGCCGATATTCGTCGGCCAAGGTTTAGCCGACGACCTTTGTGCAGTCGTCGGCTAAAGTTCAACCATTAGCCGACCACTACTACACGGTCGTCGGCTAAACCTGTTGGGAAAAAAAAAAATTAGCCGACGACCTTAACGAGACGGTCGGCTAAAACCGTTTTTTAAAAAAAAAAAATATATATAGTTTAGCCGACGACCGTCTTATAGGTCGTCGGCTAAAACCATTTTTTAAAAAAAAAAAAATTATTTTAGCCGACGACCGTCTTATAGGTCGTCGGCTAAAACCCTTTTTTAAAAAAATAAATTACTTTAGCCGACCGCTTTATATGTCGGCTAAAATCCTTTTTAAAAAAATAAATTACTTTAGCGACGACCGTCTTATATGTCGTCGCTAAAACCCTTTTTTAAAAAAATTTAATTGATTTTGGGATCCCAAAACCTCGTATTTTTGCACCGCAATTTTTATACACCACTCTCATTATCAACAACAATCAACGCACAACATATTCAAGAACATTAATTTCATCAACATACTAGTAGCGTCAATAAAATCACTTACACAATTGTAACACAAATATAAATATACAAGAGTACTACAACAACACAACTAGAATCCACCGCCAAAATCATCTAAATGTCGAAATGTAGTAGTAGAAAGATTACCACCATCCCTAGATCCTCGTCACGAGGCTGTGAAGATGGGGTCTGTCCAAGAGAGAAGGCGGTGGAGCAGTGCTGCATCCACTGAGTAATGGTGCAGTCGGCGTCATCATATAGTCCATCATGGCTGCTTTGTCTCTGGAAACTCTCTAACCGCGACTCGGTCCTCTGCTCGCTCTCATGTAACCGCGTCGAGTCCTCATTTCATTCTCGGCTCGGAGCTCCCTCTCCACCCTCATTGCTCCTCGAGATAGGCGGTCAGTGCATCCGTCCGCGAGGGCGCCGAAGCCGGGGTATCTTTCAATACATGGTGACCCTCGGCTCCCATCATCTTAGTGCGGCACCGACTACCTCTAGGAGGGTAGACGGCACCCACACCCTAGCGCGAACATAAGGATCGGCACGATCGATCCGTCCAATGGCGAGACCGAGGTCAGTCTCCGCTAAGTCCGGATACTACTCCCGAGCAATCTCAGCAAGCATCATCTGAGACTCCTCCCGCACACGCTCCTAAGTTAATATGAAAATAAATATTTGAATATCAATAAAAGTATGATACAAAGGCATTTATTTTATTACTAAAATAAAATAAAAAAAGACTTACATGCTCCTCGGGACGGTTCGGAAATACTTTCTGAGTCACGTAGCCAAACGACCGGGAACCCAGACTGTGATGATCAGTCATACCAGCACGATTGGTCGTGTTGGTCAAGCTAGTCGCCTTCAAAAAAATATTATTTAGAATCGAGTTTATATTTAGGTCGTCGGCTAAAGTATATTATTTTTTTTTCGGTCGGCTAAACGTTACCTCGGTCGTCGGCTAAACCTCTTTAATAAAGCCGACGACTATTTCGAACTTTAGCCGACGACCTCCACCCAGTCGTCGGCTAAAACCCTTTAGCCGACGGTATTTCGAGTCGTCGGCTAAAGTGCGAAGTTTAGCCGACGACACTTTATAATCGTCGGCCGTTTTTTTTTTAGGTCGTCGGCTAAAGTACTTTTTTTGGTAGTGCGTCTCACTTCGGTAATGTATATTAGTAAGTAAAAACAAACAATAACTTCGCTTTTCAATTTACTGAAGTAAACAACACACATAGACTTCAGTAAATGGTACCAAACAAAAACAGAAGCTAGTTAGAAATTTTAAATTACAAAGACTTCGTTGATTTTATAATTACTGAAGTAAAAAGTGTAAAATTTAATTTTTTACCGCAGGATCATGTTTGTATATTGTCTTTGTTGATAGTGTTGGTGGTGATTCATAGAGTTTGGGCGGGATCTTTAAGTAAGATGCACTTCAGTAAATTGTTAATTAACGAAGTAAAAACAACGGCAAAAATTTTTTAAAAAAAATATCTCACCAAAATTGAAGTAGGCCAAGTGGCGGGCTTTGAAAAAAATAAAAGGTATAAACAACCAAAACAAGGAGCCCTGGTTCTAATCTGTCTCACTATCCTCCCGTTCTACATAGCTGCACCACCACGTTCTGTCTTCCACTACTGCCACTCGACCACCACCTCTGTTGCCTTCCCCATCAGCACCACCGCCGCTCTAGACTTACGCCATGGCCGCCACCACCTCTGCTCTCCTCACGCTAACGCACACATATGTAACCCTTCTTTTCTGAATCTACGGCTCCCGGTGCCTCCCTCTCTCAATTTCGGCATTGCTCCCTCTCTAACTTCTCTAGTTTTTCATTAGAAACCATATCCCCAAATCTCTCTCTCTCTCTCTCTCTCCGTCTCTCTCTAATCCGAAGTGCTACATAACTTGGCTAGAAGAATTCAGTTGTCGGCATCAAATTCGCGGCAGCAACCCCCCGCCTGCTCCACCCGAGGGCGTCGCCATGGCTAATCTGGTCGGAGTTCATCGCCAGCTCGGTGACCTAGCGAGTGAGTTTCCGATTTTCACATTTTTTGTTTTATTTTGTGAATGATTGTGTTTGGATTTTTTGTGTTTCGGTTGAAATGTGGGTTGAGGCAATTATGATATTGATAGATTGGAGATTTGAGTTTATGAGTTCCTAATTGTGCTGTATGTGTGTGTTTGGATTTTAATTTTAATTTTTATGTTTCTTCTGAATTTCGGTGTTGCGGTATAATTGCTCAAATGTGAAATGCTCCATGAATTGAAATATGTGTTTTAATTCAAGGCGCTCAAACTTTATGGTTTACAGCTCGGACAAGCTTTACGCACGATACTGGATATACTGCCTAAAATATATTACAACGAACTTGCTAAATTGCAGGTATGCTTAGTGTTGCTATTTAATTTGTACTTTGATTGACTGTTTGATCAGGCTCAGATATTTTTACCCATTAACATAAAATTTTTGGAGCATGCTACGAGTGTTACTACTGAAGTCCTGTACTAATTCCAGGATCAAATACCTCCATTTCCAACTCCTGTGGCCATCAAACCCATTGAATGCCAGTTGGGAATGCCAGTATCAAAGATATTTGCTGATATAAGCCATGAGCCTATTGCTGCCGCATTCTTGGGATAGGTTTATAAAGGTTAGATAACAGAGATCTTTAAAGCAAAATTATACTGGTGTGATTTTTTTCGTTCTGTTTCTTGGTGGGTGGGTGGGGGGAGAATGAAGCCGTGCCTGGTTGGAATTGTAATTCAATAAGATATGCTTTTGTTGCTTCAAGTTTTGCAGCTCACCTACACTCCGGAGAGCTTGTAGCTGTTAAGGTTCAAAGGCCTGGTATGTCCCATTCATTGACCCTTGATGTGCTGCTATTTAAGATGATTGGAGGCCAGTTAAAAAGATTTGCCAAAGCTCGTAAAGATCTTTTGGTAGCTGTGAATGAGATGGTGAGCCTCCTGTTTGAGACACATGCACACCCACCATTTTCTTATAGCATTGTGCATGTGGTTTAAGAAACAATCACGTACACCTTTACTGACACCCGCTCTCTGAATTCGGACGTCTTTTGACTTTAGTATTGGTTATCAAGTCATTCTTGTTGACAGCTATCAGATTGAATTCTTCTCCAAATCTGCATTTTTCGAGATGTTTTTATGCATGTGACCACTTACAATATTAAGATCCTTTTTAAGCTATATTGAATGTGATTCTCGTTTATTCTCCCCAGTTTGGTGGTTGGTATGTGGCTTGTCAAAATTTTTAATTTAACCATATTATTGGACCTATGAATGTATAGGTAAGACATATGTTTGAAGAGATTGACTACATCCTGGAGGGTCAAAATGCAGAGCGGTTTAATGCTTTATATGGCTGCCAACACTGTAAGTTCTTCCAAATTTTAGACCACCACATATTTGGTGTTCATGTTGTGGCAATTTCGTTCTACCTCTTGGGTGTAGAAATTCTTCCATCCTTGGATACATGTGACATAAATGCTTCATGTACCACTACAAATAATAAAGTAAGATATCACTCCAGTTTCGAACTTTGGATTTTCTGGTCGGACAATATATTTTAGGCAGTATATCCGGTCTCGTGCTTAAAGCATGCTATACATGCGACTTTCAACAAAGTGCAACATGAAGATTGATCTCCCGGTCATCCTTTTTTTCCTATCTCTTTCTCTCTCTGTGTGTATGTATGAGTTGTTATTGGAACTCTGGAATTGTCAATGAAATTCTTCAGTTTCAAAAGTGCTTTTCGAATAAAGAACTCTCATACATGTGTTCTTGATATTAAGGGGAGACGGTTGTTGTTGGCATACTCGAACTCAGATATTTCTTAAAATATGTCGAGGGAAAAATGATCTATTACTTTCTTGTTCGATTCAGGCCGATTGGAAAGGCTTATTGGCAGGTTCGATTTCTTGACCGTCTCTAGCTATAGTAATTCGGTTTGATGACTAGCATTATGTTTCTTTTTCATGTATCACTGGAATTGTTATTATGTGATGATATGTTTACATATTAGAGAAATCAGAAGTTTCGTACTTTAATCGATCAACGTGCTGCCGAAATTTTGGATTGTGTCGATCATAATATTTCTATGGCTCATCATACTTTATAGAAGTTATTTTTGACTGTTTGATAATGTTGTAGTATGTGTGTTACGACACATTATGCTAATATGTTTTAGTTGGTAATATAATTTTGGCTTTCAGGCAAAACCTTGTAATTTCTTTATTGGGGAAGAAGATTTGTTAAACCAGCAACAAAGTGATTATGTGGATTTGTTTGCTTCACGTGCCGATGTTGAAGATTTGAAGAAGAAAGTTGATGAGAAGATGATTTCATGAACAAGAAGTATGATCATCTCATGAAAAGCAATGATGTGCTTGTTGGGGTATAAGGGTTTTTATGGAGATCCGGATTTTCCAATGGATCGTGTAAACACTTTCCGAACTGATATTTCTACCCTATGCCCAGGTTACAAGAAATTCAGCCTAGGATAATCTAATGGAACACTTACGAATCCAGGCACAGAAACGTAAGCCAAATTGCTAGAGAAATTCTGTGTTTATCAGAAAGATAGAGAGCTCAGAAAAAGGGTGTGTTTCAGACTCATGAGGAGAGCCCTATTTATACCTGTCGGATTAGGGTTACAATTAGGTCGATTTTAGGGTTTTGAGAGCGGCGCCGTCATTAGTGGTCCGAAATTAGGGTTGGCGGGTGGCTTAACAAAATTGACGAAATTAATCAATTTTACCACAGTCTCCCTCTAAAATTTGGAAATATCACTAAATCCCTACCTAAATTTCCGAAGACTTTTGGGCGCCGCCCAAACCCTGATGAGGCTCACCTCGACCCTCGCCTGCTGACCAGGGGCTCGCCCCATGGACCCTGCAGGGGCGCCGCCTAGACCCCACTCATGGGCGCGCCCTCGGACCCCCGACATTAGTCCGTACCGGCTTATAATTCGATCTTATACATGTGTGCACTCCGCACATACCCGATCATATATTAGAATACGAATTATAAACCCCTTAGCTCACATATTAGTTCCAATTACACAAAATGAATGGTGACACTAAAATCACCAACAGTGCTGAAGAGAGATTTTGTTGTTTCGAAGTATATGATCTTTTTTAATTCTTTTTGTCCTATTTGTGGTGTTCATGATGAAATAGATAGAATCTTATTACACGTTCTTTGTCTTTGTTATGATATGTATCTGGTTTTGAATTGGTTGGGAACGCATGCTATTTTTTTAAGATGGGATGATATGAAATTGTTGATTCTTATAGTATTGAGCTCTTATGGTTGATGGTTAGTTATAGTTGAATGTAGATTTTGGCAATGAATTTTAAATTGAAATGTGAAATATTAATATATATTACTGCAGAAAATACTAATATATATTATACAATAACTGAAGTAAAAAGTTCTTTATTTACTACGGTAATTATAAAATAACCGAAGTTAAAGGCATTCTTTTACTTCACTTACCCCCCACATTTGGATCATAATTAGAAAAAAAAAAAAATATACTTCGGTTATTAGGATATAGACTTCGCATGAAAAACGAAGTCTAAAGTATACCTTTTACTACACGAATATAGACTTCGATAATTATAACGTTTTTACTTCAAATATTATCCGAAATTTTTGACGTTAATTCTTATAGTGATTTAATCTGTATCATTAAAACTAGTTAAATCAATGGTATATATATATATATATATATATATATATATATATAAACCGTAATAAATATTCCCAGAAAAAAAACAAAAAAAAAACAGTCCTTTGATCATTCTATAATTGTAAAATCATCAAATACATAATACGTTGAACAATTCATGAGATTTTTTCCCTATCTTAGCATGAAACTTCATCCCAAAGCTTATACCTTCTCACCTTATTTTTGAAAACTGGTTTTACCATAATCCCAGTACCATTGGATATTTCTTCAGACCTTGTCCTCCTTATTATCTTCTTACTAATCTCACCACCATGTTCGGTTGACAACGTTTTATTCGTGCTGGCAGACGGGTCAGACCGGTCGGCTCCAAATTCATCTGGCTTGACCTTGATTTGGTCCCCGGTACTAGTTTTGTTGTTCCTTAAGCTTCCATGATTGTCCCCCAAAACCCTCTTCTTGTTCTTCATGCTTGTGCCATGTCCTTTATGATCATAGTGATCACTTGTGGTCTTATGAGGGGATATTTTCCTAATATTGCCTTCTCCTCTATTGTCTTCCTTTTGGGCAACTAAGCACCAATTACAAATGTCGTAGGATGTTGCTTCTGGATATAAATTGCTACAATATCTGCCATATATATATATATTAGATTAATATCCTTAATATGTTAATTTATGTTATTTTAGAAAACTATTAATCCCTGATCGTTAAATCTTAACCTCAACGATTGTGATTTGACTACATGTTCTCATTTTAAAGATTGTTTCCATTAAGAACCAATTGTATTATTAAGTAATTTCATCAGATATTATATTATTCACGACGTTCTGACCGATATATGCAACAAATAATGCAATAAAAAAAAATACATAAATACATATAATTCTACTCATTTACAGCCGTTAGATCACTAATATCAATGGTCTACAAAAGTTTCTAGATTTCACAAGGTAATTAGTTTTCATATGATCTATTTTCTATATATATATATATATATATATATATATATGGATTAGTTGGAGACTTTATTCTTATTTTAAAGAAAGGGTTTGCTGTATAGAGCTCAAAGATCATCCCAATATCATCTTTATTCTAAATCCTATGTTTTTTTTGAACGGCAGCAGACGAATTGTATTAAAAAGAAAACTAGCGAGGAGCTAGAAAGTGCATTACAAAATTACAATGGAAAGAAAGAAAAAGGCGAACAACACCAATTACACCAATCCGTCTTACGTTTAAGCTTCTTCTTCGAGTTAATCCAAAAGAACGAGTGACCTTGAACCAAAGAGAGCAATCTAGGGATAGAGTCTTTCCTTTTGTCAAAGACAATCTCGTTTCTAGATTTCCACATCTGCCATAAATAAGTAAGTATCACTGCCTTGAATAGCATCAACTTCTCGCCCGAAAAATTGGTCACCTCTCCCCAAGAAAATAAAGAGTCAACAGAATCCACCATCAGTGGATGTTCCACCAGGATGCTATTTCATTCAAAACGCATTTTGCGAAGAAGCATTCAACAAAGATATGGTCTTCAGTCTCCTGAGCTAGAGTACAAAAAGGGCATGAATTTGAGAAAGCCAATACACCATGTTTTTGAAGATTGACATATGTAGCCAGCCGCTTATGTCGGGTTTTTCAGCCATGCAGATTAACTTTTCCAGGAATTAGATTGCACCAAGTTGTTTGAATTCCAAGATTATTATGGAGAATCTTAGAATCCAAAAGGCAGCGGAGAGAGGCCACACAAAATATTCCATCCTGCCCAATCGACAATGGCCAGACACTATTCTCATTTGAGGAGAAGAGAGAGGCAAGATCAACATCAAAATCAAGAGTGGACTTGTTGATTGAAATGATAGATCCCCAAGTGCCACCCTTTTTCGATATCAAAGGGTCCCTAGGTGTATGACGGAAGAAGCCATGTAAGGATTTAATAACACCGGTCCATATGGCAGAATCTTCGGTTTTAATCTTCCACCACCATTTGGCTAATAATGCAATATTGAGAGCCTTTAGACTCCCTATTCCAAGACCTCCCAATTCCTTAGAAGCAATAGTATTTTTCCAGGCAACCCATGTAATTCTTTTCACATTATTACCACCACCATAAAAGAAAGATCGCCGAAGACTCTCTAATTTATTAAGCACCGAGGAAGGGGCTTTGTAGAGAGAGAAGTAATAATTACCCAATGAGCCAAGAACCGTCTTACATAGCGTTAGATGGCCAGCAACTGAAAGAGAGTTAGCTTTCCAATTTGACAATTTGGCTTGAAACTTATCAATCAAAGGCTGCCATGAAGAGACTTTATGCATAGAAGACCCAATAGGAATGCCCAAGAATTTAAAAGGAAAATACCCAGATTTGCAATGCAAACGATCAGCCATCATAGATACCTCATTTGTGTCCACAGCCACCCCAAATAAACTTGTCTTTGACAAATTTATTTTAAGACCAGATGCTAAATAAAAGCATCGTAAGATTCTGAGCAAGTTCACAATATTAATCGTTGACCAAGAGCCCATAAAAAGCGCATCATCAGCATAAAACAAATGCGAAACAAGAGGGCCATTGTTTGGAAGTAGGACACCGTCGATAACCCCCATCCTGCAAGCTTGGTTAATTGCATTATTCAAAGCTTCCATAGCAATTATAAAAAGAAAAGGGGCAAGGGGATCACCTTGCCTAACCCCCCTTTGCATTGAGAACTCTTCCGATGGGGAACCATTTAGCAAAACGGATACCCTAGCAGATTTTAGACATTCCCGAATCCAAGATCTCCACTTAACACCAAAATTTAATTGGGCCATAACATCATCCAGAAAAGACCAACTGAGGGAATCAAAGGTCTTCTCAAGATCGACTTTTAGAAGAAAAAGTTGTCTCTTAGAAGATTTCGCCCACGAAATAATTTCATTTAACACCAGAGGCCCTTCAAGAATACTCCTCCCTTTGATGAATGATGTTTGCTCTTTACCAATTATGGAATCAATAACTTGTTGAAGTCTCAGTGACAAGAGTTTAGAAATAATCTTGTAAATGACACCAATCAAGCTTATGGGCCGATAATCTGCAATGTAAATTGGGTCTTTTACCTTTGCAATTAAGGTAATAAAAGATGAGTTCGAGCCACGAGGAAGAACCGCAGAAGAATAAAATTCAGAGACCGCTGCAATGACATCCATGCTGAGAACATCCCAATGCCTTTTTACAAATGCAAAAGAGAAGCCATCTGGACCTTGAGCCTTACCACCATCGCATGCCCAGACTGCATTTTTAATCTCTTCAGGAGAGAAAACAGATTCAAGAGAGGAACTCTGAGCTGCACTAAGAACATTGAATCCATTATTAGAGAAAATGGGCCGATTTAACAAAGGATCTTTAAATTTAATCTCAAAAAAATCTTTAACAGCAGATTTCATTGAGCTTGGATCCGATATCCAAGAACCATTAATAGAAAAACCATGGATGAAATTCGTTCGATGATGAAATTTGAGAGATCTATGAAAGAATTTTGAATTCTCATCTCCCACTTTGGCCCATGAAATTCTCGATTTCTGCTTAATATCAAGCAACTCCCTTTTTTCTAGCTCAAACATTGAAGATTTGAGCTCCATTCTTCTAGACTGGTCAGAAGCAGAGAGATCAGCAACTTCAGCTTTTGACTCGAGATCAGCTAATTCAGCCCTGGCTTGATCGAAAGAAGAGCTTTTCTTTCTCAAATCCAGCCTCCATGTTCTAATACAATTCTTTAAATGAATAAATTTTGAGACGAGTTTCGAACAGCAAGAAAGGGAGGCTTGGTTTACTCTGCAGATTCGCCAATTAGAGAGAACAAAATCCTTTAAGGATTCATCATATAGCCATGAATTGAAAAACCTGAATGGAGGTCCAAAATCCAAATGTGACGATTTAAGGAGAATAGGGCAGTGATCCGAGTAGCTTCTAGGAAGGTAAATCCTATGTTATTTGTAGTTTTAACACATTGGAACTTTTACAAAATATTAATGAATTTTATTTCTAAACGTAGACTTCAGTGTAAAACATAATATTTAATGTAATTAATATACATAATTAATGCTTGAATACAGCTCTTATGACTATTGTTAGCAAAACCCAAAAGGAAAAATAGAAAGAAAATGACATATTATGATTTTTACAATAAATTAAACATTTAAATGCAAGAAAAAATTAATTAGAGTGATTATGATTAAGATCACAATAATAGTACTTTATCATTCAAATATAAAGATTTAAACATTTTACGCTGAAACGATAGGCAAGCGGGCAACAAGCTGCGCCGCTAGCCCTTTTTGAATAGCAAAACTAAGTCTTTTAAAAACTACATTCAGAGACCTTGGGGTCGTAACATTGCCATGCATAACCCGTTGGACTCTTTTGAGCAGCTCCACAGCCTCAGGTGCAAGGAAGCCAAATGTATCAAATGCAAAAGGTATAAACGCGTGTTGGTTATCAAGGCACGCTTTCTCGTGTTTGGTTACTTTGCATGAAGCGGCTTTCAAAGCGGCGACTGCCGTAACAGCATGATTCCCCAATCCCACAAGTGGAGAAACCCCCGTTAGATCTACACAAGCATGTTTCCCTCCTATCCATCCAAAGACCAAAATGTCAGCTGGTCTAAGTGTCGATCTTCCTTCTACCGGGTCAGTCAAGAAATTCACAGGTGCTTCTTTCTTAACTGAAATCCCAGCCCGCCTGAATATGTCAACAAGAACATCCCTAACCAAATCATGTCGGTATTTGAACCCCGAAAGCTCTCTACAATGAACTGCATGCTCTCCGAATGAATCCAAACAAGCTTTGTGACAAACTGGGCAAATTTCATCAACCGGAAAAATAGGGATCATGAGGCGATATTTAAGGATAGTGCGATACTCAATCGGCGACATATGTTGACCGAGACCATCTATAGGGATGACAAGGAGAAATTCTTGAGCATGTGGTGCACGCAGACACTCAAAAACAGCTTTTTGTCTAACAGTCATCTCAAAGTGAACTTCCATGTCCCGGACAATCTTGCTAAAAAGAGCACTCGCCAATGTGTGTTGGGCTTTAGGGGGGGCGGTGTCCTTTTTAGTGAAACTGCCAAAGTCAAAACTTGGAATCATATCACGAAGAGAAGTCAAAGCACAATCATAATCATAATCCATATCACATATCACATATCACATTCAAATAAGACTCAAACTTCACTCGCTACACGTCTCAATTCAAAGTCAAAACATTTTATTAAAATTCGTGCCCAATCAAAATGTAAAAGAAATTCGTTGATGGAGGGAGTACACTACTTACCTGTGCTGGGATCGATATCCACAGTGGTTACATTTGACGAGCTGAGGAGAAAGGCCATAGTCTCCACACATACAACATTCGGTGCCTGCAGCAACACCCTCTCCTAATTCATCATTTATTCCCATCCTTCCACATATGAGAGAGAGGGAGGGGCGGTGGGGGTGGGGTGGAAGAGAGTATGGAATGGCGTTTCGGTTAGAGATGTTAAACGGGTTAGCCCTAGCGGTTCCGAGCTAGCCCTAGCGGGCCTAGGGCTAAACGGTCCGGGCCAAAAAAGCCCGGATTTAAACGAGCCAGGAAATATCAGCCTTAACCCTAACCCTAACGGGTTTCGGGCTAAACGGGCTAAATATTTAAAAAATCTATTTTTTTATTTTTTTATAAGTCATAAGCCAAAAAAAACAGTAACAATATATTTTATATATAATAACAAATATACTATAATAAATATAACGAAAAATACACTTTTTTTTATATATATATATATATATATATATACATCTGGGTAGATATCTTTCCCTATTCTCTGTAGTTAGGGTTTTTTGTGGTCGAATCGTTTTGCAGGTTTTTTTGTCTCTTTCCTTTGGATTCCCGGTTGTTTCTCTAGATTTCCTGAGGTGAGTTTCTATTTGGGTATATTTTGTCTTTCATCAAGCATCACATCTTTAAACTCTGCTCGCACAAGCCCAAAAATGAAAATTACGATAATTAAACCAGTGAAAATTCCTAATCTTGCTCACCTCCTCCCACTGTTTCTTATCTCTGCCCTCTCCCTCTGTTATGTTTTTGTTTCATTAATCGTTTTCAGGCCTTTTGTTCTTATTACTCGCCTGCAGTGAAGAATACTCGCCTTCAATGAAGATTTCCCTTTCCTTACATTTCCTTGTATTCCCAGATTGCACACCAAGTGTTCGGTATTGTACCTCAACCAAACAAAACCTCTTTATTCTGATCATTTGACTGTCTTGGTCAAACAATCAAAATTTGTGTTTGGTTTAGGGTTCTTGGACTTTCTCAGTCCCTGAAACGGGGTTTCTCTGTTTGGTTTTCATCCATGGAGGCAAGTGTTTGTTCCTCAGGGGGTGTTTGGCCATGTCCATTTAGAGGTTTCCACTGTTGCCCAGATGGTATGGCGGGGTCCAAGGGGTTTCCTCGGTTGGTTGCGCATATAAAGCGTCTCCATTTGTCCTCAGACGATCGGAGGGGTTCCTTGAGAGAGGCGCTTTCCACGGATTGTGAATTGTTTGTTTCAGTTGGGGAGGCTTTAAAGGTCTCGGATCAGTGGTTGTGTGGGGTGTGTATGCGTTTATATGCGCTGAGTCGGTCATGCCATCATACTGATGGGTTGGTTCGGTTCATGCGGGTTGTGGGTGATGTGGAGGAGTTTATTGTAGGGATCACTAGGCCATATGTTGAGAGGGCAGTGGTACCTTTGGGAGGGATGGTGGCGGATGAGGTTTTCCTTGACCGTGTGTTCTCGCTACCTATAACAACTGTTAAGAGCATCCCTCATTCTTGTCGCATGGCCTTTTCTCATGCTCTAGTTGCTGCTTTGGGTAAGGTGGCGGCTATGCCAACGTCTATTGAGGCATGGGTAAAACTTTTGTTGTTACCACGTTGCACGTTGCGTGTTATCAGGCCTTCTAACCGTCAGGAACGCAGGTCGGGTAATAGGAAGTCTTTGCAATGCCTTAGTATTCAAAGGGCGTTGGCAGCTTGGAGTGGGGATGGTTTTAATGATCTTATTCTGTCGCTTTTTGCCCAACCCTTAAGGGTGGTCTCAGGGAAGGATAAGCTGATATCTGGGTCCGATAGCTCATCGGTGTGCGCCAATGTTAAACAATATTTGAGAAAAGTTGCGGACGGGCATTTCACTGCTGCTGTTAAGGTATTATCTTCTTCAGGGGTTGCACCTTTAGGTACGAATACTTTGACAGCGTTGTTGGCTAAGCATCCTACATTGTCCCCTCCGGTTATGCACCTTCTTTGCTATCCGAGCCCCTCTTGTTGTGGACGTTGATAGCGTTCGTGGGTGTATTCAATCCTTCTGAAAGGGACTTCTTGTGGGCGAGGCAGTTGAGAGCCCAACACATTTTAGATGCATTTTGTGGAGAGGGGTCGCGATTGCGTAGGAGGTTCTCAAGGCTATCTCCGTGGTGGTTAATTTATTGTTGGCGGGGAGGTGCCCTAAGGTTTTGGCGGAGTTTGTTGCTTCAGCGCCCCTCACGCCGTTGCTCAAACCGGACAATGGGATTAGGCCTATTGCCGTAGGTGCATTTTGGAGGAGGCTTGTCTCGAAGGTGGCTATGAGGGGTGTCAGGAAGGAGATGTCCAAATACCTTTGTGATTTTCAGTTTGGGGTGATAGTCCCAAGAGGGGCTGAGGCCGTGCTTCATAGCGCGAATAGATTCTTAAATGTGTTTCACTCGGATGGGTCGTTGGCTATGCTTACTGTTGATTTCTCTAATGCCTTCAACTTGGTGGATCGAACTACCCTTCTACACGAGGTTCGGATTCGATGCCCGTCTATTTCCCTATGGGTGGAATTTTTATATGGTCAGTTGGCGAGGTTATATGTGGGTGATGACCTTATTTGGTCCACCACTGGAGTTCAGCAGGGGACCCCTTAGGTCTCTTCTTTTTGCTTTAGTTTTGCACCCATTGGTTCACCGGATCAGGGATTGTTGCAAACTTCTTTTCCATGCTTGGTATTTGGATGATGGTACGATCATCGGTGACACTAAAGAGGTAGCTAAAGCCTTAGATATAATCAGGACTGAGGGGCCCCGCCTGGGCCTTGAAGTCAACATTAAGAAAACAGAAGTTTTTTGGCCGTCATGCAATGGGGTGAAGGTGCAGGATGGGTTGTTCCCTCGTGGGATTGGGAGACCGTCGCTGGGTGTAAAACTCCTTGGAGGTCTTTGTTAGCAAGGGCCAGGTTTATTAGTAGTTTGGCGGCGAACAGGGCATCTCGAGCCGTGGAGCTCATGAGTCATCTCCCAAGTCTACGGGACCCTCGGTCGAGCTCTGTTGCTCCGCTCATGTATGGGTGTCGCAAAGCTATTGTTCGGTCTTAGAACGTGCCAACCTATGTATATGGGGGAAGCTGTTTCTATTTTTGACAATGGCCTTCGGAGGGCGATAGAAGATATTGTGGTTTGCAGTGGTCCTTTTTTTGGGGATTTTCAATAGAGGCTAGCATCCCTTCCGACTCGATTTGGTGGTTTGGGTTTATGTTCTGCTGAGGATGTATCTACATATGCTTTTGTGGCCTCGAGGGCTCAATCTTGGAGTTTGCAGGACCACATTCTTCAGGGATGTGTTATTGATGGAGTTGACTCTGATTATGGGTATGCGATGGATCGCTTGCGCATGTCCCTTCCTGATTTCGATCTTAGCGGCTTCTCTAATAAGGACACCGCCCCCCCTAAAGCCCTGAATGTTCTGGCGTGTGCCCTATTTAGTGAAATCGTCAAGAGTTTGGGAGGGAAGTTTGATTTATCCCCTCGCCAAAAAGCGGTGTTTGAATGTCTCCGTGCTCCTCATGCTCAGAATTTTTTGACGGTTACCCCCATTGAAGGTCTAGGCCAACATATGTCGGCCCTGGAGTACCGGACTATCCTTAAGTACCGGCTTATGATCCCTCTGTTTCCAGCTGATGAGCCTTGCCCAGTCTGCCGCAAGGTTTGTTTGGATTCTTTTGGCGAGCATGCGGTCCATTGCAAGGAGTTACCTGGTTTCAAATATAGGCATGATTTGGTCAGGGATGTTTTATATGATGTTCTTAAGAGAGCAGGTATTTCTTCTAAAAAAGAGGCCCCCGTGAACTTTTTGACAGATCCGCTTGAAGGGAGGTCTACTTTACGGCCAGCTGATATACTTGTGTTTGGGTGGGCTGGGGCGAAACATGCTTGTGTAGATCTTACTGGAGTGTCCCCTCTTGTTGGGCTCAGGGACAATGGGTTTATTGCAGGACAAGTTGCGTTGAAAGCTGAATCGAGCAAAGTGGCTAAACACGAGAAAGCTTGCTTGGAGAATCAACACGTGTTCATCCCTTTTGCCTTTGATACATTTGGTTTCTTAGCTCCTGAAGCAGTGAAGTTTTTGTCCAGAGTTCAACGGTTGGTGTAAAGTAATTTTTCGGTCCTCAAGAAACAAAACTTCATTTTTAGTAGGATTGATTTTGCCATTCAAAAGGGGGTTGCGGCGCAACTTGTTGCCCGTTTGCCTGCCATCTTATTGTAATGTGTCATTGCGTTTTTAACAAAGAGTCGACACTATATTAACAAATACAGTAATAATATACATTATATATAATATTAATATATATTATATATATAATATGTGTAACTTTATTTTCAGAACCCTGTTAAGTGCGAGAACTGCGATAACCACCTTTTGTACTCCTAATAATGCATAATGTACATCATGTCAATGCATACAACCCCTACTGATCATAACCCCTACTATATAGTAGGGGTTATAGATATAGTAGGAGTTATCATCAGTGGGGTTATTATATTTAATAAAAAAAATTCAAAAATAATATAAAAATTATATTTTACTATAATACCCTTTGAATTAAAAATATTTTTTAATATTTAAAAAAATCTCATTGGTTTAGAGGAGTTTTCGCAGTTCTCGCACTTAAGAGAGTTCTGAAAATAAAGCTCCCCTATATAATAGATTAATATATATTATATAAATATAGTATTATTGTATGTTGAAATTAAGAATATATATATATATATATATATCGGGCTTCGGGCTAGCCCTAACGGGCTTCGGGCTAAACAGTTCGGGCCAGAAAAGTCCGAATTTAAACGGGTTAGAAAATATTGGTCCTAACCGGATTTTTTAATGGGTTAAACGGGCCAGCCCGACGGACCCGAGCCCGTTTAACATCTCTAGTTTTGGTTGCGGACATCGACTGATGATATCATATTTATTTTCGTAAAGTCTTCCCTGTCAGGTAAGTTAGAAAAAAAAAAAAAGAAAGAAACAAAGGATGCCGCGATTAGTGCCCAAAAGCCATGGGCGGTGGGGCTCACTACTCATGTACTTTTCGTTCTTTTAAAGGTGTCTTTCTCGAATTTCTTGGACTTAATAATAAAGTTTGATTGGGCATTTCAACAAACCAGATTTGAAAATAATTTTGAAATTCTAGAACTAAAACTTACGGAATATACCTAGCACAATCAAGTGTTAAACGGTTTTGAAACGGTTGAATGAGGTGAGGTTAATCCAACTTTCTTTTTTCCTTTAAAATTTGTAAGTTTATTATCCAACACAGTAAATCAAAATCACCTTCACTTTACATAAAATATACACGACAATTACAAATATACCACACAATTACAATGGACATGGGTTCACACCAAACAATCTACCCTCCAAAATTAGAATGTGGATCAACATGGTCAACATAATTAACTCAACCATTCACGGCTAACCCTATTTCTGCCCACTCATTCCCATCTCCAGAAACCAGGATCGCCTCCAGATTTATGTGGCCCTAAACAATTACTAAAATGGAGGTCGGCCATATGCTCATATATTTTTATTAAATAAAATATATTAAATATTATTTGCTACTTATATATAAAATTGCAAATATCCAATACATCAAGCCAATTCGTGTATCAACTTATTAAAATGGAAGAATTAATAATCCAAGCTAAATGTAATAGCAAAATATTCACAATCTTTGCGTCTTTTGCTGTGCAAATGCGTCAATTGAATCATTGTAATCAATTTTGCCACCAATTTTTTTTGTAATGGACAACATGGTCAAATCATTCAATCTTTCACGTGACATGTTGATCGGAGATAGTTCTTTATCAATTTCAGCTTGGAGAAACTTCTTTCAGCAGATGCTACGGTTATCGGTATGGTCAATAATAATCAATTGGTTTAGTTAGTCCATCTAATAATGAGTTTCTCAATAATTGGAGGTCTGGAAATAAATCAGGCGCATCAATATCATAAGCATCCCCATGTTTCAAAAAATTCTCAAGTGCAATATATGATTGCTTCAAATCTTGTCTTGAGCGAAGAAAAAGCACTATCAACCATCTGTAGAAAATAATTTACTCGAGAATTATCTTCAGCCTTTCAGCCCCTTGAATTGTTCATCTCGAGTATTTTCATCAAAATATCTTTTTTTTTTTTTGCGACGAATACAAATTTCACGAAATGTTGGTTCAATATCCATTTCCAAAGCAATATTTTCAACTTCATGCTTTGCAGTTTCAAAACCAATATTCATGTACTCAAGAAAAATAATCAACCCTTGTGAGAAATTTATTCCCTCACAAATTATCATGCTCTTTCTTTGGAAAGCCTACTACGCGAATTCACTTTCTGCAAGATCTCAAACCAAATCACATGCTCATAAGAAATTTAAAGCTTTCAACTGTTGTGCGGCGATTAATACGCCTCGATGGCGATCGGCATGATAATCAAGAGCCAGCCATAGAAGACAGATGCTGGGTAAGCGCCTATCGGTTGACATCCAAGGCGATCGTCTATTGGCATCTGGCGATCGCCTATAATGTCCGACTGTAGACGATCGTCCCGTGCCACGCGTGAATCCGACACCCGTCAAAGTCTTCGAAGACCGAATCTCGGACGAAGACCCACGTGCAAGATCCGCAAAAGACGCCACAAGATAAGGCTTTTTGACCCCAACCTGTCACCACCTTCACATCTACCGACAGGCCCGCCGAAAGGTACAAAGTGGGTCCTCCCCTGACAGCGACTCAGAACGCGTGCGGACTCCTCATTGGCCCGCACATCTGGCTGCCAGCAGCAGCCTCAGACTTTAAGGAAATATCCCCACGTGATGGGACGATCGCCCTCATTATTCTAATATAGAATACGGCGGTCGCCCGCGATCGCCGGGGAGGACCTAGCAACCTCTTCTACTATAAATAGTAGAACTCCAACAGTGGCCTGGGGACATGAAAAAGGACAGTGGACTTACTTGGCGAATACATACACTTACACAGTGAAATCCATTAACAGTGAAACTCATTCACATATACAGAACACCAAAGAGCAAGAACTCACAGAGCTTCATATCTGATTCTTCCGGCAATCTTCACGCTTTATAGCTAAGATAACTAGAATCTTTACACTCATTGTAATAGTATTCTAACATTAATATTTATATATTAATAACATCTCGCGAGAGCATTCAAGCTCGGGACTAACAACCCCGACAAATCTTGTGTTATTTACTTTCCCACGGAAGTGTTCTCGCATTTGTTTGTTACTCGACCATTCCAGCAATATCATCTCTGGATAATATTTTGGGTAACAACAATTGGTGCTAGAAGAAGGGCTCCTAACCTTCATTTTTATTCCGACCGTCTCGAAGAACACTCACTGTTCTCCGGGGCATATACTTGAAGAAACACTCACTGCTCTCTAAAGAAAAAACCTTCAGAGACATGACGTCCGCCACGACCTCAAAAAGAGCCACCCTGCGATCTGTCGGACCTCTCATTCCGGCCCAGACCGAATCCCAACCAACGGCGGAAGGCGACCGCAGCGACGCTAGACTCTCACTCCCGCCCCTGAGGGACGGACCCAGCCTCTCACTCGATCAGTTCCAGACCGCGGAACAGATCGAGGAGGCTATGGCCATCCTCATGAAGCGACGGAGGGCATGCGACTCGCCCACCATTACTCCATCAGCCATCTGCCGGGCAGGCAAGCGGAAGCTTAAGGGGCTATACGTCGAGAAATCGTCGGAAAGCCCCGAGCCACATGAAAAGGCTCTCATAAGGCGGGACGATTCTGTCTTCAGCTGCCTAGGGAGCGATCCCTCATGGCGACCCGGGAGACATTGGAGTCCGAATCCATCACCAGGAGTTCGGCATATCCGACTCCCAGAAGATAAGCCGGCCAACGGGCCCCCGCTCGCCCAAGAATTGAGCCCGGTGGCGGAGAACTCGTCACCTACTATGGGGCCAGGAGATCAGTACATGATCGCCTTGGCTCCCGCTCCGAGAGCCAATCAGCAAGCAGTTAGGCTACGGCGCCATGCAGCGCTAGCTCGACGAAATGAAGGCGCTCCTAGAAACAGGGGCAGGCGCCAAAAGATCGGTCGCCGGACCGAGTGAACCGCTCGCAGCCCAAATCGAGCTCGCCCCCGTTCAACCGAAGATCGCTCCTATTCAAACACCTCTATATGAAGGGAGATCGGATCCTGAGACCTACTTGAGCAAGTTCCGGATTTACATGACGGGATGTGGGGCATCGGACGTGACAAAGTATCGAATGTTCCCATTGACATTGGGCGATCTAGCCCATAGGTGGTACATCTTGCTGCCACCGCGCTCGATCAACTGTTTCGAGAAGCTGGCGAACGACTTCACGTCGTATTTCGCCGCCAAAGTTGCTCGGCCCGAAGACCCCCACCGCATGATAAAAATTAGGCAGGGGAAAAACGAGCTCGATGAAGACTACATCGACTGGGGGGATGAAATAGTCCTCACCGGCGAGCCTATTAGCGACGAGCTCGCTCTCTACTCGGTCCTAGGGGGATTCTATGGCCACTCGCTCATGTTCAGGCACCTTACAAAGGACATCCCCCCACCTACGTGATCTTCCACGTCAGGGCCATTGATTTTCTAGATAGGCAGAGGATGCTCACCCTTCGCTTAGGCGAGGGATCCACCGGGGAAGGGAAGGCGTCAACTTCCATCCCGAGAAAGGCGGTCGCCAAGCCCAGAAAGGCGATCGCAAAGCCCCCCGACGAATTCAAAGCTTTCGAGGATGTGGAGGTCCACTTCCTCCGCAACCTCAATCTATCTCTGGCCCACATTTTCAACGCCATTAAGGGGCACGAGTGGCTTAGCAAACCGAGGCCGGTGAGGGACCACATTCATTTAGACCGCAGCAAATTTTGTGCCTACCACAAGAGTCCCGGCCACAACACTAGCCAGTGCCGCGACCTCATCAGACAACTCTGGAGACAGTTCAAAGAAGGCAAATTGGATAACTTGGTTACCAAGCCAGAGCCTCGAGCACAGAGGACCGGAGGGTGCGAACGCCGACAGAACGATGGAATCCCTCCCGATCCAGTTGCCAGGATTGAGCAGAACGAGCCGGAGTATTCTGATGAATCAATTCCTCCGATCAACCCTGGCGGCTGGATCAATATGCTTCAGGCGGGAGGTGGAAACCTTGGAGAACTTTCTCCGGTTTCCACCATGTCGAACAGAAAGCGGAAGGCCAAACTAAGGGTGCTCGCCGGGGTCCACGTCGTGGTACCCCCAGAGCCGACTATCTCTTAAGACGCGCTCATCACTTTCTCCAACAAGGATAGGGAGGGAGTCCAGTGCCCCAAAGAGGATACATTGGTGATCTCTGCATGTATCCTTGGGAAGATGGTCAACCGCGTGCTGGTTGACAATGGGAGATTTTGCAATATCATATTCAAATCCGCGCTTGACCAACTCGGCAACCTAACAAAGTTCATCAAGCCATTCGATACCGTGCTCCAAGGGTTCGGCGATAGCACAGTCCAAGCCTATGGAAGGATCAAGCTCTCCGTCGAGCTAATATGTTACTACGATCCCAAGGTTAGGATTACTAGGAACCTAAATTTTGTAATCATAGATAGGCCCAACATCTATAATGGGTTCCTAGGTCGTCCATTTCTAGAAACCTTCGAGGCGGTCACCTCTTCTTTCTTTTACTGCATCAAATTCCCCACTGCCGATGGGACGGTCGGTACTGTAAAAGGAGACCAACTAATGGCTAAGAAATGTTTGAACTACTCATGTGTCGTAACTTCTTTCAATACTTCCCATGCTATTTGTAACATTGAGGCGATCTCCATTGAGGCGATGGAGATCGATGAGCCAAGCACCTCGTACCAATCCGACTCAGAGGATGCCTTCTCACATTGATTGACGGACGATATCGAGCCAAGGATCGGTTTCGAGCCAAGCCTCGACATCGATCCAAGGATCGAGTCCGGAAATCGTTCCAAACGAGAAGCGACCGTCCCCATTGAAGAGTTGGAAAGTATAACGATAGATCCGGCTGGCCCGGAGCGGGAGGTACAGATCGGCACAAGCGTCAATCTCGAGTTAAAGAAGGATCTGATCAATTTATTACGTAAGAACATCGGAGTCTTTGCCTGGTTGCATCAAGATATGGTCGGCATAAGTCGTGAACACCCTTGCCACTATCTAAAGATCGGCCCGGCAAGGAAGCCTGTTCACCATTAATGTAGAAAGTTCGGTCCGGAGAAATACGCGGCGCTCGACATAGAAGTCAAAAAACTACTCGATAACAAACTAATCGGAGTAGCTACAGATGAGCCACAGTGGGTAGCCAACGCGGTGCTCGTCAAAAAGTCGAGCAACTCCTGGAGGTTATGCATCGACTTCACCGATCTCAACGCAGCATGTCCAAAAGATCACTTTCCGATGCCTCATATCGACCACCTGGTCGATAGCACAACAGGCTGCGAAATGATGTCGTTCATGGATGCCTTCGTCGGGTACCATCAGATCCCCATGGCGGAGAAAGACATAAAACACACATCGTTCCACACCGAAAAAGACGTGTACTTTTGGGTCCGAATGCCGTTCGGCCTAAAGAATGCAGGGGCGACCTACCAACGGCTAGTCAATGGGATGTTCGCCAACCAGATCGGCAAGACCATGGAGGTCTACATTTACGACATCGTAGTCAAAAGCCTCAAAAAGGAAGATCACCTCAATGACCTTGCCGAGACGTTCGCCATCCTCGAGAAGTTGAATATGAAGCTGAATCCCAAGAAATGCAACTTCGGGGTGAGCTTCGGAAAATTCCTGGGGCACATCGTGAGCCAAAGGGGGATCGAGGCGAACCCCACCAAGATCCAGGCGATCCTCGACATGCAGGAGCCATAGAATGTCAAGCAGGTGCAACGCCTCACAGGTTGTCTAGCTGCCCTCAACCGATTCATATCTCGGCTCTGGAACAAAAGCAAGCCGTTCTTCACAACCATAAAGAACAAGAAGTTCGCATGGACAAAGGAGAGTCAAATAGCGTTCGCCAAAATCCAGGAGTATCTATCTAACCCCCATATCCTGGCAAAGCCGATCCCCGGCGAAAAACTATTCCTTTACCTGGCAGCCTCAGAGGTCGCGCTGAGTGCTGTCTTAGTGCGAGCAGAGGGGCAAGTCCACTTGCCAATCTACTTCGTTAGCCAAGCGCTCCATGACGCGGAAACGCGTTACACACCTCTGGAGAAGATCCCCTACGCTCTAGTCATGAGTGTTCGCAAGCTAAGGGCCTACTTATTTGAACATCAAGTGGAGGTTCTGACGACTCTCCCCTTGAGGCAAGTTCTACATCGGCCAGACACCAACGGGCGACTCCTCAAGTGGTCACTGGAGATCGCTCAATATGGTATTACGTACGCTCCTCGCACGGCGATCAAAGGCCAAGCTCTGGCGGACTTCGTGATGGAATTAACATTCCCTCCCAGTCCGACCCAGGTCGGCCGTCCTGCTTGGAAATTGTACGTGGACGGCTCGGAAACCAACTCGCGGGTGCGTTTCGCGTTTCGTGTGACCAACAATGAAGCCGAGTACGAAGCCTTGGTAGGCGGGCTCGATCTAGCCCTCGCCCTGGACGTTCACCGCCTCTACATCTTCATGGACTCCCTCTTGGTCGTGAACCAAGTCAAGGGAGAATATGAGGCGCGCGGCGAACAGATGGTCAAATACCAAGATTTTGTCGCCGAAATGTGCACGAAATTTGAAGAAGTGCTAATCGAACAAGTCCCGAGAGAGCACAACTTCCAAGACAATGCCCTATCCAAACTAGTGTCTTCAGATGGGGTGGCCGATTTCTCTAACATCCAAATCACAAAATCAGCAAAGCCGGCGATCGATAGAAGCCTGATTACTACAGTTACCGTCGCCGAAGAGAATTGGATGACTCTGTTCATTAAATACTTGAAGGACGGGATGGTCACCGACAACCGTATCAAAGCTCGCCAGCTTCAGCTCCGTGCAACCAGATACACCCTACTGGACGGCCGGATTTACAAGCGAGATTTCAGCCTTCCCCTCCTCAAGTGCATTACGCCAGAGGAAGGCCGGCTCGTTTTAGGCGAGATCCATGATGGGATCTGTCGAAACCATGCTGGCGGGCGAGCTCTCATCCATAAAACAACTAGGCAAGGTTTTTTCTGGCCTACACTACAAAAAGATGTGATCGCCTATGCCAGATCGTGTCACAGGTGTCAAGTGATGGGCCCAAACATCAAGCTCTCCCCCGAGCAGCTCACTTCAATGTACAGCCCATGGCCATTTGCCCAATGGGGCATCGACCTTATAGGTCCCTTGCCGACGGCGCCAGGGGGCTGTAAGTTTGCCATCGTGGGGGTCGATTGTTTCACAAAATGGGCTGAGGCCGATCCGCTCAACAAGATCGGCCAAGAACAAGTAATCAAGTTCATTTGGAAGAACATCATATGCCGATTCGGTCTGCCCCAGGCTATAATCTCCGACAACGGAAAGCAGTTCGACGGCTTAGAAGTCATGCAATTCTGCGAGAAGTGGGGAATCAAAAAGTTGTTCTCGGCCCCCTATCACCCTCATACGAACGGGCAGGTAGATGCCGTAAACAAAATCCTCAAACACACGATCAAAGCACGACTCAAATCCAGACAAGGACGATGGGCGAGTGAGCTCCCAGATGTTTTGTGGTCCTATCGAACGACTCGAAACTCAACCGGCGAAACCCTATTTGCCCTCGCCTTCGGAACAGAAGCAGTGATCCCTTCGGAGATCGCCGTACTCAGCTACCAAACTGAACAGGAAATGACGACGGACAATGATGTAGCCCGACGAATCGACTTGGACATGCTGGAAGAACGGCGACTGACCTCGAAAATGAAGAACACAATCCACAAAAGGAGATTCGAGAAGTTCTTCAATTCGAAGGTCAAGGAAAGACGGTTCCAAATGGGCGACCTAGTCCTCAAAAAGGTCCAGACCCACCCACACAGGAGTCTTTGGCCCGAATTGGGAAGGCCCCTTCAGAATATCTAAATGGCTAACTAGGGGAGCCTACGAACTTGAACACCCTGACGGCACTCCGGACCAATATCCCTGGAACGCCATACATTTGAAGAAATACTACCAGTGAAAACTCTGTATTCAGTTACCCAATGTACAAAGAGTATAATGAGATTTTCCTATCCCATCTATATGATTCGCCTCGACGAAAACAAACAACTAAAAAGAGGACGACTCGCTCGCCCGACAAGAGCTCGTCGACTAACCTGACAGACCTACGCAAGATATCGCCCCCAAGCACAACGTATACCGTCGAGGATCGTCATTCAACATGGCGATCCGAGGTAGAAAAGTGCAGACATGGTCCTGGAGGTCGATGGAACCGAAAGCTTCGTCCATGCAAGGTTCCTTTGGGCTGCGATCGCTCACCCTTCGTTTAAATACGAAGCAAGCATAGCCGAAGGACCCTCTAAATAAATCTGTGGACACGCTCGGGCGCCCTCAAAAGTACATCATCTAACATGATATATCCGGACAAGACGACGCGTCCCTACCCCATCACAACGTATACCGTCGAGGGTCTCCATCTAACATGGCGACCCGAGGTAGAAAAGTGCTAACAAGCCGCGGACGTGGAGTCGAATAAACTAACAACGCCCCGTGCAAGGACTCCTCCAGACCAAGACCACTCGCCTTTCGTTTATATACAAGGCGGGCGCAGCCTAACGGAGGACCCTAATAATAAAGTGAGTCGCGAGACAGACCTACAGATGGAATGTCTCTCGCACACAAAGACAAGGTCGTGGAGGTCGGTCCATCGAAATCCGTGACCGTACATGGCTCCTCAGAGTCGAAATAGTCGACCTCCCTCGAAGGATCAGCAAAACTAAAGATAGCTCACCAAACATACTATTTTCGTTCCCTTACTTACACTAAGTAAACAAAAACAAGGGGCAAAGTGGAGCTATTCCTAAATGCGATCGGGAGGAAGGGACCATACACGATCGGCTTCGTTCAAACACACACATGATGATCGGTTTTGTTCAAGAAATTTACAAAAGAGGCGGTCATACCTATAAAAAATCAGATGCGAAGAAGAAGTATTTTATTCCATTCAAAACGATCGTACATACAAGCCCGAAGGCAATACAAGATAAAAACTAGAAATTACAAAGCAAAGGAAAACAAAACAAACACCAACATCACTCAGGCCACCCCCGACTGGCCTTCACCTCCAGCAGGCGGATCGGCGCCCACTTCCTCACCGGCTTCAGGATAAATAAGTTTATCCGGAAATGGATACCATCTCAGATCAATCCCTAAGTCGGTGAGATCGAGGATCGGCAGGGAGAAGTCTGGCTGCAAGGGATGCTCAAGTACATAGGCTTTGAAGGTTTCCATCATAGGGCCGACCTCGAGCCCTACCTTCTTGGCAGCACGGATAGCGTCGGCGTAAGCCACATAGTAGGCGAACTCGCCGATGTATCCCACGTTAAGGTAGGGATCCGTCTCGATCGCCTTTAACTGCTCCTTCAGTCCCGCAGTCATCTTGTCAGCATCCGCAAGCTCGGCTACCTTGGCGGCCAGTTCTCCCCTCGCCTTCTCCAGCTCGCCGTTGAGCCGATCCACTGTCGCTGCCACCTGGGCCACCTCCTCTGCGAGGCCGCTGCAACCGCGAGCCTCCGTCATCTGGTCACTAATCGATCCGCCACCCCCGAGACCGGCCAAGCTCCCGCTTCATCCGGCCAAGGTCCCGCTGCCTGCTTGGCCGTCTCTGTGTACTCTTTCTCCATGGCCACTATCCGATTGGCGAAATCAAGATTCTCGTTCCGAGCGGCCTCAAGATCTTGATGGAGGCGAGCAGAGGGTCGCCTCATAATCTTTAGCGGCTGACGACCATCGCCGCTACCGAGAGTCGTGGCGAGTGTCACTCGCATGTCATCACTGACCGCCGACGCGCAATCGTGTCTGTGCCGGGCCGTCCAAGCCTTAGAAGAGAGGCGATGGCCCGGGAGACGTAAGAAGGGACGCCGACAGCCTCGCGGGACTTGCTCCTCAGAAATCCAAAGACCATAAAGTAGACGTCCGGATCGACAAGACGGACCCTGCAACACAAACAAAAAGAAACAAAGGAGTTAGTATACACCCTACACAAATAGCCTAACTCAGAAAGATCAAACCACTCTTACCTGGCGACCAACTCGGGGTCGCGGCCGAAATAGGGCTTGCCCCTAGGAGTTTCGGCTTCGGCGATCGCCGCGGTCTTCAGGAAGGCAGCTGAGGGCCTGGACCCCTCCGCCATCGGAACAGCAGAGATAGGTGGCGCGGCAACCGGCGGCTCCAAAATGGATACCTCCGCGCGTCGGCCAGCGGCGAGGACTCCTCCGCCTCCACCTCTTGCGGCCAGGCCGAGCTGTTCTTCCTCCCGAGCTTCCGGCTCGACGACAGGCACCGTAGTAGGTCTCACCGTAGGGACAGGACGGGACGTCGTTGCAGGGGCACGACCCGTCTTCTTTCCCTGGTGAAGACAACCCAAAAGACCGGGGTTCGACATTGAGATCTCTTTCGGGGGCTCAGAATAACGGGGAAAATGGATCTCTGTCAAAGAAGAAATTCAGCCAAGTTAGACATCTATCTCAATCAGACGATCGTCAAGAAGGAAAGGGAAAATAAAAATTTATACCTGGAACCTTCAGATGGTGAGGGAAGCGAAACATTCGGGCGCCCAACCAATGAGGTTCGTAGTTGACTGTGCGAACGTCGATATAGGAGTCCGAAAAACTGCCGAATTCGCTCCCAGACGATCAAGAAGTCAAAAGGAAGGTCGCCGATTGATGGAACAAGGAAACCTGCAAAAAGGAAACCAAATTAGATCAGTCCAAGGTGTATCCGATCAAAGGGAGAGTTAAAACCCTTACTCGGATTCCTCTCCCGAAAACTGGTGGGGATGCCCAACTCTTCCTCTGGCTGATCGCTCGACGCCGACCTCCACGCTCTACCGACCTAGCACCATTTTTCCAGGTCGCCCCGAACTTTATTCGGCACCCCAAGGACCACCCTACCCATGCAACCTTGAATGTGATAACCGCCGACTGATCCCTTCTGCGCAGTCAGTTTGAAGAGATAGTTCATTTCCAGCGCAGAAGGTAGACGGAACAACCGATGACCGCCAAAAATTGTCAAGGTGCTAATGATCTGTAGCCAAGCGTTCGGCGTCAGCTGGAGCGGTGCCACATTCCAGGCGATCAGCAAATATGACACGGCGAACGGCAAGGGGAACCGCAAGCCGGCCTCCAGAATCATTTCGTTGACGGCGACCAGACCCTCGGGAGGTTGGTCGGCACGCTCGTTCTTCGAGGGCACGTACAGCGAGACGTCAGAAGGGATATGGGATTTCGCCCTCCAGCAACTCAAGTCTTTCCTGGTCACCGAGCTCCGAATCTGACCGAGGGTCCATGGGGAGCGCTCTGCGGCCCGAAACGCCATCCGCTTCACGGGTTCATAGGGGTGGGCGGCGGAATAGGCTTCGAAGTCAAACTGGGGACATGGTCCGGCAATCCTCTCCATAAGATCGGCAAACTCCAAAAAAGCCCAACCAAATAAGCTGTTCTGCTCCCAGTACCGCCTCACCATTTCATCCTCATCAATCGGCGAGCCCCTCTGCCTCGTCTCCGCTGCCGATCTCGCCGCGTCGGCCTCGTTGAAGAGCTCTTCAACCTCCGTGGGTGCGATTCCCACACGGATGGCCTCAACGGCCGTCTCCATGTGGAGAACCGCAGAGGTTTCTTCCAGATCAGGCGAATCCGCGGCGGCAGAAGAGCTGCCGACCTCATAAATTTTGGATCCTCCTCCAGACATGTTTCGAAAAGTAAAAGGGTAGAGAAAATGTTTGTTCTTACCTAGAAGGAAAGTCGGTCGGCACAAGAAGCTTCAAAGAAATTCGGCAAAGTCTTGTCTGAAAAGCAAGGGCGCATAAAGAGTTGAACTGAAGTGGCCCTAACCCTTTTATAGGCGAGTGCAGGGACCTCTGTGCAAATAGGCAGAATCCCGAGGGCTGAAGTGCAACTGTCGGGAGGGGGACACATTAAATGCAGCCCTCGAAACCCGCGTACGCATCGTTTCGAGGGCACGCCAGACGACAAGTCTGACAAAACCGTCGGACTCCCCCAAACGGTAGCGCGACGCGTGTCCCTGCAACGTTTCGAGAGCCCGCCTCCACTTCCCGCTATTTCCAGCGCATAAGGAGATCGTCCGGATTCGAAATCAGATCGTCCAGGCGAATATCGTCCTTGTCATAAGCAGACGAGCCAATCGTCTAAAACAGGCGATCGCCAACAGTGCCACCTCACCCCATGTTTTCAACATCGGAGCGAGCTGGGGGGCAATTGTTGTGCGGCGATTAATACGCCTCGATGGCGATCGACATGATAATCAAGAGCCAGCCATAGAAGACAGATGCTGGGCAAGCGCCTATCGGTCGACGTCCAAGGCAATCGTCTATTGGCATCTGGCGATCTCCTATAATGTCCGACTGTAGATGATCGTCCCTTGCCACGCGTGAATCCGACACCCGTAAAAGTCTTCGAAGACCGAATCTCGGACGAAAACCCACGTGCAAGATCCGCAAAATGTGCCACAAGATAAGGCTTTTTGACCCCACCCTGTCACCACCTTCACACCTACCGACAGGTCCGCCAAAAGGTACAAAGTGGGTCCTCCCCTGACAGCGACTCAGGACGCGTGCGGACTCCTCATTGGCCCACACATCTGGCTGCCAGCAGCAACCTCAGACTTTAAGGAAACAGTCCCACGTGATGGGACGATCACCCTCATTATTCTAATATAGAATACGGTGGTCTCCCGCGATCACCGGGGAGGACCTAGCAACCTCTTCTACTATAAATAGTAGGCCTCCAACAGTGGCCTAGGGACATGAAAAAGGACAGTGGACTTACTTGTCGAATACATACACTTACACAGTGAAATCCATTAACAGTGAAATCCATTAACAGTGAAACTCATTCACATATACAGAACACTAAAAAGCAAGAACTCACAGAGCTTCATATCTGGTTCTTCCGGCAATCTTCACGCTCTATAGCTAAGATAACTAGAATCTTTACACTCATTGTAATAGTATTTTAACATTAATATTTGTATATTAATAACATCTCGCGAGAGCATTCAAGCCCGGGACTAACAACCCCGGCAAATCTTGTGTTATTTACTTTCCCACGGAAGTGTTCTCGCATTTGTTAGTTACTCGACCATTCCAGCAATATCATCTCCGGATAATATTTTGGGTAACAACAATATTTTGTAGTGTAGGCCAGAAAAAACCTTGCCTGGTTATTTTGTGGATGAGAGCTCGCCCGCCAGCATGGTTTTCACAGATCCCGTCATGGATCTCGCCTAAAACGATCCAGCAATATTTTCAACTTCATGCTTTGCAGTTTCAAAACCAATATTCATGTACTCAAGAAAAATAATCAACCCTTGTGAGAAATTTATTCCCTCACAAATTATCATGCTCTTTCTTTGGAAAGCCTACTACGCGAATTCACTTTCTGCAAGATCTCAAACCAAATCACATGCTCATAAGAAATTTAAAGCTTTCAACTTCATAATTTCCTAAAGCTTCAGCATCACTCAGTGTAGTTGGATCACCACTATGTTTCACTAGATGCAGTAATGCATCTCTAATTTGAAGGGCCTGAAATCTTACTGCCTTTACACTACCAACACGACTTTCCCAACATGTGTTTGACATTGACTTCAATGTCAACTCTTTTTCGTTACAACCTTTAACAAAAGATTATAGGACTTCCCATCGGTTTGTTGAGTCATAGAATAACATATAAATTTGTTTTGTTGAACCAGATGGTAACTTATAAATCGACTTTTTCAGTACTTCCCCAAAAAAGAAAATTAGTGCTAGCAAGAGCTTTTACAACATCTATAATTCTCTTCAAAACATCTCTCCATAATTTTTTCTCTTTCTCAATGACTTTTTGATTTGCAGAATCAATTGTTTATTTTTTTCCTGAATCTCGTTTCTGCCTCCATCCAGTCTCCCAAGCTATTAATATGATCATTACTTTTTCATGATCACTAGCCTTGAGTAAATATTTTTCCAATCATCATAACCTACCCATGCTGTTGTTAAAGGACTTGGCAAAAATTTTGCCCTTCTAAATAGCACACAACAAAAGCAAAGTACCTTATTATTCTTTTGAGCGTTTACTACCACCATATGTCAAGTTTTTCACCATTTATCAAAGATCGATTGTAGCGTCTCACGGTAAAGTTTCTATATTTATCATTAACTGGATACACGACATCCATAACTCTTATTGGGCCTTTATCTACCAAAAAAATTCAACCTTTCTATGAAGTATTTAAAGTCTCCCAATTTCCCGGATCTAAATAAATCATTCAATTCTTCACCACAAACCCGAATAATGATTCAAAGGTTCGATATCATTTATATTCTCCACTGCATTCTTATTTTCTTTTTCAATATTAGTCCCTTTCAAATGAGTCTCCGCTTCAGTATTATGTTCTTCTCCAATATTTGCTCCCCAGTTATCATTTAGATGAGCATCGTCATTTAAATCATCTATTTTAACTTTCTTTACGGGTGCAATAGGTTCTCCAACAACGGATTCAATAGGCATATCAACTATGGGTGTAATAGGTATTTCAACAACACGTCTGGTAGATGTTACATACATATTCATAGATCTAATGAGAGATTTGTGAGGGTCTATTGTCTTTCATTCTTTCTTCTTTTTGAGCTTCCCGACAAATTTTATTTTGCTCGTCATATTTCACCATGCAAATCTAACATTATATATATTTTATAATTTAGAAATAAGATTGAATAATATAGGTGGCTTTTGTGGCTTGGTTCTTATTGGGCATGAAAAAAAGGATAAAAAACTTGCACTACGAATTATTGAAAATTAAAGAAACAAAAGCTCAACTAATGGCGCACTTCAAAAATATTACGAGGCCCCAATTGGGAGGAGGCTCTAGGCACCGACCTTGGGGAACTCCTCCAAGAGCCGCCTCGGTCAGAACCCCTAACATTTTAGTTTCTCCTTTTTCTCCGTAATTCGTTCAAATGAATGATGAAAATCAATTTTCTCTGGCCCCAAAGTCACCGGAATATGGTGACTCAAAATATTCCTCACCTCCTTACTCACGTGATGTGAACACATTTTCTTTTACTCAAGGTCAAATTTTATTAAAAAACAAAAAAAAAACATAAAAGAAATAGCAAGAGGTAGAAAATAAAAAGTATCTCAAGCTGATCCCATAAACGGGCAGTCAAGAGAAAAACACCCAGAACAACCAACATGCTCGATTGGGTGAGTAAATGACTAAACACCGACTAATTCATACTCGACAAAAGAGAGGTTATTATTTTCATACTCGACAATAGAGAGGTTATTATCTTTTTTGACAGTGAAGTGGGCAGGCTGCATTACTTCTAGATCACGACAACTGTCTACAACCAGCCCCATGTTTCCTCTGAATAAGAAATTTTTGCATATTGAAGAGTCACAGTAGTGCCAGGTTTAATTATTTCCACTTGATTATCCCGAGCAATAAACAAGATAGTACCAGTATATATCCTACAAGACATTCTGCAATTGTCTTTTGATGAACTTGAGGCCCATACGTCCTATTCATTTGAGACATAATATTCGAGCTAATAACTTTCACTACAAGATTGTGTTTATTTGTTCCAGGTTTCTGCTAAGAAATCTTGGTTTTTTTTCTCAACAATCTCCTCAGTATTTCTCATTCTTTACGGCTCAAATTCTACAATTTACAGTATATTCCTCTCATTTGAAACAAGCTCAACGTGCGGTTGGACATTATATGAATTTTCTTGAATTTATTTTCCCAAATCTTCCTCCGTTGAGCATCATAAATAATCTTATTATTAGGCGTAAAAGGTTCTGTAATTAATTTTATCTCATCGAATTGAACTTTTCTCAAAAGATTCCACCATGCTATTTCCCACACCACCCACCGGTTTACACAAACTTATTTGATGACCAAGGAGGTGAAACTGGCGAAAGGTAAGAGCTTGTGTACCCGTCTGTGAAACTGGAGGAGTATGTGATGGGTCCTCGAGGGAAAGTCTCTAGGATAACGTGGAGTACCTGTGTACTGGATGATGCAACTAGATGGATACGTATGGGTCCGTGGGGACAATCTTATGGGTGATTGGTCAAGTATCGGTAGCCACATGTGTGGTCGTTCTAGGAACAACGATCCATTATTGAGCAGATGCTGAATCCCTCCCTTTCAAAACTAGGGGAGGGGGATTGGTGGAGCGGTAGGCCCGCACTGATCAAAACGACACTTCTCAGCAGAATGTCCTATGTGTCTACACAAAGTGCAAAAAAGCGGCAATTTCTTGTAAATAATCAGTTGCCAGAAACTACGTTCTGGCCCTCTATCAATCCAAACCTTCTCTAGGAGATTGTGCTCCATATAAACCTCTACAAAAACTATGGCCTCACTGGATCGTAGTAGGCCACCAGTAGCCTCATCAGTATGAAACATGAAAGTGTGCTTGTGTATAAGAGATGACACTTTTGTCTCTTACACTTGCGCTTGTTACCTTTTGAGTTTGAATTTTCTTAAGAATTTTGAGAATGATTTACTTGATTTTGACGAAATTTCTTCTTCTCATCTAAAAAACATAATTTCCCATTATCGATAAAGGAGACTTCTTATCTTGTGGTGCAGTTATGTTGAATTTTAAATTTTTTTCACATTTTTCTTTGATCTGGCATAGGGTACTCATAAAACCAAAAACCGTAAAAACCCTCTTAGATCTGTAACCCTCCCACCAAGATATGTAACCCTCCTATCAGGGTTTGTGGCTCTAATGAAGGGGTTGGTGATTTATTTGGTTATCACCCCGTGCACTTTGTTGGATATGTACCGCCACTTGAAGTGGTGTTGGATAGTGTGGTTAAGAAAATAGAATTATTTTCCAATTGCAGCGATTTATAGAGGTTTCCCAATATGCCTACGTCCTATCTGCTTTTCTTTTTCTATAGGTTCAAGATAAACCTTTCCGCCTTGTCTTCTATCGGTCCAAGATAAATCGTTATAATCTTGTCTTTATGTCGGTCCAAGATAAACCGTTTTTCTTTTCTATTGGATAATGAATCAACCTTTCTAGCTTTCTATTGGTACTAGAAAAACCTCTCTTGGATTTAGATTATGATCTTAACAATGCCGGATCAACGATCCTAATAACGCTAAATCAAATCTATAATCCTTTCTTTTCTCTCGTGTATGGTTGAGTGATTTGAACACTTGAACTCTTATGAATTAAGCTCGATTACAACAACAATAATATTTACAACGTATAACAGATGTATAGATTTGCTTGAAGTTTTTGTAGGGTGAATACCATATGAAGTGGTATTTATAGGCATGAAAGCCTAAACTAACCATTGGTCATTGTCCTCTTCATAGCGTACGCTAAATGTCCTCTGTAGCGTACGTTAACATAACATATTACGTACGTTATACGTTGCTCAAAACAGTCCAGTAGCTTTTGCCTCTTCTATTAGTGCACGTATGCTATACATTTTACCTTGCATAGCGTACGTTAAGTACTCCATCTTTCGTACGTTAAGGCCTACTCATAGCTTGCATTATCATCAGCACATCGTATATGTTAAACATGTCTTTCTCGGCTGTCTTCAGCTGAGTCCTCGTTACGTACGTTAGCTATGATAAATAACGTACGTTCGCTGTGTTTGTGCCTCAATTCATTGAATTTATGTCCAGCTCGTGCTTCTTCAACTGTTGTTGATTAATTGTTATTTTTCATTGTTTTATCAACTTATCATCAAAACCTTTAATACGAATGTGTGGAATAAAATATTTTGATAATGTCATCAAAAACATATTATCAGAATATTTTATTCCGTACATTCATATTAAAGGTTTTGATGCTAAGTTCATAAACAATGAAAAACAATAATTAATCAATAGTTGAAGAAGCACAAGCTGGACAAAAATACAATGAACTGAAGCATAAAACATAGATAACTAACTGGCCATCCTAATAGTATCAAAACTCCATGAATCATCCCATGAATCGTCGAACCAACCTTAATCTTTAATTCAAGCCTGTCAACCAAATTTGGCCAACCCAGATCCGAGGTCGACCCACCCAGAACACCACTAGAGTCAAAACCGCCGCCCTAATTTCATGCCTGAAACCCAACTCGCCAAACTCAAAACCTGCACCGCCGCGTCACCTGATTTGGACCGCCGCCATTTTCTAACCAGCCACAATCGAGCCCATCTTTTGAAATAATAACTTACCTAGCCTGAATCCACAGTGATTCTCGATTTAACCAGTCGATCCGCTTTTTCCTTGCCCTGGCCCGCCGTGGCAACCCTTCTTCCTCATCCGCTTCCACATGAAACTTCCATCTTCAGCGATGTTTCCCTGCCCGTGCTGTGCGTCCATCGTAATGAGTGTTTGTGTCTCTATGTGTGCGTACATATACACATATGTCTAGTGTTTGTGTATCTGAAGGATTGTGTGCTATGTCTGTATGTGAGGTGTGTTTGAGAGAAAGAAATTAAGGGATAAGACAGTAAGTGAAAAAGGGGGGACAGTTGGGAAGAGAGAGACCGATTGGAAAAATATTAGGTGAGTGAGTTTTCTAGAGAATGATTCAGAGAGGGTCTTTATACCCCAAGCTTTTGGTCAAAATTCAATTATACCCCATATTTCAAGGTTCCTTCAATTTCATCCCCCAACTTTCAAATTCTTACATATTGACCCCAATTTGGTTTTAGATTTTAAATCAGACCCTTGTTGACCAAGCCATTAAATACATAAACTTTTCAAATAATATTAATA
The DNA here is from genome assembly GCA_033398695.1 of Orobanche coerulescens. Lineage (NCBI taxonomy): Eukaryota > Viridiplantae > Streptophyta > Magnoliopsida > Lamiales > Orobanchaceae > Orobanche > Orobanche coerulescens. The sequence goes on along the minus strand of CM065802.1, from coordinate 189,488,736 downwards.
TTTAATTTATGTTATGTCTTGTATATTATTTTCAATTATAGTATTATATTAATAATAAACTATTATTATCTATAGATAATAACAAAAACTTACGGGCCTAGGATTATCGAGTCAAGCATCTTCATCACATTCAAGTTCAAGAACTGTACCTTATCCAGGTGTGGGGAAATTTACTATGCTTGTGTTTATTTTAATTGCTTTATATATTGTTTTTATCACGTGAAATCAGTCAGAGGCACATAAATGTGCAAATTAGTCAGAAACACTTAAATGTGTAAATCAGTCAGAAGCACTTAAATCTGGAAATCAGTCAGAAGCACTTAATTATGCATAAGGCCTTCGGACTAGCCGACGGACTTCCAAATTTATCAGTCATGTTGTTTATACTTGCTAATATATTAAGAAATTAACTTAGACATATTACTTACCCTTAACACTGATCGAGTTGAAAGCCCACCCCATTTTACAACCCTTTCAGGTTGGGGAGATCGATGTGGCCTGCACTAGAGTGTGGGATGATCAAGCTTATGATTAGATGTTTATTTATTTACTGTTATTTTTCTCAAGCTAAGCTTTATTCAATGGTCTATAAGGACCAGCATGTAATATCCGCAATTTTCGATTTTCGGTAAATTTCTTTTTTCGGCCGGAGTCCGTTTTGACGACTCTCTCATGACCGTTTCGTCATTTCGAGAATGATTAATTCTGCACTTTTTGTCATCCGAGTTCGTTTCGGTATCGTTTTGTTGAGTTCCGAGCTTTTTAGCGACTTTTCCGCACTTGAGTTCGATTCTTGCGAATCTCGTCCGAAACTGTTGTTTCGAGTTTCTCGTAAGTTCATTTGATGTTATTATTCATGTTGCGAGCTTTGGTTTGGTGTTTCGAACGCGTATCGTGATTTTCGGACGTTTTGGGCCATTTTCGTAATTTCCCAAAGTTTTGGGTAATTACTTCCGTTGTTGAATTCCGAGCCTTTGGGTGGTCGGAATTGTGTGTTCTCTTAGCCCTTAGATTCGTCTTTGCGAGTATGTCGTAACCGTATCATCGATTCGTATTCGTGTTCGGTTTCGGTCGTTCGGGCCGTTGAGTTGGCCCCGCCGAGTCATGGCCGGCAATCGGCCTAGGCCGGCACTAGCCGAGTCACGGCCGTAGTGCTCGGCAGCCTCGCCGAGTCACGGCCGGCAGCGTTTCGCAGCCTTCTCGCCGAGCAACTGCGTGGCCGCGACATTACGCCGGGCAGGCTGCGCAGACACTCTGTGGCATTTTTCGCCAAACCGATCAGACGGTGCCGCGGCACACTGCCGAGCCGCTGCACACCGCCACCACCTGGAGCCATTTTTGGGCTCGTGCCGCGGCACACTCCCACGGGCCGCGACACACCGTGTGCTATTTATGGCCCCGCACACGGGTTTTCGCCATTTTTCTCCTTCTTCTCCTTCTCTTCCGCTGGGGTGATCTTACCATGGAGCCATGTTGTTTAACAACAAATCCATGAAGTTCTTGAGTTCATATCATCAATCAATCATCCGTTATCATCCTTTGATCCAGCGAATCAAGGTAATCTTTCTTAGAACCCTAATTTCGTGAATTTGGGGGTTTTTGCGTTTTTGTCCGATTCGGTCCGTATTATTGATTAATTCATGATGGGTATGATTAATCTTGGTAGTATTCTTGTGTTTAACATCATTTAATCCATTGTTATTCGTCGAATCGAAGTATATTTCTTGATTTCCTTCAAATCGACTTTTTGGGGGATTTATTCTCGATCTTGTTTTTCATCCGTTTTTGATGGATCGATTATGGTTAAATGATGTTGTTAAACATATTCTATGGATTGTATATCCATATTTCAACTCGGAATTCCATTTTCGTGTTTTGTCAGGACGAATCGTGTTCTTGACCGTTTTGGAGAAAACGCTTGAACATTCGTCGTTCGTTCGTTGAATTCGGCGGCTTTAAGTCGTGTTAGGGAATTCATTTCATTATTGTTATTGTCCTTCGTAGTTTATGAACGCGAGTTGGCGATCGGTGGAGTCGGCGGGTTCGTAGGCGGTTCGTGTCAACCTACTTCGGTCGATTCTTCGCGTTATTCTTATTCGAGGCAAGTACCTTGCCCATACTTTTCTTATTTTGTGGATATGATGATCGGTGATCATCTTGGTGTGTTTTTGGTTGTATGAAATGAAGTTTCAAAAGATTTCGGATTGGCCTCGTTAAAGGCTTTCTTTCAAAATGCGTGTGTGTTTTGTGAACGGCGTGTTTTGGGAATTGATTATGATTTGATTATTTTGAACGTTGAAGGATTTTATGATGATACTCCTATTGTTTAAAGTTATGGAATCGTGTATTCTGTATTTAATCTTGTTATTGTGTTTTGAAGAGTTTGATAATGGTGTCGAGTTAATGGCCATCTCTAGTGAGTATTCTTAATGAACTTACATTCTTAGCATGTTAGTTTTGCATGAGTAATGTGTGTGTGTGTGTGTATGCTCACTACGGGTTAGATCCGACGGGGTCTCGGTAGGGGTCCACAGAGACGTGGATCGACGAGCTTGCTTTTAACCACTACGGGTTAGATCCGACGGGGTCTCGGTAGGGGTCCACAGAGACGTGGATCGACGGTTAATTGTGGTGCATTTTACAAATGTGACTTATTTATGGAATTTCCGGAAATGAGTGCTTTTGAACGGTTTTCATGATTGCATGCATTGACTAAGTGTGTAAGAGGTAAGTTGTTCGTTTGGCCTACTTGGCTAGGATGGCTCTAGAGTATTTTGTTGTTTGTGTTAAATCCTTTAATTTTGGATTTTGACGTTGGAAGACGAACCTTGTGGTCGTTCTTGTATACTGTGAGTTGATGAGATTTGGGGCTAAAATCCCAATGGTTTTGTAAAAGTCATTTTATGGATTTGGGGGCTAAAATCCCAACGGTTTGGTAAATGTCATTTTTTGTGGAAAGTAAACCTTTGGGGCGGTGACCCCTTTTGTCCTTTGGATTTAGAAAAGTAGGATTTGATAATCCTAAATTATTTTCTATTAAAACTCTCGATGGCATTCTAAACCATTTTATAAATTATTTCCATTGATTTATGATATTTCGATTTTGAAAGGTTTTTCTCAAACTCTTGCCTCGGGAAGTACTTTTCGTTTCGTTTGGATCTTTGAGGATTCCTGGTTATTGTTATTCGTGGAATGTGAATTGTATGGCTCGTATTTGCACTTTGTACTTGCACTAGCAAAACAAAGGAGTTTGCTAACCCCGAGTATTCGGGGTGGATGTCTATTTTGCATTCGTTTTGGAGCATAACACAGGGTCGGCACGAAGGATGATGAAAGATGATCGATACTAATCACATGAGGAACCGTACATCGTGTATTGGTTCAGTTGTACTTTATTTTCCGCTGCTATATTTTTTTCCCGTTGTACGGGTGTGGTTGTGTTTTGACCCCTGCGTGGGCATGAGTTGTAATAGAGTTGTATGTTTTTATTGAAAGGCCAAATCGGTCTACTGAGTCATTTTAGCCTTAAAGGCATTGTCGATATGTTTCATGTTGTTACTAGCCTGGTAGATCCTTGAGGAAAGGTTCTACGGCGTGTAATATCCCTGAGCGGATTGGGGGTGTTACATAAATGGTATCAGAGCTTAGGTTGAGGAAACCTAGGCTGTCGGGTCAAGTCGTGTTGTTTGAGTCTTGTTTCGTCGGATTTTATCTGACTGAGTCGTGTCGCGACGCGTCGTTTGAGTTTGTTGGTCGTGATTAGTATCGTGGGGCGATCATCATCTTCGTGCGACCTGTGGAAGTAAGTCTCCCTTCTTTGTGTTGTGCCTCGTGTGACACGAGCTATTTTTATGATTATTTGTTAAGTGATGGAATCCTTATGTGGATCTTGATTTCACGATATGTATTTAGTCGACTCTCGTATTTGATTTATATGAGGAGTGTCGTCGCTTGTGATGTCTTTTATTGTTGTTTTTGTCCGTTGCTGATGATTTTCGAATCGATTTGCACGTTTTACAAGTTCTCTTGTGGAGGCTTTGTGCTTATACGCGTTCGACTTGTTCACTAGCTGCCATGGGAGGGTCCTTAGAGGCCTCGAATGGGGTCAGTGGTTTTGTTCTGAATGTGGTATTTTATCGTTTATTTCTGTTTAAAGACATGTATTGTCTTGGTTTTAAACGTTTTGATGCGTGTACTAGGAGTTGTTTTAGTGAACGTCGATATGCGTTAGTTTTGGGCATTCTGGCCTATTGGATTTTTGAAAACCTTGAGTATCTTAGAAAAATAAATTTCGAGACATATTTTTTTCAAATGAGTTATTTTCTTGTGGTACATCCAAGGTGCCACAATATATTTCAAAAAAAATTTCTACTTCGAGGACCAAAATACTTTGAGATATTTTCAATGTTTTAGAAACACTTTTATTTAGACCCGAGGGTCGAATATTCTGAAAGTTTTCACTAAGAGAAAGTGTCCTCATTTTTATCAAATGCGAAATGGTTCTCCAAAGTCTCGATAACAATGTTTCACGTTTGTACTTTTTGAAAGGTGATACTCAAGATCAACCGGTGTTCTTCTAAATTATTTTCAAAATGAGGTTTTCGTTTTTAAAACCTATCCATTCCCGTTTGAGGGCTGGGTATGTATGTATAATGTTCGCGTTGTCATTATGATGTTTACTCCCGAGTATGCTCGAATTGGCGGTGTGAGCGTTGAGTCGCTTTCCACACATTTGTTGTGTTAGCCCCCTGTGAGAGGCGGGATGTTGGTGTTGAATGTTGTCGCCTCGTGGTGATTCCCGCGTTGTCGCGTATGTGAGAGCTGTTAGAGCTTGGTTTGGTATGACCGTGTGCATCGTTGATGGTTCCGTTATGTGTCGGTTGTTTAATGTCTTGTTACCTTGCTCCCGTTTTTGTGAATTTCGTGGACGAGATCAGAGGTAATACACGTACTATTTTGACTTCTGTATTTTCTCTTTCTCCAGTCTATCGATTCGCTCATGTTCGTTGATATTTTATGAACTTGGTCTGTATTTCGGTTTCATCGTCCGATTGAGCTGTGATCTTGTTGTGGGTCGATCTGGTTATTGCTGTGACTTTTTCGGGTTCGGTTCGATTCTTGTGAACTTTGTTCGGGAGCGACATCATTTGGTTCTATTAGTTCTTTTTTTTCGAAGTGGATCGGATTTGGAACTTTTGTGTTTCCGACTTTGTCGACTCATTATGTTTGTTGGCATTTCTGAGCTTGTCCTGCCCCTTGCTTTTGTTGATCGAACGAGTGTGGTATTGTTTCGGAATAACTCGTTTGTCGTTGTAACTTTTCAATCGCTATTCCCTTTCCTGTGGATCTTATGGGAATGCATGTCTTATTGTTCTCACCAGATCATCCTGGGAGTTGTTGTTTGAATTTTATTATCCTTCGTGTTTCGGACATGATTGTTCGATTTTTGTTGTCTCGGTCGTTTGTTTGTTCGGTTTTTGTTCTCGTTCCGTGATTGGTGAACGTTCAGGCTCCTTCGTAATTCCCTTCAGTTCGGGAAATTAGTCTCGTTTTCGATCTTCCAACCCTTGGGCGGTGGAATTCCGTATTTGTTCAGCGGTTGGCTCGCGTTTGATTGATGTACCGTTGGGTTGGTCAATCATATTGATTTTTATTCGTTGTGTTTTGTGATTGTCGGATAATTGACTTGATTGTATTATCCATTTGATGACGCTTGTCACTTGTTGGTTTTATTATATCCCTAACGACGACGTTGTGTTGGTCGTCGTGGAGTGTGTTTTCACGCCGTATATTCCTTTGCGTTTCTTGCAGCGTTTCGCCGTTGGGCGCGAGTTTTCTGTTTTTGTGTATCTCGTCGAGTTTTCCTGGCGGGTATATTGCTTCCCCCTACTTGTTTTAAGTTTCGGGACGAAACTTCTTTTAAGGAGGGTAGAATGTAATATCCGCAATTTTCGATTTTCGGTAAATTTCTTTTTTCGGCCGGAGTCCGTTTTGACGACTCGCTCATGACCGTTTCGTCATTTCGAGAATGATTAATTCTGCACTTTTTGTCATCCGAGTTCGTTTCGGTATCGTTTTGTTGAGTTCCGATCTTTTTAGCGACTTTTCCGCACTTGAGTTCGATTCTTGCGAATCTCGTCCGAAACTGTTGTTTCGAGTTTCTCGTAAGTTCATTTGATGTTATTATTCATGTTGCGAGCTTTGGTTTGGTGTTTCGATCGCGTATCGTGATTTTCGGACGTTTTGGGCCATTTTCGTAATTTCCCAAAGTTTTGGGTAATTACTTCCGTTGTTGAATTCCGAGCCTTTGGGTGGTCGGAATTGTGTGTTCTCTTAGCCCTTAGATTCGTCTTTGCGAGTACGTCGTAACCGTATCATCGATTCGTATTCAGGTTCGGGTTTCGGGGTCGTTCGGGCCGTCGGAGTTGGCCCCGACCGAGTCATGGCCGGGCAACCTGGGCCGAGGCCGGCACTGGCCGAGTCACGGCCGGTAGTGCTCGGCAGCTCGGCCGAAGCTACGGCCGCAGCGTTTCAGCCTTCGCCGAGCAGCCCGTGGCCGCGACATGCCGGGCAGGCCGCAGCACACTCTGGCATTTTTCGCCAAACCGATCAGACGGTGCCGCGGCACACTCCGGCCGAGCTGCACACCGCCGACCACCGGGAGCCATTTTTGGGCTCGTGCCGCGGCACACTCACGGGCCGCGGCACACCGTGCTTCTATTTATGGCCCTGCACACGGGTTTTTGGCCATTTTTCTCCTTCTTCTCCTTCTCTTCCGCGGCTGGGGGTGATCTTACCATGTAGCCATGTTGTTTAACAACAAATCCATGAAGTTCTTGAGTTCATATCATCAATCAATCATCCGTTATCATCCTTTGATCCAGCGAATCAAGGTAATCTTTCTTAGAACCCTAATTTCGTGAATTTGGGGGTTTTTGCGTTTTTGTCCGATTCGTTCCGTATTATTGATTAATTCATGATGAGTATGATTAATCTTGGTAGTATTCTTGTGTTTAACATCATTTAATCCATTGTTCTTCGTCGAATCGAAGTATATTTCTTGATTTCCTTCAAATCGACTTTTTGGGGGATTTATCCTCGATCTTGTTTTTCATCCGTTTTTGATGGATCGATTATGGTTAAATGATGTTGTTAAACATATTCTATGGATTGTATATCCATATTTCAACTCGGAATTCCATTTTCGTGTTTTGTCAGGACGAATCGTGTTCTTGACCGTTTTGGAGAAAACGCTTGAACATTCGTCGTTCGTTCGTTGAATTCGGCGGCTTTAAGTCGTGTTAGGGAATTCATTTCATTATTGTTATTGTCCTTCGTAGTTTATGAACGCGAGTTGGCAATCGGTGGAGTCGGCGTGTTCGTAGGCGGTTCGTGTCAACCTACTTCGGTCGATTCTTCGCGTTATTCTTATTCGAGGCAAGTACCTTGCCCATACTTTTCTTATTTTGTGGATATGATGATCGGTGATCATCTTGGTGTGTTTGTTTGGTTGTATGAAACGAAGTTTCAAAAGATTTCGGATTGGCCTCGTTAAAGGCTTTCTTTCAAAATGCGTGTGTGTTTTGTGAACGGCGTGTTTTGGGAATTGATTATGATTTGATTATTTTGAACGTTGAAGGATTTTATGATGATACTCCTATTGTTTAAAGTTATGGAATCGTGTATTCCGTATTTAATCTTGTTATTGTGTTTTGAAGAGTTTGATAATGGTGTCGAGTTAATGGCCATCTCTAGTGAGTATTCTTAATGAACTTACATTCTTAGCATGTTAGTTTTGCATGAGTAATGTGTGTGTGTGTGTATGCTCACTACGGGTTAGATCCGACGGGGTCTCGGTAGGGGTCCACAGAGACGTGGATCGACGAGCTTGCTTTTAACCACTACGGGTTAGATCCGACGGGGTCTCGGTAGGGGTCCACAGAGACGTGGATCGACGGTTAATTGTGGTGCATTTTACAAATGTGACTTATTTATGGAATTTCCGGAAATGAGTGCTTTTGAACGGTTTTCATGATTGCATGCATTGACTAAGTGTGTAAGAGGTAAGTTGTTCGTTTGGCCTACTTGGCTAGGATGGCTCTAGAGTATTTTGTTGTTTGTGTTAAATCCTTTAATTGTGGATTTTGACGTTGGAAGACGAACCTTGTGGTCGTTCTTGTATACTGTGAGTTGATGAGATTTGGGGCTAAAATCCCAATGGTTTTGTAAAAGTCATTTTATGGATTTGGGGGCTAAAATCCCAACGGTTTGGTAAATGTCATTTTTTGTGGAAAGTAAACCTTTGGGGCGGTGACCCCTTTTGTCCTTTGGATTTATAAAAGTAGGATTTGATAATCCTAAATTATTTTCTATTAAAACTCTCGATGGCATTCTAAACCGTTTTATAAATTATTTCCATTGATTTATGATATTTCGATTTTGAAAGGTTTTTCTCAAACTCTTGCCTCGGGAAGTACTTTTCGTTTCGTTTGGATCTTTGAGGATTCCTGGTTATTTTTATTCGTGGAATGTGAATTGTATGGCTCGTATTTGCACTTTGTACTTGCACTAGCAAAACAGTGGAGTTTTGCTAACCCCCGATTATTCGGGGGGTGGATGTCTATTTTTGCATTCAGGTTTTGGAGCATAACACAGGGTCGGCACGAAGGATGATGAAAGATGATCGATACTAATCACATGAGGAACCGTACATCGTGTATTGGTTCAGTTGTACTTTATTTTCCGCTGCTATATTTTTTTCCCGTTGTACGGGTGTGGTTGTGTTTTGACCCCTGCGTGGGCATGAGTTGTAATAGAGTTGTATGTTTTTATTGAAAGGCCAAATCGGTCTACTGAGTCATTTTAGCCTTAAAGGCATTGTCGATATGTTTCATGTTGTTACTAGCCTGGTAGATCCTTGAGGAAAGGTTCTACGGCGTGTAATATCCCTGAGCGGATTGGGGGTGTTACACAGCATTTGTCGATGATTGGTTCATGTCGCTCGAGCGCACCTTTGAAATCATTGGGTGCACTGATACGCAAAGAATCCTTTGCGGCTAGTATCAAGTGGTGGAGGATGCTGGACGCTGGTGGATGAGCTATTAGCGTTTGAGGCCAACAACCGAGCGTGCTGCATTAACCTGGGATCGGTTCAAAGAGAGAGAACATGGAGAGAGAATTTTGGAATCTCTAACAAGGAGGAATGGCGGTTGAAGAATATGAGAGAAATTCAACCAAATCAGATTCTTTGTTGAGCACATGGTGGATATAGATCCAAAAAGGGCCCCTAAGTTCCGGAGTGGTTTACGCCCAAGTATTCGTCACATCGTGGCTGGTCATGAGGTGCTACCCTATACTGAGACAGTGTCTCGAGCCAAAGAGGTTGGGGCTAGCCATAATATTGATCAACAGCAGACTGCGAAGCCTAATACCGGTAAGAGGCATTGGAATGAGAAACAAAATAAGGACGTGGCTTCTAATAAGCAAGCAAAGGTTGATCAGAGGTCGGGACCTAAGCCTCAAACCAGTAAGCTAGAATGCTCGAAGTGTGGTAAGAATCATGGCGGGGAGTTCCTGATTGGTAAAGGTGTCTACTGTAGATGCAAGGAGCCAGGGCATTCATCTTCGAACTGTCATCTCCAAAAGGCCAAAGGTCAAGATTCTAGAGAAAAAGCTCTCATCTATACGTTGAACCAAAAGGACATATATGAGAATCCCAGCATGGTGTCAGGTATGTTGACTGTATCTAATTTACCCGTTCTCACATTGTTTGACACTCGTGCCGCACTCTTTTATGTATGCAAAGTTTTATCATGCCATTGGTCATAGAAGCGTTAAAACTGTTGAGTCTCTTGAGGTTAGCTTACCGTCAGGAAATGCGATCCTCACCAATAGAATGATTGATGAGAATATTGAGATAGGAGGAAGAGAATTTGACGCTAGCCTGTATTTGATTAAGTCGATGGATTTTGACATGATCCTTGGTATGGACTGGCTCGATAGACATGATGCCGATATAAAGTGCCGTGAGAAGAAGGTGACATTGAGGTGTTCCGAAGGCGAGTCGATCACCCTTTATGGTACTAAGACTAGGACAGTACCAAGAGTAATCACATCCATGAATGCACCGAAAAGTCTAAGGAAGGAGAAATGTCAAGGTTACATGGTGAGTTTAGTCGAAACTCGTACTAGTGAGGTGTCCCCTACAGATGTACCTATAGTACGGGAGTTTTTGGATGTGTTTCCAGGAGATTTGATGGGAGTCCCACCCAACCGGCAAGTCGAGTTTAGTATTGATTTGGTCCCCCGGGCAGCCCCAACATCCAAAACGCCATATAGAATGGCTCCGAGGGAACTTAAAGAATTGGAAGTCTAAATCTAGGGAGTGTGATAATCCCAAGATGGCTTTCAGGGCCCATTATGGGCATTTTGAATTTTAGTGATGCCATTTGGTCTGAGTAATGCACCTGCAGTCTTTATGGATTTAATGAACAGGGTGTTCCAACCTTACCTGGATAAGTTCGTGATCGCCTTCATAGATGACATCTTGGTGTACTTTAAGGACAAGGAACAACACCAAGAACATTTGAGGGTTGCATTGGAGACACTTCGCAAGGAGAAGTTGTATGCCAAGTTCAAGAAGTGTGAGTTTTGGACAAACAGAGTTGAATTCCTTGGACATGTGGTGACTTCTAAAGGAATTGAGGCACAACATGACAAGGTTGTCGCAGTGAGTAGTTGGGGAGTACCCAAGAATGCGAGTGAAGTTCGTAGCTTTCTGGGATTAGCTAGCTACTACAAAAGATTTATCGACGGATTTTCGAAAATCACCACTCCTATGACCCAGTTAACAAGGAAAGATGTGATGTTTGAATGGAGTGACAGGTGCGAGGAAAGTTTTCAGGAGTTGAAAAGTAGACTAACCTCGGCACTAGTATTAACGATCCGACGGAAGACTTTATTATTTACAGTAATGCCTCAAAGTCGGGATTGGGTTGTGTTATGATGCAACATGGTAAACTAGTAGCCTATGCATCGGGACAGCTTAAACCACATGAGTTGAATTATCCAACGCATGATCTGGTCTTGGCTGCTGTAGTACATGCGTTGAAAATTTGGCATCACTATCTTTGGAAAGTGTGAGATATACATGGACCATAAAAGTGTGAAGTATTTTTTCACACAGAAGGATCTTAACATGAGGCAAAGGCGACGGTTAGAATTGGTGAAGGACTATGATTATACTTTTCATTATCATCCGGGTAAGGCTAATGTGGTAGTTGATGCCTTGAGTCGGAATACTAGAGGCGAGTTAGCTTGCTTGACCAATCAGGAAACTTTGATAAAGGAGTTGTCCCAGTTGAGGATTGAGATAGTTGAGTCTTCAAAGTGTTCGAAAGCAATCATAGCATCTTTGGTCTTGCAACCAAACTTGGGGGATAAGATTAAAGAGGCTCAACCACGTGATAAGTTCTTGTGCAAGATGAAAGATCGAGCACAAGATGGAAGTTTTGAGAAATTTGTCGTTATCGCAGATGACGTTTTGACTTATGATGGGATGTTATGTGTTCCTAAGAATCAATCCCTTAGGAAGCTAATCTTTAAAGAAGCCCATAATGCGCCATACTACGCTCACCGGGAGGTACAAAGATGTACCACGACCTGAAGAAGTTCTTTTGGTGGAGAGGAATGAAGTGGGACATTGGTGTATTCATGAAGAGATGTATGATATGTTAGCAGGTGAAGGCAGAATACCAATGGCTAGGAGGTTTACTTCAATCGTTTGAAATCCCAGAATGGAAATGAGAGCCTATCACAATGGATTGTGTGGTTGCTCTGCCGCGAACCGTGAGGAAGAACGATGCTATCTGGGTGATAGTAGATCGTTTGACGAAGTCATCTCATTTTCTACCTGTGAGGATGACTTATAGTATGGATCAGTATGCAAGGATTTATATTCGGGAGATTGTGAGGTTACATGGTGTTCCAGTTTCGATCGTCTCGGATAGAGATCTGCGATTTACGTCGAAATTTTGGAAAAATCTGCAAAGTGCATTGGGCAGTAAGTTGAATTTTAGTACTGCATATCATCCGCAGACCGGTGGTCAATCTGAACGGACTATCAAGACACTTGAAGATTTGTTGAGTGCCTGTGTTCTTGATACTGGTGAGAATTGGGAAAGTATTTTGCCATTAGTAGAGTTTGCTTATAACAATGGTTACCAAGCGACTATACAAATGGCCTCATATGAGGCTCTGTAGAGGAAGAAATGTTGGTCGCCCCTTCATTGGAGTGAGGCTGGAGAAGGAAATATTTTGGGTCCAGAATTGATCGGGCAGACTTTAGAGAAGATAGCCCAAATCAGAAGTAGAATTAAGATTGCCTAGGATAGGCAGAAATATTATGCTGATAAACGAAGGAAAGATATTCAATTTGAGATTAGAGAAAAGGTGTTCTTGAAGGTAGCGCCGATGAAAGGAGCGATACAAGGTAAAAAGGAAAAGCTACAGCCTCGTTATATCAGACTATTTGAGAATTTGGGTCGTGTTGGTGACTTTGTTTATAGTTTGGCATTGCCATTGGAGCTATCGGGAGTGCACAATGTCTTTCACGTCTCCATGCTGAGAAAGTATGTACATGATCCTGGTCACATATGCAATTTCAAAGAATTGCATGTAGCCAAGAACCTGATTTATGAGGGGGTATCTACGGCTGTTTTGGAGCATAAGGTACACCGGTTGCGAAACAAAGTGGTTAAACTGGTGAAAGTTCAATGGAGTCGTCATGGTCGGAATGAGGCAACTTGGGAACGTGAAGAGGAGATCCGTTCTAAGTATCCCAACATTCATTTTTTAAGGTACGTAACTTAATTTTCGAGGACAAAAATTTATTAAAGGGGTAGGTTGTAACGCCCCGATTTCGCATATTCATTTATTGTGAGTTATAGAAAATATGTTCAATTTTACTAATTAATGCCCGAATAATTTTATCATTTAATTCATTTTATTTTCATGATCATGCAAATTCATTTATGTCATTATAATTCATGTCAAGTCATGTGAATCATGTCGTTTCATTTATCATTTTATTTCATCATGTTTCATCTCGTCAATTCTAGGCTCAAGTCGAATTTTATTTAATTATGCTTAAAATATTATTTAACCGAATTACTATAAAAATTATTATTAATATTAATAATATTACTATTATTATAGTTACAATTATTATTTTATCTTAGTTAAACCTAACAATTTTTGTTAGCCAAAACAATTATAATTATTGTTTTGTTATAATATACCTTGAAAGTGACATTTCAATTATCCTTTTGTTTTTATATAGTGTGAATGATTATTATGTTCCTGATGTAATTATGTAATTATGATTGTGCCATCTGAAGTTTTTCTATAAATAGGACTTCAGTTATTAATGAAAACACACATGAGAATCATTTTCTCTATTCTCTCTATAATATTTCAGTTTTATAACACGTTATCAGCACGAGTCTCTATTTATCTGAGCAATCCGAAAAATATATATATATATATATATATACATACAAAAATCCTCTGGAGACAAATTCATCGAGTTATCAATAGAGATCGGCGAATCGATCTGGACCAGCTACAACAGATTCAAGAAACGAGCAACACTTGTTAGAGTTATCTGTGGAGATCCAACCCGGATTAATGTTAACCCACGGTGGAAACCTATTTGCATCCATGAGCAGAGCGTAAATGCACCATCTACGACGTCTGTATCTTCAAATAATTATAATTACCACTCCAAACTAGGGCCAATATTTAGATCGGCGTTTCCGGCTAAGAAGAATGATGGGCCCCGCGGATGAAGAGCATCAGGTCTTGCTGGGTGCTGAATAGCGGCGACGAAACTCTCAAGTCCAAGATTCATAGTCTTGCGCTCCAGGTTGTTCTATTTCCAATTTCTACTGCCCAAGTCGTCTGCCACCTTCAGGTAGACCATATTCTCCTCTTGCTTTACCTACATATTTTAATTTCCTCATTTAGTATAAACAATTAAAATGAAAAGGTAGAAGTATGAAAAAAAAATAGAGGAGGAAGAAGAAAAGATTAGAACGAGACAAAAGAAAAGAAGTAAAAGAAGAATAAATAAAATATAATATTCTTTTAATTCATTAAATCATACATTCAGTTTTTCTTACATATAAGAAGCATATATTATCAGAATTATTTTTCCTAAATACCATTGTGTTCGACTTAACGAGAGCTTCAATTTGACATCAATATTGATATGATAATAATATCTTTTAGTACATATTATTATCGAAATTCATTAAAAATATACGGATTATCATGTCGATTCATTCAGAAAATTTGAAAGGACTTGTGTAGACATATCCCTGTACTGTGAAAATATACAAAGAGGTATGTGTGATATCGCGGGACAGCCAGACGACACTGACGCCGGCAATTGACGTCGATCGATAACCTTCTAATGATCTAACCTAATACCACATGATTATATTTTGAGAAAATGGTTGGACGAACCTGCTCGAGAAGAAGCAGTTAAATATTTACTAATCTAATTCCTGACTTTATTGTAATTATCTTCAAGTGGTGGTTGAAACCACCTATTTATTGAGCTTACATTATGTAATTATATATTACTGTATCTCCCATGTGACAAGTAAAATTATCATAAGATGGATGATGATACATCCTATGTGACAAGTTTAATTATCACAAGATGGATGACGATGCCTCATATATGATAAATGTGATTGTCACAAGACGAATGGTTTTACATATTTACTGTACCTCCTATGTGATGAGTTCAATTATCACAAGATGGATGGTTTTACATATATACAATTTATATATTATATATCACCATCGTGGTTGGTTATACCACATGAATGGTTCATAAATCCTGCTCCCGAAGTAGCAGTTGATAAATCATACTCTGAAGAAGTAGTTGATCGATTATCTAAATCCTACTCTCGAAGAAGCAGTTGATAAAAATAAATCCTACTCTGGAGAAGTAGTTGATCGATTATCTAAATCATGCTCTTGAAGAAGCAGTTGAAAAAAATAAATCCTACTGTGAAAAAGTAGTTGATCGATTATCTAAATCCTGCTCTCGAGGAAGGAGTTGATAAAAATAAATTCTACTCTGAAGAAGTAGTTGATCAATGATTCAAATCGTCCTCTTGAAGAAGAAGCACTTGATGGAAATAATATCCGATCTCCATGATTATTAAATACAAATGGAGAAAATTGAGCAAGTGATACTAGATGCTATCACCGATTAATTAAAGAAAACCACATGCAAATACACAGCATGGTGAGATCATTTGACAAGTGATATGGAAAACTATCACTGAAAAATAATTGCTCAATAAATCTCATGTTGATTATATCACATGGTGGGATCATTTGAAATCATATTGATATGATAATATTTATGGAGAAGCATATATCACATATTCGTGAGAATACTGTATTTGCATAAAGGCAAAAAAAAATGATCATATTATTGCTCTGGAAGAAGCACAAAGTAGTCGAAGTGAAAATATCGAAACTAGCTGAAAGGCAGTAAACACTTGACAATATGAAACGCGAAAAAGAAAATACATATGAAACCCATAAAAAGAGAAGGGGTGCGTCTCGAGAGTATAAAACTCCGTAACTCTGCCACCCCCTGGCATCAGGGTTTATAGTGAAAGATCTAAAGGATCTAAACTTCTTTTCCGTTTGGCGCAAATAGTCTGTGGATGATGAGCTTTGACTTCCAAATTCTTAATTGAAATATATGTCTCAAACTTTATAAGTAGATCAGCAACAGTGTCAGCACATATTATTATATCTCTTGATGGCTGAGATATAAACTTGTGATCTACTCCTTGATCCAGAAAGGCAAGCAAATCGCTGAAGAAATTATTAATATTCAACAAACCTATAGGTTTGGTATGGAAGTCCCGCTCAGCCCATGACGAGATGTTGAATATCTCATTGAGTGTGCCATAGCCACCTGGAAGAACAATAAAGGCATCACTATTATTCACCACATACATTAAACTATCATGCACAGACTGTGCTTGAAGCATCAACCCAGTTGAACCCCCTATACTACTGGTTCTAATTGTGGGATAGTGTAAGGCACTTGTTACTCTTATTATCTCATTTTGTGCGAACCCAAAAATCTATAATTACTCCCACCATACAATATATCGATTTTGTGTTTTCCTAATTCTTTTACGAATTGATATGCCATATCTATATGCTGGATATGACCTATCAGTTTGGATCCACCTAAAATACATATAGTTTTAATTGGATGAGATCTATATGAGGATTCTGAGAACTCCATCTTTCTACACTAGACTTTCAAAATACTTTTATTAGAGATACATTTTCTGATTTGTGGATCCCAAATTTATAGAACAAACTTCTTACTAAACGACAAATGACTTCACTATTTTCATTGAAAATGGAGCGGCGGAAAAGTCATTACTTTTGACAAAATTGCAAAAGAAAATGAAAGATATGATATTATATTTTCAATGAAAATGACGTTACCGATCGGCAACTGATAAATTTAAATATTGAAAAATAATATTCATCAACTTGTATTATTTTTCTATTACCTTATACCAACTTTGACATAACGGACTTACAAAGTGGATCTTTTGAGACTAATTTTTCATGACTATAACGTTTCCGTTCATCCTTAAATTGTATCCACAAAGCCATTAGATCACGATGAACGTATCCACTCGGATGTGTATCAAGAATCTATTGAATATCATGATTCATAGATTCCTTACTCAATCCATCCTTGATAAATGCTATTTTATCTTCTCGATTTTTGGATACAAACCCCACAGATTTGCATCGTGTGTCACATGTCCACCGAGCACATTTATAGCACCCATCTAATCTTTTTGCTCTCTGTTTCTTTGCAAAACTACTCTTACCTGTACCTGGCATATACTTAAATGAATTTTAAAATTTGCCAGATAGTCGAACTTGTGCTTCGATCAACCATCGAATATCTTCTGGGATGCCATTTCTCATTAGCACCCTTAATATTTTGAGTCGAGCTCGATAAATTCTTTTTATGATATTCACTGGAAGAGATGGGTAATATTTACGAAGATTCGAAAGCATTGAATCCATTATGATATTCAGACCCTCGGTATGGGTAAATTTTGTTAATACAATGAGAATCTATTTATAGATTGGAATTACGCATATGAGATTTGACTCCGCATCCTGAAGCGTATGAACTACGGCTCTATATTTGAATAATGAACATAATATGATATGTGGGAGCAGCGACTCCATGTTGATAATGATGTGCAATAATGGCGCCGAAAGATGATGTGATATGCCGGTAAAATATCTATATGGTGATATAGACACATCGTCTTCAAATATTTGTTCTCGATTAAAATCACTACTAGCCAATATTGAGAATGAATCCCTAATAAATTTGGAATATATTAAGGGGGAATATGAGCCCACTTCCTCTACATGTGAACTACTAGATATTATGGATCCACTAGATAGTCACATGTTTATATGACTCGTAATAAAAAATTTACGAGATAATTTGCTCGCGGTTTGAGCATATATTCCAGATCAGATTAAGCTAGTAATATATCCCAAATAAACTTGAACAGATCCTAGAAAGGATCAAGATATGCGCATACAAGTGGGATATTAATT
Organism: Orobanche coerulescens; assembly: GCA_033398695.1. Lineage (NCBI taxonomy): Eukaryota > Viridiplantae > Streptophyta > Magnoliopsida > Lamiales > Orobanchaceae > Orobanche > Orobanche coerulescens. Next base: position 189,471,027 of record CM065802.1, on the reverse strand, counting down.
GGCATACTATTCGAAGTCCTCCATCCAATATCGAGAACATAATATGTAAACTCTCATGACTGAAGATGAATACTGAGATACTGGCATATGAGTTTGGTGCTCAAGAAATCTCTTAGCATGAGGGGGAGTATCGGTAGTTGGAAATATGTGAAATACATCACATTATATCTGTTGTGAGGAAATCCCTCACACTATGCCGCAAGTGCACGGTGTCAACAAGTAATAAAGTGATAAGTAAGATATCGTTCCCTCGAGAACTGATTTCACTAAGTACCAAAATATAGTCGACTCGTAATTTTAATTGAAGAACAATTATATAGAATTATATCTAAACTAATTACAGAAAAATAAATAGAAAATAAAAATAAATATTAACTAATAATAAGGGTGTAGGATTATGATTTTCACCTCAAACAATCAGGGATGATTTTATTCAATTCAATGCACTTTTATTCAATTGATTGTAAGCCAGGAATTCCTAAATTATTCTAAAGCCTTTCACAAGGTCGAAAGAAAATACTACGAATTATTAACTCGATATATCCCTATTCGAATTAGATAATTAATAGCTAAAACAGTTCAAGAATTTCCACAATAAATAGGCTTCACAATTCCCATAAGTATATCCCTATCTCACGAAAATTATGATTCGTCTCACAAGAACTATGCCTAAATTTCATCTCCCGAATCCATAAAGACATTCAAAACAATTCAACTGTTGGCCAGACAATTAAAAAGCATTAAGAACAGTAAGAAGAATCCAACTCAACACGAATAACGAGTAAATCGAAATAATAATAAATAAATCAAGCCGTCATGAAATCGGCTACAATCACAATCCTACTCGAATAGATCTAGAAATCTAGATGCGAAAAAACTAAGAAAAACCATAGGGATCCGTGGTCTTGTCGTCGCCCCACAAATCTCCTCCTTGTGTTCCTCTCTCTTTCTATCGATGCCCTTCCTTGATCGATGATGATCCCTTTTTCTTCAGCCCTTCAATGCTTATTTATAGTCGTCATCAGCCTCCAAAACGCGTCCGTGTGATTAGGTCGAGAACAGGCTCCAAAACGGCCCAAAACCGCGCAGACCACACCAAAATCGCCCCGTGGGCCGCGGCTCACTTAATCTGTGCCGCGGCTCACGGTGCTCAGCCCCTATGCCTGGGCGCGACATTTTCCTTCTGGGCCGCGACTCACTTAGGCTGTGCCGCGGCTCAGAGTACAGTTTGCTCGGGACTTTCAGGCCATCTTCGTGTGCCGCGGCTCACTTGGTTTGTGCCGCGGCTCATGACCAAAAACTGCTGTTTTCGCCCGTTTTTCATCATTTCGGCTTCCGGACTCCGATTTCCTGCAAAACATATAAGAATAGTGCATTAAAAGCTCATTTATGCTGAATTAGGCTCAAGATGGATATAAAATAATGATAAATAAGCGCATAAAAATACGCCTAACAAATACCCCCAAACTTGAGCTTTTAATTGTCCTCAAGCAAAAATTATCAATTTTAAACAAAATGTATCGTGAATAATCATGCAAGTCCATAGTGCTCAACTTAATCAATACTACCCTGAAAATCTCAAAGAATAGTACAAGTATCGTAATAGCGAGTCGCATCCAGGACACCGATTCCACTAAGTAACCAATTTCAGTCCTAATCAATCGTTTATGAAGAAAATCCAGCTCAAAGATTAACAAGCGCGAATTTAACTGACCGTCAATATGAAGGGTTAGATTAAACAAGCCAATTCGCCCAGTCCCACAGTCTAGTGGCAGAATTCAAGAGTTTCATTATCAAAATTACTCCTAGGATAGCATTCCCTTATGTATGATCAATAATATGATTTCGAGTTAACCACTAGGTTTTGGCTCTCGGGATATTTCATCGGGATGATCCTAGGGTGGATTTCCTTTCTCATGTATCGGGGAACCGTTTGACGTAAAAGACACTCATGGGGCACATGGATGCTTCTAGTTACTAAGCCCCCCTCTACAGCGGAGAAAAAACTCGAATAACAATTCCCGCATGTCAAGGTTGCTATTTTACGCGAGAGTAAACAACGGGTCACGTGAATACCCCCGGTTACTAGGCTTCCCAGCATCGGTAATGCGATATTTCTAAATTATTAATCTATTCAGGGTCGTCGTTTTACGCGAGAGTAAACAACGGGTTACGTGAATACCCCCAGTTACTAGATTTCCCATCATAGAACAACTAATATCTCGGAAAAACTGTCCGACTCTAAACTCAATCCAAGTGCCAACAAGACTCATATTACTGGACGACTAGCTACGCGAAAAGTTTAACCAAATATATAAACGGTGATTTGAAAACACGTATGTCTCCTTTCTTATCTGCTAAAATTTCTACAAAAACGATAAAATTTCGGGCCTAATTGAATACTCAACAGAAGCAGATATCGCTGACTGCAACTCGACTAAAACTCAACCGTTTCTTCCAAGAGGAATCAGTATCGTAACATCAGTTTTACACACGGAAGCACGAACAATTCACGAAAAATTCACGTTTTTGAACAAAACCATCAACAGCATGCAAGGACAATAAAGCAATCGCAATATATACCCAAGATAAATTAAGACAATTATCGCATGCTTCAATTTATTCCACTACACATAACATCATCAATAATAAAACTCATGTGAAGATAAAAGAGATAAGAAAAAATGAAACTTATTCCAAATGTCTTCTTGAACGCCAGCACATATCTGAGTGGAATCGACTGTCAATCCATACTTCAAATAATACTTAACATCACGAGGGACCCCAAACTTAGTTTCTAGTCATGAAAGAATAATAACTCATTGGGGTTAAAAAAATTATATTAGGGAAATGAGGGCCAACAAGAATACGAATCCAAACGAAATAACAAAACAAAGAAAAAATTAATAACTAAAAAATCAAATAAAAACAACTAACTAGAAAGCAAGTAAAAATGATGGGTTGCCTCCCATCAAGCGCTCTATTTTACGTCTTGAGCACGACGTGACAAAAAGAATTTAACGTGGCTTCTTTCTAGGGAGATTGCCAAATGCCCCCTTCGTACAATCTATAAGCCTCTTATTCCATAGGGGAGGCTTTGGTTCATGCCTGGTTGCCAATAATGAGTAAGAATAATTATCCGGACAACCAAAAAATAATGGAAGAATGTAATAATTATAAGGCATGAAAAAATAAGCAGAGTTCGAATGGGTAGATAATAAAGACATATCATGAACAACCCCATTAGAACTTGAATAATCAGCCTCAACAAAATCACAAGTAATGGGGTCAATCTCTCCCATTATGGATTTAGGAAAAATTATGCGCGGCACCGTTAATAAAATTTTAGGCACAAAAGTGTTCGCCTTATTAGTCGAAGTTTGATGACAATTTAATGAATTTTTTTTTTGGAAACATCATCAATGGTAACTTCTTCTACAGGCTCATCACACTTTATGTAATTATCGGGTGCTAGGGGATCGACCCTAAAACTTAGCATGTCTTTCTTCTCAACCTCCCCCTCAACTTCACTACTAAATATATGAGCTGGAAAATAACCATAGTGAATCTCAAGACCACGACTTGTACATTCTCGCTCAAAAAGGATACTATCAGGATTTTTGAGAACGTCTACACATTGTTCAAGCATGGTCTTTTGTTTTGGGAAAGGGGGCTGACTGACCCTATTTGGCAAATTATTAAGAACATCGAAATTTATGAAATGCCAAGGGCCACGATACTCAATGGAAAACATAATGAAAAAAAATAAAAAAAAATAAAAATATAGAGACTAACAAGAAAAACTTCAAATTAAAATTAGAGTCGCTTGGTATTGATATTAGCGAAAAATCAATCCCCGGCAACAGCGCCAAAAACTTGTTAGGAGGAAATCCCTCACATTATGCCGCAAGTGCACGGTGTCAACAAGTAATAAAGTGATAAGTAAGATATCGTTTCCTCGAGGACTGATTTCACTAAGTACCAAAATATAGTCGACTCGTAATTTTATTTGAAGAACAATTATATAGAATTATATCTAAACTAATTACAGAAAAATAAATAGAAAATAAAAATAAATATTAACTAATTATAAGGGTGTAAGATTATGATTTTCACCTCAAACAATCAGGGATGATTTTTATTCAATTCAATTCACTTTTATTCAATTGATTGTAAGCCAGGAATTCCTAAATTATTCTAAAGCCTTTCCCAAGGTCGATAGAAAATACTACGAATTATTAACTCTATATATCCCTATTCGAATTAGATAATTAATAGCTAAAACAGTTCAAGAATTTCCACAATAAATAGGCTTCACAATTCCCATAAGTATATCCCTATCTCACGAAAATTATGATTCGTCTTACAAGAACTATGCCTAAATTTCATCTCCCGAATCCATAAAGATATTAAAAACTATTCAACTGTTGGCGAGACAATTAAAAAGCATTAAGAACAGTAAGAAGAATCCAACTCAATACGAATAATGAGTAAATCGAAATAATAATAAATAAATCAAACCGTCATGAAATCGGCTACAATCACAATCCTACTCGAATAGATCTAGAAATTTAGATGCGGAAAAACTAAGAAAAACCGTAGGGATCCGTGGTCTTGTCGTCGCCCCACAAATCTCCTCCTTGTGTTCTTCTCTCTTTCTATCGATGCCCTTCCTTGATCGATGATGATCCCTTTTTCTTCAGCCCTTCAATGCTTATTTATAGTCGTCATCAGCCTCCAAAACGCGTCCGTGTGATTAGGTCGAGAACAGGCTCCAAAACGGCCCAAAACCGCGCAGAACACACCAAACCGCCCCGTGGGCCGCGACTCACTTAATCTGTGCCGCGGCTCACGGTGCTCAGCGCCTATGCCTGGGCGCGACATTTTCCTTCTGGGCCGCGGCTCACTTAGGCTGTGCCGCGGCTCAGAGTACAGTTTGCTCGGGATTTTCAGGCCATCTTCGTGTGCCGCGGCTCACTTGGTTTGTGCCGCGGCTCATGACCAAAAACTGCTATTTTCGCCCGTTTTTCATCATTTCGGCTTCCGGACTCCGATTTCCTGCAAAACATATAAGAATAGTGCATTAAAAGCTCATTTATGCTGATTTAGGCTCAAGATGGATATAAAATAATGATAAATAAGCGCATAAAAATACGCCTAACAATATCCTCACAACTGAAATATGAACTTGAAGTTCAAAGATGCATGACAGATTATTAATCTTTGGTATCAACTACAACTGCTTTGATGAATACATAATAATTCCCCGAATATGAATCAAAGCAAATGATAAAAGGAGGCATATACTTTTGAGAAGTATATAGACATAACCACAATTTGTAATTCCAATGGATGATTGATAATGAGATATCTCGGCAAGCTATGTAGTCATGGGGAAATAAATATTGAAATGTGTCGACACAATATAGCGCTATGAGGATATCAATGATTGGAAAGATGATATCGATAAATGATATAAGGATATCCATGACTGTGAAATATAGATATTGGAAATGAGGATATTAAAATCCATGATTTGTAAAAATGAGGATATTGAAATCCATCGAAAATTGAAATACATGCCCTTATAATAAAATTATAACAAATGGGCTTACTGGAAGTGACTCCTCAGGAGATTTGAATATACTACCAGTGCGTGCAGTCACTTAAAATAAGGTGTTGTGAAAGAAAATTATCTGCTGTACTCTTTTCCTTGACTGAGGTTTTATCCCACTGGGTTTTTCTAGCAAGGTTTTTAACGAGGCAGCTTAATCACAACCAATATGGAATCTCCAAAAGAAATTTGGAATATATTGTAATGAATATGAGTTCGATATTACAAACTACACTGAAAATGATACTCGTACTAATCTCTGGAGGATCATTGAAATGTCTGGGGCATAGTTATTTAAAATACGCGTTGCACTCTTTTTCCCTTGACTGAGGTTTTGTCCCATTGGGTTTTCCTAGCAAGGTTTTTAACGAGGCAACTGGAATGTCGTATTAATATGAATAATGTACTCTTTTTCCTTCATTAGGATTTTTCCCATTGGGGTTTTCCCTAATAAAGTTTTAACAAGGCATATTCATGGCATAATAAGGAACACTACAAAGATCAAGATTATTCTTCAAAGTTTGAAAACGGAAGGAGTAGTTGTACTCTTTTTCCTTCGATCAAGTTTTTCCCACTGGGTTTTCTTGACAAGGTTTTAATGAGGCAACACGTGGATACTCCAACAACGAATGATAGACATGACAGATTCACTCAGTTTTTGTCCCACGAGGTTTTACTGAGACGACACAAGAATACTCATACAAGAACTATCAAGATAAGGGGGAGCAAATTTACGAGATCACAGATTGCTAAAGTTTTATCCCACGGAGATTTCCTACCAACATTATGATGCAACATGATATGATTGCCATAAGCTCCAATACAAATAGTTTGAAAGTTTTTCTCCCATTGGGTTTTTCTTCAAACTAGTTCAACAGATATTTATGTAAATAGTCATTCAAGGGGGAGTGTTATAATATACCTTGAAAGTGACATTTCAATTACCCTTTTGTTTTTATATAGTGTGAATAACTATTATGCCCCTAATGTAATTATGTAATTATGATTGTGCCATCTGAAGTTTTTCTATAAATAGGACATCAGTTATTAATGAAAAACACACCTGAGAATCATTCTCTCTCTAAATTCTCTCTATAATATTTCAGTTTTATAACATGTTTATTATTTTAAACTCAATTATTATTATTATTATTATTATTATTATTATTATTATTATTATTATTATTGTTGGCCCATATTAATTTTTTTTGGCACAGACTTTTTTTCCTAGCTCAATTTAGATTCTACTAAATCTACAATTTCTCTACCCCAAACCTAAACTCTATAGTATAAATACTGTATTTTATACAACACAAATTTTTTTACAATACATGCATAAATACATCTTTGTTTTTGTGCCCGTCGTTCCTGTAAAACCCGTAATTTTCGATTTCCAGTAATTTCTTTTTTTCGGCGGAAGTCCATTTTGATGACTCGCTCATGACCGTTTCATTATTCTAAGAATGATTAATTCTACACTTTTTGACATCCGAGTCCGTTTCGGTGTCGTTTTGTTGAGTTCCGTGCTTTTTAGCGACTTTTCCGCGCTTGTTCGATTCTTGCGAATCTCGTTCGAAACTGCTGTTTCGAGTTTCCCGTAAGTCCGTTTAACTTTGTTAGACGTGTTGTGAACTTCAGCTTGGTTATTCGATCACGTATCGTGATTTTCGGGCGTTTTGGGCCATTTTGTAATTTCTTAAAAGTTACGGGTATCCGTATCTATAATTGTTGTCTCGACCCGTTTCTTGGTCGCGTATGATTAATTATGGTATTATGTTTTCATTTCGGGTCGTTGATATTGTCCGCGAACTTTTCGTCATGTTCGTTAAAATGCGTTTTGGAAATCGGGTCGAGCCACAGTGGTCGCATCGGCCGGACGATTGCGGGAGTGGCCGGACGATTGCGGGCACCGGCCGAACAGGTGCGGCAGGAACCGGCGTAGCGCACGCTACGGCCGGAAGGCTGCGCGCGCTAACCGGCAGGTATAGCGCACGCTAGCTTGGTCGACCAACGCACGCTATCGGACCGGACAGTGGGGTTTCTGGGGTTCTGGACTCGGGAAGGATCGGCAGGTAGCGCACGCTACGCCGAGCGTAGCGCGCGCTAGTCGGCAGGTGTAGCGCACGCTGTCGGCCGGCTAGCGTACGTTACCTGGCCGACAGTCGATCGAAGGGTTACGACAGATCGGCTAGCGCACGCTAGCGTCCGCGCAGCGCGCGCTATCACGGTCGAGCAGGCAGGATCCGGCCGGCAGATTGAGTCTTCAGTACAGGGCCTTGCGGGCCCCGGCCGTGTAATACCCGGTTGTGATTTATTCATTTTCATTCAGTAATTATCAGTCTGTAATTGTCACTCAGTAATTTTCACTCATTAATAATCACTCATCATTCATGAATCACTCATTTGCGTTCACTGTTGGCATGTTGTAATCGTATATCAGTTACCGATCCTCATTTTATCTCCGTTTATAGATCGAGACGGGAGTATTATCATTTTCATTGTGATTGATAGCCTTGTACTGGGAGTATCATCTTTGGCTCGTGTTAGACTTGTTCACTTTCACATTCGTATGGTATGTCGGATCATTCATCAGTCGTAGCGAGGAATCGGAGTTATCGGTTTTATTCACCTTGGCCAGCATTGAGTTACGGCCGTAAGGTTCCGGGATACGGCCGTAAGTTCAGCGGGTACGGCCATAAAGGTGGCGATTCTGGCCGTGCGTGGTCAAGAGCCAGTGAGGCATTTTGGCCGAAGGCGAGTTACGGCCGTAAGGAAGGGAAGTTACGGCCGTAAGTGGTGTTTGTAAATTTCAGGTGTTTTCGACCAAGGGTGACTTACGGCCGTAAGGGTTGCGGCATACGGCCGTAAGTCGAGGAAGGTACGGCCGTAAGGCTTGGCCGGATACGGCCGACGCTGCAGGCAGGATGCCTGGTCATTTTGACGAAGGCGGGTTACGCCCGTAAGTTTGGCCGGATACGGCCGTATCATCCGTGTTACGGCCGTAAGGTGTGCGGGTACGGCCGTAAGGATGTCGGCGGATGTTTTTGACGAAGGCGGGTTACGCCCGTAACTCAGGAGCGGTTACGGCCGTAAGTCTGTCGGCAGGCTTTCGGACGAAGCCGAGTTACGGCCGTACGAGTTGGCCGGTTACGGCCGTAAGGCCGTTGACTTGGAATGTTACGGCCGTAAGAGGGCCGAGTTACGGCCGTAACTTCCGGCAGTATTTAACGACTCGGCCGGGACATTTTTCCTCATTTTCATTCCTTTTCTTCTTTTATCCGAGAGAGTGGGTTGAGGGAGAGATTTTTCCATCATCAATCACTTGAGTGTGTAATTTTCATCATCTTCATTCATTTGGGAAGCTTGGATACTCGTTTTAACTCGTGTTCATCGGATCGAAGTGGTTGGATCTTCAAGAGGTAATTTCTTCAACACCTTGGATTTCGATTCTATGTTGAGATATGATGTTTTGGACGTTATAATCATGTTATATGAAGGTATATGTATATGATTATGAGTTTGTATAAGGATTCATTGGATTATTGAGGGATTATTCAAGAACACTTTGAATATCGAGTTGAAATTGGGGGTTTTCGATTAATTGTCGTTATAATCACGTTTTCGGATACTCATTTTGGATTATTGATCATTTGGAAGATGTTTGTTGGTTTGAAACACTTCTTGGGGGATTTGATAGTGGCTTATTGAGATTTGATTGTAAACAATCGGAGTTTGGCCACAACGTATTCGATATAATGCCCCAATGAACTTAGTTTAATCATATCGACGTTTTGAGTTCGTTATATTCGTGTTTGATTCGTATATTGAACGGGTTGTTGGATATTGTATAATTCAAGGTTGTTCGAACGACCGATATCTCAATTAGGACGTTGTTCGTGGAAGGATAATTGTCACCGGTATTGTGTAAGTTGATTCTTACTCAGTTAAAAGGATATTCATTTCCTTTTGTTGTTGTTCATTCATAATCGTAACTCATTCATCATTGTGTTAAACGTATTAAAACTTGTCATTGTCAATTAATCACTTCAGTCACAAGGAACAACGGTTCCAATCATTTCATTGAGCTATCATTCATTTCACTATCATTTTATCTCGGTGAGTCATTTATTCATTTTCGATGTCACTTTTGTTATATCGTGGCATTCCGGGTCATACTGGCGTGCCGGTTGGTATGTGTAGGATTTTCATGTCGGGTACATTTATGTCGTGTGTTGGTTGTTGGCCTCCCATTGGACTGTGCACACGAGTCGATTGCTTCGTGAGACTGATTAGGTACAAGACCACGCGTGTATTCGATCGATACTCGTTGGTGGCTTGTGCACGGACACATTTCCATCCCGGGCGTAGTGTGGCGCCACCCTTTGAGCCGTACTGTTAAGTTGATTCATACAGCATGTTTGATTGCGTATGTTTTCAACAAGATTGGGTTATAATATAACCGATTCATTTTGATCGAACTTGTGGTTTATACTACATATTTATATGATTGTGTTTATTCAACTCTTGAGGATTGTTGTTCTGTATAACTGACCCCGTTTGGGGATATTTGTTTCTTAGGTCATGGCAAGGCAAAGGCACAGGGAGAACACGTTGACGGCGAGGAGTCCCAATGATACTAGAAGGGGGCCCCAGTCTTTTCAGTCCTTATTTTTCCTTCATTTATTCCGCTGCAGACATTCCGTTTGAATAACTCATTTCACTTAGTGTTGTATATTTTATCTCCATATAAAATATACATGTATTCTGAAATATCCTGGATGTGTTGTATGAAACTCCTCATCGGAGTAATTATTGTTGTAATGTGGTTTGGTACTACATTTACCCTGTGTAATTCATCATTTTCATTTGCCTGGTGGGTCCCAGTCGGGGATTCACGGCACTGTAATAGCCGCCTAGTTTGGGGTGTTACAGAGTTGGTATCGGAGCGTGGTTTTGAATACTACCTTCCGAGTCATGTCTCATTCGAAATCATCGTCATCGGACTAGTATCATTGGACTTTCGCATCACGTGTGACCTGTGCAGATGCCGAGCCAATCAGACCGAAAGAACTGTAAGACTTCTAACGCCATGGTATAATTTCTGGCAATAATCATTCATTCATAATTCATCAGTTAACAATCCTCAAACATCATTTTCATTTTGACCAGGACGGTCATTCTAACTCATTAATCACTCAATTCATTTCATTATTCAGTTGTTGATTTGGAAGATCATATAATTAATCTTGTAAACTTGTTCAAGATAATCATTCCAATAATTTCATCAGAAAATCATGTCACCTCGGTTAATCATTCATGTAATCACTGTGTTAGAGCGTATGCTCATTTTCTTCACCTCATGTCATAGTCATAATGTGATATTCATGCGAGAGATATAATCATCATGTGACTTTCCACTTCAGTATGGAAAGAGCTGGCAGAGGACGAGGAGGACGAGGCCGTGGTGCGGGCCGAATCCCGAGAGCTCGTGTGAATACACGTGCGAATGCGAGAAACAATGCTAATTCATCGAGCAGTGACGCTGCCACTCATTCACCTGGGCGTGATCATTCACTATCGGGGAGTCGTACCCGAGACACGGCTCAGTCAGAAGGTATTCGGGTTGACCCACTTGTTTTTATGCAGGGCATGATGGCCCAAATGACGCAGATGGCACAACTAATGGAGACGATGCATAACTCCACTACTCAAAATCAACAGGCTCCTCCGCCGCCACCTCAGAGGCAAGAGAGGAATGTGAGCAGTATCTCAGCGACATCTCTCGCCAAAGGCCACCTACTTTTGAAGGCTCATCTGAGCCGGCGGATATTGTTCATTGGCTCGAACACTTCGAGAAGCTATTTGCGATGGTAGAGTGTCCCGAAGGACACAAAGTTTCAGTTGCGGCTTACTATCTGGGTAAGAGCGCTCATTCTTGGTGGTTGTCGTTGAAGCCCACCGAAGGATCGTGTACTTGGGACCAGTTCAAGACTCTCATGATGGAGAGGTATTATCCGGCCCCACTCAGAGAGGCCAAGCCGTCGAGTTACTCACTCCCGACCCCTCATCGACGCGGATGTTCTCGCCATTGCCGAGAAATTTCGAAACTTCTTCCGTTCGCCTCATCTATCATTCACTCGAGGCGGACAAGATCAAGTATTTCAGAAGAGGTCAAACCTCGTATGCGGATACAACTGCTTAATCATAATTGCACCACGTTGGCCGAATTCATTGAGAAAGCTCTTACTTACGAGCTTACTGCTAAGGAGATTGCTAAGCAACAACCTTCATCTGCTGGCAAGAAGTCTAAGAACCGTAATCAGTCTGACGGTAGTCAGGCCACTTTCAAGAAACCACGGGCGGGCTCTACCTTTTCTGAGCGACCTCCTATGGCGCCTAAACCCGCGGAATCTCAGTCTCGAGCGGCCAGTTCGGCCGTCACCTGTTTCAACTGTGAAGAACAAGGTCATTTCAGCACCAAATGTCCGAAGCAGACTGTCATGTGCCATAACTGTGGAATTGCTCGGCATAGGGCCCATTTTTGCCGAAGGGACTCTAAACCCACTCCGGCGTCATCTCAGGCCCCAGGACATTCAAAGATGCAGAATCAGGCCACTCAGTCAGCGTCGTTTAAGACGACAGGAGCTAGCAAGGGCGGAGCCAAGAGCTATCAGACGGGAGCGTCTGGTTCGGGGGCCGGCAAGCCCCGAATTTACGAGATGAAGAAGACCGATGATCCAGAGGCCCGAATGATCTCAGGTACACTCGATATTCTATCCCAGCCTGTGTGTACCCTTTTTGATACTGGTGCATCGCATTCATTTATTTCCGAGTCATGTTTGAGTTGACTACGTCTGGGTAGTGCTACTAGTTGTGAGCCTTATGTCATTGGCCTACCGGATGGTAGACGAATTATCGGTAATCGTGAGATTCAGAATTGTTCGATTCAGTTTCATGGTCGTGTATGGCCAGCGGACCTAATCGTAGTAGATTTGCCGAGGGACGACGTCATCTTGGGTATCGATTGGATCGATCGTCATGATACCATCATTAGTGTCCGTAAGCGTATGATCACTATCATTTCAGACGATGGGGTTGAATGTGTGTTTCAGGGAGGTAATCCCGGCCGTTCTGGTAAGGTCATTAATTTGATGAAAGCAGTGCGATTACTCAGTCAGGGATGTGTTGGTTATTGGTGCTTTATGACCAAAACCGAGAGATCATCAGTAATGTTGTCGGATATTCCGGTAGTATGGGAATATGCCGATGTTTTTCCAGACGAGTTACCTGGCTTGCCTCCACAGAGAGATGTGGAATTCACGATTGAGTTGGAGCCCGGTACGTCCCCGATATCGAAGGCACTGTATCGTATGGCCCCGACCGAAATGCAGGAGTTGAAGAATCAACTTGAGGAATTGTTCGAGAAAGGTTATATCCGACCGAGTGCGTCCCCGTGGGGAGCACCAGTGCTGTTTGTCAATATGAAGGATGGTTCGTTCCGTTTGTGTATTGATTATCGGGAATTGAACAGGGTGACAATCAAGAATAAGTATCCTTTACCCCGTATTGATGATCTCTTAGATCAACTTCAGGGAGCTTCAGTATTTTCCAAGATCGACTTAAGATCTGGCTATCATCAGTTACGGATTCGAGAGTCGGATATCGCGAGGACGGCGTTTCGAACACGCTATGGTCATTATGAGTTTGTGGTTATGCCGTTTGGATTGACTAATGCACCTGCGGTATTCATGGAGTTAATGAATCGGGTTTTCATCGACTTTTTAGATCAGTTTGTTGTTGTCTTCATCGATGATATTTTGATTTATTCTCGTAGCCGAGAGGAACACGAGGTTCATCTTCATCAGGTTCTCGACGTGTTGAGATGAGAGCAACTTTATGGAATGTTTTCCAAATGTGAGTTCTGGATGTCCGAAGTGACTTTTCTCGGACATGTAATTTCATCAGACGGAGTTCGTGTCGACCCTCAGAAGACGGAGGCTATCCGAGATTGGTTACCTCCGAAGAATGTTAAGGAAATCCGAAGTTTTCTCGGATTAGCGGGTTATTATCGGCGGTTTGTGGAAGGATTTTCTAAAATCGCTCAATCATTGACGAACCTTTTGCGAAAGGATAAGAAATACACGTGGTTCGACACGTGTCAACGGAGTTTTGAGGAACTCAAGAGCCGGTTAATGTCAGCACCTGTACTTTCCTTGCCGCAGGGGACGGAGGGATTTGTGGTTTATAGTGACGCGTCCGGACAGGGTCTCGAATGTGTACTCATGCAGAATGGAAAGGTTATTGCATATACCTCACAGCAATTGAGACATTACGAAGTTAATTATCCGACCCACGACCTGGAGCTAGCAGCCGTGATGTTCGCTTTGAAAATTTGGCGTCATTATCTTTATGGCGTTACCTGTCAGATATTCACCGATCATAAGAGTTTAAAGTATATATTTACTCAGAAGGAGTTAAATATGCGACAGAGACGGTGGTTGGAATTAATCAAAGATTATGATATCGAGATCCTTTACCACCCGGGCAAGGGAACGTTGTCGCCGACGCCTTGAGTCGTAAGTCCGTGCAGGAGCAGATGCTTGCTCGTTTAACAGTTCAGAAGGAGCTTCAGCAGGAATTCCTTAGACCCGAGATCGAGGTCTGGCTTCAGCGAATTCAGGGACAACTTTGTATGTTAGAAATTTCATCGTCACTTGAGGAGGAAATCAGGGAGAATCAAGGTTCAGACCCAGCATTGTCGCGCATCCGTGAGGATGTGGCTCAGGGGAAAGCCCCTGGATTCGTGGTCCACGAGGATGGACTTTTGAGATTTAAGAATCGGTTGTGTGTACCGGCGAATGACGAGTTGAAAAACTCGATTTTGGGAGAAGCTCATGCTACCCCTTATTCTGTTCATCCGGGGTCCAGCAAGATGTACAAGGACTTGAAACAAAATTACTGGTGGAGTAATATGAAGCGAGAAGTCGCAGAATTTGTTTCGAGATGCTTAACCTGTCAACAAGTTAAGATTGAACATCAGCGACCAGCGGGTATGCTGAAACCTTTCCCTATTCCAGAGTGGAAGTGGGAAGACATTTCTATGGATTTCATCACGAGTTTGCCGACGAGTCGTCGTGGCATGAATACGATCTGGGTGATTGTGGACCGCTTAACTAAATCAGCTCATTTCCTTGAGATCAAGGATACGTGGGGTCCCGAGAGACTGGCCCAGTTGTTCATCAAGGAGATAGTGAGACTTCACGGTACCCCTAAGAGTATCGTTTCCGATCGTGACGGACGATTTGTGTCTCATTTTTGGAAATCAGTTCATCGGGCTATGGGAACTCAGCTCAATCTCAGTACCGACTTTCATCCTCAGTCCGACGGACAATCAGAGAGGACTATACAGACATTAGAGGACATGTTAAGGGCATGCGTCCTCGATTGGAAGGACGATTGGGAAGCCCAACTACCATTGATCGAGTTCACGTATAATAATAGTTGGCATGCCTCCATTAAGATGGCACCTTACGAGGCCTTGTACGGTCGTCGTTGTCGATCTCCTTTGTGTTGGGATGACTTGTCAGAATCAATCGGCACCGAGCCCGATATGCTTATAGCCGCCCGGGAGAAGGTAGCTTTGATCAAGAGTCGTATGTTGACAGCTCAGAGTCGACAGAAATCATATGCAGATAATCGTCGTCGACCACTAGAGTTCGAGACGGGTGACCACGTTTTGGTCAAGGTATCCCCGAGTCGAGGTATTTTCCATTTCGGAAAACGGGGGAAGTTGAGTCCGAGATTCATTGGACCGTTTGAAATTTTGGATCGAGTAGGCGAGTTAGCTTATCGATTGGCTTTACCTCCGGCATTGAGCCGAATTCATAATGTGTTTCACGTCTCTCAGTTGCGGAAGTATGTTGCCGACCCGAGCCACATACTTCAGTTCGACGAAATCGAGATCGCGGATGATCATTCGTACGAGGAGCATCCTGTACGAGTATTGGAGCGGCGAATCAAATAGTTGAGGAACAAGACGATCCCTTTGGTCAAGATTCAGTGGTCTAGACACGGAGTCGAAGAGGCCACTTGGGAAACCGAGAAGAGTATGCGGGAGAGTTATCTCGAGTTGTTTGACCCTTAGTTTTGGGGACGAAACTCTTTTTAAGGGGGGGAGTATGTAATACCCGGTTGTAATTCATTCATTTTCATTCAGTAATTATCAGTCTGTAATTGTCACTCAGTAATTTTCACTCATTAATAATCACTCATCATTCATGAATCACTCATTTACGTTCACTGTTGGCATGTTGTAATCATATATCAGTTACCGATCGTCATTTTATCTCCGTTTATAGATCGAGATGGGAGTATTATCATTTTCATTGTGATTGATAGCCTTGTACTGGGAGTATCATCTTTGGCTCGTGTTAGACTTGTTCACTTTCACATTCGTATGGTATGTCGGATCATTCATCAGTCGTAGCGAGGAATCGGAGTTATCGGTTTTATTCACCTTGGCCAGCATTGAGTTATGGCCGTAAGGTTCCGGGATATGGCCGTAAGTTCAGCGAGTACGGCCGTAAGGCTGGCCGGTTACGACCGTACGTGGTCCAGCAGCTGCCCAGGCATTTTGGCCGAAGGCGAGTTACGGCCGTAAGGAAGGGAAGTTACGGCCGTAAGTGGTGTTCGTAAATTTCAGGTGTTGTCGACCAAGGGTGACTTACGGCCGTAAGGTTTGCGGCATATGGCCGTAAGTCGAGGAAGGTACGGCCGTAAGGCTTGGCCGGATACGGCCGTACGCTGCAGACAGGATGCCTGGTCATTTTGACGAAGGCGGGTTACGCCCGTAAGTTTGGCCGGATACGGCCGTATCATCCGAGTTACGGCCGTAAGGTGTGCGGGTACGGCCGTAAGGATGTCGGCGGATGTTTTTGACGAAGGCGGGTTACGCCCGTAACTCAGGAGCGGTTACGGCCGTAAGTCTGTCGGCAGGCTTTCGGACGAAGCCGAGTTACGGCCGTACGAGTTGGCCGGTTACGGCCGTAAGGCCGTTGACTTGGAATGTTACGGCCGTAAGAGGGCCGAGTTACGGCCGTAACTTCCGGCAGTATTTAAGGACTCGGCCGGGACATTTTTCCTCATTTTCATTCCTTTTCTTCTTTTATCCGAGAGAGTGGGTTGAGGGAGAGATTTTGCCATCATCAATCACTTGAGTGTGTAATTTTCATCATCTTCATTCATTTGGGAATCTTGGATACTCGTTTTAACTCGTGTTCATCGGATCGAAGTGGTTGGATCTTCAAGAGGTAATTTCTTCAACACCTTGGATTTCGATTCTATGTTGAGATATGATATTTTGGACGTTATAATCATGTTATATGAAGGGATATGTATATGATTATGAGTTTGTATAAGGATTCGTTGGATTATTGAGGGATTATTCAAGAACACTTTGAATATCGAGTTGAAATTGGGGGTTTTCGATTAATTGTCGTTATAATCACGTTTTCGGATACTCATTTTGGATTATTGATCATTTGGAAGATGTTTGTTGGTTTGAAACACTTCTTGGGGGATTTGATAGTGGCTTATTGAGATTTGATTGTAAACAATCGGAGTTTGGCCACAACGTATTCGATATAATGCCCCAATGAACTTAGTTTAATCGTATCGACGTTTTGAGTTCGTTATATTCGTGTTTGATTCGTATATTAAACGGGTTGTTGGATATTGTATAATTCAAGGTTGTTCGAGCGACCGATATCTCAATTAGGACATTGTTCGTGGAAGGATAATTGTCACCGGTATTGTGTAAGTTGATTCTTACTCAGTTAGAAGGATATTCATTTCCTTTTGTTGTTGTTCATTCATAATCGTAACTCATTCATCATTGTGTTAACCGTATTAAAACTTGTCATTGTCAATTAATCACTCTAGTCACAAGGAACGACGGTTCCAATCATTTCATTGAGCTATCATTCATTTCACTATCATTTTATCTCGGTGAGTCATTTATTCATTTTCGATGTCACTTTTGTTATATCGTGGCATTCCGGGTCATACTGGCGTGCCGGTTGGTATGTGTAGGATTTTCATGTCGGGCACATTTATGTCGTGTGTTGGTTGTTGGCCTCACATCGACCTGCACACGAGTCGATTGCTTCGTGAGACTGATTAGGTACAAGACCACGCGTGTATTCGATCGATACTCGTTGGTGGCTTGTGCACGGACACATTTCCATCCCGGGCGTAGTGTGGCGCCACCCTTTGAGCCGTACTGTTAAGTTGATTCATACAGCATGTTTGATTGCGTATGTTTTCAACAAGATTGGGTTATAATCTAACCGATTCATTTTGATCAAACTTGTGGTTTATACTACATATTTATATGATTGTGTTTATTGAACTCTTGAGGATTGTTGTTCTGTATAACTGACCCCGTTTGGGGATATTTGTTTCTCAGGTCATGGCAAGGCAAAGGCACAGGGAGAACACGTTGACGGCGAGGAGTCCCAATGATACTAGAAGGGGCCCCCAGTCTTTTCAGTCCTTATGTTTCTTTCATTTATTCCGCTGCACACATTCCGTTTGAATAACTCATTTCACTTAGTGTTGTATATTTTATCTCCATATAAAATATACATGTATTCTGAAATATCCTGGATGTGTTGTATGAAACTCCTCATCGGAGTAATTATTGTTGTAATGTGGTTTGGTACTACATTTACCCTGTGTAATTCATCATTTTCATTTGCCTGGTGGGTCCCAGTCGGGGATTCACGACACTGTAATATCCGCCTAGTTTGGGGTGTTACAGGCCGAGGGTTATCGGCCGAGGCTGCCCGTTAGCGCGCGCTAGTCCGGAAGGTGTAGCGCACGCTAGGCCGTGCCTGTATAAATATGACAGAGTAGCCATATTTTCACCCGTTTTTCATTTCCATCTTTTCCTCTCCGCGGCTGGAGACTTGGCGATCCAGGAGACATGTTGTCAAGAAACTAATCCACGTAGATTGGGAGTTCATATCATCGATTAATCCCTCCATAACCTCCTTTGATCCAGCGAATCAAGGTGAGATTTCCTAGAACCCTATTTTGGGAAAATTTGGGGTTTTTGCGTTTTTGTCCGATTCGTTCCGTGTTGTTGATTAATACACGATGGGTATGATTAATCTTGGTAGTATTCTTGTGTTTAACATCATTTAATCCATTGTTCTTCGTCGAATCGAAGTATATTTCTTGATTTCCTTCGAATTGACTTTTTGGGGGATTTGTCCTCGATCTCGTTTTTCATCCGTTTTCGATGGATCTATTATGGTTAAATAATGTTGTTAAACATATTCTATGGATTGTATATCCATATTTCAACTTGGAATTCCGTTTTCGTGATTTGACGGGACGAATCGTGTTCTTAGCCGTTTTGGGGGAAATCCTTGAACCTTCGTCATCTGTTATTTGAATTCAGCGGCTTTGGGTCGTACTTTGGAATTCATTTTCGTTGTTATTGTTTTCGTTCGTAGTTCATTGTTGTGGATTGTCGTTCGGTGGAGTCGGCGAGTTCGTAGTCGGTTCGTACCAACCTACTTCGGTCGATTCTCCGCGTTGTGGTTATTCGAGGCAAGTATCTTGCCCATACATTTCATATTTCTTAGGCATAATTATTGATAAATGATTTTATGCGAAATCCAATGTTTAATGAATGTTAAAAAGGATCGGTATGTTCTCGATAAATATTGTCTTTCAACGATAATTCGTATACTTCGTGAATGGATATGTTCTCGGAATATGTGTGTTAGTTTCGTACGTTGAGAGACGTTATGATCGCATTGAGTGAATATAATAGACCATAATTGTTTGCCGAGGATTGTGCATTGAATTGTATATTTGTATCGGTGGGTATTCGACATGATGTGATGTTAGTCGTTACTCCTTTGAAAGGAGGTTGTGATGCTTAGTGTTGCTTGTCTTGATAATCGGTTATTGTTGTGTGCTTGTTGTATGTGGTGTGCCTCCGGGTAGGATTGTTGAATCTCCGGGATCCATACTTGCTAGTATGGGTCGGGCGAAACCGTAGGGTTATCCAATACGGGTATGTCTTGCGGGGACTCCGAGGTTCGGGGCTTGCTAGCCCGATGCCGAGATAACTTGTGGGGTTATCATCGGGTATGTCTTGCGGGGACTCCGAGGTTCGTGGCTTGTTAGCACGATGCCGGGATAACTTATGGTTGTGGTTTGATTATGTAAGTATATGTGCTTTTAGTCACGTGACTGCGGTTACGGTGACATGTGTTTTGATATAGTTTCCTTGTGGGTTATTCACTCGGGTTTGTTCTACGGGAGCATCTGAGGTCCGTGGCTTGCTAGCACGGGACGCGAATAATCTGTGGAAACAGGTTGTTATGGTATGATCGGGTCGTGGACCGCATTTGTTGTTATCGAATTTATGTTTTGGAAAATGACTTTTGGGCTGTGTGATACATGTATGTTTATGATTAACATGTTTCGTGGAGTATGATATGTATGGCTCGTTTTCGTATTTTATACTTGCACTAGCAAAACAGTGGAGTTTTGCTAACCCCCGAGTATTCGGGGGGTGGATGTCTATTTTTGCATTCAGGTTTTAGAGCATAACACAGGGTCGGCACGAAGGATGATGAAAGATGAACGATACTAATCACACGAGGATCCGTTGATGTCGTATTGGTCTAGTTGTATTTTCTTTCCGCCGCAAGATCTTTTCCCGTTGTACGGAGTTTATCAGATTTTGACCCCTACGTGGGTATGTGTTTGTAATTGAGTTGTATATTTTATTGAAAGACCAAATCGGTCTACTGAGTCATTTTAGCCTTGAAGGCATTGTCGAGATGTTAAATGTTGTTACCAGCCTGGTAGATCCTCGAGGAGAGGGTCTACGGCGTGTAATATCCCTGAGTTGATTGGGGGTGTTACATAAATGGTATCAGAGATTAGGTTGTGGAAACCTATGCTGTCGGGTCAGTGGTGTCTGTTGAGTTTTGTCTTGTCGGATTTTGTCTGACTAAGTCGTGTCGCGACGCGTCGTCTGAGTTTGTTGGTCGTGATTAGTATCGTGGGCGATCATCATCTTCGTGCGACCTGTGGATGTAAGTCTCCCTTCTTTGTGTTGTGCCTCGTGTGACACGAGCTATTTTTATGATTATTTGTTAAGTGATGGAATCTTCTTATGGATTTTGATTTCGTGATATGTGGTTATTTGACTCTAATATTTCGTTCATATGAGGAGTAGTGTTGCTGGATTGTGCATGTTTGACTTTATTTCTTTTATCCGCTGCGTGAGTTCCTTTGTAATGGCTTTCGATATTTTACCGACTGAGTTTTATTTCGAAAATCGATTCCATTAACCGAGTTTTTGATATTATGGTCTTGATCATTTTAGCGAAATTCTTATGACGGTATTTAACATGTTGTAAATGGCTTTTGTAAGTTTTTGAAACATTACCGTCATCGGCCTTTTTGGCGTTTTTGTAAATGGTTTTTAGCCTGGTGGGTTCCGACGCGGGATCCACGGCGCTATAGAGTTTCGTGTAATTACCTGAAATTTTTGGGCATTCTAGCCCATTGAATTATTTTCGAAAACCTTGAGTATCTTAGAAAATAAATTTCGAGACGTACGTTTAAAATGAATTATTTTCTCGTGGTACATCTAAGGTGCCACAATATGTTTCAAAATTCTTCTACCTCGAGGACCCAAAATGTTTGAGATATTTTCAATGTTTAGAAACACTTTTATTTAGACCCAAGGGTCGAATATTCTGAAAGTTTCCACTAAGAGAAAGTGTCCTCATTTTTTTTATCAAATGCGAAATGGTTCTCCAAAGTCTCGATAACAATGTTTCACGTTTGTACTTTTTGAAAGGCGATACTCAAGATCAACCGGTGTTCTTCTAAATTATTTTCAAAATGAGGTTTTCGTTTTTAAAACCTATCCATTCCCGTTTGAGGGCTGGGTATGTATGTATGATGTTCGCATTGTCATTTTGATGTTTGCTCCCGAGTATGATCGAGTTGGCGGCGTGAGCGTTGAGTTGTTTTCCCCACATTTGTTGTGTTAGCCCTCTGTGAGAGGTGGGATGTTGGTATTGAATGTTGCCATCTCGTGGTGATTTCTGCGTTATCGCGCATGTGTGAGCTGTTGGAGCTTGGTTTGGTATGACCGTGTGCATCGGTGATCGTTCCGTTATGTGTCGGTTGTTTAATGTCTTGTTACCTTGCTCCTGTTTTTGTGAATTTTGTGGACGAGGTCGGAGGTAATGCCCGTACTATTTTGACTTCTGTATTTTCTCTTTCTCCAGTCCATCGATTTGCTCATGTTCGTTGATACTTTATGAATTTTGTTCTGTATTTCGTTTTCATCGTCCGAACGAGCTGTGATCTTGTTGTGGGTCGATCTGGTTATCGTTGTGACTTTTTTTCGAGTTCGGTTCGATTCTTGTGAACCTTGTTCGGAGGTGACATCATTTGGTTCTATTAGTTCTTTTACTCGAAGTGGATCGGATTTGGAACTCCTATGTTTTCGACTCTGTCGACTCGTTTATGCTCGTTAACATTTTCCGAACTTTCCCTATCCCTTGCTTTTATTGATCGAACGAGGATGGTATTGTTTCGGAATAACTCGTTTGTCGTTGTGACTTTTCAATCGCTATTCCCTTTCCTGTGGATCTTATGGGAATGCACATCTTGTTGTTCTCACCAGATCATCCTGGGAGTTGTTGTTTGAATTTTATTATCCTTCATGTTTCGGACATGATTGTTCGATTTTTGTTGTCTCGATCGTTTGTTTGTTCGGTTTTTGTTCTCGTTTCGTGATTTTTGAGCGTTCAGGCTCCTTCGTAATTCCCTTAAGTTCGGGAAATTAGTCTCGTTTTCGATCTTTCAACCCTTAGGTGGTGGAATTCCGTATTTGTTAAGCGTTTGGCTCGCGTTTTGATTGATGAACCGTTGGGTTGGTCAATCGTATTGATTTTCATTCGTGTGTTTTGTGACTGTTCGGATAATCGACTCGATTGTATTGTCTGTTTGATGACGCTTGTCACTTGTTGTTTTTGTTATGCCTCTATCGGTGGCGTTGTGTTAGTCGCCGTGGAGCGTATTTTCACTCCGTATGTCTCTTTGCGTTTCTTGCAGCGTTTCGCCGTCGGGCGCGAGTTTTTGGTTTTTGTGTATCTCGTCGAGTTTTCCTGGCAGGGGATATTTCTTCTCCCTACTTATTTTAAGTTTCGGGACGAAACTTCTTTTAAGGAGGGTAGAATGTAAAACCCGTAATTTTCGATTTCCGGTAATTTCTTTTTTTCGGCGGAAGTCCGTTTTGATGACTCGCTCATGACTGTTTCATTATTCTAAGAATGATTAATTCTACACTTTTTGACATCCGAGTTCGTTTCGGTGTCGTTTTGTTGAGTTCCCTGCTTTTTAGCGACTTTTCCGCGCTTGAGTTCGATTCTTGCGAATCTCGTTCGAAACTGCTGTTTCAAGTTTCCCGTAAGTCCGTTTAACTTTGTTAGACGTGTTGTGAACTTCGGCTTGGTTATTCGATCACGTATCGTGATTTTCGGGCGTTTTGGGCCATTTTGTAATTTCTTAAAAGTTACGGGTATCCGTATCAGTAATTGTTGTCTCGACCCGTTTCTTGGTCGCGTATGATTAATTATGGTATTATGTTTTCATTTCGGGTCGTTGATATTGTCCGCGAACTTTTTGTCGTGTTCGTTCCGTACGTTTTCGGAAATCGGGTTGTCGAGCCCTGGTGGTCGGGTACTGGCCGGACGGTTGCGGGAGTGGCCGGACGATTGCGGGCACCGGCCGGACAGGTGCGGCAGGAACCGGCGTAGCGCACGCTACGGCCGGAAGGCTGCGCGCGCTAGCGCACGCTAGCTTGGTCGACCAACGCACGCTATCGGACCGGACAGTGGGGTTTCTGGGGTTCTGGACTCGGGAAGGATCGGCAGGTAGCGCACGCTATGCCGAGCTTAGCGCGCGCTAGTCGGCAGGCGTAGCGCACGCTGTCGGCCGGCTAGCGTACGTTACCTGGCCGGGCAGTTCAGTCCATAGGGTTCTCGACAGATCGGCTAGCGCACGCTAGCGTCCGCGCGGTCGGGCAGGCAGGATCCAGCCGGCAGATTGAGTCTTCAGTACAGGGCCTTGCGGGCCTCGGTCAAGGGTTATCGGCCGAGGCTGCCCGTTAGCGCGCGCTAGTCCGGAAGGTGTAGCGCACGCTAGGCCGTGCCTGTATAAATATGACAGAGTAGCCATATTTTCACCCGTTTTTCATTTCCATCTTTTCCTCTCCGCGGCTGAAGACTTGGCGATCTAGGAGACATGTTGTCAAGCAACTAATCCACGAAGATTGGGAGTTCATATCATCGATTAATCCCTCCATAACCTCCTTTGATCCAGCTAATCAAGGTGAGATTTCCTAAAACCCTATTTTGGGAAAATTTGGGGTTTTTGCGTTTTTGTCCGATTCGTTCCGTGTTGTTGATTAATACACGATGGGTATGATTAATCTTGGTAGTATTCTTGTGTTTAACATCATTTAATCCATTGTTCTTCGTCGAATCGAAGTATATTTCTTGATTTCCTTCGAATTGACTTTTTGGGGGATTTGTCCTCGATCTCGTTTTTCATCCATCCGGATGGATCGATTATGGTTAAATGATGTTGTTAAACATATTCTATGGATTGTATATCCATATTTCAACTTGGAATTCCGTTTTCGTGATTTGACGGGACGAATCGTGTTCTTGGCCGTTTTGGGGGAAATCGTTGAACCTTCGTCATCTGTTCTTTGAATTCAGCGGCTTTGGGTCGTACTTTGGAATTCATTTTCGTTGTTATTGTTTTCGTTCGTAGTTCATTGTTGTGGATTGTCGTTCGGTGGAGTCGGCGAGTTCGTAGTCGGTTCGTGCCAACCTACTTCGGTCGATTCTCCGCGTTGTGGTTATTCGAGGCAAGTATCTTGCCCATATATTTCATATTTCTTAGGCATAATTATTGATAAATGATTTTATGCGAAATCCAATGTTTAATGAATGTTAAAAAGGATTGGTATGTTCTCGATAAATATTGTCTTTCAACGATAATTCGTATACTTCGTGAATGGATATGCTCTCGGAATATGTGTGTTAGTTTCGTACGTTGAGAGACGTTATGATCGCATTGAGTGAATATAATAGACAATAATTGTTTGCCGAGGATTGTGCATTGAATTGTATATTTGTATCGGTGGGTATTCGACATGATGTGATGTTAGTCGTTACTCCTTTGAAAGGAGGTTGTGATGCTTAGTGTTGCTTGTCTTGATAATCGGTTATTGTTGTGTGCTTGTTGTTTGTGATGTGCCTCCGGGTAGGATTGTTGAATCTCCGGGATCGATACTTGCTAGTATGGGTCGGGCGAAACTGTAGGGTTATCCAATACGGGTATGTCTTGCGGGGACTCCGAGGTTCGGGGCTTGCTAGCCCGATGCCGAGATAACTTGTGGGGTTATCATCGGGTATGTCTTGTGGGGACTCCGAGATTCGTGGCTTGTTAGCACGATGCCGGGATAACTTATGGTTGTTGTTTGATTATGTAAGTATATGTGCTTTTAGTCACGTGACTGCGGTTACGGTGACATGTGTTTTGATATAGTTTCCCTGTGGGTTATTCACTCGGGTTTGTTCTACGAGAGCATCTGAGGTCCGTGGCTTGCTAGCACGGGACGCGAATAATCTGTGGAAACAGGTTGTTATGGTATGATCGGGTCGTGGACCGCATTTGTTGTTATCAAATTTATGTTTTGGAAAATGACTTTTGGGCTGTGTCCCTAAATGTTTTCGAAAGGCCTGAGAATTTTTAAATCCCAATGTATTCAAAACTCCCGAGGTCGTAAAATGTTTTTCACAAGATGTATATCGGGTTTACCCTATCTTTCGATTTAATCGTTTGATTAAGTGAATCACCTCGGGAAGTATGTTTATGATTAACATGTTTCGTGGAGTATTATATATATGGCTCGTTTTCGTATTTTATACTTGCACTAGCAAAACAGTGGAGTTTTGCTAACTCCCGAGTATTCAGGGGGTGAATGTCTATTTTTGCATTCAGGTTTTGGAGCATAACACAGGGTCGGCACGAAGGATGATGAAAGATGAACGATACTAATCACACGAGGATCCGTTGATGTCGTATTGGTCTAGTTGTATTTTCTTTTCCGATGCAGTATCTTTTCCCCGTTGTACGGGAGTTTATTGTATTTTGACCCCTGCGTGGGTATGTGTTTGTAATTGAGTTGTATATTTTATTGAAAGACCAAATCGGTCTACTGAGTCATTTTAGCCTTGAAGGCATTATCGAGATGTTAAATGTTGTTACCAGCCTGGTAGATCCTCGAGGAGAGGGTCTACGGCGTGTAATATCCCTGAGTTGATTGGGGGTGTTACAGTTCCATCCATCCCTCACCTCAACCCTTGTGCATTTCTCACGTTTCTGCAAATTTTCGTCTTCTCCAGCAACGGTAAACATCCAGCAATCTCTCCGTATTTTAGCAAATAAGATTCAGTTCTTTCATTCTTTTTCAATTTTTTCATGTTGAATTTCTTTGTATCTTCAAAACAAGAATCCATCAAATCCGCTTTACCTTTTTAGCCCACATCAAAATACAGAACCCATATATTCGCGAGCGACTGGATTTCAACCAGTTCCTATAAAACACACCAAACCCTAATCCAAACAATCCCCAATTTGAGTCCCTTTCAATTATAACTAGCCATCCTAATAGTATCAAAACTGCATGAATCACCCCCTGAATCGACAAAGGTCGAACCAACCATTATCTTTAATTCAAGCCTGCCAACCAAATTTGGCCAACCCAGATCCGAGGTCGACCCGCCCAGAAGACCACCAGATGCCGCCCAAATTCCACTCCAGAAATCCAAATCTTCAAACTCGGAACCTGCACCGCTGCATCACCCGATTTGGACCGCCGCCATTTTCTGACTCAGTCACAATCGAGCCCTTCTTTTGAAATAATAACTTACCTAGCCTGAATCCGCGATGATTCTCTATTTACCCATTCGAACTGCTTTTTCCTTGCCCTGGCCCTCCGTGGCAACCATTCTTTCCCACCCGCTTCCATCTGAGACTTCCATCTCCAGCGATGTGTCCCCGCCCGTCTTCTGTGCGTCCACCGTGACGGGTGTTTGTGTCTCTATGTGTGCGTACATTTACGCATATGTCTCATGTTTGTGTATCTGAAGGATTGTGTGTTACGTCTGTGTGTGAGTGAGTTTGGCAGAAAGAAATTAAGGGATGAGGCAGTAAGTGAAAAAAGGGGGACGGTTGGGAAGAGAGAGACCAATTGAAAAAATATTAGGCGAGTGAGTTTTCTAGAGAATGATTCAGAGAGAATTTTTATACCCCAAGCTTTTGGTCAAAATTCAATTATACCCCATATTTCAAGGTTCCATAAATTCCAAATTTCAACTTTCAAATTCTTGCAGATTGTCCCCAATTAGGTTTTAGATTTTAAATCAAACCCTTGTTGACCAAGCCATTAAATATGTAGACTTTTCAAATAATATTAATATTCAATTTAAGTTATGTCTTGTATATTATTTTCAATTATAGTATTATATTAATAATAAATAATTATTATCTGTAGATAATAACAAGAACTTACTGCCTAGGATTGTGAGTCAAGCATCTTCATAACATTCAAGTTAAAGGACTGCGTTTAATCTAGGGCTGGTGACATTAACTACGATTTTGTTAATTTTAATTTCTTTATATATTTTATTAAATGTGTATGTGAAATTAGTCAGAAGCACTTAAATGCGCAAATCAGTCAGAAGCACTTAAATATGCAAATTAGTTAGAAGCACTTAAATGTGCAAATCAGTCAGAAGCACTTAATTGTGCATAAAGCCTTCGGGCTATCCGAGGGGCTTCAAAATTTATCACTAATGTTGTTTATACTTACTAATATATTTAGAAACTAACTTAGACATATTGCGTACCCTCCACATTGAGCGAGTTGAAAGCTCACCCCATTTTATAACCCTTTCAGGTTGAGGAGGTCAATGTGGCCTACGCTTGAGTGTGGGATGATCAAGCTTATGATTAGATGTTATTTATTTAGTGTTATATTTCTCAAGCTATGCTTTATGAACAAGTGTTAGAATTGTTTTAATTTCACATTAAAGTATGTTTTTATTTAATGGTGACTTGAGAATACTACTTGCAATTATTAAGTTTATTTATTTTTGAAAATGTATTCCTGCTGTAAAATTTTATTTAATCCGTTTAAAATTAGCAGAATTATTTTCCTAGAATATGAGGATATATAAGTGGTATCATAGCGGGTCTACAGTTCTGTAGACTTGTTAAAATGTTTTTTTTGTCAAACTAAAATTCATTTTCGCAAGTAGTCAAATATTTTTAGCAATTGTGATCATCCACCTCTGCCGCTCCACGTCGACTCCAAGGTACATTAAGTTATGATTATTCATTATGTTATATATGCAATTTACCAGATCAACCATGATTCATGTATTAAAGATGCATCTTCAATCTATTTTGTACATAAGAATTTTATGATAAAATATTTGGGCATGAAATTGTTTTCTTATAAATTCATAAATATATGTGTGACATGCGTTAATCATCATTGCTAGAAATCTCTAGTTCTCCACCCATAGATGCAATGTAATTCTTCATTTTATTTCTCCCCCTCGTTGGGTAAGTACTGATGGATCGTTGTGTATGATATGCCGTAGGATAATGGCAACTCGTGGACGTGGACGCCCAGCAAATCGAGGTGCAGATAATCTCGGTGGTCAGAATGCCAACCTTGGTGCTGGTGGTGGTGGTAATGGAGGTCAGAATAACCACAATAATAATGTGCCAGCTCCTACCCAGGCACAAGTTGTGCAACAGTTCCGACGTTTCACACCACCATCATTCAACGATCGAGAAGGACCAGCATTTGTCGACAAATAGTTCATGTCGCTCGAGCGCACCTTTGATCTCATTGGGTGCACTGATGCGCAAAGAATTCTCTACGGCCAGTATCAAATGGTGGAGGATGCTGGAGGCTGGTGGATGAGTTATTAGCATTTGAGGCCGGGAACTGAGCGTGCTGCATTAACCTAGGATCGGTTCAAGGAAATAGTGATGGAACAGTACTACCCACAACATTACCGAGCGAAGATGAAGAGAGAGCTTTGTAATCTCGAATAAGGAGGAATGACGATTGAATAATATGAGAGAAAATTCAACCAAATCAGCTTCTTTGTGGAGCACATGGGGGATACAGATCGGAAAAAGGCCCTTAAGTTCTGGAGTGGTTTACGCCCAACTATCCATCACATCATGAATGGTCATGGGGTGCTACCCTATACCGAAACAGTGTTTCGAGACCAAGAGGTGGAGTCTAGCCATAATCTGGATCAACAATAGACTGTGAAGCCTAACACCGTAAGAGGCATTGGAATGGGAACCAAACTAAGGTCGTGGCTTCTAATAAGCAAGCGAAGGTTGATCATAGGTCTGGACCTAAGCCTCAAACCAGTAAGTCGGAGTGCTCGAAGTGTGGTAAGAATCATGGCGGATAGTGCCTGTACGGTAAAGGTGTCTGATACAGATGCAAGGAGCCAGGGCATTCATCTTCGAACTGTCATCTCCAAAAGTCCAAAGGTCAAGGTTATGGAAGAAAAACTCGCATCTATACGTTGACCCAAAAGGACGTAGATGAGAATCCTGGCACGGTGTCAGGTATGTTGAATGTATCTAATTTACCTGCTCTCATATTATTTGACGCTGGTGCCACACACTCTTTTATGTCTATAAAGTTTTATCATACCATTGGTCATAGAAGGGTTAACACTGTTGAGTCTCTTGAGGTTAGCTTACCGTCAAGAAATATGATCCTCACTAATTGAATGATTGATGAGAATATCAAGATAGGAGGAAGATAATTGGACGTTATCTTTGATTAACTCGATAGATATTAACGTGATCTTTGGTATGGACTGGTTCAATAAGCATGATGCTGATATAAAGTGTCGTCAGAAGAAGGTGACATTGAGGTGTTCCGAATGTTAGTCGATCACCTTTTATGGTACTAAGAGTAGGACAGTACCATGAGTAATCATAGCCATGAATGCACTGAAATGTCTAAGGAAGGATAAATGTCAGGGTTACTTAGTGAGTTTGTCGACACTCGTACTAATGAGGTGTCCCCTATAGACGTACCTATAGTACGGGAGTTTTTGGATGTGTTTCCAGAAGATTTGTCGGGAGTCCCACCCTACCAGCAGGTCGAGTTTAGTATTAATTTGGTCCCCGGGGCGGCCCCAACATCCAAAGCGCCATATAGAATGGCTCCGAAGGAACTTCAAGAATTGAAAGTCCAAATTCAAGAGTTGTTGGAGCTCGTATTTGTTCGTGTTAGTGTGTCCCGTGGGGTGCACCGGTGTGGTTTGTAAGGAAAAAAGATGGGTTACTTCGGATGTGTATCGATCGAATTGACTCACGGTGAAAACTAAGTGCCATTACCGAGAATCGAGGATCTATTTGATCAGTTGAGGGGAGCCAAAAAATTTTCAAAGATCGATTTGCGGTCAGGGTATCATCAATTGAAGATTAGGGAGTGTGATATTCCCAAGATGGCTTTCAGGACCCATTATGGGCATTTTGAATTTTAGTGATGCCATTAGGTCTGAGTAATGCACCTGCAGTCTTTATAGATTTAATGAACAAGGTGTTCCAACCTTACCTGGATAAGTTCGTGATCGCATTCATATATGACATCTTGGTGTACTCTAAGGACAAGGAACAACACCAAGAACATTTGAGGGTTGCATTGGAGACACTTCGCAGAGAGAAGTTGTATGCCAAGTTCAAGAAGCGTGACTTTTGGCTAAACAGAGTTGGATTCCTTGGACATGTGGTGACTTCTAAAGGAATTAAGGTACATCCCGACAAGGTTGTCGCAGTGAGTAGTTGGGGAGTAACCAATAATGCGAGCGAAGTTCACAGCTTTCTAGGCTTAGCAGGCTATTACAGAAGATTTATCGGAGGATTTTCGAAAATAGCCACTCCTATGACCCAGTTAACAAGGAAAGATGTGAGCTTTGAATGGAGTGACAGGTTTGAGGAAAGTTTTCAGGTGTTGCAAAAGAGATTAACCTCGGCACCAGTATTAACGATCCGATGGATGACTTTGTTATTTAGAGTAATGCCTAAAAGCAGGGGTTAGATTGTGTTCTGATGCAATATGGTAAAGTAGCATCCTATGCATCGAGACAACTTAAACCACATGAGTTGAATATCCGATGCATGATCTGGAGTTGGCTGTTGTAGTACATGCGTTAAAGATTTAGCGTCACTATCTTAGGAAAGTGTGAGATATACACGGACCACAAAACTCTGAAGTATATTTTCACACAATAGGATCTTAACATGAGGCAAATGAGATGGTTAGAATTGGTGAAGGACTACGATTGTACTATTCATTACCATTCGGGTAAGGCTAATATGGTAGCTGATGCCTAGAGTCGGAAGACTCGAGGCGAGTTAGCTTGCTTGGCCAATCAGGAGAGTTTGATAAAGGAGTCCTCCCAGTTGAGGATTGAGGTAGTTGAGTCTTCAAACAGTTCAAAAGCAATCTTATCATCTTTTTTCTTGCAACCAAACCTGAGGGATAAGATTAAGGAGGCTCAACCATGGGATAAGTTCTTGTGTAAGATGAAAGATCGAGTACAAGATGGAAGTATTGAGAAATTTATCGTTGCTGCAGACGATGTTTTGACTTATGATGGGAGGTTATATGTTCCTAAGGATCAATCCCTTAGGAAGCAAATCCTTGAAGAAGCCCATAATGCACCATACTCCGCTCACCCGGGAGGTACAAAGATGTACCACGACCTGAAGAAGTTCTTTTGGTGGAGAGGAATGAAGTGGGACATTGGTGTATTCAGGGAGAGATGTATGATATGTTAGCAGGTGAAGACAGAACACCAACAGCCACGAGGTTTACTTCAACCTTCGGAAATCCCAGAATAGAAAGAGGAGCATATCACAATGGATTTCACGGTTGGTCTGCCGCGAACCATTAGGAAGAATGATGCTATCTGGGTGATAGTAGATCGTTTGACGAAGTCATCTCATTTTCTACCTATGAGGATGACTTAATAGTATGGAGCAGTATGCAAGGATTTATATTCGGGAGATTTTGAGGTTACATATTGTTCCATTTTCATTTGTCTCGGATAGAGATCCGCGATTTACGTCAAAATTTTGGAAAAGTCTGCAAAGTGCATTGGGCACTAAGTTGAATTTCAGTACTTCATATTGTTGGGATTCCGGAAAATTTCAGTACTTGACCGAAAAATTATATAGCAATCCGTTCTTGGAAGAACACGTCTAGGAATTACTATAGGAATTTTTCTCTCTTATTTTTTTTCTTGATTTTTTTTGCCTCTAAGATGAAGAACAAAAAAAATTTCTCCTCCTCTCTCTTGGAAGCTCTCGGCCGAATGGTGGTGTTATTGTGGAGTGGTGTTGAAAATGTACTATATTCACTCCACAAGACAAAGATGATGAGATATATTTACAATAAAAATATCTACACCTAACACCATCATGTGGAAAAACATGACCATTCACCAACAACAAAACAACATATGTGGAGAGAGGGGAGGAGGGGCGGCCATAAGGAAATTTCTGAGAAACGGGCCGAGTCACTCGGCTCGTGTACTGATCGTTCGTCAAACGACTGCGTTTTATCTCCAATGTATTTATACTTAATTAATTAATCCAATTAATTAATTAATTATATCAAATACAAATATATTTCTCTAAGAAATGTTATTTATGAATTAAATTAATTACCCAGTAACTTAATTTCAATTCATAAGACCTCTATTTTGATTTATCCAATAAATCAGAATTAGATATCCAATATCTAATATTAATAGAGAGATGATAAATTCATATTTATCCGTCAACGATCGTGATGCGCGACTCTGTAGGTCCATTTCAGTCGGTATTGGGAGGAACCAATGAGTGCGGGCAGCACTTAGCCAGCCTAGCGAGCTGCACTGTAACGAATGAAGGGATCATTCCAGAACCATTATGTCGTGAATACCATATACATAGACCCTTCATCAGATGTCCAGGTCAAGTCTTCGAGTCACTGTAAAGTCAACCCTACTGTTGACTTGACACTATATATGTGTTAATGCAAATCAAGATCGACTGATTACTAGTGTATCCAATACGACTAGATCAGAATGCTTTGGCCAAAGACTTATGATATTATTTTCCATTAACCGTATAGGACATTTGCCTGCTCACTAACAGAATATAGAATCCTTTCTTGGCATACCGTAAAGACTGCTACCTGCCCGTATAGTCCGCACTTCGAGGTTGACCCAGCGATTAAGCAAATGAGTCTAACTACTCTAATGACAAACTAAACGTCACAGACATATCTCTTACTGAACCCTCAAGTCAAAGGTCCATGTATACTATCAAAACCTTTCGATTTGTCATTGACTCTCCAAGAGTGAATACCGTGTGACTGAATCAAGTATGAGTCGTGTTCGAGTACACTGGTCCCACCAATATACTTATAACTATGCTATCAAGTCATGCACATGTCCTAACATCAGTTATACAAGTCTTACTCAAAACTTAATGCTCAATTAAGTTTATCGACTTGCGAACGGTTTACGTAAATAAACTTTACACTTCCAGTGCATTTTCTCTTATCCGATAACAAGAGTGGAATGTTCGCTCTTATTTACATGGACTTCACTTCAATGTTTACCAAATCAAGAATAGATTTGAAATACAATAAACAGTGAATTAATCATATTGCCTTTTATTGATAATTCTATAATTACAAGTACAATGCCCCTTCTCTCTCATTCCCTGAGTGGCATTCGAGGGCATATTCCTAACACATATCATCCGCAGACCGATGGTCAACCTGAACGGAATATCAAGATAGTTGAAGATTTGTTGAAGGCGTGTGTTCTTGATACTGGTGAGAATTGGGAAAATATTTTGCCGTTGGTAGAGTTTGCTTATAACAATAGTTACCAAGCAACTATACAAATGGCCCCATATGAGGCTCTGTAAATAAGGAAATGTCGATCGGCCCTTTATTGGAGTGAGGTTGAAGAAGGAAATATTTTGGGTATATAATTGATCGGGCAGACTATAGAGAAGATAACCGAAGTTAGAAGTAGAATTAAGACTGCCCAGGATCGGCCGAAGTCTTATGCTGATAAACAAAGGAAAGATATCCAATTTGAGATTGGAGAAAATGGGTTCTTGAAGGTAGCGCCTATGAAAGGAGTGATACGATTCGGTAAAAAAGGAAAGCTACAGCCTCGTTGTATCGGACCATTTGAGATTTTGGGTCGTGTTGGCGACCTTGCTTATAGTTTGGCATTTCCATTGGAGCTATCGGGAGTGCACAATGTCTTTCACGTCTCCATGCTGAGAAAATACATATATAATCCTGGTACATATGCAATTTCAAAGAGTTGCATGTAGCCAAGAACCTAACTTATGAGGAGGTACCTACGGTTGTTTTGAAGCGTAAGGTACATCGGTTGCGAAACAAAGTGGTTAAACTGGTGAAAGTTCAATGGAGTCGTCATAGTCCGAATGAGGCAACTTGGGAACGTGAAGAGGAGATCCGTCTAAGTATCCAACATTCATTTTTCAAGGTACGTAACTTAATTTTCAAAGACGGAAATTTGTTAAAGGGGGGCAGGTTCTAACGCCCTGGTTTTGCATATACCTTTATTGTGAAATATAGAAAATATGTCCAATTTTACAAATTAATGCACGGATAATTTTATCATTTAGTTCATTTTATTTTCATGATCATGTAAATTTATTTATGTCATAATAATTCATCAAGTCATGTGAGTCATGTCATTTCATTTCTTATTTTATTTCATCATGTTTCATTTCGTTCGAGCCGTCCCTCACCTCAACCCTTGTGCATTTTTCACGTTTCTGTAGCTTTTCGTCTTCTCCAGCAAAGGTAAACACCCTGCAATCTCTCCGTATTTCGGCAAAATAAGATTCAGTTCTTTCATTCTTTTTCAATTTTGTCATGTTGAATTTCTTTGCATCTTCAAAACCAGAATCCATCAAATCCCCTTTACCTTTTTAGCCCACATCAAAATACAGAACCCATCTATTCTCGGGCGACTTGGATTTCAACCAATTCTTAGAAAACGTACCAAACCCTAATCCAAATAATCCCCAATTTCAGTCCCTTTCAATTATAACTTGTCATCCTAATAATATCGAAACCCCATGAAACATCCCATGAATCGACAAAGGTCGAACCAACCTTCATCTTTAATTCAAGCCCATCAACCAAATTTGGTCACGAGGTCGACCCGCCCAGAATACCACCAGATCTAAAATCGCCGCCCAATTTCATGCCAGAAACCCAAATTGCAAAACTCATAACCTGCACCGCCGCGTCACCCGATTTGGTCCGCCGCCATTTTCTCTCTCAGTCACAATCGAGCCCATCTTTTGAAATAATAACTTACCTATCCTGAATCCATGATGATTCTCGGTTTACCCAGTCGAATAAATTTTTCCTTGCCCTGGACCGCTTTAGCAACCCTTCTTCCCCATTCACTTCCCCATGAAACTTCCATCTTCAGCGATGTTTCCCCGCCCGTCTTCTGTGCGTCCACCGTGACTGGTGTTTGCGTCTATACGTGTGCGTACATATACGCATATGTCTAGTGTTTGTGCATCTGAAGGATTGTGTGTTACGTCTGTGTGAGAGGTGAGTTTGAGAGAAAGAAATTAAGGGATGAGGCAATAAGTGAAAAAAGGTGACGGTTGGGAAGAGAGAGGCCAATTGGAAAAACATTAGGCGATCGAGTTTCTAGAGAATGATTCAGAGAGAGTTTTTATACCCAAGCTTTTGGTCAAAATTTAATTATACCCCATATTTCAAGGTTCCTTCAATTTCAGCCCCCAACTTTCAAATTTTTGGCGATTGGCCCCAATTCGGTTTTAGATTTTAAATCAGACCCTTACTGACCAAGCCATTAAATATGTAGACTTTTTAAATAATATTAATATTCAATTTAAGTTATGTCTTGTATATTATTTTCGATTATAGTATTATATTAATAATAAACAATTATTATCTGTAGATAATAACAAGAGCTTACTGCCTAGGATTGTGAGTCAAGCATCTTCATCACATTCAGGTTCAAGAACTGCATTTTATCCAGGTGTGGGGAAATTTACTACGCTTTTGTTTATTTTAATTTCTTTATATATTGTCTTGTATGTGCACGTGAAATCAGTGAGAAGCACTTAAATGCGCATATCAGTCAAAAGCACTTAAATATGCAAATCACTCAGAAGTACTTAAATATGCAAATCAGTGAGAAGCACTTAAATGTGGAAATCAATCCAAAGCACTTAATTGTGCATAAAGCCTTCGGGCTAGCCGACGGGCTTCAGAATTTATCAGTCATGTTGTCTATACTTGCTAATATATTTAGAAATTAACTTAGACATATTGCGTACCCTCCACACTGAGTCAGTTGAAAGCTCACCCCAATTTATAACCCTTTCAGGTTGAGGAGGTCGATGTGGCATGCGCTTGAGTATGGGATGATCAAGCTTATGATTAGATGTTTATTTATTTACTATTATTTTTCTCAATCTATGCTTTATGAACAAGTGTTCGAATTGTTTTATTTGACATTAAAGTATGTTTTTATTTAATAGTGACTTGAGAATATTACTTGCGATTATTAAGTTTGTTTGTTTTTGAAAATGTATTCCCGCTGCAAAATTTTATTTATTCCTTTCAAAATTAGCAGAATTATTTTTCTAGAATAGGGTGCTATATAAGTGGTATCAGAGCGGGTCTACGGTTCTGTAGACTCGTTAAAATGTTTTTTTTTCAAACTAAAATTTATTTTCGCAAGTAGTCAAATATTTTTAGCAATTGTGATCATCCACCTCTGCCACTCCACGTCGACTCCAAGGTACATTAAGTTATTATTATTCATTATGTTATATATGCAATTTACCAGATCAACCATGATTCATGTATTAAAGATGCAACTTCAGTTTATTCTGTACATAATAATTTTATGATAAAGTATTTAGGCATGAAATTGTTTTCTTATAGATTCATAAATATATGGGTGATATGCGTTAATCATCATTGTTAGAAATCTCTAGTTCTCCACCCATAGATGCAATGTAATTCTTCATTTTATTTCTCCCTCTCATTTGGTAAGTAATGAGGGATCGTTGTGTGTGATATGCTGTAGGATAATGGCAACTCGTGGACGTGGACGCCCAGCTAATCAAGATACAGATAATCTCGGTGGTGAGAATGCCGACCTTGGTGCTGCTGGTGGTGGTAAAGGAGATCAGAATAACCACAATAATAATGTCCGAGCTCCTACCTGTGCACAAGTTGTGCAACAGCCCGACATTTCACACCACTATCATTCAACGGCCGAGAAGGACTAGCATTTGCCGACAAATGGTTCATGTCGCTCAAGCGCACCTTTGATCTCATTGAGTGCACTGATGCGCAAAGAATTCTTTGCGGTCCGTATCAAATGGTGGAGGATGCCGAGGTCGTGGATGAGTTATTGGCATTTGAGGCCGGCAACCCAGCGTGCTGCATTAACCTGGGATCGAAATTTTGGAAAAGTCTGCAAAGTGCATTGGGCACTAAGTTGAATTTCAATACTTCATATCATCCACAGACCGATGTTCAACCTGAACAGACTATCAATACACTTGAAGATTTGTTGAGGGCGTGTGTTCTTGATACGGGTGAGAATTGGGAAAATATTTTGCCATTGGTAGAGTTTGCTTATAACAATAGTTACCAAGCGACTATACAAATGGCACCGTATGAGGCTCTGTAAAGAAGGAAATGTCAATCGGCCCTTTATTGGAGTGAGGTTGGAGAAGGAAATATTTTGGGTCCAGAATTGATCGGGCAGACTATAGAGAAGATAGCCGAAATCAGAAGTAGAATTAAGACTGCTTAGGATCAGAAGAAGTCTTATGCTGATAAACAAAGGAAATATATCCAGTTTGAGATTGGAGAAAAGGTGTTCTTGAAGGTAGCGCCGACGAAAGGAGTGATATGATTCGGTAAAAAAGGAAATCTACAGCCTTGTTGTATCGGACCATTTGAGATTTTGGGTCGTGTTGGTGACCTTGTGTTGGGATAAACAATCCTCTACCTAGGTTTTGATAATCGCCAACATACAGCAATAGCCATCATAAAGCAAGTCTAGCCATTATACAGCAAGTTATCTCAAGAAACCAGAAGGACTCGAAGTACCGCTAAGTATGGATACTGTCTGGAATCTCCATACATCATCCTTCCATACAGAATTGGAGATAGTCTACAGCGTTGAAGTCGAAAGCTATAGCATTAAAGTAATCATGTTTGATACAGCTTACAGGCTAAAAGTGTTAGGCAATTAAACACTCATCCAACAGGATTGGAGACCGTTGTGAAGGAATCTACTTTATTCACTAAAGTCAGAACGTCGTTTGAATGAAGTATTTAAATACTGATCGGATAAAGTGTTTAAATACCAACCGACAAGGATCTTCAGACAAGGAGAAACATACGGATCTAGCATCTTGAAAGTCAATCGACCAATCAGAATGTATATTTGCTCACGAACCAGCCAACAGACATATTTATAACGGATCTATTCCAAAGTTATAAATAGTCCATGCAAGAGGACATTGCAAACAACGAATGAAAAACTTGGAATGCTGATATACTCAAGAACTCGACGACTGAATATCCATTATCGTCAATCAAAGCTTTACAAGAGCAAATATATTTCTTCGAGCATATATCAAATATCCGAGAGAAGAAATATACTCATTCAACGTGAACAGTACATCATCAACTCAAGATTATCGTGTTCAAGCTATTGTTCAAACTAGTGATTTCACCATATTTACCTTTGAGTAAACTTAGCCCTGTGTGGACTAAGAAAAGATATTCTGACTTGTGTGGGAAGAATAGGACGAAGCTTCAATCTGTGTGAGAAGAAGCAAGTCAAAGACGCCAACAACCAATCTGTGTGAACGGTTGAAAGCTACATTCTTTGTATCAATCTGTGTGAACGATACAGATTTGGACCCTGCACCGCTGCATCACCCGATTTGGACCGCCGCCATTTTCTGACTCAGTCACAATCGAGCCCTTCTTTTGAAATAATAACTTACCTAGCCTGAATCCGCGATGATTCTCTATTTACCCATTCGAACTGCTTTTTCCTTGCCCTGGCCCTCCGTGGCAACCATTCTTTCCCACCCGCTTCCATCTGAGACTTCCATCTCCAGCGATGTGTCCCCGCCCGTCTTCTGTGCGTCCACCGTGACGGGTGTTTGTGTCTCTATGTGTGCGTACATTTACGCATATGTCTCATGTTTGTGTATCTGAAGGATTGTGTGTTACGTCTGTGTGTGAGTGAGTTTGGCAGAAAGAAATTAAGGGATGAGGCAGTAAGTGAAAAAAGGGGGACGGTTGGGAAGAGAGAGACCAATTGAAAAAATATTAGGCGAGTGAGTTTTCTAGAGAATGATTCAGAGAGAATTTTTATACCCCAAGCTTTTGGTCAAAATTCAATTATACCCCATATTTCAAGGTTCCATAAATTCCAGCCCCCAACTTTCAAATTCTTGCAGATTGTCCCCAATTAGGTTTTAGATTTTAAATCAAACCCTTGTTGACCAAGCCATTAAATATGTAGACTTTTCAAATAATATTAATATTCAATTTAAGTTATGTCTTGTATATTATTTTCAATTATAGTATTATATTAATAATAAATAATTATTATCTGTAGATAATAACAAGAACTTACGGGCCTAGGATTGTGAGTCATGCATCTTCATCACATTCAAGTTCAAGGACTGCGTTTTATCTAGGTGTGGGGAAATTTACTACGCTTTTGTTTATTTTAATTTCTTTATATATTTTCTTATATGTGTATGTGAAATTAGTCAGAAGCACTTAAATGCGCAAATCAGTCAGAAGCACTTAAATATGCAAATTAGTTAGAAGCACTTAAATGTGCAAATCAGTCAGAAGCACTTAATTGTGCATAAAGCCTTCGGGCTATCCGAGGGGCTTCAAAATTTATCACTAATGTTGTTTATACTTACTAATATATTTAGAAACTAACTTAGACATATTGCGTACCCTCCACATTGAGCGAGTTGAAAGCTCACCCCATTTTATAACCCTTTCAGGTTGAGGAGGTCAATGTGGCCTACGCTTGAGTGTGGGATGATCAAGCTTATGATTAGATGTTATTTATTTAGTGTTATATTTCTCAAGCTATGCTTTATGAACAAGTGTTAGAATTGTTTTAATTTCACATTAAAGTATGTTTTTATTTAATGGTGACTTGAGAATACTACTTGCAATTATTAAGTTTATTTATTTTTGAAAATGTATTCCTGCTGTAAAATTTTATTTAATCCGTTTAAAATTAGCAGAATTATTTTCCTAGAATATGAGGATATATAAGTGGTATCATAGCGGGTCTACAGTTCTGTAGACTTGTTAAAATGTTTTTTTTGTCAAACTAAAATTCATTTTCGCAAGTAGTCAAATATTTTTAGCAATTGTGATCATCCACCTCTGCCGCTCCACGTCGACTCCAAGGTACATTAAGTTATGATTATTCATTATGTTATATATGCAATTTACCAGATCAACCATGATTCATGTATTAAAGATGCATCTTCAATCTATTTTGTACATAAGAATTTTATGATAAAATATTTGGGCATGAAATTGTTTTCTTATAAATTCATAAATATATGTGTGACATGCGTTAATCATCATTGCTAGAAATCTCTAGTTCTCCACCCATAGATGCAATGTAATTCTTCATTTTATTTCTCCCCCTCGTTGGGTAAGTACTGATGGATCGTTGTGTATGATATGCCGTAGGATAATGGCAACTCGTGGACGTGGACGCCCAGCAAATCGAGGTGCAGATAATCTCGGTGGTCAGAATGCCAACCTTGGTGCTGGTGGTGGTGGTAATGGAGGTCAGAATAACCACAATAATAATGTGCCAGCTCCTACCCAGGCACAAGTTGTGCAACAGTTCCGACGTTTCACACCACCATCATTCAACGATCGAGAAGGACCAGCATTTGTCGACAAATAGTTCATGTCGCTCGAGCGCACCTTTGATCTCATTGGGTGCACTGATGCGCAAAGAATTCTCTACGGCCAGTATCAAATGGTGGAGGATGCTGGAGGCTGGTGGATGAGTTATTAGCATTTGAGGCCGGGAACTGAGCGTGCTGCATTAACCTAGGATCGGTTCAAGGAAATAGTGATGGAACAGTACTACCCACAACATTACCGAGCGAAGATGAAGAGAGAGCTTTGTAATCTCGAATAAGGAGGAATGACGATTGAAGAATATGAGAGAAAATTCAACCAAATCAGCTTCTTTGTGGAGCACATGGGGGATACAGATCGGAAAAAGGCCCTTAAGTTCTGGAGTGGTTTACGCCCAACTATCCATCACATCATGAATGGTCATGGGGTGCTACCCTATACCGAAACAGTGTTTCGAGACCAAGAGGTGGAGTCTAGCCATAATCTGGATCAACAATAGACTGTGAAGCCTAACACCGTAAGAGGCATTGGAATGGGAACCAAACTAAGGTCGTGGCTTCTAATAAGCAAGCGAAGGTTGATCATAGGTCTGGACCTAAGCCTCAAACCAGTAAGTCGGAGTGCTCGAAGTGTGGTAAGAATCATGGCGGATAGTGCCTGTACGGTAAAGGTGTCTGATACAGATGCAAGGAGCCAGGGCATTCATCTTCGAATCACATCTCCAAAAGGCCAAAGGTCAAGGTTATGGAAGAAAAACTCGCATCTATACGTTGACCCAAAAGGACGTAGATGAGAATCCTGGCACGGTGTCAGGTATGTTGAATGTATCTAATTTACCTGCTCTCATATTATTTGACGCTGGTGCCACACACTCTTTTATGTCTATAAAGTTTTATCATACCATTGGTCATAGAAGGGTTAACACTGTTGAGTCTCTTGAGGTTAGCTTACCGTCAAGAAATATGATCCTCACTAATTGAATGATTGATGAGAATATCAAGATAGGAGGAAGATAATTGGACGTTATCTTTGATTAACTCGATAGATATTAACGTGATCTTTGGTATGGACTGGTTCAATAAGCATGATGCTGATATAAAGTGTCGTCAGAAGAAGGTGACATTGAGGTGTTCCGAATGTTAGTCGATCACCTTTTATGGTACTAAGAGTAGGACAGTACCATGAGTAATCATAGCCATGAATGCACTGAAATGTCTAAGGAAGGATAAATGTCAGGGTTACTTAGTGAGTTTGTCGACACTCGTACTAATGAGGTGTCCCCTATAGACGTACCTATAGTACGGGAGTTTTTGGATGTGTTTCCAGAAGATTTGTCGGGAGTCCCACCCTACCAGCAGGTCGAGTTTAGTATTAATTTGGTCCCCGGGGCGGCCCCAACATCCAAAGCGCCATATAGAATGGCTCCGAAGGAACTTCAAGAATTGAAAGTCCAAATTCAAGAGTTGTTGGAGCTCGTATTTGTTCGTGTTAGTGTGTCCCGTGGGGTGCACCGGTGTGGTTTGTAAGGAAAAAAGATGGGTTACTTCGGATGTGTATCGATCGAATCGACTCACGGTGAAAACTAAGTGCCATTACCGAGAATCGAGGATCTATTTGATCAGTTGAGGGGAGCCAAAAAATTTTCAAAGATCGATTTGCGGTCAGGGTATCATCAATTGAAGATTAGGGAGTGTGATATTCCCAAGATGGCTTTCAGGACCCATTATGGGCATTTTGAATTTTAGTGATGCCATTAGGTCTGAGTAATGCACCTGCAGTCTTTATAGATTTAATGAACAAGGTGTTCCAACCTTACCTGGATAAGTTCGTGATCGCATTCATATATGACATCTTGGTGTACTCTAAGGACAAGGAACAACACCAAGAACATTTGAGGGTTGCATTGGAGACACTTCGCAGAGAGAAGTTGTATGCCAAGTTCAAGAAGCGTGACTTTTGGCTAAACAGAGTTGGATTCCTCGACATGTGGTGACTTCTAAAGGAATTAAGGTACATCCCGACAAGGTTGTCGCAGTTGAGTAGTTGGGGAGTAACCAATAATGCGAGCGAAGTTCACAGCCTTTCTAGGCTTAGCAAAGTGCTATTACGTAAGATTTATCGGAGGATTTTCGAAAATAGCCACTCCTATGACCCAGTTAACAAGGAAAGATGTGAGCTTTGAATGGAGTGACAGGTTTGAGGAAAGTTTTCAGGTGTTGCAAAAGAGATTAACCTCGGCACCAGTATTAACGATCCGATGGATGACTTTGTTATTTAGAGTAATGCCTAAAAGCAGGGGTTAGATTGTGTTCTGATGCAATATGGTAAAGTAGCATCCTATGCATCGAGACAACTTAAACCACATGAGTTGAATATCCGATGCATGATCTGGAGTTGGCTGTTGTAGTACATGCGTTAAAGATTTAGCGTCACTATCTTAGGAAAGTGTGAGATATACACGGACCACAAAACTCTGAAGTATATTTTCACACAATAGGATCTTAACATGAGGCAAATGAGATGGTTAGAATTGGTGAAGGACTACGATTGTACTATTCATTACCATTCGGGTAAGGCTAATATGGTAGCTGATGCCTAGAGTCGGAAGACTCGAGGCGAGTTAGCTTGCTTGGCCAATCAGGAGAGTTTGATAAAGGAGTCCTCCCAGTTGAGGATTGAGGTAGTTGAGTCTTCAAACAGTTCAAAAGCAATCTTATCATCTTTTTTCTTGCAACCAAACCTGAGGGATAAGATTAAGGAGGCTCAACCATGGGATAAGTTCTTGTGTAAGATGAAAGATCGAGTACAAGATGGAAGTATTGAGAAATTTATCGTTGCTGCAGACGATGTTTTGACTTATGATGGGAGGTTATATGTTCCTAAGGATCAGTCCCTTAGGAAGCAAATCCTTGAAGAAGCCCATAATGCACCATACTCCGCTCACCCGGGAGGTACAAAGATGTACCACGACCTGAAGAAGTTCTTTTGGTGGAGAGGAATGAAGTGGGACATTGGTGTATTCAGGGAGAGATGTATGATATGTTAGCAGGTGAAGACAGAACACCAACAGCCACGAGGTTTACTTCAACCTTCTAAATCCTGAATAGAAAGAGGAGCATATCACAATGGATTTCACGGTTGGTCCGCCGCGAACCATTAGGAAGAATGATGCTATCTGGGTGATAGTAGATCGTTTGACGAAGTCATCTCATTTTCTACCTATGAGGATGACTTAATAGTATGGAGCAAAGATGCAAGGATTTATATTCGGAGATTTTGAGGTTACATATTGTTCCATTTTCATTTGTCTCGGATAGAGATCCGCGATTTACGTCAAAATTTTGGAAAAGTCTCGCAAAGTGCATTGGGCACTAAGTTGAATTTCGCATTTCATATTGTTGGGATTCCGGAAAATTTCAGTACTTGACCGAAAAATTATATAGCAATCCGTTCTTGGAAGAACACGTCTAGGAATTAC
This sequence comes from Orobanche coerulescens, assembly GCA_033398695.1. Taxonomy (NCBI): domain Eukaryota; kingdom Viridiplantae; phylum Streptophyta; class Magnoliopsida; order Lamiales; family Orobanchaceae; genus Orobanche; species Orobanche coerulescens. Next base: position 189,426,702 of record CM065802.1, on the reverse strand, counting down.
TATAGGAATTTTTCTCTCTTATTTTTTTTCTTGATTTTTTTTGCCTCTAAGATGAAGAACAAAAAAAATTTCTCCTCCTCTCTCTTGGAAGCTCTCGGCCGAATGGTGGTGTTATTGTGGAGTGGTGTTGAAAATGTACTATATTCACTCCACAAGACAAAGATGATGAGATATATTTACAATAAAAATATCTACACCTAACACCATCATGTGGAAAAACATGACCATTCACCAACAACAAAACAACATATGTGGAGAGAGGGGAGGAGGGGCGGCCATAAGGAAATTTCTGAGAAACGGGCCGAGTCACTCGGCTCGTGTACTGATCGTTCGTCAAACGACTGCGTTTTATCTCCAATGTATTTATACTTAATTAATTAATCCAATTAATTAATTAATTATATCAAATACAAATATATTTCTCTAAGAAATGTTATTTATGAATTAAATTAATTACCCAGTAACTTAATTTCAATTCATAAGACCTCTATTTTGATTTATCCAATAAATCAGAATTAGATATCCAATATCTAATATTAATAGAGAGATGATAAATTCATATTTATCCGTCAACGATCGTGATGCGCGACTCTGTAGGTCCATTTCAGTCGGTATTGGGAGGAACCAATGAGTGCGGGCAGCACTTAGCCAGCCTAGCGAGCTGCACTGTAACGAATGAAGGGATCATTCCAGAACCATTATGTCGTGAATACCATATACATAGACCCTTCATCAGATGTCCAGTCAAGTCTTCGAAGTCACTGTAAAGTCAACCCTACTGTTGACTTGACACTATATATGTGTTAATGCAAATCAAGATCGACTGATTACTAGTGTATCCAATACGACTAGATCAGAATGCTTTGGCCAAAGACTTATGATATTATTTTCCATTAACCGTATAGGACATTTGCCTGCTCACTAACAGAATATAGAATCCTTTCTTGGCATACCGTAAAGACTGCTACCTGCCCGTATAGTCCGCACTTCGAGGTTGACCCAGCGATTAAGCAAATGAGTCTAACTACTCTAATGACAAACTAAACGTCACAGACATATCTCTTACTGAACCCTCAAGTCAAAGGTCCATGTATACTATCAAAACCTTTCGATTTGTCATTGACTCTCCAAGAGTGAATACCGTGTGACTGAATCAAGTATGAGTCGTGTTCGAGTACACTGGTCCCACCAATATACTTATAACTATGCTATCAAGTCATGCACATGTCCTAACATCAGTTATACAAGTCTTACTCAAAACTTAATGCTCAATTAAGTTTATCGACTTGCGAACGGTTTACGTAAATAAACTTTACACTTCCAGTGCATTTTCTCTTATCCGATAACAAGAGTGGAATGTTCGCTCTTATTTACATGGACTTCACTTCAATGTTTACCAAATCAAGAATAGATTTTAAATACAATAAAGTGAATTAATCATATGCCTTTTATTGATAATTCTATAATTACAAGTACAATGCCCCTTCTCTCTCATTCCCTGAGTGGCATTCGAGGGCATATTCCTAACACATATCATCCGCAGACCGATGGTCAACCTGAACGGAATATCAAGATAGTTGAAGATTTGTTGAAGGCGTGTGTTCTTGATACTGGTGAGAATTGGGAAAATATTTTGCCGTTGGTAGAGTTTGCTTATAACAATAGTTACCAAGCAACTATACAAATGGCCCCATATGAGGCTCTGTAAATAAGGAAATGTCGATCGGCCCTTTATTGGAGTGAGGTTGAAGAAGGAAATATTTTGGGTATATAATTGATCGGGCAGACTATAGAGAAGATAACCGAAGTTAGAAGTAGAATTAAGACTGCCCAGGATCGGCCGAAGTCTTATGCTGATAAACAAAGGAAAGATATCCAATTTGAGATTGGAGAAAATGGGTTCTTGAAGGTAGCGCCTATGAAAGGAGTGATACGATTCGGTAAAAAAGGAAAGCTACAGCCTCGTTGTATCGGACCATTTGAGATTTTGGGTCGTGTTGGCGACCTTGCTTATAGTTTGGCATTTCCATTGGAGCTATCGAGTGCACAATGTCTTTCACGTCTCCATGCTGAGAAAATACATATATAATCCTGGTACATATGCAATTTCAAAGAGTTGCATGTAGCCAAGAACCTAACTTATGAGGAGGTACCTACGGTTGTTTTGAAGCGTAAGGTACATCTGCCATAAACAAAGTGGTTAAACTGGTGAAAGTTCAATGGAGTCGTCATAGTCCGAATGAGGCAACTTGGGAACGTGAAGAGGAGATCCGTCTAAGTATCCAACATTCATTTTTCAAGGTACGTAACTTAATTTTCAAAGACGGAAATTTGTTAAAGGGGGGTGTTCTAACGCCCTGGTTTTGCATATACCTTTATTGTGAAATATAGAAAATATGTCCAATTTTACAAATTAATGCACGGATAATTTTATCATTTAGTTCATTTTATTTTCATGATCATGTAAATTTATTTATGTCATAATAATTCATCAAGTCATGTGAGTCATGTCATTTCATTTCTTATTTTATTTCATCATGTTTCATTTCGTTCGAGCCGTCCCTCACCTCAACCCTTGTGCATTTTTCACGTTTCGTAGCTTGCCTTCTCCAAAGAAAGGTAAACACCCTGCAATCTCTCCGTATTTCGGCAAAATAAGATTCAGTTCTTTCATTCTTTTTCAATTTTGTCATGTTGAATTTCTTTGCATCTTCAAAACCAGAATCCATCAAATCCCCTTTACCTTTTTAGCCCACATCAAAATACAGAACCCATCTATTCTCGGGCGACTTGGATTTCAACCAATTCTTAGAAAACGTACCAAACCCTAATCCAAATAATCCCCAATTTCAGTCCCTTTCAATTATAACTTGTCATCCTAATAATATCGAAACCCCATGAAACATCCCATGAATCGACAAAGGTCGAACCAACCTTCATCTTTAATTCAAGCCCATCAACCAAATTTGGTCACGAGGTCGACCCGCCCAGAATACCACCAGATCTAAAATCGCCGCCCAATTTCATGCCAGAAACCCAAATTGCAAAACTCATAACCTGCACCGCCGCGTCACCCGATTTGGTCCGCCGCCATTTTCTCTCTCAGTCACAATCGAGCCCATCTTTTGAAATAATAACTTACCTATCCTGAATCCATGATGATTCTCGGTTTACCCAGTCGAATAAATTTTTCCTTGCCCTGGACCGCTTTAGCAACCCTTCTTCCCCATTCACTTCCCCATGAAACTTCCATCTTCAGCGATGTTTCCCCGCCCGTCTTCTGTGCGTCCACCGTGACTGGTGTTTGCGTCTATACGTGTGCGTACATATACGCATATGTCTAGTGTTTGTGCATCTGAAGGATTGTGTGTTACGTCTGTGTGAGAGGTGAGTTTGAGAGAAAGAAATTAAGGGATGAGGCAATAAGTGAAAAAAGGTGACGGTTGGGAAGAGAGAGGCCAATTGGAAAAACATTAGGCGATCGAGTTTCTAGAGAATGATTCAGAGAGAGTTTTTATACCCAAGCTTTTGGTCAAAATTTAATTATACCCCATATTTCAAGGTTCCTTCAATTTCAGCCCCCAACTTTCAAATTTTTGGCGATTGGCCCCAATTCGGTTTTAGATTTTAAATCAGACCCTTACTGACCAAGCCATTAAATATGTAGACTTTTTAAATAATATTAATATTCAATTTAAGTTATGTCTTGTATATTATTTTCGATTATAGTATTATATTAATAATAAACAATTATTATCTGTAGATAATAACAAGAGCTTACGGGCCTAGGATTGTGAGTCAAGCATCTTCATCACATTCAGGTTCAAGAACTGCATTTTATCCAGGTGTGGGGAAATTTACTACGCTTTTGTTTATTTTAATTTCTTTATATATTGTCTTGTATGTGCACGTGAAATCAGTGAGAAGCACTTAAATGCGCATATCAGTCAAAAGCACTTAAATATGCAAATCACTCAGAAGTACTTAAATATGCAAATCAGTGAGAAGCACTTAAATGTGGAAATCAATCCAAAGCACTTAATTGTGCATAAAGCCTTCGGGCTAGCCGACGGGCTTCAGAATTTATCAGTCATGTTGTCTATACTTGCTAATATATTTAGAAATTAACTTAGACATATTGCGTACCCTCCACACTGAGTCAGTTGAAAGCTCACCCCAATTTATAACCCTTTCAGGTTGAGGAGGTCGATGTGGCATGCGCTTGAGTATGGGATGATCAAGCTTATGATTAGATGTTTATTTATTTACTATTATTTTTCTCAATCTATGCTTTATGAACAAGTGTTCGAATTGTTTTATTTGACATTAAAGTATGTTTTTATTTAATAGTGACTTGAGAATATTACTTGCGATTATTAAGTTTGTTTGTTTTTGAAAATGTATTCCCGCTGCAAAATTTTATTTATTCCTTTCAAAATTAGCAGAATTATTTTTCTAGAATAGGGTGCTATATAAGTGGTATCAGAGCGGGTCTACGGTTCTGTAGACTCGTTAAAATGTTTTTTTTTCAAACTAAAATTTATTTTCGCAAGTAGTCAAATATTTTTAGCAATTGTGATCATCCACCTCTGCCACTCCACGTCGACTCCAAGGTACATTAAGTTATTATTATTCATTATGTTATATATGCAATTTACCAGATCAACCATGATTCATGTATTAAAGATGCAACTTCAGTTTATTCTGTACATAATAATTTTATGATAAAGTATTTAGGCATGAAATTGTTTTCTTATAGATTCATAAATATATGGGTGATATGCGTTAATCATCATTGTTAGAAATCTCTAGTTCTCCACCCATAGATGCAATGTAATTCTTCATTTTATTTCTCCCTCTCATTTGGTAAGTAATGAGGGATCGTTGTGTGTGATATGCTGTAGGATAATGGCAACTCGTGGACGTGGACGCCCAGCTAATCAAGATACAGATAATCTCGGTGGTGAGAATGCCGACCTTGGTGCTGCTGGTGGTGGTAAAGGAGATCAGAATAACCACAATAATAATGTCCGAGCTCCTACCCAGGCACAAGTTGTGCAACAGTTCCGACATTTCACACCACTATCATTCAACGGTCGAGAAGGACTAGCATTTGCCGACAAATGGTTCATGTCGCTCAAGCGCACCTTTGATCTCATTGAGTGCACTGATGCGCAAAGAATTCTTTGCGGTCAGTATCAAATGGTGGAGGATGCTGGAGGCTGGTGGATGAGTTATTGGCATTTGAGGCCGGCAACCCAGCGTGCTGCATTAACCTGGGATCGAAATTTTGGAAAAGTCTGCAAAGTGCATTGGGCACTAAGTTGAATTTCAATACTTCATATCATCCACAGACCGATGTTCAACCTGAACAGACTATCAATACACTTGAAGATTTGTTGAGGGCGTGTGTTCTTGATACGGGTGAGAATTGGGAAAATATTTTGCCATTGGTAGAGTTTGCTTATAACAATAGTTACCAAGCGACTATACAAATGGCACCGTATGAGGCTCTGTAAAGAAGGAAATGTCAATCGGCCCTTTATTGGAGTGAGGTTGGAGAAGGAAATATTTTGGGTCCAGAATTGATCGGGCAGACTATAGAGAAGATAGCCGAAATCAGAAGTAGAATTAAGACTGCTTAGGATCAGAAGAAGTCTTATGCTGATAAACAAAGGAAATATATCCAGTTTGAGATTGGAGAAAAGGTGTTCTTGAAGGTAGCGCCGACGAAAGGAGTGATATGATTCGGTAAAAAAGGAAATCTACAGCCTTGTTGTATCGGACCATTTGAGATTTTGGGTCGTGTTGGTGACCTTGTGTTGGGATAAACAATCCTCTACCTAGGTTTTGATAATCGCCAACATACAGCAATAGCCATCATAAAGCAAGTCTAGCCATTATACAGCAAGTTATCTCAAGAAACCAGAAGGACTCGAAGTACCGCTAAGTATGGATACTGTCTGGAATCTCCATACATCATCCTTCCATACGTAATCGAGATAGTCTACAGCGTTGAAGTCGAAAGCTATAGCATTAAAGTAATCATGTTTGATACAGCTTACAGGCTAAAAGTGTTAGGCAATTAAACACTCATCCAACAGGATTGGAGACCGTTGTGAAGGAATCTACTTTATTCACTAAAGTCAGAACGTCGTTTGAATGAAGTATTTAAATACTGATCGGATAAAGTGTTTAAATACCAACCGACAAGGATCTTCAGACAAGGAGAAACATACGGATCTAGCATCTTGAAAGTCAATCGACCAATCAGAATGTATATTTGCTCACGAACCAGCCAACAGACATATTTATAACGGATCTATTCCAAAGTTATAAATAGTCCATGCAAGAGGACATTGCAAACAACGAATGAAAAACTTGGAATGCTGATATACTCAAGAACTCGACGACTGAATATCCATTATCGTCAATCAAAGCTTTACAAGAGCAAATATATTTCTTCGAGCATATATCAAATATCCGAGAGAAGAAATATACTCATTCAACGTGAACAGTACATCATCAACTCAAGATTATCGTGTTCAAGCTATTGTTCAAACTAGTGATTTCACCATATTTACCTTTGAGTAAACTTAGCCCTGTGTGGACTAAGAAAAGATATTCTCACTTGTGTGGGAAGAATAGGACGAAGCTTCAATCTGTGTGAGAAGAAGCAAGTCAAAGACGCCAACAACCAATCTGTGTGAACGGTTGAAAGCTACATTCTTTGTATCAATCTGTGTGAACGATACAAGGATAAGTTTGATTATAGTCATGTAGTTGTGTATGTAGTGATTATAATAAACATTTTACTCCTGTGTGGAGGACCAGTAGACGTAGAGGGGTTTATCTCGAACCACTTTATATTGTGTGTTATTTACCTTCTGTCTTTATTATTTTCATTACTGTGATTATTTATAAGTATACATTGCATACCCTGTACGCACCAAGCTACCAGGAGAAAACCTAGTTGCTGTATTTACAGCAAATCACTTAAACAAACTTCCGCTACGCACTCTTATTTTATAATCGTACAGCTTGTTGTACTCACACTTTTTCAAGCTGTATTCTGTATACTTAGTGCCCAACAAGTGGTATCGGAGCAGTTGATTCTGAAAAGAATCAGTCATATTTTTAACCGAATCAGATTCAAAATCACTTATTTTTTAAAATAGTCTCTATCTTTCCTATTCTCAATGTGGATACCTTTATGATAAATAAGGTTCCTATGTTTTCTATTAACGAATTTGATGATTGGAGAATTAGGATGGAAGCACATCTTGCCGCCATGCATGAAGAGATGATTTTTGTCATCCGAGATGGCCCCATCAAGATAATGAAGGTGAATCCTTCCGCAAGGATAGAGGGACAACCTCATACAGAGATGCTCGAGAAAGAGCATGAGCAATGGACGACCGATGAATGCAAGCGCACGAACCTCGACAACGTAGCTAAGAATGCGCTATTTGTCACTCTTGACAAAGGCACATTCTCGAAGGTAAAAAGCTATAAGACAACCAAGGAAACATGGGATAAACTCAAGATGATTTGTGAGGGAACAGAGCTCCCAAAAGAAAATAAGATTTAAAAACTCACTCAGCAATTTGAATCGTTTAAAATGAAATCATCTGAAACTCTTGAGGAACTTGACTTCAGATTCACTGGCATTGTCGGTGAACTTGAAGCATTAGGTAAAGTGTATACCCAAAAGGAGAAATATTTGAAAATATTTAGATCACTCCCTATCCGATGGGACATAAAAGCATAGCTATGCATGTGTCATGTAATCTCAATGACATTTATACTTTTGATCCCTTCTCTGACCTAAAAGCTTTTGAGTATGATATTGACAGGAGAGAGAAGGCCGAAGAGTCACCTGCCAAGATTACAGCATTAGTCGTTGTATCTAACAGGAGACACAGCATGCCCAGCACATCCAAATCTGCCTATAAGAATGCTGACAGTGACGATGATATCCTGTCACAAGATGAAATGGCCCTGCTCATGCACAACTTCAAGAAATTCATCAAACAGTCTGGAAAGACTGCATACAGGCCCAAGCCTTTTCACAAGGTAAGTTCTGAATCTCCTCCATCTGGTGATTCTAATCTATGCTACAACTACAGGAAACCGGGATATTATGCAAATAAGTGTCCGCATCCTAAAGTTTAAAAGTTGCCGGAAGCGGAGTAACAAGAAAAGGACGAAAGGAGGCGTGCTTGAAAAAACAAGCTCAAGGCCCTGATGAGATCGAGGAATGTCTTCAGGCAGTCACTGACAATGACTCATCCGATGATGAGATCAAAGATAAAGCATACATATGCTTTATGGCTAAAATTATAGAGGACGATGAATATAACGACGATGAGGTAAGCTCAACATCCAATATTCCTATCAATGCATCACATACTTTCGAAAATATGATGAATGAATTTAAAAACATTCAGAAGGCTCATGAGACATTGAAAAGAAAAAACATGCAGCTCGAAATTTCTAACTTAGAGTTGAAAGAAGAAAATGACTTGCTGAGAAATAACTATGAAAATATGTTTGTCGATTGCGGAAACAGCAAGATCACATTGGAAAAACACATGGAGAGCAATCATCAACTTGCCCACGATCTAAATAAGACCAAGTCTCATAACGAGAGCAAGACAGATGATTTTGCTCTACTCGAAGCCAAAGTAAAAACTTTCGAGAAACGAGAAGGAGAACTAGAGACCATCTTAATATCTTTCGAGAAATCATCCAAAAGGATGGAAGAAATTCTAGGCACAGGGCAACATGCCCATGATAAAAGTGGCTTAGGATACAACTCATTCTCCAATAAAGGGAAAACTAGTACCGTGTTCGCCAGGGGTGTGGAACCTATTCCTATACCTAAAGAGACCATGAGTCCCGCAAAGAAAACAGCTGATTCGCGTACAGCAAAGGCTGCCATTCCGCCACCAAAGTGATATCACAGACAGCGGAATCCTCAGCAACCCAGACCTGTAAGGCGTAACCAACAGCATGCTCCACGAGCATATCAGAAGCGCCAACAGCCGTTCAGAAATAAGGCTGTATCTAAATATCAACGGCATGCACATCAGTACTTCCAACAGTACAATGCGCCTAAATACTGGATACAGGAGTCTATTTATCCATCGAGAAAGCAGGTCACCGCATAATATCAACAACAGCTTTGCGAATCCAACTGGAGACCCAGGAGGCAAGCTGTAAGGCCCAAGAAAATGGCTCCACCTCCAAGACGGCATTCATACTGGATTAATAATAATAACCCGAAATTTTACATGCATCATAATTATCAAGGTTACAGCGACTACGTGCCTGCCCCACGTAGACATTGCAAGAACAGACCTAAAGTAACCTACATCAAGCAAATTGGTGTCAGGCAAATCTGGGTACCTAAAGGCACTAACATCCATGGACCCAACATACAAACGGGACCTAAATCTACTTAATTTCTTTACTTACAGGACATCAAAGAGAAAGACATCTGGTACTTCGACAGCGGATGTTCTCGGCACATGACAGGAGATAGAAGCAAGCTGTCAGGTTATGTAGAAGGTCGCGGTCCAAAAGTGCGCTTCGGTGATAAATCCAAAGGAAGAACAAGAGGGATGGGAACCCTACTTGTAGGAAAATTCAAAGTCACCGATGTTGCGTATGTTGAAGGCTTACAACATAATCTACTAAGTATTAGCCAGTTCTGTGACAAACAGTTCTCGGTGAAATTCTATATAGATCACTGTAGAGTCAAGAACATTCTAACCAAAGAAGTTGTGCTCACAGGAAGCAGATCAAATAACATGTATATTGCTGACTGGATGCCTACGAGCTCCACAATTCCTTGTTTTGTTGCCAAAGGCACTGTAGATCAAAGCTGACTATGGCACAAGAGGATGTTGCATATCAGCTTCAAGACAATCAACAAGCTCGCTGTACAGGGAATGGTTAGAGGTTTGCGCGATGTGTCAGTCAGGCAAACAAATCAAAACCACCCTGAAAATCAAATCATACCTGTCCACTCACAGAATTCTGGAAATGCTACATATGGATCTCTATGGTCCTGTAGACCCTGTAAGTTTAGAAGTAAGAAATACTATCTCGTTATTATTTATGATTGTTCCAGGTATGCTTGGACAATCTTCCTAAGCAAGAAGAAGGAAACCACATCAAAGCTACCCGAGCACCTGAGAAAGCTTCAGAATGAGAAAGGGTTGAGTATCGTGTCCATTCGTTCCGACAGAGGTACTGAATTCACTAACCGCTTTATAGAGCAATACTGCTCGGACAATGGGATATAGCACGAATACTCAGCTGCCCGAACACCTCAACAAAATGGTGTTGCCGAGCGAAAGAACAAGACGCTCAAGGAAGCAACAAGAACCATGATTGCCGCAAGCAAGTTGTCACAGCGTTTCTGGGGCGAAGTAACAAATACAACATGCTACACACAAAACCGTTGTATCATCAACAAGCATCCCAACAAAACAGCATACGAGGTATGGAACAACAAAACTCCATTGGTTTCGTATTTTCACATATTTGGTTATAGATGTTATGTCCTGAACAACGGGAAAGACCAACTTAGAACCTTCGACGAAAAGTAGGATGAAGGGATATTTGTAGGATATTCCTCTGTCAGCAAATCTTTCAGGATATTTAACAAACGGAAGCTGACAGTCGAGGAATCGGTACATGTAGTGTTCGACGAACCTCACCATGACTGTAACACCCCCAAAACCAACTGGGAATATTACAGCGCCGTGGGCCCCGCGCCGAAACCCACAAGGCTAAAAATCATTTCCACAATTGTTTCAAACATGCCAAAGAGACAAAAACGATATTATTTTATGAATAATTAAATATTTTCCAAAATATAGTTCTCAAATACCATCATAAAATTTTATTTGAAAATATAAGGAAAAAAAATACCAGGTTTCAACAGTTTCAAAACGTACGTTAAGTCATTACTTACACGCACCGATAATATAGTTTGAGAAAGTTTTACAAAATACCCCAAGTTTACAAGATACCAAAAGGGCCATTTCAAAAGTATACACGAGTAGGTAAAATGCCGGAAAGCCAGTTTAAAATACACACGCAGCGGACATAGACATAATAAAAATACATTTGCAGCGGAATCATAACAGTCAGGAAAATACTCGGTCTCAAATACATGCCATAGCCAGTATCACCGGGAAGCTCATCCCTTCATGACCGCTACTAGCCCTATCTCCAAGTACCTAAAAGATAAAGCCCACGACGGGGTCAGCCACAATACTCAACAATGATAGCGATCACATCAACATAAACAATTACATATCAATGTAATTACAAAGTAAGAATACTTCCAATGTAATCTTACCGTAATAACTTTAACAATGGTGGTAATTCATATCAATCAACCCTTATCTCAATCCACGCTTCGCATTCTCAAGTGACGATGAATTCAAAAATAACCATCTGTACTGTATTCAAAACGATTCCAAGATTCCCAAAACATAAGTATATATCCAATATGGAATAATCCATCAATGTCCAATTCTATCCACTGGGTCGCACAATCGAATTCCAATTTTGATAAACCGATAGTACATGACACATCTGTAGATCAACTGCCCAAAACAATGACAAGTCCCGGATAACGATACAAAGTATGAATGCTCACACAATCAATAATAATAACAACCAGTGTATCAAACGAGAATGTCATCGACATGATAAACTCCACACAAGATCAACAAAGGACCAACCAAGAACGAGAATACCATCGATACGGTAACTCCAATAAGATCAATAAAGGATCAACAAAAACCGAGAATACCAACGATAAGGTCAACTCCAAACAAGATCAATAAGGACCAACAACGAACGAGAATACCATCGATACGGTAACTCCAACAAGATCAATAAAGGATCAACAACGACCGAGAATACCAATGATAAGGTAAACTCCAAACAAGATCAATAAAGGATCAACAACGACCGAGAATACCAATGATACGGTAGCTCTAACAAGATCAATACAGGATCAACAACGAACGAGAATACCATCGATACGGTAACTCCAACAAGATCAATAAAGTATCAACAAGGACCGAGAATACCAATGAAAAGGCCAACACCAAACAGTATCAATAAAGGATCAACAACGACCGAGAATACTAATGATACGGTAACTCCAACAATATCAATAAGGGATCAACAACGAACGAGAATACCATCGATACGGTAACTCCAACAAGATCAATAAAGGATAAACAACAGACGAGAATACCATCAATACGGTAACCCTAACAAAATCAATAAAGGATCAACAACGAAGGAGAATACCATCAATACGGTAACTCCAACAATATCAATAAAGGATCAACAACGACCGGGAATACCGACGATAAGGTAAACTCCAGACAAGATCAATAAAGGATCAATAACGAACAAGATTACCAATGATATGGCGAACTCCAAACGATATCAGTAAAGGATCAACAGCGAACGAGAATACCAACGACATGGTGAACTCCAAACGAGATCAGTAAAGGACCACAGGGACAGATATACGAGAGAATAAAATCGTCAGACACATACAAATCATATATATTGGGTCTCGAAGACATACCCGATCATACGTGGACCATGAACGACCAATCAATATGGCTCAAGATGAACACAATACGCCCGATCCGGAAATGTGTCCGTGCACAAGCCACCAACGGGTATCAATCGAATACACGTGTGGTCTTGTACCTAATTAGTCTCACGAAGTACGTCTCGTGTGCACAACTCAATGTGAGGTTGAAACCAGCACATGACAACACGTGCCTGCCCTGAAAATCCTACACATGACCGATCAGTACGTATCTGACTCCAGATGTGTCACGATGCAACATGACAATGAAACTCAAAGAAACGCATATCCAATAAGGATCAGAAGACTCCACAAGTGAACAACGATAGATCGATAATGAAAGATGGACATGACCACAAGGTCGTATTTCTGTCAGACAACAGTTCACAGAATGCTCAACAGTGCATATAATATTAACACATAAACTCCCAATGTCGCATCCAAGGGTCATGGAAGCATCTACATAGGAATACTCCAGACATTAACACAAAAAATCCCAAGGTCGCAACCAAGGGTCACGGAAGCATCTACACAGGAATACTCCAGATATTAACACATAAACTCCAAGGTCGCAACGAAGGGTCACGGAAGTATCTACACGGGAATACTTCAGACAATGATGCACACTCATTACATGAAACATCAACATACAACATATACAACAATGCAACATGATAATTATTCTCATAATTGAGCAATACTAAATTACCTCAAAGCCGTAGGCACTAATCTTTCCACGATCAACATCCCTGAACGAATACATAGTTATTCGAATAGTCCCAAATGAGGCACCGTCCATTACTAATAACGAACCACCATCTCTAGTTCAATGTCGGCACAATAACTATCCTTGATACCCAACACCCCACATTATAGACCAAGGAAAATTCACATCTACGTTTTCACCAGACGACTTTAAATCATATACATCGCGATTTAGCCCAATCCCAAACATAATACACATACCATTATCCCGACAATTCATTTTCATGATATTATTGCTATATGAATCATAAATGAAATGAAATCAAATCATTAATTAAACATTATGAACTGAGCAAGCATAACTTGCCTCGATACCTATACGACGAAACCATTACCAATTCCATCGCCTTCATCTACGAGCTCCTCATCCCCGACCAAGGCGATCCACAAATTCTCCAATCTCTCTCGTAGTACAATGATTAAAATCAACGATCACTTATCACAACCTGATACAATAATAAATTAACAATATGTTCGATAATAATGAACAACCGATATAATCAACCAACCATACTCAACGGTTCAACGATATCTCGATCATATACGAAACCAAACCATTTCAACTCAAACAATTACGAACTCGAATCCATAATACAAGCCGAATTCGATAATCATATCAACAATCACATAACTTGGTTCTAGATATGAATATTCCATATTCATATCCAAAACACCAACACCTTACACATGTCCATCATTTATTGACATATAATCCAAGAGTTCCTCAAGAACATGAATTAATCCTATCCAATTAACATCACTTGTTCATAGCCATCAAGATAACATAGTCCAATGTGTTATCTAACCTCTAATATATTAAATTCCCCTCATAATCTGATCAATAGATACATATCATGATATTCTTCAACATACACTCCATATAACATCAAGAATCAAAAAATAAGGTGTAGAGTTGATCAACATACCTCAAGAACGCAATCAAACACCTCAAAAATCCACAATATCTTCATATATCAAGCTCCAAATCCACGCCCTCAAGTCCCCAATCCGTTTGGAAGATCCAAAATCGGCCTCGAAAGGTTGAAGGGTGAAGAAATGACGTGAACATATCCAAAAATGCCAAAGTGACGGGTCTCACATATTTATACAACTTCGACCATTACGTACGCTATGTAATCCACCTTACGTACGTAACCCTCTTTATGTACGTTAACTGACCTTGTTAGCGTACGTAACGTTATCCCTGTGGCTACTGCCTCAATTCGTATTACGTATTACGTACGTAATGTCCAAGATGTAGCGTACGTAATATAGCTGTTGACTTGCTATAGTACCATACTCGTTTACGTACGTAATGAGTGATCCTTAGAGTACGTAAAGCTCAATGTTCACTTGCCTGTACACATATGCGCCGAAAGTTGCCGACACTTCATACCCTGTCCAATTCTCTTCATAACGTACGTTATATACACAATGTAACGTATGTTACGGCCGTATTTTAGCGTACGTAAGCTCCTATGCTTAACGTGCGCTACACTTGTATTTTGACAAAGTTTTCTGGTCAGACATTGCATATCACCTGATGCTTTAATGTACGTAATGCATGATACTTAACGTACGTTACACTTACCCACTTAGCGTACATAGCTCATCAGCTTAGCATACATAATGGCTTCTGCACTTAGCCAATTCCAACTGTTCCTGTCCGTCTCGACATACTAAATACGCTTAGACATACTGATAATATTCTCCTACGGTATATCTGATACACAATATCCTCAAATGCAATTGTCGACCAAGTACGACGATCATACAAATACTCATACAATATATCCGACATCGAAAGATATACCAAGCATGTAATATCTTTGAATTTAAAATAACCTCGATAGATATGCTGGTACCACCATCACAGTTCTCAAAATAAGTCATTCATACCGTATCGGTCCCACACATTACAGTACAACCCAGATAAAATAATGTAAAAAGTCAGTAGCGAAATTCTAGGATATTACATACCTTCCCCTTAAATAAGTTTCGTCCTCGAAACTTAACATCCTGTCGTAATCGATATTTCGATCCCGAAATATCTTAAAATCATTCCACCATACTTAAATAACCATCATCAAAACCAATTAACTGAAAGGACATACTTACAGGTCCGTGAATCCGATGATCTTCCGTGATACTAGCATACGACTCCCACACGAAGCCTCAACACAATACTAACACACACCAGCACCGAAAATATAGCAATTTTGAAAATATCTCAAAAATTTTGGGACCTTCAAAGATCAGTTTGACTCAAAAGCCACAAATATTGTTTTCAAAGTCACGCTATTACCACACCGGTAGAGCCACATAACACACATGCCCGGGTTTTACGGAAACTCGGGCTCTGATACCATGTTCTGTAACACCCCCAAAACCAACCGAGGATATTACAGTGTCGTGGGCCCCGCGCCGGAACCGACAAGGCTAAAAATTGTTTCCACAATTGTTTCAAACGCGCCAAAGAGACAAAAACGGTATTATCTTACGAATAATTAAATATTTTCCAAAATATAGTTCTCATACCATCATAGAATTTTATTTGAAAATACAAGGTAAAAATACAGGTTTCAACAGTTTCGAAACGTACGTTAAGTCATTACTTACACGCACCAATAATATAGTTTGAGAAAGTTTTACAAAATACCCCAAGTTTGCAAGATACCAAAAGGGCCATTTCAAAAGTACGGCAAAATACGGAAAACCAGTTTAAAATACACATGCAGCGGACATAGACATAATAAAAATACATTTGCAGCGGAATCATAACAGTCAGGAAAATACTCGGTCTCAAATACATGCCATAGCCAGTATCACCGGAAAGCTCATCCCTTCACGACCGCTACTAGCCCGATCTCCAAGTACCTAAAAGATAAAGCCCACGACGGGGTCAGCCACAATACTCAACAATGATAGCGATCACATCAACATAAACAATTACATATCAATGTAATTACAAAGTAAGAATACTTCCAATGTAATCTTACCGTAATAACTTGACCAATGGTGGTAATTCATATCAATCAACCCTTACCGCAATCCATACTTCGCATTCGCAAGTCACGATGAATCCAAAAATAACCATCTGTACTGTATTCAAAACGATGCCAAGATTCCCAAAGCATAAGTATATATCCAATATGGAATAGTCTATCCATGTCCAATTCTGTCCACTGGGTCGCACAATCGAATTCCAATTCTGATAAATCGATAATACATGACACATTTATAGATCAACTGCCCGAAACAATGACAAGTACCGGATAACGATACAAAGTATGAATGCTCACACAATCAATAATAATAACAACCAGTGCATCAAATGAGAATGTCATCGACATGATAAACTCCACACAAGATGAACAAAGGACCAACCAAGAACGATAATACCATCGATATGGTAACTCCAACAAGATTAATAAAGGATCAACAACGACAGTGGATACCAACGATAAGGTCAACTCCAAACAAGATCAATAAGGATCAACAACGAATGAGAATACCATCGATACGGTAACTCCAACAAGATCAATAATGGATCAACAACGACCGAGAATACCAACGATAAGGCCAACTCCAAACAATATCAATAAAGGATCAACAACGAACGAGAATACTAATGATACGGTAACTCCAACAATATCAATAAGGGATCAACAACGAACGAGAATACCATCGATACGGTAACTCCAACAAGATCAATAAAGGATCAACAACAAACGAGAATACCATCGATACGGTAACCCCAACAAAATCAATAAAGGATCAAAAACGAAGGAGAATACCATCAATACGGTAACTCCAACAATATCAATAAAGGATCAACAACGACCGGGAATACCGACGATAAGGTAAACTCCAGACAAGATCAATAAAGGATCAATAACGAAAGAGATTACCAACGATATGGCGAACTCCAAACGAGATCAGTAAAGGATCAAAAGCGAACGAGAATAGCAACGACATGGTGAACTCCAAACGAGATCAGTAAAGGACCACAGGGATAAATATACAAGCGAATAAAATCGTCAGACACATACAAATCATATATATTGGGTCTCGAAGACAAACCCGACTGTCGAACATACCCGATCATACGTGGACCATGACCGACCAATCAATATGGGTCAAGATGGACTTCACAACACGCCCGATCCGGAAATGTGTCCGTGCACAAGCCACCAACGGGTATCGATTGAATACATGTGTGGTCTTGTACCTAATCAGTCTCACGAAGTAAGTCTCGTGTGCACAGCTCAATGTGAGGTTGAAACCAACACATGACAACACGTGCCTGCCCTGAAAATCCTACACATGACCGGTCAGTATGTATCTGACTCCAGATGTGTCACGATGCAACATGACAACGAAACTCGAAGAAACGCATATCCAATAAGGATCAGAAGACTCCACAAGTGAACAACGATAGCTCGATAATGAAAGATTAACACGACCACAAGGTCGTATTTCCTTCAGACAACAGTTCACAGAATGCTCAATAGTGCATATAATATTAACACATAAACTCCCAAGGTCGCATCCAAGGGTCACAGAAGCATCTACATAGGAATACTCCGGACATTAACACATAAACTCCCAAGGTCGCAACCAAGGGTCACGGAAGCATCTACACAGGAATACTACGGACATTAACACATAAACTCCCAAGGTCGCAACCAAGGGTCACGGAAGTATCTACATGAGAGTACTTTGGACAATGATACACATTTTGGGATTCGGTGCCTAAAACGAAGGCCCAGCGGAAGCGGTAAAACGAAAATTAATTCGATCCGAATCCCTACGAGGATCGATCAAGCTATGTATATACGAATATATAAACGAAAAGCAAGAGTCTTAAGAAACTAACCCTCGAAGTCCGTTGATTAAATGGCAACCTTCTCTTGAGCTATTCCCCAAGCTTTAGTTTGATCTCTACGAGTTCAATCCGCTCCAAGCCCTTGAACGATCCAACGCCGAAAGCACCGCGTCTCTACTTGCCACGCGCCGGAAAAACGACCGGAATAACAACACTTGATTAACCTCTAAGGTTACGACTAGAATCAAGTGATGAAGCTTTTATTACTACACTCTAAGTGTATAATATATCTCTCAATAATTTTCTCTCAATTTTCTCCAAGAAAAATGAAGAAGAAGTGAATGAAGAAGATGAAGAATGAGTGTTAAACTCAAAGTCTATCTCTCTCTCTCAATCCTCACGTTGGAAACTTGGAATCAATGAGTGAGAGATGTCTTCTTCTTCATTTATTCAACTCTTCACATGTTACATCTCATTATTATGAGAATCAAAGCCCCACCACCTCAATGATCAAAACATAAAGAATGGAACAAGGGTCCATATGAAAGTGGGTGGAAATGTGGGGGGCGGCCCATGTAGAAATCGGACAAGTTCGGTTCGTTTCGGACTCCCGCGAGTCCAAACAGATAAACTCGGATTCCGTTCCGATGTATTTGTGTCGTTTAATTAATCCAATTATTTAAACATATCAAATACAAAATAACATAATTAATTTCTCCAAGAAATAATTATATTCATGAATTAAATTAATCACCCAGTGAAATATTTAATTCATTAAGCCGTAAATCAATTTATCCGATAAATCGATTTAAACATCCAATGTCCCAAATTAGATATCCAATATCTAATATTCATAATGAGAGAATTAGCTTAATTCATTCCGTCGTCAATCCTAATGCGCGACTCGGTAGGTCCGTCTCAGTCAGCAATGGGAGGAACCAAAGAGTAGTAGCACCACCTAGCCACCCGGTGGCCTACACTGCACTTAATCGAGAACGAATGATTGGGATCATTCAAAACCATTCTCGTAGTGAATACCAAGATAATGTATAAACCCTTCTTTCAAATATCCCGATCAAGTTATAGGTCACGGCCACCAAACCCTATCTCGTACTTGACGCTATGCATGCGTTAATGCAAATCGAGATCATCGAGCTATCGTGTATCTAATACAACTAGCTCCAATGCTTTGGCCAAAGACTTATGATCTCATCTCGCCAATAACCGCATAGGACATATAACCCGCTCACTAACGGAGAAAGAATTCTATCTTGGTATTCGCAGAGACTCGCTACTTGCCCGTCAAGATGCACGCCGAGGTTGACCCCGCCTTCCGCCAGGTGGTCGAACTACTCTAATGAAAATCTTGACGTCACAAGCACATCCCTACTAAGTCCTCAAGTCTAAGGTTCACGAATACCTATCACAACCTTTCGATTCCGTCATTGATCGTCCCTGAGTGAAATCCATGTGACGAATCGAGGGTGAGTCGGTTCGAGTATACTAATCCAATTAGCATACCTATAACGTGTGCTCCCACTAACCATTAGTGTTCGATGCACTCTCCATGTCAAAGAACACGTCATACAAGTCTTCACATAAACTTAACGCCTACCAAGTTTCATCGACTTATGAACGATTAAGTATTTGAGCTATAACCTTTCCAAAGGCCGAATTCGTTATCCAATAAGGAGTGGAACGCTTTGCTCTCAAATACACGGACTAGTTTCTATATGTTTATTTACGAGTTAGGAATGCCTGTAACTACCAAGAAATAAAGAAATATTCATTTGCCTTATATAAATGGTTTACATAATTACAAGTACAATGCCCTCACTCAACAACCTCTCGAGTGGCATTCGAGGGCATACTCCTAACAATCTCCCACTTGCACTCAATGCCACACACTATGGTATCTAATACCCATGTTCTCCGGATGACGCTCCAAGCTAGTCCGAGAAAGTGGCTTGTCGGTGGATCGGCGACATTGTCGGCCGAGTCTACTCAGGCAAGACAATGTATCCCTTGCGAACAAATTCTCTTACGAGATGATACTTCCTCTCAATATGTTTGGTGTTGTGAAACCTCGGCTCCTTGGCTCGCGCTACCGTCGTTGTCGCAGATAAATGAACAGCAAATTTCAAGACATGGTATCATTTGAAGTTCTCCTAAACTTCTTAATCCGTAACCCTTCCTCGAAGCCTCCGAGGCCGCTTGATACTCACCGACAGTGGAATCGCTAGCCGCGCTTGCTTGGCACTACGCCAAGATATCGCTCCTCCATTAAGAGTAAATATGTAGCCGAGTGGACATCGAGTCGCCCTTCGCCCTGGAAGTCCGAATCGGTGAATCCCACCACATCCAAATCTCCACCGCCATACATAAGAACCATATCTCTGCTCTTCTCAAGTACTTGAGAACGTTCTTACAAAGCAGCCCAATGTTCCCTACCCGGGTTTGCTCGAAACCTACTCACCACGCTTACGGATGCGCGATGTCGTCTTGTACACAACATAGCATACATAAGGCTACCCACGGCCAAGCATATGGTATATTACTCATTTCCTTGCGTTGTTCCTCACTTTGAGGACACATCTTCAAGGTGAGTTTTATTCCATGTTGCATCGGTAGGAACCCTCTTTAGAATCATCCATCTTAAATCGCTTTAAGATCTTATCTATATAGAGGGCTTGGGAAAGGCCTATTGTTCTCTTCGCTCTATCCCTAGAGCCGAATACCAAGAATATAGGTTGCTTCTCCCAAGTCTTTCATGGAGAAATTACTCAAAGCCAAGCTTTCACGTAACCGAGCATTCCCACATCATTTCCTATTAGTAGAATGTCATCTACATATAGTACTAAGAATGCGATCTTGCTCCCACTAACCTTCTTGTATACACAAGGTTCCTCTTCATTTTGCACGAAGTCAAACTCTTTGACCGCCTCGTCAAAACGAAGGTTCCAACTACGCGACGCTTGCTTCATCCATAAATGGAACGTCAAGCTTGCACACTTTCTCGAATATCGACTGACACAAAGCCTTTAGCCGCTCCATATAGATTTCTCCGAGGAATCCATTAAGGAAAGCCGTCTTTACGTCCATTTGCCATATCTCATAATCGTGGTAGGCCTATAGCAAGCATCATGCGAATAGACTTGATCATGGCTACGCGAGAAGGTATTGTGGTAATCGATCCCTTCCTTTTGGGTATAACCCTTTGCCACAAGCCCCGGCCTTATAGGCGCTAACCTTGCCATCACCATCGCCTTTCTCTTGTAGATCCACTTATTCCCAATGGGCACTATGCCCTTGGGGCGGTCTACTAGAGTCCGCACTGATTTACATGCATCGAGTCTATCTCGCCTTCCATAGCTTCACGCCATTTCGCGGAGTCTACATCCACCATCGCTTGGTCATAGGTCGTCGGGTCGGTCTCTTGGCTATCACTTGGAACCTCATGGAGACCCAGGCTCCTCCAAGTGCACAAGCCCATACCTCTCGTAAATGAGACACCCTACTAGACCTACGAGGTGGTTGTACTTGTGTTTCGTAAAGTTCGGTTCCAGCTTCTTGCAGTGTCTCTCGAGGAGTTTCATTATATTCTTCTAAAGAAATACTTCTACTCGCTCCGCCTTCCCGAATGAATTCATCTTCCAGAAGTGTGCTTGTAAAGCAACAATGATCCTTCGATCTTCGGGCATGTAGAATAGATATCCCATCGTCCCGCACGGAATCCAATGAAACGTCCTTCGCAGCACCTAGCTTCCAACTTTTCCACCTTAGTCTTCTTGACATAAGCGGGACATCCCCAAATCCTAATATGATTAAGACTTGGTTTCCTTCCTTCCCACATCTCATGTGGAGTTTTAGGAACGGATTTAGAAGGACATCTGCTCAAGATATACGCGGCAATGAGTGCATACCCTCATTGTAAATCGGCAAGTCAAGATAGCCCGGCATGGAACGGACCATGTTCAACAGGTCCGGTTCCTTCTTTCGACACACCATTTAACCGAGGAGTACCTGTAGGTGTTAGTTGTGAAACTATTCCATGTTCCTTAAGGAACTCGTCAAACTCCGTACTCATATACTCGCCACCTCGGTCCGACCAAGTGCTTTGATATGATTACCGCTTGTTTCGACTAGGGCCTTGAATTCTGGAATTTCTCAAAGGCCTCGGATTTATGTTTCATTAAGTATACATAACCATACCTAGTATGATCATCTCGTAAACGTAATGAAATATTGATATCCGTCACGTCGCTTCCAAAGCACCACAAACGCCGCATGGATTAATCCCGATTTATCAATGCTCTTTCAAAAGTCCCCGTGAAGGGGACTTAGTCATTTTGCCTTTAAGGCAAGATTCACAAGTAGGAAATGGATCCGATCCCAATGGACCCATAAGTCCATCTTTTCCATCTTGTAAACCTTGGTCCGACCAACATGACCAAGTCTTAGATGCCATTTCAAAACTTGATTGGTTTCATCCCTACCACGTTTTCTAGTCATAGTATTCACAACTACTTTGTTGTTGAGATTTAGATGATACAATCCATTCAACAATGTAGCAAGCACTCCACTAGTTTATTTCTAAAATAAATTTTGCAGAACCATCACCAATGAAAATGAAAAGCCTTTTCGGTCCATGACCGAATGGATACAATGTTTTTGTGCCCCTTGGGCAAAACAAGTACATCTTCTAAAGTCAAAACAAAGCCGGATTCTAAACCTAAAAGAAGTGATCCTATGTCGGTTGCCTCGACACTATGCCCGCTACCGACCGTGATCATGACTTCTCCACTCCAAGCTTCCTACTTTGTTCCGCATCCCGATTCACGGTACAAATATGAGAACTAGCACCGTAATCCAAAGATCCGTGAAGTAGAAAATACAAAGAGGTAACAATTTGTTTCCAAAACTAAAAGTTCTCAGACCAAGTGCCATGAAGAATCGGACAGTCTCTAGCCCAAAGGCCCACTCACCGCACTTGAGACAAGCATCCTTCTTCTTCTTGTTCTTTGGAACCATCGGGCCTTGCCCTTACCCTTAAGGTCCTTAGCTTGTGGTCCAATCCGCTTCTTGGTCTTTTTCTTCTTATTCTTAGACTTCCGAAGTCCGTAAGAAATCACAAGTGCACTCCTTCATCCGCGGGTCTTCATCCGAGACCGAGCGGTCACCAGCTTGTTCATTAGCCCACTTAAGTTACATGCAATCTCATTGCGGTTGAAGTTCATAACAAATCGTGAGAAGGAATCGGGAGAGACTGTAGGATAAGGTCGGTTTGGAGAGAAGTATCCATTTTAAAATCAAGAGCCTCCAATCTCTCGATCATGGATATCATTTTGAGGACGTGTTCCCAACCTTCTCACCTTCCTTCATCCTTGCACCGAACAGCTTGCTTGGATATCTCATATCTAGCAGCTCAC
Source organism: Orobanche coerulescens (assembly GCA_033398695.1). Taxonomy (NCBI): domain Eukaryota; kingdom Viridiplantae; phylum Streptophyta; class Magnoliopsida; order Lamiales; family Orobanchaceae; genus Orobanche; species Orobanche coerulescens. Next base: position 189,403,040 of record CM065802.1, on the reverse strand, counting down.
GTGCTCACCATAAAGCTCGGTTAAGTGAGATAGAATCGCCTAGCGTGTCATTTTCTCATGAGCTCTCTGAAGCTCATTAGACATGGAAGCCATCATATAAGCACGGACTTTCACGTCATCCTTAACCCACTTTTCGTGGTTTTCAATCTCTTCCCGATTGGCTCGGTCCGCACAGAGGCGCCGAATGTCCGTCTCCAAGACATATCCCAAAGCCTCTATACCGAGGACAATCATCGATTTGCGGAGCCAATCCACAAAGTTAGGTCCCATTAAGGTGTTCTTTTCGAGTAGAATTGCGAGTGGATTCATTGTCATATTGAGATTTGTCTCGCATTAAGTATAACAGATTAATTAGTGACTCATTCAATTATGTTCGAGTATAGAATTTAAGGTCTTTTCTATTCTTGTTACCCGGCTCCCACTATTTTTATCGGAATAACACACTCCCATGTGATATCCTAAGTATCGTCGCTCTACTTCATAGTGGTGATCGAGTTCTTTATAAATCTTAATAGAGGGCAACCGAATGTGTTTCTAGTCTATTAATTTTCATAAAGTGGTGTCCAACACCAACCCATCTAATGGATGATTCGATCTTCTTTTTCCCCTTGTTCACTTCCCTCAACCTATACGGTTTCTATGGTTCGTGAACAAGTTAAGTTTATACCATCGACGCAAATCGCTTCACAATCAATCTTATCCGCAACCTATCGTGTTTCTAGGATAAAATTTGCTCCAACCGAAGGCATCCAATGCACTCGGTAATTTATCCGTCCTCTCCGAATGACTACCCCGATAACTCTAAGCATAGCACATCCGGTTTGATTTCAATTTCGAAACTCGATGGAGGGAAGGAAAACCTTGAAACCTTATAAACTTAATTATTTATAGTGGGAGAATTTTCGCGATTAACGTTACACTTTGCACATTAATCATATTAGCGCGTTTGTGGCATTCATACAATATGAAACAACCATTCACAACCTAGTTGCTACCAACATGTGGTTCATGGACCGTTCTAGAAAACAAAAACTTCATAATCTAATTACAAGTCTTCGTCTTGAATCTTCGTCTTCTCGAAATGGATCTTCCTCCGGTCTTCGTCATTACATATAAATTTTACATTGAAAATTGCATCCTAGATACAAACATTTCTAGTAAAATAAATAGGCTCAAAACGGCCTTTACAACCCAATCGAATAAAACGAACGATTCAAATCTAAGTCCACGAACCACATCCCCATTCAAAAGCATTCATCCAATAAATACTATATAAATGGAAAGCGTAGAGATACATTGATCCAATCAACAATTCGAACCGATCCAATCGATTCACACAATCGGTAATATGATAACGCTCAAAATAATCCTATCGACCATAAATATTCCAATTAATCAAATTTCCTTATAAAATGAAATACCATAAATCATTTTAATCATATTAAATCCAATTTAACATGCGAGATTAATTTTCAAGAATACATGAAAAAATCGAGCCGGGCGAATTGCCTGCCATGGCCGAAGTCATCGCCGGCAAAGATGCCGGCAGACATGCTCGCATGGCCGATCACGACGGCGCCTTCCGGCCGGCACGGCCCGTGTCTCCGACACGGCCGGGTCCGCCTGGCGGGGCTGGGATCGCCGACACGGCCCGTGTCACCGCACACGGCCGAGTCACCCGGCAAAGAATCCTCGCCTTTGTCCAAAAATCGTCCGACGACGATTCGAGCTCGATTTTCACCGGATATCCAATATCAATATTTTTCAACATTCATATCTTCAATATAAATTATATTTCCAAGAAATTAAGATTTATATTTAGACATAAACTTACGAAAAATATAACTACAACGAACGTAAAAATATATACCACGATTATGACTAAAATGATTCCAAATCATTCACCATCTAATCAAGCATTCCAAATGCCAATATCGTATATACTATCTCAAGACCTACGCTCCGATACCACTTTTGGGATTCGGTGCCTAAAACGAAGGCCCAATGGAAGCGGTAAAACGAAAATTAATTCGATCCGAATCCCTACGAGGATCGATCAAGCTATGTATATACGAATATATAAACGAAAAGCAAGAGTCTTAAGAAACTAACCCTCGAAGTCCGTTGATTAAATGGCAACCTTCTCTTGAGCTATTCCCAAGCTTTATTTTTATCTCTTCGAGTTCTATCCGCTCCATGCCCTTGAACGATCCAACGCCGAAAGCACCGCGTCTCTACTTGCCACGCCACTAAAAACGATCGAATAACAACACTTGATTAACCTCTAAGGTTACGACTAGAATCAAGTGATGAAGCTTTTATTACTACACTCTAAGTGTATAATATATCTCTCAATAATTTTCTCTCAATTTTCTCCAAGAAAATGAAGAAGAAGTGAATGAAGAAGATGAAGAATGAGTGTTAAACTCAAAGTCTATCTCTCTCTCTCAATCCTCACGTTGGAAACTTGGAATCAATGAGTGAGAGATGTCTTCTTCTTCATTTATTCAACTCTTCACATGTTACATCTCATTATTATGAGAATCAAAGCCCCACCACCTCAATGATCAAAACATAAAGAATGGAACAAGGGTCCATATGAAAGTGGGTGGAAATGTGGGGGGCGGCCCATGTAGAAATCGGACAAGTTCGGTTCGTTTCGGACTCGCGAGTCCAAACAGATAAACTCGGATTCCGCCCGATGTATTTGTGTCGTTTAATTAATCCAATTATTTAAACATATCAAATACAAAATAACATAATTAATTTCTCCAAGAAATAATTATATTCATGAATTAAATTAATCACCCAAAGGAAATATTTAATTCATTAAGCCGTAAATCAATTTATCCGATAAATCGATTTAAACATCCAATGTCCCAAATTAGATATCCAATATCTAATATTCATAATGAGAGAATTAGCTTAATTCATTCCGTCAATCCTAATGCGCGACTCGGAGGTCCGTCTCGATCAAGAATGGGAGGAACTAAAGAGTAGTAGCACCACCTAGCCACCGGTGGCCTACACTGCACTTAATCGAGAACGAATGATTGGGATCATTCAAAACCATTCTCAGTAGTGAATACCGATAATGTATAAACCCTTCTTTCAAATATCCCGATCAAGTTATAGGGTCACGGTCACCAAACCCTATCTCGTACTTGACGCTATGCATGCGTTAATGCAAATCGAGATCATCGGTAGCCGTGTATCTAATACAACTAGCTCCAATGCTTTGGCCAAAGACTTATGATCTCATCTCGCCAATAACCGCATAGGACATATAACCCGCTCACTAACGGGAGAAAGAATTCTATCTTGGTATTCGCAGGACTCGCTACTTGCCCGTCAAGATGCACGTCAAGGTTGACCCCGCCTTCCGGTTTACGGTGGTCGAACTACTCTAATGAAAATCTTGACGTCACAAGCACATCCCTACTAAGTCCTCAAGTCTAAGGTTCACGAATACCTATCACAACCTTTCGATTCCGTCATTGATCGTCCCGAGTGAAATCCATGTGACGAATCGAGGGTGAGTCGGTTCGAGTATACTAATCCAATTAGCATACCTATAACGTGTGCTCCCACTAACCATTAGTGTTCGATGTGCACTCTCCATGTCAAAGAACACGTCATACAAGTCTTCACATAAACTTAACGCCTACCAAGTTTCATCGACTTGCGAACGATTAAGTATTTGAGCTATAACATTTCCAAAGGCCGACTCCTTATCCAATAAGGAGTGGAACGTTTTGCTCTCAAATACACGGACTAGTTTCTATATGTTTATTTACGAGTTAGGAATGCCAGTAACTACCAGTAAATAAAGAAACATTCATTTGCCTTATATAAATGGTTTACATAATTACAAGTACAATGCCCTCACTCAACAACCTCTGAGTGGCATTCGAGGGCATACTCCTAACAACACACTCATTACATGAAACATCAACATACAATATATACAACAATGCAACAGGATAATTATTCTCATAATTGAGCAATACTAAATTACCTCAAAGCCGTAGGCACTAATTTTTCCACGAGCAACATCCCTGAATGAATACACAGTTATTCGAATAGTCCCGAAGGAGGTACCGTCCATTACTAATAACGAACCACCATCTATAGTTCAATGTCGGCACGATAACTATCCTCGATACCCAACACCCCACATTGTAGACCAAGGAAAATTCACATCTATGTTTTCACCAGACGACTTTAAATCATATACATTGCGATTTAGCCCAATCCCAAGCATAATACACATACCATCATCCCGACAATTCATTTTCATGAGATCATTGCTATATGAATCATAAATGAAATGAAATCAAACCATTTATTAAACATTATGAACTGAGCAAGCATAACTTGCCTCGATACCGATACGACGAAACTGTACCAATTCCACCGCCTTTATCTACGAGCTCCTCAGCCCCGACCAAGGCGATCCACGAATTCTCCAATCTCTCTCACAGCACAATGATTAAAATCAACGATCACTTATCATAACCTAAAACAATAATCAATTAACAATATGTTCGATAATAATCAACAACCGATATAATCAACCAATCATACTCAACGGTTCAACGACATCTCGATCATATACGAAACCAAACCATTTCAACTCAAACAATTACGAACTCAAATCTATAATACAAGCCGAATCCGATAATCATATCAACAATCACATAACTTGGTTCTAGATATGAATATTCCATATTCATATCCAAAACACCAACACCTTACTCATGTCCATAATTTATTGACATATAATCCAAGAGTTCCTCAAGAACATGAATTAATCCTATCCAATTAACATCACTTGTTCATAGCCATCAAGATAATATAGTCCAATGTGTTATCTAACCTCTAATCTATCAAATTCCCCTTATAATCCGATCAATACATACATATCGTGATCTTCTTCAACATACACTTCATATAACATCAAGAATCCGAAAATCAGGTGTAGAGTTGATCAACATACCTCAAGAACGCAATCAAACACCTCAAGAATCCACAATATCTTTATATCTCAAGCTCCAAATCCACGCCCTCAAGTCCCCAATCTGTTTGGAAGATCCAAAATCGGCCTCAGAGGGTTGAAGGGTGAAGAAATGACGTGAACATATCCAAAAATGTCAAAGTGACGGGTCTCACATATTTATACAACTTCAACCATTACGTACGCTACGTAATCCACCTTACATACGTAACCCTCTTTACGTACGTTAACTGACCTTGTTAGCGCACGTAACGTTATCCCTGTGGCTACTGCCTCAATTCGTATTATGTATTACGTATGTAATGTCCAAGATGTAGCGTACGTAATATAGCTGTTGACTTGCTACAGTACCAAACTCGTTTACGTATGTAATGAGCGGTCCTTAGAGTACATAAAGATCAATGTTGACTCGCCTGTCCACATATGCGCCGAAAGTTGCCAACACTTCATACCCTGTCCGATTCTCTTCATAACGTACATTATATATACAACGTAATGTGCGTTACGGCCGTATCTTAGCATACGTAAGCTCCTATGCTTAACGTGCACTATGCTTGTATTTTGACAAAGTCCTCTGGTCATACGATTGCATCTCACCTGATGCTTTAACGTACGTAATGCATGATACTTAACGTACGTTACACTTACCCACTTAGCGTACGTAAGCTCATCAGCTTAGCGTACGTAATGGCTTCTGCACTTAGCCTATTCCAACTGTTCCTATCCGTCTCGACATACTGAATACGCTTACACATACTGATAATATTCTTCTACAGTATATCTGATACACAATATCCTCAAATGTAATTGTCGACCAAGTACGACGATCATACAAATACTCATACAATATATCCGACATCGAAAGACATACCAAGCATGTAATATCCTTGAATTTAAAATAACCTCGATAGATATGCTGGTACAACCGTCACAGTTCTCAAAATAATTCATTCATACCGTATCAGTCCCACACTGTACAGTACAACCCAGATAAAATAATGCAAAAAGTCTGTAGCGAAATTCTAGGATATTACATACCTTCCCCCTTAAATAAGTTTCATCCTTGAAACTTAACATCCTGTCGTAATCGATATTTTAATCCCGAAATATCTTAAAATCATGCCACCATAATTAAATAACCATCATCAAAACCAATTAACTGAAAGGACATACTTACAGGTCCGTGAAGTCGATGATCTCCCGTGATATTAGCATACGAACCCCCAACACAATACTAACACACACCAGCACCGCAAATATAGCAATTTTGAAAATATCTCAAAAAGTTTGGGACCTCCAAAGATCAGTTTGACTCAAAAGCCACAAAAATTGTTTTCAAAAGTCACGCTATTACCACACCGGTAGAGCCACATAACACACATGCCCGGGTTTTACGGAAACTCGGGATCTGATACCATCTTCTGTAACACCCCCAAAACTAACCGGGGATATTACAGCGCCGTGGGCCCTGCGCCGGAACCCACAAGGCTAAAAATCGTTTCCACAATGGTTTCAAACACGCCAAAGAGACAAAAACGGTATTATTTTATGAATAATTAAATATTTTCCAAAAATATAGTTCTCAAATACCATCATAGAATTTTATTTGAAAATACAAGGTAAAAATACAGGTTTCAACAGTTTCAAAATGTCTGTTAAGTCATTACTTACACGCACCGATAATATAGTTTGAGAAAGTGTTACAAAATACCCCAAGTTTGCAGGATACCAAAAGGGCCATTTCAAAAGTATACGCGAGTTGGTAAAATACCGGAAAGCCAGTTTAAAATACACACGCAACGGACACAGACATAATAAAAATACATTTGCAGCGGAATCATAACAGTAAAAACAATACTCGGTCTCAAATACATGATAGCGACCTAAAAGTTAAAGTCCACGACGGGATCAGCCACAATACTCAACAATGATAGCGATCACATCAACATAAACAATTACATGTCAATGTAATTAAAAAGTAAGAATACTTCTAATGTAATCTTGCCGTAATAACCTTACCAATGGTGGTAGTTCATATCAATCAACCCTTACCTCAATCCACACTTCGCATTCTCAAGTGACGGTGAATTCAAAAATAACCATCTGCATTGTATTCAAAATGATGCCAAGATTTCCAAAACATAAGTATATATCCAATATGGAATAATCCATCCATGTCCAATTCTGTCCACTGGGTTGCACAATCGAATTCCAATTCTGATAAACCGGTAATATATGACACATATGTGGATCAACTGCCCGAAACAATGATAAGTCCCGAACAATGATACAAAGTATGAATGCTCACACAATCAATAATAATAACAACCAGTGCATCAAACGAGAATGTCATCGACATGATAAAGTCCACACAAGATCAACAAAGGACCAACCAAGAACGAGAATACCATCGATACGGTAACTCCAACAAGATCAATAAAGGATCAACAACGACCGAGAATACCAACGATAAGGTCAACTCCAAACAAGATCAATAAGGATCAACAACGAACGAGAATACCATCGATACGGTAACTCCAACAAGATCAATAAAGGATCAACAACGACCGAGAATACCAACGATAAGGTAAACTCTAGACCAGATCAATAAAGGATCAACAACGACCGAGAATACCAATGATACGGTAACTCCAACAAGATCAATAAAGGATCAACAACGAACGAGAATACCATCGACACGGTAACTCTAACATGATTAATAAAGGATCAACAACGAACGAGAATACCATCGATACAGTAACCCCAACAAGATCAATAAAGGATCAACAATGAACGAGAATACCATCGATATGGTTACTCCAACAAGATCAATAAAGGATCAACAACGACCGGGAATACCGACGATAAGGTAAACTCCAGACAAGATCAATAAAAGATCAATAACGAACGAGATTACCAACAATATGGCGAACTCCAAACGAGATCAGTAAATGATCAACAGCGAACAAGAATACCAACAACATGGTGAACTCCCAACGAAATCAGTAAAGGACCATATGGACATATATACGAGAGAATAAAATCGTCAGACACATACAAATCACATATATTGGGTCTTGAAGACAAACCCGACTGTCGAACATAACAACCAATCAATATGGCTCAAGATGGACGTCACGATACACCCAATCTGGAAATATGTCCGTGCACAAGCCACCAACGGGTATCGATCGAATACACGTGTGGTCTTGTACCTAATCAGTCTCACAAAGTACGTCTCGTGTGCACAACTCAATATGAGGTTGAAACCAACACATGACAACACGTTCCCGCCTGAAAATCCTACACATAACTGATCTGTATGTATCTGACTACAAATGTGTCATGATGCAATATGACAACGAAACTCGAAGAAACGCATATCCAATAAGGATCAGAAGACTCCCCAATTGAACAACGATAGCTCGATAATGAAAGATTGACACGACCACAAGGTCGTATTTTCGTCAGACAACAGTTAACAGAATGCTCAACAGTGCATATAATATTAACACATAAACTCCAAAGGTCGCAGCCAAGTGTCACGGAAGCATCTACACAGGAATACTCCGGACATTAACACATAAACTCCCAAGCTTGCAACCAAGGGTCACGGAAGCATCTACACAGGAATACTCCGGACATTAACACATAAACTCATAAGGTCGCAACCAAGGGTCACGAAAGTATCTACATGGGAAGACTCCGGACAATGATGCACACTCATTACATGAAATATCAACATACAACATATACAACAATGCAACAGGATAATTATTCTCATAATTTAGCAATACTAAATTACCTCTAAGCCGGAGGCACTAATCTTTCCACGAGCAACATCCCTGATCGAATACACAGATATTCGAATAGTCCCGAATGAGGCACCGTCCATTACTAATAACGAACACTATCTCTAGTTCAATGTCGGCATGATAACTATCCTCGATACCCAACACCCCACATTATAGACCAAGGAAAATTCACATCTATGTTTTCACCAGACGCCTTTAAATCATATACATTGGAATTTAGCCCAATCCCAAGCATAATACACATACCATCATCCCGATAATTCATATTCATGATATCATTGCTATATGAATCATAAATGAAATGAAATCAAACCATTTATTAAACATTATGACTGAGCAAGCATAAGTTGCCTCGATACCGATACGACGAAACTGGTACCAATTCCATCGCCTTCATCTAAGAGTTCCTCGGCCCCGACCAAGGCGATCCACGAATTCTCCAATCTCTCTCGCAGCATAATGATTAAAATCAACGATCACTTATCACAACCTAAGGAAATAATCAATTAACAATATGTTCGATAACAATCAACAACCGATATAATCAACCAATCAAACTCAACGATTCAACGATATCTAGATCATATACGAAACCAAACCATTTCAACTCAAACAATTATGAACTCAAATCCACAATACAAGTCGAATCCGATAATCATATAACAATCACATAATTTGGTTCTAGATATGAATATTCTATACTCATATCCAAAACACCAACACCTTACACATGTCCATCATTTATTGACATATAATCTAAGAGTTCCTCAAGAACATGAATTAATCATGCCCAATTAACATCACTTGTTCATAGTCATCAAGATAACATAGTCCAATGTGTTATATAACCTCTAATCTATCAAATTCCCCTCATAATCCGATCAATACATACATATCACGATCTTCTTCCACTTCATATAACATCAAGAATCCGAAAATCAGGTGTAGAGTTGATCAACATTCCTCGAGAACGCAATCAAACACCGCAAGAATCCACAATATCTTCATATCTCAATCTCCAAATCCACGCCCTCAAGTCCCCAATCCGTTTGGAAGATCCAAAATCGGCCTCAGAGGGTTGAAGGGTGAAGAAATGACGTGAACATATCCAAAAATGCCAAAGTGATGGGTCTCACATATTTATGCAACTTCGACCATTACGTACGCTACGTAATCCACCTTACGTACGTAACCCTCTTTACATACGTTAACTGACCTTGTTAGCGTACGTAACGTTATCCCAGTGGTTACTGCCTCAATTCGTATTATGTATTACGTACGTAATGTCCAAGATGTAGCGTGCGTAATATAGCTGTTGACTTGCTACTGTACCATACTCGTTTACGTAAGTAATGAGCGATCCTTAGAGTACGTAAAGCTCAATGTTGGCTTCGCCTGTCCACATATGCACTGAAAGTTGCCGACACTTCATACCATGTCCGATTCTCTTCATAACAGACGTTATATACACAACGTAACGTACATTATGGCCGTAACTTAGCATATGTAAGCTCCTATGCTTAACGTGCGCTATGCTTGTATTTTGACAAAGTCCTCTAGTAAGATGATTTCATCTCACCTGATGCTTTAACGTACGTAATGCATGATACTTAACATACGTTACACTTACCCACTTAGCATACGTAAGCTAATCAGCTTAGCGTACGTAATGGCTTCTGCACTTAGCCAATTCCAACTGTTCATGTCCGTCTCGACATACTGAATACACTTACACATACTGATAATATTCTCCTACAGTATATCTGATACACAATATCCTCAAATGCAATTGTCGACCAAGTACGATGATCATACAAAAACTCATACAATATATCCGACATCGAAAGACATACCAAGCATGTAATATCCTTGAATTTAAAATAACCTCGATAGATATGCTGACACAACCATCACAGTTCTTAAAATAATTCATTCATACCGTATCAGTCCCACACTGTAAAGTACAACCCAGATAAAATAATGCGAAAAGTCCGTAGCGAAATTCTAGGATATTACAATGACCATACATGAGTAGAAGATCTAACTCATAATATCCAACCATTAATGACCCTCCAACTCCAATATAGCCTGTCTTCGACTTAGAGATTGTAACACCCCCAAATCCTATTGGGTTATTACAGTGCCGTGGACCCCACACCAGGAGATCCACCAGGCTAACACGACCAAAAATACAACTAACTGACCAAAAGGGGAATCACAATCCCTACACTGACATCCAACATAATATTCCGATATGGAATTTCAATGACAACAGTGGACCTACATGGCCCAAATACAATACAACGACATCCACGAGCCTTGCTCGGATAATACAAAATGGCAATAACTGACAAAACTGGAGTACTCCAACTGCCTGACTGACATGAACACCAAAACATCTCGGACTAGTATCGCTTGAATGCCTCGTCGCCACCGTCATGCCCCTGTGTCTCAACTCTCTCCTCGCAAACACCTAAAACATGAAAATATGTTCCACCCCCACGGGGTCAGTCATCCAGATAATGATTATCAAATACATGTACAAAATGATATGCATCCAAAGGGCAGAATGAATAGTATAGTAATGGTAATACGAGATGCTCACAAACCAAAGTAAGAATCGAGCATTCGTGGAATACTATGCCCACGGCATCCGATCAATACCTGCTCAACAGGTTAGAACACAAGTGCCCAACGGCGAATCATCAATACAGAACACAACAATACATCACCCGAAGGTAACCCAAGCCAAACACTGAAATAGATACGAATCACAATGCCCGAAGGCTCCGACAGGAATACCGATACATCACAATGGCCTTAACAGCCGAACAGCCCGAAGCCGTTTATCATCATAATACCATAAATGTCACTCAACCGAAGCTGTCAATCACCACAATGGCCCGAAGCCAAAACAGCCCGAAGCTGTATCAATGAGGGCCGAAGCCACGGCATGAAGCCGTATCACAATGAGGGCCGAAGCCACGGCACGAAGCCGTATCACAATGAGGGCCGAAGCCACGGCACTAAGCCGTATCACAATGAGGGCCGAAGCCACGACACTAAGCCGTATCACAATGAGGGCTGAAGCCACGGCACTAAGCCGTATCACAATGAGGGCCGAAGCCACGGCACTAAGCCGTATCACAATGAGGTCATCAAATGACCGTGACCTGCTGAATTGCAGGTGCTGGGAAACCAACCGCGAAGGTTCAAGCCCCAGACTTACCCATAATGAGATCACCCAGTGACCGTGACCTACTGAACTGTAGGTGTTGGGAAACCAACCGCGAAGGTTCAAGCCCCAAACTTACCCATCGAGCACTAGCCGAGACTAGCCTCCAAAACACAATCAATCACACTAGTAACGATCCCAAGACTACCAAATTCACAAGAATAACAGCATGCTGCCTTGAGTCGGCCAACACGACAACAATAACTCACGGATGGGCTCCGTCCACGGCTGTCCCAAATCAAATACCTCGACTGCCTTGGAATGGCCAATCGATCACAACAACTCAACGGATGGAAACTATCCTTGACAGTCCCTATTCAATACATCGATTACCTTTAGAACGGTCAATCGATAACGATGACACAACGGATGGGAATTATCTTCGATAATCCCAATTAAATATGTCGATTGCCTTAGAACGGTCAACCGATAACCAATGATACAACGGATGGGAATTATCTTCGATAATCCCAAATAAATACATCGATTGCCTTAGAACGGTCAACCGATAACCAATGATACAACGGATGGGAATTATCTTCGATAATCCCAATTAAATACATCGATTACTTTAGAACGGTTAATCGATAACCAATGATACAATGGATGGGAATTATCTTTGATAATCCCAATTAAATACATCGATTAACTTAGAACGGTTAATCGATAACCAATGATACGGTAGAATAGATATCCCGGCGTTCTAAACCGACCTCCGAAACAGATATGATAACGAACGCCTTCAATCGGCCAATGCAACATCATAGTAATAGTTCCAATTCGATAATAACGATTCAACGATGCCTCAGAACGACATTAGCGTCAACAATAATAACCGATACATCGATACCGCGAACCGGCTACCGACAACAAGAATCTCAATGCCTTAAACCGGCCGTTAACGAATAACAATCACAACTGGTAAAATCACCGAAGGGTATTGTATCAAACAATCCCCAAATATCAATAAATCACGGAGAGACTATGTCTCGAAATGATACAACACATTCATACACATATATGATAACATTAATCTCATTGACCAGTACAAGTATAAAACTTGCCTCCAACCGAAGGCGAACAAGTCCTTCCACGATCAACGTCCTGGCACGAAACGACGAACGGCGCCTCCCGACGATCACAAACACTCGAACAACCTTGAATGAAAACGATTCATTCAAAAACACAAATCAATAGAAAACAACGACAAAGACAAAGCCCGATTCAAACACGAATCGATCACACCGCACGAACTGATATCATAGTTCTTCAACTATGGATTTTAACATCTTCTAACACCTCGATGATCGATTAACATGATCGTAACGTTCTTAACACTTGTGAAATCCATTCAACAAGATTCACTTAAGAACAATCATTAAAACAAACATCTCAAAGTGATAATATCACCTATATCATCAAATTGATCCTCCTACAATGATAATATTATCAATATTATCATTATCACCCCAAGAACATCATCAACTCAATAACCATGATGTTTGAAATAAAAATCCTTCATCATAACCTCATGAATTCGGATTAAACAACAAGATTCACTCAACCATTTCCGAATTATGATAATCATCTCCTAAATCATCATAAATCCTTACTAAAATGGTTAAAATCTTTCAAGAACACCACCACCAACAATAATCATCTCAAGGCTATGTTAATCATATAACAATCTTAACATAATCCTTCCTAGACATGATTAAAAACCTCCAAACAATCTAAAACATCAAGAACATGATCCAACTCAAGTAATACTATCATGTTCTTCATCAAAAGTTTATCAAAACCATGAAGAATCATGATATACTCCATGAATCAAACAATACCCGAAGAAAACAACAACAAAAGCTCGAAAATCACTTGAAGAACAAGAGATTGAGGAAACTTACCAAAGGAGGACAAGAAGAAGCCTCCAAACACCAAAGGAGCACCAACAAGCTTCCAACTTCAAGCTTCAATCCAAGCTAGGATGATCAAGATCGAGTTGGAAGAGGCTAAACATCAATAACAAGTCCAAACGGACGATTCTGGGGAGAGAAAATGTGTTTTGGTTCGTGAGGAAATGAAAGACGAAACCAAGATAAATAGACTGACCAATTTATTACGTACGTTATACACTAAGGTTAACGTACGTACGAGGCATTACGTACGCTATGCTAAGGCATTAACGTACGTAATGAAAAATCCAGAACTAACTGGACTAAAATACGAAGGCCTTAACGTACGTAAACAAGAACTTATTACGTACGTTAACAAGACCTGCATTACGTACGTAGAACTCACCTCTTAACGTATGTAAGGGTCCGTTGACTGCAATAGTGAGATCCGATCGGAAGATGCTCGGGACCCACCAGCCAAGCATTACGTACGTAACCTTACAGGCATAACATACGTAATGGCAACATGTTAGCGTACGTAACACTACACCCGTAGCGTACGCTAAGGCTATGAACTTAGCCAAAAATCCAAACTCTCCAACCAACATTCAAACGACGAAACTAACCCGACGACAAGTATAATATTTCGATCCCGAAATATTCCAATACAATATACATTGTATCAGTCCAAAACAACAACACTTGTACAATTCCAAATGAATACGTACAACTCAACAGTAACACGAAAAAAAAATTATCCCCGGATATTACATACTCCCCCCCTTAAAAAGAGTTTCGTCCCCGAAACTTAGGGTGCAAAAACACGGGGCACGAACTATCCATCAGGATAAGAAAACAACATCTCCAGGAATACTCCTCACTGCGAACCACATCGCCTGAATAATCGGGCCAACCCCACGGGTTCCCGCGTCTCCTCTGCCTCAACACGTCAAAAAAAATAAGGGATAAAATACTCAATCAAGTGCGAGATCAATCGAATCATAACTCCTCCGTCAGAGACCAGCCAGGAAGTCGCACCACCCGCAAGACTCGTAACACCGGCGTACACACCCCGTGGGTGCCTCCCATTGTACATGTCTACAATCATCGGTGTATACTCCCCCGTTCTCATCAGCATCGGACGCCAAAGCAATCACTGACTTACGACACAAAAGAAAATAACAACGCATAAATAGTCCTCAGGACCATATCAAATGCACACTCAAGTCCTCGCAACTTAACGTCTCGAATCACAATGAACGTTTACCCAGATCACCACAAAAATATTGGGTATAATACCGAAAGGAAAGAATAACGCATCAGACGACGTCAAATCTCAAGATTCTCAAAAGGTATCATAACAAGATAGATCAATAATAAGTGGTTCACAACCACAATACTACAATACAGACTGAGTCAAAACATCAGTCCGAAAAAAAAGGAAAATACAAATCAAGGCCACATCTCAAATGTATCCGAAATCAACACCCTCCGGGTCATCAAACTCATCGATCTCATCGACTCGAGGAAGACCCAAATCTGAGCTCGCCGCTCCTCCTCGAGTGTCCATAGCTCTGTCTCCCGAAGCCCGATATGACCCCTTGGATGGAGTACGGACTGAAGCAACAAAATCTCTCGAGGCCCATGAGCTTCCTTGAGATCTACTGGCACTAGAACTCCTGCAGTATTTCTGAAGGTGTCTCGGCTTCCCACACAGAAAACAAACAATAGCTGGCACAGTACAACGGGTGCTAACGTGCCCCGCTGAATCACAATTAAAGCAAACAACAGTCGAACTCGTCGCCGGAGAAGAAGATGATTTCCCAGCACGAAGACGACTAGAAGACGACCTCTTGGACGTCGGAGCCCGAGGTCCTTCTGAACAAACCGGCATCCTAGTCCTCTTACCGGAAGAAACTGAAGGGTTCTTCCGAGCAAGCTCCTTGATCAAAAGCTCTGCTCCAAGAGCCTTCTCGATGAATTCACCAAGTGAATTGCAATTATGGTTGAACAACTGCATCCTCAACTGCGGGTTCAGCCTCTTGATAAAATACTTGATCTTATCCGCCTCAGTACGGATAACAGATGAAGCAAATCAAGGAGTCCTCGAAACTTCTCCGCAATAACAATAACACCTCGCCCTGACGGATTCGGGTTCAAAACCTCTCGATACCTTGGCTTCACGAAGTGGATCCGGATAATATCTCTCTAACATGAGAGTCTCAAACTCGCTCCAAGCACAATCACGATCGGTGGGTTTCACAAAGCCACCAAGAATAAGCGCTTTACTCAAATAGTAAGCCGCCATCGCCACCTTACTCTCTTCCTACACTGGACCATGTCGAAGAGTTTATCAAAATGTTCAAGCCAATGAACAATATCAGCTGGTTCCGACGAACCCTCAAAAATAGGCGGCCTCTGACGAGAGATGTCGCCGATAATCTGACTCACTCTCCTGGACTGTCCATAAAACGGCACCTGGGATCCCTGCTGCGGTGGACCACGAACCACTGAGGTCTGTATGGTTTCCATTATCTGCGTCATCTGAGTCATCTGGGTCATCATGCCCCTCATAAGCAAGTAAGGGTCGATGTGATCACTCTCAGTCTGGTCGACTCCTCGAGTATGACGTTCCGAAGGGGAACCGGTCGCATAAGTCACATCTCCGGCTGAATTCTGATCCATATCGGCACCCGTACGCGTATAAACATGAGGTTCTGGGTTTCGGCCTGCTCTGCAGCCTTTACCCCCTCTTCTACGTCCTCGGATTCCTCTTTCCATACTGAAAGAATAACGTTCGATCATGAGCAAAGCTCAAATATGCCTCAACGGCCAATCCACAATACTAAGTCATTAGCCAAACATGAATATACATACTCAACAAATAAACAATCACTTTATATATGCTAATTATAGCCAATACTGGGCCGACACGCTCCAAAGCAATTAATCATGAATGGGTCGTAACACAATGTTACATACAGATTTCAACAAAACATGCATAATCAATGGCATATTGAATGTATGAACATACAAGAGAATCGAGTCCTTACACAGGTCATACGAAGCTTCGAGGTCTTGCGATACTAGTCTTCACCGACGACGACTCGATGAAAGAATGACTCATACAGTCGTTCAACTACCACGACTCACAAGGCCTGACTGTCCAGATTGTCATAACCTGACAGTCCACTACTACCGCGTCGGTAGAACCACATAACTCACATATGAGGGTATATCACAACCCAATTCTCTGATACCATCTTCTGTAACACCCCCAAATCCTATTCGGTTATTACAGTGCCGTGGACCCCAGACCAGGAGATCCACCAGGCTAACACGACCAAAAATACAACTAACTGACCAAAAGGGGAATCACAATCCCTACACTGACATCCAACATAATATTCCGATATGGAATTTCAATGACAACAGTGGACCTACATGGCCCAAATACAATACAACGACATTAACGAGCCTTGCTCGGATAATACAAAATGGCAATAACTGACAAAACTGGAGTACTCCAACTGCCTGACTGACATGAACACCAAAACATCTCGGACTAGTATCGCTTGAATGCCTCGTCGCCACCGTCATGCCCCTGTGTCTCAACTCTCTCCTCGCAAACACCTAAAACATGAAAACATGTTCCTCCCCCACGGGGTCAGTCATCCAGATAATGATTATCAAATACATGTACAACATGATATGCATCCAAAGGGCAGAATGAATAGTATAGTAATGGTAATACGAGATGCTCACAAACCAAAGTAAGAATCGAGCATTCGTGGAATACTATGCCCACGGCATCCGATCAATACCTGCTCAACAGGTTAGAACACAAGTGCCCAACGGCGAATCATCAATACAGAACACAACAATACATCACCTGAAGGTAACCCAAGCCAAACACTAAAATAGATACAAATCACAATGCCCGAAGGCTCCGACAGGAATACCGATACAGTACAATGGCCTTAACAACCGAACAGCCCGAAGCCGTTTATCATCATAATACCCTGAATGTCACTCAACCGAAGCTGTCAATCACCACAATGGCCCGAAGCCAAAACAGCCCGAAGCTGTATCAATGAGGGCCGAAGCCACGGCATGAAGCCGTATCACAATGAGGGCTGAAGCCACGGCACGAAGCCGTATCACAATGAGGGCCGAAGCCACGGCACTAAGCCGTATCACAATGAGGGCCGAAGCCACGACACTAAGCCGTATCACAATGAGGGCCGAAGCCACGGCACTAAGCCGTATCACAATGAGGGCCGAAGCCACGGCACTATGCCGTATCACAATGAGGTCATCCAATGACCGTGACCTGCTGAATTGCAGGTGCTGGGAAACCAACCGCGAAGGTTCAAGCCCCAGACTTACCCATAATGAGATCACCCAAAGGACCGTGACTCATCGAATCGTAGGTGTTGGGAAACCAACCGCGAAGGTTCAAGCCCCAAACTTACCCATCGAGCACTAGCCGAGACTAGCCTCCAAAACACAATCAATCACACTAGTAACGATCCCAAGACTACCAAATTCACAAGAATAACAGCATGCTGCCTTGAGTCGGCCAACACGACAACAATAACTCACGGATGGGCTCCGTCCACGGTGGTCCCAAATCAAATACCTCGACTGCCTTGGAATGGCCAATCGATCACAACAACTCAACGGATGGAAACTATCCTTGACAGTCCCAATTCAATACATCGATTACCTTTAGAACGGTCAATCGATAACGATGACACAACGGATGGGAATTATCTTCGATAATCCCAATTAAATATGTCGATTGCCTTAGAACGGTCAACCGATAACCAATGATACAACGGATGGGAATTATCTTCGATAATCCCAATTAAATACATCGATTACTTTAGAACGGTTAACCGATAACCAATGATACAACGGATGGGAATTATCTTCGATAATCCCAATTAAATACATCGATTAACTTAGAACGGTTCATCGATAACCAATGATACGGTAGAATAGATATCCCGGCGTTCTAAACCGACCTCCGAAACAGATATGATAACGAACGCCTTCAATCGGCCAATGCAACATCATAGTAATAGGTCCAATTCGATAATAACGATTCAACGATGCCTCAGAACGACATTAGCGTCAACAATAATAATCGATACATCGATACCGCGAACCGGCTACCGACAACAAGAATCTCAATGCCTTAAACCGGCCGTTAACGAATAACAATCACAACTGGTAAAATCACCGAAGGGTATTGTATCAAACAATCCCCAAATATCAATAAATCACGGAGAGACTATGTCTCGAAATGATACAACACATTCATACACATATATGATAACATTAATCTCATTGACCAGTACAAGTATAAAACTTGCCTCCAACCGAAGGCGAACAAGTCCTTCCACGATCAACGTCCTGGCACGAAACGACGAACGGCGCCTCCCGACGATCACAAACACTCGAAAAACCTTGAATGAAAACGATTCATTCAAAAACACAAATCAATAGAAAACAACGACAAAGACAAAGCCCGATTCAAACACGAATCGATCACACCGCACGAACTGATATCATAGTTCTTCAACTATGGATTCTAACATATTCTAACACCTCGATGATCGATTAACATGATCGTAACGTTCTTAACACTTGTGAAATCCATTCAACAAGATTCACTTAAGAACAATGATCAAAACAAACATCTCAAAGTGATAATATCACCAATATCATCAAATTGATCCTCCTACAATGATAATATTATCAATATTATCATTATCACCCCAAGAACATCATCAACTCAATAACCATGATGTTTGAAATAAAAATCCTTCATCATAACCTCATGAATTCGGATTAGACAACAAGATTCACTCAACCATTTCCGAATTATGATAATCATCTCCTAAATCATCATAAATCCTTACTAAAATGGTTAAAATCTTTCAAGAACACCACCACCAACAATAATCATCTCAAGGCTATGTTAATCATATAACAATCTTAACATAATCCTTCCTAGACATGATTAAAAACCTCCAAACAATCTAAAACATCAAGAACATGATCCAACTCAAGTAATACTATCATGTTCTTCATCAAAAGTTTATCAAAACCATGAAGAATCATGATATACTCCATGAATCAAACAATACCCGAAGAAAACAACAACAAAAGCTCGAAAATCACTTCAAGAACAAGAGATTGAGGAAACTTACCAAAGGAGGACAAGAAGAAGCCTCCAAACACCAAAGGAGCACCAACAAGCTTCCAACTTCAAGCTTCAATCCAAGCTAGGATGATCAAGATCGAGTTGGAAGAGGCTAAACATCAATAACAAGTCCAAACGGACGATTCTGGGGAGAGAAAATGTGTTTTGGTTCGTGAGGAAATGAAAGACGAAACCAAGATAAATAGACTGACCAATTCATTACGTACGTTATACACTAAGGTTAACGTACGTAAGAGGCATTACGTACGCTATGCTAAGGCATTAACGTACGTAATGAAAAATCCAGAACTAACTGGACTAAAATACGAAGGCCTTAACGTACGTAAACAAGAACTTATTACGTACGTTAACAAGACCTGCATTACGTACGTAGAACTCACCTCTTAACGTACGTAAGGGTCCGTTGACTGCAATAGTGAGATCCGATCGGAAGATGCTCGGGACCCACCGGCCGAAAGTTAACCACGAGGAAGGTTCCTGCCACCTACCAAGCATTACGTACGTAACCTTACAGGCATAACGTACGTAATGGCAACACGTTAGCGTACGTAACACTACACCTGTAGCGTACGCTAAGGCTATGAACTTAGCCAAAAATCCAAACTCTCCAACCAACATTCAAACGACGAAACTAACCCGATGACAAGTATAATATTTCGATCCCGAAATATTCCAATACAATATACATTGTATCAGTCCAAAACAACAACACTTGTACAATTCCAAATGAATACGTACAATTCAACAGTAACACGAAAAAAAAATTATCCCCGGATATTACAGAGATCAACCCCACAGCTGTAAGAACAAAGGTAGTTGAAGCTGATGCTGTACAAGATGAAGCTGAAACTGCAACACCACAAGATACAGTATGGGACGCTGAACTAGAACCCAACAGAAGATGGTTGAGAGACCAGCCACAGGACTTAATCATAGGAGACATTGATGCCGAAGTATCCACCCATAGGAGAATACGGAGTACACAAGGAACTGTATTATGTGCGCAAGAAGAAACTGAATCTGAGAAATCTCCATTTCCTGTATGGAAATCTCAAGCTGAACTGAATAGACTTGCCATGTGCACAATTGCTGTATTCTTAGCTCAATCCGAACCTGTTTCTACCAAACAAGCTCTAAACAATTCTCATTGGATCACTTTTATGGAAGAAGAGCTCAATGGTTTCGAAAGAAACAACGTATGGTATCTAGTACCCAGACTTGAGCATCGAGCCGTGATTGGAACTAAATGGATATTTAGAAACAAGAAGGATGAGAATGGACTTGTTATTAGAAACAAATCTCGCCTAGTCGCACAAGGCTACAGACAGAACGAAGGCATAGACTACGAAACATTTTCCCCTGTAGCCAGACTAGAATCCATTAGGATTTTTCTAGCCTTTGCCGCCCATAAGAGCTTCATTGTATATCAAATGTACGTAAAGAGCACATTCCTGAATGGAGACCTCGCCGAATCTATGTTGAACAACCACCAAGGTTTGTCAACACATAAGGCAGAGACCTAGTATACAGGCTACAGAAAGCACTGTATGGACTCAAGCAAGCACCTAGAGAGTGGTATGAAACCCTGTCCCTGTACCTAACCAATAATGTATTCGAGAAAGGTTTTTTGGACAAGACTCTATTTAAGATACACGAAGGAGACGACATGTTGATGGTTCAAATATACGTAGATGATATTATATTTGTTCCACTAACCTTTCTTTGTGTCAAAGATTCTCTCATCTCATGCAAAGTAAACTTGAAATGAGTATGATAGGGGAACTTAGTTATTTCCTATGATTGCAGGTAAAGCAGTTGCCTACAGGAATCTTTATCAACCAAGAGAAATACAGCAAGGAGCTACTCAACAAGTTTGGAATGAATAACTCCAAATCTTCGTCAATCCCCATGAGCACTTCCGTGCAAATTAGTGTTGATGAAGCTGGAAAGTCGATTTATCAATCACTCTACAGGAAGCTAATAGTTGCTGTTCGTAACAGCTAGCAGACCTGATATCCAGTTTGCTATAGGAGTGTGTGCTCGGTATCAAGTAGTACCTAAAGAATCACACTTCACAACAGCTAAACGAATCCTTAAGTATGTTAAAGGAACAGTCGATGCAGGACTATGGTATCCTAAGGAAGGCGAATTCGATTTGGTTGGCTACAACGACTCGGATATCGGAGGTTGCAAGCTAGATAGAAAGAGTACAAGTGGTACTTGTCACTTTCTTAGACCTAGACTCGTGTCCTAGTTCAGTAAGAAACAATTGTCAAACTCGCTTTCCACAATTGATGTGGAATACTATGCTGCTGGTAGTTGCTGTATGCAGATTCTTTGGATGCAACAACAGATTTCAGACTATGGAATCATTGCCAAGGAAACACCGATCATGTGCGATAACACGAGTGCAATTGAAATAACGCACAATCCTGTATTGCACTCGTGAACTAAGCATATTGATATGAAGCGTCATTTCATTTGGAATCATGTTGAGAATAAAGATGTTCGGATCGAGAAGATTCATAGAGACATTCAGTTAGCCGACATCTTTACCAAACCTCTCAGCACCACCAAATTCTATATGCTTCGACAAGAATTGGGAATGCTACAACCCGACTCCCTGTAAGTTTTCATGCTTTTACTCATCAATTGTGGGGGAATACTGTAAGACCCAAGAATACAGTATCCACCGTTAATTAACTGTACACTCAGACAGTCAGACAACACTATAGGACTAAGAAGACATTAAATCTTCCTACAACTGACATGTGCATTAATTAAGGGAAAATACAGTATGACCCATGAATACAGTATTAATCCAAACAATGCTGTAAGAATTGATTCCCGTATGTACCTTTTAAGGGGGGACGCTGTATTTTTCACGAATACAGTACATATACTCTAAGACGTCAATTAATATTTTATTATTACTCTATTCGTATTATAAAAACATTTTAGTCCACGTTCCCTGTTTCAAAATTCAAACGTATTAACATTTAATGCTTAAGATGACATCTGGACTTTATTATCTCAAACGTCATGATTTAATTAATTTAAACCGCCATTTCGTGCAATGAGGGAAGACGAACTGTCGGAAGTGGGACCGGTTATCATTTCAAAAATGGATGGATAAGATATACCAGTTAAATCTCAGTTCATCCTGTTCGTTCTTTTAAAACGATGGTTCCCTTCACTTAAATCTGACCGTTCACTGTTTTGAAACCCTAATCTTCCCTGCACACTATAAAAGGATTGTTTCTTGCTCCCCTTAACTCTTTACTCTTTCTGCATGTTAAACGAGTCCTTGATCAAATAGCCTACGTCTCATAACTGCATTCTATTACTTTCTTTGCTATTTCACTTGCTCTTTTTCTTCAGTAATCAAATGGCATCTTCCCAGACATCATCTCAATCCCTCAAGAAGAGAGACTCCATCATTGACGGGCGAATCTTCGCCAGATCCATCGTGCTTGAAGGTGTTTGTGTTGAAATCAATGATGTTGAAGCCATGGAACTCATCATTTCCAGAATCCGACAACAAGGCCTCTACCGCTTTGGAAGTCACCACCATGAGCTCTATGATGAGCGTATCATCGAAGAATTCTATCTCTACGCTTCTGTTCATTTCTTCTCTCTGAAAAGAGGAGGAGATGTTTCCGTTATATCTGCTACTGTCCGCGGAGTCCAGATCTACGTTGAATGGGAACTTCTGCAGAACATTTACAGGCTGCCATCTGACGGTTTCACCATGGAAGAACTTGAGACCTTTGGGTCCCAAGAAATCCTCATTGCCTATTGGGGATTGTTCACTTTGATGCTTCGGACAAGAACGTACATGCATCTTGCCACAAAAAGAGATTATGCTTACCCTTTGTTTACTTGCACGATTTTTGTTGTCTCGTTGTTGAAAATAGGACCGGCACATTCGAGATGTGCACAAATTTGCATTTCAGAATGATGGTCGCCATCATGTCTGGTGAAAAATCCAACTGGTGCCAGATAATCCTGAAGAGGCTACAGGAAGAGGCTTCTAAGCCTGCCACCCAGAAGAAGTCCTTAAGGCCTCATTCTCAAAAATATCCTCACCAAGTGTGATGTGCCGCATGCTAAAGAAGCCAAGAAGATTGGCCATGGCAAGTACATAGGCGGAAGCAAGCCCTCCACATACAACAGAGACGGACTCATTTCGTCGAGACCCTTTGCGAGATATCTGCCCCTCTCTGACGACCCAAGGGATATCACTCTACTGTCCGGGAGTGAGGAGATATCAAAGAAGAAAAGAAATAGAACATCTCACAGCAAATCTCCACTTTCTGTCGAGAAGCCGAAGAAGAAGCTAATGAGAGCTTCAAAACCCAAGGCTGCAGAGATTACAACAATCTCTGTGGATGCCCCATCATCGGCCTAACCCGCTGTACAACACCCATAGGGCGCAACCCCTGCGGAAGAAGTAATTATTGCACATTTTGCAGATCCCGAGCCTTTGGCGGTTATGACGGATGATCAATTACTTGCCAAGTTAGAAGAAACTGGCGAATCGGATGCTCATTCAGATCCGAGAGCTGCCTCTCCTGTAAGGGAACCCACACTCGTATAGGATCCCTCTCCCATTAGGGTACCAACCCCTGTTTGGGATCCCTCTCCAACATAGGCTCCCACACTTGTCGCGGATCCCATTCCTATAGTAGATCCACATACTGTTAGGAGCCCCTCTCCCACTACTATCATCAGTGAAACCCTTCTTCAAGTGCATATTGAGCAAGCATTTGAACGATTTGTACAATGGAAGTCGTACAGGGTTGCACCTTACGACATCCTGTACAACTGGAAGGAGAGGAGAGAGGAAGAAGCCTTTGCTATGGAAGTCTCGGCCACTCTAGACATCCAAATCTTGATTCAATGGGACAACCACTATTTTCGGGAGCTGATCTCAAATTACTATCAGGCAAAAGCACAGACCCGATTGAAGGGGAAATCCAAGTCCAAAGACACAATTCCCTACAGCCCCGAATCTGATCTCGACTCATGCGACGATGACTACGCCTTTCAGACAGGTCTGAGAATGAGTCGCGAGGAAGTTGACGAACAGGAACAATCCAGAAGGCAAGACCAACAGGGTCAGGGGACCTCGGACATATGTAACACCCCCGATATATTCAGGAATATTACAGCGCCATAAATCCTTTTCATAAGAATTTACAAGGCTGAAGAAATGAAAAGACAACAACAAGGACCAACATATGAAAGTAACCGGAATAAATACAACCGTTCTGGACAAAACATACCGAAAACACAATTATCCAAAGGAAAAATATTAATACATCACCAAAATCCAATCATCAGAAACGACGTCGTACTCGAGTACTAATAAAAAATAACACAATAACAGACAATGAAACACGGACGGAACATCACTCTGCACCCTCATTGTCATGCAGCTCTAATGGTTGTTTTCCTGCTCTCCTAGATCCTTAACATACACAAATGTTCACCCCCGAAGGGGTTAGCACAACGATGCTAGTACAAGTACGATAATCATACAACAATAATTTAATCAAAAATAATCATGACAAGTTTCTCCAATGAGAAATAATATCAACACATATCACATCATAACAGTCTCAACATACTCATGGTATTCCAACGATCCAGCGCACACAGCTATAGATTCCCATGATGATCCTGTCGGACCAAAGCATGGTGGAACTACCTGTCCAACGATCCAGTGCACACAGCTATAGATTTCCCATGATGATTCCCGTCGGATCAACGCATGGTAGACAATTAATCACAACACATGTACACAGTACAATCATAATATAACCGACATAATTCGGACAATTCTAATTAAGGTACTTGCCTCGATTCAATGACAAGAATGATACTTCCACGAAAAACCGAACACTCGAAGGTCACCCCTTCGATCAATCATGTAACAAGCTCGAACCTTAAACAAAAGAAATAATATGGAATTCATCTCCCGTCGCACGAATGTTAACAATCTAATTTATAATCGGAAGTTCATAAATTGTAATCTGTCTGGCTTGCTTAACGCACGGTACGTATCCTATGTAGCGTACGTTAAGGATATTTGTTAGCGCACGTAATAATACGAAGTCTAGCGTACGCTAACCATGCACTGTCAGTACCTCACTGATGAGTCGATTGACTCGTCTGATGATATAACGCACGTTACGTTCCAAGCGTAGCTTACGTTAACTTATGCCCGATAGCGCAAGTTAACTATAAAGCTTAGCGCACGCTAAACATGTATGACAATTCTTCCCTGGGCAGTCGACTGTTCTAACTGTGATGAAACTTACGAAATCCTTAGTGTTTAATATACGTTATCTCCATGCATATTACGTTCATCTTATTACAAATGATCTCACGGATTCAAACATCTTCAAGACATAAGGATACGTATAATCATCACAACACCATATTCCATCTTGATTACAATTCTCATGTGAAGTTTGGTGTTCTTAAGGTCGATGCACTAGATTCCAATATCATCATTACATTCCGATTTAATCATGAAGATGAACTAACAACTCTAACTTATAAGAAAGGATGCAAATCGTCTATGATTCTTTCCTAAGTCCATTTAACAAAAGTGATAACAACTTTATGTCTACGATCAATATGGTAACGTCATAAATACGAATAATCAATCTCAGAATATTTCTCTCATCATTTCGACATGGTAAGATGCTAATCATGATGTTTCTAACGATGATATCTTAAGTATAAACATTCCAACTTATAACATGATGTTGTTTGGATAATTCATCAATGGAACTCAAGATCTTGATAGCATAATCCTCATATCCTTATTAACATGAATCCAAGGTAGGAGATAGTATTGATATACCTTAAAATGAAGAAAACACTGAAACAATAGGTAGACTTCAGCCCCGGTTGGTTGTGTGTCACTCCAAAGTGAGTTTCTTCTTCAATGATCAAGTGTAAGTACTCTCCAATCTTCAATGATCATGTAAGTAGGGTTTATATGTGTTTAAGAAGTATGGAAGGCTCTCTGGACTTCCAAGGAACGAAGAACAAGTGAAAGAAATGTAAACCAAATGAAATGAGGGTGTTGTCCCTTATATAATATTTCTGCACGTTAGATGATTAGCACACGCTATCTTACTGTCCTTAGCGCACGCTAATTAGCGTTGACTCCAAAACTGTCCAGGTTCACCCGCGGGATTCTTATCCGGGCCCATGTTTGATCGGCGCATGTGCTAGCCGCTTAGTTCAATAATTGACTGCCTAACGCACGCAATTACTCATTCGTAGCATGCTCTAGTTTTAGCCGATAACGTACGTTAAGCTACATTCTTAGCGTACGTTATCACGTGTTTGCATGAGAAATTTTACATGTCACTATACTCATGTACAAGGATACAAATATAGGAAATATCGTACTCCAATTATCGAGATCACAATTCCGAATAATACAGGGTTCAACAACAGATGAAATACACAATAATAAATCCGGATATTACATACTCTCCTACTAAAAAGGAGTTTCGTCCCGAAACTCAAGACGAAAATAACTCTGGATATCTGGACTTCATGCTATCTTCCGTTTCCCAAGTGGCTTCTTCCACTCTGTGGCGTGACCACTGAACTTTGACCAAAGCGATTGGTTTGTTCCTCAACTGCTTAACTCGACTCTCGAGTATCCTGACCGGTCTCTCTTCAAACGTTCCATCCTGAGCGATTTCGATCTCTCCGAAATCAATGACATGACTAGAATCCGGTATATATCTCCGTAACTGGGATACGTGGAACACGTTATGAACATGGCTCAATGATGGCGGTAATGCCAATCTGTAGGCCAACTCTCCAACTCTTTCAAGAATTTCGAACGGTCCGATATATCTCGGACTCAACTTCCCCTTTCTTCCGAAATGAAAGATTCCCCGAGTAGGAGAAACTTTTAAAAGTACGTGATCTCCAATACTGAACTCTAATGGACGAC
The DNA here is from genome assembly GCA_033398695.1 of Orobanche coerulescens. NCBI lineage: Eukaryota > Viridiplantae > Streptophyta > Magnoliopsida > Lamiales > Orobanchaceae > Orobanche > Orobanche coerulescens. Next base: position 189,374,853 of record CM065802.1, on the reverse strand, counting down.
GACATACATCTGCATAAGATTTCTGTCGACTCTGGGCGGTCAACAGCCTTCCGCGAATCAAAGCTATCTTCTCTCGAGTTTGCACGATCAGCTGTGGTTCTATTCCGATCAAATCTGATGAATCGTCCCAACATAGGGGCGATCTGCATCTTCTCCCGTATAATGCCTCAAATGGTGCCATCTTAATAGAAGCATACCAACTATTGTTGTAGGTAAATTCAATCAACGGTAGATGAACTTCCCAATCAGTTGACCAATCTAAGGCACAGGCCCTTAGCATTGTTAGGAATACTTGTTAGATTTTGATGATGTCATTAATATAAATTCAAATGTTTATTACTTGGCAAAAATGTAAGGAAGAACCAAATGAGTATCTTCCATAGGCCAAATAATGTTAAGTGTAAAACTTGGCAAAATGTAAAGAAGAACCAAATGAGTATCTTCTATAGGCCAAAAATAAGTTAGGCTAAAATCGATTAAGTACTAAAGATCAGCTGAGTTCATCAGAGAGGTACAGCAGAGTCAAGTCAGAGCAGTTCTGGTCAACAAAAATCATCATGGATGTTTGACGAGATTGTAGTCAAGATACCTCAGACAAGTCATCTGATCAGACAAGTCCTAAACAGTGAACATCAGAGAGGTCCAGACTGCAGAGAAGTTAACTGCACATCAGCCTAGTCGAGATCAGCCAAGTACTCCAAGTCCATGTCAGCATGCGTTGAAAAGTCCAAAATTACGGAAAGTCACATGCAACGTGAAGAGACAAATTAAAGAGATTCCCGCAAAAGATATGAATTAAATAATTCATCCAGACCCACCTTGAAGACTTTAATCGTATTATATTCAAAAGATTCGGCGCATCACATGCAGAGTCTTCACAACGGTCGGAAGATAGATTAAAATATGGGAATCCATCCTTGCAACGTTCAGAAAAGAATAAACAAAGAAGTCTCCCTCCAACGGACTGATTTGTTATAGATTTGCAACGGCTATGAAGAAATGCTCATGGATCAACACCTATATATATCCAAAGATTTGAAGTTGAGCAATTACCGGTGCGAACATACTTTCAAGCGATCAAAGCATTCAAGCACTCTAAAAGCGAAATACAGCATCGTGAAAAGAGCGGTTCTAAAAAGTTCATACTTGAAGAAGCTCTTAGTTGGAGAAGACAAAAACTCGTGTCTTAAATCCTGAGTTCGGGGTACTTCACTAGTTGAAGTTCGAGATTGTAAAGGCATCCAAGGATCGAGGATCAAGAGGTGTAAGGCAGTCAAGTGTGTTATAACGGCACGGATTTCCACTGGTTGGAAGCTGTTGTAGTATGGTTGAATCACTGTAATATTTATCACTGGTTGAAAATTATAGTGAATTCATCTCCAACTGGTTTGGAGAAAAGTGGATTAGTAGAGGATTACCCCACCACTGAGACCACTATAATTGCCTGCGTACTTTACTGTTTTATAGCATCATACTTTAACTGCTGCATTCATTACTATGTGTTTCATTAGTTGTTCTGTATTCGTCATCAGCTGACTTTCGCACGTATTAAGAACAAACGACTCCAAGTCATTTGTTTATCTATCAGCTGAAGAAACTTACTCTTTGATAAAAAGAGTTTAAGAGTTTCAATAAGTCTATTCACCCCCCCCCCCCCTCTAGACTTATTCCTGGACGACTTGTGACCTATAAGTGGTATCGGAGAGGTTGGTTCATTTATTTCACGAACCAGATCTATATCAGAGATATATCTTTACTCTCATTTTATAATGGAACACATGCATTCTAGACTACCTGTGTTTTCAGTTGACGAGTATGATCTTTGGAAGATAAGGATGCAGGCACAATTATCTTCAATCCATGATGACATGTGGTGCATCATAGAGGACGGTCCATTCATCTTCGAGAAGGACAACACTGCAGAGGAGATCGCAGCAGGGAATCCAGAGAAGATCCCAAAGAAGAGGACAGAGCTGACTCCCGAATAAAGAAAGCTGGCCAATCTTGATAACCGGGCCAGAGATGTGCTATATCAAACTCTTGACAAATCCACCATGGTCAAGATCAAGAATTGCAAGAATGCAAAAGAAATCTGGGACACATTAGCCCCAATGTGTGAAGGAACGGAGCTGATCAAGGAAAACAAGTTGTCAATTGCTATTCAAAAATTTGACAACTTCAAAATGAAGAATGGCGAATCCATAGACCAAGTGGACACAAGGTTCACTGAGATTATCAATGAAATCAACTCCCTCGGCAAATCTTATGGCAATAGGGAGATGGCGTTGAAGGTTCTAAGATCTCTCAATCCTGAATGGAGTATGAAGGCAGTAGCCATGAGAGAATCCAAGGATCTCAATAAGATAAAGATCCAAGAGCTGTTCTCTGATCTGAAGGCTTATGAGTTCGAGCTTCCAAGTTCATCCTCAACTGAGCCTGCAGAGAAGGGAATAGCCTTTGCAGCCGAGTCCCCCGCCAAGAGCCTATCTGATGTAAAGCCTCCAAATCCATTAGATTTTGAGGAATAAATGGCGTTCATAATGCAAAGGTTCAGCAACTTCTGGAAAAACTACTCCAAATACAAGAAAAATTATAAGGAGAATCCCAGAAGGAACTAGAAAGCCGGAAGCTAGAAGGTGGAGTGCTACAATTGTCACAAGACAGGACACATCCAAATCGACTGTCCTGATCTCAAGAAGGACGAGAGCAAGAAGGAGGTGGGCAGAAAAGAAGACAGAAGGAAGGCCCTCATCGGAGAAGATCAGGAGCATGTGGAATCAAGCAGCGGATTCTTTTCTGATGATGATGAAGAGAATGACTGCCTGATGGCCAACTTAGTTGATGAAGAGGTAACATCAAAACCCTCTGGTTCAAATAATAGTTCAGTCATGTCACAAGATATGGATCTACATGAATCTGTAAATCAGCTATTTAAAGATTTTGAGACACTTAAATCTGCACACCTAGCTGTATCAGCCGAGAAGACTCAGATGCAAGATGAGAATAGGCAGCTGAAAAATGATTTTGAAAAACTCAGCCTAGAACTGAATAAGGTTGAGATAACTGCAGCTGACTTGAAAAACTAGGCTGATGTTAATACAGTTGAGATAAATCGACTAACTATTTTACTTAAAGAAAAATCAGTTGCACTTGCTCATGTCAAAGCCGAATTTACTAAGCTGACTCAGGCAAATAAGACTCAGGCGCAGGAAATAACCTCCCTGAAGGCGTCTTCAACTCTGGAAGAATTGTGTACCAATAAAAGGCCACTATATTCCAGATCAGCCCTTGGATATGATCCTCACACTCCCTCTAATTCAAAAACCACTTTTATCAAGGGAGAAACAATTGTCTCGACTGCTGAGCCTACATATAAACCGATATTTAAAAATAGGCAACATCCAAGTCACAAGTCTAGGCTGCAGCCAGGTTACACAAGGCAGCCACCTAGACAAGCAACTAGGCAATGGCCCAGGTAGAAGCAGCAGCCCAGACAACATGCCCACTATTATCAACAACTCCCTAAAAACAGATTTCTAAATGGGAGGGGCAGATGGGAACCTCAAGGTTATCCTAATTTCCAAAATGAACAAGTGTGGAGACCTCAAAGATTTAATAAATGGTCTCAGCCAAGGTTTATAAATGGCCCACACTATCAATATTTTGAGGAATATCCAGTATACAATCCCAACAGGAGATTCAGACCTCGACCTTACACACCTTATAAGGGTTATAATGATAACAACTTTCACAATCCAAGGAGAAATCAATTCTCCAGGAAACCAGCTAACCCGAGAGGACCCACACAGATCTGGGTACCTAAATCTCTGCTTGTTTGATTGCAGAAAAGGTGGAAGGACTACAACCACATCACCACAAACTCAAACTTTGGAGGTGAAGAATGGTTTGTAGATTCTGGATGCTCGAGGCACATGACCGGGAACAAGAAGATGCTGTCCAAATACACCAAAGAAAGAGGTCCTGATGTAACCTTTGGAGATAGCTCTAGAGGACAAACAAAGGGCTTTGGAGAGCTGCACCGAGGAAATATTGTAATATCCAAAGTTCATTATGTCAAAGGGCTCAAGTACAACCTCGTGAGCATAAGCCAGTTTTGCGATGAGAAGAATCTAGTAGTCTTCACCATCTGGAAATGCATGGTGATAGATATCTTATCTGGTGAAGTGAAGCTACAAGGATTCAGAAGGAGAGATGTCTACATGATAGATTGGAACACAGGAACACCTAACTCCTGTTTTCTATCTAAGACAGTAGCTGAGAATGGATGGCTGTGGCACAAAAGATTATGTCACCTGAACTTCAAAGCCATCAACAAGATTAATTCTCAGAAGCTGGTCAGAGGACTTCCAGATGAAGCATTTAAGAAGGAAGCTCTTTGTGACGCGTGTCAGAAAGGAAAGTAGACCAGAGCATCATTCAAGCCAATCCAGCCTACAACCCTCACAACAAGGATATTAGATCTACTCCACATGGATCTATTTGGTCCCATCAAACCAAGGACTCTAACCGGCCGAAAGCACGCACTTGTTGTCGTAGATGATTATTCAAGGTACACTTGGATCATCTTCCTGTATAAGAAGAGTGAAACCTTGACCAAGCTACCTGAGCTGCTGAGAAGGATCCAGAATGAGAAATCCCTATTCATCATCAAGATCAAATCAGATAGAGGAGGAGAGTTTCTCAACAAGGCGATCACTGATTACAGCGATCAGAATGGGATCCAGCATGAGCTCTCTGCATCCAGGACTCCCCAGCAGAATGGCGTTGCTGAAAAAAGAAATAGAACCCTGAAGGAAGCAGCAAGGTCCATGATTGCAGAAGTGGACCTGCCCAAGAGTTTCTGGGCTGAAGCTGTCAACACATGTTGTAGAGGAAACACCCCATGTTGTTTTTGATGAATCTACTGTTGAGTACAGGAAGCAAGTTGAATTAATTGAGAACAAGCTCAAATCAGCAACCCTTGAAGAAGTCATTGTACATGACATTGGAATGGTGGACTCACCTGCAGACCAGCCTGAAGATCCAACTGTAGCTGCTGAAGACCTAACTGCAGATCAGACAGGATCACCAAACCTATCTGATCCAGTTACCGCTGATGAAGACCCAGTTGTAGCTGATAAAGACTCATCTGCAGATCTGACCCAACCTGCAAATGACAAGACGGTACTTGATCCAGCTGCAAACCAAGGAGACTAGAACCCAGCTGATGCAGAAATCCACCAGAGCAATTCAACAGGGAGAACAGACCCAGAAGAAGACGATATCCCCAAGTGGCTCAAAGACCATCCAATCTAGAAAATCATCGGGAAGTTGACTGATGGAGTTAAGACAAGACAGTCAACTCTACCCGCAGGAATGGCTATGTTCTCATGCTTCATGTCACAGATAGAACCTAAAACAACAAAACAAGCTTTAGAAGATTATTCTTGGATAAATGCCATGCAAGAGGAACTGGAGCAGATGGAAAGAAACAAAGTTTGGGAACTAACAGACAGACCAAATCACAAGAAGGTTATTGGCACCAAATGGGTGTACAAAAACAAGAGTGATGAAGACGGAGCTGTTGTTAGGAATAAAGCCAGACTTGTTGCAAAAGGTTATGCACAGTGTGAAGGAATAGATTTTGATGAAACCTATGCACCTGTTTCAAGATTAGAGGCCATCAGACTATTCCTCGCATATGCTGCATTCAAAGATTTTGAAGTCTATCAGATGGATGTAAAGAGTGCTTTTCTAAATGGCATTCTAGAAGAAGAAGTCTATGTAGAGCAACCCCCAGGTTTTGTCAAAGGAGACAAAGTCTACAAGCTATTGAAGGCTCTCTATGTACTTAAGCAAGCACCAAGAGCGTGGTATGAAACACTGTCTGTGTTTCTTGAGAAGAATGGTTTTTGCAAAGGAAAGGTGGACAAGACCCTATTCAGAGTGGAGCACGAAGGCCACATATTAATAGTTCAGATATATGTGGATGACATCATATTCGGCTCAACCAATCTAGAGCTATGTGAGAAATTCTCCAACCTCATGCAAGGAGAATTTGAGATGAGTATGATGGTAAAGCTTAACTTCTTCCTCGGATTACAAGTTAAGTAGATGGAAAATGGAATTTTCATCAACCAAGCTAAGTATACCAAAGATCTAATCAAGATATTTGGAATGGAATCAGCCAAATCAGCAAGAATCCCTATGAGCACAAGTACTCACTTAGATGCAGATGAGGGAGGCATATCAGTAGACTCAACCCACTACAGAGGACTCATTGGATCATTGCTTTACCTCACTGCGAGCAGGCCAGACATATCCTATGCCGTAGGAGTTTGTGCGCAATTCCAATCTAAGCCTAAGCAGTCACATCTAAATGCAGCAAAGAGAATAATTAAGTACCTTAAGTCTACAGTCAATGTTGGACTATGGTATCCCAAGGATGATAACTTCGAGCTGTCAGGATATTCAGATGCAGATTTCGCAGGATGCGAAATTAATAGGAAAAGCACTAGTGGAACGTGCCAATTCCTAGGAACCAGACTGATATCCTGGTTTAGCAAGAAGCAGGTTTCTAACTCTATCTCTACCACAGAGTCAGAATACCTAGCTGTAGGTAGTCAGTGCCTGAGATCTTATGGATCAGACAACAGCTGAGGGATTATAATATCATTGCCAATGAAGTCCCTATCTGGTGTGACAACAATAGTGCTATTGCAATAACCAACAATCCGGTTTTGCATTCGAGGACCAAGTACATTGATGTTAAGCACCACTTCATCATAGACCACGTGCTTAACAAGAGAGTTAGAGTTGAGAGAGTCAGCACAGACTACCAAATAGCTGACATCTTCACCAAACCTCTGCCAGAAGAAAGGTTTTTTGAGCTGAGCAGAGATCTTGGTCTACTAGATTGGGAATCTAGTACAGAAGCAAGCTGAAGCATCTCAGAGGAAGGACGGACCCAGCTGATTAAAGAAATCAGATCTTAGTTGATGCAGGCAAGAGGACGAAGCACGGACAAAGGAACCTAGCTGATCAAAATCTCAGGCGAGAAGTCCATGGAGTCAACTCACCTGATGCAGAACAGTCAACAGTCAACAGTCAAACCAGCTAAGTTTTTCTAAACTTAATCGACCTCTGAATATTTTATCTGCTATATGTGTAATAATATTATATTAATTTTTGGTTCGCAAGTGGCATTTAAATACACGTGGCGATCAATTGATAAATCGACCTCCACGGTGACCAGTTAAAATCCAACCGTCCAATTTTAAAATTAAAACCTGGTCCACCGATTCGAATTTGAAATTTAAATAGAATCTCAAAAGGCGTACCACCGTTTCAAAATAAATAATAATTTAATCCAACGTCTTTTCATCTCCTTTATAAGGAAGGAAACTCTTCACTTTACCTTTACGCTTACCAAACCCTAGATTTACAGAGCAAAAATTCTTTGAACTCCAAATACACTAAAAATCCTTTGTTTGCAGAAATGGAATCGTATTTCGAAGGCGTTAACATGAAGGCGGTCAAGGACCAGATTATCTTCTCTCTGGTCATTGATTTCGAAGGTTTATTGGAAGCAAATCTGGAAAATTACGACGTGCTTGACCTAATCCGTTCGATGAAGCTAAATGGGATCTACCCATTTCTGGACATCAACCCAAAACATCTTTTCAAGGAGGACGTCATCGCCTTCTACCGTGAAGCCTGTATAATTGAAGAAGGAATCAGAAGCACTGTCGGCGGAATTCAAGTCGACATCTCGACGGAGACAATTCGGAAAGTTTTTGGTATGAGGCACCGCGGCATAGCCGTCGAATCTCTCAAGCAGACAACGGCCGGTGTTTGGCTAAAGATTAAGGCGATTGACCAACCGACGAAGCTAAAACTCACTGCTAAAAGGAGCGAGATTAAAAAGATCTATCGATATGCGTTAGATATTACCAACAAAATCATTATGGGTATGGCCGGCAGTTACGACCAACTGTCATCGGCGAAGTTCACAGTGCTGGGAGTACTGATTCAAGACGAGGCAATTGATTGGGCTGACTATATTTTTAGGCAGCTTGTTCGAGAAGTCAACAAAGCCGAATGGCTTGCTGATGAAAAGAGATTCAGATCCAAGCTGGCATTTGGAACACATCTGAGTTGGATCCTTGAGAAAATGGGTGTGGCGAAGGGAAGTACTGACCCCTTCCACATCAACAAGAAACTTGATCATCTGGACCAAGAGACCTTGAGGAAATTGGGAGGCAACAGAAGAGCAGCCCAAATATTAAAGGATTTGCCTGATACAAGGACCTACCCCATACCCTCACCAGACGAGTCTGACCAACCTGCAGACGTCAACCCAACTGCAGCCGAGTCAGACTCCGAGTCAGACAACACACCAATAGCTGTCCGATTCAAGAGAAGGGGACCAGCCCCTAGAGAACCATCCATCATGCAGTCATCTCCAGAACCCTCTCCCAAGAGGCCCAGCATCGCAGCTTTAGTCGAGGAGCAATCGGATCATCATGCCAGCCCTGCAGCCTGTGTCACCTACTCACTGAAGACCGGCTGCTCCAGCACTGAAACTCAGATCATGGCTGTCCTCACTCCAGCATACATTCCAGAGGAGGAAGAAGCAAGTTTAATCATCTCAATCCCTGAAGCAAATTACACCTTTAACCTGCTGGACAACAATGTTTTCAACCTGTCCATTGAACAATTACAGCTTGTTAAACCACAAGCCTTAAAACACTCTTTTGTTAACATTTTTGAAGAGTGGAAGTTTTTCAAAACACTGTCATTTACGAAACTTCAGTCTTATATTGAAACCAGTGGTTGGGAATATCCCCAAGCCACAGAGGAAGTACTGATTCATTTTTGTAAAGAATCAGACATAGTTTTGATCCTCCAGGATAATTGGTTCATGTCTCATTTTAAAACCAACATGGACCAATTCATCCATTCCATTATGTATAGTATTTTTGATGGTTCATTTGGAAAAGAAGATGAGGAGGAAGAAGAGAGAGAAATTAGAATTGAAGAAGTAAATGGAGAAGAAGATGAGGAAGTCATTGTCATAGATGACGAAGAAGAGGAGCAGGAAGAGAAAAGAGAAGGAGAAAAAATTTTAGTTGAAAAACAATCTGAGGAAGTTGAGAAAACAGAAGAGTTAATTGATTAAGAGGAAGAAGAAGAAGGGGAAGAGGTAGAACAGAAAGATAATGAAGGAGAGAAGGATAATGATGAAGGTGAAAAAGATGATGAGAATGAAGGAGAAGATAAAAAAGATGATGATAATAATGATGATGATGAGGATGATGATAAGGATGAAGGAGAAGATCAAGAAGCTGAGAAAGAAAAGAAAAAAGATGAAGAAGAAAAAGAAGAAGAGGAGAAGGAAAAGGAGCCAGAGAAAGAGCCGGAAGTAGAGGCTACAGACAGGGCTGGGACGCTTGCCCGGTATTCCAGCCTGGACGCCGAGTTGGCTGAGGACTCCAGATCAGGGACACCAGAAAAGACCCCATCTGGAGTACCAACTGTAGATTGGAGCCTGCAGTCTAGTGGTTCATTTGCAGAAGGCTCAGGCGAGCACTCTCCACCATCGCAGATCTCACCTGTGATGACTGAGCTGATTAGACAAATAGTGAAGGATACTATTGGAGAGCTGCTTGCATCTCAGGTCACTCCTGACCTCCAATCCATGAATGCCAAGATTGATACTTTGCTGCAGAGGGAAGTACCTCAACCTCCTCCCCCTACAAACAACAGAATGCCATTTGACATGTCTGACTGGATGCACAGAATAGAGCAGCAGTTGACTACTTTAGTTGATGCTGGCAAAAAGGGGGAATATAGAATACAAGGGAAAGGCAGCATTCAAGGAGAGATAAGGGAGGAGCTTAGAACGAAGAAGAGGCAGGATGTCCAGATGATCACTGCTGGGACATCCTCAGCTAAAAGGAAGGGAGGAGCAGAACCAGAAGAACAGGCTGATCAGCCTGCAGGCAAGAAGAGGAGGACTAGAGGAGGATTTGAGCCTACTCTAGAGTGGGAAGGCAAGGAGTTGTGGTATGTTGAAGAATTTATACCATACGAAGCTATACCCATGTGGGGATCTGCAAAAAAGAAATTTATCAGAGACTACTACATCTGGGAAATACTCCAGGATGATAATCTCTCCCCACAGCAGATCTTCATCAACTTCATGGAAGAAGCTCATCCACAACTCTAGACTATTCTGAAGAAACATGCTAAGACATACAACGCTTATCCCATGATCCCTCAGTTCAGAGCCAAAGAACCTCCCACCTTGGAGAAAGGTAGTGCTTTAAATGAACTTGCTCTCCAGAGAAAAATCAAGAAGCTGTGTCTTGAGAATAAGTTTTCATCACAAGAAGAGCAAGACTTTGCATCTCTTGTTGTAAATAGGAAGTATGGTCTTGCACCTGTCAAGACAAGACCAATCGGAGCTAAACCTTTCAGACCTGCCAAACAGCCTATTCGAAGAGGCAGAGGCAGGGACAGATGACTTTCTTTTATTTTGTACTTGTAATGATTTTATTTATTTCTGTACTTGTAAAATTTTCTTGAAAATTTCAAACATAATCAAGTCAGAAAATTTTATAACAGTCTTTTGAATGACAATTTCCAGTTGTCTCAAAAATTAGACTAATTTTAGTTTGTGTCATGCACTCAAGTGCAGACTTGTTCATTTGAATATTTCCTTAAGTTTTGCCATCATCAAAATAGGGGGAATTCGTTAGGAATACTTGTTAGATTTTGATGATGTCATTAATATAAATTCAAATGTTTATTACTTGGCAAAAATGTAAGGAAGAACCAAATGAGTATCTTCCATAGGCCAAATAATGTTAAGTGTAAAACTTGGCAAAATGTAAAGAAGAACCAAATTAGTATCTTCTATAGGCCAAAAATAAGTTAGGCTAAAAATCGGCTAAGTACTAAAGATCAGCTGAGTTCATCAGAGAGGTACAGCAGAGTCAAGTCAGAGCAGTTCTGGTCAACAAAAATCATCAGGGATGTTTGACGAGATTGTAGTCAAGATACCTCAGACAAGTCATCTGATCAGACAAGTCCTAAACAGTGAACATCAGAGAGGTCCAGACTGCAGAGAAGTTAACTGCACATCAGCCTAATCGAGATCAGCCAAGTACTCCAAGTCCACGTCAGCATGCGTTGAAAAGTCCAAAATTACGGAAAGTCACATGCAACGTGAAGAGACAAATTGGAGAGATTCCCGCAAAAGATATGAATTAAATAATTCATCCAGACTCACTTTGAAGACTTTAATCGTATTATATTCAAAAGATTCGGCGCATCACATGCAGAGTCTTCACAACGGTCGGAAGATAGATTAAAATATGGGAATCCAGCCTTGCAACGTTCAGAAAAGAAAAAACAAATAAGTCTCCCTCCAACGGACTGATTTGTTACAGATTTGCAACGGCTATGAAGAAATGCTCATGGATCAACACCTATATATATCCAAAGATTTGAAGTTGAGCAATTACCGGTGCGAACATACTTTCAAGCGATCAAAGCATTCAAGCAATCTAAAAGCGAAATACAGCATCGTGAAAAGAGCGGTTCTAAAAAGTTCATACTTGAAGAAGCTCTTAGTTGGAGAAGACAAAAACTCGTGTCTTAAATCTTGAGTTCGGGGTACTTCACTGGTTGAAGTTCGATACTGTAAAGGCATCCAAGGATCGAGGATCAAGAGGTGCAAGGCAGTCAAGTGTGTTACAACGGCACGGATTTCCACTGGTTGGAAGCTGTTGTAGTTTGGTTGAATCGCTGTAATATTTATCACTGGTTGAAAATTATAGTGAATTCATCTCCAATTGGTTTGGAGAAAAGTGGATTAGTAGAGGATTACCCCACCGCTGAGACCACTATAATTGCCTGCGTACTTTACTGTTTTATAGCATCATACTTTAACTGCTGCATTCATTACTAAGTGTTTCATTAGCTGTTCTGTATTCGTCATCAGCTGACTTCCGTACGTATTAAGAACAAACGACTCCAAGTCATTTGTTTATCTATCAGCTGAAGTAACTTACTCTTTGAGAAAAAGAGTTTAAGAGTTTCAATAAGTCTATTCACCCCCCTAGACTTATTCCTGGACGACTTGTGACCTACAAGCATGTCTTCCACCATTTGAATAGTCCTCTCGGATTGTCCATCTGTCTGCGGGTGATAAGCTGTGCTGAAGTTCAATTCGGTCCCCAAGGCCTTATGAACTGCTTTCCAAAAATGCGATACAAAGCGACCATCTCGGTCAGAAATAATGGTCTTCGGCGTACCATGCAATCGGACTATTTCTGAAATAAATACTCGTGCCAACCCTCTCGGGTCCCCACGTGTCCTTAATGCCTAGAAAATGAGCTGATTTGGTTAAACGATCAACTATCACCCAAATCATGTTTATTCCTGTCTTGGTTCTCGGCATACTAGTGATAAAGTCCATCGATATGTCCCCCCACTTCCATTCAGGAATCGGGAGCGGCTTCAGCATTCCGGCAGGTCGTTGATGCTCGATCTTAACCTGCTGACAAGTCAAGCATTTCGAAACATAATCCGCTACGTCTTTCTTCATGTTGCCCCACCAAAAGTTCTGCTTCAAGTCCTTATACATCTTACTGATGCCCGGGTGGATAGAATAGGGCGTGCTGTGAGCTTCCTTCATGATCGTCTGTTTCAGATCATCGACATCAGGAACGCAAAGTCGGTTCTGAAATCTCAAAACTCCATCATCATGAATTACGAATCCGGGGGCCTTTCCCTTGATCACTTCATCACGTAACTGAATCATCAGAGGATCATCTACTTGTTTAGATTTGATTTCTTCGGTTAACGATGAAGTTATTTCCATCACGCACAGTTGTCCTTGGACTCTTTGCAACCATACTTCAATTCCTTCTCGAATCATCTCTCGTTGAATGCTGAGTTGGGAGGTCAGAGTCTCCAGCATCTGAATAGAAACAAGCTTGCGGCTAAGTGCAGAGGTCACTACATTTGCTTTGCCTGGATGATAAAGAATCTCCAAGTCATAGTCCTTAATTCTTTGCTGCATGTTCAACTCTTTCAGACTAAAGATGTATTTGAGACTCTTGTGATCTGTAAAGATCTGACAGTGAGTCCCGTACAGGTAATGTCTCTAGATTTTCAAAGCAAAAACTACTGCTGCCAGCTCCAAATCATGCATTGGGTAATTCACTTCATAAGGTTTCAGCTATCGTGACGCATAAGCGATCACCTTATCATTCTGCATCAATACGCATCCGAGTCCGTGGTTCGAAGCATCACTGTAAACTATAAATCCTCTAGTTCCCCGTGGGAGTGCTAAAATCGGTGCCGTCGTCAATCTCTTCTTGAATTCATCAAAGCTATTCTTGCACAACTCATTCCACTCAAACTTTTGAGTTTTATGCAGTAGTCGAGTAAGTGGGCGGGTAATTTTGGAAAACCCTTCCACGAATCGACGGTAATACCCAACAAGTCCTAAGAAACTCCGGACTTCTTTCACGTTCTTTGGAGGCTTCCAATCCATAACTGCTTCGATCTTTTGAGGATCTACTCGGACTCCTTCAGCTGATACTACATGGCCGAGGAACATTACTTCCTTTAGCCAGAATTCACACTTAGAAAGTTTGGCGTGCATTTGTTCATTTCTCAACAGGTCTAACACAATTCGTAAATGCTGTGCATGCTCTTCCGGGCTCTTAGAATATACCAGAATGTCATCAATGAACACGACCACAAATTTATCCAAATACTCGATGAACACTCGGTTCATCCATTGCATGAATACAGCAGGTGCGTTAGTGAGACCAAACAGCATCACTACAAACTCATAGTGTCCGTAGCGAGTTCTGAACGCTGATTTCGGAACATTAGATTCCTTATTCCTCAGCTGATGATATCCTGATCTCAGATCGATTTTAGAAAACACTGTTGCTCCTTGTAACTGGTTAAACAAATCATCAATTCGTGGCAATGGATACTTGTTCCAACAATTTGACAGCTTTCATCGCCTTGATCATCTTTCCTGAGCTTCCTGGTTTCCATCCTTCAAACAGTATTTCGGAACCATCATCAGTGATCAGCGAGATATTCCTCTTTCGGTAGTTTACAATAGCTCCATATCGATTAAACCAATCATCTCGGAGTATCAGGTCGTCTCCTTGCATTTCTATCACAATCAGATTTGAGAGCCACTCTCTGCCTCCAAATGATACAGGGAAATCTCTAGTTTCTAAGTTTCCAACAATTCTCTCCCCACTCCGTAAACCCACAACGTAAGACTCACAATCATGAAAACCAGAAATATTAAAACGATTTACACAAGACAAGGATATAAAAGAATGCGTAGCTCCTGTATCGAATAAAACGCTAACTGGCTGGGAAAGGATCTGAACAGTACCTGATGCGACAGCAGCATCCTGATAGTCTGTTCTCCTCATCTTGTACAGACGTGGGGGAGCGGATCCGACACTCGAGGCTCCCTTATGGTCGAATTGTCCTCTGCCTCAACCTCGACCGAAATTTTGGGGCAGCTGAACACTCTGCTGCGTCTGCTGATTAATTGCTTCTCTTTGAGCTGGCTGTGATGTACGGGTTCCATTTAAGCTTTGTGTCATCCTTGCAAAACATTGCACGGTGCCCTTCCTGTCCGCAATCAAAACATGCAACTGGAGTACAGAAACAATCACGCCAAAGGTGGCCTGGGTGTTGCGATATTTCTTGAACGCAAGTGCACGTTATCGTATACAAGTAATAAAGTGATGAGTGAGTATCGTTCCCACGAGGACTGAATTACTAACTACCGATTTTTGTGTATTCCAGTTTTATTTGAACAATCGAACTTTGGGTAGCAATTAATTACTAAAGACAATTAATAAAAGACTAAACAGTAAAAACGATCGCTTGAAGAAAGAGAATCAAATGATGAATAAGTCTAGGATTCTGAATCCACCTCGGTTTATCCGAATTTACTCTCGATTATCTGAAGTTAATGATTTTCCCAATTTATTGAAGGCGAAGATTGCTAATATACTCTATGCCTCTCCCGAGGTCAATAGATTTTTCTAAAGGCGAATAACGCACTCTATCCCTAGGTGAATTAATTCGTCAATAGGCAAAAAGCATAAAATCTCCAAATGGCCACGTAGTTCCTATGAGTATATTCCTATCTCACAGAATAAAACGGCCCTCACCAATAGTTCCTCACCAACTCTCCTCTCCCGATTCGAATTGAATGATTAAATCAATACAACTATTGGCCAGATAATTGAAAGCATTAAACACGATTGGGAAAACTCAACAAAAAGAGAAATTAAATAGATAATCTCAAGCAAATCCGTCAAAACATAGGTTTCATCAAAATCCTAGATTAGGGTTTTAGCCTGACATGCTAATTAATGAAAATACATAATTAATAAATAAAAGCATGAAAATCAAACGCAGATGAAGAGCTCGGATTCCTCCGTTCTTCTGGCTTCCGCCCTCTGCCCTTGATGTCTTCTGCTTCTCTCGTCTGCGATAATCTTCTGTGATCCTCCTTTTCCCAAGCCTCCAAGATAATTAATTAGGGTCTTAAACCCTTATTTATAGCTCTCAACAGTCTCCAAATCGCGTCCGTGTGAGTAGGTCGAGAACTGGCTTCAAAACGGCCCAAATCCGCGCGGAGCACACCAAAACCGCCTTGTGTGCCGCGGCTCACTTAATGCAGGCACATTGCGCCCGAGTTAAAACACAGGCGCCGTGATTTTCTTACGGGCCGCGGCTCACTGTACAGGCTGCGCACACAGTACGATCTACTCAGTGCCCGCTGGTTGCCTTCCTGTGTCGCGGCCCACGGCCAAAATTCGCCGTTTTCGCCCGTTTTGCCTCGTTTTAGCTTCCAGACTACAATCTCCTGTCAAACATACAAGAATAAGACATTAAAAGCTCATTTATGCAATTTCACTCGCCAAAATAATACTAAATAATGATAAATAAGCGTATAAAAATACGCCTCACAAATACCCCCAAACTTGAGCCTTTGCTTGTCCTCAAGCAAAAAGAATTAATTTCAACAAAAGAATATCGTGAATAATCGTGCAACTCATAGTGCTCAACCTAATCAATACTATCCTAAAATTCTCTCTGAATAATACGAGTATCGTAATAGCGAGCTACACTCAGAACACTGATTCCACGAAGTAACCAAGTTCAGTCCTAATCACTTGTTCATGAAGAAAATCCAGCTCAAAGATTAACAAACGTGAATCTAATCGACCGTCAATATGAAAGGTTAAAATAAACAAGCTAGTTCGCCCCGTTCCACAGTCTAATGGCAAAATTTTCACGAGTTTCATCAAAAATAACCCTCGGACAGTATTCCCTTATATATATGCTCAAGAAATTGATTCGAGCTGACCACTAGGTTCGGATCTCGGGATGTTTCATCGGGATAATCCTAAGGTGGAACTTCCATTCTCATGTATTGGGAAACTGTTTGACGTAAAAGACACTCATGGGGCACATGGATGCTTCTAGTTACTAAGTTCCCCTCCACAGCGGAGAAACAACTCGAATAGCTAATTCCCGCATGTCCGAATCAAGGTCGCTGTTTTACGCAAGAGTAAACAACGGGTCACGCGAATACCCCCGGTTACTAGGCTTCCCGTCTTCGGTACATGTGAAATTTTTAAATCTCTAGTCTAATCAGGGTCGTCGTTTTACGCGAGAGTAAACAACGGGTCACGTGAATACCCCCGGTTACTAGACTTCCCATCATAGAACAAATATTATCTCGACTTTTGGTGAAAAACTATCCGACTCTAAACTCAAGTGCCAACACGACTTATGTTACTGGACGACTAGCTAACCGAAAAATGTAACCAAACGTATCAACGGCGATTTGAAAACACATATGTCTCCTCTCTTATCCGCTAAGATCTCTACAAAAAAACGAAAAAATTTCGGACCTAAATGAAGACTTAGCAGAAACAGAAATCACTGACTACAACTCGACTAAAAGTTGACCGTTTCTTCAGAGAGAAAAACAGTGTCGTAACATCAGTATTACACAAATAGAAGCAAGAAAAATTCACGAATAGAGTAAAATCAATACAAGCAGGGCTATCGCCAAAAGATAACTAAAAATAACAAAAGGTGCAATGAAATAAGTACAGCAGTAAATGTAGCAACAAAAATAGACTCCCCCCAAACTTAGGACGTACATTGACCTCAATGGACAAAATATAATATGCAATAAAAGTGAAAGGTCAAGTACTCCCCTCCAGTCCTCTCACGAGCTGGTGCCGGCGTCATCCGGCAAGCTTGCACGCTTCTCGACTACATCATGCGGAGTGTGAATAAATGAGCTTGCATCATCAAAGAGGAAGTTAAAAACGAGTTCTCAAGTTTAACATGATGTACGGGTTGGGGACAATGTAATTCGATAAAATGATTCGTTGCATATAATTTGAAAATGCTTGGCTTACCAATTTTTCATTGCTGCAATTTATCGAACACTTGGTATGCACAAGTTAAAATGAAGAACAAGAATTTTAATGGTTAACTCCAAATCCCAAAAATAATAACACAGATAATAGCCATGGATAACGACAACTAACATCACTAATTCGTTCATAATTACCAATTCCATCACAATCAAATACCAAATTCCCCATATTCCAACTCCATTTTAGAGAAAACATTGAAGAACAACTAGCAACATATAACTTCAATTCACTTTTCAACTCATGTATCACTTATGATTATGAGATCGAGATTAACCTGAAGAGTTTGAGAAGAAGACTAAGAGAAGGGTATCGACCGACCTCATTGTGCGAAGGAAGGAAGGAAGGAAGGGACCTTGTGCTGGCCGATCAAATGCATGAAGTATACCTGGGCATTTTCATATTGCGACGGGGGCCGCGGCACAACATAAGTGAGCCGCGGCCCGCAGTCTGATCGGCACAGGACTTTTTGTAATACCGCTGGTGCCGCGGCTCGGTTTAGCGTGCCGCGGCTCAACGTGTTAGTGTCTTTGCGGCTCATCCGGTTCGTGCCGCGCACAGAGCTGATCTCTGGGCATTTCTTGAACCTTTGGTGCGCCGCGGCTCAGGGAATGTGTGCCGCGGCTCAGTGACCTGGTGTGCCGCGGCTCAGTAAGATCGTGCCGCAGCACATAGTACAGTTTGTTTTGCCATGTTTCATCAACTGGTGCGTGCCGCAGCTCACTATTATTGTGCCGCGGCCCATCATTGATTTCCTCCCCTGGGTTGATTCCTGCACAGAATTTTTAAACGAAAACGTCAAGACGAGAGGGATAGACGGATCAAAGAAAAATGACGAAAAATAAAGACTCTAAAAACTGCAAGAAAACAATAAAGATTCTACAACTAATACTCGGGTTGCCTCCCGAGAAGCGCTAAGTTTATAGTCTTCATCCGGACTTTTCTCGCATTCATCCGGCGGTGGATAAGACGACACTCGTTTTCTGCGTGTCTATTGGATTTCCCAAGTATCCCTTCAACCGTTGCCCATTAACTTTGAATTTTTGGTCATCTTTTTGTACTTCTATCGCACCATGTGGGAACACTTGAACTACGGTGAATGGTCCCGACCATCGTGAACGCAATTTCCCGTGAAATAACTTTAAGCGAGAATTAAATAGCAACACCTCTTGTCTCGGGACAAACTCTCTCTGCGTGATGTGCTTATCATGCCAAGTCTTTGTCCGCTCCTTATAAAGTTTTGCATTTTCGTATGCGTCGTGGCGAATTTCTTCCAACTCATTCAGCTGCAAACAACGCTTTTCACCAGCAGATTTCAGATCAAAGTTTAGTTTCTTTATCGCCCAGTAAGCACGATGTTCCATCTCTACGGGTAAATGGCAACCTTTCCCATAAACCAATCTGTAGGGCGACATTCCGATAGGTGTTTTATACGCAGTCCGGTACGCCCAAAGTGCATCATCGAGTTTAAACGACCAATCTTTTCGAGACGAGCTGACTGTCTTTTCTAGGATCCACTTCAGCTCTCGATTTGATATCTCGACTTGACCGCTCGTCTGAGGATGGTATGCTGTAGCAACACGATGAGTGACTCCGTATTTTCTCAAAACCGCATCAAGAAATTTGTTGTCGAAGTGTGACCCACCATCACTGATAATAGCACGTGGAGTCCCAAAACGTGTGAAGATATATTGTTTTATAAACTTGATTACGACATTGGACCCATTCGTAGGTAGTGCCACCGCTTCAACCCATTTTGAGACATAGTCTACGGCTACCAAAATATAGAGATTCTTATTTGATGGAGGAAATTGTTAGGAATATGCCCTCAAATGCCACTCAGGGGATGAGAGAGTAAGGGCATTGTACTTATAATTATGGAATAATTAATAAAAAAGGCAATACGATTCATTCACTGTTTATTGTATTTCAATTGCATTCTTGACTTGGTAAACATTGAAGTGAAGTCCATGTAAATAAATCGAACATTCCATTCTCGTTATGGGATAATAGAAAATGCACTGGAAGTGTTTAAAGTTTATTTACGTAAATTGTTCGCAAGTCAATAAACTTAAAATGGGCATTAAGTTTTAATACGACTTGTATAACTGATGTTAGGACGTGTGCACGTCTTGATAGCATAGTTATAAGTATATTGGTGGGGCCAATATACTCGAACACGACTCATACTCGATTCAGTCACACGGTATTCACTCTCGGAGAGTCGATGACGAATCGAAAGGTTGTGATAGTATACGTGGACCTATGACTTGAGGGTTCAGTAGAAGATGTGCTTGTGACGTTTAGTTTGTCATTAGAGTAGTTAGACTCATTTGCTTAATTGCTGAGTCGACCTCGAAGTGCGGACTATACGGGTAGGTAGCAGTCTTTACTGTACGCCAAGAAAGGATTCTATCTCATGTTAGTGAGCAGGCGAATGTCCTATACGGTTAATGGCAAATAAGATCATAAGTCTTTGGCCAAAGCATTCTGATATAGTCGTATTATATACACTATTAATCAGTCGGTCTTGATTTGTATTAACACATGTATAGAGTTTAGTCAACAGTAGAGTTTGACTTTACCGTGACCCGAACACTTGACCGGGACATCTGATGAAGGGTCTATACGTATATAGTATTCACGACATAATGGTTCTGGAATGATCCCTTCATTCGTTCTCAATCGGGGTTTACAGTGCGGCCCGCTAGGCTGGCTAAGTGCTGCCCGCACTCATTGGTTCCTCCCAATGCCGGCTGAGACGGACCTACGGAGTCGCGCATTAGGAGCGTTGACGGATTAATGTGAATTTATTATCTCTCTAATTATATTAGATATTGGATATCTAATTATGATTTATTGGATAAATCATAAATAGCGGTCTTATAAATTAAAATTAAGTTACCGGGTAATTAATTTAATTCATAAATTATATTTCTTAGAGAAATATATTTGTATTTGATATAATTAATTAATTGGATTAATTAATTTATATAAATACATTGGTGATTAATCGGAGTGTTTTTTTTAAAGGAGTCGTTTGATGAACGTCCGGTACACGAGCCGAGTAGCTCGACTCATTTTCTAGGAAACTTCCTTGGACCCCCCCTCTCCCCACCTCACATGGTATGGTCTTGTGATAACATGGTGATTTGGTGTATGATAATGATGAGATTCCATCTTTATTTTATATCTCTATTATGAGTTTGGTGTGGCCATTTTATATATTGATATCTCATCATTTCATGTGTGCTTATTATCATTTTTTTTGACACACATTTTGTGGTCTGCCTGGACGAGAGCAGAGGTGAGAGTGGGAGGGAAAATTTCTTTTCTTAGATTTATCATCTTTGAGGTGATACAATATCAAAAAAAAGAGAGATATAAATTCCTATAGTAATTCCTAGCCGTGTTCTTAGAGAACGGATTGCTATCGAATTTTTCCGGGCAACTTCCGACGTGTGTGAAGTAGAGGCTTCGTACCTTTCGATGCTTGGAACGAAGGATTTCGTGTTCGGGACGGGGTTCGTGATCAACATCATTTTTACGAAGATTTATTTCAAAGGCTTCAAGGGTATGATCTTTATCTTCGTATTTATATTTTCGTATATACGTTACTTGATCGATCCTGTTTGGGATTCGTATTTATTTCCGCTGCGTATTTCGTTTTATTTTCGGAATCCCATCAGTGGTATCGGAGCGAGGTCAATGTTTCCGTATATACGATTTTTTTGTGCATTTTGAATGCTTTTGGATGATGATTATGATTTAGATTCATGTTTGGAATAATCGTAGATTTTAAATTGTTCGTTGTAGCATCACGTTTTTGGAAACGAGCCAAAAAACGAAGAACGCCGGCCGGCATGGTGCCGGGCAGATCGCTCGGCCGCCGCCAGCCGCGATCATGCTCGGCCATGCTCGGCCATATCTCGGCCGCAGCTGCCGAGAGGCAGCCGATGCCTGCCGATCTGGACTCGGCCAGGTTGCCGAGCATAGCTCGGCCAGGTAGCCCTCGGGTTTTTGGCACGATTTTGAATCGGGCCACGGGCTGGGCCTAAAACTGGATTGTCCGGGACTCCGTTTTAAGTTTATATTTTGTTGTAATTATTTCCCAAAATTTAAATTGGATTTTAATTTGACTAAATTAATATTTGGAATATTTTTTTAGTTAAGGGAAATAAATTAAACGAAAATATTATTTTGGCCGGATTACTTCGAATGAATTTAAATGACGATTATTAGTATTAATTGGATTAATACCATTAAAATTGAATAGATTAATTTTATATTGATTGGATTAATATATTAATTGATTATTTAATTTTAATGCCACTTTATATTAATTGGATTAATATAGTAGAAATTGAATAGATTAATTTATAGATTAATTAGATTAATTTATATTAAAATTAATTGTTTAATTTCGTTGTCATTACATGTTGTATGGAATCCTTATGTGATGGTGATATAGCTCGTGGACTTAGTTTTTGATTTGTTCGATTCGATTGGGTTGTAAAGGCCGTATTAAGCCTATTTATATTTACTAGAAAAATTTGTATAGGATGCAATTTTTCAATGATGTAATTATTATTTTGTGTATGACGAAGACCGAAGACAACCGACCGATAAGACGAAGATTCGAAGACTATGTTTTTATTTATTGGGTCATTCGCTTGGCCCAGTACTTAGGAATTAGGTCCATGAGCTATATGTTGGTAGTAACTAGGTTACTGTTTTCTATTTTTCATTTTGAATGATTGATAAACCAACAAACGTGCGTATAAATGAATTAATGTGCAAAGTGTAACATTAATCGCGAAATTCTCCCGACTAAAAACACACTAAGTTATAAAGGTTACGAGGTTTCCTACCCTCCGTCAAACTCATGGAAAATTAAAATCTAAACAGGAATATTATTCTTCCGAGTATGTCGGGGTAATATTTTTGGGGAAAGTTGATAAATTCCTAGAGTGCATTAGATACCTTTGGTTGTGACAAATCAAACCCCTATAAACTGTATGGGTTGCCGGGTAAGATTCAATTGTCAGACTAATAGGAGTTGACGGTTTAAACTTAGATAGTTCAGCGATCCATAGAAACCGAATGGGTTGAGGGCAAGTGAACTAGGGGTAAAAGAAGATCGAATCATCCATTAGATGGGTTGGTATTAGACACCACTTTATAAAGAATAATAGAATAGAAGCCGTATGGGTTGCCCTCTATTAAACTTTGTAAAGAAATCGATCACCACTATGAAGTCACCCAAGACTTCCGGATTTAACATGGGAGTGTGTAAATGCCGATAAAATAGTGAGAGCCGAGTTATGAATAAAGAAACTCCTTAAATTCTTTACTCGGATCATAATTAAATAAGTCACTAATTGAATCTTGTCTAAATCTTTGCAGAAAACGAAACTGAATCTCTCTAAAAATGGCTAAAAACCCACTTGCAATACTACTTGAAAAGAATCTCCTAACTGGACCCAATTTTGTTGACTGGTTGCGGAATCTGATGTTTGTACTCAGTATGGAGTCTCTGGGATACGTCTTGGAGGCGGACATTCCACCGACTCCAATCCGAACCAGGGGTAATCAGGAAGATATTGACGTCCATGAAAAATGGGTCAAGGATAATGTGCTAGTCCGCGGCTTTATGATGGGCTCAATGATAAATGAGTTGCAGAGAGCGCACGAGAAAATAACTTCTGCTAGGCAGATTCTCGCACACTTGACTGAACTTTATAGAGAGCACAGTAGGACTGCTAGATATGAGATATCAAAGCAGTTGTTCAGTGCTAGGATGAAAGAAGGAGAAAAAGTGGGAGACCAAGTCCTCAAGATGATCTCTATGATTGAGAGGCTCGAGGTGCTCAACTTTAATATGGATTTATCCCTTGAAATTGATCTCATCCTTCAATCTCTCCCTGACTCTTTCACACAGTTTGTAATAAAATTACATGCACATTAGCTGGGCTAATGAATAAACTGATGACGGCGCAGTCTAATATGAAGACTAAACCGAGAGAGGTTGCTCTTGTGATTTCTTCTGGGCCTCGGAGGTCTAAGAACAAGAAGAAAAAGACCTACGAGCAATACAATCCCAAGAAAGGGGTACAGAAAGGAAAGGGCAAGGCCCAAAAGGTTCAAAAGGTAGGCGGTCCAAAACCTACGGACAAATGCCTTGAATGCGGTGAGTTGGGCCACTGGCGAAGGACTTGTCCTAAGATTAATGGCGCATCAGGTACGGAACTTTTTGTTTTTGAAACAAATTGTTCCGCTACTGTATATTCTGCTTCATGGATTCTGGATTCAGGTGCCACTTCTCACATTTGTACTATGAATCAAGATCTGAAAACTTGAAGCTGGGGAAATAATGATCATTGTCGGAAGAGGACAAAGTCTCGAGGCAACCGATATTAGATCAATCCTACTGGGTTTAGAATCCAGTTTTATTTTGACATTAGATGAAGTAGTTGTTTTGCCCAAGGGGCATAAAAACATTTTATCCATTCCAGTCTTGGATCGGAAAGAATTTTGTTTCTTAATTGGCAATGGTAGTTGTAAAATTTATTTTCGAAATAAATTGGTTGGCACAGCTACATTGTTAAATGGTTTATATCATCTGAATTTACAAAATAAAACAGCAGTGAACACTATAACTAGGAAATGTGGTAGGCAAGATACTAATCAAGCTCTTAAATGGCACCTTAGACTTGGTCATGTTGGTCAGACCAATGTTCAGAAAATGGAGAAAGATGGACTTTTAAGTCCATTGGGTGTAGAACCCTATCCAACTTGTGAATCTTGCCTTAGAGGCAAAATGACTAAGTCCCCCTTCACAGGGACTTTTGAAAGGGCTGCCGATAAACTTGGATTGATACATATCGATGTTTGTGGTGCTTTAGAAGTATCCCGAGATGGATATCAATATTTCATAACATTCACAGATGATCATACTAGGTATGGGATTGTGTACTTAATGAAACATAAATCCGAAGCCTTTACTAAATTTAAAGAATTTAAGGCCCTAGTTGAAAAACAGACTGGATGTCATATCAAAGCACTTCGGTCGGACCAAGGTGGTGAATATATGAGCACAGAGTTTGATGAGTTCCTCAAGGAACATGGAATAGTTTCACAATTGATGCCGCCAGGAACCCCATAGTTCAATGGTGTTTCAGAAAGGAGAATTCGAACTTTGAAGGACATGGTTCTCTCTATGTTAAATTACACTGATTTACCTATTTACCTGTGGGGGTATGCCTTACTAACCGCTGCCTATATCCTTAATAGATGTCCTTCCAAATCCGTTCCTATCACTCCACATGAGATGTGGAATGGTAAGAAACCAAGCCTTAAATCACATAAGGATTTGGGGATATCCAGCCTATGTCAAGAAGGCTAAGGTGGACAAACTGGAAGCGAGGTCCATCAAAGGACGTTTCATTGATACCCAGAGGACTCGATGGGTTATCTATTCTACATGCCAGAAGACCATAGGGTCGTTGTGGCATTACAAGCGCACTTCCTTGAGGATGAATTAATTCAGGAAGGTGGCTCGGGTAGAAATATCTCTTTGGAAGAGCATAATAAAGGTTCTAAGGAGACATCTGATCAGGGATAAGGAACCGAACCTATTGTAACACAACCTCCACTTCGAAGGTCTGATAAGGTGCGTAAGCTGCAACGAGCCATTTATGGGCTGAAGCAAACTTCTCGGAGTTGGAACCTTCGATTTGACGAAGCAGTCAAGGACTTTGACTTCATATGAAATGAGGAGGAACCGTGTGTTTACAAAAAGGTCAGTGGGAGCAACATTGCGTTCTTAGTACTATATGTAGATGATATTCTACTTATAGGAAATAACGTAGCAATGCTCAGCACTGTGAAAGCTTGGCTTTCTAAAACGTTCTCCATGAAAGACTTGGGAGAAGCTTCCTATATTATAGGCATCCGTCTTTACCGAGATAGACCGCGAAGAATGATAGGACTTTCCCAAGCCCTCTATATAGATAAAATCCTGAGAAGATTCAAGATGGATGAATCTAAAAGAGGGTTCCTTCCCATGCGACATGGAATTCATCTCACCACGAAAATGTGTTCTCAAAGTGAGGAAGACAAGAGAGATGAGTAAGGTACCCTATGCCTCGACAGTGGGTAGCCTCATGGACGCTATGTTGTGAACGAGACCGGACTTAGCCTACGCTGTGAGTATGGTAAGCCGATTTCAAGCAAACCCGGGTAGGGAACACTGGACTGCCGTAAAGAACATTCTTAAGTACTTAAGAAGAACTAGAGATTTGGTTCTTACTTACGGTGGTGGAGAACTGAGGGTGATTGGATTCACCGATTCTAATTTTCAAGGAGACAATGACGACTCTAAGTTGACATCTGGGTATTTGTTTACTCTCAATGGAGGAGCAATATCTTGGAGAAGCTCCAAGCAAACTGCTACTGCAGATTCCACCTGCCAAGCAGAGTATCAAGATGCCTCAGAGGCTAGCAAAGAAGCATTTTGGATGCAGAAGTTTATGCAAGAACTTCAAGTGGTGCCTAATGCGGAGCTGCCTATATCACTATTATGTGATAATGATGGAGATGTCGCCCAAGCCAAGGAGCCTAGGGCTTACCACAACACCAAGCATATAGAGAGAAAATACCACATCGTTTGAGAGATGGTGGAAAAAGGATATGTTTCATTGCAAAGAGTAGACTCAGAAGACAATATCTCTGACCCGCTGACTAAGCCATTATCTCGGGCCGTCTTAGAAAGACATCTGAAGAACATGGATATTGGATACCATGATGTGTGACATTGAGTGCAAGTGGGAGATTGTTAGGAATATGCCCTCGAATGCCACTCAGGGGATGAGAGAGTAAGGGCATTGTACTTGTAATTATGGAATAATTAATAAAAAGGCAATACGATTCATTCACTGTTTATTGTATTTCTATTGCATTCTTGACTTGGTAAACATTGAAGTGAAGTCCATGTAAATAAATCGAACATTCCATTCTCGTTATGGGATAAGAGAAAATGCACTGGAAGTGTTTAAAGTTTATTTACGTAAATTGTTCGCAAGTCAATAAACTTAAAATGGGCATTAAGTTTTAATACGACTTGTATAACTGATGTTAGGACGTGTGCACGTCTTGATAGCATAGTTATAAGTATATTGGTGGGGCCAGTATACTCGAACACGACTCATACTCGATTCAGTCACACGGTATTCACTCTCGGAGAGTGGATGACGAATCGAAAGGTTGTGATAGTATACGTGGACCTATGACTTGAGGGTTCAGTAGAAGATGTGCTTGTGACGTTTAGTTTGTCATTAGAGTAGTTAGACTCATTTGCTTAATTGCTGAGTCGACCTCGAAGTGCGGACTATACGGGCAGGTAGCAGTCTTTACTGTACGCCAAGAAAGGATTCTGTCTCCTGTTAGTGAGCAGGCGAATGTCCTATATGGTTAATGGCAAATAAGATCATAAGTCTTTGGCCAAAGCATTCTGATATAGTCGTATTATATACACTATTAATCAGTCGGTCTTGATTTGCATTAACACATGTATAGAGTTTAGTCAACAGTAGGATTTAACTTTACCGTGACCCGAAGACTTGACCGGGACATCTGATGAAGGGTCTATACGTATATAGTATTCACGACATAATGGTTCTGGAATGATCCCTTCATTTGTTCTCAATCGGGGTTTACAGTGCGGCCCGCTAGGCTGGCTAAGTGCTGCCCGCACTCATTGGTTCCTCCCAATGCCGGCTGAGACGGACCTACGGAGTCGCGCATTAGGAGTGTTGACGGATTAATGTGAATTTATTATCTCTCTAATTATATTATATATTGGATATCTAATTATGATTTATTGGATAAATCATAAATAGCGGTCTTATAAATTAAAATTAAGTTACCGGGTAATTAATTTAATTCATCAATTATATTTCTTAGAGAAATATATTTGTATTTGATATAATTAATTAATTGGATTAATTAATTTATATAAATACATTGGTGATTAAACGGAGTGTTTTTTTAACGGAGTCGTTTGATGAACGTCTGGTACACGAGCCGAGTAGCTCGACTCGTTTTCTAGGAAACTTCCTTGGACCCCCCCTCTCCCCACCTCACATGGTATGGTCTTGTGATAACATGGTGATTTGGTGTATGATAATGATGAGATTCCATCTTTATTTTATATCTCTATTATGAGTTTGGTGTGGCCATTTTATATATTGATATCTCATCATTTCATGTGTGCTTATTATCATTTTTTTTACACACATTTTATGGTCTGCCTGGACGAGAGCAGAGGTGAGAGTGGGAGGGAAAATTTCTTTTCTTAGATTTATCATCTTTGAGGTGATACAATATCAAAAAAAAAGAGATATAAATTCCTATAGTAATTCCTAGCCGTGTTCTTAGAGAACGGATTGCTACCGAATTTTTCCGGGCAACTTCCGACGCGTGTGAAGTAGAGGCTTCATACCTTTTGATGCTTGGAATGAAGGATTTCGTATTCGGGACGGGGTTCGTGATCAACATCATTTTTACGAAGATTTATTTCAAAGGCTTCAAGGGTATGATCTTTTTCTTCGTATTTATATTTTCGTATATACGTTACTTGATCGATCCTGTTTGGGATTCGTATTTATTTCCGCTGCGTATTTCGTTTTATTTTCGGAATCCCATCAGAAATGGACCCATGAAGTCGATCCCCCATACATCGAACAATTCAACTTCAAGTATGGTGTTCAGCGGCATTTCGTGTTGTCTTGAGATGTTTCCCGTCCGTTGACACCGATCACACGCGGACACAAAGGAGTGAGAATCCTTGAATAATGACGGCCAATAGAACCCCGATTGTAAGACCTTCGCCGCTGTTCTATTTCCACTAAAATGTCCACCGTAGGGTGATGCATGGCAATGGTTTAGCACACTGTGGATTTCCTCATCCGGAATACATCTACGAATGATTTGATCGGGGCATCTCTTGAATAGAAAAGGATCGTCCCACAAATAATACTTAGCGTCTGAGATTAGCTTCTTCTTTTGATGGCGTGAGAGGTCGTTTGGAATTGTTTTACTTGCCAAGTAGTTCACTAGATCATCATACCAAGGCGCGTGTTTTGAACCCAACTTGTAGAGCTGCTCGTCGGGGAAGGTTTCCATGATTTGTGGCTGACTTTCTCCCTTCTCAAGGGAACTCTCTAATCGTGAAAGGTGATCGGCTATAACATTTTCAGTCCCTTTCTTGTCCCGAATCTCCAAGTTGAATTCTTGAAGGAGAAGCACCCACCTAATCAACCTTGGTTTAGCATCCTTCTTCTCCAAAAGGTATTTTATTGCTGAATGGTCGGTCCACACTATCACTTTCGTTCCCAGTAGATACGCCCGGAATTTATCAAATGCAAAGATCACCGCCAATAATTCCTTCTCCGTTGTGGCATAATTTCTTTGGGCATCATCGAGTGTTCGGCTCGCATAGTATACGACATAGAACACCTTCCCTCGTCTCTGCCCCAAAACAGCCCCAATGGCAAAGTCGCTTGCATCACACATTAACTCGAACGGAAGGTCCCAGTCCGGAGCGACTATCACCGGTGCCGTGCTTAGAGCTTTCTTCAATAAATCGAAACTTTCTTTACACGACTTGTCAAAAGTAAATGGAACATCCTTCATGAGTAGATTGCACAGCGGCTTCGTGATCTTCGAAAAGTCCTTAATAAATCGGCGATAGAAACCGGGATGTCCCAAAAAACTTCTAATCCCTTTGACCGAAGTAGGCGGAGGCATCTTCTCAATTATTTCAATTTTCGCCCGGTCGACTTCAATTCCATGTGAGGATATTCGATGGCCAAGCACTATGCCCTCCTGCACCATAAAATGACACTTCTCCCAGTTCAAGACCAAATTTATCTCTTCGCATCTTCTCAAGACTTTCTGCAAATTTTTCAAACAAATGTCAAACGAATCTCCAAAAACAGAAAAATCATCCATAAAAATCTCAATACACTGCTCTACCATGTCAGAAAAAATAGCCATCATACACCGTTGAAAAGTAGCCGGCGCATTACATAATCCAAAAGGCATGCGCCTATAAGCGAAAATGCCGTAAGGACATGTAAACGTCGTTTTCTCTTGGTCTTCGGGGGCTATATAAATCTGTTTATACCCCGAGTAACCATTGAGAAAGCAATATAAATCGTGTCCGGCTAATCTATCTAACATCTTATCAATAAAAGGTAAGGGGAAATGATCTTTTCTAGTGGCCTTATTTAATTTCCTATAATCTATGCACATACGCCACCCTGTGACAATCCTAGTGGGAATTAATTCATTATTATCATTTTGAACAACCGTTATCCCACCCTTCTTCGACACAACTTGGACCGGACTTACCCACTTGCTATCAGAAATCGGGAAGATCATACCTGCGTCGAGGAGTTTTAAAACCTCAACTTTTACCACCTCCTTCATGTTTGGATTCAACCGGCGTTGATGCTCCATGGATGGTTTTGTAGTCTTCCTCCATCAAAATCTTGTGCATGCAAATTGACGGGCTGATCCCCTTAATATCCGCAATAGACCATCCAAGAGCAGATTTGTACTCCCTCAAAACTCTCAATAATTTCGCCTCTTGATCCCCCGCTAAAGTGGCAGAAAGAATAACTGGAAGGGAGTCGTCGGGCCCCAAAAATGCATATTTTAAATGAGGCGGCAGCTTCTTGAGTTCCAACTTTGGAGGTTTTTCGATCGATGGACCGGTAGTCGAGTTAGTGAACTTCCGAGCTCCTCGAATGGTTGACGAATGAAAATTGGCGGGGAAGCATCCATGTGGCGTACGTAGGCTGCATGCTCTGCATTTAGTTCGGAAACAGCCCCAATCAAAACGGACTCCAATGGATCGGGTGGATAATTCTCTCGAAAGGTTCTACTCACGCAAGAGTCAATGACGTCAACTTGGAAACAATTTTCAGCATCACTCGGATATTTTACGGATCGAAAGATATTGAACGTTACTTGCTCCTCTTGAACACGTAGAGTCAGCTTCCCCTTTTCCACATCGATCAAAGTTCGGCCGGTTGCCAAAAATGGTCTTCCCAAGATAATTGGGATATCTTGATCTTCCTCCATGTCGAGCACAATAAAATCGGCTGGAAAGATAAATTTGTCAACCTTTACTAACACGTCCTCTATTACTCCCCTTGGATACTTGATGGACCTATCGGCCAATTGTAAGGAGACCGTCGTCGGCTTGGCTTCCCCGATATCCAGCTTTTTAAAAATAGAAAGGGGCATAAGGTTTATGCTGGCTCCGAGATCGCATAGGGCTCTTTTAAAAGACAAATTTCCAATGATGCAAGGGATGGTAAAACATCCCGGATCTCTCAATTTAGGTGGGAGCTTCTTTTGTAAAATAGCACTGCACTCCTCCGTCAATGCGACCGTCTCATATTCCTCGAGCTTTCTTTTGTTTGACAAGACTTCTTTCATGAATTCTACATAACTCGGCATTTGTTCCAACGCGTCGGCAAATGGAATGTTTATGTGCAATTTCTTGAAGACGTCGAGGAACTTTGAAAATTGCTTGTCTAGTTTTTGCTTTTGGAAACGCTGTGGGAATGGGATTTGAGGAGTGGGCTGAGTAGTCGATACTTATTTTGGCTTGGGCGCCTCATCCTTTTCCTTCTCACTTTGCTCGATCGGCTGCTCTTTGTTATTGATAGGCTGCCCTTTCAACTCCTTTCCACTTCGTAATTCGATTGCTTGCACGTTTTCCTTAGGTTTCATTTCGGATGCGCTGGGCAATGCACCTTGAGACCGAGAGGACAAAAGATTAGCAATCTGCCCCATTTTTGTTTCTAGGTTTCGGATGGAGGTAGAATGATTTTGGAGGGTTGTTTCGGTGCGGGTCATGAATTAGCTCGTGTTAGCCGCCAATTGAGCAAGAGCATCTTCCAGTGATACCTTTGGTGATTGAGGGGGCTGCTATGGGGGCTGCGCGAATTGAGCTTGTGGAGGTTTTAAAGCTTGCCCATTCCTCCACGAAAAATTTTGGTGATTTCGCCACCCTTGATTATAAGTGCTGGGGTAAGAATTATTTTGTCGATTTCCGTTTCCCACGAATTGAGCTTGCTCCATCGGATGTTGCTCGAAAGGGTTCCCGACTTGTCACTCCGCGCTAGGATGCGATCCGTTACACCAATTGCAAGACTCAATGCTAACGGGGGAAGTAGCATGTGAAAATGCCTGAAGTTGCTGAGTCAAGGCGGCGACTTGAGCTGACAATGTAGATATCGGGTCATTACTCGAAATTTCCATAACTCGCTTCGGCGTTATTCGTTCGGATGGCCATTGATAAGCATTAACGGCCATAGCTTCCAACAACGAGTGTGCTTCAGCCATCGTCTTTCCCATCAAAGCTCCACCGGCTGCTGCATCCACGAGAGTGCGTGTGGAAGCACTCAAACCATTGTAGAACGTCTGAATCTGAAGCCAGTCTGGAAGGCCGTGATGTGGGCATCTCCGTAACAAATCTTTGTATCGCTCCCACGCCTCGTGGAGCGATTCCATATCATACTGACCAAAGGTAGTGATCTCGTTTCTCAGTCTCGCCGTCTTAGAAGGTGGGAAGAATTTAGCAAGGAAGGCTTGCGCTAACTCTGCCCATGTCGTGATCGAGCCCGGTGGTAAGGAATTCAGCCAAAATTTCGCTTTATCCCTCAAAGAGAAAGGGAAAAATCCGTAATCTGATAGCATCGTCGGTGACACCATTGTTCTTGAACATGTCACAAATCTCGAGAAAAGAAGCAATATGTGCGTTGGGGTCATCGTTCGGCAATCCAAAAAACTGGCTAGCCTGCACCATCTGAATGATCGCAGGCTTGATTTCGTAATTGTTGGCTTGGATTGTTGGACGCCGAATCCCCGAAAAGTTTGCGTTAATTTGCGGCATAGCATAATCTCGAAGAGCCATTTCCGGTTGAGCTTGCTGCACAATATTATTTCCTCCGTGATTTTCGATATTATCGGCCATGTTGAAATTCGCTGGTAACTGTCGTTTCTCCTTCTTGTTTCTTCGAAGAGTGCGCTCGAGTTCGATATCCAAAGGTAGTAGGCCTTCGTTACCAAATTTTCTCATGCACTACGCGAAAGATCCTGAAAGGAAAAACAAATAAATAAATAGAATTAAATACACGAAAATAAGTAAATAAAAACGTTCAAACTAAGACTAGAAATACTGAAATCGATATTAGCAAAAATTTCAGTCCCCGACAACGGCGCCAAAAACTTGTTGCGATATTTCTTGAACGCAAGTGCACTTTATCGTATACAAGTAATAAAGTGATGAGTGAGTATCGTTCCCACGAGGACTGAAACTACCGATTGTGTATTCCAGTTTTATTTGAACAATCGAACTTTGGGTAGCAATTAATTACTAAAGAAAATTAATAAAAGACTAAACAGTAAAAACGATCGCTTGAAGAAAGAGAATCAAATGATGAATAAGTCTAGGATTCTGAATCCACCTCGGTTTATCCGAATTTACTCTCGATTATCTGAAGTTAATGATTTTCCCAATTTATTGAAGGCGAAGATTGCTAATATACTCTACCGCCTCTCCCGAGGTCAATAGATTTTTCTAAAGGCGAATAACGCACTCTATCCCTAGGTGAATTAATTCGTCAATAGGCAAAAAGCATAAAATCTCCAAATGGCCACGTAGTTCCTATGAGTATATTCCTATCTCACAGAATAAAACGGTCCTCACCAATAGTTCCTCACCAACTCTCCTCTCCCGATTCGAATTGAATGATTAAATCAATACAACTATTGGCCAGATAATTGAAAGCATTAAACACGATTGGGAAAACTCAACAAAAAGGGAATTAAATAGATAATCTCAAGCAAATCCGTCAAAACATAGGTTTCATCAAAATCCTAGATTAGGGTTTTAGCCTGACATGCTAATTAATGAAAATACATAATTAATAAATAAAAGCATGAAAATCAAACGCAGATGAAGAGCTCGGATTCCTCCGTTCTTCTAGCTTCCGCCATCTTCCCTTGATGTCTTCTGCTTCTCTCGTCTGCGATAATCTTCTGTGATCCTCCTTTTCCCAAGCCTCCAAGATAATTAATTAGGGTCTTAAACCCTTATTTATAGCTCTCAACAGTCTCCAAATCGCGTCCGTGTGAGTAGGTCGAGAACTGGCTTCAAAACGGCCCAAATCCGCGCGGAGCACACCAAAACCGCCTTGTGTGCCGCGGCTCACTTAATCTGTGCCGCGGCACATGGCGTCCAGGTTAAAACCTGGGCGCTGTGATTTTCTTCTGGGCCGCGGCTCACCTGGTCTGTGCCGCGGCACAGAGTACAGTCTACTCTGGTGCCTGCTGGTTGCCTTCCTATGCCGCGGCCCACTTGCCTTGTGCCGCGGCCCACGGCCAAAATTCACCGTTTTCGCCCGTTTTGCCTCGTTTTAGCTTCCAAACTACAATCTCCTGTCAAACATACAAGAATAAGACATTAAAAGCTCATTTATGCAATTTCACTCGCCAAAATAATACTAAATAATGATAAATAAGCGTATAAAAATATGCCTAACACTGGGCGACCACAGTTAAAGCACTTCCTAGCTGTATCTGTCGTGACTGATACTACTCCGGAGTTCCTTCCGTTTTTGGATGGGTGCGTAGGTTTCTTGAAAGAATGAAAGAATGACTGGGCCTTGCGGGGGCCACTAATCTTGTGCTCTGTGAAACTATAGGAGACTTTCTGCTTCTTGGATTCTGCCAACTTCTCCATTGCTGCTTCCTTGATTTTATATGTCAACGCCTTATCCTGGTATTGACGGACAGTGGTACATTCAAAACCGGACATGTACCTATGGATTTCTGGATTCATTCTCATATCAAAATGGATCATCATTTCTGCATCTGTTCTGACCAGATGTCGAACAAATGCCAGCTGCTGGTTAAACGTCTTAATTGTCTGGGATACTGGTTCGTCTGACGGCTGTGTGGAGAAAAATTCCCGAACTTTGGCTTCCCTCACAGGACGAGGGCAATACTGAGCTTCCATCATCAATTTAAAATCTGCCTAGTCAGCATCATGGTCTACAGGCCGGATGGCTTCCCACCACTCGGACGCTTCCCCTATCAGAAAGTACTGAGCAATAGAGGCTCTCCGGTCGTCTGGGAAATTAATCCCGATGAAAATCTTCTCTAATTCCTTCAACCAATGATCCCATGTGGAAGTCTCAGAAAAGCCGTCGAATTTAGGTGGTTGCATCTTTGCCACCTCCTACAGCCATCGGTCGCCTCGATTTCCCATGTTTGGGATCTCTTGATGTCTCCCTGCTGTAATCCCACTGCCACCTGTATTCGGTCCACGACATGGGCGAACTGAGTCATCTGGTTCACCACCTGACGAAGGATTTCGGGCACAACAGGTTCCAGTTCATTATTAATAGACCTTTGTGGCTCTACTTTGTGTGGCACGATTAGAAAGGAAGCTTCTCTTCAAGATTCCTTCTTCAACGTCGCGACCACGTCCACGTCCATCTCTCAACATATTGTAAGCATAAATACTCAATATACAGGAAACAATATCGTTCTAATGTTCAAGTATAAAGAGATACAACATGTAAAGGACGAGATAGAGTTTAGGAACTTACAACCACCGCTCGCATGAAAACGTAGGCAGTACAGTGATGTTATTCGCGGCCGGTTAACTCAAAAGACATATATGACCCCTATTTTAACCCAATGGCCAAGATATCCATAATCTTAGCTATGATACCATATTCTGTAACACCCCCAATATATTCAGGAATATTACAGCGCCGTAAATCCTTTTCATAAGAATTTACAAGGCTGAAGAAATGAAAAGACAACAACAAGGACCGACATATGAAAGTAACCGGAATAAATACAACCATTCTGGACAAAATATACCGAAAACACAATTATCCAAAGGAAAAATATTAATACATCACCAAAATCCAATCATCAGAAATGACGTCGTACTCGAGTAATTATAAAAAATAACACAACAACAGACAATGAAACACGGTCGGAACATCACTCTGCACCATCGTCGTCATGCAGCTTTAGTGGTTGTTTTCCTGCTCTCCTGGATCCTGAACATACACAAATGTTCACCCCCGAAGGGGTTAGCACAACGATGCTAGTACAAGTACGATAATCATACAATAATAATTTAATCAACAATAATCATGACAAGTTTCTCCAACGAGAAATAATATCAACACATATCACATCATAATAGTCTCAACATACTCATGGTATTCCAATGATCCAGCGCACACAGCTATAGATTCCCATGATGATCCCGTCGGACCAAAGCATGGTGGAACTACCTGTCCAACGATCCAGCGCACACAACTATAGATTTCCCATGATGATTCCCGTCGGATCAACGCATGGTGGATAATTAATCACAACGCATGTACACAGTACAATCATAATATAACCGACATAATTCAGACAATTCTAATTAAGGTACTTGCCTCGATTCGATGACAAGAATTATACTTCCACGAAAAACGGAACACTCGAAGGTCACCCCTTCGATCAATCACGTAACAAGCTCGAACCTTAAACAAAATAAATAATATAGAATTCATCTCCCGTCGCATGAATGTTAATAATCTAATTTATAATCGGAAGTTCATAAATCGTAATCTGCCTGGCTTGCTTAATGCAGGCTACATATCCTATGTAGCGTACGTTAAGGCTACTTGTTAGCGCACGTAATAATACAAAGTCTAGCGTACGCTAACCATGCACTGTCAGGACCTCACTGATCAGTCGATTGACTCGTCTGATGATATAATGCACATTACGTTCCAAGCGTAGCGTACGTTAACTTATGCCCGATGGCGCACGTTAACTATAAAGCTTAGCACACGCTAAACATGTATGACAGTTCTTCCTTGGGCATTCGACTGTTCTAACTGTGATGAAACTTACGAAATCCTCAGTGTTTAATATACGTTATCTCCATACATATTACGTTCATCTTATTACAAATGATCTCACGGATTCAAACATCTTCGAGACACAAATATACGTATAATCATCACAACACCATATTCTATCTTGATTACAATTCTCATGTGAAGTTTAGTGTTCTTAAGGTCGATGCACTAGATTCTAATATCATCATTACATTCCGATTTAACCATGAAGATGAACTAACAACTCCAACTTATAAGAAATGATGCAAATCGTCTATGATTCTTTCCTAAGTCCATTTAACAAAAGTGATAACAACTTTACGTCTACAATCAATATGGTAACGTCATCAATACGGATAATCAATCTCAGAATATTTCTCTCATCATTTCGACATGGTAAGATGCTAATCATGATGTTTCCAACGATGATATCTTAATTATAAACATTCCAACTTATAACATGATGTTGTTTGGATAATTCATCAATGGAACTCAAGATCTTGACAGCATAATCCTCATATCCCTATTAACAAGAATCCAAGGTAGGAGATAGTATTGACATACCTTAAAATGAAGAAAACACTGAAACAATAGGTAGACTTCAGCCCCGGTTGCTTGTGTGTCACTCCAAAGTGAGTTTCTTCTTCAATGATCAAGTGTAAGTACTCTCCAATCTTCAATGATCATGTAAGGAGGGTTTATATGTGTTTAAGAAGTATGGAAGGCTCTCTGGACTTCCAAGAAACGAAGAGCAAGTGAAAGAAACGTAAACCAAATGAAATGAGGGTGTTGTCCCTTATATAATATTTTTGCACGTTAGCTGATTAGCACTCGCTATCTTACTGTCCTTAGCGCACGCTAATTAGCATTGACTCCAAAACTGTCCAGGTTCACCCGCGGGAATCTTTATCCGAGCTCATGTCTGGTCGGCGCATGTGATAGCCGCTTAATTCAATAATTGACTGCCTAACGCACGCAATTCCTCATTCGTAGCGTGCGCTAGTTTTAGCCGATAACGTACGTTAAGCTACATTCTTAGCGTACATTATCATGTTTTTGTATGAGAAATTTTACATGTCGCTATACTCATGTACAAGGAAACAAATATAGGAAATATCGTACTCCAATTATCGAGATCACAATTCTGAATAATACAGGGTTCAACAACAGATGAAATACACAATAATAAATCCGGATATTACACATCAGTCCCCTACCCAACAAGAAGAAGCTGCGAAGGACAACGTACAGGAGGAATTAGTCCCTCCCGTACAGCATGAAGCTTCACAAGAAGAAGGAGCATGCGCCATCCCACAAGAGGAATCAGTCCCTCTGTCGGAGCAGGCAGAAGCTGAGAGTCAGCAGGAGGAATCAGTCCCTCCTATATGCATGACTACAGACACCCAACAGGAATCAGTCCATGTCCCCAAGACTGACGATGCTGCCCAACAAACAACCGATCCCGTGCCTAATGCCCCCGCATCACCAATCTTTGTCAGCTCCGAGTCCGATCACGGATTCCTACTCGACGAAAGACCACGTCCTGATGTGGCAATGTGTCAACTGAATGGAGCAGAAAATGAGAGAATAGCACACCCCAACTCTCCGCGTACAGAGGGCCGGATAGAGCAACTTCAAGCCATCGACGGACAGACAGTATTCATGCAGGATGCTGTGAAGGCACTGTATGATGTCGGGAAAGAGCTTGATTGGATGAGAGAAACTGCCATTGATGAGATGACTGGCCTAAAGATAGAAGTTTCAAAAATTGAAGAGGAGTTTCGAATAGTGCCTAGTGCATTACGGCAAGCACTCGTTCAACTTCAACAATGCAAGGAACAAATTCTCAAGCAAGAGCAGGAAAAGCTCAGAGTATCCGAGGCCAAGACTATCGCCGCCCTACAGAAAACTGAATCCAGGCTCACAAGACATGATTAAAAGATCGATGACATGTCTGTGGTGCTCAGTTCCCTGGTGGCCAAAATCTCGAGTATATAGACCAAACAGGACAACACAATGAAGCTCCTGGAGAGCATTGATGCTAAGGTCACTTATCCTGATGATTCCAAAAAGGGGGAAGAAGCGAGAGAGGCTGGAAGGAAATGGAGGCTAGAGAGAGAGAAAGAGTTTGACGCTACTTTAGAAGACAGCATTGCTGCTGCAATAGGCCGCTTGGCTTTGCCTGCACAAGAATACAGGGTAACTGGTTCTCGCTCAGAGTTCCACGATCCCAACTATCCCTGGAAGAACAATGTCCAACGACCTTCGGAGATTCGTTTGCCTGTCAACCGTCAGCGTACAACTGATGAAGTGAAGAAATGGAGGAAGAACGAACTGATGAGATACTTTGTTAAGCTCATCAGGGAGTCCGCCATCTTCAAAAAGTGCAAGACACTGGCGGAGGCTGCAGAAGAATTTGCAAGGATGCTGGAAAAAGGTCTGCTCCCCATGCAAATCTCAATGAAATCAAGGCACCGGAAAGGTGATCGGCTTACTCATCCCGACGATTGGATACTTGCCTTCGAAAAATCTGCTGAAGGAAGAGCGATCTATCTTGATTGAGGCAAGGATTCCCTGGAAAAGTGGTGGAGAGAAATCAATAATAATCCTGACAGGAGGCCTTGGAGACATGCTCATTACATGAGTTAGCATGGATGCCCCTTTACCATTGTACTTAGCAGCATACAAACACTGTATCTCTTTCTTACTACAGCATTTTAACCTTTTGACCCTTATCAATAAAATTCTATCTTTGAATGAAAGATTACAACTCATAATCTACTTACTGTTTTTTAC
Organism: Orobanche coerulescens; assembly: GCA_033398695.1. Classification (NCBI taxonomy): domain Eukaryota; kingdom Viridiplantae; phylum Streptophyta; class Magnoliopsida; order Lamiales; family Orobanchaceae; genus Orobanche; species Orobanche coerulescens. The sequence continues at coordinate 189,335,531 of CM065802.1, read as the reverse complement.
TGTTTGATTACGAGTTTAATTTATTTGCTGTAAAAAAACAAGTATAAAATGTGTCAAGTATTAAGCTGTAAGAACTTGTCTATGAACAGTTCATAGGTTAAGTTGTATTCATCTAGATCACACTGTAAGATTGTGCCTGCGCGCCGATTATAAGTTTAAGTTGTAATACACATCCCTGTAGATATTTACGAATTCTTAGAACTTGCCTGCGAGCAGTTCAGATTTTTGACTAAGTGCTGAAGACCCGATCATTCGATAGAAGATCAAGAAGTCAGCCTCTCTGAATCAAGATGTTAATCTTTAAAAGAGGTTTTGGCATTATCAAAAGGGGGAAATTGTTGGGATAAACAATCCTATACCTAGGTTTGATAATTGCCAACATACAGCAATAGCCATCAGACAGTAAGTCTAGCCATCATACAGCAAGTTATATCAAGAAACTGGAAGGACTCGAAATATCGCTAAGTATGGAAACTGTCTGGAATCTCCATACATCATCCTTCCATGCAGCATTGGAGATAGCCTACAGCATTGAAGTCGACAGCTACAACATTAAAGTAATATCATGTTGGATACAGCTTACAGGCTGAAAGTGTTAGGCAAATAAACACTCATCCAATAGGACTGAAGACCGTTGTGAAGGACTCTACTTTATTCACTATAGTTAGAATGTTGTTTGAAAGAAGTATTTAAATACTGATCGAATAAAGTGCTTAAATACCAACCGACAAGGATCTTTAGACAAGAAGCAAAATCCGGATCTAGCATCTTAAAAGTCAATTGACCAATCAGAATGGATCTTTGCTCACCAACCAGCCAATGGGCATATTTATAATGGATCTATTCCAAAGTTATAAATAGTCCATGTAAGAGGACATTGCAAACAACAAACGAAAAACTTAGAATACTAATATACTCAAGAACTAAACGACTGAATATTCATTATCGTCAATTAAAGCTTACAAGAGCAAATATATTTCTTCGAGCATATATCAAATATCCGAGAGTAGAAATATACTCAGACAATGTGAACAGTGCATCATCAGCTCAAGATCATCGTGTTCAAGATACTGTTCAAAATAGTGATTTCACCATCTTTACCTTTGAGTAAACTTAGCCTTGTGTGGACTAAGAAAAGATATTCTGACCTGTGTGGGAAGAATAGGACGAAGCTTCAATCTATGTGAGAAGAAGCAAGTTAAAGACACCAGCAACCCATCGGGGTGAACGGTTGAAAGCTACAGTCTTTGTATCAATCTGTGTGAATGATACAAGGATAGGTTTGACTATAGTCAAGTGGTTGTGTACGTAGTGATTATAATAAATATTTTACTCCTGTGTGGAGGACCAGTGGACGTAGAGGATTTTACCTCGAACCACTTTATATTGCGTGTTATTTATCCTCTGTCTTTATTATTTTCATTACTGTGATTATTTATAAGTATACATTACATACCCTGTACGCACCAAGCTACCAGTAGAAAACCTAGTTGTTGTATTTACAGCAACTCACTTAAACAAACTTCCGCTACGCACTCTTATTTTAAAATCGTACAGCTTGTTGTACTAACACTTTTCCATGCTGTATTCTGTATACTTAGTGGTCAACACCTTGCTTATAGTTTGGCATTGCCATTGGAGCTATCGGGAGTGCACAATGTCTTTTACGTCTCCATGCTGAGAAAATACGTACATGATCCTGGTCACGTATGCAATTTCGAAGAGTTGCATGTAGCTAAGAACCTAACTTATGAGGAGGTACCTACGGCTGTTTTGGAGCGTAAGGTACATCGGTTGCGAAACAAAGTGGTTAAACTGGTGAAAGTTCAATGGAGTCGTCATGGTCCGAATGAGGCAACTTGGGAACGTGAAGAGGAGATCCGTTCTAAGTATCCAATATTCATTTTTCATGGTACGTAACTTAATTTTCGAAGACAAAAATTTGTTAAAGGGGGTAGGTTCTAACGCCCCGGTTTCGCATATACATTTATTGTGAATTATAGAAAATATGTTCAATTTTACTAATTAATGCACGGATAATTTTATCATTTAGTTCATTTTATTTTCATGATCATGTAAATTCATTTATGTAATAATAATTCATATCAACTCATGTGACTCATGTTGTTTCATTTATCATTTTATTTCATCATGTTTCATCTCATCGATTCTAGGCACAAGTCAAATTTCATTTAATTATGCTCAAAATAAAATTTAACCTAATTACTATAAAAAGTACTATTATTATTTTAGTTTAGTTAACCCAACAAATTTTCGTTAGCCAAAGCGATAATAATTATTGTTTATTATTTTAAACTCAATTATTATTATTAATATTAATATTATTGTTGGCCCATATTAATTTTTTGGTAGCCCAGACTCTTTTTCCTAGCCCAATTGAGATTATCCTAAATCTATAATTTCTCTACCCTAAACCTAAATTCTACAGTATAAATACTGTATTTTATACGGCACAAAAATTTTTACAATACACACAGAAATACATCTTTTATTTTCTGCCCGTCGTTCGAGTCGTCCCTCACCTCAACCCTTGTGCATTTCTCACGTTTCTGCAGCTTTTTGTCTTCTCCAGCGAAGGTAAACGTCCTGCAATCTCTCCGTATTTTAGCAAAATAAGATTCAGTTCTTTCATTATTTTTCAATTTTGTCATGTTGAATTTCTTTGCATCTCAAAACCAGAATCCATCAAATTCCCTGTACCTTTTTAGCCCACATCAAAATACAGAACCCACATATTCTCGGGCGACTGGATTTCAACCAGTTCCTAGAAAACACACCAAATCCTAATCCAAACAATCCCTAATTTCAGCCCCTTTCAGTTATAACTGGCAATCCTAATAGTATCAAAACTCCAGGAATCATCCCTTGAATCGACAAAGGTCAAACCAACCTTCATCTTTAATTCAAGCCCATCAACCAAATTTGGCCAACCCATATTCGAGGTCGACCCGACCAGAAGACCACCAGATCCAAAACCATCGCCCTAATTTCATGCTAGAAACCTAAATCGCCAAACCCATAACCTGCACCGCCTCGTCACCCAATTTAGACCGCCTCCATTTTCTAACTCAGTCACAATTGAGCCCATTTTTTTGAAATAATAACTTACCTAGCCTGAATCCGCGACGATTCTCGATTTACCCAGTCGAATCGATTTTTCCTTGCCCTGGCCCGCCGTGGCAGCCCTTCTTCCCCATCCGCTTCCACATGAAACTTCCATCTTGCGATATTTCCCCGCCCGTCTTCTATGCCTCCACCGTGACTGTGTTTGTGTCTATATGTGTGCGTACATATATGCATATGTCTAGTGTTTGTGTATCTGAAGGATTCTGTGTTACGTCTGTGTGTGAGGTGAGTTTGAGAGAAATAAATTAAGGGATGAGGCACTGAGTGAAAAAGGGGGACGGTTGGGAAGAGAGAGTCCGATTGGAAAAACATTAGGCGAGTGACTTTTCTAGAGAATGATTCAGAGAGGGTTTGTATACCCTAAGGGCCCGTTTGGTTCGCTGGAATCTTTCTGATGGAATTGGAATTGGAATTGGAATTGGAATCTGTCATGAATTGGAATCCAATTCCATAATCTGTTTGGTTGGCAGGAAATAGAATTGGAATTCAATTCCATAGTCTGTTTGGTTCGCAGATATTTCAGATGAATTTGATTCTGAAATGCAAAATGACATGACTGCCCTTCTTGACGGGTGGCGACGAGCGACGGCGGCAGGCGGCGGCAGGCGATGGCCGGAGAGGCGGCTGGTGGCCGGAGCGGGACCGGAGAGGCGGTGGTCGGATAGGCGGCGGTGGCCGGAGATGGGCCGGAGAGGAGGTGGTGGCCGGAGGCGGCGGTGCCCGGAGAGGAGGTGGCCGAAGAGGCGACAGTGGCCGAATGGGCGGCAGTGGCCGAAGAGGCGGCGGTGGTTGGAGAGGCGGTGGTGGCCGGAGAGGGCGGTGGCCAGAGGCGACGGTGGCTGGAGAGGCGGTGGCCGGAAAGGGGTAAAATGGTAAATGTCAAATTCTTTCCTTGATGGAATTGAGAATCCCTCCTCATCTTGAAGGAATTGAAAATCCCATAGCTTTGGAAATTCAATCTCACTCCAAGATTCCAATTCTCATCTCTATTTTCAGCCAAACATAGGAATTCTGGGGAATTGGATTCCAATTCCTTAGGATTCCCAAGGATTCCAGCGAACCAAACGGGCGCTAAGCTTTTGGTCAAAATTTAATTATAGCCCATATTTCAAGGTTCCTTCAATTTCATCTCCCAACTTTCAAATTCTTGCAGATTAACCCCAATTAGGTTCTAGATTTATCAGACCCTTGTTGACCAAGCCATTAAATATATAGACTTTTCAAATAATATTAATATTCAGTTTAAATTATGACTTGTATATTACTTTCAATTATAATATTATATTAATAATAAAATATTATTATCTGTAGATAATAATAAGAACTTACGGACCTAGGATTGTCGAGTCCAGCATCTTCATCACATTCAAGTTCAAGAACTGCATTTTATCCAGTGTGGGGAAATTTACTACGCTTTTATTTATTTTAATTATTATATATATTGTCTTGTATATGCACGTGAAATCAGTCAGAAGCACTTAAATGTGCAAATCAATTAGAAGCACTTAAATGTGCAAATCATTCAGAAGCACTTAAATGTACAAATCAGTCAGAAGCACTTGAATGTGCAAATCAGTCAGAAACACTTAATTGTACATAAAGCCTTCGGGCTAGCCGACGGGCTTCAAAATTTATCAGTCATATTGTTTATACTTGCTAATATATTTATAAAGTAACTTAGACATATTGCGTACCCTCCACAATGAGCGAGTTGGAAGCTCAACCCATCTATAACCCTTTCAGGTTGAGGAGATCGATGTGACCTTCGCTTGAGTGTGGGATGAGCAAGCTTATGATTAGATGTTTATTTATTTACTATTATTTTTCTCAAGTAATGTTTTATGAACAAGTGTTCGAATTGTTTTAATTTCACATTAAAGTATGTTTTTATTCAATAGTCACTTGAGAATATTACTCGCGATTATAAAGTTTGTTTGTTTTTGAAAATGTATTTGCACTGCAATATTTTATTTATTCCTTTTAAATTAGAAGAATTATTTTCCTAAAATAGGGTGCTACATGCGAGTTGAAGCCTCTTCTTCTCCGGTTTAATAAGTTTTGATACTTATTGATGTTTTTGGCATAAAATGCCGATTCTTCATCATTATCATCAACCAGTATTTCTTCTTCATTTCTAAACATATTTTAGCTTTCAAAGATATAGATTTTTCCTTGAGCTTCGGTTTGCATTTCGAGATTTTAACATGATCTCGTAGTTTATTAGAGAACCGACAGGGGCGCTAAAATCAAGCATGTTGAGATCTTTTGACTCCATGATAGCCGTGAACGTCCCGTCCCATTCACAAGGTAGTGATCGTGATATATTCTTCACTTTTTCACTACTTGATAATAGTTTTCCAAAACAAGCTAGTCCATTTGAGATAACCGGAAATTGACCGAGCATGTTTGTTATAGACTCGTCATTCTTCATCATAAATAATTTATAGTCGTGGAGAAGCATATTGATCTTCGTCTCCTTGACTTGATTCATTCCTTCGTGAGTTACCTCTACTGGTCGTCGCGACAGAGCGAGACAAGGCGCTTGTGGGTGGAGTCGAACGCTGCGAGATCGGAGAGGCGGAGGAAAGACAACACCCAGAGCTGCAGGTCCTCAGGGAAATCAGTGAACGATAATGGAATTACAGTTTCCATTTCTTTTATCGGTTTGTTCCTTGGTTTGAACAATTATTGGGTTTCGACAGAGGATAATTGAAACCTGATTAAATTATAATTTCTAAGCTAGTTTTGATTTGGCAAAGAGGATTTGACCGGGGTGTCGGAGGTTTTTTTTTTGTCCAGAGATCTGGAAATGGTGAATTATTTACAGCGGAGGCCTAGGGTTCGTCCTAATTAGGTTTGGCCTGGTAATTTGGAATCAAGAACCAAGAACCGTTCGGTCCGGTCTCTGATTTTGTTTTGGTCCCAAAATATTTGCTGCTAGTTTTTGCCCACTCACTCAAAGAATTAAACTCCCGCCTGCAAATTTGGCTCAATTTGACTAAAATTGTTACGTGTATTGTAACACTTTTGTAATGTATTGCAATAGTTCTAAAATTTTCAAAATGATTCTTAGGCTTGCAACACTTTCCCATTTTATACAACACTTTTCGAAAATATTACAATAGATTAGCAAATTTCTTATCTATAGCAACACTTTATGCAACACAAACATGTAATGGGCTTGCAATAGGTCATATATGGTGTAGTGGGAATAGCACTGATAGCTTTATAAAATGGCACTAGTTTATTATAAAATGGCACTGTCGGTTTTATGGAATGACACTATTAGAATTATAGAATGGCACTGTTAGTTTTATGGAATGGCATTGTTACTGTTATAAAATAGCTAATGATGCAAGTATTTTTCCTTATGTTTTATGTTTTATTATTCTAATTTTACACTGCTTGTGTTTTTACAGCCTCTTCATGAGTCATTTCTCCTCTTCCATAGGGACTTGACTGTTGTAAGCCATTTTCATATAGAAAGGTTGAGGAAGATGAAAAAGGCTGCTGATAACATGAAAAGGCAGGAGATACCATCTGCATCAAAACCTTCCTCATCATCTCATCCTTGTGATGTTGTAGATGATGATGATTTCATGAAGGTGTTTGATAATCCTTCTTTCTACAAGCATATTGGCATGCTTGCAGAGGAAATGTTGTCAATGAAACATTGTGCAAAGGAGGAAACAAGTATTACATCTTATTTTTATATTATCTATTTTTTTAAGAAGAGAAGGTGGGAGTGGAAGATGCAAATGACAAGGATAAAGAAGAGGAAGAGAAGGTCGATGAAGAAGAGAATGTTGGAGAAGTAGAACAAGAGAAGGTTTTAATTGAAGAAGAGGGGGAGGGGGAGGGGGAGGGGGAGGAGGAGGAGGGGGAGGAAGAAGAAGAAGAAGAAGAAGAAGAAGAAGAAGAAGAAGAAGAAGAAGAAGAAGAAGAAGAAGAAGAAGAAGAGGAAGAGGAAGAGGAAGAGGAAGAGGAAGAGGAAGAGGAAGAGGAAGAAGAGGAAGAAGAGGAAGAAGAAGAAGAAGAGGAGGAAGAAGAAGAAGAAGAAGAGGAAGAAGAAGACGAGGAAGAAGAAGAAGACGAGGAGGAAGAAGAAGACGAAGAAGAAGAAGAAGAAGAAGAAGAAGTTGTTTCGTCCATTGATGCTATCATGACAAAAATTGATGAGGAAGCAGGGTTGAAGAAATATAAGAAGATAGTAAATGCTAAAGGTATTTTAACTTTTTTTTTGGTTTTTGATGTAATTGTTTTGTGCATAGCAGTCGGTGCCTTTTAATTTATTTTTTAACTTGATTTCTGTGTTTTTTTGTAATTATTTTGTAATCTATGTGTGCCGTTATATGCTGGAGATTTTAGAAGTGCGGTAATTTCAATTCAAATCAGGACAAAAATAGGCTCTTGCTCAAAATAAAATAAAGGGACCATTTAAAAGTCTCATCGAAAAACCCAAAATCTGAGACTCATGTCTCAGCCAAACTTTTGCAGAACTTTTCTTATTTATTTGTGCTTAAGTGTTTCTTTTTTTTCTGAGGATGGACGGATGGGTCAGATTAACTACTAGTCATAGAAGACTCTACCTGGAAGAAAATACATAGTAAACATCTTGAGAGCTCTGGTTCTTTAAGATAATCGTTTGAAGTGTGTATCAATAAGTGATTCTTGTATCATAATAGCAATTTGGGGAATGTTTCTAACAAAAAAAATATTTCTCTTGACTTGCTCATGTTGGGGTGTATTATATTATGATCTTTCCGTTGATGAGTATCGAGTCATTTTTCTTACTATTATTATATTTTATTGATTATTATCTTACAGTTTTTTGCTGAAGAAACTTATTCATCAAAAAAAGTTGATGAGATTAGAGATATTTGGGTTGAATATTTGCTCAAGCAAGAGAATGAAGCGGATGAAGAAAACAAAGATGGTGGTATGAAAGTTACTCAATGAACTTTAGTCCCAATTATTGTGAGCATTGGACTTCGGAGTATTATTTTTCTTTTTTTTTTTCATTTGGAGATTGCAATAGATGTAATGGTATTACATTTTTGGAGATTGCAATAGATGTAAATATATCATTATAGTGTTGTTTTGTGTTGTTTTATATTTTTAGATATGAGCAGGTTTATGATGATTTTTAAAAAAAAAAAAAATAATGATAAGAGACCTGTTAAACTTGAAATCGGCTCTCTCGGGTTTTACAATTGATAATATTAGAAAAATCAAAGAGACTCGTTAGATATGAAATCGGCTCTCTGAGTTTTGCAATAAAAATTATTAAAAAAAATTGAAGAGACCCGATAAGTGTTAAATCAGCTCTCTTAAGTTATACAAAAAAAATATTAAAAAATCAAAGAGACTCATTAGCTATAAAACTGGACTCTCAGGTTTTACAATAAAAATATTAAAAAATTCAAAGAGACCCGTTCTGTGTGAAATCGGCTATCTCAGTTTTGCAATAAAAAATGTTAAAAAAATAAAAGAGACCCAATAAGCGTGAAATCGTCTCTCTTAGGTTATACAAAAAAATATTAAAAAATTCAAAGAGACCTCATATCTCCAATAACATGTCTCTTACCCTTTTAAATTATTTTCCGCATCATTTACATAAAGGCCCGATTTCTTGAATATCAGGTCTCTTATGTCTCAAAAACAGACCCCCTCTCATGAGTCGGTCTCTTTATCAAAGAGACCCCCCGAGATAGAGACCCGTCCAGGGGCGGTCTCTTAGGTTTATTTGGACGGGTCTTTTTGCCTATTTTTGTAGTAGTGTCATATCTCTGTTGCGTACGTTAACTGACATAGATTCGTGGCATGTCTTTTGACCTTCTATGTTAAGTATTTGATTTCGAATTTCACCTTGCATAGCATACGTTAAGTACTCCATCTTATGTATGTTAAGGCCTGCTCATAGCTTGCGTTATTATCAGCACATATCGTTCATTAAACATGTCTTTCTCGTCTGTCTTCAGCTGGGTCTTTATTACGTACATTAGCTATGATACATAGCGTGAATTGAAAGGGACTGAAATTGGGATTGTTTGGATTAGGGTTTGGCGTGTTTTCTAGGAACTAGTTGAAATCCAGTCGCCCGAGAAAATATAGGTTCTGTATTTTGATGTGGGCTAAAAAGGCAATGGGGATTTGATGGATACTGGTTTTGAAGATGCAACGAAATTCAACATGACAAAATTGAAAAAGAATGCAAGAACTGGTTCTTATTTTGCTGAAATACGGAGAGATTGCAGGATGTTCACCTTTGCTGGAGAAGATGAAAAGCTGCAGAAACGTCAGAAATGCACAAGGGTTAGGTTTAGGGTAGAGAAATTGTAGGTTTAGGAAAATCTCAATTGGACTAGGAAAAAGAGCCTGGGCCACAAAAAAATTAATATGGGCCAACAATAATATTAATATTAATAATAATAATTGAGTTTAAAATCATCAACAATAATTATAATCGTTCTGGCTAACGAAAATTGCTGGGTTTAGCTAAACTTATACAATAATGGTAACTCTAATAATAGTAATAATAACAATAATAATTTTATAGTAATTAGGTTAAAATAATATTTTGGGCATAATTAAATGAATTCGACTTGGGCCTAGAATTTACGAGATGAAACATGATGAAATAAAATGAAAAATGAAACGGCATGAGTCACATGACTTCACATGAATTATAATGACATAAATGAATTTGCATGATCATGAAAATAAAATAAATTAAATGATAAAATTATTCGGGCATTAATTAGTAAAATTGAATATGTTTTCTATAATTCATAATAAATGTATATGCAAAATCGGGACATTACATCGCAAGTCCGATATGAGTCAAATTGGTTCGGCAATAATTGTCGAAATTGTGGAAAACACGGCCATTTTGCGAAAAATTATCGTGATTGAACTTCTAAGAAGAAAGTGCTAATAGCCACCTAGAGTGACGAAAAAGATTAAGATGAAAATATTCAAAATAATCTCGCACTCATGTTAAGGAGCTCGTTTGACGACAGCGACAACAAAAGTCAGGTAAGTACCTTGTTACATGACGAACTTTTCAATGCTTTCGAACAATTACATACATATTTTCAAAATTTGCTGAAAGATAATAAATTCCTTAAAATAAAAAATAAAATATTAGAAGTAGAAATCTCCAAAATACAAGAAAATGGGAAAATTACTGAAAATAATCATTCTCTATTCTTAGAGAAAGAGAATAAATTGAAAAATAATTTATTAAAAGTTCAAAACGAACTTAAAGATTTAACGAATAAATTTTTCTCGGAAATGAGAAATTTAAAAAACTACTTTCTGTTCAAAAAATTTCGTTACATAAACAAGGATCAGAATTCAAATCAAGTGATAAAAATGAATCCTTAAATTTAAAAATACCCAATTGTGGCAAATGTCTGAAAATCGGGCATCATATTACTAATTGTAAAAGCCCAAGACGAATAATAAAAATAAAAAAATATAGATTCCAAAAGAAACCATAATACCGAACATCATATTTTTGCAAAATGAAAACCGACTAAGAGTCGGTTGGATCCCCGAAATTAGAAATTAATTAAATTGGTAATTAACTCATAGAGAGTTAGTAATTTCAGGGGGAGTTTTTACCCATTTCTTTGAAAAATAATTGGTATAATGTTAATGATTAAATTTGCTTTTTTCTAATGACAAAAAGGGGGAGATACCCGCTCTGATACCAATTATTGGATACGTACCGCCACTTGAATGGGGGTTGGATAGTGCGGTTAAGAATATAGAATTCTTTTGCGATTGCAGAAGCGATAAAGTGCGGAATATAAATGACACAACGATTTATAGAGGTTCGACCAATATGCCTGCGCCCTCTCTGCTTATCTTTTTCTATAGGTACAAGATAAACCTTTCTGCCTTGTCTTCTATTGGTCCAATATAAACCATTACAATCTTATCTTTACGTCGGTTCAAGATAAACCGTTACAATCTTGTCTTTATGTCGGTCCAAGATAAACTGTTTTCATTTTCTATTGGATAAGAAATCAACTTTTCTACCTTTCTATCGGTACTAGAAAAACCTCTCTTGGATTTAGATTATGATTATAACAATGCCGGATCCATGATCCTAGTAACACCAAATCAAATCTACAATACTTTCTTTTCTCTCGTGTATGGTTGAGTGATTTAAACACTCGAACTCCTATGAATTAAGCTCGATTACAATAACAATAATGTTTATAACATATATTAGATGTATAGCAATTTGCTTGAAGTTGTTGTAGGGTGAATACCATATGAAGTGGTATTTATAGGCTTCAAAGCCTAAACTAGCCATTGGTCACTGCCATCTTCATAGCGTACGCTAAATGTCCTCTGTAGCGTATGTTAAGCCTGTTACGTATAACATAACATGTTACGTACGTTAACATAACATGTTACGTACGTTAACATAACATGTTACGTACGTTAACATAACATGTTACGTACGTTATACGTTGCTCAAAACAGTCCAGTAGCTTCTGCCTCTTTTGTAAGCGTACGTTATCATATCTCCATAGCGTACGTTAACTCTCATAGATCCGTTTCAATGCTTTTTGACCTTCTAGAATCAATCCAACGGATTGATTTCATTTGATTTTGAATTTCACCTTGCATAGCGTATGTTAAGTACCCCATCTTACGTACGTTAAGGCCTGCTCATAGCTTGCGTTATCATCAGCACATAGCGTGCATTAAAAATGTCTTTCTCGTCTGTCTTCAGCTGGGTCTTTGTTACGTACGTTAGCTATGATACATAGCATACGTTAGCTGTGTTTTATGCTTCAGTTCGTTGTATTTCTGTCCAGCTCGTGCTTCTTCAACTGTTGTTGATTAATTGTTGTTTTTCATTATTTATCAACATCATCAAAACCTTTAATATGAATGTGTGGAATAAAATGTTCCAACACACTTGTGGGTGCAACCACGATGGGCTCGTATGCAAGGATTGAAGGAACAAATGTCGTTTTGGCTTGCTATTTCGCAGATTTCTTGTAGTGCACATAAAAAGCTTGAAAATGAATTATAAGAAAATAAAACACATTCAAATTTACCTCATAAGAGGCAATTTCAATTTGTATACTTCGTAAAGCTCCAAACCAACCTAAATCATTAATATTTAAATCTGGGATATTTGGTGGTTGGCCACGCAAAATTATTGAATCTATCTAATTCAACGGCCAATCTAATTCAGGATCGGAATGTTGAACGTGTTACCTCACATTATGTTGCTATTATAATATCTCAAGATTCCGTTAAAGAACACTTAGCTTTAATTGTACGTAGTGCCTAAAAAATGTGATGAAATAAAAGGATGTTAAATTGATAATACATTACTAAAAAACTCAATGATGAACTTAAACTAAGTTATTCAAAGGGAATTGTGTTCTTCCTTGTCAATAAGACATGTTTTGATAACCTCCTTAGTGATAGACTCCATTGGTTTGATTTCCACCGTACATGTCTCCCTATTTTTGCTCTTCCTTTTAGTTGGTACCTTTTTGGTAAATGGGAACATGTCTATTTTCCCATCGAAATAAATTGACTATCATCACCATAAATTGGTTTTGACGCAAAAACAAACATTATATTGGTAATGAATCTTTTGCTCTTACAAGCTCTGTGAGGATCTTGTTCATCAAGACACAAGTAGTACCTTTCTGATGTTCAAGAAAGATTGAACCATTTTTCATTCTATGTGTCTTATGTGTTGCATGGGTTTGAATTTGACTAAGTTTAGTGGTATGTCAACATACAATGCATCTAAACCAAATGCCACCTTCTAAGCATGTTTTTGTTGGAAACTACTTCGTAGAACTTGCTGGGCGAAATTAAATTACAACTCGAAAAAATTGGAATACAACTTGAAACTGGATTACAACTCGAGACAAAGCAAAAATACAAGAAATAGAAATTACAGGTTTTGAAACTAAACCAAAGATAAATAAATAAAAGGACAGAAAACCGCAAGTTATAGCCGAGTCGAGGAAGACCCTCTTTCCGCAAGACGAGAAACGCCCCGGTAGTGCTCTCGGTTTAGGCGTGTCGCCTCCAAAGATAAAACGGCTTCTTCTCAAAGGTAGTAGCACCTCAGACCTTCGAGTTCCGATGAACTAAAATGAGGTGAGGACAGAGCTCTGACTTGATGATATGTATGCAGAAAACTGAGTATGCTGAATTTCGAAAATTGCATGTGCTGATGCAAAGGGATACATGCCTATTTATAGGACATCTCACACCTGCAGAGGGATGTCATAATGCAGGCATTCATGTCTGCATGAACACTGGAGTTACACAATTCAAATGCAGCCTTTATACCTGGGAGGTTACTGCCCGTTTTTTACTGAATTTGAACAGTCAGGCAGCCTTAACTCCTCCTCATTACACCTGGGAGGTTACTCCCCGTTTTTCACTGAATTTGAACAGTCAGGATGCGCATGGACTATATTCAGTTCCTTAACTGCTTGAGGGATGTACCTGGACATCCTTATGTGCACATACGAGCCCAACTACGTTGTTTAGCTTGTCCAAAAAATCTTTAGGCAAGCCAAGGCCTAGCCCAAGACCAAGCCCACGACCAGGCCCAAAGAACAGCCCAAAGACCACTCAAAGACCAACTGCCAAGATCCAAGATCCAAGTTCAAGTCCAAGTCCAAGATCAAGGTCAAGAACAAGGCCAAGGCTAAGGCCAAGGTCCAAGGTCCACGGCACGCAGCTCGCGGCACAAGGCCGCAGCCGCGGTCGAGGCGAGGAGGGCAGGCGGCGGCGGCAGCGCGTGCTTGTGCATGTGGGCTTTAAGCCCATACACGTGTGCTATTAATTATTATATGAATAATGGTAACTCCTTATATACTTGAATAATGATAGCTCATTATTCAATATAGGATAGCCATTCCTCATTTATTCACAATTAAGTGAGAAACTTTAATTCACTATTTCTCACTCACCGGGAATCGGTTTAGAGAAAGTGAATATACCACAATCATCTACTCGGAATGTAGATCGATCCTATGATACTTAATTTTACAAAATAATATTAAAATCATTAACGATTTTAACAATCCCCCACATGAGTGGAAATAGCCCAAATGCAATATGACTCATGCTCAGTCCTCAATAGGCGTTAAAGTATAAGGATAGGTAGTTCGTGACTTTGAACCTTTCATAGTTAACATCATCGGGTACACAGGTGGATTAGTAGCTTGATGCTTTGAACTATTCCCTCACGGCGTGCACCGAGACAATGGTGCTAACACTTGAATACCTCAACCTTATCTGTTCTTACGTTTTGTGTCCTTTGTGGGCCCTGGACACCCGTTTGGATTCATAAGTGTATTTCATGAAGCGGCCCCCACTTATCACTTATATAGGTGATTCTTTACCGAGTATCTTGCCATACTCAACCTCCTAGAGGTCTTTAGGAATCATTAAAAGTCATATACTTAACCTCACCACTAGGCAAGTTTCCAACACTCAATTGCTCTATAGGGAATAAACTTGATGAGTGTTTCACACGAACTCTCATAGCTTAGTTCTCCCATTGAACCAAGTTCTTGAGATCTCCAGTCATCTTGGTTGGGTTACCACTATGATAATTCTCAATTTGTGGATTTTAAACCCATTCCCTCCAGAACGACCAAGAAATCCAAACTATTATCTAGCAATTTATTCATTTGATCACGGTTTAACCCTTTGATCAGCGGATCCGCTAGATTATCCAATGACCTCACATAGTCAATAGAGATAACCCCCTTTTTGATCAAATGTCTCACGGTATTATGGCATCGACGAATATGTCGAGACTTTCCATTATACACGTTACTTCTTGCCCTACCAATAGCAGCTTGGCTATCGCAGTACATCATTACTGCAGGCACTGGCTTTGACCAACATGGAATATCTTCTAGAAAGTTTGTGAGCCACTCGGCTTCTTCACCAGCTTTGTCCAAAGCTATAAATTCTGATTCTATGGTGGATCGGGCTATACACATTTGTTTCACAAACTTCCACGAGACAGTTCCACCCCCAATGGTAAACACGTAACCACTTGTAGAAAATGAACTTTTCGTATCGGATATCCAATTCGCATCATAGTACCCTTCAAGTACCGGGGGTATCTCGAATAGTGGAGCCCAAGGTTTTGAGTATACTTTAAGTACCTCAAAACTCTAACGAGAGTTTTCCAATGCTCTTTTCTTGGATTGCTCGTATAACGACTCAATTTGTTCACAGCGCAAGCTAAATCGGGTCGAGTGCAATTTGTAAGATACATTAAACAACCGATGACTCATGTATATTCTTCTTGTGCAACGGGCTCCCCTCGATTTTTGCTCAAGTGAACATTTAACTCTATTGGAGTCTTAGCCGGAAAGCTATCAAAAGCATTAAACTTCTTGAGAACTTTCTCGGCATAGTTAGATTGTGTCAAGATGAGTCCATCAGATTTTCTCAAAATTTTCATTCCAAGAATCACATCGGCTAGCCCCATGTCTTTCATGCCAAAATTTCTTTTTAACATATTCTTAGTATCATTAATCACTTGTATATTGTTACCCATGATTAACATGTCATCTATATAAAGACACACAATAACATAGCCGTTATTAGTATTCTTAATATAAACACGTTTATCACACTCGTTTATTTTGAAACCATTTGATAACATTACATTATCAAATTTCAAGTGCCACTGTAGTGGAGCTTGTTTCAATCCATATAGAAACTTAACCAGTTTGCAGTCCTTTTTCTCTTGTCCAGGTACTACAAACCCTTCAGGTTGTTCCATATAGATCTCTTCATCCAGATCACCGTTCAGAAAAGAAGTCTTAACATCTATTTGATGAATCTCAAGATCGTGCAAAGCAGCAATCGCGAGAAGCACTCGAATAGATGTAATTCTTGTTACAGGTGAATAGGTATCGAAAAAATCGTACCCTTCCTTCTGCTTGAAACCTTTGACTACTGAATGAGCTTTATACTTATCAATTGAACCATCATCCTTGTACTTTCTTTTAAAGATCCATTTACATCCTAAGGGCTTACAGCCTTCAAGTAAATCAACCAAAATCCAAGTTTGGTTTTGTAAAATTGAGTCAATTTTACTTTGAACATCTTCTTTCCAGAGCAACCCGTCTGGTCTAGCATAAGCTAATTTGATCGATATTGGTTCTTCATCCAACATGAATGTTATGTAGTCAGGTCCAAATGTCTTTGGTGTGCTAACTCTACTACCACATCTCGGTTCTACCTCTTCCAGATTAGATCTCGATTGCTTACGTGACTTTGGAACTATATCCACAGGTTTTGAACTTGTTTCTTCATCTTCAACTCTATTGATAGAATTGTTCTTAACTTTATCCTTGTCCTTACAAGGATATATGTTTTCAAAGAATACAGCATTCATTGATTCAATTGTTGTTCCCACAGTCATTTCAGGTACTTCTGACTTGTGGATAACAAACCGATAGGCACTATTGTTCATTGCATACCCAATAAAGATACAATCGGCCGTCTTAGGCCCGATTTTAACTTGTTTAGGTAGAGGCACCTCAATCTTAGCCAAACACCCCCAAACTTTGGGATATTTGTATGAAGGTTTTCTACATTTCCACAATTCATAAGGAGTAACATCCTTACCTTTACGTGGAATCTTATTTAATATGAAGTTGGCTATCAAGACAGCTTCCCTCCACATGTTCTGGGGCAACCCTGAACTAATCAATAAGGCATTCATCATATCTTTAAGTGTTCGATTCTTACGTTCAGCAACGCCATTAGATTGTGGTGCATATGGAGCTGTTGTTTGATGAATTATACCACTATCGTTGCATAATCCCTCAAATGGGGCTACATATTCGCCACCTCTATCGCTTCGAACCATCTTAATATGACAACCTAATTGATTCTCGGCTTCATTCTTAAAGTTCTTAAAAGCTTCAATAGCCTCATCTTTACTTCTCAAAAGATAAAGATAACAATATCTTGTGCAGTCTGTTGTTGCCCAAAATATTTATCCGAAGATTAATACTGCTGGAAGACGGACAACAAACAACAATTGCGGGAGCACTTCCGAGAGAAGATAAATAATACAAGATTTGCCGGGTTTGTTAGGCCCGGGCTTGAATGCTCTCGCGAGATGTTATTAATACGAATATTCGTGGATACAAGTATTAATGAGAGAGATCTAAATACAATGAGTGTAAAAAGACTCTGTTAATCCGGCTCTTGAGCGAAGCTAGGTGTTCTTCGTCCCGCCGATCGTCTGCCTGATGGAGAGGCCGGGAGAAGTAAGTACCGAAAGATAGCTGTTGCCAAGAGTTGGAGAAAGCCAAGTGTTATGTATTTTGCTTCTGTATAGTGTGCTTGAATCGCGATATTGCCGAGAGGAAATACAAGTGCAGCCGCCTTCTTTATATAGGGGTTGAGGTGCCTTGTCTCTAGTGGGCGATCGCCTTTCGGCCATTAATGTAATGGGCGATCGTCCTAAAGGGCACGTGGGCCGCCCGCCAAAAGTCCATAGATCCAAATGGCCGGCTAGCCGAGTGGCCCAATGAGGAGCCGGCACGCGTCCTAAGTCTTATCACAGAGGTCCCACTTTGTTACTTTCGGCGGACTTTGTCGATAGGTGCGATGGCGCCAGTCAGTAGTCACATGTCTTGTCCGTCGGCTCCTTTCGCAGTCCGGGCCCTGTTGGTAGGTGAGGTAGGTGACAGTTTGTCGGCGCCTTTTGTGGATCTGCACGTGGGGTCGGTTTGAGACTTGGTCTTCGCCGACTGGATGGTCATCGGTGGAGATCGACATGAGGCGATCGTCTCTAGCTGATCATCCGAGGTCGCCATCGGCCAGTGGATGGAGGTTGCCAATGGTCGGTCACCAAGGGTAGGTCGGCAAGATGCCGAGAGAGGATCGTCCATTAGTAGATCGCCAGGGGTTGGTCGCCGAGTATCGAGAGGCGATCGTATCTGAGGTTGATCGCTCGATACCGGGACTTGTCTTGGGGCCTTCGGTCGGTCGATGCAGCTCGTCCACTGGGCTAAGGCTCGGTCGCTAGGTCGCTGATCGGAAGATCTGCCTTGGCCGCTCGGCAGCAAGTCGGCCGCCTGTCCTCCTAGGAGATCGCCGGTCAGAAGGTGTTAATTCTTGACACAACAATTGCCCCCCAGCTTGCTCCTATGTTGAAGACATGGGGCGAGGTGGTTCTTGCTGGTGATCGTGTATGGATGAGGATGGGCGACCTGAGCTGACTTAGGATTCGGACTTGGGCTATCATGGTCGATTGGCTTAGCTATCTTTCGGTCTTGTACCGCAAAACAACATTGGCCGATCCCCCACGGAAACTTGGTGGTTTCGCTTTGTTTGAGGAATCGTGCACAGTCGCGGAGATCGATGGACCGACTCCATGACCGTGTCTTGGTGCGCGAAGACAATGAGTGTCTCGTGACTCACTTTATTATGAGGGTCCTCTGTTAGCCGCGCCTCGCCTCGTATTTAAACGAAGGGCGTGCGGTCTCGGTCTAGAGGAGTCCTTGCGCGGCGGCGTCGGATGAATCAACTCCACGCCCGCGGCTTGTTAGCTCTGCTTCCACCTCGGCGGCCATGGAGATGGCCGACCTCGGCTGTACGTTGAGACGGGGTTGTGGCATGTGTCCACCGATTAATGTTGGAGAGCCCTCGGACTACGCCGGCCTCGTATTTAAACGAAGGGCGGGCGATCTTGGCGAGGGACCTTGCATGGCCGCGGCCGGTTCCATCGTTGCCAGACCATGGCTTTATGAAGTGCGGTGGAGGCGATCTTATGCCTTAGTCCGTCATGTTATATCTTTGGATCAGATGGCGATCGTGTCACCGGGTTCTTGATGATGTAGCGTGATGATCGGCGATCGGCCGAAGATCGGGCGATCGTCGCTCGGCTGCCGATCGCTTTATTCGTAGGTCGACGTTGACGATCGGGCGGGAGATCGTCGTCAGGGCGCCGATCGCGCTGCTCACAGGCTAAGAAGGAACCTTTGCCTGGCCAGAAAATCTGCGGCTCTAGCCCGGAAGGCTGCGTAGGTTGTCGGTTGGGTCTTCGTGAGATGCCTGAACATAGGCGAAAAACCCTGAAATCCTCCTAGGACCGCGTAGAGGGCGGTCTCATCGCTTATGGGATCGCCATTGAGGATGATTACGTCTACCCGGTCGATGTAGTCCGAGTCGGACTCTTCTTCTCCCTGCTTGATTTGCATCATGCGAAGGGGACCTTCTGGCCGGACGACCCGGGTAGCGAAGTACTCCGTGAAGACGTGCGCCAGCTCGTTAAAGGAGCCAACGGACCGAGGCGGCAATGAAGTGTACCACCGGTGGGCGAGGTCGTCCAGCGTCAGAGGGAACATTCGGCATCTGGTCGCGTCAGATGCCCCGCACCCGGTCATGTAGATGTTGAACTTCCTCAGGTGCACTTGGGGGTCCGATCGCCCCTCGTACACGGGTGTTTGCGGGGGAGCGATCTTGTGCTGCACGGGGGCGAGCTCGATGTCGATCGCGAGCGGCTCGCTTGGCCCGGCGATCGTCTTCTTGGCGCCTGCCCTGGATTCCAGGAGCGCCTTCATGTCGTTGAGTTGACGTTGCATCGCAGCCATTGCCGTGGCTTGGTCGCTTGCAGATCGGCTTTGGGAGCAGGAGAGGAGGCGATCGTGTACCGATCTTCGGGCTCCGCTGCCGCCGGCCTCGGCAATTCGGCGAGGGGGAGCCAGACGGCTAGGCTGCCTTCGGGAGTCGGGTAGGCCGAGCTCCCGGTGACGGACTCAAACTCCGTCGCCTCGTAGATGGGGCCGGGCGCCGTGCAGTCGGGTCACGCCGTGCGATCGAAGACAGGTGCCCCGGCGAGCGCCTCTTCTTGCGGACGGAGCCTCACAGCGATCGCTCGGCGCTGACGCCTTGAGCTTCGCTGACTTCGGCGGGCCGAGGGGGCGATAGCGAGGCGCGTTGAGAGCACTCCGTCGCTCTGTAGGGCGGCGGGGCCCCTTCGATCTGTTCCTTGGTTCGGAACGATCGAGCGAGAGGCAGGCCGCCGTCCGAGGGCGGATCGAGCGTCTCTGACCGCGGCGGCTACCTTCCACCATCGGCTGTGGCTCGGACTGGGACGGAACAGGGGGTTTGGCCGGCTGGTCAGCGGCTTTCTTCGGCGCGGAGGCGGAAGACATGATTTCTGTAGGATTTCTTTGAAGTGCAGTAAGTGTCACTTCAAGTATCTGCCCCGAGAACAGTGAGTGTTCTTCGGAACGGTAAGTATAAAAATTCGAGGGTTGGATGCCGCCCTTCCTCTAGCGCCAATTGTTGTTGCCCAAAATATTTATCCGAAGATTAATACTGCTGGAAGACGGACAACAAACAACAATTGCGGGAGCACTTCCGAGAGAAGATAAATAATACAAGATTTGCCGGGTTTGTTAGGCCCGGGCTTGAATGCTCTCGCGAGATGTTATTAATACGAATATTCGTGGATACAAGTATTAATGAGAGAGATCTAAATACAATGAGTGTAAAAAGACTCTGTTAATCCGGCTCTTGAGCGAAGCTAGGTGTTCTTCGTCCCGCCGATCGTCTGCCTGATGGAGAGGCCGGGAGAAGTAAGTACCGAAAGATAGCTGTTGCCAAGAGTTGGAGAAAGCCAAGTGTTATGTATTTTGCTTCTGTATAGTGTGCTTGAATCGCGATATTGCTGAGAGGAAATACAAGTGCAGGCTGCCTTCTTTATATAGGGGTTGAGGTGCCTTGTCTCCTAGTGGGCGATCGCCTTTCGGCCATTAATGTAATGGGGCGATCGTCCTAAAGGGCACGTGGGCTGCCTGCCAAAAGTCCATAGATCCAGCCGGCAGCTAGCTGAGTGGCCCAATGAGGAGCCGGCACGCGTCCGGAAGTACTGTCACAGGAGGTCCCACTTTGTTACTTTCGGCGGACTTTGTCAGTAGGTGCAGTAGGCGCCAGGCTGTAGTCACATGTCTTGTCCGTCAGCTCCTTTCGCAGGTCTGGGCCCTGTTGGTAGGTGAGGTAGGTGACAGGTTTGTCAGCGCCTTTTGTGGATCTGCACGTGGGGTCAGTTTTGAGACTTGGTCTTCGCCGACTGGATGGTCATCGGTGGAGATCGACATGAGGCGATCGTCTCTAGCTGATCATCCGAGGTCGCCATCGGCCAGTGGATGGAGGTTGCCAATGGTCGGTCACCAAGGGTAGGTCGGCAAGATGCCGAGAGAGGATCGTCCATTAGTAGATCGCCAGGGGTTGGTCGCCGAGTATCGAGAGGCGATCGTATCTGAGGTTGATCGCTCGATACCGGGACTTGTCTTGGGGCCTTCGGTCGGTCGATGCAGCTCGTCCACTGGGCTAAGGCTCGGTCGCTAGGTCGCTGATCGGAAGATCTGCCTTGGCCGTTCGGCAGTAAGTCGGTCGCCTGTCCTCCTAGGAGATCGCCGGTCGGAAGGTGTTAATTCTTGACACAACAATTGCCCCCCAGCTTGCTCCTATGTTGAAGACATGGGGCGAGGTGGTTCTTGCTGGTGATCGTGTATGGATGAGGATGGGCGACCTGAGCTGACTTAGGATTCGGACTTGGGCTATCATGGTCGATTGGCTTAGCTATCTTTCGGTCTTGTACCTGCAAAAACAACATTGGCCGATCCCCCACGGAAACTTGGCTGGTTTCGCTTTGTTTGAGGAATCGTGCACAGTCGCGGAGATCGATGGACCGACTCCATGACCGTGTCTTGGTGCGCGAAGACAATGAGTGTCTCGTGACTCACTTTATTATGAGGGTCCTCTGTTAGGCTGCGCCTCGCCTCGTATTTAAACGAAGGGCGTGCGGTCTCGGTCTAGAGGAGTCCTTGCGCGGGGCAGCGTCGGATGAATCAACTCCACGCCCGCGGCTTGTTAGCTCTGCTTCCACCTCGGCCAGCCATGGAGATGGCCGACCTCGACGGTGTACGTTGAGACGGGGTTGTGGCATGTGTCCACTGATTAATGTTGGAGAGCCCTCAGACTACGCCGGCCTCGTATTTAAACGAAGGGCGGGCGATCTTGGCCGAAAGGGACCTTGCATGACCGAAGCAGCCGGTTCCATCGACTGCCAGGACCATGGCTTTATGAAGTGCGGTGGAGGCGATCTTATGCCTTAGTCCGTCATGTTATATGCTGGACTGTAGATGGCGATCGTGTCCACCGGGTTGCTGATGATGTAGCGTGATGATCGGCGATCGGGCTGGAAGACTGGCGATCGTCGCTCGGCTGCCGATCGCTTTATTCGTAGGTCGACGTTGACGATCGGGCGGGAGATCGTCGTCAGGGCGCCGATCGCGCTGCTCACAGGCTAAGAAGGAACCTTTGCCTGGCCAGAAAATCTGCGGCTCTAGCCCGGAAGGCTGCGTAGGTTGTCGGTTGGGTCTTCGTGAGATGCCTGAACATAGGCGAAAAACCCTGAAATCCTCCTAGGACCGCGTAGAGGGCGGTCTCATCGCTTATGGGCTCGCCATTGAGGATGATTACGTCTACCCGGTCGATGTAGTCCGAGTCGGACTCTTCTTCTCCCTGCTTGATTTGCATCATGAGAAGGGGACCTTCTGGCCGGACGACCCGGGTAGCGAAGTACTCCGTGAAGACGTGCGCCAGCTCGTTAAAGGAGCCAACGGACCGAGGCGGCAATGAAGTGTACCACCGGTGGGCGAGGTCGTCCAGCGTCAGAGGGAACATTCGGCATCTGGTCGCGTCAGATGCCCCGCACCCGGTCATGTAGATGTTGAACTTCCTCAGGTGCACTTGGGGGTCCGATCGCCCCTCGTACACGGGTGTTTGCGGGGGAGCGATCTTGTGCTGCACGGGGGCGAGCTCGATGTCGATCGCGAGCGGCTCGCTTGGCCCGGCGATCGTCTTCTTGGCGCCTGCCCTGGATTCCAGGAGCGCCTTCATGTCGTTGAGTTGACGTTGCATCGCAGCCATTGCCGTGGCTTGGTCGCTTGCAGATCGGCTTTGGGAGCAGGAGAGGAGGCGATCGTGTACCGATCTTCGGGCTCCGCTGCCGCCGGCCTCGGCAATTCGGCGAGGGGGAGCCAGACGGCTAGGCTGCCTTCTGGGAGTCGGGTAGGCCGAGCTCCTGGTGACGGACTCAAACTCCGTCGCCTCGTAGATGGGGCCGGACTGGCCCGGTAGCCAGGTCGGGTCACTGCCCAGGCGATCGAAGACAGAGGTGCCCCGGCTGGCGAGCGCCTCTTCTTGCGGACGGGAGCCTCCTGGCGATCGCTCGGCCAGTGACGCCTTGAGCTTCCGCTTGGACTTCCGGCGGACGGCCGAGGGGGCGATAGCAGGAGGCGCGTTGAGAGCACTCCGTCGCTCCTGTAGGACGGCCAGGGCCCCTTCGATCTGTTCCTTGGTTCGGAACCGATCGAGCGAGAGGCTTGGGCCGCCGTCCAGGGACGGGATCGAGCGTCTCTGACCGCGGCGGCTACCTTCCACCATCGGCTGTGGCTCGGACTGGGACGGAACAGGGGGTTTGGCCGGCTGGTCAGCGGCTTTCTTCGGCGCGGAGGCGGAAGACATGATTTCTGTAGGATTTCTTTGAAGTGCAGTAAGTGTCACTTCAAGTATCTGCCCCGAGAACAGTGAGTGTTCTTCGGAACGGTAAGTATAAAAATTCGAGGGTTGGATGCCCTTCCTCTAGCGCCAATTGTTGTTGCCCAAAATATTTATCCGAAGATTAATACTGCTGGAAGACGGACAACAAACAACAATTGCGGGAGCACTTCCGAGAGAAGATAAATAATACAAGATTTGCCGGGTTTGTTAGGCCCGGGCTTGAATGCTCTCGCGAGATGTTATTAATACGAATATTCGTGGATACAAGTATTAATGAGAGAGATCTAAATACAATGAGTGTAAAAAGACTCTGTTAATCCGGCTCTTGAGCGAAGCTAGGTGTTCTTCGTCCCGCCGATCGTCTGCCTGATGGAGAGGCCGGGAGAAGTAAGTACCGAAAGATAGCTGTTGCCAAGAGTTGGAGAAAGCCAAGTGTTATGTATTTTGCTTCTGTATAGTGTGCTTGAATCGCGATATTGCTGAGAGGAAATACAAGTGCAGGCTGCCTTCTTTATATAGGGGTTGAGGTGCCTTGTCTCCTAGTGGGCGATCGCCTTTCGGCCATTAATGTAATGGGGCGATCGTCCTAAAGGGCACGTGGCCGCCGCCAAAAGTCCATAGATCCGGCAGCCTAGCCGAGTGGCCCAATGAGGAGCCGGCACGCGTCCTAAGTATCACAGAGGTCCCACTTTGTTACTTTCGCGGACTTTGTCGGTGGGTGCGATGGCGCCGTGCTGTAGTCACATGTCTTGTCCGTCAGCTCCTTTCGCAGGTCTGGGCCCTGTTGGTAGGTGAGGTAGGTGACAGGTTTGTCAGCGCCTTTTGTGGATCTGCACGTGGGGTCAGTTTTGAGACTTGGTCTTCGCCGACTGGATGGTCATCGGTGGAGATCGACATGAGGCGATCGTCTCTAGCTGATCATCCGAGGTCGCCATCGGCCAGTGGATGGAGGTTGCCAATGGTCGGTCACCATGGGTAGGTCGGCAAGATGCCGAGAGAGGATCGTCCATTAGTAGATCGCCATGGGTTGGTCGCCGAGTATCGAGAGGCGATCGTATCTGAGGTTGATCGCTCGATACCGGGACTTGTCCTGAGGCCTTCGGTCGGTCGATGCAGCTCGTCCACTGGGCTAAGGCTCGGTCGCCAGGTCGCTGATCGGCAGATCTGCCTTGGCCGTTCGGCAGTAAGTCGGTCGCCTGTCCTCCTAGGAGATCGCCGGTCGGAAGGTGTTAATTCTTGACACAACACAGTCATCGATGAAAGTGATAAAGTACTTCTTACCATCTCTAGTTTGCACAAACTTTAAATCACACATGTCTGTGTGAATTAATTCAAGGAGTTTTGTGTTAGGCATATTCTTATACGCTTATTTATCATTATTCTTTATCCATTTTGTGTCTAAACCTGCATAAATGAGCCTTTAAAGCACTATTCTTTTATGTTTGGCAGGAAATTGGAGTCCGGA
This sequence comes from Orobanche coerulescens, assembly GCA_033398695.1. Taxonomy (NCBI): domain Eukaryota; kingdom Viridiplantae; phylum Streptophyta; class Magnoliopsida; order Lamiales; family Orobanchaceae; genus Orobanche; species Orobanche coerulescens. The sequence goes on along the minus strand of CM065802.1, from coordinate 189,310,288 downwards.
AGCTCGAACGATGAAAAACAGGCAAAAACGGCAAATTTTGGCCTGGGGACGCGGTACGAACCAAGTGAGCCGCGGCACACGAAGGCAACCAGCAAATGCCGAACCAACTGTACTGTGAGCCGCGGCACAAGGATGCTGAGCCGCGGCCCAGGAAGGAAAAAAGACTCCAGGTATCTGCGCTGAACAGTGTAACACCGCGAGATATTCGGAATAATTACAGCGCCGTAAACCTTTTAAGTAAGGATTTACAAGGCTAAATAAAAGAAATGTAAATATAATTCAATCTTACAACTGAAGTTCAAAATACAAAACTGGTTCAACTGATCCAAAGAGTTAACTTATACAACCATATCGAAAATGACATTATTAAAACACACGTACTCGAGTACTAGAGTGAACCAAGAAGACAAATCACGATAACAATAAACATCAACCACATCACTAAGCCATTTCATCGTCCTGTCGGTACTGTGGTTGCTTCCCCGCTCCTCGGCTACCTGAACATCAAAATAATGTCCACCCCCGAAGGGGTTAGCAAAACAATGCTAGTACAAGTATCATAATACATAAATCATCAGTGCATCATAAATCATGCAAAACGGACTTCCGTCATCGGAATCCAACGATGTGAATCCTCACGATTCCATCAACACAATACAGGGTAATCCAGCGATCCAGCGCCCTTGGTATAGATCCCCATGATGATCCCGTCGGACCAACGCATGGTGGAAAACCCGTCCAGCAATCCAGCGCCCTCAGCATAGATTCCCATGATGATCCCGTCGGACCAACGCATGGTGGACATTCGATCCAGCGCCCTCGGCATAGATCCTCATGACCCCCTCGGATCATTTATATCATAAACCAATCAATTATGCATACATATATTCATTTCAATATGTTCATCAATACGAACAATTAACAACGAATACCACGAGAAATTAAAGAAATAAATCTCATATTCGACAACATGAACAAAATTATATGCATGATCAAAGTTCCAATATAAATCAAACTCAATATATGATACTTGCCTCGAAAATGTCAAGAATGAAATACTCCAACAAATGACATGTGTCTGTATGCCACCGCCCCTCGATCATCCCCTATGTAAGGCTCGGACCTAAGTAATAATAAAGAATTCCTCACACATCGTACGAACGTCTAACAATCCGGTTTACGGCCGCAAGTTCTAAAAATGAATTCTGCATGAACGACTTAGCGTGCGCTACGTACTCTACGTAACGTGCGCTAAGCCTGCCTGTTAACGTACGCAATTGACCAAGTCTAGCGTACGCTAGCTGTGCACTGACAGTCCTCTCTGAACAGCCGACTGCCCTGCCTGATGACGTAACGTATGTTACGTACCCAACGTAGTGTACGTTACTCATTCCTGATAGCGCACGTTAATATATACATCTTAGCGCGCGCTAATCGTGCATGGCAGTCACTACTGGGTAAAAACTTGAGCTAAGGGTGATGAAAACTCATGAAATCCTTAGTGTTAATACATGCCAACTCCGTGCATATCATGCTCATACGGTTTATGAAAGATCTTTTATGGATTAAATGACTACGAGACACAAGGATACGTATCATCATTACTACACCATAAATCATCTTTGATCTTCAAGAAATATCCCAAGTCCAATCCATTTCATGTCCCAAAACGTATGATTCCTTTAGGTAAAGACATAAGAACTTGGTAATCTCCATATACTGGTCATAATTGGTTTTGAAGATAAATGAATATGCTTAGGAATCCATATACTAAAAAGGTTCAATGGATTATACGATGAATAAGTGCCGAAACGTCAAAATATCCTTCTAACACATGATGTTCGACTACTAACGAATTTAACTTGACTAGATAATCATGATCAAAATGTCCTTCATACTAGTACTTAATATTGGTGAAGAATCACCTACCTCAAAGTAGTGAAGAACAAGGAGGAATTCGAAGCAATCCAACGCCGAAGGCTTGAACACCAATCCCCAATGATCTACAATCTTCAACTAGAGCTAGGATGCTGATATGAAGTGTTTAGGATGAAGAGAGGGACTCTCTAAGTTCAAGAATTTGGATGTGGGAAGTGAAAAGTCTGAAAATATGAAAAAGGATGCTGTCCTATATATAGAAAATGGTTATTAGCGCGCGCTAGTCCATATTCATAGCATGCGCTAACGGCTATTTGAAACTTACTGATTTCACTGTACTCAGCCTTTAGCGTGCGCTATCCTCATATGAGTAGCGTGCGCTAACGCGTTGACTTGGCTTTTTTCCCGAAAGTCGTCCAGGTTCATCCCGACATAATCCGACCAAGATCCCCGGCCTGATCTCACCTACCAACACGTCTCAATCATATTGACCACGTATAGCGTGCGCTAAGGTTCCTTCACAGCGTGCGCTATGGATCCAAGTTAGCATACGCTACACTTAGTCGATAGCGTGCGCTACATGCGCAGAATCACAATTTAGATCACATTCATGAAATCATACGCTCAACAACACCGTATTATGAAATACGGAAAATAATACTCAGATTAAAATGCAACCAATTTCAATATCACAAGTTCCAAATACATATCAGAAATCTCGGGTATTACATCCTTCCTCCCTAAAAAGAAGTTTCGTCCCGAAACTTAAGATGTAAACAACTCTGGATATCTAGTCTTCATACTGTCCTCCATTTCCCAAGTGGCCTCTTCAGCCCCATGTCGTGACCATTGTACTTTAACCAAGTGTATTGGTTTATTCCTTAATTGTTTGATCCGACTCTCAAGTATCTTGATTGGTCTCTCCTCGAAAGTGCCGTCATTAGCTATCTCGATCTCATCGAACTCAATGATGCGGCTGGGATCTGGTACATACCTCCGCAGTTGGGATACGTGAAACACATTGTGAACGTGACTCAGCGATGGCGGTAAGGCCAACCTGTATGCTAAATCTCCAACTCTCTCGAGGATCTCGAATGGTCCGATATATCTCGGACTTAGCTTGCCCTTCTTCCCAAAACGGAAAATTCCTCATGTAAGAGACACCTTCAATAGTACGTGGTCCCCAATGTCGAACTCTAGAGGGCGACGACGTATGTCTGCATAAGACTTCTGTCGACTCTGGGTAGTCAAAAGTCTTTCTCGAATCAAATCTATCTTCTCTTGAGTCTGAACTATCAATTCCGGTTCCATCCCGATCAAGTCCGAAGAATCATCCCAGCACAGGGGTGATCGACATCTCCTCCCGTACAAAGCTTCAAATGGTGCCATCTTAATAGAAGCATGCCAACTATTGTTGTAGGTGAATTCGATCAACGGCAAATGAACTTCCCAATCAGTTGACCAATCCAAAGCACAAGCTCTAAGCATGTCTTCTATTGTTTGTATAATCCTTTCGGACTGACCATCTGTCTGGGGATGATAAGACGTGCTAAAGTTCAGTTCGGTCCCCAAAGCCCTGTGGAATGCCTTCCAGAAGTGTGACACGAAACGACCATCTCTATCTAAACTAATGGTCTTCGGTGTCCCATGTAATTTGACTATCTCTGCAATAAATACTCGCGCCAATCTCTCGGGTCCCCAAGTATCTTTAATTCCTAGGAAATGAGCCGACTTGGTTAGTCGATCAACTATAACCCAAATCATGTTCATTCCCATCTTGGTCCTTGGCATACTGGTGATGAAATCCATCGAGATGTCCTCCCACTTCCACTCAGGGATCGGAAGCGGCTTTAACATTCCTAAGAGTCGCCGATGTTCAATCTTAACTCACGACAAGTCAAACACTTTGAAACGTATTTCGCACGTCCTTATTCATATTCCCCCACCGTAAGTTTTGTTTTAGATCCTTATACATCTTATCACGCCTCGGTGAATAGAATAAGGCGCGCTATGAGCTTCCTTCGAATTGTCCGTTTCAAATCATCAAAGACGGAACGCAAAGTCGACTCAAATCTCGAACTCCATCATCTTGTATCACGAATCCTGGGGCCTTTCCTTTCTTTACTTTGTCACATAACCGAAGGATCAGAGAATCGTTCAACTGCTTAGATTTGATCTCCTCGACTAGTGATGAAGTCAGTTCCATCACATATAGTTGCCCTTGGATTCCTGGTGCCCATACTTCAATCCCTTCGCGGATCAGTTCCCGTTGAATGCTGGTTTGGGATGTAAATGCTTCCAACACTCGAAGAGAAACAGGTTTACGGCTCAATGCATCGGCTACTACGTTTGCTTTACCTGGATGATAGAGAATTTTCAAGTCGTAATCCTTGATCAATTCCAGCCACCTTCTCTGCCTCATGTTAAGTTCTTTCTGACTGAAAATGTACTTGAGGCTCTTATGATCTGTAAAGATCTGACAATGAGTTCCGTACAAATAATGTCGCCAAATTTTCAAGGCAAAGACCACAGCAGCTAGCTCCAGATCATGAGTCGGGTAATTAACCTCGTACGGTTTCAACTGCCGAGAAGCATAGGCAATCACCTTATCCTTTTGCATCAACACACATCCCATACCCTGATTTGAAGCATCGCTGTATACCATGAATCCATCAGTCCCATCTGGTAACGCTAATATAGGTGCTGTCGTCAGTCTCTTCTTAAGTTCATCAAAACCAGCTTGGCATTTCTCATCCCACGTGAACTTTTGAGTTTTCTGTAACAGCTGAGTGAGCGGACGAGCAATTTTGAAAAATCCCTCTACAAAACGGCGATAATATCCAGCAAGTCCTAAGAAACTCCAGACTTCTTTCACGTTATTAGGAGCTTCCCATTCCAAGATTGCTTCGACTTTCTTCGGGTCCAATTGAACTCCGTCAGCCGATATCACATGCCCAAGAAAAGTTACTTCCCTAAGCCAGAACTCGCATTTGGAAAGTTTTGCATACAGCTGTTCCTTCCTCAAGGTGCTCAAAACCACACGCAAATGCTCGGCATGCTCCTCTGTGTCCTTCGAATATATCAAGATGTCATCAATGAAGACGACCACAAATTTATCCAAGTATTCTAAGAATACCCGATTCATCAATTGCATGAATACCGCAGGAGCATTGGTAAGTCCAAATGGCATCACTACAAATTCATAATGCCTGCATCGATCCAAAGCGCACTTTGGTATATTCGATTCCTTAATTCTCAACTGATGATATCCTGATCGCAAGTCAATCTTCGAGAATACCCTTGCCCCTTGCAGTTGATCAAACAAGTCGTCGATCCTAGGTATAGGATACTTATTCTTGATTGTCACTTTGTTGAGCTCCCTGTAATCAATACATAATCGGAGGGATCCGTCTTTCTTCCGGACAAAGAGAACGGGCGCTCCCCAAGGAGAAACGCTAGGTTGAATATAACCCTTCTGTAATAATTCCTCCAGTTGCTTCTTTAGATCATACATCTCGGTTGGCGCCATGCGGTATGGTGCTCTGGAAATAGGAGCGGCTCCAGGCTCTAATTCGATAGTGAACTGCACCTCTCTCTGCGGAGGTAACCCAGGTAGTTCGTTAGGAAATATATCTGAGAATTCATTCACAACTGGAATAGATGAGAGCTCTACTCCTTCCTCTTTCCTCATGGCATAGCACCAAAGTCCATGACATCCCTGCTTCAGTAATTTCACGGATTTCATTGCTTCGATCAATTTTCCCGAGCTTCCCGGTCTCCATCCTCTGAATAAGTGTTCAGAACCATCATCAGCAATGATAGAAATGACTCTCTTTCGGTAATTCAGAATAGCTCCATAACGGTTGAGCCAATCGTCTCCGAGAATTAAGTCGTCACCATGTATGTCAACTACAATAAGATTTGATGGCCAATCTCTCCCTCCTATAGACACTGGAAAATCTCTAGCTTCTAGGGTTCCCACAATTTTCTCTCCGCTCGGTAATCCCACAACATAAGGTTCACAATCATACAAGCACGAGATTTTCAAACGATTAACACAGTTCAAAGATATAAAAGAATGCGTAGCTCCTGAATCGAATAAGACACTAACTGGTTGCAAAAGGATCTGAATCGTACCTGATGCAACAGCTGTGTTCTGATCGTCTGACTTCTTCATCTCGTAAATACGCGGAGGAACGGACCCAGCGCTGGATGCCTCTCTTTTCCCAACATTCTGCTGCTGGAAACCGCTTTGCTGCGTCTGGTTTACACTAGTGTCCTTCGGAACCGGTACAGGAGTGCGAGTACCAAAAGATCGAGTCGCATTTCCACAAAATGTTGCGCGATGCCCTTCCTGTCCACACTCGAAACAGGTCACAGCAGGCGCGAAACAGTCACGTCGAACATGCCCCGCTTTGCCACAGTTATAACATTTCTTCCCTGCGTCTGAAACGGTTGGTGCTGCCCGGAACTTCTTTCCACCTCGAGAAGGATGCGGAGGCCTCCTGGATGAATGAAAAGAGGATTGGCCCCTGCGAGGCCCACTACTCTTATTCTCCATGAAGTTGCCCGACACCTTCTGTTTCTTTGCTTCCGTTGACTTTTCTACTCCCGCCTCTTTCATATCATAGGCCAGTGCTTTGTCCTGATATTGTCGCAAGGTGGTACATTCAAATCCGGACATATATTGCTAAATTTCCGGCTTCATTCGCATGTCAAAATGGAAAATCCTCTCCGCCTCGGTCCTGACCAAGTGGTGCACATAAGTCAGATGGTGATTAAAGGTCTTAATCACGTCTATCACAGATGCCTCTGAATTTTGTGGTGAGAAAAACTCCCGGACTCGGGCCTCTCTAACTGGGCGAGGACAATACTGCGCTTCCATCATCAATTTGAACTCCGTCCAGTCAACATTATGCTCCTCAGGTCGAATGGCCTCCCACCAATCGAAAGCCTCCTCCGTCAGAAGATACTGGGCGACCGGAACCTTTCTGTCGTTGGGACAGTTAATCCCCGCAAAAATCTTCTCTAACTCCTTCATCCAGTGATCCCAAGAAAGCGTCTCAGCAGAACCGTCAAATTTCGGAGGATGCAATTTGATCACCTCAGTAAGCCATTTATCTCCCCGATTATCCACGTTATGCTGATGTCCCATGCCGTCTGCATGCGATCCACAACTTGAGCAAAATGGTTTATCTGAGCAACCACCTGCTGAAGCACTCCCGGCACATTAGGATCTGCATTAGTATTTGCTGATCCCTGTTGTCCTCTGGAATGGGAATCCGTTCGACTAGCGGTTATCTCTGGGGTAGACACCGAATCTTCCTGTCTGGCATTTCCACGTCTGCGTCCACGACCACGTCCGCGTCCACGACCTCCTCTCAACATACTGTAAACACAAATACTCAATATCCAGGACAAACTTTCTAAAAGAAAGTCCATTAATGTTCATAAAACATGATTTAAATAAAACGGTAGTATTTGAGATTAGGAAACTTACAACCACGGTCCACACGATGATGCTGGCTCAGCAGTGATGTTACAAACGACCAATAATCAAATAACGTAAATAGACCCAACTGATCCGACTGCCAAAATATCCATGAATCTTAGCTCCGATACCATATTCTGTAACACCCTGAGATATTCGGAATAATTACAGCGCTGTAAACCTTTTAAGTAAGGATTTACAAGGCTAAATAAAAGAAATGTAAATATAATTCAATCTTACAACTGAAGTTCAAAATACAAAACTGGTTCAACTGATCCAAAGAATTAACTTATACAACCATATCGAAAATGACATTATTAAAACACACGTACTCGAGTACTAGAGTGAACCAAGAAGACAAATCACGATAACAATAAACATCAACCACGTCACTGAGCCATTTTATTGTCCTGTCGGTACTGTGGTTGCTTCCCCGCTCCTCGGCTACCTGAACATCAAAATAATGTCCACCCCCGAAGGGGTTAGCAAAACAATGCTAGTACAAGTATCATAATACATAAATCATCAGTGCATCATAAATCATGCAAAACGGACTTCCGTCATCGGAATCCAACGATGTGAATCCTCACGATTCCATCAACACAATACAGGGTAATCCAGCGATCCAGCGCCCTTGGTATAGATCCCCATGATGATCCCGTCGGACCAACGCATGGTGGAAAACCCGTCCAGCGATCCAGCGCCCTCAGCATAGATCCCCATGATGATCCCGTCGGACCAATGCATGGTGGACATTCGATCCAGCGCCCTCAGCATAGATCCTCATGACCCCCTCGGATCATTTATATCATAAACCAATCAATTATGCATACATATATCCATTTCAATATGTTCATCAATACGAACAATTAACAACGAATACCACGAGAAATTAAAGAAATAAATCTCATATTAGACAACATGAACAAAATCATATGCATGATCAAAGTTCCAATATAAATCAAACTCAACATATGATACTTGCCTCGAAAATGGCAAGAATGAAATACTCCAATAAATGACACGCGTCCGTATGCCACCGCCCCCCGATCGTCCCCTATGTAAGGCTTGGACCTAAGCAATAATAAAGAATTCCTCACACATCGTACGAACGTCTAACAATCCGGTTTACGGCCGCAAGTTCTAAAAATGAATTCTGCATGAACGACTTAGCGTGCGCTACGTACTCTACGTAACGTGCGCTAAGCCTGCCTGTTAACGTACGCAATTGACCAAGTCTAGCGTACGCTAGCCGTCTGGCAGCAGTCCTCTCGAGCAGATCGCCGCTGCCTGATGACGTAACGTATGTTACGTACCCAACGTAGTGTACGTTACTCATTCCTGATAGCGCACGTTAATATATACATCTTAGCGCGCGCTAATCGTGCATGGCAGTCACTACTGGGTAAAAACTTGAGCTAAGGGTGATGAAAACTCATGAAATCCTTAGTGTTAATACATGCCAACTCCGTGCATATCATGCTCATACGGTTTATGAAAGATCTTTTATGAATTAAATGACTACGAGACACAAGGATACGTATCATCATTACTACACCATAAATCATCTTTGATCTTCAAGAAATATCCTAAGTCCAATCCATTTCATGTCCCAAAACGTATGATTCCTTTAGGTAAAGACATAAGAACTTGGTAATTTCCATATACTGGTCATAATCGGTTTTGAAGATACATGAATATGCTTAGGAGTCCATATACTAAAAAGGTTCAATGGATTATACGATGAATAAGTGCCGAAACGTCAAAATATCCTTCTAACACATGATGTTCGACTACTAACGAATTTAACTTGACTAGATAATCATGATCAAAACGTCCTTCATACTAGTACTTAATATTGGTGAAGAATCACCTACCTCAAAGTAGTGAAGAACAAGGAGGAATTCGAAGCAATCCAACGCCGAAGGCTTGAACACCAATCCCCAATGATCTACAATATTCAACTTGAGCTAGGATGCTGATATAAAGTGTTTAGAATGAAGAGAGGGACTCTCTAAGTTCAAGAATTCGGATGTGGGAAGTGAAAAGTCTGAAAATATGAAAAAGGATGTTGTCCTATATATAGAAAATGGTTATTAGCGCGCGCTAGTCCATATTCATAGCGTGCGCTAATGGCTATTTGAAACTTACTGATTTCACTGTACTCAGCCTTTAGCGTGCGCTATCCTCATATGAGTAGCGTGCGCTAACGCATTGACTTGGCTTTTTCCCGAAAGCCGTCCAGGTTCATCCCGACATAATCCGACCAAGATCCCCGGCCTGATCTCACCTACCAACACGTCTCAATCATATTGACCACGTATAGCGTGCGCTAAGGTTCCTTCACAGCGTGCGCTATGGATCCAAGTTAGCGTGCGCTACACTTAGTCGATAGCGTGCGCTACATGCGCAGAATCACAATTTAGATCACATTCATGAAATCATACGCTCAACAACACCGGATTATGAAATATGGAGAATAATACTCAGATTAAAATGCAACCAATTTCAATATCACAAGTTCCAAATACATATCATAAATCTCGAGTATTACAAACAGTGTGACCCACAGAACAGATTAAGTGAGCCGCGGCCCACGTGGCGGTTTTGATAGAAATTGCTGCGTTTCTGGGCCGTTTTGGAGCTTGTTCTCGACCTAATCACACGGACGCATTTTGGAGGCTGCGGAGAGTTATAAATAAGCATTGAAGGTCATAATTGAGGGGAGGATCATCCGGGGGAGAGAGATAGAGCTGAGACACCAGAGGAGCAGAAACAAAGAGATTTGTGGGCGACGACAAGACCACGGATCCCTTACGGTTTTTCTTCTCTGTAAGGTGACATCCCGATAGGTGTTTTAAACAGATCCCAAATTTAGTCTCTAGTCATGAAATAACTATAGACATTAAGTCAAGAAAGACTAGAATATTAAGAATAATAACTCATTGGGGTTATATAAAAATAAATATTAGAGAAATAAGGGCCAACAAGAATACACGAATCCAAATGAAAAAACAAAACAAAGAAAAAAAAACTTGTTGTGAGGAAATCCCTCACACTATGCCGCAAGTGCACGGTGTCAACAACTAATAAAGTGATAAGCAAGATATCGTTCCCTCGAGGACTGATTTCACTAAGTACCAAAATATAGTCAACTCGTAATTTTATTTGAAGAACAATTATATAGAATTTATTTCTAAACTAATTGCATAAAAATAAATAATAATAGTAATAATAAAAATAATAATAACAAGGGCGTAGGATTATGATTTTTACCTCAAACAAACAGGAGTGATGTTTATTTAATTCAATTCACCTTTATTCAATTGATTGTAAGCCAGGAATTCCTAAATTATTCTAAAGCCTTTCCCAAGGTCGGTAGAAAATACTACGAATTATTAACTCGATATATCCCTATTCGAATTAGATAATTAGTAGCTAAAACAGTTCAAGAATTCCCACAATAAACAGGCTTCACAATTCCCATGAGTATATTCCTATCTCACGACAATCATGATTTTTCTCACAAGAACTATGCCTAAATTTCATCTCCCGAATCCATAAAGACATTCAAAACAATTCAACTGTTGGCCAGACAACTAAAAAGCATTAAGAACAATGAGAAAAATCCAACTCAATACGAATAACGAGTAAATTGAAATAAAAATAAATAAATCAAACCGTCATGTAATCGGCTACAATCGCAATCCTACTCAAACAGATCTAGAAACTAAGATACGGAAAAATTAAGAAAAACCGTAAGGGATCCGTGGTCTTGTCGTCGCCCAAAAATCTCTTCGTTTCTGCTCCTCTGATGTCTCCGCTCTATCTATCGATCCATCCGGATGATAATCCCCACAATTATGACCTTCAATGCTTATTTATAACTCTCTAAAGCCTCCAAAACGCGTCCGTGTGATTAGGTCGAGAATACGCTCCAAAACGGCCCAGAAACGCGGCAATTTCTATCAAAACCGCCCCATGGGCCGCGGCTCACTTAATCTGTGCCGCGGCTCACGCTGTTCAGCGCAGATGCCTGGGCGTCTTTTTTCCTTCCTGGGCCGCGGCTCAGCATCATTGTGCCGCGACTCACAGTAAGTTGGTTCGGCATTTGCTGGTTGCCTTCGTGTGCCACGGCTCACTTGGTTCGTGTCGCGGCCCTAGGCCAAAATTTGCCGTTTTCGCCTGTTTTTCATCGTTCAGCTTCCGAACTCCAATTTCCTACCAAACATAAAAGAATAGTGCTTTAAAGGCTCATTTATGCAGGTTTAGACACAAAATGGATAAAGAATAATGATAAATTAGTGTATAAAAATACGCCTAACAAATACCCCCAAACTTGAGCCTTTGCTTGTCCTCAAGCAAAAATCAATTTTCAAATAAAAAGTATCGTGAATGATTGTGCAAATCCATAGTGCTCAACTTAATCAATACTACCCTGAAAATCTCAAAGAATAATACGAGTATCATAATAGTGAGTCACATCAATGACACTGATTCCAAAAAGTAATCATTTTCAGTCCTAATCAATCGTGCATGAAGAAAATCAAGCTTAAGGATTAACAAGCGTGAATTTAACCGATCGTCAATATGAAGGGTTAGATTAAACAAGCCAACTCGCCCAGCCCCACAGTCTAGTGGCAAAATTCAAGAGTTTCATCGTCAAAAATAAACCTCGGACAGCATTCCCTTATGTAAGATCATAATAGAGATTCGAGTTAACCACTAGGTTCGGATCTCGGGATATTTCATCGGGATAATCCTAGGGTGGACTTCCATTCTCATATATTGGGGAACCGTTTGACGTAAAAGACACTCATGGGGCACATGGATGCTTCTAGTTACTAAGTCCCCCTCTACAGCGGAGAAAAAACTCGAATAGCAATTCCCGCATGTCAAGGTTGCTGTTTTACGCGAGAGTAAACAACGGGTCACGTGAATACCCCCAGTTACTAGGCTTCCCATCATCGGTAATGCGATATTTCTAAATCATTAGTCTATTTAGGGTTGTCGTTTTATGCGAGAGTAAACAACGGGTCACGTGAATACCCCCGGTTACTAAACTTCCCATCATAGAACATATAATATTCGACTTTTTGGGAAAGACTGTCTGACTCTAAACTGAATTTAAGTGCCAACACGACTCATGTGACTGGATAACTAGCTACGCGGAAAGTATAACCAAACATATAGACGGTGATTTGAAAACACGTATGTCTCCTTTCTTATCTGCTAAGATTTCTACAAAAACGAAAAAATTTCGGACCTAAATAAATACTCTACGGAAACATATATCGCTGACTGCAACTCGACTAAAACTCAACCGTTTCTTCCAAGAGAGATCAGTATCATAACATCAGTTTTACACTCGGAAGCATGAAAAATTCACAAAAAATTCACGTTTTTGGCAAAAACCAGCAACAGCATGCAATAAAAATAAAGCAATAATGGAATCGAATTTTATAACCTAGAAAAATTAAGAAAATATCGCATGCTTCAATTTATTCCACTACACATAACATCATCAACAATAAAACTCATGTGAAAATAAAAGAGATAAGGAAAAGAGAATCTTATTCCAAATGTCTTCTTGAACGCCAGCACATGTCTGAGTGGAATCGTCTGTCAATCCATACTTCAAATAATGCTCAACACCACCAGGGACCCCCAAACTTAGTCTCTAGTCATGAAATACTATAGACATTAAGTCAAGAAAGACTAGAATACGAAGGATGATAACTCATTGGGGTTATATAAAAAAAATATTAGAGAAATAAGGGCCAACAAGAATACACGAATCCAAACGAAAAAACAAAACAAAGGAAAAATTTATTAACGAAAAATCAAATAAAAACAACTAACTAGAAAGCAAGTAAAAATGATGGGTTGCCTCCCATCAAGCGCTCTATTTTACGTCTTGAGCACGACGTGGCAAGAAAATTTAACGTGGCTTCTTTCTAGAGAGATTGTCAAATACCCCCTTCTTGCAATCTATAAGACTCTTATTCCACAAGGGAGGCTTTGGTTCATGTTTAGTTGCCAAAAATAATGAGTAAGAATAATTATCCGGACAACCAAAAAATAATGGAAGAATATAATAATTATGAGGTATGAAAAAATAAGCAGAGTTCGAATGGGTAGATAATAAAGAAATATCATGAACAACCTCATTAGAACTCAAAGAATCAGCCTCAACAAAATCAAAAGTAATGGGGTCAATCTCTCCCATTATGGATTTAGGAAAAATTATACGTGGCACCGTTAATAAAATTTTTGGCACAAAAATGTTCACCTTATTAGTCGAAGTTTGATGACAATTTAATGAAATTTCTTTGGAAACATCATCAATGGTAACTTCTTCTACAAGCTCATCACACTTTAGGTAATTATCAGGTGCTGGGGGATCGACCCTAAAACTCAGCATGTCTTTCTTTTCAACATCCCCCTCAACTTTACTACTAAATCTATGAGTCGGAAAATAACCATAGTGAATCTCAAGACCACGACTTGCACATTCTCGCTCAAGAGGAGTACTATCAGTTCGTTGGAAAATAAATCTATCATTTCGTTTAGAAATAAATCTATGAGTTGAAAAATAACCATAGTGAATCTCAAGACCACGACTTGCACATTCACGCCACCCTCCTCGCCGGACGACGCCGGCACCAGTTCGTGAGCAGACTGTAGGGGAGTACTTGACATTTTCTTTTATTGCATATTACATTTTGTGTACATTGAGGTCAATGTACGTCCTAATTTGGGGGGGGGGGTTACTTTCTGTTGCTTTTTACTTATTCGTTTGCACTTTTCATTATTTTTCGTTATTTTTTTTGTTGCTAGCCTTGCTTGTCGTGATATTATTTGCATTCGTGAATTTTTCGTGCTTCTTTTTGTGTAAAACTGATGTTACGATACTGATTTCTTGGGGAAGAAACGGTTGAGTTTTAGTTGAGTCGTAGTCAGCGATATCTATTTCTGTTGAGTATTCATTTAGGTCCGAATTTTTTTCATTTTTGTAGAAATCTTAGCAGATAAGAGAGGAGACATACGTGTTTTCAAATCGCCGTCTATACGTTTAGTTACACTTTTTGCGTAGCTAGTCGTCCAGTAACATAAGTGTTGTGGGCACTTAAATTGAGTTTAGAGTCGGACAGTTTTTCCCAAAAAGTCGAGATATTATTTGTTCTATGATGGGAAGTCTAGTAACCGGGGGTATTCACGAGACCCGTTGTTTACACTCGCGTAAAACGACAACCCTGATTAGACTAGTGGTTTAGAGATTTCGCATGTGCCGATGATGTGGAGCCTAGTAACCGGGGGTATTCGCGTGACCCGTTGTTTACTCTCGCATAAAACAGCGACCTTGAATCGGACATGCGGGAATAGCTATTCGAGTTGTTTCTCCGCTGTGGAGGGGAACTTAGTAACTAGAAGCATCCATGTGCCCCATGAGTGTCTTTTACGTCAAACGGTTCCCCAAGACATGATAATGGAATTCCACCCTAGGATTATCCCGATGAAACATCCCGAGATCCGAACCTAGTGGTTAACTCGAATCATCTTATTGATCATATATAAGGGAATACTGTCTGAGGGTTATTTTTTAATGATGAAACTCTTGAAATTTTTGCCACTAGACTGTGGGACTGGGCGAGTTGGCTCATTTATTTTAACCCTTCATATTGGCGGTCGATTAAATTCACGCTTGTTAATCTTTGAGCTTGAATTTCTTCATTAACGATTGATTAGGACTGAAATTGGTTACTTTGTGGAATCAATGTCCTGGACATGACTCACTATTACGATACTTGTATTATTCTTTGAGATTTTCAGGATAGTATTGATTTAAGTTGAGCATTATGGACTTGCACGATTATTCACGATAGTGTTTGTTTGAAATTGATTCTTTTTGCTTGAGGACAAGCAAAGGCTCAAGTTTGGGGGTATTTGTTAGGCGCATTTTTATACGCTTATTTATCATTATTTTATATTCATTTGAAGTGTAAATCTGCTTAATTGAGCTTTTAATGCACTATTCTCCTATGTTTGGTAGGAAATTGGAGTCCGGAAGCTCAAACGATGAAAAACGGGCGAAAATGGCGATTTTTGGCCTGGGGCCGCGGCACGAACCAAGTGAGCCGCGGCACACGAAGGCAACCAGCAAGCACCGAGCGCGTTGTACTGTGAGCCGCGGCACAAGGATGCTTAGCCGCGGCCCAGGAGGAAAATAGACGCCCAGGCATGGCGCGCTGAACATGGTGAGCCGCGGCACAGATTAAGTGAGCCGCGGCCCACGGGGCGGTTTTGATAGAAATTGCCGCGTTTCTGGGCCGTTTTGGAGCCTGTTCTCGACCTAATCACACGGATGCGTTTTGGAGGCTGATGAGAGTTATAAGGGTTTAAGGTCATAATTGAAGGGGGATTATCATCGGAGGATCGATCATCATCAATGAAGAGAAGCAGAAACCCCAAGGAGCAGAGAGCGGAAGCCAGAAGAACGGAGGAATCCAAGCTCTTCAACTGCGTTTGATCTTTATGCTTTCATTAATTATTTCTGTATTTTTATTCTTTAGCATGTCAGGCTAAAACCCTGTTCTAGGATTTTGATGAAACCAAAGTTTTGACGAATTTACTTTTGATTATTAATATAATTCCCTTTTCTGTTGAGTTCTTCCAATTATTTTTAATGCTTTCAATTGTGTGGCCTATAATTGAATTATTTTAATTACGCAACTCGAATCGGGAGAGGAGAGTTGGTGAGGATATATTGGTGAGAACCGTTTTATCTTGTGAGATAGGAATATACTCATAGGAATTACGTGGCCTTTTTGGAGATTTTGTACTTTTTGCCTATTGTCGAATTAATTCACCTAGGAATAGAGTGGGTTATTCGCCTTAGAAAAATCTATTGACCTCGGGAGAGGCGGTAGAGTATTTTAGCAATCTTCGCCTTCAATAAATTGGGAAATCATTAAATTCATATAATCGAGAGTAATTCGGATAAACCGAGGTGGATTCATAATCCTAGATTGATTCCATATTTGATCTTCTTCCCTTGCATAATCGATTTTTCTATTCTTTGCTTTTGATTAATTTTCCTTAATTATTTCTTGCACCTAAAATTTCGACAGTTCAGATAAAATTAAAATACTCAAAAATCGGTATTTAATAATTCAGTCCTCGTGAGAACGATATCTGACTTATCACTTTATTACTTATCGCATAAAACTAAACGAGGGAATTATATTAATAAAATTTGTTAGGCGTATTTTTATGCGCTTATTTATCATTATTTTATATCCATTTTGAGCCTAAAAATGCATAAATAAGCTTTTAATGCACTATTCTTATATGTTTTGCAGGAAATTGGAGTCCAGAAGCCTAAACGATGAAAAACGGGCAAAAACGGCGATTTTTGGCCTGGGCCGCGGCATGAACCAAGTGAGCCGTGGCACACGAAGGCAACCAACAAGCACCGAGCGCGCTGTACTGTGAGCCGCGGCACAAGAGGGGATTTTTATACAGAATATCCCTCACACTATGCCGCAAGTGCACGGTGTCAACAAGTAATAAAGTGATAAGATATCATTCCCTCGAGGACTGATTTCACTAAGTACCAAAATATAGTCAACTCGTAATTTTATTTGAAGAACAATTATATAGAATTTATTTCTAAACTAATTGCATAAAAATAAATAATAATAGTAATAATAAAAATAATAATAACAAGGGCGTAGGATTATGATTTTCACCTCAAACAATCAGGAATGATGTTTATTTAATTCAATTCACCTTTATTCAATTGATTGTAAGCCAGGAGTTCCTAAATTATTCTAAAGTCTTTCCCAAGGTCGATAGAAAATACTACGAATTATTAACTCGATATATCCCTATTCGAATTAGATAATTAATAGCTAAAACAGTTCAAGAATTCCCACAATAAACAGGCTTCACAATTCCCATGAGTATATCCCTATCTCACGACAATCATGATTTTTCTCACAAGAACTATGCCTAAATTTCATCTCCCGAATCCATAAAGACATTCAAAACAATTCAACTGTTGGCCAGACAATTAAAAAGCATTAAGAACAATGAGAAAAATCCAACTCAATACGAATAACGAGTAAATTGAAATAAAAATAAATAAATCAAACCGTCATGTAATTGGCTACAATCACAATCCTACTCAAACAGATCTAGAAACTAAGATACGGAAAAATTAAGAAAAACCGTAAGGGATCCGTGGTCTTGTCGTCGCCCACAAATCTCTTCGTTTCTGCTCCTCTGATGTCTCCTCTCTATCTATCGATCCATCCGGATGATAATCCCCACAATTATGACCTTCAATGCTTATTTATAACTCTCCTCAGCCTCCAAAACGCGTCTGTGTGATTAGGTCGAGAACAGGCTCCAAAACGGCCCAGAAACGCGGCAATTTCTATCAAAACCGCCCCGTGGGCCGCGGCTCACTTAATCTGTGCCGCGGCTCACGCTGCTCAGCGCAGATGCCTGGGCATCTTTTTTCCTTCCTGGGCCGCGGCAAACAGTACAGTTGGTTCGGCATTTGCTGGTTGCCTTCGTGTGCCACGGCTCACTTGGTTCGTGTCGCGGCCCCAGGCCAAAATTTGCCATTTTCGCCCGTTTTTCATCGTTCGAGCTTCCGGACTCCAATTTCCTGCCAAACATAAAAGAATAGTGCTTTAAAGGCTCATTTATACAGGTTTAGACACAAAATGGATAAAGAATAATGATAAATAAGCGTATAAAAATACGCCTAACAAATACCAACAAACTTGAGCCTTTGTTGTCCTCAAGCAAAAATCAATTTTTAAATAAAAAGTATCGTGAATGATTGTGCAAATCCATAGTGCTCAACTTAATTAATACTACCCTGAAAATCTCAAAGAATAATACGAGTATCGTAATAGTGAGTCACATCAATGACACTGATTCCAAGAAGTAATCATTTTCAGTCCTAATCAATCGTGCATGAAGAAAATCAAGCTCAAAGATTAACAAGCGTGAATTTAAACGACCGCCAATATGAAGGGTTAAAATAAACGAGCCAACTCGCCCAGTCCCACAGTCTAGTGACAAAAATTTCAAGAGTTTCATCATCAAAAATAAACCTCGGACAGCATTCCCATATGTATGATCATAATAGAGATTCGAGTTAACCACTAGGTTCGGATCTCGGGATATTTCATCGGGATAATCCTAGGGTGGACTTCCATTCTCATATATTGGGGAACCGTTTGACGTAAAAGACACTCTTGGGGCACATGGATGCTTCTAGTTAGTAAGTCCCCCTCTACAGCGGAGAAAAAACTCGAATAGCAATTCCCGCATGTCAAGGTTGCTGTTTTACGCGAGAGTAAACAACGGGTCACGTGAATACCCCCGGTTACTAGGCTTCCCATCATCGGTAATGCGATATTTCTAAACCATTAGTCTATTCAGGGTTGTCGTTTTACGCGAGAGTAAACAACGGGTCACGTGAATACCCTCGGTACTAGACTCCCCATCTTAGACAAATAATATCTCGACTTTTGGGAAAAATTGTCCGACTCTAAACTCAAATTAAGTGCCAACACGACTCATGTTACTAAACAACTAGTTATGCGAAAAGTGTAACCAAATATATAGACGGCGATTTGAAAACACGTATGTCTCCTTTCTTATCTGCTAAGATTTCTACAAAAACGAAAAAAATTTCGGACCTAAATGAATACTCAACAGAAACAGATATTGCTGACTACAACTCGACTAAAACTCAACCGTTTCTTCAGAGAGAAATCAGTATCGTAACATCAGTTTTACACACGGAAGCACGAAAAATTCATGAAAAATAAAGCAATGATGAAATTGCAATTTATAACCAAGAAAAATTAAGAAAATATCGCATGCTTCAATTTATTCCACTACACATAAAATCATCAACAATAAAACTCATGTAAAAATAAAAGATATAAGGAAAAGTGAAACTTATTTCAAATGTCTTCTTGAACGCCAGCACATGTCTGAGTGGAATCGTCTGTCAATCCATACTTCAAATAATGCCCAACATCACCAGGGACCCCCAAACTTAGTCTCTAGTCATGAAATAACTATAGACATTAAGTCAAGAAAGACTAGAATATGAAGGATAATACTCATTGGGGTAAAACAAAATATTAGAGAAATCAGGGCCACAAGAATACACGAATCCAAACGAAATAACAAAACAAAGAAAAGAAAATTATTAACGAAAAAAATCAAATAAAAATAACTAACTAGAAAGCAAGTAAAAATGATGGGTTGCCTCCCATGAAGCGCTCTATTTTACGTCTTGAGCACGACGTGGCAAAAAATTTAACGTGGCTTCTTTCTAGGGAGATTGTCAAATACCCCCTTCTTGCAATTTATAAGCCTCTTATTCCACAAGGCGGGCTTTGGTTCATGTCTGGTTGCCAAAAATAATGAGTAAGAATAATTATCCGGACAACCAAAAAATAATGGAAGAATATAATAATTATAAGGTATGTAAAAATAAGCAGAGTTCGAATGGGTAGATAATAAAGACATATCATGAACAACCTCATTAGAACTCAAAGAATCAGCCTCAACAAAATCAAAAGTAATGGGGTCAATCTCTCCCATTATGGATTTAGGAAAAATTATGCGTGGCACAGTTAATAAAATTTTTGGCACAAAAATGTTCACCTTATTATTCGAAGTTTGATGACAAATTAATGAAATTTCTTTGGAAACATCATCGATGGTAACTTCTTCTACAAGCTCATCACACTTTATGTAATTATCAGGTGATGGGGGATCGACCCTAAAACTCATCATGTCTTCCTTCTCAACCTCCCCCTCAACTTCACTACTAAATCGATGAGCTGGAAAATAACCATAGTGAATCTCAAGACCACGACGTGCACATTCTCGCTCAAGAGGGGTACTATCAGGATTTTTGAGAGTGTCTACACAATGTTCAACCATGGTCTTTTGTTTTGGGGGGGGGGGGCTGACTGACCCTATTAGGCAAATTATTAATATCATCGAAATTTATGAAATGCGAAGGGTCACGATAATCAAAGGAAAACATAATGAAAAAATAAAAATATAAATACTAAAGAAAAAAAACTTCAAATTAAAATTAGAGTCGCTTGGTATTGATATTAGCGAAAAATTAGTCCCCGGCAACGGCGCCAAAAACTTATTGTGAGGAAATCCCTCACACTATGCCGCAAGTGCACGGTGTCAACAAGTAATAAAGTGATGAATAAGATATTGTTCCCTAGAGGACTGATTTCACTAAGTACCAAAATATAGTCAACTCGTAATTTTATTTGAAGAATAATTATATGGAATTTATGTCTAAACTAACTCCAGAAAAATAAATAGAAAATAATAATAGTAATAATAAAAATAGTAATAATAAGGGCGTAGGATTATGATTTTCACCTCAAACAATCAGGAATGATTTTTATTCAATTCAATTCACTTTTATTCAATTGATTGTAAGCCAAGAATTCCTAAATTATTCTAAATCCTTTCCCAAGATCGATAGAAAATACTACGAATTATTAACCCGATATATCCCTATTCGAATTAGATAATTAATAGCTAAAACAGTTCAAGAATCCCCACAATAAATAGGCTTCACAATTCTCATGAGTATATCCCTATCTCACGATAATCATGATTTTTCTCACAAGAACTATGCCTAAATTTCATCTCCCGAATCCATAAAGACATTCAAAATAATTCAACTGTTGGCCGGACAATTAAAAAGCATTAAGAACAATGAGAAAAATCCAACTCAATACAAATAACGAGTAAATTGAAATAAAAATAAAGAAATCAAACCGTCATGTAATCGGCTACAATCACAATCCTACTCGAATAGATCTAGAAAATAAGATGCGGAAAAATTAAGAAAATCCGTAAGGGATCCGTGGTCTTGTCGTTGCCCACAAATCTCTTCGTTTCTGCTCCTCCGGTGTCTCCACTCTATCTATCGATCGATCTCCCGGATCCTCGACTTTTTCTGACCTTCAATGCTTATTTATAGCAGTCCTTAGCCTCCAAAACGCGTCCGTGGATTAGGTCGAGAACAGGCTCTAAAAATGGCCCAGAACCGCGGCCAACACATCAAAACCGCCTCGTGGGCCGTGGCTCACTTAATCTGTGCCGTGGCTCACGCTGTTCAGCGCAGATGCCTGGGCGTCTTTTTTCCTTCCTGGGCCGCGGCTCACAGTACAGTTGGTTCGGCATTTGCCGGTTGCCTTCGTGTGCCGCGGCTCACTTGGTTCGTGCCGCGGCCCCAGGCAAAAATTTGCCGTTTTCGCCCGTTTTTCATCGTTCGAGCTTCAGGACTCCAATTTCCTGCCAAACATAAAAGAATAGTGCTTTAAAGGCTCATTTATGCATGTTTAGACACAAAATGGATAAAGAATAATGATAAATAAGCGTATAAAAATACGTCTATAAAGCGGTAGAGTATTTTAGCAACCTTCACCTTCAATAAATTGGGAAATCATTAAATTCATATAATCAAGAGTAATTCGGATAAACCGAGGTGGATTCATAATCCTAGATTGATTCCATATTTGATCTTCTTCCCTTGCATAATCGATTTTTCTATTCTTTGCTTTTGTTAATTTTCCATAATTCTTTCTTGCACCTAAAATTTCGACAGTTCAGATAAAATTAGGATACTCATAAATCGGTAGTTAGTAAACCAGTCCTTGTGGGAACGATATCTTACTCTTCACTTTATTACTTATTTACGATAACGTGCACTTGCGTTAAACGAGGATCGCAACAAGTTTTTGGCGCCGTTGCCGGGGACTGATTATTCTACTAATATCGATTTCCGTATTTCTAGTCTTAGTTTGAATAATTTTTTATTATTTTTGTGTAATTTTATTTATTTATTTTTCCTTGCAGGAATTTCCGGTTAGTGCATGAGAAAATTCGGTAACGAAGGCCTACTACCTTTGGATACCGAACTCGAGCGCACTCTTCGGAGAAGCAAGAAGGAAAAACGTGAGCTACCGACAACAGTCACCATGGCCGATAATACCGAAAATCACGGAGGAGATAATCTTGTGCAACAAGCTCAACCGGCATTGGCACTTCGCGATTATGCTATGCCACAAATCAATGCGAACTTTTTGGGGATTCGGCGTCCAACCATCCAAGCCAACAACTTCGAAATCAAGCCGTCTATTATTCAGATGGTACAAGCAAAGCCAGTTTTGTGGACTGGCGAACGATGACCCCAACGCTCACATCGCGTCGTTTCTCGAGATTTGTGACACCTTCAAAAATAATGGTGTCACCGATGATGCTATTCGTCTACGGCTTTTCCCTTTCTCTTTGAGGGACAAACCCAAATTTTGGTTGAATTCTTTACCGCTGGGTTCTATCACGACTTGGGCGGAATTAGCGCAAGCCTTCCTAGCTAAATTCTTCCCACCATCAAAGACGGCAAGACTGAGGAACGAAATCACTACCTTTGGGCAATTTGATATGGAGTCGCTTCACGAGGCTTGGGAGCGATACAAGGATTTATTACGGAGATGTCCACACCACGGATTACCGGACTGGCTACAAATTCAGACTTTTTTATAACGGATTGAGTGCTTCTACATGCACTCTTGTTGATGCAGCCGCTAGAGGCACCTTAATGGGAAAAACGATGGCGGAAGCTCATGCTCTATTGGAGGCGATGGCTGCGAATGCCTATCAGTGGCCTTCCGAACGAGTAATTCTGAAGCGAGTTATGGAAATCTCAAATAACGATCCGATCTC
This sequence comes from Orobanche coerulescens, assembly GCA_033398695.1. Lineage (NCBI taxonomy): Eukaryota > Viridiplantae > Streptophyta > Magnoliopsida > Lamiales > Orobanchaceae > Orobanche > Orobanche coerulescens. Next base: position 189,287,112 of record CM065802.1, on the reverse strand, counting down.
TACATTATCAGCTCAAGTCGCAGCATTGACTCAGCAACTTCAAGCCTTTTCACATGATCCTTCCCCCGTCACCATTGAATCATGTAATTGGTATAACGGATCTCATCCTAGCGCGGAATGCCAAGTTGGAAATCCTTTCGAGCAACATTCGATGGAACAAGCTCAGTTCGTGGGGAACGGGAATCGGCAGAACAATCCGTACTCCAACACTTGTAATCAAGGATGGCGAAATCACCAAAATTTTTCGTGGAAGAACGGGCAAACTTTAAAACCTCCACAAGCTCAATTCGCACAGCCCCCACAGCAGCCCCCTCAATCACCAAAGGTATCCTTGGAAGATGCTCTTGCTCAATTGGCAGCTAACACGAGCCAATTCATGACCCGCACTGAAACTACCCTTCAAAATCATTCCGCCTCCATCCGAAACTTGGAAGCACAAATGGGGCAGATTGCAAGTCTATTGTCCTCTCGACCTCAAGGTGCATTACCCAGCACAACAGAAATGAACCCCAAGGAAAACGTGCAAGCAATCGAACTAAGAAGTGGAAAGGAGTTGAAAGTGTAGCCTATCAACAACAAGGACAAAATCAAGCAAAGTGAGAAAGAAAAGGGCGAGGCACCCAAGCCAAAGGCAGTGTCGACTACTCATCCCAATCCTCAAATTCCATTCCCACAACGTCTGCAAAAGCAAAAATTGGACAAGCAATTTTCCAAGTTTCTTGACGTCTTCAAGAAACTGCATATCAACATTCTATTTGCCGACGCCTTGGAATAAATGCCGAGCTACTTGAAATTCATGAAAGAAATCTTGTCAAACAAAAGAAAGCTCGAGAAGTATGAGACAGTCGCATTGACGGAGGAGTGCAGCGCTATTCTGCAGAAGAAGCTCCCACCTAAATTGAGAGATCCGGGAAGCTTTACTATTCCTTGCATCATTGGGAATTCGTCTTTTGAAAGAGCCCTATGCGGTCTCGGAGCCAACATAAACCTTATGCCCCTTTCTATTTTTAAAAAGCTGGATATTGGGGAAGCTAAGCCGGCGACGATCTCTTTGTAATTAGCCGATAGATCCATCAAATATCCGAGGGGAGTAATAGAGGACGTCTTAGTCAAGGTCGATAAATTCATCTTTCCGGCCGATTTCATTGTGCTTGACATGGAGGAGGATCACGACATCCCAATTATCTTGGGAAGACCATTTTTGGCAACCGGCCGAACTTTGATCGATGTGGAAAAAGGGAAGCTTACTCTACGAGTTCAAGAGGATCAAGTAACGTTCAATATCTTTCGATCCTTAAAATATCCGAGTGATGCTGAAAATTGTTTCCAAGTTGATGTCATTGACTCGTGTGTAAGTAGAGCCTTTCGAGAGAATTATCCATCCGATCCACTGGAGTCCGTTTTGATTGGGTCTGCTTCCGAATTAAATTCAGGGCATGTAGCCTACGTACGACACATGGATGCCTTCCCTCCAATTTTCATTCGTCGACCATGTGAGGAGCTCGGAAGTTCACTAACACGACCCGTCCCATCAATCGAGAGACCTCCAAAGTTGGAATTCAAGAAGCTGCCGCCGCATTTAAAATATGCATTTTTGGGACCCGACGATTCCTTGCCAGTCATTCTTTCGGCCACTTTAGTGGGGGATCAAGAGGAGAAATTATTGAGAGTTTTGAGGGAATACAAATCTGCTCTTGGATGGTCTATTGCGGATATTAAGGGGATCAGCCCGTCCATTTGCATGCACAAGATCTTGATGGAGGAAGACTACAAACCATCAGTGGAGCATCAACACCGTTTAAATCCAAATATGAAAGAGGTGGTAAAAGTCGAGGTTTTAAAACTCCTCGACGCAGGTATGATCTTTCCTATATCTGATAGCAAGTGGGTAAGTCCGGTCCAAGTTGTGTCAAAGAAGGGTGGGATAATGGTTATTCAAAATAATAATAATGAATTAATTCCCACTAGGATTGTCACGGAGTGGCGTATGTGCATAGATTATAGGAAATTGAATAAAGCCACTAGAAAATACCATTTCCCCTTACCTTTTATTGATCAAATGTTAGATAGATTAGCCGGACACAATTTCTATTGCTTTCTTGATGGTTATTCTGGGTATAATCAGATTTATATAGCCCCAGAAGACCAAGAGAAAACGACGTTTACATGTCCTTCCGGTATTTTTGCTTATAGGCGCATGCCTTTTGGATTATGTAATGCGCCGGCTACTTTTCAACGGTGTATGATGGCTATTTTTTCTGACATGGTAGAGCATCGCATTGAGATTTTTATGGATGATTTTTCTGTTTTCGGCAATTCGTTTGATATTTGTTTGTAAAATTTGCAGAAAGTCCTAAAAAGATGCGAAGAAACAAATTTGGTCTTGAACTGGGAGAAGTGCCATTTTATGGTTCAGGAGGGCATTGTACTTGGCCACCGAATATCCTCTCATGGAATTGAAGTCGACCGGGCCAAAATCAAAACAATCGAGAAGATGCCTCCGCCTACCTCGGTAAAAGGCATAATAAGCTTTTTGGGACACGCCGGTTTATTAAGGATTTTTCGAAGATCACGAAGCCGTTGTGCAATCTGCTCATGAAGGATGTTCCGTTTAATTTTGACGAGTCGTGTAAAGAAAGTTCAATTTATTGAAGAGAGCTCTAAGCACTGCACCGGTAATAGTCGCTCCAGACTGGGACCTTCCGTTCGAGTTAATGTGTGACGCTAGTGATTTTGCCATTGGGGCTGTTTTGGGACAGAGACGAGGGAAAGTGTTCCACGTCGTATATTATGCGAGCCGAACACTTGACGACACCCAAAGAAATTATGCCACAACGGAAAAAGAATTGTTGGCGGTGATCTTTGCATTTGATAAATTCCGGGCGTATTTATTGGGGACGAAAGTGGTAGTGTGGACCGACCATTCAGCAATCAAATACCTTTTGGAGAAGAAGGATGCTAAACCAAGGTTGATTAGGTGGGTGCTTCTCCTTCAAGAATTCAACTTGGAAATTCGGGACAAAAAGGGGACTGAGAATGTTATAGCCGATCACCTTTCACGGTTAGAGAGTCCCCTTGAGCAAGGAGAAAGTCATCCGCAAATCATGGAAACCTTTCCCGACGAGCAGCTCTACAAGTTGGGTTCGCAACACGCGCCTTGGTATGCTGATCTAGTGAACTATTTGGCGAGCAAAACAATTCCAAATGACCTCTCACGCCATCAAAAGAAGAAGCTAATTTCATATGCTAAGTATTATTTATGGGACGATCCTTTTCTGTTCAAAAGAGGCCCTGATCAAATCATTCGCAGATGTGTTCCGGACGAGGAAATCCATAGTGTGCTGAATCATTGTCATGCATCACCCTATGGTGGACATTTTAGTGGAAATAGAACAGCGGCAAAGGTCTTAAAATCGGGGCTCTATTGGCCGTCATTATTCAAAGATGCTCACTCCTTTGTGTCCACGTGTGATCGGTGTCAGCGGACAGGAAACATCTCAAGGCGACATGAAATGCCTCTGAACACCATACTTGAGGTTGAATTGTTCGACGTATGGGGGATCGACTTCATGGGTCCCTTTCCTCCATCAAACAAGAATCTCTATATTTTGGTAGCCGTGGACTACGTCTCAAAGTGGGTCGAAGTGGTGGCACTACCAACGAATGGGTCCAATGTCATAATCAAATTTATAAAAAAATATATTTTCACGCGTTTTGGGACTCCACGTGCTATTATCAGTGATGGTGGTTCACACTTCGACAACAAATTCCTTAATGCGGTCTTGAGAAAATATGGAGTCACTCATCGTGTTGCTACAGCCTACCATCCTCAGACGAGTGGTCAAGTCGAGATATCAAATCGAGAGCTGAAGTGGATCTTAGAAAAAACAGTCAGCTCGTCTCAAAAAGATTGGTCTTTTAAACTCGATGATGCACTTTGGGCGTACCGTACTGCGTTTAAAACACCTATCGGGATGTCACCTTACAGGTATCCGTGAATACTCTACGGAAACAGATATCGCTGACTGCAACTCGACTAAAACTCAACAGTTTCTTCCAAGAGAAATCAGTATCGTAACATCAGTTTTACACACGGAAGCACGAAAAATTCACGAAAAGTAAAGCAATGATGAAATCGCATTTTATAACCTAGAAAAATTAAGAAAATATCGCATGCTTCAATTTATTCCACTACACATAACATCATCAACAATAAAACTCATGTGAAAATAAAAGAGATAAGGAAAAGAGAATCTTATTCCAAATATCTTCTTGAACGCCAGCACATGTCTGAGTGGAATCGTCTGTCAATCCATACTTCAAATAGTGCCCAACATCACCAGGGACCCCCAAACTTAGTCTCTAGTCATGAAATACTATAGACATTAAGTCAAGAAAGACTAGAATACGAAGGATTATAACTCATTGGGATTATATAAAAAAAATATTAGAGAAATAACGGCCAACAAGAATACACAAATCCAAACGAAAAAACAAAACAAAGGAAAAATTTATTAACGAAAAATCAAATAAAAACAACTAACTAGAAAGCAAGTAAAAATGATGGGTTGCCTCCCATCAAGCGCTTTATTTTACGTCTTGAGCACGACGTGGCAAAAAAATTTAACGTGGCTTCTTTCTAGGGAGATTGCCAAATACCCCCTTCTTGCAATCTATAAGCCTCTTATTCCACAAGGGAGGCTTTGGTTCATGTCTGGTTGCCAAAAATAATGAGTAAGAATAATTATCCGGACAACCAAAAAATAATGGAAGAATATAATAATTATGAGGTATGAAAAAATAAGCAGAGTTCGAATGTGTAGATAATAAAGACATATCATGAACAACCTTATTAGAACTCAAAGAATCAGCCTCAACAAAATCAAAAGTAATGGGGTCAATCTCTCCCATTATGGATTTAGGAAAAATTAAGCGTTGCACCATTAATAAAATTGTGGGCACAAAAGTGTTCACCTTATTAGTCGAAGTTTGATGACAATTTAATGAAATTTCTTTGAAAACATCATCAATGGTAACTTCTTCTACAAGCTCATCACACTTTAGGTAATTATCAGGTGCTAGGGGATCGACCCTAAAACTCAGCATGTCTTTCTTTTCAACCTCCCCCTCAACTTTACTACTAAATCTATGAGTTGGAAAATAACCATAGTGAATCTCAAGACCACGACTTGCACATTCTCGCTCAAGAGGGGTACTATCAGGATTTTTGAGAGCGTCTATACAATGTTCAAACATGGTCTTTTGTTTCGGGGGAGGGGGCTGACTGACCCTATTAGGCAAATTATTAAGATCATCGAAATTTATGAAATGCCAAGGGTCACGATAATTAAAGGAAAATATAAATAAAAAATAAAAATATAGAGACTAAAGAAAAAAAAACTTCAAATTAAAATTAGAGTCGCTTGGTAATGATATTAGCGAAAAATCAGTCCCCGGCAACGGCGCCAAAAACTTGTTGTGAGGAAATCCCTCACACTATGCCGCAAATGCACGGTGTCAACAAGTAATAAAGTGATAAATAAGATATCGTTCCCTCGAGGACTGATTTCACTAAGTACCAAAATATAGTCAACTCACAATTTTATTTGAAGAACAATTATATAGAATTTATTTCTAAACTAATTGCAGAAAAATAAATAATAATAGTAATAATAAAAATAATAATAACAAGGGCGTAGGATTATGATTTTCACCTCAAACAATCAGGAGTGATGTTTATTTAATTCAATTCACCTTTATTCAATTGATTGTAAGCCAGGAATTCCTAAATTATTCTAAAGCCTTTTCCAAGGTCGATAGAAAATACTACGAATTATTAACTCGATATATCCCTATTCGAATTAGATAATTAATAGCTAAAACAGTTCAAGAATTCCCACAATAAACAGACTTCACAATTCCCATGAGTATATCTCTATCTCACGACAATCATGATTTTTCTCACAAGAACTATGCCTAAATTTCATCTCCCGAATCCATAAAGACATTCAAAACAATTCAACTGTTGGCCAGACAATTAAAAAGCATTAAGAACAATGAGAAAAATCCAACTCAATACGAATAACGAGTAAATTAAAATAAAAATAAATAAATCAAACCGTCATGTAATCGGCTACAATCACAATCCTACTCAACCAGATCTAGAAACTAAGATACGGAAAAATTAAGAAAAACTGTAAGGGATCTGTGGTCTTGTCGCCGCCCACAAATCTCTTCGTTTCTGCTCCTCTGGTGTCTCAGCTCTATCTCTCTCCCCCGGATGATCCTCCCCTCAATTATGACCTTCAATGCTTATTTATAACTCTCCTCAGCCTCCAAAACGCGTCCATGTAATTAGGTCGAGAACAGGCTCCAAAACGGCCCAGAAACGCGGCAATTTCTATCAAAACCGCCCCGTGGGCCGCGGCTCACTTAATCTGTGCCGCGGCTCACGCTGTTTAGCGCAGATGCCTGGGCGTATTTTTTTCTTCCTGGGCCGCGGCTCAGCATCCTTGTGTCGCGGCTCACAGTACAGTTGGTTCGGCATTTGCTGGTTGCCTTCGTGTGTCGCGGCTCACTTGGTTCGTGCCGCGGCCCCAGGCTAAAATTTGCCGTTTTCGCCCGTTTTTCATCGTTCGAGCTTCCGGACTCCAATTTCCTGCCAAACATAAAAGAATAGTGCTTTAAAGGCTCATTTATGCAGGTTTAGACACAAAATGGATAAAGAATAATGATAAATAAGCGTATAAAAATACGCCAAACATTTTGTGTTCCGTTTTACCGAATGAAACAGAAGTTTCCTCATTTTTGCTTCAACACAAATATCACATTTGTTTGGAGTATTGACTTCATTTAATTTTAGTAAATCTAAGTTTACTAATCTTTTTATAGCATTTACATTCACATGACCTAACGGTACCACTAAAAGTTGAACCAACGGTGCCACTCGAGGTGGATCCACCAGTAATCAGAAAGGGGTTCGAAAACACCCATAGAGTTGTTGCTGAGGTAGTTGAGCTCATCATATTTGACATAGTTGCAGCAAAGGTGTTCGCCATGGTCGAGGCCGCGGTGGCAAAGCAGACGCAGCAATGGTACTCGAGTCAGTGGATGCGGTAGTCGACATCTCTAGTTTTGGAATTTAGTAAAGACAGCAAGTAGTTTTCTCGTCTTGCGCTTGTTGGAAACTGCTTCGTAGAACTTGCTGGGCGAAATTAAATTACAACTCAAATAAATTGGAATACAACTTGAAACTGGATTACAACTCGAAACAAATCAGAAATACAAGAACTAGAAATTACAGGTTTTGAAACTGAACCAAAAAATAAATAAATTAAAAGGACAGAAAATCGTAAGTTATAGCCGAGTCGAGGAAGGCCCTCTTTCCGCAAGACGAGAAACTCCCGGTAGTGTTCTCGGTTTAGGCGTATCGTCTCCAAAGATAAAACGGCTTCGTCTCAAAGGTAGTAGCACCTCAGACCTTCGAGTTCCGGCGAACTAAAATGAGGCGAGGACAGAGCTGTGACTTGATGATATGTATGCAGAAAACTGAGTATGCTGAATTTCGAAAATTGCATGTGCTGATGCAAAGGGGTGCATGCCTATTTATAAGCCATCTCACACCTGCAGTGGGCTGTCATAATGCAGGCATTCATGCCTGCATTGAACACTGGAGTTACACAATTCAAAAATGCAGCCTTTACACCTGGGAGGTTACTGCCCGTTTTTCACTGAATTTGAACAGTCATGATGCACCCACGACCAAGCCCACGACCAGGCCCAAAGACCAATTGCCAAGATCCAAGATCCAAGTCCAAGGCCAAGGTCCACGGCACGCGGCGGCGGCGGCGCGCGTGTGTGGGCTTTTAGCCCATACACCTGTGCCATTAATTATTACATGAATAATGGTAACTCCTTATATACTTGAATAATGATAGCTCATTATTCAATGTGGGATAGTCATCCCTCGTTTATTCACAATTAAGTAACAAACTTTAATTCACTATTTCTCACTCACCGGGAATCGGTTTAGGGAAAGTGAATATACCACGATCATCTACTCGGATCGTAGATCGATCCTATGATATTTAATTTTACAAAATAAAATTAAAATCATTAACGATTCCAAAAGTTTTGTGGAGTCCACTAATTTTATTGCATTTATGTAATTCCTCAACTTATTCCATCTCACGAATATGGTCTAGCTCACTATTAAAACCTAGCAACTACTCTCTTGTTTTGATTTTTCTTTAAATGTACACCTTATTTGGTCTCATTAATCCCATCTTCTGATTATGTAAATGAATTGGAGATCCATTGAAATTTGCTCTTATGCATTTCTCCAAAATAGTGAATAAATATTGTTTCTCTACTTACTCCTCATTTTGACTACTCTACCCTCGCTAGTTAATTTGTTTTGCATTATAAATGGAGCAGCGACCAACATTGCTCAGAATTTGCTTTTTGTTATACAGTTCATACAAATTTTATGATTTTCATTTACTAAAAGGAATCTAGAAACATAAAATAAAATACAATAAAGATTACTGAAACAAAAGCGAATTAAAGAAGATGGCTGGGGAGAAAATCACTTTCCACAAGACGAATATGTCCAGTATAATGCTGACGGATCAGGCATATCTTCCCCAAAGATACAAAAACAATGTCTTTGAAACTGTATCACACAAGAATTTAAAGCTCCAGTGAACAGGAACTATGCAAGAAGTGAGCAGAAAAATTATGTAATGTGAAAGACGATGAGTATGCTTGCATGCTTGTGATGTTTTAATCTCGAATGACCTATATTTATAGTAAGATCCATACAAGAGGGATGTTTGATGTCGTGCTTCAACGACTAGTATTGGGGTTTAAATGCACAACAAATAGCCCACATAATCACACTCCATAAGTGCCTTGTAACCCATGAGAAGTGGGATACCTTATGCTAGAATACCTCAATAACATATGTGAGTTCAGATGTGGCAACCATTTTGGGTTGAGCCGAAATCATAAATTACATTAGCAAACAACATTATATTTGATACAAGTTTCGTTTGTACGTACGGTACATAGATTTTACTTAGTAATTGCTAATTTGTTAGGTTAGTTTTCCTAACTTTCAACAATTTTTAACTGATTTTCATAACATATTTGGTTTTAAGATTCGATTCACAATTCCAAGTTACACTTAGAGTGTGTTTGGTTGACACGTTTCAGTCACTTTATTTGACTAAAAGCTGAAATTTGATCAAATTCTATTCACCTTATGAGTTTCATGGTGTTTCGTAAGTGATTTGGGGAAACTGAAATTTATTTTAGGTGACCGAAATAATAAACTACTATGTAGCTTATTTTTTAAATAAATTTTATACCTATGTTTTCTTGACGATCAACTTACATTACCAAATACACAAATTTTAATAAGTTAATGTTGAAGGGAAAATAACTGAGACAGAAAGTAGGGCAAAGTTGTTGTTGTTGTATTATTCCATCAATGAGATCCCTTTAAATAGGGTGAAGTACATACAAACAGGTCTCAGCCAAATCCTATCTAGGAAAGCCCATAAACTAACAGACTTAGGCACACAATGGGTATTATTCCTTTAACACTCCCCCTTGTGCCTAGTCTACAAGCGCATGTCATGTTGCCTCGTTAAAACCTCGTCAAGCAAAAACCCAGTGAGAAAAATGTCTTGATCGTAGGGAAAAGAGTACAACATCTTGACACATCAAGTTTAGACTTCATCCTTTGAATCTATCCTCTCATATGATCGTTACATTTGATCATAGCGCTACTAAGGTGACCATTCCATCGATCCCTAAAATCGTACATCTTGTTACCTCGTTAAAAACCTTTCCAAGTGATAAAAACCCTGTGGGAAAAATGATCCTTGGAAGGAAAAGAGTATAACGTACGTTGTGGATGTAAGACTCCCCCTCAAGTCTACATCTCTCCCGGATTTGTACATCAATCAAGTAGTTGTTGCCTCATTAAAAACTCCGCCAAGTAACAAAACCCAATGGGATAAAATGAACCTTGGTCAAAGAAAAGAGTACAACACATGTGATTAAGTTTCTTTATAAATCATCATTTCCTTGTGATCTTTATATCGATCTCGGAAGTTGGAAAACTCTACAGCTCCCCCTAATGTTTACATTCATATATCGTTGCCTCGTTAAAAACCTTGCCAAGTAACAAAACCCAGTGGGAAAAATAAACCTTGGTCTAAGGAAAAGAGTGCAACCTATGTGAGTATGTTACGTTATATCTCACATATTTCCCGTTATGATCATTCCATCAATCAAGGGGATTTACAAGTTACATTATGTTCATAAATGTAAGTATGCTCATCAGTGGCAGTACTTAACCGCTAGTTCCTCACAAGTGTAGAATGATAGTTCTTAATCATGTACACTCACGGATTGATTCATGCAAAGCAATAATCTTGTCGTGATTCGAGGAGGTAGCCAAAAAGGGTTTGCTTAGTCGATTTCCAAGACATAAGCAATTCATACCAACACATACTTTGTGGTAGTTGCTTCGGCACCAGCATTTACTTTAGCATTTGCCTTTTCGTAAGCAGCTTCCTTTGCCTGCTTGTAGGGAAAGAATAGTCCCAAATCAATGGTTTCTTTTAAGTATCAGAAGATATTCTTGATACCATTCCATTGATGTTGCGTCAATGCTGAACTAAATCTAGTCAGCGGATTAACTGAGAAGTGATAGCAGGTCGTGTACATTGAGCCAAGTACAATAATGCGCTATTGCACTCAAGTGGGGAATTTCAGCTCCCAAAGCTCTTCGTCACTTTCCTTTAGACGAAATGGATCTTTCCTTTGCATCCAAATGTTCGACCTATCATGGGGTGCTAGTCGGGTTTACCTTGTCCATGTTAAAGTGCCTGAGAAACTTCTGGACATAGGAAGACCGGTGGAATGAATTCCACAAACTCGATGTCTATGTCAATGCCTCGACAGAACCGATTTTTCCCAAGATCTTTCATCTCAAACTCAGATTTTCAGTATCCGGTGGTTTCTCTTATTTCATCAAGACCGATTATGTTCACGTCATCGGCATACATTGCGATGTGAATCCGGATCTTATTTCTGAAGACGCGGGGACACATTTCATCGTTCTTATATCCCTTCCTAATCAAGTATTCACTTAGACGGTTATACCACATCCTTCCGGATTGTTTCAAACCGTAAAGTGAGCGTTTCAAATGAACTGAATACGTACTCCGTGGTCTGGAGTTACTTGATTTGGGCAATGAAATGCCTTCGGGCACTTTCATGTAAATCTCCGTATCTAGATCCCCATAGAGATACGTAGTAACCACATCTATTGGCTGCATTTCCAGTCCCTCGGAAATTACTAAGCTAATCAAATAGTGTAACGTATACGTGGGAGTACATTTCCTCGTAACCAATTCCAGGGCATTGTGAGAAGCATTACTTCATGAACCTTGTACATTAGGACTCTACTATTCTCACTATGATTTACGACAAAGGTTCGATTATGTCCTTTAGGCTTTACACTTGGTTAGGTTAGCACTACCTACACCAAATACCCGTCTCTTTGTCGGAGAATCTAGTTCTACCTGGAATATTTTTTTCTTATAGGCCAATCAGCTCTATGTTGATTTCATCCAACCGAGCGAGGTTCGACATCATCGTACTTTATGATTCATGACATGTCATCAAAGTGGGTGGTTGATCAGGCCACACCCTCATAATTTCATCGAGATTCTTGATTTTCTGAATCATATCTTCAGGGCGTCCCCCTCGTCATGATTCATGGACATAATAAAATCAAGCATGATCTCATGAAACGAGTTCATTGATGGTTAACATGTAATTTGTGCCGTACTCTACCTCTTACTTGGGTGAGTATTTAGTCGAACCATGTGGCTTCCACCCATTCCTTCGTAGGGAGCCACGGCCTCAACCACACCTACACCAAGTACGGTTGCATCACCCGATTCATTGGTGATGTGCCCTTTGGAGGGGACTTCTAACCTTACAGGCACATTTGCAGCTGTAATGTGAGATCTTGTCACTTGAACGATATCAGTAAATGCATCAGGCATCGAATCTGCTACATCCTGAAGATCGAGTGTTCTTTATGCTTCACGGTAACATTGTGAAGTTCGGGGATCATAATGAGACAAAGTGGAGAAATCATGACAATTCCTGTCGTTCCCCGAGAAATTACATTTTCTCTCCTCCCCCTAACGACGGGAAGGTTGTCTCATTAAAGTGACAATCCGCAAATCGTGCGGTAAAAAAGTCACTGTGAAGGTTCTAAATAGCGGATAAACGTCTGGAGATTCTTATCCAACGTGAATACTTAATCGTTTCTAAAGACCGATGCGTTGTGGGGCGCATAAGGCACATATAATGCGTAACTAAATATGCCCAATTGGCACTCAAGTCCGTCTGGGTCCAAAATATAAAAACCAGGCTATCCAGTTACCAACTGGTACGCATAAACTAATTAGTTAGCAAAAAGGTCTAAGAATGAACGATTTAAGTAAAGTTGCGTGCAATATTGCATAATTCCAGGCAAAAATATGCTAATTGGTGCGCATAACCAATGACATAATCACCGTACATATTCTTTAGAAGGTGGTTTATGTGAGACCTTTACATATGCACATGGGACGAGATACTATTCATTGATCTCTATCATGCAATAAACATCAAGTACTTTTTCATGTGAACTCTCCAACATCATCGAGTCCTTTAGATGTGATAAGGGAGGTGAGTCCTTATAAGTTATCTTGGAAGTTCTGCAGCAGTTTGAGTGGACAGGAGAGCGACATGTGACCAACATGTCGGAGAATCCATCAAAACCATAAATACATAAATGGTCCGCATATTAGGTGGATGGATCCACAAATATCTCCTTATATTCAGCGTAAGAATGGAATTTTTGCTTTTATTTCTTTAGCGTAGGAAGATCTCGCTCCTACTTTGGCTAAAGAGCAAGCTTTGCAACACTAAGTGGTGGGCATTTGATATGCATCCGGTTCTTTGGATAACACGATTAACATCAACATCGTTCTTTATGTCGAGTTGTTGCCACATTTTCACTCGAAAAGTAATGATGTACGTACAAGTTCTTTAGTATATGGATCATTATACTTCGACTAGGATGACTAGTCTATCGTGCCAAAGCCTATATGAGTCTATGTCCAAAAGTACATTGTTGGTGACAACATAGGATTTTAAAAACCTAATAATAGTAAGGTACATCCACTAGATCGACTCATCAGTTATTCTAAAATGCGTTTACATCCACATTCATTAGAATTAATAAAAGAAACTCTATTCCATTCTCACAGTGGGTTACAATCTGGAAATCATTGCTACGTATATTATTGAAGTCAAGTAAGGTTTGAAGGGCTCTAGGTGCATACAGAGTATTGGTAACTTGTAACTGAGTGCTATTTAGGCATCAAAAATTGAGCATTACCTCGCCCTTTGATGAGTTGGGATGACCCATTCATCGTAGTTACCGAGGTTTGGCAGGCGACTTATTCAATGAATAGAAGCCTAATTCTAAGAACATTCAAGTTCTACTCGATTCATTCCTTAGAAAAGATTGAAATTTCGAACCATAAGCATTCAAGCAATATTCAGTACTTCGAAATAAAGCTAAGAATATAACGTAAGCAATAATAATATCTTGTTCTAGAAAAACAAAGTTTCATCACACCATTATTGAAAAGAAAACACCAACACAGTCGTCTTGAGGCAACTATACCAAATGTAAACGAGAAAGTAAACATAATACTAAGATTCAGTCTATAGACTGTGGCTCGTATGACTCAATTCGACGATTGGTGACTGTGAAATTGACATAGGGGGGCTTGTCTAGATCATATTCCTCCATATTGTGAGTTCTCCTTTATTTGGACTCTCTATATTTCTTGTAGTGAGATGCGACTTGCTTGCTTGCATGGCAGTTCTTGTACCAATGTCCAGCATCTCCACATCGATAGCACGGTTCATCTCCAACTCTGACTTTAGGAGCGTCAGGAGGGGTAGGTGCTTTATATTTTCTTGGCTAGTAGAGCCAGGAGCACCAAGTCTTCTCATTACATTGGAAGAGCCCCCACGTCCTCGACCACGTCCTCGACCACTACGCCCTTTTCCACGTTGTGGTTTGGGGTTGCCATGACCAGTCCCCTGTACATTCGGGTTCTTTCCACCTTTCACATAATTGGCCTCGGGAATTTTCTTTGTCCCAACGGGCCTGGCATTGTTGCTCACTAACACTTCATTATGCCTCTCAGCCACTTGCAGTAGGTTGATAAGCTTATTGAAGGTAGTGATGCGTTTGTTGTCATACTCCAGCCTATACTGGTTCGCTAGTATAAGAGCAGAAGTAGGAAAAGTGGAAAGGGTTTTATGGATCATGTCATCTTCTGTGATGTCCTTCCCACAGAAATTTAGGCGTGCCTTGAGCCGGAGAATATCTTTGTTGAAATCGTTGATCCGTTTATATTCAAGCAAGCGGATTTCATTCAACTGCACGGTCAACTCTGGGAGCAAAGTTTGTCAATGTTCCCAAATTGGCCCTTAAGGGCATTCCACAGTTCTTTGAAGGATTTTCAACTATAGATATTTCCATCTCAAGCTCGGTTGGATGTGTCACCTGAGGAATATAAGTACACCCGTTTTTATCTTATCACACGGTACTTGGTCTGTGGTGTTAAGGGGCGTACCACTATATTCTTTAGTGATAAATGTGGTCTCGACGTAGGAGACCCATCTATGGTACTCAAGCTCTTTTGAGTCCAATATATCAAATTTGGGACGAGTTGGATCAACTATCTTAATACAAGAAAAAGGAAAATGATTTTTCACAGTTTACCATGAGTACTTTCCATGATAAAATTTTCAATAATGGAAGCGTTATTATTTTTCGGAACCAAGATATGGTCAAAATTACTTTCGATGCTATTGAGGATTACCAATAAAATTACTTTATCACGGTTCGAGTTGATATACGCAGTAGAAATAAGTCCTCTAAAGTCTACTAAAATGAAGCCTAATTGCATGTCATATCTCTATATGCATGCAAATATATGTATATTTATAGATATAGACACATAATCTTAGGAATACATCTATACACGTATTATGCAGTCAAGTAGGTTTCTTATGCCGCAATATAATTATAATTCAACGTGAATTTACTTTAATTCAAGTTGCTTTAAGCAATTCATTTTAATTTAATTGAAGTTATTAATGCATCATGCTTTAAGTTGGTTTAATTAAGCCTAAATAAATTTATCAAATATAAATATGCAACTAAAGTAATTAAAGCATGTAAAATTGCACGTTGCAGATAGTAGGGTTCGGGTTGGTGTACCTTACAGGAAAGACACGATTCTTTCCTAGGGCATACCGTCGATTTATTTGGATGAAAATACATTCCTCGTTTCATTCGCCGTGTGGAAAGTACCTCCTTCAATTTTTCTGAGATAAAATTGTATTCTTCAAGGGTAGGTCCCAGATCAGATTTTTTTTCATCTGAGGTTCGTATATTTACGGATAAAATATACATATGCTACTCTTTTTTTTTCAATCTGCTTCTTGTTTGTTTTTTTTTTCTCAAAGGTTGATGCTAAGCTTTCGATCGCGATTCGTCGTGAACGGAGTCGCACGAATCGGGCTCGAGCAGATCGGGATCGGAGGGTGGATGCGCTTACAGTTTGTAGCAACACCGCGGCGGTGGCCGGTTTGCGTGTCGGAAATCGGAGAGGGTTGCGCAGGTCCGATCCCGGTGCGGGTAAGCGGGGCTTGAACTCGCGCGGATCGGGCGCAAGAAGATGACAGCACCGCTTTTGTGGTTCGGGAAGCTCAAGCGAGCGTATAGGTGGGAGGCGGTTGCGGGCGGTGACGCTGTGTCGCGGTTACGGCGGACGCGAGGCTGTGGTTTCGAAAAATCCGATTTTTCTTTCTTTTCTTTTTTTTTTCGGAATTTTGCAGAAAATCGGGAGAGATTTTTTCTTTGCTCAGTTCGGGAACTACGTGCTGATAACGTGTTGAAGGGAAAATAATTGAGACAGAAAGTAGGGCAAAGTTGTTGTTGTTATATTATTCCATCAATGAGATCCCTTTAAATAGGAAGATATACAAATGCGCCACCCAAATCCTATCTAGGAAAGCCCATAAACTAACAGACTTAGGCACACAATGGGTATTATTCCTTTAACAGTTAACTTATTGTTTCAACTTTCAGCTACCTTTACACCTTCTAAATTTCAGTTACTATTTCAGGTTTCAGCTACATTTTCAGCTAGTTTTACCAAACACACTCTTAGCTCCACTATTCGATCCAAGTTTGTGATTTGTGACAACCTTGGTCAAACCTATATCCATCAAATGCCAATTTTTTTATTTCATCCATCTAGCTCGAAATGCTATATTTACATTTCACAGAAGTGTTATAATTCATTAAATACATTTACTCACATTAAACAATCACATTTTTCTTCTTTAATCTTCACTACAAACTCATCATCCATATTTTTTTAATTTTTAATCTACAAAATACACCATCAATATTTATAGAACTTACACATTTCGTCCTAAAATACACATTTTTTTGGCTAAAATGCTCCTGGGGTCCCTTAACTTAATTTCAGATAACGATTTAGTCCTTTATCTTTTTTTGTCCCAACTAAGTCCTTTATCTTTCTAATTTTAAGCAAATTTAGCCTTTTCCATTTCCTCAATCTTTTGTCAGTGGTCATTAAGTTGTTTAATGTGGCTATAAACATCATGCGTGGAGAACAAAGTCAAATTCTAACCTATGTGTCATTTCTAACCTCCATTTTCTAATTTTACTCGAATTTATATATATATATATATATATATATATATATATATATATATATATATATATATATTCAAGAAAATAATTTTATTTCGAAAAAATATTATTTTGCCAAAAATATTTTTCCTCCGTAAAATATTTTTTAATTTTTTCGAAAAATATTTTTTTATTTTTTTCCCAGAAAGTAATTTTATTTTTTCGAAAAAATAAATTTTTTTTTCCAGAAAATAATTTAATTTCGAAAAAATATTATTTTCTGGAAAAAATATAAAAAAAAAATATTTTTTTGTAAAAATTAAAAAAAATATTTTCTGGAGGAAAAAATAATTTTTGGCAAAATAATATTTTTTCGAAATAAAATTATTTTCTGGAAAAAATATTATTTTTCGAAAAAATAAAACTATTTTCTGGAAAAAAATTAATAAAAAAATATTTTTTCAAAAACTAAAAATATTTTCTGGAGAAAAAGGTATTTTTTGGCAAAATAATATTTTTTTGAAATTAAATTATATTCTGGAAAAAAATATTATTTTTTCGAAAAAATAAAAATATTTTCTGGAAAAAAATAAAATATTATTTTGCCAAAAAATATTTTTTCCTCCAGAAAATATTTTTTTTATTTTTTTTCCAGAAAATAATTTTATTTTTTCGAAAAATAATATTTTTTCCAGAAAATAATATTTTTTTCCAGAAAATATTTTTTTAGTTTTTTTGAAAAAATATTTTTTTATTTTTTTCTCAGGAAATAATATTTTTTCGAAATTAAATTATTTTCTGGAAAAAAAATAAAAAAAAAATACTTTTTTCAAAAAAAATAAAAAAATATTTTCTGGAGGAAAAAATATTTTTTGGCAAAATAATATTTTTTTGAAATAAAATTATTTTCTTGAAAATATATATATATATAAATTCAGGTAAAATTAGAAAATGGAGGTTAGGAAATGGACACATATGTTAGGAAATTGACTTTGTTCTCCACGCAAGTATGTTTATAGCCACGTAGGCAATTTAACAGCCACCTGGACAACAGTTAACGGAGATCAACGAAAAAGGCTAAATTTGCTTAAAATTAGAAAGATAAAGGACTTAATTGGGACAAAAAAAAATAAAAGACTAAATTATTATCTAAAATTAAATTAAGGGACCCAAGCCCTTTCTTTTTTCAAATGTAGCATTTGGGACCGGACATATTTGAGTATTTAAATTGAGAGTTTTAACCACTCATCATTACATAATTTTTTCCATTAATAATACGCTTCTTTTTTCAGTTGTTTATTCAGGCAACTCACTTGTTTTTCACGGCCGCCAATTTATTTGAATATTGCCGCCAGACCTCAATTGTACCGAAATTGCTGCAAATGAAGTAGAAGACGAGAAAAGGGAACCAAAAACCGCAAAAAAAAAAAAAAGGAAATATGAAGACAAGAAAAGGGAGCTCAAAAATCTGCCAACTTCGACCAATTGGGCAACGCTCCATCACTTCCACGTTCCTATTCCGTGCTTCTTCGAATCGGTATGTAATTCACCACTCAGAATGCCCCATCTCCTTCTTCTTCCCAATTTCTGAGCTTAGGGTTTTTTACTCATTGATGTAATATTTCTCTGTTTCTTATTTTCTTTCTTTTTTCCCCTATGTTTCGGTTCCAGTGATTGTGAGAGAGATGTGGAAATCAAAGTTCCTATTCGAAAGGTTTCACGCCCCTCTCTCTCTGATTTCTTAAACCGGAAGTTGCACAGGAGTTCTGTGCTACCCACTTCTGTTCAGGTGCGTGTGTGTGCGTGTGTGCGCGCGCGCCAATATAGAGGGGAAGATATTAAATGCCAAATTGCAATTTTAATCCCCTAATTATTCAGGTTGACAAAACTGCAACAATTCAAAACTTATGTGATCAAATTTGCAAAATCTCAAACTTACGGGGTCAAATTTGCAAAATTTCAAATTTAGGGATGAAAAGTGCTACCTTGTATACTTACATGACCAAACTTGCTAATCCCTTACACTTACGGGACCAAAAATTTGAAAATTAAGCTTTGCAATCTTGGTTGGACTCTTTTAACATCTAAAATGATGGCATTTCCAAACATTTATGTACAAGACTTTTGCTGAATTCTGGATCCCAACTAACAAGAATAATATGCATTGTGAACAATGGATCAATTATAGGCTCACATGAAGCAAGATCTTTTTCTAGTTCTTGTTTACAAATTTATTAGTCCTTGGAGATAATGCGTTCTTCATACCCGTGTGTATTACAAAATGGGCCGTTTTGCCTCTCTGCCTCTGTGTAAATTAAATAATCATATTACCTTTGTTTTACAATAGGGAGGGATCATCTAACCTTTGTGTAAATGAAAAAGGCATGTTACCCACTGTGTTTTCAAAAAGGTGCAGATTGACCCCATGTGCAAAAGGCGATAGATGGGGTGGAATGCACCTCTTCAAAGGGGTAATGTGCCTATTAAGAGTTGCATTCCACCATATCTATCGCATTTTGCATAAGGGGGTAATCTGCACCATATGAATAAAACACATGGGGTCAATCTACACCTTTTTGAAAACACAGTGGGTGACGTGCCTATTTAATTTACACAAGGGGTAAATGTCCCCTATTGTAAAATTCAGGGGTAATATGACTATTTTTACACAGGGGGTAAATGGTCCTTTGTAAAATATATGATCTGCCAAAAACCCCGGAAGAAGATGTGCGAAAAGTGTTTGGTTACAGCATCAGATACCGTATGTTGTAGTTTTAGCATCAGATACCTTATGCTGTAAAAAAAATTAGAAACCATTTTGTGTGTGAACTAAGTAGATATGTAAATTTATACAGTCCAATGTCTTCTAAGAAACAAATGATGAGATCAAGAACCTGTTATGGCAGGGGAAAGGTCTGCCCTTCTCGTCTCCGTTAAGTGACGATCATTCGGATAGGGGTGCAGAAACCAAGAGTGTAAAAAAGGAAGGACTAGAAGCAGAAACAAAGCTTTTTACAGATGGTGCTTTCAGTATGTTCAAGAATATTGAGAAGGATAAAGACGGTTCAAGGAATACAAGTTCAGCTAATGACACCGAGATTTTCTACGTTGATGACATAAAGCAAACGAGAAAGAGAAGAAAACTGAACGAAGGTTTGTAGATTTCGTTAAGTCTTTAAAATGTAGCCTTGCACATGTTTCTCAATTAATAATTCATTTAGCCTAAAAGTATTTTAATTCGAGTTTCAAGCATTCCTTGTTATTGATTAAGGCTCTTCTAAAATTACAAGTAAATTCAATTTAGTGTCATCCCTTTTTTATCGAGCTTTACCACCTACTATTTAGTAATTATGTTTCTTGAGGAAGCAAAATCTTAAGGTACCCACATGAGTATCATACTGATGGATCTGTAGTGAATGGTTTTTATATGAATACATACAGTTATGGTACCCATGTGAATACCTTAAAACTTCCCCTTAAGGAAATATGTTCGTATATCCTACAGTACTGTCAAACCAGAAAGTATATCCTACATAACGGTCAAATACATTTGTATTTTTCTTTTTATTTGTCTTAATTATCAGGTCATGATGATAAGCCAACTATCCGAAAGCGATTGGTGGTTCTCGGAGAGGATACAAAACCAGTACAAAGGTCGAAAAGGAAGAACTTCGCCAACGATGAGCCTATACCTCTTTTCAATCATTGTAAGTCAAATTCAATTCCCTCCTAATACAAGACACTGTTTCTTGCATTAGAATTTATGGTCTTTTTTTTTTTTTTGGTTACTCTTTTGCCATCTTTGTTACTTGCATTTGACCTTTACAGACGGGAACGGGCACGGTTGGTGGAATGACAATATGGAAGGCGTTGATAATGAAGAAGTTGGTTGCAGTGATGCATGGGAAGGAGTGGGCTGTACCACACTTGGCGGTATCGAATGGCATTAGAATTGGGAATTCCTTTGTTCCTCTAGCTCTGTATTTTGGTGTTCTTTTGAGATTGGGGTTTGCATAAAATGAAGGTACTTAATGCATTGCGGGATATAAAAGTTAAGTTGCAAATCTTGCTCTCTGCAAGTTGTATTAACTACTTCCTCAGTTCCTCAGTTCTCTTATTCTTGCAACGTGTTGATTATTATACTGTTCATATACTCTCTTTTGGCCATATTTTGTGATTTATAGATATGAAAAAATATAGTCATGTGAGATTTTGTTAGATTTATCTCGAAATATACTTTTAAAATATCATCTTATAATTTTTAAAAATAAAGAATTAAAGATATTAATAATTAAAGTTGGGCATTGGCAAGTGTGAGGGACCAGATGTTGCAGTTATAAGAGAATGGAGGTAGTATGTTTTTTCTCAAGTTATATGATCTCCTTACGGTACGGTTCTTCAAATATGAAAATCTTGATTTTTTACTGTCGTATATAATAAGATTATTGTTTCTTTTTAAAACAAAATCATCTAATTTGAGTCTTTTGAAAGCCTAAAAACAACGTAAATCATTTATTGTTAGATTTACCTTAACTATTTAATAATTTCAACTAATTAATATTTTCCTCCAATTTTTATTTACTATCCACCGTCCCAATAGATTTACTATATACTGGATTTGCATAAATATTTCGGAGAGCAAAAAAGAAGAGACGTGGGGTTGCAATTTGTTTGTTTTAAAGGGATAATTGCCATTTTTTATGATTTGTCTACTTTTTTTTAGATGTTTAAAAGCACCCGCGAAAAGATCATAAAATAGTTGTTGACATAGCTCTGAATGAATCTGAACTGAACTGATAAATTAATAAATTAAATTTAGTATAATAAATATTTAAAATATTATATTTTATGTAATAAAATATATAATTTAATAGTTATTTATAATATTATAATAATAATATATTTGTATAAATTCAAATGGGTATGTGGATTGGATAATCGGGTCAGGTCATTGGGTAGTATCATATACCCATATCCTATCCGTATCCCGATCATAAATTTTCGGGTTGGATCGATACCCAACCCTATTACCTGTAATATTCGCATTTTTCCTCTTTCGTTATTTTTTATTTTGGTGTATTTTTTATTTTTAGTGACTCGCTTGTAACCGTATGAATATTTCGAGAATATTTAATACTGGGCTTTTTGTCATCCGAGCTTGTTTCGGACTTGTTTTGCTCAATTCCGCATTTAATGTCATTTTCGTCGCTATTTGATTCTATTCTTGTAATCGTTGTTCGGGACCACTGTTTCGGGGTTGTCGTAAATCCATCTTATGTCATTATGGATGTTGTGAGCTTTTGTTTGGTGTAATTTCCCAAAGTTATGGGGTAATTACTATCGTTGTCGTTTTCCGAACCTTCAGGTAGTCGGAATCGTGTTTTCTTTTAGTGCTTTGGCTCCGACCCGAACTCTTCGTGCGTGTGCCTTTTTCAGTCCGTTGTTTAGTGTCGGGAGCACGTTGTTTCATCTAGGGCAGAATTCGTCGTTTTCCAACTTTTTGAGTGTTGTCTGTACTATTGTCTGCACTCGTTAGCGCACGCTAAATTGGTTACGTAGCGCATGCTAATTTCGTTGAGTAGCGTGCGCTAACTTCGCCAGTAGCGCGCGCTAATGATTAGAGTACAGTAGTGGCAGTAGGTTGTTTCTGCTCTCTGGACGAGCAGTTTAGCGCACGCTAAAAATGCCCTTAGCGCACGCTAATTCCGTTGAGTAGTGCATGCTAACTTTGCCAGTAGCGTACGCTAATAGGCTGGGCAGTGAGTTCGGAAATTCTGCATGGTACCAGGTAGCGCACGCTAATACTGTCTTTAGCGCACGCTAACGCTGGTTGTAGCGCACGCTAATTCTGTAGTAACGCACACTAGCGACATAGGTCAGGAGCTACTGGACTACTGGATGATCCCGTTAGCGCGCGCTAACCTTGGGAGTAGCGTGCGCTAATCAGATCCAGTATATAAGGGCCAGAGCAAGTCAACTCCTCTCATTTTTCTCACTTCATCTCCTTCCTCGCGACTTAAGCGATCCAGAGGCGATTTTGAGGCGATTTCTTCTTCCAATCACCTCAACTATCATCTTCCTTGAGTTCTTGGTGCAGATTAACAACATTTACTTGTGTTCTTCGTCTTCGACCCAAGGTAATATCTTAGAACCCTATTTTTGGGGAATTTGGGGGGTTTCGATTTAATGCCCGATTTGTTCCGTGTTGTTGATTAATCCATGATGTATGTGATTAATCTTAGTGGTATTCATGTTTTCCCTACGAGTTCATGGTAAATTTCATAGTATTTGTGAAATCGAGAGGGTGCGGTTGCGACCCGCCCTCGTTGTTGCTTTGTACGAATTTACGTGAATCGTAGGTGGGTTTTCGGGTGTATTCCATTTTTGTACTCGTGTAGAACTGGTTGAGATTGTATTCTTGGAATCGTTAGGTTCGGGGTTGTTGGTTCCTAGCGAGCGTGGTTAACTTTTCCGTTCATCTCGTCGTCAATTTCTCAAGGCAAGTATCTTGTGAAACCCTTATGCTTAATATGAAATGGTAATGTATATGTGTGTGCTTTGCTCACTCCGGGAGGGTCCGACGTGGCCTCGGAGGAATCTGTGATTTCGCTTCTGATTCACGAGCTTGTTTAGATAGCCAGTACGGGAGGGTCCATCGAGGCCTCGGATGGGACCAGTGGTTTAGCCCTGGTCCTAGGCGAGTCATGTGCGTGATTTTTTACTATGGCCAGTTCGGGAGGGTCCATAGAGGCCTCGAATGGGACCAGTGGTTTAGTCCCGGTCCTAGGCAAGTTTTCAACTGTGATTACTGACTGTTTGTTTTTCGGGAAAATACATGTCTAGATTTGATTTTGGAAACGATTTGATGCATGTATTATGAAATGTGTAAGCATATGGTTTGCATTGATTACTTATACTAGCGTAATTGCTAACCCCTTTGGGTGACCCATTTTTGGGGAAATTCGTCTAATGAATTTCAGGTTTCGTTCAGCCGGTCGATCGGACACTGGAGCAGTACGTGGATGCTGGCCAGGGTTGTTGACGTGTGCAAATGAGTTCTTTTATTTTGGTTGTCCATTTTAAACGTTTGTTTCAAAACTTGTAAACTGATAGTTAGTACTCGCGAGTACTTAGGCGTTTTGATTTGGAAGATGGATTGTATACTAAATTTTATATGTGATTTTCGATGATGTCTGGTTTACCAGTTGTACCGGGCGTTTTAATTAATTTTCGTCTTGATAATGTGTGTTTTTTCGCTGACTGTGATGGTTAGACGAGCGGTATTAATTATTTAGCCTGGTGGGTCCCACGTAGGGGCCCACGGTGCTGTAATATACCCTGAATATCTAGAGGGTATTACAGAAAATGGTATAAGAGCACTAGGTTTATGGATACCTAGGCTTGTTGGTTAATTGGGTCTAGTTGTGTTTTATTTTGCACATCGTCATCACGCTGCCATCATCTCGGTACCTCCAGTGTTCGTAGGTTTTTCTTAGTCGATTCTTTTGTTTTCTCGTATCGTACTTCTGTTTCTTGAACTGTGATTGTTTTTCTCCCGTACTTATTATCTAGCTGCTTTTCTATTTATCCTGTCAGTGTGGTTTTCGATTCTGGTGCTACACATTCGTTCATCTCTCTGGAGTGTGTGCACCGTTTGAGTCTTGACTGTTTGTCTCTGGAGTGTGTGCACCGTTAAACTTCCTAGCGGTGATAGGATCATTGGTGATCGGGATATCCGAGACTGTTCTGTGGTTATTTGTGAGTGGGCTTGGCTCTCTAATCTTATTGTTGTGGGTATTGAGGGTGAGGATTTGATTCTCGAGGATGATTGGCTCGAGCGGCATGGTGCGATCATGAACTACCGCACGAGGATCATCACCATGTTAGCCAAGGACGGCACCGAGCATTCTTTCGCGGGGCGAAAGAGGAAAAACTAGAAGTTCGTAGCGATGAGACTCGTGCGGAAGGGGTGTATTGGTTATTGGTGTTACACCTTGAAGGCGGAAGATGGTGAGGTCGAGTTTTCATCGATCCCAGTCGTTAGTGAGTTCCCAGATGTCTTTCCTGACGAGTTGTCGGGGTTACTGACACGTTCTTAGTGTAACTATCGCAAGTGCACGATATCGTATCAAGTAGTAAGAGGACTTTTTGAGTCCGGTTTATCGATCTCACGAGGAAGTTTGGTTATAATTTGAATTATACACTATTAGTCTATTTTTATAGATACTAAGATGAGTGAAACACACAATTAAAGAGTTTGGTTTAATAATTGCAAAGAAAATGCAATAATAGTTCTAATATTTTAAGGAAATAAAAAGATTTCACTAATAATAGATTGATTAATGATAAAATGAAATAGTTGGGATTACAAACTTAGTTCGTCATTAGTTATAGAAGATGTATAGGAGATTATAAGATCAATTTACTTATTATGTTGTGTAGATTCGATTTTCCTTAAAAAGACGGTTTCTCTTTCGAACTATAAAACGCCCCTTACATATTGAATCAATCCACTATATTTTTATGTTGATTGGCTTCAATACATAGCATTAGGATTTATGAAAATAACTCAAAGAATCATCTAAGGTCTAGAGGCATATTTCTATCCCCTAGAACAACTTAGAGTGAAGATCATTTGATCTAATCAAACATATTTTCTTTCGAAACATATGAAGACCATAAATATCGTCATTTATTGGCCAAATAAATAAAGATTGTTAAAACAATGAAAATCACACACAATAATAAGTTATTCATAATAGATCTTTATACAAACTTAAATAACATGACTAACCTTGTTTATAATCCCAACTAAAGGTAACTTAGCCCATGAAGGGATACATAATACAAGCTTGTGTGGTCATTATTAGTTGAATCTAGAGAAAGAATTGATCCTCACTCCCTTAGTAGATAAAGGAGAAAGAAGCAATAAACTCTCTGAACAACATATGCTATACCACACTCACACGAATCACTCAAGAACACAAATGTGTTCTTCACACAAAAAGAAAAGATTACAAAAAGTGAAAAATTATAAGATGAATGATGAATGATGAAGGATCTAAGGGGTCTATTTATACACCTAAAGTCATCTAATAGCTCCAAAACTCCAGAATTATTACAATAGATCGGATCAATGTCAGCCATCCCCTCAATAATACACAAAAAGTATAAAAAATTAGACAAATTTTAACAATCTGTCAAGAGTTACGGCCGTAACATTAAGGAGTTACGGCCGTAACTTGGATGACTTATGGCCGTAACATTCTGTAGTTACGGCCGTAACTTAACCGTCAATTTGCTCACCGGTTGCTTTGAGAGTTACGTTTTATTGAGAATTTCTCAGACTTCGCGTTTTTGCCCCAAATCTTCTTCGGATGATAACTTTTGATATATAACTCTGATTTTGAATCCGGAAAGACTGACGAATTCGTCTCGGAAAGACCTAAAACATGAATATATCAAAATTCAACAAAGAGAATATTTAATAAACATGTTATTTCTTGAGTAAATCAGTTATTTAATCCGATTAAGACTAGATTTACATCATCATCCGATAAAAATAAAATTATTAAAAACTAATTAACTAAAAGCAAAAAACGAGTAGACTAGCTCAATTATGGGTGAATTTTATCGATACAAACCATGGATAAGTGTATAAAACTGACACTTATCAGTTACAACTGGACCGTGAGGTTGAGTTCGCTATCGAGTTAGAGCCGGGTGCGGCTCCAATTTCGAAGGCTCCGTATCGCATGGCACCTTCCGAGATGGCTGAGTTGAAGAAGCAGTTGAGTGAGCTTTTTGGGTCGATGTATATTCGACCGAGCGCTTCGCCTTGGGTCGCACCGGGCCTATTTGTGCGGAAGAAGGATGGTTCACTGCGTTTATGTATCGACTATCGCGAGCTAAACAAAGTGACCATCAAGAACAAGTATCCCTTGCCGAGGATTGATGACTTGTTCGATCAGTTGCAGGGAGCTACGGTATTCTCGAAGATCGACTTGAGATCGGGGTACTATCAGCTTCGGGTGAAGGAGTTTGATGTCCTGAAAACAGCTTTTCGGACAAGATACGGATATTATGAGTTTGTGGTTATGCCCTTTGGACTAACTAACGCGTCCGCAGTGTTCATGCAGTTGATGAACAAGGTTTTCATCGAGTATTTGGATAAGTGTCGTTGTCTTCATTGATGACATCCTTATCTACTCGAAGAATGAGGAGGAGCACGCGCATCATTTGCGTATGGTGTTGAACGTATTGAGGGCCGAGCGACTCTATACGAAGTTCTCGAAATGTGAGTTCTGGCTGGAGAAAGTGATGTTTCTGGGTAACGTGATTTCAGTCGAGGGGGTCCGTGTGGATCCACAGAAGATTGAGGCAGTGCTGGATTGGACACCGCCTAAGAATGTGAAGGAGGTCCGTAGTTTCTTGAGTTTGGCTGGCTACTATCGTAGGTTCGTCGAGGGGTTCTTGAAACTAGCTCGGCTACTTACACAGTTGCTTTAGAAGTACGAGAAGTTCGTCTGGAATGACGAAATACAGTCGAGTTTTGAGGAGTTGAAGAGGCGTTTGACTTCAGCCTCAATTCTAGCGTTGCCATGTGGCAACGATGGTTTTGCTGTTTATAGCGATGCTTTGGGTCAGGGTCTTGGTTGCATGTTGATGCAGCACGACAAGACTATTGCGTATGTGTCGAGACAGTTGAGGCTGTATGAGCTCAACTACCCTACTCATGATTTGGAGTTAGCGGCAGTTGTTTTTGCGCTCAAGATTTGGCGTCATTACCTCTTGGGCTCCGCATGTCAGATTTTTACCGATCATAAAAGTTTGAAGTACATATTTACTCAGCGGGAGTTGAATATGAGGTAGAAGAGGTGGTTGGAGTTGATTAAGGATTATGACCTCAAAATCCTTTATCATTCGGGCAAGGCGAACGTCGTGGCAGACGCCTTGAGTCGGAAACTAGTTACGTTGCGGACGCTTGAGATACTTACGCCTCAATCTGAGCTTCAGCGTGATTTGATCGAGTTGAGTGTTGAGATTTTGTTGCCAGGAGTTGTTGGACAACTTTGTGCTTTGGAAATTTCGTCGCCGCTGATCGATTAAATTAAACTAAAGCAGTTGGAGGATCTGATGATTGCTTAAATCCGAGAGAATGTTCTTAAAGGCAAGTCTCCTAGATTTTTCATTCATGAAGACGGTGTGTTGAGATTCCAGAATCAGCTTTGTGTACCGAACGACTTGGAATTGAGGCAGAGTATTTTGCGTGAGGCCCATGCTACGCCTTACTCAGTTCATCCTGGTTCGAGTAAGATGTACAAAGACCTAATGAGGAACTTTTGGTGGAACGATATGAAGGAGGAGGTCGCACGATTTATAGCGAGATGTTTGACTTGTCAGTAGGTCAAAATCGAGCATCAGCGACCAACCGGGTTGTTGCATTCACTTCCCGTTCTGGAATGGAAATGGGAAGATATTTTGATGGACTTCATCACGAGCTTGCCGAGGTTGAAGTCTGGTGTGAATATGGTGTGGGTGATTGTGGATCGTCTGACCAAGTCGGCACACTTTCTGGGCATCAAGGATACTTGGGGTCTGGAAAAGTTGGCTCGTGTATTTATTGCACAGATTGTGAGGCTTCACGGTACTCTGAAGTCTATTGTTTCAGATCGCGATGGCCGTTTTGTATTGCATTTTTGGCAGGCAATACATAAGGCGTTGGGTACTCATTTGCATCTGGGTACTTCTTTTCATCCTCAGACGGATGGGCAGTCGGAGCGCACTATCCAGACATTTGAGGATATGTTGCGTGCTTGTGCTCTCGATTGGAGTAGTGATTGGGGGGAGCATTTGTCATTGATCGAGTTCACGTACAACAACAGTTGCCACACGTCGATCAAGATGGAACCGTATGAGGCACTTTATGGGCGGTGATGTCGATCGCCGATTTGTTGGAACAAAGCGTCCGATTTGGTCGGGACCGAACCGGATATCGCTTTGGAGATGAGGAGGAAGGTGGAATTGATTCGAGAGAGGATGTTGACTGCTCAGAGTCGACATAAATACTATGCTGATGTTCATCGTCGACCTTTGGAATTCGAGGTGGGAGACCACGTTTTGCTAAAGGTGTCGCCAATGAGGGGAGTTTTCCTCTTCGGGAAGAAGGGAAAGTTGAGTCCGAGATTTATTGGACCCTTTGAGATTTTAGAGAGGGTCGGCGAGTTGGCGTATCGTTTGGCGTTGCCTCCAGCATTGAGTCACGTCTATCGTGTTTTCCATGTTTCCCAGCTGAGGAAATATGTTCCGGATCCTAGTCATGTCATCGACTATGGTGAGATCGATATCGCTGAGGATATTACCTTCGAGGAGCATCCCTTGAAGATTTTAGAGCACCGTGAGAAGCGACTGATGCATAAGACCATTCCATTGGTCAAGGTGCAGTGGTCGAGACATGATGTCGAGGAGGCAACTTGGGAAATCGAGGATAGCATGCGTGCTAGGTACCCTGAGTTGTTTGTTTCTTAAGTTTCGGGACGAAACTTGTTTTTAGAGGGGGGAATGTAATATCCGAATTTTTTCTTTTCCGGTAATTTTTATTTTGGTGTATTTTTCATTTTTAGTGACTCACTTGTAACCGTATGGATATTTTGAGAATATTTAATACTGGACTTTTTGTCATCTGAGCTTGTTTCGGACTTATTTTACTCAATTCCGCGTTTAATGTCATTTTCGTCGCTTTTTGGTTCGATTCTTGTAATCGTTGTTCGGGACCACGTTTCGGGGTTGCCGTAAATCCATCTTATGTCATTATGGATGTTGTGAGCTTTTGTTTGGTGTTTCGATATGTGTATTTCGGATGTTTTGGGCCGTTTTATAATTTCCCAAAGTTATGGGGTAATTACTATCGTTGTCGTTTTCCAAACTTTCGGGTAGTCGGAATCATGTTTTCTTTTAGTGCTTTGGCTCCGACCCGAACTCGTTGTGCGTGTGCCTTTTTCAGTCCGTTGTTTAGTATCGGGAGCGAGTTATTTTCATCTGGGGCAGAATTCGTCGTTTTTCAACTTTGAGTGTTGTCTGTACTATTATCTGCACTCGTTAGCACATGCTAAATTGGTTGCGTAGTGCCCGCTAATTTTGTTGAGTAGCGTGCGCTAATGATTCGAGTACAGCAGTGGTAGTAGGTTGTTTCTGCTCTCTGGACGAGCAGTTTAGTGCACGCTAAAAATGCCCTTAGCGGCACGCTAATCCCGTTGAGTAGCGCACACTAACTTTTCCAGTAGCGTACGCTAATAGGCTGAGCAATAAGTTCAAAAATTCTGCATGGTACCAGGTCGCGCACGCTGATACTGTCTTTAGCGCACGCTAACGCTGGTTGTAGCGTGCGCTAATTCTGTAGTAGCGCATGCTAGCGACATAGGTCAGGAGCTACTGGACTACTGGATGATCCCGTTAGCGCGCTCTAACCTTGGGAGTAGCGTGCGCAAATCAGATCCAGCATATAAGGGCCCGAGCAAGTCAACTTCTGTCATTTTTCTCACTTCATCTCCTTCCCCGCGGCTTGAGCGATCCAGAGGCGATTTTGAGGCGATTTCTTCTTTCAATCACCTCAACCATCATCTTCCTTGAGTTCTTTATGTAGATTAACAACATATATTTGTGTTCTTCGTCTTCGACCCGAGGTATATCTTAGCGAGCGTGGTTAACTTTTCCATTCATCTCGTCGTCAATTTCTCAAGACAAGTATTCTTGTGAAACCCTTATGGTTAACATGAAATGGTAATA
Organism: Orobanche coerulescens; assembly: GCA_033398695.1. Classification (NCBI taxonomy): domain Eukaryota; kingdom Viridiplantae; phylum Streptophyta; class Magnoliopsida; order Lamiales; family Orobanchaceae; genus Orobanche; species Orobanche coerulescens. Next base: position 189,256,499 of record CM065802.1, on the reverse strand, counting down.
TATATATATATATGTGTGCTTTGCTCACTCCGGGAGGGTCCGACGGGGACTCGGAGGAATATGTGATTTCTCTCCTAATTCACGAGCTTGTTTGGATAGCCAGTCAGGAAGGGTCCATAGAGGCCTCGGATGGGACCAGTGGTTTAACCCCGGTCCTAGGCGAGTCATGTGCGTGATTTTTAACTACGACCAGTTCGGGAGGGTCCATAGAGGCCTCGGATGGGATGGGTGATTTAGCCCCGGTCCCAGGCACGTTTTCAACTGTGAATACTGACAGTTTGTTTTCCGGGAAAAGACATGTCTTGATTTGGTTTTTGAAATGATTTGGTGCATGTAGTATGTGACCGCGCTATTGTGACGCGTCAAAATTAGTTATTTTTATTTTTTCTTGGCTTACTTCTACTAACTAGTAGTATCGGCAAGTAAGTGTCGATTCCACGGAGAACGGTAAATCAATTATGGGGTAAATACTTTCAGCAATTAAAATAAAATAAAAACGAAGGGGGATTGTAGTTTACTAATTTTTACTAACAATTAACTTGCGTAAAATAAATTAAATCAAAATAGACAAAAGGAAATAGAACTCGAAAATATCAAGTAAGGAATAATCTAGTTCTTAGTTCCGTTATCCACCGTTTCGACTTAATTCAAGTTTTAATGCAATGCTTATCTCTTCTCTAATCTCATGAACTCCTATTCCGAAGCCAACAACAAGCTCTATTGACCCCAATTATTTCTTAAGTATATTTAATTAAAACAAGCTCTTTAATTAAATCTATCTATACGGTAGATTCAAAAAAAGATCTTCACGGAATAGGCAAGATATTAAGTTCATAAGCTCGACTTATGGGATCTCGATTTTGTGTTACTCAATTGAGAAAATTCAATTGTTTGCTACTTGTGAAATTAAAATTGTAACAATTACGGATTACAACTCAATTTCTAGCATAAGACATAAAATCCCTAATCTAGTTGGCCAAACCAAATCAAGAAATTATATGGCATAGTGGTGAATTCAATAACACAAAAGTAATTCAAGAGATTTTGAGTTGAGAGTACGTTACGGGATTAAAACATGAATAATTCAAATACGGTTTCAAACTTTACTAAGAACTAGAATAGAAAATTAGCCGGATATGTTGGCTTTAGAAAACATCAAATTAATAATAGACATAAGAAGAAAAAAATTCAAACGGTGTAGTCTTCTTCCTCGCACGTCGGTGGCGGCGCAGTCCTCCTCGGTGAGAATGGCTGCTCGGTCATCTTCGGTGAGAATGGCGGCTCGGTCGTCCCTCCTTTCTCTGCTCCAGCCGTGATATGATGATAATGATGATGATAATAATATCATCCCCCCTCCTTTTATAATAGTCCCTTATCTATTAGTTTCCTTCTTTAATTGGATCTCCTTCCTTCTTATCCTTCTTGAGTTTTTATTCTTTTGGAGTCTTTCCTTCCCTAGTCAATAAAATTCCTTTCGCCAGCCTAGGGGGCCGATTTTATGCCTTGTGGAACTGATTGGGATGGATTGGAGTCGTTTCTTGGGCCCCAAGTAAGATTATTTTCGGAACAAGGCCGACACTGGGTCACCGAACTGACACTGGGTCACCCAGTGTCGCGCGGCAGTTTTCTTCATTAAATCCCAAATCACCTTGGCATGGTCCGTTTGATGGCCCAACTATTCCTTAAGCTTAAAAACTCTATCAAACACCTAAATTAAACAACAAATTGTCAAGTGAAGTAAATTGCATCTAAAATATAAATAGGAAGAAAGTAACCAAGTGTGCTCCTATAAAATTCATTAAAACCTTATAATTAACAATAATTTTAGCACACTATTTTCGTCCTATCAAATCTCCTCAAATTTAAACCAATGCTTATCCTCAAGCATAATTCGAGTGAAAGACTTTCAAGAAGCATGTATTGAAAAATCTAAGATGATAACCATATTCAAGGGAGAACAAATAATCATGAATAAGTATGAAGAAAATTGAAGTACCTCATCCAATCTCAACATATTCATTGGCATCAAATGAGAGAAGATTCGATGGCCTCACAAGGGGTCACTCTCGTTCAAGTAGATATAGGGTTTATTAAGCAATCACTCACGTCAAAACATGGTGTGTCATTACCACATACTTGCATAAAAATTAAATCTCCACTACTTAGATGAACTCATGCATATAATCAAAAGGGATTTTATGGTTGTAATGGGGTTAGGTATGGGTAGGATAAAAAGGATAAATAAAGGATTCGTTGGCCGAGACTAATCATGAAATTAAGTGCATAACAAATCCTACAAACAATGAATCACCATCCTTTCCTTGAGCACCAATTTAGGCACATGTAATCGCATAGCCACGAAAGATTAGTTGAGGCCAGTGGCTTAACAACATTTGAGGGGGTATTTTTACGGCCGCCCCCCTAATTTTTTTTTTCGGCCTTTATTATTTAAATTTCAGAACCCTTTTCTTTTCACTTCACCACCCACTTTTTGATAATTCCTCGTCCTTCCCTCGACTTGTTATATACCTAATTCACAACCAAAGAATAAGGCTTAGGTCTAAATGGGCTTCTAATAGTGATTACATCGAGGTGGGAAAATATAAGCCAAGTGGGTTATTCCTAATTGCCTTTATCACTTTACTGCATGAGAACACTAACATAGTCTTGAGATGTATAATTGATTAAGTTCTGGCATGAACACAACACGTTCGACCCCACAAGAAGAAATAGTAAGCATATATATGTATAACTATTTATATATATATATATATTTCTCTATGGCTCAAAACTCACGAATAAAAAGGGCTTGTGCCATGAATCCCTCACACTTTTATCCAAATCCAAAATCAAGACTAGTGAACTACCCCAATTAAAATCAAACCAGTCAATCACACCCATTTCCTATGTCAGGATATACTTAAATCCCCAATACACGGACATGATTCAGTCATACAGATTTAGACAAGGACAATTTTAAATATATTACATCACAGTTTCTAAATTCAATTAATCATTCCGAATCCAATTTCCCCAAACTTAAAATTCAGCACACAACTCTTAAGAAAAGAAGGAAAAGAAAAAGAAAAATAAAAGATAGTATAAAAGTCTAGAGTAGGAATCACCAGGCTAATGAGGGAGAAGGGCGTCCAGCTGCTCGGTCAAACAATCCACCTTGGCTTGAAGTGCACGCTGCCCCTCCTCAAGTTGCTTGATCCGATGCCTCAGCTCAGCCTCCGTAGCCTAATCTCCTGCTCGGCTCTCAAGCTGCTCGATCCGACGCCTCAGCTCGGCCTCCATAGCCGAATCTTCTGCTCGGCTTGTGCTTGCACCGTCTACCTGCGCCCTTGCCCCCGAGCTGTCCGAAGGAATGGTTGGGAAGATCCTTTCGTTCCGTGAGTTTGCGGTAGCGTGTAACCTATCCGGGGGATCCAAAGGCGACGTTGTATCAGTTCGGCAGCCTGAGGAGACTCTTGCGTTTCTATCTCACTGGAGGTGGGGCTCGGCTCTCGGCTTGTGCGAAGTCGTGCTGCTGCTTAGCATCAGCCTCATTTTCTTGTTCGGCCGTAGGCTGCGGGTCGTCTATGTAACACCCCCAAACCACTTGGGAATATTACAGCGCCGCAGACCCTCTCCATGAGGATCTGCCAGGCTAAATACGAAAACAATACATCACGTTTAATGCCGATATGGCTAAATAATGAACCATTAGACCGATTTGGTCTTTTACCACTAACAACACAATAAACATACAAAACTCATACCCATACAGGGGTTGAATTACATCAACGTTCCCATAAAATGGGAAAATTACACAATGGAGAGCCAAACACTGAGACTCTAACAAAATACTCAACAACTGGTCTTCATGTGATTAGTATCGTCGTCTTCCATCATCCTTCGTATCGATCCTATGATTTGCTCCCGGAACTTTGCAAGTACAGGCCTTGTCTGAGACATCCACCCCGAATAATCGGGGTTAGCAAACTCCTTTGTTTGGCTAGTGCAATTTTAAAATTTATGAATACAAGCCATACGTATCATACTCCAATATCCGATAATTGAAAACATACTCCCGAGATAAATCATTTAATTAAAGCTGCTCGAATCATGACGGTGGGAATAAACCCAACATACATTTTACAAGATATCAAAGATCTCGGGGGTTTTGAAAACATTTGGAATATACAAATCCTCAACTTAACAGAACCACATAGGGATACGGGCCAAGGACTTGTTTAAGTTCAAAATACCAATCCGATCACAAAACACGGGGTCCACGACCCGATCATCCTCATCACATACTCGAGTGAAAGTCCAAAAGGTCACACCCGATAAACAACCAAATCACAATGTACGGAGACAATCACCACGGTCCGCATCCTTATGCCAAAAACCTCACCATCAAGAAACAAATCATATACGACACTTATAATGATGCCATTCTAGCCAAGTACCAAGACCCTACGTAAGACATAACTCACACCGAGAATGGAAGCGTTATGATATTCCGGACATATCATAATTATTGAAACAACAACGTGCCAAAATCATCACAAAACAACCTCCCGAGCTATACTGGCCCTGTACCTCTGAGCAAGATACACACCCCAGAGACACCTCGTCAGGCCCTCCCTGATGTATAGCCCAACCGAGTGATCCGTAGGGATACGCAGCCTACCGGACCCCAGGGGACCCTCACTGGCTTTACTCGGCTCACACACACTCAATCAACAATTGGCACAAATCACAATCATCAAAACCGCATCCTCCCGAAGTACATCAAACGTAATTCAAGGTACTTGTTAGAAATGGCCACTATATCCGACACATACTCACAACCAATACTACGCAACAACATAAGCTCATCAATAGACCCACACATCCACACACATATATTCTTCTTCTAAGAAGACATAACCTTAAGTCCACTTTGACATAATTACGCATGTGATTACCACACACAAGGAAGATATTTCCATGTACAAGACTAACACACATTTTCAAAACAACACATTCGTTCACAATACACAAGTAGATTTAGAAGGAAACCTTTATCGAGAACATACCGATCCTTTTTAACATTCATTAAACATTCGTATTTCACATAAAATCATTTATCAACAATTGTGCTTACGAAATCTACGAAACGTATGGGCAAGATACTTGCCTCAAATCCATGGCGAACAAATACGACGAATCACAAGGCCTCGATACCACGAAACACCGGACAACGAACGGATGAGGTTGGGCAGCCCTCGAACTTCCAAAACCGACCAAGAACTCGACAACTCCACGAGAACTATGAAAATAACACTAACACGAATCAATAACACTAAACGGAATCCGAATCGATCCTAAAAACAACAAGGATCTAAGTGTGTCTCCAAGAAATCAAGAACTATGTTCCGAGTGATATAAAATCATGAATGAGTTCAAAAATCCGAAGATCATGGCCAAGACAACAAGAATTTCACCATCGATTCATCATCCTCGGATTAAATCGAAGAACTAAGGAGAAACCCCCAAAAATTCAAGAACTAGGGTTCTAAGAAGAGATTACCTTGATTTGGATCAAGAAGATGATTTGGTGTTGTTAAACACCTACAAATCCGTTCCAAAATGAAGCTTGACGAAGAAGATCGTTGAAAATCACCTCTGGAGCTCACTCCCGTCGGAAAGGATGAAGAAGGGAGAGAAATGACGAAGTGAAGCTCTTGTCGAGATTTATCTTTGGGCCGATTATTAGCGTCTTGGTAACTAGACCGCATTAGCGCGCTAACGAGGTCAACGCCCTGAACATTCCGCATATAACACTGTTAGCGTGCGCTAGCCCCATGAGTGTAGCGTGCGCTAACGAGTCACGGGTCGATCCGGTGGCCCCTGGCCAGATCTGTACTTACCGAGCGGCGTGCGCTAGAAAGAAGGAAGAGCGTGCGCTAAGCGATCGATAGCGTCGCTAGTTATCGACCTTAGCGTGCGCTAACAAAGCCACGATCCCGATCCGGTAGCTCTGGGCGCCTGCATCGCCGATTAGCGTGCGCTACACATCAGTAGCGTGCGCTAACCCCCGCCGTAGCGTGCGCTATGCCACAAGCATTAGCGTGCGCTACACCACAAAAACCCGAAACTCACATAGTGATCTCAAACGCCTCCAAACACACGTCCCAACAAGGCACACATAAACATGACACCAAATTCCAACGATGAGGACAATAACAATCCGATAAAACCCCAAAACTCAACGAATGCGGAACAAGGATCTCGGGTATTACATTCTACCCCTCTTAAAAGAAGTTTCGTCCCGAAACTTAAAACACAAAATGATCGGCGCAAAACAATCTCCGACAATAGAAATCGAACGATAACAAAACGCAAAACACGTGCTAGCTGTCGATGACTGCAACGAATCACATGCGGCACGTGGTGATAACATCCATATCATTATGCGTAATGATAACGAAACGCAACGAACAAGATCAATATGGTCGGCCGAACGAGATAACAATCAAGACGCGAGCTCAACGCTACACAAATACAAAATTCCACCATTCGAGGTGGAAGATCAATGAAGCTAATTTCCGAAGTGAAGGAAAATACGACGTGATCTGAATGCTCAAAAATCACGATACAGAAGTAACAAAATCAGACAACAAATGATCGAACCACAACGATTGAGACAATAACAGTCGAACAGTCAAGTTCGGATCACGACGACCAACAAGAATCAAATAACAACTCCGAAGTTCACACCTCGGCTCGAGATAATAGGTAATGTGGTAAAGCGACAAGATATGCATCCACAAAAATCCACAGGGATGGAATCGTAATCGAACAAAAAGTCACAACGACAAGTGGATTATTTCGAAAAATTACCACAACTCGTTTGATCAACAAAACAAAGGGTAGGGCAAGTTCAGAAAATATCAACGAACACAAATGAGTCGATAGAGTTGAAAACACAAAAGTTCGAAAATCCGATCCACTTCTAGCAAAAGAAGTCTATCCCCAAAATTCGAAACAACAAGGCAAGGAGATAACACAACATACAACTGGTAGACTACGCTCTCAGGGACTCCTCAGAGTCAGCCCTGATATCAATGCTCAAGTTTGGGCCTCGGAAGACTCGGTGACTAACTCGCAGAACTGAACCCGGTGTCCCACGAGTCCGTACTTGTAACACGTCACAGGAGAAGGACAATGCGCACGAACATGCCCTCACACATAGTAGCTGAAACACCTCTTGGGCTTACCAGGAGGCAATACCGACAATTTGAAATTCTCAATCCCAAGCATCGGGCGATGGAGTTTCACAGCGGAAAGACTACTACGTTGTAATCCAGAAACACCAACTCCACTACTAATCACAATATCATCCAACTTCCTATGCTTCCCACTCGGATCCAGATAAAACCCAGCTTCCAGAAGTTCTTGGAACTCCGCCCACATGACAACATGATCCCGAGGTTTAACGGCTTCCCACAAATGAACAACATCATCGCTAAGAAGATACTGAGCAATAGGGACCTTCCGATCTTCAGGGCAATCAATGGCCTCGGATATCTTTTGCAACTGAAGAAGCCAACCATCCCAGCCCAGTGCATCTGTCGCACCAACGAATCGAGGGGGACTCATACGAATTACCTCTCAGAGTCATAGATTTGTCCCGACCTTCTGAATCGCATCAGTGTTGCGTTGAATCGCCTTGGTCAACTGAGTCATTTGTGCTGCTACTTGTTGCAATCAGTAGCAACATCCATACCAATATCGTCCCCAACAATATTCTCTCGATCCCACGCCTGATCCCCGTGCTCCTCCGTACCATGGTTGCGACCAAGATCTCTGCCCCTCAGCATAGTGATCAAGAAAATTTAACGCAACGAAAGTCACATAATTACACAACAATATAATGCACACCCGGAAACCACTCACAGATGATCGACTGCAAAGGTTAGACGTAACGGCAAAATACAGTCTAAAACTTTGCCCAGTCAAAAAGCGCGTTCCACAACAATAGATGACGTGTGCTGACTGTGCAAGTTTAGCAACACAACCATACTCACCTACCAACGGTGCCAGACCGAAGGTTACAAACAAACAACAGCGTACAAATCCAAATGCCAACGGTTCACATAATTATAACATCACACACTTAACCGTCAGAAGTTAAACAATGTTCCAAACCGAGTCTTCACCTCTCGGTCAAGAGAACTATCTCGACGAGTGCATACCGAACGACTCAGCGTTCACACTACCACTCTAATCACAACTCGGAGCATTACAGCTGAATAACGACAACATCTTTATCACGTACCATTTTAACGAAATACATGGGACCAAAAAGTTTAAAAGCGAGAGTCACGTTTCAAGTAAGTTTTTGGTAGACCTCAAATGAGTTTAAAGTTAAATTTTTGAAAACTTGCAATATAACAATGGGAATAAAATGTAAGTAGTTTGAATTCTCAAAATGTTTGGCCTCGAGGTCATAACACGAAAATCAAGCTTTTCCTTTCTTGAAAGATGTTTTAAAATAAATTTTACGTGACTACCCAAGAACATTTAGAACATTTAAAATATCACATTGATGAACTTAGCTAGTGTAACCACACCAAACATTACTTCTTGTAAAACAATTTATACAAGGATATATATATATATATATATACACATACACCGGCACATTACAAAAATCAAACAAACATGGAGGGCATATTCATGATTCACGTTTAACTCCTCAACATAGCACAAATATCACACAAGCCCGTGTAATACGAGACACAATATTATAGTGGGGAGACTTACATCCACAGATCGCACGAAGATGATGGTTGCACCTTGATACTAATCACGACCGACCTCCAGACGATGCGTCGCGACACGACTTAGTCAGACAAAATCTGACAAGACAAGACAAGACAGGACCCGACAACACACAACTCGACCCGACAGCCTAGGTTTCTGCAAACCTGGCTCCGATACCATATTCTGTAACACCCCCAAACCACTTGGGAATATTACAGCGCCGCAGACCCTCTCCATGAGGATCTTCCAGGCTAAATATGAAAACAATACATCACGTTTAATGCCGATATGGCTAAATAATGAACCATTAGACCGATTTGGTCTTTTACCACTAACAACACAATAAACATACAAAACTCATACCCATACAGGGGTTGAATTACATCAACGTTCCCATAAAATGGGAAAATTACACAATGGAGAGCCAAACACTGAGACTCTAACAAAATACTCAACAACTGGTCTTCATGTGATTAGTATCGTCGTCTTCCATCATCCTTCGTATCGATCCTATGATTTGCTCCCGAGAACTGCAATTACACAGGCCTTGTCTGAGACATCCACCCCGAATAATCGGGGTTAGCAAAACTCCTGTTTTGCTAGTGCAAGTATAAAAATTATGAATACAAGCCATACGTATCATACTCCAATATCCGATAATTGAAAACATACTCCCCGAGATAAATCATTTAATTAAAACTGCTCGAATCATGACAGGTGGGAATAAACCCAACATACATTTTACAAGATATCAAAGATCTCGGGGGTTTTGAAAACATTTGGAATATACAAATCCTCAACTTAACAGAACCACATAGGGATACGAGCCAAGGACTTGTTTAAGTTCAAAATACCAATCCGATCACAAAACACGGGGTCCACGACCCGATCATCCTCATCACATACTCGAGTGAAAGTCCAAAAGGTCACACCCGATAAACAACCAAATCACAATGTACGGAGACAATCACCACGGTCCGCATCCTTATGCCAAAAACCTCACCATCAAGAAACAAATCATATACGACACTTATAATGATGCCATTCTATCCAAGTACCAAGACCCTACGTAAGACATAACTCACACCGAGAATGGAAGCGTTATGATATTCCGGACATATCATAATTATTGAAACAACAACGTGCCAAAATCATCACAAAACAACCTCCCGAGCTATACGGCCTGTACCTCTCGGCAAGATACACACCCCAGAGACACCTCGTCGGGCCCTCCACAGTGTATAGCCCAACCGAGTGATCCGTAGGGATACGCAGCCTCTAGGACCCGGGGGACCCTCACTGGCTTTACTCGGCTCACACACACTCAATCAACAATTGGCACAAATCACAATCATCAAAACCGCATCCTCCCGAAGTACATCAAACGTAATTCAAGGTACTTGTTAGAAATGGCCACTATATCCGACACATACTCACAACCAATACTACGCAACAACATAAGCTCATCAATAGACCCACACATCCACACACATATATTCTTCTTCTAAGAAGACATAACCTTAAGTCCACTTTGACATAATTACGCACAACAGTACCACACACAAGGAAGATATTTCCATGTACAAGACTAACACACATTTTCAAAACAACACATTCGTTCACAATACACAAGTAGATTTAGAAGGAAACCTTTATCGAGAACATACCGATCCTTTTTAACATTCATTAAACATTCGTATTTCACATAAAATCATTTATCAACAATTGTGCTTACGAAATACGAAACGTATGGGCAAGATACTTGCCTCAAATCCATGGCGAACAAATACGACGAATCACAAGGCCTCGATACCACGAAACACCGGACAACGAACGGATGAGGTTGGGCAGCCCTCGAACTTCCAAAACTGACCAAGAACTCGACAACTCCACGAGAACTACGAAAATAACACTAACACGAATCAATAACACTAAACGGAATCCGAATCGATCCTAAAAACAACAAGAATCTAAGTGTGTCTCCAAGAAATCAAGAACTATGTTCCGAGTGATATAAAATCATGAATGAGTTCAAAAATCCGAAGATCATGGCCAAGACAACAAGAATTTCACCATCGATTCATCATCCTCGGATTAAATCGAAGAACTAAGGAGAAACCCCCCAAAATTCAAGAACTAGGGTTCTAAGAAGAGATTACCTTGATTTGGATCAAGAAGATGATTTGGTGTTGTTAAACACCTACAAATCCGTTCCAAAATGAAGCTTGACGAAGAAGATCGCTGAAAATCACCTCTGGAGCTCACTCCGTCGGAAAGGATGAAGAAGGGAGAGAAATGACGAAGTGAAGCACTCGCCGATATTTATCTTTGGGCCGATTATTAGCGTGCGCTAACTAGACCGCATTAGCGCTAACGAGGTCAACGCCCGTAACATTCCGCATATAACACTGTTGGCGTCGCTAGCCCCATGAGTGTAGCGTGCGCTAACGAGTCACGGGTCGATCCGGTGGCCCACAGGCAGTCTGTACTTACCGAGCAGCGTGCGCTAGAAAGAAGGAAGAGCGTGCGCTAAGCAGTCGATAGCGTGCGCTAGTTATCGACCTTAGCGTGCGCTAACAAAGCCACAGTCCCAGTCCAGTAGCTCCTGGACTGCCTCTGGACTGCCAGTTCGCGTGCGCTACACATCTGGTAGCGTGCGCTAACCCCGACGCCGTAGCGTGCGCTATGCCATAAGCATTAGCGTGCGCTACACCACAAAAACCCAGAAACTCACATAGTGATCTGAAACGCCTCCAAACACACGTCCCAACAAGGCACACATAAACATGACACCAAATTCCAACGATGAGGACAATAACAATCCGATGAAACCCCAAAAACTCAACGAATCTGGAACAAGGATCTCGGGTATTACAGTCTATTGGTTCGCGTTCGGTCGGCGGTGAGTGTTCTGAACCAGTCCCATCGGAGTTCCTGGGGCTCAATTGCTCCGCTCCATACCACGTGAGTAATAAAGGGGGTTGGCGGTGATAGTTGGTGAATAATCCCGGGGGCCAATTCTTCGCTAGGCGGCGCATTCGACGAAGGCAGAGATGGCGGCGGTGTTTGTTCGTCCCTCAAGCCACGGTTCACCGGCGATTTCTATGGGTGCTTCGCCCTTTTTGAGGGTTGACCCGGTGGATGCCGTCTCGGCTTTTTGTTGAGTGGTTCACCAGATGCTGCTCGGCCTCCCTTCCATTTTTCGGTGGTAGAGGGGTTCACCGCGGGTTGATCCGGATCGGTGAGGTTATAGTAGGTCGGAGCCCCAGGGTTATTTCTCCATCCTCCACTTCGAGTGATTCGGTTGAGCGGTCGGTGGATATTCTTTCCCCCTTTTCCTGTCATGGTGGTCGGCGATGGTGTTGATTTGGGCTGCAGAAGAGAGAGAGGAAGGGCGGTTAGATTTCTGAAATCGAGCGGGGGCGAGGGTAGAGAAAGAAGAGGAGAGAAAGGGATAGGATTTAAGGATAGGGTAACAACTAATAATAAAGGTAACAACTAAGTAGTAGAAAAATAATGAAGGAAATAAAATTGAAAAGGAAAATGAGCAAAAAATTAAAAGAAGGGCAGGATAATATTCTAATTTATAAGAAACAATTATTGGGAAAAAAAACTGACTCCTAGCAAGCAAATAAAAATAGAAAAAAATGAAGAAGAGAAAAAAATTGCAAAATATAGAATAAAAAATTTTTGGGTTGTCTCCCAACAAGCGCCTTTTTTTTACGTCGTTGGCTCGACGAAAAACTTTCCTTTTTAGTGAGCACACCAAGAAGGTTTTGGTATGGGTCTCAATAAATATTCGACTAATGATGAACCACGCCAAACTTTCTCGGAGTGTTTATTGAAAACTTTCCTCCCTTGAGATGCTCATCGAAGGCTAACTCTGATTTACTTTTTCCATAATAATTCCTCATATATTGGCTGTAATTCTCTTTGAAGCTCCGCAAAATTATTTTCTTTATCAGCCTCCAAGTTTTTAGTAAGCACCACTTCGAGTCTACCGCTGCAATGCAACTCAAACACTTTCTCGACAAGAGGGTCAATCACGCTTAATGCAAAAAGGGAGCAATCTTCCTCAGGAAATTTCATAGCATCATAAATATTAAACCGTACGATTTGGTCATCAAATTCCATCGTGAGAGATCCTTCACGAACATCTATTTGGTATTGGCAGTATTTAGAAATGGCCTTCCTAACAAAATAGGTGTTGAATTTGATGACTCGTTTTGCATATCAAGAACATAGAAGTCGCATGGAAATACAAGTTTATTGACTTGGACAAGAACGTCCTCAATTACCCCTTCGGGGTACATAAGGCTACGATCCGCCAATTAGATAATTATCCTTGTTTCCCGAAGAGGTGTAGATAGAGCGTGGCATAACATTTATGATGCTCCCAAATCTAGCATAGCTCGTTCAAAACCCCTATTTCTAATTCGGCAAGGAATAGAAAACATACCTAGATCTTCCCGTTTTGGTGGCAATTTCTTTTGGAATACAGCGGACACATTTTCTCCCATTGCTGCCTTCCCATTCCCTTTTAATCTCCGCTTGTTGGTGCATAAGTCCTTAAGGAATTTTGCGTATTTTGGAATTTGTTGAACTGCGTCGAGTAAGGGAATGTTGATCTCAACCTTGAGAAATACGTTTAGAATTTGCTTCTCTTTATTCATGACCACTACCTTTTTACCCTAGATGGAAAAGGTAACTCATTAATGTCAAAAGGAGTAGTTTTAGAAGAATTTACCTTGCTACGCCAAATTGCTCGCACTGGTGTCTTGCTTTCAAGACCGGGTGTCCAGTGTTGATCCTGCTTGGATTTTTCCTCGTCGTTTTCAGCTTCCACCACCTTCTTAGGCTCCCCAAGCTGCTTACCACTCCTTAGAGTTACAGAACTCACGTTCTTTGGGTTTAGCTCGGGATGGGATGGCAATTTCCCACTATTTTGGCTCTCCATATGGCTCACAGTGGTGGCTAGTTAACTAACTTGATTTTCGAGAATTTTGATACTTGATTTAGTGTCATGCTGGAATTGATTCATGCCCTGTTGTAGTTGCATTGTGTTTGCCATGAGGTTTTTCATCATCTCCTCCAAAGATTGTGTCGAATTTTCGGCGGGCTGCTTGTAGAATTATCCCCTATTTTGTGGGGGCGCCTCTTACTGGTTTTTTCATCAAGCAAAATCCGACAATTCTCCGTTGTATGCCGTGGTTTTGCAAAGGCGACAGGGTACGGCTGGCGTGATATTGCCTACAGCAAGTTTTCTAACAAAAGTGGTTAGCTCATTCAATTTATCCTCAAGGGAGGAGTCATGTACCTCCTTCACCATCCTGATCGGTGCATCGCGACAACCAAATTGTTGTGAATTGGCCGCCATGTTGGATATGAGAGCCCTTGCAGCCGTGGGAGTTTTTTCAACTAGGGCTCCTCCACTTTCCGCATCTATTGTGTTTCGCTCCATCAGATTAAGTCCTTCATAAAAATACTGAATCAGGAGTTGCTCGATAATTTGATGTTGTGGGCATCGAGATACCAACTATTTGAATCGTTCCTAATATTCATGCAACATTTTGCCGGTTATTTGTCTTGCACCACATATATCTTTCCTTAGGTTGGCTGCTCGAGAGGCCGGAAAATACTTTTGCAGAAATAAGATCTCCATATCGTTCCACGTTGTGATGGTGGCTGACGCTAAATAAAATAACCAATCCTTAGCCGAATCTTTTAATGAGAATGGGAAGACTCTAAGCTTGATTTGTTCTTCGATGACACCGTTTGGCTTCATGCTTGAACAAACGACATGGAATTCCTTGAGATGTTTGTACGGATCCTCTCCTGATAGGCCATGAAATGCAGGTAGTAAGTGAATCAATCCCGACTTTAATTCAAAGGTGTTGTTGTCAATAGCCGGGATCGTGATGCATAGTGGTTGTTGAGGTAGCTCCGGGTTGGCTAATTACTTCAATGTCTTTTCGCGTTAGTTGCCATGATTTTGCTCTCGTTCTCCGATTCACTGGGTGATGTTTCGTAAAAAAATGGTAAGTGCCCAAGTGCCTCTCTGTTTTCTTTTGTTTTTCGCCTGAAAACTCGATCTCGTTTGGTGATTTCTAAAAAGTACTACAAGTTCTTATCCCCACGTGAGCTTGTATTCATGCAAAATTAAAACAAAATGGATTAGTGCACAACTGACAATTATAATGAATTTTCAGAACCGACACTGGGTCACCCAGTGTCGAAATTGCAGAAAGTTTTTAACCCAAAATAAGTAAAATTAATTTAACATCGTTCCCCGGCAACGGCGCCAAAATTTTGACCGCGCTGTTGTGAGGCGTCAAAATTAGTTATTTTTATTTTTGCTTGGCTTACTTCTACTAACTAGTCGTATCGGCAAGTAAGGGTCGATCCCACGGAGAACGGTAAATCAATTATGCCTTTTAAGGGGTAAATACTTTTAGCAATGAAAATAAAATAAAAACGAAGGGGAGATTGTAGTTTACTAATTTTTACTAACAATTAACTTGCGTAAAATAAATTAAATCAAAATAGACAAAGGAAATAGAACTCGAAAACATCAAATAAGGAATAATCTAGTTATTAGTTCTATTATCCACCGTTTCAAATTAATTCAAGTTTTAATGCAGCGCTTATCTCTTCTCTAATCTCATGAACTCCTATTCCGAAGCCAACAACAAGCTCTGTTGACCACAATTATTTCTTAAGTATATTTAATTAAAACAAGCTCTTTAATTAAACCTATCTATACGGTGGATTCAAAACAAGCTCTTCAAATCTCGCTCGCTAGATGCATTAAAAACCAAAATAATGAAATAGGCAAGATATTAAGTTCATAAGCTCGACTTAAGGGATCTCGATTTTGTGTTACTCAATTGAGAAAGTTCAATTGTTTGCTACTTGTGAAATTAAAATTGCAACAATTACGGATTACAACTCAATTTCTAGCATAAGACATAAAACCCTAATCTAGTTGGTCAAACCAAATCAAGAAATTATATGGCATAGTGGTGAATTCAATAACACAAAAGTAATTCAAGAGATTTTGAGTTGAGAGTACGCTACGGGATTAAAACATGAATAATTCAAATACGGTTTCAAAGTTTACTAAGAACTAGAATAGAAATTTAGCCGGATATATTGGCTTTAGAAAACATCAAATTAATAATAGACATAAGAAGAAAGAAATTCAAACGGTGTAGTCTTCTTCCTCGCACGTCGGTGGCGGCTCGGTCCTCCTCGGTGAGAATGGCGGCTCGATCGTCCTCGGTGAGAATGGCGGCCCGGTCGTCCCTCTTTTCTCTGCTCCAGCCGTGATATGATGATAATGATGATGATAATAATCCCAGCCCCCCCCCCCCCTCCTTTTATAATAGTCCCTTATCTATTAGTTTTCTTCTTTAACTGGATCTCCTTCCTTCTTATCATTCTTGAGTTTTTATTCTTTTGGAGTCTTTCCTTCCCTAGTCAATTAAAATTTCTTTCCCCAGCCTAGGGGCCGATTTTATGCCTTGTGGAACTGATTGGGATGGATTGGATTCGTTTCTTGGGCCCCAAGTAAGATTATTTTCGGAACAAGACCGACACTGGGTCACCCAGTGTCGCGCGGCAGTTTTCTTCATTAAAGCCCAGATCACCTTGACATGGTCCGTTTGATGGCCCAACTATTCCTTAAGCTTAAAAACTCCATCAAACACCTAAATTAAACAACAAATTACCAAGTGAAGTAAATTGCATCCAAAATATAAATAGGTAGAAAGTAACCAAGTGTGCTCTTATAAAATTCATTAAAACCTTATAATTAACAATGATTTTAGCACACTATTTTCGTCCTATCAGTATGAAATGTGTAAGCGTATGGTTTGCCTTGATTACTTGTACGGGCGTAATTGCTAACCCCTTTGGGGGACCCATTTTTGTGGAAATTCGTGTTATGAACTTTAGGTTTTGTTCAGCGGGTCGATCGAGCACTGGAGCAGTACGAGGATGCTGGTCAGGGTTATTGACGTGTGCAAATAAGTTCTTTTATTTTAGTTGTCCATTTTAAACGTTTGTTTTCAAAACTTGTAAATTGATAGTTAGTACTCGAGAGTACTTAGGCATTTTGATTTGGAAGATGGATTGTATACTACATTTTATATGTGATTTTCGATGATGTCTGGTTTACCGGTTGTACCGGGCATTTTAATTAATTTTCGTCTTGGTGATGTGTGTTTTCTCGCTGACCGTGATGATTAGACGAGCGGTATTAATTATTTAGCCTGGTGGGTCCTACGTAGGAGTCCACAGCGCTGTAATATACCCTGAATATCTCTGGGGGTTACATTACCAGTTTATCCCACGAGTAGGAATGAGTACGGAGAAAGTTGATGTCCCTACTTAAATTTAAGGAGTGAATATCTACAAGCTTAACCTTATTCTATGTTTGCCATAAGATTTAAAATATAGATGCGGATTTTAAATCTAAATTTCCATTTATTCCGTGATTCAAGTTTCATGTACTCGACCAACAATTCCTTACATATCTTATACCTATTTTACATTACATCATGTCTATCCACTTTTTATCTTTAAAATATATAATTAAATACTGTATAATAATACATCACTTCTCCTTTTCAAATAATACAATCGAATACTATTATAATACAACATCACCTCTTTTTTTATTATTAAATAATATAATATTTCTAGACATGATTTGACGTCTACAATCTGATTGTAATTCTTCTGAATCCTACACCAAACAATCCTACAAAGCTACAACAAACAAGTACTTTTACTATTTTCAGCACGTCCAATACCTAAAATTCTGAATACCAGAATTCTAATCTCCAATATATGTGATGCCCTGCACCTTATATCCGTGTAGTTTTACACTTTCGTGAATTGTCATATAAATATTGTCGAGATAAATATAGTATTTTATTAGTCATCGAATAATGCGCTAAGAATTATATAGGTATGACAAATAGGTGTGCATTTGAGAGATGATTTTGATCTTAGGGTATTTGAGATACGAAAGGATATCAAAAATGTGACGGGAATATAATCCATTCTTTAATTTGTTACTAGTACGCACAAGTGTCAACTTTAAAATATCACTAAAAATATTTTAGAAACGCAAAATTTACGAAATCGTACAAAGTGTAAAGGATTGAGTTAGCTTTTCAATGTTTCAAACGGTGAGTTAATCAAAGTTTAGAAGAAGAATTTACAGTGACGATAAAATCAGGTGTAATATCCGCAATTTCGATTTCCGGTAATTTTCTTTTTTTGTGCGGAGTTCCATCTTAGCGAATTTGTTGTGACTGTTTCGTCATTCCGAGAATGATTAATTCTGCACTTTTTGTCATCCGAGTTCGTTTCGGTGTCGTTTTGTTGAGTTCCATGTTCTTAAGCTTTTTTTCCGCATTTGAGTTCGATTCTTGCGAATCTCGTTCGAAATTGTCGTTTCGGGTTTTTCGTAAGTTCATTTAACATTTTTATACGTGTTGTGAACTTCGGTTTGGTTGTTCATTGTCGTATCGTGATTTTCGGACATTTGGGACCGTTTTGTAATTTCCCAAAGTTGTGGGTGTCCGTCGTCATACCCATTTCTGAGATGTTCTGTTGCTATCCTTCTGAGTCATTAGCGCACGCTACGCTTATTGGTTAGCGCGTGCTGTGGTAATGTAATACTCGGGACCTTCATTCCAGTTTTGTTGAAATTTTTTCGGTAGAACGGACTGTTGTCGTCCACGTCTTTGGAATCTCATGCTTGTACTAAGGTACGTTGAGTTTCGTAGCCTGTTCGTTATTGTTTTGGATCATAGCCGGTGCATTCGTGTGATCGAAACGTCGTCGAGTATCGAGCCGGGCAGTCGGAGGGCTGGCTAGGCCAATTACGACCGTAACGGTCGTAAGGCGTCGGCACCCCTTGGCCTGGGAGGACTCGGTTACGGATGTAAGCGCTGGCCGGTTACGGCCGTAAGGCTTGTTACGGCCGATAAGCGCGACAGATTTCAGTCAGTGACCCTTGGGAGTTCGGTTACGGCCGTAAGGTTCGACAGTTGCGTATGCAAGGCTTTCGGCCATTGCGTGCGCTATCGGCAATTGACCGAGTTACGGCCGTAAGGCACTGCCGGTAACGGCCGTAACTCTACCGACCATATATAGGCCTGGGCTCGTCCAGACTTCATTTTACCCTTCTTTCCTTGTTTTTGTGGCGGCTGGCGACGGGAGACTCGGGAGCTCGAGTTCTTGGTCAGTTCTAATCATTTCTAAGGCGTTTTGGAAGATTCTTGTTGATTATATCATCATCCAATCCGTGTTATTCGTCGAATCGAGGTATTTTTCTTGAATCCCTAGAGTTGAATTTTTGGGGAAGTTTTGTTCTTGATCTCGTTACCATCCGATTTTTGATGAACCGATTGTTGTTTAATGATGTTGTTAAACGTATCCTATGGATTGTACATCCATATTTTGGTTTGGAATTCCATTTTCATGTTTTGGGTCGGTCGATTCGTGTTCTTGGCCGTTTTGGGGTAAACCCTTGAACTTTCGTCGTTTGTTCCTTGAATTCAACGACTTTAGGTCGTGCTATGGAATTCATTTTCATTATTGTTATTGTTGTTCGCAGTTTATTGTCGCGGGTTAGCGTTCGGCGGAGTCGGTGGGTTCATAGTCGGTTCATGCCATCATACTTCGGTTGATTCTCCGCGTGTGTGTTGATTCGAGGGAAGTACCTTGTCCATACATCTCTTGTTTTGTGTATATGATGATTGGTGATTGTCTTGGTATGTTTGTTTGATTGTCCTATGAATATGCTTGGTGTTGTTGTTGTGCTTTGATAATATATATATATATATATACATATATTATCTCATTTCGGAACGTTGTGATTCGACAATTGCGTCGTGGTTTGTGTTTGTTGCCTTTGGGTGAATTGCTTGAATATCCTTGGTGTGACATGTTGATTGTGTGAATGTGCTTTGCTCACCTCGGAAGGGTCCGGCGAGGCTTCGAGGGAATCTATGACTCCACTCTGGATTCACGAGTTTGAGTATATAATTTGTGAATGTGCTTTGCTCACCTCGTGAGGGTCCGACGAGGCCTCGAGGGAATCTATGACTTCACTCTGGATTCACGAGTTTGAGTATATAATTTGTGAATGTGCTTTGCTCACCTCGGGAGGGTCCGGCGAGGCCTCAAGGGAATCTATGACTTCACTCTGGATTCACGAGTTTGAGTATATGATATGTGAATATACTCTGCTCACCTCGGAAGGGTCCGGCGAGGCTTCGAGGAAATCTATGACTCCACTCTGGATTCACGAGTTTGAGTATATGATTTGTGAATGTGCTTTGCTCACCTCGGGAGGGTCCGACGAGGCCTCGAGGGAATCTATGACTTCACTCTGGATTCACGAGTTGTTGTTGCATTTGTGTGACCAAGATTTGCGTATCTTGGGTGATTATGTTCTATTGATTTTATGTCCGTCGTGGGTTTTGACATTGTGAATTGTTGTTGGTTTTATTTGTGAGAACAAAACCTTTGGGCTACGACCCCTGTTGATTTTGAAAAGAGAAGGATTCGATAATCCTAAATGGTTTTCTGTTAAAACTCCTGAGGGCATTTTTAAACCATTATTACAAATTGTTTCTCTTGATTTGTGATCTTTCGAATTTGGAAAGTTTTACTCAAACTCTTGCCTCGGGAAGTATTTCCCATTATGTTTGAATCTTTGAGGATTCCTGATTATTATCATTCTTGAAACTTGAATTGTATGACTCGTATTTTGCACTTTGTACTTGCACTAGCAAAATAGTGGAATTTTGCTAACCCCCGAGTAATCAGGGGGTGGATGTTTGTATTGCATTCAGGTTTTGGGGAGCATAGCACAGGGTCGGCATGAAGGATGATGAAAGATGAACGATACTAATCACATGAGGACACGTATGATGTCGTATTGGTCTAGTTGTATTTTATTTTCGCTGCAGTATTCTATCTCGTTGTACGGGAGTGTGTTGTATTCGACCCCTGTGTGGGTATGTATTGTGATTGAGTTATATGTATTTATTGAAAGACCACATCGGTCTACTGAGTCATTTTAGCCTTAAAGGCATTGTTGAGTTGCTCGATTTTATTACCAGCCTGGTAGAACCTTGAGGAAAGGTTCTACGACGTGTAATATCCCTGAGCGGTTTGGGGTGTTACATCAGGGTATCAGTGAGCTGCAGCGCACTTTACCAAAATAAACCTAAACCGACTTAAGGAATGGGTCTTGGTATAAAACGACCCTTAACTCTACTTTTGATCATTTTTCATCCTTGAAGACTGGTAGGTCCGTCCTCTCTCTAAGATCTTGATTTAAAGCTTGGAATCAAGTTATAAACAGGTAATCAACGTCCAGGAGTCAAGTTATCAAGTTTGTTGCAGTTAGGGCGGCAAACGAGCCGAGCTGCTCGCGAACGCTCGGTCAAAGTTCGGCTCGAGCTTGAGTTGACCAAGCTCGCGAGCTCAACTCGAGCTCGTGAATACTTAGCTCGTGAGCTCGCGAGCGACTCGCGAACATATACATTACTTTTTAAAAAAATTATATACATATAAATATCCATAATATTTAATTATTTATGATTAATAATAATTACACTAATTTTATTTATTAAAATTCTATATCTTTTAAATTATTTCAGCAAAAAAATAAAAAAAAATATAAAAAAAAATATATATGCTCGCGAGCGCTCGAAATACTACTCGAGTCGAGCTCGAGCTCGAATTTTGCAGCTCATTCGATCTCGAGCTCGGTTGAACAATAACAAGCATCGCTCGTTAAGGCCAAATCTCGATTCGGCTCGTCTGCAGCCCTAGTTGAAATCAATTTCAGTAGTTTTCATCAGATTGAAGGTAAAACTAGCCCTGAACCCTAATCTTGTTCTTCATGATCTTTGATTAATTATTGTTTAGAACTTGAAATTGATTGTATATCGATTATCCTGAGATTATTCTTAGTGGTTCTAGTGGAACAGAGATCAAATCTGTCGTCTGAAACATCATATTCGCAAATGCCTGTTCCGTGTCCGATGAAATGCTCCAATGAGTTTTTATTAGAATTTTCGATATCGTGATTTGAATAGCTAGACCTAACGTCGACCAGACCGTATTTCTCATCCTAGGTCTGAATCCCCAGGGTTTTGGATCTTAGTCGCAACTTGATCAAAGGTTCCTAAATCTAAAGTGACCAGGCAAATACCTGGATCGTGCTTTATGTATTACCTTGCATTTGATGTTATACTATGATGTTTTTGAAAAGAAATGACAATGATTTGACAAACTTTCTGAAAGTGATGTTTTGTAAAATAAATGTGATCGTTCGAACTGTGTGGGCTGAGTGAAATCGGGGAGTGCCCTGACTGTAATACCCGGTTGTAATTCATTCATTTTCATTCAGTAATTATCAGTCTGTAATTGTCACTCAGTAATTCTCACTCGTTAATAATCACTCATCATTCTTGACTCATTCATTGGTGTTCATGGTTGGCATGTTGTAATCGTATATCAGTTACCGATCGGCATGTCATCTCCGTTTAGAGATCGACGGGAGTATTATTATTTTCATCGTGATTGGTAGTCGTATACTGGGAGCATCATCCGTGGCTTGTGTTAGACTTGTTCATTTTCACATTCATATGTTATGTCGGATCATTCATCAGTCGTATCGTGGAATCGGAGTTATCAGAATTTTCAACTTGGCCAGCATCGAGTTACGGCCGTAAGGACTTTGGGTTACGGCCGTAACAAGGGTTCGTGTTTTCGTGCCATTTGGGACGAAAGGGACTTACGGCCGTAAGGTCCTGTGTACGGCCGTAAGTTGAGCGAGTGCGGCCGTAAGGCTGGCGATTCTGGCCGTCTGGCGTCGGCAGCTCCGAGACATTTTTGGCGAAGGTGAGTTACGGCCGTAAGGATGGTGAGATACGGCCGTAAGTGGTGTTCGTAAATTTTGGATGTTGTCGACCAAGGGTGACTTACGGCCGTAAGGAGTTGCGGCATACGGCCGTAAGTCGGGAAGGTACGGCCGTAAGGCTTGGCCATTCTGGCCGTCTGTAGCGGCAGGTGCACGGTCATTTCGACGAAGAGGGCTTACGCCGTAAGTTTGGCGATTACGGCCGTATCATCGAGTTACGGCCGTAAGGTGTGCGGATTCTGGCCGTAAGGGTGTCGACGGATGTTTTTGAAGGCGGTTACGCCGTAACTCGAGGCGATTCTGGCCGTAAGTCTGTCGGCGAGCTTTCGACGAAGCCGAGTTACGGCCGTCTGAGTTAGCCGATTCTGGCCGTAAGGCCGTTGACTTGGAAAGTTACGGCCGTAAGAGGGCCGAGTTACGGCCGTAACTTCCGGCATGCTAAGGAGTTGGCGGGTCTTTTCACCTCACTTTTTCATTTTTTTCCTTCTTCATCCGAGAGAGAGTTGAGAGAGAGATTTTATCATCATCAATCACTTGAGTGTGTAATCTTCATCATCTTCATTCCTTTGGGAAGCTTGGATACTCGTTATAACTCGTGTTCATCGGATCGAAGTGGTTGGATCTTCAAGAGGTAAATTCTTCAACACCTTGGATTTCGATTTTGTGTTAAGATATGATGTTTTGGACGTTATAATCATGTTATATGAAGGGATATGTATATGATTATGAGTTTGTATAAGGATTCATTGGATTATTGAGGGATTATTCAAGAACACTTTGAATATCGAGTTGGATTTGGGGATTTTCGATTAATTGTTGTTATAATCACGTTTTGGATATTCATAACGGACTATTGATCGTATTGGAGATGTTTTGTTGATTTGAAACACTTCTTGGGGATTTGAAGTTGGTATTGTTGAGGTTTAGTTGTAATCAATCGAAGTTGGCCTCAAAGTGTTCGATATAATGCCCCAATGAACTTGGTTTAATCGTATCGACGACTTGAGTTCGTTATATTCGTGTTTAATTCGTTTATTAATCGGATTGTTGGTAATTGTATTGAATTAAGGTTGTTCGAGCGACCGACACTTCATTTAGGACATTTGTTCGAGGAAGGACTTTCTTCATCGGTATTGAGTAAGTTAATTCTTACTCGGTTAAAAGGATATTCATACCTTTTGTTGTTGATCATTCATAATCATAACTCATTCATCATTGTATTAATCATATTGAGACTTGTAATTGTCGAATAATCACTTCATTAATAAGGAACGGCGATTCCCATCAATTCATTGAAACTATCAATCACTTCATTATCACTTTCATCCCGGTAAGTCATTCTTGACATTGTCGGGTTATTATTATTCATTGATATTCATTATGGTCATTCTTGTTCATATGACCTTCTGGGTTCATATTGCGTGGCCGGGTGCGGATGTGTGGAATTTTTAGTCAGGCACATGATGGCCATGTATTGGGAGTGATACATTGGACTGTGCACACGGTAACGTTTACCTCCGTGAGACTAATTAGGTACAAGGACGGGTGTGTCCGGTCATCCGTCTTGTACACTTGCACAGAACACTACGGGCGTACTATGGTACTCCTCTTGGCGTAATTCATAATTAAGGATATTTCATAACTCGGTTAATTCATGATTGTGTAATTTCAACCCCGAGGATTGTTGTTCTCAGATAATCGACCCGTTTGGGGATATTGTTTTTCGTGTCATGGCAAGGCAAAGGCGCAGGAGAGCACGATGACGGCGGAGTCAGTGATACTAGAAGGGGCCCTGATCTTTTGATCATTTATTCGGTCACTTATGTTTTCTTTATTTATTCCGCTGCAGTCATTCCTTTCGAATACTCATTTCATTCAGTGTCGTGTATTTTATCGTCACATAAGATACACATGTATTCTATATTGTCCTGGGTGTGTTGTATGAAACTCCTACTCGGAGTAATTGATGTTATAATGTGGTTCGGTACTACATTTACCCTGTGTAATTCATCCTTTTTCATTCGCCTGGTGGGTCCCAGTCGGGGGTCCACGGCACTGTAATATCCGCCTAGTTTGGGGTGTTACAGAGTTGGTATCGGAGCGTGGTTTTGAATACTACCCTCCAAGTCATGTCTCATTTGAAATCATCGTCATCGGACTAGTATCATTGGACTTTCACGTCACGTGTGACCTGTGCAAATGCCGAGCCAATCAGACCAAGAACTGTAAGATTTCTAATGCCATGGTATAATTTCTGGCAATAGTCATTCATTCATCATTCATCAATTAACAATCCTCAAACATCATCATTCAAGATGATCAGACGATCATGTTAACTCATTAATCACTTAATTCATTTCATTATTCAGTTGTTGATCAGGAAGATCAAATCATCAATTATGTTAACTTGTTCAAGATAATCATGTCATCTCAGTTAATCATTCATTTAATCACTGTATTAAAGCGTGTATGCTCATTTTCATCATCCCATATCATAATCATAACATAATATTCATGCGGGAAATATAATCATCTTGTGACTTTCCTACTTCAGTATGGAAAGAGCTGGCAGAGGACGAGGAGGACGAGGCCGTGGAGCGGGCCGAATCCCAAGAACTCGCGCGAACACTCGTGCAAACGCGAGAAATAATGCTAATTCATCGAGTAGCGACGCTGCCACTCTTTCACCTGGTCGCGATCATTCGCTAACGGGGAGTCGTACCCGGGACACGGCTCAGTCAGAAGGTGTCCGGGTTGACCCACTCGCTTTTATGCAGGGCATGATGGCCCAAATGACCCAGATGGCACAGCTGATGGAGACGATGCATAACTCTACTACGCAAAATCAACAGGCTCCTCCGCCGCCACCTCAGAGGCAAGAGAGGAATGTGAGCAATATCATCGGCGACATCTCTCGCCAGAGGCCGCCGACTTTCGAGGGCTCGTCTGAGCCGGCAGATATTATTCATTGGCTCGAACATTTCGAGAAGTTGTTTGCTATGGTAGAGTGTCCCGAAGGACACAAAGTTTCTGTTGCAGCATACTACTTGGGCAAGAGCGCGCATTCTTGGTGGTTGTCGTTGAAGCCCACCGAAGGATCATGTACATGGGATCAGTTCAAAACTCTCATGATGGAGAGGTATTATCCGGCCCCACTCAGGGAGGCCAAGCTGTCAGAGTTACTCACCCCCGACCCCTCATCAGACGAGGATGTTCTCGCCATTGCCGAGAAATTTCAGTAACTTCTCCCGTTCGCCTCATCTATCATTCATTCCGAGGCGGATAAGATTAAGTATTTCAGAAGAGGTGAAACCCCGTATGAGACTACAGTTGCTTAATCATAATTGCACCTCGTTGGCCGAATTCATCGAGAAAGCTCTCACCTACGAGCTTACTGCTAAAGAAATTGCTAAGCAGCAACCTTCGTCTGCTAGCAAGAAATCGAAGAACCGTAATCAGTCTGACGGCAGTCAGGCTACTTTCAAGAAACCCCGTGCGGGCTCTGCTTTCTCTGAGCGACCTCCTGTGTCGTCTAAACCCGCGGAATCTCAGTCTCGAGCGGCCAGTTCGGCCATCACCTGTTATAACTGCGGAGATCCTGGTCATGTCAGCACCAAGTGTCCGAGACAGTCTGTCACTTGTCATAATTGTGGAATTGTTGGGCATAAGGCCCGTTTTTGCCGTAGGGACTCCAAACCTACTCAGACTTCATCTCAAGCCCCGAAGCAGTCAGCCGTTCAAAATCAGGCTACTCAATCAGCGTCGTTTAAAACGACGGGAGCGACTAAAGGTGGAGCCTATAGCCAGCAGACGAGAGCGTCCGGTGCCGGGACTAGCAAGCCCCGGATTTATGAGATGAAGAAGACCGATGATCCCGAGGCCCGAATGATCTCAGGTACACTCGATATTCTATCTCAACCTGTGTGTACCCTTTTTGATACTGGTGCATCGCATTCATTCATTTCCGAGTCATGTTTGAGTAGACTACGTCTGGGTAGTGCTTCTAGTTGTGAGCCTTACGTCATTGGCCTACCTGATGGTAGACGAATTATCGGTAATCGTGAGATTCGGAATTGTCCGATTCAGTTTCATGGTCGTGTATGGCCAGTGGACCTAATCGTAGTGGATTTGCCGAGGGACGACGTCATCTTGGGTATTGATTGGATGGATCGTCATGATGCCATCATTAGTGTCCGTAAGCGTTTGATCACTATCATTTCAGACGATGGGGTGGAATGTGTGTTTCAGGAGGTAATCATTTGTTGGTAAGGTCATTAATTTGATGAAAGCGGTCGATTACTCGATCGGGGATGTGTTGGTTATTGGTGCTTTATGACCAAAACCGAGAATTCATCAAGATTGTTGACGGATATTCCGGTAGTGAGGGAGTATGCCGACGTTTTTCCGCACGAATTACAGGTTGCCGCCACGAGAGAGATGTGGAGTTCACGATTGAGTTGGAGCACTGTACGTCTCCGATATCAAAGGCACCGATCTGGATGGCCCCGACCGAAATGCAGGAATTAAAGAACCAACTTGAGGAGTTGTTCGAGAAGGGTTATATCCGACCGAGTGCGTCTCCGTGGGGAGCACCCGTGTTGTTTGTCAAGAAGAAGGATGGTTCATTTCGTTTGTGTATCGATTATCGGGAGCTGAACAGAGTGACAATCAAGAATAAGTATCCCTTACCCCGTATTGATGATCTTTTAGATCAACTTCGTGAGCCTGCAGATTTTCCAAGATCGACTTAAGATCTGGATATCACCAGTTGCGGATTCGAGAGTCGGACATCGCGAGGACGGCGTTTCGAACACGCTATGGCCATTATGAGTTTGTGGTTATGCCGTTCGGGCTAACTAATGCACCTGCGGTATTCATGGAATTGATGAATCGGGTTTTCATCGACTTTTTGGATCAGTTTGTTGTTGTCTTCATCGACGATATTTTGATTTATTCTCGTAGCCGTGAGGATCACGAGGTTCATCTTCATCGGGTTCTCGGCGTGTTGAGACGAGAGCAACTTTTTGGAAAGTTTTCCAAGTGCGAGTTCGATGTCCGGTGACTTTTCTCGGACATGTAATTTCGTCAGACGGAGTTCGTGTCGACCCTCAGAAGACGGAGGCTATCCGAGACTGGTTACCTCCGAAGAATGTTAAGGAAATCCGGAGTTTCCTCGGATTAGCGGGTTATTATCGGCGATTTGTGGAAGGATTTTCCAAAATTGCTCAACCATTGACGAACCTTTTGCGAAAGGATAAGAAATACACGTGGTCCGACGCGTGTCAGCGGAGTTTTGAGGAACTCAAGAGCCGATTAATGTCAGCACCTGTACTTTCCTTGCCGCAGGGGACGGAGGGATTTGTGGTTTATAGTGATGCGTCCGGACAGGGTCTCGGATGTGTGCTCATGCAGGACGGAAAGGTTATTGCCTATGCTTCACGGCAATTGAGACCTTACGAGGTTAATTATCCGACACACGACCTGGAACTAGCAGCCGTAGTGTTCGCTTTGAAGATTTGGCGTCATTATCTTTATGGCGTTACCTGTCAGATATTCACCGATCATAAGAGTTTAAAGTATATATTTACTCAGAAGGAGTTAAATATGCGACAGAGACGGTGGTTGGAATTAATCAAAGATTATGATATCGAGATCCTTTACCACCCGGGCAAGGCGAACGTTGTCGCCGACGCCTTGAGTCGCAAGTCCGTTCAGGAGCAGATGCTTGCTCGTCTAACAATTCAGAAGGAGCTTCAGCAGGAATTTCTTAGACCCGAGATCGAGGTCGCTTCAGCGAGTTCGGGGACAGCTTTGTATGTTAGAGATTTCATCGTCACTCGAGGAGGCAATCCGAGAGAATCGGAGTTCAGACCCTTCATTGTTGCGCATCCGTGAGGATGTGACTCGTGGAAAGCCCCTGGATTCGTGGTCCACGAGGATGGACTTTTGAGATTTAAGAATCGGTTGTGCGTATCGGCAAATGACGAGTTGAAAAACTCGATTTTGAGAGAAGCTCATGCTACCCTTATTCTGTTCATCCGGTCCAAGAAGATGTACAAGGACTTGAAACAAAATTACCGGTGGAGTAATATGAAGCGAGAAGTCGCAGAATTTGTTTCGAGATGCTTAACACATCACAACAAGTTAAGATTGAACATCGCCGGCGGGTATGTCAAACCTCTTCCTATTCCCGAGTGGAAGTGGGAAGACATTTCTATGGATTTCATCACGAGTTTGCCGACTAGTCGTCGTGGCATGAATACGATCTCAGGTGATTGTGGACCGCTTAACAAAATCAGCTCATTTCCTTGAGATCAAGGATACGTGGGGTCCCGAGAGACTGCTCGATTGTTCATCAAGGAGATAGTGAGACCGCACGGTACTCTAAGAGTATCGCTTCCGATCGTGACGGACGATTTGTGTCTCATTTTTGGAAATCGATTCATCGTGCTATGGGAACTCACTCAATCTCGCATCGCCTTTCATCCTCGGTCCGACGGCAATCAGAGAGGACTATTCGGACATTAGAGGACATGTTGAGGGCATGCGTCCTCGATTGGAAGGACGATTGGGAAGCCCAACTACCATTGATCGAGTTCACGTATAATAATAGCCGGCATGCTTCCATTAAGATGGCACCTTACGAGGCCTTGTACGGTCGCCGTTGTCGGTCTCCTTTGTGTTGGGATGACTTGTCGAATCAATCGGCACCGAGCCCGATATGCTTATAGCCGGGAGAAGGTAGCTTTAATCGAGTCGTATGTTGATGACTCGTAGTCGGCTAAATCCTATGCATAATCGCTGCCGACCACTAGAGTTCGAGGCGGGTGACCACGTTTTGGTCAAGGTATCCCGAAGTCGAGGTATTTTCCGCTTCGGAAAATGGGGAAGTTGAGTCCGAGATTCATTGGACCATTTGAAATTTTGGATCGAGTAGGCGAGTTAGCTTATCGACCGCTTTACCTCCGGCTTTGAGCAGATTCATAATGTATTTCACGTCTCTCGATTGCGGAAGTATGTTGCCGACCCGAGTCACATTCTTCGCCGACGAAATCGAGATCGCAGATGATCATTCGTACGAGGAGCATCCATGCGAGTGTTAGAGCGGCGAATCAAACAGTTGAGGAACAAGACGATCCCTTTGGTCAAGATTCAGTGGTCTAGACACGGAGTCGAAGAGGCCACTTGGGAAACCGAAGAGAGTATGCGGGAGAGTCATCCCGAGTTGTTTGACCCTTAGTTTCGGGGACGAAACTATTTTTAAGGGGGGGAGTATGTAATACCCGGTTGTAATTCATTCATTTTCATTCAGTAATTATCAGTCTGTAATTGTCACTCAGTAATTCTCACTCGTTAATAATCACTCATCATTCTTGACTCATTCATTGGTGTTCATGGTTGGCATGTTGTAATCGTATATCAGTTACCGATCGGCATGTCATCTCCGTTTAGAGATCGACGGGAGTATTATTATTTTCATCGTGATTGGTAGTCGTATACTGGGAGCATCATCCGTGGCTTGTGTTAGACTTGTTCATTTTCACATTCATATGTTATGTCGGATCATTCATCAGTCGTATCGTGGAATCGGAGTTATCGGAATTTTCAACTTGGCCAGCATCGAGTTACGGCCGTAAGGACTTTGGGTTACGGCCGTAACAAGGGTTCGTGGTTTTCGTGCCATTTGGACGAAAGGGACTTACTACGGCCGTAAGGTCCCGTGGTACGGCCGTAAGTTGAGCAGTACGGCCGTAAGGCCGGCGATTACGGCCAGACGTCCAGCAGTTACCGAGACATTTTTGGCGAAGGTGAGTTACGGCCGTAAGGATGGTGAGATACGTCCGTAAGTGGTTTTCGTAAATTTTGGATGTTGTCGACCAAGGGTGACCTAAGGACGTAAGTGTTGCGGCATACGCCGTAAGTCGGGAAGGTACGGCCGTAAGGCTTGGCCGATTCTGGCCAGACGCGGCAGTGTGGTGCCCGGTCATTTCGACGAAGAGGGCTTACGCCGTAAGTTTGGCAGTTACGGCCGTATCATCCGAGTTACGGCCGTAAGGTGTGCGGTTACGGCCGTAAGGGTGTCGACGGATGTTTTTGACGAAGGCGGGTTACGCCCGTAACTCGAAGCGATTACGGCCGTAAGTCTGTCGGCGAGCTTTCGGACGAAGCCGAGTTACGGCCGTCTGAGTTAGCCGATTACGGCCGTAAGGCCGTTGACTTGGAAAGTTACGGCCGTAAGAGGGCCGAGTTACGGCCGTAACTTCCGGCAGATTTAAGGAGTTGGCCGGGTCTTTTCACCTCACTTTTTCATTTTTTTTCCTTCTTCATCCGAGAGAGAGAGTTGAGAGAGAGATTTTATCATCATCAATCACTTGAGTGTGTAATCTTCATCATCTTCATTCCTTTGGGAAGCTTGGATACTCGTTATAACTCGTGTTCATCGGATCGAAGTGGTTGGATCTTCAAGAGGTAAATTC
The DNA here is from genome assembly GCA_033398695.1 of Orobanche coerulescens. Taxonomy (NCBI): domain Eukaryota; kingdom Viridiplantae; phylum Streptophyta; class Magnoliopsida; order Lamiales; family Orobanchaceae; genus Orobanche; species Orobanche coerulescens. The sequence continues at coordinate 189,225,263 of CM065802.1, read as the reverse complement.
TTCAACACCTTGGATTTCGATTTTGTGTTAAGATATGATGTTTTGGACGTTATAATCATGTTATATGAAGGGATATGTATATGATTATGAGTTTGTATAAGGATTCATTGGATTATTGAGGGATTATTCAAGAACACTTTGAATATCGAGTTGGATTTGGGGATTTTCGATTAATTGTTGTTATAATCACGTTTTGGATATTCATAACGGACTATTGATCGTATTGGAGATGTTTTGTTGATTTGAAACACTTCTTGGGGATTTGAAGTTGGTATTGTTGAGGTTTAGTTGTAATCAATCGAAGTTGGCCTCAAAGTGTTCGATATAATGCCCCAATGAACTTGGTTTAATCGTATCGACGACTTGAGTTCGTTATATTCGTGTTTAATTCGTTTATTAATCGGATTGTTGGTAATTGTATTGAATTAAGGTTGTTCGAGCGACCGACACTTCATTTAGGACATTTGTTCGAGGAAGGACTTTCTTCATCGGTATTGAGTAAGTTAATTCTTACTCGGTTAAAAGGATATTCATACCTTTTGTTGTTGATCATTCATAATCATAACTCATTCATCATTGTATTAATCATATTGAGACTTGTAATTGTCGAATAATCACTTCATTAATAAGGAACGGCGATTCCCATCAATTCATTGAAACTATCAATCACTTCATTATCACTTTCATCCCGGTAAGTCATTCTTGACGTTGTCGGGTTATTATTATTCATTGATATTCATTATGGTCATTCTTGTTCATATGACCTTCTGGGTTCATATTGCGTGGCCGGGTGCGGATGTGTGGAATTTTTAGTCAGGCACATGATGGCCATGTATTGGGAGTGATACATTGGACTGTGCACACGGTAACGTTTACCTCCGTGAGACTAATTAGGTACAAGGACGGGTGTGTCCGGTCATCCGTCTTGTACACTTGCACAGAACACTACGGGCGTACTATGGTACTCCTCTTCAGCGTAATTCATAATTAAGGATATTTCATAACTCAGTTAATTCATGATTGTGTAATTTCAACCCCTGAGGATTGTTGTTCTGTATAACTGACCCCGTTTGGGGATATTGTTTTTCAGGTCATGGCAAGGCAAAGGCGCAGGGAGAGCACGATGACGGCGGGGAGTCCCAGTGATACTAGAAGGGGCCCCAGTCTTTTCAGTCATTTATTCGGTCACTTATGTTTTCTTTATTTATTCCGCTGCAGTCATTCCTTTCGAATACTCATTTCATTCAGTGTCGTGTATTTTATCGTCACATAAGATACACATGTATTCTATATTGTCCTGGGTGTGTTGTATGAAACTCCTACTCGGAGTAATTGATGTTATAATGTGGTTCGGTACTACATTTACCCTGTGTAATTCATCCTTTTTCATTCGCCTGGTGGGTCCCAGTCGGGGGTCCACGGCACTGTAATATCCGCCTAGTTTGGGGTATTACACTGACGAGGGCTCTGGTGTAACACCCCCAATCCACTCAGGGATATTACACGCCGTAGACCCTCTCCTCGAGGATCTACCAGGCTGATAACTAAAATCAAACATCTAAACATCGCCTTTAAGGCTAAAATGACTCGGTAGACCGATTTGGTCTTTCAATAATAACATACAACTCAAACCCAAACACATACCCTCGCAGGGGTCAAAATACAATAAACTCCCGTACAACGGGGAAAAGATACAGCAGCGGAAAATAAAATACAACTAGACCGATACGACATCAACGGATCCTCGTGTGATTAGTATCGTTCATCTTTCATCATCCTTCATGCCGACCCTGTGCTATGCTCCAAAACCTGAATGCAAAAATAGACATCCACCCCCCGAATACTCGGGGGTTAGCAAAACTCCACTGTTTTGCTAGTGCAAGTACAAGTGCAAAAATACGAGCCATACAATTCACATTCCACGAATAACAATAACCAGGAATCCTCAAAGATCCAAACGTAAAGAAAAGTACTTCCCGAGGCAAGAGTTTGGGTAAACATTTCCAAAACCGAAAGATCGCAAATAAAGGGAAATAATTTATAAAGCAGTTTAAAATGCTATCGAGAGTTTTAATAGAAAACAATTTAGGATTATAAAATCCTTCTCTTTCCAAAAATCAATAGGGTCACAGCCCAAATGTTTTGTTTTCGCAAATAGGAAACCACCAACAATTTACAGGGTCAGAGCCCAACATCACGTGTCCTCAACGGACATAAAATCAACGAAACATAATCACGCACGCGCATCGCCTAGGACCGGGACGCTACCACATACATCCCACCCGATGTAATATCCGCAATTTTCGATTTTCGGTAAATTTCTTTTTTTCGGCCGAAGTCCGTTTTGACGACTCGCTCATGACCGTTTCGTCATTCTGAGAATGATTAATTCTACACTTTTTGACATCCAAGTTCGTTTCGGTGTCGTTTTATTGAGTTCCGTGCTTTTTAGCGACTTTTCCGCACTTGAGTTCGATTCTTGCGAATCTCGTCCGAAACTGCTGTTTCGAGTTTCCTGCAAGTCCGTTTAACTTTGTTAGACGTGTTTTGAACTTCGGTTTGGTTATTCGATCACGTATCGTGATTTCCGGGCGTTTTGGGCCATTTTGTAATTTCTTGAAAGTTACGGGTATCCGTATCTGTAATTGTTGTCTCGACCTGTTTCTTGGTCGCGTATGATTAAATATGGTATTATGTTTTCATTTCGAGTCGTTGATGTCGTCCGCGAACTTTTCGTCGTGTTCGCCCGCGCGTTTTGGAAATCGGTCGCCGAGCCCTCGACGGCCAGTGGATCGGCCTGACGGCCATGGATCGCCGACGATTGCGGGCATCGGCCGACGGTGCGGCAGAACTGGCGTAGCGCACACTACGGCCGGAAGGTCAGGCGCGCTAACCGGCAGTGTAGCGACGCCATCGGTCCGGCAGGGGTCTGGGGTTCGAATCGGTCATGCTCGGCAGTAGCGCACGCTATCGCTTGACGGGCAGACGCTACGGCCGGCAGTAGCGCACGCCACGGCCGGAAGGCTGCGCACGCTACCGCCGAGTCGGTGAGGCGGTGAGGCCATCGGATCGCGGCCTGGGCCGATAGCGCACGCTAGCTCGGCGACTAGCGCGCGCTAGTCCGGCCCGAGATAAATGTGGCCGGCAATCACATTTCATTTCGTTTTTCACTTCCTTCCTTCCCCGTCCGCGAATGGCGATTCATGGGTGACGAAGCCATGTTGTTTAACAACAAATCCATGAAGTTCTTGAGTCCATAACATCAATCAATCGTCCGTTATCATCCTTTGATCCAGCGAATCAAGGTAATCTTCCTTAGAACCCTAATTTCGTGAATTTGGGGATTTTTGCATTTTTGTCCGATTCGTTCCGTGTTGTTGATTAATTCATGATGGGTATGATTAATCTTGATAGTATTCTTGTGTTTAACATCATTTAATCCATTGTTCTTCGTCGAATCGAAGTATAATTCTTGATTTCCTTCGAATTAACTTTTTGGGGATTTGTTCTCGATCTCGTTTTTCATCCGTTTTTGATGGATCGATTGTGGTTAAATGATGTTGTTAAACACATTCTATGGATTGTATATCCATATTTCAACTTGGAATTCCGTTTTCGGGTTTTGACGGGACGAATCGTGTTCTTGGCCGTTTTGGGGGAAATCCTTGAACCTTCGCCATTTGTTCTTTGAATTTAGCGGCTTTGGGTCGTACTTTGGAATTCATTTTCGTTGTTATTGTTTTCGTTCGTAGTTCATTGTTGTGGATTGTCGTTCGGTGGAGTCGGCGAGTTCGTAGTCGGTTCGTGCCAACCTACTTCGGCAGATTCTCCGCGTTGTGGTTATTCGAGGCAAGTACCTTGCCCATACTTTTCTCGTTTTATGGATATGATGATCGGTGGTCGTCTTGATGCGTTTGTTTGGTTATTTGAAATGAAGTTTCAAAGGATTTCGGTTCGGCCTCGTTAAAGGCTTTCTTTCAAAATGCGTGTGTGTTTTGTGAACGGCGTGTTTTGGGAATTGATTATGATTTGGTTATTTTGAACGTTGAAGGATTTGATGATGATACTCCTATTGTTTAAAGTTATGGAATCTTGTATTCCGTATTTAATCTTGTTATTGTGTTTTGAAGAGTTTGATAATGGTGTCGAGTTAATGGCCATCTCTAGTGAGTATTCTTAATGAGCTTACATTCTTAGCATGTTAGTATTGCATGAGTAACGTGTGTGTGTGTGTATGCTCACTACGGGTTAGATCCGACGGGGTCTCGGTAGGGGTCCACGGAGGGGTGGATCCGCGAGCTTGCTTTTAACCACTATGGGTTAGATCCGACGGGGTCTCGGTAGGGGTCCGCGGAGGTGGATCCACGGTTAATTGTGGTGCATTTTGCAAATGTGATTTGATTATGGCATTTCCGGAAATGAGTGCTTTTGAACGGTTTTCATGATTGCATGCATTGACTAAGTGTGTAAGAGGTAAGTTGTTCGTTTGGCTTACTTGGCTAGGATGGCACTAGAGTATTTTGTCGTTTGTGTTAAATCCTTTATTTGTGGATTTTGATGTTGGGAGACGAACCTTGTGGTCGTTCTTGTGTACTGTGAGTTGATGAGATTGTGGCTAAAATCCCAACGTTTTTGTAAAGGTCATTTGACGGATTTGGGGCTAAAATCCCAACGGTTTGGTAAAGGTTATTTTACGGAAAGTAAACCTTTGGGGCGGTGACCCCTTTTGTCTTTTGGATTTTGAAAAGTAGGATTTGATAATCCTAAATTGTTTTCTATTAAAACTCTCGATGGCATTCTAAACCGTTTTATAAATTAATTCCATTGATTTATAATATTTCGATTTTGAAATGTTTTCTCAAACCCTTGCCTCGGGAAGTACTTTTCGTTTCGTTTGGATCTTTGAGGATCCTTGGTTATTGTTATTCGTGGAATGCGAATTGTATGGCTCGTATTTGCACTTTGTTCTTGCACTAACAAAACAGTGGAGTTTTGCTAACCCCCGAGTATTCGGGGGGTGGATGTCCTGTTTGCATTCGGTTTTGGAGCATAACACGGGTCGGCACGAAGGATGATGAAAGATGATTGATACTAATCACACGAGGAACCGTACTGCTTATTCGTTCATTGTACTCTATTTTTTCCATTGCTATATTTTCCGTTATGCAGGCGTAGTTGTATTTTGACCCCTGCGTGGGCATGAGTTGTATTTGAGATGTATGTATTTGTTGAAAGACCAAATCGGTCTACTGAGTCATTTTAGCCTTAAAGGCATGGTTGAGTTGTTATATGTCGTTACCAGCCTGGTAGATCCTTGAAGAAGGGTTCTACGGCGTGTAATATCCCTGAGCGGATTGGGGGTGTTACATAAATGGTATCGGAGCCAGGTTGATGAAACCTAGGCTGTCGGGCCAAGTCGTGTTGTTTGAGTCTTGTTTCGTTGGATTTTTATCTGACTGAGTCGTGTCGCGATGCGTCGTTTGAGTTTGTTGGTCGTGATTAGTATCGTGGGGCGATCATCATCTTCGTGCGACCTGTGGAAGTAAGTCTCCCTTCTTTGTGTTGTGCCTCGTGTGACACGAGCTATTTTTATGATTATTTGTTAAGTGGTGGAATCCTTATGTGGATTTTGATTTCACGATATGTATTTAGTCGACTCTCGTATTTGATTTATACGAGGAGTGTCGTCGTTTGTGATGTCTTTTTATTGTTGTTTTTGTCCGTGGCTGATGATTTTCGAATCGATTTGCACGTTTTACAAGTTCTATTGTGGAAGCTTTGTGCTTATACGCGTTCGACTTGTTCACTAGCCAGTGCGGGAGGGTATTTTATCAGTGGTTTTGTTCTGAATGTGGTATTTTATCGTTTATTTCCGTTTAAAGACATGTATTGTCTTGATTTTAAAACTTTTTAATGCGTGTGCTAGGAGTTGTTTTAGTGAACGTCGATATGTGTGAGTTTTGGGCATTCTGGCCTATTGGATTTTTGGAAACCTTGAGTATCTTGGAAAAATAAATTTCGAGACATACTTTTCAAATGAGTTATTTTCTTGTGGTACATCCAAGGTGCCACAATATATTTCAAAAATTTCTACTTCGAGGACCAAAATGCTTTGAGATATTTCAATGTTTTAGAAAAACTTTTATTTAGACTCGAGGATCGAATATTCTGAAAGTTTTCACTAAGAGAAAGTGTCTTCATTCTTATCAAATGCGAAATGGTTCTACAATGTCTCGATAACGATGTTTCACGTTTGTACTTTTTGAAAGGTGATACTCAAGATCAACTGGTATTCTTCAAATTATTTTCAAAATGAGGTTTTCATTTTTTTTTAAAACCTATCCATTCCCGTTTGAGGGCTAGGTATGTATGTGTGATGTTCGCGTTGTCCTTTTGATACTTTCTCCCGAGTATGATCGAATTGGCGGTGTGAGCGTTGAGTCGCTTTCCACACATTGGTGGTGCTAACCCCCTGTGAGAGGCGGGGTGTTGGTGTTGAATATTATCGCCTCGTAGTGATTTCTGCGTTGTCGCGCATGTGCGAGCTGTTAGAGCTTGGTTTGGTATGACCGTGTGCATCGGTGATCGTTCCGTATGTGTCGATTGTTTAATGTCTTGTTACCTTGTTCCCGTTTTTGTGAATTTCGTGGACGAGGTCGGAGGTAATGCCCGTACTATTTTGACTTCTGTATTTTCTCTTTCTCCAGTCTATCGATTCGCTCATGTTCGTTGGCACTTTATGAACTTGTTCTGTATTTCGATTTCATCGTCCGAACGAGCTGTGATCTTGTTGTGGGTCGATCTGGTTATCGATGTGACTTTTTCGGGTTCAGTTCGATTCTTGTGAACCTTGTTCGGGAGTGACATCATTTGGTTCTACTAGTTCTTTTATTCGAAGTGGATCATATTTTGAACTTCTGTATATTCTACTTTGTCGACTCATTTATGTTCGTTGACGTTTCTGAGCTTGTCCTGCCCCTTGTTTTTTGTTTATCGAACGAGTGTGGTATCATTTCGGAATAACTCGTTTGTCGTTGTGACTTTTCAATCGCTATTCCCTTTCCTGTGGATCTTATGGGAATGCATGTCTTGTAGTTCTCACCAGATCATCCTGGGAGTTGTTGTTTGAATTTTATTATCCTTCGTGTTTCGGACATGATTGTTCGATTTTTGTTGTCTCGATCGTTTGTTTGTTCGGTTTTTGTTCTCGTTTCGTGATTGTTGAGCGTTCAGGCTCCTTTGTAATTCCCTTAAGTTCGGGAAATTAGTCTCGTTCTCGATCTTCCAACCCTTGGGCGGTGGGATTCCGTATTTGTTTAGCGATTGGCTCGCATTTTGATCAATGTACCGTTAGGTCGGTCAATCTTATTGATTTTCGTTCGTTGTGTTTTGTGGTTGTTCGGATAATTGACTTGACTATATTATCCGTTTGATGAGGCTTGTCATTTGTTGGTTTTATTATATCCCTAACGGCGACGTGGTGTTGGTCGTCGTGGAGCGTGTTTTCACACCGTATATTCCGTTGCGTTGTTTGTAACGTTTCGCCGTTGGGCGTTAGTTACGCGTTTCTTGCGTATCTCGTTGAGTTTTCTTGGCGGGATATTGCTTCTCCCTACTTGTTTTAAGTTTCGGGACGAAACTTCTTTTAAGGAGGGTAAAATGTAATATCCGCAATTTTCGATTTTCGGTAAATTTCTTTTTTTCGGCTGAAGTCCGTTTTGACGACTCGCTCATGACCGTTTCATCATTCTGAGAATGATTAATTCTACACTTTTTGACATCCAAGTTCGTTTCGGTGTCGTTTTGTTGAGTTCCGTGCTTTTTAGCGACTTTTCCGCACTTGAGTTCGATTCTTGCGAATCTCGTCCGAAACTGCTGTTTCGAGTTTCCTGCAAGTCTGTTTAACTTTGTTAGACGTGTTGTGAACTTCGGTTTGGTTATTCGATCACGTATCGTGATTTCCGGGCGTTTTGGGCCATTTTGTAATTTCTTGAAAGTTACGGGTATCCGTATCTGTAATTGTTGTCTCGACCCGTTTCTTGGTCGCGTATGATTAAATATGGTATTATGTTTTCATTTCGGGTCGTTGATGTCGTCCGCGAACTTTTCGTCGTGTATGCGTTAAGCGCTTCGGAAATCGGGTCGCCGAGCCCCGACGGCCATGGATCGCCGGACGGCAGGATCGCCGGACGATTGCGGGCATCGGCCGTGTAACACCCCGAGATATTCGGAATATGTTACAGCATCGTAGACCCCTACATGGGACCCACCAGGCTATAATAGGAAAACTCCTCTCGACTAACCATCTTGGTTAGCGAGGATACACAATTAAATAATATCACATATAAAGATACGCCCGGAGAAACCGGCAAAATAAGCATCAACCAACAACGTGACAATTTAAAGCAATACAATACGGAGTTTGAAACAAAAAGCCTAAGTACTCGCGAGTACAATCTATAAGTTTAAAACTGTGGGAACAACCATATCGAAATGGACAAAGGAAATAAGTAGACCCAAATGCACATGTCAACGACTCGCCAACATCCTCAGATCGTCCCGGTGCTCGCCGTCCGGATAATCATAACTGAAATCCATAACAAGAATTTCCCCAAAACGGGTCCCCAAAGGGGTTAGCAATTACGCTAGTACAAGTAATCAAGGCAAACCTATCGCTTACACATTTCATAGTACATGCACCAATATCTTTTCGAAAAACAAAACAAGACATGTCTTTTCCTAAATAAACAGTCAAACAATTTGCCGTGGGAACAGGGCTATACCATTGATCCCGCTCCGTGATCCCTAAGGACCCTCCCGAGCCGGCCATATTATAAAACAAATCACGCACACGCATCGCCTTGGGAACAGTGGCTATACCATTGATCCCGCTCCGTGATCCCTAAGGACCCTCCCGAGCCAAGCTAGCGAAACAAACTCGTGAATCCGTGGCTATACCATTGGATCCTCCGTGATCCCGCGGACCTCCCGAGGTGAGCAATCACACACAATATACATTACTATTTCACGTTAAGCATAAAGGTTTCCAAAAATACTTGCCTTGAATAAATGACGACGCACGAGCGGAAGGAAAATACCGACGAACGTTAAGAACCGATAATCACGAACCTAACGATGCGATGGACAAAATCACAACCGATTCTAAATGGATACGGAATTGGAAAACACGAAAACCCGCCTACGATTCATGTATATTCGTATAAAAACATCAACGAGGGCGGATCACAACCAATCCCTCTCGATTACGCAAAACTACAAAATATACCATGAATTCGTAGGAAAACTAAGAATACTAACAAGATTAATCATATTCATCATGAATTAATCAACAATCCGGAAAGACTAGTACAATAATTCGAAAACCCCAAACTCTCACAAAAATTGGTTCTTAGAAGATTACCTTGGTTTAGTATGAATGATTCAAGAAGTAATCGGTTATCTACAACAAAAATTGAAGTGGATGATTTCTTCAAGTCCGAAAATGTTAAAATCGCCCAAGAGTTGCTCCTGAATCGCCCGAACGAGAGGAAGAAAAGAGAGGAGAGGAAAATGAAGACCTTCCCCAGATCCCGTGTAATATAGTCAATCGATCCTAATATGTCCAAAAAGTGACGATAAATGACTCATCTACCCTTGTTAGGATTTACTCCAGCGTTTAAAATGGTTAAGTGAACTGTCAAAACAGTGGTCCTAACACGATGGATACTGACACGCTCGATTCGATACACGATCGGTCGTCTGACATTCGCTCGATACGGCGATCGCTCGATACGGCGCTCGCTCGATACGCTGCGATCGCTGTACGGGCGCTGCTGATACGGCGCTCGCTCGATACAGCGATCGCTCGAGACGGCGCTGCTCGTCTGGCGCTGCTGATACGTCGCCGCGATCGCTCGGTACGGTGCTCGCTCGATGCAGGGCTTGCTGCATGACTCGACCGTGTCCTGGAACACGGTCGGGCGTGTCGGCAGTCGGTTCTGGCATTACCCGACGAGTACGGCACGGGCCGTGTCGGACGACACGGTCGGGTCCTGAGACAGAAACTTTCGGCAGTTCCGGACGAGTACGGCACGGGCCGTGTCGGGCGACACGGCCGAAGTTCGATCGGCATGATCGCCAAACTGAAACGACCATAACTCTCTCGTCCGGACTCCGATTGACTCACCGTTTGAACCATTGGAAAGCTAACTCGATGTTCTATAATATTGCAAAGATTTATAATTTTCGGAGTCACCAAAAATTAATGGTGATCTAACAAAGTCGAACTCATATGAGGAAAGTTGAAACAATGAACAATAACGAGAATACAATTCAACAGTTGACAGGAAGGACATACTGAAAGATACACGAGGGTCACTATGACCGAGAAATATACCAAAAATGAAAATACAAGGGAAAGAAAAATACCGGATATTACATTCTACCCCTCTAAAAATAAGTTTCGTCCCGAAACTTAAGAAACAAACAACTCAGGGTACCTAGCACGCATGCTATCCTCGGTTTCCCAAGTTGCCTCCTCGACACCGTGTCTCGACCACTGCACTTTGACCAAAGGGATGGTCTTATGCCTCAGTCGTTTCTCACGATGCTCCAAAATCTTCAAAGGACGCTCCTCGAAAGTAATATCTTCAGCAATATCAATCTCGCCATAATCGATGACGTGACTAGGATCCGGAACATATTTCCTCAGCTGGGAAACATGAAAAACGCTATGAACATGACTCAAGGCCGGAGGTAACGCCAAACGGTATGCTAACCCACCGACTCGCTCGAGAATCTCGAAGGGTCCAATAAATCTCGGACTCAACTTCCCCTTCTTCCCGAAACGGAAAACTCCTCTCGTTGGCGACACCTTCAGCAAAACGTGGTCTCCCACCTCAAATTCTAAAGGTCTACGACGGACATCGGCATATAACTTTTGTCGACTCTGGGCCGTCAACATCCGTTCTCGAATTAATTCTATCTTCCGCCTCGTCTCTAAAACGACATCCGGCTCGGTCCCGACTAAATCGGATGCCTCATTCCAACAAATCGGTGATCGACATCGCCGCCCATAGAGTGCCTCATACGGTGCCATCCGAATCGACGCGTGCCAACTATTGTTGTACGTGAATTCGATCAATGGCAAATGCTCCTCCCAGTCATGGCTCCAATCGAGAGCACAAGCACGTAACATATCCTCAAATGTCTGGATAGTGCGCTCCGACTGCCCATCCGATCGGGGTGAAAAGAGGTACTCAAATGCAAACGGTACCTAACGCCTTATGCACCTTTGCCAAAAGTGCGATACAAAACGGCCATCACGATCCGAAACAATACACTTCGGTGTACCGTGAAGTCTCACAATCTGCGCGATAAACACACGAGCTAACTTCTCCGGGCCCCAAGTGTCCTTGATGCCCAGAAAATGTGCCGACTTGGTCAGACGATCAACAATCACCCATACCATATTCATGCCCGACCTCGATCTCGGCAAACTCGTAACGAAGTCCATCGATAAGTCTTCCCATTTCCATTCCGGAACGGGAAGTGACTGCAATAACCCAGCCGGTCGCTGATGCTCGATTTTGACCTGCTGGCAAGTCAAACATCTCGCTACATACTGTGCGACCTCCTCCTTCATATCATTCCACCAGAAGTTCCTCCTCAGGTCCTTGTACATCTTACTCGAACCAAGATGAACGGAATAAGGTGTGGAATGGGCCTCACGCAAAATACTCTGTCGTAACTCTGGATCGTTCGGCACACAAAGCCGACTCTGGAATCTCAAAACACCATCCTCGTGAATCACAAACCCAGGAGACTTTCCCTTAAGAACGTTTTCTCGGATTTGAGTAATCATCGGATCCTCTAATTGCTTCAGCTTAATTTCATCGATCAAAGACGACGAAATCTCTAAGGCACAAAGTTGCCCGACAGCTCCAGGCAACAAAACCTCAACATCAAACTCAATCAAAGCCCGCCGAAGCTCAGACTGAGACGTAAGGACCTCAAGCGTTCGCAACGCAATCGGTTTCCGACTCAAGGCGTCGGCCACGACGTTCGCCTTACCCGGATGATAAAGGATTTCGAGGTCATAATCCTTAATCAGTTCTAACCACCTCCTCTGCCTCATATTCAACTCCCGCTGAGTAAATATGTATTTCAGACTTTTATGATCGGTAAAAATCTGACATGCAGAGCCGAAAAGATAGTGACGCCAAATCTTGAGCGCGAAAACAACTGCCGCTAACTCCAAATCATGCGTAGGGTAGTTCAGCGCATACGGCCTCAACTGTCTCGACGCAAAGGCAATGGTCTTGCCGTGCTGCATCAATACGCACCCAAGACCCTGACCCGAAGCATCGCTATAAATGGCGAATCCCTCGTTGCCACATGGCAACGCCAAAACCGGGGCTGAAGTCAAACGCTTCTTCAGCTCCTCAAAACTCGACTGCCTCTCATCGGTCCAGACGAACTTCTCGGATTTCTGGAGCAACTGTGTAAGTGGTCGAGCTAGTTTTGAGAAACCCTCGACGAACCTACGGTAGTAGCCAGCCAAACCCAAGAAACTACGGACCTCCTTCACATTTGTGGGCGATGCCCAATCCAACACTGCCTCAATTTTCTGCGGATCCACACGGACTCCCTCGGCTGAAATTACGTGACCCAAAAACATCACTTCCTTCAGCCAGAACTCACATTTCGAGAACTTCGCATAGAGTTGCTCGGTCCTCAAAATGTCTAATACTATCCGCAGATGATGGGCATGCTCTTCCTCATTCGTCGAATAGATAAGAATATCGTCAATGAAGACGACACACTTATCCAAATACTCGATAAAGACTTTGTTCATCAACCGCATGAACACCGCCGGTAGCGTTAGTTAACCCGAAAGGCATAACTACAAACTCATAATGTCCGTATCTCGTCCAAAGCCGTTTTCGGCACGTCGGACTCCCTCACCCGGAGCCGATAGTACCCCGATCTCAAATCAATCTTTGAGAATACCGCTCCTCGCAATCGGTCGAACAAGTCGTCAATCCTCGGCAAAGGATACTTGTTCTTGATGGTCACCTTGTTCGATTCACGATAGTCGATACACAAACGTAGTGAACCATCCTTCTTACGCACAAACAAGACCGGTGCGCCCCAAGGCGAGGCGCTCGGTCGAACATACCCCGACTCAAGAAGTTCACTCAACTGTTTCTTCAACTCTGACATCTCTGAAGGTGCCATGCGATACGGCGCCTTGAAATCGGAGCCGCGGCTCTAACTCTATAGCAAACTCAACCTCACGATCCGGTGGCAATCCCGGCAACTCGTCAGAAATACATCAGAAACTCACGAACGACTGGAATCGACGAAAACTCGACTCCACCATTCTCCGCCTTCAAGGCGTAGCACCAATAACCAGTACACCCCTTTCGCAGGAGTTTCACCGCCTTCAAGGCGTTAATAACAAACTTCTGGTTTCTCTTTCGCCCCGCGAAAGAGTGTTCAGTGCCGTCCTCGGCTAACATGGTAATGATTCTCGTGCGGTAGTTCATGATTGCACCATGCCGCTCGAGCCAATCATTCCCGATAATTAAATCCTCGCCCTCGATACTCACAACAATAAGATTAGAGAGCCAAGCCCTCTCACAAATAATCACGAAAGCAGTCCGGACTTCTCGATCACCGAAAATTCTATCACCGCTAGGAAGTTTAACGATGAAAGGCTCGCAAGGTGACAAGCGGTCGAGACTCAAACGGCGTACACACTCTAGAGAAATGAATGAATGCGTAGCACCAGATCGAAAAGCACACCGACAGATGGAAATGAATATGAACGGTACTGCCGCCACAAAGAGTTTGGATCATCGGCTCTCCTCATCTCATAGATACGCGGCTGAGCGAGCCGACATCGAAGCTCCACCCCTAGCGGGCTGACCCCGACCCTACCTCGGCCGGCACTCGGTGGAGGCGGCGGAGCAAATGAGCCCTGGTTCACACTCGGCTCCATAGGTCTTTGGGTGAGAAGAACGGCACCGCGGCTATGCAGCCGATCACAAAGAAGCCTTGTGGCCCGGACCACAAGTATGACAAGCTAAAGGCGGATGAGGACAGTCCGGTTCTTATGACCCGAAGGCCGATTAAAGCATGTGAGCTCACGAGCGGGGTTCGCGGCACCCGAAAGCTCCCAGAGAAGCAGCCGAACCGCCCGTAGAAATATTCGCGGCTCGAGATTTCTGCTGGCCTCCACTCTTGGGACCAGAAAAGTTTCCGACCGACTTCTGCTTCTTGCTCTCACGAGCCAAATCACTCGCCGTCACTGACATATCATAAGCAAGGGCTCGACTCTGATAATCCTTCAGGGTAGTACAGACGAGCCCAGACATATAGTCCCGAATGGGCAACTTCATCCTCTGGAAAAATAGAAAATTTTGTCGCTCTCGGCGACAACTTGGGTCTTCACATAACCCAACTCCTTGTTAAAGTCGGCAATGGCACGAGATACGGGGATATCCGTGGTTGAGCATCATAGAAAGCATGCACTCGAGCACATCGGCCAGGCCACGGACAATATTCGGCCTCCATCAATTCTTGAAATTCGGCCCATGAAGCAACATGATCTTTGGGACCAACGGCCTCCCACCAATCTGTAGCGTCTCCCGTGAGAAAATATTGAGCAATAGGGACCTTGCGGTCCTCGGGGCAGTTGGTAGCAGTGAATACTTTGGATATCTCCTTGATCCACCCTTCCCAGCCGATCGGGTCCGAAGCTCCCGAAAACTGGGGAGGATGCATCTTGATGACATCCTGAAGCCAACGATCCGTTCCGCCCCGATTAGCATGGGCCTGATCGGGGTTCTGGACCACCTGAGCTATAGCCGCCATTTGGTTAACCATTTGCTGCATAACAGCCGTAATACCAAGATCTGCGCGCTCCTGAGAAGAAGCATGACTGTGACGGTCACCGGTACTGCCGGCTCCCGAAGAATGCGACGTGGCCGCCCCACCGGCTGCCCCACGTCCTCGGCCGCGTCCACGACCACGACCACGACCACGGTTTCCTCCGGCATCCATACTGATGTTAAGAGATAACAGAAGTATATCGATGATGAGTAAGGGAGGAAAAACAACTACGATTCAGAAGTGGAAATACAATGCAAGAAACAAAAGAGCCGAATAAGAAAACTTACGAGCCTTTGGAAATCTTGGGATCTTTGGCGGCGGTGTGACAATGTGCAAAACAAACACGACTAGACCCAATTAACCAACAAGCCTAGGTATCCATAAACCTAGAGCGCTCTGATACCATTTTCTGTAACACCCCGAGATATTCGGAATATGTTACAGCGCCGTAGACCCCTACATGGGACCCACCAGGCTATAATAGGAAAACTCCTCTCGACTAACCATCTTGGTTAGCGAGGATACACAATTAAATAATATGACATATAAAGATACGCCCGGAGAAACCGGCAAAATAAGCATCAACCAACAACGTGACAATTTAAAGCAATACAATATGGAGTTTGAAACAAAAAGCCTAAGTACTCGCGAGTACAATCTATAAGTTTAAAACTGTGGGAACAACCATATCGAAATGGACAAAGGAAATAAGTAGACCCAAATGCACATGTCAACGACCCTGGCCAACATCCTCGTCGTCACTGGTGCTCGCTCGTCCGGATAATCATAACCTGAAATCCATAACAAGAATTTCCCCAAAACGGGTCCCCAAAGGGGTTAGCAATTACGCTAGTACAAGTAATCAAGGCAAACCAATCGCTTACACATTTCATAGTACATGCACCAATATCATTTCGAAAAACAAAACAAGACATGTCTTTTCCGGAAATAAACAGTCAAACAATTTGCCGTGGGAACAGGGCTATACCATTGATCCCGCTCCGTGATCCCTAAGGACCCTCCCGAGCTGGCCATATTATAAAACAAATCACGCACACGCATCGCCTTGGGAACAGGGCTATACCATTGATCCTGCTCCGTGATCCCTAAGGACCCTCCCGAGCTGGCTAGCGAAACAAACTCGTGAATCCAGGGCTATACCATTAGATCCCCTCCGTGATCCCGTCGGACCCTCCCGAGGTGAGCAATCACACACAATATACATTACTATTTCACGTTAAGCATAAAGGTTTCCAAAAATACTTGCCTTGAATAAATGACGACGCACGAGCGGAAGGAAAATACCGACGAACGTTAAGAACCGATAATCACGAACCTAACGATGCGAAGGACAAAATCACAACCAGTTCTAAATGGATACGGAATTGGAAAACACCCGAAAACCCGCCTACGATTCATGTATATTCGTATAAAAACATCAACGAGGGCGGATCACAACCAATCCCTCTCGATTACGCAAAACTACAAAATATACCATGAATTCGTAGGAAAACTAAGAATACTAACAAGATTAATCATATTCATCATGAATTAATCAACAATACGGAAAGAATCGAACAATAATTGAAACCCCCAAATCTCCCAAAAATGGGTTCTTAGAAGATTACCTTGGATTAGGATGAATGATTCAAGAAGAAATCGGTAATCTACAACAAAACTTGAAGTGGATGATTTCTTCAAGTCCGAAAATGTTAAAATCGCCCAAGAGTTGCTCCTGAATCGCCCAGAACGAGAGGAAGAAAAGAGAGGAGAGGAAAATGAAGACCTTCCCCCAGATCCCGTGTAATATAGTCAACTGATCCTAATATGTCCAAAAAGTGACGATAAATGACTCATCTACCCTTGTTAGGATTTACTCCAGCGTTTAAAATGGTTAAGTGAACCTGTCAAAACAGCTGGTCCTAACACGATGGATACAGCACACGCTCAGTTCGATACAGGACACAATCGGTCGATACAGCATTCGCTCGATACAGCGATCGCTCGATACGGCGCTCGCTCGATACGGCGCTCGCTCGATACAGCGATCGCTCGGTACGGCGCTCGCTCGATACGGCGCTCGCTCGATACAGCGATCGCTCGGTACGGCGCTCGCTCGATACGGCGCTCGCTCGATACAGCGATCGCTCGGTACGGTGCTCGCTCGATGCAGGGCTTGCTGCATGACTCGACCGTGTCCTGGAACACGGTCGGGCGTGTCGGCAGTCGGTTACAGCATTACCCGACGAGTGCAGCACGGGCGTGTCGGGCGACACGGTCGGGTCTGAGACGAAACTTTCGGCGATTCGGGACGAGTGCAGCCGGGCCGTGTCGGACGACACGGCCGAGTTCGATCGGCAGTGATCGGCCAAAAACTGAAACGACCATAACTCTCTCGTCCGGACTCCGATTGACTCACCGTTTGAACCATTGGAAAGCTAACTCGATGTTCTATAATATTTCGTGATCCACGAGGATGGATTGATACGTTTTAGAAATCGAGTTTGTGTACCCGCTGACGAAGAATTGAGAAACTCTATCATGAGATAAGCCCATGCTACCCCGTACTCTATTCACCCGGGATCTAGCAAGATGTATAAGGATTTGAAGCAGAATTATTGGTGGGGGAATATGAAACGTGAGGTTGCCGAATTTGTTTCGAGATGTTTAACCTGTCAGCAGGTTAAGATTGAGCACCAGCGACCCGCAGGAATGCTGAAACCGCTCCCGATTTCCGAGTGGAAATGGGAGGACATATCTATGGATTTTATTACTAGCTTGCCGACGAGTCATCGAGGAATGAATACGATTTGGGTGATTGTGGACCGTCTGACCAAATCAGCCCACTTCTTGGAGATTAAGGACACGTGGGGTCCCGAGAGATTGGCCCAGCTGTTTATTAAGGAAATTGTGAGATTACACGGTACCCCCAAGAGTATTGTATCAGACCGTGACGGGCGATTCATGTCACACTTCTGGAAGGCACTCCATCGTGCGATGGGCACGCAGTTGAATTTCAGTACGGCTTTTCATCCACAGACCGATGGTCAGTCTGAGAGAACCATCCAGACTCTAGAGGATATGTTGAGAGCATGTGCTCTTGATTGGAAGGACGATTGGGAAGCCCAACTGCCTTTGGTGGAATTCACTTATAATAATAGTTGGCACGCTTCGATTCAGATGGCACCGTATGAGGCATTGTATGGCTGTCGCTGTAGGTCCCCTTTGTGTTGGGACGAACTGTCAGAATCTCTAGGTACGGAACCCGATATGTTATTAGCAGCTCGGTAGAAGATCACTTTGATTAGGAGTCGGTTGTTAACGGCTCAAAGTCGACAGAAGTCTTATGCTGACCACCGTCGACGACCACTTGAGTTCGAGGTTGGTGACCATGTGTTAATGAAGGTGTCTCCTACCCGAGGTGTTTTTCGTTTCGGGAAGAGGGGCAAGCTGAGCCCGAGGTACATTGGGCCATTTGAGGTTTTGGAGCGTGTAGGTGATCTGGTCTATCGACTAGCTTTACCGCCGACTTTGAGTAAGATTCACAACGTGTTTTATGTCTCCCAGTTGAGAAAATATGTTGCTGATCCGAGCCATGTACTTCAGTTCGAAGAGATTGAATTAGCAGAAAATCATTCGTACGAGGAGTGCCCTGTGCGGATACTCGAGAGGAGGATCAAGAAGTTACGGAACAAAACGATTCCCCCACTGAAGGTTCAGTGGTCACGACACGGAGTCGAGGAGGCTACGTGGGAGACCGAGGATAGTATGCGAGCGAGATACCCCGAGTTATTTACCCCTTAGTTTCGAGGACGAAACTCTTTTAAGGGGGAGAGTATGTAATATCCGACTGTAACTTTTCATTTTTACCCGTCATTGTATTATTCGGATAATCTGATTATCATGAATCGTTGCATTTAGTATTATGTTGAGGTATTATAGATTTGAATTTCATATCGTTTTTATTTCATTTCATATGTGATGATTCGATGTTAATTAGAGAGTTGCATTTTCGAATTTTTCTGTTGATGTAGCGTACGCTACATAGTACGATTAACGTACGCTAATCCTGTGCCTTAGCGTGCATAATGTTTCCTCTATTGCGTACGCTAAGAGGGAATCTGGCATCAGTTGACTTCAGCACGTGAACTCCTTAGCCGTTGGCATGCATGTGAGTAAGGTCTGGGCTGTCATATCGGCCAGAGTCAACTTTTATTAGCGTGCGTAACCCATTTTTCATTAGCGTGCGCTAACGACCTGCGAATTCAAGACAGTAGCCACTGTAAGCCGCTTACGTACGTAAAATCGACCGGTTAACGTACGTAAGTGTATTAGCATACGCTAAACTGTTCCGATAGCGTGCGCTAAGTATGTACAGTCTATTTATAGGACCAGCCTATTTTTCATTTCTTCACAACTCTAAACCGATTCTCTCTCCATATATCGTCCCTCTGTACTCCCAAACCGATATCAACCTCCCCCAACTTGCTTCTAAGCCTTAAATCATGGAGTGGAGCTCATTTCCTTGGATATTAGGAGGTGTTCTTGAGCTTGGAGTATATTTTCTCATAGCATTGAAGTTGTTCTTCATTTTTTGGAGGTAGGTGTACCTTCCTCTCTGCATTATTTTCATATGTTGATGTTAATAACGAATTATACTTCACCTAGAGTAGATTAATCAAGTAAAACATAGTTTTAATCCAACCTTTTTAATACTTTTGATGAATATGATAAATGAGGGTTTGAGATGGATGTGTTCTTGATGATATAGTGATTCTAACCACGTCGTAACTATCATGCTCATCTTGTTGGACGAATTTAGCTCAGTAAAATACCTTTGAATCAGTTAACTTCACCATATTTGGATTTAACTAATAGAGTTGTTATCATACAGTGATTAAACACCATTTTAAGTTTTCACTTACCTTGGAAAGAACTTGGCCATGTTAGTAGTAGAAGGATGTCTTCTTACTTAGATTTCTTAAGAATCATGTTCTCCTTCTGTTTAGCTCAGCAAGATTTTGAATGGTTAAGGATAATTGTGAAACCAACACAACAAATTTTCATTAATCTAATGTGTTGGGAACTTAGTTTGTTTTGATCATCATACTAGATAGATGGTGAATTCATCATGATGTTAATGAATCTTCCAGCCTTGTAAACAAAGATTTTGATAACCCTCATGGATATAGTGTAATCTCAGAACTAATAAACTTGTTGTAAGCTTAATATTCAATTTAGATGAGAGGAGAATGATCATAAATGTGCAGATTTTACCTTTCAACGTTTTAATGTTTTGGAAAGTTTAATCATCATAAGATGATCTTAACTGTTGGGAATAGTGCCCTAGGACATTCGATGTGCCTAGATTTGTAATTGTCACATTTAAATAAAGTTATTTGATATCATTTATTTCTCGTTGATTATTATAATGTGTGCATGTTTTAATATTATAATAATCGAATAATAGTTATTCACGAATAATAAGATTATTCAAATGTCCCTGGTAAAATCGCGTTGAGTAGAGACTCAAGTGATTAATATACTAGTATAAGTTTGATTGATAATCATCGGATGATTATGCGTATGGTACGGATCAATCTTATGGGTATTGGTTGGAGAACTAATACTGGACCGACCCGCATTGAGATCACTGCATGGAAATGTCATAAGTGAATCTCAATACGGTATGTCAATAAATCCTTGAACCCGAGATTATCATAGAGTCCAACATGATAATCTGCTATGCCTTGACGTAATCCAACGTCATCGAAACATGGTGATCATAAAGGTTAGCGATCGGGATTAGTGGGAGTCATGTAGAGGGCAATGAATAATCAAGATGGGGATTTGTCCTCTCTTAAGTGAGAGAGATATCTGTGGGCCCCTCGATAAGTAGGATCAAGGAAATGCATGGCCATGCTCAAATGAAGAGTCATTTGATTCAATCGATCTACTTAAGATCGAGAAAGCATTTGAACATAAATAAGTATGACAGACTCCATGACTTAGTTCAAATATGATATCGCGTGACAAAGGGATTTGACACGTTAAAAGGTTTAATGGACTATTAACTTATATTATTTGGGTAATCATAATGTCTTGCTAGAGGCCGCTTATGATTTATTATTTAATAAGGTATTAAATAATTGCCAACATAATATAAGCCTTTTGGGTCACACATACGACAATTATAGACAAGTAGGAATAAATATCAATCGGGAATAATAAATATAATATTGGATATTATATTTATAAGGAGATTAAATAATAAGTAATATATATAATATTGGATATTATATATATTGTATTATTTAATAAGTTGAGGGGCAACTAAGCAAATACTAGATTATTGAATCTAGGGTTTACTTAGTATATATATAAGGTCTTGGACAAGGAGTTGTCATGAGAATACAAGACCTAAAAATCGGCCCTTCAAGGAGAAGAAAAATCGGCCATCTACATCATATTGTAGGAGAACGGAGTCGGTCGTCTCTCTTCCCTTAGTTGATCTTGATCAATAGTACAATCCTTCTAGTAAGGAATTTGTGTTGTACTATTTATCAATATTATTCGTAAGGATCTAGCAATCCGGCTTGTGGAATTGTTCGTGTGTGGATCACCAAAAGAGGAAGGAGATATTCATCTACTTCTAGTCCGGATCTAGAATTGTTCAATCGGATTAAGGTAATTCGATTAACTCTTTTATTAAACAATTAAATTACTGCATGAGATCCTAAATTGGGTTTTCACATTTATTGTTCCGCTGCGTTTTTACTCCGATTATTTTGTATTCGATACATAGAAACCCCAACAGTGGTATCAGAGCCAACTTGCATGAAATTTAATTGTTTGTGTAGAACATATTTATGTGTAAATTATGTTCCTGATTATGTTTATAAAATATAGATTTTATAAAATAATTTTTCTGGTTTAATTTGATTAAATCGGATCGTCAAAAATAAATTTTCCGATTTGTTTTGAATTTACGCTCCGAATCGCTGCAGAACAGATCTGTTCTGAGACGGGTCGGGTCAGGTCGGGCTGGACCCGCGGGCTAATTTTATTAGCAAAAATGTTTTTGCAATTGAAGGGTTTCAACCACAGTTATCGTGGCACCTATCCGCCAACTTTCCAAGTGCGCAGCGATTTAGTTTTGTAAATAATACACGTAAGATTTTATTAGAGCCAAATAAAACTGTTTTAAAAATTGCAAAAATACTTCCGCAAAAACTGGATTCGATCCGCGCCACTCGGCTACCTGCAGCACCACTTACCATCTCTACTGGATCTTGTTTTGGTAATTTTCGTAGTTCTATTTATAAGTCCTTTTCTTATAAAAATAAATTTGGAAATAATAGTTGCAAAATGTTGCAACCGCACCCGAGTTTCGAACCGGGCAAACCTGCACAGATCATCTGTGGCCATCTCGGCGAGTCCATTTTGTTCATATGATGACTCAAATTTTAATTATTGTCTGATTGTCAGATATATTGATTATTTAGTATATTACATGCTTTATTAATTATTTGATAATTATTTATGGTATGTGTGTGGTGTATGGCATGACCATAAATTGACCAATGTGATTGGATAATTTAATTTCTTATGGGTTGGTTTTACGGCTGCGTGTCGCTTAATTATAATTGGTTTTACGGCCTGCGAGTCGTCTGCTTAAATTGTTTATTATTTTACGGCTGCGTGTCGTTTGTACTTCTTGTAATTTAATTTATTAGTGTAGTATTAAATTTCATTAATGTAATGAAGACAAGAAGGACGAGAAAGACGGACTCGAGGAGCAAATTGATCGCGTATGACGTTTCAAGGAGTTGGAAGATCAATGAAGACCATATTTAACCCTTTAGATGACCTTTGTGATTTTCATGTTGGCTCATGAAAATCACGTTAGGATTATGGTCATGCTATACACGGTCATATGCTTTATTGTCATGTGATGCGATGTATGTTTAAATTTATGCATGTATGTGATGCTATGTATGTTTAGATGTATGTTAGCAAACATAGACATTAACATAGGATAAAATCCCTCGTTAAAATTTTAATGCCGTTCATTTGAAAAACACCTATCAAGACTTCGATCATCATGAGTGGGTCATGCCAAAGTGGGCACTCGGATTATCTTAGTAAGGTAGGATAGGTAATGGTGATACCTATACGTTTAATGAATTTGGAAATCAAAATAGTTTTGAACCTTAAGGCATAAGATGGGATTATAACATGCTTGGGCATACGATGCCAAATCCCATGATATAATCTAAGAGTTACATATGATGTAATCGATAAAGAGTTATCCACCTAAAGTAGTTCAATTCTAGGCGTCATGCCAAAGCTGAGTTTAGGATTGTACGAAATGGGATCTTAGCCCACTAAAATTACAAATGTTGTAAATTGAGGGTACTTTGTTTTAGTGGGAGTATTTTTCGAGAAATAAAATAATGTGACTAAATATTTTGCATATTGAATTTTGTAGAATGGCATCAAACAACACATCCACCATTTCATCGCGATCCGTCCTTGAGAAGGACAATTTGAAAGAAAATGGCGAGAACTATCTCTGGATTGGATCCGAGCTTGAGAATAGTTCTCAAGCAAGAAAGAAAGTCAGTATGTTCTTGAGGAAGAACTTCCCGATGAGCCGTGTGACAATGCAAATAAAGCAACAAAAGACAAATGGAAGAAACATTGTGATGATTCCATTGATGTCGGTTGTCTTATGTTGGCCACCATTTGTCGTAACTTGGAAGAATCTGGAGGAAATGGAAGCTTATGAGCTAAATGCTCACCTCAAGGAAACTTTCTCGAAGCATGCTAGGCAAGAGAGGTATGAGACCTTTCAAGCCTTGTATGCTTGCAAGATGGTTGAGGGACATCTCGGTGCTCACGTGCTCAAGATGAAAGGATATATTGATCATCTTGAAAGGCTTGGTTTTCCACTTTCTAAGGAGCACTCCACGGATGTGATCCTAAACTCATTGCCGAAAGTTTTGGTCAGTTCATTATGAACTATAATATGAATGAGATGGAGAAGTCCATTCTTGAGCCGCATGGGATGCTTAAAAGCAGGTGAGCGAGAATATTAAGAAGAAACCAAACCATGTGTTGATGGTCGGCAAAGGGAAATCCTTTAAGAACAAAGGCAAGGGCAAGGGTAAGGCAAAAGTTGCCAAATCTAAAGACCCTACTAGGCCGGGTTTCAAGGCTAAAGCTCCCAAAGATGGAAATTGCCATCATTGCAATAAACCAGACATTGGAAAAGAAATTGCAAGATTTACTTGGAAGAGCTAAAGCGTACCAAGGCGGTGAGACCCACGGGTATATTTGTTATAGAAGTTAACTTATCTACCTCTAACTCCCGGGTATTAGATCTGGATGTGGATCTCACATTTGTACAAATGTGCGGGGTTGAGAAGCAAGAGAGAATCAAGAAAGGGGAAGTAGATCTAAGAGTCGGCAATGGAGCAAGAGTTGCCGCACTAGCCGTAGGAACTTATGATCTAGTTTTGCCCAATGGCCTTTTGTTAGTTTTGAACAATTGCTATTATGTTCCCGCTATGAATAGGAATATTATTTCGCTTTCTACATTAGATTGTGAAGGTTACGCTTTCTTATTAAGAATAAGATCATTCGTATTTTCTTTGATGACTTGCTTTGTAGTCTTTGCAAAGTTATATACGCCTTTACAATATTGATCTAGATGAGTCCGACACTTTGGAAGTCTATAACATTGCATCCAAGAAACCTAAGCTCAATGATTCTAATCCGACTTACTTATGGCATTGTCGACTTGGTCACATAAACGAACGCATTTCTAAACTCCATAATGATGGACTTTTAGACTCTTTTGACTATGAATCATATGGGACATGCGAATCTTGTTTATTGGGCAAGATGACGAAGAATCCTTTCACCGGTCATGGAGAAAGGGCTAGTGATCTATTAGGCCTAATACATGCGTGTGTGCGGACCTCTTAGCACTCATGCCGAGGCGGATACCAATACTTCATTACATTCACCGATGATTTTAGCCGATATGGATATGTTTATCTTATGAAGTATAAACATGAATCTTTTGAAATGTTCAAAATATTCCGAATGAAGTCTGTAATCAACTTGGCAAGACAATTAAAGCCCTTCGATCGATCGAGGTGGGGAATACTTGAGCCAAGAATTCGATGATCATCTTAGGAGTTGTGGAATTGTTTCGCAACTTACTCCTCCCGGCACACCTCGGCATAACGGAGTGTCCGAGAGGAGGAATCGAACTTTATTAGATATGGTTCGATCCATGATGAGTCGACAGAGCTTCCATTATCATTTTGGGGCCACGCCTTAGAAGCAGACATTCACCCTTAACCGTGTTCCATCTAAAGCGATTGAAAAGACACCATTTGAGAAATGGGTAGTAAAAGACCAAACTTGTCTTTTCTAAGGATCTGGGTTGCGAAAGCGTTCGTAAGGCGCCAAGTGTTTGACAAAGCGCAGCAGATCGAAAGATGTTTATTTGTGGGATATCCTAAGGAAACTAAAGGATATTACTTTTACAAGCCCATGAGAGAACAAAGTGTTTGTTGCTCGAAATCGTATTCTTAGAAAGGGAATTTATTTCCAAAAGAGACAGTGGGAGAAGAGTAATTCTCGAGGAAAATCGAGAACCACAAGAAGACATCGCTTCACCGATGGAAACCGAACAAGCTCAACAAACGGTTGAAGAGCCCATTCAAAGTACACAAGTCCCACGCAGATCGATAGGATGCGACATGAACTGAGAGATATGGTTATCTCGTAACGGAGGATGATGATGCATCGCTCATAGATGATGAGCCTAGTACCTATACTGAGCCGCCGGGACCGAGTCCGAGGAATGGCTAGAAGCCATGAAGTCGAGATGCAATCCATGTATGACAATCAAGTTTGGAACTTGATAGATCCACTGAGGGTGTTAAAACCATTGTGCAAATGGGTCTATAAAAAGAAGAAAGACATGGATGATAATCGCAAGCCTATAAAGCTAGACTAGTGGCAAAAGGTTATAGACAGATTCATGGTGTTGACTATGATGAGACCTTTTCGCCGGTAGTCATGCTTAAATCAATTAGAATTTTATTTGCCATTGCCGCATACTATGATTATGAAATATGGCAAATGGATGTCAAAACAGATTCCTTAATGGAAACTTACTCGAGGATGTGTATATGACACAACCTCGAAGGTTTTGTTCATCCGTAAAATTCTAAAAAGGTTTGCAAGCTTCAAAGATCCATTTATGGGTTGAAGCAAAGCTTCTCGGAGTGGAATCTTCGTTTTGATGAAACTGTCAAAGAGTTTGGGTTCATTCAAAATGAAGATGAACCTTGTGTGTACAAGAAGGTTAGTGGGAGAATAGTTGTTTTCTTAGTCTTATATGTAGATGACATATTACTCATTGGAAATGACATTCCCACCTTGCATACCAAGACTTGGTTGGGAAGTTGTTTCTCAATGAAAGACTTAGGAGAAGCTGCTTACATTCTTGGGATAAAGATCTATAGAGATAGATCAAAGAGATTGATTGTCCGAGTCAAAGTACATACATTAATAAAATATTGAAGAGGTTCAATATGCAAGACTCCAAGAGAGGACTCTTGCCAATGTCACATGGCATTCATCGAGTGAGACTCGAGTCCTAAGACTCTGATGAGCGAGCCCGTATGAGCAAGATACCATACGCTTCGGCTATTGGATCGATCATGTATGCCATGATTTGTACTCGACCGGATGTATCGTTTGCTCTTAGTATGACAAGTCGATACCAATCGAATCCGGTGAAAGTCATCGACGGCCGGTGAAAACCATCCTAAAGTACTTGAGAAGAACTAAGGATGATTTCCTAGTTTATGGAGGGTGGGAAGCGAGTGTTTGTAAGAGGTTACGCCGATGCAAGTTTCAAACCGACAGAGACGATTTCAAATCCCAAGCTGGTTATGTGTTTGTATTGAATGGAGGTCTTTGTGAGTTGGAAGAGTTCCAAGCAAAGCACGATTGCCGATTCTATTCTGAGTGAGTACTGGCACATCGGATGCGGCTAAGGAAGCCGTATGGATCAAGAAGTTCGTTACCGAACTAGGAGTGGTGCCAACCATCCAGTGGTCCCATAAGCCTTTATTGTGACAATAATGGTGCTATTGCACAAGCTAAAGAGCCTAGGTCCCATCATAATTCCAAACATATACTCGGAAAATATCACCTAGTCGGAGAGATCGTCGGACGAGGAGATATTACAATATGCAAAGTAGCAACAAGAGAATGTTGCGATCCACTTACCAAGCCTCTCTCACAAGGAAAGCATGTTGAGCATGCTAGAGCGATAGGACTAAAAGTCATGTATGAATGGTCCTAGTGCAAGTGGGAGATTGTTGGGAATAGTGCCCTAGGACATTCGATGTGCCTAGATTTGTAATTGTCACATTTAAATAAAGTTATTTGATATCATTTATTTCTCGTTGATTATTATAATGTGTGCATGTTTTAATATTATAATAATCGAATAATAGTTATTCACGAATAATAAGATTATTCAAATGTCCTGGTAAAATCGCGTTGAGTAGAGACTCAAGTGATTAATATACTAGTATAAGTTTGATTGATAATCATCGGATGATTATGCGTATGGTACGGATCAATCTTATGGGTATTGGTTGGAGAACTATCTTGGACCGACCCGCATTGAGATCACCGCATGGAAATGTCATAAGTGAATCTCAATACGGTATGTCAATAAATCCTTGAACACGAGATTATCATAGAGTCCAACATGATAATCTGCTATGCCTTGACGTAATCCAACGTCATCTCAAACATGGTGATCATAAAGGTTAGCGATCGGGATTAGTGGGAGTCATGTAGAGGGCAATGAATAATCAAGATGGGGATTTGTCCCTCTCTTAAGTGAGAGAGATATCTGCTGGGCCCCTCGATAAGTAGGATCAAGGAAATGCATGGCCATGCTCAAATGAAGAGTCATTTGATTCAATCGATCTACTTAAGATCGAGAAAGCATTTGAACATAAATAAGTATGACAGACTCCATGACTTAGTTCAAATATGATATCGCGTGACAAAGGGATTTGACACGTTAAAAGGTTTAATGGACTATTAACTTATATTATTTGGGTAATCATAATGTCTTGCTAGAGGCCGCTTATGATTTATTATTTAATAAGGTATTAAATAATTGCCAACATAATATAAGCCTTTTGGGTCACACATACGACAATTATAGACAAGTAGGAATAAATATCAATCGGGAATAATAAATATAATATTGGATATTATATTTATAAGGAGATTAAATAATAAGTAATATATATAATATTGGATATTATATATATTGTATTATTTAATAAGTTGAGGGCAACTAAGCAAATACTAGATTATTGAATCTAGGGTTTACTTAGTATATATATAAGGTCTTGGACAAGGAGTTGTCATGAGAATACAAGACCTAAAAATCGGCCCTTCAAGGAGAAGAAAAATCGGCCATCTACATCATATTGTAGGAGAATGGAGTCGGTCGTCTCTCTTCCCTTAGTTGATCTTGATCAATAGTACAATCCTTCTAGTAAGGAATTTGTGTTGTACTATTTATCAATATTATTAAATGAGATCTAGCAATCCGGCTTGTGGAATTGTTCGTGTGTGGATCACCAAAAGAGGAAGGAGATATTCATCTACTTCTAGTCCGGATCTAGAATTGTTCAATCGGATTAAGGTAATTCGATTAACTCTTTTATTAAACAATTAAATTACTGCATGAGATCCTAAATTGGGTTTTCACATTTATTGTTCCGCTGCGTTTTTACTCCGATTATTTTGTATTCGATACATAGAAAACCCAACACTTAACATCATAATTGGTTATTCAATATACCCTTGATAGAACTCTTGTTTATGATGAACCATGCGAACATTCGGTAAGTATTGTAAACCGATTTTTATGGTTGTAATGATGTTAAAAGAACTCTTGACATAAGGCTTCGATAATTGGAGATAGCAAACTATTCTAAAGGATTGTAGGATGACGTCTTATTAATCCTATATTGATACTTATACGAATATGTTATTGAGTAAAATGTATTTTGTTTAAGGTTGATTGTTCGAGTAAACAATATTAGTCGAGGACCGTTCGTTCGTTCCGATAAGAAGAGGACTATTCTCGTCTCCGTATTGAGGCAAGTTATCTTGCTTGGTTATAATGATGATTAGATTCTTGTGATGGTTATATATTTCATGTGTATGAAATGTTTATGAAATGCTTGTCGTGACTTGACATTGTCCTTGACGTTGTTCCGTTTCATCATGAGTGTTGCATTCCCAAACACGTCACTTTGAATCGTTGATCTCGTTGATCTTTATTTTCACTTCGTTGAGTTTCCTTGATCCTTAATCGGATATGTATTTCGTTGAACTTCGTTGTCATGTTGCATCGTGATATTTCTGGAATCATATCTGTGTGCCGATTGGATATTGTGTAGGATTTTTAGCCGGGCACTTGTATAGTCATACGTGGATATTTTCGTATTGGACTGTGCACACGAGACGTAGTTCGTGAGGCTAATTAGGTACATTTTCACACGTATATTCTGGATTCCGTATACGGGGTGGACATGTACACGGACACATTTTCGGATCGGGCGTACTGTGATATCCATCCTGAGCTATATTGTTAATTGTTCATAGTCCATGTATGATTGGATGTGTTCGATGTTTTGTGACTGATTGTTTCATACGCCCGAGGGGTATGATTAATAGTCGGAATGATTTTCTTGAGATATATATATATATATATATATATATATATATATATATATGTGAATTGTATAATGTCGGAAGAATTGATTATCATGTATATCTGACCCTATGTTATGGGCAAAATACTTATATTGTATTTTAGGTCGAGGCAAAGGCAAGGTACGGGAAGAGCATGTTGATGGCGAAGGGTTCGAAGGATAGTAGTTCGGGGGCCCCACATCTTTTGTTGTCCGGTTATGTTAAACCGTGTTATGTTATTTTATTTCCTGCTTCATTTAGATTGCTATCTGGTTGTATTGACATTTGAAGTATTTTCCATCTCCATATGGTTTATACTTGTTTTTCGGATCCTATGTATTATAAGGCCGTTGGCCATATTTTTGATAAACTCCTAATCGGAGTAATGACTATTCATTGTGGTTCGGTATCACAAATAATATTTATTTAATCTGTTTTGGATATCGCCTGGTGGGTCCCAGTGTGGGGTCCACGGCACTGTAATAACCGCCTTTTGGGGTTTTACAGTTATACCATCTCAATTTCATAGTACTACAATACAGCGAAGTTTCCTTCCAAAGTTGTCCTATTTTTATATATTTTTGCCAAAAAATATTAGTATTGAAATGCGCACTTCTCGAAGTACGTAATAAGATAATATATTATAACATATGAATGACTATTATGCCTCTGATGAAATCATGTAATTACGTTTGTGACATCTGAAGTTTTCCTATAAATAGGGTTTGAGTTTTTAATGAAAATTGATTCTAAGATAATCTTCTCTATATTCTCTCTATTCTCTTTGTATTCTCTTTAGTTTCTTGCTGTTTTCTAACACGTTATCAGCACGAAGGCTCTAATTCTTACTAAAGAGTTTCAACGATAGGAACTTCTTTATAGTTTTATTCTGTATATACATATCATTATGCTTGTGTGGATTACCCAAGCTCTATACTATACATATTATTATGCTTGAGTGGTATGATCCTAAGCTATATATTATATATTATTATACTTGAGTGGTATGCTATATATATTATATACTATTATTATGCTTGAGTGGTATGACCCCAAGCTATGTACCGTATATATTATTTTTATTGCTTGAAGCGGTACAACCCCAAGCTATAAATTGTGTATATTATACCTGTGAAATGTTTACATAGCATCAAAAAGGGTAAGTTATTTGTGGTTGATTATTTTTAATAAAATTATTATTTCAAATCTTGCATATAAAATAAAAATCATCTTTTACTAAATCATTCATAATTATCACATTTTATTTTCTCTGCCCTCCCCAACGGCCAGTTAATGGCTATTTTACACTCTATAAATACATTACGTTTCATTGAATAATTCACTCACTTTCGCTCATATTCTTACAAATTTTCAACACATATATTTTCTCAAAAAAAATGTTTGATCGGTTGATGTTGGCATTCGCTATTATGCTAGTTATTGCTTATACTGTATTAGTTGTTTATATAAAGTTTAATATGGAAGAATAGTCCTTACTTTTTGTTATGAGTTTTTTATGTATTTATTCTTTGTTAGCACTTCTGATAAATATCAATATGTATTAACCATTGTATGCTTACTGCGTTTATGTTCAGAATAAAATCTTTTATGTTTCTTGACCTACTCGCTTATGAAAGATAATTATTTCATTATGTTGACATATACATGGTCGGCCTATCGACTAAATATATGTAATATTTTCCCTATTTATATTATACTTTATTTCAAGAGCACCTCAATTGTTGGTTAATTCTAACATATTAGAGGATATTGTCAACATATATACGTTGTGGTATAACCCCAGTATTATTATTGTTAATATATATACGATATTATTGTTATTTGATATTTCATTAAATGATACCAGAAGTTAGCACCACTAAAGTGATAATATGATACTAGAAGTTATCATTACCAAAAGATTATTAGATGTTGATAAAAATAGTTTATCAAACGGTACCAGAAGTTACTATTATCTGTATTAAAAGGATAGATGAAAATAAATCATCCAAGAAGAAAAATGTTAATGTATGATAAGATAATATCACATGATAGCACTGATATGGCTAACGTGAAAATAATCTCATCGGTATTATGCGATGAATATTAGATAATTGAAATAAAAATATTTGATAAATATCTGGAAATGTTCTTGCACAAACAGTTATGTACTCCAGAAGAAGTGCATGTTTATTCCATAAGAAGTAGTTGATCGATTATCTAAATCCTGCTCTTGAAGAAGCAGTTGCAAGAAAGAAATCCTACTCTGAAGAAGTAGTTGATCAATGATTCAAATCCTGCTCTCGAAAGAATAAGCAGTTGATAGAAATAATTATCTTTCATAAGCGAGTAAGTCAAGAAACATAAAAGATTTTATTCTGAACATAAACGCAGTAAGCATACAATGGTTAATACATATTGATATTTATCAGAAGTGCTAACAAAGAATAAATACATAAAAAAACTCATAACAAAAAGTAAGGACTATTCTTCCATATTAGCGCACGCTACTCCTTTCCCCTTGCGTGCGCTATCGATGTGCAGTTAGCGTGCGCTAACTAGTTATTGTTAGCGTGCACTATCGGGTAGTATTTAGCGCGCGCTAAGCCTGTCCAGCGCACGCTAACGATGTCGGGCAGTAGCTTCGGGACCGTTTATAAGCCCCGTTAGCGCGCGCTACTTGTGTTAGTTAGCGTGCGCTAACTATGCAGTTTAAATAGATCAGCGACAGTTCAGAAACAGCATTTTTCACTCTTTTCTTTCGTTTTCTTCACGGGGCGACCCCAGAGGGCGATTCCCTTCAGTTATGATCGGATAATTCTTCGTATTCCATCACCGTAGAATCGTGTTAGCATATTACCATCGGCGTAATCACCCTCCATCGTCCGAATCCGAGGTATTTTCTTCAGGAACCCTAACTTGTCTAATTTGGGGGGTTTTCGGGTTTTTCATGATTGTTTCCGATTTGTACATGAATGTTATGAAATTCCTTACCGATTGTTGTTATTGGGTGACTCCCAATCCGTTTTCCTCGAATTAATCCGTGAATTGTTGATACGGGGAGATTTTGCGTAAACTCTCGCCCGTATCGATTGATCGTTCATTATCGTAGTTTATAATCGGGGTTATGGGTGTATTCCAATCGATTATTGTTGTCTATTAGGACTGAACTATGTTGATCCTGTTGGGATTCTGAAAATAAAATGAAATACGCAGCGGAAAATAAAAATGAATCCCAAACAGGATCGATCAAGTAACGTATATACGAAAATATAAATACGAAGATAAAAATCATACCCTTGAAGCCTTTGAAATAAATCTTCGTAAAAATGGATGATCACGAACCCGAGCTCGAGCACGAAAAATCCTTCGTCCAAAACACCGAAAATACGATGCCTCTACTTCACACGCGTCGGAAGTTGCCCAGAAAAATTCGACGTAACTCCGTTATTCAAGAACACGGCTAGGAAGTTATCGTAGGAATTTATATCTCTAATTTTTCTTAACTTTTATATCACCTCTAAGATGAAAATTGAAGAAAAAATTTTTCTCTTTCTCTCACACAACTCAAGAACCTCTCGGCAGGCAGCTCTCAATCACTTGAATATGATGTGAAGTCTTCTTTTTAAACATGTGAGTTGGTTATATTATATCATCTATAATAACAACTCATAATGTAATAATAATTACGAGAGAAAAGAATCTCCATACATTATTACAAAGACAAGATAATCACTACAACATGCAAAAGTGATGAGCCATGTGAGGGGGCGGCCCATGGAGGAATTTTCCTAGAAACGAGCCGAATCACTCGGCTCGTGTACCGGACGTTCGTCAAACGAATCCGTTATATACACTCCGTTTAATCATCAATGTATTTATATAAATTAATTAATCCAATTAATTAATTATATCAAATACAAATATATTTCTCTAAGAAATATAATTTATGAATTAAATTAATTACCCGGTAACTTAATTTTAATTCATAAGACCGCTATTTGATTTATCCAATAAATCATAATTAGATATTCAATATCTAATATTAATAGAGAGATAATAAATTCACATTTATCCGTCAACGCTCCTAATGCGCGACTCCGTAGGTCCGTCTCAGCCGGCATTGGGAGGAACCAATGAGTGCGGGCAGCACTTAGCCAGCCTAGCGGGCCGCACTGTAAACCCCGACTGAGAACGAATGAAGGGATCATTCCAGAACCATTATGTCGTGAATACTATATACGTATAGACCCTTCATCAGATGTCCCGGTCAAGTCTTCGGGTCACGGTAAAATCAAACCCTACTGTTGACTAAACTCTATAAATGTGTTAATGCAAATCAAGACCAACTGATCAATAGTGTATCTAATACTACTATATCAAAATGCTTTGGCCAAAGACTTATGATCTTATTTGCCATTAACCGTATAGGACATTCGCCTGCTCACTAACAGGAGATAGAATCCTTTCTTGGCGTACAGTAAAGACTGCTACCTGCCCGTATAGTCCGCACTTCGAGATCGACTCAGCAATTAAGCAAATGAGTCTAACTACTCTAATGACAAACTAAACGTCACAGGCACATCTTCTACTAAACCCTCAAGTCAAAGGTCCACGTATACTATCACAACCTTTCGATTCGTCATCGACTCTCCGAGAGTGAATACCGTGTGACTGAATCGAGTATGAGTCGTGTTCGAGTATACTGGTCCCACCAATATACTTATAACTATGCTATAAAGACATGCACATGTCCTAGCATCAGTTATACAAGTCTTATTAAAACTTAATGCCCATTTAAGTTTATTGACTTGCGAACGATTTACGTAAATAAACTTTAAACACTTCCAGTGCATTTTCTCTTATCCCATAACGAGAATGGAATGTTCGATTTATTTACATGGACTTCACTTCAATGTTTACCAAGTCAAGAATGCAATTGA
The DNA here is from genome assembly GCA_033398695.1 of Orobanche coerulescens. NCBI lineage: Eukaryota > Viridiplantae > Streptophyta > Magnoliopsida > Lamiales > Orobanchaceae > Orobanche > Orobanche coerulescens. Next base: position 189,190,596 of record CM065802.1, on the reverse strand, counting down.
AATACAATAAACAATGATTGAATCGTATTGCCTTTTTTAATAATTATTCCATAATTACAAGTACAATGCCCCTACTCTCTCATCCCCTGAGTGGCATTCGAGGGCATATTCCTAACAATCTCCCACTTGCACTCAATGCCACAAACTATGATACCTAATACCCATACTCTCCAGATGTCTCTCTAAGACCTTCTGAGGTAGTGGCTTGGTAAGCGGATCAGCATCGTTATTTGCTGTGTCTACTCTCTGCAGTAAAACATTCCCATCCCGAACCATTTCTCTAACAAAATGATATTTTCTCGCAATATGTTTGGTGTTGTGGTGAGCCCTAGGCTCCTTAGCCTGTGCAACAGCTCCGTCGTTGTCACAAAACAGTGTCACGGGCTTCTCTGCGTTAGGAACCACTTGAAGTTCCTCAGTGAACTTCTTTATCCAAAAAGCTTCTTTAGCAGCCTCCGTGGCTGCCTGATATTCGGCTTGACATGTAGAGATAGCAGTCGAACTTTGCTTGGCACTTCTCCAAGAAACTGCCCCACCATTTAGAGTAAAGATATACCCTGATGTGGACATCTTATCATCCATGTCCCCCGAAAAATCTGAGTCTGTATAACCCATCACTCTTAGTTCTCCACTGTCGTATGTAAGAACCAAGTCTTTAGTCCTCCTTAGGTACTTAAGAATGTTCTTTACAGTAGTCCAATGTTCCTGCCCTGGATTTGACTGAAACCGACTTACTACGCTCACAGCATAGGCAATGTCCGGTCTAGTGCAAATCATAGCATACATGAGGCTACCTACTGCCGAAGCATAGGGCACCTTACTCATTTCCTTTCTGTCTTCCTCACTTTGAGGACACATCTCTAGGGAAAGTTTTGCACTATGTTGCATTGGAAGGAACCCTCTTTTAGAATCTTCCATCCTAAATCGCTTCAGGATCTTTTCTATATAGAGGGCTTGGGAAAGACCTAACATTCTTTTCGCTCTATCCCGGTAGAGACAAATACCCAGAATATAGGTAGCTTCTCCCAAGTCTTTCATTGAGAACTCTTTAGAAAGCTAAGCTTTCACGTAATCGAGCATTCCTACGCTGCTTCCTATAAGTAGAATGTCATCTACATATAGTATTAAGAACACAATTTTGCTCCCACTAACCTTCTTGTAAATACAGGGCTCCTCTTCGTTTTGGACAAAATCAAACTCTTTGACTGTCTCGTTAAAACGAAGATTCCAACTCCGTGAAGCTTGCTTCAGTCCATAAATGGCACGCTGAAGTTTGCATACTTTATGAATATTGGTTTGAGATATGAATCCCTTAGGCTGTTCCATATAAATCTCCTCCTCGAGGAATCCATTTAGGAATGCCGTTTTCACATCCATTTGCCATATTTCATAATCTAAGTGGGCTGCTATGGCAAACATCATGCGAATAGACTTAATCATAGCTACAGGGGAGAAGGTCTCGAAGTAATCGATTCCTTCTCTTTGGGAATAACCCTTTGCCACAAGCCTGGCCTTATAGGTATCAACCTTGCCATCTCCATCAGTCTTTCTCTTATAGATCCATCTGTTTCCAATAGGCACTATGCCTTTAGGACGATCTACTAAAGTCCAGACCTGATTAGCATGCATTGAGTCTATCTCAGCTTCCATAGCTTCTTGCCACTTGTTGGAGTCAACGTCTACCATCGCTTGGTCGTATGCAGAAGGATCATTCTCTTGACTACTTTCTGTCATCTCATGGACACCTAGTTCCTCTTGATGCAGATAGCCATACCTCTCAGGTATTTGAGAAATTCTACTAGACTTGCGAGGTTGTGTTTGTATTTTAGAAGGTTGGGTTCTAATATCTTGCATAGGTGTCTCATTTGGTGTTTCTTTTATTTCTTCCAACGAAATATTTTTACCTGCCCCTCCTTCCTGAATAAACTGATCTTCCAGGAAGTATGCTTGTATAGCAACGATGATCCTATGATCTTCGTGCATGTAGAATAGATATCCCATGGAATCCCCTGGATATCCTATGAAACGACCTTTCACAGACCTAATTTCCAATTTCTCTACTTTAGTCTTCTTGACATAAGCAGGGCATCCCCAAATCCTAATGTGATTAAGACTTGGTTTCATACCTCTCCACATCTCATGGGGAGTCTTAGGAACGGATTTGGAAGGACATCTGTTCAAGATATGCACAGCAGTAAGGAGCGCGTAACCCCACAGATAAATCGGTAGATCAGTATAGTTAAGCATGGAGCGAACCATGTCCAACAAGGTTTGGTTTCTTCTTTCTGATATACCATTTAATTGTGGAGTAGCTGGAGGAGTGAATTGTGACACTATTCCTAGTTCTTTTAAGAACTCATCAAATTCGGTACTCATATACTCACCACCCCGGTCTGACCGAAGAGTCTTAACACGGTTACCTGTTTGATTTTCAACTAGGGCTTTAAATTCCTTGAATTTATCAAAAGCTTCAGACTTATGTTTCATTAAGTACACGAATCCATACCTGGTATGGTCATCAGTGAATGTAATGAAATACTGAAAGCCGTATCGTGCCACTTCAAAAGGGCCACAGACATCGGTATGGATCAATCCAAGTTTTTCACCAGCTCTTTCAAAAGTCCCTGCGAAGGGTAACTTAGTCATTTTGCCTTGAAGGTAAGATTCACAAGTTGGATAGGGATCTGATCCCAATGGACCCGTAAGCCCATCTTTCTCCATTTTATGAACCTTGGTCTGATCGATATGACCAAGTCTAAGATGCCACTTAAGTGCTTGGTTCGTTTCATCCCTACCACGCTTCCTAGTTATAGTGTTCACGGTTGTTTTATTCTTTAGATTTAAATGGTATAAACCATTTAATAATGTAGCAGTACCAACCAATTTATTTCTAAAATAAATACGACAGGACCCATCTCCAATAAAGAAGTGAAATCCCTTTCGGTCCATGACCGGAATTGATACAATATTGTGCCCCTTGGGCAAAACAAGTACATCATCTAAAGTAAGAATAAAACTAGATTCTAAATCCAACATAAGGGATCCGATATCAGAAGCCTCGACACTATGCCCACTTCCGACGGTGACCATCACCTCCCCTGAATCCAGCTTCCTACTTCGCCGTTCAGATCCCGATTCATTGTACAAATGTGAGAACTCTCGCACCTAATCAAGTATCCAAGAAGTAGAATATACGATTCTGAGAACAATTTGTTTCTAAAACCAGTAGTTCCGTACCTGAAGGCGCATTACGGTCAAGCTTTGGACAGTACCTCTTCCAGTGGCCTAGCTCACCGCAGTTGAGGCATACATCCGTTTTCTTGGCCCCCTTGCTCTTTTGAACCATTGGGGCCTGGCCCTTTCCCTTTTCGATCTTGGCTATTGGACCTAACTGCTTCTTGTTCTTTTACTTCTTATTCTTGGACTTCCAAGTCCCAGAAGAAATCACAAGTGCAGCTTCTTTTCCCTTTGTCTTCATCTAAGACTCAATCGTCACTTGTTCATTAGCCCACTAAGTTACATGCAATCTCATTGCAGTTGAAGTTCATGACAAATTGTGAAAAGGAGTCGAAGTGATCGCAGGATAAGGTCGGGCTTGGAGAGATGCATGCATCTGAAAATCAAGAGCTTCCAATCTCTCAATCATCGAGATCATCTTGAGGATATGGTCCCCAACCCTCTCTCCTTCCTTCATCCTGGCGCCAAATAATTGCTTCGATATCTCATATCTAGCAGTTTGGCTATGCTCTCCATAGAGCTCAGCCAGGTGCTAAGATGGCTCTCGAAGACGTCATCTTTTCATGGGCACGTTGAAGCTCATTGGTCATTGAGCCTAATATATACCCTCGCACTCTTATGTCGTCTTTTACCCATTTCTCATGGGCATCGACATCTTCCTGATTGGCTCGGGTTCTTGCAGGAGCCGCTGGGATGTCCGGCTCCATGTCTGGCTCTGATACCACTGTTGGGATTCGAAAAATAAAACGAAATACGTAGCGGAAAATAAAAATGAATCCCAAACAGGATCGATCAAGTAACGTATATACGAAAATATAAATACGAAGATAAAAATCATACCCTTGAAGCCTTTGAAATAAATCTTCGTAAAAATGGATGAACATGAACCCGAGCTCGAGCACGAAAAATCCTTCATCCCAAACACCGAAAATACGATGCCTCAACTTCACACGCGTCGGAAGTTGCCCGGAAAATTCGACGTAACTCCGTTCTTCAAGAACACGGCTAGGAAGTTATCGTAGGAATTTATATCTCTAATTTTTCTTAACTTTTATATCACCTCTAAGATGAAAATTGAAGAAAAAAAATTTCTCTTTCTCTCACACAAGAACGTCTCGGCAGGCAGCTCTCAATCACTTGAATATGATGTGAAGTCTTCTTTTTAAACATGTGAGTTGGTTATATTATATCATCTATAATAAAAACGCATAATGTAATAATAATTATGAGAGAAAAGAATTTCCATACATTATTACAAAGACAAGACAATCACTACAACATGCAAAAGTGATGAGGCATGTGAGGGGGGGCGGCCCATGGAGGAATTTCCCTAGAAACGAGCCGAATCACTCGGCTCGTACCGACGCTCACAAACGAATCCGTTAAATACACTCCGTTTAATCATCAATGTATTTATATAAATTAATTAATCCAATTAATTTATTATATCAAATACAAATATATTTCTCTAAGAAATATAATTTATGAATTAAATTAATTACCCGGTAACTTAATTTTAATTCATAAGACCGCTATTTGATTTATCCAATAAATCATAATTAGATATCCAATATCTAATATTAACAGAGAGATAATAAATTCACATTTATCGGTCAACGCTCCTAATGCGCGACTCCGTAGGTCCGTCTCAGCCGGCATTTGGAGGAACCAATGAGTGCGGGCAACACTTAGCCACTTTAGCGGCCGCATCAGTAACCCCGATCGAGAACGAATGAAGGGATCATTCCGTAACCATTATGTCGTGAATACTATATACGTATAGACCCTTCATCAGATGTCCCGGTCAAGTCTTCGGGTCACGGTAAAGTCAAACCCTACTGTTGATTAAACTCTATACATGTGTTAATGCAAATCAAGACCAACTGATCAATAGTGTATCTAATACTACTATATCAAAATGCTTTGGCCAAAGACTTATGATCTTATTTGCCATTAACCAGATAGACATTCGCCTGCTCACTAACAGGAGATAGAATCCTTTCTTGGCGTACAGTAAAGACTGCTACCTGCCCGTATAGTCCACACTTCGAGGTCGACTCAGCAATTAAGCAAATGAGTCTAACTACTCTAATGACAAACTAAACGTCACAGGCACATCTTCTACTGAACCCTCAAGTCAAAGGTCCACGTATACTATCACAACCTTTCGATTCGTCATCGACTCTCCGAGAGTGAATACCGTGTGACTGAATCGAGTATGATTCGTGTTCGAGTATACTGGTCCCACCAATATACTTATAACTATGCTATCAAGACATGCACATGTCCTAGCATCAGTTATACAAGTCTTATTAAAACTTAATGCCCATTTAAGTTTATTGACTTGCGAACGATTTACGTAAATAAACTTTAAACACTTCCAATGCATTTTCTCTTATCCCATAACGAGAATGGAATGTTCGATTTTTTTACATGGACTTCACTTCAATGTTTACCAAGTCAAGAATGCAATTGAAATACAATAAACAGTGATTGAATCGTATTGCCTTTTTTTAATAATTATTCCATAATTACAAGTACAATGCCCCTACTCTATCATCCCCTGAGTGGCATTCGAGGGCATATTCCTAACAGGTCCTTCGTTTAGGAACCGTTGTTTTCCACCCGGACCGTTCGTAGTCGTATTTCATTTCTGATTCCTCAAAAATGTCTCAAAGGCAAGTACTTTACATTTGTTTACACGTTCTAGTATTTGAATTATGGCTATTCGTGGTTTTTGTGGATGAATATGTGTATGTTCACCTAGGGACGGTCCGACGGGGCCTCTAGGGATACGTATTGCCGTGTGTGTGTGTATCACGAACTGTGGTTAACCACCCAGGGATGTCCGACGGGGCTCTGCGGGGTACGGTGGCCGTGAGTCTCGTACCAAGGTTAACTTTGAATTGTTTTGTTGGAGAAAATGTGTTTTGTGCTTGTGCATAGTAAATATTCCGGAATATAAATGATTTCTAAAATGATTTTTGGCGCATATTTTCATCTGATTAGAATGTAGTTCAAATGGATTGTACTTGCACTAGCAGTTGTCGCTAACCCCTTAAATGGGGGAAATACTTTTGTATTTCAGGTACAGGTCATGGAGATAAGCGAGCACTCGAGCCGTATGAGGATGATGGGCAAGCATGATACTGTCCAGTAGTTGATTGTTGGTGTTCTATCCTGTCATTTATTCTTATGTCTTGTTTTGGAGAATTCTGTTTTATGAAATTGGTTTAAGTACTCGAGTACTTCCTTTTTTAAAATGGTCAATGTTGTGTTCCCGTTTTGGGAAATGGATCAGATTTTATTTGTCGGATTGTAGTCTTTCAATTGAATTGTCATTTTGTTAATGATTGTATGTCGTTGTTGAATGTCTTGTTAGTACGTTAGCCTGGTGGATTCCACAGTGTGGGATCCACGGCGCTGTAATATGCCCTGATCGTCTTGGGGGTGTTACAGCCGATTGGCGAGATTGAGACTGCTCTGACTGACGGCTTCAGAATGTTTCGAATTAAAGGCGAATTGCATTGAATGCTTCCGACATTCTTTTTGACCAGCATTAAATGCTCTTCGGCCACATTAAATGATGTCATATCAGCATTAAATACTATTTTGATCTTGAATATTTTACGAATAAAGAATGTTTGATTTCTCAATGGTTTAAAGTTTCTTCAATCCGGTTGGATTTGTGTTTTACTTTTCCCAAGTAAAATACTTACAGCATGTTTGTTATATCCAGCATCTTCGTCTTTAGTGTATCTTGAAGACTATGCTGTAGGATTAGACTCGTGGCTTGCTGGAAGATCTTGCACTGTATGGACGGGCTATATGACGTTCTCCTAACAGCGTTCATACTTGATTGATATTCTGACTTTGAAGATTCTTGCTGTATGAGGCAATTATCAAAACATGGAGGATTTTTCCCAACACACACATTCCTTTGAGAAATTGACAACAAGATCTATGTAGTTTGAATAAATCTTACTTCCTCCATCCACGAAAAGTGTAGTCTAGATGGAGGGACACGAGTTTTAAGAAAATAGAGGAGATATGTATTTTCTAGTGGATAAAGTTGAGGAGAGATGTATTTTTGAGTGGAGAAAAGTTAATTTTTTAAGTGGGGTCATTTTCATTTGTGGAAAGACCATACTGTTTGTGAGCAACTCAAAGAGGAAATAAAACAGCACTTTTCGTGAACACATGGAGTAATAATATTAGACAATTTTTTTCTTAAGGTTGCATTTGGATAAAAATTGAAAAGTTTTGAGTTAGAAGATGTGGGCAGTTGGAGGGAAAGGGGAAAGTCATATGACTCCCCCACTAACGTTTTTGTTTTTTTTTTTTGAAAAGAAAAACATCTATATATCGGAAGTAATCTTCTATATGGGATATTGATTACAAAAATCAGCACATAAGATCAAAACAAGGGACAAAATCATGGAAAAACATTACAATGTAGATGGCTGAACTTCTCTCTCCCTACAACGCATCTCGTGCGGCAATCCTACACGTTATAGCATCTGATACTGAAGATATCCCTAATTCAACCGCTGATATTTTGTAGTGCTTTCGTATTTGGGCTTGGTCGGCTCGCCCTTCCAGTTCCTCCAGACCGATTTCTGTTCCCTTGATTAGTCCTCTAATAACTGTCACCTCGTCATCCGAAGCATTAAACCGAGCCACGAGAACATAACTTGTGCTGTCAGATATGCCGCACCTTTTTAAGGACTCCGATATATGTTTAGAACCCGAGTAATTGTAAACAAGCTCAGAGTGAAGGGTGCGGGTGGTCAATGACCCTCGTGATTTGGCCACAAGCGTCTTATATGCAGCAGCAAGAAGTGGGAAAACATCCGGTATTAGTGAAGCATTCAGAAATGCTACTTCAGGTTCCAAAGTTCCCGCTTGCATTAAATCCATAAGCACTTTAGAGTTGGTGACATCGACTAAGAGTGCAAGAGAAAGAGTGGTGCCACCGACCTCGAATTTCTTCATATCTTAGAAGCAAAAAATGGGGGTTTGTGGCGCTAAACATATGTATACCAGTAACAGGCAAATCAAAAGTACTCCACTACAGCAAAACAGAGCAATTGCTCAAATCCAATCCAATCAATACAAACTCTGGTTGGAAAAAAAAAAAGAAAAAAAAAAACACTCAAACCCTAGACCCTAAATCAATCCAACGCTAAGAACGGAATCCCAGACAATCCTAGACTCTAACGTTCTAATTTTATAAATAACTTAAAGATAATTTGTGCATAACGGCGACAGCAACACAAAAAAAAAGGTTTGATTTCAGAGGTCTGCCGACGCATAGGCCGAGAGGCCTCACGTTAAAAAAACAAAAAAAAAAATGACTGGGGGTCGAAGGTTTATCAGACCCGCCGTAAAAAAAAAAAAAAAAAAAAAAAAAAAAAAAAAAAACATCTGGCGTCCTGAGGTCTACCGACGATCTACCTTAAAAAAAAGTGGTAGGCGGCAATTCAGATGGAAAAACTGGTCGCCCCGGGGCCAGCGACCCACCAGAGGTCCATCGGAGGAACACCGTTAGGAAATGAAAAAAGTTTCGAAAATTAATTGTCCTTTTAATTTAAAATTCTAAGGGTACTTTAGGAAATTTATTATTGTTGAGTATTTTATTATTACTGTTATCCCTTTATATACTAATGCAGAATATCTTTGAGCTTCCCACGCCTACCGCCACACGCCATCTTCTCGATACTTCATTGTCACGATTATATTCTAATGCTTTGGTTAACACATCATCATTTCCTAACCTATTTATTAATTACTTAAATTAATTACCTCAATTAATAAGTAGTAAATATTGTTACCTAAATTATTGACCGCCGCTTAAAAAAAATATGCACAAGAAGCAAGCATATCCTTTCTTGCCGCTTAAAAAATAGGTCTGCAGAGAAAAGTTAGAAATTATGAAATTATGAAAATTGAAAATATAGAAAAACACAATAAAAGTGATATTCAATTAGTTTTACATATGTAAAATAAAAGCAAGAAAAAAACACTCAAACAATTTAATTTCTTATATATTTGAAATATCTCTTTGAAAATTCATAAAGTCAGTAATTATATAATTTCGTAAATATAAGTTTTTCATTCATTTTGTTATTTTATATTAATTAAATAAGATTAAAACTAAAATAGACTACTTGATTTACTTCATAAGTTCTTTGATTTATTTATAAATAATGATTAAAACCATCGTTTCTACATTTTCAATAATATTTTTAATAAGAATATTTTGATTTATTTAATTGATTAGGACTTCAAGTACCTTCTTAGTTATATATTCAATACTTCTTTTGCAATACTCCCAAGCATCTTTCATTTCAGTTGATATTTATTTTATTGATATATCTGATTATAGTGACTGACTAATATAAACTAACTAATTAGTGGAATATATAATATTTCCGCGAGATTTTAGATTTAAGTTTTTAATATATAGTGCAAACTGATATATTAAATTTGTCTTTGATTGGGATTTATGTTGTTAATTAATGAAAATATGAAATATTTCTATAAATATAATCAATTCCTCCGGTAAAATAAAAACAAGAAAAACAGAGAAAAAAACACTCTGAACAAATTTTGTTCTTTGTTAAGTCTTTTCCTTTGAAAACACATAATCGATTTTGTCTTTTTCGCCTTCAGATTTCTTAATATTTAATTTTTAGATAATTCTTAATATTTTTTTTTTGTTAATTTTACTTAATCCCTTCAAGTTAATTTCATTTTAAAGTAAGCTCAAATAACAGTATGTTACAAAATTTACATATTTCTTGAGATTCTCAACATGTATAGTTTATAAATCTCCCCTATATACTAATGCAGAATACGTTGAGCCTAAATGGCAGCTTCTCATGCTTCGCTGGCACATGTCTTCTGCTGGTGCTTTGTGTGCTTATGTGTCACCCTTTCATGCTTCAGCTGACATAATCAATTACTCGCCTAATCATCATTGCATTAATTACATTATAATTATAACTCAAATAACTCCTACCTACCTTATTAATTTCTATGAATTAAGAAATATGAATTATGAATAAATAGGAATTGATTATATTATAGAAATATTTTACGTTTTCATTAATTAAAAAATATAAATTCAAAACAAAGAGAATTTAATATATATTTTCATTAATTAATTAGTTTGTATTAGTTAATCACTATAATTATGTATATCAATAAAAGAAATATCAACTGAAAGAAGTGTTGAATATATATGCGCTCGAAGTGATTTTTTAAATAATTTTAAGTGATTTTTTATTTTTTAAGTTTTAAAAAATTTGTTAATTTATCTACTTTTGAAATCAACTATATATTTTTGAAAGTTTTGAATTTTCTTTTGTATTTTAAATTATACCAAACAATTTATGTATTCTTTTTTCAAATATAAGGATTGAGAAGTGCTTTATTTTAAGTTATAAGTCAAGATCTATTATGTATTTCCAAAAGTTTTTTAAATTCCAAAAATATTACTAAAACTAGCCACAATTATTTAGTATAATTCTACATGTGGAGTTGTATTAAAGGACAATACATATATCGTTTATTCAAGTATAAGTTCTTCACTTTGGCATCATTGCAAACTCATAAGACTGACCAAGAATATGAGATTATAATTATTGGACAGACAATGTCATCTCACCATCTATAAGAAATTAAGGACTTCTCCGAATGAATCCTCAAAATTGTAGATGGTGAGCTGGGTGAAGAAGTCGATAGAGAAATCTTGATTGATATTCTCGATATTTACTAATCTGGAATGCCGAAGATCATATTGCAGCCATTACTGAAAGCATTATCATTTACTTATAAGTAACTTTCCATAAAGTAATTTTCTGAAGAAAGAGCAATTGTGACGCCAACAAACGACATTGTGGAGAGAGTAAACGATTACGTGATGTCTATAACTTCAAAAGACAAACGGATATATCTCAGTTCTGATAGTATATGCAAAATCTCTACGACCTCTAAAGTCAAAACCAAGTATGTTCAATGGATTTTTTTGAATAGCATCAACTGTTCTAGAATTCCAAATCACATCTTGAAATCGTAAGTTAGAGTCTCAATTATGCTAATTCAAAATATGGATCAATCATCAGGATTATAAAATATCACATTAAGTTATATTTTAATATATATATATAGCTATATTAATTTTTTAATAGTCAATATAAAAAATCAATTTAAATAATATAACATAATATATATTTTAATTTATATTATAATATATATTCATAAATTATATTATAATTTTCAGATATATTTAAATAATTAGACAATAGTTTTATAAATATATTAAGTTATATTTTAATATATAGTTATATTATTTTTTTTAATAGTCAATATAAAAAAAATCAATTTATATAATATAACATAATATATATTTTAATTTATATTATAATATATATATTCATAAATCATATTATAATTTTTAGCTATATGTAAATAATCAGACACTATTTTTATAAATATATTAAGTTATATTTTATTATATATAGTTATATTAATTTTTTTAATAGTCAATATAAAAAAATAAATTTATATAATATAAAATAATATATATTTTAATTTATATTATAATATATTTATATTCATAAATCATATTATAATTTTCAGGTATATTTAAATAATTAGACAATATTTTTATAAATATATTAAGTTATATTTTATTATATATAGTTATATTAATTTTTTTAATAGTCAATATAAAAAAATCAATTTATATAATATAAAATAATATATATTTTAATTTATATTATAATATATTTATATTCATAAATTATATTATAATTTTCAGGTATATTTAAATAATCAGACAATATTTTTATAAATATATTAATTTATATTTTAATACATATAGTTATATTAATTTTTTTATCAATAAATAGCTTATATTTTATGAATTTTAAATGTATAATATTAATATATATTTTAAATTTATATTATATATACTCAATTATAATTAAGATTATATGATAATTTATACTATATATATTCAATTCTTTTCTTATTAAAGAGGATAATTTTGGTACATTAGGAAAGTATTTATGTCTTAAATTGCATGACACTCAAAAGTTTCGCTTAATGAAAAAGACATTATTAAGATCATTAAGTAGAAAGAAACAAAGAAAATATACCGATCGATTAAGTTCGACAAGATGTTCGACAAGAAAAATAAACAAACCCTAAAAGTATTACCGTCTCTTATATTGTAGATAAAAAATATTACTAAAATAAATAAGAAAACACAATGGAAATTAAATTTATATATCGAAAAGTAGTATTTGTAAGTAGCCTTTTCGAAAGTCAATTTGAAAGAAATATTAGTTGACAACTCGAAATATACGGTCATAAATTTTTAGTAACTAGTAGCTCAATATTTCCATTTTTTAATAAAAAAATCACTTCACTCAATGCAAGCCACGACGAGCTCCTTACTTTTAAGAGGATTAAATATCTGGATTACTAAACACCGCCCAAAATTACTAGCCACCGCCCTAGAAAATTACCTTTTTGCCCTTACTACAGTTTAATTAGATTTTGGATCCTAGTTTAGTAATAGTTTTCTCTCTAAACAACTCATATCCGCCGCCATCGTACCGCCAGAAGCCGCTGCTCGCGCCGTCTGCCGCCGCACCGCCGCCATGTCCTAAAAGGAAAAGCGCCGGTAATCTTATTTTTTCATCCGTCTATTGTTTCATTGGCCGCGCCGCCGTGCCGAGTGCACGGCGAGGCGCGGCGAGTATTTATTACTGGCGCCCGTGGACGCTCGGCCATGGCACAGCGTCCGTCGATTCCGCCTCGCCCATGGCTCAGCGCCCAAGGCGGACGCCAGATTATGGTACAAACGCCCACGGCGGACGCCTGCATTCATGGCACAGCGCCCAGACGGACGCCAGCCACGGATAAGCGTCCGCTGGACGCTTCGACACGGCAACGTGGCCCGACTGCACGCCCGTACGTGGTTCTAGCGTCCGTTCTGACGCCCCGGCCATATTTTTGGAAAAAAAATAAAATTTTCAATTAATAATTAATAATGTGTATTCTTTTTATGATTATTACTTATTAGTTGTATTGTTTGCTAAATGCAGATGAGAGGAGGAGCGGGCAAATCTATGCCGCTAGTCACAGAGTTGATGGGTTCTGGAGCGCGTCACACCAGAGCTCGTGGCGTTGATGCTTCCGTTCGTAGACAGCGGGAGGCAGAGCGTAGGGGATTCGAGGACGTACCTTATACTGATTTTGGTACTGAGGATTCGAGCGAGTATTATTCGCACGATGAGGCCGACGATCAGGAGGGCGGTGATGATTCTTCTTCATTTTCGTGCCGGGTTCGGAAGGGGAGAGGGGGGAGGTTTGTTACTTCTGGGTCTACCAGTAGTAAACGGCGTAGGGGGGAGGATGAGACATCTTGGATGGTTTCTGAGGAGATGCCTGGTGGCCCTATCGACGGCAGCGTTATCCCGAGTTTTGGTGGGCATGTCGCCGCGCGTATCTGGACTGGAGATATGAGAGGTTTGTCAAGTGTCACACCAGATCGCCGCTTGTCGAGCTTGAGTCGCTGGCGCCGCTATGTCACCCTCTTTAGTGAGTCGGATCGGTGGACCGGGTTATCCCACCCGACGGACGCCATGTTCGCATATTGACTCCCGTTGATTTCGCTCGTTGAGCGGTGGCAGCCCGATACGAACTCTTTTCACATGCCGTTCGGAGAGATGACCATCATGTTACATGATGTGTGGCAGATCCTTCGCATTCCTGTCGAGGGGCGATTGGTTGATGCCGATAGCACATCTACACAGTTGCAGGTGGATGTGATGGAGGTTCTTGGAGTATCGCGGTTGGAGCTATTGAGTACTCACTGGGGGGGTGGCGGCGTACTTATGGACTCGATGCTCGAGGAGTTCATGAGGGATTGGCATTTGGCCAACTGATTTTGTATTTTATATTTTGTTTGTGACGGTATTTTATGTTGCGTTTTCGTTTTTTTTTTTGTATTTTGTATATGGATTGACACTTTCGTTTTGCATTTGGCACTTTACTTTTGTTTGTTTTTTTCTATTCTGCTTAGAAAAACGAAAATTTTTCTGTCAACTATCAAGATCAACATAAAAGAAAATCAACTATCAACTATAAAGATCAACAAAAAACGAAAATCTTATTAATTAAGGAACATACAACAAATAAAGTTTTACATCATACCGACTAATCTATTCCATTTTTCTCTCCTTCTCGTATACAAATTCTCCCAGCCACCAACACTACTATCATGGATTCTAAACCAGTTACTCGCTATGGGCGGTACAGGAAAATTAGGCATTAAATCTAGACGAATAAAATGTTTGTACGTATCTCCTAGATGACAAATGACAATCTCTTGGCTAGGCCGTGTTGCCGTTGAGGGTGCTTTCAACGGCAGCACAGTGAGACATGCAAATAAAGATCTACCGTTTCCGAATCCGAATAGTATGACAGCGGCATTGAAAATAGTAGCAATAGGGAATAAATCTTCAGCAATAGCCATCCAATGATCCGATCCCAACATCCTTATTAATATGCCATGTGCAAAGTAAGTGGGCAAAGTAAGTGGGCACTCTCTGGAAATATCTCTTCAATAGGACGCATCAATCCCAACTCACGATCCGTAACAATAGCCGTCGGATGAACATCAAACCCAAGCAAAATTTTCAACTTCTGTAACACCCACGCGTAGCTCGATTCGGTCTCATCTTTCATAATTGCATAGGCGATTAGGAAGTTCTTGTTACATGGAGTCATCCCGACTATCTCGAGAAATGGCATCTTGTACTTATTCGTTTTGTAGGTGGAATCCATGCCAATGAACCATCTGTAGGTCCGGATTAAGTTGATTGATGTTGGATGTGCCATGAACACGTGGGTAATAAAGATTTGTATCCGGTCGGCTCAAGGCCCAATGTACGTAGTTATTCGTCATGACGAATGGTGAAACCGACCGACGACATCTCTTTCTTCAAAATCATGCTTCCTCAAGTGGTCTCTATAATTATAGATATGTCGTCTAGTCGGTTTGTCCTCGGGAAATATATTCGAATGGCCGCCAAGATGGCACACGGCCGGCTTGAGCAAAGACTCATCTCACGAACAACTTGTTCGCCGATTTACTCACCCACTCATTTGACGATGCCCCTCCGATAAACAATAAATGAGTGATTGTGCATACCCTTACTCCCGAGAGATCGGCCTGATTATCCAACCACTCAAGTCATGCAATTGTTCGGCCTTTATCCGAAATGTACACTGCATGCTTTCGCCTTTGTGTCCTTTCGAACAATGACATCCAAATCTCGTAATACCCTCCTGCACTGCTCACCACTTACATCTCAATAGCTTTGTCTTTCCTTTATTCTTGTACGATGAAATGATCAACTCGAAACCAATTTGAAGAGCAATTTTTTCGCCCAAGCAATCGCATCACAATCACTAGCGAATATTTCGTCATTAACGAAATAACCACTATAATCAACGCCGCCGCCTTCGAATTCTTCCAATATAACTCAAATTTTTAATTGACACAATGTTAATAATAATACCAATAATATTATTATTAATATTTAAAATCGCAAAAAAAGGGTCCAGCGCCCAAAAATTGCGCTGACCATGGCCGAGGCGTCTCGTGGGACGCTCGGCCACAGACAAAGCGTCGAATCGGACGCTTCGCCATGGCACAGCGCTCAATCCTGACGCCCCGACCATGGTTCAAAGGCCCGGCTAGACGCCTAGACCATGGACAGAGCTCACTGCACGCCCGTACCATGGTCCAAAGTGACTGGGACGCCTGTACCATGGAACAAAGCGGAATATTCAGACGCCCGCCATTCATTCTCACGAAAAATTACCTCCAGATGCGAATTCCCGTCCATTTTCGTAGTTGTCGATAATATTGACGATATATATTTGATTGTGTGTTATATTCAAAACTTGAGCTGAAAGATTTTGATGTGGTGTGGTGTTTAGAAATAATGAAAGACTTGAAATGGATAAAAAGGTAATCTTATGGCATGCCACAAGTAATTTTTAAGCGGTGTTAGAATACCCTTAAATATTTGAGAAGCTTTCAACTCGTTCAACTGAGGAGTGTATATAATATGTTAAAGTCAAGTGCACACATGTTATCAATCACAAGCAGCAAGTCTAATATACATTAGCCTCCCAGATGCGTTAACTTTAGGCCGCCTGATAATCTGGCCGCCTAGAGGCAATAAATAACTCTGATCGTCTATGCTAACCCCCCCCCCCTTGCTAATTTCCCCCTCTCTTGACAAAAAAGACTAAAATGTCTTTTTTGTCCCTCCCATTTTTTTAAAACACACACACATATATATATATAGTACTTTAATTTTTTTTCAATTTTTTACTGATATTTTTTCGATAATTTTTTTACTAATTTATAAATTTATTTCTATACAATATATTTATATTTAAAAAAATTTTTAGAAAATATGTTCGAACAGATCTAGATTCAACCGATCTAAGAATTTCAATAAAATTTAGAGAAAACTTCAATTCATCAACGTCTAAATAATGGCTTTACACGCACAGTATATATATATATATATATATATATATATATATATATATATCCTATGGAAGCTAGAGTTAAAATCACGTCAATTAATAACAACCACACAAACTTTTAGAAAATTACAATTAAGTCCCTAAAAACAAAAGCAAACTCGAAGGCCTAAACGTCGTTTTTTGGCCAAAAAGCGACGGACCTCACCGCAAAGCAGTGAGTCTTATTCAGTGGGTCGATTCCGATAAAAAAAGACCGAGTTTATCCCAAAATTCACCAACAAACATTTTCCATATATTTCAAAAACAACCCTTTTCCATATTATTTTGATATATATTATTATTATTATTATTAGCTACCAATTGAGTTGTCATTTCAAAGTCTTTCAACAAAATAGTTCCCTAACCTATATCTACCTATTGAATTATCATTTCAAAGTCTTTCACCAAAATAGTTCCCTAATCTATACTACCTATTGAATTGTCATGTCAATTATTTTTATTATTTAGTAATCTTGTTTGGCTATAAATAGGGAGTGAAGAAGAAATATAACTCATCATCTCTCTATATTTTCTTCTTAAATTTCTCATGTAATATCACTTATTTGTTCACATTTCAAACACTATTCGTTTATAATAAATGGAAGAATATAATTCAAAGAAATAATGGGAATATGTCGTGTGAATTTATCACCGATCGTGCATTTACTTTGTGTAAATATATTTTTTTTTTTGTGTTTCATTATTTTTTTGTTATATATATATATATATATATATATATATATTGCTCTTTTTTCGTATAAATATATTTTTCTGGTTTGCTCTTTTTATTTAATTAGTTTAGTATATATATTGCTCATTTAATCAGTTTTACTCTTTTTATTTTTTTACAGATTTTTGAAAGTAGAGATGCGATGTTAGATTGGGTGAGGACGACCGGAAGGAAAAATGGATTCGTCATAGTTATTGATAAACCGCAAAGAAAATAGGTAACAAACTCCGAAATGCACTCTAATTTGTGAAAAGGGAGGAAAATATCAACCACCAAGATATTTAAAAAGTGGAGAAACTTTAAAAAGATGTACTAGTACAAAAAAATGGTTGTCCATTCTCTACGAGGTGTACCGATTCCTCCGTATGGTATTTTGTGGGAATTAATGTTGTGTGCGGAGAGCATAATCATGCCCTCAAAGACAATATTTAGAGGGTCATGAGTACACATCAAGACTAACACGAGATGAAAAGTGCATTGTGAGTAAAATGGCCGAGATTATCGCTCCTGCTTATTCTCGAGCGCCTTGAAGGAACGTGACCCATCTAATACTACAGCATTAAAAGTATTTACAATGCAAGATAAAGCGAAAGGAAGGCCAAAAAGGGTTTATTAAGCAACGTCCAATATGCTTTATCTCAATTAATTCATAAAGGTAATTAAGTTTTTTTTCCATTTGAAATATTAATATAATTTGTCCATCTATTAACTAACTATTTTTGGTACATGCAGGTTATTTTCATATGTACCGTGTGCATCCGGAGACACAAACAATTACAGATATTGTTTGGATTCATAGAGATAGTATTGAGTTATATGCGCAATTTCCTACGGTACTCGTTATTGACGTCACTTACAAGACGAACGAATATCGGGTTCCTTTCTTGGAGGTCGTGGGTATCACATCCACGAAGCTAACTTGTTCACATATGTTTGGCTATATGTGTGATGAACTAACAAAACGATACACTTGGCATTTAAATTGTCTAAAAAAAATTATGCTTGAAAAAGGGGCATTAATGCCATCTGTGCTTGTTACTGATAGAGATTTGGCACTAATATCTTCAATAGGAGAAGTTTTTCCCAACGCACATCACATTATCTGCATATGGCACATAAACAAAAATGTCATGAAAAAATGCAGTCCCTTCTTAGGTGCCGAATGGACTAACTTTAATCAGTCTTGGCACAAAGTTTATATGTCATCTGATATGGGTTCTTTTGAACATGAATGGAAGTTGTTGATAGATAAATATAAATCGTACCGAAAGTGATAGAATATCTATGGTCAACATGGTTATCGCCTTACAAAGGATCGATTTATCTACGCTGACGAATAATTATATGCACATCGGATGTCGCTCAAGTCAAAGGTATTATGTTATGTACTTAAAATACTAGTATTTATCCATCTTGATTTCATATTCTAACACAATATTATAAATTTTCGTAGAGTCACCATTCAAGATTGAAAAATATTTGGGTGATACGATGTCTTCGATCGACACATCTGTTGAAAAAATCGACAAGATGTTGATTCTGGAATTTGGAGATATCAAAGCATCATTTGAAAGGTCGCGTATTATGAGATGTCATGATTTTAATGATGAAATCTACGAAAATTTACTAGGCTGCATATCCTTGGAGGCACTCCACATGATCTCTAATGAGTTGAAGAAGGTCGACGGACAATATGTGGACAATTGTAATTGTAGTTTCAAATTTGTATATGGTTTGCCATGTAAGCATCGCTTATCGTTTTATCAGTCACAACACAAAAATATCAAGAACCACCCTACAACACAAAAAACAAAGGTCGGCCTAGTAAAAAAGAGCAGAGTCAGCCGAGGATGCGCTCTTGCTTTGAGTCTACGAACACTGCATACCGAAATTCGTGAAAAGGAATCAATGATCCATATATCACACAAATGCCAGTGCATATCTGAGTCACGCTACCATACAGTTGATGTTCTTGGGGATGGTAACTGCGGATACAGAGCGATAGCTACACAAGTCGGGTATAATTCAGAAGATGGTTGGAAGGAGGTTCGGGCAGATCTTTACATTGAAATTCAACAAAATATGGAGTTCTACGATCGTGTTTATCTTGAACGAGGTGCTGCCGATAATATGATGCGAGCACTAAATTTCTTCGAATCTCCGGCACCACAGTGGAGTTGGATGGACATTATGTGTGGGGCTGTCATTGCAACACGATATAATGTTGTGCTGCATGCATTTACTCCTCTTAGTGGAAGTTGTTATACACACTTGCCATTAAGGTCAGCTCCAATTCCGTTTCAACAACGTCAACATATAGCAATTGCATTAGTTAATGGTAATCACTTTGTACAAGTTTTTTTGAACTCCGATTATCCTGTACCACCAATTCCACTTTTATGGTGGAATAATGTGAGTGAAGATTGTAAAGGATGGGCTGATCCATATGGAGAAAGGATACAATCTTGGTTCGATTTGATGACCAGATAATGTAATTGAATAATTTATTTATCAATGTTGATCGTATTTTCCGCATTTATTATTTATTATATTGTGTCGTAGTTATTTTTAATCATAAATAATATAAATAAAAATAAATTAATAAATAATAGAAATTTTTAATTTTGATAATAATAAAGTAAAATAAAAATTCAAAGAAAAAAGAACAAATAAATAAATAATATGAAAAAAAATTAAAGTGCAAAGTAGTAAAGGATAGAAAAGGAAAAAAAAATAAAGTTTCTAACAATATATTTTAAAATAATATATAAAATATGAGAAACTATTAATTTTAATAATAACAAAAAATAATATTAATGTTAAATATATTAAGATAAGGATAGAATGGGAAAAAAAAAGAAGGGGGGGGGGGGGGAGAGGCGGGTGTCGGGGGGGGGAATAGCACCTCTCAAGTATAAATAACTTTGGCTGCCCAGAGGCGATATATAACTCTGGCAGCCTAAAGGCGTACATAACTTGGTCGTCCGAAAACGATAAATATCATTGGCTGCCCAACGACATAACTTTGGTCACCCGAAGGCGATAACTAATATTGCCTCCATCCACAAAAGTGTGTTTTATTTTGACTTTTTCGATAAAAAATTATAAACTTTGACCATAAATTGCGACAAATATACAAAGAGATTATAGTCCTACAAGTAATTGATAGATTTTTCTTGATGTGTATTATATAACTTACATGACTATAACCTTTTATATGTTGGTCACGGTTTATGGTCAAATTTTTTAAATTTTGACCGGAAAAAATCAAAATATGACATATTTTCGTGGACGGAATGAGTATTGAGTTAGAATCACATGTATATACAAAAAACATGAAAGACAATTAAAATGTACAAAAGCATAGAGTTCCACCTCAATAAATATAATTTATTCAACTATGATATTGCCACCGTGTCATTATAGCATAAATTATCTCTAATTAACTGTAACACACAACTACTCCAAATCTATACTTCTATTAAAAGAGAGTTGTGGACATGTGTCACTTTGTAAGTTTTTTGATTTTTTATTTTAAAATATAACTTATACATAGAGATGCATTCTTAAATTTCTAAAAAAGAATTTAGATATGTGTTGTGGGAGTTTTATTCCACAACTTACACCTCATCTGCCAATAAAAAAATTCTTCCTTTGTTTTAAAATTTTAAATATTTAGAATTTTTTATATCAAGTTTATTTTTAATAAAAATATATAAAATTAATTTCTGTTTCACAATTTTCAACTAGACATCCATATGAAATAATAAATTTGATGGATTTACAGTAATGGCCGATTGCACAAAAAAAATTAGAAAAAAATATAAACATTAATTTTCAATAAATTAATTGATGCAAAATAAAAATATATTAACTCATTTTTATGAAATTAGATTTCAGACTCATATTGCTTATATAAAAAATAAATTATGATATTTATTTAATTATAATAACTAAAAATAATAAAAGCATACACTGCACACACACATATATTAAGACTTAATAACATACTACTTCCGTCCCCAAAATTTGTTCCTACTTTTTTCGGTATGTTCGGTTCATGTAATGGACACTAATTGACTTAACACTCCGCTAATGTGGTACTCTTTCTTGAATTATATTAAACCCCATAATACACTCAATAAGTCCTTTATTAATATTACGCTAATATGATACTCATGTCGAAGATCATCAAAAATAAATTTAGAGATCGAGAAATTATTTTTTAATAAGAGAATATATTGTATGGTGCATCGCACTGGAGAATAGGGGTGGACTCGGTTCCATTCGGTTTGGTTTTTGACCGAAACCAATAACCGAACCAAATATTCGGTTTCGGTTTGGTTCGGTTCTTTTTGAAGTTCGGTTCAGTTAAATTCGGTTTAATAAATATTCGGTTCAGTTTTGGTTTGGTTTGATATTTTTTCGGTTCTTGACAATATAAATTCAAATATTATATTCAATAGAATAAATTATATATAACAACAAGCCAACAAAAGTTATATACATATGCTCAAGATAAGAGGTAGACTTGCACAGCAATTTACAAATATCTCAAAAGATATAACAATCACAAATCACAATAGGTCATTCTCTAAACCTATATTAGTTGAATCACGAATTACACAAGCATATTATCGATCCTCCTTGAATCCATGAGGGTCTTAAAAAAGAAAAACAAATTACATTAAAATCTCAAACACATAAAACTCACAAAAAGATGTCATTTTAGTATGTGACTTTGACTTCGGTCTATTTCGGTTCGGTTCGGCTCTGTCCGACCCCAAACCAAGAACCGAACCAAACCAATTCGGTTCGGTTATGTTTTTCTATTTTTCGGTTCAGTCTTCTTTGGTTTCGATTCTTCGGTTCTTTTTTCGGATTTTTTGCGGTTTGGTTTTGAATTTTTGGTTCCGAAATGCCACCCCGGAGAACATCTAGTTCAGTTAAAAAGAAAACTTTCACCACAGTGACGAAATACTATTTTTTTTAACTTCCTCAGGAATTATATGACATTGTAATTATTTAAAAAAAAAAGTCGAAGATGAACAATTGTTCATCTTAGGCTCTGTTCTTTTGGATCGAATGAATTCGAATCGAATCAATCAATCAATCGAATCAATGGATTCGAATCGAATCGAATCGAATCGAATCGAATCAAATATATATTAAGGATAATTAATAATACTTATAATGGTGAATAATAATAATAATAATAGTAATTAACAACAACAACGATAATAGTAATATTATTAGTAATAATAACAATAAAAATAATTAAGATTAATAATAATAATAATAAGAAGAACTGAGTTGAATCAATCGAATTGGACTGAATCAATCGAATCAATCAAAATCAAAATAAGTCCCAAAAGAATGCGCCTTTACTCCTCTATCCCCTGTATAAAAATAAAAAGTATTCTTAACAATCAACCATTCACCCCTTTGAAGGATGAATTTGCATAAGCAAATAGATCACTGACCGAGGACTAAAGTGAAAGGGATAAAACTGATAAACTCAAAATAAATTGGCTTCTAAATTATTATTTCAAAAAACCTTTTTTAGTAGATCATAAAGCTTATAAGTTAATTAATTAACTAGTTTATCAATTATTACCTAACTTATCAACTAAACCGTCAAATACACTCCAATTTGAAAAACCAATCATTTAAAGTGGTCGGCCTATAGTCATCCAATTTTAAAATCTTGTTAGTATTGAAGCATTAATCCCAAATTGGAAAAATACAAGCCTTATAATCAATATATAAAGATCATGAGCTATTCCTCTCATTGCCAATTAGTTTTGGAATGGAACCACAGACTTTAACATGGTATCGAAACAGGCTCTCTACACGGGCGAGCCCAACGGCACATGGTGTTCTAGCTCTGCGCCACCCGTGTTAAAAATCCACGTTGTAAACCTTGACTCCGGCTACGTGTGAGGGGGCGTGTTGAAGCATTAACCCCATATTGAAAAAAATACAAGCCTTGCAATCGATATATAAAGATCCTGAGTTATTCCTTTCATTATCAATTGGTTTTGAGATGGAATCCAGACTTTAACAGTTAGCATTTTTTTTCAAGAAGATCTCTAACGGAGGAGCAAATAGTCAAAGATAAATATTACTATGAAGAGGTGGTTTTTAAATAGAAGTTTACATATAAAATTATGATTTTAGAAAAATAATTATTATACATTATACGATACTTGAAAATATATCCATTCATATTCAGTGCATGAATTAGAAGATATATAAGATTCATGAATTTTAAAAGCAAACAAATATACATACATCATGCATGAATATTCATTCAAGTAAGTGTACCTAGTAAATGTAAGAAATATATGTATATCATGAATTCATTTAAAATAGTCATTGTCAGAGAATTTTAAATAAATTTATTTATCATAACGTCTTAAATTTAATATAACATAGTTAAATAATTCAAGGTATTAATGTTTTTGGAATTTAGTATTATTTTATTAGTTGTGGAGGTAAATTTCTTAACGATGGTGGTAAAAAGTTGTGGAGTATTACATTATAGAGTGTAGGTTAAAGTGTACCTTTCGAAAACTTGCGATTTTGGCCTCCTAAGAAAAAAAAAATGACAAATGTGATCCCTTAAGTTTTGGTCCTTTTGCAGATGTGGTCCTTTTGGCCAAATCAACACACACGTGGCAGTTCACTTAAATGCGTGGCATGCTACGTGTGTAATTAACTAATTAAAAAATAATTATTCTGCCACGCGTGTAACTTGGTGAATTAAAAAAATTATTAATATTAAGAAGTGAAGCTTTTTTCTTTAAAATTCAAAAATAGAAAAGAAAAATAAAAAAAATTCTGGAATTTGCTTATAAACTATTTAAAAAAAATGGAAATATTATTTTCCATAATTAAATAAATAACTAACTATTAGCAATTTTTTTTTAAATCTAAAAATCTGAAGAAAAAAAAAGACTAAAATCTATAAAAGACGATTAAAATCTAAAAAAAAAACAGATTAAAACTAAAAAAAAAAGAGAGATTAAGTTTTTAAAAAAATCTGGAATATTATATGTTGGTCCCAAGAATGATGAAGACTATCCTCATTGTACCAACACGAGTCTTTTCTAGCGTGCTTTGTCCTCACTAACGCGCATCTGAGAAACTTCCCAGGGAGTCACCCATCCCTTAACTACTCCAGGCCAAGCACGCTTAACTTTGGAGTTTCTATGAGATGGCTACCAGAAAAGAAAATGCATCTTGTTGGTATGAGTAGTCCAAATCAATTCATTTAACCACTTTCTAGTGCAGATCTCACAGGTCGAATCACAAGCCGCGCCTCGCGCATTTTTAAGCCTATGCAGGCAGGATGCTGGACCGAAGCCCAACATTATAATAAAAAATTGTTATTTATATTTACACCTTTTTTTAATTCAACAAATTACACGTGTGGCATAATAATTATTTTTTAATTAATTAATTACACACATGGCATGCCACTCACTTAATGAACTGCCACGTGTGTGTTGACTTGACCAAAAGGACCACATCTGCAAAAGGGTCAAAACCTAAGGATCACATTTGTCATATTTTTTTCTTAGGGAGTTAAAATCGCAAGTTTTTGAAATCGTAGAGTTTATTTGTATCTATAAATGGTTCCATGTTGGACCATGATTTGTTTTACTGTAATTAAATTTTAATTTGAATAAAGTAAAATTAATACATGATTTTGTTTTTCTTTCAAATTTTTTTGTCGTAATATATTTCGAGACTGGAGATGATGGGGAATGAAAATCGAATCCAAATATATCCTCAAATTTATACACATCCTTACTAACAAGCCACACTTATTTCTCCCCTATTTCAAATTTTTGTGCTTTCGTATCTAAATACAGGAAACGGAAGCCAAAATTGCGATGAAAAAATGGGCAATCATACGTGAAAACTTGTCCCAAATAATAAGAATCGGACTTCGATTTTCATTGTAGGAGTTAAACTTATGTTTGACTAATTGTTTATTTAAAAAAATCAGAATTGCTGTAACCTCTTATGACTCGTGAGGTTTGCATTTCCTGACAATTTTTTTCTTATTGTGGGCGCAGCTTGTAAATATTAGAAAGAAGTATGAAGGTCGTAAGACCATCTCCAATAGAGACGCCATTTTTGCGCTAAGCACTTCTTTTCTGCAAATGCTTCTCCAACAGAGCACGCTATACTCATTCGTCTTTAACGAAATGACCAATATTACACCATAAATACAGTTTCACTGTTTTGCTGCTGCAAATGTTTGTGGGCCCTTTTTCCTTGATATTGAGGTGTAATTTATATGACCAGTATGTTCCTTTTAGATTATTTTATTTTCTTTAAGTTTATCTTCTTTTTTTGCTAATTTCTTATTACAAATAAATGTAAAATATATTCATATGATAAGATTAATCATGTATAATAATATCTGTTTATTGAAATTTTGAGTTTAATTTTCTCAATGTCATATATTTCCTTTTATTATTGGTTAATTGAGATAAACATGATACAAATATTAAAGATAAACAAATTATTACTTTTTTTACTGTATTTTTGTGCAAACTATTGGAGATGTATTACTAATTTCTGTATTTTTGTGTAGGCTGTTGGAGATACATTACTACTTTTCTGTACTTTTGTGTTTGGAGTTACAGTATTTTTGTATAAACTGTTGGAGATGGTCTTAGACAATTTGAAAGATATAAAAGAAATTTTCTACCATTATACAAAACCACAAAATTGAACCTGACAATCATTATGGGCTCTTTCCTTTTCAATTATATACATAATAGAAGAAAGAACTAGTTCCCAAGAACTGTTACGAGACATGTAGCAAGATATACAACAATTCGGTTAAACATTCACAACTGAGCATGAAACAATGCAATGGGAGCCATTGTTGTCAAGTTGGTAAGTCGAGTCGAGTCGACAAGGGTCCAACTAAACCACTAGTCGACTATTTGTTGACTAGTTGTTGACTAGCTGGTATGTCAAAAATAATAAATAATAGATATATATTTATACGTGTGCCGACATAAATTAAAATTATCACATGTAATAAAATCACTTGAATTAACTTAGCAAATATGTCCCAAAAGATAACATTAACTTCTTAAGTTTTAGTCATGATTGCCAAGTCGTTGACTAGTCAATCAGTCGATCGACTATCCACCTTTGCCCAGTCGAGTGACCCATTTGTTCAGTGATTTCCGATTGGTTGACTAGTGGGCGACTAGTCGTCGACTAGCTATGGTGGAATGCACGTACACTGTTACAGCAGACATTTTCTCCTTGAGAGTTTCCCCTCCAAATTTGACAGCCCCGGAAGAAAAACAGATTACAAAAGGGACAAAAGAAACCTAGTTATCAAACAAACAGATGTTCTGGAGGATGATGAGTGCAAGAGACATGACATCTGCTACAGCCTATAGGACGCCATTTGGGCACCAACTTTCTTCTGTTAGCTGCCTCTTTTTCTAAATAATAAAAGATAATTATATTTGGATCACTTAGCTTGCAGCAGTATAATCTTAGGAAGTAATGCTGAATGCTCATTTAGTTTACAGCTAAACAATAATTAGAGTATTTGTGAGTAGGTGTGTAAATGATGCGAGTCGAGCTCGAGTGTTGGTATACTCGACTCGAACTCGACAATCATTTCTCAAGTTCAAACTCGACTCGAAAACTCGCAAGTAGTTAAATCGAAACTCGACTTGACTCGTTAGTATGTCAAGTCGAGCTCGAATTCGAGTCGAGCATACTCGAGTCGAGTTTTGACTGAGTCGATCTCTAGTAGCTCGCGAGTTGTCTCGTCTCATTTACATCCCTACATAGTACCCTTGGACGAGGGCCCATAGCCAAGTATATCAAAGGAGAGTCAACCTCTTTTAATAGTGTCACCTGAGTCACAATCATAATTACATGGGCCATGTGGGATAAGGGATTTCGCATAAATTTATTACCCACTTGTAAGCCAAATTAAACACCTCCCACAGGGAGAAGCTATTTTGCCTTTACTTGTATAAACACTTCAAACACCCTCAATCAATATAGAATAATTTCTAATTTTTTATTATCTAGCTAGTGGTTTTAATTTTTGACCAACAAAATTGTTCTCTCTTTTATTTAAAATATAAATCTAATATGTATTAATAATTTCTTATTTTTTTGACCAATTATAACTTTTCTATATTATATTTTACAAATTATATTATAAAACTAATTATATATAAAAAAATTCGAGTATCTCACGAACTTATCGAGTCGAGTATTGGGTAGCTCGACTCGACTCGCTAGTATGTCGAGTTGCGAGTTCGAGTCAAGCCTACTAGAGTTGACTGTTGACCGATTTTTGACCGAGTCGATCTCGAGTAGCTCGCGAGTAGTCTCGTCTCGTTTCCACTCCTATTGGTGAGGCTCTCAAATTCTGAATCAAGTCCACATTCCATCGAATCACAATTCAAGCAATGTAATTTTATAGCGAAAACTAAACCAATAATGTAACTGAAATAAATACAAACTTCTAATACACATATTAGATTCATACTTTGAGACTACAAAGAACAACTAAAAATTCTCCACACACAAAAAGGAGAAAAGTGCTCTTTTTTTTTTTTTTTTTCCTAAAATTGAAATTGGTTATTGTCATTGCTCATCTTTTCATCAAAAGATCTGAAGTGTCTAAAAAAACCAACATAGGGTCCACTAGGTGATAAAAATACGATTTCAAACGTGTTCGTCAAAAAACATTATCAACTTTGTTCAGCTGACTTGCTATCTACCACTTAACCTAAATGTAGTTCATGCTATGAAACACTTGCATAACAAATTAGTCATACATATGGAAAAAGCCAAAAATACCTTTATACATGAAATTAGTGCACATAAAAGCTATCTTCACATAATTTTTTTTTTTTTTTTTTTTTTTTTTTTTATAACTAGGTGATCCCAGCTTAGCCGGACTAATCCTAGTCCCTCAATGAACCCACTCCTAACCCATTGAGAGAAGTAAATCGCGAGTCGCTCGAGCAATTCCAGGGTTCCCAATGCCTTTCTCAGACACTTCGCGCACGCGAGGTTCTTAATCGATTAATACTGTGTTCCCAAAGACAGCTTCTGAGAATACCACCGATCACAAGACTCTCCGGCAGCAAGGAAATACTCCCACACTGCCGCTTGACGCGAGATTAAACATTGATTAGCGGTTGCTTGAGCTATCCCCGGGGAGCTAGAGGATCATAAAGAGAAAAACTTCCTCTTTCACCTCCTTTGGTGGGGTTAGAACCCAAGACCTCTCCAAAGGAGTGTCTTGGGAGTAGGCGTCCTACCACTGGACCACCCACCCTTCCCCATCTTCACATAATTTTCATATGAAACATACAATGGTCAGAGGCAGTCCATCTAACATTCAACCAAAAAAAAAAGAAAAAGCTATCCCCCAGGGCATAGCTCAGTGGCAAAGGAGGGGGATATCTTTCGCGCTGGTGGCACGCAGCGTGGGTTCGAATTCTCGGGGGAGCATCCGCTTTTTTCAGGGATTTAAACCTTGTGTGTTTATTCAGTTGAAGCATCCTCAAAACCGGGTTGCTAAGGCATAACCTGCGATTTAACCGGGGGTAGGAATGAGGGATCGGACCTACAATCCCCAGGATTAAACCTGGGTCATCAAAAAAAAAAAAAAGAAAAAAAAAAAAGAAAAAGCTCAACAACTTATCATAATAACTCCTTTATATTAGTATCGCTCGCTCGCTCGCTCGCTCGCACGCACGCACACACACACACACACTAAAGAAGAAATAAATGCAACAGATACTCACGCTTACCAAAAGTATTCAAGAAAGGTTACATGGACTACCTTTTCCTACTCACAAACTAGTAGCTTTGGTTGTCTTTTCATGAAGTCCACAAATAAAAATAAAGCTTTTGATAATAAGATTCTCACTCTCTTGTAATTTAAAGACGTTAGGATCCCATATAGTAGAACAAATCTGCATCAACTTTAGGCGGAGTTGATATAAACGCCATGAACATCTCTCATAAACTGCCGTGTTTATCAAGTAAGGTTTCATCCAAATAGTCATGTTAGTGTCTCTTTACACTAGATTAATATTGAAAGCACATTTCACCATTCTTGTAGTCCACGGCTTAAATGTTGAATCTCGGTCATCATAAAAGCCAAGACAGAAGACACCTTTTGTTTCATACAAGCAGACATGAACATCCTTTGTCATGTCTCTAGAACTGATGCAAACTGGGCATTCTACAATCCATCATAAATTAATCAGGCTCCATCATGTATCCAAATAATGAATACTGTCACAGATTGTACCCCGTACGGATAAGTTCAAGTATTTGGGTTCGATCATTCAGAAGGAAGGTGAGTGTGAAGATGATGTCACGCATCGCATCAAGGCGGGGTGGCTAAGGTGGAGAGCAGCGACAGGGGTCATGTGCGACAAGAAAGTCCCTCTAAAGTTGAAGGGTAAATTCTATAGAGCGGCAATCCGACCTGCAATGTTGTATGGCTCCGAATGTTGGGCGATGAAGAAGTCGCTTGAGAGCAAGTTGGAAGTGGCTGAAATGAGAATGTTACGTTGGTCGTGTGGTCGCACAATGTTAGATAGAATTGCGAATGGGGTTTTCAGGAACGCGCTGGAAGTGGCGCCCATTTCAAATAAAGTTAGGAAGGGAGAATGAGATGGTTTGGCCACGTCCGGGAGGAGGCATCTCCGTCGGTGAGGAGGGTCGAGAGTTTAATGGTTGTCGGGAGAGGAGGAGAGGCGGCCAGGAGGACGTGGGAGGAGCAATCGAGATTAGATTTGAAGGCCTTAAACCTTTCCGAGACCATGATCGTTGATAGGTGCGCTTGGAGGCGCCAGATCAGAGTTGTGGATTCTTTTGTAGGTAGCGGTGCTGTAGTTGAGAGCCTCAGGGTTGGGTTGTCTCGGTTAGCTTTGACCTAGATCATTGTATTGTTACTTTTATTGTATATTTTATCCTATAGCCTTTGCGTGTGGTGTATTTTTGACAGGGAGCTGTGCGCAGAGCCAACCTCTCTGTTGTTAGAGTAGCGTTCATCGGGAGTGAAGTAGCCAAATTCCGCTTAGGTAAGTCCCATGTGGATCAAGCCATGGGCTCAGGTATGGTCTCGAGCTTTTTCGAATCATATGTTTTCCTTTGTATTTATCACACAAGATTCTGCTGTGCACTAAGCCGGGGGTCTTCACGGAAACAGCCTCCCTACCGTAATAAGTAGGGGCATGGTCTGCGTACATCTTACCCCCCCGACCCTGCTCTGAGCGGGATATACTGAGTATGTTTGGTTTGGTTTGGTTTGGTTTGGTTTGTCACAGATATTATAGAGAATTGGGTTCTTACATACAAAATAAGCAATAGTCCTAACAAAAAGAATAAGAATTAGTAACTTATTAATATTGTAATTAAAGTATTAAAAGGAAACTAGGATACTTGATAAGTCCAACACTTCCTGCGTAAATATATTTATGAAAAAATTTGTTTAGGCTCTAGGATTGGCACTACGAACCCTAGAGATTCTACGTACCTTGCGCACCGTGTTCTAAAAGATGGTAGCGGTGGCTCTTTGTTCTATTTGTTCAGGTTTCAAAGAGCGTGAAGGTGTGGCTTTATACTAACATGAAACTACCCCATAACCGGCACATTCAAGTGGAAAACAGTAAGGAATATACACCAACCCCATTCCATTCTCCCGGTAGTTGCAGAAATGATCACCATAGAAATATTAACAAAAGATAGACAGCATGCCGATTAAGAGCAATATAAGAGATATGGAACTCAGAAATTTCGGATGGAACATGAGATTGCGTCTGGTCAGATCATACGATGTACTTGATTTTGCTGGGAGAGACATAAAAACAGTTGAATGCATGTTTCACAATGAAACAGTAAGACTTTATATTGTGATTACGTTTTCCATATATAGAGATGTCTTACATTTACTTGTTGTAACAGTGTTTAATTCTTTTTATCCATAGGGAGACATGATCCATGCTCAAATAAAAAAACCATGGGTTTCGAAGCACAGGCCCATGCTGCAGGAAGGAAAACTATATAGAATGTCTAAATTTTTGGTTGCCTTAAATGATATGCCATACTAACAACTAATGCTCCCTTCATGATCAACATTTGTGGATCAACTCCCATATATGAAAATCCGGAAGAAGAATTCCCAAATTTAAGATTTGTGCTTAAAAGCTTTGCAGATTTTGAGACAAACACCAACACAGGGAAACTTTACGGTAGGTTACTCCAATTTCGAAATTTCAAACTAACAATATTTTTTCCACAATCTATTCTTAATTATTTTCGAAATTAATGCAGATATTATGGGATTGGTCTTCAATTTATCCGAACCAAAGGAGTTTACTAATAAGAATGGGCGTCGATCCAAGTTTTCTAGCATAATTTTGGAGGACACTGAGTACGTATTAGTTTTAGTGTTATATTGAAATTTATTTTACTAAACATCTACTTATGCCAATGTAGGTCACGCAGACTTAGCCATACCCTGTGGGGGACTCAGGTGGAACAGATGCAGTCGTATATAGAACAAAATGGAAGGGAGACGGTCATTTGCCTGATACAACTAAAAGGGACAACTTCTTGAGAGAAATGTAAACCTTTGGACGGGACGGAGGGAGTATTAGATAAGAAAGGTCAAAAAATTCAAATAAGATACAAGTAAACACTTTTATGAAGACTCTCCACAGAATCAGACCATATGCTAATGAGTAGTCTTGCACAAAGTTTTCTGTGAATAAGCTCCCAGTTCATGCCCATGAAATTATTTAGATTGCTGCAGCCAACAGCTTCAATGTGGAAACATTGTCAGAGGGAAACTTTACGGTAGGTTACTCCAATTTCGAAATTTCAGACTAACAATATTTTTTCAACAATCTATTCTTAATTATTTTCGAAACTAATGCGGATAATATGGGATTGGTCTTCAATTTATCCGAACCAAAGGAGTTTACTAAAAAGAATAGGTGCCGATCCAAGTTTTCTGACATAATTTGGGAGTAACCTACCGTAAAGTTTCCCTGTGACAATGTTGGTGGAAAGAGATTTAGTACCACTTTGTAAGTTCGTAGCTTCAGAGATGGAAATCTCATGGGTACGCCCTAAAGAGCGGTGGATGGACCGAGTTATTCTACAATTTCGATTTCATACCATGTCCTGTAGGTTAAACTTCTTTGTCCTTTTAGATCTTCTAGGTTTTATTATACTTTCAGATTCATCAGAAAGAAAATTAGTCTTCCATTCAGATAGATTCAACTTGTCCATTATTAAACAATTTGATCACAATATCATACAACCTGGGTGGACTTCCAAGTAGCCCTGGAGCAAAAATACAAAGAGAGCCACGGTGCAACAAAAATGTGAAGAGACTCATCTGCATGATTGCATAAACTTATTATAATGTAAGTCTTACCTTGATTGATAGCAAATCAACGAGTTCATACCACAAATATAGCATGACTTCATTTTGTTTGTCTTCATGTCCATGATCTGGGCTCAGGCATAGATTCCATGCATCATTGATATGATCGAGAAAATCACTGACACAAGAAAGCCAGAAAAACATCAACAACAGGACAATGTATCCGAATCATCTACTAGTATGATTATTGGTTGATGCAGAAGACTAGCCTTTTAGGTGATAAAACAACTGACCTTGGTGCAGCCTGGTATGTACAAAGAGCATGCAAAATATAAGCATGTATAAGGAGATGATGAACCCGAAAACTGCAGCTTGTTCTAGCAACGTAGATTGACTTCTGTTTTTAAAGAGGTTCATGTCAACAAGTGAACTATAAAGAATCAAAATCACAAGCAAGAGCAAAACGAGCAGCATATAGCTCACCAATGACGATATTGCATCTGATAGACACTGAAGGCACTCATCCAACAATGATCCACGAGCTCTTAATGATTTTTACCTTTTCAATTAGAAGTTGGCATTTCTCAAATTCGTTGGCTTTAGTGACATATATATATCTTCTAGAAGGACATCGATTGCTTTCATTTTCATTTTGAAAAAGTATTCTGGATTCAGGTACCTCATTTCATCGTAGCTCCTGATAAACTCCAAGTAAGAGATTCAACAGAAGAGGGCATTAGATTCCACGGTGGCAATAATATAAAGACAAGCATGCGTTAATTGTGGGAAGAGGGAGAGATAAAGAAACCTCTTCCAATAATTTCCCAAGTGCCTTTTTAGATATTTGTTTAGAAGATGAAAGCAATGAATACAGTATTACTCCAAGCTTTGGAGCCTTCAACTGTTCATATTGTATCTGGAAACCAGGCAAAATCAGCTAGAATTGCCTTCAAAATAATGCTAGACTGGGCAGTGAGTCATTAAATGTTACCTTTACCCACTAATTTATCAAAGATACTGGAGTCGGTAGTGTCGCAATCAGATTTTCTGAAACAGACCAACATACAATGAAAACTTCATGCACTGTAAAAGAGAAGTACAGAAAAACTTCATGCAAAGGCAACTTGAGTTAGATGTACAAAGAATATATTGAACTCTATAATATGGAAAATGGCTGAATACAAGCAAGTTGCCTGAAACACTGGAGAAAATATGGCAAAACTGGTGAAATGCATCATGGTTACTAGAAAAAATCTCCATCCTATTTACATATATGGATTCTTCTAGTGACTGGCACATAAATTTGAGAGCTTTCAAATAAGGAGAATGTGAAATTCCTTTTCTCATGGGAAGTCGTCTTGCTGATACGAATATCAAAATGGCCATTCAACAAATTAATAGAAAAAGCAATGTGTTGAAGCTGTTCCTTGTTCTTGAGCAAAGATTGAAGACTAGATCCTAGTAGAGCATTTCTACATTTTTCAATATCTTCGCCTTTCAAGTGATCTGACGAAACTGCTAACAATCCATTGGTATAAAGCCTCAGGATTGAACTGATGAAAGGAAAATCCTTCATAAAAATAATATGTTATCGTTGTCAAATTGATTGTGACAGCATTAGACTTTGATGCAGGCCACTAAATGATAAGCATGCAAATTAAAAGTGCAAAATAAGTACCTCATGAAAAGCAGCTGCTAATTTATCAAAATATTTGGCGATTGGCCGACATACACCCATAGTTACGCTCTCGCATTTTATTGCACAATAACACACAATTTCAGAAATCCTAGACTTTTTCTTTTTCAGTCCATCCTGCCAAGTGAAACTAAAGTTTACTTAGTTACACGCATGTGCAACCTATAAGACAAAAATAACTCATATCGGAAACAGAGTGGCTGGTTTGTATAAAGGAAAGATTTATTACGTGCAAGACTACAAGAAACCAGTTCAAGGCATAACCAGAATAACTGCATATATAAAAATTATATGATCACATGCTATTCAATGTAAAGTTGCACTACGTTCATCAGTTTTGATTTCAATTAATCTCAAGCACACCTACTATAAGTGCCCCTATTAAACCAGTTGTAGCAATTGTAAGTGGGTTACCTATTATCTCTAAGATGAAGTACCTTGCATTAGCTATAAAATCCAGGACATGTACTAATACGGCAATTATGGTGTCACTGGACAGCTCATCTCTCTGAGAGAACTGAGAAGACAAAATCTCTAGTGCAGCGTGTCCAAGAAATGAAAAGAAACATGAACAATATAACAACATCAATCAGGAGTTCAAAGTTGAATGAATCTAGACCATAGAATCCAGGCGATCTTTTACCTTGTGCATTTGATCTAGAACATGCTTTTTCTTGTACTCTTTAAAAGTGACTAAGGTGAACTCGCGTATCAAATCCACACTGAAATGCTTATTTCTGCTACCAAAGTAGTGCACTTATATAGAGATCAGACTCCAAAACAGGGTGTAGCCTCTGATAGTCCTTGGCATCCAAGATCCTGCTATTGTTTACAGAAATCCAATCAAGTTCCTGATCTTTAAAATTCAAAATTAACCGTGCAAAACATCTCAAGACATTAAGATTAGGACTCACTACATGTGTTTTATAAGAGACACCTAATGTACGCAAGCTCAATCCATGCATTAAACCATACCTGAGCCATGGATCGGATTCATTCACAAGGGAAACGACTCTGCTGTAATCAGAACTCGTTTTACTTTTGCTCTTTGAAAGGCACCTGACTAACATCAGGACAACCTCCAAAACCGTAGTTGCAAGATTTCGATCAACTGTCGTTCAATTCAGGAACGTAAGGTGCCTTCAATTGTCTCAATACTCTTCATTTGACCTTTATCAATCATACCCAAGCTCTGAAGAACGACGAAACCCTTAGACTCCGCCTCTTCGTACAATTCCCAATACATCAAGCGGCGAATAAACGCTTTTTCAGTGTCCGTACTGCATGGAAACCCTCAGAAATCTCTAATGCAATCACTTACAGACAATCAAGGCAGAGGCGTAACTCTCCAACAATTCAAGGGCAGCACCTGGAGGGGATTTTAGGGAACTTGGAGACAAGTTTGTCGATGAGACTGATTGACTTTCATGTGAGAAGTAAAAATCGTTTGGCAAGGGGACGAATGGAAGGAATATTACTGTTTTTTGGCGGCGGTGGTGGAGGCTGGGAAGAAAGGGTTGAACGAGCGGTGAATAAGCTGTGGCTTGGACAATTCGAGTCTGGAGAGGATAGCGGCCTCCATCATCGAGTCCGATTCCATCGTGGCGACGCCGCGGTGGTGTTGGAGTTTTGCGGGTGCAGCGTCTGAAAGAAAAGGGCGGACCTAGGGTGCACCCGCGTTTTTTGGATCCTGGATCTACATACGAGTTCAGAACTACAAGGGACTTGCTGACCTTGGGATTTCTGGCAACAAAGCGGGGAACATGGTCAACAAGTAATACTCCCATCCACATTTAGGGCTGAATTTATATCAGGATTCAATGGCCATCACCAGGTACAACCACCGCCCCTTCATCATTTAGGGCTGAATTTATATCAGGATTCAATGGCCATCACCAGGTATAAGTATAACCACCATCCAGGTATAACCACCACCCGTTCATCATTCAGGGCTGAATTTATGTATGGTTAAAGGTTTAGGATGGATATGGTGTTACATATATGATCTGAATAGTGGAATTGTGTGCGTGCAATGGTTAATGAATTTAATTTTATTTTGTAAAATTAAATATCATATCTACATTCCGAGTAGATGATAGTGATATATTCATATTTTCTAAACTGATTCCCGATGATTGGGAAATAGTGAATTAAAGTTTGTCACTTAATTGTGGAATTGTGGATTAATGAGGGATAGCTATCCCAATTAATGAGCTATCATTGTTTTTTTTAAGGTCAAAGTTAGTTGTTAGTTATAATACATTAAGCTCCCAAACAATTAATTACTCCCATAAACTTCAATTCGTTCCCAATGGGGATCGAACATGGGCCTCGTGCTTAAATAAGGAGCTCAGTGGCCAGGTGGGCTAAGCCACCTGGTTATGAGCTACAATTGTTCAAGTATATATGGAGTTTTCATTATACATGTATTAATTAATGGCACATGTGATGGCCTTAAAGTCCACACGCGCGCCGCCCGCCCGCCTCGGCCACAGCCGCGAACCGCGTGTCGCGTGCCTTGAACCTTGGATTTTGGTCTTTGGGTGGTCTTTGGGCCTGGCCTTGGGCTATGCCTTGGGTTGCTTAAGGAATTTTTGGACTAGCTCAACAATGTTGTTGGGCTCGTATGTGCACATAAGGATGTCCAGGTACATCACTCGAGTGGTTAAGAAGATGAATACAGTCCAGGAGCGTCCTGACTATTCAAATGGCCGATTTGAATTTTGTAACCTCCCAGGTGTGATGAGGAGGAGTAAATGGTCGATTTGAATTCAGTAACTCCTGCCTTTTTTAATTTTGAAACTCCCTTGTATCAATGCAGCATGAATGCCTGCATTATGACAGCCATTAGTGGCTGTGTTAAATCACTGCAGGTGTGAGATGGCCTATAAATAGGCATGCATCTCATTTACATCAGAACATGGGAAATCGAAATACACAAAGCTTTCTGCATACTCTGCACACTTAGTTTCACAAGTCAGCTTCGTCCTCTCCTCATTTCAGTTCGTCGGAGCTCGTGGGTTTGTGGTGCTACTACCTCCGAGACGCTGCCGTTTTATCTTTAGAGGCGATACGTTAGAACCGAGAGCACTACCGGGGTGTATTTCGTCTTGTGGATAGAGGTTTCCTCGACTGGGCATTAGTTTACGGTTTTCTAATTTTTCCTATAATTTCAATTCAGTTTCGAGTTTTGTAATTTCTGTTTTTCGAGTTTTGTAATTTCTGTATTTTCGAGATGTAATTTCGTTTCCAGTTGTAATTCATTTTCGCCCGACATGTCTTTACGAAAGAAATTCCAACAAGCGTAAGATGAAATATACTTGATGTTTTTACTAATCCCTACAACTGGAGATGTCGACTGCTGCATCCACCGACTCAAGCACCGCCGCTGCCTTTGCCTCTGCCACTGCATCAACCATGACAAACACTGTTGCTGCGACTATGTACAATCTGATGAGCTCAATCACCTCGGCGATAATTCCATGGGTGTTTTCGAACCCCTTTCAGACAACTGGTGGATCCACCTCGAGTGGCACCGTTGGTTCCACTTTCAGTGGTACCGTATGATCCATGTTAGGATCTACTGTTGGAGCCTACAGGTTCAACACAAGTGGTTTCTTTTTTAGAACAACCTCGGGGCCAAGGATGATGCCTACCGCTGAGAAGCCGCCAAAGTTTAGTGGAGCCGACTTCAAAAGGTGGAAAAAAAAGATGTTGTTCTATTTGACAACATTGGGCATTGAAAATTTCCTTAAGGAAGATGAGCCACCAACGTCGAGTGCACAAGAGACAAGTTTCACTGTCCGAGCCGCCTATGACAACTGGCACAATGGAGATTATCTTTGTAAAAAATTTATTCTAAATTCTTTAGAGGATAGTTTGTATGATGTGTACTCTGTTGTAAACACATCAAAAGCGATGTGGGACGCACTTGAAAAGAAGTACCGAAGTGATGATGCAGGTACGAAGAAGTTTGTAGTCGCCAAGTATTTGGACTACAAAATGGTTGATTCAAGACCAATCATAGAAAAAGTGCAAGAGTTTCAACTCATTATTCATGACGTCAATGCCGAGAGGATGGTCCTGTCAGACGCCTTCACTGTTGCAACTGTGATCGAGAAGTTGCCCCTCAGTTGGAAAGACTTCAAGAGCTACCTCAAGAACAAGCGAAATGAGATGACTCTTGAAGACTTGATTGTGAAATTGCACATCGAGTCAGATGTACGCAAGAATGATCATAAGCCAAAAGGCCTGATCGATGCTAAGGCCAATCTATTAGAGCAAGGCAGTCCCTCCATCAAACAAGCTCGCCTAAGTGCCGAAAATAAAGACAAAGGGAAGTAATCAGTCAAGAAGTTTGATGGTAATTGCTTCAACTGTGGCAAACATGGGCACGCGGCGAAGGACTGCCGAAGGCCAACAAGAAGAAGAAACATGTCTCCAACATCATCGAGACTGACCGCGTATGGAAAGAGAATAATCTTTTTGTAGTGGTCACCGAGGAGGTCAATCATGTTGAGAACCAAGGTGGTTGGTACGTCGACATCGGTGCTACCGCCCACATTTGTGCCGATAGGAGCCACTTTAAGACCTATCAAGCTGTTGATGGGAGGAAGCTCAACATAGGGAATCCAGCTTCATCTGAGATTGTCGGAGTTGGAGAAGTGGCCCTCAAACTAACATTCGGACAAACACTCATCTTGAAGAATGTGCTTCATGTTCCTAACATTCGGAAGAAGTTGGTCTCGGGCTCTATACTAGTTAGTAAGGGATTTAAACTAGTGTTTGAGTGAGATAGGGTTATCATAAAGAAGTTTGATAGGTTTCTTGATAAGGGTTACCTCTCGGAGGGACTCTTTGAACTTAATGCTTTGGCTATGCACCATGTAATCAAGCCTATTAATGCTAATAAAAATGCTACTGCTTCCTCTTATTTGACCAAATGTTCAGATTAATGGGATTGTAGGTTAGGTCACGTGAATCTAAATGCTATAAAAAGATTAGTAAACTTAGATTTACTAAAAGTAAATGAAGTCAATACTCAAAATAAATTTGGGATTTGTGTTGAGGCAAAAATGACGAAGCTACT
Source organism: Orobanche coerulescens (assembly GCA_033398695.1). Classification (NCBI taxonomy): domain Eukaryota; kingdom Viridiplantae; phylum Streptophyta; class Magnoliopsida; order Lamiales; family Orobanchaceae; genus Orobanche; species Orobanche coerulescens. The sequence goes on along the minus strand of CM065802.1, from coordinate 189,150,791 downwards.
GTTTCATTCGGTAAAACAAAACACAAAACCCCTTGAATTAATTCACACAGACGTGTGTGATTTAAAGTTTGTGCAAACTAGAGGTGGTAAGAAGTACTTTATCACTTTCATCAATGACTGCACGAGATATTGTTATCTTTATCTTTTGAGAAGTAAAGATGAGGCTATTGAAGCCTTTGAGAACTTCAAGAATGAAGTCGAGACCCAACTTGGTTGTCGTATCAAGATGGTTCGAAGCGATAGAGGAGGCGAATATGTAGCCCCGTTTGAGGAATCATGCAACGAGAGTGGTATAATTCATCAAACAACAGCTCCATATGCACCACAATCTAATGGCGTTGCTGAACGTAAGAATCGAACACTTAAAGATATAATGAATGCCTTATTAATTAGTTCAGGGTTGCCCCAGAACATGTGAGGGGGAAGCTATCTTGACAGCCAACTACATATTGAACAAAGTTCCATGCAAAGATAAGGATGTTACTCCTTATGAGTTGTGGAAAGGTAGAAAACCATCATACAAATATCTCAAATTGTGGGGGTGTTTGGCGAAGGTTGATGTGCCTCTATCTAAACAAGTTAAAATTGGTCCTAAAACAGTCGATTGTATCTTTATTGGGTATGCACTGAACAACAGCGCTTATCGGTTTGTTATCCACAAGTCAGAAGTACCTGATATGACTGCGGGAACAACAATTGAAAACATATATCCTTGTAAGGACAATGATAAAGTTGATAACAATTCTAGTAATAGAGTTGAAGATGAAGCAATAAGTTCAAAATCTACGGATGTAGATCCAAAGTCACGTAAGCGATCGAGATCTAATCTGGAAGATGTAGAACTTTGACATGGTAGTAGGGTTAGGACACCAAAGACATTTGGACCTGAATACATAGCATTCATGTTGGATGAAGAACCAACATCGATCAAAATAGCCTATGCTAAACCGGATGGGTTGCTCTGGAAAGAAGCTGTTTAGAGTGAAATTTACTCAATTCTGCAATATCAAACTTGGGTTTTGGTTGATTTACCTGAAGGTTGTAAGCCCTTAGGATGCAAATAGATCCTTAAAAGGAAGTACAAGGCAGATGGGTCAATCGATAAGTATAAAGCTCGTTTAGTAGTCAAACATTTCAAGCATAAGTAAGGGTAAGATTTTTTCGATACCTATTCACTTGTAACGAAGATTATGTCTATTTGAGTGCTTCTCGCGATTACTGCTTTACAGAATCTTTAGATTCATCAAATGGATGTTAAGACTGCTTTTCTGAATGGTGATCTGGATGAAGAAATCTATATGGAACAACCTGAAGGGTTTGTAGTACCTGGACAAGAGAAAAAGGTCTGCAAACTGGTTAAGTATCTATATGGATTGAAAAAGCTCCATTACAGTGGCACTTGAAATTTGATAATGTAATGTTATCAAATAGTTTAAAATAAACGAGTGTGATAAATGTGTTTATATTAAGAACATTAATAATGGCTATGTTATTGTGTGTCTTAATGTAGATGACATGTTAATCTTGGGTAGCAATATACAAGTGATTAATGACACTAAGAACATGTTAAAAAGAAATTTTGACATGAATGACATAGGACTAGCCGATGTGATTCTTGGAATGAAAATTTTAAGAAAATGTTATGGAATCATCTTGACACAATCTCACTATGCCGAGAAAGTTCTCAAGAAGTTTAATGCTTTTAATAGCTTGCCGGCTAATACCCCAATAGAGTTAAATGTTCACTTGAGCAAAAATCGAGGGGAGCCCATTGCACAAGAAGAATATGCATGAGTCATTGGGTGTTTAATGTATCTTACAAATTGCACTCGACCCGACTTAGCTTGCGCTGTGAACAAATTGAGTCATTACACGAGCAATCCAAGCAAAGAGCATTGGAAAGCTCTTGTTAGAGTTTTGAGGTACTTAAAGTATACTAAAAAACTTGGGCTACACTATTCGAGATACCCCCCGGTACTTGAAGGGTACTGTGATGCGAATTAGATACCTGATATGAAAAGTTCATTTTCTACAAGTGGTTATGTGTTCACCATTGGGGGTGGAGTTGTCTCGTGGAAGTCCGCGAAACAAACGTGTATAGCCCGATACACCATGGAATCGGAATTCATAGCTTTGTACAAAGCTGGTGAAGAAGTCAAGTGGCTTAGAAACTTTCTAGAAGATATTCTATGTTGGTCAAAGCTAATGCCTGTAGTGATGATTCACTGCGATAGCCAAGCTGCTATTGGTGAGGCAAGTAGTAACATGTATAATGGAAAGTCTCAACATATTCGTCGATGCTATAATACCGTTAGACATTTGATCAAAAGTGGGGTTATCTCTATTGACTATGTGAGGTCATTGGATAATTTAGCGGATTCATAAACCAAAGGGTTAAACCACGATTAAATGAATAAATTGCTAGAGGGAATGGGTTTAAAATCCATAAATTGAGAATTATCATAGTGGTAACCCAACCAAGATGACTGTAGATCCCAAGAACTTGGTTCAATAAAACTAAGCTATGAGAGTTCGTGTGAAACACTTATCTAAGTTTATTCCCTATAGAGCAATTGAGTGTTGAAAGCTTGCATAGTGGTGAGGTTAAGTTTATGACTTTTAATGATTCCTAAAGACCTCGAGGAGGTAGAGTATGGCAAGATACTCGGTAAAGAATCACTTATATAAGTTAGAAGTGAGGGACGCTTCCTGAAATACATTTATGAATCCAAAGGGGTGTCCAAGGCCCGCAAAGAACACAAAATATGAGAACGAATGAGGTTACGGTGTTCAAGTATTAACACCATTGTCTCGGTGCACGCCGTGGGGGAATAGTTCAAAGCATCACGCCACTAATCCGCCTGTGTACCCGATGGTGTTAACTATGGAAGGTTCAAAGTCACAAATATCATAGGATCGATCTACATTCCGAGTATATGATCGTGGTATATTCACATTCTCTAAACCGATTCCCGATGAGTGAGAAATAGTGAATTAAAGTTTATCACTTAATTGTGGATTAATGAGGGATAACTATCCTATATTGATTAATGAGCTATCATTGTTCAAGTATATATGGGGTTTTCATTATACATGTATTAATTATTGACACATGTGATGGGATTAAAGCCCACACATGCGCAGATGTGTGCGTCGCCGCTGCCCGCCCGCCTCGCCTCGACCGCGAGCCATGGACCGTGGACCTTGTACCTTGGACCTTGGTCTTGGACTTGGACTTGGACTTGGTCTTGGTCTTGGATCTTGGATCTTGGCACTTGGTCTTTGGGTGGTCTTTGGGCGTGGTCGTGGGCTTGGCCTTGGGCTAGGTCTTGGCTTGCTTAAGGAATTTTGGACTAGCTCAACAATGTTGTTGGGCTCGTATATGCACATAAGGATGTTCAGGTACATCACTCGAGCGGTTAAGGAGATGAATACAGTCCGGGTGCGTCCTGACTGTTCAAATTGCCGATTTGAATTTTGTAACCTCCCAGGTGTGATGAGGAAGAGTAAATGGTAATTTTTCCTATAATTTCAATCTAATTTCAAGTTTTGTAATTTCTGTTTTTCGAGTTTTATAATTTCTGTATTTTCGAGTTTTAATTTCGTTTTCAGTTGTAATTCATTTTCGCCCGGCAAGTCTTTACGAAAGAAATTCCAACATGCACAACCAAAATCATCTCAGATTTCTTCATGTCAGGTGTTTCTAATTTTCTAAAATTATTATACTTCTCATTTAAGTGTGTGGAGCTTAATGATTACTACGTCTATCCTATTTGTTCTGCTGATATATGGTCCTTGAGGTAGGAACTTTGGCATCCGTAGTTCATGATTTTATTGCTGAAGAGAAGCCATTAGCGCGCACTAAAATTGGTGGATAGCGCACACTAATGCTACATGGTAGCGCACGTTATAGGCCTTACGATAGCGCATCCTGTTATGGCCGATCAGTATGCAGTAGGTTTCCTGGACTCTGGAGACTACCTGGTAGCGCGCGTTAACCCTTACGGTAGTGCACGCTAACGCGGCCAGTGCAGAAAGTTCTGCACCGCCTTTCAAATATGGTGGACTGCCTTTCAGCCCGATAGCATACGCTACACCTTGACCGTAGTGCTCGCTAATCATCGTCCAGTATAAATAGGACACCATGGTTCAATTTACGTCATTTTCTTTCTCCCCTCTTTTCCTTCCGACGGCTGGGCGACTCCAAGATTATAAGAGTGTGGATTTTGTATGGATTTCATTATCCAACAACGTTTTTAAGCTCCTAGTATGAAAATAACAAGATCTTAATAGCTTTTATCGTCCGGATCAAGGTAAATCATTCGAAACCCTAGTTTTTCAAGATTTAAGTTTTTTTATGGGATTTCATCCTTTAAGTTTGTTTCTAGCTTTGATTTGTGCTGGATTAGGATGTTGTAATCCTAATCCCTTGTTTTCATTGAAGTCTACGGATTGAGTTCCGAGTTTTCGTCTGTTAAATTGTGTATGAATAACTTCGTCTCGGTAGTGTTCGATTGATTGTCCCTAAGAGGATAATTTCGGGTGAATCCTTCCGTTTTCATAGTATCATGCTTGATTTAGTGTTGTTGATTCGTGGTGATGTTATTCTCTTAGTGTTCATGGGGCTGTCGAGTTCTTGATTGTTCTTGGAAGTTCAAAGGCTGCTCGACCACGTCTGTTCGTTGTTCCGTTGCTTGTGGTTTCGAGATAAGTATCTTGCCCGTACATTACGGTTTTGTGGATATAATAGTTGGTAATTGTCGATATGTGCTAAATGAATACTTATAATTAATTTCCAAAGGAATTGGTATACTTTTTAATAAAGATCTTTCCTCAATGATAACTCGTGTGTTTTGTGGTTAAGTATGCTTATCTAAGCACGTATATAAGTGTTGAGTATAAGAATACTTATTTTTGTGTGGTGTCGTTTTGTGAGATTACGTTGTTTGTAGATTTAAAGTTCTAACCTTTCGTTAAGGTGTGTGCGTGGAAACGTGTGTTTATCGATGAGTATGTGATGTTGTGTGATATTGGTTGCGATTATATGTTGGATAAAGTGGTCATTTCTAGAAATACCTTGATTTACATTTGATGTGCTTCGGGGGAAGGAATTTGTGAACATATGTTGTGAAATGTGATTTCAGAAAGTGCAATTTGTGTTCGCGAGCCAAGTAAAACCAGTGTGGGTCCCCTGGGTTCCGTTAGACTGATGCTTCTGCGGTTCACTTGGTAGGGCTGTACAACCAGAGAGAGCCTGACGAGGACTCTTGGGGTTATTAGGAATATGCTCTCGAATGCCACTCAGGGGATGAGAGAGTAGGGGCATTGTACTTGTAATTATGGAATAATTAATAAAATGCAATATGATTCATTCACTGTTTACTTTATTTCAAATGCATTCTTGATTTGGTAAACATTGAAGTGAAGTCCATGTAAATAAGAGTGAACATTCCACCCTCGTTATCGGATAAGAAAAAATGCACGGGAAGTGTTTAAAGTTTATTTACGTAAACCATTCGCAAGTCGATAAACTTAACTGGGCATTAAGTTTTGAGTAAGACTTGCATAACTGATGATAGGATGTGTGCATGTCTTGATTGCATAGTTATAAGTATATTGATGGGACCAGTATACTCGAACACGACTCATACTTGATTCAGTCACACGGTCTTCACTCTTGGAGAGTCGGTGATGAATCGAAAGGTTGTGATAGTATACGTGGACCTTTGACTTGAGGGTTCAGTAAAAGATGTGGCTGTGACGTTTAGTTTGTTATTAGAGTAGTTAGACCCATTTGCTTAATTGCTGAGTCAACCTCGAAGTGAGGACTATACGGGCAGGTAGCAGTCTTTACTGTACGCCAAGAAAGGATTCTATCTCCTTTTAGTGAGCAGGCGAATGTCCTATACGGTTAATGGCAGATAAGATTATAAGTCTTTGGCCAAAGCATTCTGATCTAGTCGTATTAGATACACTAGTAATCAGTCGGTCTTGATTTGCATTAACACATGTATAGAGTCTAGTCAACAGTAGGATTTGACTTTACCGTGACCCGAAGTCTTGGCCGGAACATCTAATGAAGGGTCTATACGTATACGGTATTCACGACATAATGGTTCTGGAACGATCCCTTCATTCGTTCTCAGTCGGGGTTTATAGTGCGGCCCGCTAGGCTGACTAAGTGCTGCCCGCGCTCATTGGTTCTTCCCAGTGTCGGCTGAGACGGACCTACAGAGTCGCACATCAGGAGCGTTGACGGATAAATATGAATTTATTATCTCTCTATTAATATTAGATATTGGATATCTAAATTATGATTTGGATAAAATAGCGGTCTTATGAATTGAAATTAAGTTACTGGGTAATTAATTTAATTCAGAAATTATATTTCTTAGAGAAATATATTTGTATTTGATATAATTAATATATTAGATTAATTAATTAATATAAATACATTGGTGATAAACGGAGTGTATTTAACGGAGTCGTTTGACGAACGTCCGGTACACGAGCCGAGTGACTCGGCCCGTTTCCTAGAAATTTCACATGCCCCCCCTCTCCTTCTTGGTGGCTTCTTGGTGTGTTATCATGTGTTGTGAGACCCCAGCATGATTTGTTCAACTAATGTTTCCAAATGCATGTTATATGGTGGGATCACATAACTTGATATAATATTGTATATATTATACATATAACACTACTCCACCAACTAAGTGAAGAACACACAACAACACCATCAATTGTGTGTGGTTCGGCCGTGACTTAAGAGATAGGAGCGAGAAAATATTTTTCTTCATCTTGTTCTTCATTTTGAGATAAGAAATAAGTAAGAAATAGAGAGAAAAACTCCTACGAGTTTCCCTAGCCGTGTTCTTGCATAACGGAGTCTCGTTGATTTTTTCAGTCAAGTTCCGTCGCGTGGTGACGTAGAGACATCGCACTTCTGGTGTTTGGAACAAAGGGATTCGTGTTCGTGTTTGGGTTCGTGATCATCATCAACTTAAGAAGATAATATCAAAGGCTTCAAGGGTATGAGAGCTTAATCCTTTTTATCTTCATTGATTTTTTTTGTATATACATTACTTGATCGATCCTGTTTGGGATTCTTTATTGTGTATTACTATTCCGCTGCGTATTCGATTTTGTTTCCGAAATCCCAACAGTGGTATCAGAGCGAGGTCAATGATACCGTATATACGATTTTTGTGCATTTTGAATGCTATTGGATGATGTTTATGATTTAGAATCATTATTGGTATAATCGGAGATAGGGCTGGGACCGGTCCGGTTATTACTAATATTTTAAGTACCCTAATCAGTTTTAATACACAGAAACTGGATCAGTTTTTGTGTAATTTTTTTGGGGAACCGGTTTAAGACCTGAACCGATTTTTCGATTCGGGTATTCCGGGTTTTTTGGGTAACCGAATTTTGCTAAAAAATCCGAATTTTGCTAAAACCCGAATTCTCAATAATAATCGAATAAGCAACTAGAACCGAAAATATATTCAATAATCTGCTTAAAACATATCTTTAATAAGTTTTTTATTACATAAATAACAATGGTATAAACAAAGAAACTCAAATTTTTTTATTAAAACATATTTTTTATATTATTAAATATAAATATATTATATATATATTTAAATCTGGTTCTTAGCCGGATAATGTGTATTTTGAAATTAAAGACCCAAAACTTGGAACCTATTTATTTAAATAAACCCAAATTAAGAACCGGACCCGCTTTTTGTTATAAAAACTAGAACCGGATCAGGTTTTTTCGGTTCGGTTTTTAAAAAAACGATTCTTCGGTTAAAAATCCCACCCCTAATCGGAGATATTTAATTGTTCGTTGTAAATTTTGTTTCTATGATTTTATGTGAATTATAAATCTGTAAAATTTTATTTTATTGATTTATAAGTCCAACATAAAAGTTAGAAACATCACGTTTTGGAAACAAGACAAAAAATGAGTCGAACGGAAGTCGGACTCGGCAGCCTGGGGCTGCCAGAGTCACTGCCAGGCCGTGCCTAGCAGGGTGGCCGGACAGGCTGCCTGCTACCCGGATAGTGGCCAGACAGGCTGCCTGTCACCCCAATTGTTCCGCTACTCTATATTCCGCTTCATGGATTCTGGATTCAGGTGCTACTTCTCATATTTGTACTATGAATCAGGATCTGGAACGAAGTAGACAAATTGAAGCTGGGGAAGTGATGATCACTGTCGGAAGCGGACAAAGTGTCGAGGCAACCGATATTGGATCACTCCTACTGGGTTTAGAATCTGGTTTTATTTTGACGTTAGATGAAGTACTTGTTTTGCCAAAGAGGCATAAAAACATTGTATCCATTCCAGTCTTGGACCGGAAAGGATTTTCTTTCTTCATTGGCAATGGTAGTTATAAAATTTATTTTCGAAATAAATTAGTTGGCACAGCTACGTTGTTGAATGGTTTATATCATCTGAACTTACAAAATAAATCAGCAGTGACACTATAACTAGGAAACGTGGCAGGCAAGATACTAATCAAGCTCTTAAGTGGCACCTTGACTTGGTCACGTTGGTCAGACCATGGTTCACAAAATGGAGAAAGATGGACTTTTAAGTCCATTGGGTGTAGAACCCTATCCAACTTGTGAATCCTGCCTTAGAGGCAAGATGACTAAGTCCCCCTTCACAGGGACATTTGAAAGGGCTGCTGAAAAACTTGGGTTGGTACATACCGACATTTGTGGTGCTTTGGAAGCAGCCCGAGACGGATATCAATATTTCATAACATTCACAGATGATCATACTAGGTATGGAATTGTGTACTTGATGAAACATAAATCCGAAGACTTTACTTAATTCAAAGAATTTAAGGCCCTAGTTGAAAACAGATTGAATGTCATATCAAAGCACTTCGGTCGGACCGAGGTGGAGAATATATGAGCACAGAGTTTGATGAAGTCCTTTAGGAACATGGAATAGTTTCACAATTCACGCCGCCAGGAACCCCATAGTTAAATGGTGTTTCAGAAAGGAGAAATTGGACTTTGTTGGACATGGCCCGCTCCATGTTGAATTACACTGATTTACCAATTTACCTATGGGGGTACGCATTACTTACTGCTGCCTATATTCTTAATAGATGTCCTTCTAAATCCATTCCTATCATTCCACATGAGATGTGGAAGGGTAAGAAACGAGGTCTTAATCACATAAGGATTTGGGGATGTCCAGCCTATGTCAAGAAGGCTAAGGTGGACAAACTGGAAGCGGGGTCCGTCAAGGGACGTTTCATTGGATACCCAGAGGACTCGATGGGTTATTTATTCTACATGCCAGAAGTCCATAGGGTCGTTGTGTCTTTACAAGCGCACTTCCTTGAGGATGAGTTCATTCAGGAAGGTGGCTCGGGTAGAAATATCTCCTTGGAAGAGCATAATGAAAGTCATGAGGAGACATCTGATCAGGGATCACGAACCGAACCTATTGTAACACAACCGCCACTTCGAAGGTCTGATAGGGTTTCTCACTTACCTGAGAGGTATGGCTATACACATGTCGAGGAACTGGGTCTCCACGATGGACCTGATAGCCGTGAGGACGACCCAGTCACCTATGACCAAGCGATAGTGGATGTGGACTCCGATAAATGGCAAGAAGCAATGAAAGCTGAGATAGACTCGATGCATGCCAATCAGGTCTGGACTCTAGTAGATATGCCAACTGGCATGAAGCCTATTGGAAGTAAATGGATCTATAAGAAAAAGACTAATGGGGATGACAAGGTTGACGCCAATAAGGCCAGGCTTGTGGCAAAGGGTTATACCCAAAGGGAAGGGATTGATTATCATGATACCTTCTAGCCCGCAGCTATGATCAAGTCGATTCACATGATGCTTGCCATTGCTGCCCATTACGATTATGAAATATAGAAAATGGACGTCAAAATGGCTTTTCTAAATGGATACCTCGAGGAGGAAATCTATATGAAACAGCCTAAGGGTTTTATGTCCAAAGCTAATATTCATAAGGTGTGTAAGCTGCAACGAGCCATTTATGGATTGAAACAAGCTTCTCGGAGTTGAAACCTTCGATTTGATGAAGCAGTCAAGGACTTTGACTTCGTGCGAAACAAGGAGAAACCACGTGTTTACAAAAAAGTCAGTATGTAGATGGTATTCTACTTATAGGAAATAACGTAGCAATGCTCAGCACTGTGAAAGCATGACTTTCTAAAATGTTCTCCATGAAAGACTTGGGAGTAGCTTCCTATATTCTAGGGATCCGTCTTTACAGAGATAGACCACGAAGAATGATAGGACTTTCCCAAGCCCTCTATATAGATAAAATCTTTAGAAGATTCAAGATAGATGAATCTAAAAGAGGGTTCCTTCCCATGCGACATGGAATTCATCTCACCACGAAAATGTGTCCTCAAAATGAGGAAGAAAAAAGAGAGATGAGTAAGGTACCCTATGCCTCGGCAGTAGGTAGCCTCATGTAAGCTATGTTGTGCACGAGACCGGACTTAGTGTAATATCCGCACTTTTTATTTATAGTAATTTCTATTTTTAGTATAGTTTCTTTTCGGACGACTCGCTTGTTATTGTTTTGGAATTCTGAAACTATTCTGTTCTGCATCCATGACCATCCGGACGAGTTTCGGAGTTGTTTTTATGATATTTACTTGTTGTGTGACTTTTCCGCGTTGAGGCTCGATTCTCATAAATCTCGTTCTAATCTGACGTCTCGTTACTTCTACGAGTTCCTTTAATAATTCTGGATATGTTACAACTTTCTGAGTTTTCGTTCAAGTCTCGAATCTAGATCTTCAAATGTTTGGGTCGTTTTTGTAAATTCTTATTATTTTGGGCGTTGATGTTAATACTCGTTTATTCTGACCTTCGGATGATGATTTTTATGCTTATCTCGTCAGTGGGGGACTTCAGTTTATCCGTTGGACCTACCCTTCTAACTTCATTCCGGTGGTTGTCGAGCCATTAATTTATAGCAGGTCTGATCAACATTCTGGACCAAGTTATGGCCGTAAGGTAGCATGTATTACGACCGTAAGTTTCCATGCATTACAGCCGTAATGTCACCTTCGTAGCGGCCGTAATGAGGGTGTGAAATTAGTCCAGTGAGTTCTGCAACACCATTACGACCGTAAAGGGGCATGTGTTACGGCCGTAACGCCTGCCCAGTATATAAAACTGGGCAGCGATTTTCTTCTTCATTTTTCATCTGTTTCTCCTTATGCACGACGGGAGCAACTCTTCAAGCCATAATTCGTTCGATTTCCATCCAAACTCCATTAGAGAAGTGTATTCAAGCTTCATAACATCACCCTAGCACTTAATCATCCATGATTCCACCTTCAAATCGAGGTATATTCTTAGAACCCTAGTTTTTGGGGATTTCGGGATTTTGGCATGATTTTACCCTTTGAACCCGATTCAGCTTTGATAAGTTGTTAGATTACAATTGTGTAATCGTAATCCTTTGCTTTCATTATAGATTAGCGGATTAAACTTCAAGGTTTTCACCGTTAATAGATTAGAATCGATTATGACTTCGTAGTGACCGATGAATTGTCCCAACGGGTAGAACTAGGATGAATTCTTACGTTTCCACAATATTGAGGTTGATTGTATATCATTATTGTGGTAGGAGCGAATTTGTGAAGATTATTCGGACCGAAACCTTTTCCTTTCGCCATTTTCTTCACGTCATATTATTCAAGGCAAGTACATGTATTACATTCCGTTATGTGTGTTACGGTTTCGATGCGATTGATGAAATGTGATATTGGGTGTGTGTGTTGTGATTCTTCCACCCGGGGATGGTCCGACGGGGCCTATGTGGGTCGATACTAATGGGTACGGCCGCGGAAGTGGTTTCCTACCTAGAGATGGTCCGACGGGACCTCTAAGGGTCGATACTAATAGGTACGACCACGGGTTACCAAGTGTGGATAGTTGAGATGTTTATACGTGATGATATACTGTTTTGATAAAAATGTGGTATTCCAGAATATGATTTTCAAATGCTTTATAAATGAGATGACTATTTTGAATTGTATATGTATATAATGTAGTGTAATTGTGTACTTGCACTGGCTATTCGAATGCTAACCCCTTAAATGGGGGAAATGCGTATTATGCATTTCAGGTATTGGTCGAGCTGAGGAGCCGGCATGGGACACGCATGCAAAGGATGGTCCAGCATGATGATGAGGCTTGAGTCTATGTTAGATGTTTTGTTACCATGCTTACTTGTGTAATATCCGACGGAAATTCTTGCTTACTGTTGTATTATTAGGATAAGTCAATACTGTTGTAGTCTTATTGCATTTGTTTAATGTTTATTGATGTTAGAATATATCATAATAGACTTAATAAAAACTATCACTCGCACTATGATCGAATTTTCAGCGTTGTATAGATAAGTGCATTTTTGGGCTAGTAATTCTGTACTTAACGTACACTAACCCTTTAGCATAACGTACGTTATATTGTGAGATTTACATACGTTAGGTGGTGCCTTTTACGTACGTAATACTTGTAGTCGTATCCGATCTCAACTTTCGGCGTGTGGGGTCGGGCGTGATTCGAATATCTGATCTTTTGGAGGTAACCTAGTTGACCTACATTACATACGTAATGCTCCAAGCGATAACGTACGTAATGATGTTTGTATTTCAGTCCAGTAGCCTCTGGAATTAGCTTACGTACGTAACACTGTTTGTGTAGCGTACGTAAAGCTTCTAACGTACGTTATCCTTTGGTGTATAACGTACGTAACGAACTGTGCTGTTATAAAAAGATAACTTGTGTCTTTCATTTTGCATGTCCAAACTCCGATTTTTCACCCATATAATCATCCCCCTGCATCCCTAGATCAAATTACCTTCTTCCAACTTGTGTTTAAGCTTTACATTTGATTTTGGAGCTTGTTGATTGGAAGTTGGAGTCATTCTTGAAGCTTAGATTGTGTTCTTGTGGTTTTGGTGTATTGTTCTTCATTTCTGAAGGTATATTATATGATTTAACCCTATAATCTCGTAATTATAATGTCAGTGATTAAGTATACTCCACCTAGTGATGAATTAATCAAGCTAAACATGTTTGTAGTTAAGCTTTCAACAAACTTAATGATGAATATGATGATTAAGGGATTTGTAATGATGTGTTATTGGTGTTTTAAATGGTGATGATCATGTTTAGTTAAACCAAACTCTTCTTGTTGGACTAATAACACAATTGGGATAATAATAGTCCTTGTTTCCTTATAATGAAAATAACTTGTTGGAATAATTAGCATAAAATGTTTTAAGAAACCCTTGATGAACATTAGAAGAATGGAATGATCTTCTTGAACCTAAGATAGGTGAATTCAGAGGAATGATATTTGAATCTCTAGGTTAGTTAGAAGATTATAAGGTTGGTGTTAAACTTGAGATAGTCTTCATGATCATGATATGGATTTATAACTAGTTAACTTAACATAAGTGATTGAGTGAAGTGCAGATTTTTACTTTTAATCAATTGAGATATTCTTGATAAGTTTAAAGGGTATGATTATTGTTTAACACATTATGGATCAATTCTAAATCCAGCAAATATTTGGTAACATCTCGTAATCAATTGTAATAATAGAATGGTATGAATAAGGTTCTTGGAGTAACACTTCAATATCTTAAAAAGTTGAACTACTCAAATGGGAATTAGGATGTTGTCTCGTTAAAATTCGGTATAGATGATCATATGAATGTATTATTGAGTAAAATATACTTCGTTCAAGGTTGATTGTTCGAGTAACCGATTTTAAATCGAGGACCGTCCGTTCGTTCGTTCGACAAGGAAGGATTATTCTCGTCTCCGTGCTGAGGCAAGTTATCTTGCTTGGTTATAATGATGTGTGGATTCTTATGATGATTATGCATTTCGTGTAAATGAAACACTTATAAAATTGTGATCCGTGATTTGATATTAGTCTTGATGATATTCCATTTTCATCGTGGGATTGCATTCCCAAGTTAGTCACCTTTTTAAAACATTGACATCATCGAACCTTATTGTCATTTTTGGTAAGTTATTGATCCTTAATTGGATAGGTAATTTATTGAATTCGTTGTCATGTTGCATCGTGACATATCCGGGATCATATCCGCATTCCGATTGGTTATTGTGTAGGATTTTTAGCCAGGCACATTTATAGTCATGTGTGGATATTTCCGTATTGGACTGTGCACACGAGACGTAGTTCGTGAGGCTAATTAGGTGCATTGTCCCACGTATATCCTGGATTCCGTATACGGGGTGGACATGTGTACTGACACATTTCCGGATCGGGCGTACTGTGATGTCCATCTTGAGCCATACTATTTTTGTCGTTCATAGTCCATTTATCTTTGGATGTGTTCGACGCTTTGTTACTATCCGTTCATACGCCGGAGGGATATGTTCATTAGTCGGGATTGTTTCCTTGGAACTCTAATATTTATGTGAATTGTATAATATCTTGAGAAACATTTATCATGTATATCTGACCCTATGTTGGGCGAAATACTTGTGTTGCATTTTAGGTCGAGGAAAAGGCAAGGCACGGGAAGATCAGGGTGATGGCAAAGGGTTCGAAGGATACTAGTTCGGGGGGCCCAAGTCTTTTATTTGTCCGGTCATGTTCGTACCGTGTAATGTTATCTTTCCGCTTTATTTTAATTATGAACAAATGTATTGTTATTTAAAGTATATTCCATCTCCATATGGATTATACTTATATTTTGGATCCTGTGTATAATAAGGCCGTTGGCCATACTGCTGTAAACTCCTAATCGGAGTAAGTACTATGTATTGTGGTTTGGTATCACATGTATTGTGTATTTAATCTGTATTTTGGGTATCACCTGGTGGGTCCCAGTGTGGGGTCCACGGCACTGTAATGGCCGCCTTATTGGGGTGTTACAGAAGATGGTATCACAGATGAGTCATTTTTTTTCTTTTGAGTCTTTGTGTATTGAACTAGTATCAAGAGACCTTCGTGTCACGTGTGACCCGTGCGAGCACCTGATCCTACGAGCCAAAAGCGGTACGTACTTTATGAGCCATGATTTACTTACTGACATGATATTGATATCTGAATGGATCTCTTTGTTGATCTTGGCATTTTAAGGATTGGTGGCAGGGATTATCTGATTCGTGATACGAATAAAATTTTGGATTGATCATATGATTGAAATTGTTCAACTCAATGTCGATACGATATTCTGTGTGATCCTTGTAGTGTCGATAATTCATTACGAACTGTTTTCTTGAACATGTAATTTCTTGTTGCTATTAACTTAGCATGAAGTCTGATTGGTATCATGAACTGTACTTATGGTTATCTTTACGAATTGATTCTTTCAGTATGGAAAGAAATTTGAGAGGTCGTGGCAGAGGGGGACGAGGCCGCAGAAGGGGCCGAATCCCGATACCACGAGCCAATAGGCGTGCGAATGCAGAGCATAATTGTTGCGAATTTCGGTGAACGCAAGTGCACGTTGTCGTAGCAAGTAATAAAGTGATAAGTAAGATATCGTTCCCTCGAGGACTGACTTACTAATTACCGATTTATGCGTATTCTAATTTTATTTGAACTATCGAAATTTGAGGTGCAAGTAATAATTAAATAAAATTAATAAAAGCAAAAAAAATAGTAAAATCGATTGTTCGAAGGAAGAAGGTCAAATAAGGAATTAATCTAGGATTGTGAATCCACCTCGGTTTATCCAAATTACTCTTGATTATATGAATTTAATGATTTCCCAATTTATTGAAGGCGAAGATTGCTAAAATACTCTACCGCCTCTCCCGAGGTCAATAGAATTTTCTAAGGCGAATAACACACTCTATTCCTAGGTGAATTAATTCGACAATAGGCAAAAAGTACGAAATCTTCAAAAAGGCCACGTCATTCCTATGAGTATATTCCTATCTCACAAGATAAAATGGTTCTCACCAATTTTTCCTACCAACTCTCCTCTCCCGATTCGAGTTGCGTAATCAAAACAAATCAATCACAGGCCACATAATTGACAGTAATTAAAACAATTGGGAAAACTCAATATGAAAGGGAAATATATTTTAATAATGCAAAATCAAAAGTAAATTCGTCAAAACATTGGTTTCATCAAAATTCTAGAATAGGGTTCTAGCCTGACATACTAGAAAATAAGAATACACAACGAATAAAAGAAAGCATAATAGAAATCAAACGCAGTCAAAGAACTTGGATTCCTCCGTTCTCTAGCTTCCGCTCTCTGCTCCTTGGTGTTTTCTGCTTCTCCTCGATGATTCTCGATGATTGATCTTCAGACCTTAAATCCCTATTTATAACCATCATTCGTCTCCAAAACGCGTCCGTGGATTAGGTCGAGAACAGACTCTAAAAATGGCCCAGAAACGTGGCAAACATATCAAAACCGCCCCGCGGGCCGCGGCTCAGTAAGTGTGTGCCGCGGCCCCTACTGCCCAGCGCCCTATGCCTGGGCGCCAATTTTCTTCATGGGCCGCGGCTCAGCTTCAACGTGCTGCGGCCCCCGGTATAGTGCGTTCGGCGCCTTGGTGTGCCGTGCGTGTGCCGCAGATCGCTTTCCTTGTGCCGCGGATCGTGACCAGAAATCGTCGTTTTCACCCGTTTTTTGTCGTTTAGGCTTCTGGACTCCAATTTCCTGCAAAACATATAAGAATAGTGCATTAAAAGCTCATTTATGCAGATTTAGACTTAAAAATGAATATAAAATAATGATAAATAAGCGCATAAAAATACATCTAACAAATACCCCCAAACTTAAGCCTTTGCTTGTCCTCAAGCAAAAATCAATTTCAAATAAAAAGTATCGTGAATGATCGTGCAAATCCATAGTGCTCAACTTAATCAATACTACCCTGAAAATCTCAAAGAATAATACGAGTATCGTATTAGTGAGTCACAACAAGGACACTGATTCCACAAAGTAACCATTTTTAGTGCTAATCAATCGTTCATGAAGAAAATCAAGCTCAAAGATTAACAAGCGTGAATTTAACCGACCGCCAATGTGAAGGGTTAGATTAACCGAGCCAACTCGGCCAGTCCCACAGTCTAGTGGCAAAAATTCAAGAGTTTCATCGTCAAAAATAATCCTCGGACAGCATTCCCTTATGCATGATCATAATAAAGATTCGAGTTAACCACTAGGTTCGGATCTCGGGATGTTTCATCGTGATAATCCTAGGGTGGGTTTCCATTCTCATGTATTGGGGAACCGTTTGACGTAAAAGATACTCATGGGGCACATGGATGCTTCTAGTTACTAAGTCCCCCTCTACAACGGAGAAAAAACTCGAATAGCAATTCCCACATGTCAAGGTTGCTGTTTTACGCGAGAGTAAACAACGGGTCACGTGAATACCCCCGGTTACTAGGCTTCCCATCATCGGTAATGCGATATTTCTAAACCATTAGTCTATTCAGGGTTGCCGTTTTATGCGAGAGTAAACAACGGGTCACGTGAATACCCCCCGTTACTAAACTTCCCATCATAGAATATGTATAATATCTCGACTTTTTGGGAAAAACTGTCCGACTCTAAACTCAATTTAAGTGCCAACAAGACTCATGTTACTGGACGACTAGCTACGCGAAAAGTGTAACCAAACGTATAGACGGCGATTTGAAAACACGTATGTCTCCTTTCTTATACGCTAAAATTTCTATAATAACGAAAAATATAGACCTAAATGAATACTCAGAGGAAACAGATATCGCTGACTGCAAACTCGACCAAAACTCAACCGTTTCTTCAAAGAGAAATCAGTATCATAAAATCAGTTTTACACAAGGAAGCACGTAAAATCCACTAATGCAAATAATATCACGACAAGCAAGGCTAGCGTCAAAAACAACGAAAAATAGCAACGAATAAATAAAAAATAACTGAAAGTAAACCCCCCCAAACTTAGGACGTACATTGACCTCAATGGACACAACTAGTAATATGCAATAAGAGAAAAGGTCAAGTACTCCCTTAATGTCCGCTCAGGAACTGGTGCCGGCCTCGCCCGGCGAGGAGGGTGGTGTGGATGGCCTAACTGGTGGGATGAAGGTCCCGTCCGGGTGCAGTATATGGCTCGTTCACGTAGAAAGGTAGTCCTGATGGTACGCATCCCTCGCCGCCAAGCGCCTCTCCTCACGTCGATTGGCCCGGCGGGCCTGCTCTCTCATCTCCTCCCGAATAGCTGCGAGGAGGCTCTCTCTGTCCGCATCTCCTGTCTCAAAGCAGCTAGATGGCTCTCTCTATCTCTCAACATCTCCTCTCTATCTCTCCACATCTCCTCTGTCAGGCTGTCGAACATCGCCTGAAGGTGCTCTCTCTCGGGCGGCGGACTGGAGAAGAGGATCGGGGGACTGCTCATATGCCTCGTCAAGAAGAAATCCTCCTCCCCGAGCATGTGCCGGCGCTCCACCCCACTGGTCAAAGTGAGAAATAATGCGATGATCAATTGGACCCTGGGGTGCTAGCATTGGCTCATCATCCGACCAAGTCATGCCCGACTGGCGGCACAGAGCGCAAATGAGAGAGGGGTGCTTCAGCACTGACAGCTCGTACAGTCTCCGAATTGCAGCCACCAAAAAATCCACAGTATGGCCTCGGACGACGACCCGAGTCCGAGTATCTGATTGCCCTATCATCTGCCCTGCCCGAATATGTCGCAATAGAGCGCTAGCGTAAAACTCCTGGACGATAGAGATCACAGCCGGCTCAGGAGGCGCAGTGAAACGAGCCCATCCCATCTCGTCAATCATAGTCAGAAGCTCACCGTCTTGGGGGGCGGGAGTGAATCCCCGCTCCGGGATTATTGGTCTAGGCCGGATTTTTTTATTAAATATTTTGTGAATGTCCGGATCGGAGAATTGGCGAGACTCTAAATTGGCTCGGCTTTGTGATGTCTCCCCTCTTGTGGGGGCTGATTATGTCTTAGCCCTCGTACTAATCTTCCTTTTTATAGCCATGGGGAGGTTCCTGAAAAAATAACCACCGGAAATTACACACCTTTAAGGAAAACTACACCACTCTCGACTTAAGATACACGAAATGTGAATATAGAGTCTTACACCATTGTAAGAGGAAATTAAGGTTGAGATTTCAAGTTTAAACATGAAGTAAGGGTTGGGGTACAATGTAATTCGATAATCAATTTCGTTGCATATAATTTGAAAACATTTTGCTCAAAAATTTTCATTGATGCATTTTATCAAACACTTAACATGCATGGGTTTGAATGAAGAACAAGTGTGATAATGATTTAATCCAATCCCCAACAATAACAACATCAATCGATAGTCATGACAAAACAGCAGAAAAAAAAACATCAATAATCCATAGATAATCGACAACTAACATCAACACTCAATCGATAATCACCATATTTTAACTAAACCTTGATAGAACTAATCATATTCAATATTGAATGAAGAATAATACCTTAATTTTCAAATCATGTAGCAATTAGGATTAAGAGATGAGAGTTACCTTGCTTTAGATTGAAGAATGCAAGAAGAAGAATCGAATGGGGATTGTCCGAGTGCTGCGCGAAGGAAGGGAAAAAAACTTACCTGGTGTCGGCCGATTGAGTATATGAAGGAAGCCTGGGCGGTTCAAATTCGCAACAGGGGCCGCGGCACAGATTAAGTGAGCCGCGGACCAGAGTACAGCCTGCCTGGACCTTTCTTTTATATCGCCTTGTGCCGCGGCTCAGCGTACGGGTGTTGCGGCTCGTAGTGTAAGTGTGCCGCGGCTGATTTGGTCCATGCCGCGGCACAGAGTACAGCTTCCTGGGCGTTAATGGAGCGTTTTGCGTGCCGCGGCTCAGCAGCAACGTGCCGCGGCTCAGGGATCGAGTGTGCCGCGGCTCAGTAAGTTCATGCCGCGACACAGAGTACAGTGCGGTTAGCCTTCTTGTGTCGACTTGTGTGTGCCGCGGCTCGCTTCCATTGTGCCGTGGCCCATTACTGAATTTTCCCCTGGGGTGATTTCTGCACAGAATTTTCAAAGGCAAACACCAAGAACGTGAGAGATAAGCATATCCAAGCAAATATGACGAAAAAATAGACTCCTAAAATGAAAGAAAATACTGAAAAATAAAAATCTACAACTAATACTCGGGTTGCCTCCCGAGAAGCGCTAAGTTTATAGTCTTCAGTTGGACCTTTTGAAAATCAATTTGCTTTTCGCAAACACCATTTGAACTCCACCCCGTCCATCGAACCGTTAATATGTGTTTTAAATTTTTGACCATTGGTCTTTAACAATTCGATTTTTGGTTTGGACACCCAATGTTCTTTGCGAAAGGATTTGAACAAAAACAACTTTCCAAAACACCCATATTGCACATGACTTGGCACCCGTTTCACTTCCGGCTTATTCTCTTTTTCACGAATGAACTTATGAAAGCATTAGAATTTTTCGTTGGTGAATGAACGGTTGATGAAGACGACATGTCCAAATGCCTAAGATATGCGACTCGTTCTACATTTTTCTTAGACGTCGGAGCAACTAACACGGATTATGAACATTTCGACCAACAACTCTCCCGGTGTGTGTCTTTCTCAAAGATATTAATTTGTGAACACTCCTGATCCTTGCTAGGACACGGGAGAGATCAAAACACTTTGAATGTGACTTGCTTATCTTCAACCCGAAGTATTAATTCACCCTCCCGAACGTCAATAAGGGTCCTTCCGGTGGCTAAGAATGGTCTACCCAAAATAATCGGAATCTCATGGTCTTCTTCCATCAAGCACAACGAAATCAGCAGGGAAAATGAATTTATCGACCTTGACCAAGACATCTTCTATTACCCCTCTCGGGTACTTGATGGATCTATCGGCTAGTTGTAAAGAGACCGTAGTAGGTTTCGCTTCCCCAATTCCTAGCTTCTTGAAAATAGAAAAAGGCATGAGATTAATGCTAGCGCCGATATCATATAATGCTTTATCAAAAGACAAGTTCCCAATAGTGCACGGTATAGTGAAGCTTCCTGGGTCCTTCAATTTAGGCAGGAGCTTTCTCTGCAAGATTGCGCTGCACTCTTCAGTCAGTGCCACCGTTTCATATTCCTCGAGCTTCCTTTTGTTAGATAAGATTTCCTTCATAAACTTCACATAGCTAGGCATTTGTTCTAAGGCGTCGGCAAATGGAATGTTGATATGTAGTTTCTTGAAGACGTCAAGAAACTTGGAGAATTGTTTGTCCAATTTTTGCTTTTGCAAACGCTGTAGAAACGGGACGGGAGGCACATAGGCTGTCGGATTATCTAGAAACAGTTTCGAGCTCTTAGAAACTTGTGATTCCTCGGTCGCCGAATTTTTCTTCCCCTCATCTTCACCTTTCTTTTTGTTCTGCCTGGGATGCTCACACACTTCCTTCCCGCTTCTCAAACCAATGGCGTTAATACTCTCTCTAGGGTTCATCTCGGTTGTACTTGGCAAGGTACCCTCAGGGCGGGCTGTTAACACATTTGCTATTTGACCCAATTGTACTTCCAAGTTGTGAATAGAGGCGGAATGGTTTTGCAAGGTTGCTTCCGTACGGGTCATAAACTGACTCGTATTTGCTGCTAATTTCGCCATTGCCTCCTCTAGAGAGATCTTTGGAGCGGGAGGAGGTTGGTGCTGGTGTTGAGCAAACTGAGGTTGGTTTAAGTTTTGTCCGTTTTTCCACAAAAAATTAGGGTGATTTTGCTACCTCGGATTGTATGTATTGGAATACGGATTATTCTGTCGATTCCCATTCCCCACAAACTGAGCTTGTTCCATCGGATGTTGCTCGAAAGGATTTTCAGCTTGGCATTCCGCACTAGGGTGAGATCCATTGCACCAATTACATGATTCCGTGGTAACGGAGGAAGGAGCATGTGAAAAAGCTTGCAATTGCTGAGTCAGCGCTGCGACTTGGGAAGATAGTGTAGAGATCGGATCGTTGTCGGAAACTCCCATTACTTGCTTTGGGTTTACTCATTCTGAAGGCCACTGATAAGCATTTGCAGCCATAGCTTCCAATAAAGAGTGGGCTTCGGCCATCATTTTGCCCATTAGAGCACCTCCAGCGGCTGCATCAACAAGAGTGCGTGTAGATGCACTTAGTTCGTTATAAAAGGTTTGAATTTGTAGCCAATCCGGTAAGCCATGGTGTGGGCATCTCCTTAGAAAATCCTTGTATCGCTCCCAAGCTTCATGAAGCGACTCCATATCAAATTGCCCGAAAGTAGTTATCTCGTTCCTTAGTCTCGCTGTCTTCGATGGTGGAAAGAACTTAGCCAGAAAGGCTTGTGCTAATTCCGCCCAAGTCATGATAGAGCCCGGCGGTAATGAATCTAACCAAAACTTGGCTTTGTCCCTTAGAGAGAAAGGGAAAAGCCGCAGACGAATAGCATCATCGGTATTCTTGAAGGTGTCACATATCTCGAGAAATGAAGCGATGTGTGCGTTGGGGTCATCGTTTGCCAGTCCACAAAATTGGCTTGCTTCCACCATCTGAATAATAGCCGGCTTAATCTCGAAGTTGTTCGCTTGGATGGTTAGACGCCGAATCCCCAAAAAGTTTGCATTTATTTGTGGCATTGCATAATCACGTAGTGCCAATGCCGGTTGAGCTTGCTGCATAAGATTGTCTCCTCCGTGATTTTCTGTGTTATCGGCCATGGTGTCTTTTGTCGGTAGCTCACGCTTTTCCTTCTTGTTTTTCCGAAGAGTGCGCTCGAGTTCAGTATCCAAAGGTAATAGGCCTTCGTTACCGAATTTTCTCATGCACTAACCAGAAATTCCTGAAAGGAAAACAAATAAAAAAAATTACACAAAAATAAAGTAATGTTCAAATTAAGACTAGAAATACTGAAATCGATATTAGTAAAATAATCAGTCCCCGGCAACGGCGCCAAAAACTTGTTGCGAATTTCGGTGAATGCAAGTGCACGTTGTCGTAGCAAGTAATAAAGTGATAAGTAAGATATCGTTCCTGTTGTTTGTTGATTCTTTAGTCTAATACTCGCAAACACACGATTTTTTCGATGTAGATATGCGGTGCAAGGTCGATTCCACAGGGAGGACTATGATAGTGAAGTAAATATAGTCCTATCGTTTTGAACCAAATTATATTAAATTCTAACCTAGTCCCAAATAATTTGATTTTTTATTGGTTATAATAATTGCAACAAATAACAGTAATTTTTAAGTAGATTTTAGGTAAATTGATTTTAAATAATTTACTAGGGTTTAGAATCCACCAATGTCTATTTATTATATAATTTATATTCTAATTCCAAGAAATTCAGGAAATAGATTCTGAAATCAATCTCACTATTTCCCTATGGATTTGACAATAAGTACAAAATTATAATTCAAATATAGATTTTCCTTCGCTTGAAAAATGTAATTTCTAAGCATTATATGTATCCAATTTAATGAAAAACAAATAATCAAAGAAATTAACTAATATCAATAATCACAAAGCAATGAGGAATTTATAACTATCAAAAATACATGATATAATTGATGAAATAATATTCCCCTATTGAAGCGAAAATCATAATCGTTAAAAATATTTATTTGGAATTATTATATAAATATTAATAATAATATAGACATGGTTTCATCATAACCCAGTAAAAGAAAATTACTCACTCATAATAACAACACAAATAAATAAATATTCCATAATATTATTACTCAAATATAATTTTATTACACAATATTTTTATTTCTCTCCCTTACAATAATATCTCTCTATTTTTTCTCTCCACAAAACACTACACATTCATCCCCTATTTATACTACTTCAAAATCAATAAAATAATAATTTTTACAATTTTAAAATCTCACCCCCAATAATTCACGGCTGCCCATTAATGCTGATGTCATGGATGACATCAGCAGAGAGTTGAATTTCTGGTCCAATCGGGTGTTGACACGTGGCACAATATGGTCCGTCTATTTAATTGTCCTTCGAACGGTCATAACTTCTTCATACGAACTCGGATTCGGATGATTTTTTTTTTAAAATGATCGTCTCGACGAGACGAATAAAATGAGACCAGTCGTGACTATATTTGAATTTTGTAAAAATATCGCCCTTGAACCAATTGATCTGTCTTGTACCGGTTGGTTAACCTGCAGATATAATTTAATTCCAATTAATTATCCAAAAATGACATAAAATTATAGAAAATTCTAACAAAATGAAATAATATAAATATATGGTGAAACGAATAAATTATCACACAACACACAATTATATATATAAAATACTAATAAAAATATTACTCAAAATATACTAAACAAATTCCCCACACTTATCTTTTGCACGTCCTCGGGCAAATCTTATACCCGAGTTATAATACTCATATGCTGAAAAAAAAATCATGACAAAATCAATATCAAGAGAGAACAAGTGATCATGACATGTATTAACACTGAATATTTCATGAGTTTCTTCACCATTAGATCAAGTCTACTGCCCAGACCAAATTCTAACAACTTCATTGAGAATCGAATGCCAAAAGATTCAATACCCTCACAGTGGATATCACTCTTCACTCAAGTGTATATACAGGATATTCGAGAAGAGTTCACTCATATCAAAGCATAATGTGTCATTACCATATGCTTGGTCAAAAATCAAATCTCCACTACTTAAAAATAAACTCATGCATAAATCAAAAGGTCTTTCTTTTGGTTGTAACGTGGCTTTGGGTATGGGTAGGATACAGGAAAATTATGAGGTTTGCTAGACAAGATCAATTGTGAATTTAGATGCATAACAAATCCTACAAATAACAATCAACAGCCCCCTGTAATGAAAACTCTCAAACCATCATCCCCAAGTTATTCTGTACATGGTAATTGAATATTCATCTGGTAAGGTCATACTCTTGTGTAAGAAAAAGTATGCAATGAATCTTCTGAAAGGAATTATGTATCACTCAAGGGATAGTTCAAGTGCTATTTTATGTATATATAGTGATGATTTTCGCACTTGACCACCCGCTTTTTTTTTTTCTTTCAGGCCATTTTTTTTTGCCTTTATTTATATTTTTTTTTCTCGGTTCAATACTCCAATGTACTTCACACCCTTTCAATTTCAACAAAATCTCTTAATCTACACAATACTCTTATGAACATCGGCCCCTATTTGTCACACATCTAGTTCACAATTAAATATTTGACTAGAGGGTGCAAATGGATGAGTCATCAACAAGAATGGATAATGGCTAAAGTAATGTGCTTGATCAAAGAAATAGGCTCAGGCTCAATGGGGCTTCTAAGGATAAAATGTAATGGGTGGGAAAATATAAGCCAACAAGGGGTTAATCCTAATTGCCTTTATCATCTTAATGCAAGAGTTTATGAATGTAGTCTCGAAATGTATAAATGAGAAAGTTCTAGAATGAACACAATATGTTTGACCACACAACAAAAAATATAGACCGTATATATAAGGATTGCTCTAAGGCTCAAAACTCACAAAAAGGGTGTTGTGTACTGAATCTCATACACCTTCATCCAAATCCATTATCAAAACCAGTGAAACATCCCAAAAATAATTTTTTCACCAACGTTTTCTCAAGAAAATGGTGTCGTGATTTTCAACATTTTTTTTAATATTGCATATATATATAGATATAGATATAGATATACACCTTCCCCCACACTTAATGATAAACAATATCCTTATTGTGTAAAAAGAACAATGGAGTAAGGGTTTAAATAAGATTTCCCTGTTTATGAAAGACGACGCTTCGCTCAAGCCTTTTTTTGGACCTGCAAGAAATAAGTGTGGCAAAACAACAAAAGAAAATATATACCCGGAAGTATAACACAAACAACCTAGATGCGCTTCAAGAGAGTCCGAAGAGTCGCCTTACGCTGCCATCAATACTTTTATTGAAAACAAACAAAAAAAAGTACAGTAATAGAAATAACAATATATAAATCGTGGATAGATGCGCGTCAAGAGGTCGAAAAGGAACTCCTTAAGCTGCCATCATTTTCACGATTTTTACACCCGCTAAAAAGTAAAAACAACAAGAGGAATGAAGTGGGATATCATAGGGAAAGAAATGTATCAATTTTGCGTTTCCGCACAGTGAAATCTTCCATCCAAACAATATTAGCTAGAGCTGGGTCTGGTTCAGGAACAAATGCAATAAGTTTTTTGATCAGCTCTTCTGGTGTTGTTGCAACTACTATGATTCGTTTAGCACGCTCAGAAATAAAACCTTTTTCAGAAGAGTAGTTGATGAAAGATAGTAAACCATCGAAGAAACCATTGATATTTAGCGGACCTATTGGTTTCGTATGAACATTTAGCTGTGCTCTGGTAACCACATGAAAAAGTTCCTCAAGAGTGCCAAAACCATCGGGAAGGGTGATAAAGGCATCAGCATTATTTATCATGTGAGTTATGCGGTCTTGCATATTCACAGCTCTGAACTCATCTACAATGGTTGCTCCGGTGATTTTAATTTTAGCCAGAGGTTTTGGAATGATTCCCAACACTTTTACTCCTTCCATATAGGCAGAAGCAGCAGCACGTCCCATTAATCCTAGACTTCCTCCTCCGTAAACTACATGAATGCATTTTTCTCCTAAGGTACGACCCAAGTTGTGGGCTGCTTCAGTAAAGCAAGCCTCTTTCCCATGACTAGCTCCACCAAAAATGCAGATGGAGTTAAATCTTTTTGCGGAAGATGATGATTCCATTTTTTTTTTAAAAAAAAAATTATTTAGAGAGAAAATGAAAAGAATACAAGTTTGAGGGATGCAGAAAAGAAACAACTGCAACGTTTATTTATAGATGCAAAATAAAGTAAAAAGATTTATAAAATCTGTGACTGCGTTAATTGCGCTTCAACTACTCAATAGAATAATGAATGCATTGATTGCGTATCACTTTTTTTATTCAGAAAATCTAAAAAAAACGACAAAAAGTAAAGATACTCATGTGTATGTACAGTAGTTGTGATTGTGGCTCACATCTTCCTCTGATTTTACGTTCAGAAACGGCTTAAACGCCTTCTATGAGTCGGGGAGAAGCTTCCCATCTAATTTTCTTACAAATTGGCAAACATGGTCTTTTAACGTCAGATTCCCAAGACGTTGTTCATATTCTGGTTTGAATTTATTCCACAAACATCGAATCCCATAATGTACGAGTCCAGTAGGATGCGTGTCAAGAGAAATTTCGATATCATCTAAATTCTCCTTATTCAGACCAACCTTGATGAACTGAATTTTATCTTCTCTGTTTGTAGAAGGAATTCCTAAAGATCGACATCTTGAATCACAGTTCCACCTAGCACATTTGTAGCAAACGGCGATTTTCTTTGCTCGTCGTTTCTTGGCATATGAATTTTTTCCAAGCCCTGGTAAAAATCTAGTTGGTGTTTCCGTGAATTCACCCGCTATTCTCACTTTGGCTTCAATAATGAATCGAATATCAAAAGGTATGCCGTTATTCATAAGCAACCTCATCCTTTCAAGT
Organism: Orobanche coerulescens; assembly: GCA_033398695.1. NCBI lineage: Eukaryota > Viridiplantae > Streptophyta > Magnoliopsida > Lamiales > Orobanchaceae > Orobanche > Orobanche coerulescens. Next base: position 189,123,237 of record CM065802.1, on the reverse strand, counting down.
CTGGCTTGGTAAAGTTTCAAAATGACTTTTTTACTAAGAAAGGGAAATCTTTTTTCAATTGTTTTCAAAGTTTGTTCCATAATTAAAAATAAAAATAAAAAAATATCTACAAAATCAGTTGTTGTGGGAAATTGAAAAATCCGACTTTACTAGCCACGGAGTACCGTTATCCGCCACTTGACCGGACAAACACAATGGAGTATTAATCCACAATATCGGGGTCCTTAAGAAGAATCTCTTCTACCTCAAAAGATTTTAATTCCAAATATGGTTTTAACCATTGACCATTTACTTTGAAAATATTACCATTTTTTGGATTTTCAATTTCTACTGCTCCGTAAGGATAGACCGTATGAATAATAAATGGACCAGACCATCGTGAACGCAACTTGCCTCGAAATAATAACAAACGAGAGTTAAAAAGGACTTTTTGACCAGGAGAAAAAGTTTTTCTCAAAATGTATTTATCATGAAAAAATTCCGTTTTGTCCTTATATTTCCTTGCACAATCGTAAGCATCATTTCTGATTTCTTCCAATTCATTTAGTTGAAGTTTCCTATGAATTCCAGCCATGTCTAATGAAAAATTTAATCGTTTTATGGCCCAGTATGCTTTATGTTCCAATTCAACAGGCAAATGACATGGTTTTCCAAAGACAAGCCTAAATGGAGACATTAGATGGGAGTTTTAAAAGCGACAAGAAGCCCACAATGCATCATTCAATCGCAAAGACCAATCTTTCCTTGTAGGATTAACAGTTTTTTCAAGAATATGTTTGATTTCTCTGTTTGAAATTTCAACTTGTCCACTTGTTTGAGGGTGATAAGGAGTTGCAACTTTATGTGTAACACCATATTTTTTAAATAAATGATTCAAAAATTTATTACAAAAATGTTTTCCTCCATCACTTATAATTGGTCGTGGTGTCCCAAATCTGGAAAAAATATTTTCTTTCAAAAATTTTACCACGACTTTGTGGTCATTTGTTTTGCAAGCAATTGCTTCTACCCATTTTGAAACATAATCGATGGCCACAAGAATGTAAAGATTGCCAAAAGAAATTGGAAAAGGTCCCATAAAATCTATGCCCCAAACATCAAATATTTCAATAATTAATATTGGGCTTAAAAGCATCATATTTCTTTTATAAATTCGACCTAATCTTTGACATCTATCACATGTGCTGCAATATGAATGTGTATCTTTGAAAAGTGTTGGCCAATAAAAACCACATTGCAGAATTTTAGCAGTTGTTTCCTTTGAACTAAAATGACCTCCACATGCATGATCATGACAAAAGGAAATGATATTTTGTTGTTCATGTTCTGGCACACATCTCCTAATGATTTGATCAGGACAATATTTGAACAAATATGGATCATCCCAAAAGAATTTTTTACTTCGTTTAAAATTTTTGTTTTATCTTGGTTATTCCAATGAGATGGCATGTTACCAGTAACAAGGTAATTGACAATGTCGGCATACCAAGGTATTTTAGAAACAGACATAAGTTGTTCATCAGGGAAAGTTTCATTAATGGGAGCTTCTTTATCAGTAAAATTCACGATTAGCGTAGACAAATGATCAGCAACAACATTTTTAGCACCTTTTTTATCTCGAATTTCTAAGCCAAACTCTTGTAACAATAGAATCCAACAGATCAAGCGAGGTTTAGCATCTTTCTTAGAAAGAAGATATTTTAATGCAGCATGATCGGAGTAAATTATGACTTTCGAACCAATCAAGTAAGGTCGAAATTTGTCTAAAGCAAAAACGACTGCAATCAATTCTTTTTCAGTTGTAGAATAATTTAATTGGGCATCATTTAGAGTTCTGCTTGCATAATATATTACAGTTGCCAATTTATTTTCTCTTTGACCCAATACTACACCGACGACATAGTCGGATGCATCACACATTATTTCAAAAGGAAGATTCCAGTTTGGAGTTTTGATAATAGGTGCAGAGCTCAACATAGATTTGGGTGTCTTAAAAGCTTTTAGACAATGATCATCAAATACGAAAGGTGTGTCTTTTGAAAGTAAGTTACATAATGGCCTTGAGATTTTGCTAAAATCTTTGATGAATCGACGGTAAAAACCAGCATGGCCTAAGAATGACCGAATTTCTTTAATCGTTCGTGGGGGTGGAAGACTGGATATTAAATCAACTTTAGATTTGTCCACCTCAATTCCTTTTTCAGAAATCACATGTCCTAAGACAATTCCTTTTTTAACCATAAAATGACATTTTTCCCAGTTTAGGACAAGATTCTTCTCCTTACACCTAACCAACACTTGGGTTAAGTGGTGTAAACATTCATCAAAGCTAGACCCGAATACAGAAAAATCATCCATAAAAATTTCCAAAAACCGCTCAACCATGTCAGAGAAAGTGCTCATCATACACCGCTGAAAAGTAGCAGGTGCATTACACAGACCAAATGGCATTCGTCGGTAAGCAAAAGTGCCGAAAGGACAGGTAAAAGTGGTTTTTTCTTGATCTTCAGGAGCAATGGTAATTTGGTTATAGCCGGAATATCCATCAAGAAAACAATAATAAGCATGACCGGCTAACCTTTCTAGCATTTGATCAATAAAAGGAAGTGGAAAGTGATCTTTTCTTGTAACAGAGTTCAATTTTCTGTAATCAATATATACTCTCCATCCAGTTTGAATTCTGGTTGGAACAAGTTCATTTTCTTCATTCGTGATTACAATTATGCCAGATTTCTTTGGAACTACATGAACAGGACTAACCCAAGGGCTGTCAGAAATAGGGTAGATGATCCCTACATCTAAGAGTTTGATTATTTCATCTCTTACAACTTCTTTCAAATTAGGATTTAGTCTTCTTTGAAATTCTCGGGAAGTTTTCGCATTTTCTTCAAGGTGAATTCGATGCATGCATATATAAGGACTAATACCTTTAATATCGGAGATGGTCAAGCCTATTGCTTCTTTATGTTCTTTAAGGACATTGATTAATTTATCTTCTCGTTCTTCATCTAAATCAGATGCTATGATGACAGGCAGGGTTTCTGATGGTCCTAAAAATGCATATTTCAGAGATTCAGGTAATGGATTGAGCTCTATCTTTGAATCCTCAATAGGTACTTCTTTATTCATTTGACTCTCAAGTGGTTCGGTTTTAGCTTTCCATTTATCATTATCCAATAATGGTGTAGACTCTAGTAAAGAATTTACTTCATTAATTGAACTGTCGATGTCAAAATCTGAGCCAAAATGAGCAAGACAGCTTTCAAAAAGATCATCATCGTCCATTTTTGGAAAGAAATAAGGACCCATACTCTCTATCATATTTACCTCATAGACATCATCATGATCATCATGTTGTTGAGAAATATTAAACATATTTAGTTCAACAGTCATATTTCCAAAAGAAAATTTTATGATGCCATTTCTACAATTAATTAATGCATTTGAAGTAGAATGGCCTTCCTAAAATGACAGGAATTTGATCTTTGGTATTCTCAACAGGTTCAGTATCTATGACTATAAAATCAACAGGAAAGTAGAATTTATCTATTTGAATCAGAACATCCTCTATGATTCCTCGAGGTATTTTTATAGATCTATCAGCTAGTTGAAGTATCATAGATGTTGATTTTAGCTCCCCTAATCCAAGTTGTGTATAAACAGAATATGGTAATAAATTCACACTGGCTCCTAAATCAAGCAAGGCTCGTTTAATGATGTGATCTCCAATGACACAAGATATTTTAGGACTACCAGGATCATTATACTTAACGGGAGTTTTATTTTGGATTATTGAGCTAACATGTTTAGCTAAAAATGCCTTTCTTGGAACATTTGTTCTTCTTTTTACAGTGCAAAGATCTTTCAAGAACTTAGAATAAGCAGGCACTTGTTTAATAGCATCAAGGAATGGAATATTTATTCGAACTTGTTTAAATATTTCCATTATATCTTTGTATTGCGCACTTTTATCTTTTGGAATAAGTCTTTCAGGAAATGGAGCTTTTGGAACGTAAGGCTTTTCTTTTTCTTTAGAATCTTTTGATTTTGAAACTTGTGGTTCATTTGATTTTTGTTCCGGATCATAGTCAGGCTTTTGTATTTCTTTTCCGCTTCTAAGGGAGGTTATGGACTGAACTTCTGTGTTAGAAGAGTTTACTTCATATTGTCCTTTAGGATTAGGGATGGACTGACTCGGAAATTTTCCTTTTTCTCTTTCAGCTAAAGTTGTTGCAAGTTGATCAATTTGTGTTTCAAGCTTAGAAATAGCCTGTGAGTTTGATTGTACAGCTTGCTGAGTTGATTGGAACATTTGTTGAGTAGATTGCATGAATTGTTGCAACGTATCTTCCAAAGATGGTTTCTTTGGCACTGTAGAAGGATACTGATAAGTATTTGGAGGATATTGATTAGGACAGACATTTTGTTGATTTGACATATTCATTTGATGTCCTCCTTGATTCATTGGAGGCATGTTTTGCTTGCAGAAAAAATTTGGATGATTCATCCAATTTGGATTATAAGTTGGAGCAAATGGACTGTCCGAAGATTTTCCATATGAATGTAACACATTGACTTCTTCATTAAAAATTTCTTGATTTTGTGGACCAGATGGATAAGATTGAGATGAATTCCGCACATGAAATGCAAAATTCATGTTTTGAGTTTGACGGGGGGATGGATTGCTTCAAGACTAATGCATCCACTTTTCGTACTAAATCATCTATAGTAGATTTTATTTCAACATCTTGTTTAACCTCGTAAATTCCACCTTTTTTTGGGGTCGTATGCATCGATTTGGCTCTAGAGTCGAGTGAATTCCATTGTTGTAAATTAATTGACATATTTTCTAGTGCATTCCAAGCTTCGTCTCCAATAAGGTGAAGAAATTTTCCACCATGCATTGATTGGATTAATTGGCGATTGTTTGGAGTTAAACCGTCATAAAATAATTTTACCAAACGCCATATTTCAAAACCATGATGGGGACACTTAAGAATTAAATCATTAAATCTTTCCCAACACTCATAAAATTCTTCATTTTCTTTTTGGAAAAATACTGATATTTCTCTTCTAAGACTATCAGTTTTGGACATTGGAAAAAATTTTGCGAGAAATTTATTCACTAGTTGGTCCCAACTAGTAATTATTCTTGCTTGAAGAGAATTTAGCCAGAATTTTGCTTTATCTTTGAGAGAAAATGGAAATAATCTAAGTTTGACAGATTCATCAGAGAAATTTTGGAATCGAAAAGTAGAACAAATGTCGAGAAATTCCTTGACATGCATATAGGGATCTTCTCTTTCCAAACCGTGAAAAGATGGAAGAAGTTGAATTATTGATGATTTAAGTTCGAAATGAGTTGCATTAGTTGTAGGCAACACTATGCAAGAAGGAGAATTAGCACTCACTAGAGAAAAATATTCTATTAAAGTTTTCTCTTTTTCAACTTGATTATTTTGATTTTCGATTTCGTCCATTTTTTGTATCGGTTTTGTTTGTTGAACTTCAGTTTTAGTTAAGGACAGTCTTCTGACACGATTTTAGTGTAACTATCGCAAGTGCACGATATCGTATCAAGTAGTAAATTGGACTTTTTGAGTCCGGTTTATCGATCCCACAAGGAAGTTTGATTATAATTTGAATTATACACTATTAGTCTATTTTTATAGATACTATGATAAGTGAAACACACAATTAAAAAGTTTGGTTTAATATTTGCAAAGAAAATACAATAATAGTTCTAATATTATAAGGAAATAAAAAGATAGCAATAGTAATAGATTGATTAACGATAAAATGAAATAGTTGGGATTACAAACTTAGTTCGTCATTAGTTATAAAAGATGTATAGGAGATCATAAAATGAATTTACTTATTATGTTGTGTAGATTCGATTTTCCTTAAAAAGACGGTTTCTCTTCGAACTATAAAACGCCCTTACATATTGAATCAATCCACTATATTTCTATGTTGATTGGCTTCAATACATAGCATTAGGATTTATGAAAATAACTCAAAGAATCATCTAAGGACTAGAGGTATATTTCTATCCCCTAGAACAACTTAGAGTGAAGATCATTTGATCTAATCAAACATATTTTCTTTCGAAACATATGAAGACCATAAATATCGTCATTTATTGGCCAAATAAATAAAGATTGTTAAAAAAATGAAAATCACACACAATAATAAGTAATTCACAATAGATCTTTTATACAAACATAAATAACATGACTAACCTTGTTTATAATCCCAACTAAAGGTTACTTAGTCCATGAAGGGTTTATTACACATATTACAAGCTTGTGTGGTCATTACTAGTTGAATCAAGAGAAAGTATTGATCCTAACTCCCTTAGTAGATAAAGGAGATAGAAACAATAAACTCTCTGAACAACATATGTTATACCACACTTACAAAGATCACCCAAGAACACAAGTGTGTTCTTCACACAAAAAGAAAAGTTTACAAAAAAATGGAAAATTATAAGATGAATGATGAATGATGAAGGATCTAAGGGGTCTATTTATACACCTAAAGTCATATAATAGCTCCAAAACTCCAACATTATTACATTAGATCGGATCAATGCCAGTCATCCCCTCAATAATACACAAAAAGTATAAAAAATTAGACAAATCATAGCAATCTGTCAAGAGTTACGGCCGTAACATTCAGGAGTTACGGCCGTAACTAGGGCGACTTACGGCCGTAACTCCTGAATGTTACGGCCGTTGTAACACCCCGAGATATTCGGAATAATTACAGCGCCGTAAACCCTTTAAGTAAGGATTTACAAGGCTAATTTAAAAGAAATGTAAATATAAGTCATCAATACTGCGGAAATTCAAGTTTACAAAACCATTCAACTGGTTCAACGAGTAATTAATACAACCATATCGAAATGATATTAATAAGACACGCGTACTCGAGTACTGAAATCAAACCGAGAAAACAAATCACCAACAACAACAAACATCATCAACCCCTTCGCCGTCACGTCGATCGCGTGTCGCTTTCCTGCTCCTCGGCTACCCGAACATCAAAACAAATGTCCACCCCGAAGGGGTTAGCAAAACGATGCTAGTACAAGTATCATTTAAACGAATCAAATATGCATCAACAATACATAACAAGATACACCACACGGACTTCCGCTAGGAATCCGATAATGCGAATCCATAAGATTCCATTAACACGGATGGGTATTCCAATGATCCAGCGCCCTCAAAGATAGATCCCAAGATGATCCCGTCGGACCAACACGAGGTGGAAATAACCCGTCCAATGATCCAGCGCCCTCAGCCTAGATCCCAAGATGATCCCGTCGGACCAACACGAGGTGGACATCCGATCCAGCGCCCTCAGCATAGATTGCACAACAAACACAAACATAACTCATGCATACATATATGCCAAATCGCCATGTCCATCAACATGAACATACAAACACTAGATAACGAATATCATGACAATTCAACGAAATAAATCTCATGCTCAACAACATGAATAATCACACACATGCTCAAAATACCAATATTAACATATTACGATACTTGCCTCGAAGATGGCAAGAACGAAACACTTCAATGATCTCAACACACTCGAAGGCCGCCTCCTTCGATCAACGTAGCAAGCTCGAACCTTAATAAAAGAAATGATATACAAATCATCTCAAGTCGAACGATTGCCTAGCAATTCGGTCTACAGCCAAAATCTCAAAATATACAATCTGCCTGAACCACTTAGCGTACGCTACGTACTCTACGTAACGTGCGCTAAGCCTGCCTGTTAGCGTACGCTATCGTCTAAGCCTAGCGTATGCTAGCCATGTACTGACAGTTCTCTCTGATCAGCCGACTGACTCGGCTGATATCATAACATACGTTACGTACCAAACGTAGCGTGCGTTAGCTTATCCCCGATAGCGCACGTTAACTTACGTATGTTAGCGTGCGCTAACCGTGCATGGCAGATTACTACTGGCAGAAAACTAGATCTAATGGTGATGAACTCATAAATTCTATGGTGATAATACATGTCATCCCCGTGCATATCATGCTCATAAGGTTTGTGAAAGTTCTATACGGATTAAACGACTATGAGATATAAGGCTACGTATAATCATCACAACATCATGATTCATCTTTGATCTTCAAGGAATATCCTAAGTTCAATCCGTTATATGTCCCAAAACGTATGATTCTTAACGTAAAACATACGAACTAGGTAATCTTCATATACTGGTCATGATCGGTTGAAGATACATAAAATGCTTAGGAGTCCAAACACCAAAAAAATTCAAAGGATTATACGAAGAATAAGTGCCGATACGTCAAAAGTATCCTTCTAACACGTGATGATCGATTATAAACGAAATAACTGGCTATCAAAACATGATCAAACGTCCTTAAGAACACTATTAATATTGGTGAAGAATCACCTACCTCAAAGTAGTGAAGAACAAGGAGGAAATCGAAGCAATCCAACGTCGAAGGTTCGAACACCAATCCTCAATGATCTACAATCTTCAACACGAGTTAGGATGCTGATATGAAGTGTTTAGGATGTAGAGAGTAATACTCTAAGTATAAAGATTCGGATGTGGGAGAAGAAAGGACTGAAAATACGAAAAGGATGCTGTCCTATTTATAGGAAATGGTTATTAGCGCGCGCTAGTCCATGCTCGTAGCGTGCGCTAACGGCTTACTTACTTCACTGTACTCAGCACTTAGCGTGCGCTAAGGCGTTGACTTGGCTTTTCTCGAAAGCCGTCCAGGTTCATCCCGACACAATCCGACCAAGATCCCCGGCCTGATCTCACCTACCACACGTCTCAATCATGCTGACTACGTATAGCGCGCGCCAAGGTCATGCACATCGTGCGCTATGGATCCAGCTTAGCGTACGCTACGCATAGTCGATAGCGTGCGCTACATGCGCAGAATCACCATTTTCATCACATTCATGAAATCATACGGTCAACAACATCGGATTATGAAATACGGAGAATAATACTCAGATAAAAGTGCAACAATAACAATGTCACAAGTTCTAAATACATAACCGAAATCTCGGGTATTACATCCGTCCTTCCTAAAGAGAAGTTTCGTCCCGAAACTTAAGATGAAAACAACTCCGGATATCTAGTCTTCATACTGTCCTCTGTTTCCCAAGTGGTCTCTTCGACTCCGTGTCGTGACCATTGTACTTCAACCAAGTGTATTGGTTTATTCCTCAACTATTTGATCCGACTCTCAAGTATCTTGATTGGTCTCTCTTCGAAGGTGCCATCATTAGCTATCTCGATCTCGTCGAAATCAATGACGTGACTGGGGTCCGGTACATACTTCCGCAATTGGGATACGTGAAACACATTGTGAACGTGACTCAGCGATGGCGGTAAGGCCAACCTGTATGCTAAATCTCCAACCCTCTCGAGGATCTCGAATGGTCTGATATATCTCGGACTAAGCTTACCCTTTTTCCCAAAACGGAAAATCCCTCGTGTAGGAGACACCTTCAATAGTACATGTTCCCCAACGTCGAACTCTAGAGGACGACGACGTACGTCTGCGTAAGACTTTTGTCGACTCTGGGCAGTCAACAGTCTTTCTCGAATCAAAGTTATCTTCTCTTGAGTCTGAACTATCAATTCCGGTTCCGTCCCGATCAAGTCCGAATAATCATTCCAGCACAAGGGTGATCGGCATCTTTTCCCGTACAAAGCTTCAAATAGTGCCATCTTAATAGAAGCATGCCAACTATTGTTATAGGTGAACTCGATCAAGGGCAAGTGAACTTCCCAATCAGTTGACCAATCCAATGCACAAGCTCTAAGCATGTCTTCTACGGTTTGTATAGTCCTTTCGGACTGACCGTCCGTTTGGGGATGATAAGCTGTGCTAAAGTGGAGCTCAGTCCCCAAAGCCCTGTGAACTGCCTTCTAGAAATGTGACACAAAGCGACCATCTCGATCCAAAATAATGGTCTTCGGCGTCCCATGCAATCTGACTATCTCCGCAATAAATACTCGCGCCAATCTCTCGGGTCCCCATGTATCTTTAATTCCTAGTAAATGAGCCGACTTGGTTAGTCGATCAACTATAACCCAAATCATGTTCATTCTCGTTCTAGTCCTTGGCATACTGGTGATGAAATCCATCGAGATGTCCTCCCACTTCCATTCAGGGATCGGGAGCGGCTTTAACATTCCGGCAGGTCGTTGATGTTCAATCTTAACTTGCTGACAAGTCAAGCACTTCGAAACGTACTCTGCTACGTCCTTCTTCATATTACCCCACCAGAAGTTTTGTTTTAAATCCTTATACATCTTACTGCTGCCCAGGTGAATAGAATAGGGCACGCTGTGAGCTTCCTTCAGAATAGTCCGTCTCAAATCATCATCATCGGGAACGCAAAGTCGACTCTGAAATCTCAGAACTCCATCATCTTGTATCACGAATCCTGGGGCTTTTCCTTTCTTTACTTCATCACATAATCGAAGGATCAGAGAATCGTCCAACTGCTTAGATTTGATCTCCTCGACTAGTGATGAAGTCAGTTCCATCATATATAGTTGCCCTTGGATTCCTGGTGCCCATACTTCAATCCCTTCGCGGATCAGTTCCCGTTGAATGCTGGTTTGGGATGTAAGTGCTTCCAACACTCGAAGAGAAACAGGTTTACGGCTCAAAGCATCGGCTACTACGTTTGCTTTCCCCGGATGATAGAGAATCTCCAAGTCGTAATCCTTGATCAATTCCAGCCACCTTCTCTGCCTCATGTTTAATTCTTCTCGATCGAAAATGTACTTGAGGCTCTTATGATCGGTAAAGATCTGACAATGAGTGCCGTACAAATAATATCTCCAAATTTTCAAAGCAAAGACTACAGCTGCTAGCTCCAGATCATGAGTCGGGTAATTAACCTCGTATGGTTTCAACTGCCGAGAAGCATAGGCAATCACCTTATCTCTTTGCATCAACACACATCCCAGACCCTGATTTGAAGCGTCGCTGTACACCATGAATCCATCAGTTCCATCTGGTAATGCTAATATAGGTGCTGTCGTTAGTCTCTTCTTAAGTTCATCAAAACCGTCCTGGCATTTCTCATCCCACGTGAACTTTTGAGTTTTCAGAATAAATGAGTGAGCGGACGAGCAATTTTGGAAAATCCCTCTACAAAGCGGCGATAATATCCAGCAAGTCCTAAGAAACTCCGGACTTCTTTCACGTTATTAGGAGCTTCCCATTCCAAGATTGCTTCGACTTTCTTCGGGTCCACCTGAACTCCGTCAGCTGATATCACATGCCCAAGGAAAGTTACCTCCCTGAGCCAGAACTCGCATTTTGAAAGCTTTGCATACAGCTGTTCCTTCCTCAAGGTGCTCAAAACCACACGCAAATGTTCGGCATGCTCCTCTGCGTCCTTCGAATATATCAAGATGTCATCAATGAAGACGACCACAAATTTATCCAAGTATTCCAAGAATACCCGATTCATCGATTGCATGAATACCGCAGGAGCATTGGTAAGTCCAAACGGCATCACTACGAATTCATAATGCCCGTACCGGGACCTGAAAGCAGATTTTGGTATATCCGATTCCTTAATTCTCAACTGATGGTATCCTGATCGTAAGTCAATCTTCGAGAATACCCTTGCCCCTTGCAGTTGATCAAACAAGTCGTCGATCCGAGGTATAGGATACTTATTCTTGATCGTCATCTTGTTTAGCTCCCTGTAATCAATACACAGTCGGAGGGATCCGTCTTTCTTCCGGACAAAGAGAACAGGCACTCCCCAAGGAGAAACGCTAGGTTGAATATAGCCCTTCTGTAACAATTCCTCCAGTTGCTTCTTGAGTTCATACATCTCGGTTGGCACCATGCGGTATGGTGCTCTGGAAATAGGAGCTGCTCCAGGCTCTAATTCGATAGTGAATTCCACTTCTCTCTGCGGAGGTAACCCAGGTAGTTCGTCGGGAAATACATCTGAGAACTCATTCACAACTGAAATAGACGAGAGCTCTACTCCTTCCTCTTTCCTCATGGCATAGCACCAAAGTCCATGACATCCCTGCTTCAGTAATTTCACGGCTTTCATTGCTTTGATCAATTTTCCCGAGCTTCCCGGTCTCCATCCTCGGAAAAAGTGTTCAAATCCATCATCAGCAATGATAGAAATGACTCTCTCTCGGTAATTCAGAATAGCTCCATAACGGTTGAGCCAATCGTCTCCGAGAATTAAATCGTCACCATAGATGTCAACTACAATAAGATTCGATGGCCAATCTCTCTCTCCTATAGACACTGGAAAATCTCTAGCCTCTAGGGTTCCCACAATTCTCTCTCCACTCGGCAAACCCACAACATATGGTTCACAATCAAATAAGCACGAGATTTTTAAACGATTTACACAGTTCAATGATACGAAAGAATGTGTAGCTCCGGAATCGAATAAAACACTAACTGGTTGCAAGAGGATCTGAATCGTACCTGATGCAACAGCAGTGTTCTGATCGTCAGATTTTCTCATCTCGTACAGGCGCGTAGGAACGGACCCAGCACTGGATGTCTCTCTCTTCCCAATATTCTGCTGCTAAAATCCACTCTGTTGCGTCTGGTTCACACTTATCTCCTTTGGAACTGGCGCTGGAGTGCGAGTACCAAAAGATCTAGTAGCAACTCCACAGAAAGCCGCACGGTGCCCTTCTTGTCCACAATCGTAACAAGTCACAGAAGATGCGGGGCAGTCACGTCGAATATGCCTTGCTCGACCACAATTGTAGCATTTCTTTGATGCGTCCGAAACTGCTGATGTAGCCCGGAACTTCTTCCCACCTCTAGAAGGATGTGGAGGTTTCCTAGCCGAATAAAAGGAAGACTGGCCCTTGCGGGGCCCACCGCTCTTGTTTTCTGAAAAGTTGCCGGTCACCTTCTGCTTCTTTGCCTCCACTGATTTCTCCACCGCCGCCTCTTTCATGTCGTAGGCCAGCGCTTTGTCTTGATACTGTCGCAACGTAGTACACTCGAACCCGGACATGTACTGCTGAATCTCCAGCTTCATCTGCATATCGAAATGAAAAATCTTTTCTGCCTCCGTTCTGACCAAGTGTCGTACACAAGTCAGCTGATGATTAAAAGTTTTGATTACATCTGTCACAGATGCTTCCGAACTCTGTGGTGAGAAAAACTCTCGGATCTTTGCCTCTCTAACTGGACGAGGACAATACTGTGCTTCCATCATTAGTTTGAATTCCGTCCAGTCCGTATTATGATCCTCGGGTCGAATAGCTTCCCACCAGTCAAAGGCCTCCCGGTCGGAAAATACCGGGCAATAGGAACCTTAGGTCCTCGGGACGATTAAGACCCGCGAATATCTTCTCTAACTCCTTAAGCCAATGATCCCAAGTAAGTGCCTCGGGATCCGTCAAATTTTGGCGGGTGTAATTTGACCACCTCGGAAGCCATCTGTCTCCCGGTTATCCTCGTGGTGCCGCTGTCCCATCGCCGTCTGCATGCGGTCAACGACTGAGCGAATCGGTTTATCTGCGCCACCACTGTTGAAGCACTCTGGCATGTTAGGATTTGCGTCGTCATTCGCCGATCCTTGCCGCCCTCCGTAATGGGAATCGGTTCGACTAGCCGATAGTGCAGGGTAGTTGCGGAATCCTCCTGTCTCATGTTACCCCGTCTGCGTCCACGACCGCGTCCGCGTCCACGTCCTCCTCTCAACATACTGTAAACACAATTCCTCAATATCCAGGACAAAGTTTTCGAAATAAAGCCCGTCAATACTCACAAAACAGTAATTAAGTAAAATGGTAGTATAAGATATTAGGAGACTTACAACCACGGTCCACATGACGACTTTTGGCTGAACAGTGATGTTACGAATGACTCGTAAATCAATAACGTAAACAGACCCAACTTAAAACCTGACTGCCAAGATATCCATGAATCTTAGCTCCGATACCATATTCTGTAACACCCCGAGATATTCGGAATAATTACAGCGCCGTAAACCCTTTAAGTAAGGATTTACAAGGCTAATTTAAAAGAAATGTAAATATAAGTCATCAATACTGCGGAAATTCAAGTTTACAAAACCATTCAACTCGTTCAACGAGTAATTAATACAACCATATCGAAATGATATTGATAAGACACGCGTACTCGAGTACTGAAATCAAACCGAGAAAACAAATCACCAACAACAACAAACATCACTGAACCCCTTCGCCACGTCGCATCGCGTCGCTTTCCCTGCTCCTCGGCTACCTGAACATCAAAACAAATGTCCACCCCCGAAGGGGTTAGCAAAACGATGCTAGTACAAGTATCATTTAAACGAATCAAATATGCATCAACAATACATAACAAGATACACCACACGGACTTCCGCTACTGGAATCCGATAATGCGAATCCACAAGATTCCATTAACACAGTATGGGTATTCCAATGATCCAGCGCCCTCAGCATAGATTCCAAGATGATCCCATCGGACCAACACGAGGTGGAAATAACCCGTCCAATGATCCAGCGCCCTCAGCCTAGATCCCAAGATGATCCCGTCGGACCAACACGAGGTGGACATCCGATCCAGCGCCCTCAGCATAGATTGCACAACAAACACAAACATAACTCATGCATACATATATGCCAAATCGCCATGTCCATCAACATGAACATACAAACACTAGATAACGAATATCATGACAATTCAACGAAATAAATCTCATGTTCAACAACATAAATAATCACACGCATGCTCAAAATACCAATATTAACATATTACGATACTTGCCTCGAAGATGAAAAGAACGAAACACTTCAATGATCTCAACACACTCGAAGGCCGCCTCCTTCGATCAACGTAGCAAGCTCGAACCTTAACAAAAGAAATGATATACAAATCATCTCAAGTCGAACGATTGCCTAGCAATTCGGTCTACGGGCAAAAGCTCAAAATATACAATCTGCCTGAACCACTTAGCGTACGCTACGTACTCTACGTAACGTGCGCTAAGCCTGCCTGTTAGCGTACGCTATCGTCTAAGCCTAGCGTACGCTAGCCATGGACTGACAGTTCTCTCTGATCAGCCGACTGACTCGGCTGATATCATAACGTACGTTACGTACCAAACGTAGCGTGCGTTAGCTTATCCCCGATAGCGCACGTTAACTTACGTATGTTAGCGTGCGCTAACCGTGCATGGCGACACACGCTTTAAAACTAGATCTAATGGTGATGAACTCATAAATTCTATGGTGATAATACATGTCATCCCCGTGCATATCATGCTCATAAGGTTTGTGAAAGTTCTATACGGATTAAACGACTACGAGATATAAGGCTACGTATAATCATCACAACATCATGATTCATCTTTGATCTTCGAGGAATATCCTAAGTTCAATCCGTTATATGTACCAAAACGTATGATTCTTAACGTAAAACATACGAACTAAGTAATCTTCATATACTGGTCATGATCGGTTGAAGATACATAAAATGCTTAGGAGTCCAAACACCAAAAAGGTTCAAAGGATTATACGAAGAATAAGTGCCGATACGTCAAAAGTATCCTTCTAACACGTGATGATCGATTATAAACGAAATAACTGGCTATCAAAACATGATCAAACGTCCTTAAGAACACTACTACTATTGGTGAAGAATCACCTACCTCAAAGTAGTGAAGAACAAGGAGGAAATCGAAGTAATCCAACGTCGAAGGCTCGAACACCAATCCTCAATGATCTACAATCTTCAACACGAGCTAGGATGCTGATATGAAGTGTTTAGGATGTAGAGAGTAATACTCTAAGTATAAAGATTCGGATGTGGGAGAAGAAAGGACTGAAAATACGAAAAGGATGCTGTCCTATTTATAGGAAATGGTTATTAGCGCGCGCTAGTCCATGCTCGTAGCGTGCGCTAACGGCTTACTGACTTCACTGTAATCAGCACTTAGCGTGCGCTATTCTCATGTCAGTAGCGTGCGCTAAGGCGTTGACTTGGCTTTTCCCGAAAGCCGTCCAGGTTCATCCCGACACAATCCGACCAAGATCCCCGACCTGATCTCACCTACCACACGTCTCAATCATGCTGACTACGTATAGCGCGCGCTAAGGTCATGCACAACGTGCGCTATGGATCCAGCTTAGCGTACGCTACGCATAGTCGATAGCGTGCGCTACATGCGCAGAATCACCATTTTCATCACATTCATGAAATCATACGCTCAACAACATCGGATTATGAAATACGGAGAATAATACTCAGATAAAAGTGCAACAATAACAATGTCACAAGTTCTAAATACATAACCGAAATCTCGGGTATTACATCCGTAACGTGGCTTCGTAAATTTGCTCATTTGAAGCTTTGATAGTTACGTTTTCAGCCCAAAATTCCTCAGACTTTGCGTTTTTGCCCCAGATCTTCTTCGGATGATAACTTTTGATATATAACTCTGATTTTGAATCCGGAAAGACTGCCGAATTCGTCTCGGAAAGCCCTACAACATGAATATATCAAAATTCAATAAAGAGAATATTTATTAAACATGTTGTTTCTTGAGTAATTCAGTTATTTAATCCGATCATCATCCGATAAAAATAAAATTATTAAAACTAATAAATTAAAAGCAAAAAATGAGTAGACTAGCTCAATTATGGGTGAATTTTATCGATACAAACTATGGATAAGTGTACAAAACTGACACTTATCACACCCCCAAACTTGAATTCTTGCTAGTCCCGAGCAAGACTCTTTATTATTCACACTCCAAAAATAAAAATAATAAAAAAATAAGAAAATTAATACACACATAAATTAAAATATAAAAAGAGAAAAGGAGATCAAAATGCCATTAATACACAACAACCAGCTTTATACAGTAGATAAAAATGAATCAAGATTCAAAATAAATCTACTAATGTTTTTGAATTTAAAACACGGTTTTTATGTTGTAATTCCAAAATCAAAGTTTTCCCCCCAAAAGGTTGATTATTTCTTTCCCACTCCTGATACACACGACTCCCTTTAATGGTTGCTCTCGATCACTCGTTTATTTTTCGACTCAATATGAAGAAGAATTTCATTGGCGTCATCAAATATTGTGATTTTCACAAAATTGAGTGTATTGAAATTCAGCTGCTAATTAATTCAAATCTGCTCATAAACTACATCCCTTTTAGTGATAGCTTTCACACCGTTATTTGCTAACGTGTAGCTCTTTTCACTAACACAATTTCTATCTCATTATTTTTTTTTTGTAAAAAGGTGATAGCTTTCACACCGTTATTTGCTAATGTGTAGCTCTTTTCACCAATTTTTCTGAGACGGCAGCTACGCACCAACAATGGTTAGTCCTTTATTTTTCGCAAAATTTAAGACTTCCAAAATTAGGCAGCTGTTGCTCTGCTCAACACTTCTCCTTTTCGTCATTTAGTTTTTTAGGTGATAGCTTTCACACCGTTATTTGCTAACGTGTAGCTCTTTTCACCAATGACTCCTTTTTTTTAGGGAATAGAATTTTTGCAGAAAATCATTTTTTAGTTAAGCATGAAAAATCAAAAACTCCACAAATTAAGTAAATTTCAGTTTTATTTTTCATCAACCAATT
Organism: Orobanche coerulescens; assembly: GCA_033398695.1. NCBI lineage: Eukaryota > Viridiplantae > Streptophyta > Magnoliopsida > Lamiales > Orobanchaceae > Orobanche > Orobanche coerulescens. Next base: position 189,105,591 of record CM065802.1, on the reverse strand, counting down.
GATTCTTCTTTTCTCAAGGTAACGAATGACTCGATTTTATATGATAATTACAAGGCTTGGAAAGAGAGATTAAGGCTCAAAATTTTTGGAATATACAATTTTTTACCTTAAAACGATTTTAGAAGCTTGTATATAGCTAATTTATTGGTGTTATGGCGATCTAGAAATCTCAAAATCAAAATACTATATATATATATATATAATAAAAAAAATTAAGGCAAATAACCAAATCAATCAAAACACACCAAAATTACAACACACCAAAATACTAAAACAAACCACCCCCAAACTTGAAAATAAAATTGTCCTAAGTTTTTTAAAAATAAAATCAAATAAAAAGCAATGCAGAAAAGCAGAATACTCCCTGTTAAGAAAGTTGATGTTTGAGCTAACGCCTTTTAGAATCTGCAAGAGAATAAATATACGAGGCACACAACAGAAGAAAATAAAATATACTCGGAAGTATAACACAATTTTTAAGATGCGCATCAAGAAAGTCCGAAGAGTCGCCTTACGCTGCCATCAATGCTTTTATAAAAAAACACACAATAAAAATTACAGTAATAAAATAACAATACATAAATCGCGAATAGATGCGCGTCAAGAGATCAAGAAGAAACTCCTTAAGCTGCCACCATTTAGCACGATTATTACACACGACAGAAAGTAAAAATACAAGAGGTCCGACATGGGTTATCAAAGGGAGAGGAATGAATCCACTTTTCGTTTTCTCACGGTAAAATCTTCTACCCAGAAAATTTTAGCTAGAGCTGGATCTGGTTGAGGAACAAATTCATTGAGTTTTTTTATTAGTTCATCTGGTGTTGTTGCAACGACTATGATTCGTTTTGCACGCTCAGAAATAAAACCCTTTTCAGCAGAGTAGTCGATGAAAGCCAGTAAACCATCAAAGAAACCATTGACATTAAGCACACCTATTGGTTTTTGATGAACATTTAGCTGGGCTCTGGTAACCACATGAAAAAGTTCCTCAAGGGTGCCAAAACCACCGGGAAGGGTGACAAAGGTGCCAGAATTATTTATCATGTGAGTTATGCGATCTTGCATATTCACAGATCTAAACTCATCTCCAATAGTTGACCTGGTGATTTTACTTTCAGCCATAGGTTTTGGGATTATTCCCAACACTCTTACTCCTTCCATATAGGCAGAAGCAGCAGCTCGTCCCATTAATCCTAGACTTCCTCCTCCGTAAACTACATGAATGCATTTTTCTCCTAAGGTACGACCCAAGTTGTGGGCTGCTTCAGTGAAGCATGCCTCTTTTCCAGAACTAGATCCACCAAAAATGCAGACTGTGTTAAATTTTTTTGTTGAAGATGATGACTCCATTTTTGAAAAGAAATTTTTTTTCGAGAGAAACAGAGAAAAGTACAAGTTTGAGGGATGAATGAAAGAAACAGTAGAAAGTTTATTTATAGAAGAAAAAGAAGGTAAAAATTGTTTAACAAGTTTGTGATTGCGTTTGATTGTGCTTCAACTACTCAATAGAATAATGAAAGCATTTATCGCGTATCACATTTTTTTATTCAGAAAATCTCACCACACGACAAAAATAAAAGATACTTACGCGTATGTACAGTAGTTGTGAATGTGGCTCACATCTTCCTCTCATTTTACGTTCAGAAATGGCCTAAACGCCTTCTATGAGTCGGGGAGAAGCTTCCCATCCAATTTTCTTACAAATTGGCAAACATGGTCTTTTAACGTCAGATTCCCAAGACGTTGTTCATATTCTGGTTTGAATTTATTCCACAAACATTGAATTCCGTAATATACAAGTCCACTAGGATGCGTGTCAAGAGAAATTTCGATATTATCTAAATTCTCTTTATTCAGACCATCATTAATGAACTGAATTTTATCTTCTCTGTTTGTAGATGGAATTCCTAAAGATCGACATTTTACATTACGCCCATCTAGCACATTTATAGCAAACGGCTAGCATCTTTGCTCGTCGTTTCTTGGCATATGAACTTTTCCAAGCCCCGTAAAAATCTAGTCGGTGTTTCTGTGAATTCACCTTCCATTCTTACTTTGGCTTCGATAATGAATCTTATGTCAAAAGGTATGCTTTTATTCATAAGCAACCTCATCCTTTCAAGCCTTGTCTTGTAAATTTTTAAAATTGCATTTTTGCTTAGAAAGGGAAATCTTTTTTCGATTTTATACAATGTTTCTTCCATGAAAAAAAAAATGACAATGAAAATAATTGAAGAAAATATCTACAAATATCAGTTGTTGTGGGAAACTGAAAAATCCGAATTTAATAGTCACGGAGTACCGTTATCCGCCACTTGACCGGACAAACACAATTGAGTACTAAGTTACAACGTTGAGAAATTTGTACCTATAAAAATAGTTTACAATGTAAGATTTCAAATATAACTTATACTTCCCCGGCAACGGCGCCAAAAACTTGACACGCTTTTAGTGTAACTATCGCAAGTGCACGATATCGTATCAAGTAGTAAAGTGGACTTTTTGAGTCCGGTTTATCGATCCCACAAGGAAGTTTGGTTATAATTTGAATTATACACTATTAGTCTATTTTTATAGATACTATGATAAGTGAAACACACAATTAAAAAGTTTGGTTTAATATTTGCAAAGAAAGTGCAATAATAGTTCTAATATTATAAGAAAATAAAAAGATAGCAATAGTAATAGATTGATTAACGATAAAATGAAATAGTTGGGATTACAAACTGTAACACCCCCAAGTTATTCAGGGTATATTACAGCGCCGTGAGCCCCGCCGTGGGACACACAAGGCTAAACATACGCGGAACTATAAAACTTGACCGAGAAGGTCTACATACAATGGAAAGAAAGACGATACAAATGGTATTCAAAACCATAACCAATGAAACCATATACATCACTGCACAAATCAATACCTCGGCAACACAGGCCGGAACATCAAGGAAACTGAAATACAATACTCGAGTATTTAAAATCCATTCCAGTACAACAACACTGAATGGAGAAATCCGAAAAGATAACCGGAGACAAGACACAGTATCACACTTGCCCATCATCTTCATGCCGACCCGATACCCGCCTGTCCTCTCTCCTGGAACCTGAAATACATAAAAAGTATTTCCCCCATAAAGGGGTTAGCCATCGAATAGCTAGTACAAGTATAACAGTATGAAACACAATACTCCTCGACAATAAAGTAAATGTAATCCGTCAATTCATCAATTCAAGACTAGTATTCCGGAATAACTAAATCTCATAGCGTCACATCAAGACGTATATGAATGCCGTAGAAACGGTTCGTTCATATCATCCGTCAATACATGTATGAATGCTGTAGAAATGGTTTGTTCATATCATGCCATCAATTCATATATGAATGCCGTAGAAACGGTTCGTTCATATCATGCCAACAATATATCTATGAATGCCGTATAAACGGTTCGTTCATATCATACCATCAATATTTCTTACTTTCATAGTCGAGGACATACAATCGTAATTATATACTTGCCTTGAATAATCGACGACGCAACGAACGGAATGGAAAGTCGCCGACGAATGCTAGGAACCATCGAAACCGAACCTAACGATTCGAAGAATACAATCACAACAGATTCTAAACGAATACGGAATTGGAATACGCCCGGAAACCCGCCTACGATTCATGTATATTCGTATAAAAACGACAACGAGGGCGGACCACAACCAAACCCTCTCGATTTCGTAAAAATCACGAAATATACCATGAATCCGTAGGGAAACTAAGATTACCAACAAGATTAATCATATTCATCATGAATTACTCAGCAAAACCGAATGAATCGGACAAAACCGCGAAAATCCCCAAATCTCCCTAAAAATAGGGTTCTAGAGATCTAACCTTGATTCGCTGGATCGAAGGATGTTATACGATGATCGATCCATGATATGAACTCAGGAACTTCATGGATTTGTTGTTTAACAAGATGGCTTCATCTTCTCTGAAGCTCCAGCCGCGGACCGAAGAGAAAGGGAATGAAAAATGAGTGAGAAAGTGGTCGTTTCATCATTTATATATCGGGCCGAACTAGCGTGCGCTAGCCTTCCCGGACTAGCGTGCGCTTATCGGCCAAGATCGGCCCAGACTCTCGGCCATGGCCCGCATGACCCGGCACCACCGACCACCCCGCCACCATGACTCGTCGCCCGACTCCCGCTAGCGTGCGCTACGGCCAAGCTCGCGCTAGCCGCCGACTGGCCCGATAGCCTCTGGACTAGCAAGCTCATTCCGTAACGTACGCTAGTCGGCCGACAACAGACGCTACCCTCACGGCCGTCAGGCGCAATGACCGGCAGAGCGTGCGCTACTGCCGATCCTACCCGAGTCCGTAACCTCGTAATCCTCTCGCCCGGGCCCGGAGAACAGACTGGCCGACTGACTCGGCAGGCCAGATCGCTGAAGCTAGCGCACAGAAGGCTCCCGGCCAGAAGGCGTGCGCTACGCGGTTTCGCTGTGCTCGGTCGGTGCAAGCCATCGTCCGGCGAACTCGCGATCGTCCTGGGCCCCCCGCAATCGTCCGGCCGATGTCCGACCACCGTGGCTCGGCGACTCGATTTCCGAAAACGCGTTTTAACGAACACGGCGAAAAGTTCGCGACAACATCAACGACCCGAAATGAAAGCGTAATGTAATAATTAATCATACGCGACCGAGAAAAGAGTCGAGACAACGAATACAGATAGAATACCCATAACTTTGGGTAAATTACAAAACGGCCCAAAACGCCCAAAATTCACGATACGCGATCGAATAACCAAACCGAAGTTCACAACACTTCTAACAAAGTTAAACGGACTTACGGGAATCTCAAAGCAAATAGCTTAGAACGAGATTCGCAAGAATCGAACTCAAGTGCGGAAAAGTCGCTGAAAAGCACGGAACTCAACAAGACGATACCGAAACGAACTCGAATGTCAAAAAGTGTAGAATTAATCATTCTCAGGGTGACGAAACGGTCCCAAGCGAGTTGTCAAAACGGACTTCTGCCAAAAATAGAAAATTACCGGGAATCAAAATTACGGGTATTACATTCTACCCTCCTTAAAAGAAGTTTCGTCCCGAAACTTAAAACAGGTAGGGTGATTCCGCCAGGAAAAACTCAACGAGATACACAAGAACCGAAAACTTACGCCCAAACGGCGAGTCATCAATATAGAACACAACACTACATTACCCGAAGGTAAACCAAACCACTGCCGAAAAAGATACGAATTCACAATGCCCGAAGGCTCCAACGGAAATACCCATACATCACAATGGCCTGAAATCCGAACAGCCCAAAGCTGTAAACCATCACAAAATAGATCTCAAAGAAGCCAACCTGACTGTCGGACATACCCCTCGGCGTATGAACAACCAGTCGTAAATCGTCGGACATATCCAATACAACATGGACTACGAACGATCAAACAATAAAGCTCAAGAGGGACATCACAGTACGCCCGATCCGGAAATGTGTCCGTGCACATGTCCACCCCGTATACGGAATCCAGAATATACGTGTGACAATGTACCTAATTAGCCTCACGAACTACGTCTCGTGTGCACGGTCCAATGCGGAAACATCCACGCATGACCATCGTGTGCCTGGCTAAAAATCCTACACAATAACCAATCGGAACGCAGATATGATTCCGGATATGTCACGACACAACATGACAACGAAACTCAAAGGATAACACATCCAATACGGATCATACGACTCACCAAGTGAACGATGACACACGAATAATGAAAGATCGACACGACCAACGATATTCAAAACAACCATCCTGGGATCAAAATCCCTAAGGACCGATTAACACGAACAATAATCGCAACACAACGATCCGGGAAATCTTCAACCCTCAATGATCACAAAATTACCGAGTTCACAAGAATAATAGTGTGCTGCCTTGAATCGGTCAACACGACAATAATAATTCAACGGATGGGAACTATCCTCGACAGTCCCAATTCAATACTTCGATTACCGTAGAACGGCCAATCGATAATAATTATACAACGGATGGGAATTATCTCTTTGTCAACGGATGGGAATTATCTTTGAAAATCCCAATTCAATATATCGATTACCTTCAGAACGGTTAACCGATAACAATTATACAACGGATGTGTCGGCACCTTTAATCGGTTACCGATAACGGAGATGATAATCGAATACGTCAATGCCTTCAATCGGCCAAAACGACATCAATAGAAAAACACTGATATCAATAACGATTTATCACAAAAAATATCTTGATGGAATATCAATCAATAATAACAATCGATACGTCGATGCCGCGAACAGCTATCGACAACAATATCTCAAAGGAACATCAATCAACAATAACAATTGATATGTCGATACCATGAACCGCTATCGACAAATATATAACCAACAAGTATCGCAATGCCTTAAATCGGCCATTTCAAACAACAATAATATTTGGCATAATTTGCCGAAGGGTATCGTATCAAACAGTCCCCTGATATCAACAAAATCATAAAGAGACCAAGTCTCGAAACGATACACATATTCATACACATACATGATAACATTAATCTCATTGACCAGTACAAGTATAAAACTTGCCTCGATATCAATACAACGAACTGTTACCAATTCAGTTGATTTCGTCTTACGAATTCCTCAGTCTCGACCAAGTTAAATTACGAACCCTTCAACCTTAACCGCAACACAACAGTCATAATTCACGATCAAACATCATATCTTATTGTAAAACGAAGGATTAATAATCAACAGGTTCGATGACGACCAATATCAATACCACCAAACCACAAACTCAATCGTTTCGCCATACCTCGACTAATCACAGTCTGAACAATCCAACTCAGACACTTACACATCCTGTCCACAATACGAGTCGAAATATGATGATCATATCAGCAACAAATGAGGACCAATAATAAGGGTCTAAATGTTCCAAACTCAATTCTTAAGTTCGGATTTATAAGGTTCCCTTCTCGTAAATCCATCGTTAAAATTTACTTATGACCGTCATCATTTCGAATCATCCGACTGGTTCAAAACAATAGATAATCCTACTAAAAAGGTTATCAAATAGTCCAATCATTCGACTTGAACGTTTGCTCCACACGTATGGGCTTCCAAATTCGGAGATGAATAATAGTCTCATCGAACTCATAATCACATTCGTATTCCTATACGAATATTATATCAAACACATAGTTTAGCTCTATATATGAATATTCCATATTCATTTTCAAAACATCAACACTTCTAAAAAAATTCATCACCTCGTATAATTCAAGAGTTCTCCAAGAACACGAAATATCCGAAATCCCATTCAGAACAACATATCCGAGGTATATATCTCCATGTTACCATTTTCTTCGTCATGCCATTCATACAACCTTAAGAGTCGCAACAATATTGTCATCACCATATGAAGAAGGTCTCAATAATCATATCAACATCCGAAATCTCTTATTACAATTCCAATAAATCTCGTATAACATTATCACATGATACCACAATTGTAACACCCTGCATCCTCCCGAATATTACATGCCGTAAACCCTTCTCACAAGGATTTACCAGGCTAAGCACAATTTTTCCACATCATTTCAAAAATGTTAAAAAGACCGATGACGGTAATATTTTTCAAATATTAAGAAAAAATCATTTTCCAAATACCCTCAAAACGATCACGGCCAAAATGCCAAAAACTCAGTTTAGGGAATCGGTTTTACAAAATAAAATTCAGTTGGCAAAATACCAAAAGCCATTTCAAAATACTCACGCAGCGGGTAAAAGTACAGTCCAATTTATGCATTTTCATTTAAATAAGACGAACATCAAAATACACGATTCCCAACATACTCCCTCCCAAGTAGTAATCCTTAAAGAAATGAACCACTATCAAAGGGATACGAGGACTACCATGTATGGACGAACCACGAAGAAGAATAATTTGAACTCCATTCCTGTAATATCCGTAATTTTTCTATTTTTAGCAGTTTCCATTTTTGGTGTATGTCTATTTTTATCGACTCGCTTGTAACCGTTTCGACATTTCGAATCTATTTTGTTCTTGGAGTTTTTCCATTTGGATGAGTTTTGATGATATTTTCACGTAATTTCGTTTTATGACATGTTTTGCCGTATGAACGTTCGATTCTTGTAAAACTCGTTCGTTTCCGTTGTTTCTTGGTTTGTACAAGTTCGTATGGTTGAGTTGGTCATGTGGAGACTTTCGGTTTGTGAATCCGACGTCGTTTCGTGATTTTCGGTCACTTGGGCCATTTTTGTAATTTCCTAATAGTTTAGGGAATCTCGTTTTCGTTGTCGCGTTACGGACCCTTCGGTGGTCGGAATTGTATTTTTCTTTCAGCGCTTAGCTCCGCTGCCTTGTATGCTTCGCGTTCATGTTCCCGGATTCTCGGTCTCATCGTGTGTATCGTGTTTCGCACCCTCCACAGCAGCTCATCGCCGATATGACATCGCAGATCAATCGGCTGCTGTGTAGCGCACGCTACCCTCTTGCCTTGCGTGCGCTATCAAGAACAGCTTAGCGACGCTAATCCTTATTGTTAGCGACGCTAACGAATGGTGGCAGAGCCACCGGACTGCCACGCCCCGTTAGCGACGCTACATATGGAAGTTAGCGTGCGCTAACTTCACAAATATATAAGCCCAATGCGCTTTGAAAGCAATAGCCATTCTTTTCCTTCGCTTTCTTCGACGTGCGACCTCAGAGGCGATTTTCATCAGTCCCGATCGGCGTTCTATTCACATTCCATCACCGTAGAGTCGTGCTAACATATCATAATCAACATAATCACCTTTCATCAGCCGAATTAAAGGTAATTCCTCAGGAACCCTAATTTTGACGAATTTGGGGGATTTCGGGATTTGAGGGTTTAGTTCCGAATTGTTCATCTATATTACGATATTCTTCACCGAGTGTGATTATTGAATGATTCCAAATCCAGTTTCCTTGATTTTAATCCGTGAATTATCAATACGGGGAGATTTTGCGTAAACCCTCACCCGTATTGATTGAACGTATATTGTCGTTAATTGTAATCGGGGTTTTGGGAGTATTCCTTTCGATTATTAATGTCCGTTGGGACTGAGTTATGCTAATTCTTTGTTTAGGAACCGTCGTTTTCCATTCGGATCATCCGTCGTCATTTTTCACTTCCGATTCTTCGAAGAATGTCTCAAAGGCAAGTACTTTACATTTGTTTACATGTTCTAGTATTTGAATTATGGTCAGATCGTGGTTGTTGTGGATGGTTATGTGTATGTTCACCTAGGGACGGTCCGACGGGCCTCTAGGGATACGTATTGCCGTGAGTGTGCGTATCGTGAACCGTGGTTAGCCACCTGGATGTCCGACGGACTCTGCGGGTACGGTGGCCGTGAGTCTCGTATCAACGGTTAACTTTGAATTGTGATTTGTTGGAGATAATGTGTTTTGTGATTGTAAATATTCCTAATATAAAATGTTTTCTAAAATGACTTTTGGCGCATATATTCATCTCGATTAGAATGTAGTTCAAATGGATTGTACTTGCACTAGCGATTGTCGCTAACCCCTTAAATGGGGAAATACTTTTGTATTTCGTATTGATCATGGGGATAAACGAGCACTGGACGTATGAGGATGATGGGCAAGCATGATATTGTCCAAGATTTGATTTTCGATGTTATGTCCGGTTACTATTGATGTCCGATTTTGGGATTTATGTATTATAAAATTGGTTTAAGTACTCGAGTACTTCTGCTTGAAATTGTTAATGTTGTGTTCCCGCTTGGGAAATGGATTTGATGTCGAATTTAATTGTCGGTTTGTAGTCTTTTATTTGAATTGTCGTTTTATTAATGATAGCTTTTCGTTGTCGAATGTCTTGTTGGTATGTTAGCTCAGTGGATTCCACAGGTGGGGTCCACGGCTACGTAATATGCCCCGAACGTCTTGGGGTGTTACGTATATGGTATCGGAGCATAAGTTTATGGATACCTAGCCGCTTCGGTTATTCGGGTCTAGTTAAGTTTCGCTGGGACAAGATCACCGTTATGCCATCATCTCAAGACGCGGTGCTCGTAAGTTTTCCTAACTTGACTCGTTTCACCGCTCGCTCTATTTCGCCTTAGTATCTTTGCGTTTTGCGTGAATTGTACTTACCCGTTGCTTCTTCACTCTGCCGTAGAGGACGCGACGCCGCGGACGCGGTAGGGGACGTGGCGCAGCCGGTGGGGCGGCCATGTCCGATCACTCGAACCGATTCGCGATGCCCTCTTTGTCGAACAGTGTTCCCCTAGTTCCGAGGTCACAGACCCGTCTGCTAGCTCCTAATGCTCATGAGAATGTTGGAGTGGCCAACATATTACGGCAAGTAGCGAACCGGATGACGCCATCGACTCGAGCCGCTCGTCGGCCATGCTAATGCCAACCCGGTTCCGCCACTGGATCCGGTAATGATAAGCTACTTCAGACGTGATTCGTATGCGTCCTCCGCAGCTTGATGGTGCTTGACCTTCCGTTGGGAGAATTGGTTATTCGAGTTGGAGAAAGTGTTTGAGGCCGCTAATCGTACCGAGGAGAGGAAAGTACCCATTGCTCAAGACTTCCTCGCCAAGGAGGCAGCGACGTGGTGGCAAGCGGTGAAACCGCGTGACCGGGTAGCTACGTGGGCGAGTTTCGAGATCCGATGGAAGACGAATACCGCCTCGCGCTGAAAGAGGGGAGGATCCGAGCCTTCTTTGAGGCTAAGCCCCAAGATGTTCCTATTTCTCAAGCTATCAAGGACTACAATCAACAAATGCACTACGTGAGAAACCAAGTCCGAGATGAGCTAGACAAGATCCGCCACTTTGATATGCGGATGAAGCCGAGGGTGCGCCACTACATGTCCGGTCCAGGGTGCACGACTTTGAAAGATTATCGAATAAAGCGATGGCTTACGAGATGTCGTTTTCTGCGACAGAGACGGCACTGAAGGAAAGAAGCGAAGACCTCCGGTCCGTTTCGGGAGGCAAGTCAGAGGGTATCCGAAGGCTCGGCCTGGTTCGCGAGTCTCGGGAGTCGGGCCGCCATCGTTGGTCGAGGGAACGGTTCTAGGTCTGCCTCGCCGGTTCCGCTCGTGGTCCTACATGCTTCAACCGCAATGTCCGGCCACATGATGAGTGAGTGTGATAGGCCTCCGATTCGGTGTCTTGCTTGTGGTCGGATGGGTCATCGTGCCAAGTTCTCAGACGGATGCGGCTCGGGCTCTAGTTACTCGGATATCTGCTCCACCACAGGAGAGCCGAGTGTGAATCGAGCACCAACAGCCTCACCACAGCAGAGTTTTGGTAGAGGTCGAGGTCGTAGTCACCTTCTAGAGGGGAGCTTCTAGTGCGGGTCCTGTTCCGCCCGTGTGTATGAGATGAGGCGAGCCGAGATCCCGACGCGACGACGGTGGCTACAGTGTACCGCCCACATCCTTAACCATCCCTGCTTCCGTATTGTTCGATTCCGTGCTACGCATTCTTTTATATCTATGGATTGTGTGCGTCGTCTACATATTGATTGCCTTGTTGCTTGTGAGCCTTTTGTTGTTAGACTTCCTAGCGGGATAGCATCGTAGGGACCGTGAGATTAGAGATTTTTCGTGAGTATCGCGGGGAGGGATTGGCCTTCTAACTGATTGCGGTAGATATTAGAGATGAGGATTTGATTCTGGTGAGGATGGATGGACCGTCATGGGGCGATCATGAATTATAGAACGAGGACTGCTTCGATGTTAGCCTCTCGATGGTACCGAGCATTCTTTGTAGGGCGTAAGCGGGGTAGCCAGAGATTACCGATCAGCGCTTTGAGGCGGTGAGACTTCTTCGGGAGGTTGCACGGGCTATTGGTGTTACGCTTTGAGATCGGAAGAAGGGGAGTCGAGCTCTCGTCTATTCCGGTAGTATGTGAGTATCCCGACGTTTTTCCGGATGAGTTGCGGGTTTGCCGGCCGAGAGGTTGAGTTTACCGTCGATCTAGAGCCGGCAAAGACTATCTCTAAGACGCCATACCGTATGGCGCCCGCCGAGATGCTTGAGTTGAAGAAACAGCTGGGAGAGTTGCTAGACATGGGGTATATTCGACCGAGTGCTTCGCCTTGGGGCGCACCGGTCCTATTTGTAAAGAAGAAGGATGGGTCACTTCGTTTGTGCATCGACTACCGAGAGTTGAACAAAGTGACCATCAAAAACAAATATCCACTCCCGAGGATTGATGACTTGTTTGATCCGTTGCAAGGAGCGACCGTGTGTTCGAAGATTGATTTGAGATCGGGGTATTATCAGCTCCTAGTGAAGGATACCGATATTCAAGACGGCCTTTCGGACGAGATACGGTCACTACGAGTTTGTGGTTATGCCTTTGGGCTAACTAACGCACCAGCCGTGTTCATGCGACTTATGAACAAAGTCTTTATCGAGTACCTCGATAAGTGTGTAGTCGCTTTTATCGATGACATCCCGATTTACTCGAGGAGCGAGGAGGAGCACGCCCGTCATTTGCATATTGTGTTAGATATTTTGAGAACTCGGATCTTTGCGAAGTTCTCAAAGTGCGAGTTTTGGTTACGGAAGTTATGTTTCTGGTCATGTGATCTCGGCCGAGGGTGTCCGTGTGGACCCACATAAGGTAGAGCGGTGTTGGATTGGGCGCCGCCAAGAACGTGAAAGAGGTCCGTAGTTTTCTCGGGATTAGCCGGGTATTATCGTAGATTCGCGAGGGGTTCTCTAAACTCGCTCGACCGCCGACTCGATTGTTACGAAGTCGAGAAGTTTGTGGACCGATGAGAGGCGTAATAGTTTTGAGGAGTTGAAGAAGCGGTTGACGACCGCCTCCGCTTTCGCCTTACCGAGTGGTAATGATGGTTTCTCGCCTTATAGTGATGCTTCGGGCCAAGGGCTCGGATGCGTACTTATGCGGCATGGGAGGACGATTGCCTATGCTTCCCGTCGCTTGAAACCATATGAATTGAATTACCCTACGCACGATCTTGAGTTGGCCGCAGTTGTGTTTGCGTTGAAAATCAAGCGTCATTACTTGTATGGCTCGTCGTGTCGATTTTCACCGATCACAAGAGCCTCAAGTACATCTTCACGCAGAAGGAGCTTAATATGAGACAGAGGAGATGGTTGGAATTGATTAAGGATTACGATCTTGAGATCCTCTATCATCCGGCAAGGCTAATGTGGTAGCAGATGCCTTGAGCCGGAAATCGGTATCGCTTCGAGCGCTTGAGTTGCTTACGGCCCACTCGGGACTTCAGCGAGAGTTTATGAGGTTGAGCATTGAGGTTGTACCGCCAGAGTTCCTGCGATACGTACTCTTGAGATTTCTTCATCTCTGGTCGAGGACATTAAATCGGGACAGTGGGAGGACCCGATGTTTATTCACTTCGGAAAGTGTAGAGAAGGGGAAAGCCCCGGGATTTGTTATACATGAGGACGGAGAGTTGAGATTCCGAGGTCGGATGTGAGTTCCGAACGACTCGGAATTGCGACAGAGCATTATGCGAGAGGCTCATGCGTCACCATACTCACCATCCCGGCTCGAGTAAGATGTATAAAGATCTGAGGAAGAATTTCGGTGGAACGATATGAAGAAAGAGGTAGTTCAGTTTGTGGCTAAGTGTTTGACTTGTCGGCAAGTCAAGATTGAGCATCAGCGCCAAATGGATTATTGAAACCACTTCTGCTCCGAATGGAAGTGGGAGGACATCTCTATGGATTTTGTCACGAGTTTACCGAGAACGAAGACTAGTATGAATATGGTGTGGGTGATTGTAGACCGATCGACTAAGTCGGCACATTTTCTGGGCATCAAGGATACTTGGGGTCCGTAAAAGTTGGCTCGTATTTTTATTGCACAGATAGTGAGGCTTCATGGTACGCCGAGGACCATTATTTCGCATGAGATGGCCGATTTGTATCGCATTTTTGGCAAAGCGGCATAAGGCATTGGGGACTCACCACGTTTGAGCACTTCGCTCCATCCCTGCATCGACAAGGGCCCGAACGTACCATTCGGACGCTCGAGGATCTCGCTGCGCTGCGTGTGCGTTAGATCGAGTAGTAATCCGGGAGGATCATTTGGCCTTGATTGAGTTTACTTATAATAATAGCCGGCACGCGTCGATTAAGATGGCACCATATGAGGCACTTTATGGCCGACGTTGCCGATCACCGATATGTTGGGATGAACCGTCCGATTTGGTTGGCACCGAGCGGACCTTGTGTTGAGACGAGAGAGAAAGTTGAATTGATTAGAAAGAGGATGTTGCCGCCGTAGTCGGCGTAAATCTTATGCGGATGTTAGGCGTAGACCCTTGGAGTTTGAGGTGGGAGATCACGTTCTGTTGAGAGTATCTCCGACGAAAGGAGTTTTCCGTTTTGGGAAGAAGGGGAAACTCAGCCCGAGATATATTGGACCCTTCGAGGTATTGGAGAGAGTCGGCGAGTTGGCATACCGTTTGGCTTTACTTCCGTCGCTGAGTCATGTACATAGTGTATTTCACGTTTCCCAGTTGAGGAAGTACGTTCCGGACCCGTCCCACATTATTGACTTTGGGGACGTGGAGATCGAGAAGGATATTACGTTTGAGGAGAGGCCCGTCAGAATTTTGGAACGTCGTGACAAACAGTTAAGGCACAAAACCATTCCTTTGGTTAAGGTGCAATGGTCGAGGCACGGAGTAGAAGAAGCGACGTGGGAGCTAGAGGAGAATATGCGTTCGAGATACCCCTAGCTTTTTGATTCTTAAGTTTCGGGACGAAACTTTATTTTAGAGGGGGAGAATGTAATATCCGTAATTTTTCCATTTTTAGCAGTTTCCATTTTTGGTGTATGTCTATTTTTATCGACTCGCTTGTAACCGTTTCGACATTTCGAATCTATTTTGTTCTTGGAGTTTTTCCATTTGGATGAGTTTTGATGATATTTTCACGTAATTTCGTTTTATGACATGTTTTGCCGTATGAACGTTCGATTCTTGTAAAACTCGTTCGTTTCCGTTGTTTCTTGGTTTGTACAAGTTCGTATGGTTGAGTTGGTCATGTGGAGACTTTCGGTTTGTGAATCCGACGTCGTTTCGTGATTTTCGGTCACTTGGGCCATTTTTGTAATTTCCTAATAGTTTAGGGAATCTCGTTTTCGTTGTCGCGTTACGGACCCTTCGGTGGTCGGAATTGTCTTTTTCTTTCAGCGCTTAGCTCCGTCGTCTTGTATGCTTCGCTCATGTTCCCGGATTCTCGTCTCATCGTGTGTATCGTGTTTCGCACCCTCCACGCCAGCCTATCGCCGATATGACATCGCAGATCAATCGGCTGTGTAGGTAGCGCACACTACCCTCTGTTGCCTTGCGTGCGCTACCGAAGAACAGTTAGCGTACACTAATCCTTATTGTTAGCGTATGCTAACGAATGGTGGCAGTAGCCACTGGACTGTCACGGCCCCGTTAGCGCACGCTACATATGGAAGTTAGCGTGCGCTAACTTCACAAATATATAAGCCCAATGCGCGCTTGAGCAAATTAGCCATTCTTTTCCTTCGTTTCTTCGACGTGCGACCTCGAGGCGATTTTCATCACCCGATCGGCGTTCTATTCACATTCCATCACCGTAGAGTCGTGCTAACATATCATAATCAACATAATCACCTTTCATCAGCCGAATTAAAGGTAATTCCTCAGGAACCCTAATTTTGACGAATTTGGGGGATTTTGGGATTTGAGGGTTTAGTTCCGAATTGTTCATCTATATTACGATATTCTTCACCGAGTGTGATTATTGAATGATTCCAAATCCAGCTTTCCTTGATTTTAATCCGCGAATTATCAATACGGGAGATTTTGCAAAACCCTCACCCGTATTGATTGAACGTATATTGTCGTTAATTGTAATCGGGTTTTGGGAGTATTCCTTTCGATTATTAATGTCCGTTGGGACTGAGTTATGCTAATTCTTCGCTTAGGAACCGCTGCTTTCCATTCGGATCATCCGTAGTCATTTTTCACTTCCGATTCTTCAAGAATGTCTCAAAGGCAAGTACTTTACATTTGTTTACATGTTCTAGTATTTGAATTATGGCCGTATCGTGGTTGTTGTGGATGGTTATGTGTATGTTCACCTAGGGACGGTCCGACGGGCCTCTAGGATACGTATTGCCGTGAGTGTGCGTATCGTGAACCGTGGTTAGCCACCCGTGGATGTCCGACGGGACTCTGCGGTACGGTGGCCGTGAGTCTCGTATCAACAGCTAACTTTGAATTGTGATTTGTTGGAGATAATGTGTTTTGTGATTGTAAATATTCCGAATATAAAATGTTTTCTAAAATGACTTTTTGGCGCATATATTCATCTCGATTAGAATGTAGTTCAAATGGATTGTACTTGCACTAGCGATTGTCGCTAACCCTTAAATGGGGAAATACTTTTTGTATTTCAGGTATTGATCGTGGGGATAAACGAGCACTCGGGACGTATGAGGATGATGGGCAAGCATGATATTGTCCAGTATTTGATTTTCGATGTTATGTCTGTCGGTTACTATTGATGTCTGATTTTGGGATTTATGTATTATAAAATTGGTTTAAGTACTCGAGTACTTCCTGTTTGAAATTGTTAATGTTGTGTCCCCGTTTGGGAAATGGATTTGATGTCAGAATTTAATTGTCGGTTTGTAGTCTTTTATTTGAATTGTCGTTTTATTAATGATAGCTTTTCGTTGTCGAATGTCTTGTTGGTATGTTAGCCTGGTGGATTCCACAGTGTGGGGTCCACGGCGCTGTAATATGCCCTGAACGTCTTGGGGGTGTTGCAATTCCAAGAATCATCAAAAACTTCATGAACAATACTTAAATCCGAGCTCTCCATCTTAATCTTGTTTGAGAGAATCATCTCTCAATGTTTAGGAACTTCAGGTACTTCCCAAGGTTCTATCCATTGACTGAAGGAAGGAGAATGGACAAAATGCCTCTCAGCACTCGTCTATCCTCTCTATAAAACACATCACTAGCGCGCGCTAGACCTTATATTTAGCGTGCGCTACATGACTAGCGTGCGCTATCCTTCCTTGATAGCGTGCGCTATCGGGCAGTCCAGAAGCTACTACATTGCTTCGAAATTCATCTAACGTACGTAATGCCCATGCATTAGCGTACGCTAACAGGCGTTGACTTGATACAGTGAAATGCTCAGTAACGTGCGCTATTCTTCGACCTTAACGCGCGCTAATCGTCGTTGACTTGCTACAGTATCGTGCCCCCACATGCCGAAAGCATCCGCGATTATCGGGATTCCTTTGACCGATATGGAATTAGCGTGCGCTAATCATACGGTTTTAGCGTGCGCTAGCTCTACAAGACAAGCATTCGTTGACCTTATCTGGACACGCGTCGAACATGGCCGGGTCCACCCGCCGAAAGCTAAGATTTCATTATTGGCGATCTGGTGTTAGCGTGCGCTAACCAACATGCGTTAGCATGCGCTAACTGAATATAAAAATCAACCTGGGCCTACCTGTCGGCCACCTTCCGAAACTAACCCAGCAAGTCGTTACGTACGTTAGGGGTCCTCCTTAGCGTACGTAACCGAATCTCTTAGCGTGCGCTAAGTATGCACCGTAGCGTACGCTAAATATATACCTTAGCGCGCGCTAGGCATACTTTGTAGCGTGCGCTAACGTAGCTGTACTTAGCCATTTCCGCTATTCTCTACCAACATCTCGACATACCAAACGATCATACGGCACAATGAATACATATACGCATTCAGCAACATTGTCATACGTTCACATCATCCTCAAGCACAATTATCCAACATATAAATCCAAAATCACCAAGATAACCAAGAATTATCGAATAATCCAAACAACATACTTACAGGTCTGTGAAGTCGATGATCTCCCGTGGTACTAGCATGCGACTCCCAAACAAAGTCTCAACACAAAACCGATACACGCTAATATTGAAATTAGCGATTTGACAAAATCTCAAGGAAGGGTTCACGTCCGTAACCACAGTCACAACTTCTTCTCCTTACATCCAACATTCTAAAGGGCACACACGTGCGGAAGTATAATCCAAATCGCACCTTCTCTAAGTGACCAATTCCAAAGAATACCAAGTTAAAAACGAAACGGTCAAGAAAATACAAGAAGAGTGAGAGGGCTTACAAGTACCGGTCGCACTGTGATGATGGCAGAGTAGTGATACTGTGGGCAAATGACGACTCAATCGACCCAAAAGACCGACAGCCTAGGTATCCATAAACCTAAGCTCTGATACCATATTCTGTAACACCCCCAAGTTATTCAGGGTATATTACAGCGCCGTGAGCCCCGCCGTGGGACACACAAGGCTAAACATACGCGGAACTATAAAACTTGACCGAGAAGGTCTACATACAATGGAAAGAAAGACGATACAAATGGTATTCAAAACCATAACCAATGAAACCATATACATCACTGCACAAATCAATACCTCGGCAACACAGGCCGGAACATCAAGGAAACTGAAATACAATACTCGAGTATTTAAAATCCATTCCAGTACAACAACACTGAATGGAGGAATCCGAAAAGATAACCGGAGACAAGACACAATATCACACTTGCCCATCATCTTCATGCCGACCCGATACCCGCCTGTCCTCTCTCCTGGAACCTGAAATACATAAAAAGTATTTCCCCCATAAAGGGGTTAGCCGTCGAATAGCTAGTACAAGTATAACAGTATGAAACACAATACTCCTCGACAATAAAGTAAATGTAATCCGTCAATTCATCAATTCAAGACTAGTATTCCGGAATAACTAAATCTCATAGCGTCACATCAAGACGTATATGAATGCCGTAGAAACGGTTCGTTCATATCATCCGTCAATACATGTATGAATGCCGTAGAAACGGTTCGTTCATATCATGCCATCAATTCATATATGAATGCCGTAGAAACGGTTCGTTCATATCATGCCAACAATATATCTATGAATGCCGTATAAATGGTTCGTTCATATCATACCATCAATATTTCTTACTTTCATAGTCGAGGACGTACAATCGTAATTATATACTTGCCTTGAATAATCGACGACGCAACGAACGGAATGGAAAGTCGCCGACGAATGCTAGGAACCATCGAAACCGAACCTAACGATTCGAAGAATACAATCACAACAGATTCTAAACGAATACGGAATTGGAATACGCCCGGAAACCCACCTACGATTCATGTATATTCGTATAAAAACAACAACGAGGGCGGACCACAACCAAACCCTCTCGATTTCGTAAAAATCACGAAATATACCATGAATCCGTAGGGAAACTAAGAGTACCAACAAGATTAATCATATTCATCATGAATTACTCAGCAAAACCGAATGAATCGGACAAAACCGCGAAAATCCCCAAATCTCCCCAAAAATAGGGTTCTAGAGATCTAACCTTGATTCGCTGGATCGAAGGATGTTATACGATGATCGATCCATGATATGAACTCAGGAACTTCATGGATTTGTTGTTTAACAACATGGCTTCATCTTCTCCGAAGCTCCAGCCGCGGACCGAAGATAAAGGGAATGAAAAATGAGTGAGAAAGTGGTACGCTCATTTATATATCGGGTAGGAACTAGCGTCGCTAGCCTTCCCGACTAGCGTGCGCTATCGCCAAGATCGCTCAAAGACTCTCGGCCATGGCCCGCATGACCCGGCACCACCGACCACCCCGCCGACCATGACTCGTCCGCCCGACTCCCGCTAGCGTGCGCTACGGCCGGAAGCTCGCGCGCTAGCCGAATTGGCCCAAAGAGCCTCCGGACTAGCAAGCTCATTCCTAACGCACGCTAGTCGGCCGACAACAGACGCTACCCTCGCCGGCCAGCAGAACGACCGGCAGATGGCGTGCGCTACCCGCCGATCCTACCCGAGTCCGTAACCTCGTAATCCTCTCGCCCGGGCCCGAGATGGCGTCTGGCCGATTCGGCAGGCGCCAGATCGCTGCAAGCTAGCGCGCGGCCCCGGCCGTGGCGTGCGCTTACGACGGTTCTGTTGTGCTCGCCGGTCAAGGCGACCATCGTCCGGCGAGAACTGCGACCGTCCGGTCGATCCGCAATCGTCCGGCGATGTCCGACCACGTGGCTCGACGACTCGATTTCCAAAACGCATTTTAACGAACACGACGAAAAGTTCGCGGACAACATCAACGACCCAAAATGAAAGCGTAATGTAATAATTAATCATACGCGACCGAGAAAAGAGTCGAGACAACGAATACAGATAGAATACCCATAACTTTGGGTAAATTACAAAACGGCCCAAAACGCCGGAAATTCACGATACGCGATCGAATAACCAAACCGAAGTTCACAACACTTCTAACAAAGTTAAACGGACTTACGGGAATCTCAAAACAGCAGTTTAGAACGAGATTCGCAAGAATCGAACTCAAGTGCGGAAAAGTCGCTGAAAAGCACGGAACTCAACAAGACGATACCGAAACGAACTCGAATGTCAAAAAGTGTAGAATTAATCATTCTCAGGGTGACGAAACGGTCCCAAGCGAGTTGTCAAAACGGACTTCTGCCAAAAATAGAAAATTACCAGGAATCAAAATTACGGGTATTACATTCTACCCTCCTTAAAAGAAGTTTCGTCCCGAAACTTAAAACAGGTAGGGTGATTCCGCCAGGAAAAACTCAACGAGATACACAAGAACCGGAAACTTACGCCCAAACGGCGAGTCATCAATATAGAACACAACACTACATTACCCGAAGGTAAACCAAACCACTGCCGAAAAAGATACGAATTCACAATGCCCGAAGGCTCCAACGGAAATACCCATACATCACAATGGCCTGAAAGCCGAATGACCCCAAAGTCAGAAACCATCACAAAATAGATCTCAAAGAAGCCAACTTGACTGTCGGACATACCCCTCGGCGTATGAACAACCAGTCGTAAATCGTCGAACATATCCAATACAACATGGACTACGAACGATCAAACAATAAAGCTCAAGAGGGACATCACAGTACGCCCGATCCGGAAATGTGTCCGTGCACATGTCCACCCCGTATACGGAATCCAGAATATACGTGTGACAATGTACCTAATTAGCCTCACGAACTACGTCTCGTGTGCACGGTCCAATGCGGAAACATCCACACATGACCATCGTGTGCCTGGCTAAAAATCCTACACAATAACCAATCGGAACGCAGATATGATTCCGGATATGTCACGACACAACATGAGAACAAAACTCAAAGGATAACACATCCAATACGGATCATACGACTCACCAAGTGAATGATGACACACGAATAATGAAAGATCGACACGACCAACGATATTTAAAACAACCATCCTGGGATCAAAATCCCTAAGGACCGATTAACACGAACAATAATCGCAACACAACGATCCGGGAAATCTTCAACCCTCAATGATCACAAAATTACCGAGTTCACAAGAATAATAGTGTGCTGCCTTGAATCGGTCAACACGACAATAATAATTCAATGGATGGGAACTATCCTTGACAGTCCCAATTCAATACTTCGACATCAGAGAACGGCCAATCGATAATAATTATACAACGGATGGGAATTATCTCTTTGTCAACGGATGGGAATTATCTTTGAAAATCCCAATTCAATATATCGATTACCTTCAGAACGGTTAACCGATAACAATTATACAACGGATGTCTCGGCACCTTTAATCGGTTACCGATAACGGAGATGATAATCGAATACGTCAATGCCTTCAATCGGCCAAAACGACATCAATAGAAAAACACTGATATCAATAACGACGATTCACAAAAAAATATCTTGATGGAATATCAATCAATAATAACAATCGATACGTCGATGCCGCGAACAGGCTATCGACAACAATATCTCAAAGGAACATCAATCAACAATAACAATTGATATGTCGATACCGCGAACCGGCTATCGACAAATATATAACCAACAAGTATCGCAATGCCTTAAATCGGCCATTTCAAACAACAATAATATTTGGCATAATTTGCCGAAGGGTATCGTATCAAACAGTCCCCTGATATCAACAAAATCATAAAGAGACCAAGTCTCGAAACGATACACATATTCATACACATACATGATAACATTAATCTCATTGAACAGTACAAGTATAAAACTTGCCTCGATATCAATACAACGAACTGTTACCAATTCAGTTGATTTCGTCTTACGAATTCCTCAATCTCGACCAAGTTAAATTACGAACCCTTCAACCTTAACCGCAACACAACAGTCATAATTCACGATCAAACATCATATCTTATTGTAAAACGAAGGATTAATAATCAACAGGTTCGATGACGACCAATATCAATACCACCAAACCACAAACTCAATCGTTTCGCCATACCTCGACTAATCACAGTCTGAACAATCCAACTCAGACACTTACACATCCTGTCCACAATACGAGTCGAAATATGATGATCATATCAGCAACAAATGAGGACCAATAATAAGGG
The DNA here is from genome assembly GCA_033398695.1 of Orobanche coerulescens. Taxonomy (NCBI): domain Eukaryota; kingdom Viridiplantae; phylum Streptophyta; class Magnoliopsida; order Lamiales; family Orobanchaceae; genus Orobanche; species Orobanche coerulescens. The sequence continues at coordinate 189,083,006 of CM065802.1, read as the reverse complement.
TCTAAATGTTCCAAACTCAATTCTTAAGTTCGGATTTATAAGGTTCCCTTCTCGTAAATCCATCGTTAAAATTTACTTATGACCGTCATCATTTCGAATCATCCGACTGGTTCAAAACAATAGATAATCCTACTAAAAAGGTTATCAAATAGTCCAATCATTCGACTTGAACGTTTGCTCCACACGTATGGGCTTCCAAATTCGGAGATGAATAATAGTCTCATCGAACTCATAATCACATTCGTATTCCTATACGAATATTATATCAAACACATAGTTTAGCTCTATATATGAATATTCCATATTCATTTTCAAAACATCAACACTTCTAAAAAAATTCATCACCTCGTATAATTCAAGAGTTCTCCAAGAACACGAAATATCCGAAATCCCATTCAGAACAACATATCCGAGGTATATATCTCCATGTTACCATTTTCTTCGTCATGCCATTCATACAACCTTAAGAGTCGCAACAATATTGTCATCACCATATGAAGAAGGTCTCAATAATCATATCAACATTCGAAATCTCTTATTACAATTCCAATAAATCTCGTATAACATTATCACATGATACCACAATTGTAACACCCCAGATCCTCCTGGGAATATTACACGCCGTAAACCCTTCTCACAAGAATTTACCAGGCTAACCACAATTTTTCCACATCATTTCAAAAATGTTAAAAAGACCGATGACGGTAATATTTTTCAAATATTAAGAAAAAATTATTTTCCAAATACCGTCAAAACGATCACGGCCAAAATGCCAAAAACTCAGTTTAGGGAATCGGTTTTACAAAATAAAATTCAGTTGGCAAAATACCAAAAGCCATTTCAAAATACTCACGCAGCGGGTAAAAGTACAGTCCAATTTATGCATTTTCATTTAAATAAGACGAACATCAAAATACACGATTCCCAACATACTCCCTCCCAAGTAGTAATCCTTAAAGAAATGAACCACTATCAAAGGGATACGAGGACTACCATGTATGGACGAACCACGAAGAAGAATAATTTGAACTCCATTCCAAGAATCATCAAAAACTTCATGAACAATACTTAAATCCGAGCTCTCCATCTTAATCTTGTTTGAGAGAATCATCTCTCAATGTTTAGGAACTTCAGGTACTTCCCAAGGTTCTCTCCATTGACTGAAGGAAGGAGAATGGACAAAATGCCTCTCAGCACTCGTCTATCCTCTCTATAAAACACATCACTAGTGCGCGCTAGACCTTATATTTAGCGTGTGCTACATGACTAGCGTGCGCTATCCTTCCTTGATAGCGTGCGCTATCGGGCAGTCCAGAAGCTACTACATTGCTTCGAAATTCATCTAACGTACGTAATGCCCATGCATTAGCGTACGCTAACAGGCGTTGACTTGATACAGTGAAATGCTCGAACGCGTCGCTATTCTTCGACCTTAACGCGCGCTAATCGTCGTTGACTTGCTACAGTATCGTGCCCCCACATGCCGAAAGCATCCGCGATTATCGGGATTCCTTTGACCGATATGGAATTAGCGTGCGCTAATCATACGGTTTTAGCGTGCGCTAGCTCTACACGACAAGCATTCGTTGACCTTATCTGGACACGCGTCGAACATGGCCGGGTCCACCCGCCGAAAGCTAAGATTCCATTATTGGCGATCTGGTGTTATCGTGCGCTAACCAACATGCGTTAGCGTGCGCTAACTGAATATAAAAATCAACTCAGGCCTACCGCCGCCACCTTCCGAAACTAACCCAGCAAGTCGTTACGTACGTTAGGGGTCCTCCTTAGCGTACGTAACCGAATCTCTTAGCGTGCGCTAAGTATGCACCGTAGCGTACGCTAAATATATACCTTAGCGCGCGCTAGGCATACTTTGTAGCGTGCGCTAACGTAGCTGTACTTAGCCATTTCTGCTATTCTCTACCAACATCTCGACATACCAAACGATCATACGGCACAATGAATACATATACGCATTCAGCAACATTGTCATACGTTCACATCATCCTCAAGCACAATTATCCAACATATAAATCCAAAATCACCAAGATAACCAAGAATTATCGAATAATCCAAACAACATACTTACAGGTCTGTGAAGTCGATGATCTCCCGTGGTACTAGCATGCGACTCCCAAACAAAGTCTCAACACAAAACTGATACACGCTAATATCGAAATTAGCAATTTGAGAAAATCTCAAGGAAGGGTTCACGTCCGTAACCACAGTCACGACTTATTCTCCTTACATCCAACATTCTAAAGGGCACACACGTGCGGAAGTATAATCCAAATCGCACCTTCTCTAAGTGACCAATTCCAAAGAATACCAAGTTAAAAACGAAACGGTCAAGAAAATACAAGAAGAGTGAGAGGGCTTACAAGTACCGGTCGCACTGTGATGATGGCAGAGTAGTGATACTGTGGGAAAATGACGACTCAATCGACCCAAAAGACCGACAGCCTAGGTATCCATAAACCTAAGCTCTGATACCATATTCTGTAACACCCCCAAGTTATTCAGGGTATATTACAGCGCCGTGAGCCCCGCCGTGGGACACACAAGGCTAAACATACGCGGAACTATAAAACTTGACCGAGAAGGTCTACATACAATGGAAAGAAAGACGATACAAATGGTATTCAAAACCATAACCAATGAAACCATATACATCACTGCACAAATCAATACCTCGGCAACACAGGCCGGAACATCAAGGAAACTGAAATACAATACTCGAGTATTTAAAATCCATTTCAGTACAACAACACTGAATGGAGGAATCCGAAAAGATAACCGGAGACAAGACACAGTATCACACTTGCCCATCATCTTCATGCCGACCCGATACCCGCCTGTCCTCTCTCCTAGAACCTGAAATACATAAAAAGTATTTCCCCCATAAAGGGATTAGCCGTCGAATAGCTAGTACAAGTATAACAGTATGAAACACAATACTCCTCGACAATAAAGTAAATGTAATCCGTCAATTCATCAATTCAAGACTAGTATTCCGGAATAACTAAATCTCATAGCGTCACATCAAGACGTATATGAATGCCGTAGAAACGGTTCGTTCATATCATCCGTCAATACATGTATGAATGCCGTAGAAACGGTTCGTTCATATCATGCCATCAATTCATATATGAATGCCGTAGAAACGGTTCGTTCATATCATGCCAACAATATATCTATGAATGCCGTATAAATGGTTCGTTCATATCATACCATCAATATTTCTTACTTTCATAGTCGAGGACATACAATCGTAATTATATACTTGCCTTGAATAATCGACGACGCAACGAACGGAATGGAAAGTCGCCGACGAATGCTAGGAACCATCGAAACCGAACCTAACGATTCGAAGAATACAATCACAACAGATTCTAAACGAATACGGAATTGGAATACGCCCGGAAACCCGCCTTCGATTCATGTATATTCGTATAAAACGACAACGAGGGCGGACCACAACCAAACCCTCTCGATTTCGTAAAAATCACGAAATATACCATGAATCCGTAGGGAAACTAAGAGTACCAACAAGATTAATCATATTCATCATGAATTACTCAGCAAAACCGAATGAATCGGACAAAACCGCGAAAATCCCCAAATCTCCCCAAAAATAGGGTTCTAGAGATCTAACCTTGACTCGCTGGATCGAAGGATGTTATACGATGATCGATCCATGATATGAACTCAGGAACTTCAGGTATTTGTTGTTTAACAACATGGCTTCATCTTCTCCGAAGCTCCAGCCGCGGACCGAAGAGAAAGGGAATGAAAAATGAGTGAGAAAGTGGATGTTCTGTCATTTATATACTGGGCCGGAACTAGCGTGCGCTAGCCTTCCCGGACTAGCGTGCGTTATCGGCCAGTATCGGCCCAGCACTCTCGGCCATGGCCCGCATGACCCGGCACCACCGACCAGTCGCGACCATGACTCGTCGCGACTCCCGCTAGCGTGCGCTACGGCCGGAAGCTGCTTGCGCGCTGCGAACTGTCCGAGAGCCTCTGGACTAGCAAGCTCATTCCGTGCGTGCGCTAGTCGGCCGACGGCGTCGCTTCGCTGCCGATCGGCGTGCGCAGCCGGCGGCATGCGCTACTGCCGATCCTACCCAAGTCGAACCTCGGAATCCCTGCGCCGTGCCCGATAGCGTCTGGCTGGTGACTCGGCAGCGTGCGGCCGCTGCCGAAGCTAGCGCCTTGCGGCGTCCGGCCAGTGGCGTGCGCTTACGACGGTTCTGCTTTGCTGCTCGGTCGATGCGGCCATCGTCGGCGAGAACTGCGACCGTCCGGTCGATCCCATGTCGTCGGCGATGTCCGACCACCAGGGCTCGACGACTCGATTTCCGAAAACGTACGGAACGAACACGACGAAAAGTTCGCGGACAACATCAACGACCCGAAATGAAAGCGTAATGTAATAATTAATCATACGCGACCGAGAAAAGAGTCGAGACAACGAATACAGATAGAATACCCATAACTTTGGGTAAATTACAAAACGGCCCAAAACGCCCGAAATTCACGATACGCGATCGAATAACCAAACCGAAGTTCACAACACTTCTAACAAAGTTAAACGGACTTACGGGAATCTCAAAACAGCAGTTTAGAACGAGATTCGCAAGAATCGAACTCAAGTGCGGAAAAGTCGCTGAAAAGCACGGAACTCAACAAGACGATACCGAAACGAACTCGGATGTCAAAAAGTATAGAATTAATCATTCTCAGGGTGACGAAACGGTCCCAAGCGAGTTGTCAAAACGGACTTCCGCCAAAAATAGAAAATTACCGGGAATCAAAATTACGGGTATTACACAAACTTAGTTCGTCATTAGTTATAAAAGATGTATAGGAGATCATAAAATGAATTTACTTATTATGTTGTGTAGATTCGATTTTCCTTAAAAAGACGGTTTCTCTTTCGAACTATAAAACGCCCCTTACATATTGAATCAATCCACTATATTTCTATGTTGATTGGCTTCAATACATAGCATTAGGATTTATGAAAATAACTCAAAGAATCATCTAAGGACTAGAGGTATATTTCTATCCCCTAGAACAACTTAGAGTGAAGATCATTTGATCTAATCAAACATATTTTCTTTCGAAACATATGAAGACCATAAATATCGTCATTTATTGGCCAAATAAATAAAGATTGTTAAAACAATGAAAATCACACACAATAATAAGTAATTCACAATAGATCTTTTATACAAACATAAATAACATGACTAACCTTGTTTATAATCCCAACTAAAGGTTACTTAGCCCATGAAGAGTTTATTACACATATTACAAGCTTGTGTGGTCATTATTAGTTGAATCAAGAGAAAGTATTGATCCTAACTCCCTTAGTAGATAAAGGAGATAGAAACAATAAACTCTGTGAACAACATATGTTATACCACACTTACAAAGATCACCCAAGAACACAAGTGTGTTCTTCACACAAAAAGAAAAGTTTACAAAAAAATGGAAAATTATAAGATGAATGATGAATGATGAAGGATCTAAGTGGTCTATTTATACATCTAAAGTCATCTAATAGCTCCAAAACTCCAGCATTATTACATTAGATCAGATCAATGACAGCCATCCCCTTCAATAATACACAAAAAGTATAAAAAATTAAACAAATCATAGCAATCTGTCAAGAGTTACGACCGTAACATTCAGGAGTTACGGCCGTAACTAGGGTGACTTACGGCCGTAACTCTTGAATGTTACGGCCGTAACGTGGCTTCGTAAATTTGCTCATTTGAAGCTTTGATAGTTACGTTTTATTGCCAAAATTCCTCGGACTTTGCGTTTTTGCCCAGATCTTCTTCTGATGATAACTTTTGATATATAACTCTGATTTTGAATCCGGAAAGACTGCCGAATTCGTCTCGGAAAGCCCTACAACATGAATATATCAAAATTCAATAAAGAGAATATTTATTAAACATGTTGTTTCTTGAGTAATTCAGTTATTTAATCCGATCATCATCCGATAAAAATAAAATTATTAAAACTAATAAATTAAAAGCAAAAAACGAGTAGACTAGCTCAATTATGGGTGAATTTTATCGATACAAACCATGGATAAGTGTACAAAACTGACACTTATCATCTTCTTCTAGTTAATCGACCTTTATTATTCCGTTGCCAAACATGCATTCACCAATATTTCAATTTTTTTAGCTTTGATACAAACCAAATTATGATAGTCGATCGAACTTCCAGATCGTTGGAGGCGTCACAATGGTCGCACTTAAAATCCAACTTTCTTCGGCATGTACAACAGAGGCCTTTTTGCCAAAATTCAATCGATTTTCAAAATCAGTTTGTACAAGATTGATATTTAGCTTTTCTCTATTCAAATCGAACAAAGTAGTGAGTGAGAAATATCAATCCCTTGTTGAATCTTTTAAAGGATTTTACTGTTTTAATTATTATTTTTTTTGAGTTTTTTATATTTTTATTATTATTAATAATACAATGATAATTATTACAATTATTACTAAAATTATAGGATGTAATAGATTGCAAAGGAATAAATTTACTAATTGATCTACGGAAGCAATATCTATTTATAAACTAAATTGTACGACGAGAAATATTACAACTAAACTAAATGTCTAAGAATAATGTAAATAGAAAATAACAATTAAAAACACAATCTAAATTTACCACTAGAAGATTCTATAAAAACTAAAGACAAGATATAAAAATTAAAAAAAAAATCTGATTTTTTTTATATTTTATATTTTTTTAGTTTTTATATTTTTATATTTATTATAATTTTATTATATTTTTAGACTAATAATATTGAGCTAATATATATATATATATATATATATATATATATCCAGATATATTATTTATTTTTTTCACAAAAAAAATTCAGATTTTTTTTTAAGAAAAAAAAATAAAAATTACAAACTTTATTTTATTTATGCAAACAATAAAAATAGTTTTTTTTTACAAATTTTCGTTTCTGTTTTTTTTTTAATTTTCAGGTTTTTAATTTTTTTAGTATTTTACCTTTTTTTATTTAAGTATTGTAATTTATTTTTAAAAAAAAATCTGTTTTTTTTAAAAAAATTTAAAGTTCAGAATTTTTTTATTATATATATTCCAGATTATTTAAATTATTAATTCTTAATCTGATATTTTTTTTAGATTTTTATGAAAAGTAAATTTTTAATAAAACTAGCAGGTTTTAGTTTTAAAAATAAATAAAATAATTAAGATATTTATTTATTATGGAAAATAATATTAAAGATTATTTTTTAATATATTTTTATTATTTCTTTTCGAATTTAAATTAAAATTTTTGATTTTTAATATTAATATTCCAAAATTACAAAAATATTACCTTAAAGTCTAAAACTTTTGTATTATTTTCCAGATCTTTTTTTTTAAATAAAAATAAATAAGTTCTGATTTTTTTAAATTTTTTCATATTTTTTATATTTTTATATATTTTTGGACTTTTTTATTTTTTTATTATTTTATTATTATTTTTACGAAAATGAACAGTATCTTTTATTATTATTAATTATATTTTATATTTATTATTATAAGTTTTTATTATTTTCAGATTTTTTTATAAATATAAAAAGAAAATAAATTCTACTACTAACTATTATTTATACTAACACAATCTAAAACGGATATTAAAAAGACAGATAATAATAATAAAGAAAAACAGTAAAATAAATAACTAGTATAAGAATTCAACTAACTTGGTGACGACGGTCTTCTTGTACTTCGTTTGCGCCTCCCCGGCAACGGCGCCAAAAACTTATTGTTTGTTGATTCTTTAGTCTATACTCGCAAGCGCACGATTTGTTTGATGTAGATATGCGGTGCAAGGTCGATTCCACAGGGAGGACTATGATAGTGAAGTAAATATAGTCCTATCGTTTTGAACCAAATTATATTAAATTCTAACCTAGTCCCAAATAATTTGATTTTTTATTGGTTATAATAATTGCAACAAATAACAGTAATTTTTAAGTAGATTTTAGGTAAATTGATTTTAAATAATTTACTAGGGTTTAGAATCCACCAATGTCTATTTATTATATAATTTATATTCTAATTCCAAGAAATTCAGGGAATAGATTCTGAAATCAATCTCCCTAATTTCCTATAGATTTGACAATAAGTACAAAATTATAATTCAAATATAGATTTTCCTTCGCTTGAAAAATGTAATTTCTAAGCATTATATGTATCCAATTTAATGGAAAAAAAATAATCAAAGAAATTAACTAATATCAATAATCACAAAGCAATGGGGAATTTGTAACTATCAAAAATACGTAATATAATTGATGAAATAATATTCCCCTATTGAAGCGAAAATCATAATCGTTAAAAATATTTATTTAGAATTATTATATAAATATTAATAATAATATAGACATGGTTTCATCATAACCCCAGTAAAAGAAAATTACTCACTCATAATAACAACACAAATAAATAAATATTCCATAATATTATTACTCAAATATAATTTTATTATACAATATTTTTATTTCTCTCCCTTACAATAATATCTCTCTATTTTTTCTCCTTTTTTTCTCTCCCCAAAGCACTACACATTCACCCCCTATTTATACTACTTCAAAATCAATAAAATAATAATTTTTACAATTTTAGAATCCCACCCCCAATAATTCACGGCTGCCCATTAATGCTGATGTCATGGATGACATCAACAGAGAGTTGAATTTTCGGTCCAATCGGGTGTTGACACGTGGCACAATATGGTCCGTCTATTTAATTGTCCTTCGAACGATCATAACTTCTTCATACGAACTCGGATTCGGATGATTTTTTTTTAAAATGATCGTCTCGACGAGACGAATAAAATGAGACCAGTCGTGACTATATTTGAATTTTGTAAAAATATCGCCCTTGAACCAATTGATCTGTCTTGTACCGGTTGGTTAACCCGCAAATATAATTTAATTCCAATTAATTATCCAAAAATGACATAAAATTATAGAAAATTCTAACAAAATGAAATAATATAAATATATGGTAAAACGAATAAATTATCACACAACACACAATTATATATATAAAATACTAATAAAAATATTACTCAAAATATACTAAACAGTTCCCTCGAGGACTGACTTACTCATTACCGATTTATGCGTATTCTAATTTTATTTGAACTATCGAAATTTGAGGTGCAAGTAATAATTAAAGAAAATTAATAAAAGGAAAAAAATAGTAAAATCGATTGTTCGAAGGAAGAAGATCAAATAAGGAATTAATCTAGGATTGTGAATCCACCTCGGTTTATCCGAATTACTCTTGATTATATGAATTTAATGATTTCCCAATTTATTGAAGGCGAAGATTGCTAAAATACTCTACCGCGTCTCCCGAGGTCAATAGAATTTTCTAAGGCGAATAACACACTCTATTCCTAGGTGAATTAATTCGACAATAGGCAAAAAGTACGAAATCTTCAGAAAGGCCACGTCATTCCTATGAGTATATTCCTATCTCACAAGATAAAACGGTTCTCACCAATTTTTCCTACCAACTCTCCTCTCCCGATTCGAGTTGCGTAATCAAAACAAATCAATCATAGGCCACATAATTGACAGTAATTAAAACAATTGGGAAAACTCAATAAGAAAGGGAAATATATTTTAATAATGCAAAATCAAAAGTAAATTCGTCAAAGCCTTGGTTTCATCAAAATCCTAGAATAGGGTTCTAGCTGACATGCTAGAAAATAAGAATACACAACGAATAAAAGAAAGCATAATAGAAATCAAACGCAGTCGAAGAACTTGGATTCCTCCGTTCTCTAGCTTCCGCTCTCTGCTCCTTGGTGTTTTCTGCTTCTCCTCGATGATCCTCGATGATTGATCTTCAGACCTTAAATCCCTATTTATAACCATCATTCGTCTCCAAAACGCGTCCGTGGATTAGGTCGAGAACAGGCTCTAAAAACGGCCCAGAAATGCGGCAAATATATCAAAACCGCCCCGCGGGCCGCGGCTCAGTAAGTGTGTGTCGCGGCCCCTACTGCCCAGCACCCTATGCCTGGGCGCCAATTTTCTTCATGGGCCGCGGCTCAGCTTCAACGTGCCGCGGCCCCCGGTACAGTGCGTTCGGCGCCTTGGTGTGCCGTGCGTGTGCCGCGGCTCGCTTTCCTTGTGCCGCGGCTCGTGATCAAAAATCGTCGTTTTTGCCCGTTTTTCGTCGTTTAGGCTTCTGGACTCTAATTTCCTGCAAAACATATAAGAATAGTGCATTAAAAGCTCATTTATGCAGATTTAGACTTAAAAATGAATATAAAATAATGATAAATAAGCGCATAAAAATACATCTAACAATAGTTCTGCAGGCAGTGATTCTCCTTCTAGGGACCAATCACACTACAATGGATGCGAGGATGCTCGTGTCGATCCTTACGCTGTGATACAGGGCATGATGGCTCAGGTGACCAAAATGGGTCAGTTAATGGATACTATGCAGAGAGCTGCTACCGACCAGCATCAGGGGCCACCTCCTGTACATGGCGGACCGGTGAGTCGGATCATCAGCGACATCTCTCGCCAGCGACCCACGATTTTTGAAGGTTCCTCTGAGCCTGTTGATATCGTGCATTGGATTGAACACTTCGAGAAATTGTTCGATATGGTAGACTGTCCAGCAGAGAATCACATCTCCGTAGCAGCTTACTACCTGGGCAAGTGCGCCCACACTTGGTGGCTTTCGGTGAGGCCAGCTGATGGTGTATGTACTTGGGAGGATTTTAAAAATCTCATGCTAGACCGTTACTATCCAAGGCCACTCCGTGAGGCCAAACTGTCAGAATTACTGAATCCAGACCCGTCAGAAGACGATGATGTTCTATCTATTGCCGAAAAATTCCACGCACTTTTTCCTTTTGCCGCGACGGTTGTCCGAACGGAGGTCGATAAGATCAAATAATTTCTCAAGAGGCTTAAACCCCGAATGAGAATGCAACTACTGAATCATCATTGTGCGACCCTGCCAGAGTTCATTGAGAAAGCTCTGGAGTACGAATTGACCGTGAAAGAAATTTCCAAGATGCAACCGCAGTCCAACAACAAGAAATTCAGGAACTAGAACCATACAGACAGCAACCGGGGAACATTCAAGGGGCCCCAACCAGTGCCAAATCCTTCTGAACGGCAACCCATGGCGTCGAAGCCAACCGGATCACAACCTCGAGCGGTCAGCCTATCTGTTGTGTGCTATAACTCTGGAGACCAGGGGCACATCAATTCGAAATGCCCAAGGCCAGCCGTGGCATGCCATACTTGTGGGAAGAATGGACATCGCGCTCTTTATTATAGGAATGGACTAGGACGTACTCCAGCAGCATCTCATGCTCCAGTTCAGTCTTTCGTTCAGGACCGTGTACCTCCGTCCGCTTCTTATCAGACTACCGGAGCAAACAAAGGGATGGGGCGTGGAAATCAAGCTGGTACATCTGGTGCCGGGGCTACAAAACCCAGAGTCTACGAGATGAAGAAGGGTGACGATCCCAAAGCTAACATGATTGCAGGTACTCTCGAGATCCGATCTCAGCCTGTCTGTGTTCTTTTTGATACTGGTGCTTCACACTCCTTTTTATCTGCTTCTTGTTTGAGTCGTTTGCAATTAGATCATGTTATCAATTGTGAACCTTATATAATTGGTCTACCCGATGGTAGAAGAATTGTTGGGAATCGTGAAGTACAGGACTGCCCGATTCGCATGAACGACCGTGAGTGGTTGTTGAATTTAATTGTGATCGATTTACCTAAAGATGATGTGATCTTGGGTATCGATTGGATGGACCATCACAATGCCATACTTAGTGTCCGCAAGCGAACTGTGACCATCACATCTGACGATGGTGTTGAGTGTACTTTTCAGGGTGACAATCCCAGCCGTTCCGGGAGAGTCATCAGCGCTATGAAAACAGTGAAACTGCTTAATCAGGGGTGTATTGGCTATTGGTGTTACATGACCAAGACAACGGATCGACCAGTTGAATTGATCGATATTCAGGTAGTCCGAGACTATCCACACGTATTTCTAGATGAGTTGCCAGGCTTACCTCCACATCGTGATGTAGAGTTTAATATTGAGTTAGAGCCTGGTACGTCCCCACTTTCAAAAGCACCGTATCGTATGGCTCCGACTGAGATGCAGGAGTTGAAGAGCCAACTTGAGGATTTAACCGAGAAGGGCTATATTAGACCTAGTGCGTCCCCTTGGGGAGCACCAGTACTATTTGTACGGAAGAAGGACGGATCCCTACGTCTATGTATTGATTATTGTGAGCTGAACAGGGTAACCATTAAGAACAAATATCCATTGCCGCGTATTGATGATTTATTGGATCAGCTTCAAGGGGATGCTGTGTTTTCTAAGATCGACTTGAGGTTGGGTTACCATCAGTTGAGGATTCGTGAGTCTGATATTTCGAAGACCTCTTTTCGTACTCCCTATGGGCATTATGAGTTCGTAGTGATGCCTTTTGGACTGACGAATGCACCGAAAGTATTCATGGAACTGATGAATCGAGTCTTTATTAATTATCTGGATCGCTTTGTAGTCGTTTTTATTGACGACATTCTGATCTACTCTCGTGACCATGAAGAGCATGAGCGCCATCTCCATCTGGTTCTCGAGGCGTTAAGGCGGGAGCAACTTTATGGAAAGTTTTCTAAATGTGAGTTCTGGATGCGTGAAGTTATCTTTCTCGGACATGTGATATCAGCTGATGGAGTGCGAGTAGACCCACAGAAGACTGAATCTATCCGAGACTGGCTACCACCAAAGAACGTTAAGGAAGTATGCAGTTTCTTGGGACTAGCAGGTTATTACCGACGGTTCGTGGAAGTTTTTTCCAAAATTGCCCAACCAATGACTAATTTTCTGAGGAAGGATAAGAAGTATTTATGGTCAAAGGCATGTCAGCGGAGTTTTGATGAACTCAAGAGTCGGTTGATTTCGGCACCTATTTTGGTCCTACCGAAAGGAACGGAAGGATTCGTAGTGTATAGTGACGCATCTAAACAGGGCCTTGGATGTGTACTAATGCAGAACGGGAAGGTGATCTTATATGCATCGAGACAGCTACGACCTTACGAGGTCAACTACCCCACCCATGATTTAGAACTTGCAGCTATGGTGTTTGCTTTAAAAATCTGGCATCATTATTTGTATGGAATTACCTGTCAGATTTTTACCGATCACAAGAGCCTGAAGTACATTTTTACTCAGAAGGAGCTAAACATGAGGCAGAGAAGGTGGCTAGAACTCATCAAAGATTATGATATCGAGATCCTTTATCATCCGGGCAAAACAAATGTAGTTGCCGACACTTTGAGTCGTAAAACAGTACATGAGCAGATGCTTGCCCGCTTAACAGTTCAGAGGGAATTACAGTTAGAATTGGTGAGGCCGGAAATTGAAGTCTGGTTACAGCGTATTCAGGGACAACTCTGCACACTTGAAATTTCATCATCCCTTGAGGATATAATTAGATCGAAGCAAGTTACGGACCCATTCTTATCTCAAGTTCGGAATGAAGTAACTCAAGGGAAAGCCCTTGGCTTTGTGATCCACGAGGATGGATTGATACGGTTCAGGAACCGAGTTTGTGTACCCGCAGACGACGAATTAAGGAACTTTATCCTAAGAGAAGCTCATGCTACCCCATACTCCATTCACCCGGGGTCTAGCAAAATGTATAAGGATTTGAAACAATATTATTGGTGGGGAAGTATGAAACGTGAAGTTGCAGAGTTCGTTTAGAGGTGTTTAACCTGTTAACAAGTTATGATTGAGCATCAGCGACCCGCAGGAATGCTGAAACCACTCCCGATTCCCGAGTTGATGGATTTTATCACCATCTTACCAACAAGTCGGAGAGGGATGAATACGATTTGGGTGATTGTGGATCATCTGACCAAATCAGCCCACTTTCTGGAAATTAAAGACACCTGAGGACCCGAGAGATTGGCCCAGCTGGAAGGATGATTGGGAGGCCCAACTACCTTTGGTGGAATTCACTTATAATAATAGCTGGCACGCTTCGATTCAGATGGCGCCCTATGAAGCATTGTATGGCCATCGATGTAGATCTCCTTTGTGTTGGGACGATCCATCTGAATCCTTGGGTACGGAACCCGATATGTTATTAGCAGCCCGTGAGAAGATCGCTCTGATTAGGAATCGTTTGTTGACGGCTCAAATCCGACAGAAGTCTTACGCAGACAACCCCCGACGACCGCTTGAGTTCGAGTTCGGAGACCATGTACTAATGAAGGTGTCCCCTACTCGAGGAGTTTTTTGTTTTGGGAAGAGAGGCAAGCTGAGTCCGAGGTATATCGGGCCGTTTGAGGTTTTGGAACGAGTAGGCGATTTAGCTTATCGCCTGGCTTTAGCACCAGCCCTGAGCCGGATTCATAACGTGTTCCATGTCTCCCAGTTAAGGAAATATATTGCTGATCCGAGTCATATACTTCAGTTCGACGAGATCGATATTGCGGAGGACCATTCGTATCATATACTTCAGTTCGACGAGATCGATATTGCGGAGGACCATTCGTACAAGGAGCGCCCCGTACGGATACTTGAGAGGAGGATCAAATAGTTGCGGAACAAGACGATTCCCCTACTGAAGGTTCAGTGGTCACGACACAGAGTCGAGGAGGCCACGTGGGAGACGGAGAGCAGCATGCAAGAGAGGTATCCCTAATTGTTTACCCCTTAGTTTCGAGGACGAAACTCCTTTTAAGGGGGGAGTATGTAATATCCGACGGAAATTCTTGCTTACTGTTGTATTATTCGGATAAGTCAATACTGTTGTAGTCTTGTTGCATTTGTTTAATATTTATTGATGTTAGAATATATCATAATAGACTTAATAAAAACTATCACTCGCACTATGATCGAATTTTCAGCGTTGTATAGATAAGTGCACTAGTAATTCTGTACTTAACATACGCTAACCCTTTAGTATAACGCACGTTATATTGTGAGATTTACGTATGTTAGGTGGTGCCTTTTACATACGTAATACTTGTAGTCATATCCGATCTCAACTTTCGGCGTGTGGGGTCGGGCGTGATTCGAATATCTGATCTTTTGGAGGCAACCTAGTTGACCTACATCACGTACGTAATGCTCCATGCGATAACGTACATAATGATGTTCGTATTTCAGTCCAGTAGCCTCTGGAATTAGCTTACGTACGTAACATTGTTTGTGTAGCGTACGTAAAGCTTTTAACGTACGTTATCCTTTGGTGTATAACGTACGTAACGAACTGTGCTGTTATAAAAAGACAACTTGTGTCTTTCATTTTGCATGTTCAAACTCCGATTTTTCACCCATATAATCATCCCCCTGCATCCCTAGATCAAATTACCTTCTTCCAACTTGTGTTTAAGCTTTACATTTTGATTTTGGAGCTTGTTGATTGGAAGTTGGAGTCATTCTTGAAGCTTAGATTGTGTTCTTGTGGTTTTGGTGTATTGTTCTTCATTTCTGAAGGTATGTTATACGATTTAACCCTATAATCTCGTAATTATAATGTCAGTGATTAAGTATACTCCACCTAGTGATGAATTAATCAAGTTAAACATGTTTGTAGTTAATCTTTCAACAAACTTAATGATGAATATGATGATTAAGGGATTTGTAATGATGTGTTCTTGGTGTTTTAAATGGTGATGATCATGTTTAGTTAAACCACACTCTTCTTGCTGGACTAATAACACCATTGGGATAATAATAGTCCTTGTTTCCTTATAATGAAAATAACTTGTTGGAATAATTACCATAAAATGTTTTAAGAAACCCTTGATGAACATTAGAAGAATGGAATGATCTTCTTGAACCTAAGCTAGGTGAATTCAGAGAAATGATATTTGAATCTCCAGGTTAGTTAGAAGATTATAAGGATGGTGTTAAACTTGAGATAGTCTTCATGATCATGATATGGATTTATAACTAGTTAACTTTGTAACACCCCGAGATATTCGGAGTATATTACAGTGCCGTGGACCCCTACATGGGACCCACCAGGCTACAACAAGCGAACACCCCTCGACTAACCATCTCGGTTAGCGAGGATACACAATCAAATAATACATCACATGAAAATACACCCGAAGCAACCGACGAAATGAGCAACAATCGACAATGTAGCAATTTAAAATAATACAACACGGGGTTTGAATTGAAAAGCCTAAGTACTCGCGAGTACAGTCTATCAGTTTATAAATATAGGAAACAACCATATCTAAGTGGACAAAAGAAATAAGTAGACCCAAGTGCACATGTCAATGACCCTGGCCAACATCTTCGTACTGCCCCAGCGCTCGCTCGTCCGGATGATCATAACCTGAAATCCATAACAAGAATTTCCCCAAAACGGGTCCCCAGAGGGGTTAGCAATTACGCTAGTACAAGTAATCAAGGCAAACCAATCGCTTAAACATTTCATAGTACATGCACCAATATCATTTCAAAAACCAAAACCAGAAATGTCTTTTCCGGAAATAAACAGTCAAACAATTTGCCATGGGAACAGGGCTATACCATTGATCTCGCTCCGTGATCCCTAAGGACCCTCCCGAGCTGGCCATATTATAAAACAAATCACGCACACGCATCGCCTTGGGAACATGGCTATACCATTGATCCCGCTTCGTGATCCCTAAGGACCCTCCCGAGCTGGCTAGCGAAACAAACTCGTGAATCCAGGGCTATACCATTGGATTCCCTCCGTGATCCCGTCGGACCCTCCCGAGGTGAGAAATCACACACAATATACATTACCATTTCACGTTAAGCATAAAGGTTTCCAAAAATACTTGCCTTGAATAATCGACGACGCAACGAATGGAAAGGATAATCACCGACGAACGCTGGAAATCAACGGAACCGAACCTAACGATTCGAAGAACGTAATTACAACCAACTCTAGACGAATACGGAAATGGAATACACCCGAAAACCCGCCTACGATTCATGTATATCCGTATATAAACAACAACGAGGGTGGACCACAACCAAACCCTCTCGATTCCGCAAAAACTACGAAATATACCATGAATCCGTAGGGAAACTAAGAATACCAACAAGATTAATCATAATCATCATGAATCCACCAACAAAACGGAACGGATCGGAAGAAAATCCCAAAACCCCCAAATCGCCCAAAAGTAGGGTTCTAAGAGATTTACCTTGGATTGAGGGTGAAGAACACTAGTAGGTGTTGTTAATCTACTTCAAAAACTCAAGGTAGAGGATGCCTGAAATAATCGGAGGAAGGGATCGCTCGGAAATCGCCTGGAGGAGCTCTGCGTCGCGGAGAGGAGAAGAAATGAAAATAATCTGCTCATCTGGGTCAACTCCCTGGTTTATATAGCCAGGGAGTGTTAGCGCGCGCTAATCCTCAAGGTTAGCGTGCGCTAATGGGATAAAATTAAAGGCCAAAACAGTTAGCGTCCAGTCCAGTAGCCATACTTCTGGCCGTTAGCGTGCGCTACTCGAGACGTAGCGTGCGCTAAAAACCACTCGGTAGCGCGCGCTATCGACCAATAGCGTGCGCTACCTGGACATCAGCCGAGTCCAGAAGTTAACTGCCCAAAACTCACCTGACCCGTTAGCGTGCGCTACCATACAAGCGTAGCGTGCGCTAACTGGCACCTGACCGAGTTCAGTAGTAAACTGTCCAGTACTGGAAACTCACGCTAGCGCACGCTACCGGGTATCATCAGCGTGTGCTAGCCTCCCAACATTAGCGTGCGCTAGTCTACGTAGCGTACGCTAATACGCCAGTCCAGAAGTCTGGAAAAATAGCACTGCCACTCCCAGGGCTTGCTCTCTAACGCGCGCTACGAATCAGTCGTGGCGTGCGCTACTAAGGGACCCCTAGCGCGCGCTATACAGAAAAGATAGCGTGCGCTAGGTTACGAAATATAAGCGGTTCACAACACCGGAATATGAACGAAACATCAAACGGAACACCTCAAAGCGTATCAAAACATAGAATCGATCCACGACAACCCCGAAACAGCGGTTCCGCACAACAATAATGAGTCTCAGATCAATAGATGATGGGAAAGATATACTGTAAGGTACATGAGGGTCATTACGACTGAGAAATTCACCGAAAAAGAAAATACAAGGGGAAAGAAAAATGCGGATATTACAAACTTAACATAAGTGATTGAGTGAAGTGCAGATTTTTACTTTTAATCAATTGAGATGTTCTTGATAAGTTTAAAGGGTATAAGATTATTGTTTAACACATTATGGATCAATTCTTAATCCAGCAAATATTTGGTAACATCTCGTAATCAATTGTAAGAATAGAATGGTATGAATAAGGTTCTTGGAGTAACACTTCAATATCTTAAAAAGTTGAACTACTCAAATGGGAATTAGGATGTTGTCTCATTAAAATTCGGTATAGATGATCATATGAACGTATTATTGAGTAAAATATACTTCGTTCAAGGTTGATTGTTCGAGTAACCGATTTTGAATCGAGGACCGTCCGTTCGTTCGTTCGACAAGGAAGGATTATTCTCGTATCCGTTCTGAGGCAAGTTATCTTGCTTGGTTATAATGATGTGTGGATTCTTATGATGATTATGCATTTCGTGTAAATGAAACACTTATAAAATTGTGATCCGTAATTTGATATTAGTCTTGATGATATTCCGTTTTCATCGTGGGATTGCATTCCCAAGTTAGTCACCTTTTTAAAATATTGACATCATCGAACCTTATTGTCATTTTTGGTAAGTTCTTGATCCTTAATTGGTTAGGTAATTTATTGAATTCGTTGTCATGTTGCATCGTGACATATCCGGGATCATATCTGCGTTCCGATTGGTTATTGTGTAGGATTTTTAGCCAGGCACATTTATAGTCATGCGTGGATATTTCCGTATTGGACTGTGCACACGAGACGTAGTTCGTGAGGCTAATTAGGTACATTGTCCCACGTATATCCTGGATTCCGTATATGGGGTGGACATGTGCACTGACACATTTCCGGATCGGGCATACTGTGATGTCCATCTTGAGCCATACTATTTTTGTCGTTCATAGTCCATTTACCTTTGGATGTGTTCGACGCTTTGTTACTATCCGTTCATACGCCCGAGGGGTATGTTCGTTAGTCGGGATTGTTTCCTTGGAACTCTAATATTTATGTGAATTGTATAATATCCTAAGAATCATTTATCATGTATATCTGACCCTGTGTTGGGCGAAATACTTGTGTTGTATTTTAGGTCGAGGAAAAGGCAAGGCATGGGAAGATTAGGGTGATGGCGAAGGGTTCGAAGGATACTAGTTCGGGGTCCCCAAGTCTTTTGTTGTCCGGTTATGTTCGTACCGTGTAATGTTATCTTTCCGCTTTATTTTAATTATGAACAAATGTATTGTTATTTAAAGTATATTCCATCTCCATATGGATTATACTTATATTTTGGATCCTGTATATAATAAGGCTGTTGGCCATACTACTGTAAACTCCTAATCGGAGTAAGTACTATGTATTGTGGTTTGGTATCACATGTATTGTGTATTTAATCTGTATTTTGGGTATCGCCTGGTGGGTCCCAGTGTGGGGTCCACGGCACTGTAATGACCGTCTTATTGGGGTGTTACAGAAGATGGTATCAGAGATGAGTCATTTTTTTTCTTTTGAGTCTTTGTGTATTGAACTAGTATCAAGAGACCTTCGTGTCACGTGGGACCCGTGCGAGCGCCTGATCCTACGAGCCAAAAGCGGTACGTACTTTATGAGCCATGATTTAATTACTGACATGATATTGATATCTGAATGGATCTCTTTGTTGATCTTGGCATTTTAAGGATTGGTGGCAGGAATTATTTGATTCGTGATACGAATAAATTTTTGGATTGATCATATGATTGAAATTGTTCGACTCAATGTCGATACGATATTCTGTGTGACCCTTGTAGTGTCGATAATTCATTACGAACTGTTTTCTTGAACATGTAATTTCTTGTTGCTATTAACTTAACATGAATTCTGATTGGTATCATGAACTGTGCTTATGGTTATCTTTAGAATTGATTCTTTCAGTATGGAAAGAAATTTGAGAGGCCGTGGCAGAGGGAGACGAGGCCGCGGAAGGGGCTGAATCCTGATACCACGAGCCAAGAGGCGTGCGAATGCAGAGCATAGTTCCACAGGCAGTGATTCGCCTTCTAGGGACCAATCGCACCACACTGGACGCGAGGATGCTCGTGTCGATCCTTACGCTGTGATGCAGGGCATGATGGCTCAGATGACCCAAATGGGTCAGTTAATGGATACTATGCAGAGAGCTGCTACCAACCAGCATCAGGGGCTACCTCCTGTACATGGCGGACCGGTGAGTCGGATTATCAGCGACATCTCTCGCCAACGACCCCCGATTTTCGAAGGTTCCTCTGAGCCTGCTGATATCGTGCATTGGATTGAACACTTCGAGAAATTGTTCGATATGGTAGACTGTCCAGCAGAGAATCGCGTCTCCGTAGCAGCTTACTACCTGGGCAAGGGCGCCCACACTTGGTGGCTTTCGGTGAGGCCAGCTGATGGCGTATGTGTTGCTACCCAAAATATTATCCGGAGATAGATATTGCTGGAATGGATGGGATAACAAACAAATGCAAGAGCACTTCCGAGAGAAAGATAAATAACACAAGATTTGCCGGGGTTGTTAGTCCCGGGCTTGAATGCTCTCGCGAGATATTATTAATACCAATATTCGGGGATATAAGTACTAATGTAAGAATACAATTACAATGAGTGTAAAGTTTCTTGTTATCTTAGCTAGTGAGCGTGTAGATTGCCGGAAGAACCAGATTTGATGCTCTGTGAGTTCTTGTAACAAAGGAGATGAACAGTCGCGGCGGTGAGAGATCGATCGTCTCTCACGGCGAGTATTTAGCTGGATGTTTGGGCTTCTGGGCTTATGAATCCCTTGGAATCTGTCTAGTGGAGACTTGCTGCTTCTGCCGATCGTCTTCTGGACGAGAGATTTGGAGAGAGAAGTCCTGAGATGGATTCCGGTGAGATAGCCGGGAGCTTGATGATGTGTATGTTCTTCAGTATTTCCGTGAATGTATCGGAATATGAGAGAATGAGCTCTGAGCGTAAGTCAGAATGAATTCGGAACTGTAGGTGGATGAGTTCTGAACCGAAAACCTTTTTCCAGTAGGAGGAGGTTCTCTATTTATAGGGCTTGGATACGCCGGGCGATCGCCTTTACTGCAATATAATAATCGGGCGATCGTCTTTTAGCACATGGGCCTGTCCCTTCAAAGCCTGCAGGAGTTGTTGGCAGTCAACTACTCGGTCCAATGGGGAGCTTACACGCGTCCTGAGTTAGTCACATGCGGCCCTACTGACAACTTTCGGCGCACATGCCGGTAGGTGGGGTAGGTGACAGGCTTTGGTCAAAGATCTTGTCAGTTAGCAAAAGATCTTGTCAGCGCCTTTTATGGATCTGCACGTGGGTGCTTTTCTGAGATCCAGCCCTCGATGACTTAGACGGGCGATCATCTCTGCTCGGGGCGCAGGTCGATTGCCCTTAGCCGGTTAGTAGAGCAGATCGCCAGCTGCCAAAGGGCGATCGCCCTGGGAGTCGATCGCTGGGTACCTGATGGTGGTTTGATATCTTCGACTTGGCGATCTAGTCAGGGTTTGACTGGAGTTGACTTGGTCGCTCGGCCTTATAGTCGATCGCCTGTCGGGATGAATAAATCGTGACACAACAGTATGTACTTGGGAGGATTTTAAAAATCTCATCCTAGACCGTTACTATCCAGGGCCACTCCGTGAGGCCAAACTGTCAGAATTACTGAATCCAGACCCGTCAGAAGACGATGATGTTCTATCTATTGCCGAAAAATTCCAGGCACTTCTTCCTTTTGCCGCGACGGTTGTCCGAATGGAGGCCGATAAGATCAAATATTTTCTCAAGAGGCTTAAACCCCGAATGAGAATGCAACTACTGAATCATCATTGTGCGACCCTACATGAGTTCATTGAGAAAGCTCTGGAGTACGAATTGATCGTGAAAGAAATTTCCAAGAAGCAACCGCAGTCCAACAATAAGAAATTCAGGAACCAGAACCCGACAGACAACAACCGGGGAACATTCAAGAGGCCCCAACCAGTGCCAAATCCTTCTGAACGGCAACCCATGGTGTCGAAGCCAACCGGATCGCAACCTCGAGCGGTCAGCCTATCTGTTGTGTGCTATAACTGTGGAGACCAGGGGCACATCAATTCGAAATGCCCAAGGCCAGTCGTGGCATGCCATACTTGTGGAAAGAATGGACATCATGCTCGTTATTGTAGGAATGGAATAGGACGTACTCCAGCAGCATCTCATGCTCCAGTTCAGTCTTCCGTTCAGGACAGTGTACCTCCGTCCGCTTCTTATCAAACTACCGGAGCAAAAAAAGGGATGGGGCGTGGAAATCAAGCTGGTACATCTGGTGCCGGGGCTGCAAAACCCAGAGTCTACGAGATGAAGAAGGCTGACGATCCCGAAGCTAGCATGATTGCAGGTACTCTCGAGATCCGATCTCAGCCTGTCTGTGTTCTTTTTGATACTGGTGCTTCACACTCCTTTTTATCTGCTTCTTGTTTGAGTCGTTTGCAATTATATCATGTTATCAATTGTGAACCTTATATAATTGGTCTACCTAATGGTAGAAGAATTATTGGGAATCGTGAAGTACAGGACTGCCCGATTCGCATGAACGACTGTGAGTGGTTGTTGAATTTAATTATGATCGATTTACCTAAAGATGATGTGATCTTGGGTATCGATTGGATGGACCGTCACGATGCCATACTTAGTGTCCGCAAGCGAACTGTGACCGTCACATCTGACGATGGTGTTGAGTGTACTTTTCAGGGTGACAATCCCAGCCATTCCGGGAGAGTCATCAATGCTATGAAAACAGTGAAACTGCTTAATTAGGGGTGTATTGGCTGTTGGTGTTACATGACCAAGACAACAGATCGACCAGTTGAATTGATCGATATTCAGGTAGTCCGAGACTATCCAGACGTATTTCTAGATGAGTTGCCAGGCTTACCTCCACATCGTGTAGTAGAGTTCAATATTGAGTTAGAGCCTGGTACGTCCCCGCTTTCAAAAGCATCGTATCGTATGGCTCCGACTGAGATGCAGAAGCTGAAGAGCCAACTTGAGGATTTGACCGAGAAGGGCTATATTAGACCTAGTGCGTCCTCTTGGGGAGCACCAGTACTACTTGTACGGAAGAAGGACGGATCCCTACGTCTGTGTATTGATTATCGTGAGCTGAATAGGGTAACCATTAAGAACAAATATCTATTGCCGCGTATTGATGATTTATTGGATCAGCTTCAAGGGGCTGCTGTGTTTTCTAAGATTGACTTGAGGTCAGTTACCATCAGTTGAGGATTCGTGAGTCTGATATTTCGAAGACCGCTTTTCGTACTCGCTATGGGCATTATGAGTTCGTAGTGATGCCTTTTGGAATGATGAATGCACCGGCAGTATTCATGGAACTTATGAATGGAGTCTTTATTAATTATCTGGATTGATTTGTAGTCGTTTTTATTGACGACATTCTGATCTACTCTCGTGACCATGAAGAGCATGAGCGCCATCTCCATCTGGTTCTCGAGGCGTTAAGGCAGGAGTAACTTTATGGAAAGTTTTCTAAATGTGAGTTCTGGATGCGTGAAGTTATCTTTCTCGGACATGTGATATCAGCTGATGGAGTGAGAGTAGACCCACAGAAGACTAAAGCTATCCGAGAGTGGCTACCACCAAAGAACGTTAAGGAAGTACGCGGTTTCTTGGGACTAGCAGGTTATTACCGACGGTTCGTGGAAGTTTTTTCCAAAATTGCCCAACCAATGACTAATTTGCTGAGGAAGGATAAGAAGTATTTATAGTCAGAGGCATGTCAGCAGAGTTTTGATGAACTCAAGAGTCGGTTGATTTCGGCACCTATTTTTGTCCTACCAAAAGGAACGGAAGGATTCGTAGTGTATAGTGATGCATCTAAACAGGGCCCTGGATGTGTACTAATGCAGAACGGGAAAGTGATCTCCTATGCATCGAGACAGCTACGACCTTACGAGGTCAACTACCCCACCCATGATTTAGAACTTGCAGCTGTGGTGTTTGCTTTAAAAATCTGGCATCATTATTTGTATGGAATTACCTGTCAGATTTTTACCGATCACAAGAGCCTGAAGTACATTTTTACTCAGAAGGAGCTAAACATGAGGCAGAGAAGGTGGCTAGAACTCATCAAAGATTATGATATCGAGATCCTTTATCATCCGGGCAAAACAAATGTAGTTGCCGACACTTTGAGTCATAAAACAGTACAGGAGCAGATGCTTGCCCGCTTAACAGTTCAGAGGGAATTACAGTTAGAATTGGTGAGGCCGGAAATTGAAGTCTAGTTACAGCGTATTCAAGGACAACTCTGCACACTTGAAATTTCATCGTCCCTTGAGGATATAATTAGATCGAAGCAAGTTACGGACCCATTCTTATCTCGAGTTCGGAATGAAGTAACCCAAGGGAAAGCCCTTGGCTTTGTGATCCACGAGGATGGATTGATACGGTTTAGGAACCGAGTTTGTGTACCCGCAGACGACGAATTAAGGAACTCTATCCTAAGAGAAGCTCATGCTACCCCGTACTCCATTCACCCGGGGTCTAGCAAAATGTATAAGGATTTGAAACAATATTATTGGTGGGGAAGTATGAAACGTGAAGTTGTAGACTTCGTTTCGAGGTGTTTAACCTATTAACAAGTTAAGATTGAGCATCAGCGACCCGCATGAATGCTGAAACCACTCCCGATTACCGAGTCGATGGATTTTATCACCAGCTTACCAACGAGTCGGAGAGGGATGAATACGATTTGGGTGATTGTGGATCATCTGACCAAATCAGCCCACTTTCTGGAAATTAAAGACACCTGGGTACCCGAGAGATTGGCCCAGCTGGAAGGATGATTGGGAGGCCCAACTACCTTTGGTGGAATTCACTTATAATAATAGCTGGCACGCTTCGATTCAGATGGAATCCTATGAAGCATTGTATGGCCGTCGATGTAGATCTCCTTTGTGTTGGGACGATCCATCTGAATCCTTGGGTACGGAACCCGATATGTTATTAGCAGCCCGTGAGAAGATCGCTCTGATTAGGAATCGTTTGTTGACGGCTCAAAGCCAACAGAAGTCTTACGCAGACAACCACCGACGACCGCTTGAGTTCGAGGTCGGCGACCATGTACTAATGAAGGTGTACCCTACTCGAGTAGTTTTTTGTTTTGGGAAGAGAGGCAAGCTGAGTCCGAGGTATATCGGGCCGTTTGAGGTTTTGGAACGAGTAGGCGATTTAGCTTATCGCCTGGCTTTACCACCAGCCCTGAGCCGGATTCATAACGTGTTCCATGTCTCCCAGTTAAGGAAATATATTGCTGATCCGAGTCATATACTTCAGTTCGACGAGATCGATATTGCGGAGGACCATTCATATCATATACTTCAGTTCGATGAGATCGATATTGCGGAGGACCATTCGTACAAGGAGCGCCCCGTACGGATACTTGAGAGGAGGATCAAACAGTTGCGGAACAAGATGATTCCCCTACTGAAGGTTTAGTGGTCACGACACGGAGTCGAGGAGGCCACGTGGGAGACGGAGAGCAGCATGCAAGAGAGGTATCCCGAATTGTTTACCCCTTAGTTTCGAGGACGAAACTCCTTTTAAGGGGGGGAGTATGTAATATCCGACGGAAATTCTTGCTTACTGTTGTATTATTCGGATAAGTCAATACTATTGTAGTCTTGTTGCATTTGTTTAATATTTATTGATGTTAGAATATATCATAATAGAATTAATAAAAAGTATCACTCGCACTATGATCGAATTTTCAGCGTTGTATAGATAAGTGCACTAGTAATTCTGTACTTAACATACGCTAACCCTTTAGCATAACGCACGTTATATTGTGAGATTTACGTATGTTAGGTGGTGCCTTTTACATACGTAATACTTGTAGTCGTATCCGATCTCAACTTTCGGCGTGTGGGGTCGGGCGTGATTCGAATATCTGATCTTTTGGAGGCAACCTAGTTGACCTACATTACGTACGTAATGCTCCAAGCGATAACGTACGTAATGATGTTCGTATTTCAGTCCAGTAGCCTCTAGAATTAGCTTACGTACGTAACACTGTTTGTGTAACGTACGTAAAGCTTCTAACGTACGTTATCCTTTGGTGTATAACGTACGTAACGAACTGTGCTGTTATAAAAAGACAACTTGTGTCTTTTATTTTGCACGTCCAAACTCCGATTTTTCACCCATATAATCACCCCCCTGCATCCCTAGATCAAATTACCTTCTTCCAACTTGTGTTTAAGCTTTACATTTTGATTTTGGAGCTTGTTGATTGGAAGTTGGAGTCATTCTTGAAGCTTAGATTGTGTTCTTGTAGTTTTGGTGTATTGTTCTTCATTTATGAAGGAATGTTATATGATTTAACCATATAATCTCGTAATTATAATGTCAGTGATTAAGTATACTTCACCTAGTGATGAATTAATCAAGCTAAACTGAGTATTGTGGTTTGGTATCACATGTAAACTCCTAATCGGAGTAAGTACTATGTATTGTGGTTTGTTATCACATGTATTGTGTATTTAATCTGTATTTTAGGTATCGCCTGGTGGGTCCCAGTGTGGGGTCCACGGCATTGTAATGGCCGCCTTATTGGGGTGTTACAACTTGGGTGTCGGAGTTAGTCTGGTTGTTTTACGAATGTTGTTAAAGTCTCCTGCGTGGGCAATGAACTTGTGCTGCCTTATGCTTCATGATGTTTAACTAAAATGTTTTGGCCGAGGCCACGACCCTATTTTACTATTATTAATGTGTCCTATGGGATTTCTTTTCTGGATTATGTGTCATGTGTCCTGGTAGACCTTGTGAAGGTTCTACAGTGTGTAATGTCCCTTATGAGATTTGGGGTGTTACATTTATGGTATCAGAGACCAGGTTATGAATACCTAGGTTGTTGGTTAATTTTGGGTCTGTTAGTCGTGTCGTAAGATTCAGTTTTTGAGCCTAATATCATCGTGCGACCATCTCTTCGTGCGACCCGTGGCTGTAAGTCTCCTCGAACTCTTGCGCTTCTGTATTTTATATTTCTCTTGTGTAAATTGGAACTGTGAGTTGTGGTACCCAACTTGTAAATTGTGAATTTTTCTGATCTTGTCCTTTTCAATTCTTTTCTTGAGTATGTTGATATAACACCCCCGAGATATTCAAGGTATATTACAGTACCGTGGACCCCTACATGGGATCCACCAGGCTGGACACGAAGTACCACAGGAAAAACACATATCATCCAGATGAAAATCAAATAACACGCCCGGTACAACCGGTGGAATAAGCAACACCGACAAACGTAAATAACTTCAACGTATACAAACCACAATCCGAAGGGAAAAGCCTAAGTACTCGCGAGTACAATCTATAAGTTTATAAAGTAGACAACAACCATATCGAAAAGAACAACGTAAATAAAAAACTCAAATGCACATGTCAACGACCCTGACCAGCATCCTCGTACTGTCCCAGCACCCGCTCGTCCGGCTGAACATAACCTGAAATCCATAACAAAAATTTCCCCAAAACGGGTCCCCAAAGGGGTTAGAAATTACGCTAGTACAAGTAATCAAGGCAAACCATTCGCTTACACATTTCATAATACAATGCACCAAATTCATTTCAAAACCAAAACCAGACATGTCTTTTCCGGAAACAAACAGTCAATCATCAATTTTCCTAGGACCGGGGTGAAGCCACTGGTCCCACTCGAGGCCTCTAAGGACCCTCCCGAGCTGGCCATATCATAAAATAAATCACGCACATGCACCACCTAGGACCAGGGTGAAGCCACTGATCCCACTCAAGACCTCTAAGGACCCTCCCGAGCTGGCTAGCGAATCAAACTCGTGAATCCAGAGTGAAGTCATAGATTCCCTCGAGGCCCCGTCGGACCCTCCCGAGGTGAGCAAAGCACACACAATATACATCATCATTTCATGTTAAGCATAAAAGTATCCAAAAATACTTGTCTTGAGTAATTGACGACGACACGAACAGAAGGAAATCAAACACGACCGCTAGGAACCGATGAAACCAAACCTAACGATTCAAAGAATATAATCACAACCATTTCTAAACGATTACGGAAATGGAATAACCCCGAAAACCGGCCTACGATTCATGTGTATTCGTACAAAACAACAACGAGGGCGGATCGCAACCAAACCCTCTCGATTACACAAAAACCACGAAATACACCATGAATTCGTAGGAAAAACAAGAATACCAACTAGATTAATCATATTCATCATGGATTAATCAACAATACGGAACAAATCGGACAAAAACTCAAAACCCCCCAAATTTCCTAAAAATATGGTTCTAGGATATTACCTTGGATTTAGGATGAAGAACACAAGTGGATGATGTTAATCTACACCAAGAATTCAAGCAAAAGAATCTCTGAAGTGATTGGAAGAAGAAAATCGCCTCAAATCGCCTCTAGAGTCGCTCGGTCGTGTAAGAAGGAGAGAAATGAGAAAGTGAGACTGTTCCGGTCAACTCTTTGGTTTTTATAACCAGAGAGTTATTAGCGTGCGCTAACCTTTCAAGTTAGCGTGCGCTATCGGCCAATACTCCAGTACAGAACCTAAAGTTCTGGACCATTAGCGTGCACTATCAGGAAATAGCGTGCGCTAATCGCCCCTCGATAGCGCGTGCTAACCGCCCCTCGATAGCGCGCGCTATCGGGCCATAGCATGCGCTACCTGAACATCAGCCGAGTACAGAAACATTCTACCTAGTACTGGACTGCCGGATTAGCGCGCGCTACCGGCCACTCTGCGCGCGCTAAGCCCGAATGATAGCGTGCGCTAGAAAAACATCTTAGCGTGCGCTAGAACAACTCTTCCAGAGAGCAGAGGGCAGAAACAGACTACTGTCACTGCTGTGCCTGAGTCACTATCACGCACTACAAAACAAGCGTAGCGTGCGCTACCAAAGGACATTAGCGTGCGCTAGTCACAGGATAACAATGGTCCCAAAACACCGAAATACGAGCGAAACATCAAACGGAACCCACAACAAGCATAATAACATAGGATGGATCCACGGAAACCCCGAAACGGCAGTTCCGAACAACAATTATGAGAATTGGATGACAATAGTCCAGAAATAAGTGTTCTCAGAAATACCAATACGTTAACGAAAAATACGGATATTACAGTTGAGAGGTCGCGATAGACCAGCTAGGGGACGCGACCGAGTCCGTGGTCGTGGTGCTAGTAATGAGAAAGTTCCGTTTTCTCAGTCCTCTACAGATTCGACCTCTTATTTAGTGCCGAATACTCTACCCTTGAGTTCTGACGAGCAACAGAATTTATCAGTCAGTCAGGATCAGCCGTCGGGTATTAATGCCGACACTGGAGCTACTGCTGTACTTCAGCAGTTGGTAGCTCAGCTCGCTCAGATAGCTCAGGGTGGACGTCAAAATCCGCCCCCGACTCCAGAAGATGAAGCTAGTAAATGGCTTCAGAAAGTGACCAAGATGCACCCCTCTCGCTTTGCTGATTCTACTGACTCCCTGGGTTGGGAGAATTGGATTTTTCAGATGGGTAGGATGTTCGATGCTGTATCTTGTCCTGATGACAGGAGAGTGCCTATTGCTCAGTACCTCATGGATAAGGAAGCTGCAGAGTAGTGGGAAGTTGTGATGCCCAGTAATTGTGTGGCAACCTGGGAGGAGTTCAAGACCGCTATGGAAGCGGAATACTGTCCACCGCCAGTCAGGGAGCGTAGAATTGTGGAGTTCTTTACTTCTATGCCTCAGTATGTGCCGATGTCTCAGGCCATCTATTGGCCACTAAGTATACAGAATACAGCTTGGAAAGATGTTAGTACAACAAGCTGTACGATTTTCAAATAAGAGTGCATAGCGGAAGTCTGTTAAAGTAAGTTGCTGTAAATACAGCAACTAGGCTTGTCTCATGTTGGCTTGATGTGTACATGGTTTTAGAGTATACTTAAACAAATCACAGTTATAAGAAACAGTAAATGCAGAAGGTAAATAACACGGTATTTAAAGTGGTTCGAGGTAAACTCCTCTACGTCCACTGGTCCTCCACACATGAGTAAAATGTTTATTATAAACACTACGTACACAACTACGTGTCTATAATCAAACCTATCCTTGTATCATTCATACAGATTGATACAAAGACTATCGCTTTCAACCGTTCACACAAATTGGTTAAAGCTTTCACTTGAATTGCTTCTTCACACACAGTTCTAAAGCTTCGTCTACAATGCAGATGCGTCACACATAGTTCAGAAAAATCAAGTTTTTTTAGTCCACACAGGGCTGATAGTTTTTCTTCAAATGTAAGAACAAGGGTTTGAACAACAACTTGATTTCTTGAGCTTGAGCTGATGATGTGTTGTTCAAGGTTGAACAATTGTATATTTCTTCTCTCAAGATTGGCAGTATGCTTGAAGAAATATGTTTGCTCTTGATATACTGTTCTTGTGAAGATAATGTGTGAATCTCAGTATATCTAGTTTGCTCATTTTGATATATCGTTCGTGTATTTCTCAGTTATCTGATCTTCAAACTTCGGGGTATATATAGCCTTCAGGATAGATCCGTTGTAAATAGATCCATTGAGCAAAGACTCCAATCCAACGTGATGATTTGACTTGTAAAATACAAGATCCGAATTTTGCTCCTTGTTTGAAGATCTTTGTCGGCTGGTATTTAAATACTTTATCCATTCAGTATTTAAATACTTCTTTCGAACAGTGGCGTGACTTTAGCGTATAAAGCATATTCCGTTCCAACGGTCTTCAGTCCTATTGGATAAGTGTTGAGTATCCTAACACTTTACAGCTTGTTTGCTGTATCCAACATGTTTGCGTCTTTTAATGCTGCAGCTGTAGGATCCAACGTTGTAGGCTATCTTAGTGCTGCTGTATGGAAAGAGCTGTATGAATGTTTTCAGACAGTTTCCATACTTGGTGATATAGACTGATGAGCTACTTACTGCATGTTGGCAATTTAACCTTTTGTTGTATGATGGCAACGTGAAGAATTGCTGTATGATGGCACTTGATATCTTGTTGTATGATTATCCTCGGGACAACTACTTACTGTATGTTGGCAATTTATCAACACACGGTACAAGGATTGTTTATCCCAACAATTTCCCCCTTTTTGATAATGCCAAAATTTCTTGATGATGCCAAAACCTTGATGCAAAAACTTTTTGATGAATCTTTGATTTGAGAGGCTTTCTTCTTGGTTTTCTGTCGAATGTTCTGGTCTTTAGTAATTTTTAAAAAAAATGTGAACTGCATGCAGGCAAGTTCTAAAATGATAGCATCGAACAGGAAAGTGTATTACAACTTAAACTTTTGATTGGCGCACAGGCACAATCTTACAGTGTAGTCTGGTTTTGAATACAACTTAACCTATGAACTGTTCGCAGACAAGTTCTTACAGCTTTTATACTTAACAAGTTTTTACTTGTTTGTTTGCAGCAAATGAATAGATTTCGTGATCAAACAGTAACGCAGTAGTAGATTACGAGTTGTAATCTTTCGAGACAAAAATAGAGTTTATTGATATTATGGAAAGATTACAATGAAAGCAGAAATAAATATACGAAATTTTATGCTGCTAAAATTATTGCTAAGGATCTCTATGCTAGCTCCTGTAGTGAGCATGTCTCCAAGGCCTCCTGTCGGGATCATTTTCAGTTCCTCTCCACTAGTGCTCTAATGAATCCTTGCCTCGATCTAGATAGATCGCTCTTCCTTCAGCCGATTGGTCGAAGGAAAGTATCCAGTCATCCGGGTGAGTGATCCGATCTTCTTTCCGATGCCTTGATTTCATTGAAATCTGCAATGGGAGCATTCCTTTTTCAAGAATCTTAGCAAATTCACCTGCAGCCTCTGCAATGTTCGGCATTTGTTGAAGATGGCGGACTCCTTGATGAGCTTGACAAAGTACCTCATCAGTTCATTCTTCCTCCATTTCTTCACTCCCGCAGGTGTAGGTTGACGGTTGGTCGGTAGACAAATTTCCGATGGCTTTTGCACATTATTTTTCCATGGTAAGCTGGGGTCGTGGAACTCTGGGTGAGAACCAGATACCCTGTAACTTTGTGAAGGTGTAGCCAATCGGTTGATTGCAGCACTGACACTGTCTCCAAGTACAGCATCAAATTATCTCCCTCTTTCTATCCTCCATTGCCTAGCAGCTTTCCTGGACTCTTCCCCCTTTTTGGCCTCATCAAGATAAGAGACCTTCTCATCAAGGCGTTCCAGGATTTTCATCGCATTGTCCTGTTTAGTCTCCATGCCTGATAATTTATTCATCAGGGAATTGAGCATCATAGCCATGTCATTTATCTTGTGGTCATGTCCTGTGAGTTTAGAGGCAGTATCCTGAAGTGCGGCGACAGTCCTAGCTTCGCAGATTCTGAGCTTTGCCTGCTCCTCTTTGAGAATCTCTTCCTGGCGTTTCTAAAGCTGGTTTAGGGCTTGCTTTAGTGCACTCGGCAAAATGCAAAAAGCTTCTTCAATCTTCGTGATTTCTCACTTCATGCCGCTCATCTCATCGATGGAAGTAGCATGCAGCCAATCGAACTGTTTGCCAACGTTGTACAGGGTATCTACAGCATCCTGTAGAAACATTGTTTGGCGCCCGATTGCATGCAGCTGTTCAAGCTTGGCTTCAGTTCTGGGAGAGTTGGGGCGCACTAGTTTATCTTCAGCTCTATTGAGCTGTCGCAGAGCCACATTGGTGTGCGGCTGGTGTGGTCTATCCTCAGTTAAGAAACCGTCGTCAGATTCCACTGTTGGAGATGATGCAGGGGCATCAGTTGTGGGCACGGCTGATGGTTGGTCAGCCTGTTCGAACTCGGCAACATGGGGGACTGATTCCTCCTGTTCCGGATGTGGTTATGTAGACAGAGGGATAAGAGGGACTGAAATCTCTTGCTGTCCCTCAGCGTCCGCCTGCCTCGGCAGAGAGACTGATTCCTCGTGCAGGGTGGCACGGGCTTGATAGTATTAATGTGTGGCGACAG
Organism: Orobanche coerulescens; assembly: GCA_033398695.1. Lineage (NCBI taxonomy): Eukaryota > Viridiplantae > Streptophyta > Magnoliopsida > Lamiales > Orobanchaceae > Orobanche > Orobanche coerulescens. Next base: position 189,049,714 of record CM065802.1, on the reverse strand, counting down.
GCTCGGGTGCCTGTGTTGAAACTGTTGGATCTTCAGAGATAGGAGGAACTGATTCCTCTTTGTCTTGGGTAGATTCTTGCTGTCTGGGAGGGGACTGGTGTTGACTGGAGGCCCCTTCTCCCTGTTGTTGTTGCATCCGCGAAAACTCCTGTTCTCGAGTTTTCTCACGGATCATTCTCAGACCAGCCTGAAAGGCGGCGGCGGCGTCTGAGTCATGGTCTATTTTGGGACTGATAGAAATAGTGTCTTCGGATATAGATTTGCCTTTCAATCGAGCGTCAGCTTTATCCATGAAATAGCTCGATATTAATTCCTTGCAAAAGATGTTGTCCCATTGAATTAGGACTTGAATGTTCTGGGAATCAGTTACCTCCAGAACAAATAATTCTTCCTCTCTCCACTCGCTCCAGTTGTACAGAGTGTCATACGGAGTGACCCCGTAGGATTTCCACTGAACGAAGCGTTCATATGCCTGTTCAATTTGAACTGACAGTAGAGTGTTGTTGATTATAGTATCGGGGGAGGGGCTGCGTATAGTATGTGGGTCTACTGTAGGCACAGGTTCCTCGATAGGTATAGGTGCCTGTTTTGGAGATGGATCCCAAACAGGGGTTGGTACCCTGAAGGGAGATGGATCCCTTACGGGTGTGGGTTCCCATGCAGGAGATGTAGATTTTAGCTCCGAAGGGGCAGCCGACTCGCTAGAGCCTTCAATGTTGGCAAATAGCTGTTTATCCGTCGTGTCCGCCAAAGGCTCGGGATCTACTGTTTGAACAGTAGCAACTATTTCTTCCGCAGGGGTTGCGCCCTGTGGGATTTGGACAACGGGTTGTTATGTATCTTTGGCTTGGGAAAGCTTCCTTAGCTTTCTTTTCGGCTTCTCGACAGCAAGGGGAGTTTTGCTGTGAGATCTCTTCCGCTTGCTTGATGTCTCCTCCCTCACGGACTTCAAAGTTGTGCCTGGGATCAGCATAAAGGGGCATATTTCTGACATATGGTCTTGACCCAATCAGTCCGTCTCTTTTGAATACGGAGGGCTTGCTTCATCCGATATATTTGCGTTAGCCAATCTTCTTGGATCTTGTTGATTGCGTCACACCGAATTTTTTAAGAATGTTGTTAAGAATGAGACCAAAGGACTTCTTCTGTGTAGCGGGCTTAGAAACCTCTACCCGCAGCCTCTTTAGGACAATTTGACACGAATTGACCTTTTCTCCATACATGATGGCGACCATCATTCTGAACCGAAGGTTGGTGCACATCTCAAATGCGCCAGTCCTGTTCTCAACAACACGACAACAAAAATTGTGTAGGTATACGAATGGAAAGTAAAAACACTTCTTGTGGTAGGATGCATGAACATTCACGTTCGATGAAAAGCCAGTGAATAATCCCTAGTATGCGGTGAGGATCTCTTGGGACCCAAAAGTCTCAAGCTCCTCCATAGTCAAGTGATAAGTGGTAATTTTACCACATTTTTCTAGGATTTTATACTAGGTTTTTATCTCGTTTCGTGATTAATGTGCTCGTATTTGGCTTATTTATGATTAGTCGAGCAGTATTACGCGTTTGGGTTGGTTTTAGTGTGTTTGCAGGTTTTTAGAGCCAAAAGGACCCAAAACGAGACAAAGGACCGAGAGTCGAGTCAAACGGACGAAAGAAACGGATTTTTGCAAAAGTCAGACCACCTATCGGGCCAGCCTATCGGCCGATAGGTGCGTCCGAAAGGTGTCCAAGCCCTATCAAGTGAAGTCGACGAACCAACTATCGGCCAGCTATCGGCCGATAGGTGCGTCCGATAGGCGCTCATGCGGATCTCGTGTTTTGACGGATTGTGACTCTTTTGGATAGATTTTGTTTCCTAGATTAGTTCCAATCGGGATTTTAACTCCCATAGGCTATATACACCTCCTCCTAGACCTAGTTTATGATCTTTCATCAGCCTCTACCACCTTTTACCATCTTTTATCATCCTTTATCATCTTTAGCAGATTTTTACATTTTTTAGCAAGATTAATTCCTTGGAGACTAGAACTTTTTGGAGAGCAGCAAATATTTATTGTTTTTCTACTTTTTCGGAGATTGAAGACTCAGAGTTCATCCGGAAGGGTTGTAATCTCTATTTTCATATTAATAATATGCATTCTCCATCTATTTCTTGTCTAATTTCAATTATGTCTGGCTAAATCCATTGATTGATTCTAGGGTTAGTAATTTTAATTGATGTTCACATGATGTCCCTTTGATTACCTTTTGACCTTTCATCCTAGGCTTGTGATCAAGATGTGTTAAATCTCATGCTAGATTAAAGGGCCCTTAATCGATGCATGTTAGCTAATTGATTTTGCCCGGAAGGATTAATTAATTAGTGGAAATACTTGATGCACAATATGATTTAATCTTAAGACCTAGGTGGAGTAAGATAAATCATAGATAAATAAGTTGACGATTTTTAAGTGATTTAAATTATTTGAGCCCTGGCGGGGAAAAGGGTTTAAATTAACTATCTTTCTAGGTTGCCTTGATCGGAATTCTAGATCGGCTGAGTGATTATTTCTAGGATTGAATTAAAATTTGGGGAAAAGGAATCAAGTGAATGGATTGTGTGAACTCAATTAGATGATACTACCCTAGGATCAATTAGTTTTCAACTTGTGATTTTATCTTGCTAATTTGCTTTATTTGCTTGATTTAGATAATTCATCTTTTAATTAATTTTTATTTTTCGATTTTTAAAGTTAGATAATTAGAAACAAACCAAATTTTCGGATTCCTAAATAGCAGTCAAATTTTGAGTAGAGTTACTTCCTTTATTTTCGACATATCAATTCCCTTGGGTTCGATACCTTGGAAATACTTCGAGGTTTTACAAATTTTAAAATTGATCGGATTTGAAAACCATACTACGCGAAATCCAGCGATCAATTTTTGGCGCCGTTGCCGGGGAATTGATAAAAACTTAAAGGGATAATTCGAAAAAGAAGAGATTGTTACTTTAGGTTGTATACTATTATTATTATTATTCGATCTCGTTTCCTCACATCTTGTTTTCTCTTGCTTGTAGGCGGTGCATGATCACAAGATCCCAAGGAAAGGACTTATTTCCTTTGGATCCGGAAATCGAGAAGTCTTTGAGGAGGAAGAAGCAAGAAGCGAGAACCGAGACTATTTCTATACCTTTCGTTGATACCATGGCCGGCATTGTTGACCCACCACGAGAACTCGCTCGTCCCGAGAAGATCCCTTTGAATGCCCGTTTTCGACCGAAGCTGGACGATTATCAAAAAGGAGGTTGGGGAAAGATTGATGCCAACAACTTCGAGCTTAAGCCGTCCCTCATCGCTACGGTGAAGTCTCAAACATACAGAGGAGGAGTTAATGAAGATCCAAACGCTCATCTTGAGTCGTTTTTGGACATATGTGCCACCATCAAGCAAAACGGAGTGCCTCCGGATGTCATTAAGCTTCGCCTATTCCGGTTCTCCTTAGAAGACGATGCGCTAGATTGGTACAAGAGCCTAGATCGGAAGGAAATTGGTACTTGGAGAGAGATGACTCGGTTGTTCTTAGCACAGTTCTATCCTCCCTCGAAGGTGCAAAAACAAATCAACGATATCTTGCAATTCGAGCAATATGAGGATGAATACTTATACGAGGCATGGATCCGATTTAAGAAGCTACTTCGCAAATGCCCACAGCATGGAATTGACAAGGAGGAAATATATATTCGGTTTTATCTGGGCTTGACGAGGAAGGCTAGAAGAGAGTTGGACTATTCCTCGAAAGGGGGATTTCTTGCTAACGATTATGAAGAGGCCAAGAATCTCATCGAGCTAGCGGTCAACAATGATTACGAGGAGGTGACCGATAGGAAAATGACGAGAATAAAGGTCCCATCCGGTGACGAGGACGCCTACGGTGATTTGAAGGCGAAATTTGAAAGACAACAAAAAGAGCTTGAGATGCTAAGAAAGAAGACTTTGGGAGTCAATGCAGTTTTTGATGAGCTAAACGAGCCTATTGCAATTGAGGAGGATGTAAATTACGTGTAAGGAGGAAACTTCTGGCAAGGGGGAAATAGGGGGATCTATTATCCGAACAATCGAAACCACCCTAATTTCTCCTATGCCAACCCGAACAATGCTCTTCAGCCACCACCGGGATTTAACGTGAAAAACGGGGTTATTCAAGAGCCGATTGCTAAGACACCGATGGAAGAGATGTTGGAACGGTTGGAGGCGAGTCAAAAAGATTTTATTTATAAAGTAGACAAGAGGTTCGGTGCTCTCGAGCATAGTGTGACATCTATTGGAAACTCAGTGATAGCCTTGACAAAGCAGATGTCGATGGTGGAGACCCAAATGGGTCAAATGGCGAACGCCCAAGCCGGAATTCATAAGCCGGGCCATTTTCCGAGCAGTATCGAGACCAACCCGAAGACACAACAATGCAACGCAATCGAGCTTCGGAGTGGGACAAGGTACAGTAATCATGGGGCTGAAGTTGAGAAATCTGGAAACGAGGATGTACTAGAAACGGGAGCCAAGAACGAGAAGGAAGATGAAACGCAGCAGGCCTGTCGGCCAAGACTATCGGCCGATATGCCCACCCGATACCCAGACAGAATTCCATAAATTGAGCCTATCGACCCCCCTATCGGTCGAAAGGCTCCTTTAGGTTCGAATGTGAAGGATTTTGAGGTAAAAGATCCATTTCCACAGCGATTGGCCAAGTCGAGATATGATGAAAAGCTTCAACGGTTTATCGACATGTTTCAAAAGGTGAATATCAACATTCCACTTCTAGACGCTTTGAGAGACATGCCGGGATACGTTAAATTCTTGAAAGACGCTGTGGCAATCAAGAGGAAGTTGGCGAAGTTTGAAACAATAAATTTGACAGAGGAGTGTAGCGCTATCATTCAAAACAAGCTCCCGCTCAAACAGAAGGATCCGGGACGTTTTACTTTGACATGCATGATTGGCGACCAAACGTTCAGTAATGTGTTGTGTGATCTCGGGGCAAGCATCAATCTTATGCCTCTATCCATCTTTAAGAGGTTGAAGATTGGGGAGATGAAGCCGACTACCATTTCTCTACTCATGGCGGACCGGTCGATCTCTTATCCGAGGGGAGTTGTGGAGGATGTGTTCGTTAGAGTCCAACACTTAGTCTTCCCGGCCGATTTCGTAGTTCTTGATATGCCCGAGGACGAGAATCAACCATTGATCTTTGGGAGACCGTTTCTAGCGACGGGGAGAGCACTTATCGACGTCCAAGAGGGTGATCTTACCTTCCGAGTTAATGATCAAAATCTGAAAATTTCCATCTATGACGCGATGAAGAAGCCCGAGGATGCGCCCGAGGAATGTTATGAAATTGAGTCTATTATGCCGCCCCCGACAGACTTGTTGGAGCATTGCATTTCACAATCCATTTACTCACATTCCGATGTTGAAGAAATTTACGAGGATTTGCCAAAGTATGTTCGAATGTTGGAGGCGAACGAGTTTCGATCTAATGAGAGGGACGTATGTTATCTTGATATCAACAAACCCGTTCAAGGGGGAGTTGTCGCTGAAGACCCGGAATGAATGAGGTATCGTCTAGCTAAAGACGTTAAACGTAGCACTTGTTGGGAGGTAACCCAACGTATGTATATTAGTTCGTTTTATTCGTTTGTTTTCGATTGTTCGTTTGCGTGATTTTTGTAGTTTCTAGTTTCGTAGTAGCTTTGTTAGTTTTGTTAAGTTCTAATCCATGCACGCCGAGTTTTGGATACTTGCAGGTCTTTAATCGCCATATCCAAGCGAAAACGGGACCAAGTTTGCGAAATAGAAAAAGTTGAAAAAATTTTTTGAGACAGACGAGCCTATCGGTCAGCCTATCGGCCGATAGGCCCGACCGATAGGCTGAGGAAATTAAAAAAAATTAAATGTTGCAAGCAGTGGTCGATAGGCAGACCCTATCGACCGATATCATGACCCGATATGAGGTACGTAAGTTTTTGTCTGTCCTATCGACCCAGCCTATCGGCCGATAGGCCAGCCCGATAGGACATACCCGGCCCAGTGTCCTCTTCGACCCGGTTGATTAATAACCCCTTTTATACACTTCTCTCCCCCCCCCCCCCCGTTTTTCTCACACACACACACATATCGGCCGATAAGAAACAAGGGGCGATTTTCGCATCTGTTTTTCCTTCAAAACTCGATCAAGGTACTTAATTTCGACACTTAATCCTCTTGTTTTTCAATTTTATACATGTTTTGAAGCACTTTGACGGATTCTTTTTGGAGTTTTGATGAAATTCGAATTGGGGATCCACTTTTTGGGGGCTTTTGTTAGACTTTGATGTTCTGTGAATTTTATGCCCGATTGTTGATAGAATCTTGAGGGAAACATGTTATCTATGCTTGATTGTTCATGGGTACTTCGAATTGGGGGATTAATTGATGAAATTGAACGAATTTTAAAAAAAAACCCCCAAATTTGAAGAACCCTAATTTCGAATTTGTTGAAATTGGGTAAATTTGTTGAATTGAATTGTTAATTGGGATTGATATGAGTTGAATTGTTGATGATGATTCGAATTTTGAATGAATTAGATTGAATTGGAGAGAATTTGTCCTAATATGATCGAAGTGTGTAGTTTTGTTATTGTGGGTTGTGATTTTGATCCTTTGAATATGAAATGGGGGAGTCGAAGTTTGGGGGAGGTTGTGTGATTTGTTGATCGTAGTATATGGCTGTCGGGTCTATGATTTTGATGTTTATTGGACATTATAGGGCTCTTAGTGTGGGATTATTGGATTATGTCGACGCTTGTTGAATGTTTGCATTATGAGTTGCTTATTGGATATTGATTGGATGGTTGTTTTGTAGGAACTTTGAAATGGCTGGAAATCAAAGCAAGAAGTCGAAGCCGTGTAAGGCCGGAAAGTCTAAGGCAACCACAGAGAAGGAAAGGGAGCTCTCGGCCGACAAACCCGCCATTTCCGCTACAGTAATCAGGTACTCCGTTAACAAAGCCACTCCTTTCTCTTTTCAAACTTATTCCTCCTTTGGGATGCGAAATAAGTTTGGGGGGGAGAAGTGCGGCTTTGTTAATTTCGTTTCGTGTGAGTACCTTGTATGCCTTATATCACTATTTGCTTGTGTTGGTGCCCGTTGTTTTTATTTGTGCTTCTCATATAGATTTCGTGTGGATTTGGCTTTTGTTGCTTAGTTTTTAGATTTTTATGTTCATTTTCGTTTGGTGTGTTTGCTAGTTTCTATTTTTTTTTTTTAGGTCGTAGTAGTTTTTTTTAGATTTCGTGTGGATTTCGCTTTTGTTGCTTAGTTTTTAGATTTTTATGTTCATTTTCGTTTGGTGTGTTTGCTAGTTTCTATTTTTTTAGGTCGTAGTAGTTTTTTTTAGATTTCGTGTTTGCTTTTATTTGCTTTTCGTTGTTTGCTTTGATGCCTTGCTTGTCTTAGTTTTTCTTTATTCGTGAATTTTTCGTGCTTCTATTTGTGTGATACCGATGTTACGACACTGTTTTTCTCTCTGAAGAAACGGTCGAGTTTTAGTCGAGTTGTAGTCAGTTATTTCTGTTTTGCATAGTATTCATTTAGGTCCAAAATTTTTCGTGATTGTAGAGGTCTTGGCAGATAAGAGACGATACATACTTGTTTTAAAATCACCGTCAATACGTTTGGTTACATCTTCCGGATAGTGAGTCGTACTGTTTCTTTAGTCGTGTTGGCACTTAGATTGAGTTTAGAGTCGGTCAGTTTTTCCCAAAAGTCGAGATAATGTTGTTCTATGAAGGGAAGTCTAGTAACCGGGGCATTCGCGTGACCCGTTGTTTACCCTCGTAAAACGACGACTCCGATTAGACTAGTGATTTAGATATTTCACATGTGCCAATGATAGGAGCCTAGTAACCGGGGTATTCGCGTGACCATTGCTTACTCTCGCGCAAAACGGCGACCTTGATTCGGACATGCGGAAATTATATATTCGAGTTGTTTCACCGTAGACGGGAACTTAGTAACTAGAAGCATCCATGTGCCCCATGAGTGTCTTTTACGTCAAACGGTTTCCTAATACATGAGAATGGAAGTTCCACCTAGGATTACCCCGATGAAACATCCCGAGATCCTAACCTAGTGGTCAACCCGAATCAAATTCTTGAACATATATATAAGGGAATACCGTCAGAGGTTTATTTGTTATGAAACTCGTGAAAATTGTGCCACTAGATCGTAACGGGACGAACTAGCTTGTTTATTTTAGCCTTTCATATTGACGGTCGATTTGACTCACGTTTTGTTAATCTTTGAGCTGGATTTTCTTCATGAACGAGTGATTAGGACTGAACTTGATTACTTTGCGGAATCATTATTCTGAGTGCAGCTCGCTTTTACGACACTCGGATTATTTAGAGAGAATTACAGGATAGTATTGATTAGGTTGAACACTATGAGTTGCACGATGATTCACGACATTCTTTTTCTTTTCTTTTTGTTGTTCGGGACGAACAATGCTCAAGTTTGGGGGGGTTTGATAAGTGGTAATTTTACCACATTTTTCTAGGATTTTATACTAGGTTTTTATCTCGTTTCGTGATTAATGTGCTCGTATTTGGCTTATTTATGATTAGTCGAGAAGTATTACGCGTTTGGGTTGGTTTTAGTGTGTTTGCAGGTTTTTAGAGCCAAAAAGACCCAAAACGAGACAAAGGACCGAGAGTCGAGTCAAACGGACGGAAGAAACGGATTTTTGCAAAAGTCAGACCACCTATCGGGCCAGCCTATCGGCCGATAGGTGCGTCCGAAAGGTGTCCAAGCCCTATCAAGTGAAGTCGACCGACGAACCAACTATCGGGCCAGCCTATCGGCCGATAGGTGCGTCCGATAGGCTGCTCCGCGGGATCTCGTGTTTTGACGGATTGTGACTCTTTTGGATAGATTTTGTTTCCTAGATTAGTTCCAATCGGGATTTTAACTCCCATAGGCTATATACACCTCCTCCTAGACCTAGTTTATGATCTTTCATCAGCCTCTACCACCTTTTACCATCTTTTATCATCCTTTATCATCTTTAGCAGATTTTTACATTTTTTAGCAAGATTAATTCCTTGGAGACTAGAACTTTTTGGAGAGCAGCAAATATTTATTGTTTTTCTACTTTTTCGGAGATTGAAGACTCAGAGTTCATCCGGAAGGGTTGTAATCTCTCTTTTCATATTAATAATATGCATTCTCCATCTATTTCTTGTCTAATTTCAATTATGTCTGGCTAAATCCATTGATTGATTCTAGGGTTAGTAATTTTAATTGATGTTCACATGATGTCCCTTTGATTACCTTTTGACCTTTCATCCTAGGCTTGTGATCAAGATGTGTTAAATCTCATGCTAGATTAAAGGGCCCTTAATCGATGCATGTTAGCTAATTGATTTTGCCCGGAAGGATTAATTAATTAGTGGAAATACTTGATGCACAATATGATTTAATCTTAAGACCTAGGTGGAGTAAGATAAATCATAGATAAATAAGTTGATGTTTTTTAAGTGATTTAAATTCTTTGAGTTCACAAGGGAAAAGGGTTTAAATTAACTATCTTTCTAGGTTGCCTTGATCGGAATTCTAGATCGGCTGAGTGATTATTTCTAGGATTGAATTAAAATTTGGGGAAAAGGAATCAAGTGAATGGATTGTGTGAACTCAATTAGATGATACTACCCTAGGATCAATTAGTTTTCAACTTGTGATTTTATCTTGCTAATTTGCTTTATTTGCTTGATTTAGATAATTCATCTTTTAATTAATTTTTATTTTTCGATTTTTAAAGTTAGATAATTAGAAACAAACCAAATTTTCGGATTCCTAAATAGCAGTCAAATTTTGAGTAGAGTTACTTCCTTTATTTTCGACATATCAATTCCATTGGGTTCGATACCTTTAAAATACTTCGAGGTTTTACAAATTTGAAAACCATACTACGCGAAATCCAGCGATCAATTTTTGGCGCCGTTGCCGGGGAATTGATAAAAACTTAAAGGGATAATTCGAAAAAGAAGAGATTGTTACTTTAGGTTGTATACTATTATTATTAATATTCGATCTCGTTTCCTCACATCTTGTTTTCTCTTGCTTGTAGGCGGTGCATGATCACAAGATCCCAAGGAAAGGACTTATTTCCTTTGGATCCGGAAATCGAGAAGTCTTTGAGGAGGAAGAAGCAAGAAGCGAGAACCGAGACTATTTCTATACCTATCGTTGATACCATGGCCGGCATTGTTGACCCACCACGAGAACTCGCTCGTCCCGAGAAGATCCCTTTGAATGCCCGTTTTCGACCGAAGCTGGACGATTATCAAGAAGGAGGTTGGGGAAAGATTGATGCCAACAACTTCGAGCTTAATCCGTCCCTCATCGCTACGGTGAAGTCTCAAACATACGGAGGAGGAGTTAATGAAGATCCAAACGCTCATCTTGAGTCGTTTTTGGACATATGTGCCACCATCAAGCAAAACGGAGTGCCTCCGGATGTCATTAAGCTTCGCCTATTCCGGTTCTCCTTAGAAGACGATGCGCTAGATTGGTACAAGAGCCTAGATCGGAAGGAAATTGGTACTTGGAGAGAGATGACTCGGTTGTTCTTAGCACAGTTCTATCCTCCCTCGAAGGTGCAAAAACAAATCAACGATATCTTGCAATTCGAGCAATATGAGGATGAATACTTATACGAGGCATGGATCCGATTTAAGAAGCTACTTCGCAAATGCCCACAGCATGGAATTGACAAGGAGGAAATATATATTTGGTTTTATCGGGGCTTGACGAGGAAGGCTAGAAGAGAGTTGTACTATTCCTCGAAAGGGGGATTTCTTGCTAACGATTATGAAGAGGCCAAGAATCTCATCGAGCTAGCGGTCAACAATGATTACGAGGAGGTGACCGATAGGAAAATGACGAGAATAAAGGTCCCATCCGGTGACGAGGACGCCTACGGTGATTTGAAGGCGAAATTTGAAAGACAACAAAAAGAGCTTGAGATGCTAAGAAAGAAGACTTTGGGAGTCAATGCAGTTTTTGAAGAGCTAAACGAGCCTATTGCAATTGAGGAGGATGTAAATTACGTGCAAGGAGGAAACGTATGGCAAGGGGGAAATAGGGGGAGCTATTATCCGAACAATCGAAACCACCCTAATTTCTCCTATGCCAACCCGAACAATGCTCTTCAGCCACCACCGGGATTTAACGTGAAAAACGGGGTTATTCAAGAGCCGATTGCTAAGACACCGATGGAAGCGATGTTGGAACGGTTGGAGGCGAGTCAAAAAGATTTTATTTATAAAGTAGACAAGAGGTTCGGGGCTCTCGAGTATAGTGTGACATCTATTGGAAACTCAGTGATAGCCTTGACAAAGCAGATGTCGATGGTGGAGACCCAAATGGGTCAAATGGCGAACGCCTGCCGAATTCATAAGCCGGGCCATTTTCCGAGCAGTACCGAGACCAACCCGAAGACGCAACAATGCAACGCAATCGAGCTTCGGAGTGGGACAAGGTACAGTAATCATGGGGCTGAAGTTGAGAAATCTGGAAACGAGGATGTACTAGAAACGGGAGCCAAGAACGAGAAGGAAGATGAAACGCAGCAAGCCTGTCGGCCAAGACTATCGGCCGATATGCCCACCCGATACCCAGACAGAATTCCAGAAATTGAGCCTATCGACCCCCCTATCGGTCGAAAGGCTCCTTTAGGTTCGAATGTGAAGGATTTTGAGGTAAAAGCTCCACTTCCACAGCGATTGGCCAAGTCGAGATATGATGAAAAGCTTCAACGGTTTATCGACATGTTTCAAAAGGTGAATATCAACATTCCACTTCTAGACGCTTTGAGAGACATGCCGGGATACGTTAAATTCTTGAAAGACGTTGTGGCAAGCAAGAGGAAATTGGCGAAGTTTGAAACAATAAATTTGACAGAGGAGTGTAGCGCTATCATTCAAAACAAGCTCCCGCTCAAGCAGAAGGATCCGGGACGTTTTACTTTGACATGCATGATTGGCGACCAAACGTTCAGTAATGTGTTGTGTGATCTCGGGGCAAGCATCAATCTTATGCCTCTATCCATCTTTAAGAGGTTGAAGATTGGGGAGATGAAGCCGACTACCATTTCTCTACTCATGGCGGACCGGTTGATCTCTTATCCGAGGGGAGTTGTGGAGGATGTGTTCGTTAGAGTCCAACACTTAGTCTTCCCGGCCGATTTCGTAGTTCTTGATATGCCCGAGGACGAGAATCAACCATTGATCTTTGGGAGACCGTTTCTAGCGACGGGGAGAGCACTTATCGACGTCCAAGAGGGTGATCTTACCTTCCGGTTAATGATCAAAATCTGAAAATTTCCATCTATGACGCGATGAAGAAGCCCGAGGATGCGCCCGAGGAATGTTATGAAATTGAGTCTATTATGCCGCCCGGCGGACTTGTTGGAGCATTGCATTTCACAATCCATTTACTCACATTCCGATGTTGAAGAAATTTACGAGGATTTGCCAAAGTATGTTCGAATGTTGGAGGCGAACGAGTTTCGATCTAATGAGAGGGACGTATGCTATCTTGATATCAACAAACCCGTTCAAGGGGGAGTTGTCGCTGAAGACCCGGAATGAATGAGGTATCGTCTAGCTAAAGACGTTAAACGTAGCACTTGTTGGGAGGTAACCCAACGTATGTATATTAGTTCGTTTTATTCGTTTGTTTTCGATTGTTCGTTTGCGTGATTTTTGTAGTTTCTAGTTTCGTAGTAGCTTTGTTAGTTTTGTTAAGTTCTAATCCATGCACGCCGAGTTTTGGATACTTGCAGGTCTTTAATCGCCATATCCAAGCGAAAACGGGACCAAGTTTGCGAAATAGAAAAAGTTGAAAAATTTTTTTGAGACAGACGAGCCTATCGGTCAGCCTATCGGCCGATAGGCTGAGGAAAATTAAAAAAATTAAATGTTGCAAGCAGTGGTCGATAGGCAGACCCTATCGACCGATATCATGACCCGATATGAGGTACGTAAGTTTCTGTCTATCCTATCGACCCAGCCTATCGGCCAATAGGCCAGCCCGATAGGACATACCCGGCCCAGTGTCCGCTTCGACCCGGTTGATTAATAACCCCTTTTATACACTTCTCCCCCCCCCCCCCCGTTTTTCTCACACACACACACACACATATCGGCCGATAAGAAACAAGGGGCGATTTTCGCATCTGTTTTTCCTTCAAAACTCGATCAAGGTACTTAATTTCGACACTTAATCCTCTTGTTTTTCAATTCTATACATGTTTTGAAGCACTTTGACGGATTCTTTTTGGAGTTTTGATGAAATTCGAATTGGGGATCCACTTTTTGGGGGCTTTTGTTAGACTTTGATGTTCTGTGAATTTTATGCCCGATTGTTGATAGAATCTTGAGGGAAACATGTTATCTATGCTTGATTGTTCATGGGTACTTCGAATTGGGGGATTAATTGATGAAATTGAACGAATTTTGAAAAAAAAAACCCCAAATTTGAAGAACCCTAATTTCGAATTTGTTGAAATTGGGTAAATTTGTTGAATTGAATTGTTAATTGGGATTGATATGAGTTGAATTGTTGATGATGATTCGAATTTTGAATGAATTAGATTGAATTGGAGAGAATTTGTCCTAATATGATCGAAGTGTGTAGTTTTGTTATTGTGGGTTGTGATTTTGATCCTTTGAATATGAAATGGGGGAGTCGAAGTTTGGGGGAGGTTGTGTGATTTGTTGATCGTAGTATATGGCTGTCGGGTCTATGATTTTGATGTTTATTGGACATTATAGGGCTCTTAGTGTGGGATTATTGGATTATGTCGACGCTTGTTGAATGTTTGCATTATGAGTTGCTTATTGGATATTGATTGGATGGTTGTTTTGTAGGAACTTTGAAATGGCTGGAAATCAAAGCAAGAAGTCGAAGCCGTGTAAGGCCGGAAAGTCTAAGGCAACCACAGAGAAGGAAAGGGAGCTCTCGGCCGACAAACCCGCCATTTCCGCCACAGTGATCAGGTACTCCGTTAACAAAGCCACTCCTTTCTCTTTTCAAACTTATTCCTCCTTTGGGATGCGAAATAAGTTTGGGGGGGAGAAGTGCGGCTTTGTTAATTTCGTTTCGTGTGAGTACCTTGTATGCCTTATATCACTATTTGCTTGTGTTGGTGCCCGTTGTTTTTATTTGTGCTTCTCATATAGATTTCGTGTGGATTTGGCTTTTGTTGCTTAGTTTTTAGATTTTTATGTTCATTTTCGTTTGGTGTGTTTGCTAGTTTCTATTTTTTTTTTTAGGTCGTAGTAGTTTTTTTTAGATTTCGTGTGGATTTGGCTTTTGTTGCTTAGTTTTTAGATTTTTATGTTCATTTTCGTTTGGTGTGTTTGCTAGTTTCTATTTTTTTAGGTCGTAGTAGTTTTTTTTAGATTTCGTGTTTGCTTTTATTTGCTTTTTGTTGTTTGCTTTGATGCCTTGCTTGTCTTAGTTTTTTTTCTTTATTCGTGAATTTTTCGTGCTTCTATTTGTGTGATACCGATGTTACGACACTGTTTTTCTCTCTGAAGAAACGGTCGAGTTTTAGTCGAGTTGTAGTCAGTTATTTCTGTTTTGCATAGTATTCATTTAGGTCCAAAATTTTTCGTGATTGTAGAGGTCTTGGCAGATAAGAGACGATACATACTTGTTTTAAAATCACCGTCAATACGTTTGGTTACATCTTACGGATAGTGAGTCGTACTATTTCTTTAGTCGTGTTGGCACTTAGATTGAGTTTAGAGTCGGTCAGTTTTTCCCAAAAGTCGAGATAATGTTGTTCTATGAAGGGAAGTCTAGTAACCGGGGGCATTCGCGTGACCCGTTGTTTACCCTCGCGTAAAACGACGACTCTGATTAGACTAGTGATTTAGATATTTCACATGTGCCAATGATAGGGAGCCTAGTAACCGGGGGTATTCGCGTGACCCGCTGTTTACTCTCGCGCAAAACGGCGACCTTGATTCGGACATGCGGAAATTATATATTCGAGTTGTTTCTCCGTGTAGACGGAACTTAGTAACTAGAAGCATCCATGTGCCCCATGAGTGTCTTTTACGTCAAACGGTTTCCTAATACATGAGAATGGAAGTTCCACCCTAGGATTACCCCGATGAAACATCCCGAGATCCTAACCTAGTGGTCAACCCGAATCAAATTCTTGAACATATATATAAGGGAATACTGTCCGAGGTTTATTTGTTATGAAACTCGTGAAAATTGTGCCACTAGATCGTAACAGGACGAACTAGCTTGTTTATTTTAGCCTTTCATATTGATCGATTTGACTCACGTTTTGTTAATCTTTGAGCCGGATTTTCTTCATGAACGAGTGATTAGGACTGAACTTGATTACTTTGCGGAATCATTATTCTCGAAAAGTCTCGCTTACGACACTCGGATTATTTAGAGAGAATTACAAGATAGTATTGATTAGGTTGAATACTATGAGTTGCACGATGATTCACGACATTCTTTTTCTTTTCTTTTTGTTGTTCGGACGAACAATGCTCAAGTTTGGGGGTTTGATAAGTGGTAATTTTACCACATTTTTCTAGGATTTTATACTAGGTTTTTATCTCGTTTCGTGATTAATGTGCTCGTATTTGGCTTATTTATGATTAGTCGAGCAAGATACGCGTTTGGGTTGGTTTTAGTGTGTTTGCGGGTTTTAGAGCCAAAAGGACCCAAAACGAGACAAAGGACCGAGAGTCGAGTCAAACGGACGGAAGAAACGGATTTTTGCAAAAGTCAGACCACCTATCGGGCCAGCCTATCGGCCGATAGGTGCGTCCGAAAGGTGTCCAAGCCCTATCAAGTGAAGTCGACCGACGAACCAACTATCGGGCCAGCCTATCGGCCGATAGGTGCGTCCGATAAAGCTTCCATGAGATCTCGTGTTTTGACGGATTGTGACTCTTTTGGATAGATTTTGTTTCCTAGATTAGTTCCAATCGGGATTTTAACTCCCATAGGCTATATACACCTCCTCCTAGACCTAGTTTATGATCTTTCATCAGCCTCTACCACCTTTTACCATCTTTTATCATCCTTTATCATCTTTAGCAGATTTTTACATTTTTTAGCAAGATTAATTCCTTGGAGACTAGAACTTTTTGGAGAGCAGCAAATATTTATTGTTTTTCTACTTTTTCGGAGATTGAAGACTCAGAGTTCATCCGGAAGGGTTGTAATCTCTCTTCATATTAATAATGTGCATTCTCCATCTATTTCTTGTCTAATTTCAATTATGTCTGGCTAAATCCATTGATTGATTCTAGGGTTAGTAATTTTAATTGATGTTCACATGATGTCCCTTTGATTACCTTTTGACCTTTCATCCTAGGCTTGTGATCAAGATGTGTTAAATCTCATGCTAGATTAAAGGGCCCTTAATCGATGCATGTTAGCTAATTGATTTTGCCCGGAAGGATTAATTAATTAGTGGAAATACTTGATGCACAATATGATTTAATCTTAAGACCTAGGTGGAGTAAGATAAATCATAGATAAATAAGTTGACGCTTTTTAAGTGATTTAAATTCTTTGAGCCCTGGCGGGGAAAAGGGTTTAAATTAACTATCTTTCTAGGTTGCCTTGATCGGAATTCTAGATCGGCTGAGTGATTATTTCTAGGATTGAATTAAAATTTGGGGAAAAGGAATCAAGTGAATGGATTATGTGAACTCAATTAGATGATACTACCCTAGGATCAATTAGTTTTCAACTTGTGATTTTATCTTGCTAATTTGCTTTATTTGCTTGATTTAGATAATTCATCATTTAATTAATTTTTATTTTTCGATTTTTAAAGTTAGATAATTAGAAACAAACCAAATTTTCGATTCCTAAATAGCAGTCAAATTTTGAGTAGAGTTACTTCCTTTATTTTCGACATATCAATTCCCTTGGGTTCGATACCTTGGAAATACTTCGAGGTTTTACAAATTTTAAAATTGATCGGATTTGAAAACCATACTACGCGAAATCCAGCGATCATCAGGCCGTCGGAAGGCAGCCAGTAGAGATTCTGCAATAAGTACTGGTCAATGCGGATCTCGACTCCGCGGACGGTGGCAGTAATGTCGGAAACGTTTCCTCCTCTTGCCAAAGAGAAGAAACGAATAGAGGCATCAAGATAGAATTCCTCGACCATTTGCTCATCATAGAGCTCAGCAGTGTGGATTCCAAGGCGATAGAGGCCTTGCTGACGTATCCTTGAGACGATGATCTCCATGGAATCAGCGTCCTCGTTTTCAGCATGAACACGTTCTACCACTACAGATCTGGCAAAGATTCGCCCATCGATGATGGTGGCGCTCTTCTTGAAGGATGGAGATGATGTCTGTGAAGATGCCATTGAGATTTATGAAGAGAAAGTGAGTGAAATTGCAAAGAGAATGCAGAAAAATGCCATAAGCAATATAGGCTGTTTGCTCAAAGAACTTGTTTAATTTTGCAGAAAGCGTAAAGAGTCGAAGGGAGCAAATAACAATCCTTTTACAGTGGGCGGGGAAGATTAGGATTTTTAGACAGTGAACGGTCAGATTTAAGGGATGGGAACCGTCTTTTTAAATGAACAAACAGGATGAATCGAGCGTAACTTGTACATCTTATCCATCCGATTTTGAAATGATAACTGGTCCCACATCTGACATTTCGACTTCCCTTATTGCCCGAAATGGCGATTTGAAACAATTATTAAATTGAAAAATTGCGGCGTTTGAGATAAAATAGTCCAGATGTCGTGTAAAGCATTAAATGCAAAGACGTTTGAATTTAAAACAGGGCACGTGGACTCAAAACTGTTTTAAAAGGAATAAAATATTTAATTGATTTCCCATAGTATGTGCTGTATCCGCGAAAATACAGCATTCCCCCTTAAAAGGTGCATACGTGATTTAATTCTTACAGTAATGTTTGATTTAATACTGTATTCATGGGTCGTACTGTATTCCCCATTAATTAATGCACACGTCAGCTATAGGATAATTTCATCCCCTCTTATTCCTACAGTGCTGTCGGATTGTCTAAGTGTACAGTTAATTAATGGTGGATACTATATTCTTGGGTCTTACAGCATTCCCCCTCAATTGTTGAGTAAAAGCATTAAAACTTACAGGGAGTTGGGTTGTAGCATTCCCAATTCTTGTCGAAGCATACAGAATCTGGCTGTGCTGAGAGGTTTGGTAAAGATGTCGGATAATTGGATATTTGTATGAACTTTCTCGAGCCTAACATCCTTGTTCTCAACATGATTCCGAATGAAGTGATGCTTCATGTGAATATGCTTGGTACGCGAGTGCAATACAGGATTGTGCGTTATTGCAATTGCACTCGTGCTATCGCACATGATCGTTTTTTTGGCAATGATTCCATAGTCTGACAGCTGTTGTTGCATCCAAAGGATCTGCATACATCAACTACCAGCAGCATAGTATTCTGATTCAGATGTGGAAAGCGAGTTTGCCAATTATTTCTTGCTAAACCACGACACAAGTCTTGGTCCAAGAAAGTGACAAGTACCGCTTGTACTCTTCCTACCTAGCTTGCAACCTCCGAGATCCGAGTTGCTGTAGCCAACCAAATCGAATCCACCTTCTTTAGGATACTACAGTCCTGCACCGACTGTTCCTTTGACATACTTAAGGATTCTTTGGCTGTTGTGAAGTTTGATTCTTTAGGTGCTACCTGATACCGAGCACACACTCCTATAGCAAACTGGATATCGGGCCTGCTATCTGTTAGGTACAGGAGTGAGCCAATAAGCTTCATGTAGAGTGATTGATCAACCGGCTTTCCAGCTTCTTCAGCACTAATTTGTACGGAAGTGCTTATGGGGGTTGACGAGGATTTGGAGTTGTTCATCCCAAACTTGTTGAGAAGCTCCTTGCTATACTTTTCCTAGTTGATGAATATTCCTGTAGGCAACTGCTTTACCTGCAATCCTAGGAAATAACTAAGTTCCCCCATCATACTCATTTCAAATTTACTTTGCATGAGATGAGAGAACCTTTGACATAAAGCAAGGTTAGTTGAACCAAATATAATATCATCTACGTATATTTGAACCATCAGGAGGTCATCACCTTTCTGTATCTTAAATAAGATCTTGTCCACAACACCTTTCTCAAATCCATATATTTATAAGGTACAGGGATAAATTCTCATACCACGCTCTGGGTGCTTGCTTAAGTCCATACACTACTTTCTGTAGCCTGTATACAAGTGTTGTGGGAAAATCCCTCGCAATATGCCGCAAGTGCACGGTGTCAACAAGTAATAAAGTGATAAGTAAAGTATCGTTCCCTCGAGGACTGATTTCACTAAGTACCAAAATATAGTCAACTCACAATTTTATTTGAAGAACAATTATATGGAATTTATACCTAAACTAATAAATAATAATACTACTAATAATAATAATACTAATAAGGACGTAGGATTATGATTTTCACCTCAAACAATCAGGAATGATATTTATTCAATTCAATTCACTTTTATTCAATTGATTGTAAGCCAGGAATTCCTAAATTATTCTAAAGCCTTTCCCAAGGTCGATAGAAAATACTACGAATTATTAACTCGATATATCCCTATTCGAATTAGATAATTAATAGCTAAAACAGTTCAAGAATTCCCACAATAACAGGCTTCACAATTCGCATGAGTATATCCCTATCTCACGAAAATTATGATTCGTCTCACAGGAACTATGCCTAAATTTCATCTCCCGAATCCATAAAGACATTCAAAACAAATTAACTGTTGGCCAGACAATCAAAAAGCATTAAGAACAGTAAGAAGAATCCAATTCAATAGAATAAAAAGTAAATCGAAATAATAATAAATAATCAAACCGTCATGAAATTGGCTACAATCAAAATCCTACTCGAATAGATCTAGGAACTAAGATGCAGAAAAACCGTAGGGATCCGTGGTCTTGTCGTCGCCCACAAATCTCCTCCTTGTGTTCTTCGCCCTAGCTCTAATCCACCTCCAGATTCCTTCTGATCGATCCTCCCTTTTTCAGTCCTAAGATGCTTATTTATAGTCATCCTCAGCCTCCAAAATGCGTCCGTGTGATTAGGTCGAGAGCCGGCTCCAAAACGGCCCAAAACCGCGGAGAACACTCCAAAACCGCCTTGTGGGCCGCGGCTCACTTAATCTGTGCCGCGGCTCACGACACTCAGCGGGATGCCTGGGAGCTGTTTATTTCTTCTGTGCCGCGGCTCACTATATCTGTGTCGCGGCACAGACTACAGTTTACTCGGCACTCTGCTAGTCTCCTGCGTGTGCCGCGGCTCAGCTCATGGGTGCCGCGGCTCATGACCCAAAACTGCTGTTTTCGCCCGTTTTTCATTGTTTCGGCTTCCGGACTCCGATTTCCTGCAAAACATATAAAAATAATGCATTAAAAGCTCATTTGTGCTGATTTAGGCTCAAGATGGATATAAATTAATGATATAAAAGCGCATAAAAATACGCCTAGCAAATACCCCCAAACTTGAGCCTTTGCTTGTCCTCAAGCAAAAGTTATCAATTTCAAACAAAAGAATATCGTGAATAATCATGCAACTCATAGTGCTCAACCTAATCAATACTATCCTGAAATTCTCTCTGAATAATACGAGTAATGTAATAGCGAGCTACACTCAGAACACTGATTCCACAAAGTAACCAAGTTCAGTCCTAATCACTCGTTCATGAAGAAAATCCAGCTGAAAGATTAACAAACGTGAATCTAATCGACCGTCAAATATGAAAGGTTAAAATAAACAATTAGTTCGTCCCATTCCACAATCTAATGGCAAAGTTTTCACGAGTTTCATAACAAATAACCCTCGGACAGTATTCCCTTATATATATGCTCAAGAAATTGATTCGAGCTGACCACTAGGTTCGGATCTCGGGATGTTTCATCGGGATAATCCTAGGGTGGAACTTCCATTCTCATGTATTGGGAAACCGTTTGACGTAAAAGACACTCATGGGGCACATGGATGCTTCTAGTTACTAAGTTCCCCTCCACAGCGGAGAAACAACTCGAATAGCTAATTCTTGCATGTCCGAATCAAGGTCGCTGTTTTACGCGAGAGTAAACAACGGGTCACGTGAATACTCCCGGTTACTAGGCTCCCTATCATTGGCATATGCGAAATTTCTAAATCACTAGTCTAATCAGGGTCGTCGTTTTACGCGAGAGTAAACAACGGGTCACGTGAATACCCTCGGTTACTAGACTTCCCATCAGAGAACAAATATTATCTCGACTTTTGGGAAAAAGCTGTCCAACTCTAAACTCAAGTGCCAACACGACTTATGTAACTGGACAACTAGCTAACCGAAAAATGTAACCAAACGTATCGACGGTGCTTTTAAAACACGTATGTATCCTCTCTTATCCGCCAAGACCTCTACAATCACGAAAAAAAATTCGGACCTAAATGAAGACTTAGCAGAAATAGAATTCACTGACTACAACTCGATTAAAACTCAACCGTTTCTTCAGAGAGAAAAACAGTGTCGTAACATCAGTATTACACAAATAGAAGCACGAAAAATTCACGAAAAGTAAAGCAATGATGAAGTCGCAATTTATAACCAAGAAAATCAACTCCACTACACATAAAATCATCCATAATACAACTCATGTGAAAATAAAAGATATAAGGAAAAGTGAAACTTATTCCAAATGTCTTATTGAAAGCCAGCACATGTCCGAGTGGAATCGACTGTCCATACGTCCAATAACGCTCAACATCACGAGGGACCCCCAAACTTAGTCTCTAGTCATGAAATAACAATAGGCATTAAATCAAGCAAGACTAGAATATGAAGAATAATAACTCATTGTGGTTATAAAAAGATTAGAGAAATAAGGGCCACAAGAATACATGAATCCAAACGAAATACAAAACAAAGGAAAAAAAAATTAATAACGAAAAATCAAATAAAAACAACTAACTAGAAAGAAAGTAAAAATGATGGGTTGCCTCCCATCTAGCGCTCGATTTTACGTCTTGAGCACGACGTGGCGAAAAAATTCTAACGTGGCTTCTTTCTAGGGAGATTGCCAAATGCCCCCTTCTTGCAATCTATAAGCCTCTTATTCCATAAGGGAGGCTTTGGTTCATGCCCGGTTGCCAAAAATAATGAGTAAGAATAATTATGCGGACAACCAAAAAATGATGGAAGAATATAATAGTTGTAAGGCACGAAAAAATAAGCAGAGTTCGAATAGGTAAATAATAAAGACTTATCATGAACAACCTCATTAGAACTCGAAGAATCAGCCTCAACAAAATCAAAAGTTATAGGGTCAATCTCTCCCATTATGGATTTAGGAAAAATTATGCGTGGCACCGTTAATAAAATTTTAGGCACATAAGTGTTCACCTTATTAGTCGAAGTTTGATGACAATTTAATGAAATTTCTTGGGAAACATCATCAATGATAACTTCTTCTACAGGCTCATCACACTTTATGTAATTATTGGGTGCTGGGGGATCGACCCTAAAACTTAGCATGTCTTTCTTCTCAACCTTCCCCTCAACTTCACTACTAAATATATGAGCTGGAATACAACCATAGTGAATCTCAAGACCACGACGTGCACATTCTAGCTCAAAAAGGGTACTATCAGGATTTTTGAGAACGTCTACACATTGTTCAAGCATGGTCTTTTGTTTTGGGGGAGGGGGCTGACTGACCCTATTTGGCAAATTATTAAGAACATCGAAATTTATGAAATGCCAAGGGCCACGATACTCAAAGGAAAACATAATGAAGAAAATAAAAATAAAGAGACTAAAGAAAAAAAACTTCAAATTAAAATTAGAGTTGCTTGGTATTGGTATTAGCTAAAAAATCAGTCCCCGGCAACGGCGCCAAAAACTTGTTGTGGGAAAATCCCTCACAATATGCCGCAAGTGCACGGTGTCAACAAGTAATAAAGTGATAAGTAAAGTATCGTTCCCTCGAGGACTGATTTCACTAAGTACCAAAATATAGTCAACTCACAATTTTATTTGAAGAACAATTATATGGAATTTATACCTAACTAATAAATAATAATACTAATAATAATAATAATACTAATAAGGACGTAGGATTATGATTTTCACCTCAAACAATCAGGAATGATATTTATTCAATTCAATTCACTTTTATTCAATTGATTGTAAGCCAGGAATTCCTAAATTATTCTAAAGCCTTTCCCAAGGTTGATAGAAAATACTACGAATTATTAACTCGATATATCCCTATTCGAATTAGATAATTAATAGCTAAAACAGTTCAAGAATTTCCACAATAACAGGCTTCACAATTCGCATGAGTATATCCCTATCTCACGAAAATTATGATTCGTCTCACAGGAACTATGCCTAAATTTCATCTCCCGAATCTATAAAGACATTCAAAACAAATTAACTGTTGGCCAGACAATCAAAAAGCATTAAGAACAGTAAGAAGAATCCAATTCAATAGAATAACAAGTAAATCGAAATAATAATAAATAATCAAACCGTCATGAAATTGGCTACAATCAAAATCCTACTCGAATAGATCTAGAACTAAGATGCAGAAAAACCGTAGGGATCCGTGGTCTTGTCGTCGCCCACAAATCTCCTCCTTGTGTTCTTCGCCCTAGCTCTAATCCACCTCCAGATTCCTTCTGATCGATCCTCCCTTTTTCAGCCCTAAGATGCTTATTTATAGCCGTCCTCAGCCTCCAAAATGCGTCCGTGTGATTAGGTCGAGAGCCGGCTCCAAAACGGCCCAAAACTGTGGAGAACACTCCAAAACCGCCCCGTGGGCCGCGGCTCACTTAATTTGTGCCGCGGCTCACGGCACTCAGCGGGATGCCTGGGAGCTGTTTATTTCTTCTGTGCCGCGGCTCACTATATCTGTGCCGCGGCACAGAGTACAGTTTACTCGGCACTCTGCTAGTCTCCTGCGTGTGCCGCGGCTCAGCTCATGGGTGCCGCGGCTCATGACCAAAAACTGTTGTTTTCGCCCGTTTTTCATTGTTTCGGCTTCTGGACTCCGATTTCCTGCAAAACATATAAAAATAATGCATTAAAAGCTCATTTGTGCTGATTTAGGCTCAAGATGGATATAAATTAATGATATAAAAGCGCATAAAAATACACCTAACAACAAGGTCTCCGCCTTATGTGTTGACAAACCCTGGTGGTTATTCAACATAGACGTCTTTGGCGAGGTCTCCATTTAGGAATGCGCTCTTGACGTCCATTTGATATACAATAAAGCTCTTATGGGCGGCAAAGGCTAAAAATATCCTAATGGCTTATAGTCTGGCTACAGGGGCAAACGTTTCATCGTAGTCTATGCCTTCTTCCGGTCTGTAGCCTTGTGCGACTAAACGGGATTTGTTTCTGATAACAAGTCCGTTCTCATCCTTCTTGTTTCTAAATACCTATTTTGTTTCAATTATGGCTTGATGCTCAGGTCTGGGTACTAGATACCATATATTGTTTCTTTCGAAACCATTCAGCTCTTCTTCCATATGTAATCCAATGAGAATTATCTAGAGCTTCTTTGGTAGAAATAGGTTCGGATTGAGCTAAGAATACAGCGATAGTGCACATGTTAAGTCTTCTAAGTTTAGCTTGAGATTTACATACGGGAAATGGAGACGAATTGCTTGCGGCAATCATGGTCCTTGTTGCTTTCTTGAGTGTTCTGTTCTTTCGCTCGGCAACACCGTTTTATTGAGGTGTTCGGGAAGCTGAGTATTCGTGTTGTATCCCATTTTCCGAACAGTATTTCTCTATAAAGTGGTTAGTAAATTCAGTACCTCTGTCGAAATGAATGGAAATGATACTCAACCCTTTCTCATTTTGAAGCTTTCTCAGGTGATCAGGCAGCTTTGATGTGGTTTCCTTCTTCTTGCTCAGGAAGATTGTCCAAGCATACCTGGAAAAATTATCAACAATAACGAGACAGTATTTCTTACCTCCCAAACTTATCGGGTCTACAGGACCGTAGAGATCTATGTGTAGCATTTCTAGAACTCTATGAGTGGAAAGGTTGGATTTGATTTTTAGAGTGGTTTTTATTTGTTTGACTTTGTGACAGGGTCCACAGACACTATCCTTTTGGAATGACACAACGGGCAAACCTCTAACCATAGATTGTTGATCGTCTTAAAGTTGACGTGAGACATCCTCTTGTGCCATAACCAGCTTTGATCTGCAGTGACTTTGGCAACAAAACAAGAGATTGTGGAGCTCATAGGCATCCAGTCAGTAATATACATGCTATCTGATCTGCTTCCTATGAGCACAACTTCTTTGGTCAGGATGTTCTTGACTCTACAGTGATCAACATAGAATTTCACCGAGAACTGTTTGTCACAGAACTGGCTAATACTAAGTAGATTATACTGTAAGCCTTCAACATAGGTTACATAAGTGACTTTGAATTTTCCTATAAGCAGGGTTCCCTTCCCTCTTGTTCTTCCTTTGGACTTATCACCGAAGCGCACTTTTGGACCGCGACCTTCTATAAATCTGACATCTTGCTTTTATCTCCTGTCATGTGCCGATAACATCCGCTGTCGAAGTACCAGATGTCCTTTTCTAAGATGTCCTGTGTGCAAATAAATTAAGTAGATTTAGGTCCTCTTTGGATGTTGGATCCATGGATGTTAGTGCCTTTAGGTACCCAGATTTTCCTGGCAGCAATTGTCTTGCTGTAGGTTGCTTCAGGTATGTTCTTGCGATGTCTACGTGGGGCAGGCACGTAGTTGTTGTAACCTTGATAATTATTATGCATGTAAAATTCAGGGTTATTATTATTAATCTAGTACGAATGCCGTCTTGGAGGTGGAGCTATTTTCTTCGGCCTTACAGCTTGCCTCCTGGGTCTCCAGTTGGATTCCCAAAGCTGTTGCTGATACTAAGCGGTGACCTGCTTTCGTGATGGATAACAAGGCTCCTGTATCCAATATCTAGGCGAGCTCTACTGTTGAAAGTACTGTTGTGTGGGCCTTTGATATTTGGGTACAACCTTCTTTCTGAACGGCTGTTGGCGCCTTTGATATGCTCTGGGAGCATGTTGTTGGTTACGCCTTATAGGTCTGGATGGCTGAGGGTTCCGCTGTCTGTGATATGACTTTGATGGCGGAATGGCAACCTTTGTTGTTCGCGGTGCAGCAGGTACCTTGACTGGACTTGGGTTCTCCTCAGGTACAGGAATGGGTTCCACACCCCTGATGAACACAGTACTAGTTTTCCCTTTATTAGAGTATGAGTTGTATCCTAAGCCACTTTTATCATGAGCATGTTGCTCGGTGCTTAGAATTTCTTCCATCCTTTTAGATAATTTCTCGAAAGATTTCAAGATGGTCTCAAGTTTTCCTTCTCGTTTTTCGAGAGTTTTTACTTTGGCTTCGAGCAGAAAGAAATCATTTGTCTTGCTGTCACTATGAGACTTAGCCTCATTTAGTTCGTGAGCAAGTTTATGATTGCTCTCCACGAGTTTTTAAACTGTGATCTTGCTGTTTTCGCAATCGATAGACATATTTTCGTAATTATTTCTCAGCAAGTCATTTTCATCTTTCAGCTCTAAGTTAGAAATTCCGAGATGTATGTTTTCTCGTTTTAATGTCTCATGGGCCTTTTGAATGTTTTTGAATTCATTCATCATATTTTCATAAGTATGAGATGCAATAACGGGAATATCAGATGTTGAGCTTACCTCATCATTGCTATCTTCATCTTCTTCAATATCCTTAGCCATAAAGCACATGTATGCTTTATCTTCGAGTTCATCATCAGACGAGTCACTGTCAGTAACCGCCTGAAGATATTCCTCGGTCTTGGTTTGAGGGGGCGAGGCTTCTGATTCGTCGATCAGGGCCTTGAGCTTGTTCTTCCAAGCACGCCTTCTTTTATCCTTTTCTTGTTGCTCGGCTTCCGGCAACTTTTGGACTTTAGGATGCAGACATTTATTCGCATAATGTCCCAGTTTCCTGCAATTATAACATAAGTTAGAATCACCAGATGGGGAAGATTCTGAATTTACTTTGTTAAAAGGCTTGGGCCTGTATGTAGACTTTCCAGACTGTTTGATGAATTTCTTAAATTTGTGCATGAGCAGGGCCATTTCATCTTGTGACAAAATATCGTCATCACTGTCAGCATTTTTGTAGGCAGATTTGGATGTGCTGGGCATGCTGTGACTCCTGTTGGATACAACGGCTAATGCTATAGTCCTAGCAGGTGACTCTTCGGCTTTCTCTCTCCTGTCAATGTCATACTCGAAAGCTTTTAGGTCAGAGAAGAGGTCAAAAGTTGATATGTCATTGAGATTACATGACACATGGATATCTGTGGTTTTGATGTCCCATCAGGCAGGGAGAGATCTAAAATTTTTTAAGTTCTTCTCCTTTTGGGTATAAATTTTGCCCTACGCTTCAAGTTCACCAACAATTCCAGGAAATCTGGGGTCAAGTTGCTCAAGAGTTTCAGTTGGTTTCATTTCAAAAGATTCAAATTGCTGAGTGAGTTTCAAAATTTTATTTTCTTTTGAGAGTTCATTTCCCTCACAAATCATCTTGAGTTTATCCCAGATTTCCTTGGCTGTTTTACATCTTTTCACCTTTGAGAATGTGCCTTTGTCAAGAGTGACAAATAACACATTTTTAGAAACATTGTCAAGGTTGGCACGCTTGTGCTCATCAGTTGTCCACTGCTCGCTCTCCTTCTTGAGCATCTCGGCATGAGCTTGGCCTTCAATCCTTGCGGCAGGATTTACCTTCATGATCTTTATTGGGCCATCTTGAATGACAAAGATCATTTCTTCATGCATGGCTGCATGATGAGCCTCCATCCTGATTCTCCAATCGTCAAACTCGTTAATAGAAAACATAGAAACCTTGTTTATCATAGAGGTATCCATATGAGAAAATAGGAAAGATAAAGACTGTTTTAAGAAATGAGTGATTTTAGGATCTGATTCGGTTAAAATGCGACTGATTCTTTTTAGAATCAACCGCTCCGATACCACTTGTTGGCCACTAAGTATACAGAATACATCTTTGAAAGCTGTTAGTACAACAATCTGTATGATTTTCAAATAAGAGTGCATCGCGGAAGTATGTTAAAGTAAGTTGTTGTAAATACAACAACTAGGCTTGTATCCTATTGGCTTGATGCGTACAGGGTTTTATAGTATACTTAAACAAATCACAGTTATAAGAAACAGTAAATGCAGAAGGTAAATAACACAGTATTTAAAGTGGTTCGAGGTAAACCCATCTACGTCCACCGGTCCTCCATACAGGAGTAAAATATTTATTATAAACACTACGTACACAACTACGTGTCTATAATCAAACCAATCCTTGTATCGTTCACACAGATTGATACAAAGACTGTCGCTTTCAACCGTTCACACAGATTGGTTAAAGCTTTCACTTGACTTGCTTATTCACATAGTTCCAAATCTTCGTCTACAATGCAGATCCGTCACACACAGTTCGGGAAAAGCAAGGTTTTCTTCAGTCCACATAGGGCTGATAGTTTTTCTTCAAATATAAGAACAAGGGTTTGGACAACAGCTTGATTTCTTGAGCTTGAGCTGATGATGTGTTGTTCAAGGTTGAGCACTTGTATATTTCTTCTCTCAAGATTGGCAGTATGCTTGAAGAAATATGTTTGCTCTTGATATAGTGTTCTTGTGAAGATCACGTGTGAATCTCAGTATATCTAATTTGCTCGGTTTGATATATCATTTGTGTATTTCTCCATTATCTAATCTTCAAACTTCGGGATATATATAGCCTTCGGGATAGATAGAGCCGTTGAGCAAAGACTCCGATCCAACATGATGATTCTACTTGTAAAATACAAGATCCGGATTTTGCTTCTTGTCTGAAGATCTTTGTCGGCTGGTATTTAAATACTTTATCCATTCAGTATTTAAATACTTCTTTTCGAATGGTGGCTTGAATTTAGCGTATGAAGTAGATTCCGTTCCAACGGTCTTCAGTCCTATTGGATAAGTGTTGAGGATCCTAACACTTTACAGCTTGTTTGCTGTATCCAACATGTTTGCGTCTTTTAATGCTGCAGCTGTAGGATCCAACGTTGTAGGCTATCTTAGTGCTGCTGTATGGAAAGAGATGTATGAATGTTTTCGGACAGTTTCCATACTTGGTGATATCGACTGATGAGCTACTTGCTGTATGTTGGAAATTTTACCTTTTGTTGCATGATGGCAGCGTGAAGACTTGCTGTATGATGGCACTTGATATCTTGTTGTATGATTATCCTCGGGACAGCTACTTGTTGTATGTTGGCAATTTATCAAAACACGGTACAAGGATTGTTTATCCCAACCCCATCATCACTTATAACCAACAGTTGGGATTCGTGAAAGATCAGGTGAGAACCGAGGCTGATAAAATTCATTACTTCAATATGCGTATGAAGCCGCATATCAGGCAGAGTATGGCACCGCTCATGTGTGCCACATTGAAGGAATACTAGGATCGCGCCCTAGCGATTGAGATGGCTGTCCCGGAATCAGAGTTGGGTTCCGAGGCTAAGAAACAGAAGACTACTGGCAGTTTCTCAGCCGGTAAGGGTGGTCGGTTTTTGAGGTCTCAGTTTGCTCTTATATCTGGGAAGAAGCCGTTTCACCAGGGTGGAGGGTCTCAGAGTAACCGTTTAGTCCAGTCCCCTACACCTGGAGGCATAGTTTGTTTTAACTGCAGCCAGTATGAGCATGTGGTGAAGGATTCCATTTCCTTTAGTTACTTGCTTTACTTGCGGGCGGACCGGGCATCGGGCAGTTCATTGCGAGAGGGCTACCAGGGCCGCCAGAGCTCCGACTACCACTGCCGTTCAGAAAGAGCATAGTGTTGATCAGAAGACTCCAGTCACTCAGGTTCCTCAGATTTCGGGCCATGGTAGGGGTCGGGGTCAGCCAGATCACCGTGCAGTATCGAGTTCGGGCTCGGTACACCCCCGGTTATATAAGATGAGACGTGCGGAGGAGACATACATCCCGATGGCATCAGGTACCACTCAGATCCTTTCTCATCCAGTTTCGGTGCTTTTTGATTCAGGTGCTACTCACTCTTTTATTTATTCAGATTGTATATGTCGCATCGATATTGACTACTTGTTTGAGTGTGAACCGTTCGTAGTGGGTATGCCTAGTAGATATCGTATGATTGGGAACCAGGAAGTTAGAGATTGCCCAGTGAGCATTGGGAGCCGGGATTGGCCCTCGAACCTCATTGTTGTAGAACTTAAGGGTGAGAATTTGATCCTCGAGGACGATTGATTGGATCGTCATGGTGTTATCATGAACTATCAGACTCGTACTATCTCGATAGTAGCCGAAGATGACACGGAGCATACTCTTGTTGGTTGTAAGCCGGGAAGATCAGGAAATGTGATTAGTGCCTTGAAAGTGATGAAACTTCTGAACCAGGGTTGTGTAGGCTACTGGTGTTACGCCTTGAAAGCAGAAGATGGTGGAGTTGACCTGTTGTCGATTCCAATTGTGAACGAGTATCCTGACGTATTTCCGGATGACTTGCCGGGATTACCATCGTAGAGGGAAATTGAGTTTCCTACTGATCTAGAGCCGAATGCGTCACCTATTTCTCGGGCACCGTACCGTATGACACCGTCAGAGATGCTAGAGATAAAGAAGTAGTTGGGGGAATTGCTAGATAAAGGGTATATTCGACTGAGCGCATCGTCTTGGGGTGCGCCTGTGCTTTTTATTAAGAAGAAGGATGGGTCGCTTCGTTTATGCATCGACTATCGAGAATCAAACAAGTTGGTCATCAAAAACAAATACCTTTTGCCCCAGATTGACGACTTGTTTGATCAGCTTCAAAGAGCGACAGCCTTCTCGAAGATTGATTTACGATCGGGATATTATCATTTGCTGATTCGTGATAAGGACATACCGAAGGCTGCCTTTCGGATGAGATATGGCCATTATGAATTTGTGGTTATGCCTTTCGGGATAACTAATGCCCCATCAGATGCAGTTGATGAAAAAAGTTTTTTTATCGAATATCTGGACAAATTTGTAGTCGTCTTTATCGATTACATCCTTATCTACTCCCGGAGTTAGGAAGAACACGACGTTCATCTCCGGATTGTGTTAGACATTTTGATAACCGAGCAGTTGTACGCGAAATTTTCTAAGTATGAGTTTTGGCTCAAGGAGGTAACATTCCTCGGGCATGTGATTTCAGCAGAGGGAGTTCGGGTAGATCCGCAGAAGATAGAGGCAGTGATGACATGGGAACCGCCTAAGAATGTGAAAGAAGTGAAGAGTTCCTAGGACTTGCGGGCTATTACCGTAGGTTTGTTGAAGGATTTTCTAAGATCGCTAGACCACTCACTCAGTTACTCCAGAAGACTTAGAAGTTCGAGTGGAATGCAGATAGGCAGGATAGCTTAGATGAGTTGAAGAGACGGTTGACTACCGCACCAGTTTTAGCTTTGCCTCAGGGGAACGAGGATTTTGTGGTGTATAGTGATGCTTTGGGCCTCGGACTCGGATGTGTTTTGATGCAGAGAGATAGGGTTATTGCTTATGCGTCCCGTTAGTTGAAACCTTACGAAGAAAATTACCCTACGCATGATTTAGAGTTAGCTGCGGTCGTCTTCGCTTTAAAAATTTAGAGGAATTATCTCTATGGGTCGTCGTGTAAGATTTAAACGGATCACAAGAGTCTGAAGTATATCTTCAGTCAGAAGGAGTTGAACCTGACACAACATAGGTGGTTAGAGTTAATTAAAGATTACAATCTCGAGATTCTTTTTCATCCGGGCCAGGCCAATGTTGTGTCAAATGCGTTGAGTCATAAGCCGATTGTTGGAGCAAGATTGGTCGGTATCGCTATTTGGAGATAGAGTTATAAAACTCTTACGCGTTGTGGAAGAGATTTAAATAAAGGTGCGGAAAATAAATCGACACAGAATTTATAGAGGTTCGGACAAACGTGCCTACTTCCTCTCTCGGTATCCGTTACAAACTCGTCTTCTAACGGTCCGAGTAAACTATAAAACCACTTGTCTGTTTGTCGGTCCAAGTTAAACCGTTTTACTTTTCTATCGGACAAGGAATAAACCTATCCAGATTTCTATGGATACTAGACAAACCTCACCCGGATATAGATTGCGATTCT
Source organism: Orobanche coerulescens (assembly GCA_033398695.1). NCBI lineage: Eukaryota > Viridiplantae > Streptophyta > Magnoliopsida > Lamiales > Orobanchaceae > Orobanche > Orobanche coerulescens. The sequence goes on along the minus strand of CM065802.1, from coordinate 189,017,423 downwards.
AACAATGCCGGATCTTTGATCCTAATAACACTGAATCGAATCGTATCCTATCTTTTTCCTCTCGTGTATGAGTTTTCGTGTATCACACTCAAACTCTTATAAATATAAGCACAATTACAACAAAAATAGAATGTATATCAATATATGATCAATGTATCGATTGCTTGAGATTTTTGTAGGATCAATACCATATGGAGTGGTATTTATAGGCTCCAAAGCCTCAACTAGCCGTTAGCTCCTGCTGCATTCTTTACGTACGTTATTATCCATCCCTTACGTACGTTATATGCATTACGTACGTTAACATCAACTTGTTACGTACGTTAAGCTCAATGCAGATTAGTTCAGTATCTTTGTTTCTTCCATTACGTACGTTATAATATTGCATTACGTACGTTATCATAAGTCTTCATATCCGTTGCATGTTGACCTATGACATGACATCATCTTCAACGGCTCCTTGTTTGAATTCAGAAACACTTCATTACGTACGTTAAACACCATGTGTTACATACGTTAAATTCCTTCTATTACGTACGTTAATCGTCCTATATTGCGTACGTTATGCATATTTATTTTCAGCTTTTTGCATCTTCGACTTCTTCGTTGTTTTGTTTCGCTTCTTTGTTGTTTTCCTCTGTTTAACAACTAATCATCAAAACTCGATTAATGAATATTTGGAATAAAATATTCTAACACCGATGGTGCTACAAATGTTAGAGGTACTTACGCCTCAAAGCAGGATCCAGCGGGATTTGATTTGTCAGGATATCGAAGTTTGGGTTCAGAGAGTTCAGGGTCAGTTATGTGCGTTAGAAATCACTTCGTCTTTGGTTGATGATATCAAGGCGAGACAGTATGATGATCCGTTTTTAGTCCAGTTGAGGGAGGACGTGAAGAAGGGGAAAACTCCTGGATTTGGGGTTCAGGATGATGGAATTTTAAGAGTTCGAGGTAGATTGTGTGTACTGAGTAATATTGAGTTGAGATAGAAAATCTTGAGTGAAGCTCATACTACGCCTTATTCCATACTGTAATACCCGGTTGTGAATTCATTTATTATCATTCAGTAACTGTCACTCAGAATTTTTTTCACTCAGTAATAATCATTCATCATTCATATTCAGTCAACTATGTTCACCATTCGGCGTATTTTGGGATCATCACTGTTTGATATCGAGCCAAGATTATTGTCATCATCATCATGTTTTGATTTTCAGTTTGGGAGGTAGCGCACGCTACACATTCTGGTTAGCGCGCGCTAATGGGATGCAGGTAACGCATGCTATGATTCGTTATTAGCGCACGCTAGCGCAAGTGAGGCAGACAGTCCAGAGGGTACTGGGATGATTTGGGAAATTCGTAGCGCACGCTACGAGTGGTAAGTAGCGTACGCTAATTGTGTTGGCAACGCACTCTAAGTCACATTAGTAGCGCACGCTAACGCGTGCAAGACAGGAGGCGATGAGTTACGGATTTGATGCGTTGAGTATCAGACATCAGTTAGCGCACGCTAACAATCTGGAATAGCGCACGCTATCGGTAAGGTGTTAGCGCACACTAAGTCGTAGCGCACGCTAACGAGGCATTTCAGATCTCACTGGACTGCCCAGTAAACCGCTAGCGCACGCTAAATATCAAGTCATAGCGTGCGCTAAGCTGGGACAGTATAAATAGGACAGTTCGGTCCAACTTTCGTCATTTCTTCATTTCTCAACCATTTCGGACGAGCTCGGGCGATTCGGAAAGGTCTTTTCGAGCTGCAATCATCTAGCATCATCTTCAAGCTCCTAAGTTGGATTAATCATCATCTAAATCAGTTTCATCACTCCAAATCAAGGTAATGATTCTTGGATCTAGAATTTCGGGTCTTGGGTGTTTTTGCCTCCGATCTCTTCGTGTTAAATCGATATTATGTTGGAATATGTTAGATATGGATTATCTATCTTCGATACATGTATTTCTACGGATTCATTGGTGTAATTTTCGGAATTTGTGAATAATTGAGGAATTGTTCAAGAACCCTTACGGGTTGACTTTGGAATTTTGGGGTTTTCGACTAAATGTTGTTGAAATATCGTTCTAAGTATTCCTATTGGATTATTGATAGTATTCATGAGTTTTTGTGGTTTTGAATCGTTCATTGGGAGTTGGTTTCGGATGTAAATGAGTTTTGGCTGTAAACAGTTGGAGATTGTTTACAACGCGTTTGTTTAAATGCCCCAATGAGTTTCGGGTATTGTTGTATCGACTTTTGAGTTGGTTGTGATCATGCTTTATTCGTGTATTAAGAGAATTGTTGGTTTTTGTGTTGTTTAAGGTTGTTCAAGCGGCCGGTAATTTCATTAAGGACGTTGATCGTGGTAGTACCTTCTCACCTTCGGTTTGAGGCAAGTTTTTATACTTGTACTAGTCAATGAGCTAATGTCATCATGTATGTGTATGGATGTGTTGTATCATTCCGAGACTTAGTCTCTTCATGAATTCATTGATATCAAGAGATCGTTCGATACGATACCTTCCGGCAATTTTGCCAAATGTTTATTGTTGTTTGTTAACGGCCGATTCAAGGCATTGTAATACTCATTATTAATGTCACTGTCGATAGCCGGTTCGCGGCATCGATGTATCGATTGTTGTTAATATTGATGTCAATCTAAGACATCGTTCAAATCATCGTTATTCATGTTGGGAGTTGTTATTAAAACCATATTGACCGAATTAAGGCATTGGCTTATTCATTTCTCGCCTTAAGTAAATCAGAATCGATTAAAGGTGCCGAGGCATCCTTCATATCATTGCTATCGAATTGCCATTCTCAAAAAAATCGAAATGTTCAATCATTCACTAAATCATTGTTATCGATTGACCTTTCTAAGTCAATCGAGGTATTCACTCATTCATCGTATCATTGTTATCGATTGGCCATTCTCAGGCAAATCGAAATGTTCAATCATTCACTGCATCATTGTTATCGATTGACCTTTCTAAGGCAATCGAGGTATTCACTCATTCATCGTGTCATTGTTATCGATTGGCCGTTCTCAGGCAAATCGAAGTGTTCAATCATTTATGGTATCATTGTTGTCGATTGACCGTTTTAGGCAATCGAGGTATTGAATCATCCGCTGCATCATTGTTGTCGGTTGGCCGTTCTAAGGCAATCGAGGTGTTAATTTGAGACTGTCAAGGACGGTGTCTATCCGTGTGTTACTATCATCGTGTTGGCCGACTCAAGGCAGCACACTATCATTCGTTGTGATACGGCTGGATGCCGTAGCTTCGGCCCTAATTGTGATACGGCTGGATGCCGTGGCTTCGGCCCTAATTGTGATACGGCTGGATGCCGTGGCTTCGGCCCTTATTGTGATACGGCTTCGTGTCGTGGCTTCGGCCCTCATTGATACAGCTTCGGGCTGTTTTGACTTCAGGTGTTTGTGATATTTGTTAATTTCCGCTGAACGGCTTTCAAGCCTTTATTATTGTCCTGGTAATTTCATTGGAGCCTTCGGGCATTGTGATTCATAATTAATTCATCTGGTTTGGTTCATGTCTTGTAATTCATTGTGGTATTCTGTGATTTTGATTCGCCGTCGGGCACTTATGTTCTAACTCATCGAATGTATTAATAGTATGCCGTGGGCATAGTATTTCACGAATGCTCGGATCTTACCTTGGTTTGTGAGCATCTCGTATTATTATCATCATTGTGCGTTTCATTACGCCTTTGGATGCATATCATGTTATACATGTATTTGATGTTCATTATCTGGATGATCGACCAGGTGGGGCGGAACATGTTTTTCATGTTTTAGGTGCTTGCGAGGAGAGAGTTGAGACACAGGGGCATGATGATGGCGACGAGGCATTCGAGCGATACTAGTTCGGGTTGTTCATGTTGGTCAGTCGGTTGGAGTGTTCTCCAGTTTGTCAGTCATTGTCATTTTGTATTACCCGAGCAGATGCTCGTGGATGTTGTATTTTACTCTTGGCCATGTAGGCCCATCGTTGTCGTTGAAATTCCTTATCGGAATATTGTGTCGGATATCATGGTAGGGACTATGATTTTCCCTTGTTGTTTAATTTAATGTATTGTTAGTCATGTTCGCCTGGTGGATCTCCTGGCGTGGGGTCCACGGCACTGTAATAACCCAATAGGATTTGGGGGTGTTACAGAAATGGTATCGGAGCTTTGGGTTGTGAAATACCCTGAGATGTGAGTTATGTGGTCCTACCGACGCGGTAGTAGTGGGATTGTCAGGTCATGACAATCTAGTCAGTCAGGTTTTGTGAGTCGTAATATTAGTGCGATTGCACGAGTCATTCATTCATGGAGTCGTCGTCAGTGAAGACTAGTATCGCGAGACCTCGAAGCTTCGTATGACCTGTGTAAGGACTCGATTCTCTTTGTGTTCATACATTCATCATGTCATTAATTGTTCATGCCTTGTTGAAACCTATATGCGATATTAGTGTTATGACTGATTCATGACTAATTATTTTGAGACACGTGTGGCTTGTGTAAGCATTAAGGATCAACTCATTCATCAGTTAATAATCCTCAATCATCATTCTGATCTTGTCGATCATGTTAATTCATTCATCACTCAGTCAATATCATTACTCAGTCAATTCATCACTCAGTTAACTCATTCATCACTCAGATAATTCATTCATCACTAAGTCAATATCATTACTCAGTTAATTCATCACTCAGATAATTCATTCAACACTCAGTCAATATCATTACTCAGTCAATTCATCACTCAGTTAACTCATTCATCACTCAGATAATTCATTCATTACTCAGGCAATATCATTACTCAGTTAATTCATCACTCAGATAATTCATTCAACACTCAGTCAATATCATTACTCAGTCAATTCATCACTCAGTTAACTCATTCATCACTCAGTTAATTCATTCATCATTCAGTCAATATCATTGCTCAGTTGCTTCGTTCATCACTCAATTAACCTCATCGTTCAACTAATTCATTCATCACTCAATTAATCTCATCGTTTAGCTAATTCACTCGTCACTCAGTCAATCTCATTGCTCAGTTAATTCATTCCTCATTCAGTCAATCTCATTGTTCAGTTAATTCATTAATCATTCAGCCCATCTCACGGTTCAGTTGTTGATCTTGAGGATCGAATTTTCAACCTTGTTAACTTGTTCAAGGTAGTCATTTCAGGAATTTCATCAGGCAATCATGTTACCTCATTTGATGTTTCATACGGTCTTATCATACTCTGACGTAATGTCGACGATCATTTCATTAAATCATTAATGCATTCATTGTGCGAGAGCGTGTATGCTCATTATTGTCACTCTGTAACGTAATCATAATGCGATATTCATGCGGAATTTATAATCATCATGTGACTTTCCTACTTCAGTATAGATAGAGCTGTCAGAGGACGCAGGGGAAGAGGCCGCGGTCCGGGCCGGAACCCGGGATCTCGTGTGCATGCCCACACGAACGAGAGGGATATCATTAATTCATCAAATAACGAGGCTACTCATTCATCAGCAGATAATCATTCACTGTCAGGGAGTCGTACCCGAGAGGCATCTCACTCGGAAGGTGTTCGGGTTGATCCATTCATATTTATGCAGGGCATGATGGCCCAGATGACTCAGATGACGCGGATAGTGGAGACCATGCAGACCTCGATGGTTCGTGGTCCACCGCAATGAGGATACCAGTGCCATTTCATGGGCATTTGGAGGAGTGAATCAGTTGTTGGCGATATCTCTCGTCGAGATCGCCTACTTTTGAGGTTCGTCGGAACCGGTGATATTGTTCATTGGCTCGAGCATTTTGATAAACTCTTCGACATGGTTCAGTGTCCGGAAGAGAGTAAAGTGGCAGTAGCGGCTTATTACTTGAGTAAGGGCGCTTATTCGTGGTGGCTTTCTGTGAAACCCATCGATCGTGATTGTATTTGGAGCGAGTTCAAGACTCTCATGTTAGAGAGGTATTATCCGGCTCCACTTCGTGAAGCCAAGTTGTCAGAGGTTTTGAACCCCAAACCCGACGAGGACGAGGGTGTTATTGTCATTCTTTGAGAAGTTTGGGGACTACTTGATTTGCTTCGTCAATTATCCGTCGAGGCGGATAAAATTAAGTATTTTAGCAAGAGGCTAAATCCGCATTGAGGATGCGATTGTTCAATCACAATTGTAATTCACTTAGTGAGTTCATCGGGAAGGCTCTTGGAGCGAGCTTTTGATCAAGGAGCTTACTCAGAAGCATCCTTCAGTTTCTTCAGGTGAGAGGACTAGAATGCCGGCTCGTTCAGAGGGACATCGGGCTCCGACGTCCAAGGGGTCGTTTTCTAGTCGTCTTCGTGCTGGGACAGCATCTTCCTCTCAGGCGACGAGTTCGACTGTCGTTTGCTTTAACTGTGATTCAGCAGGTCACGTTAGTACCCGGTGTATGGTGCCAGCTATTGTGTGTTTTCTGTGTGGGAGGCAGGGACACCGGCAGAAATACTGCAGGGGTTCTAGCGCCAGTAAATCTCAAGAGAGCTCAAGAGCCTCGAGGGATTTTGTTACTCCAGCCCGTACTTCATTCAAGGGGCCCTATCAGGCTTTGAGAGCCTGAGGTAAGGACATTCATCACCAGTTTTGAGTAAGTTAATTCTTGCTCGGTAGGAGGATAATCATTCATTTCATTGTCGTTCATTCATTCATATAACTCATTCATCATATATATCAATCATGTTGGGACTCATAAGTATCGATTAATCATTCAATTCACGAGGAACGACGGTTCCAATCACTTCAGGGAACTATCACTCATGACGTTATTAATTCACCTTGGTGAGTCATTCTAAATCCTTGTCGGATTTGTAGTCATTTATCATTCATCATTCATTTTTGTCACTTTCATTCTCGTGACCTTATGAGGTCTTAGTTAGCGGCGAGTTCATCGTCGGTTATACCTTAAATTGATGATATGGGAGGATATCGATGTTGGGTACATTTGAGATGTAACCTTGTTTTTGGATGACTATGTAAATCTATCCGTAATAATGTATCGTGACTGTGGATCGTTTATTGTTGATCTATTTTATTATGATCATATTCGAGAATCTTGAGATTTGGGTCATTTGTTGGGAGTTCATCCCTTCGACGTTGTGCTCGAGATTTCGTGATAATTTGGGAAATCGTTCACTGTGTTCCGAGACGTCAAGTCTTGGGGACTTGGGCTTGCGGTTGATTTGGTCCCGAGGACTATTTGGGCGTTATTGTTTTCAGATCGTGATGGATAGTTCATATCCCGAGTTGTTTACCCTCAGTTTCGAGGACGAAACTCTTTTTAAGGGGGGCAGTATGTAATACCCGGTTGTGAATTCATTTATTATCATTCAGTAACTGTCACTCAGAATTTTTTTCACTCAGTAATAATCATTCATCATTCATATTCAGTCAACTATGTTCACCATTCGGCGTATTTTGGGATCATCACTGTTTGATATCGAGCCGAGATTATTGTCATCATCATCATCATGTTTTGATTTTCAGTTTGGGAGGTAGTGCACGCTACACATTCTGGTTAGCGCGCGCTAATGGGATGCAGGTAACGCACGCTATGATTCGTTATTAGCGCACGCTAGCGCAAGTGAGGCAGACAGTCCAGAGGGTACTGGGCTGATTTGGGAAATTCGTAGTGCACGCTATGAGTGGTAAGTAGCGTACGCTAATTGTGTTGGCAACGCACGCTAAGTCACATTAGTAGCGCACGCTAACGCGTGCAAGACAGAGGACAGTAGGTTCTGGATTTCAGTCGTTGAGTATCAGACATCAGTTAGCGCACGCTAACAATCTGGAATAGGGCACGCTATCGGTAAGGTGTTAGCGCACGCTACTAAGTCGTAGCGCACGCTAACGAGGCATTTCAGATCTCACTGGACTGCCCAGTAAACCGCTAGCGCACGCTAAATATCAAGTCATAGCGTGCGCTAAGCTGGGACAGTATAAATAGGACAGTTCGGTCGATTTCTTCATTTCTCAACCATTTCGGACGAGCTCGGGCGATTCGGAAAGGTCTTTTCGAGCTGCAATCATCTAGCATCATCTTCAAGCTCCTAAGTTGGATTAATCATCATCTAAATCAGTTTCATCACTCCAAATCAAGGTAATGATTCTTGGATCTAGAATTTCGGGTCTTGGGTGTTTTTGCCTCCGATCTCTTCGTGTTAAATCGATATTATGTTGGAATATGTTAGATATAGATTATCTATCTTGGATACATGTATTTCTACGGATTCATTGGTGTAATTTTCGGAATTTGTGAATAATTGAGGAATTGTTCAAGAACCCTTACGGGTTGACTTTGGAATTTTGGGGGTTTTCGACTAAATGTTGTTGAAATATCGTTCTAAGTATTCTTATTGGATTATTGATAGTATTCATGAGTTTTTGTGGTTTTGAATCGTTCATTGGGAGTTGGTTTCGGATGTAAATAAGTTTTGGTTGTAAACAGTTGGAGATTGTTTACAACGCGTTTGTTTAAATGCCCCAATGAGTTTCGGGTATTGTTGTATCGACTTTTGAGTTGGTTGTGATCATGCTTGATTCGTGTATTAATAGAATTGTTGGTTTTTGTGTTGTTTAAGGTTGTTCAAGCGGCCGGTAATTTCATTAAGGACGTTGATCGTGGTAGTACCTTCTCACCTTCGGTTTGAGGCAAGTTTTTATACTTGTACTAGTCAATGAGCTAATGTCATCATGTATGTGTATGGATGTGTTGTATCATTCCGAGACTTAGTCTCTTCATGAATTCATTGATATCAAGAGATCGTTCGATACGATACCTTCCGGCAATTTTGCCAAATGTTTATTGTTGTTCGTTAACGGCCGATTCAAGGCATTGTAATACTCATTATTAATGTCACTGTCGATAGCCGGTTCGCGGCATCGATGTATCGATTGTTGTTAATATTGATGTCAATCTAAGACATCGTTCAAATCATCGTTATTCATGTTGGGAGTTGTTATTAAAACCATATTGACCGAATTAAGGCATTGGCTTATTCATTTCTCGCCTTCGTCGTTGGTAACCGATTAAAGGTGCCGAGACATCCTTCATATCATTGCTATCGAATTGCCATTCTCAGGCAAATCGAAATGTTCAATCATTCACTAAATCATTGTTATCGATTGACCTTTCTAAGGCAATCGAGGTATTCACTCATTCATCGTATCATTGTTATCGATTGGCCATTCTCAGGCAAATCAAAATGTTCAATCATTCACTGCATCATTGTTATCGATTGACCTTTCTAAGGCAATCGAGGTATTCACTCATTCATCGTGTCATTGTTATCGATTGGCCGTTCTCAGGCAAATCGAAGTGTTCAATCATTTATGGTATCATTGTTGTCGATTGACCGTTTTAGGCAATCGAGGTATTGAATCATCCGCTGCATCATTGTTGTCGGTTGGCCGTTCTAAGGCAATCGAGGTGTTAATATGAGACTGTCAAGGACGGTGTCTATCCGTGTGTTACTATCATCGTGTTGGCCGACTCAAGGCAGCACACTATCATTCGTTGTGATACGGCTGGATGCCGTGGCTTCGGCCCTAATTGTGATACGGCTGGATGCCGTGGCTTCGGCCCTAATTGTGATACGGCTGGATGCCATGGCTTCGGCCCTTATTGTGATACGGCTTCGTGCCGTGGCTTCGGCCCTCATTGATACAGCTTCGGGCTGTTTTGACTTCAGGTGTTTGTGATATTTGTTAATTTCCGCTGAACGGCTTTCAAGCCTTTATTATTGTCCTGGTAATTTCATTGGAGCCTTCGGGCATTGTGATTCATAATTAATTCAGTCCTGGTTTGGTTCATGTCTTGTAATTCATTGTGGTATTCTGTGATTTTGATTCGCCGTCGAGCACTTATGTTCTAACCTGTTGAACAGGTATTAATAGTATGCCGTGGGCATAGTATTTCACGAATGCTCGGATCTTACCTTGGTTTGTGAGCATCTCGTATTATTATCATCATTGTACCGTTTCATTCTGCCTTTGGATGCATATCATGTTATACATGTATTTGATGTTCATTATCTGGATGACTGACCCCGTGGGGGCGGAACATGTTTTTCATGTTTTAGGTGCTTGCGAGGAGAGAGTTGAGACACAGGGGCATGATGATGGCGACGAGGCATTCGAGCGATACTAGTTCGGGTTGTTCATGTTGGTCAGTCGGTTGGAGTGTTCTCCAGTTTGTCAGTCATTGTCATTTTGTATTACCCGAGCAGATGCTCGTGGATGTTGTATTTTACTCTTGGCCATGTAGGCCCATCGTTGTCGTTGAAATTCCTTATCGGAATATTGTGTCGGATATCATGGTAGGGACTATGATTTTCCCTTGTTGTTTAATTTAATGTATTGTTAGTCATGTTCGCCTGGTGGATCTCCTGGCGTGGGGTCCACGGCACTGTAATAACCCAATAGGATTTGGGGGTGTTACACATACATCCTGGTACGAGCAAAATGTACAAATATGTAAGGATTAACTACTGGTGGAGCAATTTGAAGATGGACGTTAGCGAGTTTATGTCAAAGTGTTTGACCTGTCAGCAGGTTAAGATCGAGCATCAGTGACCCGTGGGGTTATTACGACCACTTCCCATTCCAGAGTGGAACTGGGAGGACATTTCTATAGATTTCGTTACCAGTATGCCTAGGACTCGGACTGGAATGAACATGATTTGGGTTATTGTTGATCGACTAACCAAATCAGCTCATTTTTTGGGTATTAAGGATACTTGGGGACCGGAGAGACTAGCACGAGTGTTTGTTGCAGAGATCGTGAGGTTGCATGGGAATCCTAAGAGTATTGTTTCAGATCGAGATGGCCAGTTTGTATCATATTTTTGACAGGTTGTTCATCGAGCTTTGGGAACTGAGTTGAGACTCACCACATCCTACCACCCTCAGACAGACGAACAGTCAGAGCGGATGATATAGACGATGGAGGATATGTTGAGAGCCTATGCTTTAGATTGGAAAGATGATTGGGAGTCGCATTTGCCGTTGATCGAGTTCACGTACAACAATAGTTGGCACGCCTCGATCAAAATGGCACCATTTGAGGCACTGTATGGAAGGAGGTGCAGATCGCCGTTGTGTTGGGATGACGCATCCGAATTGATTGGCACCGAACCGGATATGGTAGTTGAGACGAAAGAGAAGATTGCTTTGATTCGTGATAGGTTGTTAACGGCCCTGAGTCGATAGAAGTCTTATGCCGACACGCGTCGCTGGTCGTTGGAGTTTGATGTGGGAGACCATGTTTTGCTAAAGGTGTCGCCGACTCGGGGAGTTTATCGCTTGCATATCGGTTAGGCTTGTCACCGTCCTTGAGTCATGTGCATAATGTATTCCATGTTTCCCAGCTTCGGAGGTATGTACCAGATCCTAGCCATATTATCGATTTTGGAGAGATTGAACTGGGTCCAGACATCACATTTGAGGAGAGACCGATTCAGATTTTGGAGCGTCGGGTGAAACAACTTAGGCACAAAACCATTCTTTTGTTAAAGTGCAGTGGTCGAGAGACGGATCAGAGGAAGCGACTTGGGAAACATAGGATAGTATGAAGGCGAGATACCCCGAGTTATTTACTTTGTAAGTTTCGGGACAAAACTTATTTTTATGGGGGAGAATGTAATATCCGCACTTTTTATTTTTAGTAATTTCTATTTTTAGTATAGTTTCTTTTCGGACGACTCGCTTGTTATTATTTTGGAATTCTGAAACTATTTTGTTCTGCATCCATGACCATCCGGATGAGTTTCGGAGTTTTTTATGAGATTTTATTTATTGTGTGACTTTTCCGCATTGAGGCTCGATTCTCGTAAATCTAGTTCTAATCTGATGTCTCGTTACTTCTACGAGTTCCTTTAATAATTCTGGATATGTTACAACTTTCTGAGTTGTCGTTCAGGTCTCGAATCTAGATTTTTTGAATGCTTGGGTCATTTTGTAAATTCTTATTATTTTGAGCGTTGATGTTAATACTCGTTTATTCCGACCTTCGGATGGCCAGAGGCATGTGCTGATTTTTAGGCTTATATCGTAAGTGGGGGACTTCAGTTTATCCATTGGACCTACCCTTGTATCTTCATTCCGGTGGTTGTCGAGCCATTAGTTTATAACAGGTCTGATCAACTTTCTGGGCCAAGTTACGGCCGTAAGGTCGCATGTATTACGGCCATAAGTTTCCATGCATTATGGCCGTAATATCAACTTCGTAGCGGCCGTAATGAGGGTGTGAAATTGGTCCAGTGAGTTCTGCAACACCATTATGGCCGTAAAGGGGCATGTGTTACGGCCGCAACGCCTGCCCAGTATATAAAACTGGGCAGCGGTTTTCTTCTTTATTTTTCATCTGTTTCTCCTTCTGCGCGATGGGAGCGACTCTTCAAGCCAGAATTTGTTTGATTTCCACCCAAACTCCATTAGAGAAGTGTATTCAAGCTTCATAACATCACCCTAGCACTTAATCATCCATGGTTCCACCTTCAAATCGAGGTATATTCTTAGAACCCTAGTTTTTGGGGATTTCGGGATTTTGGCATGATTTTACCCTTTGAATCTGATTTAGCTTTGATAAGTTGTTAGATTTCGATTGTATAATCGTAATCATTTGCTTTCAATATAGTTTAGCGGATTAAACTTCAAGGTTTTCACTGTTAATAGATTAGAATCGATTATGACTTCGTAGTGACCGATGAATTGTCCCAACGGGTAGAACTAGGATGATATTTTACGTTTCCGAAATATTGAGGTTGATTGTATATCGTTATTGTGATAGGAGCGAATTTGTGAAGATTATTCAGACTGAAACCTTTTCCTTTCTTCATTCCCTTCACGTCATATTATTTAAGGCAAGTACATGTATTACATTCCGTTATATGTGTTACGGTTTCGATGCTATTGATGAAATGTGATATTAGGTGTGTGTGCTTGATTCTTCCACCTGGGGATGGTCCGATGGGGACTCTGGAGGTCGATACTAATGGGTACAGCCACGGAAGTGGTTTCCAACCCGGGGACGGTCCGACAGGACCTCTAGGGGTCGATACTAATGGGTACGGCCGTGGGTTACCAAGTGTGGATAGTTGAGATGTTGAGACGTGATGATATACTGTTTTGATAAAAATGTGGTATTCCGGAATATGATTTTCAAATGCTTTCTAAATGAGATGACTATGTTGAATCGTATCTGTATATAATCTAGTGTAATTGTGTTCTTGCACTAGCTATTCGAATGCTAACCCCTTAAATGGGGGAAATGCGTCTTATGCATTTCAGGTATTGGTCGAGCTGAGGAGGCGGCATGGGACACGCATGTAAAGGATGGCCCAGCATGATGATGAGGCTCGAGTCTGTGTTAGATGTTTTGTTACCATGCTTACTTGGGTGTCAGAGTTAGTCTGGTTGTTTTACGAATATTCTTAAAGTCCCCTGCGTGGGAAATGAACTTGTGTTACCTTATGCTTCATGATGTTTAACTAAAATATTTTGGCCGAGGCCACGGCCCTATTTTACTATTATTAATGTGTCCTATGGGATTTCTTTTGTGGATTATGTGTCATGTGTTAGCCTGGTAAACCTTGTGAAGGTTCTACGGCGTGTAATGTCTCTTATGAGATTTGGGATGTTACACTTAGCCTATGCGGTTAGTAAGGTAAGTCGTTTTCAAGCAAACTCGGGAAGGGAACACTGGACTGCCATCAAGAACATTCTTAAGTACTTGAGAAGAACTAGAAATATGGTTCTTACTTACGGTGGTGGAGAACTGAAGATGGTTGGATTCACCGATTCTGATTTTCAGGGAGACAAGGACGACTCTGAGTCGACATCTGGGTATTTGTTTACTCTCAATGGAGGAGTAGTATCTTGGAGAAGCTCCAAGCAAAGCGCTACTAGAGATTCCATCTGCCAAGCAGAGTACCAAGCTGCCTCAGAGGCTAACAAGGAAGCATTTTGGATGCAGAAGTTTGTGCAAGAACTTCAAGTGGTGCCTAATGCGGAGCTGCCTATATCACTATTCTGTGATAATGATGGAGCCATCGCCCAATCCAAGGAGCCAAGGGCTCACCACAACACCAAGCATATAGAGAGAAAGTATCACATCGTTCGAGAGATGGTTGAAAAAGGATATATTTCGTTGCAAAGAGTAGACACAGAAGACAATGTCTCTGACCCACTGACTAAGCCGTTATCTCAGACTGTCTTGAATATGATTGGAGACTTGTGATTGGGCCGATGTGTTGAGGGATAAGACCTAAATGGCACCCACGTTCCGGAGTATTCCTCTGTAGATGCTTCTGTGACCCTTGGTTGCGACCTTGGGGTATTTTGTAATTGTACGTGATGTGTTGAGGGATAAGACCTAAATGGCACCCACGTTCTGGAGTATTTCTGTGTAGATACTTCCGTAACCCTTGGTTGAGACCTTGGGGTTATTGTAATTGAAAGATAATAATTGATTATTTGTGATTTTCTATTTTCATATATTGTTGGTACTTGACTAGATTGGCACTCGATTATTAGAGTTGAGATTTGATGGTGTTAATCAATGGGTATGATTGGATTGGTCGGATGCTGGGTATCGTGTACTTATGCGTTATGATGATTTTTGGTGTTGTCTGAATACAATACATATGGTTGTAGTTGAGTTCATTCGTCATTTGAGAATGTAAAATGTGGATTATGGTACAGTTATGACAGTAATATTACATTGGTAGTATTCTTACTTTGTAATTACATTGGTATGTAATTATTCATGATGATGTGATCGTTATCATTGTTGAGTATTGTGGTTGACCCCGTCGTGGACTTTATCTTTTAGGTACTCGGAGATCGAGCTAGTAGCGGTCGTGAAGGGATGAGCTTCCCGGGTGATACTAACTCTGGCATTATTTGGGAACCGAGTATTTGACTGGTTATTTTTTTTTCCGCTGCAAATGTATTTTCAATTATGTCTATGTTCGCCGTGCGAGTATTTTAAAATAGTTTTCTGGTATTTTACCAACTCGTGTATAACTTTAAAATGGCCGTTTTGGGTATTTCGTAAACTTGGGTTATTTCGTTAAACCCTTTTTCCCTAAACTATTTTGTCGGTACGTCCAAGTGGTGGCTTTGTGTACAATTTTGAAACTGTCGAGATTTGGCATTTCGCCTTGTACTTTCAACTGGTATTTTACGACGGTATTTGAGAACTATATTTTGGAAAATATTTGGGAATTTAAAATATATTACCGTCACGGCGTTGTAATATTCCCGGTTGGTTTTGGGGGTATTACATATCTTATGGCGCAACAACAATTAGTCTAAGAGTACGAATTAAATAATTTTAATTCAAGTGGTTAAAAAATTTATTTGATTTAGTTAGGCATAATTAAATCAGTTGATAAATTATATTATGCTATTAAATCACGTAAAGCATATAAAATAATACACAAAGCAAATAATAGAGTCGGATTCCTATACCTTACTCCACGGTTGAGAGGATAAAAGAAAATCTAGTTTGTTCAATCTGCCGGTCCGGGTCGGGCCGAATTGTTGCCTCTGGATTTGTTTTTGCGGCGGGCCGGACTGCTGGGTTTGGACGAACTTGGGGATTTGCTAATTCGATATGTGCTCTTTCGTTCCCGATCTAAAAGTATGCGGTCTCCGGGGTCGGTGATCTGGTGCGGGCGGAGGTTGCATCGAAAATATGGCTTTTCCCAGACGGGTGGTGCTGCGCGGGGAAGAGGGTTCACTTCGTCGTCCGGAAGGCGATTGATCAGGGCTCTGCTCTGTGCGAGGTTTTGGGCGAGGACGGCGGCGGCCTGGTAGCGCGGCGGAAGAGGATGACGGCATGGATCGGGCGACAGCCTGGTAGCGCGACGGAAGAAGAAAGAGGTCCAAGCCTAGGGTTTGCAACCGGCGACGTCCGATCTAGGGTTTTCGCAGAAAAAAACCAATTTTTCGATTTTTTTTTTTTGGAACTTTCAGAATTCTGGGCGAACTTTTCTCTCTCTATTGGTAGAGTACGTGCTGATAACGTGTTGAAGTAAAAACATACAAGACAAGAATTAGGGCATAAGATGTGTTATTCTCATTGATGATATCACTTTAAATAGAGAGGAATTACATATCCTGGGATATTCTAACAGGCCTAGTCTTACACTAACTAGGAGAAGTTCATTAACCTATAGACTAAGGCACACACTATATATTTACTTTAATAATAGTTTAATTATTCTAATTTTATCTTTAATATAGAAAGTGTAATCATTAATTATATTTGAGCTATTACTCCAGTAGTAAATAGATTATATGAACTTGGGCCAACGTCACTTCAATTTTTTTTTTTATTTTATATTGGACATGATCAACTTAAAAATAATACTCTTTTCGTCCATCAAAAACATGCCCCGATTGAAATAACACGAATTTTATGAAAAATTGATATAATGTGATTTTAGTGAAAAAATGGTCCCACTTTTGAGAAAAAAACAAGAGAAAAAATTTTCTTTCATAAGTGGGACAAATTTTTAGCAGACACCTAAATAAAAAAATTGGGGCAAGTTTTTAATGGACGAAGGGATTAGTAACTTGCAAGAAGATCAGTAAAATAAATGGTTCAACTGTTCTAATTTTGATTTTCAATATCGAAAATATGAGTTGTTCATAACATTTTCATAAATAGGTTATATGAACTAATGAATATAAATTAATATTTAATTAATGTAATCATATCAGAATGGTGTAACACCAAATGAATTCTGATCCTATTTAAGAGGTTTACAAATAAAATATTAAAATAAAAATTTACAAAAGGCATTTTTAAAAAAAAAGATACAATATTATTTAAAAAGCAATATATAAAAAAAGAATCACAAAAAGCAATATTTTAAATAAACAAAGATTGACATTTCCAAAAACCCATATATAAAAAGATGTTGTGAACTAATTAATATATTAATTTAATGTAATGCTGTTTAAATCAAAATGATGCGACACTAAACATATTATAATTTCTATTTTACAATAAGAAATATTTAGAATAACAAACCTGAATATTATTTGAAAATCAATATATAAAAACAATAAGCACTCTAAAACAAATTGAATATTTATTCTTTTTAAAAAGCAATATATAACAAAGACATTTACGAAAAGCAATATTTAAAAAAAAAGATTGAATATTATTTATAAAAAATAATATATATTAGAACAAAAAGAATTGGGGTGAGAGAGGCTCGAACTCTCGACCTCAGGATTACTCTATAGCTATGAGACCTACGCGCTAGCCAACTGCGCCACCACCCCATTTGACGGAAACTTAGCACGTCATATATATATTTCAGAATTAATTGCTACACAGTATTAGCTTTATTTAATGTTAAGAGCAAGTCTATCATTTCTTTGGACATGGGACTTTTCATCTTAGGCCGGATATTTTTTTCGACTGATCCAATATATTTCATTAACATTTCGAGTTCAATTATAGCACCTAAATCGACCAACGAAGTACACAGGATATATATATATTTTTTTTTTGGGTGTGTGTGTGTGTGTGTGTTCTGTTTGAATACATGTATTTCTCAAATTTTATTATGTTGGAATGTTTTTCTTTTTAACCAAAATTCTCAAAACAATATATTTATTTTTCAAGAAAACTTGGAAGTATGAATATATCCGAAAACTCTGAGACCATCACAATGTCTATTTTTAACTATATTCATTTCTTATTTTTTATACTCTACACCAGACCTCAAATACAAGTAGTATTTGAAGTAAGATTCTTTTAATAATTTGTGTTGTGGACATATTTATTGATATATAGGGGAAATTTAAGCAAAACAATAGACCTATTAAATTAAAATGCAATAAATAGTCAACAGAGAAATAGTTGGTGTGAGCGAATCTTTTTTTTTTTTAAGATTATTATTGTCCCGTACAGTAGCTTAAGGTCTATGAAAATGAACCTCCTAAGATATAACGACTCGTATTAGATCAGAGCTTCGGAATCAATCATCTTAGCAAATGAGTCCTGAGCGACGACATATCTTAGATATCGAGTATGAATATGTAGAATTTTCGAGGATGAGAGTGAGAGAGAGAGAGAGAGAGAGAGAGAGAGGGAGAGAGAGAGAGAGGGAGAGAGAGAGAGGCATGATTTTGATGTGCTTATGAGGTGCAATTTATAGGGGGTTATATTTATAGATGTAGATTAGTTCAAGGAGAGGAGAATCCCAGTTAAATTAGGATTATTTGACTTGTTTCTCAAGCAGTATGGAGTCACAAAATTAATCAGATCTAGAGAGTAATTAAATTCGGAGCAAAATGGGCCCCCACCCTATCGAGACAGCCCACGAGCCGCTCAACCCTACGATAGGCCACGAGCCGCCCAACCCAGTCGGGACATGCCAAGATCGTGATTGCAGTTGAGACCGGACCAGACCGAATTATTTTGGGAAAATCAGTTTTAATTGTTTTTTTAATAGCTAAAATATTTAATTTAAGTGAAATTAAATAGTCCAGAATTAATCTACGTTCGAAGTAGATAATCGTAGTATATCTAATTTATCCAAACCGATTCTTGATGAGTGAGAATTAATGAATGAAATTAGCCGTTTGAAATGGTATTTGGAAAAGAATGGAAATATGAAGAATCTCATCCCACATTGAATATGTCTATTGGGATAAATATTTTGGTTTTGCCAACATACAACAAGAAGTCTTAAAGGAGTCCGAATATTATTAAGTACGGAAGCTGTTAGAACTCTCCATACAGTCCGTCCATACAGCAAAGAGATCTTCTACAAATACATCCTACGGAGCCTACTTCATACAACAAAGAAACTTAATGTGTTGGATACAGCATACAGTATGAAGGTGGTTTACTTTGGAAAAGTAAAACACATCCAACAGGACTGAACATAAAAAGCTTTAAACTGTTGTGACATAAACATTGTTTATTCATAAAGCATTCACGGTTAAAGCAGCATTTATTGGTGATAGGACAGCATTTAATGCAACCGAAGAGAGACAAGTCTGACCGCTCTGAAGAGCATTTAATGCAAAGACAGAAAGGATGTCTGAAGCATTAAATGCGATCTGCTTTAATTCAAACATTCAGCAGCCACCAATCAGGAGACAGATGTCAACATCTCACCAACCAACAACGGCTACATTTATAACGGATACATCTCCAAGGTTATAAATAGCTCCAAGATAGAGGACTTTAAGATATACGAAAAACTATTCAGTATCGCGTATATTCTGACAAGATTACTCTGACAATCTAGCTATTCAAGAGCAGTATATTTCGTGAGCATACAACAGTATCCAAGCGAAGAAATATACTACGTCCTCAACCCAAACTGCACAGTATACATGATTGTTCATCAAAGATAAAGGTGCTGTTTGAGATTAATTCAACCCTCACTACTACAAAATATGCTTTTTACGACGCTCAATTTACATCGGTTTACAGAAAACCGATGTAAAAATAAAAAATGCGTTGATTTTACATCGGTTATCAGTGAAAACCGATGTAAATAATAAATTTCGGAATTTTCACATCAGTTATATTGTAAACCGATGTAAAATGTTGATGATTTTACGTCGATTATGTAGAAAAATCGATGTAAAATTACTCCTTATTTATATCGGTTAAAAATAATCGATGTAAAAATTGAATATAAATTAATTTTACATCAGTTTCTGGAAAACCGATGTAAAGTACTTCCTTGATTACTCCGAGCCAAGCACCAGCTCTAACTAAAAGTTTCTAATTATTTTTGCGCAAAAACCTGAACCCTAAAAACCAAAGAACCATTTTTTTCCCTCACCCCGCGAATCATCGTCAACCAACCTCCACTGTGGGATGGATTTCTCTTCATCACCAGCAACGGCTAGGAATTTGCAGCAGCAAGAGCTTCCGTCTTCAGAGAGATTCCATCGGCCAATCTTCATTCTCTTTGCCGTCGGTAGCACACCCAGAAGTTGAGCTCGGCAGTCTGTTAATCCAAGGTGAGTTTTGGCCAATCTTCATTCTCTTTCCCTGCTTTTTTTCAACGGTTCGGGGAGTTGATTTTTCTTTCATTCATTTTCTTCTTGGTTTTGATTTCTGGACTTGTATTTTGATTTCTTGGTTTTTGTTACTTGTTTATTTCCCTTTTTCCCGGTGATAATGTTGTTAATTTTGATCTGTTTTTTTTTTTTCTGAAGAGGGAATCAGTAAATTGTGCTTCATATAGGAGGCGTGTACAGCCTCAACATGAAAATAGATTACATAGCGGCAATTTTACCTTCATGGTGAAGTGAGGAGCATCATCGGCACGAGTTATAATACATGAATCAAGCACCAGAACGAAGAAATAATCGGCTTCATCACCATTTAATGTGCTGTGAGGGCTTGCTAATAAACTTTCGTAGATTGCCATCTGTGGAAAAGGTAGCACTTAGCTTAACAGTACAAATTAAAGTCATTACAAAGAGTATTATTGACATTCGGTCCCTCCAACTTGTTGGAAATATTTGATAAAATGGAGGAAATGGGATGTTTTGAGCAGCCCATTTGAGAGGAAATTTTGAGTTGGCTCGACTACGAGTTAAAGTCGGGACTTAGTTGGAATACGTAGTACTCCGTACGAGGTTTCCAAAACATGTAAGAACACTCAAATTGATTGAGGTATGAATGAGATATAATTTTCCAAAGTGAACCCTTTAGAAATGGGTTTGGGATGCTATCCCACATTGGAAAAAGAAGGGAGAAATTGTGAGTATATAAGGAGATGTGGACAAAGACATGTTCAAAAAGTGAGACGTGTGGATGTGTGACTAGGCGCCCCTCGCGCACACACACACACGCGCGCGCGCGCCACCGCCGCCGTCCGGCTGGCCTGGCTCGGATCGGTCTCGATCGAAGGGCGATTTGGGCGAAATGTCTCGGCATCTCGAAGTTATCTTTTTACTGTAATTTTATTCGGTAAATTTTATTTTACCGAAAATACCTCAATTAATAAATTTCGAATTTTTCGGATCCGGATAAAATCGAATTAAACAGATCTGAATAAGTATTGAGATACTAATCCTGATCGGTTTAGAGTTCCTCCAGATACCAATTTCGATCGGTTTAGAGTTCCTCCAAATACCAATTTCGATCGGTATAGAGTTCCTCCAGCACACAACCTCCTCCAGCCTTCACCTATAAATACCCGGCTTGAGGGGCTCATTTTTACACACCAAAAACGTACGAAAATTCCAAAGCTTCACAGTCAGATAATTTTCTTCTTCGTTTTTTTTTCTTCTTCGGTCGGTGATAGTAGACAGATTTTGTTCTAGTTCGTTGAGGGTGCAGCGGATCACAGATTCGTTACACCGAGCTGTTGTTTTATCCTGGGAGGCAGACATCATACACCGTGGTGAGGACGAATTTGCTTTAAGGAGACAGATCATCTGGACTCAACAGCGAATCTTCTGTTTTATATACGTGATTGGCGGATTTCGTTTTGCTAACAAATTTTCTGCAGGGCTTATATATTATATATATTTGATACATATATATATATATATATATATATATATATATTCTGTTATTTTTCAAGTAATCATTTTCAAAATTATTCAACAATCTTAAAGCAAATTCTTTTGTTTACTTGATTAAAACAGATCTACTTTCGAAAAGTTAAGCAATATGGATTCTCAAAACCAAACACTGTCTACGGACGTTTCTGGAGGTGTGCCTCAGAAAATCGGCTTGGGTTCAGCAACTGGAGGTGCGCCTCTGATAACTGGATCGGGTACAGCTTCGATTCCGATTACTAATTCGGTTTCGATTCTGGTCAACCATGCGGACAAACCAGAGAAATTCAATGGGTAGAATTTCAAGAGATGGCAGTAGAAGATGATGTTCTATCTGACCACTCTAGGCTTGTCTCGATTCCTCAAGGAGGATGCGCCAAAATATGACGAAGACAGTGACCAACAAACTCTGATGGCCATTGGCGCTTGGAAAACTTCCGACTATATGTGTCGGAACTATGTGATGAATGGCCTTGCCGATTCTTTGTACAATGTGTACAGCAATGCTAAATCAGCTAAGGCGTTATGGGACTCACTAGACCATAAGTACAAGATCGAGGACGCCGGTGCCAAGAAGTGGATTGTTGGACGGTTCGATTACAAGATGATCGACTCCAAGACAGTAGTGAGTCAGGTACAAGAGCTACAAGTGATCATTCACGAAATCCATGCTGAAGGAATGATCATTAGCGAATCTTTCCTAGTGGCTGCGGTGATCGAAAAACTGCCCTCGACTTGGAAAGATTTCAAGAATTATCTCAAGCACAAGCGCAAGGAGATGAGCATGGAAGATCTGATCGTTAGACATCGCATAGAGGAAGACAACCGAGGATCAGAGAAGAAGGTAAATGCTATTGTGGCAAAGGCCAATGTTTTGGAAACTGGACCGACATCCAAGAAAGGCAATAATGGAAAGGGAACCAAGCTGGGACCTAAAGGAGGAATTGAGAAAAAGAAGGAAAAATTCCTTGGTAAATGCTACAACTATGAAAAGATGGGTCATAGGGCGACTGACTGCAGGTTGCCAAAGAAACCAAAGAAAAAAGAAGGTAATGCAGCACATCTGATTACCGAGCAAGTGAAAAATCTTGACTTATGTGCTATGATCTCCGAAGTGAACTTAGTTGGCTCAAATACCAAAGAGTGGTGGATTGACACTGGAGCAACTAGGCATATATGTGCCAACAAATCAATGTTCTCCTCACTGATAGAAACTGATGCCGGTGATATACTGTATATGGGAAACTCTGCAACCTCAACTATCTTGGGCGAAGGCACGGTGATCTTAAAGATGACGTCTGGAAAGGAAGTGACTCTTAAACGTGTGTTATATGTGCCTGATATTCGAAGGAACCTTATTTCTGGTACCTTGTTGATGAAGCATGGCTTTAGAACAGTTTTCGAGTCCGATAAAGTTATTTTGTCGAAAAATGGTATGTTTATAGGCAAGGGATATGAATGTGATGGGCTAGTTAAGCTCAATGTAATGACTATAAAAAATAATGAAATGAAAAATTCTTCTGCTTACTTGCTTGAGTCTCCTAATTTATGGCATGCTAGATTAGGACAGGTTAATTTTAATGCAATGCGTAGACTAACTACATTAGAACACATACCAAAGTTTAAAATTGATTTAAACCACAAGTGTGAAACTTGTGTAGAGGCAAAATTAACTCGATCTCCATTCCGACAAGTGGAAAGAAACACCAAACCTTTAGAATTAATACATAGCGACCTATGTGATTTGAAGTTTGTTCAAACTAGAGGTGAAAATAAATATTTATTACTTTCGTGGATGATTGTACTAAATATTGCTATGTATACTTGCTTAAAAGCAAAGATGAAGCCATAGATAAATTCATTCTCTATAAAACGGAAGTTGAGAATCAATTGAATGCTAAGATAAAAATCTTGAGAAGTGACCGCGGAGGTGAATATGTGGAACCATTTGGCGAATTTTGCTCGCAACATGGGATTATTCATGAAGTCACTGCCCCATATACACCACAGTCAAATGGCGTGGCGGAACGTAAGAATCGCACTTTGAAAGAGATGATGAATGCAATATTACTAAATTCAGGTCTACCGCAAAATATGTGGGGAGAAGCCATCTTAACGGCAAATTATCTCTTAAATAAGATATGCCGTAAGAACGGAGACAAAACTCCTTATGAATTGTGGAAAGAATTCAAGCCTTCCTATAATTACATGAAAGTGTGGGGGTGTCTAGCAAAGGTGCTGATACCTACTCCTAAGAAAGTTAAAATAGGCCCAAAAACGGTTGAATGCATTTTCATTGGATATGCACACAACAGCAATGCTTACCGATTTCTTGTGCATGAATCCAAAGAATACGATGACGGAATCAAGGAATGCGTCATTCTTTGAGAATATCTTTCCTTGCAAGACTGCAAGTGAACCCCTTATCTCATCCGAACAGACTTCTGAACTAATGGATGAAGATAATGAAGACCAAATAATGGATAATGAGGATGAACCTAGAAGAAGAAAGCGACAAACGATGGAGAAATCTTACGGACCAGATTTCATCACCTACTTGCTCGAAAAGGCTCCTCAGACTTACAAAGAAGCTGTAAGCTCGAGGGATGGACCTCTATGGAAGGAGGCTATCAAAGAAGAGATTGATTCTATATTACAGAATCATACTTGGGAACTAGTGGAATTACCTCATAAGTGTAAACCATTAGGAAATAAGTGGATTTTCAAGAAGAAATTTAAAGATGGAGCAGTTGATAAATATAAGGCTAGGCTCGTAGCGAAGGGATATAACCAACGTGAATACCTAGACTATTTTGATACCTACTCTCCTGTGACGAGAATAACTTCCATCAGGATGATACTTGCCATCGCAGTATTACGAGGCTTAGAAGTTCATCAAATGGATGTTAAGACTGCCTTTCTTAATGGAGACTTAGAAGAGAAAATCTACATGGAACAACCCGAGGGGTTCTCTGCTCCTGGACAAGAAAGGAAAGTCTGCAAGCTGGTAAAATATTTGTACGGATTGAAGCAGGCACCAAAACAGTGGCATGAAAATTTTGATCATGTCATGATAAGTGGTGGATTCAAAATTAATGAATCCGATAAATATGTATATGTGAAAGACACATAAGATGGCTATGTCATTTTGTGTCTATATGTAGATGACTTTCTCATTACCGGCAGTAATGAAAGAATAATCAAATCAACCAAAGACATGCTGAGGTCGAGATTTGATATGAAGGATATGGGACTCGCAGATGTAATTTTAGGGATTAAAATCACACGAACATCGGAAGGTCTCATGCTGAGTCAAGCCCACTATATGGACAAAATCCTTGAAAGATTTAATAAAGATGACTCGGGCACAGCCAAAACCCCGGTGGATATGACGTTGAGCTATCCAAGAATAAGGGTGAAGGAGTATCTCAACTCGAATACTCACGCATAATAGGAAGTCTGATATACTTGATGAGTTGTACGAGACCAGACATAGCCTACTCAGTTAGTAAACTAAGTAGATACACGAGCAACCCCGAAAAGGATCACTGGAAGGCGATCATAAGGGTACTAAGATACTTAAGGGGTACTCGAGAGTATGGGCTGCACTATACCAAATATCCAGCAGTACTTGAAGGATATAGTGATGCAAATTGGATATCTGCTATAAAAGACTCCAAGTCTACAAGCGGATATGTATTCACACTAGTCGGTGCAGCAGTGGCATGGAAATCTTTGAATCAGACACTTATATCTCGGTCAACGATGGAATCCGAGTTTATAGCCTTAGATAAATGTGTAGAAGAGGGAGAATGGATACACCATTTTCTAGAAGATATTCCAAGATGGGCAAAGCATGTGACTGCAATATGTATTCATTGCGATAGTCAATCTGCGATTGGCAGGGCACAGAGCGTAATGTACAATGGTAAGTCTCATCACATAAGGAGGAGACATAGTACCATTAGGCAATTGATATCAACAGGAGTTATCACTATTGATTATGTGTCATCAAATGATAACATTGCGGATCCGCTAACCAAAGGGTTATCAAACAGTCTATCACCTCGGCATCAAAGTCTTCACGGCTAGACTCTATCCGGTCAAATAACGCCTGGGTGAGAGCATGCCCAGTCTCCAAACACCGGACAATAGCATCACGTGGCTGCTCCCTCCTAAAGTGTAGGTACAACTTCTTCAGAGCCTCGCTATCTCTTGGAGGCGCAACCACAAAAGGCTCCCGAAGAGCAGCAGATGGTCGACTCACTCGCGGTGGAAGACTACGCTCACCCAAATGCTGCGTTCCGGCACCCTCAGCATTCCTCTCACAACTATAACGATCAGAGAGCTGTACAGTCGGCTGCTCGATCTCAAACTGGCTGCTCGATCTGAAATGGAGGCTGCTGCTCAGGACCACCACCCTCACTTTGAAACATCGCACTATAATGATGCTCGTCCTGAAACCAGTCGAACATCGTCCCATACTGCTGAAACGGCGCCTCAAATGGCTCATACTGATGCTCGTACTAAGTCCGCTCAAAAGAATGATGAATCTGAGAATGGTGACTGTGCTGACCTCAGAATGGGGGGTAGGCGGACGCTGAGAATGGTGACTAGGCTGACGCTGAGAATGATGAGTAGGCTGACGCTGAGAATGTTGACTGTGGGCTGCACCAGAGACTGAGTGACGTGGAGTGTCAGGAATCCTCCGCTGGGCGCTGCTAACAGATGCAGAATGACGAGGACTATCGGGATACCTTTCATGGCTCCCAGCTGAGTAGTGAACCGGGCTCCTAGAACGTCTATGCATAGGTCCGAAGAAATCTATGATCCTAGAAAGCACCCGGAGAGAAACTCGAGCAATAAATCTGGACTCAGAATCGCCGTACAAGATCGCCTTCAAACGGCGATCGAAGTACTCATCCCTGCTCGTGCCTGGGTGTGGTCCGGACAAGGAAGTCCATGGACACAACACACCCTCTCTGGATGCCTCTCCCGGTCCGATGTCTCTGCACCATCTACTGGTGGGGTACTCTGCCGGCGTCGCTTCGACACTTTATGTGCCGACTCATATGTAATCAATTTCCCAGCAGCCTTCTTCAACCTATCCATAACTTTCTTTCTCGGGATCGGCGCAGGCTCATCCTCCTTGTTCTTCACAGCTATTCTTACAGGCTTAATGAACTTAATGTCATATGGCGAGCCATTCTCAAAGCTCAGGTAGTAGTACTCAGCCTCATCCTCCTCCAGATGTGGTAAAGAGGGAAGTACTCTGTGCTGCAAAATTAGTCATTAAAGCATACCATTAGATGGTCAATCACATAACGTTTAAGAGATGAAGTCGGGAGAAAATACGTTTACAAATTTATGTACCTTATCGTCGAAGAAATGAGTGAAATCACAAAACATCTTCCTCGTAGTCCACATCAAACACCGGGGGACTTGGACAAATTTATCTCGAATACCACACAATGCTCCCAATGAAGGAATCATCTCATACGACTATATCTGTAAAGCCCAAACAGGACCATAGAAGTGATAGTCCTTGTGCTCTTGTCCCTCCTTCATGGCAACGTTGCCTATGTAGTAAGATAAAACCCCAAAGGCATAAGAACCCCAAGGAAATATATCCCACTGCTCGAAATCCTCAACTAATGCCCATGCCCATGTCTCGACCATCATGTCGTCACGGCATAGGATAAAGTAGTAGTATATAAGCAAATTGGCAACCTTCACATAATCTCTTATGTCTCTACCAAAATCTCGAGTATTGAACCTCTTCCGCAGAACACTAACCTTAATATTTTTGCCATGGAGTATTCTGTGGAAAATACCGTCAGACGGAAGGAGATGGTCGTCCTGTGAATGGAAGGTAGAGTTTCCAAAATAGAGTCCAGTGATCATGGCAAAATCACGGGCCATAAAACGAATGGTCCTCCCGCAAACCTGGAACCACGACTCATCCTGGGGGATTTGATCACCCGCCAATTGACGGGCAATCAAGTGATGTAGGACAGTATTTGAACTCCCATTTCTCCTAACTTTAATCAAGCGCCCCAGGACCCCCTCGGTCAAGCTCTCGATAGCTCGATCAGCAACTGCGGAATTGCGGCCCATACTTCTTAGTGTCTCAATGATCTCTTTAAATACCGCCTCCCGTATGTAAAGATTCACTTGACGTGTAACAAAACGCAATGTAGGTCTCTTCCATACGCAACCAGTCTGCAATATAGACATACAACTCATAAGAATATGATAGAATGCTTAAGAGAACGAAAAAAAAATTCTGCCTTGCACACGATGGCAGGCACACGATCGATGCCCGTCGTGTGAAGACCATCGTGTGCCACACGACGGTTCACACGACGGGCGTCGATCGTGTGCAGGGCAGGAGCCTTTGGTCTTCTAGCACACGAGTCTTTCGTGGGCACGATGGTTTACACGATCGACGACCGTCGTGTGTAAACCATCGTGCCCACGAAAGACCATCGTGTACACGATGGTGTCATCTTCTTCAGCACCATCGTGGGACGATGAACAACCGTCGTGCCACGATCGTGTGTGAATGAAAATACACTAACCGGCGGCTCATTGACGAATTCCTCTTCAGATGGAGTGTCACTAGCGGAACTTCTGGCGTCTTCAGATTCTCTGTGGTAGTCGGAGTTCGATATTTTCTGGCCGGCGAAGGGTTTCACGACGGGAGAGTTTTTTTTGCAGAGAGATAAGGAGAGTTTTTTTGCAGAGGAAAATATTGAGTTGTGGGACCGTTTAGATTATTGTTGTTTGCTTTTAATAATTTTCTATTTTTTATTGTTGTTTGCTTTTAATAATCTTCTATTTTTTTATGTTTTTTATCTTTTAGTGGTAGACTTTAAGGGTAATAAAGTCTTTTAACACATGTTGGTATCAAAAACTTATAGTTTTATGAATGGGGGTATATAACTTGTTACTTTTATGCTTTGATACTAAAAAAGAGAGATCCCTATTTTATATATTACTAAGTAGTTTTTTAATAAAATAAAAATTACTAATCATATTTATAACATTTATAGGATATACAAATATATGATATATAATATAACGGATAAAGAAATGTATATTATTATATCTGCCACAGTATTACATTTAAAAAGTTACACCATATGATGTAGGACCGGCAATGGTACATATTTCCATTCCAACCAATTTACATACCAATCGTACCAATTCAATTGATATACCAGAAAATAGGTACACGGTACATGGTACAATATATCTTACCAACTTCAAAACCTAATACGGTAGATGGTACAATATTTTGGTGTACCACGGTATACTGTATCGTACCGAAATTTTATATAAAAAATTATTATATTTAATTTTATATATTTTCATATATATATATATATATACTTAATAATACCTTCGATCTCAACAACTTAATTAAATCGGAGTCGTTCAAAAATAATTAAACCATCCCTAGGTCAAAGATTTGGAATTATCACCTCACACTACATTGCTTTCCTGAGATAGTTCTAAATCGCCTGTGTCTCTCCTCCTCCCTTGCTTCTCATTTTTACTTTTTGGTTTTCCATATTCTTCACGCCACTCCACCGGTAGGTTTTCCATATTCTCCACGAGTTCGTGAAATCATACCCCGCTCATCACAAATCGTAAAATAATATTATTCACTATTTTATAAATAAGTCACTAGATATATATTTTTATGAACCCAGAATAAAAATAACCATATACATTAATTTATGTATCCATTCATGGCTATTTAAGTATCCAATTGTGATACCAAAAAAAAATTAAAATATTTTTATTGATTAAAAAATGAATCATACGAGTATCAATAATCTTTTAATCGAGTAATCAACCATATACCTGTTAGTAACTGACTATATTTCAAACACAGACAACCCAATTTTCAAATACAAAGTACACTACATGACATATATTTCGAACAGAGATCAACCAAATTCTCAAATCTGAAATTAGGGTTTTCAATTCCCCCCTCCAACCAACCTTCCTGCCGCCGTCAGCCAGTCACTGCTATACACACGGCGACTTTGTACTCCGAAAACCATACTCCCGCGACGGCAGGAGTCCGGACACCGAGCAGACTTCTCCGACCCTTCCCCGCGTCGTCCGTTCCGCCTCATCCGCTACACACTACACATGGTTGCCAACTGAAAATGAGTCTCCTAGCCTTTTTGCCATGCAAAACAAACAGTTGGGTTCGCAACCCAGGTTTTCAAAGTCCGATTTTTCTTAGAAAGTAGATATGAATTTTTTTTTTCAATAGTTATTAAAACAAATCTGTGAAGTTTACGAATTTATACATATGCGTACGGAGAGTATGGTGTTTCAAAGAGAAATTGAGAAATAGCGAGAGAGATGGGAGGGAGGAGAGGGAGAGAGAGGAGAAATAAGTGGAAGAATGAGCGAGAAAGAAAATAAAGAGACAAATAGAGAGAAGACAGTTTTCAAGGATAATAATTGAATATATATATATATATATATCTGTGTGTGTGTAATTAAAATAATCATACTTGTTATTTGTGTAATTAGTTCTTAATGATGTTATTACTATAATATTTAAGTAAAATGTATTAGTTTTTGTAATTTTCCATTATAAATTTGGTATGGGCTAACTTAAATTGATTACCCTTGAATTGTTTAGTTTGGGCTTAGCCAATTTAAACAACTTTGCAACTATTTATATATTCATTAATTGAGTTTTGTAGAACAATAAAAAAATGGAAGCTCAAAATGGAAGCTCAAGATTAATCAGCAATACTTTCCTCCATGTTTCATAAAGAATAAAAAAAATTGTTATCTACAATAGTCTAGAATAAAAAGATCGAATATTGTAATAAACGACCGAGGTACAACCATATACACTTTTTGCAAATATTTTTTTGTAATATAATGAGTTTCGGATAATTGATGAGTATTATACGGATTTGGCACAAGAACAAATAGTAAATTATATTTTAATCGGGTTTGAGATGGGTACATGCATATAAACTCTAAACGAAATGAGTTTTGCAAATTATATACGAATATTCGCAAGGTTCCCCCGTTTATTCCATCCGCATATTCCCCCAATTATTCCTTCCTATTTGTTATATACCCTACAAATTTTTTTGCTTAAATCTGATTTCAAATTTTATTATATGAAATTTCAAAATTTATTACACTTCAAGTAATTACGTCTCGCTCCCTCTCATAGTTGATAATCCCTTTGATTTCTTTTAGTCAAACTTTTTTAATTTGATCATAAATTTATGAAAAATTACGTTGAATTATGACATGATATTATTGGAAATAGATTTTTCGTGCAATATATTATAAAAAAAATTATGATTTTATTGTAAATATATTATTTTATGGACATTACTTGCAGGATAAGACACTTAATGGGTTAAGATGCCTACTGGGCTTTTAGGGTTACATCCCTATTTATTAGTATAAACATATCTCTTTTGATTGTATTTTTGTACTCAGAAACACACAAATTATAGTGAATACTCTTTTTTTAAACAAAAAACAGCTCTTAAATTATTGCGAAAACGTGAGGGTGGATGAGTCCCTCTACACGCCCGAGAAAATGAGGGAGGACGAGTTCCTCAACACGTCCTAAAATAAAACACATGAAGATTAGGGATAGCCGACCCCAAAGCATGGCTAAAGTTTGCCAAGTAACTCCCAAACTAAAAGACGATTACATGTAGACTTTCCTACTCCTAATATAGGGGTAGGACATTTTATCGAGTTTAATAAGGCCTCGGATTTTCCTTTCAATATTGGAGATATCGTGGAAATAAAAATCTTGACTATCACAACCTTTGTTAGCCAATAGGTCGGCAACGGCATTGCCCTCACGAAAAATATGAGAAAAATAAATTTTGTAGTTTTCCACAAGGGCCCGAATTTTAATAATAAGACTATGGAGTTGCCAATGACACGAAGATGACTGCTCAATCAAGTGGAGTGCAACCTTCGAATCGACCTCCACCCAAATTTTAGTAAAATTCTGATCGATGCAAATATTGAGTCCCCTCCAAATGGCGTATATTTCAGCGAAGTTGTTGGTTTGGGCCCCAAGAAATTCGGAGAACATGAAGAGCGGGTTGCCGAGATGAGCCCGAACAATCCCCCCCCGCAGCCGCAACGCCCGGGTTGCCCTTCGCAGCACCGTCTGTATTGAGTTTCCACCAACCCATGTCCGGCTTAATCCAACGGACAACCTTGATTTTGTACCTCGGCCCCGGGGCCGGTTTGATGCCCACATAGTCGGCAATTCTATCTGCTCCCTTCCAAAAATGCCTTTTAATTTTGCCCTGAAATTTGAGATTGTAGATGTAAATACGCTTGCACACAACTTTCGGCGTAAAAGGAACATTATTAACTCTCTTATCGTTCCTACAGCACCAAAGAAACCAAAGAATGGGGATCGGGATGATGTGAAAAATGTAGATATTGCCATTCGTTTTACCAAACCAATTGGCAATGACAAGATTGAAATTGGAGGTCATAAGAATTTTAATACCCGCAAGGTTATGGAAAAACTTCCACACATCTTTAGCAACCGGGCCAAGGAGAAAGAGATGGGGAAGATTTTCAACACCATTACAACAATAACAATTGTTGGTGGCAAAAATGCCCCTCCGAAAAAGACCATCCAGCGTTGGGATCCACTTATTAAGAACCCTAACTATAAAAAGAGATATGGTAGGTGTGATAAGTGAATTCCAACAATACCGCATGATATTATGCGAAGGTTTTATTTTACGAACCAGACCCCAAGCGGTTTTAAAAGAAAAAGCCCCGTTAGGGAAAAGAGTCCACAAAGTCTTGTTATCGGATGGGGAGCTAGGAAGGGAACAAATATGATCACAAATACCAAGCGGAAGTTTGCGACTAATTTTATCTCTATCCCAATCGCCATTCTTCCAATAGTAACCAATTTTCTCTTTGGACTTAGTATGGTAAAAGTTGGTGAGAGGGCTGAATTCACACCAATTGTCATGCCAAAAGGACACCTCACCATTACCACTATGCCAAAAAATTTTGTCATTCGCGAGAGATCTAATACCGCAAAGGTTTTTCCAAGTAGGCGAACTTTTGGGGCTAAACTTAATAATCATGGGGTGGATCCGAGAACAATATTTTTTAAGTAAAAAATTGGACCAAATGTTGTTAGATGTTCTGAATCTCCACCACATTTTGACATAGACAGCCCGAATAATGTCATTAAGATCCCGACAACCGAGACCCCCCTCCTCCTTGGGGAAACAAAGTCGATTCCAAGCCGCCCAATGTAACTTTCGTTTGTTATCATTAGTTCCCCAAAGAAATTTGTTGAACAGTCTTTCAATGAAAAGAATGACATTGCCAGGTGGCTTAAGCACTTGTAAGTTATAAAAGGCAATGGAGTTTAACACCGAATTAATAAGTTCAAGGCGCCCTCCCGTGGAAAGCAGATGGTGGTTCCAAGTAGTGATTTTATTTTTAATTTTAGAGAGAAGGAGACCGTACATATCAAAAGATTGAAACCCTTTCCATAGGGAGACGCCAAGATACGTAATCGGTAAATCAACTTTATTAAACCCCGATATTCTTTGCACCCAACTAGCAATTTGAGGAGTGGGATTATTCATAATAAAATTACTTTTGTGGTTGTTGATCTTTTGTCCGGAATTATTCTCATAGTGAGTAATGCAATTATTGAGAATGTGAAGACTTCTTTTGGAAGCATTAAGAAAAATGAGAATATCATCGGCATACGCAAGATGCGTGATTTTCACTTTTTTCTTAATCTTATAGTACATCGAAAGATTGTTGGAAAACATTCGATCAATACTCCTAGAGAAGTAATCCGCAGCAATCACAAAAATGAGAGGGGAAAGAGGGTCCCCTTGACGAATACCTCTCCCGCTTTTAAAAAAACCACTCGACTGCCCATTCACAAGGACCGAGAACCAACAATTGAAAATGCACGATTTGATAAAACTAATCCAAACATTAGAAAAACCAAAGCTAGACATCACTTGAAAAATAAAATTTCAATTGATCCTATCATAGGCTTTTTCCAAGTCTAGTTTAATAATGGTATTAGTAACCGATTGAGAAATATCATGGGTAGTTTCGTGAGCCGTTAAAATATTATCCGTAATATTCCTACCTTTGATGAAGCCCGACTGGGCCGGATTGATAATGGATGGGAGAAGTTGGCCCAGCCTCTTACTTAGAATTTTCGAGATGATTTTATAAGAAGTGTTGGCGAAAATCTTTCCATGATTGAGGGTTATTATTTTTTGGGATGAGTGTAATGGTGGTCGAAGTGAAGGCCCGAGGAAACGGGGAACCACCAAAAAAATCTAGAACAGCATCCCAAACATCCCAACAAATAATGTCCCAACATATTTGGAAAAATTTAGCATTAAACCCGTCCGGCCCGGCAACACTATCAACATCCATGTCAAAAACACAACTTCTAACTTCATCAATTGTAAGATTACTACAAAGACTATTATTAAGATCATTGGAAATGATATTAGGCACCACCCGGGGGTCGATGTTGTCTAATACCGAGTTTTGATCCATAAAACACTTGGAGAAATATGAAACTGCGGTCTCACTTTTCTCCTCGGGATTCGTGATCCTACGATCTTTGTCCCGAATCGAATGAATAAAATTATTGTGTCTTTTCTTTTCACAACGGAGTGAAAAAATTTGCTATTCCTTTGACCTTCGACCATCCATTTCACATTAGACTTTTGTTTCCAAAAATCCTCTTCCATGGACAACACAAGGGTAAGGTTGGCGTTCATTTTTTTAAGGTGGATGAGGTTATTGATGGATAGGTCACGATCAAAGTCATCTTCGGAAACTTCGACCGCATATTGGGCTTGATCAATTTTAGTAAAAATGTTCCCAAAAACAAGCTTATTCCATTCCTTAAGGGTGTATTTTAACTTGGAGAGTTTTTCAACAAGTTTAAGCAATCCTCTAGAATTGATATAAAGTTCCCAAGATTCCTTCACAGTAGATAAGAAAAGATGATGTTTAATCCACATATTCTGAAATCTGAAGGACGACTTGGATTTAGAGATATTATTACTAAATTGACACAACATGGAGTTATGATCCGATTTAAATTTAGGGAGATGTCTAATGGACATGCAAGGAAAAGCCGTATACCACTAGGGGGAGAGAAGGATCCTATCCAATCTTTGCCAAATACCATTACTATACCAGGTGAAAGGGGTGCCCACAAAACCACCATCAGTCAAGTTGCAGTTTAATAAAGCATCGTTGAAATCCTCCATATCTGAGTGGATTGGGGCAGCCCCTCCTTTTTTCTCGTCCGGTTGGAGGATAATGTTGAAATCGCCCCCAACCATCCAAGGAATCTGGTTTTGACTGGCGGAAAAAAGATCATCCCAAAGGTCCCTTCGCTCAAGTTTGGTATTTTTACCATAAACCACAGTTAATAAAAAGGGTTGGGAAGGGAATCACATGCAACTTCCACATGAAGCAACTGCTCCTTATTTTGTAAAATATTGATTTGAACACCAGGTTCAGAGAAAAGTCAGATATGGTTTCTAATATTGGCACACACATTAGAAAACCCAAACCGTTTAAGAAAAAAAATTAGAGTCCAAATTCACTTTAGGTTCAATGAGAGCCAAAATGTTAAAATGGTGTTTTCTTTTTAACATTCTAATTTTATTTTGGGCAGGTTTGTTCCCAATACCTCTAATATTCCAAAAAAGTGTACTAATCATTGAGTGATTTAGCACTACTCCTAGTCCTCCTTTTTGGAACATTATTAGTTTGGGTTTTATTTTTCATAAGCCTCTGCTTACCAGAAATATGGTTTTTTTTCTTAGAATTCCCTTTAATAAACTTATTCTCATCAAAATCGGAACAAGCGTCATTGTTATCCGAGAGGGAAGGCTCTTGAAAAAAAAATTTTGATGTAGTGGACCTGTCGGACCCTCCTCCTGTATCAAAATCAAAATCATCATTAGATTCAGAATCACAACCACTACCCGCTACATATTTCTCGAGTGGGGAGTCCATGCTGGAGACCCTGACATCAACAAGAGTTTCACATTCAGCAATATCATGCAAAACAATATCGAGGGGTTTAAATACAATTAAATCTGTAATATTGCCGCCAACAACCGCGCTGAAGTGCCAGAAGCCCCAGCAGCAACCATTTTTTCCGAAGATGATTTGACTTGGTTAGAGGCCTCATCCAGTTTTTCCATAGGAGGGACAATAGGTTTTAGGATATGGGGATGTGATTTTTTGGCCATATTTTCAGTCCCTTTACTCCCAAGATCAGGTTTCATCTGGTTGTTGTTAGCGAAATCAGATTTTGGTGAACCAGAAACCTGGGGGTGGTCCTCTGATTCTTGTAAAACAGCAAGAGTTTGAAATTTGTTTGAGAGCCAGATTTGACCGAATCAAGGTGGGGACTATTAAAATTAGCGGAAATTATTTTAGACTTACCTACCCTCATAAAACCATCGTTATCCTGATTTTGGTTTTGAATAATTTCAGTAGTAGACTTCATATTTTTACCAAATTTTTATGAGTGAAAACAACAGGTTTTAAAGCTGGGTTTTTAATGTAGCACTTTACTATGTCATGACCAATATGTTTACAGTGTTGGAAATATTTCGGTATTTTTTTGAATTCTATGTCATATTCAGTTTTGATCTCCTCCACTTGGAGATTAATTTTTTTGGTAGGTTGTTCTTCCAAATTGATAACAACACATAGTCTAGCAAAATTCATTTTGGTCCGGTTAAGTGTGAAATCATCAGCCTTCACAAAGGTGTCAACCAGGCTAGCTATGGTTTTAAGAGAACGTAAATCAAACCATTGTGAGGGAAGAGAACGAATTTTAAACCACACTGGCACTAAGGCCGGTTCATGTTTGAAATCGAAAGATGGTGACCACTGGAACAATCTCATGGGAAAACCTGCTAAATTATATTCCCTTTTTATCCACGGTTTATCACACAGAGTTTTGCAAGTTAAATTGATAAGCACATGTTTACCATTCAAGAAATGCACTTTACACAGTCCAAAACCGTCAGCTTTAAGTTTTTGGGATATTATCTGATCAGATGGTTTACCGTATGTGAATTTGCCAATGAGGGCAAATCTGTAGAATTCGGACACTGTATCACATTCCTCCTTTGTGAAGATGGCCGTCGGAATAGAGTCTGAAAAATCCAGCGTACCAAATCTAGTATCATCGATATCCTCCCTGGAGATGGCATCACGGTATGACTTGGGAGCGTTCTGAGACAAATTTGCTGCTGGAGGGTTCAGGATCGGAGGTATTTCCCCTTCCTCCAACATACCCTTTGAAGAGCCCTCTTCAGAAACGCCCGGTTGCTCGTTGACAGAATTTTCCGGGACTGCTCGCGCTGCTGTTTTGGGGACTCGTTGACTGTGGTATATATGAATATATTCGCCGTGATTTCATTAGCGAGCGATTGAAGCTGACTTTGGGTTTTTTTCGGAGCCATGGAGGGAGCTTTCGTTGTTGGGTACACCGTGATTTTGTGAGATGTTAATGGAGTTGTATTAGACGAAAAAGGGTTTTTGTTCGGAGAAGATATGCCCGATTTGGTGGCCGGGGATATTTTGTGGGTTGGGTTTACCGGATTTGGGGTCAAAGAAAGCTTCGAAAAACACAGGGAAGGCACCTGCACACTGCCGATCTGCCTGGAGACCGTATTCTGACCGACCGAAGCGTCGGATCCATCGTTGACCAAGCCCAACTCGGGACCAATGACCGACGCAGAAGCCGGGCGACCACCAGGAACTGCCGGGGAAGCACCACAGGCCAGCAAAACGCCGCTCGTCGGCACACCAGGACCCACTGGGGAATTTTGGAATGAAAAGGAGGAGGCCAATGCGGACGGGCTGGCAATGGGACATCCATCCTCTACAAAGATCGCAGCCGGAGGAACAGTCTCAGAGGAAGCCGCGGGGGACAAAGCACCACCCGACGGACAAGGACCCCAACCGCCGCAGAGATCGACCCGACCGCCGAGGAACCGAGACCATCGAAACCAAACGCCGGTGCCAAAACTGGACCGACCAAATCCGCCGAGTGAGAGGACGGACACGCATCTGGAACAGCTGGAGCACCGACCACCGATTTGAGGAGGCAAGAGGATGAACTGCCATCGCCGATGTGAGAAGGAACCTGTTTATCGCACGCGCAAATTTTTGCTGGAGCACCGATGGAGATACCTTTTCTTACAGCTGGAGTATCGGTCACATCAGTATTGTTAATATGGAGACTTTGAGGCGGGCCAATTGAATATGATATTTCTTTTTCCCCACTGCAAGTGGAGTTTGCAATACAAGCAGTAGCAGCCGAGCGTGATTTTGTTCACCCCTAAGAAGAGGGTGAATTTACTCTCCATAATTGGAGGGTAATTTTGAGATATAAAAATTAAATTTTTTAATTTTTGTTTTTTTTATGTTATTCTATTTATCGAGATCTTTAATTTGAGTATAATTTTGATACATAATTTTGTAGTTTTGAAAAAATTATTTTCATAAATAAAAAATATTAATTTATCACTCAAAATAAAAAAAATTAAAAAACTACAAAATTATGTATCAACAAAATTATACTCAAATTAAAGATCTCGACAAATAGAATAACATAGAAAAAACAAAAATTAAAAAATTTAATTTTTATATCTCAAAATTACCCTCCAATTATGGAGGGTAAGTTCACCCTCTTTTTGGGAGGGTGAACAAAATCACACTCGTAGCAGCCGGCCCACGTGATTTCAAAAGAGGAGCATCGTGATATGCTCCATTTGTCGGTAATAATTTTTGGGAGTTGATAATTATGGAATCAGTAGACATAGAATCTAGATCTATGGGGATGGTTGACTGGGGGGCCACCCCATGTGTTAATGTTTTATCTGCCATCAGGCAGTATTAATTTTATTGGAATACCGCCGCACTAGGCGGCGGAAGAAAGGATTAAGAAAGACGTTATCAACGGTCCGAAAATTCAAAACCAGCTGAAGAATAGATGAAGATTGTAGAGAGAAGGAGGAGAAAAAAAAATCTAGAGAGAACACATATAATTTTATAAATTTATTTTTTATTATATATATAATTATAGTGAATATTCTCCTACAGTATCTTGTGAGATGTAGTCATTATTGTTTAACCTGGTCAAAAATCATTCTTTTTATTTTTATATTTTATAACACGTTATCAAAGACGTCACTGTGATGATTTTTTTTCCTTCTGATTTCCGAAATTCGCAAAAAAAAAAAAACAATCTGCGAGTAGATTTCTGCACTGTGACGCCGCAGAAAAATTGTGTTTTCCGCATCGCTAACTGTCGGATCAGCTTGAAATTTTGACATCAACTTCCTAACATAAATATCTATATATTCAACGGTGGAGATCGGATTTTGTGTAATATTTCTTACTGAATCTATCGCAGAACAGAAGCAGATTTTTTATGAGGAAATTTGAAGATCCGGCCTCATCCAACACCGAGTTGTTGTACCGCCGCGCCCGCGTCCTTTTTTCGGCCAATTATCGAGCCTAGTGGCCACTTTTAGGGCGTTTCTCAACTCTCCATCTTTTTCTAATTAATGATTCATTTGTCCATTGATTTGTACATTTATGAATCTAACCATATTTATGTTTTACGTGCATATAAAAAAATATGTTGCTCATAATAATGTGCATGCTATGGAAAGAAGTCATATTTTAGTATCCCGTTCAAGGATCAAAGATCTGGAATTATTTATGGAGTAAGTAAGCGTACCAAAGCCGATGTCGCTTCTGCCCTAGAAGGCCATTGCTCCTCCACCGTCGCAGCCCACGCTCCTCGGCCGCCAGCATCGCATTGCCGGAATCACTGCTGGAACTGCTCGGCCCGACCCAACCATGACCCGCAACCAAACGCCTCTGCGATCCGCGATGACCCGAACTGATGCCGTCCCGAACTAATCGAACCCGCGCGACCCGGATTCCTTCCGAGCAACCCGGATGCTAGCCAACGCGCGTGACCCAGTTATTAATCAAATACAATGATACGGATGAATTTCACGGGCAATGAAGCAATCATTCGACTATAACACCCCCAATCCGCTCAGGGATATTACACGCCGTAGAGCCTTTCCCCAAGGTTCTACCAGGCTGGTAATAAAATCGAACATCCCCCAAAAATGCCTTTAAGGCTAAAATGACTCACTAGACCGATTTGGTCTTTCAATAAATACATACAACTCCACCTCAATACATGCCCACGCAGGGGTCGAATACAACACACTCCCGTATGTTGTGTCGAGAATTACACTCTCCGACCGGCGATCGCCTCGGAGATCGGACGACGAAGCATCGCTGAGCGCCTAAGGCGTAATGCCGATCAGCCGATCAGGCGGCCTAGCCTTAGCCCTGCAGGCAAGATGTATCGGCCAACCGAAGGTCCCAGGACAAGTCCTGGTGCCGAGCGATCGACATCAAATACGATCGTCTCTCGGTACTTGGCGACCGGCTCCTGGCCACTGACTAGTGGACGATCGTCTCTCGGCACTTGCCGACCGACCCTTGGTGATCGACCAATGCCGACCCTCATCAACTGGCCGATGACGACCCTCAGTGACCAGCTAGAGACGACCGCATCATGCCGATAGTCATTCAGTCGGCAAAGGCCGAGCCTCAGGACAGACACCACGTGCAGAGCCGAGACAAGATCCGCATATCACGGATCGTTGACCACAGCCTGTCAGCATCCGTCCACCAGCCGACAGGCCCGCCGAAAGTTGTCAGTAGGGCCACATGTGACAGTGACCCCGGACGCGTGCTGGCTCCTCATTGGACCGCCCAGCTGGCTGCCAGCCACTGCCTTGGACTTTAGCCCGATAGCCCGTGTGATCGCCCCATTATAATATTGGCCGGCAGAGGATCGCCCCATTATTATAATGGCCGGAAGGCGATCGCCGCCTGAAGACAAGACTCGGCTGCCACTATATATACACGGCTCCCTGCACTTGTCCAAGGACCGAGATTCTGACTCTCAAAACACTCTGCATTATCGCGATTTCAGCATATAGAATCAATACACAGCACTTGGCTATCTCCAACTCTTGGCAACAGCTATCATTCGGTACTTACTTCTCCCGGCCTCTCTCATCAAGCAGACGATCGGCAGGGACGAAGAACACCGAGCTTCGCTCAAGAGCCGGATTAACAGAGTCTTTTTACACTCATTGTATTTAGATTTCTCTCATTAATACTTGTATCCACGAATATTTGTATTAATAACATCTCGCGAGAGCATTCAAGCCCGGGCCTAACAAACCCGGAAAATCTAGTGTTTATTCATTTTCTCTCGGAAGTGCTCCCGCAAATTATTGTTTGTTGTCCGTCTTCCAGCAGTATTAATCTTCGGATAAATATTTTGGGCAACAACAATTGGCGCTAGAGGAAGGGGATCTAACCCTCAAATTTTTATTCCTACCGTCTCGAAGAACACTCACTGTTCTCGGGGCAGATACTTGAAGTGACACTCACTGCGCTTCAAAGAAATCTTTCAGAAATCATGTCTTCCGCCTCCGCGTTGAAGAAAGCCGCCGCCGCCGGCCGACGCCTCGTCCTGGCCCCGAGCCACGGCCGATGGTGGAAGGTAGCCGCCGCGGTCGAGACGCTCGATCCGTCCTCGGGGCGGCCCAAGCCTCTCGCTCGATCGATTCGAACCAATGAACAGATCGAAGAGGCCATAGCCGTCCTTCAGAGCGACGGAGTGCTCTCAACGCGCCTCCCGCTATCACCCCTCGGCCATCCGCCGGAAGTCAGCGAAGCTCAAGGCGCATCGGCCGAGCGATCACCGAGAGGCTCTCGTCGCAAGAAGAGGCGCTCGCCACCGGCACCTCTGTCTTCGATCGCACTGGCGTGACCCGACTCAGCGGCCGGGCGATCCGGCCCAGCTACGAGACGACGGAGTTTGAGTCCGTCACCAGGAGCTCGGCCTACCCGACTCCCAGAAGGCATCCCAGCCGTCTGGCTCCCCCTCGCCAAATAGCCGAGGTCGGTAGCAGCGGAGTCCAGAGATCGGTACACGATCGCCTCGGCTCCCGCTCCCAAAGCCGATCAGCAAGCAACCGAGCCACGGCGATAGCTGCGATGCAACGTCAGCTCGACGACATGAAGGCGCTCCTGGAATCCAGGGCAGGCGCCAAGAAGACGATCGCCGAGCCAAGCGAGCCGCTCGCGATCGACATCGAGCTCGCCCCCGTGCAGCACAAGATCGCTCCTCCGCAAACACCTTTGTACGAGGGGCGATCGGACCCCCAAACACACCAGAGCAAGTTCAACATCTACATGACCGGGTGTGGGGCATCTGACGCGACCAGGTGCCGAATGTTCCCTTTGACACTGGACGACCTCGCCCACCGGTGGTACACCTCGTTGACACCTCGGTCCATTGGCTCCTTTAACCAGCTGGCGCACGTATTCACAGAGTACTTCGCCACCAGGGTCGCTCGACCAGAAGGTCCCCTTCGCATGATGCAAATCAAGCAGGGAGGAGAAGAGTCCGACTCGGACTACATCGACCGGGTAGACGTGATCATCCTCAACGGCGAGCCCGTAAGCGATGAGACCGCCCTCTACGCGGTCCTGGGAGGATTTCAGGGCTTTTCGCCTATGTTCAGGCATCTCACGAAGAACCAACCCATGACCTACGCAGCCTTCCGGGCTAGAGCCGCAGATTTTCTGGCCAGGCAAAGGTTTCTTCTTAGCCTGTAAGCAGCGCGATCGGCGCCCGGACGACGATCTCCCGCCCGATCGCCGTTATCAACCTACGAATAAAGCGATCGGCAGTCGAGCGACGATCGCCAGTCTTCCAGCCCGATCGCCGATCATCACGCTACATCACCAAAACCCGGAGGACACGATCGCCATCTACAGTCCACCATCTAACATGACGGACTAAGGCATAAGATCGCCTCCACCGCACATCATGAAGCCATGGTCCTGGTAGTCGATGGAACCGGCTGCTTCGGCCATGCAAGGTCCCTTTCGGCCGAGATCGCCCGCCCTTCGTTTAAATACGAGGTCGGCGTAGTCTGAGGGCTCTCCAAAATTAATCAGTGGACACGATCGCCCGCCCGCAAGGATCATCATCTAACTTGGTGAACCCGGACAAAGCGACACGTGCCACTACCCCCGTCTCAACGTACACCGTCGAGGTTCGCCATCTCCATGGCGGGCCGAGGTGAAAGCAGAGCTAACAAGCCGCGGAGGTGGAGTTGATTCATCCGATGCTGCCCCGCGCAAGGACTCCTCTAGACCGAGACCGCACGCCCTTCGTTTAAATACGAGGCGAGGCGCAGCCTAACAGAGGACCCTCATAATAAAGTGAGTCACGAGACACTCAATGTCTTCGCGCATCAAGACACGGTCATGGAGTCGGTCCATCGAACTCCGCGACTGTGCACGATTCCTCAAACAAACGAAACCACCAAGTTTCTGAGAGGGATCAGCCAATGTTGTTTTTTGCAGGTACAAGACCGAAAGATAGCTAGCCAATCGACCATGATAGCCCAAGTCTGAATCCTAAGTCAGCTCAGCATGATCGCCCGTCCTCATCCTACACGATCGCCAGCAAGAACCACCTCGCCCCATGTCTTCAACATAGGAGCAAGCTGGGGGGCAATTGTTGTGTCGAGAATTACACTCTCCGACCGGCGATCGCCTCGGAGATCGGGCGACGAAGCATCGCTGAAAGCCTAAGGCGTAATCGCCGACCGATCAGCGCTAGCCTTAGCCCCGCAGGCAAGATGTATCGGCCAACCGAAGGTCCCAGGACAAGTCCTGGTGCCGAGCGATCGACATCAAATACGATCGTCTCTCGGTACTTGGCGACCGGCTCCTGGCGACCGACTAGTGGACGATCGTCTCTCGGCACTTGCCGACCGACCCTGGGTGACCGAACAATGCCGACCCTCATCAACTGGCCGATGACAACCCTCAATGACCAGCTAGAGACGACCGCATCATGCCGATAGTCATTCAGTCGGCAAAGGCCGAGCCTCAGGATAGACACCACGTGCAGAGCCGAGACAAGATCCACATATCATGGATCGTTGACCACAGCCTGTCAGCATCCGTCCACCAGCCGACAGGCCCGCTGAAAGTTGTCAGTAGGGCCGCATGTGACAGTGACCCCGGACGCGTGCTGGCTCCTCATTGGACCGCCCAGCTGGCTGCCAGCCACTGCCTTGGACTTTAGCCCGACAGCCCGTGTGATCGCCCCATTATAATATTGGCCGGCAGACGATCGCCCCATTATTATAATGGCCGGAAGGCGATCGCCCGCCTGAAGACAAGACTCGGCTGCCACTATATATACACGGCTCCCTGCACTTGTCCAAGGACCGAGATTCTGACTCTCAAAACACTCTGCATTATCGCGATTTCAGCATATAGAATCAATACACAGCACTTGGCTATCTCCAACTCTTGGCAACAGCTATCATTCGGTACTTACTTCTCCCGGCCTCTCTCATCAAGCAGACGATCGACAGGGACGAAGAACACCGAGCTTCGCTCAAGAGCCGGATTAACAGAGTCTTTTTACACTCATTGTATTTAGATTTCTCTCATTAATACTTGTATCCACGAATATTTGTATTAATAACATCTCGCGAGAGTATTCAAGCCCGGGCTTAACAAAC
Source organism: Orobanche coerulescens (assembly GCA_033398695.1). Classification (NCBI taxonomy): domain Eukaryota; kingdom Viridiplantae; phylum Streptophyta; class Magnoliopsida; order Lamiales; family Orobanchaceae; genus Orobanche; species Orobanche coerulescens. The sequence continues at coordinate 188,973,059 of CM065802.1, read as the reverse complement.
CCGGCAAATCTAGTGTTTATTCATTTTCTCTCAGAAGTGCTCCTGCAAATTGTTGTTTGTTGTCCGTCTTCCAGCAGTATTAATCTTCGGATAAATATTTTGGGCAACAACACTGTATAATGGGGAAAAAACACTGCAGTGAAAAATAAAGTACAACTGAACCAGTACAACAACGTACGGGACCTCATGTGATTAGTATCGATCATCTTTCATCATCCTTCATGCCAACCCTATATTATGCTCCCCAAAACCTGAATACAATACAGACATCCACCCCCCGATTACTCGGGGGTTAGCAAAATTCCACTATTTTGCTAGTGCAAGTACAAAGTGCAAATACGAGTCATATAAATCATATTCCAAGAATAATAAGAATCAGGAATCCTCAAAAATTCAAAGATAACGAAAATACTTTCCGAGGCAAGAGTTTAGGCAAAGCTTTCCAAAATCGAAAGATCACAATTCAAGGGAAACAATTTATAAAATGGTTTAAAATGCCATCAGGAGTTTTGATAGAAAATAAATCAAGATTTTCGAATCCTTATCTTTCCAAAATCAACAGGGGTCACAGCCCAAAGGTTTTGTTTTGACAAATAAAACCAACAACAATTCACAGGATCAAAACCCACGTCACGTGTCCTCGACGGACATAAAATCAACACAACATAATCACTCAAGATACGCAAATCTTTGTCACACAAGTACAACACCAACTCGTGAATCCAGAGTAAAGTCATAGATTCCCTCGAGGCCTCGACGGACCCTCCCGAGGTGAGCAAAGCGCATTCACAAATCATATACTCAAACTCGTGAATCCAGAGTGAAGTCATATATTCCCTCGAGGCCTCGACGGACCCTCCCGAGGTGAGCAAAGCTCATTCACAAATTATATACTCAAACTCGTGAATCCATAGTGAAGTCATAGATTCCCTCGAGGCCTCGACGGACCCTCCCGAGGTGAGCAAAGCACATTCACAAATCATATACTCAAACTCGTGAATCCAGAGTGAAGTCATAGATTCCCTCGAGGCCTCGACGGACCCTCCTGAGGTGAGCAAAGCACATTCATAATAAAGGTATCTAAATAATTCACCCAGAGACATCAAACACTTAGCAAAACACAACGTCAAACCACAATGCACCGATATGAGGTAATATACATACACACGCATCTTCAAGCGCAACATCAACACCAACCATATCCATAGGATTCACATAATCGTTTATGAGACACACCAATCACAAGATACACACGGTTTTGAAAGAGAGCCTTTAACGAGGCTACCCGAATCTTTTGAAAGTTCATTTCAAACAAACAAACAAACAAACCAAGACGATCACCAATCATCATATCCACAAAACAAGAATTATATGTACAAGGTACTTGCCTCGATACCACGAGCAATGGAACAATGAACGGATACGGTCGGGTAGCCCTCGAACTTCCAAGATCGACCAAAACCCCGACAATTCTACGAAAACTACGAAAATAATGTCACCACGAATCAATAATGCTAAACGGCATCCGAATCAACTCGAAAACAACTAGAATCCGAGGATTCTTCAAGGAAATCGGAAATCAAGTTATGGGTGGTAAAAATAGATAAACGAGTTACAAAATCCGAAGATCATGGCCAAGACAACAAGAATACCATAATCAATTCATCAACCACGGATTAAATCGAAGAATTGCGAAGAAACCCCCAAAAATCATTCAACTAGGGTTCTAAGTAAGAAAATACCTCGATTCGACGAAGAACACAGATTGGATGATGATATAACTGACAAGAATCTTTCAAAGCGCCTTGGAATTGATTAGAATCGACCAAGACCTCTTCTCCACGTCTCACTCATCGCCCGCCGCCACAAAAATGGAAAAAGTGGAGATGAAATGAAGTCTGGCAGAGCCCAGGCCTATATATGGCCGACAGAGTTATGGCCGTAACCGGCAGTGCCTTACGGTCGTAACTCGGTCAACTGCCGATAGCGCACGCAATGGCTGAAGCCTTGCGTACGCAACGATCGAACCTTACGGCCGTAATCGGCATAGCCTTACGGCTGTAACCGAACTCCCAGGGGCCACTGATTGAAATCTGCCGAGTCACTACAGCCGTAACCGACCAGCACTTAGCGGTCGTAACTGTAATACCCGTACTTTTATTGACTGTTTGACCTTGCCGTTTTTCTTATTTCGTCGCTCTGTAAACGCTTGGTGATGTTGTCGATATTGTTATAGAGTTTCGTATCTTGTTTGGGCCGCAATCGTGTTGTTTAGACCCTGCGGAAGTGTTCTGCGTCAGAGAAATAGCGCACGCTAGGCCTAGGCTAACGCACGCTAATTCTGCTTGAGTAGCGCACGCTAGATTTGAGCCGTAGCGTGCGCTAAGGGACCAGTCAGGTCAGAACCAGTAACTCATAATGCTTTCTGGACTGGCAGTTAACGCGCGCTAGGAGTTCGATAACGCACGCTATTCGTGGTCAGTAGCGCGCTCTAACATCCGTCCATAGCGCACGCTAACGGGCTGGTTGGCAGAGGCAGTGAGGTTGTCAGGTTTTCTGGACTATCAAGTAACGTACGCTAGTCTTCGGATAGCGCACGCTATAAGAGATACGTAGCGCACGGTAAGCCATAGCGGTAGCGCACGCTAAGACTCGAGCAGGGCAGAGGACAGTAAGTTCTGGACTCCAGTTTCTGGACACCATTTTTTGGCTAGCGCACGCTAAGATAAGGCGATTAGCGCATGCTAACGGGGCCGGCAGAAGCCACTGTACTACCCGGTGACCTCGCTAGCGCACGCTAATAATCGAGGCGTAGCATGCGCTAGACTGGGCGAGTATATATTGGACAGTTGACTTCCATTTCGTCATTTTTCATTCTCTTCACTCATTTTCGATGGGAGAAGCTCGGGAGAGGCGATTTTGGGCAATTGGAAGCGATCCATCTTCAAACATCAACATCTTTGGTTGGAGAACAAGGATTACACAACATCTAATCCATTCTATCGTCCAAATCAAGGTAATAATCCTTAGAACCCTATTTTTGGGAATTTTGGGGTTTTTCCTAGATTCGTCCGATTTATCCGTTTTGAATCTTGAGAACCTTGAGATTATTATGTATCTATCCCGTATACATGCTTTTCCTATGATTTTACGGATTGGTTTGTGCTGTGTTCGGACTTGTGAGGGTTTGGGTGATTTTCCAAACTCTAGTTGTTTACCCTTGTATTTTCGTGAATTGTAAATGAGTTTCGGGAGTTTCTTCGTGAATTATGAGTATGGATTATTGATTATCATACCCCTTACGAATCGTTTAGGTGCCGGAAGCACGTTCTTGGACCTACCGAACTCATACTCTTTTCCGTTCAATTTCTCGATGTCTCAAAGGCAAGTATATATTTATGATTATACATTCTCGACTTTGAAAGTAAGATATATGAATGGAATGATTGTTTATATCCACTCTGGGGCGGGCCGACAGGTCCCCTGAGGGTTTCGTAGCCTTTGGTGCTATTCCACGGATAATTTGGGTTAACCACTCTGGGGCGGGCCGATGGGTCCCTTGAGGGTTCCGTAACCTCTGGTGCGGTTCCACGGTTGATCATGTATGTATTGATGTGATGCTATGAGATTTAGTTATTCCGGAATACTAGTATTGAATTGATGAATTGACGGTTACCTTTACTTTATTTTCGAGGAGTATTGTGTTTCATACTTGATATACTTGCACTAGCTATTCGACGGCTAACCCCTTTATGGGGGAAATACTTTTTATGTATTTCAGGTTCCAGGAGAGCGGATAGACAGGCATCGGGTCGGCATGAAGATGATGGGCAAGCGTGATACTGTGTCTTATCTCTGGTTATGTTTTGTGTTCCTCCATTCAGTGTTGTTGTACTGGAATAGTTATTGAATACTCGAGTATTGTTTGTTTTCAGTCTTCCTTGATGTTCCGGCCTGTGTTGCCGAGGTTTTGATTCTGTACTGTGATGTATTTGAATACATTGGACATGGTTTGAATACCCTTTGTATCGTTTTTCATTTAATTGTATTTGGACCTTCTCGGTCAAGTTTTATAGTTTCGCGTATGATTAGCCTTGTGGGTCCCATGGTGGGGTTCACGGCGCTGTAATATATCCTGAATAACTTGGGGGTGTTACAGAATATAGTATCAGAGCTTAGGTCCATGGATACCTAGGTTGTCGGTCTGTTGGGTCGATTGAGTCGTCATTTGTCCACAGTATCACTACTCTGCCATCATCACAGTGCGACCGGTACTTGTAAGACCTCTTACTCTTCTGGTGTTTTCTTATTCATTTTGCTTCTATTTTGGTATTCTTGAGAATCGGTCACTTCGATGACGTGCGATTGAATTGTACTTACGTGCCTTGTGTGTTCTTCAGTATGTCAGCTGGTAGGGGCCGTGGCCGTGGCGTGGCCGTTTCCCTCAGTTCTATTGTGGGGTCAACCAACCCCAGTTTATCGAACTCGGTGCATCCGGACACCGAAAGTCAGCACGACCAGTCGACTGGCCAGGGGAACAGCGCGGACGTTGGAGTTGCGAATGTACTTCAACAATTGGCTAACCAGATGACCATTTTAGCCCAAACCGTTCAGCTGAATAATCCGAACCCGAACGCGGATTCCTTGCTTCAGAATGTAATCCGTATGCACCCTCCACAGTTTGGCGGTGCCACAGACCCGTTAGGTTGGGAAGATTGGCTAGCGGAGTAGGAGAAATTTTTTGAAGCGGTTGATTGCCCCGAAGTGAGGAAAGTACCGATTCCTCAGTATTTCCTCACCAAGGAGGCCGCTACATGGTGGAAAGTCATCAAGCCACAGGATCGTGTTGCCACGTGGGATGAATTTAAATAGCTTTTGGAGGCCGAGTTTTGTCCTTGGCCGGTACGAGAGAGCCGAATTCGAGCCTTTTTAGAGGCTAAACTGCAGAATATTCCCGTTTCGCAAGCAATTGTAGAGTACAACCAACAATTGATCCACGTGAAGGATCAAATGCGAAACGAGCGTGATAAGATCCGTTATTTTGATATGTGGATGAATATAGACTTACGGCGGTACATGGCCGGATTTGCTTGCACCACACTGAAGGAATATCAGGACAGAGCTTTGGCCCATGATATGTTAAGCCCCGAAAACGATACCACTGAAGAATCGAAGAAGCAGAAGTTCACGGGAATTTTTTCTGGATCTAAGAGTGGCAACTTCCAGAGGTCACAGACGACTAACCATTCTGCCGGACAGTCGTCACGTTCTGCTAAAGGAAAGAGGGCTTTCCGCTCTGCTCCGGGCACCACAAATTGCACGATGACTTGCTATAATTGTGGTCGTCCAGGCTACGTTAATTTGGAATGCAATTTTCCAACGTTGAAGTGTCACACTTGCGGACAGATAGGACATAGAACGGCTTATTGTTCCGAACCAAATCAGACTTTGGACACTCGGGCTTCTGCCCCAGCACCACTTGACCAAGGCGTTAATCAGCGGCAATCTTTTGGTCAATATCAGCAGAATTACTGCAGGGGCCGGGGACGGGGTCAGAACGCTGGAGGGAGAAACTCTAGCGTCGGTTCGGTACAACCATGGGTCTATGAGATGCATCGAACAGACGAACCCGACGCGACGGTGGCTTCACGTACCATTCATATTTTATCTCATCAAGTCCGTGTGCTTATTGATTCGGGTGCTACACATTATTTTATTTCCTTGGAGTGTGTACGCCGTTTGAATATAACTTGTATGACTGCTTGCGATCCCTTCTTTGTGAAACTACCTAGCGGGGATAGAATTGCGGGGAACCGGGAGATTAAAGATTTTTCGGTGATTATATCCGGTATGGAATGGTTATCGAATCTGATTGTAGTTGATATGGTAGGCGAGGACGTGATCCTCAGCGAGGATTGGCTTGATAGTCACCAAGCGATTATGAATTACCGTACTAAGGTTATCACCATGATGACTAAAGACGGATCCGAGTACTCATTTTTGGGACGTAAGTCGGGCCAATCCAAGTTACCTATCAGCTCCATGAAGGCCGTAAAACTTTTGAATAAAGGTTGTACGGGCTATTGGTGTTATGCCTTGAAAATGGAAGGGAATGAAGTCGATTTCTCTTCGATCCCGGTTGTTAATGAGTATCCCGATGTTTTTCCGGATGATCTCCCAGAATTACCGCCAGATCGTCAGATAGAATTTTTTGTGGACTTAGAGCCAGACGCGGCTCCAATTTCTAAGGCACCTTATCGTAGGCATGTCCACGGGTCGGACCACGGTCACGGTCCGACTCACGGTCACCGGTCCAATAAGGAGGACCCGAACCCTAACCCGGAAAAATGAACAACACGGCGGGTTCTAAACCCGGCGGGTCAGCGGGTCAACCCGCCGGGTCAACGGGTCAACCCGCCGGGTCAACGGGTCTCGGTCGGAATTTTTTTTTTTTTTTTTTGTAATATAAATTTTTTTTTTGAAATACAATTGTTAATTTGTTATATAGTTTTTAATGAGGATAATAGGGTTGTTTTTTTAAAAAAAAGAGGGGGAGTAAAGTTTAAGTAGGAATGGACTTGAATCGGTTTCCCGATTGCCTACGTATCCTCTCGGGGAAGAGGAATCAAAGCCCCACGTAGTTCTCTTACCTTTCTTTGTATCCCCGCCGCCCTTACCTTGGTGGTTACGTGCTTCCCGCGGATCCCTCCGATGGAGTGAGTGGTTCTTCATCTTCATCATCGTCGGTTGATTCGTTGTTTTTTTGTGTCTTCATTTCCGCTCTCCGCCAATCACTTAGTAGCACTTGAGCTTCCAACGTCTCGGGCAACAAGTTTGACCTCGTGGGATCGAGAACCTTTCCACTCCGACTAAAGGTTTGCTCTACGGCTACCGTTGAGGCGGGAACGGCGAGAATTTGTGCCGCAATCTTGCTTAGAGTAGGAAACCTTGATCTCTCCGGTCGGCTCCACCATTCCAAGATGTCAAAGTCTTCTAACTCTTCTTCATGTCCAAACTCAAAGGTAATGGTTAGATAATCGTCGAGCTCCGAATTGGAACTCAACGTGGTTTTTGCCCTCTTTGGGGCAAATAAATCTCTAGCAATTGATGTCAAACGTCTACTAGTAGATGATGAAGAAGAAATGGGAGGTGGTTGTTGAGATGATTGAGCTTGATCGGAAATATGATAATGAGCATACAATTGTTCAAGTGAATTCCTAACGTTAGTAAGTATAGTAGAAACAATACATGCGGGATCATTTTGTATTTGTAGAAATGAATAATAATTTTCCAAAAATTGTTTCAAACCTTCCATTTTACGTCGAGGGTCCAAAACAAATGCAATAAGGTAAACATCCGGAATAATTTTGAAATAACTTAGCCATTTAATTCTCATATCACTTATGGCAACTTTAATGGAAGGTACGTTAAGACCGTCTTTAAGTGCAAATGCAATATTAATTGCTACGTAACAAAATAAGTTCGAAGTTGGTTTGTAAACTAAAAATTTTAGTAGCCTCGTAGAAATGTTTAAAAACATCCATTACATCTCTTGCTAAAACCCAAGCTTCCCCGAAAACAAAATTACCATTAATGTGTTGTGCGGCAAAACCACTTAAAAGTTCTTTATAATCATATGATTCGGAAATCATTTTGTATGTAGAGTTCCATCCTGTGCAAACATCTTTTGGAAATTTTTTTGGATATACATTATGTTGTTTACAATATTGGTACCATTTACGACGAATACTTTTTTTAGTCCAAAGTTCATTAAGAATGCCTCGGATAGGTTTTACTAATTCTCCAACATAAGCTAAACATTCTTGAACACATAAGTTTAAAATGTGAGCCGCACACCTAATGTGAAAAAATTTACCTCCAATAGACGGCGTACAAAAAGTGATTATTAGTTCTTGAATCGAAGCCGTGTTAGCGGATGCATTGTCAAATCCGATTGAAAAAACTCGTGAAACTAATCTATATTCTTCTAAAATATTTGCAATTAAACGAGCTATATTTTGCGCGGTGTGTGGGTCGTTAAAAACTCGTAATGCCAAAACTCTTTTGTTTAACACCCAAAACTTATCAATATAATGACATGTAATGCCCATGTAGGAATTTTTTTGAAATGAATCGGTCCAAATATCACTACAAATTGAAACTTGTAAATCACTATTTTCCATAAAATATTTAATCAAATTTTCTTTACGTGATTTATATCTATGCATCATTTTTCTTTTTGCGGTTTGTCGAGAAATTTGTTTATATGCGGGTTGAACATGATTTGTCACCCAATCATTAAAACCAACATTTTGTGCAAAGCTAAAAGACAATGAATCAACGGCTATCATTTCCGAAAATGCATCCATAGATGAAGAATGATCATATGAAAATAAAGAAGGAGGTTGGTTAGAGGTTGATGCGTACCCGAATAGTTGCGTTTGTCCTCGTGCCAATCCGTATTTTTCGGGATGCTTCGTCCTAATATGTCGGTAGTAATTCCCGTATCCTTCTCCTTTTTTGTGCTTGTACTTTGAGCTACAAAATCTACATTTAACCATAGACACTTGATTAATATCGGGATCACTTTTAGTAAACCAGAATAGAAATATCGCCGCTCTAAGTTGAGCTTTTTCGATGACGTCCGTCTCCTCGGAGCCGAGCACTTGAGTCTCGGATTCTTGGGTGTTCAAGAAAGGAGGTGATTCCATATCTAACTCCTCCTCGTCCCTTAGTCCGGACATGCTTGAATAACCGCTCACGGAGTTACGTCTTCGGTTTGACATTATGAGAATAATTTGAATTTGTAAACTTGAGAATTAAAAATTGTGAACTTGAGAGTTGAGATTATGATAGAGTATAAGAGTATAAGTAAATGATTGTATGAATTGGTGTGAGATGAATGAAATGGATTTTGGGTATTTATAGGAAAAAATATTAATTTGTTATAAAAATAAAAAATAAAAAATCTGCACTGCATGCACAGTGCACTGTGCAGAATGCAGATGACCGTTGCATGAGCAAGCAACGGCTCTATTATTTTTTGTAACGTTCATTCCAGCTGCTTGAATTGGATTCTGGAAGCACAAAAGGGTGGTGGGGCCGGCCAGTATATATTTGTTTTTTTTTTTAAATTGGACCAAGCCGTTGCCTTGCTAACGGCTCCAAGCAAAGAATATTGCTGCAGATGTGGTGGACTGGTGGGTGGGATGGGGTCAGCTGTCGGCGTTTTTTTTTAAAAAAATGGTCGACCCGGCGGGTCAGTAGCGGGTCATGACCCGGCGGGTCAGCGGGTGGGAATTAGGTCGACCCTAACCCTAACCCGCAACCCGCATGACCCGTGACCCGTATGACCCGTGACCCGGCGGGTCCGGGTCGGGACGGGTTCCCGCCGGGTCCGGGTCGACCCTTGACCCTTGGACATGCCTACCTTATCGTATGGCACCTTCCGAGATGCAAGAATTAAAGAATCAGTTGGGAGAACTTCTGGAAAGAGGGTACATCAGACCGAGCGCTTCGCCTTGGGGCGCGCCTTGTTCTTTTTGTGAGGAAGAAGGATGGTTCACTTCGTTTATGCATCGACTACCGTGAGCTGAACAAAGTAAACCATTAAGAACAAGTACCCTTTGCCTGGTATAGATGATTTATTTGATCAGTTGTAGGGGGATGCAGTTTTCTCAAAAATTGATTTAAGATCAAGGTATTATCAAATCAGGGTGAGAGAGTCCGACGTTCCGAAGACGGCATTTCGGACGAGATATGGGCATTATGAATTTGTAGTTATGCCTTTTGGGTTGACTAATGCACCAACAGTATTTATGCAGTTAATGAATAAGATTTTCATCGAGTATCTCGACAGGTGTATAGTCGTCTTTATTGAGACATTTTGATCTATTCTTGAGATAAAGAGGAACATGCCCGACACTTGCGTTTGGTACTAGATATTTTGAGACCGAGCACCTCTATGCAAAATTCTCAAAATGTGAGTTCTGGTTGAAAGAAGTTATGTTTCTTGGCCATGTGATTTCGGCCGAAGAGGTTCGTGTAGACCCGCAGAAGATTGAGGCAGTGCTAGATTGGGCACCGCCTAAAAATGTTAAGGAAGTTTGTAGCTTTTTGGGCCTTGATGGGTATTACCGTCAGTTTGTCGAGGGGTTCTCGAAACTCGCTCGGCCGCTTACGAAATTACTCCAGAAAATGGAAAAGTTTGTTTGGACGACGGAGAGACAACAGAGCTTCGATGAGCTGAAGAGATGTTTGACTTCAGCGCCGATTTTAGCTTTACCGCATGGTAGTGAGGGCTTTGCGGTTTATAGTGACGCTTCGAGTCAAGGTCTTGGTTGTGTGCTTATGCAACATGATAAGATGATAGCTTTTGCATCACGACAATTAAAGCCGTATGAGATGAATTATCCTACTCACGATTTGGAGTTGGGCGCAATTGTCTACGCACTCAAGATTTGGCGGCATTACTTGTATGGTTCTCCATGTCGAATTTATACTGATCACAAGAGCCTGAAGTATATTTTCAGTCAGAAAGAGCTGAATATGAGACAGAGACGTTGGTTAGAGTTGATAATGGATTACGATTTGGAAATTCTTTACCACCCCGGAAAAGCCAATGTCGTCGCGGATGCTTTGGGCTGCAAATCGGCATCTCTTCAAATGCTCGAGGTTCTTACATCTCAGACGAAGATTCATCAGGATTTAATCGAGCAAGGGATAGAAGTTTGGCTTCAACGAGTACAAGGACAGTTGTGTACTCTCGAAATTACTTCGTCCTTGGTTGACGACATCAAAGGGAAACAATGGAGTGACCCGATGATTTCTCAACTGAAGGAAGATGTAATTAAAGGAAAAGCTCCTGGCTTTATGGTTCACGAGGATAGTATTCTGAGATTTCAGGGCAGGCTTTGTGTTCCGAATGATCTAGAGTTGAGGCAGAAAATTCTCCGAGAATCCCATGCTACACCTTACTCAATCCACCCCGGGACAAGTAAGATGTATAAGGACTTGAAACGAAATTTTTGGTGGAACAACATGAAGAAGGATGTCGCGGAATTTGTACTACGATGCTTGATGTATCAACAAGTCAAGATCGAACATCAACGACCAGCGGGGTTGTTGAAGTCGCTTCCCATTCCCGAGTGGAGATTGAGCACTTCCTTTCATCCTCAGTCGGACGGTCAGACAGAGAGGACGATTCAGACGTTGGAAGATATATTGCGAGCTTGTGCCTTAGACTGGAGTAATGATTGGGAACTTCACTTGCCGTTGATCGAGTTTGCCTATAATAATAGTTGGCATGCGTCGATCAAAATGGCACCATTCGAGGCACTTTATGGTAGGCGATGTAGGTCGCCATTATGTTGGGACGAGGCTTCGGAGCTAATTGGAACGGATCCGGATATGTTTATGGAGACTAAGGAAAAGATTTCTATTATCCGGGATCGATTGCTGACTGCCCAGAGCCGTCAGAAATCTTATGCTGATACTCGTCGTCGACCCTTGGAGTTCGAAGTGGAGGATCATGTCTTACTCAAGGTGTCGCCGACCAGAGGGGTTTTCCGCTTCAGGAAAAAGGGGAAACTTAGTGTGAGGTATATCGGACCTTTCGAGATCTTGGACAGGGTTGGAGATTTAGTTTATCGCTTGGCGTTGCCTCCAGATTTGAGTCACGTCCATAGTATTTTTCATGTGTCTCAGTTGAGAAAGTACGTTCCGGACCCGAGCCATGTTATCGACTATAGTGAGATTGACGTAGCCGAGGATATTACCTTTCCGGAGAGACCCGTGAAGATCCTTGAGCGTCGCGAGAAACAACTTCGGCATAAGACCATTCCACTGGTTAAAGTGAAATGGTCGATACATGGAATCGAGGAGGCGACTTAAGAAACGAAAGAGAAGATGCGGTCGGAGTACCCATAACTTTTTATTTCTTAAGTTTCGGGACGAAACTTCTTTTTAGAGGGGGAGAATGTAATACCCGTACTTTTATTGACCGTTTGACCTTGCCATTTTTCTTATTTCGTCGCTCTGTAAACTCTTGGTGATGTTGTCGATATTGTTATAGAGTGTCGTATCTTGTTTGGGTCGCAATCGTGTTGTTTAGACCCCGCGGAAGTGTTCTGGGTCAGAGAAATAGCGCACGCTAGGCCTAGGCTAATGCACGCTAATTGTGCTTGAGTAGCGCATGCTAGCTTTGAGCCGTAGCGCGCGCTAAGGGACCAATCAGGTCAGAACCAGTAACTCATACTGCTTTCTGGACTGGTAGTTAACGCGCGCTAGGAGTTCGTTAACGCACGCTATTCGTAGTCAGTAGCGCGCGCTAACGTCCATCCTTAGCGCACGCTAACGGGCTGGTTGGCAGAGGCAGTGAGGTTGTCAGGTTTTCTGGACTATCAAGTAACGTACGCTAGTCTTCGGATAGCGCACGCTATAAGAGCAACGTAGCACACGCTAAGCCATAGTGGTAGCGCACGCTAAGACTCGAGCAGGGCAGAGGACAGTAGGTTCTGGACACCATTTTGTGGCTAGCGCACGCTAAGATAAGGCGATTAGCGCACGCTAACGGGGCCGGCAGAAGTCACTGGACTACCCGGTGACATCGCTAGCGCACGCTAATAATTGAGGCGTAGTGAAACGTCTTTAGTGAAACTATCGCAAGTGCACGATATCGTATCAAGTAGTAAGTGGACTTTTTGAGTCCGGTTTATCGATCCCACGAGGAAGTTAGGTTATATATTTAATTATACACTATTTAACTATTTGTTATATCGATTTATAAGATTGAAACACACAATTTAAGAGTTTGGTTTGACAATTGCAAAGAAAATGCAATGATAGTTCTAATATTCAAGGAAATGAAATATTACACTAATAATAGAATAATAAAAGATATAATGAAATAGTTGGGATTACAAACTTAGTTCATCATTGGTTATAGAAGATGTATAGGAGATCATAAGATGAATTTGTAGGTCACAAGTCGTCCAGGAATAAGTCTAGAGGGGGGGTGAATAGACTTATTGAAACTCTTAAACTCTTTTTCTCAAAGAGTAAGTTTCTTCAGCTGATAGATAAACAAATGACTTGGAGTCGTTTGTTCTTAATACGTGCGGAAGTCAGCTGATGACGAATACAAAACAACTAATGAAACACTTAACAATGAATGCAGCAGTTAAAGTATGATGCTATAAAATAGTAAAATACGCAGGCAGTTATAGTGGTCTCAGAGGTGGGGTAATCCTCTACTAATCCACTTTTCTCCAAACCAGTTGGAGATGAATTCACTGTAAGTTTCAACCAGTGATAAATATTACAGTGATTCAACCAAACTACAACAGCTTCCAACCAGTGGAAATTCATGCCGTTGTAACACACTTGACTGCCTTGCACCTCTTGATCCTCGATCCTTGGATGCCTTTACAGTCTCGAACTTCAACCAGTGAAGTACCCCGAACTCAGGATTTAAGACACGAGTTTTTGTCTTCTCCAACTAAGAGCTTCTTCAAGTATGAACTTTTGAGAACCGCTCTTTTCACGATGCTATATTTCGCTTTTAGATTGCTTGAATGCTTTGATTGCTTGAAAGTATGTTCGCACCGTTTGTAATTGTTGTGTGTAGCTGAGCTTCAAATCTTCGGATATATATATAGGTCACGATCTCTGAGCTCATGAGCCTTCGACTTGAGGATTTGGTAGGGATGTGCTTGTGATGTTAAGATTTTCATTAAAGTAGTTCGACCTAGAAAACTGGAAAGTGGGGGGTGTTGGAATATTTATTCCACACATTATTTAATTTATGTTTTGATGATTAAAGTTGCTAAACTACAAAACAACATCGAGGCGAAGAAAAACAAACGAAGCAGACGAAGACGCAAAAAGTTACAATCTGGACTGCATTAGCGCACGCTAAGGCATATTAGTTAGCGCACGCTAACGCGGAGTAAGCTGCATCCCAGCCAAGTTTCGAAGTAAGCTGCAGTGAAGAAAAGCTGAACGATAGCGCACGCTACACATAAGTATTAACGCACGCTATCGAGCCATGTTACTGTTGTGGAAGAATTCAAACACAGAATAACGTATGCAATGAAGTCATCATTAGCGCACGCTACACAGTTTGATTAGCGCACGCTAAGTTGTTTGAATCTAGTCAATCCGAACGTTGGGAAAAGCAAGTCAAAGTCAAGCATCAAACGGATAGTTTGACAAGTAAAGGCAACGGATATATTACGTTAACGCACGCTACTCAATCATGGTTAACGTACGCTAAGTAAGTGAAATAACGTACGTAAAAAGGAGGCATAACGTACGCTAAAGAAGAAACGGTTACCGGATCAAATCGAAATATCTAGCGCACGCTACAAAAGAAGGCTAGCGCACGCTAGCAAGTCAAAACAGCCAGCAACGGCTAGTTTATGGGAAATGCCTATAAATACCATCCCTATGGTATTGTTTGAGCACAAAAACTTCAAGCAAACGAGATATACATCTGAGAATCATATACTTACATTGTTGTTGTAATATTGAGCTTATATTGTTAGTTTGAGTGTTTATACATTCAACATTATACACGAGAGGTAAAAGAAAAGAATCGATTGGATTCGGTGTTATTAGGATCAAGTATCCGGCATTGTTAGAATCGCAATCGATATCTAAGTGAGGTTTATCTAGTACCCATAGAAAGCTAGAGTGGTTGATTCCTTATCCAATAGAAAAGGAAAAACGGTTTTACTCGGACCGATAGAAGACGAGCTTGTAACGGTAATCCCTCGACCGATAGAAGAGAGGCGTAGAGGTTTTGATCTTAAGCCTAAGGAAAAAGATACATCGAGAGAGGACGTAGGCTTCGTTAATAGCCGAACCTCTATAAATCCTTGTGTGATTTATTTTCCGCAATTTATTTTCGCTTCCGCATAAAACGGCGCAAATATCCGATAATATACCAACAATTGGTATCGGAGCGGTACTCCAATACGCGGCTTAACATCCGAGGAGAAGATCCAAAATGGCGTTTCAAATCTCTCCAGCCGAAGGCCTTGCTCTCAACCGACCACCATTTTTGATGGCGCGAACTTCATGACTTGGAAGAAGAAGATGTCAATATTCATTCGAGCTTACGACATCGAACTTTGGAAAGTGATTTGTCTTGGTCCAAAATCCCAATGAATTCCAACGATGCGCTTAAAAATTTGAAGAATATGACGACACCGATTGGAAAACGACCATTTCAATTGTAAGGCAACTCAACTTCTTTATTGTGCCTTAAATCCTAAGAACACAACCGGATATCATCGTGTGATAGTGCCAAAGAAACTGAAAATGCTTGAGGTAACACACGAAGGTACGTCTCAAGTCAAGGAGACGAAGATAAACATGCTCCTTCACGATTATGAATTATTCCAAATGAAGGACGACGAATCCATCTCGATTATGCTCGACCGATTTTCGGTCATCACTAATAGATTAGCATGTTTTGGAAAACCACTTTTGAGTAGTGAGAAAGTAAAGAAAATTCTCCGATCACTACCTCGAGAATGGGACAAGAGATTACGGCAATAATGGAATCCAAAGATTTAAATACTCGATTTTAGTGCTCTCGTTGGTTCTCTTATCAACTACGAGATTGTTCTAAAATCTCGGAATGCCAAACCGAAACCGAAGGAGAGGTCGATAGCCTTCAAGGCTAAAATGTCGAAAAAGAAAGAAGAAACCCCGGTGGATGAAAGCGACGAAGAAATGGCATATTATGCCAAAAATATTAATAAGTTCCAACACTTATTAAACCGGAGAAAGAAGGACATTCAAGCGGGCGAACCTAAGAAATTCGAACACTTGTCGATTATGTGGTAAACCAGGCCACTTTGCTAAGAACTGTCGAGTAAAGCAAAAGGAGGTTTTAATCGCAACATGGAGCGACGAAGATCCCGATGAAGATTTTCTTGAACAAAATAATCTTGCTCTCATGGCTTGAGTTCATTCGACGATAGCGACGTCGAAAGCCAAGTAAGTAATTCTTACGATGAACTTTTTGAAGCATTCGAGTTATTACATACGGACTATCAAAATGCTTTAAATGAAATTAAATCCCTCAAGTCTAAATACAAAACTTTGGAAATTGAAAATTCCAAAATACTTGAAAAGGGAAATTTGTCGAAATTGATCATTCGAAATGCCTTGAAAATGAAAATATTTTGAAAAATGATCTTTTAAAAGTTCAAGATGAACTAAAAATTTTGACAAAGAAATTTTCTATGCAACGATAAATTTGAACAAATGTTATGTGTTCAAAAATATACTCTAAATAAAGAGGGGTTAGGATTCAAATCACGTTCGAAAAACGAATCCGTTAATTTCAATATACCCCATTGCGAAAAGTGTTTAAAAATCGGGCATCATATTTCCAATTGCAAAAGCCCAAGACGGACGATAAAAACTAAAAGGATTTGGGTTCCTAAAGGTACAAACGTTTCAAACATCGTCTATGTTTCAAAAGAAAACCAACTATCGGTTGGATCCCCAAAAATAAATTTTAACAAATGATATTTTACAAAGGGGGAGAAGGAATATTTTTGAGGGAAAATAATATTTTCAGGGGGAGTTTTACCCTTATGCATAAATTGATATCATGCATATTTATATTTCATTTGGTATCCTTTACATTTTTGTTACTTTTTGATGAAGACAAAAAGGGGGAGAAGGAGATGAATTGAGATAAAAATGAGAAAAATCGCACAAGTCGAAAAGAGGAGAAAAGCATACAAATAGGGGGAGTTAAAAAATAAAGGAGATGTCGAAAAGAAAAGGATTGGAGAAACTAACGAAACGATCAAAGCCGAAAACTTTGATTCGTAGAAATATACATATATTATTTTTTACAGATTATCCAATTCAAGAGTTGTTTTGTAATCATCAAAAAGGGGGAGATTGTTGGAATATTTATTCCACACATTATTTAATTTATGTTTTGATGATTAAAGTTGCTAAACTACAAAACAACATCGAGGCGAAGCAAAACAAACGAAGGCATTTAAGACGCAAAAGTTACAACTGGATCGCATTAGCGCACGCTAAGGCATATTAGTTAGCGCACGCTAACGCGAGTAAGCCGCATCCCCCAAGTTTCAAGTAAGCCGCAGTGAAGAAAAGCTGAACGATAGCGCACGCTACACATAAGTATTAACGCACGCTATCGAGCCATGTTACTGTTGTGGAAGAATTCAAACACAGAATAACGTATGCAATGAAGTCATCATTAGCGCACGCTACACAGTTTGATTAGCGCACGCTAAGTTGTTTGAATCTAGTCAATCCGAACGTTGGGAAAAGCAAGTCAAAGTCAAGCATCAAACGGATAGTTTGACAAGTAAAGGCAACGGATATATTACGTTAACGCACGCTACTCAATCATGGTTAACGTACGCTAAGTAAGTGAAATAACGTACGTAAGGAAGGAGGCATAACGTACGCTAAAGAAGAAACCAAGCTACTGGACTGAAACTGGAAATATCTAGCGCACGCTACAAAAGAAGGCTAGCGCACGCTAGCAAGTCAAAACAGCCAGCAACGGCTAGTTTATGGGAAATGCCTATAAATACCATCCCTATGGTATTGTTTGAGCACAACAACTTCAAGCAAACGAGATATACATCTGAGAATCATATACTTACATTGTTGTTGTAATATTGAGCTTATATTGTTAGTTTGAGTGTTTATACATTCAACATTATACACGAGAGGTAAAAGAAAAGAATCGATTGGATTCGGTGTTATTAGGATCAAGTATCCGGCATTGTTAGAATCGCAATCGATATCTAAGTGAGGTTTATCTAGTACCCATAGAAAGCTAGAGTGGTTGATTCCTTATCCAATAGAAAAGGAAAAACGGTTTTACTCGGACCGATAGAAGACGAGCTTGTAACGGTAATCCCTCGACCGATAGAAGAGAGGCGTAGAGGTTTTGATCTTAAGCCTAAGGAAAAAGATACATCGAGAGAGGACGTAGGCTTCGTTAATAGCCGAACCTCTATAAATCCTTGTGTGATTTATTTTCCGCAATTTATTTTCGCTTCCGCATAAAACGGCGCAAATATCCGATAATATACCAACAATTGGTATCGGAGCGGTACTCCAATACGCGGCTTAACATCCGAGGAGAAGATCCAAAATGGCGTTTCAAATCTCTCCAGCCGAAGGCCTTGCTCTCAACCGACCACCATTTTTTGATGGCGCGAACTTCATGACTTGGAAGAAGAAGATGTCAATATTCATTCGAGCTTACGACATCGAACTTTGGAAAGTGATTTGTCTTGGTCCAAAAATCCCAATGAATTCCAACGGTACGCTTAAAAAATTTGAAGAATATGACGACACCGATTGGAAAAACGACCATTTCAATTGTAAGGCAACTCAACTTCTTTATTGTGCCTTAAATCCGGAAGAACACAACCGGATATCATCGTGTGATAGTGCCAAAGAAATCTGGAAAATGCTTGAGGTAACACACGAAGGTACGTCTCAAGTCAAGGAGACGAAGATAAACATGCTCCTTCACGATTATGAATTATTCCAAATGAAGGACGACGAATCCATCTCGATTATGCTCGACCGATTTTCGGTCATCACTAATAGATTAGCATGTTTTGGAAAACCACTTTTGAGTAGTGAGAAAGTAAAGAAAATTCTCCGATCACTACCTCGAGAATGGGACGGTACGGTTACGGCAATAATGGAATCCAAAGATTTAAATACTCTCGATTTTAGTGCTCTCGTTGGTTCTCTTATCAACTACGAGATTGTTCTAAAATCTCGGAATGCCAAACCGAAACCGAAGGAGAGGTCGATAGCCTTCAAGGCTAAAATGTCGAAAAAGAAAGAAGAAACCCCGGTGGATGAAAGCGACGAAGAAATGGCATATTATGCCAAAAATATTAATAAGTTCCAACACTTATTAAACCGGAGAAAGAAGGACATTCAAGCGGGCGAACCTAAGAAATTCGAACACTTGTCGATTATGTGGTAAACCAGGCCACTTTGCTAAGAACTGTCGAGTAAAGCAAAAGGAGGTTTTAATCGCAACATGGAGCGACGAAGATCCCGATGAAGATTTTCTTGAACAAAATAATCTTGCTCTCATGGCCCGGAGTTCATTCGACGATAGCGACGTCGAAAGCCAAGTAAGTAATTCTTACGATGAACTTTTTGAAGCATTCGAGTTATTACATACGGACTATCAAAATGCTTTAAATGAAATTAAATCCCTCAAGTCTAAATACAAAACTTTGGAAATTGAAAATTCCAAAATACTTGAAAAAGGGAAATTTGTCGAAATTGATCATTCGAAATGCCTTGAAAATGAAAATATTTTGAAAAATGATCTTTTAAAAGTTCAAGATGAACTAAAAATTTTGACAAAGAAATTTTCCTCATGAACGATAAATTTGAACAAATGTTATGTGTTCAAAAATATACTCTAAATAAAGAGGGTTAGGATTCAAATCACGTTCAAAACGAATCCGTAAATTTCAATATACCCCATTGCGAAAAGTGTTTAAAAATCGGGCATCATATTTCCAATTGCAAAAGCCCAAGACGGACGATAAAAACTAAAAGGATTTGGGTTCCTAAAGGTACAAACGTTTCAAACATCGTCTATGTTTCAAAAGAAAAACCAACTATCGGTTGGATCCCCAAAAATAAATTTTAACAAATGATATTTTACAAAGGGGGAGAAGGAATATTTTTGAGGGAAAATAATATTTTCAGGGGGAGTTTTACCCTTATGCATAAATTGATATCATGCATATTTATATTTCATTTGGTATCCTTTACATTTTTGTTACTTTTTGATGAAGACAAAAAGGGGGAGAAGGAGATGAATTGAGATAAAAATGAGAAAAATCGCACAAGTCGAAAAGAGGAGAAAAGCATACAAATAGGGGGAGTTAAAAAATAAAGGAGATGTCGAAAAGAAAAGGATTGGAGAAACTAACGAAACGATCAAAGCCGAAAACTTTGATTCGTAGAAATATACATATATTATTTTTTACAGATTATCCAATTCAAGAGTTGTTTTGTAATCATCAAAAAGGGGGAGATTGTTGGAATATTTATTCCACACATTATTTAATTTATGTTTTGATGATTAAAGTTGCTAAACTACAAAACAACATCGAGGCGAAGCAAAACAAACGAAGCAGACGAAGACGCAAAAAGTTACAATCTGGACTGCATTAGCGCACGCTAAGGCATATTAGTTAGCGCACGCTAACGCGGAGTAAGCTGCATCCCAGCCAAGTTTCGAAGTAAGCTGCAGTGAAGAAAAGCTGAACGATAGCGCACGCTACACATAAGTATTAACGCACGCTATCGAGCCATGTTACTGTTGTGGAAGAATTCAAACACAGAATAACGTATGCAATGAAGTCATCATTAGCGCACGCTACACAGTTTGATTAGCGCACGCTAAGTTGTTTGAATCTAGTCAATCCAAACGTTGGGAAAAGCAAGTCAAAGTCAAGCATCAAACGGATAGTTTGACAAGTAAAGGCAACGGATATATTACGTTAACGCACGCTACTCAATCATGGTTAACGTACGCTAAGTAAGTGAAATAACGTACGTAAGGAAGGAGGCATAACGTACGCTAAAGAAGAAACCAAGCTACCGGATCAAATCGAAATATCTAGCGACGCTACAAAAGAAGGCTAGCGCACGCTAGCAAGTCAAAACAGCCAGCAACGGCTAGTTTATGGGAAATGCCTATAAATACCATCCCTATGGTATTGTTTGAGCACAACAACTTCAAGCAAACGAGATATACATCTGAGAATCATATACTTACATTGTTGTTGTAATATTGAGCTTATATTGTTAGTTTGAGTGTTTATACATTCAACATTATACACGAGAGGTAAAAGAAAAGAATCGATTGGATTCGGTGTTATTAGGATCAAGTATCCGGCATTGTTAGAATCGCAATCGATATCTAAGTGAGGTTTATCTAGTACCCATAGAAAGCTAGAGTGGTTGATTCCTTATCCAATAGAAAAGGAAAAACGGTTTTACTCGGACCGATAGAAGACGAGCTTGTAACGGTAATCCCTCGACCGATAGAAGAGAGGCGTAGAGGTTTTGATCTTAAGCCTAAGGAAAAAGATACATCGAGAGAGGACGTAGGCTTCGTTAATAGCCGAACCTCTATAAATCCTTGTGTGATTTATTTTCCGCAATTTATTTTCGCTTCCGCATAAAACGGCGCAAATATCCGATAATATACCAACAGGGGGTCAACCTCGACGTGCATCTTGACGGGCAAGTAGCAGGTCCTACTGAATACCAAGATATAATTCTTTCTCCTGTTAGTGAACGGGTTATATGTCCTATGCGGTTATTGGCATATGAGATCATAAGTCTTTGGCCAAAGCATTAGAGCTAGTTGTATTGGATACACGAGAGCTCGATGATCTCTATTTGCATTAACTCATGCATAGCGTCAAGTATAGATAGGGTTTGACTGACCGTGACCCTATAACTTGATTGGGACATTTGATAGAAGGGTTTATATGTATACTGGTATTCACGACAGAATGGTTCTTGAATGATCTCAATCATCGTTCTCAGTTGGGGTACAGTGTAGGCCACCAGGCTGGCTAAGTGGTGCTACTACTCTTTGGTTCCTCCCATTGCTAACTGAGAAGGACCTACCAAGTCGCGCAATAGGATTGACGACGGAATGAATTGAGCTTATTCTCTCACTATGAATGTTAGATATTAGATATCTAATTTATTAGGACATTGGATGTCTAAATTGATTTATAGGATAAATTAATTTACGGCCTAATGAATTAAATAAATTACTGGGTGATTAATTTAATTCATGAATATAATTATTTCTTGGAGAAATTAATTATGTTATTATGTATTTGATATGATTAATATATATTGAGAGATTGTGAGTTATACACTTGGAGTGTTATAATCATATTTTATATTAGCTCCTATAACCTTGTTCTAGCCGTATCCTTGGAGGATAATGAGGTATAGTCATTCCGATCGTTACTCCAGCGCGTGGCAAGTAGAGACGCGGTACTTTTGGCGTTGGATCATCCAAGAGCTTGGAGCGGATTGGAATCGTAGGGAGATCGCCTAAAGCTTGGGGAAACGCTTTCTCGTATATCACCATTTAATCAACGGACTACGAGGGTATGATATCTTATCTTCCTTATTTTCGTTTTTATATTCGTATATACGTAGCTCGATCGATCCTCGTAGGGATTCGGATCAAATTAATTTTTGTTTTACTGCTTCTGTTGGGCCTTCGTTTTAGGCATTGAATCCCAACAATGGTATCGGAGCGTAGGTCTTGCGATCGTATATACGATATTTGCATTTGGAATGCTTGATTGGATGGTGAATGATTTGGAATCATTTATAGCCATAATCGTGGTGTATGTTTTTCGTTCGTTGTAGTTATATTTTTCATAAATTTATATCTAAATATAAATCTTTAATTTCTGGGAAATGTGATTTATATTGAAGATATGAAAGTCGGAAAATATTTATATTAGATATCCGGTCGAATCTAGCCTTGAATCGTCGTTGGACGATTTTTCGGACAGGGGCACGAATCTGCCCGGGTGACCCGACCGTGCCGATCGGAACGGGCCGTGCAGCAAAGCCCCGGAGATCGGGGTAACTCGACTGCGCGCGCTTGCATGGGCCGCAGTGTGCAGCGCCTCTAAGACCTGCCGGTGACCCGAGCGTGCCATTCGGCACGGGCCGCGTCGTGCCAGGCAGGTAAATACCGAGGTGACCCGAGCGTGCCATTCGGCACGGGTCGCGTCGGGCCGGCAGCTGACTGCCGAGGTAACCCGACCATGCCAATCGGCACGGGCAGTGTCCGGCAGGCAATTTTGTCCCGGCTCAATTTTTCGTGTATTCGAGAAAATTAATCTCCCGCATGTTAAATTGGATTTAATATGATTAAAATGATTTATGGTATTTCATTTTAAAAGGGAAATTTGATTGATTGGAATACTTGTGGATGACCGAATTATTTTGAATGTTTTCATATTACCGGTTGTATGAATTGATTGGATCAATTCTATTTATTGATTGGATAGATATATATTTATACGTTGTATCCATTTATTTAGTATTTATATGGATGCTTTTGAATGGGGATGTGGTTCATGGACTTAGTTTTGAATTGTTCGGTTTTATTCGATTGGGTTGTAAAGGCCGTTTTGAGCCTATTTATTTTACTAGAAATATTTGTATTTAGGATGCAATTTTTCAATGTAAAATTTATACGTAATGACGAAGACCGGAGGAATATCCGTTCGAGAAGACGAAGATTCAAGACCGAAGACTTGTAATTAGATTACGAAGTTTTTGATTCTAGGAACGGTCCACGAACTACATGTTGGTAGCAACTAGGTTGTGAATGGTTATTCATATTGTATGAATGCTACAAACGCGCTTAAATGAATTAATGTGCAAAGTGTAACATTAATCGCGAAAGTTCTCCCACGACAAATTATTAAGTTTATGAGGTTTCAAGGTTTTCCTTCCCTCCATCGAGCTTTCGGGAATTGAAATCCAAACCGGATGTGCTATACTTCCGAGTTATCGGGGTAGTCGTTCGGGGAGGATGGATAAATTACCGGGAGCGCATTGGATGCCTTCGGTTGGAGCAAATTTTATCCCTAGAAACCTGATAGGTTGCCGGATAAGATTCAATTGTGAAACTGATTTGCGTCGATGGTATAAACTTAACTTGTTCACGAACCATAGAAATCGTATAGGTTGAGGGGAGTGAACAAGGGGAAAAAGAAGATCGAATCATCCATTAGATGGGTTGGTGTTGGACACCACTTTATGAAAATTAATAGACTAGAAACCTGCTCTTGCTGCTCTATTAAGATTTATAAAGAACTCGATCACCACTATGAAGTAGAGCGACGATACTTCCTGATATCACATGGGAGTGTTATTCCGATAAAAATAGTGGGAGCCGGGTAACAAGAATAGAAAAGACCTTAAATTCTATACTCGTAACATAATTGAATGAGTCACTAATTAATGCTATACTTAATGCATAAATCTCAATATGACAATGAATCCACTCGCAATTCTACTCGAAAAGAACACCTTAATGGGACCTAACTTTGTGGATCGCTCCGCAATCCGATGATTGTCCTCGAGATAGAGGCACCGGGATACGCCTCGAGACGGACATTCCGACGCCTCCTATGCGGACTCGAGCCAATCAGGAAGAGATTGAAAACCACGAAAAGTGGGTTAAGGATGACGTGAAAGTCCGTGCTTATATGATGGCTTCCATGTCTAATGAGCTTCAGAGAGCTCATGAGAAAATGACTTCTGCTAGGCAGATTTTGGCTCACTTAACCGAGCTTTATGGTGAGCAAAGTTGAACCGCTAGATATGAGATATCCAAGGAACTGTTCGGTGCAAGGATGAAGGAAGGTGAGAAGGTTGAGGACCACGTCCTCAAAATGATATCTATGATCGAGAGATTGGAGGCTCTTGATTTTAAGATGGATACTTCTCTGTAGACCGACATTATCCTACAGTCTCTCCCTGATTCCTTCTCACAGTTTGTAATGAATTTCAACTGCAATGAGATTGCGTGCAACTTAGCAGGGTTGATGAACAAACTCGTGACCGCTCAGTCTCAGATGAAGACTCCACGGATGAAGGAGTTTGCCCTTGTGATTTCTTCTGGACCTCGTAGGTCTAAGAATAAGAAGAAAAAGACCAAGAAGCGGATGGGACCACAAGTCAAGGACCTTAAGGGTAAGGGCAAGGCCCCGATGGTTCCAAAGAGCAAGAATAAGGACGCTTGTCTCAAATACGGTGAGCTGGGCCACTAGGCTAGAGACTGTCCAATTCTTCATAGCGCTTCAGGTACAAAACTTTTAGTTTTGGAAACAAATTGTTCTGCTACTTTATTTTCTACTTCTTGGATACTGGATTCTGGTGCTAGTTCTCATATTTATACCGTGAATCAGGATCTGGAACAAAGTAGGAAGCTTGGAGCTAGGGAAGTGATGATTACTGTTGGAAGCAGGCATAGTGTCGAGGCAACTGACATAGGATCACTTCTTTTGGGTTTAGAATCCGGCTTTGTTTTAACTTTAGAAGATGTACTTGTTTTGACCAAGGGGCATAAAAACATTGTATCCATTCCGATCATGGATCGGGAAGGCTTTTCATTTTTCATTGGTGATGGTTCCTGCAAAATTTATTTTAGAAATAAACTCGTGGGCACTGCTACATTGTTAAATGGACTGTATCATCTAAACCTTAGTAACAAAGTCGTTGTGAATACTATGACTAGGAAGCGTGGTAGGGATGAAACTAATCAAGTTTTGAAATGGCATCTTAGACTTGGTCATGTTGGTCAAACCAAGGTTTACAAAATGGAAAAAGATGGACTTATGGGTCCATTGGGATCAGATCCCTTTCCTACTTGTGAATCTTGCCTTAAAGACAAAATGACTAAGTCTCCCTTCACAGAGACTTTTGAAAGAGCCGCTGATAAACTAGGATTAATCCATACCGACGTATGTGGTGCTTTGAAAGCAGCATGTGACAGATATCAGTACTTCATTACGTTTACAGATGATCATACTAGGTATGGTTACGTATACTTGATGAAACATAAATCCGAGGCCTTTGAGAAATTCTATGAATGTAAGGCCCTAGTCGAAAAATAAACTGGTAATCATATCAAGGCACTTCGGTCGGACTGAGGTGGCGAATATATGAGTGCAGAGTTTGATGAGTTCCTAAAGGAACATGGAATAGTATCACAACTAACACCTCTAGGTACTCCTCAGTTAAATGGTGTGTCAGAAAGAAGGAACCAGACCTTGTTGAACATGGTCCGTTCTATGCTGGGCTATACTGACTTACCGATTTATCTGTGGGGTTATGCACTCCTGACTGCTGTGTATATCTTGAACAGATGTCCTTCCAAATCCGTTCCTAAAACTCCACATGAGATGTGGGAGGGCAGGAAACCAAGTCTTAATCACATTAGGATTTGGGGATGTCCCGCCTATGTCAAGAAGACTAAGGTGGATAAGTTGGAAGCGAGGTTCGTGAAGGGACGTTTCATTGGATTCCCATCTGGGACGATGGGTTATCTATTCTACATGCCCGAAGATCGAATGATCGTTGTTGCTTTACAAGCACACTTCCTGGAAGATGAGTTCATTCAGGAAGGCGGATCAGGTAGAAGTATTTCTTTGGAAGAATACAATGAAACCCCTCAGGAGACACCTGTACAAGAAGTTGGAATAGAACCTTCTGAAACACAAGTACAACCACCCCGTAGGTCTAGTTGGGTGTCTCATTTACCTGAGAGGTATGGCCTTGTACACTTGGAGGATCTGGGTCTCCATGAGATTCCAAGTGATAGCCAAGAGACTGACCCACCGACCTATGACCAAGCGATGGTGGATGTAGACTCCGCGAAATGGCATCAAGCTATGGAAGCTGAGATAGACTCGATGCATGTCAATCAGGTCTGGACTCTAGTAGACCGCCCCAAGGGCATAGTGCCTATTGGGAACAAGTGGATCTACAAGAGAAAGACTGATGGTGATGGAAAAGTTGACGCCTATAAAGCCAGGCTTGTGCCAAAGGGTTACACCCAGAAGGAATGGATCGATTACCACGATACCTTCTCGCATGTAGCCATGATCAAGTCTATTCGCATGATACTTGCTATATCTGCCTACCCCGATTATGAGATATGGCAAATGGACGTAAAGACGGCTTTCCTAAATGGATTCCTCGAGGAGGAAATATACATGGAGCAGCCTAAAGGTTTTGTGTCCGAGGTCGATATTCAGAAAGTGTGCAAGCTTCAGCATTCCATTTATGGACTGAAGCAAGCTTCGGGTAGTTGGAACTTTCGTTTTGTCGAGGCAGTCAAAGAGTTTGACTTTGTGCAAAATGAAGAAGAACCTTGTGTATACAAGAGGGTTAGTGGGAGCAAGATCGCATTCTTAGTACTATATGTAGATGACATTCTACTAATAGGAAATGATGTGGGAATGCTCAGTTCTGTGAAAGCTTGGCTTTCGAGTAATTTCTCCATGAAATACTTGGGAGAAGCTACATATATTCTTAGTATTCGGCTCTACCTGGATAGAGCGAAGAGAACTATAGGTCTTTCCCAAGCCCTATATATAGGTAAAATCTTAAAGCGATTTAAGATGGATGATTCTAAAAGAGGGTTCCTATCGATGCGACATGGAATAAAACTCTCCTTGAAGATGTGTCCTCAAAGTGAGGAACAACGAAAGGAAATGAGTAAAATACCATATGCTTCGGCCGTGGGTAGCCTTATGTATGCTATGTTGTGTACGAGACCTAACATTGCGCATGCTGTGAGCGTGGTAAGTAGGTTTCAGGCAAACCCAGGTAAGGAACATTCGACTATCGTAAAGAACGTTCTCAAGTACTTAAGAAGGACTAGAGATATGGTTCTGATGTATGGCGATGGAGAACTGAATGTGGTGGGGTTCACTGATTCGGACTTCCAAGGACAGAAAGACGATTCGATGTCTACTTCTGGCTACATATTTACTCTTAATGGAGGAGCAGTATATTGGCGTAGCGCCAAGCAAAGTGAGACTGCTGATTCCACCTGTCAGGCTGAGTATCAAGCAACCTCAGAGGCTTCCAAGGAAGGGTTCTGGATTAAGAAGTTTCTGGGAGAACTTCAAGTGATACCATGTGCTGAGCTGCCTGTTCCGCTGTACTGCGACAACGATGGAGTTGTAGCGCAGGCCAAGGAGCCGAGGTTTCACAACAGTACCAAACACATTGAAATGAAGTATCTTCTCATAAGAGAATTTGTTCGCAAGGGATACATTGTGATGCATAGAGTAGACTCAGCCGATAATGCATAGTGTGTGGCATTGAGTGCAAGTGGGAGATTGTTAGGAGTATGCCCTCGAATGCCACTCAGAGGATGTTGAGTGAGGGCATTGTACTTGTTATTATGTAAATCGTTATCATAAGGCAATTGTTTGTTTCTTTATTTACTGGAAGTTATTGACATTCATGACTCATAAATATATATATAGAAACCAGTCCGTGTATTTGAGAGCAAAACATTCCACTCCTTATTGGATAAGGGGATCGGCACTGGAAAAGTTATAGCTCAAACACTTAATCGTTCGCAAGTCGATGAAACTTGACTGGGCGTTAAGTTTATGTGAAGACTTGTATGACGTGTTCTTTGACGTGGAGAGTGTCTGTCGAACACTAATGGTTAGTTATATATATGCTAATTGGATTAGTATACTCGGACCGACTCACCCACGATTCGTCCCATGGATTTCACTCCAGGACAGTCAATGACGGAATCGAAAGGTTGTGATAGGTATTCGTGAACCTTCGACTTGAGGATTTGGTAGGGATGTGTTTGTGACGTTAAGATTTTCATTAGAGTAGTTCGACCTAGAAAACTGGAAGCTGGGGTCAACCTCGACGTGCATCTTGACGGGCAAGTAACAGGTCCTACTGGATACCAAGATAGAATTATTTCTCCTGTTAGTGAACGGGTTATATGTCCTATGTGATTATTGACATATGAGATCATGAGTCTTTGTCCAAAGCATTGGAGCTAGTTGTATTGGATACACGAGAGCTCGATGATCTCTATTTGCATTAACTCATGCATAGAGTCAAGTACAGATAGGTTTGACTGACCGTGACCCGATAACTTGATCGGGACATTTGATAGAATGGTTTATACTTATACTGGTATTCACGACAGAATGGTTCTTGAATGATCCCAGTTATTCGTTCTCAGTTGGGGTACAGTGTAGGCCACTAGGCTGGCTAGGTGGTGCTACTACTCTTTGGTTCCTCCCATTACTAACTGAGAAGGACCTATCAAGTCGCGCAATCGGATTGACGACGGAATGAATCGAGCTTATTCTCTCATTATGAATATTAGATATTGGATATCTAATTTATTGGGACATTGAATGTCTAAATTAATTTATTGGATAAATTAATTTACGACCTAATGAATTAAATAAATTACTGGGTGATTAATTTAATTCATGAATATAATTATTTCTTCGAGAAATTAATTATGTTATTATGTATTTGATATGATTAATTAATTGGATTAATTAATTGATATAAATACATCGAAACGAAATTGGAGTTTATCTGTTTGGACTCACGGGAGTCCGAAACGAACCGAACTCGTCCGATTTCTTCATGATGCCCCCCCCCCCCCTTAATCCATGTGAGTTTTGACTTGTCCCCATCATGATGAATGGAAACTCATGATTTGAGGGGACAAGTATCATAATGTTTATATGGTGGGGCTATCTGTCATGTGGGAGGAGTATTATATGAGGAGAAGACTTGTCTCTGCACAAAAAACACTTGGTTGTTTCATCCATGAACAAAAAGTAGAGAGAGAAAAAAACTTTTTTCTCAAAATCTTCTATCTTCTTCATTTCATATCTTGAGTTCTTCTTGGAGAAAATTCAATATATATTGAGAGATTGTGAGTTATACACTTGGAGTGTTATAATCACATTTTAGATTAGCTCCTATAACCTTGTTCTAGCCGTATCCTTGGAGAATAACGAGGTATAGTCGTTCCGGTCGTTTCTCCGACGCGTGGCAAGTAGAGATTGTTGGAAGAAGCCATTTATGAGCGTGAAGAGGAATTTCGAGCTCGCTACCCCAATTTTCTTATTCACGGTACGTATACTATTTTTGAGGACGAAATTTTTCCAACAGGTGTAGGATGTAATACTCGCTAATTTAGAAGTAATTTTAAATGTATTAATTCTTTATATGGTGCATATTAAATAATAAATTTAATTTTTAGTTTTTAATTGGGCCTATAATTAATTATTGAGCCCACTCATTATAAGTATAGATTCATGTTGAGAATCATTCATACATTTACTCTAAGTCTATTAAGCCCATTAATTAACAAGTCTATTTTTCTCAATTAACTCTAATCTAATTCATTGAGTAACTCTTGGGACAACAACCCAAAATTTATTGGCTAACTTGAATTTAGCCAAGTCTTGAAGCCCAATTACTATTTTACTGGTTAGCCCAAAATCCCCCGCCCAAACTAAAATATTCCACACGATCAGAAATTTAGAAACTCCACAAGTTGGCAGTTAGCAGAAGTGGAGTTGAGGGGGAGCTTCAGGAGGGAGCTTCGGGGAAGTTTAACATCATGGGATAACGCAGATAACTAAATTACATCATATAAAATCTCAGTACACAACTCACGTTGCAAACAGGAATCACACACACGCACACACAAAATCTCATTTGCAGCAAACACTCATCTCCAAAATTTATACAGAAAATTCTTATGCAGTGACACAAGCAAAGAGGTAAATTCTCTCTGAATCTCTCTAATCACAAACGCTTATTATCACATTTTTCACAGAAAATTCATCACCCGATTTCATTTTCCTCAACCAAGGCCCGTCGCCAGAAAAACGTCTTGGTCTTCACCCCTACCAAGTCATCTTCAACAATCACACACAAGTCAGAAATAGGAAACCAAATTTCCTAAGTCCATTAGTACCAAAAACCCTATTTTAGAATCAAGCTAAGAAATATAAGAGAGACCAACCGGGTTTTCAGTCGAAGCTCCTTCAACCACAGCCATGGTCGTCATCTCCGCCGTCGCCATCTCATACTCGAGGTGCCGCCACCGCCGCATTGAGCTCCATCGAACTTGGACCATAAATCATATCTTCTTCCGCCAGGATCCGGGTATAGGACTGTGGGAAGCTGAATCGGACCCTAAACTCTGTTGAGTGCGGTTGCTGCTCTGATTTACAGCGGAGAACACCCGATACTCAATCCGCTAGCCTCGTGAATCTCTAAAAGAGAACTATTGCGGTCGGCGAGAGAGGGGGGAGAATGGTGACTTTTAGTTCTGGGTTATGAACGGGCGGTGATGAAGAGAATCAGGTTTGGCTGATTTTAATCCCAATCAGTTGGGTCAATATCTCCTCCGACCCAATATTTTCCTTTGTTAACCCAATGTTTTATTTTCCCATTCAGCCCACTTCTAATTTTAGTCAATTAAGTATTCAAGTCAGCCCAAATATCAATAATCCTTCAACCCACTATATTTTAAGCTTTTCAAATAAGTCGGATCGTGTCTTTATCCTTAATTTTCTTTTACTTCATAAAATCCTATTTTTTTCCAATAAAATAAAATATTTACATATAATCCTATTTTAATTGTAGGATACGAGAACCAGGGCAGGATTAAGAAGATTCATAAGCATTCAAACATTCACATTCAAGTCATCTCAATTTCACGTGAGAATTATTACTTGTCGATTTTAATTGCTTTATTTGGACTATATAGGTGATATGTTATAACATGCAATCGCATGTTTTTCATACCAAGTATCAGTATATAGGTGATATGTTATATTTATTATTAATATGCAATCACATGTTTTTTATACCAAGTATCAGTATATGTTTACATATAGTCACATGTTCACATGCTCAAGTTATATGTTGATATAACAAATATTCATGCTATGCTTCGGTTATGTATTGTAATTATTGTTGATTTGTAATGTTCTGTTGGGATAATTAACCATGTTCGATGTTTTGATAAACTGCCAACATACAGCAAGATGTCAACCTGCCAGCATACAGCAAACCTTCGTGTTGCCATCATACAGCAACAGAGTCATATAGCGCTAAGTATGGAAGCTGCCCTTTAATACAGCAACATTCCATACAGCAGCAGCTTCTATATAGCCTACAGTATTATGTTGCATACAGCAAGCAAAGCTGTAAGTATTGAGATCTTCAATACTTATCCAAACATGACTAAAGACCGTTAGAACGGAATCTGTTTCATTCGCTAAAGTCAAGTCACGTTTGAAAAGAAGTATTTAAATACTGAAAGGATAAAGTATTTAAATACTAAATCCGACAGAGATCTTCAAACAGCGCAAAATCCGGATCTTGGTCCATACAAGTCAACCATCCAGTTGGAACGGACGTTTGCTCAACGGATCTTTCTCAATGGATCTATTCCAAAAGCTACATATACCCCCGAAGTTTGAAGTTCAAATCACACAAATAGATATAAAACAGACACACGAACACACAATCATACATCTGTGAAGAACATTCAAACTGAGCAAACTAAGATATACTGAGATTCCATGAGATCCTTTAAAGAACAGTATATCAAGAGCAATAATATTTCTTCAAGCAAACTATAAGAAATATACAAGTGCTAATCCCTGAACAACACATCATCAGCTTAAAAATCAAGAAAGTCAAGTTGTTGTTCAACCAATGTTCTTACTTTGAAGAAAACCATCAGCCCTGTGTGGACTGAGAAAGCCTTGTTTTTCCTGAACTGTGTGTGATGGATCTGCATTGTAAAGACGAAGCTTCGAAACTGTGTGTGAAGAAGCCCTTCAAGTGTTAGCTTTGACCAATCTATGTGAACGGTTGAAAGCTATGATCTTTGTATCAGTCTGTGTGAACGATACATTGATAGGTTTGATTATAGACACGTAGTTGTGTACGTAGTGTTTATAATAAACTTTTTACTCCTGTGTGGAGGACTAATGGACGTAGAGGGGTTTACCTCGAACCACTTTAATTATTGTGTTAATTACCTTCTGCATTTACTGTTTTCATAACTGTGATTATTTTAAGTATACACTGCATACCAAGTTGTTGTATTTATAGCAACTTACCGTTACAAGACTTCCGCTACGCACTCTAATTAGAAAATCGTACAGATTATTGCTCAAACACTTTCCAAGTTATATTCTGTATACTTAGTGGCCAACATGTTCCCATGAGCAATAGGAAGCTCATCCTATTTTCTATGTAAATTTTTCAGGTTAAATCAAAATGTCGAGCAACGAGTTGCAGGGCAGGCCGACTTATGATATATCTAATGCTATATATTTTATTTTTTAAATTCCACTCACGTTTAATACGAAACATTTAACTTTGTTTTTGGTAATTATTTTCCGCTGCTATATTTTTATGGTTGTATTGGAGATTTAAAACCACTTTATTTCCGCGAATGCTTTTTTCTTAGAAAATGTTAGCTTCCGTAAGAGCTGAAATTTCTACAAGTTTCTTATTATTAAATATACTCATAAAATACCTTATAAAAAATCAGGTCGTTATACAACTAGATAAATGATTGGGATATTCAAAGGCAATATACTGGTGCTCTTTGTCTCTATGTTACTCACCATGGAATCCTGTACTGAATACACAAACAATGTATCCACCCCCGAAGGGGTCAGCAAACAGATGTTGTAAGTACATTTATAATGTGATATCCTGGATTTTTCAGTATAAATTTTTCCTATAATTTTATCTGAGATATATTGGATAATGTGGTATTTATACAGTATGGATAAAATAGTTGAGAACTGAGACAGTTATGTTGGTATGATTGTTGTACTTAGTCGACAATTGCATTTGAGTATATTGTGTATCAG
The DNA here is from genome assembly GCA_033398695.1 of Orobanche coerulescens. Classification (NCBI taxonomy): domain Eukaryota; kingdom Viridiplantae; phylum Streptophyta; class Magnoliopsida; order Lamiales; family Orobanchaceae; genus Orobanche; species Orobanche coerulescens. The sequence continues at coordinate 188,939,502 of CM065802.1, read as the reverse complement.
GTGTATCATACGAGAATGTTATTAGAACGAGTATGTGTATTCAGTATGTCGTGTATACATATCCGGTATGTTGAGACGATAGGTCGGAGCAATTGTAAATGGCTAAGTATAAAATTCATTATGTACGTTAAGCGTAGGAGCTTATGTACGTAAAGATGCAAGCGTAACGTGCGTTACGTAGAGTACATAACGTACGTTATGAAGAGAATCGGACATGTCTGAGCTATGATCGATGAGTGGACCCGGAGTCGGCAAATTTCGGTGCAGATGTGGACAGGCGAGCAACATAGAGCTTTACGTACGTTATGGGTAGCCCATTACGTACGTTAAATGAGTATCATTGTAGCAAGTCAACGACCATGTTACGTACGTTATGGCATACGCCTTACGTACGTAGGACATGGTACAAATTGAGGCAGTAGCCTCTGGATTAGTGTTACGTATGCTAACAAGGTCAGTTAACATACGTAAAAAAGGTTACATACGTTAGGTGGATTACATAGTGTACGTAATGGTTGAAGTTTATATAAATATGTGAGACCCGTCACTTTGATATTTTTGGAGATGTTCACTTTGTTTTCTGCCCTTCAATCCTCCAAGATGGATTTTTGGCTCTTCTAACTTGATTATGAGCTTGATGGCATGGACCGGAGCTTGAGATATGAAGATATTATTGATTCTTGAGGTGTTTGATTGTGTTGTTCATCTCCAAGAGGTATGTTGGATAACTCCTCTATTTAATTTCGAATTTTGATGTTGTTGTTGATGATTAATTCGTATAATGATGGATATGATGATATAGTTGTGATTCTTGATGTTATGTGAAGTGTATGTTGAGGAAGATGATGATATGATGATATGTACATATATCTTGGATTATGTTGTTTTGTTATGAACATGATTTTGGAATCATGGTGTTCTTGGTATATATCACATCAAAGAATAATATGTGACAGAGTATAAATGGTTTTGAGTATAAACATGGATTTGATGATTAGAATCAATATTATGTTGGTTGTAGTGGTCGATTTAGTATGTTCTTGATGAAATATGAATCATGATATGAGGTTGAATCCTGAAAGATCATGGTTAATCTTGGAATACGATTATTCATGGTATTGGACTATTTGGATAGTTCGGATTGATGATAATAATCGGTATAATCATTTTGCTATGAATCTAAGAGTATGGACAAGAAGGAATCTTGTTAATTAATATTTAAGGTTGAAGTTGGAATCAAGAATGTTAAGACCCTTGTTATTATTTTGAATTGATTGTTGATATGGTTATCGAATTGCCGCTTGTATTCGTATTGTCTGAGTTGAATGGTTTGGTTTCGTATATGATCGAGATATCATTGAACCGTTGGGTTTGATTGGTTGGTTATATCGTGTTGGGCTTTGGTCCAGCATCCTGCCTGCATAAGCTTAAAAAATGCACGAGGCGCGGCTTGCAATTCGACCTGTGAGATCTGCACTAGAAAGTGGTTAAATATATTGATTTGGACTACTCATACAAGCAAGATACATCTTCTTTTCTAGTATCCATCTCATAGAAACTCCAAAGTTAAGCGTGCTTGGCCTGGAGTAGTTATGGGATGGGTGACCCCTGGAAGTTTCCCAGGTGCGCATGAGTGAGGACAAAACGCGCTAGAAAAGACTCGTGTTGGTACAGTGAGGATAGTCTTCATCATTCTTGGGGACCAACATATCGGTTGTTGATTATTATCGAACGTATGGTTAATTAATTATGGCATTAGGTTGTGATAAGTGATTGTTGATTTTAACCGTTGGGTTGCGATTGAGATTGGAGAATTCATGGATTGCCTTGGTCAGGGCTGAGGAGCTCGCAGATGAAGACGATGGAATTGGTAACGGCTTCGTCGTATCGGTATCGAGGCAAGTTATACTTGCCCAGTTCATAATATTTGATAAATGGTTTTGATTTCATTTCCTTTATGATTCATATAGCAATGATATTATGAATATGAATTGTCGGGATGATGGTATGTATATTATGCTTTGGATTGGGTTAAATCATAATGTATATGATTTAAAGGTGTCTGGTGAAAACGGAGATGTGAATTATCTTTGGTCTATAATATGGGGTGTTGGGTATTGAGAATAGTTTATTGTGCCGACATTGAACTCGAGATGGTGGTTTGTTGATGGACTATGCTTTATTCGGGACTATTCGAATAACTGTGTATTCGTTCAGGGATGTTGTTCGTGGAACGGTTAGTGTCTCTGACCTTGAGGTAATTTAGTATTGCTCAGTTATGAGAATAATTATCGTGACACATTGTTGTATATGTTGTATATTGATGTTTCATGTAATGAGTGTGCATCGTTGTTTGGTGTATTTTTTGTTGTTATCTTTCTTTAGAACTGTAATTTTAATGGAACTGTCTTGAGGGGTAAAACCTGAATGGTACCCACATCCGAAGTATTCTTGTATGATGCTTCCGTGACCCTTGGTTGCGACGTTGGGAGTTTATGTGTTGAGGATAAAACCCGAATGGTACCCGCGTCCGGAGTATTCCTGTGTATATGCTTCCGTGACCCTTAGTTGCGACTCAGGAGTTTATGTGTTAATAGTATAGACATTGTTGAGCATTCCGTGAACTGTTGTCTGACGGAAATACGATATTGTGGTTGTGTCGATCTTTCATTATCGAGCTATCGTTGTTCACTTGGGAATTCTTCTGATCCTTATTGGATATGTGTTTTCTTCGAGTTTCGTTGTCATGTTGCATCGTGACTTATCTGGAGTCATATCTACGTACTGATCGGTCAGGTATAGGATTTTCAGGACGGGCACGTATAGTCATGTGTTGATTTTGACCTCACATTGAGCTGTGCACACGAGACGTACTTCGTGAGACTGATTAGATACAAGACCACACGTGTATTCGATCGATACCCGTTGGTGGCTTGTGCACGGACACATTGCCGGATCGGGCGTAACATGACGTCCATCTTGAGCCATATTGATTGGTCGTTCGTAGTCCATGTATGATTGGGTGTGTTCGACAGTCGGGTTTGTCTTTGAGATCCACTATGTGTGATTTGTATATATTTGACGATTTTATTCTCTCATATATCTGTCTATGTGGTCCTTTATTGATCTTGCTTGGAGTTTACCATATCGATGGTATTCTCGATCGTTGTGGATACTTATTGATCCTGCTTGGAGTTTACCATATCGATGATACTCTCGGCCGTTGTTGATCCTTTATTGATCTTGCTTGGAGTTTACCATATCGATGGTATTCTCGGTCGTTGTTGATCCTTTATTGATCTTGCTTGGAGTTTACCATATCGATGGTATTCTCACGTTGTTGATACTTTATTGACCTTGCTTGGAGTTTACCATATCGATGGTATTCTCGGTCGTTGTTGGTCCTTTGTTGATCTTGTGTGGAGTTTACCATATCGATGGTATTCTCTGTCGTTATTGGTTCTTTATTGATCTTGTTTGGAATTTACCTTATCGATGGTATTCTCGGTCATTGTTGATCCTTTGTTGATCCTGTGTGGAGTTAATCATGTAATGGTATTCTTAGTTACCGTTGTATATCGTTGGTAGTATTGGAGGTTATCATGTCGATGATATCCTCGGTTGATGCATTGGTTGTTTATTATTATTGATTGTATGAGCGTTCATACTTTGTATCAATATCCGGAACTTGTCATTATTTCGGGGCAGTTGATCTACAGATGTATTGTGTATTATCGGTTTTATCAGATCTGGGATTTGAAAGTGCGATCCGGCGGACAGAATTTGACATGGATAGATTATTCCATATTGAAGGTATAATGATGCTTTGAGAATCTTGGCATTGTTTGAATACAGTACGGATGGTCGTATTTGAATTCATTCGTCATTTGAGGATGCGAGGTGTGGATTGAGGTAATGGATGATTTGATATGAATTACCACGAATTGGTAAGGTTATTATGGTAAGATTACATTGGAAGTATTCTTACTTTGTAATTACATTGATATGTAATTGTTTATGATGATGTGATCGTTATCATTGTTGAGTATTGTGGCTGACCCCGTCGTGGGCTTTATCTTTTAGGTACTTGGAGATCGAGCTAGTAGCGGTCGTGAAGGGATGAGCTTCCCGGGTGATACTGGCTATGGCATGTATTTGAGAACCGAGTATTTTCCTGACTGTTATGATTCCGCTGCAAATGTATTTTACTATGTTTATATCCGATGTGTGTGTATCTTAAAATAGCTTTTCAGTATTTTACCAACTCGTGTATACTTTCAAAATGCCCCTTTTGGTATCTTTGCCTTGCATTTTCAAATGAAATATTATGATAGTATTTGAGAACTATGTTTTGGATAACATTTAATTATTCGTAAAATATTACCGTCTTTGTCTCTTTGGCGTGTTTGTAACTATTGTGAAAATGATTTTTAGCCTTGTGGGTTCCGGCGTGGGGCTCATGGCGCTGTAATATCCCCGACTAGTTTTGGGGGTGTTACAAAAGATGGTATCAGAGCTTGGGTTTCACAAAACCCGGGCGTGTGTGTTATGTAGCTCTACCGGTATGGTAGTAGCGTGATTTTTGGAAACAATATTTCTGACATTTGAATCAAACCGATTTTTGGAAGTTCCAAATTTTTTGAGATATTTTCAAAATTGCTATGTTTGCGATACTGGTGTGTTGGAATTGCGTTGAGACTTCGTATATGAGTCGTATGCTAGTATCACGGGAGATCATCGGCTTCACGCACCTGTAAGTATATTGTTTTGTTTATTCGCTTGTGGCGACGATTGACTATTTTCGTGATGAGTGTGGATATTTTGGTTGAGATATTGTCTGTGATAGAATTGCAAGTTTCGAGGACGAAACTTATTTTAACGGTGTTAGTATGTGATATCCTGGATTTTTCAGTATAAATTTTTTGCGTAATTTTATCTGAGATATATTGGATAATGTGGAATCTATACAGTATTGATAAAATAGTTGAGAACTGAGACAGTTATGTTGGTATGATTGTTGTACTTAGTCGACAATTGCATTTGAGTATATTGTGTATCACGTGTATCGTACGAGAATGTTATTAGAACGAGTATGTTTATTCAGTATGTCGTGTATACATATCCGGTATGTTGAGACAACAGGCAGGAGCAGTTGTAAATAGCTAAGTATAAAAGCCATTATGTACGTTCCGCGTAGGAGCTTACGTACGTAAAGATGCAAGCGTAACGTACGTTACGTAGAGTACATAACGTACGTTATGAAGAGAATCGGACAGGTCTGAGCTATAATCGACGAGTGGGCTCGGTGTCGGCAACTTTCTGCGCAGATGTGAACAGGCGAATCAACGTAGAGCTTTACGTACGTTATGAGTAGCCCATTACGTACGTTAAATGAGTATCACTGTAGCAAGTCAACGACCATGTTACGTACGTTATGGCATAGGCCTCACGTACGTAAGACATGGTGCGAATTGAGGCAGTAGCCTCTGGATTAGTGTTACGTACGCTAACAAGGTCAGTTAACGTACGTAAAAAAGGTTATGTACGTTATGTGGATTACATAGTGTACGTAATGGTTGAAGTTTATATAAATATGTGAGACCCATCACTTTGGTATTTTTGGAGATGTTCACTTTGTTTTCCGCCCTTCAATCCTCCAAGATGGATTTTTTGCTCTTCTAACTTGATTATGAGCTTGATGGCATGGACCGGAGCGTGAGATATGAAGATATTATTAATTCTTGAGGTGTTTGATTGTGTTGTTCATCTCCAAGAGGTATGTTGGATAACCCCTCTATTTAATTTCGGATTTTGATGTTGTTGATGATGATTAATTAATATAATGATGGGTATGGTGATATAGTATTGATTCTTGATGGTATGTGAAGTGTATGTTGAGGAAGATGATGATATGATGATATGTATATATGCATCTTGTATTATGTTGTTTTGTTATAAACATGATTTTGGAATCATGGTGTTATTTGTATATATCACATCAAATAAGAATATGTGATAGGGTATAAATGGTTTTATAAACATGGATTTTGATGATTAGAATCAATATTATGTTGGTTGTAGTGGTCAATTTCGTATGTTCTTGATGAAATATGAATCCTGATATGAGGTTGAATCCGGAATGATCATGGATAATCTTGGAATACAATTATTCATGGTATTGGACTATTTGGATAGTTTGGATTGATGATGATAATAATCGGTATAATTGTTTTGCTATTAATCTAAGAGTATGGACAAGAAGGAACCTTGTTAATTCATGTTTAAGGTTGAAGTGGGAATCAAGAATGTTAAGACCCTTGTTATTAGTTTGAATTGATTGTTGATATTGTAATATCCGCATTTTTTCTTTTCCCTTGTATTTTCTTTTTTGGTGTAATTCTCGGTCGTAGTGACCCTCGTGTACCTTACAGTATATCTTTCCCATCATCTATTGATCCGATTCTCGTTATTGTTGTGTGGAACCGCTGTTTCGGGGTTGCCGTGGATCCATACTATATTTTGATGCATCTTGAGATATTCCGTTTGACGTTTCGTTCATATTCCGGTGTTTTGGACCGTTTATATTTCGTACCTAGCGCACGCTATCTTTTCTGCATAGCGCACTCTAGGGGTCACTTAGTATCGCACGCTACGATTGCTTCGTAGCACGCGATAGAGAGCCAGCCCTGGGAGTGGCAGAGCTGTTTCCAACCCCCTGGACTGGCGAATTAGCGTACGCTACGTAGTCTAGCGCACGCTAATGTCGGGGGTTAGCGCACGCTGAGATTCCCGGTAGCGTGCGCTAGCGTGAGTGTCCAGTACTGGACAGTTTGCTACTGGACTCAATCTGTTGCCCAGGTAGCACACGTTATTGGTCGGTAGCGCGCGCTACTGATACACTTTAGCGCACGCTACGTTTGGTGGATAGCGCGCGCTAACTGGATCAGCTGTGTACTGGACAGATGCTTCTGGACTCGGCTGATGTCCAGGTAGCGCACGCTATTGGTCGATAGCGCGCGCTACTGAGAGATTATTAGCGCACGCTACGTTTCGAGTAGCGCACGCTAACGGCCAGAAATATGGCTACTGGACTGGGACGCTAACTGTTTGGCCTGTAATTTTATCCCGTTAGCGCACGCTAACCTTGAGGATTAGCGCGCGCTAACACTCCCTGGCTATATAAACCAGGGAGTTGACCGAGATGAACATAATTTCTCATTTCTTCCTCCTCTCCGCGGCTAAGGCGATTCTGGGCGATTTTCTTGGCGATTTCTTCATCCAATCATCTCATCCAACATCTTCCTTGAGTTCTTGGTGTATTATAACAACATCAACACGAATCTTTCATCCTAATCCAAGGTAAAATCTCTTAGAACCCTACTTTTAGATAAATTGGGGGTTTTGGGATTTTCGTCCGATTCGTTCCGTTTTGTTGGTGGATTAATGACGAATATGGTTAATCTTCGATATCATTAGTTTTCCTATGGATTCATGGTATATTTTCATGGTTTTGCGAAATCGAGAGGGTTTGGTTGTGGTCCACCCTCGTTGTTGTTTTTGTACGAATATACATGAATCGTAGGCGGGTTTGCGGGTGTATTCCATTTCCATATTCGTCTAGAGTTGGTTGTGATTATGTTCTTCGAACCATTAGGTTCGGTTCCGTTGATTCCTAGCGTTCGTCGGTGATTATCCTTTCCGTCCGTTGCATCATCAATTATTCAAGGCAAGTATTTTTGGAAACCTTTATGCTTAACGTGAAATGGTAATGTATATCGTGTGTGATTTGCTCACCTCGGGAGGGTCCGACGGGATCACGGAGGGAATCTATGGCTTCGTCCTGGATTCATGAGTTTGTTTCGCTAGCCAGCTCGGGAGGGTCCTTAGAGGCCTCGAGTGGGATTCGTGGCTTCGTCCCGGTCCTGGGTGACGTGTGGTGCTTGATTTGTTTTATGAATGTGGTCAGCTCGGGAGGGTCCTTAGAGGCCTCGAGTGGGATTCGTGGCTTCGTCCCGGTCCTAGGCAAATTAATTGTGACTGTTCGTTTCCGGAAAAGACATGTCTGGTTTTGGTTTTTGAAATGATATTGGTGCATGTACTATGAAATGTGTAAGCGATTGGTTTGCCTTGATTACTTGTACTAGCGTAATTGCTAACCCCTTTGGGGACCCGTTTGGGGAAATTCTTGTTATGAATTTCAGGTTATGATTATCCGGACGAGCGAGCACCGGGACAGTACGAGGATGTTGGCCAGGGTCGTTGACATATGCATTTGAGTCATCTTATTTCTTTTGCCCACTTCGATATAGTCGTTTCCACATTTATAAACTTATAGATTGTACTCGCGAGTACTTAGGCTTTTCATTTCGAACTCCGTATTGTATTACTTTAAATTGTTACATTGTCGGTTGATGCTTATTTCTCCGGTTGCTCCGGGCGTATCTTTATATGTCATATTATTTAAATGTGTGTCCTCGTTAACCGAGATGGTTAGTCGAGTGGAGTTTTCTTGTTGTAGCCTGGTGGGTCCCATGTAGGGGTCCACGACACTGTAATATACTCCGAATATCTCGGGGTGTTACAGAAAATGGTATCAGAGCCCTAGGTTTATGGATACCTAGGCTTGTTGGTTATTCGAGTGCAGTCGTGTTTTGTTTTGCATATTGTCACACTGCCGCCAAAGATCTCGGTACTTTCCAAAGGCTCGTAAGTTTTCTTATTCGGCTTTTCTCGCTTTCTTGCATTGTATTTTCACTTCTTGAATCGTAGTTGCTTTTTCCTCCTTTACTCATTATCGATATACCTCTATTACCTCTTAACACCGGTATGGATGCCGAGGAAAGCGTGGTCGTGGTCGTGGACGTGGTCGTGGACGCGCCGAGGACGTGGGGCCGGTAGGGCGGCCACGTCGCATTCTTCGGGAGCCGGCAAGACGGTGACCGTCACGCCATGCTTCTTCTCAGAGCGCGCCGATCTTGGTATTGCGGCATTATCGGCAAATGGTTAACCAGATGGCGCGATAGCTCAGTGGTCCGAATCCGATCCGACCCATGCTAATCGGGAGGAGCGGATCGCCGCCGTGGATGTCATCAAGATGCATCCTCCTCAGTTCTCGGGAGCTTCGGACCCGATCGGCTGGGAGGGATGGATCAAGGAGATATCTAAAGTCTTCGTTGCCACCAACTGTCCCGAGGATCGTAAGGTCCCTATTGCCCAGTACTTTCTCACTGGGGATGCTACGGATTGGTGGGAGGCCATTGGGCATAAAGACCATGTTGCTTCGTGGGCCGAATTTCAGGAATTGATGGAGACCGAATATTGTCCGTGGCCGGTCAGACAGGCTCGAGTGCATGCTTTCCATGATGCTCAACCACGGGATATTCCCGTATCCCAAGCTATTGCCGATTTTAACAAGGAGTTGGGCTATGTGAAGACCCAAGTTGTCGAAGAGAGCGATAAAATTTTCCATTTTTCCAGGAGGATGAAACTGTCCATTCGGGACTATATGTCTGGGCTCGTCTGTACTACTTTGAAGGATTATCAGAGTCGAGCTCTTGCTTATGATATGTCGGTGACGGCTAGTGCGGCGGTCCGAGAGAGTAAGAAGCAGAAATCCTCTGGGGATTTCTCGGGTTACAAGGGTGGAAGTCAGCAGAAATCTCAACCTGTAAACATTTCTACGGGTGGTTCGGCTCGTTTCTCTGGGTGTTTCCGAAGTGCCGCCGGAACCTTCGTCTGGGACCCCAGATGCTTTAACTGTGGCAAGCCAGGCCACGTGAACCGGGATTGTCCTCGTCCACCTTTGACTTGTCATACTTGTGGTCAGTCGGGCCACAAGGCTTCTTTTTGCGAGAAGCTCAGACAGTTTCGCGGCGCCCGTTCTTCTCACCCAACACCTATGGAGCCGAGTGTGAACCAAGGCTCATTTGCTCCGCCGCCACCGCCGAGTGTCGGCCGAGGTAGGGGTCAGCCCGCTAGGGGAGGAGCTTCCAGTGTCGGCTCTGCCCAGACGCGTATCTATGAGATGAGGAGGGCCGATGGTCCAAAGACTCTTGTGGCGGCAGTGCACTGTTCGTATCCATTCCCATCCTGTCAGTGTGCTTTTTGATTCGGGTGCTACGCATTCATTCATTTCTCTAGAGTGTGTACGCCGTTTGAGTCTCGACTGCTTTTCACCTTGCGAGCCTTTCATCGTTAAACTTCCTAGCGGTGATAGAATTGTCGGTGATCGAGAAGTCCGGGACTGTTCTGTGTTTATTTGTGAGAGGGTTTGGCTCTCTAATATTATTGTTGTGGGTATTGAGGGTGAGGATTTGATTCTCGGGGATGATTGGCTCGAGCGGCATGGTGCAATCATGAACTACCGCACGAGGATCATCATTATGTTAGCCGAGGACGGCACCGAGCACTCTTTCGCGGGGCGAAAGAGGGGAAACCAGAAGTTAGTTATTAACGCCTTGAAGGCGATGAGACTCTTGCGAAAGGGGTGTTGTAATACCCGGTTGTAATTCAGTCATTATTCAGTATTTATCATTCAGTAATTGTCACTCAGTAATTTTCACTCATTAATGATCACTTGTCACTCATATTCAATCATCGTATTCATCGTTCAGAGTAATCGTATCGAGTATCAGTCGTCATTCATCATCAATCTAGACGGAGTTTCGTGTCGTGTTTATCATCGTTGTCATATTCATAGTGTGCTGTGTGTGAGGAGTAGCGCACGCTACGTACTCTCTTTAGCGTGCGCTAATTGAGTACGGGTAGCGCACGCCACCTCTCAACACTAGCGCACGCTAGTGTAGTTGAGCAGGCAGTCCAGAAGGCACTGGACTGCAGTTGGGATTGTAGGTAGCGCACGCTACGAATGGTAAGTAGCGCGCGCTAGTGATCCGGTGTAGCGCACGCTATACAGTCGGTGTAGCGCGCACTAAGGTCGGATCAGGTTGAGTCCAGTGGTTACTGGGCTGAATTGAATTAATTCATAGCACACGCTGCGAGTGGTTTTAGCGTACGCAAACGGTGTAGTAGCGCACGCTAATTGTTGGATGTAGCGCACGCTACCGAGATCAGATCAGAGGACAGAAGGTTTCTGGACTCCAGTACTGGGCATCAGATAATTCGTTAGCGCACGCTAACATTTGGGGTTAGCGCACGCCAATTGTACATCCGTAGCGCACGCTACCAAAGGTACATCCTGCCTGCATAAGCTTAAAAAATGCACGAGGCGCGGCTTGCAATTCGACCTGTGAGATCTGCACTAGAAAGTGGTTAAATATATTGATTTGGACTACTCATACAAGCAAGATACATCTTTTTTTCTAGTATCCATCTCATAGAAACTCCAAAGTTAAGCGTGCTTGGCCTGGAGTAGTTATGGGATGGGTGACCCCTGGAAGTTTCCCAGGTGCGCATGAGTGAGGACAAAACGCGCTAGAAAAGACTCGTGTTGGTACAGTGAGGATAGTCTTCATCATTCTTGGGGACCAACATATCGGTTGTTGATTATTATCGAACGTATGGTTAATTAATTATGGCATTAGGTTGTGATAAGTGATTGTTGATTTTAACCGTTGTGTTGCGATTGAGATTGGAGAATTCATGGATTGCCTTGGTCAGGGCTGAGGAGCTCGCAGATGAAGACGATGGAATTGGTAACGGCTTCGTCGTATCGGTATCGAGGCAAGTTATACTTGCCCAGTTCATAATATTTGATAAATGGTTTTGATTTCATTTCCTTTATGATTCATATAGCAATGATATTATGAATATGAATTGTCGGGATGATGGTATGTATATTATGCTTTGGATTGGGTTAAATCATAATGTATATGATTTAAAGGTGTCTGGTGAAAACGGAGATGTGAATTATCTTTGGTCTATAATATGGGGTGTTGGGTATTGAGAATAGTTTATTGTGCCGACATTGAACTCGAGATGGTGGTTTGTTGATGGACTATGCTTTATTCGGGACTATTCGAATAACTGTGTATTCGTTCAGGGATGTTGTTCGTGGAACGGTTAGTGTCTCTGACCTTGAGGTAATTTAGTATTGCTCAGTTATGAGAATAATTATCGTGACACATTGTTGTATATGTTGTATATTGATGTTTCATGTAATGAGTGTGCATCGTTGTTTGGTGTATTTTTTGTTGTTATCTTTCTTTAGAACTGTAATTTTAATGGAACTGTCTTGAGGGGTAAAACCTGAATGGTACCCACATCCGAAGTATTCTTGTATGATGCTTCCGTGACCCTTGGTTGCGACGTTGGGAGTTTATGTGTTGAGGGATAAAACCTGAATGGTACCCGCGTCCGGAGTATTCCTGTGTATATGCTTCCGTGACCCTTAGTTGCGACCCTGGGAGTTTATGTGTTAATAGTATAGACATTGTTGAGCATTCTGTGAACTGTTGTCTGACGGAAATACGATATTGTGGTTGTGTCGATCTTTCATTATCGAGCTATCGTTGTTCACTTGGGAATTCTTCTGATCCTTATTGGATATGTGTTTTCTTCGAGTTTCGTTGTCATGTTGCATCGTGACTTATCTGGAGTCATATCTACGTACTGATCGGTCAGGTATAGGATTTTCAGGACGGGCACGTATAGTCATGTGTTGATTTTGACCTCACATTGAGCTGTGCACACGAGACGTACTTCGTGAGACTGATTAGATACAAGACCACACGTGTATTCGATCGATACCCGTTGGTGGCTTGTGCACGGACACATTGCCGGATCGGGCGTAACATGACGTCCATCTTGAGCCATATTGATTGGTCGTTCGTAGTCCATGTATGATTGGGTGTGTTCGACAGTCGGGTTTGTCTTTGAGATCCACTATGTGTGATTTGTATATATTTGACGATTTTATTCTCTCATATATCTGTCTATGTGGTCCTTTATTGATCTTGCTTGGAGTTTACCATATCGATGGTATTCTCGATCGTTGTGGATACTTATTGATCCTGCTTGGAGTTTACCATATCGATGATACTCTCGGCCGTTGTTGATCCTTTATTGATCTTGCTTGGAGTTTACCATATCGATGGTATTCTCGGTCGTTGTTGATCCTTTATTGATCTTGCTTGGAGTTTACCATATCGATGGTATTCTCGGTCGTTGTTGATACTTTATTGACCTTGCTTGGAGTTTACCATATCGATGGTATTCTCGGTCGTTGTTGGTCCTTTGTTGATCTTGTGTGGAGTTTACCATATCGATGGTATTCTCTGTCGTTATTGGTTCTTTATTGATCTTGTTTGGAATTTACCTTATCGATGGTATTCTCGGTCATTGTTGATCCTTTGTTGATCCTGTGTGGAGTTAATCATGTAATGGTATTCTTAGTTACCGTTGTATATCGTTGGTAGTATTGGAGGTTATCATGTCGATGATATCCTCGGTTGATGCATTGGTTGTTTATTATTATTGATTGTATGAGCGTTCATACTTTGTATCAATATCCGGAACTTGTCATTATTTCGGGGCAGTTGATCTACAGATGTATTGTGTATTATCGGTTTTATCAGATCTGGATTTGAAAGTGCGATCCGGCGGACAGAATTTGACATGGATAGATTATTCCATATTGAAGGTATAATGATGCTTTGAGAATCTTGGCATTGTTTGAATACAGTACGGATGGTCGTATTTGAATTCATTCGTCATTTGAGGATGCGAGGTGTGGATTGAGGTAATGGATGATTTGATATGAATTACCACGAATTGGTAAGGTTATTATGGTAAGATTACATTGGAAGTATTCTTACTTTGTAATTACATTGATATGTAATTGTTTATGATGATGTGATCGTTATCATTGTTGAGTATTGTGGCTAACCCCGTCGTGGGCTTTATCTTTTAGGTACTTGGAGATCGAGCTAGTAGCGGTCGTGAAGGGATGAGCTTCCCGGGTGATACTGGCTATGGCATGTATTTGAGAACCGAGTATTTTCCTGACTGTTATGATTCCGCTGCAAATGTATTTTACTATGTTTATATCCGATGTGTGTGTATCTTAAAATAGCTTTTCAGTATTTTACCAACTCGTGTATACTTTCAAAATGCCCCTTTTGGTATCTTTGCCTTGCATTTTCAAATGAAATATTATGATAGTATTTGAGAACTATGTTTTGGATAACATTTAATTATTCGTAAAATATTACCGTCTTTGTCTCTTTGGCGTGTTTGTAACTATTGTGAAAATGATTTTTAGCCTTGTGGGTTCCGGCGTGGGGCTCATGGCGCTGTAATATCCCCGACTAGTTTTGGGGGTGTTACAAAAGATGGTATCAGAGCTTGGGTTTCACAAAACCCGGGCGTGTGTGTTATGTAGCTCTACCGGTATGGTAGTAGCGTGATTTTTGGAAACAATATTTCTGACATTTGAATCAAACCGATTTTTGGAAGTTCCAAATTTTTTGAGATATTTTCAAAATTGCTATGTTTGCGATACTGGTGTGTTGGAATTGCGTTGAGACTTCGTATATGAGTCGTATGCTAGTATCACGGGAGATCATCGGCTTCACGCACCTGTAAGTATATTGTTTTGTTTATTCGCTTGTGGCGACGATTGACTATTTTCGTGATGAGTGTGGATATTTTGGTTGAGATATTGTCTGTGATAGAATTGCAAGTTTCGAGGACGAAACTTATTTTAACGGTGTTAGTATGTGATATCCTGGATTTTTCAGTATAAATTTTTTGCGTAATTTTATCTGAGATATATTGGATAATGTGGAATCTATACAGTATTGATAAAATAGTTGAGAACTGAGACAGTTATGTTGGTATGATTGTTGTACTTAGTCGACAATTGCATTTGAGTATATTGTGTATCACGTGTATCGTACGAGAATGTTATTAGAACGAGTATGTTTATTCAGTATGTCGTGTATACATATCCGGTATGTTGAGACAACAGGCAGGAGCAGTTGTAAATAGCTAAGTATAAAAGCCATTATGTACGTTCCGCGTAGGATATTACGTACGTAAAGATGCAAGCGTAACGTACGTTACGTAGAGTACATAACGTACGTTATGAAGAGAATCAGACAGGTCTGAGCTATAATCGACGAGTGGGCTCGGTGTCGGCAACTTTCTGCGCAGATGTGAACAGGCGAATCAACGTAGAGCTTTACGTACGTTATGAGTAGCCCATTACGTACGTTAAATGAGTATCACTGTAGCAAGTCAACGACCATGTTACGTACGTTATGGCATAGGCCTCACGTACGTAAGACATGGTGCGAATTGAGGCAGTAGCCTCTGGATTAGTGTTACGTACGCTAACAAGGTCAGTTAACGTACGTAAAAAAGGTTATGTACGTTATGTGGATTACATAGTGTACGTAATGGTTGAAGTTTATATAAATATGTGAGACCCATCACTTTGGTATTTTTGGAGATGTTCACTTTGTTTTCCGCCCTTCAATCCTCCAAGATGGATTTTTTGCTCTTCTAACTTGATTATGAGCTTGATGGCATGGACCGGAGCGTGAGATATGAAGATATTATTGATTCTTGAGGTGTTTGATTGTGTTGTTCATCTCCAAGAGGTATGTTGGATAACCCCTCTATTTAATTTCGGATTTTGATGTTGTTGATGATGATTAATTAATATAATGATGGGTATGGTGATATAGTATTGATTCTTGATGGTATGTGAAGTGTATGTTGAAGAAGATGATGATATGATGATATGTATATATGCATCTTGTATTATGTTGTTTTGTTATAAACATGATTTTGGAATCATGGTGTTATTTGTATATATCACATCAAATAAGAATATGTGATAGGGTATAAATGGTTTTATAAACATGGATTTTGATGATTAGAATCAATATTATGTTGGTTGTAGTTGTCAATTTCGTATGTTCTTGATGAAATATGAATCCTGATATGAGGTTGAATCCGGAATGATCATGGATAATCTTGGAATACAATTATTCATGGTATTGGACTATTTGGATAGTTTGGATTGATGATGATAATAATCGGTATAATTGTTTTGCTATTAATCTAAGAGTATGGACAAGAAGGAACCTTGTTAATTCATGTTTAAGGTTGAAGTGGGAATCAAGAATGTTAAGACCCTTGTTATTAGTTTGAATTGATTGTTGATATTGTAATATCCGCATTTTTTCTTTTCCCTTGTATTTTCTTTTTTGGTGTAATTCTCGGTCGTAGTGACCCTCGTGTACCTTACAGTATATCTTTCCCATCATCTATTGATCCGATTCTCGTTATTGTTGTGTGGAACCGCTGTTTCGGGGTTGCCGTGGATCCATTCTATATTTTGATGCGTCTTGAGATATTCCGTTTGACGTTTCGTTCATATTCCGGTGTTTTGGACCGTTTATATTTCGTACCTAGCGCACGCTATCTTTTCTGCATAGCGCACTCTAGGGGTCACTTAGTATCGCACGCTACGATTGCTTCGTAGCACGCGATAGAGAGCCAGCCCTGGGAGTGGCAGAGCTGTTTCCAACCCCCTGGACTGGCGAATTAGCGTACGCTACGTAGTCTAGCGCACGTTAATGTCGGGGGTTAGCGCACGCTGAGATTCCCGGTAGCGTGCGCTAGCGTGAGTGTCCAAAGATCTTGGACAGCTTTGCTACCGGACTCAACTGTTGCCCGTAGCACACGTTATTGGCCTGAGCGCGCCATCGATACACTTTAGCGCACGCCACGTTTGGTGGATAGCGCGCTAATCGATCACCGTGTCTTCGATGATGCTTCGACTCGGCCGATGTCCGTAGCGCACGCTATTGGTCGATAGCGCCATCTTGAGATTATTAGCGCACGCTACGTTTCGAGTAGCGCACGCTAACGGCCAGAAATATGGCTACTGGACTGGGACGCTAACTGTTTGGCCTGTAATTTTATCCCATTAGCGCACGCTAACCTTGAGGATTAGCGCGCGCTAACACTCCCTGGCTATATAAACCAGGGAGTTGACCGAGATGAACATAATTTCTCATTTCTTCCTCCTCTCCGCGGCTAAGGCGATTCTGGGCGATTTTCTTGGCGATTTCTTCATCCAATCATCTCATCCAACATCTTCCTTGAGTTCTTGGTGTATTATAACAACATCAACACGAATCTTTCATCCTAATCCAAGGTAAAATCTCTTAGAACCCTACTTTTAGATAAATTGGGGGTTTTGGGATTTTCGTCCGATTCGTTCCGTTTTGTTGGTGGATTCATGACGAATATGGTTCTTCGATATCATTAGTTTTCCTATGGATTCATGGTATATTTTCATGGTTTTGCGAAATCGAGAGGGTTTGGTTGTGGTCCACCCTCGTTGTTGTTTTTGTACGAATATACATGAATCGTAGGCGGGTTTGAGGGTGTATTCCATTTCCGTATTCGTCTAGAGTTGGTTGTGATTATGTTCTTCGAACCATTAGGTTCGGTTCCGTTGATTCCTAGCGTTCGTCGGTGATTATCCTTTCCGTCCGTTGCATCATCAATTATTCAAGGCAAGTATTTTTGGAAACCTTTATGCTTAACGTGAAATGGTAATGTATATCGTGTGTGATTTGCTCACCTCGGGAGGGTCCGACGGGATCACGGAGGGAATCTATGGCTTCGTCCTGGATTCATGAGTTTGTTTCGCTAGCCAGCTCGGGAGGGTCCTTAGAGGCCTCGAGTGGGATTCGTGGCTTCGTCCTGGTCCTGGGTGACGTGTGGTGCTTGATTTGTTTTATGAATGTGGTCAGCTCGGGAGGGTCCTTAGAGGCCTCGAGTGGGATTCGTGGCTTCGTCCCGGTCCTAGGCAAATTAATTGTGACTGTTCGTTTCCGGAAAAGACATGTCTGGTTTTGGTTTTTGAAATGATATTGGTGCATGTACTATGAAATGTGTAAGCGATTGGTTTGCCTTGATTACTTGTACTAGCGTAATTGCTAACCCCTTTGGGGACCTGTTTGGGGAAATTCTTGTTATGAATTTCAGGTTATGATTATCCGGACGAGCGAGCACCGGGACAGTACGAGGATGTTGGCCAGGGTCGTTGACATATGCATTTGAGTCATCTTATTTCTTTTGCCCACTTCGATATAGTCGTTTCCACATTTATAAACTTATAGATTGTACTCGCGAGTACTTAGGCTTTTCATTTCGAACTCCGTATTGTATTACTTTAAATTGTTACATTGTCGGTTGATGCTTATTTCGCCGGTTGCTCCGGGCGTATCTTTAAATGTCATATTATTTAAATGTGTGTCCTCGTTAACCGAGATGGTTAGTCGAGTGGAGTTTTCTTGTTGTAGCCTGGTGGGTCCCATGTAGGGGTCCACGACACTGTAATATACTCCAAATATCTCGGGGTGTTACAGAAAATGGTATCAGAGCCCTAGGTTTATGGATACCTAGGCTTGTTGGTTATTTGGGTCTGGTCGTGTTTTGTTTTGCATATTGTCACACTGCTGCCAGCATCTCGGTACTTCCAGTGCTCGTAAGTTTTCTTATTCGGCTTTTCTGTTTCTTGCATTGTATTTTCACTTCTTGAATCGTAGTTGCTTTTTCCTCCTTTACTCATTATCGATATACCTCTATTACCTCTTAACACCAGTATGGATGCCGGAGGAAACTGTGGTCGTGGTCGTGGACGTGGTCGTGGACGCGGCCGAGGACGTGGGGCAGCCGGTAGGGCGGCCACGTCGCATTCTTCGGGAGCCGGCAGTACCGGTGACCGTCACAGTCATGCTTCTTCTCAGGAGCGCGCCGATCTTGGTATTGCGGCTGTTATGCAGCAAATGGTTAACCAGATGGCGGCGATAGCTCAGGTGGTCCAGAATCCGGATCCGACCCATGCTAATCGGGGAGGAGCGGATCGCTGGCTTCAGGATGTCATCAAGATGCATCCTCCTCAGTTCTCGGGAGCTTCGGACCCGATCGGCTGGGAGGGATGGATCAAGGAGATATCTAAAGTCTTCGTTGCCACCAACTGTCCCGAGGATCGTAAGGTCCCTATTGCCCAGTACTTTCTCACTGGGGATGCTACGGATTGGTGGGAGGCCATTGGGCATAAAGACCATGTTGCTTCGTGGGCCGAATTTCAGGAATTGATGGAGACCGAATATTGTCCGTGGCCGGTCAGACAGGCTCGAGTGCATGCTTTCCATGATGCTCAACCACGGGATATTCCCGTATCCCAAGCTATTGCCGATTTTAACAAGGAGTTGGGCTATGTGAAGACCCAAGTTGTCGAAGAGAGCGATAAAATTTTCCATTTTTCCAGGAGGATGAAACTGTCCATTCGGGACTATATGTCCGGCTCCTGCATACTACTTTGAAAGATTATCAGAGTCGAGCTCTTGCTTATGATATGTCGGTGACGGCTAGTGCGGCGGTCCGAGAGAGTAAGAAGCAGAAATCCGCTGGGGATTTCTTGGGTTACAAGGGTAGAAGTCAGCAGAAATCTCAACCTGTAAACATTTCTACGGGTGGTTCGGCTCGTTTCTCTGGGAGTTTCCGAAGTGCCGCCGGAACCTTCGTCCGGGACCCCAGATGCTTTAACTGTGGCAAGCCAGGCCACGTGAACCGGGATTGTCCTCGTCCACCTTTGACTTGTCATACTTGTGGTCAGTCGGGCCACAAGGCTTCTTTTTGCGAGAAGCTCAGACAGTTTCGCGGCGCCCGTTCTTCTCACCCAACACCTATGGAGCCGAGTGTGAACCAAGGCTCATTTGCTCCGCCGCCACCGCCGAGTGCCGGCCGAGGTAGGGGTCAGCCCGCTAGGGGAGGAGCTTCCAGTGTCGGCTCTGCCCAGACGCGTATCTATGAGATGAGGAGGGCCGATGGTCCAGCAGCTACTGTGGCGACAGGTACCGTTCGTATCCATTCCCATCCTGTCAGTGTGCTTTTTGATTCGGGTGCTACGCATTCATTCATTTCTCTAGAGTGTGTACGCCGTTTGAGTCTCGACTGCTTTTCACCTTGCGAGCCTTTCATCGTTAAACTTCCTAGCGGTGATAGAATTGTCGGTGATCGAGAAGTCCGGGACTATTCTGTGTTTATTTGTGAGAGGGTTTGGCTCTCTAATATTATTGTTGTGGGTATTGAGGGTGAGGATTTGATTCTCGGGGATGATTGGCTCGAGCGGCATGGTGCAATCATGAACTACCGCACGAGGATCATCACTATGTTAGCCGAGGACGGCACCGAGCACTCTTTCGCGGGGCGAAAGAGGGGAAACCAGAAGTTAGTTATTAACGCCTTGAAGGCGATGAGACTCTTGCGAAAGGGGTATTGTAATACCCGGTTTTAATTCAGTCATTATTCAGTATTTATCATTCAGTAATTGTCACTCAGTAATTTTCACTCATTAATGATCACTTGTCACTCATATTCAATCATCGTATTCATCGTTCAGAGTAATCGTATCGAGTATCAGTCGTCATTCATCATCAATCTAGACGGAGTTTCGTGTCGTGTTTATCACCGTTGTCATATTCATAGTGTGCTGTGTGTGAGGAGTAGCGCACGCTACGTACTCTCTTTAGCGTGCGCTAATTGAGTACGGGTAGCGCACGCCACCTCTCAACACTAGCGCACGCTCGTGTCGTTGAGCAGCGATCCGCAAGGCACTGACTCAGCTTGGGATTGTAGGTAGCGCACGCTACGAATGGTAAGTAGCGCGCGCTAGTGATCCGGAGTAGCGCACGCTATACAGTCGGTGTAGCGCGCGCTAAGGTCGGATCAGGTTGAGTCCAGTGGTTACTGGGCTGAATTGAATTAATTCATAGCACACGCTGCGAGTGGTTTTAGCGTACGCAAACGGTGTAGTAGCGCACGCTAATTGTTGGATGTAGCGCACGCTACCGAGATCGGGACGAGGAAGGTTTCGGACTCCGATCGGGCATCGATAATTCGTTAGCGCACGCTAACATTTGGGGTTAGCGCACGCCAATTGTACATCCGTAGCGCACGCTACCAAAGGTACGTAGCGCGCGCTACCGTTGACGGACAGTGGGTACTGGACTACCCAAAACACCCGTTAGCGCACGCTAAGCATAGGGGCTAGCGCGCGCTAAGCTGGAATCACTATAAACTGGACAGTTAGCCCAGTTTTCGGCATTTGTTATTTTCTTCACATTCTCTCATCGCCCGGCGATTTGGAGCGATTTGAAGAGTATTCTTCGAGGTGTAATCATCAATCATCATCTTCAAGTCTTTGAGTTGGATTAATCATCACTTCATCATCTCCAAAACATCAAATCAAAGGTATTAATCTCTTGGATCTAGAATTTGATTTTCGGGTTTTTCTTTCCGATTTCTTCGCTTAAGCTTGGATTGTTGTTGGAATATGTTAGATATGAATTGTCTACCTTGGATAAATGTATTCCTACGGATTTAATGGCTATTTTGGGGATTATTTCAAGAACCCTTGGGGTTGACTTCGGTTAATTTGGGGATTTTCCGATTGATGTTGTTGTAATCTTGAATTGTGGATTCCTATTGGATTATTGAGGCCATTGATATTGTTTCTGGTTTGAATCAATCATTTGAAAGTTGGTTTCGATAATTGGGTTTGGTTGTAACCAACGGGAAGGATATTTACTACGTATTTGTTTGAATGCCCCGATGAGTTTGATTATCGTTGTATCGACGTTTGAGTTGGTTATAATCGTGTTTGATACGTGTATTGAACGGATTATTGGTAATTGTGTTATTTAAGGTTGTTCGAGCGACCGACTTTTCATTTAGGACGTTGTTCGTGGACGGATACTCTTCATCGGTGTTGAGTAAGTTAATTCTTACTCGGTTAAAAGGATATTCATTCCTTTTGTTGTTGTTCATTCATAATCATAATTAATTCATCATTGTATTAACCATATTGAGATTTGTAATTGCCGAATAATCACTTCATTCACGAGGAACGACGGTTCCAATCATTTCATTGAGTTATCAATCACTTCACTGTTATTTCCATTTCGGTGAGTCATTCTTGAACTTGTCGAATTATTATTCATTGATATTCATTTTGGTCATTCTCGTTCATATGACCTTCTGGGTTCGTATTGCGTGGTCGGGTGCGGATGTGTGGAATTTTTAGTCGAGCACACAATGGTCATGTACTGGGTTCACTGACATCGACCGTGCACACGGTAAAGCTTAACTCGTGAGACTAATTAGGTACAAGGACGGGTGGGTCCGGTCATTCGTCTTGTACACTTGCACTTAACACTACGGGCGTACTCTGATACTCCTCTTCACCGTAATTCCTAATTAAGGATATTTCATAACTTCATTAAATCATGATTGTGTATTTTCAACCCTTGAGGATTGTTGTTACGTAATCGACTCTACCGGGGATTTTGTTTTTCAGGTCATGGTAAGGCAAAGGCACGGGAATAGCATGTTGACGGCAAGGAGTCCCAGTGATACTAGTAGGGGCCCCGATCTTTCAGTTATTCATGTTGTTGTTCGTTATTTTCCGCTGCAGACTTTCATTTGGATACTCTGTTTCACTCAGTGTTGTATATTTTATCTCCATATAAAATATACATGTATTCTGTATTATCCTGGATGTGTTGTATGAAACTCCTCATCGGAGTAATTATTGTTGTAATGTGGTTCGGTACTACATTCACCCTGTGTAATTCATTCATTTTCATTCGCCTAGTGGGTCCCAATCGGGGGTCCACGGCACTGTAATATCCGCCTAGTTTGGGGTGTTACAAAGTTGGTATCAGAGCGTGGTTTTGAATACTACTTTCCGAGTCATGCCTCATTTGAAATCATCGTCATCGGACTAGTATCATTGGACTTTCGCGTCACGTGTGACCTGTGCAGATGCTGAGCCAATCAGACCGAAAGAACTGTAAGACTTCTAACGCCATGGTATAATTTCTGGCAATAATCATTCATTCATAATTCACTAGTTAACAATCCTCAAACATCATTTTCATTTTAATCATGTGATCATATTAATTCATTAATCACTCAGTTCATTTCATTACACAGTTGATGATCAGGACGATCATGTTAACTCATTAATCACTTAATTCATGTCATTACTCAGTTGTTGATCTGGAAGATCATATCTTTAATCTTGTTAATTTGTTCAAGATTATCCTTTCAATAATTTCATTAGATAATCATGTCACCTCAGTTAATCATTCATGTAATCACTGTGTTATAGCGCATATGCACATTTTCATCATTTCATGACGTAAATCATAATGCGGTACTCATACGAGATCTATGATCACCATGCGACTTTCTACTTCAGTATGGAGAGAGCAAGCAGAGGACGCGGAGGGAGAGGTGCAGACGGCCGAACCGGAAATAATCACTCACTACCGTGAAGTCGTACTCAGGACTCACTGATCGGAAGATGTTCGGGTTGATCCACTCACTTTTATGCAGGTCATGATGACCCACATGCAATTGCTTAATCATCATTGCGCCACTTTGGCCGAATTAATCGAGAGGACTCTCACGTACGAGCCTGCTGCTAAGGAAATTGCTGAGCAACAACCTTCATCTGGCAGCAAGAAATCAACGAAGCGTAATCAATCCGAAGGCGGCCAGGCAACCTTCAAGAAGCCTCGTATGGCCCTAACTTTTCGGAGCAACCTCCTAAGGCGCCTAAACCTGCGGGATCTCATTCCCGAGCGGCCGGTGCGACCATCACCTGTTTCAACTGCGGAGGGCAGGGCCATTTCAGCACTAGGTGTACGACGCCGTCTATCACATGCCATAACTGTGGAATTGTTGGACATAAGGCCCGTTTTTGCCGAAAGGACTCCAAGTCGGCTCCGGCGCCATCTCAGGCCCCGAAGCAATCAGCGATTCAGAATCAGACTGCTCTGTCAGCATCGTTTAAGTCAATGGAAGCAAATAAAGGCGGAGCTCATATTTATCGGACGGGAGCGTCCGGTTCGGGGGCCGGCAAGTCCCGGATTCATGTGATGAAGAGGATCGACGATCCGGTGGCCCGAATGATCCCAGGTATACTCATAATTTTATCTCAACCTGTGTGTACCTTTTGATACCGGTGCACCGCATTCATTCATTTTCAAATCGTGTTTGAATAGACTTAAATTAGATAGTCCTATTGCTTGTGGACCTCATACCATCGGTCTAACTGATGATAGAAGAATATCCGGAAATCATGAGGTTAAGAACTGACTGAATTAAGTTTAAATGACCGCGATTGGTTGATGGACCAAATCGGGGTGGATTTACTTAAGGACGATGTATATCGGGTATTAGTGGGATGGATCGTCATGATACCCCCTCAATGTTCGTAAACGTTTGGTCTCTATCATTTCCGTCGTTGGGGTCGAATGTGTGCTTCAGGGAGGTGACCCCCGTTGTTCCGGTAGAATCATTAAAATGATGGAAACAGTATAATTTCTCAATCAGAGTTGTTCAATCATTCCTTATATCATTGTCATCGATTGGCCGTTCTAAGGCAATCGAGGTATTCATCCATTCCTTATATCATTGTCATCGTTTGGCCGTTCTAAGTCAATCGAGGTGTTCATCCATTCATAGTATCGTTGTCGTCGATTGGCCATCCTCAGGCAATCGAGATGTTCAACCATTCGTGGTATCATTGTTATCGATTGACGATGTACTCCCAAACGAGCTACCTATTTTACCTCCACCGAGGGATATGGAATTCACGATAGAGTTAGAGCCTGGTACATCCCCATTATCGAAGGCACCGTACCGGATGGCCCCGACCGAAATGCAGGAATTGAAGGATCAATTAGAGGATTTGACCGAGAAGGTTATATCCGACCGAGTGCGTCCCCTTGGGGAGCACCAGTGTTGTTTGTCAAGAAGAAGGATGGTTCTTTTCGCTTGTGTATTGATTATCGGGAGTTGGACAGGGTGGCAATCAAGAATAAGTATCCCTTACCCCGTATTGATGATCTCTTAGATCAACTTCAGGGAGCTTCAATATTTTCCAAGATCGACCTAAGATCTGGATATCATCAGTTGCGAATTCGAGAGTCGGATATCGCTAGGACAGCGTTTCATAAACGCTATGGTCATTATGAGTTCGTAGTTATGCCGTTCGGGCTAACTAATGCACCTGCGGTATTCATGGAGTTAATGAATCGGGTTTTCATCGAATTTTTGGATCAGTTTGTTGTTGTCTTCATCGATGACATTTTGATTTATTCTCTTAACCGAGAGAAACACGAGGTTCATCTTCATCAGGTTCTCAACGTGTTGAGACGAGAGCAACTTTATGGAAAGTTTTCCAAATGTGTGTTCTGGATGTCCGAAGTGACTTTTCTCGGGCATGTAATTTCATCAGATGGAGTGCGTGTTGATCCTCAGAAGATAGAGGCTATCCAAGATTGGTTACCTCCGAAGAATGTTAAGGAAATCCGAAGCTTTCTCGGATTAGCCGGTTATTATCGGTGGTTTGTGGAAGGATTCTCCAAAATTGCCCAACCATTGACGAACCTTTTGCGTAAGGATAAGAAATACATGTGGTCCGACACATGTCAGCGGAGTTTTGAGGAACTCAAGAGCCGGTTAATTTCGGCACCTGTTCTTTCCTTGCCGCAAGGGACGGAAGGATTTGTGGTTTATAGCGATGCGTCCGGACAGGGTCTCGGATGTGTACTCATGCAGAATGGGAAGGTTATTGCCTATGCGTCACGACAATTGAGACCTTATGAGGTTAATTATCCGACCCACGACCTGGAGTTGGCAGCCGTGGTTTTCGCGTTGTAATTTGGCGTCATTACCTTTTGGGCGTCACCTGTCAGATCTTCACCGATCACAAGAGTTTAAAGTATATACTTACTCAGAAGGAGTTAAATATGCGACAGAGACGGTGGTTGGAACTAATCAAAGATTACGATATCGAGATCCTTTACCACCCAGGCAAGGCGAACGTTGTCGCCGACGCCTTGAGTCGTAAGTCCGTTCAGGAGCAGATGCTTGCTCGTTTAACAGTTCAGAAGGAGCTTCATCAGGAATTCCTTAGACCCGAGATCGAGTTCTGGCTTCAGCGAGTTCAGGGACAGCTTTGTATGTTAGAGATTTCATCGTCACTTGAGAAGGCAATCAGAGAGAATCAGGGTTCAGACCCATCATTGATACGCATCCGTGAGGATGTGGCTCAGGGGAAAGCCCCTGGCTTTGTGGTCCATGAGGATGGACTTTTGCGTTTTAAGAATCGGTTGTGCGTACCGGAGAATGACGAGTTGAAGAACTCGATTTTGAGAGAAGCTCATGCTACCCCTTATTCCGTTCATCTGGGTCTAGCAAGATGTATAAAGATTTGAAACAAGATTACTGGTGGAGTAATATGAAGCGAGAAGTCGCGGAATTTGTTTTGAGATGCTTAACCTGTCAGAAAGTCAAGATAGAACATCAGCGACCGGCGGGCATGCTGAAACCTCTTCTTATTCCAAAGTGGAAGTGGGAGGATATATCTATGGACTTCATCACGAGTTTTGCCGACGAGTCGTCTTGGCATGAATACAATTTGGGTAATTGTGGATCGCTTAACTAAATCGGCTCATTTCCTTGAGATTAAGGATATGTGGGGTCCCGAGAGACTTGTCCAGTTGTTTATCAAAGAGATAGTGAGATTGCACGGTACTCCTAAAAGTATCGTTTCCGATCGTGACGGATGATTCGTGTCTCATTTTTGAAAATCAGTTCATCGTGCTATGAGAACTC
Source organism: Orobanche coerulescens (assembly GCA_033398695.1). Lineage (NCBI taxonomy): Eukaryota > Viridiplantae > Streptophyta > Magnoliopsida > Lamiales > Orobanchaceae > Orobanche > Orobanche coerulescens. Next base: position 188,912,820 of record CM065802.1, on the reverse strand, counting down.
AGCTTAATCTCAGTACAGCTTTTCATCCTCAGTCCGACGGACAATCATAGAGGACTATTGAGACTTTGGAGGACATGTTGAGGGCATGTGTCCTCGATTGGAAAGACGATTGGGAAGCCCAACTACCGTTGATCGAGTTCATGTACAATAATAGTTGGCATTCTTCGATTAAGATGGCACCTTGTACGGTCGTCGTTATCGATCTCCTTTGTGTTGGGATAACTTATCAGAATCAATTGGCACCGAGCCGATATGCTTATAGCCGCCCGTGAGAAGGTAGCTTTAATCAGGAGTCGTTTGTTGACCGCTCAGAGTCGATAGAAATCTTATGCAGATAATCGTCGTCGACCATTAGAGTTCAAGACAGGTGACCATGTTTTGGTCAAGGTATCCCCGAGTCGTGGTATCTTCCGTTTTGGGAAGAGGGGGAAAGTTGAGTCCGAGATTCATTGGACCGTTTGAGATTTTGGATCAAGTAGGCGAGCTAGCTTATCGATTGGTCTTACCTCCGGCATTGAGACGAATTCATAATGTGTTTCACGTATCTCAGTTTGGAAGTATGTTGCCGACCCGAGTCACATACTTCAGTTTGGCGGAATCGAGATCGCCGATGATCATTCATATGAGGAACGTCTTATACGAGTTTTAGATCGGCGAATCAAACAGTTGAGGAACAAGACGATTCCTTTGATTAAATTCAGTGGTCTAGGCACGGAGTCGAAGAGGCTACTTGGGAAACCGAGGATAGTATGCGGGAGAGTTATCCCGAGTTGTTTGACCCTTAGTTTCGGGGACGAAACTCTTTTAAGGGGGGTGTATGTAATACCCGGTTGTAATTCAGTCATTATTCAGTATTTATCATTCAGTAATTGTCACTCAGTAATTTTCACTCATTAATGATCACTTGTCACTCATATTCAATCATCGTATTCATCGTTTAGAGTAATCGTATCGAGTATCCGTCGTCATTCATCATCAATCTAGACGGAGTTTCGTGTCGTGTTTATCACCGTTGTCATATTCATAGTGTGCTGTGTGTGAGGAGTAGCGCACGCTACGTACTCTCTTTAGCGTGCGCTAATTGAGTACGGGTAGCGCACGCCACCTCTCAACACTAGCGCACGCTAGTGTAGTTGAGCAGGCAGTCCAGAAGGCACTGGACTGCAGTTGGGATTGTAGGTAGCGCACGCTACGAATGGTAAGTAGCGCGCGCTAGTGATCCGGAGTAGCGCACGCTATACAGTCGGTGTAGCGCGCGCTAAGGTCGGATCAGGTTGAGTCAGTGGTTACTGGGCTGAATTGAATTAATTCATAGCACACGCTGCGAGTGGTTTTAGCGTACGCAAACGGTGTAGTAGTGCACGCTAATTGTTGGATGTAGCGCACGCTACCGAGATCAGATCAGAGGACAGAAGGTTTCTGGACTCCGATCGGGCATCGATAATTCGTTAGCGCACGCTAACATTTGGGGTTAGCGCACGCCATTGTACATCCGTAGCGCACGCTACCAAAGGTACGTAGCGCGCTACCGTTGACGGACAAAGGTACCGACTACCTAAAACACCCGTTAGCGCACGCTAAGCATAGAAGCTAGCGCGCGCTAAGTCGAATCACTATAAACCGGACAGCTTAGCCCGCTGCATTTGTTATTTTCTTCACATTCTCTCATCGATTCCGGCGATTTGGAGCGATTTGAAGAGTATTCTTCGAGGTGTAATCATCAATCATCATCTTCAAGTCTTTGAGTTGGATTAATCATCACTTCATCATCTCCAAAACATCAAATCAAAGGTATTAATCTCTTGGATCTAGAATTTCGGATTTTTGGGTTTTTCTTTCCGATTTCTTCGTTTAAGCTTGGATTGTTGTTGGAATATGTTAGATATGAATTGTCTACCTTGGATAAATGTATTCCTACGGATTTAATGGCTATTTTGGGGATTATTTCAAGAACCCTTGGGGTTGACTTCGGTTAATTTGGGGATTTTCCGATTGATGTTGTTGTAATCTTGAATTGTGGATTCCTATTGGATTATTGAGGCCATTGATATTGTTTTGCTGGTTTGAATCAATCATTTGAAAGTTGGTTTCGATAATTTGGGTTTGGTTGTAACCAACGGGAAGGATATTTACTACGTATTTGTTTGAATGCCCCGATGAGTTTGATTATCGTTGTATCGACGTTTGAGTTGGTTATAATCGTGTTTGATACGTGTATTGAACGGATTATTGGTAATTGTGTTATTTAAGGTTGTTCGAGCGACCGACTTTTCATTTAGGACGTTGTTCGTGGACGGATACTCTTCATCGGTGTTGAGTAAGTTAATTCTTACTCGGTTAAAAGGATATTCATTCCTTTTGTTGTTGTTCATTCATAATCATAATTAATTCATCATTGTATTAACCATATTGAGATTTGTAATTGCCGAATAATCACTTCATTCACGAGGAACGACGGTTCCAATCATTTCATTGAGTTATCAATCACTTCACTGTTATTTCCATTTCGGTGAGTCATTCTTGAACTTGTCGAATTATTATTCATTGATATTCATTTTGGTCATTCTCGTTCATATGACCTTCTGGGTTCGTATTGCGTGGTCGGGTGCGGATGTGTGGAATTTTTAGTCGAGCACACGATGGTCATGTACTGGGTTCACCGATACATTGGACCGTGCACACGGTAAAGCTTAACTCTGTGAGACTAATTAGGTACAAGGACGGGTGTGTCCGGTCATTCGTCTTGTACACTTGCACAGAACACTACGGGCGTACTATGATACTCCTCTTCAGCGTAATTCATAATTAAGGATATTTCATAACTTCAGTTAAATCATGATTGTGTATTTTCAACCCTTGAGGATTGTTGTTACGGTAATCGACTCCTACCGGGGATTTTGTTTTTCAGGTCATGGTAAGGCAAAGGCACGGGAATAGCATGTTGACGGCAATGAGTCCCAGTGATACTAGTAGGGGCCCCGATCTTTCAGTTATTCATGTTGTTGTTCGTTATTTTCCGCTGCAGACTTTCATTTGGATACTCCATTTCACTCAGTGTTGTATATTTTATCTCCATATAAAATATACATGTATTCTGTATTATCCTGGATGTGTTGTATGAAACTCCTCATCGGAGTAATTATTGTTGTAATGTGGTTCGGTACTACATTCATCCTGTGTAATTCATTCATTTTCATTCGCCTAATGGGTCCCAGTCGGGGGTCCACGGCACTGTAATATCCGCCTAGTTTGGGGTGTTACAGGTGTATTGGTTATTGGTACTATGCCTTGAAGGCGGAGGATGGTGGAGTCGAGCTTTCGTCAATTCCAGTTGTTAGTGAGTTTCCTAATGTGTTTCCTGACGAGTTGCTGGGATTGCCACCGGATCGTGATGTTGAGTTTGCTATAGAGTTAGAGCCGGGCGCGGCTCCGATTTCGAAGGCACCGTATCGCATGGCACCTTCAGAAATGGCCGAGTTGAAGAAGCAGTTGAGTGAGCTTCTTGAGTCGGGGTATGTTCGGCCGAGCGCCTCGCCTTGGGGCGCACCAGTCCTGTTTGTGCGAAAGAAGGATGGCTCACTGCGTTTGTGTATCGACTATCACGAACTAAACAAAGTGACCATCAAGAACAAGTATCCCTTGCCGAGGATTGATGATTTGTTTGATCAGTTGCAGGGAGCTGCGGTATTCTCGAAGATTGATTTGAAATCGGGATACTATCAGCTCCGGGTGAGGGAGTCCGACGTGCCGAAAATAGCTTTTCGGACGAGATACGGACATTATGAGTTTGTAGTCATGCCTTTCGGGTTAACTAATGCGCCGGCGGTGTTCATGCAGTTGATGAACAAAGTCTTTATCGAGTATTTGGATAAGTGTGTCGTCGTCTTCATTGACGATATTCTTATTTATTCGAGGAATGAGGAAGAGCATGCCCATCATTTGCGGATAGTGTTAGACATTTTGAGGACCGAGCAACTCTATGCGAAGTTCTCGAAATGTGAGTTCTGGCTGAGGGAAGTGATGTTTTTGGGTCACGTGATTTCAGTAGGGGTTCGTGTGGATCCGCAGAAAATTGAGGCGGTGTTGGATTGGGCACCGCCTACGAATGTGAAGGAGGTCCGTAGTTTCTTGGGTTTGGTGGCTACTACCGTAGGTTCGTGAGGGTTTCTCAAAACTAGCTCGGCCACTTACGATTGCTCCGTAATCCGAGAAGTTCGTCTGGAATGACGAAAGGCAGTCGAGTTTTTAGGAGCTGAAGAGGCGTTTGACTTCAGACCCGGTTTTAGCGTTGCCGTGTGGCAACGAGGGTTTTTCCGTTTACAGTGATGCTTCGGGTCAGGGTCTTGGGTGCGTATTGATGCAGCACGGCAAAACCATCGCATATGCATCGAGACAGTTGAGGCCGTATGAGCTTAACTACCCTACTCATGATTTGGAGTTGGCGGCAGTCGTTTTTGCGCTCAAGATCTGGCGTCACTATCTTTTCGGCTCTGCATGTCAGATTTTTACCGATCATAAAAGTCTGAAATACATATTTACTCAGCGGGAGTTGAATATGAGGCAGAGGAGGTGGTTAGAGCTGATTAATGATTATGACCTCGAAATCTTTTATCATCCGGGCAAGGCAAACGTCGTGGCCGACGCCTTGAGTCGTAAACCGGTTGCGTTACGAACGCTTGAAGTCCTTACATCTCAGTCTGAGCTTCGGCGGGCTTTGATCGAGTTAGATGTTGAGGTTTTGTTGCCTGGAGCTGTCGTGCAACTTTGTGCTTTAGAGATTTCGTCGTCTTTGATCGATGAAATTAAGCTGAAGCAGTTAGAGGATCCGATGATTACTCAAATCCGAGAGAACGTTCTTAAGGGAAAGTCTCCTGTGTTTGTGATTCATGAGGATGGTGTTTTGAGATTCCAGGGTCGGCTTTGTGTACCGAACGACTTAGAATTGAGACAGAGCATTCTGCGCGAGGCCCATGCTACACCTTACTCCGTTCATCCTGGTTCGAGTAAGATGTACAAGGACCTGAGGAGGAATTTCTGGTGGAATGATATGAAGGAAGAAGTCGCGCAGTTTGTAGCGAGATGTTTGACTTGTCAGCAGGTCAAAATCGAGCATCAGCGTCCGACTGGATTATTGCAGTCACTTCCCGTTACGGAATGGAAATAGGAAGATATATCGATGGATTTCGTTACGAGTTTGCCGAGGTCGAGGTCGGGTATGAATATGGTCTGGGTGATTGTTGATCGTCTGACCAAGTCGGCACATTTTCTAGGCATCAAGGACACTTGGGGCCCGGAGAAGTTAGCACATGTGTTTATCGCGCAGATTGTGAGGCTTCACGGTACTCCGAAGTCTATTGTTTCGGATCGTGATGGCCGTTTTGTATCGCACTTTTGGCAGGCGGTACATAGGGCATTGGGTACTCGTTTGCGTTTGAGTACCTCTTTCCACCCCCAGTCAGATGGACAATCGGAACGCACTATCCAGACGTTCGAGGATATGTTGCGAGCTTGTGCTCTCGATTGGAGCACTGACTGGGAGGAGCATTTGCCATTGATCGAATTAACATACAACAATAGTTGGCATGCGTCGATTCGGATGGCACTGTATGAGGCGCTCTACGGGCGGCGTTGTCGATCGCCGATTTGTTGGAATGAGGCATCTGATTTGGTCGGGACCGAGCCATATGTCGTTTTAGAGACGAGGCGGAAGATAGAATTAATTCGGGAACGGATGTTGACTGCCGAGAGTCGACAGAAGTCATACGCCGATGTCCGTCGTCGACCTTTAGAATTCGAGGTGGGAGACCACGTTTTGCTGAAGGTATCGCCGACGAGAGGAGTTTTCCGTTTCGGGAAAAAGAGGAAGTTGAGTCCGAGATTTATTGGACCCTTCGAGATTCTCGAGCGAGTCGGTGGGTTGGCATACCGTTTGGCGTTGCCCCCGAACCTGAGCCATGTTCATAGCGTTTTTCATGATTCCCAGCTGAGGAAATATGTCCCGGATCCTAGTCACGTCATCAATTATGGTGAGATTGATGTCACCGAGGATATTACTTTTGAGGAGCGTCCTTTGAAGATTTTAGAGTATCGTGAGAAACGACTGAGGCATAAGACCATTCCTTTGGTCAAGGTGCAGTGGTCGAGACACGGTGTCGAGGAGGAAACTTGGGAAACCGAGGATAGCATGCGTGCTAGGTACCTTGAGTTGTTTGTTTCTTAAGTTTCGGGACGAAACTTATTTTTAGAGGGGTAGAATGTAATATCCGCATTTTTTCTTTTCCCTTGTACTTTCTTTTTTGGTGTATTTCTCGGTCGTAGTGACCCTCGTGTACCTTACAGTGTATCTTTCCCGTCATCTATTGATCCGATTCTCGTTATTGTTGTGCGGAACCGCTGTTTCGGGGTTGCCGTGGATCCATTTTATGTTTTGATGCATCTTGAGATGTTCCGTTTGACGTTTCGTTCATATTCCGGTGTTTTGGACCGTTTATATTTCGTACCTAGCACACGCTATCTTTTTTGCATAGCGCACGCTAGGGGTCACTTAGTAGCGCACGCTACGACTGCTTCGTAGCGCGCGCTAGAGAGCCAGCCCTGGGAGTGGCAGAGCTGTTTCCAACCCCCTGGACTGGCGAATTAGCGTACGCTACGTAGTCTAGCGCACGCTAATGTCGGGGGTTAGCGCACGCTGAGATTCCCGGTAGCGTGCGCTAGCGTGAGTGTCCAAAGATCTTGGACGCTTTGCTCACCGACTCAATGCTGCCCGTAGCGCACATTATTGGTCGATAGCGCGCGCTACTGATATACTTTAGCGCACGCTACGTTTGGTGGATAACGCGCGCTAACTGGATCAGGTGTGTACTGGACAGATGCTTCTGGACTCGGCTGATGTCCAGGTAGCGCACGCTATTGGTCGATAGCGCACGCTACCGAGAGATTATTAGCGCACGCTACGTTTCGAGTAGCGCACGCTAACGACCAGAAATCTGGCTACTGGACTGGGACGCTAATTGTTTGGCCTGTAATTTTATCCCGTTAGCGCACGCTAACCTTGAGGATCAGCGCGCGCTAACACTCCCTGGCTATATAAACCAGGGAGTTGACCGAGATGAACACAATTTCTCATTTCTTCCTCCTCTCCGCGGCTAAGGCGATTCCGAGCAATTTTCTTGGCGATTTCTTCATCCAACATCTTCCTTGAGTTCTTGGTGTATTATAACAACATCAACACGAATCTTTCATCCTAATCCAAGGTAAAATCTCTTAGAACCCTACTTTTAGATAAATTGGGGGTTTTGGGATTTTCGTCCGATTCATTCCGTTTTGTTGGTGGATTCATGACGAATATGGTTAATCTTGTCGATATCACTAGTTTTCCTACGGATTCATGGTATATTTTCATGGTTTTGCGAAATCGAGAGGGTTTGGTTGTGGTCCGCCCTCGTTGTTGTTTTTGTACGAATATACATGAATCGTAGGCGGGTTTGCGGGTGTATTCCATTTCCGTATTCGTCTAGAGTTGGTTGTGATTATGTTTTTCGAATCGTTAGGTTCGGTTCCGTTGATTCCTAGCGTTCATCGGTGATTATCCTTTCCGTCCGTTGCGTCATCAATTATTCAAGGCAAGTATTTTTGGAAACCTTTATGCTTAACGTGAAATGGTAATGTATATCGTGTGTGATTTGCTCACCTCGGGAGGGTCCGACGGGATCACGGAGGGAATCTATGGCTTCGTCCTAAATTCATGAGTTTGTTTCGCTAGCCAGCTCGGGAGGATCCTTAGAGGCCTCGAGTGGGATTCGTGGCTTCATCCCGTTCCTAGGTGACGTGTGGTGCTTGATTTGTTTTATGAATGTGGCCAGCTCGGGAGGGTCCTTAGAGGCCTCGAGTGGGATTCGTGGCTTCGTCCCGGTCCTAGGCAAATTAATTGTGACTGTTCGTTTCCGGAAAAGACATGTCTGGTTTTGGTTTTTGAAATGATATTGGTGCATGTACTATGAAATATGTAAGCGATTGGTTTGCCTTGATTACTTGTACTAGCGTAATTGCTAACCCCTTTGGGGACCCGTTTTGGGGAAATTCTTGTTATGAATTTCAGGTTATGATTATCCGGACGAGCGAGCACCGGGACAGTACGAGAATATTGGCGAGGGTCATTGACATATGCATTTGAGTCATCTTATTTCTTTTGCCCACTTCGATATAGTCGTTTCCACATTTATAAACTTATAGATTGTACTCGCGAGTACTTAGGCTTTTCATTTCGAACTCCGTATTGTATTACTTTAAATTGTTACATTGTCGGTTGATGCTTATTTCGCCGGTTGCTCCGGGCGTATCTTTATATGTCATATTATTTAAATGTGTGTCCTCGCTAACCGAGATAGTTAGTCGAGTGGAGTTTTCTTGTTGTAGCCTGGTGGGTCCCATGTAGGGGTCCACGACGCTGTAATATACTTCGAATATCTCGGGGTGTTACAGATATGATTATCGAATTGCAGCTTGTATTCGTATTGTTTGAGTTGAATGGTTTGATCGAGATATCATTGAACCATTGAGTTTGATTGGTTGGTTATATCGGTTGTTGATTATTATCAAACGTATTGTTAATTGATTATTGCATTAGGTTGTGATAAGTGATCGTTGATTTTAACTGTTGTGCTACGATTGAGATTGGAGAATTCATGGATCGCCTTGGCCAGGGCTGAGGAGCTTGTAGATGAAGACGATAGGATTGTTAACGGCTTCATCGTATCGGTATCGAGGCAAGTTATACCTGCCCGGTTAATAATGTTTAATAAATGGTTTTGATTTCATTTAATTTATGATTCATATAGCAATGATATTATGAATATGAAGTGTCGGGATGATGGTATGTATATTATGTTTTGGATTAGGTTAAATCATAATGTACATGATTTAAAGGTGTCTGGTGAAAGCGGAGATGTGAATTATCTTTGGCCTATAATATGGGATGTTGGGTATTGAGGATAGTTTATCGTGACGACATTGAACTCGAGATGGGGATAGACTGTGCTGCATTCGGGACTATTCGAATAACTATGTATTCGTTCAGGGATGTTGTTCTTGGAAGGGTTAGTGTCTCCGGCCTTGAGGTAATTTAGTATTGCTCAGTTATGAGAATAATTATCGTGACACATTGTTGTATATATTGTATGTTGATGTTTCATGTAATGAGTGTGCATCGTTGTTTGGTGTATTTTGTGTTGTTGTCTTTCTTTAGAACTATAATTTCAATGGAACTGTGTTGAGGGGTAAAACCTGAATGGTACCCACGTCCGGAATATTCCTGAGTAAATGCTTCTGTGACCCTTGGTTGCGACCGTGGGAGTTTATGTGTGGATAGAACTGTGTTTAGGGATAAAACCTGAATGGTACCCACGTCCAGAGTATTCTTATGTAGGTGCTTCCGTGACCCTTGGTTGCGACCTTTGGAGTTTATGTGTTAATAGTGTAGACATTGTTGAGCATTCTCTGAACTGTTGTCTGACAGAAATACGATAATGTGGTCTTGTCGATCTTTCATTATCGAGCTATCGTTGTTCACTTGGGGAGTCTTCTGATCCTTATTGGATATGTGTTTTCTTTGAGTTTCGTTGTCATGTTGCATCGTGACATATCTAGAGTCATATCTGTGTACTGATCGGTCATGTATAGGATTTTCAGGATGGGCATGTATAGTCATGTGTTGATTTTGACCTCAGATTGAGCTGTGCACACGAGACGTGCTTCGTGAGATTGATTAGGTACAAGACCACATGTGTATTCGATCGATACCCGTTGATGGCTTGTGTACGGACATATTTCCAGATCGGGCGTATCGTGACGTCCATCTTGAGCCATATTGATTGGTCGTTCATATTCCATGTATGATTGGGTGTGCTTGATAGTCGGGTTTGTCTTTGAGATCCACTATGTGTGATTTGTATATGTTTGACAATTTTATTCTTTCGTATATGTGTCCCTGTGGTCCTTTATTGATCTTGCTTGGAGGTTACCATATCGACAGTATTCTCGGTCGTTGTTGATACTTTATTGGCCTTGCTTGGAGTTTACCATATCGATGGTATTCTCGGTCGTTGTTGATCCTTTATTGATCTTGCTTGGAGTTTACCATAACAATGGTATTCTCGATCGTTATTGATCCCTTATTGACCTTACTTGGAGTTTACCATATCTAGGGCTGTTCGCGAATAATTATATATTTTTAAATTATTTAAATAATATATTTGAATTATTTAAAATAAATATTTTAAATTAATAATTAAAAATTATATATTTTTTAAATAGATATAAAAATTAATTTAAAAATATATTTATTAATCGAGCTTAACGAGCCGAACCGAGCTCGAGCCGCACATGGCCAAGCTCGGCTCGAGCTCATTTTCTTAACGCACAGATTTTTGTGTTCGAGCTTGAGCTCGAGTTCTTAACGAACCGAGTCGAACCGAGCCCTTAACAAGCCGAGCCGAGCTTTGTTCGCGAACAGCTCGGTTCGTTTACAGCCCTAACCATATCGATGGTATTCTCAATCGTTGTTGATCCTTTGTTGATCGTGTGTGGAGTTTACCATATCGATGGTATTCTCGGTCATTGTTGGTTCTTTATTGATCTTGTTTGGAATTTACCTTATCGATGGTATTCTTGGTCGTTGTTGGTCCTTTGTTGATCTTATTTGGAGTTAATCATGTAATGGTATTCTCGGTTACGGTTGTATATCGTTGGTAGTATTGGAGTTTATCATGTCGATGATATCCTCGGTTGATGCAATGGTTGTTTATTATTATTGATTGTATGAGCGTTCATACTTTGTATCGATATCCGGGACTTATTGTTTCGGGGCAGTTGATCTACAAATGTATTGTGTATTATAGGTTTTATCAGATCTGAGATTTGATTGTGCGATCCGGCGGATAAAATTTGACACGGATAGATTATTCCATATTGGAGGTATAATGATGTTTTGAGAATGTTGGCATTGTTTGAATACAGTACGGATGGTCGTATTTGAATTCATTCGTCACTTGAGGATGCGAGATGTGGATTGAGGTAATGGATGATTTGATATGAATTACCACGAATTGGTAAGGTTAATACGGTAAGATTACATTCGAAGTATTCTTAATTTGTAATTACATTGATATGTAATATCTTTTAGGTACTCGGAGATCGAGCTAGTAGCGGTCGTGAAGGGATGAGCTTCCTGAGTGATACTGGCTATGGCATGTATTTGAGAACCGAGTATTTTCCTGACTGTTATGATTCCGCTGTAAATGTAATTTACTATGTTTATATCCGCTGCGTGTGTATCTTAAAATGGCTTTTTAGTATTTTACCAACTCGTGTATACTTTCAAATTGCCCCTTTTGGTATCTTTGCCTTGTATTTTAACGATTGTGAAAATAATTTTTAGCCTTGTGGCTTCCGGTGCAGGTCCCACAATGCCGTAATATCCCCGGTTGGTTTTGGGGGTGTTACATATAACATGAATATGTATAACGTGCAGAAAATACAAAACATAATACTAGTCCATTCATATCACGTAATTATTCCAGAACAATACGTATATCATCAAACAATAAAAACCACAGGGTTATACCAGTATTACTCAACTTCATACCCTAGAGCCTTCGTTAGGGCACTCCCCGAATGGATAACCCGACGAGTGATACACTGGCTCAGCATAACGTACCTCAGAGCCCTCGTCAGGGCACTCCCTGGTTTTACTCGACCCACACAGCTCGAACCACCACGTTCATTTTACAAAATCATCACTTTTCAGAAAATTTGTCAAGTCATTGTCATTTTTTTAAAAAAAAGATCATTGTATAACATCAAATTCAAGATATACATAAAGCACGGTCAAGGTGCTTGCCTGGTAACTTTAGATTTAAGAAGTTTCAATCACGATGCGAACAAGATTCGGAACCCTGGGAATCTAGACCTAGAAGAAGTAATACGATGCAATCAATGTCAGGTCTAGCTATTCTCATCAAAACAATATTGGAATACCCAATTAAAATTCATTGGGGACATTTTGCGAGACACTAGCGGGCATTGGCGAATAGGATGATCCAAACAGAAAATTTGATTCCCGTTCCGCTAGAATATATAAGAATAATCCCAAGATACTCGATATACAATCAATTTCACCTTCTAAACAACGATTTATTAAAGATCTTGAAGAACAAGATTAGGGTCCAGAGCTAGTTTTACCTTCAATCTGACGAAAACTACCGAAATTGATTGCAACAGACTTGATAACTCGATTCTCGAACGTTGATTACGTGTTTAAATCACTCAAACAGGATCGAAAACTCATTTTTTATCAAGAGGGCCGAGGGTTATACTTTTCAATGCTGAAAAGTGCCAAGAAATGAGCTAAGGTCCGATTTTATACCAATCTAAGCCCTTAGGTTGGTGTTAAGGGCATTTTGGTAATTGCAACGTAGTACACTGACACCTTTGTTTTATTTTCACTGTAACTTTTTCATCTGAACTCCAATTAACTCACTGTTTGAAGCATTTGGAATCTAACTCAATCCATTATAATCCTATAAAATTTCACAATTTTTGAATTTCTCAAACATTTTTTGTGATTTTTCAAAGTTGATCCTTGTGCGTACTAGTACCAAATAGAAGATCGGATTATATTCTTATCGCACATCGGCATACGATTTATGTCTACTTTGTGCCGTTAACAGTCTTTGTCGAATCAAGGCGATCTTCTCTCTCGTTTTCACCAGTATATATGGCTCGACACCAATCAATTCAGATGACTCGTCCCAGCATAAGGGTGATCTACATCTCCTGCCACAAAGTGCTTTGAAAGGTGCCATATTAATAGAGCTGCTGTTATTATAGGTAAATTCAATTAATGATAAGTGAGTTTCCTATTCATCCTTCCATCTTAAGGCACCAGCCATCGACATATCTTCTAATGTCCGAATAATCCTCTCAGATTATCCGTCAGTCTAAGGGTGGTAAGACGAACTGAATCTCAACTCAGTACCCAGTGCACGACGAAAGGCTTCCCAAAAATGCAATACAAATCGACCATGACCTTATGAAATTATACTCTTCGGGCTACCATGTAGTCTTACTATTTTAGTGATAAACACTCGTTCTAGATGTTCGGGTCCCCATATATCCTTGACTACCAGAAAGTGTGCAGATTTGGTTAATCGATTGATAATCACCCTGATCATATTCATCCCTAAACGAGTTCTCGATGTTCCTACTACAAAATCCATAGTGATATCCTCTCACTCCCATTCTGGGATAGGCATAGGTTTCAACATAGGCGCTTGCACAGGTCACATGTGGCACGAAGGTTTCTTGATGCTAGTTCGATCTACAATGACTCAAAAGAAAAACCTAGCTCTGATACCATCTTATGTAACACCCAAAAACAGCGGCTATTACAGTACCGTGGACCCCCACTGGGACCCACCAGGCGAGACCACAACATAAACTTTAACATCCATAGACGCGGTATCGAACCACATTTATTAAAAAAAAACCCCGATATGAAGTATAATTCATACATATCAACTCACACAACCATACACAGGATCCAACTCTGGTATAGACCATATGGAGATGGAAAATACCTTACAAATTTTAATACATTCATCCAGAATAAAATAAAATGAAAATCACAGTAAGATATAACCGAATACTAAAAGACTCCCCCCCCAACCCCCCGAATTAGCATCCTTCAAAACCCTCCGCCGCCATCGTGTTCTTCCTGTGCCTTGCCCTTTCCTAGCCCTGAAATACAAGTATTTCGCCGAAACCACAGGGTCAGCTATACATGATAATAATTCTCATGGAATTATACAATTCATATACATACGGATCTCAAAGAAACACGACTACTGAATATACCCCGCAGACATATAAACAGTCAGTCTCAACTGTCGAACATATCCGACCAAATAATATGGCTCAAGACGGACGTCACAGTACGCCCGATCCGAAAATTTGTCCGTGCACATGTCCACCCCGTATACGGAATCCAGAATATACGTGGGACGATGTACCTAATTAGCCTCACGAACTACGTCTCGTGTGCAGAATCTAATGCAGAAATATCCACGCATGACCATTAAGTGCCCGGCTAAAAAACATACACATAACCAATCGGCACGCAGATATGACTCCACATATGTCACGATGCAACATGACAATGAAACTCAACGAATTTCACTTTTATCAAAGAATCGAACAATTTACCGAAGTGACAACAAAGCTCAACGAGACCAACGGTAACAAGGGCGATAAGCTTGGGAATACAATCCCGCCACAAACGGTAACATGATAAAAGACATCACCACATCATGAATCATAGATTCACAGAATATTTCATATACACGAAATGCATAATAATCACAAGAATTCAACCATCATTATAACCAAGCAAGATAACTTGCCTCAATTCCGTAGATGAATAATCCTTCTTTGAACGAACAAACGAACGGTATCTTCGTTTAATAATACTCACTTGAATAAAAAACCTTGAATGAAACGTAATTCATTCAACAACACATTCGTACGATAATGGTATTAATTCATAGAAACAATATTCGTAACTTTACTCGAATAGTTCAACTATCTTATCGAACATTCTAATGCTCTAATTACGAATTATCATATATCAAGTTTATTAGATTCGCCCACATATTCTAACATTAATGCCAAGCATTTGAAGTTAAGAACATTATCAATGTAATACTATGATGATTAAACATACTCTCAATCCATCAACACTTCTGATTAACGTTGAACATGTTAAAAGTTTGTGTTTATTTACATTCTTCATCATCCTTCCAATTATTACGTTAAGCCAATCGAGAAATGAAATCATAACTTTAAGTTTTAAGCATAATAAGAATATCATCCTAATTTACGTCTCCTAGTACACGAGGATCAACGTAATTGAATTCGGCCATTAATTCTACCACATCATTATCACCCATAATCGTTATAATCGTCCTAAAAACACTATCAACATATTAATATAGTGGTTAACACCTTCTTAAGTTATCAACACATTCGTTTAACTTGAATATATGAGGGTTATGTTTGTGTTCTACCAAAATCCATTAATTTCCCTTGAAGAAGTTGCTCAAAACTTAGTTATATCGTTTAGGATGTTTGAAACTCTAAACATAACATCATAAAATCTTGTAATAATCATTTTCAGGGGGTTAACATAACATTTAGACAATCCATTTCATCGAATTTTCAATTTCATCACGAATGTATCAATTTCGTAAGGCCAAAACATAGTTCTATGTTATTTCTCAAGGATTAACTAAACATTCAAGACAAGATTAGAATCTAACACCTCTAGTCATCAAGGATTCCTTACAAGTTCTAAGTGTCAAGATCAAAATCAACCTCCTATTGTCATGTTATTAATCAGGTTTTATCCAACATAATCAACACAACTATGCTATGAAGTTATCATACATCAAGAAGTGATACTAACATTCCTTATATTGTTCTTTACTTAGTTTGAGCATGATTTTAATAACTATCATGTTTATACTAGATTAATCTAACATTATATGAATTTTTTAATACTAATATCACTACAAGCGTGGATTCAATATGAGTTAAAGAAAAACCAACCTCAAAATGAAGAACAACACCAACACTTCCAAGAACACACTTCAATCTCCTAATCTCCAAGCCACAATCCAAGTGATGAAGCTCCAACACAAGATGGAAGGGGTAGAAATCGATTTTACAAGGTGGGGAATCGGTTTCTCAGAGGGATGGTTGAGTTGGTTTGAGCAGAAAAATGAAAGGCAAGCCATCCGAATTCAGCATTACGTACGCTATAGCTAGAGATTAAGGGACGTTATAAACATTACGTATGTAACCTTTATGAGTATTATGTACGTAACAGGTTCCCAGATATTACTGACTCAAAACACACATGTTCTTACGTACGTTGCCAACATAAACGTACGTAAAGCTCATGTACATTACGTACGTTAAGGCATAGCCATTACGTACGTAATTGCCGTTGACTAGGATGTCACGATCGAATCTCGACCACTGCCTACACGCTCAGCCCCACCCGCCGAAAGGTGATCTGCTGATTGATTCCCCGCATTACGTATGTTAACATAGAAGTGTTACGTACGTAATGCTACGTACATAGCGTACGTAAAGTTAATGTGCTAGCGCACGCTAAGGGCAACAACAAGTAAAAAAAATGAAATTCTCCACTTAACATCTAACAATCAAATATAGTGTGAACGACTAAGATCAACAATTCAATTTAACATAACTCATCAATATACTCATTACAATAAACACGGATATGGTATGACAATGCTCGATTTAATCAAAGAATACAATAGTAAAGACGAGAGTTTAGGTGGATATTACAATTGATATGCATGGCGAGGACTTGATCCTCGGTGAAGATTGGTTAGATAAACATGGAGCTATTATGGATTACCAAAGGAAAACTATTCCGATGATCACGAGTGATGGGGAACGAACACGTATTTGAAGGGCATAAAGAAGAGACTTTCGGGAAGATTATATGGGCCCTAAAAGCAATGAAGTTGCTAAAGCAAAGTTGTATTGTCTACTGGTGTTACGCAATGAAATCTGAGGATGGAGGAATTTAGATATAGTCTATTCAAGTCGTGAATGAGTTTCTAGATGCATTCCCGGATGACCTGCCGTGATTACCACCACAACGTGATGTTGAGTTCACCATCAAGTTAGAACGTGATACATCGCCAGTGTCAAAGGCACCATATCGCATGGCACCATTAGAGATGCTCGAGTTGAAGAAGCAGTTAGGCGAGCTACTAGACAAAGGGAACATTCGACCGAGTGCATCTCCCTAGGGCGCATCAGTGGTTTTTGTCCGAAAGAATGATGGTTCATTTTGATAATGTATTGGTGATCATGAGTTGATTAAACTCACTATCAAGAACAAGTATCCACTACCCCGGATTGACGATCTATTTGGTAAACTGCAGGGAGATACTATGTTCTCTAAGATAGACCTGAGATCAAGATATACTAATTACGTATTCGGGGTTCCGACATCCCCAAGACAACATTCAGGACACGATACGGGCATTACAAGTTTGTGGTTATGCCAGTTGACCTGACTAATGATCCGGCTGTATTATGCAATTAATGAACAAGACTTTAATTGATTACCTCGATAAGTTTGTAGTCATGTTTATCGATGATATCCTGATCTACTCGAAGGACGAGGTGGAACATGTCGAGCACCTGCGCACTGTGTTAAGTATCCTACAAGCCGATAATCTTTATGCCAAAATCTCCAAGTGTGAGTGTTGGTTGAAATAAGTTACCTTTCTCGGTCACGGTGTTTCAGCAGAGTTTCAGAGTCACCCAAAAGATTGAAGCAGTCAGTCATTTTACAGAGACTAGAACTACTTACGTCCCAACCAAAGATTCGACAGGAATTAGTTTAGCAGGAAGTTGAAGTATGGCTTTAGATAGCTGAAGGACGGTTAGGGTTATTAGAGATTACCTCCTAAGTAATTAATGATATCCAAAACAGATAGTTTTAAGATTAAGCGATGGTCCAGATCCAGGATGATGTTACAAAGGAGAAAGCCCCTGGTTTTGTGATCCGGGAAGATGGGCTTCTGCTATTCCAAGATAGACTATGCATGCCAAATGATGCCAATATCAAACAGACGGTCTGAATGAAGCACATTCTACGCCATATTCGATTCATCCGAGTACGAGTAAAATGTACAAAGACGTGAAGAAGAACTTTTGGTAGCCCAACATGAAGAAGGAGGTTACAGAGTTCATTGCAAGATGTTTAACTTGCCAGCAAGTCAAAATTGAACATCAGAGACCTGCTGGGTATATTTCTCATGAGCCATGATTTGATTACTGGCATAATATTGATGGTGAATCGATCTCTTCGTCAATCTTAGCATTCGAGAATGTGTGGTAAGATTCACCTGCTTGATTTTCTGAGGAAATCCTAGATTGAGTATGTAATCGAAACTGTTTAGATTTGATATCGATATGATATTTTGTATGATACTCGCAATTGTTTATGTAGTCCCTTTTTTTTTTTGCTATTAACTTAAGATTCATAATCTGGCCGTAAGAATGTAAATCGAACTGTGCTTACAATTATTATTTGACCCTTTCAGTATGGAACGTAATTTGAGAGGCCGTGGCAGGGGGTCGAGGCCGCGAAAGGGGCCGAATCCCGAGGCCACGCGCTAACACGCGTACAAATGGGGGACAAAGCTCGGCGGGGAGTGATTCACCTAATAGGAGCCAGTCCCACCACACCGAACGGCATGAGGGTGCCCACGTCGACCCTTATGTGATTATGCAGGGTATGATGAACCAGATGACCCAAATGGGTCAGATGATGGAAGTTATACAGATGAATGCTACAAATGGACAACAGCAGAGACAACAGCCTCCGCCTCCAGTGCACGGCGGAATTGTGAGCCGGATCATTAATGACATATCGTGACAACGACCTCCGACCTTTGAACGCTCTTCTGAGCCTACCGACATAGTACACTGGATAGAGCATTTTGAGAAGCTGTTCGAAATGGTGGAATGCCCAGAAAAGAACAGAGTTGCTGTGGTGGCTTACTACCTTAGCAAAGGTGCCCATACTTGGTGGCTTTCTGTAAGGCCTGCTGATGGCGCGACTACTTGGGAGGAATTCAAGAATCTTATGCTAGATCATTACTATCCCGCACCCCTCCGTGAGGCTAAATTATCAGAGTTGTTGAACCTCGATCCATCTGAGGACGAGGATGTGCTAGCTATTGCCGAGAAATTCCAGGCACTTCTTCCTTTTGCTACGTCAGTTGTCCGTTCGGAAGCTGATCAGATCAAATATTTCTTCAAGAGGCTTAAACCCCGAATGAGGATGCAGTTGCTCAATCACCACTATACGACCCTACCAGAATTCATCGAGAAAGCCCTAGAATACGAACTCACTTCGAAGGAGATTTTCAAGAAGCAACCCCAGTCCTCCAACAAGAGATCCAGGAACCAGACCTAGGCAGACAGTAACCGAGGGATGTTCCGGAAGCCCCATTCAGTGTTGAACCCTTCTGAACGGCAACCTACGGCATCGAAGCCGACCGTGTCGCACACTCGAGCGATCAGCTCACCTATCATATATTATAACTGTGGGGACCAGGGACACATCAGCTCCAAATGCCCGAAGTCGGTCGTCGCCTGCCACACTTGTGGGAAGAATGGACATCGTGCTGGCTATTTCAGGGGTGGACCCGGGCGTGATCCAGCACAGTCTTCTGTCCAGGACTGTGTACCTCCGTCCGCTTCTTATCACACTACCGGAGCAAACAAAGGGATGGGCTGAGGAAATCAAGCTGGTACACCTAGTACCGGAGTTGCAAAACCCAGAGTCTATGAGATGAAGAAGGCCGACGATCCCAAAGCTAACATGATTACAAATACCCTCGAGATTCACTCTCAACCCGTTTGTGTCCTTTTTGATACCGATGCTTCACACTCCTTTTTGTCTACTTCTTGTTTGATTCGTTTGCAATTAGATCATGTTACCAATTGTGAACCTTATGTCATTGGTTTACCCAATGGTAGAAGAATTGTTAGGAATCGTGAAGTACAGAACTATCCGATTTGCATGAACGACCGTGAGTGGTTGTCAGACTTGATTGTGGTAGATTTACCTAAAGATGATGTGATCTTGGTTATCGATTGGATGGATCGTCATGATGCCATACTTAGCGTCCGTAAGTGAATAGTGACCGTCACAGCTGATGATGGTGTTGAGTGTATTTTCATGGTGATAATCCCAGTCATTCCGGGAGAGTCATTAGCGTAATGAAGGCAGTAAAACTGCTGAATCAGGAGTGTGTTGGTTATTGGTGCTACATGACCAAGACAACCGACTGACCCATTGAGTTGACCGATATTCCGGTAGTCCAAGACTACCCAGATGTATTTCCAGATGAGTTGCCAGGATTACCCCCACATCGGGAGGTAAAATTCATCATTGAGTTGGAGCCAGGAACGTCCCCGCTTTCGAAAGCACCATACCATATGGCACCAACCGAGATGCAGGAGTTGAAGAGCCAGCTTGAGGAGTTGACTGAGAAAGGATATATTTGACCTAGTGCGTCCTCTTGGGGAGATCCGGTGTTGTTTGTACGGAAGAAAGACGAATCTCTACGTTTATGTATTGATTACCGTGAGCTGAATAAGGTAACAATCAAGAACAAATATCCATTACCTCGTATTGATGATTTGCTGGATCAGCTCCAATGCGCCGCTGTATTTTCCAAGATCGATTTAAGATCCGGGTATCTTCAGTTGAGGATTCGAGAGTCTGACATTCCGAAGACAACTTTTCGTACTCATTATGGGCATTATGAGTTCGTTTTCATGCCATTTGGACTGACTAATGCACTGGCAGTGTTCATGGAATTGATGAATCGAGTTTTTATTAATTATCTGGATCATTTTGTAGTCCTTTTATTAACGACATTCTAATTTACTCTCGTGACCATGAAGAGCATGAGTATCATCTCCGTCAGGTTCTCGATGCGTTAAGGCGGGAATAACTCTATGGAAAATTTTCTAAATGTGAATTCTGGATGCCTGAAGTTATTTTTCTTGGACATGTAATATCAGCAGATGGAGTGAGAGTATACCCACAGAAGACAGAATCCATCTGAGACTAGCTACCTCCGAAGAACGTGAAGGAAGTTCGTAGTTTCTTGGGTCTAGCAGGCTATTACCGATGGTTCGTGGAAGGTTTTTCCAAAAATTGCTCAACCAATGACTAATATGTTGAGAAAAGATAAGAAATATTTGTGGTTGGAAGCCTGTCAGCAAAGTTTTGATGAACTCAAGAGTCGATTGATTTCAGCACCTGTTTTGGTTCTACCAAAAGGAACGAAAGGATTCGTAGTATATAGTGATGCGTCGAGACAGGGCCTTGGCTGTATATTAATGCAGAATGGGAAAGTGATCGCCTATGCATCTAGACAATTGCGACCTTATGAGGGCAACTACCCGACCCATGATTTGGAGTTAGCAGCCGTGGCGTTTGCTCTAAAAATCTGGCGCCACTATCTGTATGGAGTTACCTGTCAGATTTTTACGGACCACAAAAGCCTGAAGTACATTTTTACTCAGAAGGAGTTGAATATGAGGCAGAGGAGGTGGCTAGAGCTAATCAAAGACTATGATATCGAGATCCTTTATCATCCGGGCAAGGCAAATGTGGTTTCCGACGGCTTGAGTCATAAAACAGTACAGGAGCAGATACTTGCCCGCTTGACCGCCCAGAGAGAATTGCAGTTAGAGTTCATGAGGCCAGAGATTGAAGTCTGGTTACAGCGCATTCAGGGCCAACTTTGCATGTTTGAGATTTCATCGTCCCTTGATGAGATAGTCAGGATGAAACAGATGATGGACCCGTTCTTATCTAGGATTCGGGGACAAGTTGATAAGTAGAAAGCCCCTGGATTTGTGGTTCACGGGGACAGACTGATACGCTTAAAAAATCGTGTTTGTGTACCGACGGATGAGGAGTTGAGGAACACTATTCTGAAGGAGGCCCATGCTACCCCATATTCCATTCACCCGGGATCGAACAAAATGTATATGGATTTGAAGCCGTATTATTGGTGGGGTAACATGAAACGGGAAGTTGCAGAATTCGTTTCGAGGTGTTTGACCTGTCAGCAGGTCAAGATTGAGCATCAGCGACCAGCGGGCATGTTGAAACCACTCCCGATTCCCGAGTGGAAGTGGGAAGACATATCGATGGATTTTATTACTAGCTTGCCGACGAGCCGTCGAGGTATGAATATGATTTGGGTGATTGTGGATCGAATGACCAAATCATCCCACTTCTTGGAAATTAAGGATATGTGTGGTCCTGAGAGGTTGGCCCAGTTGTTCATTAAAGAGATTGTGAGGCTGCATGGTACCCCCAAGAGTATTGTATCAGATCGTGACGGACAATTCGCGTCACATTTCTGGAAGGCGGTTCATCATGCGATGGGTACACAGTTGAACTTCAGTACGGCATTTCATCCTCATACCGACGGTCAGTCTGAGAGGACTATTCAAACTCTGGAGGATATGTTGAGGTCGTGTGCTCTCGATTGGAAGTACGATTGGGAAGCCCAACTACCGTTGGTGGAATTCACATATAATAACAGTTCGCACACCTCGATCAAGATGACACCTTATGAGGCATTGTATGGATGTCGTTGTAGCTCCCCTCTGTGTTGGGACGACTTGTCTGAATCCATTGGTACGGAGTCTGATATGTTGTTAGCAGCCCGCGAGAAGATTGCTCTGATTAAGAGTCGCCTATTAACGGCTCAGAGCCGCTAGAAATCGTATGAAGATAATCGTCATCGACCACTCGAGTTTGAGGTTGATGATCATGTACTGGTAAAAGTAGGGGTGTTTAAAAATATTCGATATCCGATATCCGATCAGAAATATCCGAAACTCCGAAGTTCCGGATATCCAAAAATTCGGATATCCGAAAATTCAGATATCCGAAGTTTGGATATCCGGAACTTCGGATTCGGATATCGGATAGTACTTTTCAGAAAAATCGGATATTCGGATATCCGAAATATCTGAAAAATCCTAAATTTTTTATTTTTTTATATTTTAAATAATAGAAGGTATTCGGATATTCGGATATCCGATATCCATATCTGAAGTTTTTTTCGGATATTCGGATATCCGATATTCAAATCTGAATATTTTTTTTCGAATATAAGGATATCCGAATAAAATTCATATTTTTTCCAGATATTCGGATATCCGATATCCGTATCCGAAAACCGGATATCCGAAATTTCAGATACGGATATCGGATATCAAAATCTACTATCCGAACTTTCGGATATCCGAAAGTCCGGATATCTGGTTTTGAACACCCCTAGGTAAAAGTGTCCCCGACTCGAGGTGTTTTCCGATTCGGGAAGAGAGGCAAGCTGAGCCCGAGGTATATAGTCCATTTGAGATTTTAGAACGTGTAGGCGACCAAGCCTATCGTTTGGCGTTACCACCAGCCTTGAGTCAGATTCACAATGTATTTCATGTATCTCAGTTGAGGAAGTATGTTGCTGACCCGAGCCACATTATTCGATTCTACGAGGTCGAGATAGTCGATGACCATTCGTATGAAGAACGTCCTGTGCAGATACTTGAGAGGAGAGTCAAACAGTTGAGGAACAAGACGATCCCCTTATTGAAGATTCATTGGTCAAGACATGGGATCGAGGAGGCTACGTGGAAAACTGAGGATAGTATGCAAGAGAGATACCCCGAGTTGTTTACCCCTTAGTTTCGGGGACGAAACACCTTTTAAGGGGGGGAGTATGTAATACCCACCTAAACTCTCGTCTTTACTATTGTATTCTTCGATTAAATCGAGCATTGTCATACCATATCCGTGTTTATTGTAATGAGTATATTGATGAGTTATGTTAAATTGAATTGTTGATCTTAGTCGTTCACACTATAGTTGATTGTAAAATGTTAAGTGGAGAATTTCATTTTTTTTTACTTGTTGTTGTTGCCCTTAGCGTGCGCTAGCACATTAACTTTACGTACACTATGTACGTAGCATTACGTACGTAACACTTCTATATTAACGTACGTAATGTGGGGAATCAATCAGCAGATCACCTTTCGGCGGGTGGGGCCGAGTGTGTAGGCAGTGGTCGGGAGTCAATCGTGACAGCCTAGTCAACGGCCATTACGTACGTAATGGCTGTGCCTTAACGTACGTAATTTACAGGAGCTTTAGGTACGCTCATGTTGGCAACGTACGTAAGAACATGTGTGTTTTGAGTCAGTAACATCTGGGAATCTGTTACGTACATAATACTCATAAAGGTTATGTATATAATGTTTATAACGTACGTTAATCTCTAGCTATAGCATACGTAATGCTGAATTCGGGTTATAAAAGTATGGCTTGCCTTTCATTTTTCTGCTCAAACCAACTCAACCATCCCTCTAAGAAACCGATTCCCCACCTTGTCAAATCAATTTCTACCCCTTCATCTTGTGTTGGAGCTTCATCACTTGGATTGTGGCTTGGAGATTAGGGATTGAAGTGTGTTCTTGGAAGTGTTGGTGTTGTTCTTCATTTTGAGGTTGGTTTTTCTTTAACTCATATTGAATCCATGCTTGTAGTGATATTAGTATTAAACACTTCATATAATGTTAGATTAATCTAGTATAAACATGATAGTTATTAGAATCATGCTCAAACTAAGTAAAGAACAATATAAGGAATGTTAGTATCACTTCTTGATGTATGATAACTTCATAGCATAGTTGTGTTGATTATGTTGGATAAAACCTGATTAATAACATGACAATAGAAAGTTGATTTTGATCTTGACACTTAGAACTTGTAAGTAAGAAATCATTGATGACTAGAGGTGTTAGATTCTAATCTTGTCTTGAATGTTTAGTTAATCCTTGAGAGATAACATGGAACTATGTTTTGGCCTTACGAAATTGATACATTCGTGATGAAATTGATAAGTCGATGAAATGGATTGTCTAAATGTTATGTTAACCCCGTGAAAATGATTATTACAAGATTGGATGTTTAGAGTTTCAAACATCCTAAACGATATAACCAAGTTTTGAGCAACTTCTTCAAGGGAAAGTAATGGATTTTGGTAGAACACAAACATAACCCTCAAATATTCAAGTTAAATGAATGTGTTGATAACTTAAGAAGTTGTTAACCACTACATTAATATGTTGATAGTGTTCTTAGAATGATGATAATGATTATGGGTGATAATGATGCGGTAGAATTAATGGCTGAATTCAATTACGTTGATCCTCGTGTAATACGTTGATCCTCGTGTACTAGGAGACATAAATTAGGATGATATTCTTATTATGCTTAAAACTTAAAGTTATGATTTCATTTATGGATTGGCTTAACGTAATCATTGGAAGGATGATGTAGAATGTAAATAAACACAAACTTTTAACATGTTCAACATTAATCAGAAGTGTTGAGGGATTGAGAGTATGTTTAATCATCATAGTATTACATTGATAATGTTCTTAACTTCAAATGCTTGGCATTAATGTTAGAATATGTGGGAGAATCTAATAAACTTGATATATGATGATTCGTAATTGGAACATTAGAATGTTTGATAAGATAGTTGAACTATTCGAGTAAAGTTACAAATATTGTTTCTATGAATTAATACCATTATCGTACAAATGTGTTGTTGAATGAATTACGTTTCATTCAAGGTTGCTTATTCAAGTGAGTATTGTTAGACAAAGATACCGTTCGTTTGTTCGTTCAAAGAAGGATTATTCATCTACGGAATTGAGGCAAGTTATCTTACTTGGTTATAATGATGGTTGAATTCTTGTGATTATTATGCGTTTCGTGTATATGAAATGTTCTGTGAATCTATGATTCATGATGTGGTGATGTCTTTGATCGTGTTACCGTTTGTGGCGGGATTGTATTCCCAAGCTTATCGCCCTTGTTACCGTTGGTCTCATTGAGCTTTGTTCGATTCTTTGATAAAAGTGTAATTTGTTGAGTTTCGTTGTCATGTTACATCGTGACATCTCTGGAGTCATATCTGCATGCCGATTGGTTATGTGTAGGATTTTTAGCCGGGCACTTGATGGTCATGCATGATGTTTCCACATTAGATCGTGCACACGAGACGTAGCTCGTGAGGCTAATTAGGTACATCGTCTCATGTATATTCTGGATTCCGTATACGGGGTGGACATGTGCACGGACACATTTCCGGATCGGGCGTACTGTGACGTCCGTCTTGATCCATATTATTTGGTCGGATATGTTCGACAGTTGGGACTAACTGTTTATACGCCTGCGGGGTATATTCAGTAGTCAGTGGTTTCTTTGAGATCCGTATGTATATGAATTGTATAATACCATGAGAATTATTATCATGTATAGCTGACCCTGTGGTTTGGGCGAAATACTTGTATTTCAGGGCGAGGAAAGGGCAAGGCACATGAAGAGCACGATGACGGCAGAGGGTTTTGAAGGATGCTAATTCGGGGGGGCCGAGTCTTTTGGTGTTCGGTTATGTCTTACTGTGATTTTCATTTTATTTTATTCCGACTCTATGTATTAAAATTTGTAATGTATTTTTCATCTCCATATGGTCTATACCAGATTTGGATCCTGTGTACGGTTGTGTGAGTTGATATGTATGAATTATACTCCATATCGGGGTTTTGATTAATAAATGTGGTTCGGTACCGCGTCTATGGATGTTAAAGTTTATGTTGTGGTCTCGCCTGGTGGGTCCTAGTGGGGGTCCACGGCACTGTAATAGCTGCCGTTTTCGGGATGTTACATCAATGACAATCAGGTTCGAGAACTAATCATGATCCCCGATATGGATAGGGCAATCGTGAATCTTATGATCCCCAATAATACTATCTCTGCTTGGCATTCCCATGATAAAGGGCTCACACGGAGACATACCGTCGACGTTCAATCAACGCATACATGATAAAGATATAAAAGAATGGGTGATGACTGAGTCGAATAATACATCGACGGGATGAGAGAAAATAATGAATAATACCTGTAGGCGCCACGCTCGTCTACCCGTTTCCTTTTGTAGATGCGACCAGGTGCTAATCCAGCGATCGACGCTTCTTGGTGAATCGTCTGTCCTCTCCCACTATGGCTCTTGAATTTGGCTAACCAGTTGGTGGGTGCTGGCTGACAATGGGTCCTTGTACAGTGGGGACGGAATCCTGGGCTTCTATTCTCCTAGTAGCAGCTCTACAATATGTGGCTTGATGTCCCTTACGCCCGTAGTTATTGCAAGTGATTGTGGGGTGCGGGCAACTCGTATGAATATGACCTGAATTGCTATAATTATAACAAATAACTCTACCCCTCATACTCTTGGAGCTTTCTACGAGACGAGATGACCCTCCAGAAGATTGGTAAGATGACTGGGATCTAGTGAATGTATTCCTCTTCTTTCTTGGAAAGCTAGCGGCACCTCTCGATTCCTTTATTTTGGTTGCAACCTCCACCGTGGCTGACGCAGCTTTAGAAGCTAAGGCCTTATTCTGATATTACCTCAGGGTGGTACATTCAAATCCAGACATGTAGCCATGAACTCCACGCTCATCCTCATGTCAAAATGCAGGATCTTGTCCTTTTCCTCCTTAACCTGATCTTGGATGAAGACCAGTTGTTGGTTAAAAATCTTGATGGCTTGTGAGATTGGTACACTCTGGGGTGTCGCAGAGAAGAATTCACGAATCTGAACTTCCCTATATGAGGGTGGACAATACTCAGTCCCCATAAGATCCTTAAACTCTATCCAGCTCACTTCCCGATCTATAGGATTAACAGCTCGCCATCAATCTGAAGCATCATTGATTAGGAACATTGTGTGATGTCCACCTTGTGGTCCTCGGGGCAGTGAATGCCCTCAAACATATTTTCCAACTCTACGAGCCAGCTCATAGCATTTGTGGCCCCTACAAATTTAGGCGGGTTCGTGACCTCAACCACAACCACGAATGACACGTCCTCTCACCATGCTGGTGAAGGAAGAACTAATAAGCACAATCCGATAACCTATATATATAAGGTGAATCCCTTAATTTGACACGTTAATCAATTTCGAAGGAAGACAGAGATTAAGGAGACTTACTGCGCAGGTTGCACGAGACGATAGCATCACAGTAATATTCTCCGACCGGAACAACGAGTACAACACGACACGACGAGACCCAATAACCAACAACCTAGGTATCTATATACCTAGGCTCCGATACCACTTTATGTAACAACCCCATCCCGGGATAGGACTGCTACAGCGCCATAAATCTATTTCGAGAATTCATAAGGCAGAGACCTGCAAACACAATAATACATCGACCGACCAGGTCGCATAATAAAACTCCATAACTAGTATTGACTATCAAGGTCGATAAACCACACATATGTCACTGACAGACTACTATTAGGAATATGCCCTCGAACGCCACTCAGGGGATGAGAAAGTGAGAGCATTGTATTGTAATTATGAATATTAAATTAAATAAGGCATTTATTATTACTATATTATTGCATATCACTAGCCTTGTGATTTGGTATTTAGAATGATAGTCCTTGCATTTGAGAGCAAACATTCCACTTCTTATGGAGATAGGGAGATATGCACTAGAAGTATTTAAGGCTCGAATGCCTAACTGGTTCGCAAATTAATAAAACTTCACTAGGCAATAAGTTTAGACAAAAATTGTATAACGTGTGATTTGACATATAGAGTGCCTGTCTTCACTAAGGGTTAGTGGGATCACACGTTATAGGTGTGCTAATGGGGTTAGTATACTCGAACTAGACTCACCTCGATTTGGCAACATAGATTTTACTCTGGATTATCAATGACTGAATTGAAAGATTGTGATATGTATATGTGAATCTTTGACTTGAAGTTGTAGTAGGAGATGTGCTTGTGACATTAAGTTAGTCATTAGAGTGGTTCGATCCAATCGCCTGTTAGTGGGATCAACCTCGAAGTGCAACTTAGTGGGCAAGTAGCAGTCTCTATTGAATACCAAGATAGGATTCTTTCTCCTGTAAGTCAGCAGGTAAATGTCCTATGCAGTTTATGGCAAATGAGATCAAAAGTCTTTAGCCAAAGTATTTAGAGCTAGTTGTATTTAATACACGATAGTTCGGTGATCTCTGTTTGCATTAACAAATATATAGAGTCAAGGTACAATATGTTTTGACTTGACAGTGACCCTATTACTTGGCCGGGACATATGATTAAAGGGTTTATATGTATACGGTATTCCCGATATAATAGTTTTGGAATGATTCTATCGTCCGGTCTCACTTAGGTTATGGTGTGGGCCATGGGACTGGATAGGTGGTGCTAACACTCGTTGGATCCTTCCAATGCTAACTGAGATGAACCTACAGATTAACGGCACAAGATTTGATAATGGATTATTTTTAGCTTATATTCTCTTAGTTAATATTAAACATTAGATATCTAATTTAATTTATTAGATAAATTAAATCAGTCTCGTGGATTAAATAAATTACTGGATAGTTAATTTTATTCATATTAATACGTAGAGAGATTATTTTTAAAATAATTAATTAATTAGATTAATTAATTGTATTAGTATTGAAAAGTACCAAGATTTATCTATCAGACTCGATACACGGTGGTCCATTTCACGGATCGAAATGAACCGACACTATTTTTCTTCCCTCTTGGCGGCCCCAAATCCCACCATATTTTGGTGTATCATTTCATTTTGTCTCAAAGTGAGATTTCATGAAATATGTGATACATTTATTTATACATGGTGTATAAATAATTATGGAGTTTTGGAATGAAGTATGGAGTGAGTTATTTTGTTGTTATAAAATAACTTCATCCTCCTTCACACATAATGCTTGAGACGTGAGTTTGAGAGGAGAGGGAGAAAAAATTATCTAAGTTTTTACACTTATATTCTAAATATAATTTTGAGAGAAAATAATTTTAATAAAATATTTCGAGTGTTTAGAAAATTATAACTAAGCTAATTATATCAATTTCTAGTTGTATACTATGTGTATAAATTATTAAAAATATTTATCGATCATCTTCCGATGCGTGATAGTAAGAATACGAGATGTGGAATATGCTAAAAATTATTTTGGTGAGAATTCTCACGAGTTGGTAAGGGTATAACAGTAAAATTATATTGATAGTATTCTTATTTTTTAATAACATTGTTATGTAATGATTGATATTGATTTGATCGCTATCATTGTTGAGTATTATGACTGATCCAGTTGTGGGCTTTATTTTTAGATACTCGGAGATCGAGCTTGTAATGGCGTGAAGAAGATGAGCGTCCCGGGTGATATTAGCTATGACATGTATTTTGGAATTGTGTACTTTGACTGTTTATTATATTCCGCTGCAAACGTATTTTTAACTATGTTTACATCCACTGCGTGTGTGTTTTTAAGTGGTCTTCTGGTACTTTGCGAACTTGGGTTTATTTTGGAATAATAATTTCTTAAAGTATTTTGTCGGTACGTATTATCGGTAACTTAACGTACATTTTGAAACTGTTGAGTTTTGACATTTTCGCCTTGAACTTTTAAATGAAAATTTTATGTCAGTATTTGGAAAATAAATTTTATATAGCCATTGAGTATTTTTGATAGATATCACCGTGGTTGCCTCTTGGGGCTATTTGAATAATTGCCAAAATATCTTTTGGCCTTGTAGGTTCTGGTGCGGGGTCACAATGCTGTAATATTTTCGGATGGCTCTGGGGCTGTTAAAAATATGTTGAATGATAACTAAGCAAACACTAGAGTCTTAACTATACGGATTACTTATTATAAATATGAGATTCATGACAAGAAGTTGTCATGAAAAGAATACACAACCCTAAATTGTGAGACAAAAGCCCTTCCCACTGCAATTCGGCCGCCCCTTCTACTGTAGAAGATCCGGATCGACCATCTTGTGTTATTCCCCTAGTTGATCTTGATCAACAGTGCAATCCTTTCGGCAAAGAATTATCTGTTTCACTATTTATCAATATTATTCTTAAGGATCTAGCAGTCCAGCTTGTACAATTTTCTCGTGTGCGACTCATTGAAAGAGGAAGCTGATACTCATCACTTCTGGTCGGGATCTAGATCAGTTATTAGATTTAGGTAACTCGAATGACCCTTATTTATTAAATAATTAAATTACCGTGTGAGATTCTCAATTGGGTTTTCTTTAGTTTATTCGATACACCTTTTATTTTTATTTATATATTCGATACATCCGAAATCTAATAATTCAAAGACCACTGCAAAAACATGGATGAGAAATGGAACCTAAAATGTACAAGGGCTAAGAATGCTTACAACATTCAAAGACCAATGGGGACATCTGTGGGAGTAGTTTACATCAGGATATTTTAATTGCAACATTGTTTTGTAATACATAGTTAATTTGGAGAACAATAAATAATTTGATGTCAATGATGATAAACATAATTCGAATACACTAGTTAAGGAGTTGTTCAACAGAAATACAAGGATCATACATGCAGCTCATAATTTTACCCTTAGTTTGGTCTCAAATTTTTTATCCTTTTCAAGAGTTAAAATCCATACTTCTAAGTTTAGGAGATAAATGTTGAGTTAATGCCCTGTGTTTTTTAAAAATATATTTACCAATCTAGTATACTTTTGAATATAATTACAAAAATGGTGTAGTAACCTATTTATTTGGCTTTTTAATGTTTTTTTAAATTGTTTTACTGTTTTTTTACTGCAATTTTTTTACTGCTTTTTTTACTTATTTTTTTACTGGGTTTTTAATATTTTTTTTACTGCTTTTTTAATGCTCTTTTTACTTCATTTTTACTGCAATTTTTTTACTGTAATTTTTTTACTTCTTTTTTTACTTATTTTTTTACTGGGTTTTTTTAATGCTTTTTTTACTGCTTTTACTGCTTTTTTTAATGCTTTTTTTTACTTCATTTTTTTACTATAGTTTTTAAGCAATGCCAACAAAAATAAATTAAAACCAACATCATCACAAAATTTTCAAGGTACTAAACAATATTTTCTTACAAAAATGAAAATACAAGTTTCATTCCCAATTTCTTCCGAATATCTTGGGCCGATAATCAATTTTTATCTGCAAAAAAAAAGAGAGATATAGACATACCAATCAACCAAATAAATTTTCATTCCCAAAAAAAATTAGAGATAATACAAGTTTCATTCCCAATTGGAAAATACAAGTTTCAAAAATAAATGCTTTTTTTTTTTTCATTCCCAAAAAAAAAATGAGAGATAATACAAGTTTCATTCCCAATTTCTTCCGAATATCTTGAGCCGAATATCTATATCTCTCATTATTTTTTGCAGATAAAGATTGATTATCGGCTCAAGATATTCGGAAGAAATTGGGAATGAAACTTGTATTTTCATTTTTGTAAGAAAATATTGTTTAGTACCTTGAAAACTTTGTGATGATGTTGGTTTTAATTTATTTTTGTTGACATTGTTTAAAAATTGCAGTAAAAAAATGAAGTAAAAAAAGCATTAAAAAAAGCAGTAAAAAAAGCATTAAAAAAAGTAAAAAAAGAAGGAAAAAAATTGCAGTAAAAAATTAAATAAAAAAAGCATTAAAAAAAGCAGTAAAATAAAAAACCCAGTAAAAAAAGCAGTAAAAAAATTGCAGTAAAAAATTAAGTAACAAAACAGTAAAATAATTTAAAAAATATTAAAAAGCCAAATAAATAAGTTACTACACCATTTTGATAATTATATTCAAAAGTACACTAAATTGGTAAATATATTTTTAAAAAACACTCATTTGGGCATTAACTCATAAATGTTATCATGGAGTTTAATTTCTACGAAGAAACGAACGGTTAAAAATTGTTCTCTTACGGATTGATTGTTGGGATCTTTTGGTTTGTTGTGTGATCTTGAGTGTCGTCTTCTGTAACTACAACTCACATGTGATTATGAGTATGTTTGGATGTATTAACTGATAATCTAGCTGATTGTTGATAATCTAGCTGAAAACCAATAATTTAGATTATATCAGATAATCTAGCTGAAAATTGATAATCTAGCTGTAGTATGATAATTTAGATTATTGTATTTAAAACTGTTTGGCAAAACTAACTATCATACTAGCTGAAATTTATAAAATGACATAAAAGTACATCGTTTATATTTATTGTTATATTATAATATTATAAAAACAACCTTAAGATTTATATATTAACTCTTATGTTGCTTATTATTCTTTGACATTATGCAATATTATTATTTATTTTGTTTTCAACTTTTAATGGTATTTTAGGTTTTTTTTTATGTTATCACTTATATTATTATACAAATATTTAATAAGAGTAAAATCAGAATGAAAAAATAAAATTTATATATATATATATATATATATATATAAAATATACATTAAGGGTAAAATCGGAATAAAAAAATAAAATCTGGTAGCTTTGGGTTGAAAGCTATATTCGAAAGCGTTTGAATTTAATCTAGATTAAAATTATAATCTAGATTAAATTAGCACCATCCAAACAAGATTTTGAAGGTCAAATTAGATTATTTAACCAACTTTAATCTAGATTAAGATTATAATCTAGATTAAGTGGTCATCCAAACATACCCTATGATTAGGAAAGTAGAGTTGGATACCTTTTGTAGACTGAATTAATACACAACGTTTTCTTTTTAGCAAAACGACGTTTCTACGAATGACTTGGAATTTATTATTATTATTATTATTTTTTCTTTTGATATCGAGATTCCAACCTTACACCTGACTAGTCCTTAAAACTGCTACCAGTTAAATCACGAGATGTGTATCCGGCTCTCAAGTTCTTAAATATCATCAGCTACCGCACACAAGGAGTCTTCCTCAAAGTGATTGCTCCATGCTGGACCCCCTTAAATCCATATGCAGGGTTCCACTGAGATCTGACCTCCACACTGCCGCTTGAAACTCTCAATATTTAATTGTTCCACCAACGTACCCTGGAGGGTTAGGATCTCTTCTTTAATCATAGACTAAAAAGTCATAAACCCTTAAAAATTCTTATCCTCAGAGAAATTCGAACCCAAATCTTGTACTTCAAGTGGAAGTCCCTCACTAGTTTGGAATTTATTATTTGTGAATCCAATGACACAAGGTAAAAAAACTTTGGCCTCTTTTTCAACTTTGGCCACTTTTTCAACATTTTCAAAATCCGTGAGAAGACGGATGCAAAGTAGTATTCAAACTCTTACTACTAGTCATGATATTCTAGAACACTTCTTCTCTCCAACTATATACCCACACATAATAATAAGGAAATTGCGAACTAAAAAAAGCAGACACATAAGGATATTCGAGTAGGTGAAATAGCTGGATTCGGAATTAAAAGATCACGAGTTTTATTTCAAAAAATTATGAAAAAAAGCGGACACGTAAAGATACTCGAGTTGATGAAGTAAGTGAATGCGGAATTGAAAGATCACAAGTTTGAATCCCTCCTTTAACACAAACTTCCTAATTTGCAAGAAAAAATTAAAGAGAATTTTTGACAAATACGAAAAAAGTTAGGAGGGATCTTTTTGCAATTTTCCCAAATAGCAATTCGTTAATGAGAGAGAAAGTTCGCAACTTGGAGGTGTTATTTGGTAAGCCCCACCTGGCAATTAGATGAGCTCCTCTTCCCAGGTGGTGGTAGGCAGTGTGGGAATGAACACATTTTTCTTCCAAAAATTCATACAGTAACAAATCCCAAGATTTTCTCTCTCCAAACTCAATTTCTTAGCACGCCAGATTCATCTGTTCCAACTTTATTTTAAGAAAATAATTCGACGATTTTTCAATTTTTCCTAGTATAGCTTAAAGATCGGCCTTTTTCTTTTCCTTCTAAACTGAGGGATTTTTCTGTATAATGCATGTTGTATGTCCGCTAGCTTTTGAGGCGTTGGGTTGTGAATAAAAAATCCAATCTGGGTCCTTGAATAGTGATATATAGATACAGATAAGAGTTAATTACCTGAAAAAAAAAATTAGGGAAAGTGAGAATGGTGAGTGGGAATTTGTTTCATTATAGAAAGAATTCATGGCCTCCAGAAGAGTACATAAATCGTACAACATTGCAGTTGGTAAGCTTTTCTTGCTCTCTAATTCGTTTTGCTGTTGTATATTATTCTATTTTACTTTTTTTTAATAAATATTTTTTTATTTTTGGGTATATTTTACTACTGATGGTTTGTAGTGAAGTGGTGTATGAGCAAGATAGAGCCCATCGTGTAATCATATGTATTTATGTTCTGTATTGTGGGTTGCAAATTCGATAGCTAATAGTATTTTGCTGAGGGATTTATGATCTTCAATTTAGACTTTCAGTGGAAAATCAGAGAGTCGATTATAGAATGGAAAAACAAATAAGTAAAAAAGATGACTTATACTACCAATTCATCTTTATTATTGTTTGTTATCATTGTAAAGTCAGAGAAATATTGCATCTTGGATGCATTTACATAATTAAGAGGAAAAGTAATCAAAAAAAGAAAAAAGAAAAAGTCGGATGGGCGTTGGCGGGATTGGTTGCAAATGTTTCTCAATATGATTTTGGTGTGACATTTGTTCAGCAGACCGAATCGATGTTTCTTGTTTTATTGATGTTAGTAGGACTCTAAGTAGTACATCTCTCATTTCCTTACGGGCCTTGGTCCTTTTTCTTTCCTTTATTTTCCCGATGTGAGGGGTCCCGCATTAGGTCTCGTTGGTGTTGTGAAAATATAGCAGCTATCGAGCTAAATCCTGAACACCATCTCATATTTATTTATATTCATCATTTTGATTTCCCAGTCATCGTCATCACCGTCATCAACTGCACCTTAATCCCAACTATGGTTGGGCATGGTGGCGTGAATATTTAGTGCCAATTGATTGTCTAAATTAAGTTAACACTATAATTTATGGAAAAAATAAAGTGTCAAAGCTTTATGCCGGATGCCTTTCTTGTCGCAACCTTCATATGAAGGAGAAATGAGATGAAATTCCAAAACCATTAACATCATAGGTCTTTCCAATTACATGGAAAATATCATGATGAATCGAGATAATTGCTAAAATCATGTCACAATACATGATTCATATTGCACAATCAACATATACATCATGGAATATGACTCCATTTCGATTCCCAACATGATCTTATTTTTTTTTTTGTTCTTTTCTTGGTGGTGGACATTGGGGATAAAATGGTGTCAGCTCATTTTCACCAGACAGTTTATCTTAATCGTGCACTTTTTCTGGTGGCTTTTAACAATTACTCGGATTATATGTCCATTTTAATCGTCATTTTGTTTGTGTGTGTCTGCAGTTAGATTTAGAAAGTGCTGCGCCTCCCGAACAAGCATTGAGAAGGAAATTAAATAGCCATGCTAGTCTTCTTAAAGAATTCAGCATTACTTTCACCGAAGCCATAAAAATGGTAATCTTTCTCTATACTATCCCTTATGGTACCCTGCCAGATGCCAATAAAGCATTTGAATGTTTTGTGACATAATCAGTTGAACGTTATAGATGCGACTTGGAGTACGCCTGTGGAGTTACGTGCGGGAAGAGGCATCTTATGGAAGAGTAAATTGCTTATCCATTTGAAATATTCCTCCCTACCATCATTTCTTGGAATAACCGAACATTGTTAAAGTAAAATGAAAAAACAAATTTAGGGAGTTCTTCTTCTTTTTTTTTTTCCTCTCCTTGTACAGAAAGCACCTATAAATCCATTTACTCGAGAAAGTTGCAAACCTTCTGCAACGCAGGGAGTTCCGTTAGGCGGGATGGGGTAAGTAGTAGTCGATATTGCTGAAATTTGTTCACTGCTATTCCTTCTTTTTTTTTTTTGGGAGAAACATTGCTGTTCGTGTTGACCGCCGTGGATGTGATGTTACAGAAGTGGTAGCATATCTAGAGGTTTCAGAGGGGAGTTCAGGCATTTTCAAATACTTCCTGGTACATGCGAGACTTCTCCAATGATGGCCAATCAATTCTCTGTAAATCCCATTCTCTTCTTAGACTTGTCATCTACATTCTCTTTAGGAAAATATAGTGAAGTAACTCCACCCCCTAAAAAAACATCAAAATATACTTCTACGCAAAAACAATCTATCTTAAAAAAAATATTTTTGCCAACAGTGCGTTACCTAACTATTTTAAACCGTGCAGATTTTCATATCCCGAGAAGGGGGGAACAAGAAATATGCAACCGTTCTAGCCCCCGGCCAGCACGAAGGTATAGGGTATGGATCTAAACAGCTTAATTCTAGCCTGAGTTTTACAAAAAATGCTACATGACCGTTGATCCTTTTTAGAATTGTGAAGATTTCGGGTGCCAATGCCATGGCCATATGACTTGTGGAACACCGAACACTCCCATAGTGTATAAGTGCTTTTAAGATCTCTTAATGAATATCACGTGGTGTATTCACCTCTCAGCCCGCATCCTGCCCATACTTGAGGCTTTTTGACTTTGCCTGAAGCTACTTATTCTCTTATCCAATAATCTATTGATTAAACATATTTTGGTTGAAGCTACTTATTCTCATATCCAATAATATATTATGGAGTTTCAACTTTCAGAAATTAATGGTCGGAAAACCAATAGTAATGTATTTGATTTGCACATTTTGTGACAGGAAGTCCACTGATCATGGTATATCATCATGGGGTTGGAATTTGACTGGTCAGCATTCCACATATCATGCCCTATTTCCTAGAGCATGGACAGTATACGACGGTAACTAGCTATACTAACTGTTCTTCTGATAGGTGTTTAGATGGACCATGACCCTTATAAATACTTTTATTTCTACAGGCGAACCAGACCCAGAATTGAAAATTTCTTGTCGACAGATATCACCATTTATACCACATAATTATCGGGAGAGCAGTCTTCCTACATCTGTGTTTGTTTACACTGTATGTAATTGTGGATTTGCATTCATTGTCAAGTCTTCTCTTTGTTAGTGTTTGTCCTACATTAAATTGATTCGGGCTTGAGTTATAGAAGTTCATAAGTTAAAGACTAGCCTAAGATAGCATGTTTACTAAGGATCATGGTTGTCAAGTGGTAAGTCGAGTCGACAGAGGTCCGACTGGGCGACTAGTTGACTAATCGTTGAATAGTCGGTAAGTAAAGTAATAAATAATAGACATATATTTATACATGTGATGACATAAATTATAATATGTAATAAAATAACTTGAAATAACATGTATTAAGTAAACACAAGGTTCAACACATAGAATCTATCATAAGTTTTAGTCATGATTGTCAAGTCAGCTACTAGTCGACCAGTCAACTGAGTAGTCGTCCAGTTGATTAACTATCTATCTTTGCTTTAAGTCCAGTTGATCAACTATCCATCTTTGCTCTAGTCGAGTGGCCCAGTCAGTCAATGGTTTTCGATTGGTCGCTTGTCACTTAACCAATTCCTAATTCGGCTAATGTTAACTAAGATGGTTTAGACATTATTGATGCTGCAACTATAGAGTTGACAAGGCTAAGGTTAGGTGAAATTAGGTTTAAACGTAGAAGATGCATTGTTTCATTTTGGTTCATATATTTCAAATGAACCTTGATACGTCGGAGCAAGAAGGAGTCCTATTTGGTAGAGCTATCATAAGTATGGGATAAGAGGCTTTAATGACTTGATTGGTGATCGAGTTTTTTATCTTAAATTTCCGTGTTGGGATAGAAAAACAACTAAAATATACTCCTTCCGTCCCACTATAAGTTTCCGATTTGACCTTTTCTGTTCAAATCGACAATATTTTGATTATGATAATTTATAATTTATAATTATAGAATTATAAAATCATAATGCTTTAAAGATATATTTCATGAAAATATATCTATAGTTGTGCCACATCGTAATTCAATATATTTTTTCATAAACTTATGGTCAAAATTAAGAAGGGTCAGATCAGATGGGAAACTTGTAGGCAGTACATGAATTATTGTCGACAAGTTTATCTGAGAGAACTATTTTTTTGAAAAAATGGAAGTGAGCTATATTCCAAGAGTTTGCATGTGATATGACCATGCATTACTTCTTCACTTGATCTTTTCTTTTTGTTGGATGTGCTAAGTGATTTAAAGCTGCAACAAGACATCTAATTTAAATATTACTAGAATTGTTCTCGATGTTCTTTACATGAAATTCACCAATAATTGATTTTTTTACTAATATTTCTTGCAACTTCCCTATTAATGAAGATTGTTAAAGAACTTCTAAGAAAATCATCTCCTATTTTGCTTTGAATTTCACATTTTAGCCATATTCATAGCCGACAATGCACGCTCTTTATGTCAATTAGAGTTGGTAAGGCCCTGTTCTTTTGGACTTATTTTTCGATTTTCGATTGATTCGATTCGTGTCCATTCGATTCAATTGATTCAGTCCATTCGATTCGATTGAGTCCATCCAGTTCAGTTCAGTTCCGTCTTCTTCTTCTTCTTCTTATTATTATTAATCTTAATTATTATTATTCTTATTATTACTAATAATATTACTATTATCGTTGTTGTTGTTGATTACTATTATTATTATTATTTACCATTACTATTATTATTATTTACCATTAATATATATTTCAGTTCAGTTCAGGTCCATTCAGTTCAGTTCAGATCCGTTCAGTTCAGATCAGATTCATTCAGTCCAAAAGAACAGAGCCTAACTAGTATAAAGTAATGGGCTTTGAAAAGCTAAGTTTTTTACTATCGTTCCAATATATATAGCCATCAGAATTACATAGAAAGGAAATAATGGAAAAACATGATTGACCAATGTGTTCAACGATTACAATATACCATTGATGTTCAATGCTTGCATTCGGGTGGAATTTTTTTCCTATTTCTGCCGGAGAAAAAGTAAAAATCTAGGGTTCCTATATCATTGATTTGGCTAGGTTTTATAAGATACTAAATTAAACAAGCACCAAACACCATCAGTGAATTGCATAAATGATTACCTGAAATTGGAGGAAAGACGACCAACGAGAGAAGAGGCGGACTCGAGATTTTTCACAAGGATGTTACAGGCTAAAACTTTCAAGAGGGATGATTTATACTGTTTGTTTTAATTTTTTGTACAAGTGATAGTAGGTTTTTAAAAAGTTCCTGTACTGAAGTCCGCACTTTTCCCCTGGTTCCACCTATAGACTGGAGGCTTCAAGGGGCTCCAGTCTGCAATTGTACTCTCTTTTTTTTTTAGTTCCAATTACAAAAAATATTTTGTTTTTTATTTGGACTGGAGCATTTTTTGCCGTTGGGATAAATATAGTTAACATAAAATTTACTTATACACAAAATATTTTTAGAAAAATGTTGCGGGGACCATGGCCCCTTCTGCTTGCTGCCGTTTCTTCTCTGCGCACGATGCTAATGTTTATGTCAATATTAACACATTTTTCTTACTGAATTTTCGGTGCAAAAAAAATCTGTTTGGAAGTGGTATATATCATTTGATAAGCAAGTTTGACTGCCTAATAATCATACGACTGTCCATTTCTTAAATGATGTTATTTATCTTCTGTAGTTGGTGAATACTGGAAAAGATAGGGCGAAGGTCAACTTGCTTTTTACCTGGGCGGTGAGTTTTTCACTGCTGATTGTTGTAGTAAATATGGTAATATTAAGTGCAAATGCTCAGTCAGCAATCACTGTTTTAATGCAGAACTCTATTGGAGGTGTCTCACATCTATCAGGAGAACATGTGAACGAGCCATTTATGTGAGTATATCTTAGGAAGTAGTGTTTTATCTTCATGCATATAATTTGGTTGTCTTTTGACATTTGTGTTTTATTTGTCCCTTTCTAGTGGTGAAGATGGAGTATCAGGAGTGCTGCTACATCACAAGCAAGTCATCATTCTTTATAGTAAAATATGACGGTTGGTTTACATGTTTTGTTTGTCTGATATTTTGAGTTGGCTAAAGTGAAGTTGAGCCATCAATACAATTCTCCCCACATGATAATAAATAGTCTAGTAAAGTTTATCTAGTGATTCTTAACTTTACACGTTAATTGTGATTAAATTAGTCAGTAACCCTACACGAGAAGCATGTAGTCAAATAGTAACTTGATAAGTCATAAGTCGAGGAACTGAAAATCTAGCATACATGTGTCATATGGATCTTGGGGTGCATAGACCAAGACGTGTTACCTCATCCAAGGTGTGGATTGCGCCGATTGGCAGTGTGGCTTGCAACTTTCAGAGAGGGCTTATTCAATTGATTAGCCTTTGACCTGGAACTCAGTAGCCCTCCATTTATTTCCAGTAACTCTCTCTCTCTCTCTCTCTCTCTCTCTCTCTCTCCCTCCCTCCCTCCCTCCCTCCCTCTCTTTCTCTCTCTCTCTCTTGTGTCTGTGTTCGTTATTTATTTTTTAATTATCTTATACGAGCAATATTCCTCGAGTCTCTCTCTCTCTCTGTCTTTCTGTTTTTATGGTTGAACATTGAAGAGCAAATAAAGTCTATTCATGAAAATTTTATATTCATGTGAAGTTGAAGAGTTCATATTCTTTTTCAAAACTTCGATATAAGGAGTATATAGCTAATACTTTCTGTGACTCAAATTTATGGGGTGAAGAGTTGGTGTTGTTATGTAGCGTAGGTTTGAAACACAAACTTCCAGTTTAGAAGATGAAGCATCATTATGGATGCCAGTAAAAGAAAATACTGGTTGGCGGAGGTAATGTCTTATTGCACTTTGCAAACAAATAAACAAACAAAGTGGGCCTTTTATTTATTCCAATAAATTGGGGTGTTTTATTGCACTTTGCAAACAAATAAACAAACAAACCAGGCCTTTTATCCCAATAAATTGGGGTTTGACTGCATGAATCAAAGATAAAATCACGTCAGATGTTGTGCATGTTTAAATCTTCTCCAAACCCGTCTCTCTTTAAGTAGATCTTCATTAAGTCTCTTAGCTTCCATATTCTTACATATGATTTCTAGCCACGTCTTTGATGGTCTCCCTCATGCTCCTTAACAAGGAGCATACTGAGACGTATGAGTTAGACACAAAAATAGACGTGCGAGTCTTGATCTTCGAGGAGGAGTCAGAAGTATTGGCTTT
The DNA here is from genome assembly GCA_033398695.1 of Orobanche coerulescens. Taxonomy (NCBI): domain Eukaryota; kingdom Viridiplantae; phylum Streptophyta; class Magnoliopsida; order Lamiales; family Orobanchaceae; genus Orobanche; species Orobanche coerulescens. The sequence goes on along the minus strand of CM065802.1, from coordinate 188,871,052 downwards.
TTTTAACCTTTTTCTCTTATCTTTCCCTTTTTTTTCATCCTGCATCTCTTTCCTTCCCTTCTGCTCGATGCGAACAGAGAACATATACATCCTCGTTTCCTTTTCTCTCAAAGCTCCAGCTCGGGAAAAGTGAGAGAAAGTGAGAGATGCGGTGAGAAAAGACACATAGGGAGACACATAAAGGCTGCAGTGGGAGAGGGTGAAATGCAACAAAACTCTACTTAAAAATATAAAAGTAAATTGGGCGGAGTAACTGATTATTTCCATTGGGCTTTTAAAATAATAAAAGCATCATATAACTAATGACAACCCTATATAATAAATTGATTGTTCTTCAAAGCATTGGACACGGATGATTCCTTATTTAAATAGGCTATGAGTGAAACTTGGTTGTGCTATTTTTTGTTCTTGTCATGACTTTTGGTTCAAAGACGCTTCTTTTGTGTTGTTTTGTATGAGTTTAACGATGAACTATGTATCGACCTTTGATGTTTTTATTCTAGTCTTTTACTACAATGACAGTAGTATTAGTTATTGTTCTTGGACTTTATGTGAGATAAATTTTTATTTTTTTTCGTTTCAACAAAGTTGAGGTGTACTGCTCGTTCCGCCTCAAGGCATACACCTCGACAATGTTTTAAAAATCGGTCGAGGCGTACGCCTCGAGGCGCGCCTCGACTCGAAGCGGACAAAAAATGACCCGAGGAGCACGCTTTGGGGGTCTCCGGGTGAAGCTTACGCTTTTTTTGGGTGAGGCGTACGCCTCGAGGCGGAAAAGCGGACGCTTCAGCTAATGGGTGTTTGACTGGTTTTGATTGTTTTTTACTTTTTTTTTTTACTTCTTTACTTTTTCGTTATTTATAATACCATATATAGATAAAACCCTAAATTAAAAACACAACCACCAAACACGCCGCAAAGAAAGAGTACGCTGTTCTTCGTTCCTCTGCTCTCTTCCAGTCTTCCGTTCCTCTCTGTCGCCGGGAAGATCGTGATGAAGAGGAGGAGGATGATAGAGCAATCAGATATGACGATGATTCCATGGATGATCCCTCAAGTGGTGGCGAAGATGGGAATGACGAGTTCGATGAGTTTTTTAAACCATTGGACACGGATGATTCAATATTTAATTAGATAATGATAATTGAATTATCTGGTCACTATGTTCCTTTTTTTTTTAATCTATGACTTTTTGGAGTTTTTGCTTGAAGACACTTGTTTTATGTTTTATCTACCTAGTTTTATGTTTCATATTATCTAGTTTGTGATGTCTTTTGACATATAACATTTAGTACTTATGATATTGTTGTTTATTATTTGTTATGTTAATTTTTTTCTGATTTTTGTCCTCAAAGATTGAGGCGTACGCCTCGGACCGCCTCGAGGCGTACGCTTCGCTTCATGACTGCAAAACGCCTCGAAAACGCTTTTCGAGTTTTAAAACATTGCACCTCGCCGCATTTGCGCAAAACGCCTCAAATATGAGCCACGGATTTTAACACACTGACAAGAACCCAAGTCCAGCGACCCACTTGATGGACATGTGCATCTATAGGCCTACAACATATAACTATCATAAACGATGCTCTTGCATCTTGTCGTCAATGGGTGCAACACCTAACATCGAATGAATTTCTTCGCTTTTCACTCTATTCTCCTAGTTTTACCACATATCCAAAAAGCATGTGCTTCTCGGCCACACTTGTCTTGTGTATGTGACTTCTCATTGGTGCCCAACATTATGTCCCATATAATAAAGCTGCTCTTGTGGCGGTCCGATAAAACTTCCATTTCGGTTGTAGTGGCACATTGCGATTTCACAACTCTCGTGTGTACTTCTCCACTTCAACAAGTCAATTTGTATTCTATGCTTGACATTTCTGTATATTTTTCCGTCTCTCTGAATGAGAGCAACCCAGGTATTTAAAATGACTACCCACAGGTACTTCATGTCCATTATGAAATGATACCAAGCGCCTTGATACCGACGACTGCTAAACGTGCAATGTATCCGCATTGTGTTTGTTGTATTGATCGTCGGAACCGTTGTGTTCGTGTCTTGTGAGGAATTTGGCTTTCATCGCATTTGGGACAAGTTTGCTACTTGCTCGGTTAATGATAATTCATATACGTAGTGTTTTAAATAGCATTTTTTATATGCATAGCGTTTAGGGTAACGCTTAGCATAAGCTATTCGAGCATATCAATTATTAATTTTTTAAAATTAATATTATACTTATATTAGTCAATAAACAAGATGAGTTGCCACAAAACGATAATAATTGATCACTACATTAATTAATCACTACATACCAAAAGAACTCAATGTAAATATACAAAACACAGATATAAAAAGTTCTACAACATAAACTAGAAGTAGTCGGCTACACAATTAAGTATTGTGCTGCTAAGTATAATAATGAGTGACAGATGGTTAGATGCTAATAGTAAGATTAAAAACCCAAGAAGAAGAAGATTAGGTTGTAAGATTAGAAGAACAGGAGATTCTTTTAGCAAAGAATGAATCACTTCAGATGATGCCAAAAATGCAGAGGCACTACGACGCAGAGAAACTCGGCGCACCAAAATAAACAAGAATCTCACATCTCTTTCCTTTTACGCGTGCGTTGTGCCTCTTCCTAGGGTTTCCAGTTTTTTATTTTTTTTTTATTTTTTATTTATTACGATGGTTTGGTCATGTGAGAAGAAGACCTATTGATGCCCCAGTGAGGAGGCTAGAAAGTTGGGGAATTAGTAATGTTGTGAAAGGTAGAGGAAGACCTAAGAAAACTTGGATAAAGATGATTGAAAATGATATGCGGTTTCTTGGAATCGGAGAAAGTATGGCGATGGAGAGGCAAAAGTGGCGGGAAAGAATACGGATGGTGGATGGAGTCTGATTCCTTTTTTTTTTTTTTTTTTTTTTTTTTTAAATTCCTATTTTCTTTTATTTCATGTTATCTTTTAATTTATTTTTCAGAATTTTTCATTTTTTTTTTTAACATTCATTCTCTTTTTTTTATTTGTTTTTTTCTCTACTTTTTCCCTCTTTTTTCTTTTTATGTTATTTATGTAACGATTATTGACGGTTTCAAAGTTTGATTCATGTTAGCCGACCCCAAATCATTTTGGGACTAAGGCTTAGATGTTGTTGTTGTTGTTGTATTTTTTATTTGGGAAGCGGCCAATTCGGGCCAATTCGGTTTGAAATAGTGCAAGTTTGCTCTTAAAAGTCTGTTGAAACACTAAATCCGCCCCTCTATTTTTTTGCACAAGTAGCGCAAGTTTTTGAGGAAATAGCGTAATAGCTCACGCTATTACCGCTATAGCACGCTACAGGAGCAAATAGCATCCGCTGTTTGTGCAAAATGCATATGGAATGCGCTACGACGTGCTAGCATGCTAATGCTGTGCTATTTAAAATACTGATATTAGGATTTGAGGCAAGTTTGCTACTTCATCGATTGTACGTCGTGCAAAACAACTCCCTCAAAACAACTCCCAGGTCTTCTTTCAACCGCTACCACTTGATTCTAGGATCGAGGATCGGACAGATGTGTAGGCTTATTGACAACCCACTTAAACTTAAAGTCTAGAACTAAAAAGTCTATATTGTGTGATCGCCTGATATAACCTTACAATCTATGCAGCTACTCCTATCATTTTTCCTAGCCAAGAAAACTCTATTTGGCTATCTCTCAACCCACTTCTATAAGTGACATGATTTGAAGATCTCTTCGTAAACCAAGTGTTAACCAAAATAACGTCGTAAGAGACAGCGAACTCCAAAATAGAAAGGCATTCACTATCTCTCTCACCATAACCAAAACCTCTATGGACATTCGGGTAACCAACACGTCCCGAGCCTACATAGCCGTTGAAATCGCCTCCAATAGAAGGCTCTTCCTTGGAGATACTCCTTGTGACACATCGTCTAAGTCCTCCGAAAACTTATGTTTAATGGCCTCATCCAAACCAATATGTGGTCATAACGTTAATGATGTTGAAGATCTCACCAATGAGCAACTTGACTAATATAATTCTATCTCCCTTTCACTTGACATCAACGACACAACTCATCCATTGTTTGTCCACTATTCCAGCTACTCCATTCCGATTTTTATCTTTCGCCGTGTACCAAAAGCTATAACCCCAAGGCTCAATGGTTCTATCTTTCTCACCAAACCATTGAGTCCCTTGCACACAAGGAATATTAACCCGCCTTCTAGATATGATCCATACTAACTCCGTTAGTCTGCCTGTGAAGGAATATATTCAAAGAGGCAACACAATCTATGATCATTAGCTAACTTCTTTGCTCTCCCCCGCTCATAAATGTAAGGGAACCCTCACTCATTTGATCGGACGTGGCGCTTCGCTTCCCGGCGACGACCTAGCAACCCTTGCAGCGTGTTGCTGAGTAGAGATCGCCCCAATGAAATTCGATAATTGGCTCATGACATGGCACATGTGGCACATCTTTCCTGGGCGATGACATATTTGTCATTACACCATCTCGACGCAGCGCGTCGCGGAGTAGGCAGCGCCCTGACGAAATTCGATATTTGGCTCATGACATGGTATGTGACAGTTTTACGGCTAGTCATATGCCTACCACTGCTAGTAAATTCTGTAATGTTTTTGGAGAATTGTATGTAACCGCCAACTGGTCTATATTTCTATGAGTTCCTCTTGCTTAAAAGTGATGCCTAAATATAAACATTTAGTATAATATGTCGGTTTGTCCTTCGCTTGCTATCAACAAGGTTCTCAGCGGAGGATTTTTATCATGTTGGCTTGACTCTTCTGGTATTAAACATGCAAACGACCTATGATTTTGTAACTCCTGGATTGAATGATGAGAAGGTGCCATTATGTTCGTTATTGTGTATTTCCTGGCTGAGCTATTTCATTGACTTTCTTTGTAGTGGACATAACTGGTTTATTCCTTTAGTTATGACCCATATTTGTGCATGATGCGCATGAGAATGTGTAATCTCAATTACTTAATAACCAACATTTCTACTATGCTTTTTTCAATAACATTGATTGCTTGCAGGACCGCGAAAGATAACCCTCCTGTGACTTATGCAATCGCTGCATGTGAATCTCAGAACGTAAATGTGTCAGTTTTGCCTTGCTTTGGCTTAAACGAAGGAAGCTGTGTAACTGCAAAAGACATGTGGGGTAAAATGGAGCGGGTGAAGATCAGTGCCTTTGTCGATTTTGCTCATGCAGTTTTTTGCCTAAATACTGCTTTCATTTCTCTTCATAGCTTTATTTGTAGCTAACTTGTCTGGATATTTAGGATGGGCATTTTGATCGCGAGAACTTTGGTAAGGGACCTAGCATTCCATCATCACCTGGTGACACACATTGTGCTGCGGTTTCTGCTTCTACATGGGTGGCACCTCATGGGAAGTGCACAGTTGCATTCGCTGTTGCTTGGTCTTCTCCTAAAGTGAAATTTTGCAAGGGAAAGTCATACTATAGGTAACTCACGAGCTTCATTTCGCCAATATTCACATGTAAATGGTCTGCCCCTGTTTAGCCCCCCCCCTCCCTCCCCCCCTCCCCCCTCCCTCCCTTCCCCCCTCCCCCTCCCTCTCCCTGCCTGTGTGTGTGTGTGTGTGTGTGTGTGTGGCATTGCAAAGCAACTCTTGTTTTTCTGTTTGTATAATTCTTTTGAATTTGTTATTTTTTTTTTCTTTAAATATGCCGGTTTAAGAAATCTGAGCATGTTGTCTTTTGGCTGTTCTTTCATCCATCGTGAGTTCAGGAGGTACACTAAATACTACGGCACTTCTGAAACTGCAGCAAAGGACTTGGTGCATGATGCTCTTACCAGTGAGTGGTTTTCAGCTAGGCTGTCTTAAGTCTCCTTTAGTTGCATATAATACCTTGCTTAGAGATCGTTGAAGGCTAGTATTTAATGAACTGGTTTTATGTGTTTGGATCTGGTACCAGATTATGCGCTCTGGGAGGAAGAGATTGAAAAATGGCAGAACCCTATGCTTAGAGATGATCGACTGCCTGAATGGTAAGCAACGGTTATATTGTTTTCATTATAGCATGGCTTTTTCCGGTAATTATTTAGAGAAAAAAAGGTCTTGCTTTGGTAATTTTCGTCTAAACTATTGCCTACCTGGTGATTAGGGTGTAACACTCCCATTTTAGTACTGTCCATTAAGAGCTCGAGTCAGTTAATGTCTCAAACTTCTGGTATATGACTTCCACTTTTCACATTTACTGCCGGTATAAGAAAAGAACTGTTGAATGAGGTAATTTATGCATATATGAAAACACACAAATCATTAGGCCATCATGAGATTCTCTCTCTCTTTTTTTTTGGCGATGGAATCTGATTCCTTTTTTTTTATCTGTATTTTTATTCCATGTTATCTTTTAATTTATTTTTCAGGATTTTTTTTTTTTTGTTTTTTAACATTCATTCTCTTTTTTATTTGCTTTATTCTCTACTTTTTTTTCCCTCTTTTCTCCTTTTATGTTATTTATGTAACGATCATTGACGGTTTCAAAGTTTGATTCATGTTAGCCGACCCCAAATCATTTTGGGACTAAGACTTAGATGTTGTTGTTGTTGTTGTGGAAAATAAACAAATTCTGTTACTTGGCAAGTTCCGACCACAATTAAATGAGTTTTTCGTGTTTGATTTTAAATCAATCTGAATGCTTCATGTTGCTTTGCAGGTACAAGTTCACCTTGTTCAATGAGCTTTATTTCCTTGTCGCAGGAGGAACAGTTTGGATTGGTACTAATCCACCTTTAACTGCTTATTTTCATTTTCTTAAATATAAGTTTAAAAAATAATTTTTTATCATCGTCATCAACCGCACGTTAATCCCAACTGTTGGGGTCGGTGGCATTAAAATTATAGTGTCAGTTAATTATCTAAAATTAGTTAAAACTACAAAATCATGCAAAAATAAAGTGGTAAAGTTTTAGGCTGGATGCCTCTGTCACAACCTTCCGTCCGAAGGAGAAATGAGATGAAGTTCCGAAATCGTAAATATCAACATTATATGTGTTCCAGTTACAATGGAAATATCATGGGACGGTGATGAGTTGAGATAATTGCTGCAGTAATGTCACCTTACCATGGTTGTCACGTCGACGACTAGTCGCCGACTAGTCGAGAAGTCGACATGCCTGAAAAAGTCGATGCCCGACTTTTGTGATAGTCGACCCCGTTTTGCGATCTGGGTCGTTCGTTCCAGAACGCGGAACAGTCGTGACGGGTCGCGTCCCAGATCGCTAACTCCGACGAGTTCTGTGATTCCGGCATTTTTTCCGGTATAAGAAGGAAGAAAGGAGTATAAGGAGAGGAAAAGAAGAAAGAAGACGGAAGAAAAAAGAGAAGAACGTAGGAAGAAGAGGAAAGGAGGAAAGGACCGAAAGAAAAGTAGATCTGGAGGAGAAGAGTCAATGCCTCGAAAGAAAAGTAGATCTGGAAGAGAAAAGTTTTAACTTTTTTATTATTTTATGATATAAAAATAAAACTTAATCTTTAAATTATTTAAAAAAAATGGTTCTACATTATTTTAAGTTTTACAAATCTTTTGCAGTTTTCTTTCAAATTTTATATAGGTTCTATTTCATATTAAAAAAATATTATAAAATTAATTTGAAAATATTTAAATATTAATTCTGAATTAGTATAGTAATTTGAAAAACATTTATGATATTAATTTTGAATACTAATTTGATATAGTATTATTTAGATAAAAAACTAATATAAATATATTATCCTTCGTACCCGTACCCTCGTACCCATACGTTCCCTCGTACCGGGTTCATCAAAGTTAAAGTTTCCCGTATCCGTTTCCGTACCTCGTTTCGAACCGAACCCCGTCCTATATAACCATACTTTGATGCATGATTGTGTTTGTTTAGTTGATTTGACTATTTCATTATGTTTTTATTTGCTTATAGATGTTTGATTTTGGGTACTTGAACTTTTTATCTATTAATTTTTATTTGAACTATGAAATTGAAGTATGTTTACCTATATTATATATTATAATTACTCTAAATAGGAAGTCGGGCGACTTGTCGACTAGTCAATTCCACGGTACTCGGGCTCGACTTGTCGACTTAACAACCTTGCACCTTACATGATTAGTGTTGTAAATCTACGACCATATGGCTTTGAGCACATGCTCCTTTACGCTTGCAAATCCACTATCAAACTTTAGCTAGTTAATCGAACACGGGGGGAAAATTAGACGCATTGAAAATTGACCATTGTTGAATGAAATTTTGAAGTCATTGAATGTGACTGAGTAAAGTTTTGAATTGATATTATAGAAGAACAGAATGTAGCACTTTTTGCGCTTCTATTAGGAAATCGCTGGTTTGCAGGTGGCTCCATTATTAATTACCCTTGGAAAAAGGTTAATTGAAATAATAAGTTTTGGTCTAATTATCCCAGAAAAGGAAAGAAAAAAAGCAACAACTATCTTTCAAAATTACAAATACCCTCGATATTTGTTTCCGTTTTTTACATAATGCATCCTAGGGAAATATAAGTTACGCTATTTCAATAGCTAATTAGCTAGGGAGACCAGAACTTAACCCATTAATCCAAAACCATGATCGAAAGTAAACGATTGACCCCACTAATTTATAGAGTGGAACCGATGTGGGATACCGTAACAATGCATACGATGGCCCACTTCCCGGGTGGCAACCCCCTTGGGCCCACATCAGGGGTGGCAACCCTTCGTCCCACAATCGATTAGCCCCTTTCCGCATAGGAACACAGCCACTCAAACAAGAGAATTAACACAATAGGAGAAATAGAAATAACACCGAGAATAACCCTGTCCAATTCTAATGGCCGATTCCTATGGAAAATATTCCCTCCCAATCCGAAACCGTAAACAATGATCTCCAAGATAATCCCACTAGGAGACACAAAGAGACTTAATAACCCTAACCCTAACTTAAGGCCCGAAGAAACTAAGCCCAGTGGTCAATTTACTAAATAATCTTAAACATAAAAGCTCTACTATAATACTAAATTTGATGCGTATCATACAAGTTGGTTGCATCACAATTTTATTAGGGGTGATATACCGAATTTGTTCTATCAGTTTACTGTTCTATGCTATTGTTGTGTATTCTGAATATTTCACTTGTGTTATTTTCCAGTTTCCATATTTACTTCTGCTTCTCAACTTCTAAAAGAGATCGCCATGCTAATTTTGGTTGTTATATACAGATTCCACCTCACCAGCTGAAGACTCGAACGGTATCAAGTTGGTTATCACAGGCAATAAAAAAGCCAAAAAAACTGAATCAAGTCGGTTTTCGTCCAAGACCGTTATAGACGCTGCGACAAATGGTTCTGATGCTTCTAGTATATTTTCAAACGGAGAAGAGCTGATTGCTCGTGGGCCCACAAACGACAATGACGACGTAGGCAGGTTTCTATATCTGGAGGGCGTGGAATACATCATGTGGTGTACGTACGACGTCCATTTCTATGCGTCCTTCGCCCTTCTCGAGCTCTTCCCCCGAATCGAGCTTAGCATCCAGCGTGAATTCGCGAAGGCCGTACTATCCGAGGACACAAGAAAAGTAAAGTTCTTAGCCGAAGGCAATTGGGGTATTCGCAAGGTCAAAGGAGCCGTCCCTCACGATCTCGGGACCCATGACCCGTGGCACGAGATGAATGCGTACAACATACACGACACGAGCAGATGGAAAGATCTGAATCCCAAATTCGTTCTTCAGGTGTATAGAGATTTTGCCGCAACTGGGGATTTTTCCTTCGGAGCGGACGTTTGGCCGTCCGTCTGTGCCGCGATCGAGTACATGGAACAGTTTGATCGGGATAGTGATGGCCTTATCGAGAACGACGGGTTTCCGGATCAGACGTACGACACTTGGACCGTCCACGGAATAAGCGCTTATTGTGGATCACTATGGCTCGCGGCACTTCAGGCGGCTGCGGCAATGGCTGTCCAGCTAGGCGACGAGGCATTTGCGGAGAAATGCAGGTGCAAATTCGTAAAAGCAAAAGCCGTGTTCGAGGAAAAACTGTGGAATGGTTCCTATTTTAATTATGATAGTGGTTCGAGCGGTAATAGCAAGTCGATCCAAACGGATCAGCTCGCGGGCCAGTGGTACACGGCGGCTTCGGGCTTGCCGGATCTTTTTGATGGGGCCAAGATTCGGAGTGCACTCCAGAAGGTTTACGATTTTAACGTGATGAAAGTTAGGGGGGGCAGGATGGGGGCGGTGAACGGGATGCATCCTAGTGGAAAGGTGGACGAGACGTGCATGCAGTCCCGTGAGATATGGACGGGAGTGACGTATGGGGCGGCCGCCGCTATGATTCATGCGGGAATGGAGGAGCAGGCGTTTGCCACGGCGGAAGGTATATTCATCGCGGGCTGGTCGGAAGATGGGTTTGGGTAAGTTCTGTATTATGTCTAAACTTTATTTATATTCAGTTTTGCCATGAGAAGATGTGGTGTTTCATTATCGGTATACTACGAAAAGAGGTAGTTACCCCCCAAAAAAGGACTCGAAACATGTCACGTCTTCACAATTTTAACTTAGCTTTTAAATACAATATTAAAGTATTATTAATACCCCGTGAGTTTTATTTTGCAATATAGCCCCTTGGAAAATGTGGAAATTGTAAAATAGAGACATGTTAATTGTACGACAAATGGGTTCTGGGAAAGGATGGGTGCTTAAGCCTTCCGTGCTTAACTCGTGTTTAAGGATTATGTGTACCCTAGTATGCATGTACTCAGTCAGACGAGCGCACGAGTATTTGGCCAAATGGGTAATATTGTACTCATATAATATGAGTTCTGTTTTACCCATGTATTATGACTACATGCACCAATATATACATACACACACACACATTATAGTATACTCATGTACACTAATACTTATATAGCTATAAGTACGGGGTACATTTAAGCATGACTTAAACACGGGAAGTTTAAGCATAAGATCTGTTCCTAGTGGTTTTCTATGCAAGGGTAGTATTCGTAAATATATCTGATAGTTTCTGACTCTAAGAGTTGTATGGATATTTATTGCATCCCAAGAATCGTGACTTTTCTTTCATTCTTACATCACTGTCAAGGGAATATCGATTTTGCTTTGATTTTTCCTGCCAAGTGACGATGATGCCTTTTTTCAATTTAATCCTATATTTGGTTGTTGTAGATACTCGTTTCAGACTCCGGAAGGCTGGACAACCGATGGGCACTTCCGGTCGCTCATATATATGAGGCCGCTTTCTATATGGGGAATGCAATGGGCCTTATCCGCGAAAAGCCCCGTCCTGGAAGCTCCCATTATCAACACAATGGACAGAACCCACGTACCCTCGCATACTACTGTAAATTCTTGTCATGATGAAACCGGTGTTAAAAAGATAGCAAACAAAGCAAAGTGCTTTGGCAATGCAGTATTCCACTGTTCGTGCTAACCGTGTAAATCTCCTAGAAGAGGGAGGATTCCAGGGGAAAGGGTAATTATGGAGGGAATCTAAGATGTAACCGGACTATTGCCTGTTTTTTTTGTTTTTTTTAACGGGGTCTGTTTTTCCTTCGTTTACCGTATTCATTGTTCTCCTTGTAAAGTTGTATGCCCACTTGGAAAACAGAGTAGATAGGTTTCTTGAAAATAAACGTTTTTGTTATTTAACTTCGACTCTGTACCAGGAAAATAGGGGGTGGGAGAAGTGTTGTAATCCTTGGTGTGAGAGCCCGTTTTTTTTGGAAAATATAGCTTAATATGTTGTATGTTAACATGCTTTCGAGCCTTTTGACGAAAAATACCCCCAGTTTCACTTTAAATGACACATTTTGATTTTTTGCAGTCAGCGATTTTTAAGTGACTACGAATTAATCAAAAATGATAATATTAAAATATTTAATAAAATTATATTATGAAACTTTCATTATACATTTTATTATTATAGTTCGAGATTAATTCGTAGTTAAATTATTTGTCAACGAAGGGAGTATGGTTTTTAGCCATATCCGCAGAAAGATGTTATTTATCCTTGTCAAAATATGACACACCTTTCTACATTCATATAAAGCCATACAGTTTAAATATAAGAAGTTTTGGAATTTGGCTTTTAAATTAACGGAATTATTAAAAAGTGAACAAATGGGGAAGGAATTTTTGTTAAATTATAACGAAACTATGATAGAATAGTTGGCTCCGTCTTATAATTAATAAACTTCTTAGAAATAGTTGGCTACGTCTTATAAATATGAACCACTATATATATATATATATATATATATATATATATATGTGTGTGTGTGTGTGTGTGTGTGTGTATAGGTAGGAAAGGGTTCATATGAGAATAGGAGAATAGGATTTATTTTGAGAAATAAGAATATATATTAGCCCTTGATTGCATGTGATGGATGGTCCGGATTGTGTGATATTTGGAATGTTTTTTAATTAATGACGGATTCCTCATTAAATTGATAATTAATACATGGAAATGATCTTTTCCTCATTTCATGCATTTAATCTGGATCATTAGGGCTAGTTAAATCAATGGTATGGATGTATTCTTATTTCTTAACTAATAATCTATTCTCACTAGAACTCACCCCTATTATATATATATATATATATATATATATTGTATATTTTTAGATTTAAAAATTACTTTTGTTAATTAAATTAATCAATAAGGAGGGTGTAAATTTTGCCACATCATCACTGTAAATAAGTATGAATTGTTAAATTAAAGAGACGGGTAATTTTGTCCCTTCAAAAATAAATTGACCCATTTAAACCATAATTATTTATTCATTTATTATTCATTTCAATAAAATCTACAATTTAAAATGCATAATGCATACCTAAAAGCATCAAAATAAAAAAGCAGTGTATTATACTAATAAAATCAAAAGCAAAAGTAGTTTAAACACATAATAGCGGCGCAATAAGTCTAAAGTAGCAGTATACTCGACACGTAATAGCAGTGTGATACGTTCAAAATAGCAGTATTGCATACACGTAATAGCAGTAATACGTTCAAAGTAGCAGTACGTGGAACACAAAATAGCAATGCAATGGGTTCAAAGTAGCTGTATGATGAACACAAATAATAATATGATAGTCTCTATTCAAAGCATCTGTAACACCCCCGTCCTAGGTCGGAACTATTACAGCGCCGTGGATCTATTTCGGGAATCCACAAGGCAAGACCTGTTTAGCGCGCACACACACACACACAACGACCAATCCGGTTAACGTAAAACCAAAACAACAAACGTCAACCGACCAGGTTGACAACATAACGCATCCACAACCGGCAAGGTCGAACATGGCCACAACCGCAACCACCTCAACATACATATACAAACTCCAAGATAGTTCCCAAGCCCACACACGGGCGTAACATCAATAAAAATAGTACTCGCGAGTACTTATACAAAACAGAACCAAATCAACTAAAATGAGATCGGCAACCCGTGAGAATATTGTTAGGAGTATGCCCTCGAATGCCACTCAAGGGATGTTAGAGTGAGGGCATTGTACTTGTTATTATGTAATCCGAAGGCAATTGTACGTTTCTTTATTTACTGGTAGTCACTGGCATTCCTGACTCGTAAATATATATATAGAAACTAGTCCATGTATTTGAGAGCAAAACATTCCCCTCCTAATTGGATAAGGGGATCGGCACTGGAAAGGTTTATGGCCCAAATACTTAATCGTTCGCAAGTCGATGAAACTTGAATGGGCGTTAAGTTTATGTGAAGACTTGTATGACGTGTTCTTTGTCTTAGAGAGTGCTTGTCGAACACTAATGGTTAGTGGGAGAACACGTTATTGGTATGCTAATGAGATTAGTATACTCGAACCGACTCACCCTCGATTCGTCACACGGATTCACTCCGGGACAGTCAATGATGGCATCGAAAAGTTGTGATATGTATTCGTGAACCTTCGACTTGAGGATTTAGTAGTGATGTGCTTGTGACGTTAAGATTTTCATTAGAGTAGTTCGACCCAGAAAACCAGAAGGTGGGGATCAACCTCGACGTACGTCTTGGCGGGCAAGTAGCAGGTTCTACTGAATACCAAGATAGAATTCTTTCTCGTATTAGTGAACGGGTTATATATCCTATGCGGTTATTGGTAGATGAGATCATAAGTCTTTGGCCGAAGCATTGGAGCTAGTTGTATTGGATACATGAGAGCTCGATGATCTCAATTTGCATTAACTCATGCATAGCGTCAAGTACAGATAGGGTTTGACTGACTGTGAGCCTATAACTTGATCGGGACATTTGAAAAAAGGGTTTATACGTATGTTAGGAATACCTGTTAGATTTTGATGATGTCATCCCTGTATTAATTCATTATTCAAATGTATGATTTAAAGTACTTAGAAATGTAAAGAAGAACCAAATGAGTATCTTCTATAGGTCTTAAGTTTTTAGGCTTAGTATTATTGATCAGTTGTAAATAATAGAAGATCAGAGAAGTTCATTTCAGATCAGAGGATTTTATCTCAGAGAAGTCCAAATCGGAGAACTTCAGGTCAGAGAACTTCACTTCAGAGCAGAGAAGATCATCTCAGAGAAGTTCAGGTCAGAGAACCTCAAGTCAGAGAAGTTCAAATTAGAGAACTTCAAGTTAGAGAAGTTCAGATCAGAGAACCTCAAAGGACTTCACATCAGAGCACTGTACATCAGATAAGGTTGACTGCTAGGGCTATAAACGAACAGAGCTGTTCGAGAACAAAAATCGACTCGGCTCGTTAAGGGCTCGGTTTGGCTCGATTCGTAAGAACTGGAGCTCGAGCACGAACACAAAAATCTGTGAAGAAAACGAGCTCGAGCCGAGCTTGGCCATGTGCGGCTCGAGCTCAGCTCGAGATCGGCTCGGTTCAACTCGTTAATAAATATATTTTTAAATTAATTTTTATATATATTTAAAAAATATATAATTTTTAATGATTATTTTAATTTTTTTAAATATAATTGAATATATTATTGAAATAATTTTAAAATATATAATTAATCACGAACAGCTCGAGCTCGACTTGACTCGAGTTGTTCGCGAACAGCTCGAGTTCGACTCGTTTTATTAACGAGCTCGAGCTCGAACACATTTTTTGTGCGATAACAAAGCTCGGCTCGGCTCGGCTCGTCACGGAAAAAAATAAGCTCGACTCGTTTAGATCAAAGCTCGGCTCGGCTCGGTTCGTTTACAGCCCTATTGACTATACTTCAGGCAGCTTTGGCCAAGTTATCTCAGACAGGTTTTCAGTTCAGCCAAGATACTCAGTCCACGTCAACAAGCGTTGAAAAGTCAACAATCACGGAAAGTCACACGCGGACGTAGGAGACAAACTTGAAAGATTCCCGGAAAGCAAGGAATTAAATATTCATCAAGATCCGCGCGCTGAAGACTTTATACTTATTCTAATCAAGAATAAACAGCGCTAAACGAAGAAAGTATTACAACGGTCGGAATTGAAAAGGGAATCCAGCCTTGCAACGGATTGATAAGATAAACAAAGAAGTCCACTCTCCAACGGACGAATTTGTTTCAGTAGTGCAACGGCTATGAAGGAAGCTCAAGGATCATACTATATATATGAAGATATGAATTGAGCAAGATACGAAGCGAACAACAGGGCAAACAAAACTTACAAGCGATCAAAGCATTCAAGCAATCAAAAGTATTCTATGGCTTCGTGAAATAGCAAGCTTAAGAGATCATATCCGAAGAAGCTCTTTGTTGGAGAAGACAACACTCTTGTCTAAAAACTTGAGTACGGGGTTGCTTTCTTGAACGAGGTTCTTGAAAGTAAAGAGACTGTAAATGCATCCACGGGTTCTTGATTGGAAGGTGATAGACAACCCGAGCGTTGTTGAGGCATCCAAGGATTTTCAATCAGGAGGTGCTAGGCAGTCAATGGAGTTGCAACGGCCATGGGTTTTCACTGGTTGGAAGCTATTGTAACTAGACAACATTCATTGTAACCTTTATTAGTGGTTGACAGTTATAGTGAATTTATCTCTAACTGGTTTGGAGAGAAGTGGATTAGTAGAGGATTACCCCACCTCTGAAACCACTATAAGTGCCTGCGTGTTTTTACTGCATTGAACATCAAACTTACCTGTTGCACACATATTCATTGTTCCATTAGTTAGTTATCTGCAGAGAACATTTAGTTGCCTGCTATCGTCATCATCTGTCTTCCACATATCTTGTCTGCAGACGACTTTAAGTCATCTGTACTTGTCAGCTGAGAAAACTCACCTGAATTTCGGGAAAGAGTTTCAATAAGTCTATTCACCCCCCCTCTATACTTATTCCTGACGACTTGTGACCTATAAGTGGTATCAGAGAGGTTGGTTCAAGTTTGACAGAACCAGATCCATATATCAGAGGATATGTATTTTAATCTCTTATTTAGAATGGAACACATGCAACACATGCACTCTAGGTTACCTGTATTTTCTGTTGATGAATATGACCTTTGGAAGATAAGAATGCAGGCACACTTATCATCCATCCATGATGACATGTGGTGCATCATCGAAGACAGTCCTTTCATCTTTGAGAAGGACAACTCTCCCAAGAAGAGGACGAAGCTGACCCCTGAAGAAAAGAAGCTGGCCAATCTTGACAACCGTGCCAAAAATGTGCTGTACCCGACTCTTAACAAATCAACCATGGTCAAGATCAAGAATCGTAAAAATGCCAAAGAAATTTGGGACACATTAGCTAATGTGTGAGGGAACCGAGCTGATAAAAAAAATAAGTTTTCAATTGCTACTCAGAAGTTTGACAACTTCAAAATGAAGAATGGGGAATCAATTGACCAAGTGGACATAAGATTCACTGAGATCATAAATGAAATTAACTCCCCTAGAAAGACATATGGCAACAGGGATATGGCCCAAAAAGTTCTAAGATCCCTCAACCCCGAATGGAGCATGAAGGCTGTGGCTATGAGAGAGTCAAAGGATCTCAACAAGATAAAGATCTAGGAGTTGTTCTCTGATCTGAAGGCTTATGAGTTCGAGCTTCCATGTTCATCATCAACTGAGCCAGCAGAGAAGGGAATAGCATTTGCAGCAGAGTCCCCTGCCAAGACCCTATCTGAATTCAAGCCTCCGAATTACCTAGATTTTGAGGAAGAGATGGCATTCATAATGCAAAGATTCAGAAACTTCTGAAAAAACTATTCCAAGTACAAGAAGAATTACAAAGACAACCCAAGGAGGAATCAAAAGGCTGGAAACTGGAAGGTTGAATGCTACAACTGTCACAAGATAGGACATATACAATTTGACTGTCCTGATCTCAAGAAGGATGAAATCAAGAAGGACGTGAGCAGAAAGGAGGACAAGAGGAAAGCCCTCATCATTGAAGATCAGATCGAAGAGAGAGTAGAATCAAGCGGTGGATTCTTCTCTGATAATGATGATGAATACAGCTGTCTGATGGCCAACCTAGCTGATGAAGAGGTAACTTCTAAACCTCAAAATACTGAAGGTTTCAGTTCTGATATATCTGAAGACATGGATCTTAATAAATCTGTTAATAAATTGCTGAAGATTTTGAAACCTTAAAATCATCGCACCAGACTGTCACAACTCAGAATGAACAACTGAAATATGAGAGAGTCCAGCTGAAAAATGATTTTGACAAGCTCAGACAAGAGTCAGAAAAATTTAAAAATACTATAGCTGAGCTTGAAAAACGATCGGAAAATTCTTCAAAAAACTCAGCTGAAAATACTACAACTGAGATACATAAGTTGACTGCTTTAAATAGTGAAAAGTCAGTTGCACTTGCTCATGTCAAAGCTGAGCTAGCCAAGGTAAAATAGTTAAATAGTATGTTGTTGCCCAAAATATTTATCCGAAGATTAATACTGCTGGAAGACGGACAACAAACAAATGCGGGAGCACTTCCGAGAGAAGATAAATAAAACAAGATTTGCCGGGTTTGTTAGGCCCGGGCTTGAATGCTCTCGCGAGATGTTATTAATACAAATATTCGTGGATACAAGTATTAATGTGAGAAATCTAAATACAATGAGTGTAAAAAGACTCTGTTGATCCGGCTCTTGAGCGAAGCTCGGTGTTCTTCGTCCCGCCGGTAATCTGCTCGAGGAGAAAAGGCCGGGAGAAGTAAGACCGAAAGAAAGCTGTTGCCAAGAGTTGGATGTTAGCCAAGTGCTGTATATTTGCCTCTGTATGGTGTGAAATGCGAAGGAAGCTGCCGCCTTTTTTGTGGTAAAGGTTCGATCCCTTTTACAAGTCCGGGAGCCATGCTTATATAGGGACAGTAAGGTCCTGTCCTTTAGCCGCCGATCGCCCGCTGGCCATTTTAATATTACGCGATCGATCGTCTGGCCAATACTTTAATGGGGCGATCTCACGGGTCAAAGCTAAAGTCAAGGAAGATCTTGTTGTCCGAATAAAGTCAATGCGATGGGTGGCGCCCACTGGCGGTCAATAAGGAGCCATCACGTGTCCGAGTCGGCCAACATGTGGCCCTACCGACAAGCTTTGGCGGCTTTGTCGGTGGTGGAGGGAATCGATCGAGCTTTGGTCAATGGCCCGGATTCGCGGATCTTGTCGGCCTTTGCACATGGTGCGATCTTGAGGCTCGGCCTTTGCCGACTTGGATGGCCATCGGTGGTGATCGACATGAGGCGGTCGTCCTGGATGGTCTTCGGAGGTCGTCATCGGCCGGTGGATGGAGGTCGCCAAGGGTCGGCCGCCAAGGGTAGGTCGCCAGTGCCGAGAGACGGTCGATCGCCAAGGGTCGGTCGCCGAGCACCGAGAGGCGATCGTCTTGATGTCGATCGCTCGGCACCGGATTCGCCCAGGCCCCTTGGTTGCGATCTAGCATGTCCACTGGGCTAAGGCTCGGTCTCCTGGTCGCCGATCGGCAGGCTTGCATTGGTCGCTCGGCAGTAAGTCGGTCGCTCGGCCTGTAAGTCGGTCGCTCGGCCTCGGAGGCGATCGCCGGTCGGAAGGTGTTAAATCTTGACACAACAATTGCCCCCCAGCTTGCTCCTATGTTGAAGACATGGGGCGAGGTGGTTCTTGCTGGTGATCGTGTACGGATGAGGACGGGCGATCTGAGCTGACTTAGGACTCGGACTTGGGTTTAATCATGGTCGATTGGCTTAGCTATCTTTCGGTCTTGTACCTGCAAAAAACAACATTGGCCGATCCCCCATGGAAACTAGGTGGTTTCGCTTGTTTGAGGAATCGTGCACAGTCGCGGAGATCGATGGACCGACCCCATGACCGTGTCTTGGTGCACAAAGACAATGAGTGCCTCGTGACTCACTTTATTATGAGGGTCCTCTGTTAGCCGCGCCGCCTTGTTTTTAAACGAAAGGCGTGCGGTCTCGGTCTAGAGGAGTCCTTGCGCTGGGCGTCGGATGAATCAACTCCACGCCCGCGGCTTGTTAGCTCTGCTTCCACCTCGGCCACCATGGAGATGGCCGACCTCGACGGTGTACGTTGAGACGGGGTTGTGGAATGAGTCCACCGATTAATGTTGAGGGCCCTCCGACTACGCCGGCCTCGTATTTAAACGAAGGCGGGCGATCTCGGCCGAAAGGGACCTTGCATGACCGAAGCAGCCGGTTCCATCGACTGCCAGGGCCATGGCTTTATGATGCGCGGTGGAGGCGATCTAATGCCTTAGTCCGTCATGTTATATGCTGGACTGTAGATGGCGATCGTGTCCACCGGGTTGCTGATGATGTTGCGATCTGGTCGGAAGACTGGTGATCGTCGCTCGGCGGCCGATCGCTTTATTCGTAGGTTGAAATTGGCGATCGGGCGGCGGCTAGTCACTCATGTTAGAATGGACTGTAGGCGGTGATCGAGTCCTCCGGCTCTGCTGGGTAGTAGCGATCGGGCTGGTAGACTGGAGGTCGTCGCACGGGCGCCGATCGGTCTACTCCTAGGCTGAGAAGAATCCTTTGCCTGGACAGGAAGTCTGCGGCTCTAGCCCGGAAGGCTGCGTAGGTCGTCGGCAGGGTCTTCGTGAGATGCCTGAACATAGGCGAGAAACCCTGAAAACCTCCTAGGACAGCGTAGAGGGCGGTCTCATCGCTTACGGGCTCGCCGTTGAGGATGATCATGTCAACCCGGTCGATGTAATCCGAGTCGGACTCCTGTTCTCCTTGCCTGATTTGCATCATGCGATGGCGACCTTCTGGCCGAGCGGCCCTGGTGGCGAAGTGTTCCGTGAAGACGTGCGCCAGCTCGTTAAAGGAGCCTATGGACCGAGGTGGCAATGAAGTGTACCACCGGTGGGCGAGGTCGTCCAAAGGTCAGAGGGAACATTCGGCACCTGGTCGCGTCCGATGCCCCACACCCGGTCATGTAGATGTTGAACTTGTGCAGGTGTGCTTGGGGGTCCGATCGCCCTTGGTACACGGGTGTCTTAGGAGGGGCGATCGTGTGCTGCACCGGGGCGAGCTCGATGTCGATCGCGAGCGGCTCGCTCGGCGGGGCGATCGTCCTCACGGCGCCTGCCCCGGATTGCAGGAGCGCCTTCATGTCGTCGATCTGACGTTGCATTGCGGCGATCGCCGCGGCTCGGCTGCTTGCGGATCGGCTTTGGGAGCGGGGGCCGAGGCGATCGTGTACCGACCTCCGGAGCCCACTGCTGCCGACCTCGGGAATCTGGCGAGCGGGAGCCAGGCGGCTGGATCGTCTTGTGGGAGCCGGGTAGGCCGAGCTCCTGGTGACGGACACCAACTCCGTCGTCTCGTAGCTGGGGCCGGACTGCCTTGGCCGCTGTGTCGGGTCGCGCCTGTGCGATCGAAAACAGACGTGCCCCGGCTGCCGAGCGCCTCTTGTTGCGGGCGAGAGCCTCCTGGCGTTTGCTCGGCCAGTAGTGCCTTAAGCTTCCGCTTGATCTTCCGGCGAGAGACCGGGGGGGCGGCAGCAGGAGGCGCGTCGAGAGCACTCCGTCGTTCCTGAAGGGCGGCTATGGCCTCTTCGATCTGTTCATTGGTTCGGAACTGATCGAGCGAGAGGCTCGGGCCGCCGTCCCGGGATGGGATCGAGCGTCTCTGACCGCGGCGGCTGCCTCCCACCATCGGCTGCGGCTCGGACTGGGACGGAACAGGGGGTCTGGCCGGCTGGTCAGCGGCTTTCTTCGACGCGGAGGCGGAAGACATGTTTTCTGAAGGATTTCTTTTGAAGTGCAGTGAGTGTCACTTCAAATATCTACCCCGAGAACAGTGAGTGTTCTTCGGGACGGTGGGTGTAAAAAATCGAGGGTTGGATCCCCTTCTTCTAGCGCCAATTGTTGTTGCCCAAAATATTTATCCGAAGATTAATACTGCTGGAAGACGGACAACAAACAAATGCGGGAGCACTTCCGAGAGAAGATAAATAAAACAAGATTTGCCGGGTTTGTTAGGCCCGGGCTTGAATGCTCTCGCGAGATGTTATTAATACAAATATTCGTGGATACAAGTATTAATGTGAGAAATCTAAATACAATGAGTGTAAAAAGACTCTGTTGATCCGGCTCTTGAGCGAAGCTCGGTGTTCTTCGTCCCGCCGGTAATCTGCTCGAGGAGAAAAGGCCGGGAGAAGTAAGACCGAAAGAAAGCTGTTGCCAAGAGTTGGATGTTAGCCAAGTGCTGTATATTTGCCTCTGTATGGTGTGAAATGCGAAGGAAGCTGCCGCCTTTTTTGTGGTAAAGGTTCGATCCCTTTTACAAGTGCTGGGAGCCATGCTTATATAGGGACAGCCGGGTCCTGTCCTTTAGCTGCCGATCGCCTGCTGGCCATTTTAATATTCTGCCGATCGTCTGCCGGCCAATACTTTAATGGGGCGATCTCTCAATCAAAGCTAAAGTCCAAGGAAGATGTTTGGCCGTCCGAATAAAGTCCAATGCAGCTGGCCGGGCGCCACTGGCGGTCCAATAAGGAGCCATCACGTGTCCGAGTCGATCAACATGTGGCCCTACCGACAAGCTTTCGGCGCCTGTCGGCCGGTGGAGGGAATCAATCGAGCTTTGGTCAATGGCCCGGATTCGCGGATCTTGTCCGGCCTTTGCACATGGTGCCGATCTTGAGGCTCGGCCTTTGCCGACTGGATGGCCATCGGTGGTGATCGACATGAGGCGGTCGTCCCTGGATGGTCTTCGGAGGTCGTCATCGGCCAGTGGATGGAGGTCGCCAAGGGTCGGTCGCCAAGGGTAGGTCGCCAGGTGCCGAGAGACGGTCGATCGCCAAGGGTCGGTCGCCGAGTACTGAGAGGCGATCGTCTTGATGTCGATCGCTCGGCACCGGGATTCGCCCTGGGCCCTTCGGTTGGCCAGTCTAGCATGTCCACTGGGCTAAGGCTCGGTCTCCTGGTCGCCGATCGGCAGGCTTGCATTGGTCGCTCGGCAGTAAGTCGGTCGCTCGGCCTGTAAGTCGGTCGCTCGGCCTCGGAGGCGATCGCCGGTCGGAAGGTGTTAAATCTTGACACAACATAGTACACAGGATAAAGAGATAATATCTCTAAAGGCATCTATAACGCTGGATGAACTGTGTATGAAAAAAATGCCACTTTATTCCAGATCAGGCCTTGGATATGACCCCAACACTCTCTCTAGTTCAAAAACTACTTTCATCAAGGGAGAAACACTTCTCCCGATTGCTGAGCCTACTTATAAACCTGTATTTTAAAATAGGCAGCAGCAGCCAAGGTACACAAGGCAGCCACCTAGACAAGAGACTAGGAAATGGCCAAGGCAAAAACAGCAGCCAAGACATTATACCAATTATTATCATAGACTCCCTAAAAACAAATTTCAAAATGGTTGAGGCAAGTGGAAACCTCAAGGTTATCCAAGTTTTCAAAATGAACAGGTGTGGAGACCCAACGATTTAATAAATGGTCTCAGCCAAGATTTAGAAATGGCCCACACCATAGATTTTATGAGGCATATCCAGTATACAATCCTAACCAGGGATATAGGCCTAGACAACACACACCTTTTAGGGGCAATCAAGATAACTTTCATAATCCAAGGAGAAATCAATTCTCCAGGAAACCTACTAACCCCCGAGGACCCACACAGATTTGGGTACCTAAATCTCTGCTTGTTTGATTGCAGAAAAGGTGGAAGGACTACTACCACGTCTCCTCAAACTCAGCAATGGGAGGAGAAGAATGGTTTGTAGATTCTAGATGATCAAGGCACATGACTGGGAATAAGAAAGTGCTATCAAATTATATCAAAGAAAGAGGCCCAGATGTAACCTTTGGAGATAGCTCTAGAGGACAGACAAAAGGATTTGGAGAGCTGCACAGAGGAAATATAACCATATCCAAAGTTCACTATGTCAAACGGCTAAAATACAACCTTTTGAGCATAAGTCAGTTCTGTGATGAGAAGAACCTAGTAGTCCTCACCATTTGGAAATGCATGGTGATTGATATCTTATCTGGAGAAGTGAAGCTACAAGTATTCAGAAGGAGAGATGTCTACATGATAGATTGGAATACAGGCACTCCCAACACCTGTTTTCTATCTAAGACAATTGCTGAAAATGGATGGTTGTGGCACAAAAGATTATGTCACCTGAACTTCAAAGCCATCAACAAGATTAGCTCTCAAAAGCTGGTCAGAGGACTTCCAGAAGAAGTATTCAAGAAGGAATCTCTCTATGATGCATGTCATAAAGGGAAGCAAACCAGTGCATCTTTCAAACCAGTTCAGCCTACCACTCTCACCACAAGAGTTCTAGATCTACTTCATATGGATCTCTTTGGCCCCATCAAGCCAAGGACATTGAGTGGAAGGAAGCATGCTCTAGTAGTAGTAGATGACTACTCAAGGTCCACATGGATTGTTTTCCTCTATAAAAAGAGTGAAACACTGACAAAGTTACTTGAGCTGCTAAGGAAGATCCAGAATAAAAAATCCCTCTCAATCATCAAGATCAGATCAGATAGAGGAGGGGAATTTCTCAACAAGGCAATCACTGAGTACAGTGATCAGAATGGGATCCAGCACAAAGTCTATGCAGCCAGACCTCCATAGCAGAATGGTGTAGCTGAAACAAGGAACAGAACATTGAAGGAAGCTGCCATGTCCATTATTGCTGAAGCTGACCTGCCAAAGAGGTTTTGGGCTGAAGCTGTCAACACAGCATGCCACACTCAGAATAGGAGTATGATTGTAGGGATACATGGCAAAACTCCCTATGAGGTTTGGAATGACAGGCACTAACTGTTGCATATTTTCATATTTTTGGTTGTAAGTGTTTCATCCACAACAATGGTAAAACCCAACTGAATGCCTTTGATGCTAAAACAGATGATGGTCTCTTTATGGGATACTCACAAATAAGCAAGGCATGCAGAGTATTTAACAAAATAACCTTAGTTGTGGAAGAAACACCTCATGTCGTGTTTGATGAGTCTACTGTTGAGTACAGGAAACAGGTGGAATCAATTGAGAAAAGGCTCAAATCCGCCACCTTAGAAGAAGTCATCATTCATGATACATGAATGATGGACTCACCTGCAGATCAGCCTGAAGACCCAACTGCAGATCAGATAGGATCCCAAAACCTACCTGATCCAGATGCAGCTAATGAAGAACCATCTGTAGGTGATAAAGACCCATCTGCAGATCAGACAGGATACCCACCCGCAGATGACAAGACCGTAGATGATCCAGTTGCAGACCAAGAAGGCCAAAACGAAGCTGATGCAGAGAGAGAAGAATTCCACCAAAGCAACTCTACAGGGGTAACAAACCCTGAAGAAGAATATATCCCCAAATGGCTCAGAGATCATCCCATTCAACAAATCATTGGAAACCTAACCAATGGAGTCATAACTAGACAATCCACAGTACCCGCAGGAATGGCAATGTTCTCACGTTTCATGTCTCAAATGGAACCCAAGACAACAGAGCAAGCACTGGATGATTACTCATGGATCAATGCAATGCCAAAAGAGCTCAACCATATGGAAAGAAACAATGTCTGGGAACTAACAGATAGACCAGATCACAAGAAGGTTATAGGCACCAAAAGGGTGTACAAAAAAAGTGTGATGAAGATGGAGCTATTGTTAGGAATAAAGCCAGATTAGTTGCTAAAAGATATGCACAATGTGAAGGAATAGATTTTGATGAAATATATGCACCTGTTGCAAGATTGGAAGCCATCAGACTAATCCTTGCATATGCAACATTCAAAGATTTTGAAGTCTACCAAATGGACGTGAAAAGTGCCTTTCTCAATGGAATTCTAGAACAAGAAGTCTATGTGGAGCAACCCCCCGGATTTGTCAAAGGAGACAAAGTATACAAACTTCTAAAAGCTCTATATGGACTCAAGCAGGCACCAAGAGCATGGTATGAAACACTATTTGTGTTTCTTGAGAAGAACAGTTTCAGCAAAGGCAAGGTTGACAAGACCTTATTCAGAGTAGAGCATGAAGACCACATATTATTAGTACAAATATATGTGGATGACATCATATTCGGCTCAACCAACCCAGAGCTATGCGAGAAGTTCTCAAATCTCATGCAAGGAGAATTTGAGATGAGTATGATGGGCAAGCTAAACTTCTTTCTTGGTTTGCAAGTCAAGCAGATGAAAAGTGGAATTTTCATCAACCAAGCTAAATACGCAAGAGACTTAATCAAGAGATTTGGAATGGATTCAGCTAAACCAGCAAGAATACCAATGAGCACAAGACTACACCTAGATGCAGATGAAGGAGGCATATCAGTGGATCCAACCCACTACAGAGGACTTATTGGATCACTCATTTACCTAACTGCAAGCAGATGTTAGATGTATTTTTGTGCACTTAATTATCATTATTTTATCTCCATATTGTGTTTAAATATGCATAATGAGATTTTAATGCTTTATGTTTATATGTTTTGTGGGAAATTAGAGTTCGGAAGCTTAAACGAAGAAAAACGGGCCAAAACGACATTTTTTGGTCAAGGGCCGCGTCACATCGAGCCAGAGCCGCGACACAGACTCACCCAGAAGCACACCGGTACAAACTGTACTGGGGGCCGTGGCACGCTCATCCTGAGCCGCGGCCCGTAAAGAAAAATAGTGCCTGTGCCCGGCAAAGACAAGGGCAGGGGCCGCGCACACTAAATCAATGGCTGCAGCCGCTGGATTTATAATCGCAGCCTCGCGATTGGGCTGCTCAAGGCCGTTTTCGACCTAATTATCGGACGCATTTTGGAGGTGGAAGAAAAGTTATAAAAAGGCATTGAAGGTCAGAAAATAGAATGATCAAAGAGGAGAAGAAAATACCTAGCAGCAGGAAGCAAGGCCAGAGAACGGAAGAAGCCAGTCTTCAATTGTGTTTGATTTTTCTTCCTTATGTTGAATTTGAATCTGTGTATATTGTTTTCTAGCATGTCAGGATAGACCCATTTTTCTAGGATTGTGATGAAACCGAGATTTTGACGAATTAACTCTTGATTTTACATTATTTATATATTTCCCTTTCTATTGAGTTTTCCCAATTGTTCTTAATGCGTTTTATGTGGCCTATGATTGAATTTTTTTAATACGCAATGCGAATCGGGAGAGGAGAGTTAGTAGGAAAAATTGGTGAGAACCATTTTGTTTTGTGGGATAGGAATATACTCACAAGAATTACATAGCTCGTTTGAAGATTTTAGACTTTTTGGCTATTGTTGAATTAACTCATCTAGAAATAGAGTGATTTATTCACCTTAGAAAATTCTATTGTCCTCGGGAGATGCATTAGATTATCTTAGAAATCTTCGCTTTCAATAAATTGAAAAATTACTTAAATTATATTTATCAAGATTAATTCGAATTAATCGAGGCGGATTCTCAATCCTAGACTCGTCTCTTATTTGATCATCTTTTATCAGACTATTGACATTATTAGTTATTTTTAGGTTATCACATTATTTAGTTTTTAATAATTCTTCCACCACCATATTCGATCGTTCAAATAAAACTAAAATACAAATAAATTGGTAATTAGGACGTCAGTCCTTGAGGGAACGGTATCTTTCTTATCACTTTATTACTTGATTACGACAACATGCACTTGCGTTCACTAAATTACGTAACAAGTTTTTGGCGCCGTTGCCAGGGATTGATTGTTTTTACTAATATCAATTTCAGTATTTTTAGTCTTAATTTGAACATTATTTTATTTTTGTGTAAATTTGTTTTTTTTATTTGTTTTCCTTTCAGGAGTTTCGTTAGTGCATGAGAAAATTTGGTGACGAAGGTCTACTCCCTTTGGATACCGAACTCGAGCGCACCTTGTGAAAAAACATGAAGGAAAGGCGTGAGTTGTTAACTACGATTACCATGGCCGACAATACCGGAAACCAAGGGATCGACAATCCCATTCAGCAAGCTCAACCGGCATTGACACTCCGTGATTATCTACTGCCACAAATCAACGCAAATTTTTCGGGGATTAGGCGTCCAACCATCCAAGAAAACAATTTCGAGATTAAGCCAGCTATAATCCAAATGGTACAAGCAAGCCAATTTTGCGGACTAGCGAATGACGATCCTAATGCTCATATTGCATCCTTTATTGAGATATGCAATACATTCAAGAATAATGGAGTTTCTGATGACGCCATTCGTCTACGACTTTTTCCATTTTCTTTGAGGAATAAAGCTAAGTTTTGGTTGAATTCACTTCCTCCGGGCTCTATCACGACTTGGGCGGAATTAGCACAAGCCTTTTTAGCTAAGTTCTTTCCACCGGCAAAGACAGCGAGACTTCGGAATGAAATAACGATCTTCGGGCAATTTGAGATGGAATCGCTTCATGAAGCTTGGGAGCGATACAAGGGTTTGCTAAGAAGATGCCCACACCATGGTCTACCGGATTGGCTACAAATTCATACATTCTATAACGGACTGAGTGCTTCTACACGCACTCTTGTTGATGCAGCCGCTGGAGGAGCTTTAATGGGCAAGACGATGGCTGAAGCTCATTCTCTATTGGAAGCGATGGCTGCTAATGCTAATCAATGGCCTTCTGAATGGGTGACCCAAAGCGAGTTATGGGAATTTCCGAAAACGATCCAATCTCTACACTATCAGCCCAAGAGTAGCAAGGAAAAGAGTAGCCCCAGTGAGAAAACGAAGGATGAAGAGCCCAAGTCAAAAGCAGTCTCGACTACCCATCCCACACCACCAATCCCATTCCCACAACGCCTGCAAAAGCAAAAATTGGACAAGCAATTCTCTAAATTTCTTGACGTCTTCAAGAAATTACATATCAATATTCCATTTGCCGACGCCTTAGAACAAATGCCGAGCTATGTAAAGTTTATGAAGGAGATTTTATCGAACAAAAGGAAGCTTGAAGAGTATGAGACAGTGGCATTGATGGAAGAGTGCAGCGCTATTTTACAGAAGAAGCTCCCACCTAAATTGAGGGATCCAGGAAGTTTCACTATACCATGCACCATTGGAAATTCGTCCTTTGACAGAGCTTTATGTGACCTCGGAGCTAGCATTAATCTTATGCCCCTTTCCATTTTTAAGAAGCTAGGTATTTGGGAGGCCAAGCCGACTACGGTGTCTTTGCAATTAGCTGACAGATCTATCAAGTATTCGATGGGGGTAATAGAAGACATTTTGGTCAAGGTCGATAAATTTATCTTTCCTGCCGATTTTATTGTGCTCGATATGGAGGAGGACCATGACATCCCAATTATCTTGGGAAGACCATTTTTAGCAACCGGCCGAACTCTCATTGATATGGAAAAAGAAAAGCTCACTCTATGAGTTCAAGAGGAGCAAGTTACATTTAATATATTTCGATCTATGAAACATCCTAGTGACACTGAGAATTGCTTTCAAATTGACGTTATTGACTCGTGTGTAAGAAGAGATTTTCGGGAGAGCTATCCATCAGATCCATTGGAGTCCGTTTTAGTTGGATCCTCTACCTAGTTAAATCCAGAGCATGTAGCCTATCTACGACACATGGATGCTTCACCATGATTTTTCACTCGTCGACCATGTGAGGAGCTCGGAAGTTCACCAACTCAACCCGTCCCATCAATTGAAAAGCCCCAAAGCTAGAGCTCAAGCAGCTACCGAATCATTTAAAATATGCATTTTTGGGACCCGACGATTCCCTGCCGGTCATTCTTTCTGCCACTTTGGCGGGTGATCAAGAGGAAAAATTCTTGAGAGTTTCGAGGGAGTACAAATCTGCCCTTGGATGGTCTATTGCGGATATCAAAGGAATTATCCCGTCCATTTGCATGCATAGGATTTGTTGGAGGAAGACTACAAACCATCTGTGGAGCACCAACGTCGTTTAAATCCAAACATGAAAGAGGTGGTAAAAGTCGAGGTTTTAAAACTCCTCGATGCAGGTATGATATTTCCTATTTCTGATAGCAAGTGGGTTAGTCCGGTTCAAGTTGTGTCAAAGAAAGGTGGGATAACGGTTATCTAAAATGATAATAATGAATTAATTCCCACTAGAATTGTTACGGGGTGGCGTATGTGCATAGATTATAGGAAATTAAATAAAGCCACTAGAAAAGACCATTTTCCTTTACCATTTACTGATCAAATGTTGGATAGATTAACCGGACACGATTTTTATTGTTTTCTTGATGGTTATTCTCGGTATAATCAGATTTATATAGCCCCAGAAGACCAAGAAAAGACGACGTTTATATGTCCTTACGGAATTTTCGCTTATCGGCGCTTGCCTTTTGGTTTATGTAATGCGCCGACCACTTTTCAAAGGTGTATGATGGCTATTTTTCTGATATGGTTGAACATTATATTGAAATTTTTATGGATGATTTTTCTGTTTTCGGTTACTCGTTTGATTTATGCTTGCAGAATTTGCAGAAAGTCCTGAAACGATGCGAAGAAACAAATCTGGTGTTGAATTCGGAGAAATGCCATTTTATGGTCCAGGAGGGCATTGTACTAGGCCATCGCATATCTGCCCAAAAGATTGAAGTCGACCGTGCTAAAATTAAAATAATCGAGAAGATGCCTCCGCCTACTTCGGTAAAGGGGGTGAGGAGTTTTTTGGGACACGTCGGTTTTTACCGCCGTTTTATTAAGGATTTTTCGAAGATCACGAAGTCGTTGTGCAATTTGCTCATGAAGGATGTCCCGTTTGATTTTGACGAGTCGTGTAAAGAGAGCTCGACCTATTGAAGAAGGCTCTAAGCACCGCCCCAGTCATAGTCGCTCCAGACTGGAGCCTTCCATTCGAGTTGATGTGTGATGCTAGTGATTTTGCCATTGGGGCTGTTTTGGGACATAAACGAGGGAAAGTGTTCCATGTCGTGTATTATGCAAGCCGAATTCTTGACGACGCCCAAAGAAATTATGCCACGACAGAAAAAGAATTATTGGATGTGATTTTTGCTTTTGCTAAATTCCGGGCTTATTTATTGGGAACGAAAGTAGTCGTGTGGACTGACCATTCAGCAATTAAATACCTTTTGGAGAAGAAGGATGCTAAACCAAGGTTGATTAGGTGGGTGATTCTCCTACAAGAGTTCAATTTGGAAATTCGAGACAAGAAGGGGACCGATAATGTCATTGCCGATCACTTTTCATGCTTAGAAAATCCCCTCGAAAAGGTGGAGAGTCATCCACAAATTGCGGAAAACTTCCCCGATGAACAGCTCTACAAGGTGGGTTCGCAACAAGCACCTTGGTACGCTGACCTAGTGAACTATCTTGCAAGCAAAATAATTCCGAATGATCTCTCGCGTCATCAAAAGAAGAAACTGATTTCAGACGCTAAGTATTACTTGTGGGATGACCCCTTTTTGTTTAAAAGATGTCCTGATCGAGTCATTCGCAGATGTGTTCCGGAGGAAGAAATTCGCAGTGTGCTGAATCATTGCCATGCATCACCCTACGGAGGGCATTTTAGCGGAAATAGAACAGCTGCAAAGGTCTTGCAATCAGGTTTCTATTGGCCATCATTATTCAAGGATGCTCATTCCTTTGTGTCCACGTGTGACCGGTGTCAACAGACGGGAAACATCTGAAAACAACATGAAATGCCGTTGAACACCATACTTGAGGTTGAATTGTTCGACGTATGGGGGATCGACTTTATGGGTCCATTTCCTCCATCAAATAAGAACCTTTATATTCTAGTAGCAGTGGACTACGTCTCGAAGTTGGTCAAAGCGGTGGCACTACCAACAAATGGGTCCAATATCGTGATCAAATTCATAAAAAAATATATTTTCACGCGTTTTGGGACTCCACGTGCTATTATCAGTGATGGTGGCTCACACTTTGACAACAAGTTCCTTGATGCGGTTTTAAAGAAATACGGAGTCACTCATCATGTTGCTACAGCTTATCATCCCCAAACAAGTGGTCAAGTCGAAATATCCAATCGAGAACTAAATTGGATCCTAGAAAAAACAATTAGCTCGTCTCGAAAATATTGGTCCTTTAAACTTGATGATGCACTTTGGGCATACCGTATGGTGTACAATACACCTAGGTATGTCACCATATCGATTGGTTTTTGGGAAAAGTTGTCATTTGCCGGTAGAGATGGAACATCAGGCATATTGGGCGATAAAGAAACTAAATTTTGATCTTAAATCAGCTGGTGAAAAGCGTTGTTTGTAGTTGAACGAGCTGGAGGAGATACGTCATGATGCGTACGAGAATGCGAAACTTTATAAGGAACGAGCCAATAATTGGCGTGCTAAGCACATTACACATCGAGAGTTTGCTCCGAGTCAAGAGGTGCTATTATTTAATTCTCGGTTGAGGTTGTTTCCTGGGAAATTACGTTCACGATGGTCGGGACCATTCACTGTAGTTCAAGTATTTCCACACGGAGCAGTGGAAGTACAAAAAGATGACCGAAAATTTAAAGTAAATGGGCAGAGGTTGAAGGTTTACACGGGAAATCCAATGGACATGCAGAAGTCGACAGTCGTCCTATCCGCCGCAGAGTGAATTCTAGCAAAGTCCGGCTGAAGACTATAAACTTAGCGCTTCTCGGGAGGCAACCCGAGTATTAGTATAGATTTTAGTTTTTTTTTGCTATTTTCCTTCATTTTAGGAGTCTACTTTTTTGCGTTTTTGGATATGCTATGCTTATCTCTCATGTTCTAGGTGTTTTCATGTGAAAATTCTGTGCAGGAACTCTCCAGGGCAAAAATTTAAGCTTAGGGCCGCGGCACATACATAGCGGGCCGCGGCACACACAGGTCCAAAATTTTGGCTAACAATCTGTACTCTGTGCCACGACACGACAGTGCTGAGCCGCGGCACACATGCCCCAAGAGCCGCGGCACGATGAAGCCAGGCCGCGGCACGCCGAAGTCCCACAAATGAGCCCAACAACCTGTACTCTGTGCCGTGGCACACTAACCCTTCAATCCGCGGCACCCTTGCAATGAGCCGCGGCACACTGCGATATGCCTTGTTCGCCCAAAACACACTATACTGTGGGCCGTGGCTCACTTTCTACATGTCGCGGCCCCTGCCGAAAATTTAAAAAGGTCTGGGCTGCTCAGAATTCAATCAGCCGAAACAAATAAGGTATCACAAATCTTTCCCTCTTCCGCGCGGCGCTGTAGGACTCCATTCAAATCTCTTCTTCTTCTCATTTTCTTCAATCCAACACAAGGTACTCCTTAATCTTTAGCTTGATTCGCAACATGGATTGAGAAGTGGGGTAATATTCTTCATTCATTCATGAATTTGTTTTTATTTCCTAAAGTTCTACCACGATTTTTTTTTATCAGAATATGGTGATTATCGATTGATTGTGGATTATGTTTCGTTGTTTTGTCATGATTCTTGCGATTTTGTGTGTTTTTGGGGATTGAATTGAGTAATGATTACTTTTGTTCTTCATTTAAATTTATGCACGCAAAATGTTCGATGAAATACCCCAATAAAATTTCTTGATCTAAACATCTCCAAATTGTTTGCAACGAATACGATTATCGGAATAATATGTCCCCCCAACCCTTACGTCAAGTTTGAGTTTAAATTTTTGCATCATATCCATCGTACAAAAGTGCAAGTTTTGTTGCTATATTCGTTTCCCGCACGTCATAAGTTGAGATTTGTGTAGTGTTATTTAAAGTCGTCTAAACTATCCTGCGTTTATTTTTCAGGACGTCGCTATGGATCGGAAGAGAAAGTTGAGCACAAGGGCTAGGACTTGATCACCCCCACGAGAGGGGAAACGTCACAAAACCGAGCGGAAGGGGAATCCCACCAATTTTCCGACCCTGAAATCCATCGAATTTTCAATGAGAGAATCCGTCCTCGTCCTATAATTCCTGAGCGGGGATTCACTCCCGCTCCCCAATACGGTGAGCTATTAACGATGATTAATGAAATGGGATGGACTCGATTCACTGCACAGCACGAGCCGGCGGTCATTTCCATCGTCCAAGAATTCTATGCAGTGCGTTATTACGACATATCCAGGCAGGGCAGATGATGGGACGATTGGATACACGTACTGAGGTCGTTGTCCATGGCCAGAAAGTTGATTTCTTGGCAGCTGCGATACGGAGCTTATACGAGCTTCCCTAGGTTGACGAATCGATATACACGCAGACAGTTAGTAGCCTCTCGAGGGAAGCTTTGCTAGAGGCGCTTGCTCAGCCGGATTCGGGTTGGGAGACACGCGTCCCGGGATCGACAACCTTCTTCTTCAAGAGTTCCCGCCTCAGTCGGCTCGGGCGAGCTTGGCTTTATTTTCTCTGCTCGCGAGTCGACCCGACTTCGCAGATCCGCTCGGTCCTGTTTCCTCATGCCCGACTTCTTTATGCCATTACGGCCGGACTACGATTCGATGTGGCTCCACGGCTGGTCCGGTCTATTCTACAGTACATCCAAGGTGGGGCCAAGACGGGGCTGAAACACCCCTCTCTCATTTGTGCCTTATGCCGCCAGTCGGGCGTGACTTGGTCGGATGACGAGCCGACACTAGCACCCCAGTGTCCGATCGATCACCGCATTATCTCTCACTTTGACCAGTGGGGTGGAGCGCGGGCACATCAGCGGGGACGAGGATTTCTTCTGGATGAGCCGCATGAGCACTCCCCCGAGCCACTTCTTTTGATGCATGAGCCGGTGGCTGATACTGAGGATCAGACCGAGTCCACCCTGCCGCCCGCGAGAGATCACGTCCTTCAGGCGATGTTTGATGGCTTGAGGGAGGAGATGCGAGCTGAGAGAGATAGCGTCCTCGTAGCCATTTGAGAGGAGATCCTCCGGGCCAACCGGCATGCGGAGAGACGCTTAGCTGCGAGAGACGCCTATCACCGGGACTATTTAGCTGTTTGGACGGACCACATCATTCGCCCGGACGGACCTTTCATTCCTCTGGTCAGGCCACCTACACCACCCTCTTCGCCGGACGAGGCCGATGCCAGTACCTGAGCTTACATTAGGGGAGTACTTGACCTTTCTCTTACTGCATATTATTATTATTTGTTGTCCATTGAGGTCAATATACATCCCAAGTTT
Organism: Orobanche coerulescens; assembly: GCA_033398695.1. Lineage (NCBI taxonomy): Eukaryota > Viridiplantae > Streptophyta > Magnoliopsida > Lamiales > Orobanchaceae > Orobanche > Orobanche coerulescens. The sequence continues at coordinate 188,836,498 of CM065802.1, read as the reverse complement.
GGGGGGGGGGGGTACTTTTTAGTTGTTATTTATTTTTCATTGTTTTTGATTCTAGCCTTGCTTGTCTTCTATATTCTGGACTTTATTTGCATTCGTGAATATTTCGTGCAGCCTTGTGTAAGACTGATTATATGAGACTGATTTCTTTTTGAAGAAACGGATGAGTATTGATCGAGTTCGCATTGTGCGATTTTTGTTTCCCTCGAGTATTCATTTCGGTCTGAATTTTTTGGCATCATTGTGGTAATCTTGGCATATAAGAAATGAGACATACGTGTTTGTAGTGTCTGCATTACCCGAGCCGTCGTCTATACATTTGGTTACGCTTTTCACTTAGCTAGTCGTCCAGTAACATTAGTCTTATTGGCATTAAATTAAGTACCTAAGTTTAGGCTTTGAGTCGAACAGTTGTAATTCCCAAAATTTAAGAAATTTTGCTTGTTCTATGATGGGAAGTCTAGTAACCAGGGGTATTCACGTGACCCGTTGTTTACTCTCGCGTAAAACGACAACCCTGAATAGACGAATGGTTCAGAGAAATCGCATCTCCGATGATGGGAAGCCTAGTAACCGGGGGTATTCACGTGACCCGTTGTTTACTCTCGCGTAAAACAACAACCTTGAATCGGACGTGCGGGAATAGCTATTCGAGTTTTTTCTCCGCTGTAGAGGGAGACTTAGTAACTAGAAGCATTCATGAGCCCCATGAGTGTCTTTTACGTCAAACGGTTCCCCAATACATGATAATGGAAATCCACCCTAGGGTTATTTCATGAAACATCCTGGGATTCGAAACCTAGTGGTTAACTCGAATCATTATTATATATAAGAGAGCGCTGTCCGAGGAATATTATGAGATCCTTGTGTTTTTGCCATGAGACTTTGGGACTGGGCGTGTTGGCTTGTTTAATCTAAACATTCATATTGGCAGTCAGCTTAATTCACGTTTGTTAATCTTTGAGCCTTGATTTTCTTCATGAGCTATTGATTTGTACTAGAAATGTTTACCTTGTGGAATCATTGTCCGTACTGTGACTCAATGGTACGATATCCGTATTATTCTTTGAGATTTTCAGGGTAGTATTGATCAGTTGAGCACTATGGATTTGCACGATCGTCCACGATACTTGTCATCTTATTTGAAATTGATTTTTTTGCTTGAGGACAAGCAAAGGCTTAGGTTTGGGGGTATTTGTTAGATGTATTTTTGTGCGTTTAATTATCATTATTTTATCTCTATATTGTGTTTAAATCTGCATAAATGAGCTTTTAATGCTTTATGTTTATATGTTTTGTAGGAAATTAGAGTCCGGAAGCTTAAACGAAGAAAAACGGGCCAGAACGATATTTTTGGTTCAAGGGCCGCGTCACATCGAGCCAGAGCCGCGACACAGACTCACCCAGAAGCACACCGGTACAAACTGTACCGGGGGCTGCGGCACGCTCATCCTGAGCTGCGGCCCGTAAAGAAAATAGCACCCAGGCCTGGCAGCATAAGGGCAGGGGCCACGACACACTAAAGCCGGGCCGCAGCCCGCAACGCGGGATTTATGACTACAGCCCGCGATTTTGGCTGTTCTGAAGGCCGTTTTCAACCTAATTATCAGACACGTTTTGGAGGTGGAAGAAAAGTTATAAAAGGCATTGAAGGTCAGAAAATAGAATGATCAAAGAGGAGAAGAAAATACCTAGCAGCAGGAAGCAAGGCCAGAGAACGGAAGAAGCCAGTCTTCAATTGTGTTTGAATTTTCTTCCTTATGTTGAATTTGAATATCTGTATATTGTTTTCTAGCATGTCGGGCTAGACCCCATTTTCTAGGATTGTGATGAAACCGAGATTTTGACGGATTAACTCTTGATTTTACATTATTTATATATTTCCCTTTCTATTGAGTTTTCCCAATTGTTCTTAATGCATTCAATTATGTGGCCTATGATTGAATTGTTTTAATTACGCAACTCGAATCGGGAGAGGAGAGTTAGTAGGAAAAATTGGTGAGAACCGTTTTGTTTTGTAGGATAGGAATATACTCACAAGAATTACGTAGCTCGTTTGAAGATTTTAGACTTTTTGGCTATTGTTGAATTAACTCACCTAGGAATAGAGTGATTTATTCACCTTCGAAAATTCTATTATCCTCGGGAGAGCATTAGATTATCTTAGAAATCTTCGCCTTCAATAAATTAGAAAATTACATAAATTATATTTATTAAGATTAATTTGGATTAATCGAGGCGGATTCTCAATCCTAGATTCGTCTCTTATTTTATCATCTTTTATCAGACTATTGACATTATTAGTTATTTTTAGGTTATCACATTATTTAGTTTTTAATAATTCTTCCACCACCATATTCGATCGTTCAAATAAAACTAGAATACAAATAAATTCGTAATTAATACGTCAGTCCTCGAGGGAACGATATCTTTCTTATCACTTTATTACTTGATTACGACAACGTGCATTGCGTTCACTAAATTACGTAACAACAGACCAAATATGTCTTATGCTGTAGGAGTATGTGCAAGATTTCAATCCAAACCAAAGCAGTCTCACCAGGAAGCAGTTAAGAGGATTATCAGATACCTTAAGTCTACAATCAATGTTGGACTATGGTATCCTAAAGATGACAACTTTGAGCTATCAGGATACTCAGATGCAGATTAATAGGAAAAGCACCAGTAGAATGTGCCAATTCCTAGGAACCAGATTAATATCCTGGTTTAGCAAAAAACATGTATCTAACTCAATATCAACCACAGAGTCAGAATACCTAGACACAGGCAGCTGTTGTGCACATATTCTATGGATCAGACAACAGCTAAGGGACTACAACATCATATCAAATGAAGTCTCAATATGGTGTGACAACAATAGTGCAATCGCAATAACCAATAACCTAGTATTGCACTCAAGGACAAAGCACATTGATGTTAAACATCACTTCATCAGAGATCATGTGCTTAACAAGAGAGTTAGAGTAGAAAGAGCCAGCATAGAATACTAAATTGCTGACATATTCACTAAACCTCTGCCAGAAGAAAGGTTTTTGGAGCTAAGAAGGGAACTTAGTCTACTAGATTGGGAATCTAGTATAGACGAAAAAGCTACCTGATGATCAGATCAGACGAGCAAGAAAGCTACCTGATACAAACTAGGAAGAGCTACCTGATCAGAGCAGACAAGGAACCCATCTAATCTGACTAGACGATAAGCCGAAGGACCGACTAAAAAGCCTAGCTGACCTCAGGCAACATATCCTACCTGCTGCAGAAAGCTAACTGATGCAGATCAAACAAAGAAAAGTTAGTTGATCACAGGCGACACAAGCTACTTGATGAAGAGCAGACAAGAAGATAAACAGTCAATCAGCTAAGTTTCTAGAGTGACTCAATTATTATATTATTTTCTTTATACACGTGGACAAACACACGTTCACACTACCTACACGACGTCCAATCAAATTCAACCGTCATTCCTTAAACCATCAAAAATAGTACCACCGGCTGATTATTTTATTACTAAAGATTCAAAGCGTCTTTTCAACTTGCTATTTAAGGCGGCGAAAATCATTTCACAACGTTTACCATCTTCAAGATTTTAGAACCCTTATTTTTCAGAAACAGGAAAACTCTTTGAATCTTCACTACACTCAGCGAAAAACTTTCTTTGCAGAAATGGAAGCCTACTTCGAAGGAGTTAACTTAAAGCTCGTGAAGGACCAAATCATTTTCAGCATCGTGGTTGATTTTGAAGGATTGTTGGCGACGAATCAGACAGGCGAAATGGAGTATGTCATTCGGATGATGAAGAAGAATGGAATCTACTGTTTTCTCGACATTTCACCCAAGCAGCTGTACAAAGAAGTGGTTATTTGTTTTTATAAGGAGGCCCATGTGACGGAGCACTGCATCTCGAGCATAATTCTTGGAGAGGAAGTCGATATAACTCCTCAGACAATTGCAGATGCTTTTAACCTGGAAAACTGAGGCATCGCAGTCGAGGCTCTCAAACAAAGCTCGACTGAGACATGGTTCGAATTCAAGTCACCAAAAGAGTCCTCAAAGGTCAAACTCATGGCGAAAAAGAATGACGTGAAGAAAGAGTACAATTATGTTCTTGATATCACTAACAAGATAGTCATGGGCATGGGTGGAAGTTATGACCAACTATCTTCATCCAAATACGTGGTGTTGGGTGTCCTCATCCAGTCAAAACGAATTAATTGTCCTGATTACATCTACAGGCACTTGATTCGGGAAGTGAACAAAGTGAGCTGGGACGAACACGAGAAAAAGTTCAGACAAAAGCTTGCTTTCGGAACCCAGATCAGTTGGATTCTGGGGCATCTTGGAAAAGTCAAGGGAAAGGCAGACCCTTCCCAAATCAGCAAAAGACTTGGTCACCTCGACCACGAGACCCTGAAGACCATTGGAGATAAGAAGGAAGAAGCTGTAAGAATAATCAAGGAAATGTCCTCCGGACCACCAGAGTACATAGGCCCCTCGGATACCGAATCAGACAAGTCTGAGGGAACTGCAGCTGAGGTCGCTCCAAAGTCACCTGCAGTCGAGAAGCCCTCTGCAGATGACTCCGATGATGACAACACCCCTCTGGCCACGCGATTAAAAGGAAATCACCTGAACGAGAGGCTGTCCACATTCAAACTTCACCAGAGAAAAGGCAGAAAGGCCTGGTGAATTACTCATCTGATCAAGAAAAAGAAGAGGTGCAGCATGACAGCCCACCTGCACGAACCGAAGACCCATCTGCTCAGATGCAGATAGTTATTTCCCCTTCACCTTTACCGACTGAAGATCAGCCCGATCAACGAGAGCTGATGACAGACAACATTCACTACAAAAAAACAGTTTTTACCGATGCCATTTACCGACTCCCGTACCCACCGTTTTTAAACTTATAATTTATCGACGCCATTACTGACGCCCGTTATTTAATTGATTTACCGACAACCAGTTCGCAGACTTATTTTTTTCTTTTTTTTCACAATTAACGACGCCGTTTACCGACGCCCTTACCGACGCCATTTCGGCGTTGGTAAATTTTTATTATTATCTCATTTTCTTTTTTTACAATTACCAAATCCGTTTACCGACGCCATTTACCGACGCCTTTACCGATGCCATTTTGGTGTTGGTATTTTTTTTTATTTTTTTTAAAATTAACGACGCCGTTTACCGACATCGGTATCTATCGACGCCATTACCGACGCCGAAATAGCGTCGGTAAATTTTTTACACTATCCCACATCGAAAAAACAGTAGTATTTTATGTGGTTTATATACCAAAATCTTTCTCAACCATTTGAAATTGAATGGAGCCCGAACCTGACCCACCCGGTGTAACACCCCAAACTAGGCGGATATTACAGTGCCGTGGACCCCCGACTGGGACCCACCAGGCGAGTGAAAAAGAATGAAATACATAGGGTAAATATAGTACCGAACCACATTACATCATTAATTACTCCGATGAGGAGTTTTATTACAACACACCCAAGAAAATGACCGAATACAAGTATATTTTATATGGAGATAAAATATACAACACTGAATGAACTCAAAATCCAAACGGAAATCTGCAGCGGAAATGAAATAAGGAAACACGGTGAATGAAAGGACTGGGCCCCCCTACTAGTATCATTGGGACTCCTCGCCGTCAACATGCTATTCCCGTGCTTTTGCCTTGCCATGACCTGAAAACAAAATCCCCAAACGGGGTCAGTTACACAGAACAACAATCCTCAAGAGTTGAATAAACACAATTATATATATATATATGCTGTATAAACCACAAGTTCGATCAAAAATGAATCGGTTAGATCATAACTCAATCTTGTTGAAAACATACGCAATCAAACATGCTGTATGAATCAACTAACAGTACGGCTCAAAGGGTGGCGCCACACTACGCCCGGGATGGAAATGTGTCCGTGCACAAGCCACCAACGAGTATCGATCGAATACACGTGTGGTCTTGTACCTAATCAGTCTCACAAAGCAATCGACTCGTGTGCACAGTCCAATGTGAGGCCAACAACCAACACACGACTTAAATGTGCCCGACATGAAAATCCTACACATACCAACCGGCACGCCAGTATGACCCGGAATGCCACGAGATAACAAAGTGACATCGAAATCAATAATGACTCACCGAGATGAAATGATAGTGAAATGAATGACAGCTCAATGAAATGATTGGAACCGCTGCTCCTTGTGGTCAAGTGATTAATTGACAATGACAAGTATTGATACGGTTAATACAATGATGAATGAGTTATGATTATGAATGAACAACAACAAAAGGAATGAATATCCTTTTAACCGAGTAAGAATTAACTTACACAACATCGGTGACAATTATCCTTCCACGAACAACGTCCTAATTGAGATATCGGTCGCTCGAACAACCTTGAATAACACAATTACCAACAATCCGTTCAACATACGAATCAAACACGAATATAACGAACTCAAAACGTCGATACGACTAAACCAAGTTCATTGGGGCATTATATCGAACACTTTGTGGCCAAACTTCGATTGTTTACAATCAAACTTCAATAATACCAACATCAAATCCCCAAGAAGTGTTTCAAACCAACAAAACATCTTCAATACGATCAATAATCCAATATGAATATTCAAATTCGTGATTACAACAACGATTAATCGAAAACCCCCAAATCCAACTCAATATTCAAAGTGTTCTTGAATAATCCTTCAATAATCCAATGAATAATCAAACATATCCATAATCATGCGTATATCACTTCATACAACATGATCTTAACATCCAAAACATCATATCTCAATACAAAATCGAAATCCAAGATGTTGAAGAAATTACCTCTTGAAGATCCAAGCACTTTGATCCGAAGAACACACGTTAGATCGACTATCCAGGCTTCAGGATCGATAGGAGATGAAGAAAAACCAAGTATTTAAGTGATAGATGAAGGAAAGTCTCCCCCTCAAGCCCTCTCTCTCGGATATAGGTGGAAGAATGGAAAAAATGGGTTGATTCTCACAAAAACCCGCAATTATAGTGCATCTTGCCTTTGTGTGCCAGCCGGCCGAAGTGTGCCGCGGCACGGGGCCACTTGCCCCGGTGATCGCGGCGTGCCGCGGCCGGACGAATGTGCCGCGCGTGATGACTCGGCAGTGTCCGCGGCCCCGTGCACGGCAGGTTGGCCGAAAATTGAAAAATGTGAGTGTGCCGCGGCTCGGCCAAGTGTGCCATGGCAGTGACTCGGCAGTGTGCCGCAGCCCTTCTGGCAAGAGCCGCGGCCCCCGGTACAGGCTGCTCGGCCAAAACTGGAAAATGTGAGTGACTTAGCTATTTCGACCATAACTCCCTCGCCCGGACTCCGATTGACTCACCGTTTGAACCATTGGAAAGCTAACTTGATGCTCTATAATATTGATAAGATTCAGAATTTTTGGAGTTTCCAAAAATTAATGGTGATTTTACAAAGTCGAACTCATACGTGGAAAAGTCGCTTAAGAACACGGAACTCAACAGAACGACACCGAGATGAACTCGGATGACAAAAAGTGTAGAATTAATCATCCTCGGAATGATGAAACGGTAACAATAGAGTCCCTAAGATGGACTTACGCCAAAAAATAAAATTACCGGAAATCCAAATTGCGGATATTACATACTACCCTCCTTAAAAGAAGTTTCGTCCCGAAACTTAAAACAAGTAGGGAGAAGCAATATCCCGCTAGAAAAACTCAACGAGATACACAAGAACCGCAAATGTACCCAACAATAGCATGATTCGAACAAGAAGGAAATTTGAAATGGCATGAACTCCAATATCAACATCGATTAATGAAGTAATTATAACGATCAAGATAATATTCTCATCTCGATTCTCAAGCAAGGTTGAAACAATGAACGATATCAATACACGACTAAACATTAGTCCGAACGGTGAACACGAATGAATTAACATGAATGGTGAATGATTATTAACGAATGAAAATCCACTGAGTGACAATTACTGAATGAAAAATGAATGAATTTACAAGCGGGTATTACATACACCCCCCTAAAAGAGTTTCGTCCCCGAACTAAGGGTCGAACAACTCGGGTTAACTCTCCCGCATACTATCCTCGACTTCCCAATCGTCTTTCTAATCGAGGACGCATGCCCTCAACATGTCCTCCAATGCCTGAATAGTCCTCTCTGATTGTCCGTCGGACTGAGGATGAAAAGCTGTGCTGAAATTAAGCTGAGTTCCCATGGCATGATGAACCGATTTCCAAAAATGAGACACGAATCGTCCGTCACGATCGGAAACAATACTTTTAGGAGTACCGTGCAGTCTCACTATCTCTTTGATGAACAGCTAGGCAAGTCTCTCGGGACCCCACGTATCCTTAATCTCAAGGAAATGAGCTGATTTAGTGAAACGGTCCACAATCACCCAGATCGTATTCATGCCACGACGACTCGTCGGCAAACTCGTGATGAAATCCATAGAAATGTCTTCCCACTTCCATTCTGTAATAGGGAGAGGTTTCAGCATACCTGCCGGTCGCTGATGTTCAATCTTGACTTGTTGACAGGTTAAGCATCTCGAAACAAATTCTGCGACTTCTCGCCTCATATTACTCCACCAGTAATTTTGTTTCAATTACTTGTACATCTTGCTAGACCCCGGATGAATAGAATAAGGGGTAGCATGAGCTTCTCTCAAAATTGAGTTTTTCAACTCGTCATTCGCTGGTATGCACAACCGATTCTTAAATCTCAAAAGTCCATCCTCGTGGACCACGAATCCAGGGGCTTTCCCCTGAGCCACATCCTCACGGATGCGCAACAATGATGGGTCTGAACCCTGATTCTCTCTGATTACCTCCTCAAGCGGCGATGAAATCTCTAACATGCAAAGTTGTCCTTGAACTCGCTGAAGCCAGACCTCGATCTCGGGTCTCAGAAATTCCTGCTGAAGTTCCTTCTGAACTGCTAATCGAGCAAGTATCTGCTCCTGAACGGACTTACGACTCAAGGCGTCGGCGACAACGTTCGCCTTGCCCGGGTGGTAAAGTATCTCAATATCATAATCGTTGATTAGTTCCAACCACCGTCGCTGTCGCATATTTAACTCCTTCTGAGTAAATATATATTTTAAACTCTTAAGATCGGTGAATATCTGACAGGTAACGCCATAAAGATAATGACGCCAAATCTTCAATGCGAACACCACGGCTGCTAGCTCCAGGTCGTGGGCCGGATAATTAACCTCGTAAGGTCTCAATTGCCGTGAAGCAAAAGCAATAATTTTCCCGTTCTGCATGAATACACATCCGAGACCCTGTCCGGACACATCACTATAAACCACAAATTCTTCCGTCCCTTGCGGTAGAAAAAGGACAGGTGCTGAAATTAACCGGCTCTTAAGTTCCTCAAAACTCTGCTGTCACGCGTCGGACCACGTGTATTTCTTATCCTTCCTTAAAAGGTTCATCAGGGGTTGAGCGATTTTGGAAAATCCTTCCACAAACCGCCGATAATAACCGGCTAATCCGAGAAAGCTTCGGATTTGCTTAACATTCTTCGGAGATAACTAATCTTGGATAGCCTCCGTATTCTGAGGATCAACACGCACTCCATCTGATGAAATTACATACCGAGAAACGTCACTTCGGACATCCAGAACTCTCATTTGGGAAACTTCCAAAAAAGTTGCTCTCGTCTCAACACGTCGAGTACCTGATGAAGGTGAAACTCGTGCTCCTCCCGGTCATGAGAATAAATTAAAATATCATCAATAAAGACAACCACGAACTGATCCAAACAGTCGATGAAATCCCGATTTATTGATTCCATGAATACCGCAGATGTATTAGTTAGCCCGAACGGCATAACTACGAACTCATAATGACCATAGCGTGTACGAAACGCTGTCCTTGCGATATCCGACTCTCGAATTCGCAACTGATGATATCCAGATCTTAGGTCGATCTTGGAAAATACTGAAGCTCCCTGAAGTTGATCTAAAAGATCATCAATACGGGGTAGGGGATATTTATTCTTGATCGTCACCCTATCCAACTCCCAATAATTAATACACACATGAAACGAACCATCCTTCTTCTTGACAAACAACACTGGTGCTCCCCACGGGGACGCACCCGGTCGGATATAACCCTTCTCGGTCAAATCCTTTAATTGATCCTTCAATTCCTGCATTTCGATCAGGGCCATCTGGTACGGTGCCTTCGATAATGGGGACGTACCAGGCTCCAACTCTATCGTGAATTCCATATTCCTTGGTGGAGGTAAAACAGGTAGCTCGTCTGGGAGTACATCGTCAAACGATAATAATGATACAAAATTGGTTGAACACCTCGATTTCCTGAGAATGGCCAATCGACGACAACGATACGATGAATGGATGAACACCTCGATTACCTTAGAACGGCCAATCGATGACAATGATATAAGGAATGATTTAATACCTCGATTGCCTAAGAACGGCTAATCGGTGACAATGATATAATGAATGATTGAATATCTCGATTACCTATGAACGGCCAATCGATGACAATGATATAATGAATGATTGAATACCTCGATTACCTATGAACGGCCAATCGATGACAATGATATAATGAATGATTGAATATCTCGATTGCCTATGAACGTCCAATCGATGACAATGATATAATGAATGATTGGACAACTCTGATTGAGTAATTTTACCGCTTTCATCATAATAATGATTCTTCCGGAACAATGGGGATCACCTCCCTGAAATACGCACTTGATTCCAACGACGTAAATGATGGTGACCATACGCTTACGAACATTGAGAATTGTTGGGAAAAACAAACACTCTGTATCGAAACAGCTGGGATACTCGAATCCCTGTATCGAATGTTATTTAGAGGTTTTGACATATATGCCAATCCGTATACAGTAAGGAAAATGTATAGAGGCTTCAAGGCTTTATCCTGTATCGAAGACCTGCCTTGAAACAGCATTAGTGAAGCTCACAAGACAAAGAAGAAGACTTATAAAAGACCAAGTATGGAAACTGTCTCGATGATCAAAATACAGTCATCTTCCATACAGTTCACAAAAGGACAAGAAAGAACACAAGTCAAGTCCCGTTGAACAAAGAAGTATTTAAATACTCAAGGATAAAGTATTTAAATACGCGATCTTCGAATCTTGAATCCCGCGAAATCCGGATCATGTCATATTCCCGTTGAAAGACATCTTATTCAAACGGATACATCTCAACGGATACTTTCTTCAGAGACTATATATATCCTATGAAGACATTGAAGATCAGTTACTTAACCAACCCAAGTAACCTAATAGTCAAGCTATCAAAGTTATCATCAGAGCAAACATATCTCCAAAGCATACTGCAAGTTAGAACGAAAGAGATATACAGTGCTCAACATCAAGAACAGCCATCATCAACTCAAGAACTTGATATTCAAAGCTGTTGTTCTTACCTGGTTACCTACCTTTTACCTCTGTGTAAAAACCGAGCTCTGTGTGAACTCAACAAGTTATTCTGACCTGTGTGGGACAAATAAGGACGAAGCTTTGGAACTGTGTGTGAAGAAGCTAGTCAAGAAGGAAGCTTTAACCAATCTGTGTGAACGGTTGAAAGTGACGTTCTTTGTATCAATCTGTGTGAACGATACAAGGATAGGTTTGTTTATAATTACGTAGTTGTGTACGCAGTAATTATAATAAACTTTTTACTCCTGTGTGGAGGACCAGTGGACGTAGAGGGGTTTACCTCGAACCACTTAAATTACTGTGTCATTTACCTTCAGCTTTTACTGTTTTAAATTACTGTGATATATTAAGTATACACCAAATACTTCGTTGCTGTATCCACGGCAACTAACTGTATCCAAGACTTCCGCTACGCACTCAGATTTAGATTTCGTACAGTTTGTTGTTTAAACCATTTTTCCAAACTGTATCCAGTATACTTATGTGGCCAACAAGTGGTATAAGAGCGGTTGATTCTAAAAAGAATCAGTCGTATTTCTTTTTAACCGAATCAGATTCAAATCACTTATTTTCAAAACAGTTTCTTTCATTCCTATATTATCAGTATGGATACTTCTATGATTAACAAAGTCCCTATGTTCTCTATTAACGAATTTGACGACTGGAGAATTAGAATGGAAGCTCATCTTGCAGCAATGCACGAAGAGATGATTTTTGTTATACAGGATGGTCCTATCAAGATCATGAAGGTCAATCCAGCCGCAAGGATTGAGGGCCAAGCCCATGCTGAAATGCTCGAGAAGGAACGCGAGCAATGGACAACCGATGAAAGGAAGCGAGCCAATCTCGACAACGTGGCTAAGAACGCGTTATTTGTCACTCTTGACAAAGGCACGTTCTCAAAGGTAAAGAGTCGCAAAGCGACAAAGAAATCAGGATAAACTCCAGTTAATTTGTGAGGGAACTGAGCTCTCAAAAGAAAACAAGATTTCAAAACTTACTCATCAATTTGAATCTTTTGAAATGAAACCAACGGAAACACTTGAGGAACTTGACCTCATATTTACTGGTATTGTTGGTGAACTTGAAGCGTTGGGCAAGATTTACACCCAAAAGGAGAAGAACTTAAAAATTTTCGTATCTCTCGGCCAGATGGGACATTAAGACCACACTATGCGTGTATCCTGTAATCTTAATGAAATATCCACTTTTGATCTCTTCTCGACCTTAAAGCTTTTGAGTATGACATTGTGAGAGAGAAAGTCAAGAATCTCCTTCAAAGGTCACGGCTCTCATTCAGTATCGAACAATCGACCACGGATGCCTAGCTCGTCAAAGCCGGTCACAAGAATGCTTGTGATGGCACGACATCCTGTCACAAGATGAAATGGCGCTTCTAATGCATAAATTCAAAAGTTCATCAAACGATGCTGAAAGACTCCTACAGCCCAAACACATCAACAAGGTAAATCTGAAACATCATCGGTGATGCTAACTCGTGTTATAATCTGCAGAAACCGTGCCATTATGCAAACAAATGTCCTCATCCCAAAGTCCAAAGATTGCCTGAGGCCGAGCAACAAGAGAGAGATGAAAGAAGACGTGCTTGGAAAGACAAGCTCAAGGCCATGATTGGAGAATCAGAAGCCTCCCCCACACCATCCAAATCAGCAGAATGTCTTCAGGTGGTCACTGAAATTGATTCATCTGACGATGAGTTCGATGATAAAGCATATATGTGCTTTATGGCCAAAGATGTTCCAGAAGGAGAAGACAGCGACGATGAGGTAAGCTCAACCTCAGTTATTCCACCTAATGCATCTCATACTTTCGAAAATATGATGAATGAATTTAAAAACATTCAAAAGGCCCATGAGACTCTAAAAACTGAGAATATACAGCTTCAATTAACAAATTTAGAGCTGAAAGATGAGAATGACTTGCTGAAGATAAACTATGAAAATATGTCTCTTGATTGTGAAACCAGCAAGGTCGATTTTGAAAAACTCATGGAGAGCAATCATCAACTTGCTCATGAACTAAATGAGGTTAAAACCCATAATGAGAGCAAGACAAATGATTTGGTTCTACTACAAACCAAAATCACAACTCTCGAGAAGCGAGAAACTGAACTTGAGACCATTCTGAAGTCTTTTGAAAAATCGTCCAAAAGAATGGAAGAAATTCTGAGCACTGGGCAACATGCTCATGATAAAAGTGGCTTAGGATACAGCTCATGTTCGAATAAAGGTAAAACTAGTACTGTGTTCGTCAAGAGTGTGGAACACATTCCAGAATCGGAAGATGCTCCTAGTCCCATAAAGGAACCTGCTGTACCGAGAAAACCGAAGGCTGCCATTCCGCCTCCACAACTCTACTATTCGAGACAGTGGAACCAACAGCCACTCAAAAGGCGTAATCTAAATCATGCTCCACAAGCATATCATCAAAGCCGGCAGTCATTCAGAAAGAAGACGGTATCCAACCACCAAAGGCCCGCACAGCAGTACACTCAGTACAGTGCGCCTAGGTATTGGATACAGGAGCCCCGTTATCCCTCAAGACAGCAGATGCCAGTTCAGTATCAACAACAGCATTGGGAATCCAACTGGAGACCCAGAAGACAAGCTGTTAGGCCTAGGAAAATGGCTCCACCTCCTAGACGGAACTCGTACTGGAATAATAATAATAACCCTGAATTTTACATGCATAGTAATTATCATGATTATAACAACTACGGATATGCCCCCCGTAGATATCGCAAAACTGTACCAAGTACATCCTACAGTAAACCAATTCTTTGTCGGGAAAATCAGGTACCTAAAGAAACTAACATATATGGACCCAAAAATCAAAGGGGACCTAAATCTACCTAATTTCTTTGTTACAGGACATTCTAGAGGAGGATACCTGGTACTTCGATAGTGGATGTTCTCGTCACATGACTGGAGACAGGAGCAAGCTATCTGATTTTGTAGAAGGTCGCGGTCCAAAAGTTCGCTTCGGTGATAAGTCTAAAGGAAGAACAAGAGGGAAAGGAAACCTACTTGTCGGGAAATTCAAGGTCACCGATGTTGCATATGTTGAAGGCTTACAGTATAATCTACTTAGTATTAGCCAGTTCTGTGATAAACAGTTCTCGGTGAAGTTCTATATAGATCGCTGTAGAGTCAAGAACACCCAAACCAAGGAAGTTGTGCTTACAGGAAGCAGATCAGGTAATATGTACATTGCTGACTGGAAGCCTATGAGCTCCTCAATTTCGTGTTTTGTTGCCAAAGGCACCGGATCTTAGTGGCTATGGAACAAGAGGATGTATCACGTCAACTTCAAGACGATTTACTAGCTTTCAAGACAGGGTATGGTTAGAGGTTTGCCAGATGTGTCATTCAAGAAGGACAGTCTGCGGACCATGCCGAAAGGCAAGCAAATCAAGTCAACCCGAAAAGCAAATCCTACCTTTCAACCCAAAGAGTGTTGGAAATGCTACACATGGATCTCTGATCCTGTAGACCCAGTAAGTTTGGGAGGTAAGAAATATTGCATGGTTGTTGTTGATGATTATTCCGTATGCTTGGACGATCTTTCTTAGCAAGAAGAAGGAAACAACATCAAGGCTGCCCGAGCTCCCGAGGAAGTTGCAAAATGAAAAAGCGTCAAGTATCGTGTGCATTCGTTCCGACAGGTACCGAATTTACTAACCGCTTTATAGAGCAATCTTGTTGGAGAATGGCATACGGACGAATACTCATCTGCGTACACCTCAACAAAATGGTGTTGCCAAGCGAAAGAATAGGACGTTGAAAGAAGCAACAAGGACAATGATTGCCGCAAGCAAATTGCCACAGCGTTTAAGGGTGAAGCAACCAATACAGGCGTGCTACACTCAAAACCGCTGCACTCAACAAGCACCACAACAAAGCGACTTACGAGGTATGGAATAACAAAACTCCATTAGTTTCGTATTTTCACATTTTTGGATGCGGGTGTTACGTATTGAATAATGGGAAGGACCAACTTAGAACCTTTGATGAAAAATCGATGAAGGAATATTCGTAGGATACTCTTCCGTCAAGAAAGCTTTAATCTTTAATAAAAGGAAGCTGACGATCGAGGAATCAGTTCATGTAGTGTTCGACGAACCACACCATGACCCTACAGGAGTAGATGATATCACTCAGGACATTCACCATTTATCTATATTGGATCCACCTACACCTATAGAACCTGTAGTTGATTTAGAAATCAACCCCGCAGCTGTAAGAATCGATGTGGATGAAGCCGACTTATGTCAAGTCAGTAACCACGAAACTTTCGATACTGATGCGGGATCTGAACTAGAACCCGACCGAAGATGGTTGAGAGATCACCCGCAAGAGCTGATCATTGGAAACATTAATGCGGTGTTTCTACTCGTAGGAGAATACAGTACACAAGGAAATGTACTTTGTGCACAAGAAGAATCTAATCTGTGAAGTTTCACGGTTTCTGAATGGAAATCTCAATCCGAACTTAGGAGACTCAATATGTGCACTATCGCCGTATTCTTAGCCCAAATCAACTGTTTCGACCATAGACGCTCTTAACAACTCTCATTGGATAACATCTATGGAAGAAGAGCTTAACGGTTTCAAAAGAAACAATGTATGGTATCTTGTACCCGACGACACACCAATCGGTTATAGGAACCAAATGGGTATTTCGAAACAAAAAGGATCGAAATGGACTTATCATAAGGAACAAATCCAGACTAGTAGCACAAGGCTATTGTCAGGAAGAAGGAATCGACTATGATGAAACCTTCGCCCCTGTAGCAAGACTAGAAGCCATTAGGATATTTTTAGCCTTTGCCGCCCATAAGAGTTTTATCGTATACCAAATGGACGTCAAGAGTGCTTTCCTGAATGGAGAGCTTGCAGAAGAAGTTTATGTTGAACAACCACCAGGGTTTGCCAACACAGACGGTATCGATCTAGTTTACAGGCTAAGGAAAGCCCTGTACGGACTTAAACAAGCCCCTAGAGCCTGGTACGAAACCCTGTCCCAGTATCTAACCAACAACGGATTTGAGAAGGGTGCTGTCGACAAAACCTTGTTCAAGATACAGGAAGGTGATGACCTTCTAATGGTACAAATCTATGTCGATGATATTATTTTTGGTTCAACTAACCTTGCTCTATGTCAAAGGTTCTCACATCTCATGCAAAGCAAATTTGAAATGAGTATGATGGGGGAACTTAGTTATTTCCTAGGTTTGCAGGTAAAGCAGTTGCCTACAGGTATATTCATCAACCAGGAGAAATACAGCAAGGAACTTCTCAACAAATTTGGAATGAACACTTCCAAATCCTCGCCAACCCCCATGAGCACTTCCGTGCAAATTAGTGCTGATGAAGCCGGAAAGCCGTTTGACCAATCACTCTACAGGAAGCTCATTGGTTCGCTCCTGTACCTAACGGCTAGCAGGCCCGATATCCAGTTTGCTGTTGGAGTGTGTGCGAGATACCAAGTTGCACCTAAGGAATCACACTTCAATACAGCTAAACGAATCCTGAAGTACATTAAAGGAACAGTCGATGCAGGACTGTGGTATCCTAAGGAAGGCGGATTCGATTTAGTTGGATACAACGACTCGGATCTCGGAGGCGGCAAGCTAGATAGGAAGAGTACAAGTGGAACTTGTCACTTTCTCGGACCTAGACTCGTATCTTGGTTCAGTAAGAAGCAATTGGCTAACTCTCTTTCCACGGCTGAATCAGTACTATCTGTCTTTGGTAGGCTTTGTATGCAGATCCTTTGGATGCAGCAACAACTGTCAGATTATGGAATCAATGCTAGAGAGACTCCAATCATGTGTGATAGCACGAGTGCAATTGCAATCACGCACAATCCTGTTTTGCACTCGCGCACCAAACATATCAACATGAAGCATCATTTTATCAGGAATCATGTCGAGAACAAGGATGTTCGCCTGGAAAAAGTTCATACAGACATCCAGCTGGCCGACATTTTAACCAAGCCTCTCGACACGGCAAGATTCAACATGCTCGAGCAATGGGAATACTACGGCCGGACTCCCTGTAAGTAATTTCTTG
The DNA here is from genome assembly GCA_033398695.1 of Orobanche coerulescens. Taxonomy (NCBI): domain Eukaryota; kingdom Viridiplantae; phylum Streptophyta; class Magnoliopsida; order Lamiales; family Orobanchaceae; genus Orobanche; species Orobanche coerulescens. Next base: position 188,818,881 of record CM065802.1, on the reverse strand, counting down.
TTTTTACTCAACAATTGAGGTGGAATGTTGTAAGACCCGTGAATACAGATTCAACATTAATTATCTGTACACTCGGAATCATCAATACAAGATCGTAGCGGCGACGCATATGAATCCTACCGGTGGTGTGTGATAATTAAGGGGGAATCGTAGGACCCATGAATACAAAGATTAATCCAAATATTCTTTGTATGGAATTTAAAACCTATTTGTACCTTTTTAAGGGGGAACGCTGTATCGACGCGGAGAACAGCACATGCTATAGGATTTCGATTCAGTATATAATATAATATTATTTCCTTTTAAAATAATTTTTGTCCACGTGCCCTGTTTTTACGTCAAACGTCATGTTCATTAAATGCCTTACACGACATCTGGACAACTGAATCTCAAAAGCCGCGATGTTTTTAAATTGTTTATTATTTTTAAACCGCTGTTTTAGGCATTTAGGGTATCAACCTATGTCAGAAGTGGGACCCGCTGTATTTTAAAACCTTTTAATGGATTAGCGTACCAGTTACACTCAATCCATCTTGACCGTTGATTTCAAAATCGGTTCCCATCCCTTAAAATCTGACCATTCGTACTCTGCAAAACCCTATTTCGCCGCCCATGTATAAAAGGACTGTATCTGCCATTAGAGACTCTTTACGCTTTCTGCAATTACAAGAGTTCTCAAGCAAACAGCCTACATATTTTTCTGCATATTCACTGCGAATTTCGACTGTTTTCTTCCACCTTTGTTCTAAGAAAACATCAATGGCTAGTCAATCTTCTTCCCCTGTTCTGAAGAAAACCTCCAACATCATTGATGGCCGGATCTTCTCCAAACCTGTCATCATCGAGCGTATTATCTCGGAAATCAACGACACCGAACCAATGGAGTATATCATTACTCGTCTTGAACAACAAGGTCTCTATCGCTTCGGGAGCAAAACCGCCGACAAATACGACGCCCATCTAGTTGAGGAATTCTACCTCAACGCCGCCGTTCGTTTTCTGTCACTAGCCCAGGGAGGACATGTTGCTGACATCACTGCAACAGTCCAAGGAGTGCAAATATGTATCAATCGCGACCTACTCCAGAAAATCTACAGGCTGCCCGCCGACGGCCTGACCATGGACCAACTTGAGACGTTCGGGTCTCAAGAGCTTATTACCAAATTTTATGGACTTTTTACAGGGTCCAAAGTGGTTGATATGGTGACAACCACTTGTCACAAGAAAAATTTTCTTCTTCATTTCGTTTATCTTCATGACTTTTGTTCCAGGATCATTGAAAACCGAACCGGTGCGTTCGAGATGTGCACGAATTTAAGGTTCAGGATGATGGTAGCTATTTTGACCTGTGAAAAGGTCAATTGGTGCCAAATCATTCTGAAACGTCTTCAAGAAGAGGTGTGCAAACCTGCCACCCAAAAGAAATCCTTTGGTTTAATGCTGAACTACATTCTGACGAAGTGCGGAGTGATGCAATCTGCTGATGCCAAGAAAAATAGCTCGAGGATATACTTAGGAGGTGTCAAACCCTCTGCGTATAACCAGAGCACCATGCATGCCAACCATCCGCGAACCAGGCACATGCCTATTTCTGCCAACCCAAGAGATGAAACCGTGAAGGTCCCAGAAATGGAATCTTCAAAGAAGAAGCGAAAGCGCTCTCACAGCAAGAAACACTCTGCTGGTGAGAAGTCCAAGAAGAGACTCAGGAGGCTCTCAAAAATCAAAGCCAAGCAGTCCGAGGATGTCTCGCCCGTGGCGCAACCCACTGATGAAGAACCCCAGGGCCCAACCCCTGTGGAAGAGGTGTCTCCTACTGCATCGACAGTAGATCCCGAGCCTTTGGCGGCTACGACGGATATAGAGACATCTGCCAACGCTCAAGACTTTAGTGAGTCGGCTGCCCATTCGGATCCAAAAGCTACTTCTCCTCTGCGGGATCCCACACCCGTGCAGGATCCAATTTCCTTCGGGGCACCATCCCCTGCAAGGAGTCCATCTTCCGTCTGTGATCCCATACTGCACAGAATCCCTCGAAACAGCGTCTCCAGACGTTATTCGAAGTCCCTCCCCTGACTCGATCATAAATCAAACACTTCTTTCGGTTCAAATTGACCACGCGTACGAAAGATTCCTGCAATGGAAAGGCTATAGGCTAGCTCCGTACGACACACTGTACAACTGGAGCGAATGGAGCCACGAAGAGAGGTTCGTCTCCGAAGTAACAGACTCAACTGAAATTGAGGCCCTGCTTCGATGGGACAACGCCTCTTGCAAAGATCTAATAGAAAGCCACCTGCTGCACAAATCTGACGCCAGAAGAAAAGGAAAGAAGAAGTCAGAGGATTCTCCCGTTAATCCAAAAGATGACGACGATCATGACTCAGACGACGACGACGATGCTCTACAAGCAGATCTGAGAATGAGCCGTGAAGAGGCTGAAGCACGAGACGCCTCTCCACCCAGAAAAGACGAAGGGCCTTCTACTCAAGCCAATCCCCCTTCACCACAGCCCGAGAACATTCCCGACCAGGAGGAATCAGTCCCTCCAGTCGAGGAACTTCAAGAAATTTTGGAACAGGCACCCGAGCCTGCTGCGACTGAAGAAGCTATTCCTACAAACCAACAGGAGGATTCAGTCCCTCCTGCATCCATATCCGCCAAAGAACCTTCGTCACAGGACGCTTCTGAACCAACTGTCGCCGAACCACAGGAAGCTGCTCCCGCCCCTGCAACCTTGGAATCCGAGGACGGTAACGAACCTGAGGATGTCCAACTTACTTCACGTCCATCCGTGAATGTAAGAAGATTGAACGACGCTGCAGACTTCGCCCAGCCTGACTCTCCGATCTCTGCTGCACGTAAAGAGCGCCTGCGAGCTCTTGGCCTTCAGACTGTATTTATCCAAGATGCAGTAAACGCTCTTTCTTCCGTTGAAAAGGCACTGAATTGGATGCACACCTCTGCCGTAGAAGAAATGACCACTCTTCAACACGAAGTATCTCGAGTTGTCGACGCATTCATCCTTTTGCCAGAAGTTTTCAAGCAAGCATTGAAGATCATGGAAGATAAACAGGAGCAACTGCTGAAGGAGGAAGCTACAAAGACAAGGATTGCTGAAGCCAAGACCGCCTGTGCAATGATTGAGAACAGCTCTCAACTACGTGCTCACGACAAATCCATTCAAGAAATGTCGAAGACTCTTTCCACCCTTGTTGAAAGAATGACCAGCATCGAGACCAAACAGGACGCCGCTCTTGAAATCCTGCAAAGTCTTGATGAAGCCAAAAAGGGGGAAGAGGCACGAGAAGCTGCAAGGAGAATAAGGATGCAACAAGAAAGGGAATTTGAGGCTGCTCAGAACAATATCACTGCTGAATTAAACAAGCTAGCACCTCAATCCCAAAGTTTTAAAATTTCAGGCTCCAGACCGGAATTCCATGACCCAAATGTCCCTTGGCAAACTCTTATTCAAAGACCTTCGGAAATACGTCTGCCGACCAACCGCAACCCAACTGCCGACGAAGTGAAGCACTGGAGGAAGAATGAACTGATGAGATATTTTGTCAGACTCATCAGGGAATCCGCCATCTTCAAAAATTATAAAACGTTAGCGGAAGCGGCAGATAAGTTTACGAAGATGCTAGAAGAAGGTAAACTCCCTCTCCAAATCGAAATGAAATCAAAACATAGAAGAGGAGATCGGGTCACCCATCCAGAAGATTGGATACTTGCATTTGATCGTTCATATGAAGGAAGAGCGATATACCAGGATCGAGGCAATGATTCACTTCAAAACTGGTGGCGCGGCACCGAGAACGAACAAGGAAAAAGACCATGGAGGCATGCGGATTATAGATAAAGAGCTGAAATTTATGTATATTATTTTTGTTTTTGTAATTTCTATTCGAAACAGCAAACTTTGTACTCAATCATTTTATCAATAAAACCGTTTGTTTGTCTTGAAAGATTACAACTCGTAATCTACTGTGTTAACATATGATTATTTAAAATTGTTTGATAGGAATCTCAAGTTAGATAAACTTGATTGAAAAATAAGCTGTACGAACTAGTCTACGAACAGTTCATAATTTCAGTTGTAAAACTTAGAAATACATTGTAAGATTGTGCCTGCGCGCCAATCATAGGCTTAAGTTGTAATAAATCTCAAACTGTATCGAACATGCCTGCGAGCAGTTCATTATTGTAGACTAAGTCACTAAGTCAGACCTATTGACAAAAGACCAAGAAATCTGCCAGAAGTCATCAAAGAAGAAATGCTTCATGAAGAAGGTTTTGGCATCATCAAGAAGACTCGAAGAGTTAAGAAAGTTAGTCTTGGCAAATTGTCAAAAAGGGGGAAATTGTTGGGAAAAACAAACACCCTGTATCGAAACAGCCGGGATACTCGAATCCCTGTATCGAATGTTATTTAGAGGTTTTGACATATATGCCAATCCGTATACATGAGAAGCGTATAGAGGCTTCAAGGCTTTATCTGTATCGAAGACCCGCCTTGAAACAAGATTAGTGAAGCTCGTCGATCACAAGAAGACTTATAAAAGACCAAGTATGGAAAGCTGTCTCGATGATCAAAATACGGTCATCTTCCATACTTCACAAAAGGACAAGAAAGAACACAAGTCAAGTCCGTTGAACAAAGAAGTATTTAAATACTCAAGGATAAAGTATTTAAATCTTGCCGATCTTCGAATCTTGAGAATCCTTGAAATCCGGATCATGTCATATTCCCGTTGAAAGACATCTTATTCAAACGGATACATCTCAATGGATACTTTCTTCAGAGACTATATATATCCTATGAAGACATTGAAGATCAGTTACTTAACCAACCCAAGTAACCTAATAGTCAAGCTATCAAAGTTATCATCAGAGCAAACATATCTCCAAAGCATACTGCAAGTTAGAACGAAAGAGATATACAGTGCTCAACATCAAGAAACGACCATCATCACTCAAGAACTTGATATTCAAAGTCATTGTTCTTACCAGTTACCTACCTTTTACCTCGTGTAAAAACCGAGCTCTGTGTGAACTCAACAAGTTATTCGACTGTGTGGGACGAATAAGGACGAAGCTTTGGAGCGTGTGTGAAGAAGCTAGTCAAGAAGGAAGCTTTAACCAATACGTGTGAACGGTTGAAAGTGACGTTCTTTGTATCAATCTGTGTGAACGATACAAGGATAGGTTTGTTTATAATTACGTAGTTGTGTACGCAGAATTATAATAAACTTTACTCTGTGTGGAGGACCGGTGGACGTAGAGGGGTTTACCTCGAACCACTTAAATTATCGTGTCATTTACCTTGACTTTTCTTGTTTTAAATTACTGTGATATATTAAGTATACACCAAATACTTCGTTGCTGTATCCACGGCAACTAACTGTATCCAAGACTTCCGCTACGCACTCAGATTTAGATTCCGTACAGTTTGTTGTTTAAACCATTTTTCCAAACTGTATCCAGTATACTTAAGTGGCCAACAAGAATGATATCATGACGATCCATCCCACTAATACCCAATATTACATCGTCCTTAGGTAAATCCACCACGATTAGGTCCACCAAACACTCGCGGTCATTAAGTTTAATTCGGTCAGTTCTTAACCTCATGATTTCCGAAAATTCTTCCATCATCAGGTAGACCGATGGTATGAGGTCCACAGGCAATAGGACTATCTAAATTAAGTCTATTCAAACATGATTCGAAAATGAATGAATGCGGTGCACCAGTATCAAAAGGTACACACAGGTTGAGATAAAATTACGAGTATACCTGAGATCATTCGGGCCACCGGATCGTCGATCCTCTTCATCACATGAATCCAGGACTTGCCGGCCCCCGAACCTGTAACACCCCCAATATATTCGGGAATATTACAGCGCCGTAAATCCTTTACATAAGGATTTACAAGGCTGAAGAATTGAACAAGTATAAAAAGGTACTGACGAATGGAAATAACGGAATTACAGTACATCAGTTCTGACCAAATACAGAAACAGTACAATTGTTCGACAGAACTCAATAATACATCACCAAATTCAAATCATCACAAATGACTTCGTACTCGAGTACTTATTGAAATAACGAATAAACAATAGATAAAATAAACCCGGTCGGGACATCACTCTGCACCCTCGTCACCATACAGTTCCAGTGGTTGTTTCCCCGCTCTCCTGGATCCTGAACACAAACAAAATGTTCACCCCCGAAGGGGTTAGCACAACGATGCTAGTACAAGTACCACAACATATTATTCATATCTCACGGTGAATAATAATAACGTGAACGACAAAATACCAACGAGTCTTCTCCTACGAGAAACTCAAACATAACATACACAACTGATAATCACAACATGATATCAATACATACACATGGTAATTCCATCGATCCAGCGTTCACTGCCTAGAACCCACGATGATCCCGTCAGACCAACCCGTGGTGGAAAAACCCGTCCGATGATCCGGTATGCGCTAGCATAGATCCCCCGATGATCCCGTCGGACCAACACGAGGTGGACACACAATAACGACATTCATGCACGACAATATGTATAACAACAATACATAAAACAATTAAGGTACTTGCCTCGATTTGAAGACAATAACAATACTTCTACGAAAATGAACACTCGAAGATCGTCCTCCTCAATCAATCACGTAACGAGACCAAACCTTAACAAAAGAAATGATATAGGATTTATCTCACGTCGTATGAATGTTTAACAATTCGATTAACGGTCAAAAGTTCATAAACTGCAATCTGCCCGAATAGCTTAGCGCACGCTAAGTACTCTGTGTAGCGTGCGTTACGTCTGCCCGATAGCGCACGCAAACAACAAAGCCTAGCGCACGCTAACGATGCATGGTCAGTACTTCACTGACCAGCCAACTGACTCGTCTGATGGTCTAGCGTACGTTACGTACCAAACGTAGCGCACGCTAACTACTGCTCGATAGCGCACGTTAAATTGCATAGCATAGCGTGCGCTATCTATGCATGGCAGTTTACTGCTGAACAGTAAACTGTTCTTGCCATGATAGAAATAATGAAATCTTGCGTGATAATTCATGTTACTTCCATGAATACCATGTTCATACTCTTATGAATGATTTTACGGATAAAGACAACTTCGGATTCAAGGATATGCATACCAATATAAAATCATATTCTATTCCGACTTCAAATCTTCATACGACAATTCGAAAAGCTAAACGGTTGATATCAACACCTCTATACCGATCCATATTATCATACTGAAGTTGATAAACGTCCTATATATACTAGATAAATCCTTCCATGATCAAACCTTTAGATTTATCTAACAATAAGGATGTTAACGTCTAGTCCAAGATTACTATGAAATCATCTATTAGATTCGGTTTACCAATGATAGAAGCTTCTCTTCACATATTCAGTGTACTAAGATTCGAATCATGATGATTATAATCAAGGTATTTAAGGCTTATTCAACTCACTATTCCAAACATGATATACTTGGATAATTCATTTATGAAAATCCATATCTTGTTAACATGATCATCCAAATCGTTAGAATCCAATTCTAAGTCTGGAGATAGATTGAACATACCTTAAAATGACGAAATCTCTGAACCGTAAGGTAGAATCCAACTCCGGTTGGTTGTATGCCCTTCCAAGGTGCTATTCCACTTCCATGAACATTCCACGTGATAACCAATGTATAAACATCAACAATATGTGTTCTAAGTGTATAGGAGTATTACTACAACTCTCTGAACTCTCAAGATTGAGGAAAGTGCGAAATAAATGCAAGCCAACACGGTTGATGTCCCATTTATAATATTCTGCATTATTGACAAGTTAGCGCACGCTACTAAGCATCCCTTAGCGTGCGCTAATAATGGTTGACTTTAGAATTTGTCCGGGTGTGTCAGCGGGAATCTTATCCGGACCCATGTCCCGGCTGGCGCATGTGTTAGCCGTCTCGCTTAATAATTGAGTCCTTAGCGCACGTTACTCCTACCTGCATAGCGTGTGCTAATAATGGCCCGATAGCGCGCGTTAAGATACATTCTTAGCGTGCGCTATCACAAGGTTGCTTGAGCAATTTTGCATGTTTCTATACTTATGCATAATGATATTAATGCACTAAATATCATACTCCAATAATCAAAATCACCAATCCGAAATAATACATGGTTTGAATACAGATGAAATACACTGTAATAAATCCGGATATTACATACTCTCCTACTAAAAAGGAGTTTCGTCCCGAAACTCAAGACGAAAATAACTCGGGACATCTAGACTTCATATCACATGCTTCCCAAGTGGCTTCTTCCATTCCGTGATGTGACCACTGAACTTTGACCAAAACGATTGGCTTGTTCCTCAGTTGCTTAACTCGACTCTCGAGTATCTTGACTGGTCTTTCTTCAAACGTCCCATCCTGCTCGACTTCGATCTCGCCGAAATCAATGATATGACTGGGATCTGGTATATATCTCCGTAACTGGGATACGTGGAACACGTTATGAACATGGCACAATGACGGCGGCAATGCTAATCTGTATGCCAACTCCCCAACTCTCTCGAGGATCTCAAATGGTCCGATATATCTCGGACTCAGCTTTCCTTTTATTCCGAAACGAAAGATTCCCCGAGTAGGAGAAACCTTTAAAAGTACATGGTCCCCAGTATTGAACTCCAATGGGCGACGACGTACGTCCGCATAGGATTTCTGGCGACTCTGGGCAGTCAGCAGCCTTTCACGAATTAAGGCTATCTTCTCTCGAGTCTGCTCGATCAACTCTGCCTGTTCGATCAAGTCCGATGAATCGTCCCGGATAGGGCGATCTGCATCTCCTTCCGTATAATGCCTCAAACGGTGCCATCTTAATAGAAGCATGCCAACTATTGTTGTAGGTAAATTCAATCAACGGTAGATGAACTTCCCAATCGTTTGACCAATCTAAGGTACAGGCCCTTAGCATGTCTTCCACCGTTTGTATAGTTCTCTCAGATTGTCCGTCAGTCTGCGGGTGATAAGCTGTACTGAAGTTCAATTCGGTCCCCAAGGCCTTATGAACTGCTTTCCAAAAGTGAGACACAAATCGACCGTCCCGATCAGAAACAATGGTCTTCGGTGTACCATGCAATCGAACTATCTCCGAAATAAATACTCGTGCCAACCTCTCTGGTCCCCACGTATCCTTAATGCCTAGAAAATGAGCCGATTTGGTTAAGCAATCAACTATCACCCAAATCATGTTCATTCCTGTCCTGGTTTTCGGCATATTAGTGATAAAGTACATCGATATGTCCTCCCACTTCCATTCAGGAATCGGGAGCGGCTTCAACATTCCGGCAGGCCGTTGATGCTCGATCTTAACCTGTTGACAAGTCAAGCATTTCGAAACATATTACGCTACGTCTTTCTTCATGTTGCCCCACCAGAAGTTCTGTTTCAAGTCCTTATACATTTTACTGGTGCCCGGGTGGATAGAATTGGGCGAACTATGAGCTTCCTTCATAATCGTCTATTTCAGAACATCAACATCGGGAACGCAGAGTCGGTTCTGAAATCTCAAAACTCCATCGTCATGAATTATGAATCCGGGGGCCTTTCCTTTAATCACTTCATCATGCAACCGAATCATCAGAGGATCATCTGCCTGTCTAGATTTGATTTCTTCGGTTAATGACGAAGTTATCTCCATCACGCATAGCTGTCCTTGGACTCTTTGTAACCACACTTCAATCCCTTCACGAATCATCTCTCGTTGAAGGCTAAGTTGGGATGTCAGCGTCTCCAGCATCTGAATAGAGACAGGCTTGCGGCTAAGTGCATCGGCCACTACATTTGCTTTGCCTGGATGATATAAAATCTCCAAGTCATAGTCCTTAATCAGTTCCAACCATCTTCTTTGCCGCATGTTCAACTCTTTCTGACTAAATATGTACTTGAGACTCTTATGATCCGTAAAGATCGGCGGTGAGTCCGTCTGAGATAATGCCTCCAGATCTTCAAGGCAAAAACCACTGCTGCTAGCTCCAAATCATGTGTTGGGTAATTCACTTCATAAGGTTTCAGTTGTCGCGACGCATAAGCGATCACCTTATCATTTTGCATCAATACGCACCCAAGTCCTTGGTTCGAAGCATCACTGTAAACTATGAATCCTTCAGTTCCTTGCGGAAGTGATAGAATCGGTGCCGTCGTCAATCTCTTCTTCAATTCATCAAAGCTAATCTGACATAATTCATTCCACTCAAACTTTTGAGTTTTCTGCAGAAGTCGAGTAAGTGGGCGGGAGACTTTAGAAAACCCTTCCACGAATCGACGATAGTATCCAGCAAGTCCTAAGAAGCTTCGGACCTCTTTCACGTTCTTTGGAGGTGCGACCACCTTCTTTTAGACTCAGATCCAGTGAATCTTAGCTTGAACTTCTTCGGGTCAAGCGCAGCCGGGATCTGAATAGCCGGCACTACCTTCGTCGGAGCCCTTTCCTTCTCTGTGGTTGCCTTAGACTTTCCGGCCTTACACGGCTTCGACTTCTTGCTTTGATTTCCAGCCATTTCAAAGTTCCTACAAAACAACCATCCAATCAATATCCAATAAGCAACTCATAATGCAAACATTCAACGAGTGTCGACATAATCCAATAATCCCACAATATCAACTAAGAGCCCTATAATGTCTAATAAACATCAAAATCATAGACCCGACAGCCATATACTACGATCAACAAATCACACAACCTCCCCCAAACTTCGACTCCCCCATATCATATTCAAAGGATCAAAATCACAACCCACAATAACAAAACTACACACTACGATCATATTAGGACAAATTCTCTCCAATCCAATCTAATTCATTCAAAATTCGAATCATCATCAACAATTCAACTCATATCAATCCCAATTAACAATTCAATTCAACAAATTTACCCAATTTCAACAAATTCGACATTAGGGTTCTTCCAATTTGGGGTTTTTTTTCAAAATTCGTTCAATTTCATCAATTAATCCCCCAATTCGAAGTACCCATGAACAATCAAGCATAGATAACATGTTTCCATCAAGATTCTATCAACAATCGGGCATAAAATTCACAGAACATCAAAGTCTAACAAAAGCCCCCAAAAAGTGGATCCCCAATTCGAATTTCATCAAAACTCCAAAAAGAATCCGTCAAAGTGCTTCAAAACATGTATAGAATTGAAAAACAAGAGGATTAAGTGTCGAAATTAAGTACCTTGATCGAATTTGAAGGAAGAACAGTAGAGAAAATCGCCCCTTGTGTTCTTATCGGCCGATAGGTGTGTGTGTGTGAGAAAAACGGGTGGTTAAGGTGTTTAAAAGGGTTATTAATCAACCGGGTCGAAGCGGATACTGGACCGGGTATGTCCTATAGGCCTGGCCTATCGGCCGATAGGCACTCAGAAAATTACGTACCTGACTATCGGGCGGGACCTATCGGTCGATAGGCTCGGCCGATAGTACCCCCGAGGCTGCAAGCATACATATCGGGTCATGATATCGGTCGATAGGGTCTGCCTATCGACCACTGCTTGTAACATTTAATTTTTTCAATTTTCCTCAGCCTATCGGCCGGGCCTATCGGCCGATAGGCTCGCTCGATAGGCACCCGGAAATTTTTTTTTTCCAACTTTTTCTATTTCGCATACTTGGTCCCGTTTTCGCTTGGATATGGCGATTAAAGACCTGCAAGTATCCAAAACTCGGCGTGCATGGATTAGAACTTAACAAAACTAACAAAGCTACTACGAAACTAGAAACTACAAAAATCACGCAAACGAACAATCGAAAACAAACGAATAAAACGAACTAATATACATACGTTGGGTTACCTCCCAACAAGTGCTACGTTTAACGTCTTTAGCTAGACGATACCTCATTCATTCCGGGTCTTCGAGGTAAGTAACATACTTCTCTTCGTGGTGCAACGGCTTGAAATAGTGCTTCATCCGATGTCCGTTCACAATAAACTTGTTCCCATCTTCTTTCATCACGACACATGATCCGTTTTGATTTACTTGAAAGACGGTGTATGGACCAGTCCACTTCGACATCAACTTCCCCGGAAATAGACGAAGCCGAGAATTGAAAACAAGCACTTCGTCTCCCAGGACGAAGTCCTTCTTCCGAATGCGATCATCGTGAAACTTTTTCGCTCTTTCCTTGTAAATCCTCGCATTTTCGAAAGCCTCGTTTCTCCACTCGTCGATTTCAGTGACTTCTCTCTTCTCGATCCACTAGCCTCAAGAAATTCAAATTAATCCGTCTAGTGGCCCAATACGCTTTAATTTCCGGCTCCACCGTAAATGACAGATTTCCCAAAGACGAGCTGGTATGGAGACATTCCAATTGGAGTCTTATACGCGGTCCGATAAGCCCAAAGTGCATCATCTAGATATTTTGCCCAGTCCTTCTTGTTCGTGACCGTCTTCTCTAAAATTTGTTTGATCTCCCGATTGGCGAGCTCGGCTTGTCCATTAGCTTGCGGATGATAGGCGGACGTAATCTTATGTTTAACTCCATATTTTGCAAGAAGGGTTCTAACCACCTATTATTAAAGTGGCTCCCCGTCACTCAACAAAGCTCGTGGAGTCCCAAACGAGTCAAAATGTTCTTATTAAGAAATTTAATCACCACTTTCGAATCGTTCGTAATCGTCGGCATCGCCTCAACCCATCTCGACACGTAGTCGACCGCAAGTAAAATATACGAATAGCCTCGTGATTTTGCAAACGGACCCATAAAATCGATACGCCATACGTCAAACAACTCTACTTCCATAATAGCGTCTTTGCGGCATCTCGTCTCTTTTGCTATGTTCCCCAATCGTTGGCATCTATCGCAATGTTTCACAAAAGCTTGGCAATCTTTATGAATAGTAGGCCAATAGAAGCCACATTGGTACACCTTCATGGCCGTTCGATTATTGCAAAATGACCCCACTCGGTGCACTATGGCATTCTTCAATTATCCTTTGCCATTCGCCGTCGAACACACATGCGAATAATCCCGTCGCGCACCTCCGATAAAGAATAGGGTCTTCCCAATAGTAGAATTTAACGTCATGGAAGAATTTCTTTCTTTGATGAGAAGAAAGACCCGTTGGAACATGCTTGATAGCAAGGAAATTAACATAGTCCGCGTACCATGGTGTATCGTCGGCCAAGGCTAGGATATGCTCGACAGGAAATTTCTCCTTTATTTCGACCCTAGAAAATTATCCCAAAAAAGGCGTCTCTAGACGGGAAAGGTGATCGGCAAAAACATTCTCGCACCCCTTCCTATCCGGATCTCCATGTCGAACTCTTGTAGAAGGAGTATCCATCTCACTAATCTCGGCTTGAATCCTTCTTGGCAAATAGATAGCGAATCCGCGTGATCGGTATGAACAATAGTGTGAGTGCCCACTAGGTAAGGTCGAATTTGTCGAATGCATGGACCACAATGAGCAACTCTTTTCCGTCGTGGTGTAGTTCATTTGGGCGAATCCATCGTCTTACTCGCATAATAAATTACCCGGAAAAGCTTATCCCGTTTTTGACCCAAAACGGCCCCAACGGCCCAATCGCTCGTCGCACATCAACTCGAATGGTGCACCCCAATCCGGAGTGATCAAGACCGCGTCGAAATTAAGGCTCGTTTCAATGTCTCAAACGCCCTCAAGCAATCATCATCAAACTCAAATTTCACGTCTTTCTCGAGCAAGGAACATAACGGCTTCGTGATTTTGAGAAATCCTTAATGAACCGTCTATAGAACCCCGCATGGCCTAGGAAGCTTCGTCTTGATTTAACATTGGTTGGAGGCGGTAATTTCTCGATAGCAACCACCTTCGCTCGATCAACCTCCAATCCTTCCGAAGATACTTTATGCCCCAAAGACTACTCCCTCTTGCACCATGAAGTGACATTTCTCCCAATTTAGAACAAGGTTCGTCTCCTCACACCGGCAAGTACCAAAGATAAATTTTTCAAGCAATGGTCGAAAGATGAACCAAAACTGAAAAATCATCCATAAATACCTCCATTATGTTCTCGACTAATCCGTGAAAGATGGCCATCATGCACCTTTGAAAAGTTGCGGGTGCGTTGCACAAGCAAACGGCATCCTCCGTAAGCAAATACCCCATAAGGGCACGTGAAAGCGGTCTTGTGTTGGTCTTAGGAGAGATAGCAATTTGATTGTACCCGAATACCCGTCAAAAGCAATAATACTCGTGTCCGGCCAAACGATCTAGCATTTGATCAATAAATGGAAGTGGAAAATGATCCTTCCTCGTCGCCGCATTAAGTAGCCGGTAGTCGATACAAACTCTCCATCCCGTGACTAGCCTTGTCGCGATTAATTCATCTTTCTCGTCCTTGATCACGGTCATACCCCCTTTCTTAGAGACGACTTGAGTAGGACTCACCCACTCACTATCGGAAATCGCATATATCATCCCGGCATCTAACAATTTGAGCACCTCTTTTCTCACAACCTCTTGCATTGCCGGATTTAATCTTCGTTGCGGTTGCACCCTCGGCTTATGATCGTCTTCTAGCAAAATCCGGTGCATACAAATAGAAGGGTTTATTCCCTTAATGTCCGAAATCGTCCATCCAATCGCCCCTTTGTGTTTTCGCAGCACCCGTAATAGCTTCTCCAAGTTAGTAGGTCCGAGAGAAGAAGAAACTATCACGGGATAGGACTCGTTCTCGCCCAAGAAGCAATATTGTAAGTGATCCGGCAACGGCTTAAGTCCTAACTTTGGCACCTCGATCGATCGGTCCTCAGCGACAACTCCCCCTTGAACGGGTTTGTTGACATCAAGATAGCATACGTCCCTCTCATTAGATCGAAATTCGTTCGCCTCCAACATTCGAACATACTTTGGCAAATCCTCGGAAATTTCTTCAACATCGGAATGTGAGTAAATGGATTGTGAAATGCAATGCTCCAACAAGTCGGTCGGGGGTGGCATAATAGACTCAATTGCATAACATTCCTCGGGCGCATCCTCGGGCTTCTTCATCGCGTCATATATGGAAATTTTCAGATTTTGATCATTAACCCGGAAGGTAAGATCACCCTCTTGGACATCGATAAGTGCTCTCCCCGCCGCTAGAAACAGTCTCCCAAAGATCAATGGTTGATTCTCATCCTCGGGCCTATCAAGAACTACGAAATCGGCCGGGAAGACTAAGTGTTGGACTCTAACGAACACATCCTCCACAACTCCCCTCGGATAAGAGATCGACCGGTCCGCCATGAGTAGAGAAATGGTAGTCGGCTTCATCTCCCCAATCTTCAACCTCTTAAAGATGGATAGAGGCATAAGATTGATGCTTGCCCCGAGATCACACAACACATTACGGAACGTTTGGTCGCCAATCATGCATGTCAAAGTAAAACGTCCGGATCATACGCTTGAGCGGGAGCTTGTTTTGAATGATAGCGCTACACTCCTCTGTCAAATTTATTGTTTCAAACTTCGCCAACTTCCTCTTGCTTGCCACAACGTCTTTCAAGAATTTAACGTACCCCGGCATGTCTCTCAAAGCGTCTAGAAGTGGAATGTTGATATTCACCTTTTGAAACATGTCGATAAACCGTTGAAGCTTTTCATCATATCTCGACTTGGCCAATCATTGTGGAAATGGAGCTTTTACCTCAAAATCCTTCACATTCGAACCTAAAGGAGCCTTTCGACCGATAGGGGGTCGATCGGCTCAATTCTGGAATTCTATCTGGGTATCGGTGGGCCTATCGGCCGATAGTCTTGGCCGATAGGCTCTTTGCATTTCATCTTCCTTCTCGTTCTCGGCTCCGTTTCTAGTACATCCTCGTTTCCAGATTCCTCAACTTCAGCCCCATGATTCTGCCTTGTCCCACTCAAGCTCGATTGCATTGCATTGTTGCGTCTTCGGGTTGGTCTCGTCTTGCTCGGAAAAATGGCGGCTTATGAATTCCGCAGGCGTTCGCCATTTGACCCATTTGGGTCTCCACCATCGACATCGCTTTGTCAAGGCTATCACCGAGTTTCCAATAGATGTCACACTATGCTTGAGAGCCCGAACCTCTTATGCCTTTATAAATAAAATCTTTTTGACTCGCCTCTAACCGTTCCAACATCTCTTCAATCGGTGTCTTAGCAATCGGCTCTTGAATAACCCATATTTTCACGTTAAATCCCGGTGGTGGCTGAAGAGCATTGTTCGTGTTGGCATAGGAGAAATTAGGGTGGTTTCGATTGTTCGGATAATAGTTCCCCCTATTTCCCCCTTGCCGGAAGTTTCCTCCTTGCACGTAATTTACATCCTCCTCAATTGCAATAGGCTCGTTTAGCTCTTCAAAAACTGCATTAACTCCCAAAGTCTTCTTTCTTAGCATCTCAAGCTCTTTTTGTTGTCTTTCAAATTTCGCCTTCAAATCACCGTAGGCGTCCTCGTCACCGGATGGGACCTTTCTTCTCGTCATCTTCCTATCGGTCACCTCCTCGTAATCATTGTTGACCGCTAGCTCGATGAGATTCTTGGCCTCTTCATAATCGTTAGCAAGAAATCCCCCTTTCGAGGAATAGTCCAACTCTCTTCTAGCCTTCCTCGTCAAACCCCGATAAAACCGAATGTAGATTTCCTCCTTGTCAATTCCATGTTGTGGGCATTTGCGAAGTAGCTTCTTAAATCGGATCCATGCCTCGTATAAGTGTTCATCCTCATATTGCTCGAATTGCAAGATATCGTTGATTTGTTTTTGCACCTTCGAGGGAGGATAGAACTGTACTAAGAACAACCGAGTCATCTCTCTCCAAGTACCAATTTCCTTCCGATCTAGGCTCTTGTACCAATCTAGCGCATCGTCTTCTAAGGAGAACCGGAATAGGCGGAGCTTAATGACATCCGGAGGCACTCCGTTTTGCTTGATGGTGGCACATATGTCCAAAAACGACTCAAGATGAGCGTTTGGATCTTCATTAACTCCTCCTCCGTATGTTTGAGACTTCACCGTAGCGATGAGGGACGGCTTAAGCTCTAAGTTGTTGGCATCAATCGTCCCTCAACCTCCTTCTTGATAATCGTCCAGCTTCGGTCGAAAGCGGGCATTCAAAGGGATCTTCTCGGGACGAGCGAGTTCTAGTGGTAGGTCAACAATGCCGGCCATGGTATCAACGATAGGTATAGAAATAGTCTCGGTTCTCGCTTCTTGCTTCTTCCTCCTCAAAGACTTCTCGATTTCCGGATCCAAAGGAAATAAGTCCTTTCCTTGGGATCTTGTGATCATGCACCGCCTACAAGGAAGAGAAAACAAGATGTGAGGAAACGAGATCGAATATTAATAATAATAGTATACAAACTAAAGTAACAATCTCTTCTTTTTCGAATTATCCCTTTTAAGTTTTCTATCAATTCCCCGGCAACGGCGCCAAAAATTGATCGCTAAAATTCGCGTAGTATGGTTTTCAAATCCGATCAATTTTAAAATTTGTAAAACCTCGAAGTATTTCCAAGGTGTCGAACCCAAGGGAATTGATATGTCGAAAATAAAGGAAGTAACTCTACTCAAAATTTGACTGCTATTTAGGAATCCGAAAATTTGGTTTGTTTCTAATTATCTAACTTCAAAAATCGAAAAATAAAAATTAAATAACAATTAATCCTAAAAATAAAAAAAATCTAGAACAATAAGATAAGAATTCCAAGTATTATGCAAAGAAAGCAAAATAAAGTGAATTATCTAAATCAAGCAAATAAAGCAAATTAACAAGATAAAATCACAAGTTGAAAGCTAATTGATCCTAGGGTAGTATCGTCTAATTGAGTTCACACAATCCATTCACTTGATTCCTTTTCCCCAAATTTTAATTCAATCCTAGAAATAATCACTCAGCCGATCTAGAATTCCGATCAAGGCAACCTAGAAAGATAGTTAATTTAAACCCTTTTCCCGCAAGGCTCAAAGAATTTAAATCACTTAAAAAGCGTCAACTTATTTATCTATGATTTATCTTACTCCACTCAAGTCTTAAGATCAAATCATATTGTGCATCAAGTATTTCCACTAATTAATTAATCCTTCCGGGCAAAATTAATTAATTTATCTATGATATCCGACTCTCGAATTCGCAACTGATGTATCCAGATCTTAGGTCGATCTTGGAAAATACTGAAGCTCCCTGAAGTTGATCTAAAAGATCATCAATACGGGGTAGAGGATATTTATTCTTGATCGTCACCCTATCCAACTCCCAATAATTAATACACACATGAAACGAACCATCCTTCTTCTTGACAAACAACACTGGTGCTCCCCACGGGGACGCACCCGGTCGGATATAACCCTTCTCGGTCAAATCCTTTAATTGATCCTTCAATTCCTGCATTTCGGTCGGGGCCATCCGGTACGGTGCCTTTGATAATGGGGACGTACCAGGCTCCAACTCTATCGTGAATTCCATATCCCTTGGTGGAGGTAAAACAGGTAGCTCGTCTGGGAGTACATCGTCAAACGATAATAATGATACCAAAATGGTTGAACACCTCGATTGCCTGAGAATGACCAATCGACGACAACGATACGATGAATGGATGAACACCTCGATTGCCTTAGAACGGCCAATCGATGACAATGATATAAGGAATGATTTAATACCTCGATTGCCTAAGAACGGCTAATCGGTGACAATGATATAATGAATGATTGAATATCTCGATTACCTATGAACGGCCAATCGATGACAATGATATAATGAATGATTGAATACCTCGATTACCTATGAACGGCCAATCGATGACAATGATATAATGAATGATTGAATATCTCGATTGCCTATGAACGGCCAATCGATGACAATGATATAATGAATGATTGGACAACTCTGATTGAGTAATTTTACTGCTTTCATCATAATAATGATTCTTCCGGAACAATGGGGATCACCTCCCTGAAATACGCACTTGATTCCAACGACGGAAATGATGGTGACCATACGCTTACGAACATTGAGAATGGTATCATGATGATCCATCCCACTAATACCCAATATTACATCGTCCTTAGGTAAATCCACCACGATTAGGTCCACCAAACACTCGCGGTCATTAAGTTTAATTCGGTCAGTTCTTAACCTCATAATTTCCGGAAATTCTTCCATCATCAGGTAGACCGATGGTATGAGGTCCACAAGCAATAGGACTATCTAAATTAAGTCTATTCAAACATGATTCGAAAATGAATGAATGCGGTGCACCAGTATCAAAAGGTACACACAGGTTGAGATAAAATTATGAGTATACCTGAGATCATTCGGGCCACCGGATTGTCGATCCTCTTCATCACATGAATCCAGGACTTGCCGGCCCCCGAACCGGATGCTCCTATCTGATAAATATGAGCTCCGCCTTTATTTGCTTCCATTGTCTTAAACGACGCTGACAGAGTAGTCTGATTCTGAATCGCTGATTGCTTCGGGGCCTGAGATGCCGCCGGAGCCGACTTGGAGTCCTTTCGGCAAAAACGGGCCTTATGCCCAAAAATCCCACAATTATGGCACGTGATAGATGGTTTAAGACACTTAGTGCTGTAATGACCCGGCGCTCCACAGTTGAAACAGGTGATGGCCGAACTGGCCACTCGGGACTGAGATCCCGCACGATTATGCGCCGTAGGAGGTCGCTCAGAAATGATAGGGCCCGCACGAGGCTTCTTGAAGGTTGATTGACCGCCTTTGGATTGATTAGACTTCGTTGATTTCTTGCTGACAGATGAAGGTTGTTGCTCAGCAATTTCCTTAGCAGCAGGCTCATACGGGAGAGTTCTCTCGATTAATTCGGCCAGAGTGGCACAATGATGATTGAGCAATTGCATATGGGTCATCATGACCTGCATAAAAGTGAGTGGATCAACCCGAACATCTTCTGATCGAGCCGAGTCCTGGGTACGATTTCCCAACAGTGAGTGATTATTTCCCGGGTTTCGGCCCGCACCGCGGCCTCTCCCCGTGCATCCCCTGACAGCTCTCTCCATACTGAAGTAGGAAGGTCACATGATAATCATAGATCTCGTATGAGTACCGCATTATGATTTACGTCATGAAATGATGAAAATGAGCATATGCGCTCTAACACAGTGATTACATGAATGATTAACTGAGGTGACATGATTATCTGATGATATTCTTGAAATGATTATCTTGAACAAGTTAGCAAGATTAATGATATGATCATCAAGATCAACAACTGAGTAATAAAATGAATTGAGTGATTAATGAGTTAACATGATCAACATGGTTGAAATGAAAATGATGTTTGAGGATTGTTAACTAGTGAATTATGAATGAATGATTATTGCCAGAAATTATACCATGGCGTTAGAAATCTTACAGTTCTTTCGGTCTGATTGGCTCGGCATCTGCGCAGGTCACACGTGACGCGAAATTCCAATGATACTAGTCCGATGACGATGATTTCAAATGAGACATGACTCGGAAGGTAGTATTCAAAACCACGCTCCGATACCAACTCTGTAACACCCCAAACTAGGCAGATATTACAGTGCCGTGGACCCCCGACTGGGACCCACCAGGAGAGTGAAAATGAATGAAATACACAGGGTAAATGTAGTACCGAACCACATTACATCATTAATTACTCCGATGAGGAGTTTTATTACAACACACCCAAGGAAATGACCGAATACAAGTATATTTTATATGGAGATAAAATATACAACACTGAATGAACTCAAAATCCAAACGGAAATTTGTAGCGGAAATGAAATAAGGAAACACGGTGAATGAAAGGACTGGGGCCCCCCTACTAGTATCACTGGGACTCCTCTCCGTCAACATGCTATTCCCGTGCTTTTGCCTTGCCATGACCTGAAAACAAAATCCCCAAACGGGGTCAGTTACACAGAAGAACAATCCTCAAGAGTTGAATAAACACAATCATATATATATATATATATATATGCTGTATAAACCACAAGTTCGATCAAAAATGAATCGGTTAGATCATAACTCAATATTGTTGAAAACATACGCAATCAAACATGCTGTATGAATCAACTAACAGTACGGCTCAAAGGGTGGCACCACACTACGCCCGGGATGGAAATGTGTCCGTGCACAAGCCACCAACTTGTATCGATCGAATACACATGTGGTCTTGTACCTAATCAATCTCACGAAGCAATCGACTCGTGGGTTTTAGCGTTGCCGTGTGGCAACGAGGGCTTTGCTGTTTATAGTGATGCTTCGGGTCAGGGTCTTGGGTGCGTATTGATGCAGCACGGCAAAACCATTGCATATGCATCGAGACAGTTGAGGTCGTACGAGCTCAACTACCCTACGCACGATTTGGACTTAGCGGCAGTTGTTTTTGCGCTCAAGATTTGGCATCACTACCTTTTTGGCTCTGCATGTCAGATTTTTACCGATTATAAAAGTCTGAAGTACATATTTACTCAGCGAGAGTTGAATATGAGGCACATGAGGTGGTTAGAGCTGATTAAGGATTATGACCTCGAAGTCCTTTATCATCCGAGCGAGGCGAACGTCGTGGCTGACGCCTTGAGTCAGAAACCGGTTGCGTTGCAAACGCTTGAGATCCTTACGCCTCAATCTGAGCTTCGGCGGGTTTTGATCGAGTTGGATGTTGAGGTTTTGTTGCCTGGAGTTTTCGGGCAACTCTGTGCTTTAGAGATTTCGTCGTCTTTGATCGATGAAATTAAGCTGAAGCAATTGGAGGATCCGATGATTACTCAAATCTGAGAGAACGTTCTTAAGGGAAAGTCTCCTGGGTTTGTGATTCACGAAGATGGTGTTTTGAGATTCCAGAGTCGGCTTTGTGTACCGAACGACTCAGAGTTTAGACAGATTATTTTGCGGGAGGCCCATGCTACACCTTACTCCATTCATCCTGGTTCGAGTAAGATGTACAAGGACCTGAGAAGGAATTTCTGGTGGAATGATATGAAGGAGGAGGTCGCACAGTTTTTAGTGAGATGTTTGACTTGTCAGCAGGTCAAAATCGAGCATCAGCGACCGGCCGGGTTATTGCAGTCACTTCCCGTTCCGGAATGGAAATGGGAAGATATATCGATGGATTTCATTACGAGTTTGCCGAGATTGAGGTCGGGCATGAATATTGTCTGGGTGATTGTTGATCGTCTGACCAAGTCGGCACATTTTATGGGCATCAAGGACACTTGGGGCCCGGAGAAGTTGGCTCGTGTGTTTATCGCGCATATTGTGAGGCTTCACGGTACTCCGAAGTCTATTGTTTCGGATCGTGATGGCCGTTTTGTATCGCATTTTTGGTAGGCGGTGCATAAGGCGTTGGGTACTCATTTACATTTGAGTACCTCTTTTCATCCTCAGTCAGATGGACAGTCGGAACGCACTATCCAGACGTTCGAGGATATGTTGCGTGCTTGTGCTCTCGATTGGAGCAGTGACTGGGAGGAGCATTTACCATTGATCGAGTTCACGTACAACAATAGTTGGCACGCGTAGATTCGGATGGCACCGTATGAGGCGTTTTACGGGCGACGATGTCGATCACTGATTTGTTGGAATGAGGCATCTGATTTGGTTGGGACCGAGTCGGATATCATTATGGAGACAAAGCAGAAGGTGGAATTGATTCGTGAGAGGATGTTGACTGCTCAGAGTCGACAGAAGTCGTATACTAATGTTCGTCGTCGACCTTTTGAATTCGAGGTGAGAGACCACGTTTTGCTAAAGGTGTCGCCAACAAAGGGGGGTTTTCGCTTCGGGAAGAAGGAAAATTTGAGCCCGAGATTTATTGGGCCCTTTGAGATTCTCGAGAGGGTAGGTGATTTGGCGTACCGTTTGGCATTACCTCTGGCCTTGAGTCACGTTCATAGCGTTTTCCATGTTTCCCAGCTGAGGAAATATGTTCGGGATCCTAGTCACGTCATTGATTATGGTAAGATTTATGTCGCCGACGATATTACCTTCGAGGAGCGCCCCCTGAAAATTTTGGAGCACCGTGAGAAGCGACTGAGACATAAGACCATCCCATTGGTCAAGGTGCAGTGGTTGAGACATGGCGTCGAGGAGGCAACTTGGGAAACCGAGAATAGCATGCGTGCTAGGTACCCCGAGTTGTTTGTTTCTTAAGTTTCGGGACGAAACTTATTTTTAGAGGGGAAGAATGTAATATCCTCATTTTTATGTTCACTGTAATTTCATTTTTTTGGTGTAATTCTCGTAATTGTTGCTCGGAACCGCAGTACGGGGTTACCGTAGATCCATTGTATGTTATCATACGTATTGTGTTGTTGCGTTTAATGCTTCATTCGTATTTCGGTGTTTCGGACCGTTGTTACCCTGTGCCTAACGCGCGCTAATGTTAGTGTATAGCGCACGCTAAACATCCTTCAGTAGCGCACGCTACGCTTGTTTTGTAGCGCGCGCTAGCGAGTTTGTCCAGTACTGGACAGTTTGCTACTGGACTCGGTCAGGTGCCCAGGTAGCGCACGCTATGGCCGATAGCGCGCGCTACCGATACGCTTTTAGCGCACGCTACGTTTGGCCGGTAGGGCACGCTAACGGGGTCAGGTGAGTACTGGGCAGTTCACTTCTAGACTCGGCTGATGTCCAGGTAGCGCACGCTATGGCCGATAGCGTGCGCTACCGAGAGGCTATTAGCACACGCTACGTTTCGGGTAGCGCACGCTAACGGCCCATAAATCTGGTTACTGGACTGGGACATTAACTTTCTGGACTGGAGTTTTCTCCCGTTAGTGCACGCTAACTTTTGAGGATTAGCGCGCGCTAATGCTCCCTGGCTATATAAGCCAGGGAGTTGACCTAGATTTTTACCTTTTCTCATTTCTTCTCCTCCCCGCGGCATAGAGCTCCTTCAGGCGATTTTCGGGCGATCTCTTCCTCCGATCATTTCAGGCGTCTTCTACCTTGAGTTTTTGAAATAGATTAACAACACCTACTTGTGTTCTTCATCCTCAATCCAAGGTAAATCTCTTAGAACCCTACTTTTGTGCAATTTGGGGGTTTTGGGATTTTCGTCCGTTTCGTTCCATTTTGTTGGTTAATTCATGTGAATATGATTAATCTTGTTGATATTATTAGTTTTCCTACGGATTCATGGTATATTTTCGTAGTTTTGCGAAATCGAGAGGGTTTGGTTGTGGTCCGCCCTCGTTGTCATTTTTATTCGAATATACATGAATCGTAGGCGGGTTTTCGGGAGTATTCCATTTCCGTAATCGTTTAGAAGTGGTTGTGATTGTATTCTTCGAATCGTTAGGTTCAGTTTCGACGATTCCTTGCGATTGTGTTTGACTCTTCCTTCCCATCTGTGTCACCGTCTATTAATCGAGGCAAGTACCCTTATGAACTTACAATCTTAACATAGTAATATTGCATGAGAATTATGTGTGTGTGTGTGTGTATGCTCACTATGGGTTAGACCCGATGGGGTCTCGGTAGGGGTCCACGGAGGGGTGGATCCGCGAGCTTGCTTTTAACCACTATGGGTTAGATCTGACGGGGTCTCGGTAGGGGTCCACGGAGGGGTGTATCCACGGTTAATTGTGGTGTATTTCACGAATGTGTTTTGATATTGGCGTTTTCGGAAATGTGTATTTCAACCGAAGTTTTCATTATTGCATGGTTTGACTATATGTGTAAGATGTAAGTTGTTCATTTGGTTACTTGTACTAGCGTAATTGCTAACCCCTCTGGGGACACATTTTGGGGAAATTCATTTTATGAATTTCAGGTCAGGTTCATCGATATGAACGGGCGCTGGACCAGTATGTGGATGATGGCCGTGCGTGATGATTGTGCACAAGTGGCGTCTTATTGTCTTTTACCTTTTTACCGTTTGTGGGTTTGTAAACTAATAGAAGTACTCGAGTACTTAGGAGTTCTTGTTCGTCCGGATTGTATCGTTGTCTATTGTGTTTGTGTCGGATGATTGTGTTGTGTTTGACCAGTTGAACCGGGTGGATTATTTTCGTTTCGCGTCTTTATGAGGAGGTGTTATCTTGTTGTTTCCGCGAGTCGATGAGTATGATGGTTATTTAGCCTGGTGGGTCCCAAGTAGGGATTCACGGCGCTGTAATATACCTCGAATATATTGGGGTGTTGCATATATCAGGCCAAAATCCATGCTTACACACCCTCAAGATCTCCCAAATTTCCGAAAGGAAGAAGGGAGAGGAAGAAATGACAAAAGTTGACCTCTGCAATCCTATATATACTGTCAACAATTAGCGCGCGCTACGGGCATATGTAGCGTGCGCTATCAGCTGAAAAATACAGTCCAGAACCTTCTGCCAGTCTCCATTAGCATGTGCTAATCGATGCATTAGCGTGCGCAAATAAGGCAGTCCAGTGCAGGACAGAACGCTCTGTCCCCAATAGTTATTGCGCACTAATAGATGGGTTAGCACGCACTAATTATACACTATATGCTCACTATGTAGTCTTTGCTATTTTGACTATAACTCCTTCTTCCGGACTCAGATTGACTCACCGTTTGAACTTTTGGAAAGATAACTTGATGTTCTATAACTCTGTAAAGTTTCAGAATTTTTAGACTTTGTAAGTGCTGGTGGTGATCTTACAAAGTCGATCCAAATGCACAACAACGATACTCCTCGACAAAACATCGATCATTCAACATGCAACGAAATACTAACGGACAACACCAACGATCCAAATCAAAAATAAACAAATAACAAAGCATGACATACAATCACATAAACATAAGCACCACATATCCGCTTGAATTGGTAAATAATTCAAGATGTACGGACGCCAAAATCATGGGTATTACACTCTACCCCACTAAAAATAAGTTTCGTCCCGAAACTTAAAACCTGGAACATTCAGTCAGGGCAACTCTAAATAATACCCGTTATCCAGTGCTGACAGCACACAACAAACCTCATGCAGTACAGAACTACTACAGTCCGATTCGCTATGCCAGAGCGTTAACAAAATGCAACGAACAAAAAAAACTACGGTTGATTACGCTGAAAAACACACAACCAAAACACGAGTCTAACGCTGAACAAATATGAAATTCTGATAGCCCGAAGGTTTGGAAGATCAACTTACAAAGACAATCAGTTGAAACTCTAGAAAATTACAAAGTGACCCAAACGCTCAAAAATCACGATACGAGATCGAACAATAATAATAGGACAATAACGATTGAACAACAATGATCGAACAACAACAATCAAAACAACTCAGAAGTTCTCAATTCAACTCAAGACATTAAATGAACTTGTAGATACTAAAAGACGTTAATTTCGCATAGGTCTCATGAGAATCGAACCGAACTGGAAAAAGTCGTAACGATAAACGGATTAATCCGAAACAATATCCCAACTCGTTCGAACAACAAAAACGAAGAATAGAACAAGTTCAGAAAGTATCAACGAATGCAAACGAGTCGATAGAATTGAAAATACAGAAGTTCAAAAATCCAGGTATTACGATCCACTTCCAATAAAAGAAGTCTGTCCCCAAAAATTAAAAAAAGTAATAACATAGCAAGAAACTGGCAAGCAACACCATTCGGGGACTTTTCAGAGTCGATCCTGATATCCGTGCTGAAGTCCGTGCCTCAGTAGACTCGGTGACCAACTCGCAAAACTGAACCCTGTGTCCCTCGGGTCCTCACTTGTAAAACGTTACTGGAGGGGAAGGACAATGTGCATACACATGCCCCGGCACATTACAATTGAAACACCTCCTGGCTTTACCGGGAGTAAAAGCTGACGACTTGGAACTCTCAGTTCCACTCATCGAACAATGAAGCTTCATGGCAGAAAGACCACGGTGTTGCAGTTTAGAAACTCCAACTCTTGCACTGACCATAAGATCATCAGACTTCCTCTGTTTTTTCGACTCGGGCACACGTTCCGAGGATAATGAAGCTAGCTCTTAGGGTAAGGCTCGACTCTGATAATCTCTCAACACAGTGCAAGTGAATCCTGCCATATACTGGCGAATCTCCAACTTCATCCGCATGTCAAAGTGACGGATCTTCTCTTCTTCAGTCCTCACCTGATCTCGCACATAGCCGAGTTGTTTGCTATAGTCGATGATAGCTTGTGACACCAATACATCCTGAGGTTCTGCCAAATAAAATCACGAATCCTTTGATCTCTATCAGTTTCGGACAAAACTCAGCTTCCATACATTCCTGGAACTCTGTCCAAGTGACGACACAATCACGAGTTTTAACAGCTTCCCACCAATTAGCGGCATCTCTATCAAGAAGGTACTAAGCGATAGACACCTTCCGTTCTTCGGGACAATCAATTGCCTCGAATGTATTTCCCAACTGAAAAAGCCAACCATCCCAGCCCAATACATCCACAGCACCAGTGAATCGAGAAGGATTCATACGAAATACCTCTCAAAGCCATTGGTTTACACCGACGTTCTGAGTCGCGTCAGTGTTACGTTGAACCGCCTGGGTCAACTGAGTCATCTGTGTCGCTACTTGTTGCAATATAGTAGCAACACCAATACCTATATCGTTCCTAACAACATTCTCTTGGTCCCACGTCTGATCCCCATGGCCATCTGTACCACGGTTACGACCACGAACTCTGCCCCTCGGCATACTAACAAGTAACCACCTAGCGCAATGAAAATCATAATACATAATCACACACAACAATTGTCATTACCAGACAACACACATAGAATACAGTCACAGGTGATCTGTTTTACGACTACAAAAGTTAGACCCAACGGCTAAAAATGTAGTCCCATAGCTTTTGCCCAGTTTAATTAGCGCGCGCTACAACAGAAAATAGCGTGCGCTAACCATGCCACATTATCGAGCGCTAGCCTTACATTTAGCGTGCGCTAACTGCTCTGATTCAGCAATATAATCGTGAACACAGTACTAGAACCGAAGGTTACAAATAAACAACAACATACAAATCCAAACGCAAAGGGTTCACATAATAACGATATCACACGAGCAACCATCAAAAGACAATTAATATCTAAACTAAAATCCCACCTCTCAGTAAATAGGGCTATCTCAATTAGTGCATACTAAACGACTCAATGTTCACACCACCAATTTTATCACAATCTTGAGCACTATTGGCCAAACAACAATATCATCATCACCACATACCTCCTGACTGACAATCATGAAACAGAAAATTTAAAAGCGAGAGTCACGTCTTGAGTAAATTTGGTAGACCTCATTTGAGATTAGAAATCATGTTTCGAAAAATTATAGTACAAAATGAAAATGAAATATCAATAGTTTGAATTCTCAAAATTTTCGGCCTTGAGGTCATCATAGGAAAATCAAAATCTTTCCTCCCTTGGAGGATGTTTTAAAATAAAATTACGTGACTCCCCGGAAATATTCAAAGCCTTACCAAATTCATTACTCCTGTAAAAATGGTTTATATAAATATATATACACCGACACCACTATTCATTCTAGCACAATACGAGAATCAAACAAGCATAGGTCACATATTCACAATTCACATTTAAACTCCACCTCATGAAACAGAATCGCACAAGCTCGTATAACACGAGGCACAACATATAGTAGGGAGACTTACATCCACATATCGCACGAAGATGATGGATACACCTTGATACTAATCACGACCGACACCTCGGACGACGCGTCGCGACACGACTTAGTCAGCCGACAAGACAATACTTAACAATACACGACTCAACCCGACAGCCTAGGTTTCAGCAACCTAAGCTCTGATACCATATTTTGTAACACCCCCAATTCACTTGGGAATATTACAGCACCGCAGACCCTCTCCGTGAGGATCTACCAGGCTAATTACAGAAATAGGACATCACATTACATGCCAACATGGCTAAATAACGAACCATTAGACCAATTTGGTCTTTCACCACAAACATACAACTTAAACTTCATATACATCTCTCATTCAAAACTCATACCCGCGCAGGGGTCAAAATACAACAACATTCCTACACAGCGGGAAACACTAGAGCGGAAAAGAAAATACATTACGACCACCCATACCAAGTACTAGTCTTCATGTGATTAGTATCATTTGTCTTCCATCATCCTTCGTACCGATCCTGTGATTAGCTCCCCAAGAACCTGCATGTACTTGGACGCAATACAGACATCCACCCCCGATTTCTCGGGGGTTAGCAAAATTCCACTATTTTGCAGGTGCAAGTATAAACTAGAAATATGAGCCATACACAACATACTCCGAGAACATAATAATCGTGAATAGTCAACTGGTTAAATGTGACAAAAGACTTCCCGAGATAATTCCCTTTAATAAAACAATTCGAACCATGAAAGGTAGGAATGGAACAAATATATATCTTGAAAAACATTTTAAGATCTCAGTGTTGGATAATTGGTACCCACTAAGAATGGTGGAAGATTGAGTTTTCAAACTCTTTTGCATTGTGGAAGCGTAATTAAAGTGCGGAAGATAAACGACACAAGATTTATAGAGGTTTGGCCAAACGTGCCTACGTCCTCTCTCCGTATCTTTCTCTATAGACTTAAGATCAACCTCTGCACCTTGTCTTCTATCGGTCTGAGGGATACTGTTTTAATATCATCTTCTATCGGTCCAAGATAAACCGTTTTCCTATTCTGTTGGACAAGAAGCAACCTATCTAGTTTTCAATGGGTACTAAACAAACCTCACTCGGATTTAGATATGATTCTAACAATGCTGGATCAATGATCCTAATAAACTCCTCGTCGGAGTAATTATTGCTGTAATGTAGTTCGGTACTACATTTATCTTGTGTAATTCATTCATTTTCATTTGCCTGGTGGGTCCCAGTTGGGGATCTACGGCACTGTAATATCCGCCTAGTTTGGGGTGTTACAGAGTTGGTATCGGAGCGTGGTTTTGAATACTACCCTCCAAGTCATGTCTCATTTGAAATCATCGTCATCAGACTAGTATCATTGGACTTTCGCGTCACGTGTGACCTGTGCAAATGCCGAGCCAATCAGACCGAAAGAACTGTAAGAATTCTAACGCCATGGTATAATTTCTGGCAATTATCATTCATTCATAATTCATCAATTAACAATCCTCAAACATCATCATTCATTGTGATTAGGACAATCATGTTAACTCATTAATCACTTAATTCATTTCATTACTCAGTTAATAATCAAGACGATCATGTTAACTCATTAATTACTCAATTCATTTCATTACTCAGTTGTCAATCTGGATGATCATATTATAAATCTTGTTAAGTTATTCAAGATAATCATTTCAAGAATTTCATCAGATAATCATGTCACTTGAAATCATACATATAATCACTAAGTTAGAGCATGTATAGTCATTTTCATCATCTCATGACATAATCATTACGTTCTAATCATTCGGGAAATATAATCATTATGCGACCTTCCTACTTGATATGGAGAGAACTGTCAGGGGATGCACGGGGAGAGGCCGCGGTGCGGACCGAAACCCGAGAAATAACCACTCGCTGCCGGGAAATCGTGCCCAAGACTCGGCTCGATCAGAAGATGTTCGGGTTGATCCACTCACTTTTATGCAGGCCATGATGACCCATGTGCAGTTGCTCAATCATCATTGCGCCACTCTGACCGGATTAATCGAGAGAACTCTCCCGTATGAGCCAGCTGCTAAGGAAAGTGCTGAACAACAACCTTCATTTGTCAGCAAGAAATCAACGAAGCGTAATCAATCCGAAGGCGGTCAGTCAACCTTCAAGAAGCCTCGTGTGAGTCCTATCGTTTCTGAGCGACCTCCTACGGCGCATAATCGTGCGGGATCTCAGTCACGAGCGGCCAATTCAGCCATCACCTGTTATAACTATGGGGATCTTGGTCATGTCAGCACCAAGTGTCCGAGACAGTCTATCACGTGCTATAATTGTGGGAATTTTGGGCATAAGGCCCGTTTTTGCCGAAAGGACTCCAAGTCGGCTCCGGTGTCATCTCAGGCCCCGAAGCAACCAGCGTTTCAGAATCAGACTGCTTTGTCATCGTCGTTTAAGACAATGGAAACAAATAGAGTTGGAACTCGTATTTATCAGACGGGAGCGTCCGGTTCGGGGGCCGGCAAGTCCCAGATTCATATGATGAGGAGGATCGACGATCCGGTGGCCCGAATGATTTCAGGTATACTCGTAATTTTATTTCAACTTGTGTGTACCTTTTGATGCTGGTACACCACATTCATTCATTTTCGAATCATGCTTGAGTAGACTTATTACGGGATAGTCCTATTGCTTGTGGACCTCATACCATCGGTCTACCTGACGATGGAAGAATTTTCGGAATCATACCGAAGTAAGCTTAGTGACCGCGATTGGTTGGTGGACCTAATCGTGGTGAATTTATCTTAGGACGATGTAATTTTCGGTATTAGTTGGTTTAACCGTCTTGATACTATCCTCAGTGTTTGTTAGCGTTTGGTCGCTATCTTTCCGTCGTTGGTGTCGAATGTGTGCTTCAGGGAAGTAATCCCCGTTGTTCCAGTAGAATTTCTATTATGGCGGAAGCAGAGAAATTCCGCAATCGAACTATTCAATCATTTTTTGTATCATTTCCATCGATTGGCCTTTCTAAGGCAATCGAGTTATTCGATCATTCCTTGTATCATTTCCATCGATTGGCCTTTCTAAGGCAATCGAGTTATTCAATCATTCATTGTATCATCTTCATCGATTGGCCCTTCTAAGGCAATCGAGTTGTTCAATCATTATTGGTATCTCTTTCTATCGATTGACCATTCTAGGGCAATCGAAATGTTCAATCATTCGTGGTATCATTGTCATCGATTGACGATGTATTTTCCAGACGAGTTATCTGGTTGCCTTCACATAGAGTAGTGGAATTCAGGAGTGAGATGGACCGGTACGTCCCCTTTATCGAAGGCACCGTATCGGATGGCCCCGACCAGAATGCAGGAGTTGAAGATTCAACTTGAGGAATAGTTCGAGGAAGGTCATCTTCGACCAATTGCGTCCCCGTGTGGAACACCAGTGTGATCTGTTAAGGAGAAGGATGGCTCGTCTCGTGTGTGTATTAATTACCAGGAGTTGAACAGGGTGATGATCAAGAGTAGTATCCCTTACCCCGTATTGATGAACTTTTAGATCAACTTCAGGGAGCCTCAGTATTTTCCAGGATCGACTTAAGATCTGGATATCACCAGTTGCGGATTCGAGAGTCGGATATCACGAGGACAGCGTTTCGTACACGCTATGGTCATCATGAGTTCGTAGTTATGCCGTTAGGGCTAACTATTGCACCTGCGGTATTCATGGAGTTAATGAATCGGGTTTTCATCGACTTTTTGGATCAGTTTGTTGTTGTCTTCATCGATGACATTTTGGCTTATTCTCGTGATCGAGAGGAAAACGAGGTACATCTTCATCAGGTTCTCGACGTGTTGAGACGCGAGCAACTTCATGGTAAGTTTCCAATTGTGAGTTCTGGATGTCCGAAGTGATTTTCTCGGGCATGTAATTTCACCTGTCAGAGATCGAGTCGACCCTCAGAAGACGGAGGCTATCCGAGATTGGCAACCTCCGAAAGATGTTAAGTAAATCCGAAGTTCCCCGGATTAGCTGATTAATTATCCAACCCACGACCGGAGCTAGCAACCGTGGTTTTCGCGTTGGAATTTTGGCGTCATTACCTTTATGGCGTCACCTGTCAGTTATTCACCAATCACAAGAGATGAAGTATATATTTACTCACAAGGAGTTAAATATGCGACAGAGACGGTGGTTGGAACTAATCAAAGATTTTGATATCGAGATCCTTTACCACCTGGGCAAGGCGAACGTTGTCGCCGACGCCTTGAGTCGTAAGTCCGTTCAGGAGCAGATGCTTGCTCGTTTAAGAGTTCAGAAGGAGATTCAGCAGGAATTCCTTAGACCCGAGATCGAGGTCAGGTTTCAGCAAGTTCAGGGACAGCTTTGTATGTTAGAGATTTCATCATCACTTGAGGAGGAAATCAGGGAGAATCAGGGTTCAGATTCATTTTGTCGCTCATTCGCGAGGGTGTGGTACAGGGGAAAGCCCCTGGATTTGTGGTCCACGAGGATGGACTCTTGAGATTTGAGAATCGGTTGTGCGTACCGGTGGATGATGAGTTGAAAAGCTCGATCTTGAGAGAAGCTCATGCTACCCCTTATCCGGTTCATCCGGGGTCTAGCAAGATGTATAAGGACTTGAAACAAAATTACTGGTGGAGTAATATGAAGCGAGAAGTCGCAGAATTTATTTTGAGATGCTTAACCTGTCAACAAGTCAAGATTGAACATCAGCGACCGGCAGGTATGTTAAAACCTCTTCCTATTCCAGAGTGGAAGTGGGAAGACATTTCTATGGATTTCATCACGAGTTTGCCGACGAGTCGTCGTGGCATGATTACGATCTGGGTGATTGTGGACCGCTTAACTAAATCAGCTCATTTCCTTGAGATCAAGGATACGTGGGGTCCCGAGAGACTGGCCCAGTTATTCATCAAGGAGATAGTAAGACTGCACGGTACTCCTAAGAGTATCGTTTCCGATCGTGACGGACGATTTATGTCTCATTTTTGAAAATCAGTTCATCGTGCTATGGGAACTCAGCTCAATCTCAGTACCGCCTTTCATCCTCAGTCCGACGGACAATCAGAGAGGACTATTCAGACACTAGAGGACATGTTGAGGGCATGCGTCCTCGATTGGAAGGACGATTGGGAAGCCCAACTACCGTTGATCGAGTTCACGTATAATAATAGTTGGCATGCCTCCATTAAGATGGCACCTTACGAGGCCTTGTACGGTCGTCGTTGTCGATCTCCTTTGTGTTGGGATGACTTGTCAGAATCAATCGGCACCGAGCCCGATATGCTTATAGCCGCCCGGGAGAAGGTAGCTTTGATCAAGAGTCGTATGTTGACAACTCAGAGTCGACAGAAATCATATGCAGATAATCGTCGTCGACCACTAGAGTTCGAGACGGGTGACCATGTTTTGGTCAAGGTAACCCCGAGTCGAGGTATTTTTCCGTTTCGGAAAACGGGGGAAGTTGAGCCCAGGATTCATTGGACCGTTTGAAATTTTGGATCGAGTAGGCGAGTTAGCTTATCGATTGGCTTTGCCTCCGGCTTTGATCAGGATTCATAATGTGTTTCACGTCTCTCAGTTGCGAAAGTTTGTTGCCGACCCGAGTCACATACTTCAGTTCGACGAAATCGAGATCGCAGATGATCATTCGTACGAGGAGCGTCCTGTACGAGTGTTAGAGAGGCGAATCTAACAGTTGAGGAACAAGTCGATTCCTTTGGTCAAGATTTCGTGGTCTAGACACGGAGTCGAAGAGGCTACTTGGGAAACCGAGGATAGTATGCGAGAGAGTTATCCCGAGTTGTTTGACCCTTAGTTTCGGGGACGAAACTCTTTTTAAGGGGGGGAGTATGTAATACCCGGTTGTAATTCAGTCATTTTCATTCAGTAATTATCAGTCTGTATTTGTCACTCAGTAATTCTCACTCATTAATAATCACTCATCATTCATGAATCACTCAATTGCTTTCAATGTTGGCATGTTGTAATCGTATATCAGTTACCGATCGTCATTTTATCTCCGTTTTTAGATCGAGACGGGAGTATGATCATTTTCATTGTGATTGATAGCCTTGTACTGGGAGTATCATCTTTGGCTCGTGTTAGACTGGTTCACTTACACATTCGTATGATATGTCGGATCATTCATCAGTCGTAGCGAGGAATCGGATTTATCGGATTGATTCACCTTGGCCAGCATCGAGTTACGGCCGTAAGGTTCTGGGTTACGGCCGTAAGTCAGCGGGTACGGCCGTAAGGCTGGCCGGTTACGGCCGTATGTGGTCCAGCAGGCTACCCAGGCATTTTGGCCGAAGGTGAGTTACGGCCGTAAGGAAGGTGAGATACGGCCGTAAGTGGTGTTCGTAAATTTTGGGTGTTGTCGACCAAGGGTGACTTACGGCCGTAAGGGTTGCGGCATACGGCCGTAAGTCGAGGAAGGTACGGCCGTAAGGCTTGGCCGGTTACGGCCGTACGCGGCAGGCATGGTGCCTGGTCGTTTTCGACGAAGAGGGCTTACGCCCGTAAGTTTGGCCGGATACGGCCGTATCATCCGAGTTACGGCCGTAAGGTGTGCGGTTACGGCCGTAAGGGTGTCGACGGATGTTTTTGAAGAAGGCGGGTTACGCCCGTAACTCAGGAGCGGTTACGGCCGTAAGTCTGTCGGCAGGCTTTCGGACGAAGCCGAGTTACGGCCGTACGAGTTGGCCGGTTACGGCCGTAAGGCCGTTGACTTGGAAAGTTACGGCCGTAAGAGGGCCGAGTTACGGCCGTAACTTCCGGCAGTATTAATGACTTGGCCGGGTCATTTCTCCTCACTTCTTCATTTTTCCTTCTTCATCCGAGAGAGAGGTTTGAGAGAGAGATTTTATCATCATCAATCACTTGAGTGTGTAACCTTCATCATCTTCATTCCTTTGGGAAGCTTGGATACTCGTTATAACTCGTGTTCATCGGATCGAAGTGGTTGGATCTTCAAGAGGTAATTTCTTCAACACCTTGGATTTCGATTTTGTGTTGAGATATGATGTTTTGGACGTTATAATCATGTTATATGAAGGGATATGTATATGATTATGAGTTTGTATAAGGATTCATTGGATTATTGAGGGATTATTCAAGAACACTTTGAATATCGAGTTGGATTTGGGGATTTTCGATTAATTGTTGTTATAATCACGTTTTTGGATATTCATAACGGATTATTGATCGTATTGGAGATGTTTTGTTGATTTGAAACACTTCTTGGGGGTTTGAAGTTGGTATTATTGAGGTTTAGTTGTAATCAATCAAAGTTGGCCTCAAAGTGTTCGATATAATGCCCCAATGGACTTGGTCTAGTCGTATCGACGTTTTGAGTTCGTTATATTCGTGTTTAATTCGTGTATTGATCGGATTGTTGGTAATTGTATTGAATTAAGGTTGTTCGTGCGACCGACACTTCATTTAGGACATTTGTTCGTGGAAGGACTTTCTTCATCGGTATTTAGTAAGTAAATTCTTACTCGGTTAAAAGGATATTCATCTCTTTTGTTGTTGTTCATTCATAATCATAACTCATTCATCATTATAATCAAAACTTGTTGTTATCAATTAATCGTTTCAGTCATAAGGAACGACGGTTCCAATCTTTTCATTGAGCAGTCATTTATTTCGTTACCATTCCACCTCGGTGAGTCATTATTCATTTTCGATGTCACTTCTGTTATATCGTGGCATTCCGGGTCATACTGGCGTGCCGGTTGGTATGTGTAGGATTTTCATGTCGGGCACATTATAGTCGTGTGTTGGTTGGTGGCCTCACATTGGACTGTGCACACGAGTCATATTGTCTCGTGAGACTGATTAGGTACAAGACCGCACGTGTATTTGATCGATACTCATTGGTGGCTTGTGCACGGACACATTTCCATCCCGGGCGTAGTGTGGCGCCACCCCTTTGAGCCGTACTATTAGTTGATTCATATAGCATGTTTGATTGCGTATGTTTCGACAGGATGTTTCATAACTTCAGATATAATCATGATTGTGTATTTTCAACTCTTGAGGATTGTTGTTCTTTGTAACTGACCCCGTTTGGGGATTTTGTTTTTCAGGTCTTGGCAAGGCAAAAGTACGGGGAGAACACGCTGACGTCAAGGAGTCCCAGTGATACTAGTAGGGGCCCCCGATCCTTCAGTTATTCATGTTATTGTCCTTTATTTTCCGCTGCAGACTTTCATTTGAATACTCCGTTTCATTCAGTGTTGTGTATTTTATCTTCATATAAAATACACTAGTATTCGGTATTGTCCTGGTGTGTTGTAACTAAACTCCTCGTCGGAGTAATTATTGCTGTAATGTAGTTCGGTACTACATTTATCTTGTGTAATTCATTCATTTTCATTTGCCTGGTGGGTCCCAGTTGGGGATCTACGGCACTGTAATATCCGCCTAGTTTGGGGTGTTACAAGTAATTACTCCAAACTTTGGGAAATTACGAAAATGGCCCAAAACGTTCGAAATACACATTACAAAATCGAAACACCAAGCCAAAGCTCGCAACATGAATAATAACATTAAATGAACTTACGAGAAACTTGAAACAACAGTTTCGGACGAGATTCGCAAGAATCGAACTCAAGTGCGGAAAAGTCGTTTAAGAACACGAAACTCAACAAAACGATACCGAAACGAACTCAGATGACCAAAAGTGCAGAATTAAATATTCTCATAATGACGAAACGGTCACAACATAGTCGCTAAGATGGACTTCCGCCAAAAAAAGAAAATTACCGGAAATTGAAAATCGCGGATATTACACCTAGCTCACCCCAGTTGATGCAAGCATATGTCTTCCTGGCCACCTTACTCTTTGGAAATATTGGGGCCTTGCCCTTTTCTTTCTGTACCCCTCCTTTGGGTTTGAACTGCTTCTTTCCTTTTTTTCTTGTTGTTCTTGGACCTCCGAGGCCCAGAAGAAATTACAAGTGCAGCCTCTTTTTTAACTTAGTGTTTGTAAGTGGGAGAATTATGCAATTATATGTTACACTTTACACATTAGTCATTTTGTAATCATGGTTTTTTAATTTGTTTGTTTGTCATACGATATGACAAACGTACACAACCTAAATCTACCAACATATAGTTCATGGACCGTTCTTAAGTACCGAGTCATCATCGACTCGATAAAAAGAAAATTACAAGTGTTGAATCTTCGTCTTCATGACGGCTTGTCCTTGCCTCTTTGTCATAGCTAATTTATTACATTTAGAAAATTTGCATCCTATACAAATTTACTAAAATAATAAATTGACTCAAAACGGCCGTTATAATACCATCGAAACATTCAATAAACTAAGTCCATGAACTATATCACCATTAGAATAATAATGAAACAATCATATTAAAATTAATGGCATGTATAATTAATCAAAATATTGATCCAACAAATAAAAAATTAATCCAATTAATTTACACAACCGTTAATTTTAACTTGTTCCGGATAAAAAATATTTCATTTAATTAACTCTCTTGAAAATAAAAATATCATATTTATATTCTTAGTCAAAGTAAATCTAATTTAATTTGCGAGAAATTAATTCATCAAACAAGATATATAAAATGGAGTCGAAAAAATATGTTGCGGCCCCGGCACAAACTGTCGGGCCTGGGCCGAGAGGTCAGTTCCTCTCGGCCTGCTGCCTGCCGAGAGGAAACACACTGCCGGCCGTTGCAGGCAGCACACTGCCCAGGGCCGGCCGGGTCTCAGCACCTTCTGCTGGCTGTGTCCTGGCAGCTCCGAGTCGCTGGGTCCGGCCATTTTTCCGGCTCGTCTTTACATCCCGAATCCAAAAATAATAATTTTTTAATTTTGATATTACAAATATAAATCGGTTTCTCAAAAGAAAAATAGATTTATATTGGAACACAAAATAATGAAAAATAATTTTTAGACGAATAATTAAACATTAATCATCAAAATAATTATGATTTTAAATCATAAAATCATACAACCGAGCATTCCAAATGTAAATATAGAATATTTGATCGGGTAGGCCTACCTTCTGATATCATTGTTGGGATTCGGTAATAATAAATAGAGTTTTGCAGTGGAAAAATAAAATCGGTCCAACCGGATAAAAATCGAACCCCTAAGAGGATCGATCATGCATCGTAATACGGATATAAAGTACAAAGTATGAATTTGGAAATCATACCCTCTTAGTCCTTTGATAAATTTTTTCTTGATTCCAAACACGAACACGAATCCAATCGAATGAGCTTTTAGAAATTCCTGAGCACGAAAACTATTGTGCCTTTACGTATCACGTGTCTGAAAGATGGCCGAAAAATATAATTCTCACTCCAAGACCTCTAAGGTCGACAGCTATAAGAAGTGATTATAGGATAAAAAATTTCTTCTATTAATTCTAACTCTCTAAGAGAAGAATTTGAAGATAAAATTATATCTCAAGTATTAGAAAAATAAGGAACCAATTCCTTCTCTTTTTTTTTTCTTTCTTTTCTCTATTTTTCTCCTCTCTTTTCTTTCTTCTTTGTCTTGGCCGTAGCAGTGAAAATACACACCACCACAAGTCATGCATGCTTTCATTATATAAGTAAATACTCATCCACACCCACCAACACATGAAAGAAATCAAAGTTAAAATAAATCACATGAAGTGGAAGACTTCATCAAAAAATTATTCCATAGAATAATGGAGGGGGCGGACATAAAAAGAATAATAGAGGTTTGGTCTATTTCGGTCTGTGAAATAGATCTTCATCTATCTAGTTCGATAGATAAACATTGGTAGGTTTCGATATTAATCTAATTAATTAATATTAAATATAGTTTCTCTGAGAAATAGTGTGAATTAAATTAATTCCCGAGTCATTTATTTAATTCACAAGACCAATTTAATTTATCCAATAAATTAAAATATCATTTATCCAATAAATTAAATTAGCATCTAATGTCTAATATTCATTAAGATAGAATATCCTAAATTTAATTCGTCATCTATCCTGTGTCGCGACTCCAATAGGTTCGTCTCCGTCGGCAATGGGAGGAACCAAAGAGTGTGAGTAATATTTAGCTAGTCTAGTGGCTTACACTACAAGCCAACTGAGAATGAATGATAGGGATCATTCCAGAACCTTTAGTTATGAATACCGTATACGTATAAGCCCTTCAATCATATATCCCGATCAAGTATTCGGGTCACGGTAATTTCAAATCCTATAGTAACTTGACTCTATGCATTTGTTATTACAAACCGAGATCACCAAGCTCTCGTGTATCAAATATAACTAGCTCTAAATGCTTTGGCCAAAGACTTGTGATCTCATTTTGCCCATTAACAGCATAGGACATTTATCTACTCACTAATAGGAGAAAGAATCCTATCTTGGTATTCAGTAGAGACTGATACTTGCCTACTAAGTTGCACTTCGAGGTTGACCCCACCAACCGGTGATTGCATCAAACTACTCTAATGACTATATTAATGTTACAAGTACATCTCCTACTGAAACCTCAAGTCAAAGGTTCACGTATACCTATCATAACCTTTCGATTCAGTCATTGATAATCACAGAGTGAAATTCATGTGACCGAATTGAGGTGAGTCGAGTTCGAGTATACAAATCTCATTAGCATACCTATAACGTGTGCTCCCTCTAACCCTTAATGAAGACATGCACTCTACATGTCAAAATACACGTTATATAAGCCTTGTCTAGACTTAATGCCCAGTTAAGTTTTATCCACTTGCGAACCGGTTAAGCATTCGAGCCCTAAATACTTCCAGTGCCTTTTTCCTTATCTCCATAAGGAGTGAAATGTTTTCTCTCAAATGCAAGGACTGTTATTCTATATACTATAAGTCACAATGCCAGTGATATATAATAATATAG
The DNA here is from genome assembly GCA_033398695.1 of Orobanche coerulescens. Classification (NCBI taxonomy): domain Eukaryota; kingdom Viridiplantae; phylum Streptophyta; class Magnoliopsida; order Lamiales; family Orobanchaceae; genus Orobanche; species Orobanche coerulescens. The sequence continues at coordinate 188,778,322 of CM065802.1, read as the reverse complement.
ATATAATAAATGCCTTATCATAATTACAATACAATGCTCTCACTCTCTCATCCTCTGAGTGGCATACGAGGGCATATTCCTAACAGAGTACTATATAAAATATCACATCGATACAAGGTCGAAACAAGATCGACGAAATGATCAATAAAAAATTTTCCTCAGAAGATCAATAAGATAAACACCACAATTCTCTCGGAACATCAAGATCAACAATAAGGATCACTTCCACAAATAAATATCTTGCCAATAATAAAATCATGGCATATAAATCAAATACCGTATTTGGCTCGCAGGGCTTGGAACTTGCAGAGGTCACACGTGATGCGAAGGTTTTTTGATACTAGTTCGATCAACAATGACTCATAAGGAGAAACAACTCTCTGATACCATCTTCTATAACACCCCAAAAATGGCGGCTATTACAGTATCGTGAATCCCTACTGGAATCCACCAGGCGATAGAAATACACAAATTAACTGTAATATAATTGTAGTACTTAACCAAAAAATATTAATCATCACTCCGACGGGGAGTTTATACATCATGCGGTTATAATCGCCATGACATAAATGAGTCAAATACAAGTATAAACCATACGAAGATGGGGTATAACCCAAAATAATAATACAACTGAAGAGAAATACTATAAAGCAGAAATAAGAAATACATGGTTTACTCATAATCAGAGAAATTAAGACTTGGGGCCCCCAAACTCGTATCCTTCAAACCTTCGCTGTCACAATGCTCTTCTCGTGCCTTGGCCTTCCCTCGACCTAAAATACAACAACAAATATTTCGCCCAAAACCACATGATCAAATATACATGAAAATAAATCTCAAGATATTATGCAAATCATACACAATAGATCACAATGAAATAAACCCCACTGTTTGAATATACCCTTATGAAACAACCAATCGCAAATCATCGAACATACCCAATCACACATGGTGTACGAACGACCAATCAATATGGCTCGAGACGGACATGACAGTGCGTCGGATAAGGAAACCTGTCCGTTCACTTGTACACCCCATATATAGAATCCAGGATATACGTGGGACAATGTACCTAATTAGTCTCACGAAGTAATCTTCTCGTGTGCACAGTCCAATATGGAAATATCAATACACGGGCATATATGCCCAACTAAAAATCCTACACATAATCAATCGGTCCATAGATATGATTCCAGAAATGTCATGATATAATATGACAACGAAACACAATTAATCACATACCCAACAAGGATCAAGAAAACTCATCGAAGTGACAATAATGATCAACGAGACCAATGATATCAAAGGTATAAACTTGGGAGTATATTCCCACAACGAAATGATCGACGCGATCAACAACAACACCTTATTATGAATCGTAGATTCATAAAGCATTACACATACACGAAATATATAACATTCACAAGAATCATTTATCATTATAACCAAGCAAGATGACTTACCTCAATCCCGAAGACAAAAAGTAGACCTCCCCACCAAGCAACCTTGAATGAAATACAATACATTCAATAACACAATTTCATAATATCGGTATCCAATTCGTGGAAATCGATATCCACAGTACAACATGAATAGTTCAAACTATTCAAATGGACATCAAGGTCCTAATATATGAATCCCAACATCCTCAATTCATATAATCAAGCTAACATGTTCCTAGTGCTTCTCAGTGGCGAAGCTAGAAAATTTTCAGTGGGGCCCCCCCACCCCTATGTAGCTGCGCCCCTGATGCTTCTCAACATTCATGATAATCTATTTTACAAGATTTATCAAGATCAACATTCAAATAATTATCCTATTACAAAAAAATCATCATTATCTTCTCAAGAGCATTACCAATATTTAAACATGATGTCTTAAATAATCATCAATTACCAATTCATCAAGAATTTCGCATTTGACCCCAAATTTAGTTTAATCATTTGAAAAATCATGATAATTATCTCATAACTCATCATAGTCTTTATTTAATAATGGTTATACCCTCCCAAGGTCATTAATGGTGTCAACAATCACCTCCAAACTATATTAATCATCTAACCATCTTAACATAATCCTTCCCAAATATGATTATAACATCTAAGTATTTCTAAGCATCAAGAACATACTCATTTTCAAATTATAATCATCATGTTCTTCATCATGTGTTTATAAAAACTAATAACAAACTTGATATCTTCCAACAACATAGCAACATATCAAGTAATCCTCAATAATATCATCATCATCTCGTCACAAGATAAGACAACATACCTCTTGAAGATGAAAACAAGTGTTTCCTTGATGAATTAGATGGAACTCCAAGGTTGACTCTGCTTCCAATCACTTCTCAAATGTTAAGAATGATTAATCCCACGAACACTCAGGTGCTTGAGTCTCACAAATTACGCTAAGAATTCTCTCTCTCTCGGATAAAATGAAAGAATGGCCGAAGTGACCACAAATTTTTGTTCGTAGATATAAATAATATACATTACTAGCGTTAGAGGTGGCCATGGGTCGGGCCCGAGCCGGGCTGAAGCGGGCCAGGTTGGGATTAGGGAGCCCAGGACCGGCCCATGTTTTTGGCGGGCTGGGCTGGCTGGCCCTGGGCTGGGTGGCCGTGGCCCACTGCCCTCCCACCCTCGGGCTGTCGTGGGCCGTCTGGGCCAGGCTGGGCCCGGGCCGAATATTAAAAAATCAATTTGTAAAAATATGTTTTGAATTTTTAAAATAAATTAGTTAATATTAATTGAAAAATCAATTTAAAAAAATTTTTTGAATTAAAAAAAATTATAAAGAAGAATATTGGGGTGGGTTTAAGGTGGGCTTGTATGGGCTTGGAGTTGGCTGGGGTGGGTTGCGAGTGGGCTGGGGTGGGCTGCGGGTGGATCGGGTTGCGGGTGGGCTGGGGCCTGGCTGGGGGCTGGGCCGGCCTCAGCTCGGAGGTTGGTCGGATTGGGTTAGGCCTGTCCTGGAGAGTTCAGGGCCCAGACCGCCCGGGTGTCAGTGGGCTCGATCTGAGTGGGCAGGCCGTGCGGCCACGGCCTAGAAAGTCCGGCCGACCGGCCGGGTGGGCGGCCGACCAGCCGGCCGCCTCTAACTAGCGTGCGCTAAGAGTACAATAGATCGCGCTAGCGAACCTTGGCATAAGGCTGGGTTTTTGACCCCATTAGCGTACGCTACTGACATGGCTTAGCATGCACTAATCACCCATATTATCCATGCACAAACATCCGTTGGCTACACCCATGCATGCGCCGAAAACACTCGGGACCACACGGTAGATTCCCTTGGACTGATCTGTATTTAGCGTGCGTTAGTCCCCAGCATTAGCGTGCACTAAACACCTATTGACTCAGCTATACACATGTATGCCGAAAACTGTCGGCCGCTGGACCTATCTATCGGCCACTGCCTAGATCCTTGTCTGATTAGGCCTAACTTGCGCTAATGTTGAACATTAGATATGCTACATTTGCAATCTAGTGTGCGTTTCCTCTCTACATAACGCGTGCTACTTAGGCGTAACTTAGCCAAAAAATGCGACTCACCAAGTAACATCCAACAGACAAAACAATGCGAATGTCAAACATAAATAGTTTGATTCCAAAATATATCAATATAATAAATACTGTATAAATCAAAATACAATACAATGATACTTGTACAATACGTACAATACAACAGTAAAAATAAAAAACTACAGCAGGATATTACATATAAATTATCATAAAAAACTTATTTGATAAGATTTGAAGTGAGGTGTTTTTATGTTATAAAAACAACATCATCCTCACTTCATTTTGTACCCTTTGCCGTGAGTTTGAGTGTACAGGGGAGAGAGTTTTTTCTTTACACTTATATTCTAAGTGTGATTTTGAGAGAAAATAATTTTTATAAAATACTTTGTGTATTTATAAAACATAAGCTAATTCTATCAACAATTCTTCGAGAATAAGTTGAAAGAAATATTTTTCGGTCATATTTCGATGCGTGATACATAGAGGCACAATGGTTTTGGTGCTCAGAATTTTGCTAAAGCTTGGCTCTTTTTTACTTCGAAGTTTAATCAAAAGACTTCAAGGTATGATTAATAATTCATACTTTGTAACTTTACATTTGTATATATGATGCTCGATCAGTCCTCTTAGGTGTTTGGTTTTATTCAATTTTATCGGTTTATTTTTCTGTTGTGCACTTCATTATTTATTTACCGAATTCCAACACGGAACACAACATTCGATGTTTTGATTCCGTCCGTGTGGGTTTGAACAAACTACGGTGGCCTGTGGCAAGAGATCACAAGGTCATGAATATGGTACTTGTGGTATTTGTGATAATGGCCTTGGATATGAAAATGAGTCTTCAGGTCGATGACTTACATGGTTTTGAAATAACTTTGAGAATCTTGGATTGTGAATTCTAAAGTTTTTTTATATTGTAAAGATTTCCGAGACATTTAGATTATTTTCAAACTCGTTACTTATACTTCGGGGTTTCACGGATTTTTCCAAATGTTTAATAAATACAAATATTTCTCGGGTTGTTGTTTGAAAAGGTCATTTGATGTTTGTTTTGTGTGCGAAGTTATGGAATCTATCTAATATATTCTTGTATTTGCACTAATCATTCATTTACTAATCCTTCAGGGGTGGATACATTTTCTGCATTCAAGTGTAAGAAGTTTGGGGAGCAGTCACATGATTGATATGAAAATGACGAGATATAGCAATGCTAATCACTCAAGAGTTGATTTATTTAACTTTGTCGATATCAAGTATTACATTTTCCTTCGATTTCCTTTAATCCTTGTATGGGCAAAGTGATGTAATTTGGGATATTCATGCAGTTAATATTCCTTTTGATGTTGGTTTTTTATTGTGTTATTTGGCCTTGTTGGTCAAGTTTGTTGATAAGTTGTATTGTGTTTAATTGGTAGATCCTTGTAGAAACATTTACAATCTGTAATAGCCATAATTGAGACGGGGTATTTCAGACAACCTCTCCGAGTTGGACAACTTTTGCCATCCTCCAACCCCAATCCTCTACAATAGCAACCCATCTAGTTCGTATCCCCCGACTGTGATGTAAGCCAAATAGTTAAAATTACATGTCAAAGCATGCACATAGTCATGGTAACATGTGAGTCCTCTATTAGATAGTAACTATTATAAAACAATATTTCTAGATAGAAGTTCTTTATTTGTGTGAGCAGAAAATTTGTTCAAAATTAGCAAAAAATCTCTTATTTCGAATGAGTCCACATGATATATATTTTAAGGTCTGAGAACAATATTTTGTGTATTACTAGCATATACCGCTGACTGAATAATCTAAAACATACTCCCTGTGTCCAAATCAAAGATTGACAGATGGTGTATAATTGGTATATTTTAAGTAATGATTGGTCTAAGCAATGATGGTAAATATGTAGTACAGATCAAAAAGTAAAAAGTATTGATGATTATTATATGGTGGAGATTAAAAAGTAAATTGTGATTGTTTGATTTGATTATAAAAATTGATATATGTAAACTCACTAAATGGACTACTTTTTGATAGAAATGTAAATCTTTGGGCAAGACGGATGGAGTACTTCTGATAGGATGATAAATGTGATCTCCCAAAAACCCAGTCTAAGGAGCTAGGGAACTGGCAGACCTACCGACCTCTTCTCAGAAAGGGAGGCCCTGACAAAAGGAGTCTGACCTGACTGACCTTATTCCGAGCTCAGTAGACATTTTGACCTCTTGTCAAGAAAGGGAGGCCTTGACAAAAGGAGTTCCCTCATGAAAGAGTCTGACCTACATGACCCTACCCCGAGCTGGGAAGGGTCCGGACTCATAAAGATAAAACCCCTGGAAAGCTGGAATTTTATCTTCCTCACAAAATCCCGGATATCCAGGGATTGGCAGCTGCGGCCAAATTCCCAAATATCCAGGGGATTGGCGGCGGCATCCAGAATCCCTGAATATTATGGATTTCCACTAAAGCTAGGAATAGGGTCTCATGGAGGGGCTTCTCCTCACTTCTATAAATAAGGTAAAAGCTTTTCTTCCAGGGGTTAAGTAATCAGAAGCATTCAGAGAGATATTTCATCACACATTCGGGTTTTTTTTGATAAACTTCTGAGATTAACCCGGTTCTTGGTGACCGATCAGCTCAGTTACATCAAGTGGCACCATGACATAGAGTCACACCAGAGTTGAGACGTGATATTAACAATGGCAGAAGAGACAGTCCAGAAGAAAATCGGAGAACTGGTGCCCAGAAATTTGGAAGAGCAACTAGCGGCTGCGGGTGGAGGAGCAATTCCAGAAAAAAAAACCATCATCGCCGCCAGAGAAGAAGCTACACCCAGCACAATAACCTTGATGAAGGAAGCACTAGCCGAAATCATTGCTAGCGCAATCCAGAAGAGCCGGGAGGTCGAAAAACAAAAAATGCCTCAAAAAAAATAATACACATCCTCTGAGACAGACCGAATGAGATTAGTCAGCAGGAAGAACATGGATAAAGCCACCCAAGGGTGTAGGAATGATCTAAACAGGAAGAAACACTGGATCCCATCATATCTAGCATGCAGGACTAGCTAGAAGAGTTGCGACAAAAGGTCATAGGGTAGGGCTCAGAAATCCATCCAGGTCATCTCTTCTCAGAAGAGATACTGCAGGCCGAACTCCCGTATTGGATCAGGGCGGTCACTTTTACCTACGACGGGCTCTCGGACCCTACCCGACATTTATATTGGTTTGAAAACATAGCGGTACTACATCGATATTCAGACCCTATAAGCTGCAGAGCGTTTTTGGCTACTTTGACATAATCAGCTCAATATTGGTTCCACTAGATACCGCGAGCGACGATTACCAGCTTCAAAGCTTTCAGCTCGGTGCTTCTAACCCACTTCGCAAGCGCTAGAGCACACCAAAAATATTCATGTCTTTATTCAGTGTCAGGCAATATTCTGGAGAGGCGTTGAAGACTTATGCAACTCGGTTTATAAAAGCATGTATAGAGGTACCCTCGTCGTCTGAAGAAGTGAAAGCGAGTGCCCTAACGCAAGGATTACAGGCAGGACTACTTCATACATCTCTCTCTAAAAAACCTGCCTGAACATATGACGAGGTTCTAGCTCGATGATCAAAATATCAACATCGAAGAATCCGAGAAAGACATGAAGGAATCACAAGAAAAGCCCGAGGAAGGGGAAGGAGGAAGCAGTAAGGTGGTATAACACGAGGTGTATAACTTCCAAGGAAATATTCCTCACGGAAAAGTACTCCGTGGAAGGACATATCAAAACAAGGATCATAAGAAAAGTGAGATCAATCTAAAGTGACCAAGGTTCGACCAATATAGACCACTGACAATGAGAAGGGCGTAGGTCCTAGAAGCGGTCGAAGGCAAGATGGTCAGGGTTATTGATTGGCCTACATCTCATTTCAATGGACCCACCCAACCAAAGTCAGAACTCTATTGTCGATTCCACAACGATTATGGACATAAGAAGGACGAATGCAAGCACCTCAAGGATGAGACCGAGAGGTTGGTTCGAGCAGAGCATCTAATGGAGTTCACGTACCAGCAAAAGAGCGGAGGTCAGAAGAAGCCACTCGTACCCCATGGAAGTACGGGAATGAAAAGGGAGGCTCCTCGAGGGCCCTCTACCCCCGGCTAAGAAAGGAGTGATTCATATGATATGAGAGGGACTGACCGATGGAAGTTCCAATCGGGCCAGAAAAGCTCACATGTAAAAAGCAAAATATCGCCAGTTTAAAGAGGTCGCCTATGTAAGCAGGGGACCCGTCATCCAATTTAGTTCTACAGACTATAACGGGATACATGTGCCCCATAATGACGCACTTGTCATCACATCAGACATTGCTAGTTGTGACGTACGAAGGGTCTTCATTGATACGGGAAGCTCGATTGATATACTGTTTTATGACTGCTTCAAACAAATGAACCTCGAGGTGGAACTAAGAGAGATGGATACGGAACTGTATGGGTTTTGTATGACCGAGGTGCAGCCAGTAGGAGAGGTGGTGCTTCCGGTGGCATTAGGCCGAGAACCTCACATGAAGGTCAAGACGATCTGGTTTTTAGTAGTCGACACTAAATTCGCCTATAATGCTATTTTTGGGCATCTCGGGCTCATCAAATTTGAGGCAGTAGCGTCTACTTCCTACATGAAAGAGAAATTCCCTATGGGAAGCGAGGTGGATGAGGTAGCTGGAGACCAATTCGTTTCCGATCTTGCTACCAGACAACAGTGAAACATGGGGTGCAAAACAATAAAAGAACACCTGAGCTAAGAGGCTCGGATCCAGAATGAAAAAAGGATAAGAAGTTAAAAGCGTAGGAGGAAGCTCAAGGGAGGGTGTCAAGCCTAATGAAGAGTTAATGAAATACAATTAGTCCCAGAAAATCCAGAAACAAAAACTCGCATGGGAAGTCGGCTGGATAACGGGCTCAGAGAGAATTTGATTCACTTGTTAAGGAAATTTGTGGATGTATTCGCATTTACGGCCAAAGACTTCATAGGGATAAGTCCAACAGTTGTCGAGCACAGATTAAACATCGATCCAACAGTAAGGTCGGTGAAGCACAAGAGGAGGCACTTTGGACCGAAAATGGATGGAATTATTGGAGAAGAGGTTGACAAACTTCTCCGAGGTGGACACATAATGGAAATCCAGTTCCCGGAGTGGCTATCCAACACCGTTATGGTAGGAAAGAGCCAAGAAAAATGGAGAATGAGCATGTATTTCCAAGACTTGAACAAGGCATGCCCCAAGGATCATTATGCATTGCCTCACATAGATCAATAGGTCGACTCACCCTCGGGGTTAGAGTTGCTCAGCATGATGGATGCCTCTTAGGGATATCATCAAATCCCCCTAGCACCCAAAGATAGAAAGAGAGTCAGCTTCGTAGTATCAAAGGGAACTTTCTATTACGTATGCATGCCTTTTGGGTTAAAAAATATGGGAGACACGTATCAGAGGATGGTCGATAGAATCTTTAAATCACAAATCGATCGAAATATGGAGGTTTATGTGGACGACATGCTGGTAAGTATAGAGGCAAGGGCACATATAAGAGATCTAGAAGAAACATTTGAAAATCTGGACACATATGGGATGAAGCTCAACCCATCGAAATGTTCTTTTGGGGTGAAATCGGGAATGTTTTTGGGATATGTGGTCACGGAGCAAGGAATCGAAGTCAAATCAAAGAAAGTAAAAGCAGTATTTCAAATGAACCATCCAAAAAATATCAAGGATATCCAAATATTGACAGGAAGGATAGCCAGGCTGAGCCGATTTATCTCTCGCTCGGCCGAGAAGGGATTCCCATTTTTCAAGCTCTTGAGAAAGAGAAATAAATTGAAATGGACCCCCGAAGCACAAGTAGCTTTTGACAAATTAAAAGAATATTTAGCTGAACTACCTCTGCTCACCAAACTAATACCAGGAGAGGAGCTAGTACTATACTTATCCGTTGGAAAGGGGGCGGTTAGCTCCGTCCTGATAAGAGAAGAAGCGAACTAGCAAAAGCCTATCTATTACACCACCCGAATTTTTTAAGGAGCAGAACAGCACTATTCCGATTTGGAAAAAGGAGCCCTAGAACAGGTAGTTACAGCTTGAAGACTGAGACCGTATTTTCTTGCCCACCGCATAAAGTTATGAACTAACTTTTCCTTGAGAGAAACATTAGGGCGTCCCAATGCATCAGGTCGCCTGGTAAAATGGGTGGTAGAAATAGGGGAATGTGACATGGAGTACGAACCAAGAACAGCGATCAAAGCCCAAGCTTTTGGAAGATTTCATTAAAGAAGGGCTACACCGCCACTGCCGGAAGGTCAATGGCTTTTACATGTTGATGGATCAGCCACGACAGGTGGCTCCGGATCAGGGATATTCTCACTACCCCAAAAGGCGAGCAGTTGGAGTATGCTGTGAAGTTTAATTTTAAAGCCTCCAACAATGAAGCTGAGTATGAAGCCCTAGTTGAATGCAGCTATGGATAGATTTAGGTGCGCGATGACTTATCGCTGTAACACCCCCAAACTGCTTGGGAATATTACAGTGCCGCAGACCCTCTCCGTGAGGATCTACCAGGATAAAAATAAAAAACAATACCTCACATTACATGCCGACATGGCTATATAATGAACTACTAGACCGATTTGGTCTTTTACCACAATACCATACATCAAACATATACAACTCGACTTAAAACTCATACCCACGCAGGGGTTGGAATACATCAATATACCCATAAAACGGGAAAACTACACAACGGAGAGCCAAATACTGAGACTCTACCTAAATACTCAACGAATGGTCTTCATGTGATTAGTATCGTCGTCTTCCATCATCCTTCGTATCGATCATGTGATTCGCTCCCCAACAACCTGCAAGTACCTGGACGCAATACAGACATCCACCCCCCGAATACTCGGGGGTTAACAAAACTCCACTATTTTGCTAGTGCAAGTATAAAACAGAAATACAAGCCATACGCAACATACTCCAAGAATATAAAAATCTTGAATATATTTCCCGAGATAATTCACTTAATCAAAACAGTTTGATTTAAAAAGGTAGGAATACAACCTTGTATCTCATATAAAATATTTTACGATCTCGGGAGTTTGCAAACATTTGGAATTAAGGAATTCTCAAGTCTTTTGAAAACACTTGGGGACACGGCCCAAAATCATCTTTCCAAAATACGTTTCCAATAATAAAATGCGGGTTCACAACCCAATTCACAACACACGGGGTCCAAGACCCAAATCATAAACCACAGGGTCCACGACCCAAATCACAGAACACATGTTCCTAAGGATTATTCGTGTCCCATGCTAACAAGCCACGAACCTTAGATGCTCCCGTAGAACATACCCGAGTGAATAACCCAATAAGAAACCATGCCAAATCACATGTCACCGTAACAACAGTCACGTGACCACAAACACAGATACATTCATAATACAAACCACAACCATAAGTTATCCCAGCATCGCGCTAACAAGCCACGAACCTCGGAGTCCCCGCAAGACATACCCGATGATAACCCCCACAAGTTATCCCGGCATCGGGCTAGCAAGCCCCGAACCTCGGAGTCCCCGCAAGATGTACCCGGATTGGATAACCCTACGGTCACGCCCGACCCATACTAGCAAGTATGGATCCCGGAGATTCAACAATCCTACCCGGAGGCACATCACTTTCAACGATCACATAACAATGAGCAGAACATCAAGCCAAGCAACACTTAAACATTACAACCTCCTTTCAAAGGAGTACAACTAATATCACACACAATACGTTCTTACCGAATTAGTACACATAACATTACGTAATCCCCGACAAAGGATTACGGTCTATTAAACTCACTCGAAATGATCATAGCATCTTTCAACATACAAAACCAGCACACATATTCTGAGAACACATATATTCACGAAGTACACGAATTATCGTTGAAAGACAACATCTATCGAGAACATACCGATCCCTTTTTACGTTCATTAAACATTGGGTATCGCATAAAATCATTTATCAATAATTACGCCTACGAAACATGAAACGTATGGACAAGATACTTGCCTCGATATCATGAGCGACGAAACGATGAACGGGCACGATCGGGTAGCCTTCGAACTTCCAAAAACAATCCAGACTTCGACAGCCCACGAGTACTACGAAAATAACATCACCATGAATCAACAATACTTCGAAAATATAGGAATCATCCTAATTTCTACCCATTGGAGCATTTCGCCGGATATCTCAAAGGCTCATACTAACATAATCGACGAACATAAGGGTTTACTAAGTTCATACCACAAGGTCTCAACATTAACAAAGGATCTCGAGTATACAACGAAGATCTTACAAAAGTCTGGTCTAAATCGGCCCAAATCGGACGATACCTCACAAACCCCCAAAATTCAAGAACTAGGGTTCTAAGAAGAGATTACCTTGATTTAGATCAAGACGATGATTAGATGTTGTTAAGCATCTACAAATCCGTTCCAAAATGAAGCTTGATGAGGAAGATCGCTCCAAATCGCCTCTGGAGCTCACTCCCGTCGGAAAGGATGGAGAAAAGTGGGAAATGACGACTTAATGCTGATGTCCAGTATTTATACTGGACAGTTATTAGCGCGCGCTAAACACCCTGCATTAGCGTGCACTAACGGGGTCAACGCTCCAGAGAATCCGCCCATAACACAGTTAGCGTGCGCTAGCCAAAAGCCGTAGCGTGCGCTAACGGGTCACAAAACCAATCCAGTAGCCCCTGGACAGATATGCACCTACCATGTAGCGTGCGCTAGAAAGAAGAAAGAGCGTGCGCTAAGCAGTCGATAGCGTGCGCTAGCTATCGACCTTAGCGTGCGCTAACAAAGCCCCAGTCCCAGTCCAGTAGCTCCTGGACTGCCTCTGGACTTCCAGTTAGCGTGCACTACACATTCGGTAGCGTGCGCTAACCACAACGCCGTAGCGTGCACTATGCTACAAGCATTAGCGTGCGATACACCACAAAAACTCAAAAACTCACATAGTGATCCGAAACGCCTCCAAACACATGTCCCAACAAGGCACACCCAATCATGGCATAAAATTCCAATGATGAGGACAATAACAATCAGATAAAACCCCAAAAATTCAACGATTCCGGAACAAAAATCTCGGGTATTACAATCGCCTACTCCGACTCTCAGCTGGTCACACAACAAGTAGGATGAAAATTTGAAATAAACAAAGAACGGATGAAGAGGTACGTCGAGGAGGTGAAAGAGACCGCCAAGAAGCTGGGAGAATGAAAATTGATCCATATTCCCAGGGCAGAGAATGTAAGTGCCGATTATTTAGCGAAACTGGGAAGTTCCCTGGTAGATTGTTGCTCACAAACAATAACAATTTTGGGAGCAACTCGGAGTAGCATCGCGAGGTAGGTGATGGAGATAAACGAAATAGCCGATTGGCGAGCTCCCTTATTAGCATATCTGAACATAACAGAACTGCCAAATGACAAGCACGAGAAAGCAAAAATTATGCGCAGGGCAACAAGATTTTGTTGCAGTAATGGTGAGCTAGACAAAAGACCCTACCTCGGATCATATCTGAGGTTTGTCTCGGAAGAAAAAGGGGGACATACTATAGGAAATTCATGAAGGATGCTGTGGTGATCACACCAAATGAAGAGCATTAATCAACAAAATATTAAGGACTGGTTTTTTCTGGCCGATGATGAGCAAGAAGGCGGTCGAGATGGTTAAATGTTTTCAAAAGTGTCAAATTCACGCACCGCTAATACACATCCAAGCAGAGAACATGATCACTATGGGAGCACCCTGCCCATTCGCTAAATGGGGGATCGATATTATGGGACAATTCACAGCTGGCTCAGGAGGAAGGAAGTTTTTGGTGTTGGCCATCGATTACTTCAGTAAATGGGTGGAGGCTGAGCCAGTGGCCACCATCACAGAGCATAGTATCATAAGTTTTTTATTTAACATCTACTGCAGGTATGGGGCGCCCCAAATACTGATCTCGGATAATAAGACACAATTCAATGGGAAAAGATCCCAATCCTGGTACAAAAGAATGCACATAAAACAATGATTCACTGCAATAACCCATCCACAGACCAACGGACAGGTAGAAGTCATAAATAGAACCATCTTACAAGGGATAAAAACTCGCCTGGACAAAACAGGGGGAGGATGGGTTGATGAACTCAACTCGATGCTATGGTCTTACAGAACCACACCTAGGTCGTCAATAGGAGAAACGCCTTTTAGTATGGTGTATGGGTTCGAAACAGTAATCCTGATAGAGTTCGGGGAAATGTCACACCGAGTTCGATTGTTCAATGAACAAGAAAACGAAGAAATGATGAAGGGAGCACTAGATACAATAAAAGAAAGAATTTGGAAATAGCTGCAGCACGAACTGGGAGATACAAGAATTTGACAAAAGCAACTCATGATAAGAAGGTAGAGAAAATACAGTTCCAAGTGCGACTTGGTACTCAGGCGGCCTGATGATCTCCAAAAAACAGGAACGCTGGAACCAAACTGGGAAGGCCCTTACAAGGTAATCCGAACCTATGCATGGGGAGCTTATGAACTCAAAGATTTGGAAGGACACCCCATTAAGAGAGCTTGGTACATATGTCATTTGAAAAAATATTTCGTGTGAAGATATATTAGGAAAATTCTGTAATGTTTTAATGAAAGTACATTACCAAAGAAATCCAAATGTGTAATTCGAACGAACTAAAAAATCTTACCGGGTGAAACGCCCTCAGATTCAAACAAGGGTCAACTGCCCTTAAAATTCTTACCGGGTGAAACACCATCAGATTCAAACAAGGGTGAACTGCCCTTAAAAATCTGAACGGGTGAAACGCCCTCAGATTCAAACAAGGGTGAACTGCTTTTAAAAATATAAATGGGTAAAACGCCCTCGGATTCAAACAAAGGTGAACTGCCCTTAAATATATGAACGGGTGAAACGCCCTCAAATTCAAACAAGGGCGAACTGCCCTAAAAACGGATTGGGTGAAACATCCTCAGATTCAAACAAGGGTGAACTGCCCTAAAAACTGTAATATCCGCATTTTTCTTTCCCTTGTAATTGTATTTCCGGTGTAATTCTCGATTGTAGTGACCCTCGTGTATCCTTCAGTGTAACTTTTCCGTCATCTTTTGATCTGATTCTCGTAATTGTTGTGCGGAACCGCCGTTTCGGGGTTGCCGTGGATTCATTCTATGCTATGATGCGTTTTGAGGTGTTCCGTTTGACGTTTCGTTCATATTAGGTATTTTGGGTCGTTTATATTACGTATCTAGCGCGCTAAATTTCTGTATAGCGCACGCTAGAAATCCATTAGTAGCGCACGCTACGTTTAATTAAATAGCGCACGCTAACGATTTAGCCACAGGAGTGGCGATTCGGCTCCCAGGCCTGCGACTATCGGACTAGCGCACGCTATTTCGTCTAGCGCACGCTAATGTCGGGAGACTAGCGCACGTTAAGTTGTTCAGTAGCTCGCGCTAGTGTGACTGTCCAGTACTGGGCAGTTTACTACTGAACTCAATCAGATGCTAGTTAGCGCACGCTACGCTGGTATGGTAGCGCACGCTAACGGGTCAGGTGAGTTTTGGGCATCTGGCTACTGGACTCGGCTGATGTTCAGGTAGCGCACGCTATTGGTCGATAGCGCGCGCTACCGAGAGGTTATTAGCGCACGCTACGCATGTATGGTAGCGCACACTAACGGCCAAAACCCTGACTTCTGGACTGGGACGCTAACAGGAGGGTTTGTAGTCCTATCCCGTTAGCGCACGCTAACCTTGAGGTTTTAGCGTGCGCTAACACTCCCTGGCTATATAAACCAGGGAGTTGACCGAGATAATCACAGTTTTCATTTCTCTCCTTCTTCCGCGGCCGAGCGATTCCAGAGGCGATTTGAGGCGATTTTCTCCTTCCAATCACTTCAGAGATTCTTTTGCTTGAATTCTTGGGATAGATTAACATCATTCACTTGTGTTTCTCATCCTAAATCCAAGGTAATCTCTTAGAACCCTACTTTTGGATAATTTGGGGGTTTTGGGATTTTCTTCCGATCCGTTCCGTTTCGTTGAAGGATTCATGATGAATATGATTAATATTGTTGGTATTCTTAGTTTCCCTATGGATTCATGGTATATTTCGTGATTTTTACGGAATCGAGAGGGTTTGGTTGTGGTCCGCCCTCGTTGTTATTTTTACTTGAATATACATGAATCGTAGGCGGGTTTCCGGGTGTATTCCTTTTCCATAATCGTTTAGATGTGGTGGTGATTGTGCTATCCGAATCATTAGGTTCATCTTCGTCGGTTCTTCGCGGTCGTGCTTGGTTCTTCCGTTCCGTTCGTGTCGTCGTCTATTTAATTGAGGCAAGTATCCTTATGAACTTACAATCTTGACATAGTAGTTTTGTATGAGAAATTGTGTGTGTGTGTATGCTCACTACGGCTTAGACTCGACGGGGTCTCGGTAGGGGTTCACGAAGGGGTGGATCCACGAGCTTGCTTTTAACCACTACGGGTTAGATCCGACGGGGTCTCGGTAGGGGTCCACGGAGGGGTGGATCCACGGTTAATTGTGGTGCATTTTTACAAATGTGATTTGATCATTGGCATTTCCGGAAATGAGTGTTTTGAAAACTAAGATTTCTTGATGGCATGCATTACTATATGTGTAAGGTGTAAATTGTTCATTTGGTTACTTGTACTAGCGTAATTGCTAACCCCTCTGGGGACCCGTTTTGGGGAAATTCGTTTTATGAATTTGAGTCGGAGTTCATCGGGACGAGCGCTACTGACCGATACGGATGAGCGTCATGCGTGATGATTGTGCATAAGTGACGTCTTAATGTCTTTTTGTCTTTTCATCTTTTGTGGCTTTTGAACTAATAGTTGTACTCGAGTACTTAAGAGTTCTTGTTCGTCCGGATTGTATTGTTGCCTATATGTTTGTGTTGATTGATGATGTTATGTTTGACCGGTTGAACCGGGTGGATTATTCCGTTTTGCGTCTTTACGACATGGTGTTGGTTTGTCGTTTATGTGAGTCGATGAGTATGATGCTGTTCAGCCTAGTGGGTCCCATATAGGGATTCACGGCGCTGTAATATACCTCGAATATCTTGAGGGTGTTACAGAAAATGGTATCAGAGCACTAGGTTTATGGATACCTAGGCTTGTCGGTTTATTGGGTCTTGTGGTGTTTTGTTATGCACATCATCGTCACGCTGCCATGATTCCGGTACTACCAGTGTCCGTAAGTTTTCCTTCCTCTGTTCATTAATTCCTTGTATCGTACCCTTGATTCTCGACTTGTAATTGTTCTTTTCTTGTACTGATCCTGCTTTTGCTACTTATTTAACTCCAGTATGGATCTTTGGAAGAGGTCGTGGTCGCGGTCGTGGTCGTGGGCCTTGCCGGGACGTGGGGCGGCCGGTGGGGCGGCCACGTCACGATCTTCGAGGCCGGCGTGCGGCGGCCGTCATAGCCATGCTTCTTCTCGAGGCGTGCGATCTCGGTATTGCGGCCGTTATGCAACAAATGGTGAACCAAATGGCGGCAATAGCCTGTGCGGTCAGAACCGGATCGAGCCCACGCTAATCGGGGCGGAGCGGATCGTTGGCTCCAAGATGTTATCAAGATGCATCCTCCTCGGTTTCGGGAGCTTGAGACCCGGCTGGGAAGGGTGGATCAAGGAGATGTCTAAGGTCTTCGTTGCCACTAACTGTCCCGAAGACCGTAAAGTTCCTATTGCTCAATACTTTCTCACCGGGGACGCTACAGACTGGTGGGAGGCCGTTGGGCCCAAAGATCATCTTTGCTTCGTGGGTTGAGTTTCAAGAATTGATGGAGATCGAATATTGCCGTGGCCGTCGACGTGCTCGGGTACATGCTTTTATGATGCCCAACCGCGGATATCCCCGTATCTCAAGCTATTGCTGATTTTAATAAGGAGTTGGGTTATGTGAAGACCCAAGTTGTCGAGGAGAGCGACAAAATTTTTCATTTCTCCAGGCGGATGAAGTCGTCGATTCGGGACTATATGTCGGGGCTCGTATGTACTACCTTGAAGGATTATCAGAGTAGGGCCCTTGCTTACGATATATGCAGACGGCGAGTGAGGCGGCCGCGAGAGTAAGCGTAAGTCCGCCGAATTTTTCGGGCCACAAAGGTGGGGGTCGTGAGAAATTTCGATCTGCTAACTTTTCCGGTGGTGGCCCGGCTCGATCTATTAGGTTTCCCACAGGTGCAGTGCCCCTTCTCGAGAGGTGAAGTGTTTTAAGCGTGGCGGCCCGAGCCACATCAGCCGTAATTGCCCGAGTCCTTTGTTGATATGTAATCAGTGTGGCCAACCGGGCCACAAGGCGGCTTTCTGTGCCGAGAGGGAGAGAATTGTGGGTGCCCGGACTTCCATCCCAGCGCCTAGGGAACCAAGTGTGAATCAGGGATCGTTTGCTCCTCAATCTCCGCCGAGTGCTAGTCGGGGGAGAGGTCGGGGTCAGCCCTCTAAGGGGGGAGCTTCCAGTGTCGGCTCAGCCCACCCGCGTGTCTATGAGATGCGGAGAGCCGATGACCCAGCGGCTACCGTGGCGACAGGTACCGTTTATATTCTTTCTCATCCTGTCAGTGTGCTTTTCGATTCCGGTGCTACGCATTCGTTCATATCTTTGGATTGTGTGCGCCGTTTGAGTCTCGACTGTATGATGCCTTGTGAACCCTTCATCATTAAGCTTCCTAGCGGTGATAGGATCGTTGGTGATCAGGAGGTTCGAGAATGTTCTGTACTTATTTGTGAGAGGACTTGGCCCTCTAATCTTATTGTTGTGAATATTGAGGGTGAGGATTTGATTCTCGGGGATGATTGGCTCGAGCGGCATGGCGCAATCATGAACTACCGCACGAGGATCATCACCATGTTAGCCGAGGATGGCACCGAGCACTCCTTCGCGGGGCGAAGGAGGGGAAATCAGAAATTCGTTATTAATGCCTTGAAGGCGATGAGTCTCCTGCGAAAGGGGTGTACTGGTTATTGGTGCTATGCCTTGAAGGCGGAGGATGGTGGAGTCGAGCTTTTGTCGATTCCAGTCGTTAATGAGTTTCCTGATGTATTTCCTGACGAGTTATCGGGATTGCCACCGGATCGTGAGGTTGAGTTTGCCATAGAGTTAGAGCCGGGCGCGGCTCCTATTTCGAAGGCGCCCTATCGCATGGCACCTTCAGAGATGTCCGAGTTGAAGAAGCAGTTGAGTGAGCTTCTTGAGTCGGGGTATGTTCGACCGAGCGCCTCGCCTTGGGGCGCACCGGTCCTGTTGTGCGGAAGAAGGATGGTTCACTACGTTTGTGTATCGACTATCGCGAACTAAACAAGGTGACCATCAAGAACAAGTCTCCCTTGCCGAGAATTGATGACTTGTTCGATCAGTTGCAGGGAGCTGCGGTATTCTCGAAAATTGATTTGAAATCGGGGTACTATCAGCTCCGGGTGAGAGAGTCCGATGTGCCGAAAACAGCCTTTCGGACGAGGTACGGGCATTATGAGTTTGTAGTCATGCCTTTCGGGTTAACTAATGCGCCGGCAGTGTTCATGCAGTTGATGAACAAAGTTTTTATCGAGTATTTGGATAAGTGCGTCGTCGTCTTTATTGACGACATTCTTATTTATTCGAGGAATGAGGAAGAGCATGCCCATCATTTGCGGGTAGTATTAGACATTTTGAGGACCGAGCAACTCTATGCAAAGTTCTCGAAATGTGAGTTCTGGATGAAGGAAGTGATGTTTTTAGGTCACGTGATTTCAGCCGAGGGGGTTCGTGTGGATCCGCAGAAGATTGAGGCCGTATTGGATTGGGCACCGCCCAAGAATGTGAAGGAGCTCCGTAGTTTCTTGGGTTTAGCTGGCTACTATCGTAGGTTCGTCGAGGGTTTCTCAAAACTAGCTCGACCACTTACGCAGTTGCTCCAGAAATCCGAGAGGTTCGTCTGGAATGACGAGAGGCAGTCGAGTTTTGAGGAATCAAGAAGCGTTTGACTTCAGCCATTTTGGCGTTGCCATGTGGCAACGAGGGTTTTGCCGTTTATAGCGATGCTTCGGGTCGTGGTCTTGGGTGTGTATTAATGCAAAGACGGCAAGACCATTGCCTATGCGTCGAGACGATTGAGGCCGTATGAGCCGAACTACCCTACTCATGATTTGGAATTAGCGGCGATCGTTTTTGCGCTCAAGATTTGGCGTCACTATCTTTTCGGCTCTACATGTCGATTTTTACCGATCATAAAAGTCCAAATACATATTTACTCAATGAGAGTTGAACATGAGGCAGAGGAGGTGGTAAGATTTGATTTAGGATTATGAACTCGAAATCATTTATCATCCGGTAAAGGCGAACGTCGTGGCGACGCCTTGAGTCGGAAACCGATTGCGTTGCGAACGCTTGAGATCCTTACGTCTCGATCCCGAGCTTCGGAGGGCCTTGATCGAGTTAGATGTTGAGGTCTCGTTGCGGGAGTCGTCGGTCAACTTTGTGATTTAGATATCTAGTCATCCTTGATCGACGAAATTAATCTGAAGCAATCAGAGGATCCCATGATTACTCAAATCCGAGAGAACGTTCTTAAGGGAAAGTATCCTGGGTTTGTGATTCACGAGGATGGTATTTTGAGATTCCAGTCGGCTTTGTGTGCCGAACGACTCGGAGTTGAGGCAGAGTATTTTACGAGGCCCATGCTACACCTTATTCCGTTCATCTGGTTCGAGTAAGATGTACAAGGACACGAGAAGAAATTTCGTGGAATGATATGAAGGATGAGGTCGCACGGTTTGTAGCGAGATGTTTGACTTGTCACAGGTCAAAATCGAGCATCGGCGACCGGTGAGTTATTGCAGTCACTTCGTTCCTAATGGAAATGGGAAGATATATCGATGGATTTCGTTACGAGTTTGCCGAGATCGAGGTCGGGCATGAACATGGTATGGGTGATTGTTGATCGTCTGACCAAGTCGGCACATTTTCTGGGCATCAAGGACACTTGGGGCCCGGAGAAGTTAGCTCGTGTGTTTATCGCGCAGATTGTGAGACTTCACGGTACTCCGAAGTCTATTGTTTCGGATCGTGACGGCCGTTTTGTATCGCACTTCTGGCAGGCGGTGCATAAGGCGTTGGGTACCCGTTTACATTTGAGTACCTCTTTTCATCCCCAGTCAGATGGACAATCGGAACGCACTATCCAGACGTTCGAGGACTTGTTGCGTGCCTGTGCCCTCGATTGGAGTAGTGACTGGGAGGAACATTTGCCGCTGATCGAATTCACGTACAACAACAGTTGGCACGCGTAGATTCGGATGGCACCGTATGAAGCACTTTATGGGCGGCAATGCCGATCACCTATTTGTTGGAATGAGGCGTCCGATTTGGTCGGGACCGAGCCGGATGTCGTTTTAGAGACGAGGCGGAAGATAGAAGTAATTCGGGAACGAATGTTGACTGCCCAGAGTCGACAGAAGTCGTATGCCGACGTCCGTCGTCGACCTTTGGAATTCAAGGTGGGAGATCACGTTTTGCTAAAGGTGTCGCCGACGAAGGGAGTTTTTCGGTTCGGGAAGAAAGGGAAGTTGAGTCCGCGATTTATCGGCCCCTTTGAGATCCTCGAGCGAGTAGGTGGGTTGGCATACCGTTTGGCGTTACCTCCGGCCTTGAGTCATGTTCGTAGTGTTTTCCATGTTTCCCAGTTGAGGAAATATGTCCCGGATCCTAGCCACATCATCGATTATGGTGAGATTGATGTCGCCGAAGATGTTACTTTCGAAGAGCGCCCTTTGAAGATTTTGGAGCATCGTGAGAAACGATTGAGGCATAAGACCATACCTTTGGTCAAGGTGCAGTGGTCGAGACACGGTGTCGAGGAGGCAACTTGGGAAACCGAGGATAGCATGCGTGCTAGGTACCCCGAGTTGTTTGTTTCTTAAGTTTTGGGACGAAACTTATTTTTAGAGGGGTAGAATGTAATATCCGCATTTTTCTTTCCCTTGTAATTGTATTTCCGGTGTAATTCTCGATTGTAGTGACCCTCGTGTATCCTTGAGGTAACTTTTCCGTCATCTTTTGATCGATTCTCGTAATTGTTGTGCGGAACCGCCCGTTTGGGTTGCCGTGGATTCATTCTATGCTATGATGCGTTTTGAGGTGTTCCGTTTGACGTTTCGTTCATATTCCGGTATTTTGGGTCGTTTATATTCTGTATCTAGCGCACGCTAAATTTCTGTATAGCGCACGCTAGAAATCCATTAGTAGCGCACGCTACGTTTAATTAAATGCGCACGCTAACGATTTAGCCCCAGGAGTGGCGATTCGGCTCCAGGCCTCGGACTATCGGACTAGCGCACGCTATTTCGTCTAGCGCACGCTAATTTCGGAGACTAGCGCACGTTAAGTTGTTGATGGCGCGCGCTAGTGACTTGTCGATCTTGGGCGGTTTACTCTTGAACTCAATCGGATGCTAGTTAGCGCACGCTCTGTTGGTATGGTAGCGCACGCTAACGGGTCGTGAGTTTTGGGCATCAGCTCTTGGACTCGGTGATGTTCGGGTGGCGCACGCTATTGGTCGATAGCGCGCGCTCGAGAGGTTATTAGCGCACGCTACGCATGTATGGTAGCGCACGCTAACGGCCAAAAACCTGACTTCTGGACTGGGACGCTAACAGGAGGGTTTGTAATCCTATCCCGTTAGCGCACGCTAACCTTGAGGTTTTAGCGTGCGCTAACACTCCCACTATATAAACCCGGGGAGTTGACCGAGATAATCACGCTTTCATTTCTCTCCTTCTTCCGCGGCCGAGCGACTCCAGAGGCGATTTGAGGCGATTTTCTCCTTCCAATCACTTCAGAGATTCTTTTGCTTGAATTCTTGGGATAGATTAACATCATTCACTTGTGTTTCTCATCCTAAATCCAAGATAATCTCTTAGAACCCTACTTTTGGATAATTTGGGGGTTTTGGGATTTTCTTCCGATCCGTTCCGTTTCGTTGAAGGATTCATGATGAATATGATTAATCTTGTTGGTATTCTTAGTTTCCCTACGGATTCATGGTATATTTCGTGATTTTTACGGAATCGAGAGGGTTTGGTTGTGGTCCGCCCTCGTTGTTATTTTTACTTGAATATACATGAATCGTAGGCGGGTTTCCGGGTGTATTCCTTTTCCATAATCGTTTAGATGTGGTGGTGATTGTGCTATCCGAATCGTTAGGTTCATCTTCGTCGGTTCTTCGCGGTCGTGCTTGGTTCTTCCATTCCGTTCGTGTCGTCGTCTATTTAATTGAGGCAAGTATCCTTATGAACTTACAATCTTGACATAGTAGTTTTGTATGAGAAATTGTGTGTGTGTGTGTGTATGCTCACTACGGGTTAGACTCGACGGGGTCTCGGTAGGGGTTCACGAAGGGGTGGATCCGCGAGCTTGCTTTTAACCACTACGGGTTAGATCCGACGGGGTCTCGGTAGGGGTCCACGGATGGGTGGATCCACGGTTAATTGTGGTGCATTTTTACAAATGTGATTTGATCATTGGCATTTCCGGAAATGAGTGTTTTGAAAACTAGGATTTCTTGATGGCATGCATTACTATATGTGTAAGGTGTAAATTGTTCATTTGGTTACTTGTACTAGCGTAATTGCTAACCCCTCTGGGGACCCGTTTTGGGGAAATTCGTTTTATGAATTTCAGGTCAGGTTCATCGGGACGAGTGGGCGCTGGACCAGTACACGGATGAGGGTCATGCGTGATGATTGTGCATAAGTGACGTCTTAATGTCTTTTTGTCTTTTCATCTTTTGTGGCTTTTGAACTAATAGTTGTACTCGAGTACTTAAGAGTTCTTGTTCGTCCGGATTGTATTGTTGCCTATATGTTTGTGTTGATTGATGATGTTATGTTTGACCGGTTGAACCGGGTGGATTATTCCGTTTTGCGTCTTTACGACATGGTGTTGGTTTGTCGTTTATGTGAGTCGATGAGTATGATGTTGTTAAGCCTAGTGGGTCTTATATAGGGATTCACGGCGCTGTAATATACCTCGAATATCTTGAGGGTGTTACAAAAACTGATTGGGTGAAACATCCTCAGATTCAAACAAAGGAACTGTCCTAAAAACTAGATCGAGCTATATTAACTTTTAAAAGGCTGTTAACTTTAAAAGGTTATTGTTAAAGCCGAGCTATGTTAACTTTAAAAAGT
This sequence comes from Orobanche coerulescens, assembly GCA_033398695.1. Taxonomy (NCBI): domain Eukaryota; kingdom Viridiplantae; phylum Streptophyta; class Magnoliopsida; order Lamiales; family Orobanchaceae; genus Orobanche; species Orobanche coerulescens. The sequence continues at coordinate 188,754,488 of CM065802.1, read as the reverse complement.
TGTTTGAAGTAGTCGAGCTATATTAACTTCTAAAAAATTGTTGTAAGATCCGAGCTATGTTAACTTAAAAGAGTTGTTTGAAGTATCCGAGCTATATTAACTTCTAAAATGTTGTTGTTAAAGCCGAGCTACGTTAACTTTAAAAAGTTGTTCGAAGTAGTTGACCTATATTAACTTATAAAAGGTTGTTGTTGAAGCCGAGCTACGTTAACTTCAAAGAGTTGTTTGACGTAGCCGAGCTATATTAATTTTGAAAGGTTGTTAACTTTAAAAGGTTGTTTGAAGAAGTCGAGCTATATTAACTTCAAGAGGTGGTTTTTAGGGGCGAGCTATATTAAAAAGAGGTTGTTTTCATAGCTGAGTAACATTAGCTTGCATATCGATATCGTGCATATCCGAGCTACATTAACATTAAAAAGTCTTCATTAAAAACGGACATTTGTGACAGTACAAAGACAAAAATTAAAATAAATATACATACAAACAAAACTAAACTACGGGCTGAGGATACCGAGGAGAAGACTAGGGGGGCCTCAGGGTCAGCCCCCCCCCCCAGTTGGAACATCAGGAACATCAGCCCTCCCGTATGAGTCAAGATAAGCTGGCCGCTCCAAATCCAGACCAGATTCAGTTATAGATTCCCCAGAGCGGCTTCCCACTAGGTAGCATCTGGAGACTCATTCACGTTCCCCGACCAACTCGAGGGGACAAGAGCTCCCTCCAAGGCAGTCTCCCTATTCAGCTATCAAAACCCAAAGCTGCTAGCTACTCACGAGTACGGGATAAAGAAAAATCAAAGTACTGCGTCGCAGCCAGAGAAAGTCGGACCAGGTAGGCAGTTCCCAAAATACATCATCATCAAGTCCAGACGGGTATCCTTCAAAGAATTACGTAGTTTCTCCCTGTCCCTATCAGGGACCACCAAGCTGAAGAAAGGAAGGAACTTCTCAAACTCCTTACAGTGCAGCAGGGTATCCATACCCGAACTGGAAGAACTCATAGCCTTGGACCGCTTAACAGGAGCTGAGGACCTCGTAGATCGGGCTCTCTTAGTGACCTGCAGCTGTAGAGAAGAGCTCGCCGGATCCCGCCCAGTGGTTAGAGGGGGAGCTAGGTCAGAAGGCAGGGTTACCCCGACCTTGGACACCTTGGTGGAAGCAGACTTCTGTTTCGATTTAGATAAGCCCTCCGCCCTCTCTTTAGGAGGATTAACTGATTTAGGAACCTTGTCCTTCACAAGCTCGGTAGTCTTGGTAGCATCATATTGGCAGGTCCGCATAAAACGATCTACAAAAATAATATAACAGGTTGTCAAGTCATCTTCACAGCCCAACATACTCCAACAAAAAAATGGCAGAAATATAATAAACAAAACTGGGAAGACCTACCAATAGCAGGAATGGTCGGATAAGGATTGGAACTCAACCCGCATTGATATAATAGGTCGTGAAAATGCGTCAGCTGAAGGCATTATAGAAAAAGGCATTCCATTCCTGAACCTTACTAACCCATCCAACTCGGATAGAGCTGCATCTGGGATCAGCCTGAGTTGGGGTGGCTTGCACCCATTATGTAGGAAAGCCCCAAGATTCGCCAGAAGGAAGACGAAGGAAAAAGAAGCATGTCCTCCAATCCTTCACGTTGGAAGGGATGTGGGTAAAGAAATGGGCGTCGTTCCGAGAAGTCAAATAAAATGATCCCTTAAAGCTCTTCAGCCCAAAATAAAAGTAAAATAAATCTAAGTCGGGTTTCTCGGTCTTATAATGACAAAGCACAAGAAAACAGACCATATAACAAAAGGAGTTCGGGGAAAACTGATTGAGAGGAAGATTATATTTAGTAGAAATAGAAACAAGGAAAGGGTGAAGAGGAAAGCGAAGGCCACTGTTCACCTGATTCACAAACCAAGTGATGTGGCCTGGAGTAGGGTGATTAGGGACGTCAAAAGACTGGGGATGATAAAAGAAATCTTACAAAGCTCTCTAGCGTGGCTGGGCTGGTCCTATATAGAGGATGGGGAGGAAGGACGCGTGTAGCCCCCACGCTTGCTTGATTAGGATCGGCTAACAGGCCGGTAATTGTCACCTCGCCAGAAGACGGGGGATTTACAATAACTAAAGGCATTCCAGAAGGAAGATTAGGGGGTATATCACCTAGCTCTGACCAATCTATATTTCCGATAGGCTCGTATACAAGACAAAGGGAGGAACCTATAGCTTGCTTCTACCTACCACCTAAATCCCCTTCGGAAGAAGATAAACCTTCTAAAAAAGAATCCACGACCGATTGACCGGAGATATTTTGGGAGTCGGAAGCAGATAACATCATAAAAAAAAGAGTAAAGAAAAGATATATATATATATATATATATGTGTGTGTGTGTGTGTGTGTGTGTGTGTGCGCGCGCGCATGTATGTGACATGTATAACAAGTTCTAAAACACCAAATACAAAAGAGAAGAAGAGGCGAGAAGAAAAGCAGGGAACTCAGAAAGCGTAGCTACGATCAGAAATTGTCGGAGAATTTTTGCGTTCTAAATATGAGAAAGACAAGGATGCGAAAATGAGCATGAGGCACGAAGCCCTCCTTTTATAGGAAAGAGGGACGGAAATGGAGAAGGGTAGGGACGATCTGGAGCGTCCGATGACCTATTCAAAAGAACGATCCAGATCCAACACCGCCCTGGCAGACCTATAACAGGTTGACACCTGGACCTGGGTATAAAGGAGTTAGGGCGCAAGACTTGAGAGAAAAAGCAGCACGGTCATAAATGCGCACGAATTCAGAGACGAATCCTAATTACCTCTGAGCCAGACCCCAAGAGAATATCATACGAGATCGTCAGAAGCCGAATAGTTTTACTCTGCTCGGTCTTACATCTCAACTGGAGTAGGGGGGACTGGTTGATATGACGATAAATGTGACCTCCCAAAAACTCGGTCTAAGAAGCCAGGGAACTGGCAGACCTATCGACCTCTTGCCAAAGGGAGGCCCTGACAAAAGGAGTCCGACCTGACTGAACTTATCCCGAGCTCAATAGACAAAATTCGAATGTCAGCGAAGACTGGCAGACATACCGACCTCTTGTCAAGAAAGGGAGGCCCTGACAAAAGGAGTTCCCTCATCAAAAAGTCCGGCCTATGTGACCCTACCCCGAGGTGGGAAGGGTCCGGGCTCATAAAGATAAAATTCCTGGAAAACTGGGATTTTATCTTCCTGACGAAATTCCAGATATCCAGGGATTGACAGCTGCAGCCGAAATCCCAATCCAGAATCCCTGAATATCGTGGATTTCCCCTAAAGCTGGGAACAGGGTCTCAGGGAGGGGCTTCTCCTCCCTTCTATGATTAAGGGAAAAACTTTTCTTTAAGAGGTTAAGTAATCACAAGCTCTCAAAGAGATATTTCATCAGACATTTGGATTTTTTAGATAAACTTTTGAGATTAACCCGATTCTTGTTGACCGATCAGCTCGGTTACATCAATTTAATTTATCCCAATTATGTGTCTCATTTAACTTTTTTTGAAATACATTAATTAGTTATATAAAGTAAACATATATTAGATTTGTTTTTACTTGTATTTTCAAAAAGTATACTACATTATTATTCATCTCAAAAAATTGTCCACTTTCCTTTTAAAATGTATACTTTGTCATAAGTACCATTATGTAATGTTTTTTGGGATTAATCATCACTCTTCAATAAAAAAAAATAAAAGGAACATTATAAAAGATATAAGTGTGCAAAGTAAAAATGAACTAATTTTCGAACTAACTTAAGAGTAAATTTTTTATATTTTTTTTCTTAAATTCGATTTGGTACAAAAAAAAAATAAGGGTGGGAAAATATCCGAGTATAATTTCTAAATTAATAGTATACTCCTGGGGAAATTAAAATAGAAAATTACAAATATTCAGACCACGGAAATTGAATCCCAGTGGTAAACACTAAAGTCAAAATCCCAAATCCAAGAGTAATAATGAAGAGAAATACTTATTGCCCAATCTCGAGTTAGAAGTAGCAGGTGGCAGTTGAGGAAAATAAATCACTTGCCCCTCTCCAAGTCAACATACATTAATTGTCGTAAGGGAGACAGTTGAGTTGTGATAATACTGGACCAGGACCTACCATGTGGCTCTGCTTGAATGCTTGTACGCTGTAAGGCTGTAGCCAAAGGCCTCTTTCGAAATATTCTCAGCGTGCTCACTGCTCATTGCGTATGGACGGGTTGTACATTTAATGTAATCTGTATACGCACAATCTATAATATAAAAAAACGTGGTGTGTTTTTTGTGGTGTACATTTGAAAAAAACAATGTATTTTCTATATTAAATTTAATATATAAAATAAAAAATAATAAATTTCTAAAAGTCTCTAGAATACTAAATTAAAAAAACAAATAATCTTTTGATTTTAGGAAAATGAATTTTTTTGTCACTCAACTATTAGCTCTTTTAGAAACCTATCACTCAACTAAAAGTTTATTTATTGTTGGCACTAACGTTATATATGTTTATCGTTTTAGTCATTTTGTTACCATTCCGTTAATTCTTTCAGTTTTCCGTTAAAAAAATAAACTTTAAGAGAAAATTTTGTTTTCTACACGTTGACGTGAATCTGCTATACTAGTTAAAAAATTCAGAAAATAATATTTCCATGAAAAATTTTGTTTTTTAATATATTTTAGAAAAAATAAAAAACTAAATAAATAAGGAATTTTTATAATATATCACAAATTAATGGGCCAATTTATAAATATATTCCATTATAATATCATAATTATATGTCTTATTATCAGTTTTTCACTTAAACGGAGACCAATATAGCCTTGTTATTTTAATTAAAAATATTTATAATTTTTAAATTTAATGGTTATAATTTTTAAATTTAACCATTAAAAATATTTTTTTTCCTTAGAGCAGGCCCCGCGAGGGGAAAACTTTTAAATTTAACCAATGAAAATTATTTTTGTATTTCTAGAACATAAAACATAAGAAATATAATTTTCGCGAGTGAATACCCCACATTTTAAAAAAATTATTTTCGTTTTTAAAAAATTATAATTTATACGGAGAAGTTTGTATAAAAATTGAAACAAAATTATGCAAGTTGAAAAATAACTTTTCTTCTATTAAATACAATTTAAAAATAGAATTAATCAATATAATATACAATATAATATAATATAATGATACTTATATATATATATATATTAAAACAATAAAACAAATATACTTAACGGAAAGACTAAAACGTAAATATGTGTAACGTTAGTGCCTACAATAAATAAACTTTTAGTTGAGTGGTAGGTTTCTAAAAGAGCTAATAGTTGAGCGACAAAAAAATTCATTTTTCCTTTAACTTTTTCTGTTCCTGACGGTTCTTGAGCGGCCGAGTAGTTTTTTTTTCTCGATCGGCTATTGGAATATTCTCCCTCGGTGGCCCTGTCGGACATAAAACAATGAGATATTTTTCTCTGGCGCCTACCGGTAGGCCTGTAAACAATTCGAGCTTTTTTCGAGCAGTTCGAGCTCGACTCGAGAAAAGCTCGACTCGATACTCGATAATTCGAGCTCGAACTCTAATCCGATCATATATTAGAGATTGATATATTAATCGAGCCGAGTTCGAATACATATATATTCGACTCGAAAGCTCGACGAGCTGCTCGATATTTATTATATATATATATATATATATAATCCTAATTCGAGCTTGGTAATTTTCGAGCTCACGAGCCGAGCTCGAATAGGAAAAATTTAAAAAATTTGAAGCTCGCGAACCGAGCTCGAATAGGAAAAATTTATGACGAGCTCGAGCTCGAGCTCGAGTGGTGAACCTCGGTCGAGCTCGAGCTCGAGTTCGAGCCAATGTTTTTAATGCTTAACGAGCCGAGCTTTGTGAAAGCTCGACTTGACTCGACTCGTTTACAGGCCGACCTGGCTTGCTCTGACGGCCGACGGAAGACCTCCAACGACTGGAGATGTTTTTTTTTTTTTTTTTTTTTTTTTGCGGCCGCCTGTCTTACCTATTCTGCGGTGATCGGGTAATTTTTTGCGTGGCAGCTTACCGACCTATTCTCAGGCGGGACTCCGGCGTTTTCTTTCCTTGCTAGCCGTTGAAGGCCGCAGACAGACCTCCGGTTGCCCGCCGGATCTCCACCGATCGAGCTTTTTGTTTTTTGCACCGTCTATCGGCCGTTGGCGGACCTTTGACGATCGCTCAGTTTTTTTTTTGTGGTCGTCGGTGTGTTCTCCGACAGGCCGACTATGAAGTTCCAATTACCAGCAATTTTTCTTTATATTTGGGGCTCGCCATATAATAATTTGATATTTTTAATCTGGTTATGGTACTATCACTATATCATTATGATTTGAGTTATCCACGGGTACAGTGGTATACAAAATATAAAAGTAGAACGAGTAAGTACATTAATACATCATCAAATAACGAGCAAAGTTGGCTATACGAGAGGCCACAGACATTTTAGAGAAGATATACAATTAAAGGAATAAAAATTTGAGGGTACTTTAATTGAATGATCAACTAAAGTAAAAGAAAACCGGGGACTCCTTTTTTTTTCCCTCACTTTTTCCCGGACTACCAACGACCAGTACCACCGTCCGCTACATCACCCTAATAAGATTAATTAGATTTGACTAGTTACGTAATTACGAACTTATGTGAAACTGTCTTGCGGATGAATTTAAATTTTAAGTTTTTATTTTTTTCTTCATTTTTAGCAGTATATCTATATATATATATAAAGAATGAGTTCCCCTATTAAATGTGAGCATTAATGGCCTTAAGTCAAGAAACTCTATTATGCAAGAATGAATTTCATGCTTAGAAGTTTGATGGAACTGGAACGTGTAAAGCCTTCAAATTATAAGTTGATTTTGTTTAAATAAATAGTATTGATTAATATGCCTAATAAATATTTTTGAGTCCCTTCATTTTCTTTGCAATAAGTTACTCTCAATTTATATATCAATTCATGTTGTATAAATAGCCCGCTTATATATTCTCCACCACTCCAGCACTCCATCACGTTTTGAATCCCTTTATTTGCTTAAATGTCTTCATCTTGGTGAGACAAACAAAGCCAAAATGGAAAACGATACGGAAAAAAGAAAAGACACCGCAAAGGTAGGAACAGTAAACCAAGTCCACAAACATCATCAATCCTACATCTAAGATACAACCATAACCCTCACCATCTCTCCTCAACACTCGTCTAACTAAAACAAACAACATGGAAAAAATGAATGATCTCAGATGGTTCAACTTTCTTTCTAATCTTTTAAAGCTTTTTTTTTAGTTAAACCGTTTTCATCATAGATCTAAGACAAACGAAACCACAAACAACCTACCCGAGACCATATCAGATCTTGAAGACAACAACTATCAGATATTAAGCTGGAACGAGAACATCTTCGAACATTTTTGGGTTTCGGTTGTGGGTTGTGGCTGCTGTATGAAAGGAGTTTTTGAGTTGTTTTTGAGTTGTTTGGTGCTCGGCTATCATCAGAAGATGAGCTTTGAAGAAGATGTGATGAATGAGGTACGTTTTGATTTTGATCGGTTTGATGAAAGAGATAGAAGGTAGGTGAGAGGTATGGAGGGGGGCGGATTATACAAAGTGTGAGTTTTAGGTTAAATGAAATAACAGGTATTCACAAGTTAGATCATTTGGGTATGGATTGGACCGGGTAGTCATTTCATCTGGATTGGGCTGACAAATGTGATTTGGGCTGAAATAAATGGACTGCCGGAATTATTGGACTAACAAAATTGCTATCCAAAAGTATTTTGATACAACATATTGGATACAATTTCTTATAATTATTGGTATAATGAGTGGTATTTTGGACTACTAATGTGTTGTAATATAGATTAAAATGATCGTTGTGCTTGGAGAACTTGGTGGTCGAGATGAGTATTCCTTATTGAAGCACTTAATCAAGAAAAATCAATAAACACTTTTCTCACGACCCTTTTGATCCCAATTTATTAGGTGACGTACACAACTAATTGCATTCATAAGGTGCTTTTATAGTTTATACACTTTCTAATGCGTTCATAAGTTGCGTTTATACACATCTTCACTTTAGTAATTCTTTAATTCATCATTTCATTTAATTGTTACTTGAAGGGGCCTATCCATGCCTCTATAAAAGGTACCGCCAATTAGTTATCGATTATCATATACACGATGATGGGTCGCAAGTAAAATGTCGGAAATATATATGAGAAGTGCATAGAACCCATAGTTCGTTGGTTTTATGTCAGAATAACAACATCTTTATGTGTATATGATATTATTTGTGGCTTAGCCAATATATTGTTTGGTATTTAAATAAGCTACATGTTTTTCCATACCAACAAGTGGTTAAGGAGTCCATTTTTTTGCTGAATTGACATTGAATATGCGAGTTTGATTTGCAGTCACATAAGGAGATTGTTCGTTGTTTTTTTATGTGATGATAAAAATTTTTAGCTAACAAATTGTTTGATATTACATTGACCTACATATTTTTCGCACTTGCACCACGTAAAACGCGCTTTTTTGCTTCATTGTCGTTTAATATATAGGTTTGGATTGGAGGTACGCGAGCACATGTTCGTTGTTGATTGGGCTATACATTAGGTCTTTAAACCTAATGAGAGTGGGTAATTTATACACTTAAATTGGAAACTCTTTTTAATCGTAACAACAAATATACTTACTAAAGGGAAATGAAGAGATACCCTATAAATGATCTCTTGCAATTAACAATATTTAATAAAGGACAATGAATAGATGCTAATAGAAACAACCTCTAGCATTCAGCTGACTTGAAACTATTTCTTGCAACTAATGTGTGAAGATGGGACGGATTAACTTTTCAATACCCACACTAGGTTAATAAATTTTGGTTTGTGAATTAATATCAACTTTTAATCACCCAACAATTATTACATTTAATGATATTTAGGAAGTTGCTCACCCAAAAAAATCAACTTACCTCAACTTTTAATCACCCAACAATTATTACATTTAATCACATTAAGTCATTACTCACCCAAAAACTCAAATTTAGAATGAAAGAAAAAAAGAGAATAGACAAAAATGAGAATGCAATTTAATTTTGTGTACCGTATCCTCGAGTTTAGGAGAGAGAATATGAGAACGCATATGATTTTACAATTATATCATTTGTTGCATATCAAATTTATGATTTATTTTAGGGTATTTAAATCATTGTTTTGATAAAAAGTTTCATAATATACTTTCCTCCTAAATCAATTCACTTTTGAGAAGAAAGTTTGCAGAGAAATTTAATAAAATTTCCTCTCTTACGCTCTATTCTTTTGGACTGAATGAATCTGAACTGAATGGATCTGAACTGAACTGAACTGAATGGACCTGACCTGAACTGAACTGAACTGAAATATATATTAAGGGTAAATAATAATAATAATAATAATAATAATAATAAAACTAGAAATAATGAATATAAGAAAATAATAATAATAATAATAATAATATAATAATAATAAAATATAAATAATAAGTTGAGATCTATTTGATAAGGGTAAATTATAATAATATTAATGATATTAATAACAATAATGATAATAACTATAATAATAATAACAATAATAATAATAACATTGATAATAATAGTAAATAATAATAGTAATCAACAACAACAATGATAATAATAAATATTATTAATAATAATAGTAAATATTATTAGTAATAATAACAATAATAATAATTAAGATTAATAATAATAATAACACTGATAATAATGGTAAATAATAATAGTAATCAACAACAACAACGATAATAGTAAATATTATTAGTAATAATAACAATGATAATTAAGATTATTATTATTATTAATAATAATAATAATAAGAAGAAGAACAACAATCGAATCGAATCGAAATTTGAATGGACTCGAATCAATCGAATCGAATGAATGAACTCAATCGAATCGAACTGAATTGAAAAACTGAAAAATAAGTCCAAAAGAACAAGGCTTTATTCATTTATCTTCTCCTCTGAAAAAACTTGAGCACACAAATTTATTTTCTTTTTTTCTCACTTTTTTCTCTTATTTCAAAAATAAAATTTAGAAATGTAGTGTAAGGGTATATAGGTTCTCAATGTGAATTCGATAGATTGATTGTGAGTTTATAGATTATTTTTATATGTATGCCGATGTTATAATCTTAGGTTATATTTGTTGCAAGGGAAAATGCGTCAACGTGATGAAGGACAAGTGTCATTGCTGAGGGTGTGGCAATAGATGCAAGAAAGGGAATATTGCGTTGATGGGATGTGTAGTTATGCATTAAAGAAAAAGTATTGCCGAGATAAATGATGAAGCCTGCATGTTGCAAATAGCAATTCAATTTTTATCTTATTACAAAGTTAATATATATGTATTAAAGAGTTAAAAGTATATCTTCATATGTGTATCTATATGAAAATGATTTGATTACTTTTATTAATAAATGTTGCATTGTCGTTCTTGAGAATCAAGAATAGGAAGAGAATTAAGCTGTTTTGTAATTTTGATCAATTTATACTGCGATTTAAAGACTCTTTTTGGGAATGTATTTAGTTATATATGTATAATCTTCACATGAGAGTTTTATTAATTTGTTCATATTGGCTAAGATTGTTGCATGAAAATTAATGTTTGAGGCATTGGAAAAAATATTACTTAAAATAAGACCTCAGGGAATAAACTGTCGTTTCAAAGTTGTGAGTTATAACTTTATTGAGATATATTGTCTATCACAATGTAACGGACTATAATGAGTAAACCGATGCATTTAAATGTTTTATACAAAAGAAATCAACATGTCAACATAACCCGAACACTTTTTACCCAAAATGCAAGTATGATTTAATCATGGTAAACAAAGCCCGTGCATCGCACGGGCCATGATGTCTCGTTTAAAGAATTTAGGTTTTTTCGGATTTTACAATATTAATGTTTGAGTTTTTTTTTTCTTTTGGAGTTTTTTTTCTATTTTTTTCGGTCATAGGGGGTTTTTTTAGTTCTTTTTAGTTAATTTAGCTTCTTTAGGTTATTTGATTTTCTTGGTTTTGTTTTCTTATAAGTAATTAGTTTTAGGCGATTGTGTGTGTGCTTGCATTTGTTTTGTTACCTTCCTAACTACCTTTTTTTTTTTTTTTTCTTAGAGTGTTGTTGCTTGTAATTAATATCAAATATGTTAGAATCGTTAATAATTTTAATTTTATTTTGTAAAATTAAATATCATAGGATCGATCTACATTTCGAGTAGAAGATCGTGTTATATTCACTTTCTCTAAACCGATTCCTGGTGGGTGAGAAATAGTGAATTAAAGTTTGACACTTAATTGTGAATAAATAAGGGATGACTATCCCACATTGAATAATGAGCTATCATTATTCAAGTATATAAGGAGTTACCATTATTCATGTAATAATTAATGGCACATGTGTATGTGCTTAAAGCCCACACATGGGCACACGCGTGCCTAAAGAATTTTTGGAGGAGTAAATGAGGCGATTTGAAATATGTAACCTCTGCCCATTTGAATTTCGAAACTCCTGAGCATAATGCAGCATAAATGCCTGCACTCATTTGCATCTGACACACAAAAAATCGAAAAGTTTTCTGCATACCTCTGCATTTCGCATTTCATAAGTCAGTTCAGTTCTCAACTCGTTCCTGTTCGTCGGAGCTCGTGGGTTTGTGGTGCTACTACCTTCGAGACAAAGCCGTTTTATCTTTGGGGACGACACACCTAAACCGAGAGCACTACTGGGACGTATCTCGTCTTGCGGATGCTAATGAAAATGCTAATGCTTCCTCTTATTTGACCGAGGGTTCTAATTTATGGTATTGTTGATTAGGTCATGTGAATCTAAATGCTATAAAAAAAATTAGTAAACTTAGATTTACTGACATTAAATGAAGTCAATACTCAAAACAAATGTGAGATTTGTGTTGAAGCAAAAATGACGAAACTTCCGTTTTATTCGGTAAACGGAACACAAAACCCCTTGAATTAATTCACACAGACGTGTTGATTTAAAGTTTGTGCAAACTAGAGGTGGTAAGAAGTACTTTGTCACTTTTATCGATGACCGCACAAAATATTGTTATCTTTATCTTTTGAGAAGTAAAGATGAGGCTATTGAGACTTTTAAGAACTTCAAGAATGAAGCCGAGAATCAATTAGGTTGTTGTATTAAGATGGTTCGAAGCGATAGAGGTGGCGAATATGTAGCCCCGTTTGAGGAATTATGCAACGAGAGTGGTATAATTCATCAAACAATAGTTCCATATGCACCACAATCAATGGCGTTGCTGAACGTAAGAATCAAACACTTAAAGATATGATGAATACCTTATTGATTAGTTCAGCGTTGCCCCAGAATATATGGGGGGAAACTGTCTTGACAGCCAACTACATATTGAACAAGATTCCACACAAAGATAAGGATGTTACTCCTTATGAGTTGTGGAAAGGTAGAAAACCTTCATACAAACATCTCAAAGTGTGCGGGTGTTTGGCGAAGGTTGAGGTGCCTCTACCTAAACAAGTTAAAATCGGTCCTCAGATGGTCGATTGTATCTTTATTGGGTATGCACTAAACAGTAGTGCATATCGGTTTGTTATCCACAAGTCAGAAGTACCTGAAATGACTATGGGAACAACAATTGAATCGAGGAACGCCGTATTCTTTGAAAATATATCTTTGTAAGGACAATGATAAAGTTGAGAACAATTCTAGCAATAGAGTTGAAGATGAAGAAACAAGTTCAAAACATGTGGATGTAGATCCAAAGTTACATAAGCGATCGAGATCTAATCTGGAAAATGTTGAATCGAGACGTGGTAGTAGAGTTAGGACACTGTTGTTGCCCGAAATATTATCCGAAGATAGATATTGCTGGAAAGGTCGAACAACAAACAAGATTGCGGGAGCACTTCCGAGGAGGTGTGAATAACACAAGATTTGCCGGGTTTGTTAGGCCCGGGCTTGAATGCTCTCGCGAGATGTTATTAATACAAATATTCGTAGATACAAGTACTAATGTAAGAATCTAATTACAATGAGTGTAAAAGATCCTATTTATCTAACTCTTGAGCGAAGCCTTGGTGTTCTTACTCTCTGCCGATCGTCTTCCATGTAGGAGATGCTGAGAGAGAAGAAGGAACCGAGAGATAGCTGTTGCCAAGAGTTGAGAAAGCCGAGTTGTGTGCTGAAATCGCAAAAGACCCGAGAGATGGCCGAGTGCAGGGAGCCTTCTATTTATAGGGTCTGAGATGCCTTGTTTCCCGGCGGGCGATCGCCTTTCGTCCAATATAATAATGGGGCGATCGTCTTTAAGTCACATGGGCCGCTCGCTAAAGTCCAAGGTCACGGGCAGAACAAGGCGGTCCAATGAGGAACTGGCACGCGTCCTGAGTTGCTGTCACGGGCGGTCCTGCTGACACCTTTCGGCGGGCCTGTCGGCTGGTGGAAAGATGCTGAAAGGCTGTGGTCAATGATCCGTGAAATGCGGATCTTGTCTCGGCACTGCACGTGGGTTCTGTCCTGAACTTCGGCCTTTGACGACTGGATGATCATCGGCTTCGAGCAGCATGAGGCGGTCGTCATTGGTCGGCATCGGTCGGTCACCATGGGTCAGCATCGGTAAGTGCCGAGAGATGATCGTCTGCTAGTCGGCCACCAGGAGTCGATCGCCAAGTACCGAGAGACGATCGTCTTAGATATCGATCGCTCGGCACCGGGACTTGTCTTGGGACCTTCGGTTGGCAGATTTATCTTGGCTTGCCCGGCTATGGCTAGGTCGCCTATCCTCTGGTCGGCAGTTTTGCCTTGGCTGCCGGGCTAAGGCTAGGTCGCCAGGTCTCTGAGGTGATCGCCTGTCGAGACGTATAATTATCGACACAACAATTGCCCCCCAGCTTGCTCCGATGTTTGAAGACATGGGGCGAGGTGGTTCTTGCTGGCGATCGTGTAGGATGAGGACGGGCGATCTGGTCGATTGGCTAGCTACCTTTCGGTCTTGTACCTGCAAAAAACAATGTTGGCCGATTCCTCGTAGAAACTTGATTGTTTCGTCGCTGAGGAATCGTGCACAGTCGCGGAGTTCGATGGACCAACTCCATGACCGTGTATTGTGCGCGAACGACATTGTTTGTCTCGTGACTCATTTTATTGTGAGGGTCCTCTGTTAGGCTGCGCCTCGCCTCGTATTTAAATGAAGGGCGTGCGGTCTTGGTCTAGAGGAGTCCTTGCACGGGGCGTCGTCGGATTAATCAACTCCACTTCCGCGGCTTGATAGCTCTGCTTCCACCTCGGCCCGCCATGAATATGGCGACCCTCGACGGTGTACGTTGAGACGGGGGTAGTGGCAAATCGCATTGTCCGGGTTTACCATGTTAGATGATGAACCTTTGAGGGCGGGCGAACGTGTCCACTGATTAGTTTTGGAGGGACCTCAGACTACGCCGGCCTCGTATTTAAACGAAGGGCGGGCGATCTTGGCCCAAAGGGACCTTGCATGGCTGAAGCAACCGGTTCCATCGACTACCAGGACCATGGCTGCACTCTTCCGCCTCGGATCGTCATGTAGATGCCGACCTTCGACGGTGTACGTTGTGCGGTGGAGGCGATCTCGTGCCTTAGTCCATCATGTTAGATGGTGAACTGTAGGTGGCGAACGAGTCCTCCGGTTTTGGTGATGTTGCTTGATACCGGCGATCGGGCTGGAAGACTGGAGATCGTCGTTCGGGCGCCGATCGCGCTGCTCATAGGCTAAGAAGAAACCTTTACCTGGCCAGAAAGTCTGCGGCCTTAGCGCGGAAGATCGCGTAGGTCGTGGGTTGGTCCTTCGTAAGATGCCTGAACATAGGCGAAAGACCATGGAACCCCCCCAGGACCGCGTATAGGGCGATCTCATCGCTTACGGGCTCACCGTTGAGGATGATCTCGTCTACCCGGTCGATGTAGTCCGAGTCGGACTCTTCTTCCCCTTGCCTGATCTGCATCATGCGATGGGGACCTTCTGGCCGAGCGACCCTGGTGGCGAAATGCTGTGAAGTCGCTCGCCAGTTGATTAAAGGAGTCGATGGACCGAGGCGGCAATGAGGCGTACCACCTGTGGGCAAGGTCGTCCAGCGTCAGAGGGAACATTCGGCACCTGGTCGCGTCAGATGCCCCATACCCAATCATGTAGATGTTGAACTTGCTCAGGTGTGTTTCGGGGTCTGATCTCCCCTCGTACAAAGGTGTTTGCGGAGGAGCGATCTTGTGCTGCACGGGGGCGAGCTCGATGTGGACCGCGAGCGCCTCGCTCGGCCCGGCGATCTCGTTCTTGGAGCCTGCCCCAGATTCCAGGAGCGCCTTCATGTCGTCGAGCTGGCGTTGCATCGCGGCCATCACTGCAGCATGGTCGCTCGTGGATCGGCTTTTGGAGCAGGAGCCGAGGCGATCGTGTACCGACCTCCTAACTCCGCTGTTGCCGATCTCGGCTACTTGGCGAGGGGGAGCCAGATGGCTGGTCGGCCTTCTGGGAGTCGGATACGCCGAACTCCTGGTGACGGACTCGAGCTCCATCATCTCGTGGCTGGGGCCAGACTGCCCCGGTCGCCAAGATGGGTCGCTGCCTAGGCGGTCGAAAACAGAGGCGCCCCGGCTGGCGAGCGCCTCTCCCTGCGAACGGGAGTCTCCTGGCGATCGCCCGGTCAGCAATGCCTTGTACTTCCGTTTGGTTATACAGCGGATGACTGAGGGGGTGATAGCTGGAGGCGCGTCGAGAGCACTCCGTCGCTCCTGTAGGATGGCCATGGCCTCCTCGATCTGTTCCGTGGTTTGGAACTGATCGAGAGAGAGACTTGGGCCGTTCCCCAGGGGCGGGATCAAGCATCTCGGACCGCGGCGGCTACCCTCCGCCATCGGCTGTGGCTCGGACTAAGACGGAACGAGGCGTCTGGCGGGCCGGCTAGCGGCTTTCTTCGACGAAGAGGCAGAAGTCATGATTCTGAAAGCTTTCTCTGAAGAACAACGAGTGTTTCTTCAGGTATATGCCCCGGAGAACAGTGAGTGTCCTTCGAGACGGTAGGAATAAAATTGAGGGTTAGATGCCCTCCTTCTAGCACCAATTGTTGTTGCCCGAAATATTATCCGAAGATAGATATTGCTGGAAAGGTCGAGCAACAAACAAGATTGCGGGAGCACTTCCGAGGAGGTGTGAATAACACAAGATTTGCCGGGTTTGTTAGGCCCGGGCTTGAATGCTCTCGCGAGATGTTATTAATACAAATATTCGTGGATACAAGTACTAATGTAAGAATCTAATTACAATGAGT
The DNA here is from genome assembly GCA_033398695.1 of Orobanche coerulescens. NCBI lineage: Eukaryota > Viridiplantae > Streptophyta > Magnoliopsida > Lamiales > Orobanchaceae > Orobanche > Orobanche coerulescens. The sequence continues at coordinate 188,738,108 of CM065802.1, read as the reverse complement.
GTGTTGGGAAAACAAGAACCCTGTATCGAAACAGCCGGGATATCCAATCCCTGTATCGAATGGTATTTGATAAAGAGGTTTTGACATATATGCCAATCCGCATACAGTAAAGGAAAACTGTATAGAAGCATTGAGGCATTATCCTGTATTGAAGACCTGCCTCAAATCATCATATAGTGAAGCCCTTCAGTAAAAGACCAAGTATGGAAACTGTCTCGAATCTCAAATACAGTTATCTTCCATACAGCTCACAACAGGACAAAGAAGGAATCTCCAGAAGTCAAGTCCCGTTGAATAAAGAAGTATTTAAATACTCAAGGGTAAAGTATTTAAATACTGTCAGTCAACAGATCTTCAAATCCCGCTAAATCCGGATCGTGTTATAATCCCGTTGGAACGAAATCTCACTCAAATGGATACATCTCAACGGATATATATTTAAGAGACTATATATATCACATCAAGATACTGAAGATCAGTGACCCAAGCTATCGAAATTATTATCAGAGTAAAACATATCTCCAAAGCTTACTGCAACTCAGATCAAAAGAGATATACAGTGCTCATCATTCTGAACAACACTTCATCAGCTGAAAGCTCTTAAAGTAAAAGTTGTTGTTCACCATCTGTTCTATACTTTGAACAAACAAACTGTGTGGATCGAGCAATCGTGCTTCTCCGAATCGTGTGTGAAGGATTTGCATTGAAGAAGACGAAGCTTCAGAACTGTGTGTGAAGAAGCAAGTCAAAGCATTAGCTGAAAACTAATCTGTGTGAACGGTTGAAGCTAAGATCTTTATATCAATCTGTGTGAACGATATACTGATTGTGTGTTGTTATAATTACGTAGTTGTGTACGTAGTAATTATAATAAACTTTTTACTCCTGTGTGGAGGACCAGTGGACGTAGAGGGGTTTACCTCAAACCACTTTAATTACTGTGTTATTTACCTTCAGCTTTTACTGTTTTAATTACTGTGATTAATTAAGTATACACTATACATTTAGTTGCTGTATCCACAGCAACCTACTGTATCTAAGACTTCCACTACGCACTCAGATTTAACATCCGTACAGTTTGTCATTTAAACTATTTTCCAAACTGTATCCAGTATACTTAGTGGCCAACAAGTGGTATCAGAGAGGTTGATTCTAAAAAGAATCAGTCGTATTTTTAACCGAATCAGATCCATAATCCCTTATTTTCAAAACAGTCTCCTTCATTTCTGTATTATCACATGGATACTTCTATGATCAACAATGTTCCTATGTTCTCTATTAACGAATTTGATGACTGGAGAATTAGAATGGAGGCTCAGCTTGAAGCAATGCACGAAGATATGATTTTTGTTATACAGGATGGTCCAATCAAGATCATGAAGGTAAACACGGCCGCAAGGATTGAAGGCCAAGCCCATGCTGAGATGCTCGAGAAGGATCTCGAGCAATGAACCACAGATGAAAGAAAGCGAGCAAACCTTGACAACATAGCTAAGAATGCGTTATTTGTCACTCTTGACAAAGGCACGTTCTCAAAGGTAAAGAGCTGCAAAACAGCCAAAGAAATCTGGGATAAACTCAAGTTGATTTGTGAGGGAACTGAGCTCTCAAAAGAAAACAAGATTTCCAAACTGACTCAGCAATTTGAATCTTTCGAAATGAAACCAACTGAGACACTTGAGGAACTTGACCTCAGATTCACTGGTATTGTCGGTGAACTTGAAGCGTTGGGCAAAATTTATACCCAAAAGGAGAAGAATTTAAAAATTTTCAGATCTCTCACAGCCCGATGGGACATTAAGACCACAGCTATGCGTGTATCTTGTAATCTTAATGAAATATCTACTTTTGATCTCTTCTCTGACCTCAAAGCTTTTGAGTATGATATTGACAGAAGAGAGAAAGCTGAAGAATCTCCTTCAAAGGTCACAGCTCTAGCCGCTGTATCGAACCGTCGACACAGCATGCCCAGCTCGTCGAAGCCTAGTCACAAGAATGCTGACAGTGACGACGACATCCTGTCTCAAGATGAAATGGCGCTTCTCATGCATAAATTCAAAAAGTTCATCAAACATTCTTGGACCTAGACTCGTTTCTTGGTTCAGTAAGAAGCAATTGGCTAATTCTCTTTCCACGGCTGAATCAGAGTACTATGCTGCTGGTAGTTGCTGTATGCAGATCCTTTGGATGCAGCAACAGTTGTCAGACTATGGAATCGATGCAAGAGAGACTCCAATCATGTGTGATAGCACAAGTGCAATTGCAATCACGCACAATCCTTTCCTGCACTCGCGCACTAAGCATATCAACATGAAGCATCACTTTATAAGGAATCACGTCGAGAACAAGGATGTTCGCCTGGAAAAAGTTCATACAGACGTTCAGCTGGCCGACATCTTCACCAAGCCGCTCGACACAGCAAGATTCAACATGCTCAGACAAGAATTGGGAATGCTACATCCAGACTCCCTGTAAGTGATTTACTGTTTTTACTCAACAAATTGAGGGGGAACGCTGTAAGACCCAAGAATACAGTATCCTACGTTAATTATTTGTACACTCAGAATCGTCAATATAGTACTATAGCGAGCGAAGACATATGAATCCTACAGCTGTCGTGTGCAATAATTAAGGGGGAATACTGTAGGACCCATGAATACAGCATTAATCCTTAAGTTGCTGGATGGAATTTAAAACCTATATGTACCTTTTTGAGGGGGAACGCTGTATCGACGCGGAAACAGCACATACTATAGGATTTCGATTCAGTATATATATAATATCATATTATTTCTTTTTAAAATGATTTTTGTCCACGTGCCCTGTTTTTATGTCAAACGTCATGTACATTAAATGCCTTACACGACATCTGGACAACTGAATCTCAAAAGCCGCGATGTTTTAAATTGTTTATTGTTTTAAAACCGCCGTTTTAGGCATTTAGGGTGACACAAATATCAGAAATGGGACCCGCTCATTTTTTAAATATTTTAATGGATTAGCGTACCAGTTACACTAGGTCCATATTAACCGTTGATTTCAAAAACCGGTTCCCATCCCTTAAAATCTGACCATTCGTACTCTGCAAAACCCTATTTCGCTGCCCAACTATAAAAGGACTGAATCTGCCATTAGAGACTCTTTACGCTTTCTGCAAATTCAAGAGTTCTCAAGCAAAAACAGCCTACATACTTTTCTGCATTTTACTGCATATTTCGATTATTTTCTTGCACTTTTTCTTAAGAAATCATCAAATGGCTGGACAAACTTCTTCTCCTACTCTGAAGAAAACTGCTAACATCATTGATGGCCGGATCTTTTCAAGATCTGTTATCATTGAGCGCATTCTGTCTGAAACCAACGACGCAGAACCCATGGAGTACATCATAACTCGGCTTTGTCAACAAGGTCTCTATCGCCTTGGAAGTCAGACTGCTGACAAGTACGATGCTCATCTAGTTGAGGAATTTTACATCAACGCCGCCGTACGCTTTCTGTCATTGGCCCAAGGAGGTCATGTTGCCGACATCACCGCTACAATCCAGGAAGTTGAGATCTGTATTGATAACGTTCTGCTCCAGAACATCTACAGGCTACCCGCTGATGGCCTGACTATGGATCAACTTGAGACATTCGGGTCTCAAGAGCTAATCACTAAATTTTATGGACTGTTCACAGGCTCCAAAGTCGTCGACATGGTTCAGACTACATGTCACAAGAAATTTTTTTGTCTCCCATATGTATATCTTCATGATTTTTGCTGCAGGATAATTGAGAATCGAACCGGTGCGTTCGAAATGTGTACCAACCTGAGATTCAGGATGATGGTGGCTATTGTGACCTGTGAAAAGATCAATTGGTGCCAGATAATCCTGAAGCACCTACAAGAGGAGGTGTGCAAACCGGCCACCCAGAAGAGATCTTTTGGTTTGATGTTAAACCATATCCTGACGAAATGCGGACTGTCGCAATCCGCCGATGCTAAGAAGAATAACCCCAGGATATACCTAGGAGGCGTCAAGCCTACTGCGTATAATCAAACCACTATGGTCTGCAACCATCTAAAAACTGGAAGTATGCCAATTTCCGCAAATCCACGAGATGAGTCCTTGAAGTTCCAGGAAGTGGAATCTTCAAAGAAGAGAAAGAGATCTCACAGCAAGAAACCCACTGCTGGTGAGAAGCCCAAGAAGAGACTTAGGAGGCTTTCTAAAGTCAAAACTGCCAAGCCCTCCGAAGAAGTCTCCCCCGTGGCTCAACCCACTGAAAAACAACCCCAGGGCCCAACCCCTGTGGAAGAGATGTCTCCTACTGTATCGACAGTAGATCCTGAGCCTTTGGCGCCTAGGACGGATAATGAGACATCTGCCAACGAACAAGACTTTAGCGAGTCGGCTGCCCATTTGGAGCCAACAACTACTTCTCCTCTGCGGGATCCCACACCCGTACAGGATCCATCTTCCTTCAGGGCACCATCCCCTGTAAGGAGTCCCACTTCCATACAGGATCCCATACCTGTACAGGAATCCCTCGCTACAGCGTCTCCAGACCTTGTACGAAGTCCCTCCCCTGACTCCATTATTCATAAGACCCTTCTTTCTGTTCAAATTGAACATGCTTACGAAAGATTTCTAACATGGAAAGGCTACAGGCTAGCTCCGTACGAAACATTGTACAATTGGAGCGATTGGAGCCAAGAAGAAAGATTCGTCTCATAAGTGACGGACTCAATGGAAATTGAAGCCCTGATCCGATGGGAAAATGCCTTATGCAAGGAGCTGATTCAAATCCATCTGTTGCAGAAATCTGACGCTAGAAGGAAAGGAAAGGACAAGTCAGATGACTCTCCCGCACATCCAAAAGACGATGACAATGACTCAGACGACGACGACGATGCTTTTCAAGCTGGTCTGAGGATGAGTCGTGAAGAGGCTCAAGCTAGAGACGCCTCTCCACCCAAAGGTGACGAAGGGCCATCTACTCGAAGCAATCCCCCTTCGCCACAGCAAGAGTTAATTCCCGACGAAGAGGAATCAGTCCCTCAAGTCGAGGAAGTTGAAGCAATTGGAACAGGCACCTGAGCCTGCTGCCACCGAAGAAGTTGTACCTGAAAGACAACAGGAGGATTCAGTCCCTCCTGTATCCATGTCTACTGAAAAAACTTCGCAACAGGAAGCCACTCAACCCTCTGTCGCCGAACCAGAACAAGCTGCTCCCGCCCCTTCAACTGTGGAATCCGAGGACGGTATCGAACCTGAGGATGTCCAACTTACTTCACGCCCAACCGTGAACGTAAGGAGGTTGAACAGCTCTGAAGACTTTGCTCAACCAGATTCTCCGATTTCTGCCGCTAGGAAAGAGCGCCTGCGCGCACTTGGTCTTCAAACTGTATTCATCCAGGATGCAGTTAATGCTATGTCTTCCGTTGAGAGAGCATTAAATTAGATGCATACTTCTGCTGTGGAGGACATGACCACTCTACAACATGAAGTATCTCGTGTTGTCGAGGCATTCGTTCTTCTGCCAGAAGTTTTCAAACAAGCTTTGAAAATCATGGAAGACAAGCAGGAGCAACTCCTGAAGGAAGAAGCAACCAAAACACGAATAGCTGAAGCCAAGACCGCATGTGCCATGATTGAAAACAACTCTCAATTGCGCGCCCACGACAAATGTATCAAGGATATGTCGCAGACGCTTTCTGCCCTTGTAGAGAGAATGACTAATATCGAGACAAAACAGGATGCTGCACTAGAAATCCTAGAACGTCTTGATGAAGCCAAAAAGGGGGAAGAGGCAAGAGAAGCTGCTAGGAGAATCAGAATACAACAAGAAAGGGAATTCGAGGCCGCTCAAGACAGCATCACTTCCGAGTTAAACAAGCTAGCCCCTCACTCCCAAAGTTTTAAGATTTCAGGCTTCCGACCTGAATTTCATGATCCAAATGTTCCGTGGCAAAATCTAATCCAGAGACCTTATGAAATTCGTCTGCCGACCAACCGCCATCCTACTGCCGATGAAGTGAAGCAATGAAGGAAGAACGAACTGATGAGATACTTTGTCAAGCTCATCAGGGAATCCGCCATCTTCAAGAGCTATAAAACATTAGCAGAGGCCGCAAACAAATTTACGAAGATGTTAGAAGACGGAAAACTCCCTCTCCAGCTTGATTTGAAGAGCAAACACAAAAGAGGAGATCGGATCACCCATCCAGAAGACTGGATTCTTGCCTTTGATCGATCCTATGAAGGAAGAGCTATATACCAGGATCGAGGCAACGATTCCCTACAGAACTGGTAGCGTGGTACCGAGAATGATCCAGGGAGAAAGCCATGGAGGCATGCGGACTACAGATAGGAGCTGAAATCTATGTATAATATTCTTGATTTGTAATTTTTCTCTTCGAAACAGCAAACCATGTACTTAATTTATTTTGAATATCAATAAAAGTGTTTGTTTGTCTTGAAAGATTACAACTCGTAATCTACTGTGTTGATGTATGATTACTTAAATTGTTTGATAAACAAACTCAAGTATACAAACTTGATTGAAAATAAAGCTGTACGAACTAGTCTACGAACAGTTCACGATTTCAGTTGTAAGCTTAGAATACTTTGTAAGATTGTGCCTGCGCGCTAATCATAAGCTTAAGTTGTAAAAATCCTTAACTGTATCGAACTCGCCTGCGAGCAGTTCATCATTTAGACTAAGACAGACCTTTTGACGAAAGACCAAGAAATCTGCCAGAAGACATCAAAGAAGATCACCTCATGAAGAAGGTTTTGGCATCATCAAGAATACTTGAAAAGTTAAGAAAGTAAGTCTTGGCAAATTGTCAAAATGGGGGAAATTGTTGGGAAAACAAGAACCTTGTATCGAAACAGCCGGGATATCCAATCCCTGTATCGAATGGTATTTTATAAAGAGGTTTTGACATATATGCCAATCCGCATACAGTAAAAGAAAACTGTATCGAAGCATTGAGGCATTATCCTGTATCGAAGACCTGCCTCGAATCAGCATATAGTGAAGCCCTTCAGTACAGCAAGAAGTCTTATAAAAGACCAAGTATGTAAACTGTCTCGAATCTCAAATACAGTTGTCTTCCATACAGCTCACAACAGGACAAAGAAGGAATCTCCATAAGTTAAGTCCCGTTGAATAAAGAAGTATTTAAATACTCAAGGATAAAGTATTTAAATACTGTCAGTCAACAGATCTTCAAATCCTGCTAAATCCGGATCGTGTTATAATCCCGTTGGAATGAAATCTCACTCAAACGGATACATCTCAACGGATATATATTTAAGAGACTATATATATCACTTCAAGATACTGAAGATCAGTGACCCAAGCTATCGAAATTATTATCAGAGCAAAACATATCTCCAAAGCTTACTGCAACTCAGATCAAAAGAGATATACAATGCTCATCATTCTGAACAACACTTCATCAGCTGAAAGCTCTTAAAGTCAAAGTTGTTGTTCACCATCTGTTCTATACTTTGAACAAACAGCCCTGTGTGGACTGAGCAATCTGTCCTTCTCCGGAACTGTGTGTGAAGGATTTGCATTGAAGAAGACGAAGCTTCAGAATTGTGTGTGAAGAAGCAAGTCAAAGCATTAGCTGAAAACCAATCTGTGTGAACGGTTGAAGCTAAGATCTTTATATCAATCTGTGTGAACGATATACTGATTGTGTGTTGTTATAATTACGTAGTTGTGTACGTAGTAATTATAATAAACTTTTTACTCCTGTGTGGAGGACCAGTGGACGTAGAGGGGTTTACCTCGAACCACTTTAATTATTGTGTTATTTACCTTCAGCTTTTACTGTTTTAATTACTGTGATTAATTAAGTATACACTATACATTTAGTTGTTGTATCCACAGCAACCTACTGTATCTAAGACTTCCGCTACGCACTCAGATTTAACATCCGTACAGTTTGTCGTTTAAACTATTTTCCAAACTGTATCCAGTATACTTAGTGGCCAACAGAGTGTAAAAGATCCTATTTATCCAACTCTTGAGCGAAGCCTTGGTGTTCTTACTCTCTGCCGATCGTCTTCCATGTAGGAGATGCTGAGAGAGAAGAAGGAATCGAGAGATAGCTGTTGCCAAGAGTTGAGAAAGCCGAGTTGTGTGCTGAAATCGCAAAAGACCCGAGAGATGGCCGAGTGCAGGGAGCCTTCTATTTATAGGGGCTGAGATGCCTTGTTTCCCGGAGGGCGATTGCCTTTCGTCCAATATAATAATGGGGCGATCGTCTTTAAGTCACATGGGCTATCTGCCTAAAGTCCAAGGCTGCTGCCTGCAGCCAGCTGTGCGGTCCAATGAGGAACCGGCACGCGTCCTGAGTTGCTATCACGGGCAGTCCTACTGACACCTTTCGGCGGGCCTGTCGGCTGGTGGAAAGATGCTGACAGGCTGTGGTCAATGATCCATGAAATGCGGATCTTGTCTCGGCACTCCATGTGGGTTCTGTCCTGAACTTCGGCCTTTGCCGATTGGATGATCATCGGCTTCGAGCGGCATGAGGCGGTCATCATTGGTCGGCATCGGTCGGTCACCATGGGTCGGCATCAGTAAGTGCCGAGAGATGATCGTCTGCTAGTCGGCCACCAAGAGTCGATCGCCAAGTACCGAGAGACAATCGTCTTAGATGTCGATCGCTCGGCACCGGAACTTGTCCTGGGACCTTCGGTCGGCAGATTTGTCTTGGCTTGCCCGGCTATGGCTAGGTCGCCTGGTCTCTCGTTGGCAGTTCTACCTTGGCTGCCGGGCTAAGTCTAAGTCGCCAGGTCTCTGAGGTGATCGCCTGTCGAGACGTATAATTCTCAACACAACAGACACCAAAGACATTTGAACCTGACTACATAGCATTCATGTTGGATGAAGAACCAACATCGATCAAAGTAGCTTATGCCAGACCAGACGGGTTGCTCTGGAAAGAAGCTGTCAGAGTGAAATTGACTCAATCTTAGAAAACCAAATTTGGGTTTTGGTTGATTTACCTGAAGGTTATAAGCCCTTAGGATGCAAGTTGATCCTTAAAAGAAAGTACAAGGCTGATGGGTCAATTGATAAGTATAAAGCTCGTTTAGTAGTCAAAGGTTTCAAGCCGAAGGAAGGGTATGATTTTTTCGATACCTATTCACCTGTTACGAGAATTACATCTATTCGAGTGCTCCTCGCGATTGCTGCTTTGCACGATCTTGAGATTTATCAAATGGATGTTAAGACTATTTTTCTGAATGGTGATCTAGATGAAGAGATCTATATGGAACAACCTGAATGGTTTGTAGTACCCGGACAAGAGAAAAAGGTATGCAAACTGGTTAAGTCTTTATATGGATTGAAACAAGCTCCACTACAGTGGCACTTGAAATTTGATAATGTAATGTTATCAAATGGTTTTAAAAGAAACGAGTGTGATAAATGTGTTTATATTAAGAACACTAATAACGGCTATGTTATTGTTTGCCTTTATATAGATGACATGTTAATCATGGGAAATAATATACAAGTGATTAAAGATACTAAGAACATGTTAAAAAAAATTTTGACATGAAAGACATGGGACTAGCCGATGTGATTCGTGGAATGAAAATTTTGAGAAAATATGATGGAATCATCTTGACACAATCTCACTATGCCGAGAAAGTTCTCAAGAAGTTTAATGCTTATGATAGTTTGCCGGCTAAGACTCCAATAGAGTTAAATGTTCAATTGAGCAAAAATCGAGGGGAACCCGTTGCATAAGAAGAATATGCACGAGTCATGGGTGTTTAATTTATCTTACAAATCGCAGTCGACTCGATTTAGCTTGCGCTGTGAACAAATTGAGTCGTTACATGAGCAATCCAAGCAAAGAGCATTGGAAAGCTCTCGTTAGAGTTTTGAGGTACTTAAAGTATACTCAAAACCTTGGGCTACACTATTTGAGATACCCTCTGGTACTTGAAGGGTACTGTGATGCGAATTGGATATCCGATACGAAAATTTGTTTTTCTACAAGTGGTTACGTGTTTACCATTGGGGTGGAACTGTCTCGTGAAAGTCCACGAAACAAACGTGTATAGCCCGATCCACCATGGAATTGGAATTCATAGCTTTGGACAAAGCTGGTGAAGAAGCAGAGTAGCTCAGAAACTTTCTAGAAGATATTCCATGTTGGTCAAATCTAGTGCCTGCAGTGATGATACACTACGATAACCAAGCTACTATTGGTAGGGCAAGAAGTAACGTGTATAATGGAAAGTCTCTACATATTCGTCGACACCATAATACCGTGAGACATTTTATCAAAAATGGGGTTATCTCTATTGACTATGTGAGGTCATTGGATAATCTAGCGGATCTGCTAACCAAAGGGTTAAACCGTGATCAAATGAATAAATTGCTAGAGGGAATGGGTTTAAAATCCACAAATTGAGAATTATCATAGTGGTAACCCAACCAAGATGACTGGAGATCCCAAGAACTTGGTTCAATGGGAGAACTAAGCTATGATAGTTTGTGTGAAACACTCATCTAAGTTTATTCCCTATAGAGCAATTGAGTATTGAAAGCTTGCCTAGTGGTGAGGTTAAGTATATGACTTTTAATGATTTCTAAAGAACTCGAGGAGTTTGAGTATGGCAAGATAGTCGGTAAAGAATCACCTATATAAGTGAGAAGTGGGGGCCACTTCATGACATACACTTATGAATCCAAAGACCGGTAAAGGACACAAAACGTGAGAACGAATGAGGGTGAAGTGTTCAAGTGTTAACACCATTGTCTCGGTGCACGCCGTGGGGGAATAGTTCAAAGCATCACGCAACTAATCCGCCTGTGTACCCGATGGTATTAACTATGGAAGGTTCAAAGCCACGAACTACCTATCCTTATACTTTTACGCCTCTTGAGGACTGAGCTTGTGTCTGTACATTGCATTTGGGCTATTTTCACTCATGTGGGGGATTGCTGGAATTATTAATGATTTTAATTTTATTTTGTAAAATTAAATATCATATGATCAATCTACGTTCCGAGTAGATGATCGTGGTATGTTCACTTTCTCTAAATCGATTCCCGGTAAGTGAGAAATAGTGAATTAAAGTTTGTCACTTAATTGTGAATAAATGAGGGATGGCTATCCCACATTGAATAATGAGCTATCATTATTCAAGTATATAAGGAGTTACCATTATTCATGTAATAATTAATGACACATGTGTATGGGCTTAAAGCCCACAAGCGCACACACGCGCGCGCCGCCGCCGCCCGCCCGCCTCGCCTCGGCCTCGACCGCGTGCCGCGATCCGCGCGTGCCGTGGACCTTGGACCTTGGCCTTGGCCTTGATCTTGGACATGGACTTGGACTTGGATCTTGCATCTTGGCAATTGGTCTTTGGGTGGTCTTTAGGCTGTTCTTTGGGCCTGGTCGTGGGCTTGGCCTTGGGCTAGACCTTGGCTTGCCTAAAGAATTTTTGGACTAGCTCAACAAAGTATTTGGGCTCGTATGTGCACATAAGGATGTCCAGGTACATTTCTCGAGCGGTTAAGGTGCTGAATACAGTTCAGGTACATCCTGACTATTCAAATTCAGCCAGAACGCGACTGTAACCTCCCAGGGTAATGAGGAGGAGTAAATGGACGATTTGAAATCTGTAACCTCTGCCCATTTGAATTTCAAAACTCCTGAGCATAATGCAGCATAAATGCCTGCATTATGACAACCATTAATGGCTGTGTTAATTCCCTGCAGAGTGAAATGGCCTATAAATAGGCATGCATCTCATTTGCATCTGACACACGAAAAATCGAAAGTTTTCTGCTTACCTCTGCATTTTGCATTTCATAAGTCAGTTCAGTTCTCAACTCGTTCCTATTCGTCGGAGCTCGTGGGTTTGTGGTGCTACTACCTTCGATACGAAGCCGTTTTATCTTTGGGGACAACACGCCTAAACCGAGAGCACTACCGGGGCGTATCTCGTCTTGCGGATAGAGGGTTCCTCGACTCGGCTATAACTTACGGTTTTCTGTCCTTTTAATTTGTTTATTTTTGGTTCAGTTTCAAAACCTGTAATTTCTATTTCTTGTATTTCTGTTTTTGTCTCGAGTTGTAATCCAGTTTCAAGTTGTATTCCAATTTTTTTTTTTGAGTTGTAATTTAATTTCGCTCAGCAAATTCTATGAAGTAGTTTTCCAACAACATATTTAACATCAATTTGTTTAAAAAGAAAGGATCGATATAATGAAAAATTATATCGTGCACAGTACAACATCTATGATTACACTATATATCAATTATGATTATGTTACTTGATAATAAAAATATTAGTAACAAATAAAAGAAAAATTAAAAATGGGTTGTTGCGTTATATTTACACTGTAATTATATTATATATCAATTGTAATTATGATAGTAATCGAAATTAGTACGTATCTTACACCATACGTCATGTTATGAAATATACCAACGCAATATTAAACCCTAACTTATTTTTATTTAAGGTTGGTCGAGAGGCCCTACTCATAGACCCGGCCGTCCTCATGAGAGTAGCTAATACTGTAATATTTTTTTCTCTCTTATTTTTATCTCTTTCCTCTCTCTGTTTTTATTTTATTTTATTTCTTTTTCTTTTCTTTCTGTCTTTTTTCCTTCCCTCGTCAGTATAAATAATAGGGGGATTCGGAGGGTCAAGTGCACTGTGGTTTACATTTGCTGTTTTGCATGCATGTTGTATATTGTTGTTATCTTCATTTAAGGAAATGATGAGAGGGTTTTCTTTCCGTGCTGTTGGTCTTGTTTTTGTGATTTTGGTTATTGAAGGTGGTGTTGTCTTTGGTGATTTGAAGGGAGATGTGAGTGATGGTGAGAAGTTCTTGCGGAAACCGTTTCTGGGAAGGCCGTTTAAGCATGGGATTGGTGCTGGCGGTGGTCTTGGCGGCGGAGGCGGTGCAGGGGGTGGGGGTGGTCTTGGTGTAGGTCTAGGGGGTGGTGCTGGTGGTGGAGGCGGGTTAGGTCATGGAGGGGGTCTGGGAGGTGGAGGTGGACTCGGTGGTGGAGCTGGTGGTGGTGGCGGTCTCGGTGGAGGCGCTGGTGGCGGTCTTGGGGGAGGTGGTGGATTAGGTCACGGTGGAGGTATTGGAGGTGGAGCTGGTGGGTTAGGTCACGGTGGAGGTTTGGGAGGTGGAGCTGGTGGAGGTGGCGGACTTGGTGGAAGCGCCGGTGGAGGTTTGGGAGGTGGAGCTGGGGGAGGTGGCGGACTTGGTGGAGGTGCCGGTGGAGGCTTAGGAGGTGGAGCCGGTGGAGGCTTAGGAGGTGGAGCTGGTGGTGGACTTGGTGGAGGTGCGGGTGGCGGAGCAGGTGGTGGTGGAGGTTTAGGTGGTGGTGCTGGCAGTGGCTTTGGAGGTGGTGCCGGTGCAGGAGGAGGTTTAGGAGGTGGAGTTGGGGGAGGTTTTGGTGGTGGAGGAGGAGGAGGCTTTGGTGGTGGTGGTTTGGGTGGCAGTGGTTTCGGTGGTGGCGGGGGCCTTGGGGGTGGCGGAGGGCACTAATAAGTTACCACATTGCCATTTGCCGTGAAAGTGACTATTTTTTCAAGAGTTGGGTTTGTATTGTATTACAACTCTGAAGGCCTTGCTATTAATTAGTGTGTTTTGCTTAATTATTACATCATGAGAATGGATTTGGTCTAAATTAAAGGTTAAAGACACACTCCATTTTGCATGAGAATTAAATTTTATGTACTGCCTCTTTGAAGTGTGAACATCTTTCAAGCCTTTATTATTAATGACGTTTTCCCATAATAATTCCCAATCCTTTTCAATTGCAATAATTTAGTCTTAATTTTATCGCGTACTAAAGTTACATTTGAAGTATATTCAAAACAATAATAGATCATAAATAATAAAATAAATCCTTGATAATACAAATATTTAAAATTCAAAAAATAGAAAAAATATGGGGTGTGTACATGCTATACTACTTGGCCAACATGGATAAAATTAAATTAAATTATGGTGAAATGTTCATTAGATGGATGAGTATAAATATTTTATTATTACTCTTAGTTATAATATCTTTTTATATGCTAAAAACAAACTAAAATAGTAGAAAAAATCTTAAAGCTCTAGAAATGACAAAATAATAAAAATTCAAAACATTACAGAAGAAGAATAAAACTTATAAACTTACAAAAATTGAAATATGATATTGAAAATAGGTAAATGAAAATACACAATCGATACTTCAAACAGACTAAATAAGCTACACATTTAGTTACCATTAACATTTTTTGCCAAATAAATGATTTTTTTTTTTATTTTTTTTTATAAATAATAGTATAATTTATAAAAGATATAAATCATATTATGAATTAATTAGACCAGCTAATAAAAAAGTGACATGTCACTCTTCTTATCTATCCATGCTTGCTCACGTCTGGTCAATAATGCCGGTCTGCCCTTAGTACATTTTTCTTCTTCTTTTCGTTATTTTCTATGTGGCGGCCTACCTTATGCTCGAAACATTGCTACTACATGTAGTCTTATGTTTCTTCAGCCTCTTCTTATGATTCTCTTATTAGTGTCCTCTTATCGTTCTCTCTTTTAATCTCTTGTTATTGTTTTCCGGTGTAGCCTTTTCTTATAATTTTTTCTGCTTAATATTTTATCATGGTTCTAGCTAGGATGCATCATCTTTTTAGGGTTCTTCTATGTATCATCTCCTTAGAATTCTTCAGTGTGGCATCATTTAATGGTTTTCTCATGTGGCACCATTCTCTTATCTAGTCTCTTCTTGTGGTTATCTCCCTATTTGTATGATTATCTCGTATAGCTTCTTGATATGATTCTCATGTCTAGTATGCTCCTATAATTTTCCCATGCAGCGTGTTCTATGGTTCTTGTACATAGCATATTCTTATGGTTCTCTTTTATAACATTTTTTTATGATTTTTTTTAGCATCTTTTTTTATTCTTATGTGTAGTCTTTTTTGTATGTCAAAATATTATTCTGAAAATGATCATTTTTGTTAACCTTCTTCAATCCATTTAAAAATACATTTGATAGTTAGTCGAAAACCACAAAATAACATAAACAAAAATGCAACGTGTACTCCTATGAAATATTATTAGAGAATTATCACAAAGCATGTACGAAAACATGTTACGACGTTTTGTTGAAATTAAATAATGCAAGATATGATAATTATAGAATAAACAGACATTAACCTGATTGGTTAATTTAATCCTTACGAAAGGCAGCCAACAATCAAACACAACTCCCCATCCTTCATCCGTTATACTTTGTGTAAGTGTGCAAACACTTCGTTCTGCTGCCATCTTTACATTGGACATTTCTATATGGTTTTTGTTGGAAAAATAAAGGAAATGGGCTGTTTAGAGCAGCTCATTTGAAAGGCAATTTTGAGTGGGCTCGACTACGAGTTAAAGTCGAGACTTAGTTGAAATACGTAGTACTCCGTACGAGGTTTCCAAAATATGTAAGAACACTCAAAATAATTGAGGTATGGATGAGATATATATAATGTTCCAAAGTGAACCCTCTAGAAGTGGATTTGAGATGTTATCCCACATTGATAAAAGAAGAGAAGAATTATGAGTATATAAGGAGATGTGGACAAACTCTTGTTCAAAAGTGAAACATGAGTGGATGTGTGGCTAGGCGCCCCTCGCGCGCGCTGCCCTGACGTCCGTCCGGCCGGCAGGCTCGGCCAGCTCGGCTCGGTCGAAGGACGATTTGGGCGAAATGTCTCGGCGTCTCGAAGTTATCTTTCGGCAAAAAATCATTTTGCTGAAACACCTCATTTATAAATTCCGAATTTTTCGGATCCGGATAAATATCAATTAATTGATAATTATCGAATTAAACAGATTAGGATAAGTATACCAATCCTAATCGGTTTAGAGTTCCTCCAGCACATGTCCTCCTCCAGCCTTCACCTATAAATACCCGACTTGAGGGGTTCGATTTTTTCACTTGATTCGTGCGATTTTGGAGAGATGTTTCGATCAGATTTTTTCCTTCTTCCGCTTTCTTCTTTTTTGGGTCGGTGATAGTATACAGATATATTCTAGTTCGCTGAGGGTACAAGGAATCATCGGTTCAGTGCATCGAGCTGTTATTTTATCCTGGAAGGTAGACGTCACACACCGTGGTGAGGGCGAATTTGCTTTAAGGAGACAAATATTCTGGACTCTGTAATCCCGTATTTTTCATTCCTATATTTTTTGGTTCCAGCGACTCGCCTGTGTTCAGTGACACATTTTGGACATATTTTGTTCTGCAATTTTTGTTATTCGAGTGAGTTTTGATATTGTTTCGGGTTAATCGGTATATTATTGCGACTTTTCCGCATTCGGGTCCGATTCTTGTGAATCTTGCTCGGAATTGTTATTTTGTCATTCCTACAAGTTCGTTTAACACTTCTGTGCGTGTTGTGGACTTCGGAATTGGTATTCGATCTCATATCGTGATTTTCGGACTGTTGGGCCGTTTCATAATTTCCTAAAGTTTTGGGTACTCATTTTCATACCCGTTTTTACTTACCTTCTATAGTTAGAATCGTATGTTCGTGTTCGATTAACGCTTTTGTTCATTGTTGAGAATACTTTATGAGCATTTCGTTAAATTTTCTGATTCATCACATTTCGGGATCGTTCGGGACTGGTCGGGCAGCAGAATGGAATCTGTTGCCAGAATGCAGGCTACAGTCATAAGGTGGTGGGTGTTACAGCCGTAAGGTGGTGGGTGTTACGGCCGTAATGGCTTATTGATAACGATCGTAACACACCCTTACATTTTGGGCAGAATACCAGTGAGTTGTGTTACGGCCGTAATGTCCTATATGTTACGGCCGTAACACGCCCAACTATTTAATAGCTGGGCGACGGGTTTCACTTCATTTTTGCCCTTTCTCCTTCTCTTCTCGCGGTCGGCGGACGGGTGAAGATAGAGTTTGGATTCTTGGTCGATTCTATTCAATTCCAACATGTTTTGAAGGGTCTTAGGTGATTGTAACATCATTTAATCGGTTGTTCTTCGTCGGATCGAGGTATTTTCTTGTTTTTCCTGGAGTTGACCTTTTGGGGATTTTGTTCTTGATCTCATTTCTAATCCATTTTTTATGAATTGATCGTTGTTAAACATTATCATTGATCACGTTCTATGGATTGTATATTCATAGTTCCAATTCGTTCAACCCGATTTGTGATTTTAATATTCTTGAGGGACCGCGAACATTTAATGTTCGATTAAATGTTTCAATGATTTTTTCTTCGAATGATAGCTGTGTTTTCGTCGTTATTTAGCCGGTATTCTTGTAGTAAATATGTTGTTATTGTTTTCTTGCGAAGGTTGTAGGTTTTCAGGGCCATTCGGTTGAGCCGTGTTCGTCGAGCATTCGTGTGTTGATCTTTGAGGCAAGTATTTTTGTCTATACGATTTATATTGTGTGATTTGACGTTGTATAATGAATTTTTGATGGTTATTCATTTGTGTTGATTTTGTATGATATGGGTCGTTTTAGATATTATGTTAAGTTAGAGTCGGTTGTGGGTTGTTGTAGAGATATATCAATAGAGACGTAGTGTCGGGTAGATAGTACACTTAGACGTGTGCTATAATGTTTTGGTGATCACCGGGTTGTGAGGGTTATGTTGTGTATATGAGTTTGGTTAATTGTAATGGTTTGATCAGTTGTTATGCCGTTGATGTGTGGAGATGCGTTTAGGATTGTTAGGTTGTAGTATAGCTGGGTCGGTCGTAGTTATGCGTCGAATAATTGGCCATTTCTAGCAAGTGCCTTGATTATATATATTGTGAATAACAATCAAGACATATAGTTTTGTAACGTGTGTGTTGTTGTTCTTCCACCCGGGGAGGGTCCGACAGGGCCTCTGGGGGCCGATACTAATGGATACGGCTGTGGAAGTGGTTTCCCACCCGGGGATGATCCGACGGGGCCTCTGGGGTCGATACTAATGGGTACGGTCGCGGGTTACCAGGTGTGGTTTTCATCATGAGGTTGATGTTGATGTTTCCGATAATTATGATATGTCCGGAATATCACAACATTTTTGTCCTTGATGTTGAGATACATTACATATAGGATTTTGGTACTTGGCTAGAATGGCACTAGAATATGTGTCGTATGTATTTGGTTCTTTTGTTGTAATGTTTTGGAAGTCGGAAAATGGATCTTATTATCGCGCATTGTGGTTTGAAGAAAGTTTTGGGTGAGACCCTAACGATTATGTAAAGGTCCAATTACAGAAAATGACTTTGGGCCGAGACCTAATTGTTTTGAAATGGTTTCGTAATCAAGGACACGAGGTCCAAAAGGATTTGTTATTTATAAAAATGTTGGTTACATAAATCGAGATTTGGGTTGAGACCCTATTGTTTTTGAAAAGGTTTATAATCTTGGACTTGAAGTCCCAAAAAGATTTTATGTCATTTTCTAAAAACTCCCGAGTCGATAATTTACTTTCAAGGACCTAAGTCGTATTTTAAAATTTGGTTGGGAACTTCTTTAATGGTTTCTCGTCGCCTTATCATAACTGATATTAGTATGGTATATTTTGTATGACTTGAATACTTGTACTAGCTATTCAAATGCTAACCCCTTAAATGGGGAAATGCGTATCATGAATTTCAGGTATGCTTAGTTCGTTGGAGCAATCACAGAAACAACATGGAAGAAGACGAGTCGTTATACTAATCGAGAGTTTTAGTCGAGTTTGATGTTGTCGTATTGTTGAGTAATCTCCAGTCTTCCACTGTATTGTATTTTGACCCCTGTGTGGGTATGTATAATAATGAGTTTATTTTTGGGTTGATTTAATTGTGACATCTCATTGATCAGTGTATTTAATATTTGACCTTAACGGTCTGTGTTAGTAAGTTGTTTGACCTCGGCCGGTCAAACGTTGTTCGTATCATGGTTTTTAGCCTGGTAGATCGTTATAGAAAAAGGGTCTACGTCGTGTAATATTTCCGGTGGTTTCTGGGGGTGTTACAGACTCAACAACTACTTCCATTCGTTTTCGTGATAAGCAAATATTTCGTTTTGCTAACTATTTTTTACAGGGCTTCAATAAATTATATCTTTGATATACAGTACTGTTTTTTTCAAGTATTCATTTTTGAAATATCATTCAATAGTTTTTCCTTACGGTGCACCTTGATTAAAAGAATAACTATTTGATTTCTGCTTTCATTTTTATTTTTCTCCCTGGTGCTAGGTTGTAGTCATTATTGTTGAATTATTACTAGTCAAGTTCAATTCAGTTTCTTTTGGCTGTTTTGCTTTTCTTTCTGTTTATATATTCACTGATATCAATTTTATGAGGAGAGTCTCTAAGTAAGACTCGAACGTAATGAATTCTTGGTATACTTAATTATTCATATCTATGGTAGAGGGTGGAAGATATATATGTTGGATTTGGTACCGTCACTTGAACGGGAGTTAGATAGTACTGTTAATAGCATAGAATTCTTTTGCGATTGCATAAGCAATAAAGCGCGGAATGTAAATGACACAACTATATATAGAGGTTAGGAAATATGCCTACGTCCTCTCTCCGTATCTTTTTCTATAGGCTTAAGATAGAACTCTACGCCTTATCTTCTATCAGTCCGTTAAAATCTTGTCTTTATGTCGGTCCAAGATAAACCACTTTCCTTTTCTATCGGATAAGGGATCAACCTTTCTAGCTTTCTATAGGTACTAGAAAAACCTCACTTGGATTTAGATTATAATTCTAACAATGTCGGATCCACGATCCTAATAACATTGAATCAAATCTGCAATCCTTTCTTTTCTCTCGTGTTTGGTTGAGTGAATTAAACACTCGAACTCTTATAAATTAAGATCGATTACAAAAACAATAATATATATATCGATATCTGATGTATATAAACTTTGCTTGAAGTTGTTGTACTAAATAAAACCAACTGCATTGGTATATATAGGTTTGAGAGCCAAACTAGCCATTGCTCCCTGTCCTTCTTTAGCGTGCGCTATATACTCTTAATAGCGTATTTTAACCCCTTTAGCATACGCAAGGTTTCTCTGTTGCGTACATTATTGCATGTCCATTTCAGTCCAGTAGCTACTATCTCTTTCATAGTGTGCGCTATTGTAATATCCGGAATTTCTACTACTGTTGCTTAATATTATTTTATCCGAGTTATATTGTACATAGTGGAATATGTACAATATGGATAAAACAAATGAAGGACTGAGATGTCAGTATTGGTATAATTGTCGTATTTGGTCGACAATTGCATTTGAGAATATCGTGTATTAGATGTATCGTATGAGAATATTACTGGAAGGAGTATGTGTATTCAGTATGTTGTGTATACATATCTAGTATGTTGAGACATTGGACGAGAATAGCTGAAAATGGCTAAGTATAGCCACGATAGCGCATGCTACTATGTATCCTTAACGTACGCTAATGCACAAGGATTACGTACGTTAAGAAGGACAGTTAACGTACCTAAGGTGCACAGTTATTACGTACGTTAAGTGAATGAGTTAACGTACGTAAAGTTCGTATCAGGCAGGATATCGACAGGTGGGCCCGCGGTCGGCAGCTTTCGGCGCAGATGTGGACGGACGAGTCAACGTTGAGGTTAGCGTACGCTACGCTTAGTGTATAACGTACGCTAACTGGACATTTACTGTAGCAAGTCAACACGTATTACCTACGCTATGAAGGAAGTATTACGACTGAACGAAACAAGTCAGTGAGCTATGGAGTGATATTATGTACGCTATGAAGGACACTTAGCGTACGTTAGGTAGCATTACGTACGTTAATGCTGATGGATAACGTACGTAATGATCGATGCAGTTTATAAAATGAAGTTCGTTCTTTCATTTCTTCACGAGAGAAAAACCTTTCCTTCTCCAACCTTCGTCCCTCTGAGCATGTTAGTGATATTTAACCTCTTCTATCTTGATTACAAGCTTGGAAACATGGATTTGAGGCTTAGAGATGAAGATGTTGATGATTCTTGAAGAGTTTGATTGTGTTATTCATGTTCTTGAGGTATGTTGTTGAACTCTACACCTTGATTTCGGATTTTTGGTATTGTTATCCGTGTTTGATTCGTATGATGATTAGGGTGTTGTTGTTACGATTCTTGAGGTTATGTGAAGTGTATATTGAAAAATACAATAATACATGACTTGGATTACGAATTAGATGATTATCTACATGTTAAAGGATATCGAGTTAGGTTGTTTTGATGGCTATGAACATGATTTCGAATCACTTAGTGTTCTTGAGGAACTTCTTGATGAATTTAACATAGCAAGACAATCGTATGTTGAACTATCGGTATCTTTAGATATGAAGATCGAATGTTCGTTGATTGTAGTGGTAGAATTCGTATGTTCTTGATGAAATACGAATCATGATATCAATTTGGAATCCGGAAATATTGTGATTGATCACCGAATATGATTTCCTTTACATTCGTATCCTTAATCGTATTTTGGTCATGAATTCGTAATTGTTTGAGTTGGATTGTTCGGACTTGTGTCTAATCTAGATATTGTGAAATCGTTGAGTTTGTCGATCGGTTGTATTGATTATTGATTATCGGATTTCGGTTCATATGATGGATATGAATTCGTAAATGGTTTGAGTATATTATTTGGTTTTATATATGATCGAGGTATCGTTGACCCGTTGAGTTTGGTTGGTTGGCTATGTCGGTTATTGATTGTTATCGGATCGTTGCTATTTGATTACTTCAATAGGTTGAGATTATTGATCGGTGATTATAACCATATGTTGCGGTCGTGTTCGAGTATGTTCGTGAATTGCATTGGTCAGGGCCGAGGAGCTCGTGGACGAAGGCAATGAGATTGGTAGCGGCTTCATCATCGTCGTATCGGCATCGAAGCAAGTTATTACTTGCTCAGTTATAATGTTTAATGAATGGTTTCAGTTTCATTTCGTTTATAATGCATATAGCAATGATCATTATTGTAAAACCCTGGAGATTTAGATTTTATGTTATTTTCCAATTCTGGTAGTTAAATCATAATGTATATGATTTATTTCGATTATTAGCATATTCCGGTATCGAGGTTACTTTATGATAAAGACGAGGATATGAGTGTCTATAGTCCATAGTACGTTTGGATTGTCGAGCATTGATGATAATCACTGGTGATGATTTGACATCGAGATTGCTCCTGAAGGACTCAGGATAAGTATTTTAGTTTTGATTTCGGTTTAGTATTGATGATGTTGATCATGCAGGTTGACATTCATGTTGTTGAAGATAGGTCATCCTAGTTGTTTTATCATAATGTCGTTCATGTTATTTAGTCATGTCTTGATCATATTGATGAACATATTGATTTGCATATGTGTATGCATAATTATATTGTTTATGTTGTGTTGATCTGATGGGATCGTGTGATCTATGCTGAGGGCACTGGATCAGATGTCCGCCTCGTGTTAGTCCGACGGGATCATCTTGGGATCTATGCTGAGGGCGCTGGATCATTGGACAGGTTTTCCACCTCGTGTTGATCCGACGGGATCATCTTGGGATCTTTGCTGAGGGTGCTGGATCATTGGATTACCCTGTGTTGTGTTGATGGAATCATGTGGATTCGCATCGTTGGTTTTACCATATGTTTTACGTATATATGTGTATTGTTTGTTATCCACCTTGTGTTGATCTGATAGGATCATCTTGGGATCCATACTGAGGGCGCTGGATCATCGGATTTCCATTGAGTATACATTATTGTTATTGTTGTGAACATATTGACGTTGTCATATGAGTATGCATTTGTAGGTCTTGTGTTAGGACCATGTCCATATCTTGTGTTGATCTGATCTTGGATTAGACTGACGTGATTTCGTCGTGGCATTTCGTACATTGAGGTATGTTCCGTATTTTCCTTCTTGGTTCTTGTTCTGGGATGGACAATCGTTTATCATGTTGATAGTTGTGAATGTTATATGATGGATTGAATTGGCCAGAGTTGGTATATTTAGTATCAGCGAGTCATGATGATGTTTTGAGAATCTTGGGTATTGCTTGAGGTACCGTATGGATATTATGTTTGAGTTAATCAAGATTACGAGATGTGAAATGTGATAATGATTACTCTGATGGGAATTATTATGAGTTTGGTAAAGTTATGACGATAAGATTACATTGGTCGTATTCTTATTTTGTATTCTCATTGGTATGTAATTATTGATGTGATGTGACAGTTATCATTGTTGAGTATTATAGCTGACCCCGTCATGGGCTTTATTTTTAGGATATTGGATATCGAGCTTGAAGCAGTCGTGAAGAGATGAGCTACCCGGAGGATACTGGCTATGGCATGTGTTTGTGAATCGAGTATTCTGATTTGATGTTATATTCCGCTGCTAGAGTATTTTTAATTATTTGTCCTTTCCGCTGCGTGAGTATTCTTATATGCCCTTTGGTTTTTGGCAACTGGAGTTACTTTGGAAAATCGTTTTCTAAACTATTGAGTTTCGGCTGTTTGGCCTTGTCCTTTCAAATGAGACTTTACAACGGTTTTGATAAACGAGTTTTATAAAGTCTTCAAGTGTTTTTAATAGATATTACTATCGTTAGCCTCTTGAGCATTGTAAATATTTGCGAAAATGTCTTTTAGCCTTGTGGGTTCCGTCTCGGGGCCCACGACATTGTAATATTCCTGGATGGCTCTGGGGGTGTTACAGAATATGGTATCGGAGCTTAGGTTGAGGAAACCTAGGCAGTTGGGTCGAGCCGAGTCATGTTTTTATCACGTCATTCGAGTCGTCGTTTGACGAATTATAGAGCCCTGGGTTTTTGTGGTTCACTCGGGCTTATGCGTTATGTGATTTATCAATGTAGTACTGGGGTTGTTGTAAACTTTTCCAAATGGTATTAATGTGTTTCTTCGGATAGAGATGTGTTGTGTTCTCGAGTTGAACTGAGTTTGCAAAATGTATGTTTTGAAATTATCGGTATCGAGTATTTTCTACAGTTGAGACATGTGCCAGTATCATGGGAAATCGTCGGCTTCACGATCTGTAAGTATTTGGATTTTTGAATTTCATTGAGATTTATTGCCATTCTAAGTTGATATACTTTGAGATTCAGAAAGATATTATGCATCACAGTTTGAGGTGACAGAGTTGAGACATGATTGATGATCTTAAGAAGCTATGATTTTGGAAATCAATGTGTCAGTTAAATATTGGAACGGAGTTGTGCATTTGGGATTGAGGATTGTTGAAAAGAACATGTAGTCATGTTAATTCATTTTAAGATATATGAACTGTTTTTGAGCATTTGAAAATGATACATTTCAAAATGAATGTTTTACGGATGTTGTACGGAAAATGATTTTGGGCCGAGACCCAATCGATTTTGAAATAGTTTTTATAACTCAGGACTTAGGGTCCAAAAGGGCTTTCTACTTTTAAAACTTCTGGTAATGTGGAATGGGATACGGACGGATATCCTAATGTTTCAAAAGGCTTTTTCATATTTTCTAAAACTCCCGAGATTTGTAAAATACTTTATCAATAGTTTATCTATTTTGTTTCCGTCTTTCCGGGTTTTGGTTTACTTGCTCAAATGAAACTTCTCGAGGGAAGTCTTTCGCTGTGTTGATTTGTTTCAATGTTTTGTTATAGCATAGTTGAGGTGATCCGGAATAGGTTAATGGTTGACGTTACGAGTCATATAGGGAAAAGGAGTTTTTATCGGAGCCTATACATTGAGATTTTGGATTCTATCGTGTAGTTTTCCGACCGAATGCCAGTGGAATTTGTGACGAGCCGGACAAATATACAGGAGTATGAATCTAGTCAAGCATTCACATAATTCCATTTTATTTAATCATGTGTATTCGAAAAGAATTTTCATCAAGAACTTGACAACAGTGAGCCGATTTAATTTTTTGAAAATTGATTTCGTGGTGTTACGGAAATTTATGTTTTGAGTTTTGAAATTCTTTAAAGAACTTCTGAAAATTTGTCTTCTTGACAAGACTATATGATTTCAAACTGGTTTTGAAAATGTGACTGATATACATACGCATTTAGTGCATGGTGCATATCATGGTGAAGTTATGAGTGTGACTCACGAACTGGATAATACATCAGTATGGTACGACGAAAAGAGATTTTAACTTTAGTATGGTAGTTTGGTTATCCAGGGATTGCGTGTTGTAGATTCGTGTAGAGAATGTAATTTTAGAACTTCGGGTTTTGTGGAACTGGTACATATGTGCTCTGTGATTCTATTGGTATGGTAGTAGTACGATTTTAGCATAGTGATTTTTGAATGATTCCTTTGTAAGTGTGGATTTGGGCATGGTGACCCCAGGATGGTTGTTTTGGATATTGATTGGTCGTTCCCACTCTATGTATGATTGGGTATGTGTAACACCCCCAAATTCCATTGGGTTATTACAGTGCCGTGGACCCCACACCAGGTGATCCACCAGGCGAACACGACTAAAGTACAACAAACTGACCAAAATAAGAAATCACAGACCCTACTATGATGTCCGACATACTATTCCGATATGGAAATTCAACGACAAGAATGGGCCTACATGGCCAAAATAAAAATACAACATCCCCGAGCCTTGCTCGGATAATACAAAACGACAACGACTGAACAAAAATGGAGTACTCCAACTGTCTGACCAACATGAACACCAAAATATCTCGGACTAGTATCGCTCGAATGCCTCGTCGCCCTCGTCATGCCCCTGTGTCTCAACTCTCTCCTCGCAAGTACCTAAAACATGAAAACATGTTCCGCCCCCACTGGTCACCATCCGTAATAATGAATATCAAATACATGCACAACATGATATGCATCCAAAGGCGTAATAAACAGACAACAATGGTAGTACGAGATGCTCACAAACCAAAGTAAGAATCGAGCATTCGTGGAATACTATGCCCACGGCATACGATCAATACCTGCTCAATAGGTTAGAACATAAGTGCCCAACGGCGAATCATCAATATAGAACACAACAATACATTACCCGAAGGTAAATCAACCAACGCTGAAGTAAATAAGAATCACAATGCCCGAAGGCTCAAACGGAAATACCGTTACAATGGCCTGAAAGCCCTCAGCCGAAGCTGCCAAAATATCACGATGGCCTGAAAGCCGAACAGCCTGAAGCTGCCAAAATATCACGATGGCCTGAAAGCCGAACAGCCCGAAGCTGCCAAAATATCACGGTGGCCTGAAAGTCGAATGTACCAAGTCGTAAATCATCACAATACAGATCTCAAAGAAACAAACCTGACTGTCGAACATACCCCTCGGGCGTATGAACGCTCAATCACAACACGTCGAACACATCCAATCAAACATGGACTATGAACGATCAAAAATTGTACGGCTCAAAGATGGACATCACAGTACGCCCGATCCGGAAATGTGTCCGTGCACTTGTCCACCCCGTATACGGAATCCAGAAATATACGTGGGACAATGTACCTAATTAGCCTCACGAACTACGTCTCGTGTGCACGGTCCAATGCGGAAACATCCACGCATGACCATCGTGTGCCTGGCTAAAAATCCTACACAATAACCAATCGGAACGCAGATATGATTCCGGATATGTCACGACACAACATGACAACGAAACTCAAAGGATAACACATCCAATACGGATCATACGACTCACCAAGTGAACGATGACACACGAATAATGAAAGATCGACACGACCAACGATATTCAAAACAACCATCCTGGGATCAAAATCCCTAAGGATCGATTAACACGAGCAACGATCACAACACAACAGTTCGGGAAATCCTCAACCTTCAACGATCACAAAATTACTGAGTTCACAAGAATAATAGTGTGCTGCCTTGAATCGGTCAACACGACAATAATAATTCAACGGATGGGAACTATCCTCGACAGTCCCAATTCAATACTTCGATTACCGTAGAACGGCCAATCGATAACAATTATACAACGGATGGGAATTATCCTTTTGGCAACGGATGGGAATTATCTTTGATAATCCCAATTCAATATATCGATTACCGTTAGAGCGGACAATCGATAATAATTATACAACGGATGGGAATTATCTTTGATAATCCCAAATCAATATATCGATTACCTTCAGAACGGTTAACCGATAACAATTATACAACGGATGTCTCGGCACCTTTAATCGGTTACCGATAACGAAGATGATAATCGAATACGTCAATGCCTTCAATCGGCCAAAACGACATCAATAGAAAAACACTGATATCAATAACGACGATTCACAAAAAATATCTTGATGGAACATCAATCAATAACAACAATCGATACGTCGATGCCGCGAACCGGCTATCAACAACAATATCTCAAAGGAACATCAATCAACAATAACAATCGATATGTCGATACCGCGAATCGGCTATCGACAAATATATTACCAACAAGTATCGCAATGCCTTAAATCGGCCATTTACGAACAACAATAATATTTGGCATAATTTGCCGAAGGGTATTGTATCAAACAATCCCTCGATGTCAACAAAATCATAAAGAGACCAAGTCTCGCAATGATACACACATTCATACACATACATGATAACATTAATCTCATTGACCAGTACAAGTATAAAACTTGCCTCAAACCGAAGGCGAGAAAGTCCTTCCACGATCAACGTCCTACCACGAATCGATCAACAGCGTCCTCCGACAATTACAAGCACTCGAACAACCTTGAATGAAATACAATTCATTCGATAACACGATATCGACCGAAAACAACACAATAGATAATTCCGATTCCAACACGAACACATATTATACTCGTATTTATCCGTATACACACATATATATATATAATATACATATATATATATGTATAATATACATACGGTACACACATTACTAACACATACTCTCTACATAATATATATATATTTATATATATATATATATATATATATATATACTGCACATGCACACACTTCACAATTTATATATATATACACAACATATATATATATATATTCTTATACAACACACACACACACACCACTGCACATTACAACACACACACACACCACTGCACACTACAACACACACACACCGCACGTTACACATATATATATATATATAACACATCTTTATATACATTATATATATATATATATATATATATATATATATATATACAGAACACACAACACAAGGACTTACCCGGAAAAATCTATCGGCCGGGCAACCTTCGCCGGAATCCGGTCAGAAAACAAAACTCGGCCGCCGGAAAAACTGACCCGCCGGACCTCGTCCAACTCCAGCCCGTTTCCGTCTATGGCCGGTTTTCACCACTCCGCCTGCAACTCCTCGCCGGAAATCTGTCAAGCCTCCGTTCCGCCGTCCGTTCCGGACAAAAACCACCTCCGGTCGCTGGAATTAATGGAACCGCATCCATGTCCGGAAACCATGAAGAACGCGGGTGCCTGAGCTCCGTCTCGCCGGAAATCGGAACAGCTCGACCGGATTTGCAGCCTTCCGATTCGGAAATTCCGACCAGGCCGCCGCCGAGCTCCGGTCGTGAGCCGCCTGCCGTCGACGAACTTCAGTCGTCGCCGGAGACGTCAGTCCTACCTCCGGTCGTCAACTCCAGTCTGTCGCCGGAAAATGGAGAAGCCGCTGCCCGTCCTCAAGCTCTACCTCGCCGGAAAAAATGGGAGAGATGAAGAGAAGAGAGAGGGGACGAGAGCCGAGAGGGAGAGAGAGAGAAGATGGCGAGAGGGAGAGAGAGGTGAGGGAGATAATAGTGATGATAATATATATATATATATATATATATATATATAGCATGAGGGAGTGAGAGAGGGATAACCACGTGAGGGAGAAAGTGAGAGGGAGAAAGAAATGCATGTGTATATATTATATATATACATAAAGTGAGATAACATGACAAATAACGTGAGGGAGAGAGGTATCATGTGAAGTGAGAGAACATGACAAAGGTGATATATATATATATATATATAAATGATACCCCAAAGATACCCTTGCCCCGAAAGTTGACCACGAGGAAGGTTCCCACCACCTACCACGCATTACGTACGAAAACCTCAGGACGTAACGTACGTAATCGCAACAAATTAGCGTACGTAATGCTATACAGATAGCGTACGCTATGGCTATAAACTTAGCCAAAATTCCATACTCGCCAAGCAACAACCAAACGACGAAACCAAACCGACGACCAGTATAAATATTTCGATCCCGAAATATTCTAATACAATATACATTGTATCGGCCCAAACAACAACACTTGTACAATTCCAAATGAATACGTACAACTCAACAGTAACACGAAAAAAAAAAAATTACCCCCGAATATTACATACTCCCCCCCTTAAAAATAGTTTCGTCCTCGAAACTCAGGGTGCACAAGTCGGGCACAGAATATTCATCGGGATAAGAAAACAACATCTCCAAGAATACTCCTCAATACGAGCAATTCCGCCTGAGTAACTGGGCCGACCCCACGGGTTCCCACGTCTCCTCTGCCTGAACAAGGCGAAAAAAAATCAAGTGATAAAGACACTCAACCAAATGCGAGATTAGCCGAATCATGACTCTCCTGCTAGAGACTAGCCAGGAAGTCGTACTAACCGCATGACTCGTAACACCGGCGTACACGCCCCGCGAATACCGCGCATTGTACATGTCTACGGTCATTGGTGTACACTCCCCCGTTCTCATCAGCATCGGACGCCCATGCAAACACGGACTCGCACCACAAAAGAAAATAACAATGCACGAATAGTCCTCGAGACTATATCGAGCGCACGCCCAAGTCCTCACGACTTGACGTCTCGAATCACAATGAACGATTACCCAGATCATCACAAAAATCTCGGGTATAGGACCAAAAGGAAAGAGAATTACATTAAATGACTCAAGTGTCAAGATTCTCAAATACAATGATTACAAGATAGATCAATAATAAATGGTTCACAACCGCAATATTAAAATACAGACCGAGTCAAACATCAATCCGAGAGACAAGGAAAATACAAATCAAGGCTATATCTCAAATGTACCCGGAATCCACATCCTCCAGATCATCGAGTTCCTCGATCCCATCGACTCGAGGAAAACACAAATCTGAACTCGCTACTCCCCCTCGGGTGTCCATACCTCTGGCTCCCGAAGCCCGATATGACCCCTTGGATGAAGTACGGACTGAAGTAACAAAATCTCTAGAGGCCCGTGAGCTCTCTCGAGACCTACTGGCACTAGAACTCCTGCAGTATTCTGAAGGTGTCCCTGCCTCCCACACAGAAAATAAATAAATAATAGCTGGAACCGTACATCGAGTACTAACATGCCCCGCTGAATCACAATTAAAACAAATAACAGTCGAACTCGTCGCCTGAGAATAAAATGCTTTCCCAGTACGAAGCCGACTAGGAAATGACCTCTTGGACGTCGGAGCTCGATGTCCCTCTGAACGAATCGGCATCCTAGTCCTCTCACCAGAAGAAACTGAAGGATCCTTCTGAGTAAGCTCCTCGATCGAAAGCTCTGTTCCAAGAGCCTTCTCGATGAATTCGCCAAGTGAGTTACAATTGTGATTGAACAACTGCATCTCAACCGCGGGTTCAACCTCTTGTTAAAATACTTGATATTATCCGCCTCAGTACGGATAACAGATGAAGTAAACTGAATAAGTCCTTGAAACTTCTCAGCAATAACAATAACACCCTCGTCTTCGACGGATTCGGGGTTCAAAACCTCCGACAACTTGGCTTCACGAAGTGGAGCCGGATAATATCTCTCTAACATGAGAGTCTTGAACTCGATCCAAATACAATCACGATCGGTGGGTTCTCGAGCACGACTCCGAAAATGATTCGTCAGCCACCAAATTATTGGTACGAGGTTTCGGGTGTCGGCCCACTCTGCGGCCTCTACCTCCTCTGTCACGTCCTCTTTCCAGACTGAAAGAATAACGTTCAATCATGACCACAACACAATTACGCCTCAACGGCCAGAATGCTAGGTCAACGCAAAACACGAGTATACATACTCAATAGATAAACGATCACATCGATCGCGCTAATCATAGCCGATACAGAGCCCACAAAGCAAATAATCATAAATCAATCGCACCCGATCGTCACATACAAGTGTCAACGAAACATGTATAATCAATGACATAATGAATGTATGCACATAAAAGAGATTAGAGTCCTTACACAGGTCATACGAAGCTTCGAGGTCTTGCGATACTAGTCTTCACTGACGACGACTCGATGAAAGAATGACTCATACAGTCATCCAATTATCACGACTCACAAAGCCCGACTGTCCAGATTGTCATAACCTGATAGCCCCGCTACTACCGCCTTGGTAGAGCCACATAACACACAAGTCAGGGTATCTTACAACCCAACTCTCTGATACCATCTTCTGTAACACCCCCAAATTCCATTGGGTTATTACAGTGCCGTGGACCCCACACCAGGTGATCCACCAGGCGAACACGACTAAAGTACAACAAACTGACCAAAATAGGAAATCACAGACCCTACTATGATGTCCGACATACTATTCCGATATGGAAATTCAACGACAAGAATGGGCCTACATGGCCAAAATAAAAATACAACATCCCCGAGCCTTGCTCGGATAATACAAAACGACAACGACTGAACAAAAATGGAGTACTCCAACTGTCTGACCAACATGAACACCAAAATATCTCGGACTAGTATCGCTCGAATGCCTCGTCGCCCTCGTCATGCCCCTGTGTCTCAACTCTCTCCTCGCAAGTACCTAAAACATGAAAACATGTTCCGCCCCCACGGGGTCAGCCATCCAGAATAATGAATATCAAATACATGCACAACATGATATGCATCCAAAGGCAGAATAAACAGTACAACGATGGTAGTACGATATGCTCACAAACCAAAGTAAGAATCGAGCATTCGTGGAATACTATGCCCACGGCATACGATCAATACCTGCTCAATAGGTTAGAACATAAGTGCCCAACGGTGAATCATCAATATAGAACACAACAATACATTACCCGAAGGTAAATCAACCAATGCTGAAGTAAATAAGAATCACAATGCCCGAAGGCTCAAACGGAAATACCGTTATAATGGCCTGAAAGCCCTCAGCCGAAGCTGCCAAAATATCATGATGGCCTGAAAGCCGAACAGACCGAAGCTGCCAAAATATCACGATGGCCTGAAAGCCGAACAGCCCGAAGCTGCCAAAATATCACGGTGGCCTGAAAGCCGAACAGCCCGAAGCTGTAAATCATCACAATACAGATCTCAAAGAAACAAACCTGACTGTCGAACATACCCCTCGGGCGTATGAACGCTCAATCACAACACGTCGAACACATCCAATCAAACATGGACTATGAACGATCAAAAATTGTACGGCTCAAAGATGGACATCACAGTACGCCCGATCCGGAAATGTGTCCGTGCACATGTCCACCCCGTATACGGAATCCAGAAATATATGTGGGACAATGTACATAATTAGCCTCACGAACTACGTCTCGTGTGCACGGTCCAATGCGGAAACATCCACGTATGACCATCGTGTGCCTGGCTAAAAATCCTACAAAATAACCAATCGGAACGCAGATATGATTCCGGATATGTCACGATACAACATGACAACGAAACTCAAAGGATAACACATCCAATACGGATCATACGACTCACCAAGTGAACGATGACACACGAATAATGAAAGATCGACACGACCAACGATATTCAAAACAACCATCCTGGGATCAAAATCCCTAAGGACCGATTAACACGAGCAACGATCACAACACAACAGTTCGGGAAATCCTCAACCTTCAACGATCACAAAATTACTGAGTTCACAAGAATAATAGTGTGCTGCCTTGAATCGGTCAACACGACAATAATAATTCAACGGATGGGAACTATCCTCGACAGTCCCAATTCAATACTTCGATTACCGTAGAACGACCAATCGATAACAATTATACAACGGATGGGAATTATCCTTTTGGCAACGGATGGGAATTATCTTTGATAATACCAATTCAATATATCGATTACCGTTAGAGCGGACAATCGATAATAATTATACAACAGATGGGAATTATATTTGATAATCCCAAATCAATATATCGATTACCTTCAGAACGGTTAACCGATAACAATTATACAACGGATGTCTCGGCACCTTTAATCGGTTACCGATAACGAAGATGATAATCGAATACGTCAATGCCTTCAATCGGCCAAAACGACATCAATAGAAAAACACTGATATCAATAACGATTCACAAAAAATATCTTGATGGAACATCAATCAATAACAACAATCGATACGTCGATGCCGCGAACCGGCTATCAACAACAATATCTCAAAGGAACATCAGTCAACAATAACAATCGATATGTCGATACCGCGAAACGGCTATCGACAAATATATTACCAACAAGTATCGCAATGCCTTAAATCGGCCATTTACGAACAACAATAATATTTGGCATAATTTGCCGAAGGGTATTGTATCAAACAATCCCTCGATGTCAACAAAATCATAAAGAGACCAAGTCTCGCAATGATACACACATTCATACACATACATGATAACATTAATCTCATTGACCAGTACAAGTATAAAACTTGCCTCAAACCGAAGGCGAGAAAGTCCTTCCACGATCAACGTCCTACCACGAATCGATCAATAGCGTCCTCTGACAATTACAAGCACTCGAACAACCTTGAATGAAATACAATTCATTCGATAACACGATATCGACCGAAAACAACACAATAGATAATTCCGATTCCAACACGAACACATATTATACTCGTATTTATCCGTATACACACACATATACATAATATACATATATATATATATATATATATGTATAATATACATACGGTACACACATTACTAACACATACTCTCTACATAATATATATATATATATATGTATATATACTGCACATGCACACACTTCACAATTTATATATATATACACAACATATATATATATATTCTTATACAACACACACACACACACCACTGCACATTACAACACACACACACACCACTGCACACTACAACACACACACACCGCACGTTACACATATATATATATATATAACACATCTTTATATACATTATATATATATATATATATATATATATACAGAACACACAACACAAGGACTTACCCGGAAAAATCTATCGGCCGGGCAACCTTCGCCGGAATCCGGTCAGAAAACAAAACTCGGCCGCCGGAAAATCGACCACGGACCTCGTCCAACTCCGGCCGTTTCCGTCTATGGCGGTTTTCACCACTCGCCCGCAACTCCTCGCCGGAAATCACAAGCCTCCGTTCCGCCGTCTGTTCGGACAAAACCACCTCCGGCCGCCTAATCAATGAAACCGCATCCATGGCCGGAAACCATGAAGAACGCGTGCACGAGCTCGTCTCGCCGGAAATCGGACTCGGCCGGATTTGCAGCCTTCCGATTCGGAAATTCCGACCTGTGCCGCCGCCGAGCTCCGGCCGTGAGCCGCTGCCGCCGAACTTCGCCGCCGGAGACGTCAGTCCTACCTCCGGTCGTCAACTCCAGTCCGTCGCCGGAAAATGGAGAAGCCGCTGCCCGTCCTCAAGCTCTACCTCGCCGGAAAAAATGGGAGAGATGAAGAGAAGAGAGAGGGGACGAGAGCCGAGAGGGAGAGAGAGAGAAGATGGCGAGAGGGAGAGAGAGGGAGGGAGATAATAGTGATGATAATATATATATATATATATATATATATATATATATATAGCATGAGGGAGTGAGAGAGGGATAACCACGTGAGGGAGAAAGTGAGAGGGAGAAAGAAATGCATGTGTATATATTATATATATACATAAAGTGAGATAACATGACAAATAACGTGAGGGAGAGAGGTATCATGTGAAGTGAGAGAACATGACAAAGGTGATATATATAAAAGGTGATATATATATATATATATATATATATATATATATAAATGATACTCCAAAGATACCCTTGCCCCGAAAGTTGACCACGAGGAAGGTTCCCACCACCTACCACACATTACGTACGAAAACCTCAGGACGTAACGTACGTAATCGCAACAAATTAGCGTACGTAATGCTATACAGATAGCGTACGCTATGGCTATAAACTTAGCCAAAATTCCAAACTCGCCAAGCAACAACCAAACGACGAAACCAAACCGACGACCAGTATAAATATTTCGATCCCGAAATATTCTAATACAATATACATTGTATCGGTCCAAACAACAACACTTGTACAATTCCAAATGAATACGTACAACTCAACAGTAACACGAAAAAAAAAAATTACCCCCGGATATTACAGTATGTTCATCAGTTTGTGATTGGTTGTTCGTATGCCGAGGGGTATGTTCACCAGTCGGGTGTGTTTCTTTGAGATCCACTGTATGTGACTAGTGTAAAGTTTTGAGAATTTTATTCGTCCGTATATCTGTCTCGGTGGTTCTGTATTGATCATGTTGGAACTTACCGTGTGAGGGTATTCTCGATTATCGTTGATCGTTTGTTGATGATATTATAATTTATCATATTGATGATATACTCGGTTGTGTTTTGACCTTTGGATGGTCATATTAGGGTTTATCATGTTGATGATATACTCGATTGTGTTTTAACCTTTGAATTGGTCGTATTGGAGTTTATCATGTCAATTGTATTCTCGGTGAATTTGTTGATTGATCATTTGTAATGATCGTACGAGCGTACGAACTTTGCGTCGTTGTTTTGGTATTTGTGTCATTGTTTTGGCAGTTTCATAGATGTATCGTGTATTATTCGTTTTATCGGAATTGGGACTTGACTGTATAATCAGGCAAACAATATTTGACACAGGTAGATTATTTCATTCGAAGATGATATATTTTGTTGAGACTCATGGAATTGTGTTTGTGAGCGTATTGAGGCTTTACAGTGAAGTCACTTGCTAGTATCTCAGGAGATCGTCGACTTTGCGCATTTGTAAGTATACTGTTTCGGTTATTCGTTAATGATGATGATTGATCGTTGTTGTGATGGTTTCAGGATATTTTGGTTGAACGGTTTGTTTCTTTATGACGAGGACGAAACTTATTTTAAGTGGTGTAGTATGTAATATTCGGAATTTCTACTACTGTTGCTTAATATTATTTTATCCGAGTTATATTGTACAGAGTGGAATCTGTATAATATGGATAAAACAAATGAAGGACTGAGATGCCAGTATTGGTATAATTGTCGTATTTGGTCGACAATCGCATTTGAGAATATCGTGTATTAGATGTATCGTATGAGAATATTACTAGAAGGAGTATGTGTATTCAGTATGTCATGTATACGTATCTAGTATGTTGAGAGGTTGAACGAGAATAGCTGAAAATGGCTAAGTATAGCCACGATAGTGCATGCTACTATGTATCCTTAACGTACCCTAATGCACAAGGATTACGTACGTTAAGAAGGACAATTAACGTACGTAAGGTGCACAGCTATTACGTACGTTAAGTGAATGAGTTAATGTACGTAAAGTTCGTATTAGGCAGGATATCGACAGGTGGGCCCGTGGTCGGCAGCTTTCGGTATGGATGTGGACGGGCGAGTCAACGCTGAGGTTAGCGTACGCTACGCTTAGTGTATAATGTACGCTAACTGGACAGAAACTGTAGCAAGTCAACGTACGTATTACGTATGCTATGAAGGAAGTATTACGTACGTAAGCGGCTGAACGAAACAAGTCAGTGAGCTCTGGAGTGATATTACGTACGCTATGAAGGACACTTAGCGTACGTTAGGTAGCATTACGTACGTAATGCTGATGGATAACATACGTAATGATCGATGCAGTTTATAAAATGAAGTTCGTTCATTCATTTCTTCACGAGAGAAAAAACTTTTCTCCTCCAACCTTCATCCCTCTGAGCATGTTAGTGAGATTTAACCTCTTCTATCTTGATTGCAATCTTGGAAACATAGATTTGAGGCTTGGAGATGAAGATGTTGATGATTCTTGAAGAGTTTGATTGTGTTATTCATGTTCTTGAGGTATGTTGTTGAACTCTAAACCTTGATTTCGGATTTTTGGTATTGTTATACGTATTTGATTCGTATGATGATGATTAGGGTCTTGTTGTTACGACTCTAGAGGTTATGGGAAGTGTATATTGAAGAATACGATAACACATGACTTGGATTACAAATTGGATGATTATCTACAT
Organism: Orobanche coerulescens; assembly: GCA_033398695.1. Classification (NCBI taxonomy): domain Eukaryota; kingdom Viridiplantae; phylum Streptophyta; class Magnoliopsida; order Lamiales; family Orobanchaceae; genus Orobanche; species Orobanche coerulescens. The sequence continues at coordinate 188,700,767 of CM065802.1, read as the reverse complement.
GTTAAAGGATATCGAATTAGGTTGTTTTGATGGCTATGAACATGATTTTGAATCACTTAGTGTTCTTGAGGAACTTCTTGATGAATTTAACATAGCAAGACAATCGTATGTTGAATTATCGGTATCTTTAGATACGAAGATCGAATGTTCATTGATTGTAGTGGGAGAATTCGTATATTCTTGATGAAATATGAATCATGATATCAATTTGGAATCCATAAAGATTGTGATTGATCACCGAATATGATTTCCTATACATTCGTATCCGTAATCGTATTTTGGTTATGGATTCGTAATTATTTGAGTTGGATTGTTCCGACTTGTGTCTAATCGAGATATTGTAAAATCGTTGAGTTTGTCGATCGGTTGTATTGATTAGTAATTATCGGATTTCGGTTCATATGATGGATATGAATTCGTAAATGGTTTGAGTATATTATTTGGTTTTATATATGATCGAGGTATCGTTGACCCGTTGAGTTTGATTGGTTGGCTATGTCGGTTATTGATTGTTATCGGATCGTTGCTATTTGATTACTTCAATAGGTTGAGATTATTGATCGGTGATTATAACCGTATGTTGTAGTCGTGTTCGAGTATGTTCGTGAATTCCATTGGTCAGGGCCGAGGAGCTCGTAGATGAAGGTAATGAGATTGGTAGCGGCTTCATCATCGTCGTATCGGTATAAAGGCAAGTTATTACTTGCTCAGTTATAATGTTTAATGAATGGTTTCAGTTTAATTTCGTTTATAATGCATATAGCGATGATCATTATTGTAAAACCCTGGAGATTTAGATTTTATGTTATTTTCCGATTCTGGGAGTTAAATCATAATATATATGATTTATTTCGGTTATTGGCATATTCAGGTATCGAGGTTACTTTATGATAAAGATGATGATATGAGTATCTATAGTCCATGGTACATTTGGATCGCCAAGCATTGAGGATAATCGCCGGTGATGATTTGACATCGAGATTTCTCCTGAAGGACTCGGGATAAGTATCTTAGTTTTAATTTCAGTTTAGTGTTGATGATGTTGATCATGCAGGTTGACATTCATATTGTTGAACATGAGGTCGTACTAGTTGTTTTATCATAATGTCGTTCATGTTATTGAGTCATGTATTGTTCATGTTGATGAACATATTGATTTGCATATGTGTATGCATAATTGTATTATTTATGTTGTGTTGATCCGATGGGATCGTGTGATCTAGGCTGAGGGCGCTGGATCATTGGATGAGTTTTCCACCTCGTGTTGGTCCAACGGGATCATCTTGGGATCTATGCTGAGGGCGCTGGATCATTGGATGAGTTTTCCACCTCGTGTTGGTCCGAAGAGATCATCTTGGGATCTATGCTGAGGGTGCTGGATCATTGGATTACCCTGTGTTGTGTTGATGGAATCATGTGGATTCGCATCGTTGGTTTTACCATATGTTTTTCATAAATATGTGTATTGTTTGTTATCCACCTCGTGTTGATCTGATTGGATCATCATGAGATCTATGCTGAGGGTGCTGGATCATCGGATTTCCATTGAGTATACAGTGTTGTTATTGTTGTGAACATATTGACGTTGTCATATGAGTATGCATTTGTAGGTCTTGTGTTAGGACCATGTCCGTATCTTGTGTTGATCTGATCTTGGATTAGACTGACATGATTTCGTCGTGGAATTTCGTACATTGAGGTATGTTCCATATTTTCCTTCTTGGTTATTGTCCTAGGATGGACTATCGATTATCGTGTTGATAGTTGTTGATGTTATCCGATAGATTGAATTGGCCAGAGTTGGTATATTTAGTATCAGCAAGTTATGATGATATTTTGAGAATCTTGGGTATTGCTTGAGGTACCGTATGGATATTATGTTTGAGTTAATCGAGATTACGAGATGTGAAATGTGATAATGATTACTTTGATGGGAATTATTATGAGTTTGGTAAAGTTATGACGATAAGATTATATTGGTCGTATTCTTATTTTATATTCTCATTGGTGTGTAATTATTGATGTGATGTGACGGTTATCATTGTTGAGTATTATGGCTGACCCTGTCGTGGGCTTTATTTTTAGGATATTGGATATCGAGTTTGAAGCGGTCGTGAAGAGATGAGCTTCCCGGAGGATACTAGCTATGGCATGTGTTTGTGAATCGAGTATTCTGATTTGATGTTGTATTCCGCTGCTAGAGTATTTTTAATTATTTGTCCTTTCCGCTGCGTGAGTATTCTTATATGCCCTTTGGTTTTTGGCAACTTGAGTTACTTTGGAAAATCGTTTTCTAAACTATTGAGTTTCGGCTGTTTGGCCTTATCCTTTCAAATGAGACTTTACGACGGTTTTGATAAACGAGTTTTATAAAGTCTTCGAGTGTTTTTAATAGATAATACCATCGTTAGCCTCTTGAGCATTGTAAATATAAAGTCTTCGAGTGTTTTTAATAGATAATACCATCGTTAGCCTCTTGAGTATTGTAAATATTTGCGAAAATGTCTTTTAGCCTTGTGGGTTCCGTCTTGGGGCCCACGGCGCTGTAATATTCCTGGATGGCTCTGGGGGTGTTACATCTATATCATCATGTAGCGTACGTTATATGTGTCCTGGGATAGCCGTCGAAATGATAACATACTCCATGAAGTCACTCGCCCATCAATGGTTCAATATTTGAATTCCCATTCACATGCTTAGCATACATTAACTGCTCCTCGTAGCATACGTTATCTTCATGTATCCGTTGCATGCTTTTTTGACCTTCTAGAATCAATCCAATAGATTGATTTATTTGAATTCATAATCCAGATCTCATTACATATGTTAAATACTAAAACTTACGTACTTTCGGCTCTTGCTAGTAGCGTACGTTGATCTTCATGCATAGCGTGTGTTAGGCATGCCATACTCGGCTGTCTTCAGCTTGAACTTGGTTACGTACGTTAGCTATGACACATGGCGTATGTTAGCTGTGTTTTATGCTTCAGTTCATTGTACTTCTGTCCAGTTCGTACTTCTTCAACTGTTGTTTATTAATTGTTGTTTTTCATTGTTTATCAACTTATCATCAAAACCTTAAGTATGAATATGTGGAATAAAATATTCCAACAATACAGAAGTACAACCTAACACAAATATAATAGTTACAAGATAGTGATGAAATAACCCACGTTAATGTACGATTGCTTGCCTTGGGTGGAGAACATGATGTTTTGTGCTTGAATGTGTAAGCCTCCATTCTCCTTAATATCTTGTCAAGGCTCAACCGAGAGTTGTAGTGTCAAATTCAGACGCATGATGGCCTTTGTCTTCCGTGCTAGGAAATATCGGCCTGGTCAATAAAATCTTTGATTGGATTATTGGCTGCGAAATCTTCATAAATATCAGTGAAGGACAAAATATATGGGGAGCAATCGTGAAAATGATGAAAAAAATTAGTGCCTAAGATTTTAACATGGATTTCCTCGACGAGTTTTTAATATATGCAGGATTTGATTAATATTCCATCGTATGCTTCCTGTGTTTTTAATCTTTTATACTAGAGTGCTCAAGTTACAATCATCTATTTAGTATTCTGATAGTTCTATTATTTATATTATTGTGCAACTCAAGTTTTATAATTACAATCTCTGCTATATATATATATATATATATATATATATAAAATTGATTTTTATTATTTTAGTTGCAATGTCAAATCTTACTAAGCTCGAGTTCAACGCTCTTGACATTTGTGAAAAAATTTACTTCACATGGGTTCTTGATGCTGAAATCCATTTGAATGCTATAGGTCTTGGAGACACCATAAAAGAAGGAATTAAAGTTTCTGAACAAGAAAAGGCAAAGGCCATGATATTTCTTTGTCATCATCTCCACGAGAGATTGAAAACTGAATACTTGACTATTGAGGACCCCTCAACCCTTTGGAAGGATTTAATAGAAAGATATAACCATCAAAAAATGGCAATACTTCCAAAAGCTCGCTATGATTGGTAGCACTTGCGTTTACAAGATTATAAAAGCGTCAGCGAGTATAATTTCTTAATGTTTAAGATTACTTCTCAACTTAAGTTATGCGATGAAAATATCCTGATAATGATATTGGATAAACCTACTCCACTTTTCATGCTAGTAATATGCTCGTGCAGCAACAATATCGTGAAGGAGAATTCACTTAATATTCTGAGCTTATTTCAGTTTTACTTCTTGCTGAACAAAATAATGAGCTCTTGATAAAAAACTGCCAAGCACGTCCAACAGGTTCAACACCATTACTTGAAGTAAATGTTGTGACTGGTAATGCATATGGACAAAATAAATAGTTTGGACGTGGAGGTGGGCATGGGCGTGGATTTGGACGTGGTCGTGGACATGTCCTTGATGTGGTTTTAGGCATGGTCGAGGTCATGATCACCAGAATTTCTCAAACTTTAAAAAGAAACACCACCACCAGAAGTGGACAAAAAATGAGAAGAACCTAATGTAACACCCCCAAATCCCATTGGGCCATTACAGTGCCGTGGACCCCACACCAGGAGACCCACCAGGCGAACACGACCAAAATACAACAAAATGACCAAAAGGGGGATCACAGTCCCTACCATGACATCCGACATAATATTCCGATATGGAATTTCAACGACAAAAGTGGGCCTACATGGCCAAAATAAAAATACAACAACATCCACGAGCCTTGCTCGGTTAATACAAAATGACAACAACTAAAAAAAAGGGAGTACTCCAAATTGTTTAACTGACATGAACACTAAAACATCTCAGACTAGTTTCGCTTGAATGCCTCGTCGCCATCATCATTCCCATGTGTCTCAACTCTCTCCTCGCCAGCATCTAAAACATGTAAACATGTTCCGCCCCCACGGGGTCAATCATCCAGATAATGAATATCAAATATGTGCACAACATGATATGCATCCAAAGGCAAAATGAACAGTACAACAATGGTCATACGAGATGCTCACAAACCAAGGTAAGAATCGAGCATTCGTTAAACACTATTCCCATGTCATACGATCGGTACCTGCTCAACAGGTTAGAACACAAGTGCCCAATGGCGAATCATCAATACAGAACACGACAATGAACTACCCGAAGGTAACCTAAACCAAAGTTGAAATAAATACGAATACCCGAAGGCTCCAACAAAAATATCAAAACATTACAAAGGCCTGAAAGCCCTCAGCCGAAGCTGCCAAAATATCACAATTACCTGAAAGTCACTCAGCCGAAGCTGTCAATCATCACAATGGCCCGAAGCCAAAACAGCCCGAAGCTGTATCATCTGAGGGCCGAAGCCACGACACGAAGTCGTATCACAATGAGGGCCGAAGCCTCAGCACGAAGCCGTATCACAATGAGGGCCAAAGCCACGACACGAAGCCGTATCACAATGAGGGCTGAAGCCACGGCACGAAGCCATATCACAATGAGGTCATCCAATGACCGTGACCTGCTGAATCGCAGGTGCTGTGAAACCAACCGCCAAGGTTCAAGCCCCAGACTTACCCATAATGAGATCATCCAGTGACCGTGATCTACTGATATTTTGGTGTTGGGAAACCAACCGCGAAGGTTCAAGCCCCAAACTTACCCATCGAGCACTAGCCGAGACTAGCCTCCAAAATACAATTAATCACAAACGGCAACGATCCCAAGATTACCGAATTCACAATAATAATAGTGTGCTGCCTTGAATCGGCCTACGCGACAACAATAACTCACGGATGGGCACCGTCCTCGGCGGTCCCAATTCAAATACATCGACTGCCTTGGAATGGCCAATCGATCATAACGACTCAACGGATGGGAAAAGCCCTCGACAGTCCCAATTCAATACATCGATTACTTTAGAACGGTCAATCGATAACGACTCAACGGATGGGAAATGTCTTCGACAGTCCCAATTCAATACGTCGATTACCTTAGAATCGTCAATCGATAAACAATGATACAATGGATGGGAATTATCTTCGATAGTCCCAATTCAATACGTTGATTACCTTAGAACGGTCAATCGATAAACAATGATACAATAGATGGGAATTATCTTCGATAATCCCAATTCAATACGTCGATTGCCTTATAATGGCCAGTCGATAACAACGAAATGATTAGAACAGATGTCCCGGTACCTTTAAACGGTTACCGATGACGGAGATGATAATCGAATACGTCAATGCCTTCACTCGGCCAATTACAGCATCAATAGCAAAATACCAATATCAATAACAATGATCGCAACAATGTCTTAAACCGACATCAATATCAACAACAACAACTGATACATCGATACCGCGAACCGGCTATCGACAATAACATCATCAACGAGTACCTCAAAGCTATAAACGGCTTTTATCGGACAATAACAACATTTGGCATAATTTGCCGAAGGGCATCGTATCAAACAATCCCCTGATATCAACAAAATCATAGAGAGACCAAGTCTCGAAATGATACAACACATTCATACATATACATGATAACATTAATCTCATTGACTAGTACAAGTATAAATCTTGCCTCAAACCGAAGGCGAGAAAGTCCTTCCACGATCAACATCCTTCCACGAAACGACGAACGACGTCCTACAATGATCACAAGCACTCGAACAACTTTGAATGAAATACAATTCATTCAATAACACAAAATCAATGGAAAACAACACCAAGGACAAACCGATTCGATCACGAATCGATTAAACTCCAAAAACGAATACCATAGTTCTCAACTATGAATTCTACCATCCTCCAACATCTCAATGATCGATATGATCAAACGTTCTTAACACTTGTGAAAATAATTCAACAAGGATCACGTAAGAAAAACATCAAATTGATCCTCCTACGAATCATCAATATCATCACTATCACCTCAAGAACATCATCAACCCAACAAACATGATGTCTAAACAATAATCCATCACCAATTCATCAAGAATTCGGATTAAACCACAAGATTAAATCAACCATTGTAAGATTATGATAATCATTACATAATTCAGCATAATTCCTTACTAAAATGGTTATAATCCCTCAAAACTACAACCAACAACAATAATCATATCAAGACTATGTTAATCATATAACAATCTTAACATAATCCTTCCTAGACATGATTATAACTTCCAAACATTCTAAAACATCAAGAACAACTCCTCCTCAAGACAAAATCATCATGTTCTTCATTACAAGTTATGAAACTCATCAAGAATCATGATATACTCCAATAATCACCAACTATACGAGGAAAACAACAACAACATCATCATATTCGAAAATCAGTTGTAGAACAAGAGATTAAGAGAACTTACCAATGAAGAACAAGAAGAACTCTCCAAACACCAAAGGAGCACCAACAAGCTTCCAACTCGAGGCTCCAAATCAAGTTATGATGATCAAAAACATGTTGGAAGAGGCTAAATATCAAGAACAAGTCCAGAGGGACGGTTCTAGGGAGAGAAAATCGATAATGGTTCGTGAAGAAATGAAAAACAAAGCCAAGATATATAACCTTACAAACCCATTATGTACGCTATACACCAAACATAACGTACGTAAGGGTTATTACGTGCGCTACACCAACAACTTGGCGTACGTAATGCTAGTTCAGAACTAACTGACCAAAAACACGAAGACCTTAACGTACGTAAACGATAACGATTTACGTGCGTTAACAAGCTGCATGGATAACGTACGTAAGGCTCACACCCTAACGTACATAAGGATCCGTTGACTGCAATAGTAAGATCTGATCAAAAGATTCCCGGCCCCACCAGCCGAAAGTTGACTCCGAGGAAAGTTCCCTCCACCTACCTCTCATTATGTATGTAAACATACAGGCTTAACACACGTAATGTTGAGGTTCTAACGTACGTTAATCACACAAGCTAATGGACGTTAGCTCAACAAAGTGAACAACTAAGTTGTTCCAACAAATCTCAACCCAAAATGAACGAACACAATCCGACACACCTCAACAAACACGAATGATATAATACAACGGCATTTGCACAATTCCAAATGAATATGTACAACTCAACAGTGAAACAAAAAATAAAAATTTACCCCCGGATATTACATACTCCCCCCCTTAAAAAGAGTTTCGTCCCCGAAGCTCAGGGTGCACAACTCGGGGTTCGAACTATCCATCAGGATCTGAAAACAACATCTCCAGGAATACTCCTCAATACGAGCAAATCCGTCTGACTAACTGGGCCAACCCCTTGGGTCCCCGCGTCTCCTCTGCCCGACCACGGTGAAAATCGAATGATAAAAACACTCAACCAAGTGCGGATCAGTCGGATCATGACTCCTCCGCCAGAGGCCAGCCAGAAAAGTCGTACCACCCGCATGACTGGTAACACCGGCGTACACCCCCCACGGAAGCCGCCCATTGTACATGTCTACAGTCATCGGTATACACTTCCCCGTTCCCATCGGCATCGGATGCCCATGCAATCACTGACTCACGCCACAAAAGTAAAATAACAACGCACATATAGTCCTCGGGACCATATCAATCGCACACCCAAGTCCTCACAACTTGGCATCTCGAATCGCAATGAGCAATTACCCAGATTATCACAAAAATCTCGGGTACAATATCAAAATAAAATAAAAATGCATCACATGACCTCAAATCTCAATATTATCACATACTATCGTTACAAGATAGATCAACAACAAATGATTCACAACCACAATACCATAATACAGATTAAGTCAAACATCAATCCGAAAACAAAGAAAAAGGACAAATCAAGGCTACATCTCAAATGTACCCGATATCAACATCCTCTAGATCATCTAGTTCCTCGATCTCATTGACTCGAGGAAGACCCAAACCTTAACTCACTGCTCCTCCTCGGCTGTCCTTTTCTCTAGCTCCAGAAGCCTGATAGGACCCCTTGGATGAAGTACGGACTGGAGTAACAAAATCTCTCGAGGCCCGTGAGCTCTCTCGAGACATACTGGCACTAGAACTCCTGCAGTATTTCTGAAGGTGTCCCTGCCTCCCACACAGAAAACAAACAATAACTGGTACAGTACAACAAGTGCTAACATGCCCCGCTGAATCACATTTAAAGCAAACAACAGTCGAACTCGTCGTCTGAGAAGAAGATGCTTTCCCAGCACGAAGACGACTAGAAGACGACCTCCTGGACGTCGGAGCCCTATGTCCCTCTGAACGAACCGGCCTCCTAGTCCTCCCACCAAAAGAAGCTGAAGGGTGCTTCCGAGCAAGCTCCTTGATCAAAAGCTCTGCTCCAAGAGCCTTCTCGATGAATTCACCAAGTGAGTTACAATTATATATGGTTGAACAACTGCATCTGCAACTGCAAGTTTAGCCTCTTGCTAAAATACTTGATCTTATCCGCCTTAGTACAGATAACATATGAAGCAAACTGTAGAAGTCCTTGAAACTTCTTAGCAATAATAATAACACCCTCATCCTCGACGGATTCGGGGTTCAAAATCTCTGACAACTTGGCTTCACGAAGTGGATCCGGATAATACCTCTCTAACGTGAAAGTCTTGAACTCGCTCCAAACACAGTCACGATCGGTGGCCTTCACAGAGTGTTAGGGTTGTATACGTCAAAGCATACTTTATGCTTATATTACCTAATTTCCCAGTCTTTATCTATGAGAATATTTAATTCATTTATCACATGTTTTGCAAATTTATTCACGCTATGGTTATGCAAATGTAGTCTAATTTATTTTATATTGTAGATAATGTGGTGTGTAGTGTCACACAGAAGATCACATTATCGGTTCCTTATATAGTAATATTTTGTTCACAACCTATATAACATTAGACCGTTATGTGAGAGGTTGTAGTACATACTTGAGATTGGTTGGTCTTTACCATTAGCATATATTAGCGTATTCGTTATACGTTGAACATGATCGAGGTGAGATAGATTCTTCTGTACTGACTATAAGAAGAATGTACATCTCGGATAATTATTATTTCTTAATTCTAGTGATTAATATTTAATTATATATATTTAATATTTATTGCTTTGATTTATCATGGGTGAGAGCCATAATGATTGACTCAATATGCTCGATATTTTGGGCAATATTATTATTTATATGATAATTAATATTATAGCTAGAAATCGTGTCCCGACCAGTCGGGTTGATCATGTCCCTTGAGGCACTCGAAAGGATTATTATATTAAACCCTGCAGGTGGAATTAATTTTCTGATATAAATAAAGGTCGAGTGGTATACTCATGTATAATACATTAATTAATTAAAAGCTGTCAGTAGCTTAAACTAATTAATGGACATGGAATATCTTAAACACGGGAAATAATTAATTAAAAAAGGAGCCCAATTTCGTAATTTGGGATTTTGGTAGGAAGTGCAATATTAACTTATTAGTGGACTAAGTTGATATTAATAGAGTCTTCATATTAGGAAGAGTCCTAATAATGGAAGGAAGATATCTATTGGGAGTCCTTACCATATCCTCCTTAAGGTCCCTATAGTAGTCCAAAACACCTATAAATACATACTTAGTGTTGGCCGATTTTTAGACTTACAATTTGTAATACCCGGTTGTAATTCAGTAATTATCATTCAGTATTTATCATTCAGTAATTGATACTCAGTAATTTTCACTCATTATTAATCATTTGTCACTCAGATTCAGTCATGGTATTCATCATTCAGAGTAATTGTATCGTGTATCAATCGTCATTCATCACTAATCTGATTGGAGTTTCGTGCCGTGTTTATCGTCGTTGTCATTTTCGTCATGGGCTGTGCGTGAGGATTAGCGCACGCTACGTACTCTTTTTAGCGTACACTAATTGAGTACAGGTAGCGCACGCTACCATTCAGCATTAGCGCACGCTAATGTTACCCTGGTTGCAGTCCAGAAGGTACTGGACTGCAGGTGAGTTATATGTAGCGCACGCTACGAGTGGTAAGTAGCGCGCGCTAGCGGGTTGTAGTAGCGCACGCTAAATTTGTGGAGTAAGCGGCGCTAGGGACGGATCGAGTTAAGTCCGGTGGCTACCGGATCGCACCGATTAATTCAGTGCGCTACGCGTGATATTTAGCGTACGCAATCGATGTTATAGCGCACGCTAATCGTTGGTTGTAGCGCACGCTATCGAGATCAGATCAGAGGACAGAAGGTTTCTGGACTCCAGTACTGGGCATCAAGTTATTCGTTAGCGCACGCTAACTATGAGTATTAGCGCACGCTAATGATATGGCCGTAGCGCACGCTACAATAAGGTATGTAGCGCGCGCTACCGTGTTCGGACAGTGGGTACTGGACTACCCAAATTACTCGTTAGCGCACGCTACGCACTAGGGGTAGCGCACGCTAACCTGGACTGGCTATAAATTGGACAGTTTAGTCAGATTTCGTCATTTGTCATCTATTTCTCATTCTCTCGTCGGTTCTTGGCGATTTGGGAGATTTAGAGAGTATTCTTCAAGGTGTAATCATCAATCATCATCTTCAAGTCTTTGAGTTGGATTAATCATCACTTCATCATCTCCAAACCATCGAATCAAAGGTATTAATTTCTTGGATCTAGAATTTCGGATTTTTTGGGTTTTCCTTCCGATTTCTTCGTGTAAGCTTGGATTATCATTGGAATATATTAGATATGGATTATCTACCTTGGATAAATATATTCCTACGGATTTAATGGTTATTTTCGGAATTATTTCAAGAACCCTTGGGGTTGACTTCGGTTAATTGGGGATTTTCCGATTGATGTTGTTGTAATCATGAATTATGGATTCCTAATGGATTATTGATATCATTGAAGTGTTTTGTTAGTTCGAAATACTCAATTTGGTGTTGGTTTCGACATATTCGGGATTGGATATTTCCGAAGTTGTGTGGTCGGTTATGTATTCGTTGGAATGCCCTATGAGTTTGATTATCGTTGTTTCGACCCTTGGGTTAGTCGTGTTTTGTTGCTTGATACGTGTATTGAACGATTGTCGGTACTTATTGTTATTCAAGGTTGTTCGAGCGACCGGTATCTTGGTTAGGACGTTGTTCATGGACGGACATTCTTCATCGTTGTTGAGTAAGTTAAATCTTACTCGGTTAAAAGGATACTCATTCCTTTTGTTGTTGATTGCTCATAATCATAATTCATTCATCATAATAATAATCATTTTGAGACTTGTAATTGTCGAATAATCATTTCATTCACGAGGAACGACGGTTCCAAATCATTTCATTGGGTTATCAATCACATCACTATTACTTTCATATCGGTGAGTCATCTTGGCCTTGTCTAATTATTATTCATTGATATTCATCATGGTCATTCTCGTTCATGTGACCTTCCGGGTTCATATTGCGTGGCCGGGTGTGGCTGTGTGGAATTTTTGGTCGGGCACACGATGGTCATGTATTGGGTTCACCGATACATCGGACCGTGCACACGGTAACGCTTACCTCCGTGAGACTAATTAGGTACAAGGACGGGTGTGTCTGGTCATTCGTCTTGTACACTTGCACAGAACATTACGGGCGTACTATGATACTCCTCTTCAGCGTAATTCATAACTAAGAATATTTCATAACTTCGGTTAATTCATGATTGTGTAATTTCAACTCTTGAGGATTGTTGTTCTGTGTAACTGACCCCGTTGGGGGATTTTGTTTTTAGGTCACGGCAAGGCAAAGGCACGGGAAGAGCATGTTGACGGCGACGAGTCCCAGTGATACTAGTAGGGGGCCCCAGTCATTCCGTTTGTTTAGTCATTTTCAGTCATTTAAGTTATTCCGTCATTTGTATTTTCCACTGCAAATTCCGTTTGAGATGTTTATTTATTCAGGGTGGTGTATTTTATCTTCATATAAAATATACTAGTATTCGGTATTGTCCTGGTGTGTTGTACTTAAACTCCTCAACGGAGTACTTGGTAATATAATGTGGTTCGGTACTACAATTATATTATTTAATTCATCATTTTTATTTTCCTGGTGGGTCCCAGTCGGGGATTCACGGCACTGTAATATCCGCCTAGTTTGGGGTGTTACAGAGTTGGTATCGGAGCGTGGTTTTGAATACTACCCTCCAAGTCATGTCTCGTTTGAAATCATCGTCATCGGACTAGTATCATTGGACTTTCGCGTCACGTGTGACCTGTGCAAATGCCGAGCCAATCAGACCAAGAACTGTAGGATTTCTAATGCCATGGTATAATTTCTGGCATTAATCATTCATTCATAATTCATCAGTTAACAATCCTCAATCATCATTGTCATTTTGACCAGGACGGTCAGGTTAAATCATTAATAACTCGATTCATTTCATTATTCAGTTGTTGATCAGGAAGATCAAATCATTAATCATGTTCAAGATAATCATGTCACCTCAGTTGATCATTCATGTAATCACTGTGTTAGAGTGCGTATGCTCATTTTTATCACCTCATGTCATAATCATAACGTATTATTCATGCGGTGAATATAATCATCATGTGACTTTCCTACTTCAGTATGGAGAGGGCAAGAAGAGGACGTGGAGGACGAGGCCGTGGAGCGGGCCGAATCCCGAGAGCTCGTGTGAATACACGTGCAAACGCGAGGAATAATGCTAATTCATCGAGCGACGCCGCCACTCATTCACTGACGCGATCATTCACTATCGGGAGTCGTGCAGGACACGGCTCAGTCAGAGGGTGTCCGGGTTGACCCACTCGCTTTTATGTAGGGCATGATGGCCCAAATGACCCAGATGGCTCAGTTGATGGAGACGATGCATAACTCCGTCAATCAAAATCAGCAGGCTCCTCCGCCGCCACCTCAGAGGCAAGAGAGGAATGTCAGTAATATCATCGGCGATATCTCTCGCCAGAGGCCACCTACTTTTGAGGGCTCGTCTGAGCCGGCAGATATCATTCATTGTCTTGAGCATTTCGAGAAGTTGTTTGCTATGGTAGAGTGTCCCGAAGGACACAAAGTTTCTGTTGCGGCTTACTACCTGGGTAAGAGCGCACATTCTTGGTGGTTATCGTTGAAGCCCACCGAAGGATCTTGTACTTGGGATCAGTTCAAGACTCTCATGATGGAGAGATATTATCCGGCCCCACTCAGAGAGGCCAAGCTGTCAGAATTACTCACCCCCGACCCCTCAGCAGACGAGGATGTTCTCGCCATTGCCGAGAAATTTCAGGAACTTATTCCTTTCGCCTCATCCATCATTCATTCAGAGGCGGATAAGATCAAGTATTTCAGCAAGAGGCTGAAACCCCGTATGAGACTCCAGCTACTTAATCATAATTGCACCACGTTGGCCGAATTCATTGAGAAAGCTCTCACCTACGAGCTTACTGCTAAGGAAATTGCTAAGCAGCAACCTTCGTTTGCTAGCAAGAAATCGAAGAATCGTAATCAGTCTGAAGGCGGTCAGACAATTTTCAAGAAACCCCGTGCGGGCTCCGATTTTTCTGAGCGACCTCCTGTGTCGTCTAAACCCGCGGAATCTCAGTCTCGAGCGGCCAGTTCGGCCATCACCTGTTTTAACTGTGGGGATCTTGGTCACCTCAGTACCAAGTGTCCGAGACAGACTATCACATGTCATAATTGTGGAATTGCTGGGCATAAGGCCCGTTTTTGCCGTAGGGACTCCAAACCTACTCAGACGTCATCTCAGGCACCTAAGCGATCACTGCTCGTAATCGAGCCACTCAATCGGGTCATTTAAAACGACAGGAGCGACTAAAGGTGGAGCTTTTAGCCAGACGGAGCGTCGGTCTGGGACTAGCAAGCCCCGGATTTATGAGATGAAGAAGACCGATGATCCGAGGCCCGAATGATCTCGTGTACACTCGATATTCTATCTCAACTTTGTGTACCCTTTTTGATACCGGTGCATCGCATTCATTCATTTCCGAGTCATGTTTGAGTAGACTACGCCAGGTAGTGCTACTAGTTGTGAGCCTTATGTCATTGGCCTACCTGATGGTAGACGAATTATCGGTAATCGTGAGATTCAGAATTGTCCGATCCAGTTTCATGGTCGTGTATGGCCAGCGGACCTAATCGTGGTAGATTTGCCGAGGGACAACGTCATCTTGGGTATTGATTGGATGGATCGTCATGATGCCATCATTAGTGTCCGTAAGCGTATGGTCACTATCATTTCAGAAGATGGGGTTGAATGTGTGTTTCAGGGAGGTAATCCCTACTGCAGTAAGGTCATTAATTTGATGAAAGCAGTAAGGTTACTCAATCAGGGATGTGTCGGTTATTGGTGCCATATGGCCAAAATCGAGAAGTCATCAGTAATGTTAACGGATATTCCGGTGGTGAGGGAATATGCCGATGTTTTTCCAGACGAGTTACCTGGTTTGCCTCCACAGAGGGATGTGGAATTCACGATTGAGTTGGAGCCTGGTACATCCCCGATATCGAAGGCACCGTACCGGATGGCCCCGACCGAAATGCAGGAATTAAAGAACCAACTTGAGGAGTTGTTCGAGAAAGGTTATATCCGACCGAGTGCGTCCCCGTGGGGAGCACCAGTGTTGTTTGTCAAGAAGAAGGATGGTTCATTCCGCTTATGTATTGATTATCGGGAGTTGAACAGGGTGACGATCAAGAATAAGTATCCCTTACCCCGTATTGATGATCTCTTAGATCAACTTCAGGGAGCTTCAGTATTTTCCAAGATCGACTTAAGGTCTGGATATCATCAGTTGCGGATCCGAGAGTCGGACATCGCGAGGACGGCGTTTCGAACACGCTATGGTCATTATGAGTTTGTGGTTATGCCGTTCGGATTGACTAATGCACCTGCGGTATTCATGGAGTTAATGAATCGGGTTTCATCGACTTTTTGGATCAGTTTGTTATTGCCTTCATCGATGACATTTTGATTTATTCTCGTGACCGGGAGGAACACGAGTTTCACCTTCATCAAGTGCTCGACGTGTTGAGACGAGAACAACTTTATGGGAAGTTCTCCAAATGTGAGTTCTGGATGTCCGAAGTGACTTTTCTCGGGCATGTAATTTCATCAGACGGAGTTCGTGTCGACCCTCAGAAGACGGAGGCTATTCGAGATTGGCTACCTCCGAAGAACGTTAAGGAAATCCAAAGTTTCCTCGGATTAGCGGGTTATTATCGGCGATTTGTAGAGGGATTTTCTAGAATCGCTCAACCCTTAACGAACCTTTTGCGGAAGGATAAGAAATACACGTGGTCCGACGCGTGTCAACGGAGTTTTGAGGAACTCAAGAGCCGGTTAATGTCAGCACCTGTACTTTCCTTGCCGCAGGGGACGGAAGGATTTGTGGTTTATAGTGATGCGTCGGACGGGGTCTCGGATGTGTACTCATGCGAGCGGGAAAGTTATTGCCTATGCTTCACGGCAATTGAGACCTTACGAGGTTAATTATCCGACACAAGACCTCGAGCTAGAAGTAGTGGTGTTCGCTATGAAAATTTGGCGTCATTATCTTTATGGCGTTACCATCAGATATTCACCGATCATAAGAGTTTAAAGTATATATTTACTCGAAGGAGTTAAATATGCATCGAGACAGTGGTTGGAATTAATCAAAGATTATGATATCGAGATCCTCTACCACTCGGCAAGGCGAACGTTGTCGCCGACGCCTTGAGTCGTAAGTCCGTTCGGGAGCGATGCTTGCCCGTTAACAGCCTGTAAGGAGCTTGGCAGGAATTCCTTAGACCCGAGATCGAGGTTTGGCTTGGCGAGTTCGGGGCGCTTTGTATGTTAGAGATTTCATCGTCACTCGAGGAGGCAATCCGAGAGAATCAGGGTTCGGACCCATCATTGTTGCGCATCCGAGAGGATGTGGCTCAGGGGAAAGCCCCTGGATTTGTGGTCCACGAGGATGGACTTTTGAGGTTTAAGAATCGGTTGTGCGTACCGGCGAATGACGAGTTGAAAAACTCGATTTTGAAAGAAGCTCATGCTACCCCTTATTCTGTTCATCCGGGGTCTAGCAAGATATACAAGGACTTGAAACAAAATTACTGGTGGAGTAATATGAAGCGAGAAGTCGCAGAATTCGTTTCGAGATGCTTAATGTAATACCCGGTTGTAATTCAGTCATTATCATTCAGTAATTTCATTAGGTGATTGTCACTCAGTGGATTTTCACTCATTTATAATCATTCATCAATCATGTTCATTCACCGTGTTCACCGTTCGGATAAACTTCGAGTTGTGTATCGTTATTGTTCATTGTTTCAACTTTCCTCATATGAGTTCGACTTTGTTAGATCACCATTAATTTTTGGTAACTACAAAAATTCTAAATCTTTGCAATATTATAGAGCATCGAGTTAGCTTTCCAATGGTTCAAACGATGAGTCAATCGGAGTCCGGACGAGAGAGTTATGGTCGTTTTAGCTCAACCGCTCATTTTTCAGTTATTGGCCGATCACTGCCGAACGAACTCGGCCGTGTCGTCCGACACGGCCCGTGCCGTACTCGTCCGGAAATGCCGAAGTGTCTGCCTCAGGACCCGACCGTGTCGCTCAGCACGGCCGAGTCGAACTCTTCCGGATAAGCCGTAACCGATCGCCAAAGACGCCCGACCGTGCCGCCTCGCACGGCCGAGTCATGCCGAAGCCGTCGGACGGGTCATCAGCCGAAGGCCCTCCGCGCCGCGACCGTGTCAAGCAGGACACGGTCGAGTCCCTGTCGGCCAGCTGTGCGACACGACCATGCCGATCGGCACGGGCCGTGTCCGGCAGGGTAGTCAACCCCTTTAAATTCATTTTTTTTTGTATTTCAGCCCATTCCTTCCATTTTTCTTCACCTACAACCGAGAGAGGAAGCTTGAGGGAGGGTTTTTCCTTCACAAATCATTTGGGTGTTTGATTTTCTTCATCTCCTTTCGATCGTGAAGCCCGGATAATCAATTTAACGCGTGTTCTTCGGATTAAAACACTTGGATCTTCAAGAGGTAATTCCTTCAACACTTTGGACTTCGATTTTGTGTTGAGATATGATGTTTTGGACGTTATAATCATGTTATATGAAGAGATATGTATATGATTATGAGTTTGTATAAGGATTCATTGGATTATTGAGGGATTATTCAAGAACACTTTGAATATCGAGTTGGAATTGGGGATTTTCGACTAATTGTTGTTATAATCACGTTTTTGGATATTCATAACGGATTATTGATCGTATTGGAGATGTTTTGTTGGTTTGAAACACTTCTTGGAGATTTTGATATTGGTATATTGAGGTTTGATTGTAAACAATCGGAGTTTGGATACAACGTGTTTGATTTAATGCCTCTATGGACTTGGTTTAATCGTATCGACGTTTTGAGTTCGTTATATTCGTGTTTGATTCGTATATTGAACGAGTTGTTGGATATTGTATAATTCAAGGTTGTTCGAGCGACCGATATCTCAATTAGGACGTTGTTCGTGGAAGGATAATTGTCACCGGTATTGTGTAAGTTAATTCTTACTCGGTTAAAAGGATATTCATACCTTTTGTTGTTGATCATTCATAATCATAACTCATTCATCATTGTATTAATCATATTAAAACTTGTTATTGTCAATTAATCACTTCAGTTATAAGGAACGACGGTTCCAATCTTTTCGTTGAGCTATCATTCATTTCATTATTACTCTCATCTCGGTGAGTCATTCTTGACTTTGTCAGATTATTATTTATTCATTGATATTCATTACGGTCATTCTCGTTCATATGACCTTCTGGGTTCATATTGCGTGGCCGGGTGTGGCTGTGTGGAATTTTTAGTCGGGCACACGATGGTTATGTATTGGGTTCACCGATACATTAGACCATGCACACGGGAAAGCGTTACACCGTGAGACTAATTAGGTACACGGACGGGTGTTGTACACTCGCACAGAACATTACGGGCGTACTATGATACTCCTCTTCAGCGTAATTCGTAACTAAGGATATTTCATAACTTCAGTTAAATCATGATTGTGCATTTTTCAACCCTTGAGGATTGTTGTTCTTTGTAACTGACCCCGTTTGGGGATTTTGTTTTTCAGGTCATGGCAAGGCAAACGTACGGGAATAGCATGTTGATGTCGAGGAGTCCTAGTGATACTAGTAGGGGGCCCCAAATCCTTTCAGTCATTCCTATTGTTGTCATTTGTTTTCCGCTGCAGATTTTCACCTGGTTATTCCGTTTCATTCAGTGTTGTGTATTTTATCTTCATATAAAATATACATGTATTCTGTATTATCCTGGGTGTGTTGTATGAAACTCCTCATCGGAGTAATTAATGTTGTAATGTGGTTCGGTACTACATTCACCCTGTGTAATTCATTCATTTTCATCCGCCTGGTGGGTCCTAGTCGGGGGTCCACGACACTGTAATATCCGCCTAGTTTGGGGTGTTACAGAGTTGGTATCGGAGCGTGGTTTTGAATACTACCCTCCAAGTCATGTCTCATTTGAAATCATCGTCATCAGACTAGTATCATTGGACTTTCGCGTCACGTGTGACCTGTGCAGATGCCGAGCCAATCAGACCGAAAGAACTGTAAGACTTCTAACGCCATGGTATAATTTCTGGCAATAGTCATTCATTCATCATTCATCATTTAACAATCCTCAAACATCATCATTCATTATGATCGGGACGATCATATTAACTCATCAATCACTTAATTAATTTCATTACTCAGTTAATAATCAGGACGATCATGTTAACTCGTTAATTACCCAATTCATTTCATTACTCAGTTGTCAATCTGGATGATCATATTATCAATCTTGTTAAGTTATTCAAGATAATCATTTCAAGAATTTCATCAGATAATCATGTAACTTCAGTAAATCATTCATATAATCACTAAGTTAGAGCATGTATACTCATTTTCATCATCTCATGACATAATCATAACGTGCTAATCATGCGGGAAATATAATCATTATGCGACCTTCCTACTTCGATGGAGAGAGCTGTCGAGGATGCACGGGAGAGGCCACGGTGCGGACCGAAACCCGAGAAATAATCACTGGCCGGGAAATCGTGCCTGTGACTCGGCTCGATCGAGAAGATGTTCGGGTGGATCCACTCACTTTTATGCTGCCATGATAACCCATGTGCGCTTGCTCAATCATCATTGCGCCACTCGACCGGTTTAATCGAGAGAACTCTCCCGTATGAGACGGCCGCTAAGGAAAGTGCTGAACAACAACCTTCATCTTTCAGCAAGAAATCAACGGCGTAATCAATCCGAAGGCGGTCGATCAACCTTCAAGAAGCCTCGTGTGAGTCCTATCATTTCGAGCGACCTCTACGGCGCATAATCGTACGGATCTCATTCCCGAGCGCCGCCGCCATCACCTGTTTCAATTGTGGAACGCCGGTCATTTCGACCGAGTGTCCAAACCGTCTATCACGTGCTATAATTGTGGGAATTTTGGTCATAAGGCCCGTTTTTGCCGAAAGGACTCCAAGTCAGCTCCGGCGGCATCCCAAGCCCGAAGCAACCAAGCGTTTGAATCGATCGCTTTGTCATCGTCGTTTAAGACAATGGAAGCAAATAGAGTTGGAGCTCGTATTTATCAGACGGGAGCATCCGGTTCGGGGACCGGCAAGTCCCAGATTCATATGATGAGGAGGATCGACGATCTGGTGGCCCGAATGATTTCAGGTATACTCGTAATTTTATTTGAACTTGTGTGTACCTTTTGATGCTGGTACACCGCATTCATTCATTTTCGAATCGTGCTTGAATAGACTTATTTCGGGATAGTCCTATTGCTTGTGGACCTCATACCATCGGTCTACCTGACGATGGAAGAATTTTCGGAATCATACCTAAGTAAGCTTAGTAACCGCGATTGGTTGGTGGACCTAATCGTGGTGAATTTATCTTAGGACGGTGTAATTTCGGTATTAGTTGGTTTAACCGTCTTGATACTATCCTCAGTATTTGTTAGCGTTTGGTCGCTATCTTTCCGTCGTTGGTTGTCGAATGTGTGCTTCAGGGAAGTAATCCCCGTTGTTCCAGTAGAATTTCTATTATGACGAAAGCAGAGAAATTCCGCAATCGAACTATTCAATCATTCATTGTATCATTTCCATCGATTGGCCTTTCTAAGGCAATCGAGTTATTCAATCATTCATTGTATCATTTTCATCGATTGGCCTTTCTAGGGCAATCGAGTTATTCAAACATTCATTGTATCATCTTCATCGATTGGCCTTTCTAAGGCAATCGAGTTGTTCAATCATTATTGGTATCTCTTTTTATCGATTGACCATTCTAGGGCAATCGAAATGTTCAATCATTCATGATATCATTGTCATCGATTGACGATGTATTTACAGACGAGTTATCTAGTTGCCTTCACATAGAGTAGGGGAATTCAGGAGTGAGTTGGAGCCGGTACGTCCCCTTTATCGAAGGCACCGTATCGGATGACCCCGACCAGAATGCAGGAGTTGAAGATTCAACTTGAGGAATAGTTCGAGAAAGGTTATCTCCGACCGATTGCGTCCCCGTGAGGAGCACCAGTGTGATCTGTCAAGGAGAAGGATGGCTCGTCTCGTGTGTGTATTAATTACCAGGAGTTGAACAGGGTGATGATCAAGAGTAGTATCCTTTACCTCGTATTGATGATCTTTTAGATCAACTTCAGGGAGCTTCAGTATTTTCCAAGATCGACTTAGGATCTGGATATCACCAGTTGCGGATTCGAGAGTCGGATATCGCGAGGACAGCGTTTCGTACACGCTATGGTCATTATGAGTTCGTAGTTATGCCGTTCGGGCTAACTATTGCACCTGCGGTATTCATGGAGTTAATGAATCGGGTTTTCATCGACTTTTTGGATCAGTTTGTTGTTGTCTTCATCGACGACATTTTGATTTATTCTCGTAGCCGAGAGGAACACGAGGTTCATCTTCATCAGGTTCTCGACGTGTTGAGACGAGAACAACTTTATGGAAAGTTTTCCAAATGTGAGTTCTGGAGGTCCGAAGTGACTTTCTCGGGCATGTAATTTCATCTGACAGAGTTCGTGTCGACCCTCAGAAGACGGAGACTATCCGAGATTTGGCAACCTCCGAAAGATATTAAGTAAATCCGATGTTTCCTCGGATTAGTTGGTCAATTATCCAACCCACGACCTGGAACTAGCAGCCGTGGTTTTCGCATTGGGGATTTGGCGTCGTTGCCTTTATGGCATCACCTGTCCGATCTTCACCAATCACAAGAGTTGAAGTATATATTTACTCACAAGGAGTTAAATATGCGACAGATGCGGTGGTTGGAATTAATCAAAGATTATGATATCGAGATCCTTTACCACCCGGGGAAGACGAACGTTGTCGCCGACGCCTTGAGTCGTAAGTCCGTTCAGGAGCAGATGCTTGCTCGTTTATCAGTTCAGAAGGAGCTCCAACAGGAATTCCTTAGACCCGAGATCGAGGTCCGCCGGCGAGTTCGGGACGACTTTGTATGTTAGAGATTTCATCATCTCTTGAGGATGCAATCAGGAGAATCGGGGTTCGACCCGGCATTGTTGCGCATCCGTGAAGATATGGCTCAGAGAAAGCCCCAGATTCGTGATCCACGAGGATGGACTTTTGAGGTTTAAGAACCGGTTGTGCGTCTCGTGAATGACGAGTTGAAAAATTCTATTTTGAGAGAAGCTCATGCTACCCCCTTATTCTCGTTCATCCGGTCCAAAGAAGATGTACAAAGACTTGAAACAAAATTACCGGTGGAGTAATATGAAGCGAGAAGTCGCGAATTTATTTCGAGATGCTTAACTCACAACAAGTCAAGATTGAACATCAGCGACCGGCAGGTATGTTAAAACCTCTTCCTATTCCAGAGTGGAAGTGGGAAGACATTTCTATGGATTTCATCACGAGTTTGCCGACGAGTCGTCGTGGCATGAATACGATCTGGGTGATTGTGGACCGCTTAAATAAATCAGCTCATTTCCTTGAGATCAAGGATACGTGGGGTCCCGAGAGACTGGCCTAGTTATTCATCAAGGAGATAGTAAGACTGCACGGTACTCCTAAGAGTATCGTTTCCGATCGTGACGGACGATTTGTATCTCATTTTTGGAAATCAGTTCATCGTGCTATGGGAACTCAGCTCAATCTCGATCGCCTTTCATCCTCAGTCCGACGGACAATCAGAGAGGACTATTCAGACATTAGAGGACATGTTGAGGGCATGCGTCCTCGATTGGAAGGACGATTGGGAAGCCCAACTACCATTGATCGAGTTCACGTATAATAATAATTGGCATGCTTCGATTAAGATGGCACCTTATGAGGCCTTGTACGGTCGTCGTTGTCGATCTCCCTTGTGTTGGGATGACTTGTCAGAATCAATCGGCACCGAACCCGATATGCTTATAGCCGCCCGGGAGAAGGTAGCTTTGATCAAGAGTCGTATGTTGACAGCTCAGAGTCGACAGAAATCATATGCAGATAATCGTCGTCGACCACTAGAGTTCGAGACGGGTGACCACGTTTTGGTCAAGGTATCCCCGAGTCGAGGCATTTTCCGTTTCGGAAAATGGGGGAAGTTGAGTCCGAGATTCATTGGACCGTTTGAAATTTTGGATCGAGTAGGCGAGTTAGCTTATCGATTGGCTTTACCTCCAGCTTTGAGCCGAATTCATAATGTGTTTCATGTCTCTCAGTTGCGGAAGTATGTTGCCGACCCGAGTCACATACTTCAGTTCGACGAAATCGAGATCGCCGACGACCATTCATATGAGGAGCGTCCTATACGAGTCTTAGAGCGGCGAACCAAACAGTTGAAGAACAAGACGATACCTTTGGTCAAGATTCAGTGGTCTAGACACGGAGTCGAAGAGGCCACTTGGGAAACCGAGGATAGTATGCGAGAGAGTTATCCCGATTTGTTTGACCCTTAGTTTCGGGGACGAAACTCTTTTAAAGGGGGGTGTATGTAATACCCGGTTGTAATTCAGTCATTATCATTCAGTAATTTCATTCGGTGATTGTCACTCAGTGGATTTTCACTCATTTATAATCATTCATCAATCATGTTCATTCACCGTGTTCACCGTTCGGATAAACTTCGAGTTGTGTATCGTTATTGTTCATTGTTTCAACTTTCCTCATATGAGTTCGACTTTGTTAGATCACCATTAATTTTTGGTAACTCCAAAAATTCTAAATCTTTGCAATATTATAGAGCATCGAGTTAGCTTTCCAATGGTTCAAACGGTGAGTCAATCGGAGTCCGGACGAGAGAGTTATGGTCGTTTTAGCTCAACCGCTCATTTTTCAGTTATTGGCCGATCACTGCCGAACGAACTCGGCCGTGTCGTCCGACACGGCCCGTGCCGTACTCGTCCGGAAATGCCGAAGTGTCTGCCTCAGGACCCGACCGTGTCGTCTGGCACGGCCGAGTCGAACTCTTCCGGATAAGCCAGAACCGACTGCCCAGCACGCCCGACCGTGTCGTCTGGCACGGTCGAGTCATGCCGAGTCGCTGTCGGACGGGTCACTGTCGGAAGGCCCTCCGCGCCGCGACCGTGTCAAGCAGGACACGGTCGAGTCCCTGTCGGCCAGCTGTCGGCCAGCTGTGCGACACGACCGTGCCGATCGGCACGGGCCGTGTCCGGCAGGGTAGTCAACCCCTTTAAATTCGTTTTTTTTGTATTTCAGCCCATTCCTTCCATTTTTCTTCACCTACAACCGAGAGAGGAAGCTTGAGGGAGGGTTTTTCCTTCACAAATCATTTGGGTGTTTGATTTTCTTCATCTCCTTTCGATCGTGAAGCCCGGATAATCAGTTTAACGCGTGTTCTTCGGATTAAAACACTTGGATCTTCAAGAGGTAATTCCTTCAACACTTTGGACTTCGATTTTGTGTTGAGATATGATGTTTTGGACGTTATAATCATGTTATATGAAGAGATAAGTATATGATTATGAGTTTGTATAAGGACTCATTGGATTATTGAGGGATTATTCAAGAACACTTTGAATATCGAGTTGGAATTGGGGATTTTCGACTAATTGTTGTTATAATCACGTTTTCGGATATTCATAACGGATTATTGATCGTATTGGAGATGTTTTGTTGGTTTGAAACACTTCTTGGAGATTTTGATATTGGTATATTGAGGTTTGATTGTAAACAATCGGAGTTTGGATACAACGTGTTTGATTTAATGCCTCTATGGACTTGGTTTAATCGTATCGACGTTTTGAGTTCGTTATATTCGTGTTTGATTCGTATATTGAACGAGTTGTTGGATATTTTATAATTCAAGGTTGTTCGAGCGACCGATATCTCAATTAGGACGTTGTTCGTGGAAGGATAATTGTCACCGGTATTGTGTAAGTTAATTCTTACTCGGTTAAAAGGATATTCATACCTTTTGTTGTTGATCATTCATAATCATAACTCATTCATCATTGTATTAATCATATTAAAACTTGTTATTGTCAATTAATCACTTCAGTCATAAGGAACGACGGTTCCAATCTTTTCGTTGAGCTATCATTCATTTCATTATTACTCTCATCTCGGTGAGTCATTCTTGACTTTGTCAGATTATTATTTATTCATTGATATTCATTACGGTCATTCTCGTTCATATGACCTTCTGGGTTCATATTGCGTGGCCGGGTGTGGCTGTGTGGAATTTTTAGTCGGGCACACGATGGTTATGTATTGGGTTCACCGATACATTAGACCGTGCACACGGGAAAGCGTTACACCGTGAGACTAATTAGGTACACGGACGGGTGTTGTACACTCGCACAGAACATTACGGGCGTACTATGATACTCCTCTTCATCTTAATTTGTAACTAAGGATATTTCATAACTTCAGTTAAATCATGATTGTGTATTTTTCAACCCTTGAGGATTGTTGTTCTTTGTAACTGACCCCGTTTGGGGATTTTGTTTTTCAGGTCATGGCAAGGCAAACGTACGGGAATAGCATGTTGATGTCGAGGAGTCCTAGTGATACTAGTAGGGGGCCCCAAATCCTTTCAGTCATTCCTATTGTTGTCATTTGTTTTCCGCTGCAGATTTTCACCTGGTTATTCCGTTTCATTCAGTGTTGTGTATTTTATCTTCATATAAAATATACATGTATTCTGTATTATCCTGGGTGTGTTGTATGAAACTCCTCATCGGAGTAATTAATGTTGTAATGTGGTTCGGTACTACATTCACCCTGTGTAATTCATTCATTTTCATCCGCCTGGTGGGTCCCAGTCGGGGGTCCACGGCACTGTAATATCCGCCTAGTTTGGGGTGTTACACTTAACCTGTCAACAAGTTAAGATTGAACATCAGCGACCGGCGGGTATGCTGAAACCTCTTCCTATTCCCGAATGGAAGTGGGAAGACATTTCTATGGATTTCATCACGAGTTTGCCGACGAGTCGTCGTGGCATGAATACGATCTGGGTGATCGTGGACCGCTTAACTAAATCAGCTCATTTCCTTGAGATCAAGGAGACGTGGGGTCCCGAGAGACTTGCTCAACTGTTCATCAAAGAGATAGTCAGACTGCACGGTACTCCTAAAAGTATCGTTTCCGATCGTGACGGACGGTTTGTGTCTCATTTTTGGAAATCAGTTCATCGTGCTATGGGAACTCAGCTTAATCTCAGTACCGTTTTTCATCCTCAGTCCGACGGACAATCGGAGAGAACCATTCAGACATTAGAGGACATGTTGAGGGCATGTGTCCTCGATTGGAAAGACGATTGGGAAGCCCAACTACCATTGATCGAGTTCACGTATAATAATAGTTGGCATGCTTCGATCAAGATGGCACCTTACGAGGCCTTGTATGGTCGTCGATCTCCGTTGTGTTGGGACGACTTATCAGAATCAATCGGCACCGAGCCCGATATGCTTATAGCCGCCCGTGAGAAGGTAACTTTGATCAGGAGTCGTTTGTTGACAGCTCAGAGTCAACAGAAATCATACGCAGATAACCGTCGTCGACCATTAGAGTTCGAGGCTGGTGACCATGTGTTGGTCAAGGTATCCCCGAGTCGTGGTATCTTCCGTTTTGGGAATAGGAGAAAGTTGAGTCCGAGATTCATTGGACCGTTTGAGATTTTGGATCGAGTAGGCGAGTTAGCTTATCGATTGGCTTTACCTCCGGCGTTGAGCCGAATTCATAATGTGTTTCATGTCTCTCAGCTGCGGAAGTATGTTGCCGACCCGAGTCACATACTTCAGTCAACGAAATCGAGATTGCCGACGATCATTCATATGAGGAGCGTCATATGCGAGTTTTAGAACGACGAATCAAACAGTTGAGGAATAAGACGATTCCTTTGGTTAAAATTCAGTGGTCTAGACACGGAGTCGAAGAGGCTACTTGGGAAACCGAGGATAGTATGCGGGAGAGTTATCCCGAGTTGTTTGACCCTTAGTTTCGGGGACGAAACTCTTTTAAAGGGGGGTGTATGTAATACCCGGTTGTAATTCAGTAATTATCATTCAGTATTTATCATTCAGTAATTGATACTCAGTAATTTTCACTCATTATTAATCATTTGTCACTCAGATTCAGTCATGGTATTCATCATTCAGAGTAATTGTATCGTGTATCAATCGTCATTCATCACTAATCTGATTGGAGTTTCGTGCCGTGTTTATCGTCGTTGTCATTTTCGTCGTGGGCTGTGCGTGAGGAGTAGCACACGCTACGTACTCTTTTTAGCGTACGCTAATTGAGTACATGTAGCGGACGCTACCATTCAGCATTAGCGCACGCTAATGTTACAGTTGCGATCCGTAAGGTACCGACCGCAGTGAGTTATATGTAGCGCACGCTACGAGTTGTAACTAACGAGCGCTAGCGGGAAGAAGTAGCGCACGCTAAATTTGTGGAGTAGAGAGCGCTAGGGACGGATCGGGTTAAGTCCGGTGGCTCTTTGGATCGCATCGATTAATTCATAGTGCACGCTACGCGTGATATTTAGCGTACGCAATCGATGTTATAGCGCACGCTAATCGTTGGTTGTAGCGCACGCTATCGAGATCAGATCAGAGGACAGAAGGTTTCTGGACTCCAGTACTGGGCATCAAGTTATTCGTTAGCGCACGCTAACTATGAGTATTAGCGCACGCTAATGATATGGCCGTAGCGCACGCTACAATAAGGTATGTAGCGCGCGCTACCGTGTTCGGACAGTGGGTACTAGACTACCCAAATTACTCGTTAGCGCACGCTACGCACTAGGGGTAGCGCACGCTAACCTGGACTGGCTATAAATTGGACAGTTTAGTCAGATTTCGTCATTTGTCATCTATTTCTCATTCTCTCGTCGGTTGTTGGCGATTTGGGCGATTTAGAGAGTATTCTTCAAGGTGTAATCATCAATCATCATCTTCAAGTCTTTGAGTTGGATTAATCATCACTTCATCATCTCCAAACCATCGAATCAAAGGTATTAATTTCTTGGATCTAGAATTTCGGATTTTTGGGTTTTCCTTCCGATTTCTTCGTGTAAGCTTGGATTATCAATGGAATATGTTAGATATGGATTATCTACCTTGGATAAATATATTCCTACGGATTTAATGGTTATTTTCGGAATTATTTCAAGAACCCTTGGGGTTGACTTCGGTTAATTGGGGATTTTCCGATTGATGTTGTTGTAATCATGAATTATGGATTCCTAATGGATTATTGATATCATTGAAGTGTTTTGTTAGTTCGAAATACTCAATTTGGTGTTGGTTTCGACATATTCGGGATTGGATATTTCCGAAGTTGTGTGGTCGGTTATGTATTCGTTGGAATGCCCTATGAGTTTGATTATCGTTGTTTCGACCCTTGGGTTAGTTGTGTTTTGTTGCTTGATATGTGTATTGAACGATTGTCGGTACTTATTGTTATTCAAGGTTGTTCGAGCGACCGGTATCTTGGTTAGGACGTTGTTCGTGGACGGACATTCTTCATCGTTGTTGAGTAAGTTAAATCTTACTCGGTTAAAAGGATACTCATGTAACACCCCCAGAATACGTCCGGAAATGTTACACGCCGTAGGCCCTTCTCACAAGGATCTACCAGGCTAAACTCCACTAGACTTCACAATGATTGACCGACCGGGGTCAATCTAAATACAACGCAGACCGACAAGGTCATTATACAATTCAGAAACTAATGAATTTTACATCTCAATGACAAAAATAAACTTTCACACAAAAGGGGATGACGACTCCATTCAATAAATGAAAACTACACCCGTGCAAGGGTGAATACTTAACCAAATGGGAAAAATACCGACCAATATGAAACAAAAGAAAAGACTCTGACTCTGGTGTGATTAGCATCGTTGTCCTCCATCTCCTTCCAAGCCAATCCTGTGATTGCTCCCGAGCTGCCAAAACCTGAGCGCATAACAGGCACCCACCCCCCGAAAACTCGGGGGTTAGCAAACTGGAATTTTGCTAGTGCAAGTACATAATGTTCAAGATATACGAATAATAACAACACAAAACTCAATGACCCTGAAGCCTTAAAACAAACCATACATTCCCAAACTCAACACAGAATAGCACTCGCATACACAAGGTGAGAAATAATCACATAGTCATATTCTCTATATGGAACGTAACACCAATTAAACTTTAAAAGAACCCAAGGAGTCAAAAGATCTACTTTGTAAATCTATTCTTATAAAGGGAAAAGTATTTTGATAAGATAGTTTGAAAACATTATTAATGACTCGGGTCGTCTTGGGGTTTTAAACAAAAATCGAATGGGGATGCTTTTAGAAAATAATTTCAAGAGCTCTCGGGTTCTCGACCCAAGATATGGAAAATGATTGCACGAAAATATGTCAACATTATTCAGATCCTCAATCCAATTTATAGAACACATACAAACGAAATCATCACAACATCTCACGGGTTTCTCAACCCAATCCAATTAACATCATCACGAGATCAATCATCTCCACGTTTCACGGGGCCCTCGACCCAATACACGAATAACACCACAATACAATCAAAGGCACCATCTCTCATTCGACATATCCTGCTCAAGACCCCGATTAATTAACCCTGAGATTTCGTCAAACCTCATTGGTTAATTAACCCTGATACAAACGCTTTAAAAACAAGTTTAAACAAACTTTTAAAAAACGAGAATCTATGTATATATCAAGACAAAATTTTAAGATATATAGTTTGAAAGATTTTAGATACGAAAATCGTTCGTAGCAGGGTCTTAGCTATCACTCAAATACCGAAACCAATAAGCACCGCCAGCGCCTCCCTTGCTCACCTGTGTACCGGCGTTCACTCCACTATGTTGGCCGCTCCTTGAACATGTCACTGCGCCGGCGATCACTCCCGCAAGAGCCGCCCCTTGACACACGCATTATGTAACACCGGCGTTCACCACCCATATGGAGCCGCACATTGCAGCGTACACCAGGCCGGAGTGCACGCCCCGCCCTCAGAGGTTCCCGGATATGACGTTTCTCACAACAAGTATCCACATTGTTTCAAACATCAAGCACACAGACAAACGTCACCACAATTATCAATTCGATACATCAAGTTACACAATTTTCTCCGCTAGTCCATAACCACACAAATAAACAATAACACGCACGTTATCAATCAAACTCAATCACAATAAGCCCTCAAGCATAACCAACCAACACCACACATATATCCCTATATTGCGACTCAACCGAATATATATATATATATATAACCTTACTATATTATAAGAATAAATATAGTTTACCCATCAATCCAAGTCGATACGTCGTCTAGTGTTAGTATTCATCACTCGTCATTCACCAATATAGGCACTTATATCAATATATGTATATACATACATATATTTAACATATAAATATATATACATGTATAAAACTAGATATATATATATACATGCACATATATATATACACACATTTATACATCCGTATAAATTCATACACTTCGACAACAATGATTTCACGCAGTTAAAATTCGTATATCAAGGTACTTGCCTTGGAAATCTCTCACGAATACTTCAGAAAATGCGGTTGATTGGAGAAATCCGGAACTCCAATGAAAACGGCGATCGGAAAGGCTCAACACTAGATTTTTGTAGGGAATTCGTCCCTAGTATCCTATCATCAAATAAACAACAAATCACACGAGGAAAACATCGCAAAACGACCAATTATCTCTCTGCGGCATTATCCCGGACACCTTGAAGGCGTCAAACGAAAGTTCATATAAACGACGAATCGGAAATGGTAAAACCGTGGAAAGATGATAAAAATGATAGAATACTACTTAATCTACAATTATCCATCAGAAATATGAGTTAAAACGATCAAATCGGACAAAATCAACTAAAACCCCCAAAACTAGATTTTAAGAAAACTTGCCTTGATTCGGTCGATCGGAGCAAGTTATGGAAGGATTAATCGATGTTATGAACTCCAAAACTTCATGGATTTAACCCCTAACAACATCCCTCCATGATCATGAAATCTCCACCGGAAGGGTATGAAACGAGTGATAAAAATGAAGAAAACCCGATTGCTTCGCCATATTTATACCCTCACGGACACGGCGCAAAGCAACGGCCCGCATAGCCGTGTGTCTCGGCCGTGTCTCGGCAGCTGCCGATCCCGCCGACCAGCGCGCAGACACGGCGCCAAGCAGGCTGCTGTGGCCGTGTTGCACGTGCCTGGCAGCCCTCCCGACCCGAAAATTACGTCCGAACGACCAAACCCGAACTCCGAATACGAATCGGGTTACGGTTACGAAGTACTCGCAAAGACGAATCTAAGAGCTAATAGAACACACGATTCCGACCACCCAAGGCTCGGAATTCGACAACTAAGTAATTACCCAAAACTTTGGGAAATTACGAAAATGGCCCAAAACGTCCGAAACTCACGATACGCGATCGAAACACCAAACCAAAGCTCGCAACATGAATAATATCATTAAATGAACTTACGAGAAACTCGAAACAACAGCTCGGACGAGATTCGCAAGAATCGAACTCAAGTGCGGAAAAGTCGCTAAAAGCTCGGAATTCAACAAAACGATACGAAACGAACTCGGATGACAAAAAGTGCAGAATTAATCATTCTCGAAATGACGAACGGTCATGAGCGAGTCGTCAAAACGGACTCGCTGAAAAGAAATTTACCGAAAATCGAAATTGCGGATATTACATTCTACCCTCCTTAAAAGAAGTTTCGTCCCAAACTTAAAACAAGTAGGGAGAAGCAATATCCCGCCAGAAAACTCAACAAGATACGCAAGGAAGCGCGTAACTTACGCCCATCGGCGAAACGTTACAAGTAACGCAAAGGAATATACGGCGTGAAAACACGCCCACGACGACTAACGCAACGCCACCGACTATGTTTCAAACAATAACGAGCAATTAACGACGCATCACATACCACATCACATGCACACATTTAATCAAGAGACGTACGCTACAACAAGTCGCACCCGACTAAAACGGCTATGCGATAGAAACAAGTACGGGTAACAATTGAATTACCAACAATGAAAGGTCACACAATCTGAAAATATCAAGAAAAGTACGGTAACACATTCCCACATACTAAAAAGATATTACGACCCCGAAACTTAGAACAACAAGGGTTGGAAACGTAAAGCAATGAAACGAAATACGATCGAAGTCATGATTGTTTGAAACAGAACGTTTAAGACATAGTACAAAATCTTCATTCTCCCATGCTAGGATCTTCAAGGAAACATAGGGTTTCGGGACACTTCCCGATCATTAGCTCGCTCTCTCTCGGGCGGCATTCTTTGCCAATTCGAAACCTGTCTCACAAGGTTTCTCCCGATGACCTTCACACCCACACCGGTAACAAGTCAAGAGTGGAGAGGGACAATTTGCACGAACATGTCCCCGATAGATTCTGATTGAAACATCTTCTCTTCTTACCGCGAGTCACCGATGCAGGTTTGGGATTTCCAGCGTTCACTCCCGACCGCGAAGATGACGCTTTCGAACGACGTGAGGGCTTGGGAGCCTTAGTCTCTTCACCGCCCAGAAATTTTCCCGATATCCTCGGTCTCTTTGCTTCGCTCGTGGGCTCGATCACTGAGGAGATTTCATAGGATATCGTTTGATCTCGATACTCCTTCACTGTAGCATGGATAGTTGTCGTACGAACCACCTTTTCGTTTCCACTTCCGTCATCACACTTACGTCCGCCAAGGCTCGACATACTAATACGTATAGTACCATTCAAAGATTATCAAATAATCGATGTGACAAGATACTACACTTATCAACACAAAGTTTAGTTAACATCTATAGAATAACGGTAATATCGTAAAGCATAAAGTTTTATGAAGTTAACTCCGGTCCTTCGACTAGGATGATCATTACATATATATATATATGTGCTTAATAAAAACAAATTTTTGAAAAAGAGAGCGAGTCACGTTACGCCCAAAGCTTGTAAATACTGTCCTTTATTTCAGAAGAGGAAGTTTATACAACGACTCTAAAATTTATTTTCGAGTGATGTATAAAAGAAAATTGGAAATGAATTGTAACTAATTTGAAGTATTTCAAAAGTGTTGATTCCCAAATACCACAATTTTGAAAATCTACCCTCTCCTACCAAAACGTTTATTTTGAAAGAATTTTCCACCGAGATACGTGACGAATTGACATGACGACATTAAATCATGGCTTTCCACAACGTTAGAAAATTGCAAAGCACCACTTTAAAATATTCGTGATACTATAGCCGTGGCCCTGCATCGAACCCACTGTGCTAAAAATCATTTTAATTTAAATGTTCAAAATGCCAAAAAGGCCGATGTCGGTAATATTCTCAAATACTCACAAAAGTCATTTATAAAATATCAAATACCATCATAAGAATACAATCAAAACGTGCAAAAATCAAAATATCAAAACTCGGTTTGCAAGACACCAAAAGCCATCTCAAAATATTCACGCAGCGGATAAATTTAACATTCATAAATTTATTCTAATAAAGTGCAAGAACAAATAAATATGCTCGACTTCCGAAGCATATTACATAACCATTTTTACTCGGACCGCATACGCATGTTATATCTTAAAACAATAATATCACCAACAAGTTCCAATTCCTAGTTCACATTAAACATATTAGCACAATATAATCAAATACGTATATAAGGGGACTTACGATCGGGAGGCTTACCATCACGGATTGCCGGAAGATGATGTCGGAACCACGATACTAATCACAACTCTGATGCGCGCGACTTACACCGGACATGGACTTGACCCAACGGCCTAGGTTTTTCGCAAACCTAAGCTCTGATACCATAATTGTAATACCCCCAGAATACGTCCGGAAATGTTACACGCCGTAGGCCCTTCTCACAAGGATCTACCAGGCTAAACTCCACTAGACTTCACAATGATTGACCGACCGGGGTCAATCTAAATACAACGCAGACCGACAAGGTCATTATACAATTCAGAAACTAATGAATTTTACATCTCAATGACAAAAATAAACTTTCACACAAAAGGGGATGACGACTCCATTCAATAAATGAAAACTACACCCGTGCAAGGGTGAATACTTAACCAAATGGGAAAAATACCGACCAAGATGAAACAAAAGAAAAGACTCTAACTCTGGTGTGATTAGCATCGTTGTCCTCCATCTCCTTCCAAGCCAATCCTGTGACTGCTCCCGAGCTGCCAAAACCTGAGCGCATAACAGGCACTCCACCCCCGAAAACTGGGGTTAGCAACCGGAATTTTGCTAGTGCAAGTACATAATGTTCAAGATATACGAATAATAACAACACAAAACTCAACAAACGAAGCCTTAACACAAACCATACATTCCCATAGTCAACACAAGATAGCACTCGCATACACAAGGTGAGAAATAATCACATAGTCATATTCTCTATATGGAACGTAACACCAATTAAACTTTAAACGAACCCAAGGAGTCAAAAGATCTACTTTGTAAATCTATTCTTATAAAGGGAAAAGTATTTTGATAAGATAGTTTGAAAACATTATTAATGACTCGGGTCGTCTTGGGGTTTTAAACAAAAATCGAATGGGGATGCTTTTAGAAAATAATTTCAAGAGCTCTCGGGTTCTCGACCCAAGATATGGAAAATGATTGCACGAAAATATGTCAACATTATTCAGATCCTCAATCCAATTTATAGAACACAGTCACAAACGAAATCATCACAACATCTCACGGGTTTCTCAACCCAATCCAATTAACATCATCACGAGATCAATCATCTCCACGTTTCACAGGGCCCTCGACCCAATACACAGAATAGCACCACAATACAATCAAAGGCACCATCTCTCATTCGACATATCCTGCTCAAGACCCCCGATTAATTAACCCTGAGATTTCGTCAAACCTCCTTGGTTAATTAACCCTGATACCAACGCTTTAAAAACAAGTTGAAACAAACTTTTCAAAAACGCGAATCGCGGTCTATATCAAGACAAACGTTTAAGAGAGAGAGTTTGAAAGATTTTAGATACGAACATCGTTCGGTAACGGGGTCTTAGCTATCACTCAAATACCCGAAACCAATAAGCCCGCCAGCGCCTCCTTGCTCACTCTGTACCGGCGTTCACTCCACTATGTTGGCCGCTCCTTGAACATGTCACTGCGCCGCGATCACTCCCGCAAGAGCCGCCTTGACACACGCATTATGTAACACCGGCGTTCACCACCCATATGGAGCCGCACATTGCAACAGACACTGTGCCGGAGTGCACGCCCGCCCTCGAGGTTCCTTGATATGACGTTTCTCACAACAAGTATCCACATTGTTTCAAACATCAAGCACAGACAAACGTCACCACAATTATCAATTCGATACATCAAGTTACACAATTTTCTCCGCTAGTCCATAACCACACAAATAAACAATAACACGCACGTTATCAATCAAACTCAATCACAATAAGCCCTCAAGCATAACCAACCAACACCACACATATATCCCTATATTGCGACTCAACCGAATATATATATATATATATAACCTTACTATATTATAAGAATAAATATAGTTTACCCATCAATCCAAGTCGATACGTCGTCTAGTGTTAGTATTCATCACTCGTCATTCACCAATATAGGCACTTATATCAATATATGTATATACATACATATATTTAACATATAAATATATATACATGTATAAAACTAGATATATATATATATACATGCACATATATATATACACACATTTATACATCCGTATAAATTCATACACTTCGACAACAATGATTTCACGCAGTTAAAATTCGTATATCAAGGTACTTGCCTTGGAAATCTCTCACGAATACTTCAGAAAATGCGGTTGATTGGAGAAATCCGGAACTCCAATGAAAACGGCGATCGGAAAGGCTCAACACTAGATTTTTGTAGGTAATTCCCTAGTATCCTATCATCAAATAAACAACAAATCACACGAGGAAAACATCGCAAAACGACCAATTATCTCTCTCGCGGCATTATCCCGGACACCTTGAAGGCGCTAAACGAAAGTTCATATAAACGATTTAATCGGAAATGGTAAAACCGTGGAAAGATGATAAAAATGATAGAATACTACTTAATCTACAATTATCCATCAGAAATATGAGTTAAAACGATCAAATCGGACAAAATCAACTAAAACCCCCAAAACTAGATTTTAAGAAAACTTGCCTTGATTCGGTCGATCGGAGCAAGTTATGGAAGGATTAATCGATGTTATGACCTCCAAAACTTCATGGATTTAACCCCTAACAACATCCCTCCATGATCATGAAATCTCGAGCCGCGGAAGGGTATGAAACGAGTGATAAAAATGAAGAAAAACCCGACTGCTCTGCCATATTTATACCGCCGGACACGGCGCAAAGAAACGGCCTGCATACCGTGTGTCTCGGCCGTGTCTCGCAGGCCACCCCTGCCGACCAGGCCAGAGACACGGCGCACGCAGGCTGCCAGTGGCCGTGTTGCATGTGCTGGCAGCCCCTCCCGACGGCGAAAATTACGTCCAACGACCCAAACCCGAACCTGAATACGAATCGAAGTTACGGTTACGAAGTACTAGCAAAGACGAATCTAAGAGCTAATAGAACACACGATTCCGACCACCCGAAGGCTCGGAATTCGACAACGGAAGTAATTACCCAAAACTTTGGGAAATTACGAAAATGGCCCAAAACGTCCGAAACTCACGATACGCGATCGAAACACCAAACCAAAGCTCGCAACATGAATAATATCATTAAATGAACTTACGAGAAACTCGAAACAACAGTTTCGAACGAGATTCGCAAGAATCGAACTCAAGTGCGGAAAAGTCGCTAAAAAGCTCGGAATTCAACAAAACGATACCGAAACGAACTCGGATGACAAAAAGTGCAGAATTAATCATTCTCGAAATGACGAAACGGTCATGAGCGAGTCGTCAAAACGGACTCCGACTGAAAAAGAAATTTACCGAAAATCGAAAATTGCGGATATTACAACTCATTCCTTTTGTTGTTGATTGCTCATAATCATAATT
Source organism: Orobanche coerulescens (assembly GCA_033398695.1). NCBI lineage: Eukaryota > Viridiplantae > Streptophyta > Magnoliopsida > Lamiales > Orobanchaceae > Orobanche > Orobanche coerulescens. Next base: position 188,663,185 of record CM065802.1, on the reverse strand, counting down.
CGTTCATCATAATAATAATCATTTTGAGACTTGTAATTGTCGAATAATCATTTCATTCACGAGGAACGACGGTTCCAAATCATTTCATTGGGTTATCAATCACGTCACTATTACTTTCATATCGGTGAGTCATCTTGGCCTTGTCTAATTATTATTCATTGATATTCATCATGGTCATTCTCGTTCATGTGACCTTCCGGGTTCATATTGCGTGGCCGGGTGTGGCTGTGTGGAATTTTTGGTCGGGCACACGATGGTCATGTATTGGGTTCACCGATACATCGGACCGTGCACACGGTAACGCTTATCTCCGTGAGACTAATTAGGTACAAGGACGGGTGTGTCCGGTCATTCGTCTTGTACACTTGCACAGAACATTACGGGCGTACTATGATACTCCTCTTCAGCGTAATTCATAACTAAGAATATTTCATAACTTCGGTTAATTCATGATTGTGTAATTTCAACTCTTGAGGATTGTTGTTCTGTGTAACTGACCCCGTTGGGGGATTTTGTTTTTAGGTCACGGGAAGAGCATGTTGACGACGACGAGTCCCAGTGATACTAGTAGGGGGCCCCAGTCATTCCGTTTGTTCAGTCATTTTCAGTCATTTCAGTTATTCCGTCATTTATATTTTCCGCTGCAAATTCCGTTTGAGATGTTTATTTATTCAGGGTGGTGTATTTTATCTTCATATAAAATATACTAGTATTCGGTATTGTCCTGGTGTGTTGTACTTAAACTCCTCAACGGAGTACTTGGTAATATAATGTGGTTCGGTACTACAATTATATTATTTAATTCATCATTTTTATTTACCTGGTGGGTCCCAGTCGGGGATTCACGGCACTGTAATATCCGCCTAGTTTGGGGTGTTACACAATTGCCCAAGAAAATCGATTTTTTGTGTATGTGTTTAATTGTGGATCTTGACTTGTGTCTTGGATTCCATAATTTAGTTAACACAATATTTTTCTAAAATACCAAAATATTCAAGAAAAATAGAGAGAACAAAAATCGTAAGTTTTCTTTTGAGGAGATTTCGGCCGACCCTAGCTGTGCAAATTTAGTCCGGTAGATTGTTGCCCACACGGCATCCGGACGTAGGCGGGATATACTCTAGAAGATCTTGAGGTAGAAATACGAGAAGATCAGAGAGGAACACGAAGAAGACATAAATCGATCAAAAAGGGATTTTTCTACCACTTCGCGTCAAAGGTAAAAATTACTGACTCCCATGCGTAAATATGTTTATTCAATTGTTTATTAATCTGTTTAGTTAATTAGTTGACAAGCCTAAATAGATCCGGTTTTTGCGTTGGTTAGTTTATAAAACCTTTTATTAAATTATCACCACCAACTCACTTCCGCTGCGTTTTATATTCCAACAATTGGTATCGGAGCCGGTCTTTAGGTTCTGTTCAATTTAATTAATTTGGTGATTAATATGCTAGCAATTAAATATTCGTATAGTATGATTTTTTGAAATATTTTGCTAGAATTTGTCTTGCAGGAAAATATGATCCAATTATCATGGCTATGTGAGGTTTTATTTATTTACGCATTTTTGGTAATTTGGCCCATTTTTGTGGCATGTATAAGTTTTTCCCGTGAGAAAATCTACGGGTATAATAGGATTTATTTTTCTTGTAATTTGATGTAAATTCGATGTATTTTATTTTGAATGAAATTGTAATCGAATTGGAACACTCAAAGTACGAAAGAGAAAGAAGTCCAGCGCGAAGAGGAGTCCCGATTAGACGAACCGACCGAGACCGGCAGAATACCGATCGGGACTCGTCCAGAAGATCTCGCCGTGACAGAAGAGCGGCTCGGCCACCGGGCAGCCGGCAATGGTCGGTCATTTCGGCACTGGCCAAGGCGTGGTCGGGCAATGGGCTGGCCGAACGGGCAGCAGGTCAAATTGTCCGGTTCGGGTCGTTCAATTCGTTTTTCCGCGAGATGCTTGAAGCAGTGGGAGCAAACGAGCCGAAGATTTTCTCGTTATTCAAAACGAGGAATAAAAAGCCACGATAATTGGATATAATTGTCCAATTTTATTATTTGTTGGTTTTTATTGTTTTGATGTATGGCATGTATGGATGTATGCCTGATATGTTTCCTTGCATGTTAGGACGAGAAAATTAAAAACCTTAATTTTTCAAAATAACTGAGTGATTTTAAATTGATTTTTCAAAATCAAATTGGCCTCCATAATTGGTTTAAATTGTGAAATAATTAGCATACACGTTGACATTAGAGTCTTCCTCCACATCGGATGTGCTAAATTATTGGCTCACTGGTTTTAAACTTAAAATTTGATAATAAAAAGGTGAATATTATTTTTTATGATAGAACATCTCCATCTGTAGGACTATTATCATTAAATAATATTCTAAGGTTTGTTAAATTATGGTGTTCACTTAGGTGTATTAATTAATAAGCTTCCCATCGGAGTCTATGTTAATTAAATACATGGCCAAGAGGAACCAACTATTAATTTTACTTGTCAAAATGTGTCTTGGCTAGATAGTAAAATTAAAGACGTTAAAATCTACTTGAAAAAGTATATGTAAACGTCCACACTATCGTGGCTTGCATGTGCAGTTTTTCAAGGTGTTGGTTGATTGCATATATATTGTTTTAAGGTTTTTTCAATATATTTTGCGTCGAATTTTGTGATGAATGATGTATTTAATTTTATTCTCAGATGTTTTTTCAATCCACTAGCTGTTATTCTCAAGGAAAACAAACTTGATGGCACTAACATTGCCGACTGGAAAAGAAATCTTGATATTGTCTTGACTGTCGAAGGGCATAAATTTGTTTTAACTGAGGAGAGTCCTTTGGAACCAGAACCGGATGCCACTCCTGAAGAGTTGGGTGAATTCCGGAAATGGAAAAAGTCTGATGAGATGGCTCATTGTTACATTTTGGCTTCATTGAAAAATGTATTGTAACATCAGCATCAGACGATGGGCTGAGCCGCGGAAATGATGAAAAATCTCACAGAGATGTTTGGTCATCAGAACCGGATGGCTAGGCAAAATGCGATTAGGGTATTGATGACAACCCAAATGTCTGAAGGGACCCCAGTAAGGGATCACGTTCTTAAAATGATGTCTCATTTGAACGAGCTGAGCATATTGGGGGCCACTATCGATGCGGAGTCGCAGGTCGATATTATCTTGGGCAGTTTACCAAGAAGCATTGAGCAGTTCCGCCTCAACTAAAATATGAATCGTAGGACTTACACATTGGCGGAACTTCTGACAGAGCTTCAATCTGCCGAAGGTCTCTTCAAACAAGGTTATCATCAAATTCTTGCGGCAACTGATGCTGCTACTTCAAAACCCAAATGGGGAAAGAAGAAAAAGCAGGTCGGCCAGAAGCAAGTGGCGACCTTCAAAGCTAAGGGCTAGGCTCCTCAGTCAAAGGCTCCTCAGCCGGAAGCGAACAAAAAGCCGAAGGGCAAGTGCTTCAACTGCGGTCTGAAAGGACATTTCAAGAGTGACTGCCCTAAGAAAGGTATGTCTCATGCACTAGTAGTCAAAACATGTTTGGCTACCTATTCCATCAATTCGTGGATAGTAGATTCGAGCTCCACTGATCATGTTTGTTATGACTCGCAGGGGTTCCAAGTAACCAAGGTACTTAGTGCGGATGAGATTACAATAAGCTGGGGCGACTATTCCAGGCTGAAGGCTGTTGCAGTGAGAGTCGTGCAGCTAAAAGTTGATGATAGAATTTTAGTTCTAAATAATGTATTATTGGTACCCGATTTTAGAATGAATCTGATTTCAGTTTCTAAATTGCGTCGTGATGGATATTCAGTTTCTTTTGAAGATAATGCAGTTATTAAAATAAACGGTGAATGTGTTTGCACGAGTATTTATAATGAAGGACTTTATATCATTAATGCTGCACCAGCTCCCTTGCATACTTATAAATCACTTAATTCTTTGACTAATCCTAATAAAAGAAAAGAGCCTTCAAGCATAAATCCAACATTTTTGTGGTATTTACGATTGAGTCATATTAACCTTAGAATGTTCAAAGATTGGTGAGCGATGGCCCATTGGATTCGCTCCAAGTTGAGTCATTTCCAACATGCGAATCCTGTTTAGAAGGTAAAATGACTAAAAGGGCTTTCCAAAGCAAAGGAAATCGTACACAAAAGGTGATGGAATTGGTTCATACCGATGTATGTGGTCCAATGAACATCCAGACTAAGGGTGGTTTCGAATACTTCATCACGTTTATAGATGATTATTCGAGATATGGATACACCTATTTGATGCGACGTAAGTCTGAATCTTTTGATAAGTTCAAAGAATTCAAGGCTGAAACGGAGAAGCATCATGGGCAGAGTATCAAGTCACTACGATCTGATCGTGGTGGCGAATACCTTAGTGGATAGTTTTTGGATTTCTTGGCACATGAGGGGATTACTTCCCACCTCACAGCGCCTGGTACACCACAACAAAATGGTGTTACTGAACGAAGGAATCGTACTTTATTAGAGATGGTTAGGTCAATGATGAGTTATTCTGATTTGCCTATTTCATTCTGGGGATACGCCTTGGAAACAGCGGCGTACATTCTAAACTTGGTGCCTTCGAAACCAGTTCCAAAAATACCCGCAGAACTATGGAATGGGCGCAAGCCCAGTGTAGGACATGTTCGGATTTGGGGTTCACCAGCACATGTGCTGAACAAGGAAGCTGATAAGTTGGCATCTCGTACAGAAGTACGAGTGTTTGTAGGATATCCTAAGGGAACGAAGGGTGGCTTATTCTACAGTTCTAAAGACCAGAAGGTCAATGTTAGAACCAATGCCCGGTTCTTAGAGGAGGACTATGTGATAAGCCAGAAGCTTAGGAGTGAGGTCATTCTAGAAGAACTTAGGGGAGAGATTTCGACAATACCAATTGTGCAAACACCTAGTGTACCACGTATCAACACTATTGTGTATACGCAAACTAAGGACACGCCTCGTCGTAGTGGGAGGGTTGTTCGTCAACCCGAACATTTCATCGGCGTGGGAGCGTCTTCGGACCACTTGTAACACCCCCGATATATTCAAGGTGTATTACAGTGCCATGAACCCCTACATGGGACCCACCAGGCTAGACACAATTTACACAATAGAAACACACATTATCCAGTCGAAAAGCAAATAACACGCCCGGTACAACCGGCAAAAAATCAACAATGGCAACCATAAATAACTTCCACGAATACAAAACATAATCCGAAGAGAAAAGCCTAAGTACTCGCGAGTACAATCTATAAGTTTTAAAAAGTAGACAACAAACATATCGAATGGAAATAAATGGAAATGAAAAGACTCAATGCACATGTCAACGACCCTGGCTAGCATCCTCGTATTGTCCTAGCGCTCGCTCGTCCGGATGATCATAACCTAAAATCCATAACAAGAATTTCCCCACGACGGGTCCCTAAAGGGGTTAGCAATTACGCTAGTACAAGTAATCAAGGCAAACCATTCGCTTACACGTTTCATAGTACAATGCACCAAATCATTTCAAAAACCAAAACCAGACATGTCTTTTCCGGAAAACAAATAGTCAATCAATTTGCCTAGGACCAGGACGAAGCACGAATCCCACCCGAGGCCTCTAAGGACCCTCCTGGGCTGGCCATATTCATAAAACAAATCAAGCACCACACGTCACCTAGGACCGGGACGAAGCCACGAATCCCACCCGAGGCCTCTAAGGACCCTCCCGGGCTGGCCGCGAAACAAACTCATGAATCCAAGATGAAGCCATAGATTCCCCCGAGGCCCGTCGGACCCTCCCGGGGTGAGCAAATCACACACAATATACATTACCATTTCACGTTAAGCATAAAGGTTTCCAAAAATACTTGCCTTGAATAATTGACGACGCAACGAACGGAAAGGAAAATCACTGACGAACGCTATGAAACAACGGAACCGAACCTAACGATTTGAAGAACATAATCACAACCAAATCTAGATGAATACGTAAATGGAATACACCCGAAAACCCGCCTACGATTCATGTATATTCGTACAAAAATAACAATGACGGCGGACCACAACCTAACCCTCTCGATTTCGCAAAACCATGAAAATATACCATGAATCCATAGGAAAACTAATGATATCAACAAGATTAATCATATTCATCATGGATTAACCAACAAAACGGAACGAATCGGACGAAAATCCCAAAACCCCCAATTTATCCAAAGTAGGGTTCTAAGAGATTTACCTTGGATTAGGATGAAAGATTCGTGTTGATGTTGTTATTATACACCAAGAACTCAAGCAAGTTGATGGTTGAGATGATTGTAGGAAGAAATCGCCAAGAAAATTGCCTGGAATCGCTAACGCCACGGAGGGGGAAAGAAATGAGAATAATACGTTCATCTGGGTCAACTCCCTGGTTTATATAGCCAGGGAGTGTTAGCGCGCGCTAACAATCATAAGTTAGCGTGCGCTAACGAGGCAAAATTCTAGTCCAGGAGTTAACGTCCCAGTCCAGTAACCAGATTCTGGGCCGTTAGCGTGCGCTACTCTAAACGTAGCGTGCATTAATAACCTCTCGGTAGCGCCCGCTATCGGACATAGCGTGCGTTATCTGGACAACAACCAACTCCAGAAGCAAACTTCCAGTACACACCTGATCCAGTTAGCGCGCGCTATCGGACAAACGTAGCGTGCGCTACCTAGGCACCTAACCGAGTCCAGTAGCAAACTGTCCAGTACTGGGCAGTCATGATAGCGCACGTTACCGGACACCTTAGCGTGCGCTATTCCCCTGACATTAGCGTTCGCTAGATAACGTAGCATACGCTAATCCGTTAGTCCAGAGGCCTGGAAACAGAACTGCCACTCCCAGGGCTAACTCGCTAGCGCGCGCTACGAAGCAGTTGTAGCGTGCGCTACTAAGGGACCTCTAGCGTGCGCTACGCAGAAAAATTAGTGCGCGCTAGGTATGGAATATAAACGGTCCAAAACACCGGAATATGAACGAAGCATCAAACGGAATATCTCAAAATGCATAATAACATAGAATGGATCCACGGCAACCCCGAAATGGTGGTTCCACATAACAATTACGAGAATCAAATCAATAGATGACAGAAGAAATACACTGAAAGATACGCGAGGGTCGCTACAATTGAGAAATACACCGAAAAATGAAAATAACGGGAAAAGAAAAATGCGGATATTACATTCTACCCCTCTAAAAACAAGTTTCGTCCCGAAACTTAAGAAACAAATAACTCAGGGTATCTAGCACGTATGCTATCCTCGGTTTCCCAAGTTGCCTCCTCAACACCATGTCTCGACCACTGCACCTTGACGAAAGAGATGGTCTTATGCCTCAGTCGCTTCTCACAATGCTCCAAAATCTTCAAAGGACGCTCCTCAAAAGTAATATCCTCGGCGACATCAATCTCACCATAATCGATGACGTGACTAGGATCCGGGACATATTTCCTCAGCTAGGAAACATGAAAAACACTATGAACATGGCTCAAAACCAGGGGTAACGCCAAACGGTATGCCAACCCACCGACTCGCTCGAGAATCTCGAAGGGTCCAATGAATCTCGGACTCAACTTCCCCTTTTTTCCAAAACGGAAAACTCCTCTCGTCGGCGACACCTTTAGCAAAACATGGTCTCCCACCTCGAATTCCAAAGGTCGACGACGGGCATCGGCATACGACTTCTGTCGACTCTTGGCAGTCAACATCCGTTCCCGAATTAATTCTATCTTCCGCCTCGTCTCTAGGACGATATCCGGCTCGGTCCCGACCATATCAGATGCCTCATTCCAACAAATCGGTGATCGACAACGCTGCCCATAAAGTTCCTCATACGGTGCCATCCGAATCGAAGCGTGCCAACTATTGTTGTACGTGAATTCGATCAATGGCAAATGCTCCTCCCAGTCACTGTTCCAATTAAGAGCACAAGCACGCAACATATCCTCGAACGTCTGGATAGTGCATTCCGACTTTCCATCTGACTGAGGATCAAAAGAGGTACTCAAACGCAAACGAGTACCCAATGCCTTATGCACCGCCTGCCAAACGTGCGATACAAAACGGCCATCACGATCCAAAACAATAGACTTCGGAGTACCGTGAAGCCTCACAATCTGTGCGATAACCACACGAGCCAACTTATCCGGGGCCCAAGTGTCCTTGACGCCCAGAAAATGTGCCGACTTGGTCAGACGATCAACAATCACCCAGATCATATTCATGCCCGACCTCGATCTCGGCAAGCTCGTAATGAAATCCATCGATATATCTTCCCATTTCCATTCCGGAATGGGAAGTGACTGCAATAACCTGGCCGGTCGCTGATGCCCGATTTTGACCTGATGACAACTCAAACATCTCGCTACAAACTGTGCGACCTCCTCCTTCATATCATTCCACCAGAAATTCCTTCTCAGGTCCTTGTACATCTTACTCGAACCAGGATGAACGGAGTAAGGTGTAGCATGGGCCTCATGCAAAATACTCTGTCTCAACTATGAGTCGTTCGGTACACAAAGCCGACTCTGGAATATCAAAACACCATCCTCGTGAATCACAAACCCAGGAGACTTTCCATTAAGAACGTTCTCTCGGATTTGAGTAATCATCGGATCCTCCAACTGCTTTAGCTTAATTTCGTCGATCAAAGACGACGAAATCTCTAAAGCACAAAGTTGCCCGACAGCTCCCGGCAACAAAACCTCAACATCCAACTCGATCAAAACCCGCCGAAGTTCAGACTGAGACGTAAGGATCTCAAGCGTTCGCAACGCAACCGGTTTCCGACTCAAGGCGTCGGCCACGGCGTTAGCCTTGCCCGGATGATAAAGGATTTCGAGATCATATTCCTTAATAAACTCTAACCACCTCCTCTGCCTCATATTCAACTCCCGCTGAGTAAATATGTATTTCAGACTTTTATGATCGGTAAAAATCTGACATGCAGAGCCAAAAAGATAGTGATGCCAAATCTTGAGCGCGAAAACAACTGCCGCTAGCTCCAAATCACGAGTAGGGTAGTTAAGCTCATACAGCCTCAACTATCTCGACGCATAGGCAATGGTCTTGCCGTGCTGCATCAATAAGCACCCAAGACCCTGACCCGAAGCATCACTATACACAGCAAAACCTTCGTTACCACACGGTAATGCTAAAACCGGGGCTGAAGTCAAACGCCTCTTCAGTTCGTCAAAACTCGATTGTCTCTCGTCATTCCAGACGAACTTCTCGGACTTTTGGAGCAACTGTGTAAGTGGCCGAGCTAGTTTCGAGAAACCCTCGATGTACCTACGGTAGTAGCCAGCCAAACCCAAGAAACTACGAACTTCCTTCACGTTCTTGGGCGGTGCCCAATCCAACACTGCCTCAATCTTCTGCGGATCTACTCGAACTCCCTCGGCTGAAATCACATGACCCAAAAACATCACTTCCTTCAGCCAGAACTCACATTTCGAGAACTTCGCATAGAGTTGATCGGTCCTCAAAATGTCTAACACTATCCGCAAATAATGGGCATGCTCTTCCTCGTTCCTCGAATAAATAAGAATATCGTCAATGAAGACGACGACACACTTATCCAAATACTCGATAAAGACTTTGTTCATCAACTGCATGAACACCGCCGGCGCATTAGTTAACCCGAAAGGCATAACTACAAACTCATAATGTCCGTATCTCGTCTGAAAAGCTGTTTTCGTCACATTGGACTCCCTCACCCGGAGCTGATAGTACCCCGATCTCAAATCAATTTTCGAGAACACCGCCGCTCCCTGTAACTGATCGAACAAGTCATTAATCCTCGGCAAAGGATACTTGTTCTTGATGGTCACCTTGTTTAGTTCACGATAGTCGATGCACAAACGCAGTGAACCATCCTTCTTCCGCACAAACAGGACCGGTGCGCCCTAAGGAGAGGCACTCGGTCGGACATACCCCGACTCAAGAATCTCACTCAACTGCTTCTTCAACACGGACATCTTTGAAGGTGCCATGCGATACGGCGCCTTCGAAATCGGAGCCGCGCCCGGCTCTAACACTATAGCAAACTCGACCTCACGATCCGGTGGCAAACCCGGTAACTCGTCAGGAAATACATCAGGAAACTCACTAACAACTGGAATCGACGAAAACTCGACTCCACCATCCTCCGCCTTTAAGGCATAGCACCAATAACCAGTACACCCCTTTCGCAGGAGCCTCATCGCCTTCAACTCGTTAATAATGAAATTGTTTCCCCTCTTTCGCCCCACGAAAGAGTGCTCGGTGCCGTCCTCGGCTAACATAGTGATGATTCTCGTGTGGTAGTTCATGATTGCGCCATGCCGCTCGAGCCAATCATCCCCGAGAATCAAATCCTCACCCTCGATACCCACAACAATAAGAATAGAGAGCCAAGCCCTCTCATAAATAAACACAGAACAGTCCCGGACCTCTCGATCACCGACAATTCTATCACCGCTGGGAAGTTTAACGATGAAGGGCTCGCAAGGTGATAAGCAGTCAAGACTCAAATGGCGTACACACTCTACAGAAATGAATGAATGCGTAGCACCCGAATCGAAAATCACACTAACAGGATGGGAATGGATATGAACAGTACTTGTCGCCACAGTAGCCGCTGGATCATCGGCCCTCCTTATCTCATAGATACGCGGCTGGGCTGAACCGACACTGGAAGCTCCTCCTCTAGCGGGCTGACCCCAACCTCTACTTCGACCGGCATTCGGCGGAGGCTGCGGAGCAAATGAGCCTGCATTCACACTCGGCTGCATAGGTGCTGGGTGAGAAGAACGGGCGCCGCGAATTTGTCTGATCTGTTCACAAAAAGAAGCCTTGTGGCCCGACTGACCACAAGTATGACAAGTCAAAGGCGGACGAGGACACTCCCGGTTCCTATGGCCCGACTGGCCACAGTTAAAGCATGTGGTATCACGGACGGGGGTTCCGGCGGCACCACGAAAATTCCCAGAGAAATGAGCCGAACCGCCCGTAGAAATGTTTGCAGAGTGAGATTTCTGCTGACTTCCACCCTTGTAACCCGAGAAATTCCCAGCGGATTTCTGCTTCTTACTCTCTCGGACCGCCGCACTAGCTGTCACCGACATATCATAGGCAAGAGCTCGACTCTGATAATCCTTCAAAGTAGTACAGACGAGCCCAGACATGTAGTCTCGAATTGACAATTTCATCCGCCTGGAAAAATGGAAAATTTTGTCGCTCTCTTCGACAACCTGGGTCTTCACATAACCCAACTCCTTGTTAAAATCAGCAATAGCTTGGGATACGGGAATGTCCCGTGGTTGAGCATCATAGAAAGCATGGACTCGAGCCTGTCTAACCCGCCACGAGCAATATTCAGTCTCCATCAATTCTTGAAATTCGGCCCACGAAGCAACATGGTCTTTGGGCCCAATGGCCTCCCACTAATCCGTAGCGTCCCCAGTAAGAAAGTACTGGGCAATAGGGACCTTACGGTCCTCGGGACAGTTGGTGGCAACGAAGACTTTAGATATCTCCTTGATCCACCCCTCCCAGCCGATCGGGTCTGATGCTCCCGAAAACTGGGGAGGATGCATCTTGATGACATCTTGGAGCCAACGGTCTGCTCCGCCCCCATTAGCATGGGCCTGATCCGGGTTCTGAACCACCTGAGCTATTGCCGCTATTTGGTTTACCATTTGCTGCATAACAGCTGCAATACCGAGGTCGGCGCGCTCCTGAGAAGAAGCATGACTGTGACGGTCACCGGTACTGCCAGCTCCCAAAGAATGCGACATGGCCGCCCCACCGGCTGCCCCACGTCCCCGGCCGCGTCCTTGGCCACGACCACGACCCCTTCCAGCATCCATGCTGGTGTTAAGAGGTGGCAAAAAAAAGCAACTCGATGATAAGTAAAAGAGGAATAATAACCACAATTTAAGAAACAGAAATATGGTACGATAAAGTAAATAATCGAGTAAGGAAAACTTAAGAACACTGGAAGTACTGAGATGCCGGCAGCGGTGTGACAATGTGCAAAACAAAACTCAACTAGACCCAAATAACCGACAAGCCTAGGTATCCATAAACCTAGTGCTCTGATACCATTTTCTGTAACACCCCAGAGATATTCAAGGTGTATTACACTGCCATGAACCCCTACATGGGACCCACCAGGCTAGACACAATTTACACAGTAGAAACACACATTATCCAGTTGAAAATCAAATAGCACGCCCGGTACAACCGGCAGAAAATCAACAATGGCAAACATAAATAACTTCCACAAATACAAAACATAACCTGAAGAGAAAAGCCTAAGTACTCGAGAGTACAATCTATAAGTTTTAAAAAGTACCATATCGAATGGAAATAAATGGAAATGAAAAGACTCAATACACATGTCAACGACCCTGGCCAGCATCCTCGTATTGTCCCAGTGCTCGCTCGTCCGGATGATCATAACCTCAAATCCATAACAAGAATTTCCCCACGACGGGTCCCCAAAGGGTTTAGCAATTACGCTAGTACAAGTAATCAAGGCAAACCATTCGCTTACACGTTTCATAGTACAATGCACCAAATCATTTCAAAAACCAAAACCAGACATGTCTTTTCCGGAAAACAAACAGTCAATCAATTTGCCTAGGACTGGGACGAAGCCACGAATCCCACCCAAGGCCTCTAAGGACCCTCCCGGGGTGGCCATATTCATTAAACAAATCAAGCACCACACGTCACCTAGGACCGGGACGAAGCCACGAATCCCACCCGAGGCCTCTAAGGACCCTCCCGGGCTGGCCAACAAAACGGAACGAATCGGACGAAAATCCCAAAACCCCCAATTTATCCAAAAGTAGGGTTTTAAGAGATTTGCCTTGAATTAGGATGAAAGATTCGTGTTGATGTTGTTATTATACACCAAGAACTCAAGGAAGTTGATGGTTGAGATGATTGTAGGAAGAAATCGCCAAGAAAATCGCCTAGAATCGCTAACGCCGCGGAGGGGGAAAGAAATGAGAATAATACGTTCATCTGGGTCAACTCCCTGGTTTATATAGCCAGGGAGTGTTAGCGCGCGCTAACACTCATAAGTTAGCGTGCGCTAACGGGGCAAAATTCTAGTCCAAGAGTTAACATCCCAGCCCAGTAACCAGATTCTGGGCCGTTAGCGTGCGCTACTCTAAATGTAGCGTGCGCTAATAACCTCCCGGTAGCGTGCGCTATCGGACATAGCGTGCGTTATCTGGACAACAGCCAAGTCCAGAAGCAAACTGCCAGTACACACCTGATCCAGTTAGCACGCGCTATCGGCCAAACGTAGCGTGCGCTACCTGGGCACCTAACCGAGTCCAGTAGCAAACTATCCAGTACTGGGCAGTCATGCTAGCGCACGTTACCAGACACCTTAGCGTGCGCTAGTCCCCCGACATTAGCATGCGCTAGATAATGTAGCGTACGCTAATCCGTTAGTCCAGAGGGCTGGAAACAGAACTGTCACTCCCAGGGCTAACTCTCTAGCGCGCGCTACGAAGCAGACATAGCGTGCGCTACTAAGGGACCTCTAGCGTGCGCTATGCAGAAAAATTAGTGCGCGCTAGGTATGGAAGATAAACGGTCCAAAACACCGGAATATGAACGAAACATCAAACGGAACATTTCAAAACGCATAATAACATAGAATGGATCCACGGCAACCCCGAAACGGCGGTTCCGCATAACAATTACGAGAATCAAATCAATAGATGACAGAAGAAATACACTGAAAGATACGCGAGGGTCGCTACAACTGAGAAATACACCGGAAAATGAAAATAATGGGAAAAGAAAAATGCGGATATTACACCACTCCCCAGACCAGGATGAAACGGATCCATATACGTACAAACAGGTAGTTCAAGACAAGGATGCTGAATCCTGGAAAACAGCAATGGAATCCGAAATGGGATCTATGGATTCTAATCAAGTGTGGGAGCTAGTAGAGCTACCCAATGGGGTAAAACCCATTGGAAGTAAGTGGGTCTACAAGCGTAAGAGAGGATCGAAAGGGAAGGTTGAAACCTTCAAAGTAAGGCTTGTTGCGAAAGGTTACACTCAGAAGGAGGGCATCGACTACGATGAGACCTTTTCACCAGTAGCCATGCTTAAATCGATCCGGATTCTCTTAGCTATAGCTGCGCATTTGGATATGGATATTTGGCAGATGGATGTCAAGACTGCGTTCTTGAACGGGAGTCTTGATAAGGAAATCTATATGCGCCAACCTGAAGGATTCATTGCTGAAGGAGAGGAGCACTTAGTGTGCAAGCTTAAGAGAGCCATTTATGGTCTTAAGCAAGCATCAAGGTCTTGGAACATGCAATTTGATGAGGTCATTGAATCATATGGTTTTGAACAGTGTCCTAGTGAGGTTTGTGTATACAAAAAGTGCGATGGAAATGTGCTGGTGTTTCTTGTACTATACGTAGATGATATACTTTTAATTGGAAACAATGTGAAGGTATTATCAGACGTAAGGGTATGGCTGTCTGAGCAGTTCGATATGAAGGATTTGGGAGAAGTTGGGCACATCCTTGGTATTAAGATCTTTCGAGATCGCAAGAAAAGGATGTTGTGCTTATCTCAGGCATCCTATATCAATACGGTGCTAAAGCGGTTCAGCATGGAGAATTCCAAGAAAGGTTTCTTACCTTACAGACATGGAATTCAGCTATCTAAGGCTATGTGTCCTAAGACACGGAAGGAGATAGATGACATGAAGCTGGTCCCTTATGCTTCGGCAGTGGGAAGCCTCATGTATGCTATGCTTTGCACTGGACCTGATATCTGTCATGCTGTAGGCATGGTGGCGAGATATCAGTCGAACCCAAGATGGGACATTGGATTGCTGTCAAGCATATACTAAAGTACCTGAGAAGGACTAGGGAGCATATGCTTGTATATCAATCAGATACGCTTTGTCCTTTTGGTTACACTGACTCAGATTTCAGTGCGGACAAAGAAAAGTCGAAATCAACTTTCGGATATGTTTTCACTTTGGGAGGTGGAGCCATCAGTTGGAGGAGTGTGAAGCAGAAATGCATAGCGGACTCTACCATGGAAGCCGAATATGTAGCAGCCTCAGGGGCAGCTAAAGAGGCAGTATGGCTCAAGTACTTCCTAAAGGATTTGGGTGTGATTCCTAATTTGCCCAGGAGTATTACACTATATTGTGATAATATCGGTGCTGTTGTAAATTCGAAGGAACCACGGGCCCACAAAGCAAGCAAACATATCAAGCGCAAATATCATATCATTCGAGATTTTTTGAAGAGAAGGAATATTATTGTCTCCAAGATAGCATCTGAAGACAACCTAGCTGATCCTTTCACGAAAGGGTTGCCCTCAAAGTCATTTGAAGGGCATGTGGAAGGAATGGGGTTAAGATGTATGGCAGCATTGCTTTGAGTATAAGTGGGAGATAGATAGACATAGTCTAGATAGTATACTTCAAAAGCATGTTTTGAGTATAAGTGGGAGATTGTTAGGGTTGTATACGTCAAAGTATACTTTATGCTTGTATTACCTAATTTCCGGGTCTTTATCTATGAGAATATTTAATTCATTTATCCCATGTATTGCATATTTATTCACGCTATGGTTATGCAAATGTAGTCTAATTTACTTTATATTGTAGATAATGTGGTGTGTAGTGTCACACAGAAGATCACATTATCGGTTCCTTATATAGTAATATTTGGTTCACAACCTATATAACATTAGACCGTTACGTGAGAGGTTGTAGTACATGCTTGAGATTGGTTGGTCTTGACCATTAGCATATATTAGCGTATTCGTTATACGTTGAACAGGATCGAGGTGAGATAGATTCTTCTGTACTGACTATAAGAAGAACGTACATCTCGGATAATTATTACTTCTTAATTCTAGTGATTAATATTTAATTATATATATTTAATATTTATTGCTTTGATTTATCATGGGTAAGAGCCACAATCATTGACTCAATATGCTCGATATTTTGGGCAATATTATTATTATATGATAATTAATATTATAGCTAGAAATCGTGTCCCGACCAGTCGGGTTGGTCATGTCCCTTGAGGCACTCGAAAGGATTATTATATTAAACCCTGCAGGTGGAATTAATTTTCCGATATAATAATAAAGGTCGAGTGGTACACTCACGTATAATACATTAATTAATTAAAAACTGTCAGTAGCTTAAATTAATTAATGGACATGGAATATCTTAAACACGAGAAATAATTAATTCAAAAAGGAGCCCAATTTCGTAATTTGGGATTTTGGTAGGAAGTGCAATATTAATTTATTAGTGTACTAAGTTGATATTAATAGAGTCTTCATATTAGGAAGAGTCCTAATAATGGAAGGAAGATATCTATTGGGAGTCCTTACCATATCCTCCTTAAGGTCCCTAGAGTAGCCCAAAACACCTATAAATACATACTTAGTGTTGGCCGATTTTTAGACTTACAATTGCCCAAGAAAATCGATTTTTTGTGTATGTGTTTAATTGTGGATCTTGACTTGTGTCTTGGATTCCATAATTTAGTTAACACAATATTTTTCTAAAATACCAAAATATTCAAGAAAAATAGAGAGAACAAAAATCGTAAGTTTTCTTGTGAGGAGATTTCGGCCGACCCTAGCTGTGCAAATTTATTCCGGTAGATTGTTGCCCACACGATATCCGGACGTAGGCGGGATATACTCTAGAAGATCTTGAGGTAGAAATACGAGAAGATCGGAGAGGAATACGAAGAAGACATAAATCGACCAAAAAGGGATTTTTCTACCACTTCGCGTCAAAGGTAAGAATTACCGACTCCCATGTGTAAATATGTTTATTTAATTGTTTATTAATCTGTTTAGTTAATTAGTTGACAAGCCTAAATAGATCCGGTTTTTGCGTTGGTTAGTTTATAAAACCTTTTATTAAATTATCACCACCAACTTGCTTCCGCTGCGTTTTATATTCCAACAATTGGTATCGGAGCCGGTCTTTAGGTTCTGTTCAATTTAATTAATTTGGTGATTAATAATTAAATATTCGTATAGTATGATTTTTTGGAATATTTTGCTAGAATTTGTCTTGCAGGAAAATATGATCCAATTATCATGACTATATGATGTTTTATTTATTTACGCGTTTTTGGTAATTTGGCCCGTTTTTGTGGCATGTATAAGTTTTTCCCATGAGAAAATCCACGGGTAGAATATGATTTATTTTTCTTGTAATTTGATGTAAATTCGATGAATTTTATTTTGAATGAAATTGTAATCGAATTGGAACGCTCAAAGTACGAAAGAGAAAGAAGTCCAGCGCGAAGAGGAGTCCCGATCAGACGAACCGACCGAGACCGGCAGAATGCCGATCGGGACTCGGCCAGCAGCAGTCTCGGCCGTGACCAGCAGCAGCGGCTCGGCCAGCTGGGCAGCCCGGGCAGCGGGTCGGGCAGTTCGGGCAGCGGGCAGCAGGTCAAATTATCCGGTTCGGGTCGTTCAATTCATTTTTCCACGAGATGCTTGAAGCAGTGGAAGCAAACGAGCTGAAGATTTTCTCGTTATTCAAAACAAGGAATAAAAAGGCATTATAATTTGATATAATTGTCCAATTTTATTATTTGTTGGTTTTTATTGTTTTATAATTCTCCAAACACAGTCACGATCGGTGGCCTTCACAGAAAGCCACCAAGAGTAAGCTCCCTTACTCAAGTAGTAAGCCGCTACTGCCACCTTACTCTCTTCCGGACACTGAACCATGTCAAAGAGTTTATCAAAATGTTCAAGCTAATGAACAATGTTAGCTGGTTCCGACGAGCCCTCAAAACTAGGCGGCCTCTGACGAGAGATATCGCCGACAATCTGACTCACTCTCCCGGCCTGTCCATAAAACGGCACTTGGGATCCCTGCTGCGGTTGACCCCGAACCACTGAGGTCCGCATGGTTTCCATTATCTGCGTCATCTGAGTCATCTAGGCCACCATGCCCCTCATAAGCAAGAAAGGGTCGATGTCAGTCTGATCGACTCCTCGAGTATGACGTCCCGAAGGAGAACCGGTCGCATAAGTCACATCTCCAGCCGAATTCTGATCCATATCGGTATCTTCACGCGCATAAACATGAGGTTCTGGGTTCCGGCCTGCTCTGTAGCCTTTACCCCCTCTGCCACGTCCTCGAATTCCTCTTTCCATACTGAAAGAATAACGTTCGATCATGATCGTAACTCAAATACATCTCAACGGCCAAATCAGAATGCTAAGTCAATAGCCAAACAAGAGTATACATACTCAACACAGGCACATCAATCATGCTAATCATAGCCATTATAGATCTCAAACGTTCCAAAACAAATAATCATGAGTGAATCATAACATAAATGTTACATACAAGTTTCAACAAAATATGTATAATCAATGACAAAATCCATGTATGAACATAAAGAGAATCGAGTCCTTACACAGGCCATACGAAGCTTCGAGGTCTTGTGATACTAGTCTTCACTGACGACGACTCGATGAAATAAAGACTCATACAGTCGCCTAACTATCACGACTCACAAAACCCGACTGTTCAGATTGTCATAACCTGGCAGCCCCACTACTACCGCGTCGGTAGAGCCACATAACTCACATATCAGGGTATCTCACAACCCAAAGCGCTCTGATACCATCTTCTGTAACACCCCCAAATCCCATTGGGCCATTACAGTGCCGTGGACCCCACAATAGGAGATCCACCAGGCGAACACGACCAAAATACAACAAACTGACCAAAAGGGGGATCACAGTCCCTACCATGACATCCGACATAATATTCCGATATGGAATTTCAACGACAAAAGTGGGCCTACATGGCCAAAATAAAAATACAACAACATCCACGAGCCTCGCTCGGTTAATACAAAATGACAACAACTGAAAAGGAGTACTCCAAATTGTCTGACTGACATGAACACTAAAACATCTCGTACTAGTATCGCTCGAATGCCACGTCGCCATCGTCATGCCCCTATGTCTC
The DNA here is from genome assembly GCA_033398695.1 of Orobanche coerulescens. Lineage (NCBI taxonomy): Eukaryota > Viridiplantae > Streptophyta > Magnoliopsida > Lamiales > Orobanchaceae > Orobanche > Orobanche coerulescens. The sequence goes on along the minus strand of CM065802.1, from coordinate 188,644,111 downwards.
AACTCTCTCCTCGCCAGCACCTAAAACATGTAAACATGTTCCGCCCCCACGGGGTCAGTCATCCAGATAATGAATATCAAATACATGCACAACATGATATGCATCTAAAGGCAGAATGAATAGTACAACACTGGTCATACGAGATGCTCACAAACCAAGGTAAGAATCGAGCATTCGTGAAACACTATGCCCACGTCATACGATCTGTACCTGCTCAACAGGTTAGAACACCAGTGCCCGGCGAATCATCAATACAGAACACAACAATGAACTACCCGAAGGTATCCTAAACCAAAGCTGAAATAAATATGAATCACAATACCCGAAGGCTCCAACAGAAATACCAAAACATTACAAAGGCCTAAAAGCCCTCAGCCGAAGCTGCCAAAATATCACAATCACCTGAAAATCACTCAGCCGAAGCTGTCAATCATCACAATGGCCTGAATCCAAAACAACCCGAAGCTGTATCATCTGAGGGCCGAAGCCACGGCACAAAGCCATATCATAATGAGGGCCGAAGCTACGGCACGAAGACGTATCACAATGAGGGCCGAAGCCATGACACGAAGCCGTATCACAATGAGGGCCGAAGCCACGGAACGAAGCCGTATCACAATGAGGGCCAAAGCCACGGCACGAAGCCGTATCACAATGAGGTCATCCAATGACCATGACCTGCTGAATCGCAGGTGCTGGGAATCCAACCGCGAAGGTTTAAGCCCCAGACATACCCATAATGAGATCACCTAATGACCTTGACCTAGTGATCTGTAGGTGTTGAGAAACCAACCGCGAAGGTTCAAGCCCCAAACTTACCCATCGAGCACTAGCCAAGACTAGCCTCTAAAATACAATTAATCACAAACGACAACGATCCCAAGATTACCGAATTCACAATAATAATAGTGTGCTGCCTTGAGTCGGCCTACATGACAACAATAACTCATGGATGGGCACCATCCTCGGCGGTCCCAATTCAAATACCTCGACTACCTTGGAATGGCCAATTGATCACAACGACTCAACGAATGGGAAAAGCCCTCGACATTCCCAATTCAATACACTGATTACCTTAGAACGGTCAATCGACAACGACTCAATGGATGGGAAATGTCTTCGACGGTCCCAATTAAATAAATTGATTACCTTAAAACGGTCAATCGATAAGCAATGATACAACAGATGGGAATTATCTTTGATAGTCCCAATTCAAGACGTCGATTACCTTAGAACGGTCAATCGATAAACAATGATACAATGGAAGGGAATTATCTTCGATAATTCCAATTCAATAAGGTGATTGCCTTAGAATGGCTAATCGATAACAACGAAATGATTAGAACAGATGTCCCGGTACCTTTAAATGGTTACCGATGATGGAGATGATAATCGAACACATCAATGCCTTCACTCGACCAATTACAGCATCAATAGAAAAATACCAATATCAATAACAATGATCGCAACAATGTCTTAAACCGACATAAATATCAACAACAACAACCGATACATCGATACCGCGAACCGGCTATCGACAATAACATCATCAACGAGTACCTCAAAGCCTTGAACGTCTTTTATCGGACAATAACAACATTTGGCATAATTTGCCGAAGGGCATCGTATCAAACAATCCCCTGATATCAAAAAAATCATAGAGAGACCAAGTCTCGAAATGATACAACACATTCATACACATACATGATAACATTAATCTCATTGACTAGTACAAGTATAAAACTTGCCTCAAACCGAAGGCGATAAAGTCCTTCCACGATCAACGTCCTTCCACGAAACGACGAACGGCATCCTCCGATGCTCACAAGCACTCGAACAACCTTGAATGAAATACAATTCATTCAATAACACAAAATCAATGGAAAACAACACCAAGGACAAACCGATTCGATCACGAATCGATTAAACTCCACAAACGAATACCATAGTTCTCAACTATGAATTCTACCATCCTCCAACACCTCAATAGTCGATATGATCAAACATTCTTAACACTTGTAAAAATAATTCAACAAGGATCACGTAAGAAAAACATCAAATTGATCCTCCTACGAATCATCAATATCATCACTATCACCTCAAGAACATCATCAACCCAACAAACATGATGTCTAAACAATAATCCATCACCAATTCATCAAGAATTCAGATTAAACCACAAGATTAAATCAACCATTGCAAGATTATGATAATCATTATATAATTCATCATAATTCCTTACTAAAATGGTTATAATCCCTCAAAACCACAACCAACAACAATAATCATATCAAGACTATGTTAATCATATAACAATCTTAACATAATCCTTCCTAGACATGATTATAACTTCCAAACATTCTAAAACATCAAGAACAACTCCTCCTCAAGACAAAATCATCATGTTCTTCATTACAAGTTATGAAACTCATCAAGAATCATGATATACTCCAATAATCACCAACTATATGAGGAAAACAACAACAACAACATCATCATATTCGAAAATCACTTGTAGAACAAGAGATTAAGAGAACTTACCAATGAAGAACAAGAAGAACTCTCCAAACACCAAAGGAGCACCAACAAGCTTCCAACTCCAAGCTCCAAATCAAGTTACGATGATCAAAAACATGTTGTAAGAGGCTAAATATCAAGAACAAGTCCAGAGGGACGGTTCTAGGGAGAGAAAATCGATAATGGTTCGTGAAGAAATGAAAAACAAACCCAAGATATATAACCTGACAAACCCATTACGTACGCTATACACCAAACATAACGTACGTAAGGGTTATTACATACGCTACACCAACAACTTGGCGTACGTAATGCTAGTTCAAAACTAACTGACCAAAAACACGAAGACCTTAACGTACGTAAATGATAACGATTTACGTGCGTTAACAAGCTGCATGGATAACGTACGTAAGGCTCACACCCTAACGTACGTAAGGATCCGTTGACTGCAATAGTAAGATCTGATCGAAAGATTCCCGGCCCCACCAGCCGAAAGTTGACTCCGAGGAAAGTTCCCTCCACCTACCTCTCATTATGTATGTAAACATACAGGCTTAACGCACGTAATGTTGAGGTTATAAAGTACGTTAATCACACAAGCTAACGGACGTTAGCTCAACAAAGTGAATAACTAAGTTGTTCCAACAAATCTCAACCCGAAATGAACGAACACAATCCGACACACCTCAACAAACACGAATGATATAATACAACGGCATTTGCACAATTCCAAATGAATATGTTCAACTCAACAGTGAAACGAAAATTTTTTTTTCCCCTGGATATTACACCTAAGGGAAGTATGATGGTTAAAAGGATTGAAAATACTTGTCACCGCTATGGGATGAAAGGTCATTGGAGCCATACCTGTCGTACCTCCAAACACCTTATTTTACCTTTATCGGGATCTTTGAAAGGTGTTGAAACTAACTTCACTTGGCAGAATGATCTTTTGGGAGATGCCCATATAGAAGAACACCTTGGAAGTGGAGATCAAGTTGATCATTCGGGCCTTACTCACATGAAAATCGGTAATTTCTTTGAAGATGTCCATGTGAAGACAGCTAAATTTGGTGGGGATGAGGCCAATAATAATTAAATTATATATTACGGCCTCACTTTATAATTAATTGTGTAATAAGGCCTTCAGATTGGTATTTCAGTGTTTGTGTTTGAACTTTAAAATAATTGGCTCTCTTTTAAGCATATTATGTAATTTTATTTTATAGTGAATAAATATTTGAAATATTATATCTCTAATATTTATTTATATATTTTTTTTGTGAAGAAATATAACCAGAAGCCTCTCATCGTGTGTTACAAAAGATGAAGAATCACTTTGTTTGGCGGATAGTGCAACAACATGTACAATAATGAAAAATCAAAAATATTTTTTGCATATAACATTAGCCAAAGCTAATATAATAACAATGTACCGTTCATCAGATTTTATTGAGGGCTTCGAAGAGCTACTATAATGTTACCTAAAGGTACACAATCTGTTATTGATGATGCAATATTTTCCACGAGATCTAAGAAAAATCTTTTGAGTTTCGGTGATGTACAACGAAATGGTTCACATTGAGAAAACAAATGAAAATGACAATGAATATTTATATATAATGTCAGTTGTCTCAGGGGGAAGCAAATAATGGAAAAGCTCCAATCATATAAATCTGGGTTGTAGTATACTTTCATAAATCCATCTGAGTCATATATGGTGATGAACGAAAAATTAATTGACCCGACGAATTTTATTATATGGCATGATCGTTTAGGCCATCAGGTTTCAACAATGATGCGAAGAATTACAAAAAAATCAAATGGACATCCTCTAAAGAACAAGATTGTTCCATTGTCCAAATATTTTTCATGTGTTGCTTGTTATCCAGGAAAGTTAATAACAAGGCCCTCTCCTGTGAAAGTTACGATTGAATGTCCAATATTTTTAGAGAGAATTTAAGAAGTTATATGTTGTAATATCCGCAATTTTCTTTTTTTGGTGAGAGTCCATTTTTGACGACTCACTTGGGACCGTTTAATCATTTTGTGAACGATTAATTCTGCACTTTTTATCATCCGAGTTTGTTTCGGTGTTTTTTTTTTATTTCCGTGTTTCTTAGCGACTTTTCCGCACTCGAGTTCGATTCTTGTGAATCTCGTTTGAAACTACTGTTTCGAGTTTCCCGTAAGTCCGTTTTACTTTGTTAGACGTGTTGTGAACTTCGGTTTGGTTATTCGATCACGTATCGTGATTTTCGGGCATTTTGGGCCATTTCGTAATCTCCTAAAGTTATGGGTATCCATATCTGTATTTGTTGTCTCGACTCTTTTCTTGGTCGCGTATGATTAATTATTGCATTATGTTTTCATTTCGGGTCGTTGATGCTGTCCGCAAGGATTTCGTCGCGTTCGTTCCGTACGTTTTCGGAAATTGAGTCGTTGGGTCATGGCGGCCGAGCACTGGCCGGACAGGTGCGGCACTGTCGGAAGTGCTGGGAACTGGCTGAGTAGGCACGGCAGGAATCGGCGTAGAGCACGCTACGGCCGGAAGGCTGCGCGCGCTAGCTCGACAGGTGTAGCGCACGCTGCCGACCGGCTAGCGTACGCTATCGGGCTGGGAAGATGGGTTACTGGAGTACTAGACTCGGGGAGGATCGGCAGGTAGCGCACGCTACTGTCGGTCGTGGCGCGCACTAATCGGCATGTGTAGCGCACGCTGTCCGCCGACTAGCGTACGTTACCTGGACGAGCTGTTTAGTCCAGAGGCTACTGGACAGGTCCGCTAGCGCGCGCTAGCGTCCGCGCAGCGCACGCTATAGGGGTCGGGCGGGCAGGTCACGGTCGGCAGGATTGGTCGGCAGTGCCAGGTCATGTGGGCCCTGGCCGAGCATTCTGGGCTGATACTGGCCGATAGCGCACGCTAGTTCGGGAAGGCTAGCGCACGCTAGTTCCAGCCCAGTATATATATGACAGAGCAGCCCCATTTTCACTCATTTTTCATTTCCTTTCTTTTCTGTCCGCGGCTGGAGGTTTGGAGGAGGCGAAGCCATGTTGTTAGACAATGAATCCACGAAGTTCTAGAGGTTATATCATTGATCAATCATTCTATAACATCCCTTGATCCAGCGAATCAAGGTTAGATCTCTAGAACCCTACTTTTGGGGAGATTTGGGAATTTTTGCGTTTTTGTCCGATTCGTTCCGTTTTGTTGATTAATTCATGATGAATATGAATAATCTTGTTGGTATTCTTATTTTCCCTACGGATTCATGGTATATTTCGTGGTTTTTACGGAATCGAGAGGATTTGGTTGTGGTCCTCCCTCGTTGTCGTTTTTATACGAATATTCATGAACCGTAGGCAGGTTTTCGGGTGTATTCCAATTCCGTATTTGTTTAGAAATGGTTGTGATTGTATTCTTCAAATCGTTAGGTTCAGTTTCGTTGGTTCCTAGCGTTCGTCGGTGACTTTCCTTTCCGTTCGTTGCGTCGTCAATTATTCAATGCAAGTATTTTTGGAAACCTTTTCGCTTAACGTAAAATGGTAATGTATATTGTGTGTGATTTGCTCACCTCGGGAGGGTCCGACGGGATCACAGAGGGAGTCCAATGGTTTGTGCCCTGGATTCATGAGTTTGTTTAGCTAGCCAGCTCGGGAGGGTCCTTAGAGGCCTCGAGTGGGATTTGTGGCTTCGTCCCGGTCGTAGGCGATGCATGTGCGTGATTTGTTTAATGATATGGTCAGCTCGGGAGGGTCCTTAGAGGCGTCGAGTGGGATTTGTGGCTTCGTCCCGGTCCTAGGAAAATGTGATTGACTGTTTATTTCCGAAAAAGACATGTCTGGTTTTGGTTTTGAAATGATTTGGTGCATTGTACTATGAAACGTGTAAGCGAATGATTTGCCTTGATTACTTGTACTAGCGTAATTGCTAACCCCTTTGGGAACCCGTTTTGGGGAAATTCTTGTTATGGATTTCAGGTTATGTTCAGCCAGACGAGCGGGCGCTGGGATGGTATGAGGATGTCGGGCCAAGGTTGTTGACATGTGCAATTGAGTCTTATTATTCCTACTGTCTCTTTTGATATGGTAGTTTTCCAAATTGTAAACTTATAAGTTGTACTCGCGAGTACTTAGACTTTTCCTTTCAGATTGTGATTGGTCTTCGTTGAAGTTACTATATTTGTCGGTTGATGTTTATTATGACGGTTGTACCAGACGTGTTGCTTTATGTTCTTGTTGTTAACAATTGTTTCCTTGCTAACCGAGACGGTTAGTCGAGGGGTGTTTTCTTGTTTTAGCCTGGTGGGTCCCATGTAGGGGTCCACGACGCTGTAATACACCTCGAATATCTCTGGGGTGTTACATATGTGGACCTATTACCCCATGAAGTGGGCTATTTCAGTACTTTATGGTACTTATAGATGCATTGAGATGTTGGTCGCATGTCCGTTTATTGCCCACTTGTAATGTTGCATTCGCAAGACACCTTGCTCAAATAATTCGAAGACATAATTCCTAGATCATACAATTAAAAAGTTCGAATGGATAATGCAGGGGAATTTACATTCAAATCTTTTTATGACTATTGTATATCTATTGAGATAACTGTGGAACATCCTGTTGCACACACACATACTCAAAATGACTTAGCCGAATCTTTTATTAAGAGGCTGAAATGGATTGCTAGACATTTACTTATGAGAATAAATTTACCAAATTCTGCTTGGGGCAACATGCAATATTAAATGCGGCTTCTCTAGTTCGATTAAGGCCGGTTGTGTAACACCCCAAACTAGGTGGATATTACAGTGCCGTGGACCCCCGACTGGGACCCACCAGGCGAGTGAAAATGAATGAAATACACAGGGTAAATGTAGTACCGAACTACATTACATCATTAATTACTCTGATGAGGAGTTTCATACAACACACCCGAATGTCTGAGAATATATGTATATTTTATATGAAGATAAAACATACGACACTGAATAAAATGAGTATTCAAACGGAAGTCTGCAGTGGAAATAAAATAAGGAAAACACGAGTGAATGAAAAGAACTGGGCCCCCCTACTAGTATCACTGGGACTCCTCACCGTCAACATTCTCTTCCCGTGCCTTAGCCTTGCCATGACCTGAAAAACAAAATCCCCCAACGGGGTCAGTTACACATAACAACAATCCTCAAGAGTTGAATAAACACAATCATATATGATGTATAAACCACAAGTTCGATCAAAAATCTCAAACCGTCAAACGCATGCGATCAAAAGTGAATTGGTCAGATTATAACCCAAATCCTGTTGAAAACATACGCAATCAAACATGCTGTATAAATCAACTAACGGTACGGCTCAAAGGGTGGCGCCAAACTACGCCCGGGATGGAAATGTGTCCGTACACAAGCCACCAACGAGTATCGATCGAATACACGTTTGGTCTTGTACCTAATCAGTCTCACGAAGTGATCTTCTCGTGTGCACAGTCCAATGTGAGGCCAACAACCAACACATGACTTAATATGTGCCCGACATGAAAATCCTACACATACCAACCGGCACGCCAGTATGACCCGGAATGCCACGAGATAACAAAAGTGACATCGAAATCAATAATGACTCACCAATATGAAATGATAGTGAAATGAATGATAGCTCAATGAAATGATTGGAACCGTCGTTCCTCATGACTGAAGTGATTAATTGATAATGACAAGTCTCGATATGGTTAATACAATATGAATGAGTTATGATTATGAATGAACAACAACGAAAGGAATGAATATCCCTTTAACTGAGTAAGAATTAACTTACACAATGCCGATGAAGAATGTCCTTCCACGAACAACGTCCTAAATGAGATGTCGGTCGCTCGAACAACCTTGAATAACACAATTACCAATAATCCGGTTTAACACACGAATCAAACACGAGTATAACTAACTCAAAACATCGATACCACTAAACCAAGTTCATTGGGGCATTATATCGAACACGTTGTGGCCAAACTTCGATTGTTTACAACCAAACCTCAATAATACCAATATCAAATCCCCAAGAAGTGTTTCAAACCAACAAAAGATCTTCAATGCGATCAATAATCCAATATGAATATCGAAACTCGTGATTTCAACAGCAATTAATCGAAAACCCCCAAATTCAACTCAATATTCAGAGTGTTCTTGAATAACCTTTCAATAATCCGATGAATATTCATACATACTCATAATCATATGTAACTCTTCATATAACATGATTATAGAAGATCCAAACACTTTGATTCGATGAACACGAGTTAGATCGACGATCCGAGCTTCACAACCGAATGAAAATGATGAAGAATAGAGTATTCAAGTGATTGATGATGAAAATTTCTCCCACAAACCCTCTCTCTCGGATGTAGGATGAAAAATGAGCTTGTTCCTCTCAAAAAACGCAATTATAGTGCGGCACTGCCTTTGTGTGCATGGCTCGGCCGAGTGTCCGCGGCACGGGGCCAAAATCGCCTAGTGCTCGGCGGTGTGCCGTGTGATGACTCAGCGCAGTGTCCGCGGCCTGCCGGCAGGAGCCGCGGCCCCGATCTGGCGGAGTCGGCGGCCCGAAAAATGTGTGTGCCGCGGCGCACACTCCCTTGTGCCGCGGCCCACACCCCTAGGGGTCCTAAAATGATGAAAAATGACCCGGGAAGAGAATAAAAGCAATAGGAATCAATATTTGGGAAACAATAACACGAAATGGAAGTTCGGAAACCCCAAAACGGTGGTTCCAAGCAATGATTACAAGGGTTCGCCCAACAAAAACACAATTTGAACAATGAGGAGATTTGAAATGACATGAACTCCAACATCAACATCGACTAATGAATCAATTACAACAATCAAGATAATACTCTTGTCTCGATTCCCAAGTAAGGTTGAAACAATAAACAATATCGATACACAACTCGAAGTTATTCCGAACGGTGAACACGGATGAATGAACGTGGATGATGAACGATTATTAACAAGTGAAAAATTACATAGTGACAATTACCGAATGAAATTACTGAATGATAATGACTGAATTACAACCGGGTATTACATACACCCACCCTTAAAAGAGTTTCGTCCTCGAAACTAAGGGTCAAACAACTCGGGATAACTCTCCCGCATACTATCGTCAGTTTCCCAAGTAGCCTCTTCGACTCCGTGTCTAGACCACTGAATTTTAACCAAAGGAATCGCCTTATTCCTACTATTTGATTCGCCGCTCTAAGACTCGTATGGGATGCTCCTCATACGAATTATCATCTGCGATCTCGATTTCATCAAACTGAAGTATGTGACTCGGGTCGGCAACATACTTCTGTAGCTGAGAGACGTGAAACACATTATGAATTCGGCTCAACGCCGGAGGCAAGGCCAATCGATAAGCTAGCTCGCCTACTCGTTCCAAAATCTCAAACGGTCCAATAAATCTTGGACTCAACTTTCCCCGCTTCCCGAAACGGAAGATACCTCGACTCGGGGACACCTTGACCAACACGTGGTCACCTGTCTCGAACTCTAATGGTCGGCAACAATTGTCAGCATAAGATTTCTGTCGACTCTGAGCGGTCAACAAACGAATCTTGATCAACTCTAACTTCTCACGGGCGGCTATAAGCATATCAGGCTCGGTGCCGATTGATTCTGATAAGTCATCCCAACACAAAGGAGATCAACAACGACGACCGTACAAAGCCTCGTAAGGTTCCATATTAATCGAAGCATGGCAATTATTATTATACGTGAACTCGATCAATGGTAATTGGGCTTCCGAATCGTCTTTCCAATCGAGGACGCATGCCCTCAACATGTCCTCCAATGTCTTAATAGTCCTCTCTGATTGTCCGTCGGACTGAGGATGAACAACTGTGCTGAAATTAAGCTGAGTTCCCATGGCACGATGAACTGATTTCCAAAAATGAGACACGAATCGCCCGTCACGATCAGAAACGATACTCTTAGGAGTACCGTGCAATCTCACTATTTCTTTGATGAACAACTAGGTAAGTCTCTCGGGACCCCAAGTATCCTTAATCTCGAGAAAATGAGCTGACTTAGTTAGACGATCCACAATTACCCAGATTGTATTCATGCCACGGCGACTCGTCGGCAAACTCGTGATGAAGTCCATTGAAATATCCTTCCACTTCCACTCTGGAATAGGGAGCGGTTTCAGCATACCCGCCGGTCGCTGATGTTCTATCTTGACTTGTTGACAGGTGAGACATCTCGAAACAAACTCGGCAACTTCACGCTTCATATTACTCCACCAGTAATTTTGTTTCAAGTCTTTGTACATCTTACTGGACCCCGGATGAATGGAATAAGGTATGTAGGTTGTATGTTGTAGTCTCGATAATATGCAGAAAGCATAAAGAGACTACAGATCAGCATACTGGCCCTTTTATAGGGTGCAGGGAAGGTAGGTTACAGTAAACGGTCAGATTTAAGGGGTGCGAACCGTCTTTAAATGAACTTACAGGATGGCTTCAGATGTAACTTATACGTATAATCCATCAGTTTTGAAATTAATGAGCGGTCCCACTTCTGACACAGTTCGTCTTCCACTATTGCACGAAACGGCGGTTTGAATTTTGAAATCACAGTTTTTAAGAAATTAAAGTCCAGGTGTCTCTTCAGTATTGAAAGATAAAACGGTTTACATTCAGACAGTGCACGTAGACTTAAAGACAGCTTCATGTGTTTAAATGTATGAAATTAGATACGATTAAAATATTAATTGATATCCTATAGTGTAAGTGTTGTATCCACGAAAATACAGTGTTCTCCTCTAAAAGGTACATACAGGATTCAATTCTTACAACAATTTTAGACCAATACTGTATTCTTGGGTCATAGTGTATTCCCCCTTAATTAATGCACACATCATCTGCAGGAAGGTTATAAACCGTTCTTCTTACCACCGTAAGGATACAACTTGGAGTTCTGAGTATACAATTAATTAAAGTGGACCCTGTATTCATGGGTCTTATAGCATTCCCCCTCAATTCATGAGTAAAATGTAAAAACTTACAGGGATTCTGACTGTAGCATTCTAAATTCTTGGCAAATCCTGCAGAATCTGGTGGTGCTGAGAGGTTTTGTAAAGATGTCGGCTAACTGAATGTCTGTATGAATCTTCTCGATCCGAACATCTTTATTCTCAACATGATTCGTGATGAAATGATGCTTCATATCAATATGCTTAGTTCATGAGTGCAATACAAGGTTGTGCATGATTGCAGTTGCACTCGTGCTTCGTACATGATTGGTGCCTCTATGTGGATTCCATGATCTTGTAACTGTTGTTGCATCCAGAGAATCTGCATACAGTAACTTCCAGCAGCATAATATTCTGACTCAGCGGTAGAATGCAAGTTGTCCAATTGTTTCTTACTGAACCATGACACAAGTCTTGGTCCAAGGAAGTAACAAGTGTTGCTTATACTCTTCCTATCCAACTTACAACCTCCGAGATCCAAGTCGTTATAACCTACCAAATCAAATCCTCCTTTCTTAGGATACCATAATCCTACATCGGTTGTTCCTTTTTACATGCTTAAGGATTTGTTTGGCTGTGGTGAAGTGTGACTCATTGGGTGCTACCTGATACCGAGCACACACTCCTACAGCAAACTGTATATCCGGCCTACTGGATGTTAGGTACATGAATGAGCCTATTAGTTTCGTGTAGAGTGATTGATCAACCGGCTTTCCAGCTTCTTCAACACTTATCTGTGTAGAAGTGCTCATGGGGGTAGATGATAATTTGGAGTTGTTCATCCCCGATTTATTAAGCAGCTCATTACTGTACTTCTCCTGGTTGATAAATATACTCGTAAGGAGTTGTTTCACCTGCAATCCTAGGAAATAACTAAGTTATCACATCATACCCATTTCAAATTCACTTTGCATGATATGAGAGAACATTTGACATAAAGCAAGGTTACTTGAACCAAAAATAATATCATCCACACATATTTGAACCATAAGGAGATCGTCACCTTCATGTAATTTAAAGAGGGTTTTGTCGACTGCACCTTTCTCAAATCCAATATTGATCAGATACGGTGACAGGGTTTCATACCAGGCTCTATGTGCTTGCTTGAGTCCATACAGTGCTTTCCTTAGCCCGTATACAAGGTCTCCGCCTTCAGTGTTGACAAACCTTGGTGGTTCTTCAATATAGACTTCTTCGGCTCGGTCTCCATTCAAGAATGCACTCTTATCATCGATTTAATATATAGCGGTGAATGCTAGGAATATCCTGATGGCTTTTGGTCAGGCTATGGGTGCAAAGGTTACATCATAGTTGATTCCTTCTTCATGCCTGTATCATTGCACAACTAATCTAGATTTGTTACTGATTACAAGTCCATTTTTGTGCTTTTTATTTCTTAATACCCATTTGGTTCATATGACTGATTGATGTGTTGGTGTGGGAACCAGATACCAATCATTATTCCGTTTGAAACCATTTAGCTCTTCTTCTATCTAAGTGATCCACTGAGAATTATTCAGAGCTTTATCGGTCGAAACAGGTACGTAGTGGGCTAAGAATACAGCTGGGGTGCACATAGTGAGTCTCCTAAGTTTGGCTTGAGATTTCCATATAGGAAACTGAGACTTGTCAGAATTTTTCTCTTCCTGTGCACAAAGTACAATGCCTTGTGTACTCTGTATTTTCCTACGTATGGTTACAATGGAACCGATATCTCTGATTATTAATTCTTAGGGGTGATATCTTAGCCACCTCTTCTCAGGTTCTAGTTCCGCATTCCATGCTATAACCTGTTGAAATTTAGCCTCAACTTCAGCTTGTACAGTATCAGCTTCGACTGCTTATGTTCTTACATCGGCGGGATTAATTTCTAGGTCCACGACTGGTTCTGTTAGAGTTTAAGGTTCATCAATAGAGAGTGTCTGGATACTTTGGGTTATGTCTTCTACTCTTGTAGGGTCACAATAGGGTTCATCAAATACTACATGGATGGATTCCTCTATTGTCAGCTTCCTTTTTATAAAATTTCCTAAAAGCTTTGCTGACAGAGGAGTATCTAATGAAAATACCCTCATCTGAATTTTTGTCGAAGGTCTTCAGTTGATCCTTCCCATTGTTGAGCATGTAACACTTGCATCCAAGAAGTATGCAACCATTGAGGTTTTGTTATTCCATACCTCATATGCTATTTTATTGTGATGCTTGTTGATGATACAGTAGCTTGTGTATAGCATGCTGTATTTGTTGCATCTCCCTAGAAACGCTGACGCAATTTGCTTGCAGTTAACATGGTCCTTGTTGCTTCCTTCAGCATCCTGTTTTTACGCTCGGCAACACCATTTCTTGAGGAGTCTGGGCTGCTGAGTATTCGTGTTGTATGTCATTGTCCGCAGAGTATTGCTCTATAAAGCGATTTGTGAATTCTGTGACTCTGTCGGAACGAATACAATACTCAACCCTTTCTTATTCTGCAGCTTTTTTAGGTGCTCTGGCAACTTTGTGATGATATCTTTCTTCTTGTTCAAGAAGATGGTCCAAGCATACCTGGAAAAGTCATTAAAAATAACGAGATAATATCTCTTACCTCCCAAACTTACAGGGTGTAGAGGGCTGTAGAGGTCCATGTGTAACAAATCCAATACCCTGTGGGTGGAAATATATGACTTGCTCTTTAGGGTGGTCTTAACTTGCTTGCCTGTCTAACAAGGTCCACAAACACTGTTTTTATGAAATGACACATCGGGCAAGCCTCTGACCGTTCCCAGTCAAACGAGTTTTTTGATAGTCTTGAAGTTGATGTACGACATCCTTTTGTTGCATAGCCACCTTTGATCTGCATTTCCTTGGCAACAAAACGTGGAATAATGGAGCTTGTGAGCTTCCATCAGAAACATACATATTACCTGACTGTTTTCCTATAAGGACGACTTGCTTGGTCTTGATGTCCTTCACCCTACGGTGATCTACATAGAATTTGATTGAGAACTATTTGTCACAGAACTGGCTAGTACTAAGTAAATTATATTATAGTCCTTCAACATAGGCTACGTCGGTTACTTTAAACTTTCCTACAAGCAGGTTTCCTTTTCCTCTTGTTCTTTCTTTGGATTTGTAACTGAATCGCACCGTTGGATGGCGACCTTCAACATAATCTGACAGCTTGCTGATATCTACTATCACGTGCTGAGAACATCCATTATCGAAGTACTATATGTTCTTCTCCTCGATGTCCTGTAATCAAAAAATATTAGGTAGATTTAGGTCCCCTTTGATTTTTGGGTCCATAGGTGTTAGTGCCTTTTGGTACACAAATTTGCCTGACAACAATTGGTTTGTTGTAAGTTATTGGTCTTGTTTTGCGATATTTAAGTGGTCAGGCACATACTCGATGTAATCCTTATTATTATGCATGTAGAATCTAGGGTTTTGGTTCCAGTACGATTGTTGTCTCAGAGGGGGAACCCTTTTATTTGGCCTTAATGCTTGCCTTTTAGGTTTCCAGTCACTACACTAAAAACAGGATTTTGTGACATCGAAACTCCCTGCATTTGTAACTGTTAATGACAGTGACAACTATATGACTGCTAATAACAGTCAAAAAGACCAAACAGTGATAAATTCAAATGTTTGTGATTGTTAATGACTGTCACAAGTGTTGTGACTATCATGAACAATGATAAACTTTTTCTCTTTCTCTCTTTCTTTTTGTTTATCCTCTCTAAAAAGTTGTTTCTCTCTCTCACTATTTCTATTCTCACCGTACCCCTCTATCTCCCGTCTAAACTCTCCCCCTCTCTCTCATTCCCTAAAATAAACACACACACAAACCACGATATATTCCCTAAAATTGATTCAGCACACAAATATGCAGACCCGCCGCAGCGGAGAGGCGAGTGGCGCGGCTGATAGGGGTGGGCGATGCTGTGACATTTGCCAGAATCTAGGGTTGGAGTTCTGGTTTGAGGGTGGTGGGCTAGGATGTGGGTTTATGTTAATGGGTTGGCCCGAACTTGATAAGTTGGTTTATGTAACGCCCCCTGTTTCACACAAAGGGTATTACATGACGTAGAACCTTCATCAAGGTCTACCAGGCTAAACTATTCTTAATATCATACACAAGTTTAATACACCATGCATATAAGAATACACCAACAGGCCAGGGACCTCGGCCAAAACATTTTGTCCAAACACAACAAATCAAACATAGTATTATTTCGTTGCCCACACAAGGGGCTTAACCACAGTAAAGAACAACATAAACTTCTGATTTAGACGACTACATAAAAATCCATAATGACTATCAAGACTCGAGCCTCATCATGCCTGTCCATCCTTCTCGTACGCCTCCCGTGCCTGCTCCTCGGAATGTCCCAAACCTGAAATGTAAAACATTTCACCCCAACGAGGGGTTAGCATACGAAATGCTAGTACAAGTATATAGTTACATGGCGTTACATATAAACATAGTCCAACACTTCTGTCACAATCTAATAACATTGAAGAAGATTATTTTCCGGAACATCTCATTTCAACAAAACATTTATCATTTCCAAAGCCATCACAACACATCATATCACATCACTATGACGACATCACTGGTAACCCATGGCCGTACCCTTAGTACCGACCCCCTAGAGGCCCCGTCGAGCCTTCCCCAGGTGGGAAACCACTTCCACGATCGTACCCCTTAGTATCGGTCCCTAAAGGCCTCGTCAGACCCTCTCTAGGTGGAAGAACAACAAGGCACACATGCATTCCATGACCATACCCCTAAGTATCGGTCCCCAGAGGCATTACACGTCATCCCCAGGTGGGGGAACAACACATCATTCAAAAGCATAGTTCAACAAGCAACATACATGCAGAATACGTAACATACGCAACCAAATGTAACTCATGCACTTGCCTCGGATAACTTAATGCGATGAAATCGATGAAAGGAAGGGTTTCGATTCAAATCCCTTTAAAGGTCCATTCATAAGTTACAACGAAATACAATCAATTTCAATACTATGAAAATGCTTAGAAATCCCTAGTCCTACCCGTTGGGGAAATTCTTCAAACATCTTGGGGGTTATAATTCAATATAATTGATTAACGAAGGTATCCTCAGAATCATTCCGTCAAACTTCAATAATACCAAAGGATCTCGAGTATGAAACAAAAATCCAACAACGATCTATGATTATTCGGGTTGATTCGGTCAGATCTTCACAAACCCCCAAAATCCCCAAAAAATCATAAATATAGGTTCCAGAGAATCATACCTTGATTTGGATGATAAGAGATGCTTAAATAATGGTAACTTTGCACCAAAGGTTGAAAGATGATGGTTTCAAATGATGTTTGGCCGAAATCGCCTCCTCATATGCCACAAGATCGCCCACAGCTGGAAGAAGAAGAAGAAGGAAATGAGAAAAATGCCGAAATGGGTTGCTGCCCATATATTTATATTGGTCGGCATTAGCATGCGCTACACTTTCGGGTTAGCATGCGCTAACTGGCGGCCTGGTCCAGAACCTTCGGCCGGGGCCCACCACTATTGGTCAGTACTCGCCACCTGTCCGCACCGCGTCCAGAAGCTTCCGCCTAGTCTGGTCACGATAGCACGCGTTGGACGAGCGTTAGTGTGCGCTAGCCGACTCATCCAGAACCTACTGGACTGATCTGTCCGGCCCTATAACGCGTACTGGCAGTCCCATGACGTGCGCTACCTTTGCCGACTAGCGTGCGCAAAAGCCGGTAGTAGCATGCGCTATCTTTCAGTCCTTCTGGAGTCCAGAATCCCCAGTGACTTCTTTGGACGGCCAGGTAGCGGCGCGTTACGGTTGAATGGCGTGTGCTACTTAAGCAACCTAGCGCGTGCTACCGCTAGTCGTAGCGTGTGCTACCTGCTGGTCTGGCCGAAGCCCAGACCCTTCTGACCTTGCTGTTCGGCCGGTTAGCGCTCGATGTCTTACGGCCGTGGCGTGCGCTAACACCACGCTGCTTGCGTGCGCTAAGTGAATGGCTTAGTGTGCGCTAGTCCCCCTGTCCAGGACAGATTTGCGAACATGATACCGACGGTATGACTTAACCGTTAACGACAATCAATGGAATACCAGCATGCATCACAACATACAAGCTCAAACTCAAATCCAACACATGATCACCAATCTTCAACAAAATTACAGTCTAGCCACGAGGTTTACGAAATAATAATTATTGCTAACGAAAAGTACGATTATTACATTCTCTCCCCCTAAAAATAAGTTTCGTCCCGAAACTTATGAAACGAATAATTCGGGGTACTTCGATCTCATATCCTCCTCTATTTCCCACGTACATTCTTACGATCCATGCCTCGACTATTTTATCTTAACCAAAGGAATGGTTTTATGCCCAAGTTGTTTTACTCATCGTTCCAAAATCTGGATCGGTTTCTCCTCAAAGGTGATGTCGGGGCCCAACACTATCTCCCCAAAATCGATAATATGACTAGGGTCCGGCATATATTTTCTTAATTGGTAGACATGAAACACGTTATGCAAACGATCTAGTGATGGCGGTATACCCAATCGGTAGGCAAGTTCTCCAATTCATTCGAGAATTTCAAACGGCCCAATGTATCGAGGACTAAGTTTACCCTTCCGACCGAAGCTATAAACTCCCCGAGTCGGCAACACTTTAAGTAACACATGGTCATCAACTTCAAATTCCAATGGACGACGACAAACATCTGCGTACAACTTCTATCGGCTCTGTGCCGTCAATAGTCTATCCCGAATCAGTGCTATTTTACTTCTTGTCTCGCCCAATAAATTGGTTCAGTACCAATCAATTCAGAAGCATCATCCCAATAGAGTGGAGATATACAACGTCTCCCATACAAGGCCTCAAATGGTTCCATATTAATCGAGGCATCCCAGCTATTGTTGTACGTAAACTCAATCAATGGTAAATGCGTCTCCCAGTCATCCTTCCTGTCCAAGGCACACGCCCTCAACATGTCCTCTAATGTCTGTATGGTGCGCTCTGATTGCCCATCGGTCTGAGGGTGATATGACGTACTAAGTTTCAACTCAGTTCCCAAGGCTCCATGTACATCTTGCCAAAAATGTGACACGAACCGACCATCTCGATCAGAAATTATACTCTTGTGGGTTCCATGCAATCTTACAATTTCCTTAATGAATATTCTCGCTAACTTCTCCAGTCCCCAGGTATTTTTAATACCTAAAAAGTGAGCTGATTTGGTTAACCGATCTACAATGACCCAAATCATATTCATTCCAGTACGAGTCTTTGGCATTCTGACGATAAAATCCATAGTAATATCCTCCCACTTCCATTCGGGTATCGGGAGCGGTCTCAATAATCCTGTGGGTCGCTGATGCTCAATTTTAACTTGATGACAAGTTAAGCATTTCGATACAAATTCGCTAAATCTTTCTTTAAATTACTCCACCAAAAGTTATTCTTCACATCCTTGTACATTTTACTTGCACCCGGATGGATAGAATAAGGGGTAGCGTGAGCTTCTCTAATATTCTCTGTCTTAGCTCGACATCATACGGTACACAAAGCCTTCCTCGAAATTTCAACAACCCATCATCTTGAATTATAAAGCCAGTTTTCCTTGTTCTACATCTTTTCTCAATTGGATCAACATCGGGTCTTCAAATTGCCTAGCCTTGATATCATCTTTCAAGGACGAAGCAATTTCTAGTACACATAATTGACCTTGAATTTTCTGAATCCAAACCTCGATATCCTGCCTAATCAAGTCTTGTTGAATTCCGTTGGGGTGTAAGGGCTTTCAACCTTTGAAGTGACATCGGTTTACGATTCAAAGCATCCGCCACAACATTCGCCTTATCCAGATGATATAGAATTTCAAGATCATAATCTTTAATTAATTCTAGCCATCTCCGCTGCCTCATATTTAATTCCTTTTGGCTAAAGAGGTACTTCAAACTTTATGGTCCGTATAAATTTTACAAGACGAACCATAGAGATAATGCCTCCACATATTTAAGGCAAACACAACTGCAGCTAATTCCAAGTCATGGGTAGGATAATTCTCTTCATACGGCTTCAACTGTCGAGATACATAAGCAATCACTTTATCCCTCTGTATAAAAACACATCCTAATCCAAGCCTCGAAGCATCAATATACACTATAAAACCATCGATTCCCTGTGGTAAGGCCATGACTGGTGCGGTAGTTAGCCGTTTCTTCAATTCCTCAAAACAGTTTTGCGTATCTTGGTCCCACTCAAATTCTCGAGTTTTCTGGAGTAATTGTGTGAGTGGTCTAGCAATTTTGGAGAATCCTTCGGCGAACCTACGGTAATAACCCGCAAGTCCTAAGAAACTCCTCACTTCCTTCACATTCTTAGGCGGCTCCCATGCCAGTACCGCCTCTACCTTTTGAGGGTCAACTCGAATTCCTTCTGCGGATATCACGTGTCCAAGAAACGTTACTTCTTTGAACCAAAATTCGCACTTGGAAAGTTTCGCATACAACTGTTCCGTTCTCAAAGTGTCTAGTACAATGCGAAGGTACTTCGCGTGCTCTTCCCGATCCTTAGAATAAACAAGAATATCATCAATGAATACGACCTTGTCTAAGTATTTAAGAAATACTTTATTCATCAGTTGCATAAATACAGCTGGGGTGTTGGTTAGCCCAAAAGGCATAACCACAAACTCATAATGGCCATATCTCGTTCGAAAACCCGTCTTCGGGATATCAATATCTCGAATCCTCAACTGATAATATCCCGATCGAAGATCGATCTTTGAGAAAACAGTCGCGTCCTGAAGTTGATCGAATAAATCGTCTATTCGAGGTAAAGGGTATTTATTCTTGACGGTCAACTTGTTTAATTCTCGATAGTCAATATATAAACGAAGCGACCCATCTTTTTTTTTAACGAATAAAACTGGTGCGCCCCAAGGTGACGTACTCGGTCGGATGTACCCTTTTTCTAATAATTCGCCCAACTGCTTCTTCAATTCCAACATTTTTGACGGAACCATACGATACGGGGCTCGAGAAATAGGAGTAGCACTCGGCTCTAACTCAATAGGAAATTCAATCTCCCGTTGCGGCAGCAATCCCGGAAAGTCATTTGGAAACACGTCAGGATATTCATTAACAATGGGTATTGAGGTGATCTCGACCCCGGCATCATCATTTTTCATGGCATAACACCAATAACCCAGAAAAACTTGGTTAAGATGTTTTACCGCCTGTAAAGCACTAATCACACTTCCCAATCTACCCGGCTTATATCCTTCCAAAAGATGTTCGGTACCATCTTCGGCCACTATTGCAATAGTATGAGTTCGGTAATTCATGATATCACCGTGGCGGTCTAACCAATCCTCCCCGAGGACCAAATCCTCGTTCTTTAAGTCAACTACAATAAGATTTGAAGGCCAATCTCAATTTCCAATTTTCAGTGGACAATTGCGGACCTCTAGGTTGCCAACCATACGATCCCCATTTGGTATACCTATTATAAAGGGTTCGCACTCGAACAGCAGACCTTCCACAGCCCGAAATTCCATCTCAGAAACCCAAACCAATTCCAATTGGCCAAACCCTTCAACCACTAACCCAGAATCAAGCCCTAAAAACTCAAAATCCATTTTTCAGAAATTGGAACTTTTGCCTGAATTACAAAATCATCTCCGGACATGAGGGTCGGAACACCGCTGCATACCAAATTTTCGTCTCGCCTGAAGCTGAGGTTCCCGCCCACTCTGCAAATCCAGACGGCGCTACCATGTTGTGCGGGTAAGAATTCACCATCTCAGAACCCCGCAAGCTTCTGGAAATCGCCGTCACCGCAACCTATAACCGTGGATGGTTAATCTGAGTTTAGGCGAGCCGGAGTGTGTGCGTTGTTGCTGTCCGCCCCTCATTGATGATTCATCTTCACCGGTGTATGTGTGTTTTTACTCCGTGTATGGTGTATAATTCATCAGGAGTCGGCCGAGAGGAAGGTGGGATAAATTTTGCTTCCCCTTTTGCATCTTGCTTCACCCGAAAATCTAGAGTGAGAATTTCAGAGCAAGAGTGAAGAGCAGGCGAGAAGAAGAAGAAATGCGTTTCTGCCGACTGCGAGGAAGAAAGAAGGTTTTTAGACCCAGCCTTTTTTTAGGGTTATTCAATTGAAGCCCAGGCTTCCTAGATACTTCGATTTTAACCCCAGTTTTTTTTCAGTCCTTCAATATCAGTCCCCTCCAGTTTACTTTGCTTTCAATTTAAGCCCTTAATTTTTTAATTCCTATGATTTTTACCCCAGACATCTTTTAACATATACAATCAGACCCTTTATTAGTTTGACTTTTTCTTAAATTAGTTATGTTTCAATTAATTATTTAATTAATTTATTTTATTTTAGTAACGAATCATTATTTATTCTTGTAGATAATAACGAGGATTTTCGGGCATAGAAATTTGTGTGTCGAGCCTTCTGCATTTCATCCAGTTCAAACTACATATATCAGGTGGGAATTTTACGCTATCACTTTAATTGCATTTATTGGACTGTGTAGGTAATAACTGTAATATCAGTTCATGTTATGCATGCTAGATTCATGTTATACGTGATAAGCAGTTGATCACAAATTATATACTACGTTATGCATGCTCGATTCATGTTATACGTGTCAGAATTCAGATTTTATTATTCCAACATTTTAATTATTCTATGCCTCCATGAGATTTTAATTAAGGGATCTAAGGCTACACTTTTGCTTGTAACATCAAAAAAAATGTTGTTGAAAGCCATATATGGTGTAGTGTATATTACTATGATATTGTGTAAATTCATACAAACTGAAGGAAGCTCACCCCCAACTTATTTTGTTAAACCTCAGGTTAATTGGAATAGTGGTGGATGAATTGCGAGGCTACAAGGCATATGATGAAGATTTATTTTATTATTTCAATTTTTAAATTCAAGTATTGGGCAAACGAATTTATTGTTATTTATTTGTTTAAATATTCCGCTGCAAATTTTATCCAATTATATTTGACACTTTGGTGTTTTGAGTTTGTTGACATAAATTGCTTATTTAAGTTCAGTATCACTTGTGTGATGGTTCGATTTTCTATGCGAGTACAATTATTTTCAAAAAAATATAAATATATACTTTGATTATTCTTTTATTCCCCAAAATAAATGCTTGGATAAATGGGGCATTACATGGTGGTATTGGGGTAGAAGGTTTGTTTTTTTGCCTTCCTATAAACCCATTATTTATCATATGCCCTCAGCTATCGCCATTTCGTCACTCCGTACAAGATACAGAATTTCAATTTAAAACTATCATTATTCATGCATCCATCATTTCAATTTGTTATATTTACTTGCACGAACTGTTAGAATGGCCAAACCTAGGATGAAACCACGTAAGAGGATTCCTGCTACGTTTGACACGCGTCTTCTGGCATGCAAGGATTGGTGGGATGATCCGAATTTACCAGAAAATGCACCGCACTATGTCAACAACATGCTGAGCAAGTGGTTGCAGTCCGGGAAACAAGGTTCTGTCACGCAACAACTGAACCACCTAATGGTAAAGTTACCCGATGATTGGGGTTATTGCATTTTTCAGCTTTGGCAAGAGTCCATAAAGAACACCATAAGAGTGGGAGACCACAGACGATTTCCAGTTCGTAGCCGGGCGTTTACTAGATATGTACGCTCGATATGTGATACCAGCGGAAAATTGAATTTCTGACTCTATGGAAGAAGAGGATCCCGAAGAAGACCCAGAATAGGATCCTGAGGAAGACCTCGAATAAGACCCTGAAGAGGATCCCGAGGAAGATCCAGAAGAAGTTCCTGATGAGAGCTCAAAGGAAGAACTCAAAGAGAACATGAAGGATGTTATGATGGCGAACGTTGTGTAACACCCCCAAAACCAACTGGGAATATTACAGCACCGTGGGACCCACAATGGAACCCACAAGGCTAAAATCATTTTCGCAAATGTTTAAAAATGCGAAAAGGCCAATGACGGTAATGTTTTAAATACTCAAATATTTTTCAAAATGTTGTTCTCACTTACCGTCAGAAAATACCATTTGAAAATACAAGGCAAAGACGCCAAAGGGCATTAGAAAGTATACACGGGTTGGAAAGATACTGAAAGTCATTATAAAATTACACACGCAGCGAATAGAGACATAATTAAATACATTTGCGGCGGAATTATAAAAACCAGAAAGAACAATCGAATCCCAATAACCACGCCATAGCCAGTATCACCGGAAAGCTCATCCCTTCACGACCGCTACTAACTCGAACTCCGAGTACATAAAAGATAAAGCCCACGACGGGGTCAGCCATAATATTCAACAATGATAACGATCACATCACAAAAACAATACATATCAATGTAATTACAAGGTAAGAATATTTCCAATGTAATCTTACCGACATAACCTTACCAACCCATCACAATCCATATCAAATCAATCCTGACCATAATCTACATCTCACGTCCTTAAGTGACGAATGAATTCAAAGGTAACCGTATGTGCTGTATCTGAAACGATACCAAGATTCTCAAACATAAACATATCTCCAATATGGAATAATCTGGCCAAGTCCGATTTTGTTCGCTGGATCGCACAATCGGATCTCAATCCTGATAAAATCTATATCACACGGCACATCTGTAAACCAACTGTCCCAAGACAATGGCAAGTTCCGAATATCAATACAAAGCATAAATGCTCACACAATCAACAATGATAAACAATCAATTCATCAAAATGGAAATATCAATGACATGATAACTCCACACAAGATCGACAAAGGATCAACCACGAACGAGAATACCATGATGTGGTAACTCCAACAAGATCAATGAAGACACAATAATCGACAATACCTATGACACGATAAACTCCAATAAGATTAATAGAGAGACAATAACCAACAATACCGACAACACGGTAAACTCCAATGAGAACAATAGAGAGACAATAACCGACAATACCGACGACACGGTAAACTCTAATAAGATCAATAAATGAACAATAGCCGAGAATACCGACGACACGGTAAACTCCAACAAGAGCAATAAGGGATCAACAACTGAGGATACCGACGACACGGTAAACTCCAACAGGAATCAATCAATGACCAACAACCGAGAATACCAACGGTAAGGCAACTTCCAACGAAATCAATAAGAATCCATAACGAACGAGATTACCAATGATAGGGGGACATCCAACGAGATTAATAAAGGGTCAATGACAAACGAGTTACCATCGGTATGGTAGCCCCAAACGAGATCAGAAAAGGGTCAACGGGGACAGATACATGAGAGAATAAAATCGTCAATCATATACGAATCATATATACGGGATTTCAAAGACAACCCGACTATTGAACAGGTCTGATTATACATGGACTGTGAATGACCAATCAATAAGACTCAAGATGGACGTCACGATACGCCCGATCCGAACATGTGTCCGTAGACAAGCCAACCACATTATTGATCAGATACACATCTGGTCTCATACCTAATCAGCCTCAAGAAGTACGTCTCGTGCGAACGGTTCAATATGAGGTCGAAACCAACATATGCTACATGTGCCCGCCCTGAAAATCCTACACATGACCGATTAGAACGTATCTGACTCCAGATATGTCACGATACAGCATGACAACGAATCTCGAAGAAACGCATTTCCAACAAGGATCAGAAGACTTTCAAGAGGGCAACGATAACTCGATCATGAAAGACCGACACAACCACAATGTCATATTTCGTCAGACAACAGTTCACAGCATGCTCAACAATGCATATGATAATAGCACATAAGCTTCCAAGGTAGTAGCCAAGGGTCACGAAAGCATCTACTCATGAATGCTCCGAACAATAGCACATAAACTCCCAAGGCAGCAGCCAAGGGTCACAGAAGCATCTACTCAGGAATACTCCGGACATAGGTGCCATTTAGGTCTTATCCCCTAACACATTTCCATACGGGTACCATACAGGTTTTATCCCCAACACATTGGCCCCACAGATTACAGCTCAAAGAAAGAGCACATCACAAAACGTGACAAAGAATGGTGCACACTCACTACATGAAATATCAACACACACATGCAATAATGCAATAGGATGATTATCGAAATCTAGCAGTATTAATTTACCTCAAGCTGGAGACGCTAACCTTTCCACGAACAACATCCCTGAACGAATAAGTAGTTATCCGAATAATCCAAAATGAAGTGCAGTCCATTACTAATACCAAACCACCACCTCGAGTTCAATGTCGGCATGATAGCTAGCCTTGATATCTAATCTATCACACAATAGTCCAATTATAATTCACACCTCCGTTTCCACTAGACGTCTTTAAAATCATATTCGTTATGGTTTATCTTAATCCACGCATAATATACATACCGTCATCCCGACCATTCGTATTCCATGATACCATTGCTATATGAATCATAAATGAAATGAAAACGAAATCATTTATTAAACATTATGAACTGAGCAAGCATAACTAGCCTCGATACCGATACGATGAAGTTGTGACCAATCCCGTCATCCTCATCTACAAGCTCCGCAGCCCCGACCAAGGTGGTTCATGCATCCTCCAATTCCAATCGCATCACTACGGTTAATCATCAACGATCACTTAACACAACCTAGTGCAATGATTAATTAACAATATGTTCGATAATAATCAATACAACCGATATAACCAACTAATCAAACTCAATGGTTCAACGACATTTTGATCATACGAAACGAAACCATATCAACTCTTAACAATACGAATACAAGCCGAAATCCGATAATCAATAATTCTAACAACGTCTTCAACATTCTTGGTTCCGAATTCAATCTTAATTACGGATGAACACGGCTCATCTTTGTAAATTCACTGGAATAAAAATACCGATTATCATCATGAATAATCATAGGCCAAAATTAACCGTAATCCTTCCCAATTCCATAAAATCACGACATGTATAATTCAAGTGTTCTTCAAGAATATGAATCAATATATAATCATGTTTGTGGCCAACAAAACGACGTGATTCGATGGGTTCTATCATCTAAACCATCATTTAATTCATAATTCAAGGTATATATCATCATGTTCCTTAACATACGATTCATACAACCCCAAGAATCACAACAACAACACCGTAACCTTCATCATACGAGGAAGACATCAACAAAAACATCAAAATTCGAAATAGAAGAGAGGGATTATCCAACATACCTCTTGAAGATGAATAATACCATCAAACACTTGAAGAATCGTCAATATCTCTCCTTCTCAAGCTCCAAATCCAAGTATTTTAACTCATAATCCACTTAGAAGGACCAAGAGTCCATCTCTGGGTGTTGAAGGTCGAAAAATGAAGTGAAATTCCGAAGAGAAATGAAATGACGAGCGTCCACTTATATAAACCTCTAACGCATTACGTACGTAACACACCAAGGTTAACGTACGTAACTCACTCTTACGTACGCTATCTGACCTTGGTAGCGTACGTAATGATGGTCCAGGTGACACTGACTCATTTCGTTCACATCCTTACGTACGTAACGCATTCTCCATAACGTACGTAATACGTACGTTGACTTGCTACAATAACACACCTTCTTAACGTACGTAACGATACATCCTTAACGTATGTAAGGCTCGAAGTTGACTCGCTCGCGCCGAAAGCTACCGACACCGGGACCACCTGCCGACCACGACTCGATCCTGTCTGATTCCATTCGTAACGTACGTTATGTACCCAACTTAACGTACGTTAAGCTTGCTTATTTAAGTACGTAAGCTGCATCACTAAACATACGTAATGGCTTTCATACTTAGCCATTTTGATCCTGTCTGTCGTCTCAATATACTGAATACGTACACGCGACATACTGAATACATATGCTCGTTCCGATAACATTCTCACACGATACATCTGATGCACGATATCCTTAAACACAACTGTCGACCAAGTAAGACAATTGTACAAATACTCATACAGTATATCCGACATCGAAAAACACATCAAGCATGTAATATCCTAGAATTAAAATAACCTCGATAGACATAGTGGCACGACTGTCACAGTTCCCAAATTATCCACCCATACTGTGTCGGTCCCATTCTGTACAGTACAACCCAGATAAAATCGTCACAAAAAATCATAGCAAAATTCTAGGATATTACATATCTTCCCACTTAAATAAGTTTCGTCCTTGAAACTTAAAATCCTGTCATAACCCATATCTCAATCCCGAAATATCTTAAAATCATGTCACCATGCTCAAATAATCATCATAAACACCAAATAACTGAAAGAACATACTAACAGGTCCGTGAAGTCGATGATCTCCCGTGATACTAGCATATGACTCCCATACAAAGTCTCAATACAGTAACAACACACCGGCATCGCAAATATAGAAATTTGAAAATATTTCAAAAATTTTGGAACCTCCAAAAATCGGTTTGACTCAAGTGTCAGGAAAATCATTTTCAAAAGTCAAGCTACTACCGCAACGGTAGAGCCACATAACACACATGTCCGGGTTTTACGAAACCCAAGCTCCGATACCATCTTCTGTAACACCCCCCAAAACCAACTGGAAATATTACAGCGCTGTGGGACCCACAATGGAACCCACAAGGCTAAAATCATTTTCGCAAACGTTTAAAAATGCCAAAAGACCGATGACGTTAATGTTTTAAATACTCAAATATTTTTCAAAATGTTGTTCTCACTTACCGTCAGAAAATACCATTTGAAAATAAAAGGCAAAGACGCCAAAGGGAATTAGAAAGTATACACAAGTTGGAAAGAGACTGAAAGCCATTACAAAATTACACATGTAGTGAATAGAGACATAATTAAATACATTTGCAGCGGAATTATAAAAACCAGAAAGAACATTTGAATCCCAATAACCACGCCATAGCCAGTATCACCGGAAAGCTCATCCCTTCACGACCGCTACTAACTCGAACTCCGAGTACCTAAAAGATAAAGCCCACGACGGGGTCAGCCATAATACTCAACAATGATAACGATCACATCATAAAAAACAATACATATCAATGTAATTTCAAGGTAAGAATATTTCTAATGTAATCTTACCGACATAACCTTACAAACCCATCACAATCCATATCAAATCAATCCTTACCATAATCAACATCTCACATCCTTAAGTGATGAATGAATTCAAAGGTAACCATCTGTACTGTGTCCGAAACGATACCAAGATTCTCAAACATAAACATATCTCCAATATGAAATAATATGGCCACGTCCGATTCTGTCCGCTGGATCGCACAATCGGATCTCAGTCCTGATAAAACTGATATCACACGGCACATCTGTAAACCAACTGTCCCGAAACAATGGCAAGTCTTAGATAACGATACAAAGCATGAATGCTAACACAATCAATAATGATAAACAATCAATGCATCAAAATGGTAATATCAATGACATGATAACTCCACACAAGATCGACAAATGATCAACCACGAACGAGAATACCATGATGTGGTAACTCCAACAAGATCAATGAAGAGACAATAACCGACAATACCGATGACACGGTAAACTCCAATAAGATCAATAGAGAGACAATAACCGACAATACCGACAACACGGTAAACTCCAATGAGATCAATAGAGAGACAATAACCGAGAATACCGACGACACGGTAAACTCCAATAATATCAATAAAGGAACAATAGCCGAGAATACCGACGACACGGTAAACTCGAACAAGAGCAATAAGGGATCAACAACTGAGGATACCGACGACACGGTAAACTCCAACAAGAATCAATCAATGACCAACAACCGAGAATACCAACGGTAAGGCAACTCCCAACGGAATCAATAAGAATCCATAACGAACGAGATTACCAATGATAGGGGGACCTCCAACGAGATTAATAAAGGGTCAACGGGGACAGATACATGAGAGAATAAAATTGTCAATCATATACGAATCATATATACGGGATTTCAAAGACAACCCGACTATTGAACATGTCCTATTATACATGGATTGTGAACGACCAATCAATAAGACTCAAGATGGACGTCACGATACGCCCGATACGGACATGTGTCCGTATACAAGCCAACCAAGGTATTGATCAGATACACGTCTGTTCTCATTCCTAATCAGCCTCACGAAGTACGTCTCATGCGCACGGTTCAATATGAGGTCGAAACCAACATATGCTACACGTGCCCGCCCTGAAAATCCTACACATGACCGATCAGAACGTATCTGACTCCAGATATGTCACGATACAACATGACAACGAATCTCGAAGAAACCCATATCCAACAAGGATCAGAAGACTTTTAAGAGGGCAATGATAACTCGATCATGAAAGACCGGCACGACCACAATGTCGTATTTCGTCAGACAACAGTTCATAGCATGCTCAACAATGCATATGATAATAGCACATAAACTCACAAGGCAGCAGCCAAGGGTCACGGAAGCATCTACTCAGGAATACTCCGGACAATATCACATAAACTCCTAAGGCAGCAGCCAAGGGTCACAGAAGCATCTACTTAGGAATACTCCGGACATAGGTGCCATTTAGGTCTTATCCCCTAACACATTTCCATACGGGTACCATATAGATTTTATCCCCAACACATCGGCCCCAAAGATTACAGCTCAAAGAAAGAGCACATCACAAAACGTGACAAACAATGGTGCACATTCACTACATGAAATATCAACACACACATGCAATAATGCAACAGGATTATTATCATAATCTAGCAGTATTAATTTACCTCAAGCTGGAGACGCTAATCTTTCCAATACCAACATCCCTGAACGAATAAGCAGTTATCCGAATAATCCAAAATGAAGTGCAGTCCATTACTAATACCAAACCACCACCTCGAGTTCAATGTCGGCATGATAGCGAGCCTTGATATCTAATCTCTCACACAATAGTCCAATTATAATTCACGCCTCCGTTTATACTAGACATCTTTAAAATCATATTCGTTATGGTTTATCTTAATCCATGCATAATATACATACCGTCATCCCGACCATTCATATTCCATGATACCATTGCTATATGAATCATAAATGAAATGAAAACGAAATCATTTATTAAACATTATGAACTGAGCAAGCATAAATTGCCTCGATGCCGATACGATGAAGTTGTGACCAATCCCGTCGTCTTCATCTACAAGTTCCACAGCCCCGACCAAGGTGATTCATGCGTCCTCCAATTCCAATCGCATCACAACGGTTAATCATCAATGATCACTTAACGCAACCTAGTGCGATGATCAATTAACAATACGTTCGATAACAATCAATACAACCAATATAACTAACTAATCAAACTCAACGGTTCAACGATATTTCGATCATATGAAACCAAACCATATCAACTCTTAACAATACGAATACAAGCCAAAATTCGATAATCAGTAATTCTAACAACGTCTTCAACATTCTTGGTTCAGACTTCAATCTTAATTATGGATTAACACGGCTCATCTTTGTAAATTCATTGGAATAAAAATACCGATTATCATCACGAATAATCATAGGCCAAAATTAACCGTAGTCCTTCCCAATTCCATAAAATCACGACATGTATAATTCAAGTGTTCTTCAAGAATATGAATCAATCTATAATCATGTTTGTGGCCAATAAAACGACGTGATTCGATGGGTTTTATCATTTAAACCATCATTTAATTCATAATCCAAGGTATATATCATCGTGTTCCTTAACAAACGATTCATACAACCTCAAGAATCACAACAACACCGTAACCATCATCATACGAGGAAGACATCAACAACAACATCAAAATTCGAAATAGAAGAGAGGGATTATCCAACATACCTCTTGAAGATAAATAATACCATCAAACACTTGAAGAATCATCAATATCTCTTCTTCTCAAGCTCCAAATCCAAGTCCTTAAGCTCATAATCCACTTAGAAGGACCAAGAGTCCATCTCTGGGTGTTGAAGGTCGAAAAACGAAGTGAAATTCCGAAGAGAAATGAAATGACGGGCGTCCACTTATATAAACCTCTAACGCGTTACGTACGTAACACACCATGGTTAACGTACGTAACTCACTCTTACGTACGCTATCTGACCTTGATAGCGTATGTAATGATGGTCCAGGTGCCACTGACTCATTTCATTCACATCCTTACGTACGTAACACATTCTCCATAATGTACGTAATACGTACTTTGACTTGCTACAGTAACACACCTTCTTAACGTACGTAACGATACATCCTTAACGTACGTAAGGATCGAAGTTGACTCGCTCGCGCCGAAAGCTACCGACACTGGGCCCACCTGCCGACCACGACTCGATCTTGTCTTATTCCCTTCCTAACGTACGTTATGTACCCAACTTAACGTACGTTAAGCTTGCTTATTTACGTACTTAAGCTGCATCACTTAACGTACGTAATAGATTTCAAACTTAGCCATTTTGCACCTGTCTGTCGTCTCAATATACTGAATACGCACACGCGACATACTGAATACATACGCTCGTTCCGATAACATTCTCATACGATACATCTAATGCATGATATCCTTAAACACAATTGCCGACCAAGTACGGCAATTGTACAAATAATCATACAGTATATCCGACATCGAAAAACACATCAAGCATGTAATATCCTAGAATTAAAATAACCTCTATAGACATACTGGCACGACTGTCACAGTTCCACCCATACTGTGTCGGTCCCATTCTGTACAGTACAACCCAGATAAAATCATCACGAAAAATCATAGCGAAATTCTAGGATATTACATATCTTCCCACTTAAATAAGTTTCGTCCTCGAAACTTAAAATCCTGTCATAACCCGTATCTCAATCCCGAAATATCTTAAAATCATATCGCCATGTTCAAATAATCATCATAAACACCAAATAACTGAAAGAACATACTAACAGGTCCGTGAAGTCGTTGATCTCCCGTGATACTAGCATACGACTCCCATACAAAGTCTCAACACACCGGCATCGCAAATATAGAAATTTGAAAATATTTGAAAAATTTTGGAACCTCCAAAAATCGGTTTGACTCAAGAGTCAGGAAAATTATTTTCAAAAGTCATGCTACTACCACACCGGTAGAGCCACATAACACACATGCCCGGGTTTTACGAAACCCAAGCTCCGATACCATCACCCCCAAAACCAACCGGTAATATTACAGCGCCGTGGGCGCCATAATGGAACCCACAAGGTTAAAATCATTTTCGCAAACGTTTAAAAATGCCAAAAGGCCGATGACGGTAATGTTTTAAATACTCAAATATTTTTCAAAATGTTGTTCTAACTTACCGTCAGAAAATACCATTTGAAAATACAAGGCAAAGACGCCAAAGGGCATTAGAAAGTATACACGAGTTGGAAAGATACTGAAAGTCATTATAAAATTACACACGCAGCGAATAGAGACATAATTAAATACATTTGCAGCGGAATTATAAAAACCAGAAAGAACATTCGAATCCCAATAACCACGCCATAGCCAGTATCACCGGAAAGCTCATCCCTTCACGACCGCTACTAACTCGAACTCCGAGTACCTAAAAGATAAAGCCCACGACGGGGTCAGCCATAATACTCAACAATGATAACGATCACATTACAAAAACAATACATATCAATGTAATTACAAGGTAAGACTATTTCCAATGTAATCTTACCGACATAACCTTACCAACCCATCACAATCCATATCAAATCAATCCTTACCATAATCCACATCTCACGTCCTTAAGTGACGAATTAATTCAAAGGTAACCATCTGTACTGTATCCGAAACGATACCAAGATTCTCAAACATAAACATATCTCCAATATGGAATAATCTGGCCAAGTCCGATTCTGTCCGCTGGATCGCACAATCAGATCTCAATCCTGATAAAACTGATATCACACGGCACATCTGTAAAGCAACTGTCCCGAGACAATGGCAAGTCCCGGATATCAATACAAAGCATGAATGCTCACACAATCAATAATGATAAACAATCAATGCATCAAAACGAGAGAATATAAATGACATGATAACTCCACACAAAA
This sequence comes from Orobanche coerulescens, assembly GCA_033398695.1. Classification (NCBI taxonomy): domain Eukaryota; kingdom Viridiplantae; phylum Streptophyta; class Magnoliopsida; order Lamiales; family Orobanchaceae; genus Orobanche; species Orobanche coerulescens. Next base: position 188,610,412 of record CM065802.1, on the reverse strand, counting down.
TCGACAAAGGATCAACCAGGGACGAGAATACCATGATGTGGTAACTCCAACAAGATCAATGAAGAGACAATAACTGATAATACCGATGACACGGTAAACTCCAATAAGATCAATAGAGAAACAATAACCGACAATACCGACAACACGGTAAACTCCAATGAGATCAATAGAGAGACAATAACCGATAATAATGATAAACAATCAATGCATCAAAATGGGAATATCAATGACATGATAAATCTACACAAGATCAACAAAGGATCAACCATGAACGAGAATACCATGATGTGGTAACTCCAACAAGTTCAATGAAGAGACAATAACCGACAATACCGATGACACGGTAAACTCCAATAAGATCAATAGAGAGACAATAACCGACAATACCGACAACACGGTAAACTCCAATGAGATCAATGGAGAGACAATAACCGACAATACCGACGACACAGTAAACTCCAATAAGATCAATAAAGCAACAATAGCCGAGAATACCGACGACACGGTAAACTCAAACAAGAGAAATAAGGGATCTACAACCGAGGATACCAACAACACGGTAAACTCCAACAGGAATCAATCAATGACCAATAACCGAGAATACCAACGGTAAGAAAACTCCCAATGGAATCAATAAGAAACAATAACGAACGAGATTACCAATGATAGGGGGACCTCCAACGAGACTAATAAAGGGTCAATGACAAAGGAGTTGACCATCGGTATGGTAGTCCCAAACGAGATCAGAAAAGGGTCAATGGTGACAGATACACGAGAGAATAAAATCGTCAATCATATACGAATCATATATACGGGATTTCAAAGGCAACCCAACTATTGAACCGGTCCGATTGTACATGGACTGTGAACGCCCAATCAATAAGACTCAAGATGGATGTCACGATACGCCCGATCCGGACATGTGTCCGTATACAAGCTAACCACGGTATTGATCAGATACACGTCTGGTCTCATACCTAATCAGCCTCACGAAGTACATCTCGTGCGAACGGTTCAATATGAGGTCGAAACCAACATATGCTACACGTGCCTGCCCTGAAAATCCTACACATGACCGATCAAAACGTATCTGACTCCAGATATGTCACGATACAACATGAGAACGAATCTCGAAGAAATGCATATCCAACAGGGATCAGAAGACTTTCAAGAGGGCAACGATAACTCGATCATGAAAGACCGACACGACCACAATGTCGTATTTCGTCAGACAACAGTTCACAGCATGCTCGACAATGCATATGATAATAGCACATAAACTCCCAAGGCAGCAGCCAAGGGTCACGAAAGCATCTACTCAGGAATACTCCGGACAATATCACATAAACTCCCAAGGCAGCAGCCAAGAGTCACGGAAGCATCTACTCAGGAATACTCCGGGCATAGGTGCCATTTAGGTCTTATCCCCTAATACATTTCCATACGGGTACCATACAGGTTTTATCCCCAACACATCGGCCACACAGATTATAGCTCAAAGAAAGAGCACATCACAAAACGTGACAAACAATGGTACACACTCACTACATGAAATATCAACACACATGCAATAATTCAACAAGATGATTATCATAATCTAGCAATATTAATTCAACAAGATGATTATCAATCTTAATTACGGATTAACACGGCTCATCTTTGTAAATTCATTGGAATTAAAATACTACCGATATCACCACGAATAATCATAGGCCAAAATTAATCGTAATCCTTCCCATTTCCATAAAATCACGGCATGTATAATTCAAGTGTTCTTCAAGAATATGAATCAATCTATAATCATGTTTGTGGCCAACAAAACAACGTGATTCGATGGGTTCTATCATCTAAACCATCATTTAATTCATAATCCAAGGTATATATCATCATGTTCCTTAACATACTATTCATACAACCTCAAGAATCACAACAAGAACACCATAACCATCATCATACGAGGAAGACATCAACAACAACATCAAAATTCGAAATAGAAGAGAGGGATTATCCAACTTACCTCTTGAAGATGAATAATACCATCAAACACTTGGAGAATCATCAATATCTCTTCTTCTCAAGCTCCAAATCCAAGTCCTTAAGCTCATAATCCACTTAGAAGGACCAAGAGTCCATCTCTGGGTGTTGAAGGTCGAAAAACGAAGTGAAATTCCGAAGAGAAATGAAATGATGGGCGTCCACTTATATAAACCTCTAACGTGTTACGTACGTAACACACCAAGGCTAACGTACGTAACTCACTCTTACGTATGCTATCTGACCTTGGTAGCATACGTAATGATGGTCCAGGTGCCACTGACTCATTTCGTTCATTTCCTTACGTATGTAACACATTCTCCATAACGTACGTAATACGTATGTTGACTTGATACAGTAACACACCTTCTTAACGTACGTAACGATACATCCTTAACGTACGTAAGGCTCGAAGTTGACTCGCTCGTGCCGAAAGCTACCGACACCGGGCCCACCTGCCGACCACGACTCGATCCTGTCTGATTCCCTTCCTAACGTACGTTATGTACCCAACTTAACTTACGTTAAGCTTGCGTATTTAGGTACGTAAGCTGCATCACTTAACGTACGTAACGACTTTCATACTTAGCCATTTTGCTCATTTCAGTCGTCTCAATATACTGAATACGTACACGCAACAAACTGAATATATATGCTTGTTCCGATAACATTCTCATACGATACATCTGATGCACGATATCCTTAAACACAACTGTCGACCAAGTACGACAATTGGACAAATACTCATACAGTATATCCGACATCGAAAAACACATCAAGCATGTAATATCCTAGAATTAAAATAACCTTGATAGACATACTGGCACGACTATCACATTTCCCAAAATTATCCACCCATACTATGTTGGTCTCATTCTGTACAGTACAACCCAGATAAAATCATCACGAAAAATCATAGTGAAATTCTAGGATATTACATATCTTCCCACTTAAATAAGTTTCATCCTCGAAACTTAAAATCCTGTCATAACCCGTATCTCAATCCCAAAATATCTTAAAATCCTGTCACCATTCTCAAATAATCATCATAAACACCAAATAACTGAAAGAACATACTTACAGGTCCGTGAAGTCGATGATCTCCCGTGATACTAGCATACGACTCCCATACAAAGTCTCAACATAATAACAACACACCGGCATCGCAAATATAGAAATTTAAAAATATTTCAAAAATTTTGGAACCTCCAAAAATCGGTTTGACTCAAGAGTGAGGAAAATCATTTTCAAAAGTCACGCTACTACCGCACCGGTAGAGCCACATAACACACATGCCCGGGTTTTACGAAACCCAAGCTCCGATACCATCACCCCCAAAACCAACCAGGAATATTACAGTGCCGTGGGCCCCACAATGGAACCCACAAGGTTAAAATCATTTTCGCAAATGTTTAAAAATGCCAAAAGGCCAATGACGGTAATGTTTTAAATACTCAAATATTTTTCAAAATGTTGTTCTCACTTACCGTCAGAAAATACCATTTGAAAATACAAGGCAAATATGCCAAAGGGCATTAGAAAGTATACACGAGTTGGAAAGATACTGAAAGTCATTATAAAATTACACACGCAGCGAATAGAGATATAATTAAATACATTTGCAGCGGAATTATAAAAACCAGAAAGAACATTCGAATCCCAATAACCACGCCATAGCCAGTATCATTGGAAAGCTCATCCATTCACGACCGCTACTAACTCGAACTTCGAGTACCTAAAAGATAAAGCCCACGACGGGGTCAGCCATAATACTCAACAATGATAACGATCACAATACAAAAACAATACATATCAATGTAATTACAAGGTAAGAATATTTGCAATGTAATCTTACCCACATAACCTTACCAACCCATCACAATCCATATCAAATCAATCCTTACCATAATCCACATCTCACGTCCTTAAGTGACGAATTAATTCAAAGGTAACCATCTGTACTTTATCCAAAACGATACCAAGATTCTCAATCATAAACATATCTCCAATATGGAATAATCTGGCCAAGTCCGATTCTGTCCGCTGGATCGCACAATCGGATCTCAATCCTGATAAAACCGATATCACACGGCACATCTGTAAACCAACTATCCCGAGACAATGGCAAGTCTCGGATATCAATACAACGCATGAATGCTCACACAATCAATAATGATAAACAATAAATGCATCAAAACGGGAATATAAATGACATGATAACTCCACACAAGATCGACAAAGGATCAACCACGGACGAGAATATCATGATGTGGTAACTACAACAAGATCAATAAAGAGACAATAACCGATAATACCGATGACACGGTAAACTCCAATAAGATCAATAGAGAGACAAAAACCGACAATACCGACAACTCGGTAAACTCCAATGAGATCAATAGAGAGACAATAACCGACAATAATGATAAACAATCAATGCATCAAAATGGGAATATCAATGACATGATAACTCCACACAAGATCAATAAAGGTTCAACCACGAACGAGTATACCATGATGTGGTAACTCCAACAAGATCAATGAAGAGACAATAACCGACAATACCGATGACACGGTAAACTACAATGAGATCAATAGAGAGACAATAACCGACAATAATGATAAACAATCAATGCATCAAAATGGGAATATCAATGACATGATAACTCCACACAAGATCAATAAAGGTTCAACCACGAACGAGAATACCATGATGTGGTAACTCCAACAAGATCAATGAAGAGACAATAACCGACAATACCGATGACATGGTAAACTACAATAAGATCAATAGAGAGACAATAACCGACAATACCGATGACACGGTAAACTCCAATGAGATCAATGGAGAGACAATAACCGACAATACCGACGTCACAGTAAACTCCAATAAGATCAATAAAGCAACAATAGCCGAGAATACCGACGACACGGTAAACTCCAACAAGAGCAATAAGGGATCAACAACCGAAGATACCGACGACACGGTAAACTCCAACAGGAATCAATCAATGACCAATAACCGAGAATACCAACGGTAAGGCAACTCCCAACGGAATCAATAAGAAACAATAACGAACGAGATTACCAATGATAGGGGGACCTCCAACGAGATTAATAAAGGGTCAATGACAAAGGAGTTGACCATCGGTATGGTAGTCCCAAACGAGATCAGAAAAGGTTCAATGGTAACAGATACACGAGAGAATAAAATCGTCAATCATATACGAATCATATATACGGGATTTCAAAGACAACCCAACTATTGAACAGGTCCGATTATACATGGACTGTGAACGCCCAATCAATAAGACTCAAGATGGATGTCACGATACGCCCAATCCGGACATGTGTCGGTATACAAGCCAACCACGGTATTGATCAGATACACGTCTGGTCTCATACCTAATCAGCCTCACGAAGTACGTCTCGTGCGAACGGTTCAATATGAGGTCGAAACCAACATATGCTACACGTGCCCGCCCTGAAAATACTACACATGACCGATCAAAACGTATCTGACTCCAGATATGTCACGATACAACATGAGAACGAATCTCAAAGAAATGCATATCCAACAAGGATTAGAAGACTTTCAAGAGGGCAACGATAACTCGATCATGAAAGACCGACACGACCACAATGTCGTATTTCGTCAGACAATAGTTCACAGCATGCTCAACAATGCATATGATAATAACACATAAACTCCCAAGGCAGCATCCAAGGGTCACGAAAGCATCTACTCAGGAATACTCCGGACAATATCACATAAACTCCCAAGGCAGCAGCCAAGAGTCACAGAAGCATCTACTCAGGAATACTCCGGACATAGGTGCCATTTAGGTCTTATCCCCTAACACATTTCCAAACGGGTACCATACAGGTTTTATCCCCAACACATCGGCCACACAGATTACAGCTCAAAGAAAGAGCACATCACAAAACGTGACAAACAATGGTGCACACTCACTACATGAAATATCAACACACACATGCAATAATGCAATAGGATGATTATCATAATCTAGCAGTATTAATTTACCTCAAGCTGGAGACGCTAACCTTTCCACGACCAACATCCCTGAATGAATAAGCAGTTATCCGAATAATCCAAAATGAAGTGCAGTCCATTACTAATACCAAACCACCACCTCGAGTTCAATGTCGGCATGATAGCTAGCCTTGATATCTAATCTCTCACACAATAGTCCAATTATAATTCACGCCTCCGTTTCCACTATACATCTTTAAAATCATATTCGTTATGGTTTATCTTAATCCATGCATAATATACATACCGTCATCCCGACCATTCATATTCCATGATCCATTGCTATATGAATCATAAATGAAATGAAAACGAAATCATTTATTAAACATTATGAACGGAGCAAGCATAACTTGCCTCGATACCGATACGATGAAGTTGTGACCAATCCCGTCGTCGTCATCTACAACCTCCGCAGCCCCGACCAATGTGATTCATGCGTCCTCCAATTCCAATCGCATCACAACGGTTAATCATCAACGATCACTTAACGCAACCTAGTGTAATGATCAATTAACAATACGTTCGATAATAATCAATGCAACCGATATAATCAACAAATCAAACTCAACAGTTCAACGACATTTGGATCATACGAAACCAAACCATATCAACTCTTAACATTACAAATACAAGCCAAAATTCGATAATCAATAATTCTAACAATGTCTTCAAAATTCTTGGTTCCGACTTCAATCTTAATTACGGATTAACACGGCTCATCTTTGTAAATTCATTGGAATTAAAATACTACCGATATCACCACGAATAATCATAGGCCAAAATTAATGGTAATGTCATAATGTTCCTTAATATACGATTCATACAACCTCAAGAATCACAATAACAACACCGTAACCATCATCATACGAGGAAGACATCAACAACAACATAAAAATTCGAAATAGAAGAGAGGGATTATCCAACTTACCTCTTGAAGATGAATAATACCATCAAACAATCATCAATATCTCTTCTTCTCAAGCTCCAAATCCAAGTCCTTAAGCTCATAATCCACTTAGAAGGACCAAGAGTCCATCTCTGGGTGTTGAAGGTCGAAAAACGAAGTGAAATTCCGAAGAGAAATGAAATGACGAGCGTCCACTTATATAAACCTCTAACGTGTTACGTACGTAACACACCAAGTTTAACGTACGTAACTCACTCTTACGTACGCTATCTGACCTTGGTAGCATACGTAATGATGGTCCAGGTGCCACTGACTCATTTCGTTCATATCCTTACGTACGTAACACATTCTCCATAACGTACGTAATACGTATGTTGACTTGCTACAGTAACACAACTTCTTAACGTACGTAACGATACATCCTTAACGTACGTAAAGCTCGAAGTTGACTCGCTCGTGCCGAAAGCTACCGACACCGGGCCCACCTGTCGACCACGACTCGATCCTGTCTGATTCCCTTCCTAACGTACGTTATGTACCCAACTGAACGTACGTTAAGCTTGCTTATTTAGGTACGTAAGCCGCATCACTTAACGTACATAACGGCTTTCATACTTAGCCATTTTGCTCCTTTCTGTCGTCTCAATATACGAATACGTACACATGACAAACTAAATACATATGCTTGTTACGATAACATTCTCATACGATACATCGATGCACGATATCCTTAAACACAACTGTCGACCAAGTACGACAATTGGAAAAATACTCATACAGATATCCGACATCGAAAAACACATCAAGCATGTAATATTCTAGAATTAAAATAACCACACGATAGACATACGCACGACTATCACATTTCCCAAAATTATCCTCCCATACTATGTCGGTCCCATTACATGCAGTCTGACCCGGATAAAATCATCACGAAAAATCATAGCGAAATTCTAGGATATTACATATCTTCCCACTTAAATAAGTTTCATCCTCGAAACTTAAAATCCTGTCATAACTCGTACTCAATCTCGAAATATCTTAAAATTATGTCACCATGCTCAAATAATCATCATAAACACCAAATAAGCGAAAGAACATACTTACAGTCCATGAAGTCGATGATCTCCGTGATACTAGCATACGACTCCCATACAATGTCTCAACACAATAACAACACACGGCATCACAAATGTAGCAATTTGAAAATATTTCAAAAATTTTGGAACCTCCAAAATCGGTTTGACTCAATAGTCGGAAAATTATTTTCAAAAGTCACGCTACTACCGCATAGAGTAGAGCCACATAACACACATGCCGGGTTTTAAGAAACACAAGCTCCGATACCATCTTCTCGTAACACCCCAAAACCAACCGGAATATTATAGCGTCGTGGGCCCCACAATGGAACCCACAAGACTAAAATCATTTTCGCAAATGTTTAAAAATGCCAAAAGGCCGATGACGGTAATGTTTAAATACTCAAATATTTTTCAAAATGTTGTTCTCACTTACCGTCGTAAAATACCATTTGAGAATACAAGGCAAAGATGCCAAAGGGCGTTAGAAAGTATACACGAGTTGGAAAGAGACTGAAAGCCATTATAAAATTCCACACTCAAGTGAATAGAGACATAATTAAAAACATTTACAACGGAATTATAAAAACCAGAGAGAACATTCGAATCCCAATAATCACGCCATAGCCAGTATCACCGGAAAGCTCATCCCTTCACGACCGCTACTAACTCGAACTCCGAGTACCTAAAAGATAAAGCCCACGACGGGATCAGCCATAATACTCAACAATGATAACGATCACATCACAAAAACAATACATATCAATGTAATTAAAAGGTAAGAATATTTCCCATGTAATCTTACCGACATAACCTTACCAACCCATCACAATCCATATCAAATCAATCATTACCATAATCCACATCTCACATCCTTAAGTGACGAATGAATTCAAAGGTAATCATCTCTACTGCATCCGAAACGATACCAAGATTCTCAAACATAAACATATCTCCAATATGGAATAATCTGGCCAAGTCCGATTCTGTCCGCTGGATCGCACAATCGGATCTCAATCCTGATAAAACTGATATCACACGGCACATCAGTAAACCAACTGTCCCGAGACAATGGCAAGTCCTGGATATCAATACAAAGCATGAATGCTCACACAATCAATAATGATAAATAATTAATGCATCAAAATGGGAATATCAATGACATGATAACTCCACACAAGATCGACAAAAGATCAACCACGAACGGGAATACCATGATGTGGTAACTCCAACAAGATCAATCAAGAGACAATAACCGACAATACCGATGACATGGTAAACTCCAATAAGATAACTAGAGAGACAATTACCGACAATACTGACAATACGGTAAACTCCAATGAGATCAATAGAGATACAATAACCGACAATACCGACGACACGGTAAACTCCAATAAGATCAATAAAGGAATAATAGCCGAGAATACCGACGACACGGTAAACTCCAACAAGAGCAATAAGGGATCAACAACCGAGGATACCGACGACACGGTAAACTCCAACAGGAATCAATAAATGACCAACAACCGATAATACCAACGGTAAGGCAACTCCCAAAGGAATTAATAAGAATCAATAACGAATGAGATTATCAATGATAGGGGGACCTCCAACGAGATTAATAAAGGGTCAATGACAAGCGAGTTGACCATCGGTATGGTAGCCCGAAACGAGATTAGAACGGGTCAATGGGGATACATACACGAGAGAATAAAATCGTCAATCATATACGAATCATATATATGGGATTTCAAAGACAACCCGACTATTGAACATGTCCGATTATACATGGACTGTGAACGACCAATCAATAAGACTCAAGATGGACGTCATGATACGCTCGATCCGGATATGTGTCCGTATCCAAGCCAACCATGGTATTGATCAGATAAACGTCTGGTCTCATACCTAACCAGCCTCACGAAGTACGTCTCGTGCGCACGGTTCAATATGAGGTCGAAACCAACATATGCTACACGTGCCCGCCCTGAAAATCCTACACATGACCAATAAGAACGTATCTGACTCCAAATATGTCACGATATAACATGACAACGAATCTCGAAGAAACGCATATCCAACAAGGATCAGAAGACTTTCAAGAGGGCAACGATATCTCGGTCATGAAAGACTGACACGACCACAATGTCGTATTTCATCAGACAACAGTTCACAGCATGCTCAACAATGCATATGATAATAACACATAAACTCCCAAGGCAGCTGCCAAGGGTCACAGAAGCATCTACTCAGGAATACTCCGGACATAGGTGCCATTTAGGTCTTATCCCCTAACACATTTCCATACGGGTACCATACAAGTTTTATCCCCAACACATCGGCCCCACAGATTACAGCTCAAAGAAAGAGCACATAACAAAACGTGACAAACAATGGTGCACACTCACTACATGAAATATCAACACACACATGCAATAATGCAATAGGATGATTATCATAATCTAGCAGTATTAATTTACCTCAAGCTGGAGACGCTAACCTTTCCACGACCAACATCCCTGAATGAATAAGCAGTTATCCGAATAATCCAAAATGAAGTGCAATCCATTACTAATACCAAACCACCACCTCGAGTTCAATGTCGGCATGATAGCTAGCCTTGATATCTAATATCTTACACAATAGTCCAATTATAATTCACGCCTCCGTTTCCACTAGAACATTTTTAAAATCATATTCGTTATGGTTTATCTTAATCCATGCATAATATACATACCGTCATCCTGACCATTCATATTCCATGATACCATTGCTATATGAATCATAAATAAAATGAAAACGAAATCATTTATTAAACATTATGAACTGAGCAAGCATAACTTGCCTCGATACCGATACGATGAAGTTGTGACCAATCCTATCGTCTTCATCTACAAGCTCCGCAGCCCCGACCAAGGTGATTCATGCGTCCTCCAATTCCAATCGCATCACAACGGTTAATCATCAACGATCACTTAACGCAACCTAGTGCAATGATCAATTAACAATACGTTCGATAACAATCAATACAACCAATATAACCAACTAATCAAACTCAATGGTTCAACGACATTTCGAACATACGAAACCAAACCATATCAACTCTTAACAATACAAATACAAGCCGAAATTCGATAATCAATAATTCTAACGTCTTCAACATTCTTGGTTCCGACTTCAATCTTAATTACGGATTAACACGGCTCATCTTTGTAAATTCATTGGAATAAAAATACTGATTATCATCACGAATAATCATACGCAAAAATTAACCGTAATCCTTCCCAATCCCATAAAATCCTGACATGTATAATTCAAGAGTTCTTCAAGAATATGAATCAATCTATAATCATGTTTGTGGCCAACAAAACGACGTGATTCGATGGGTTCTATCATCTAAACCATCATTTAATTCATAATCCAAGGTATATATCATCATGTTCCTTAACATATGATTCATACAACCTCAAGAATCACAACAACAACACTGTAATCATCATCATACGAGGAAGACATCAACAACAACATCAAAATTCGAAATAGAAGAGAGGGATTATCCAACTTACCTCTTGAAGATGAATAATACCATCAAACAATCATCAATATCTCTTCTTCTCAAGCTCCAAATCCAAGTCCTTAAGCTCATAATCCACTTAGAAGGACCAAGAGTCCATCTCTGGGTGTTGAAGGTCGAAAAACGAAGTGAAATTCCGAAGAGAAATGAAATGACGAGCGTCCACTTATATAAACCTCTAACGTGTTACGTACGTAACACACCAAGTTTAACGTACGTAACTCACTCTTACGTACGCTATCTGACCTTGGTAGCATACGTAATGATGGTCCAGGTGCCACTGACTCATTTCGTTCATATCCTTACGTACGTAACACATTCTCCATAACGTACGTAATACGTATGTTGACTTGCTACAGTAACACAACTTCTTAACGTACGTAACGATACATCCTTAACGTACGTAAAGCTCGAAGTTGACTCGCTCGTGCCGAAAGCTACCGACACCGGGCCCACCTGTCGACCACGACTCGATCCTGTCTGATTCCCTTCCTAACGTACGTTATGTACCCAACTTAACGTACGTTAAGCTTGCTTATTTAGGTACGTAAGCTGCATCACTTAACGTACATAACGGCTTTCATACTTAGCCATTTTGCTCCTTTCTGTCGTCTCAATATACTGAATACGTACACGCAACAAACTAAATACATATGCTTGTTACGATAACATTCTCATACGATACATCTGATGCACGATATCCTTAAACACAACTGTCGACCAAGTACGACAATTGGAAAAATACTCATACAGTATATCCGACATCGAAAAACACATCAAGCATGTAATATTCTAGAATTAAAATAACCCTGATAGACATACTGGCACGACTATCACATTTCCCAAAATTATCCTCCCATACTATGTCGGTCCCATTCTGTACAGTACAACCCAGATAAAATCATCACGAAAAATCATAGCGAAATTCTAGGATATTACATATCTTCCCACTTAAATAAGTTTCATCCTCGAAACTTAAAATCCTGTCATAACTCGTACTCAATCTCGAAATATCTTAAAATTATGTCACCATGCTCAAATAATCATCATAAACACCAAATAACTGAAAGAACATACTTACAGGTCCATGAAGTCGATGATCTCCCGTGATACTAGCATACGACTCCCATACAATGTCTCAACACAATAACAACACACCGGCATCACAAATGTAGCAATTTGAAAATATTTCAAAAATTTTGGAACCTCCAAAAATCGGTTTGACTCAATAGTCAGGAAAATTATTTTCAAAAGTCACGCTACTACCGCACCGGTAGAGCCACATAACACACATGCCCGGGTTTTAAGAAACACAAGCTCCGATACCATCTTCTGTAACACCCCCAAAACCAACCGGGAATATTATAGCGTCGTGGGCCCCACAATGGAACCCACAAGACTAAAATCATTTTCGCAAATGTTTAAAAATGCCAAAAGGCCGATGACGGTAATGTTTAAATACTCAAATATTTTTCAAAATGTTGTTCTCACTTACCGTCAGAAAATACCATTTGAGAATACAAGGCAAAGATGCCAAAGGGCGTTAGAAAGTATACACGAGTTGGAAAGAGACTGAAAGCCATTATAAAATTCCACACTCAGCGAATAGAGACATAATTAAAAACATTTACAACGGAATTATAAAAACCAGAGAGAACATTCGAATCCCAATAATCACGCCATAGCCAGTATCACCGGAAAGCTCATCCCTTCACGACCGCTACTAACTCGAACTCCGAGTACCTAAAAGATAAAGCCCACGACGGGATCAGCCATAATACTCAACAATGATAACGATCACATCACAAAAACAATACATATCAATGTAATTAAAAGGTAAGAATATTTCCCATGTAATCTTACCGACATAACCTTACCAACCCATCACAATCCATATCAAATCAATCATTACCATAATCCACATCTCACATCCTTAAGTGACGAATGAATTCAAAGGTAATCATCTCTACTGCATCCGAAACGATACCAAGATTCTCAAACATAAACATATCTCCAATATGGAATAATCTGGCCAAGTCCGATTCTGTCCGCTGGATCGCACAATCGGATCTCAATCGATAAAGCCGATATCACACGGCACATCGGTAAACCAACCGTCCCGAGACAATGGCAAGTCACGGATATCAATACAAAGCATGAATGCTCACACAATCAATAATGATAAATAATTAATGCATCAAAATGGGAATATCAATGACATGATAACTCCACACAAGATCGACAAAAGATCAACCACGAGCGGGAATACCATGATGTGGTAACTCCAACAAGATCAATCAAGAGACAATAACCGACAATACCGATGACATGGTAAACTCCAATAAGATAACTAGAGAGACAATTACCGACAATACGACAATACGGTAAACTCCAATGAGATCAATAGAGATACAATAACCGACAATACCGACACGGTAAACTCCAATAAGATCAATAAAGGAATAATAGCCGAGAATACCGACGACACGGTAAACTCCAACAAGAGCAATAAGGGATCAACAACCGAGGATACCGACGACACGGTAAACTCCAACAGGAATCAATAAATGACCAACAACCGATAATACCAACGGTAAGGCAACTCCCAAAGGAATTAATAAGAATCAATAACGAATGAGATTATCAATGATAGGGGGACCTCCAACGAGATTAATAAAGGGTCAATGACAAGCGAGTTGACCATCGGTATGGTAGCCCGAAACGAGATTAGAACGGGTCAATGGGGATACATACACGAGAGAATAAAATCGTCAATCATATACGAATCATATATATGGGATTTCAAAGACAACCCGACTATTGAACATGTCCTATTATACATGGGATCGAGCGACCAATCAATAAGACTCAAGATGGACGTCATGATACGCTCGATCCGGATATGTGTCCGTATCCAAGCCAACCATGGTATTGATCGGATAAGCGTCTGGTCTCATACCTAACCACCTCACGAAATCGTCTCGTGCGCACGGTTCAATATGAGGTCGAAACCAACATATGCTACACGTGCCCGCCCTGAAAATCCTACACATGACCAATAAGAACGTATCTGACTCCAAATATGTCACGATATAACATGACAACGAATCTCGAAGAAACGCATATCCAACAAGGATCAGAAGACTTTCAAGAGGGCAACGATATCTCGGTCATGAAAGACTGACACGACCACAATGTCGTATTTCATCAGACAACAGTTCACAGCATGCTCAACAATGCATATGATAATAACACATAAACTCCCAAGGCAGCTGCCAAGGGTCACAGAAGCATCTACTCAGGAATACTCCGGACATAGGTGCCATTTAGGTCTTATCCCCTAACACATTTCCATACGGGTACCATACAGGTTTTATCCCCAACACATCGGCCCCACAGATTACAGCTCAAAGAAAGAGCACATAACAAAACGTGACAAACAATGGTGCACACTCACTACATGAAATATCAACACACACATGCAATAATGCAATAGGATGATTATCATAATCTAGCAGTATTAATTTACCTCAAGCTGGAGACGCTAACCTTTCCACGACCAACATCCCTGAATGAATAAGCAGTTATCCGAATAATCGAAATGAAGTGCAATCCATTACTAATACCAAACCACCACCTCGAGTTCAATGTCGGCATGATAGCTAGCCTTGATATCTAATATCTTACACAATAGTCCAATTATAATTCACGCCTCCGTTTCCACTAGAACATTTTTAAAATCATATTCGTTATGGTTTATCTTAATCCATGCATAATATACATACCGTCATCCTGACCATTCATATTCCATGATACCATTGCTATATGAATCATAAATAAAATGAAAACGAAATCATTTATTAAACATTATGAACTGAGCAAGCATAACTTGCCTCGATACCGATACGATGAAGTTGTGACCAATCCTATCGTCTTCATCTACAAGCTCCGCAGCCCCGACCAAGGTGATTCATGCGTCCTCCAATTCCAATCGCATCACAACGGTTAATCATCAACGATCACTTAACGCAACCTAGTGCAATGATCAATTAACAATACGTTCGATAACAATCAATACAACCAATATAACCAACTAATCAAACTCAATGGTTCAACGACATTTCGAACATACGAAACCAAACCATATCAACTCTTAACAATACAAATACAAGCCGAAATTCGATAATCAATAATTCTAACGTCTTCAACATTCTTGGTTCCGACTTCAATCTTAATTATGGATTAACACGGCTCATCTTTGTAAATTCATTGGAATAAAAATACTGATTATCATCACGAATAATCATACGCAAAAATTAACCGTAATCCTTCCCAATCCCATAAAATCCTGACATGTATAATTCAAGAGTTCTTCAAGAATATGAATCAATCTATAATCATGTTTGTGGCCAACAAAACGACGTGATTCGATGGGTTCTATCATCTAAACCATCATTTAATTCATAATCCAAGGTATATATCATCATGTTCCTTAACATATGATTCATACAACCTCAAGAATCACAACAACAACACTGTAATCATCATCATACGAGGAAGACATCAACAACAACATCAAAATTCGAAATAGAAGAGTGGGATTATCCAACATTCCTCTTGAAGATGAATAATACCATCAAACACTTGAAGAATCATCAATATCTCTTCTTCTCAAGCTCCAAATCCAAGTCCTTAAGCTCATAATCCACTTAGAAGGACCAGGAATCCATCTCTGGGTGTTGAAGGTTGAAAAACGAAGTGAAATTCCGAAGAGAAATGAAATGACGGGCGTCCACTTATATAAACCTCTAACGCATTACGTACGTAACACACCAAGGTTAACGTATGTAACTCACTCTTATGTACGATGTCTGACCTTGGTAGTGTACGTAATGATGGTCCAGGTGCCACTGACTCATTTCGTTCACATCCTTACGTACGTAACACATTATCCACAACGTACGTAATACGTACGTTGACTTGCTACAGTAACACACCTTCTTAACGTACGTAACGATACATCCTTAATGTACGTAAGGCTCGAAGTTGACTCGCTCGCGCCGAAAGCTACCGACACCAGGCCCACCTGCCGACCACGACTCGATCCTGTCTGATTCCCTTCCTAACGTACGTTATGTACCCAACTTAACGTACGTTAGGCTTGCTTATTTACGTACGTAAGCTGCATCACTTAACGTACGTAATGACTTTCATACTTAGCCATTTTGCTCTTGTCTGTCGTCTCAATATACTGAATACGTACATGCGACATACTGAATACATACGCTTGTTCCGATAACATTCTCATACGATACATCTGATGCACGATATCTTAAACACAACTGTCGACCAAGTATGGCAATTGTACAAATACTCATACAGTATATCCGACATCGAAAAATACATCAAGCATGTAATATCCTAAAATTAAAATAACCTCGATAGTCATACTGGCACGACTGTCACAGTTCCCAAAATTATCCACCCATACTGTGTCGGTCCCATTCTGTACAGTACAACCCAGATAAAATAATCACGAAAAATCATAGCGAAATTCTAGGATATTACACGTTGTGTCCGATGATGATGTTATTTCGTGGATTGAACTGCGATCCCATGTTCATGTTATAGAGATTATTAGCAGCGACCATGAGGAGTAGTCGCAGGCTTAGTTCATTTTTATTATATAGTTACTATGTTAAGAATTTTGTTTGCTGTTTCCAATTCCATTGTTTCTAAAAAACATATTATATATAATGAATATTAGTTATTTCTATCGCCTTTTATCATTTTTATGTATTGCGACTATTATTTGTGTATTATTGGTATCTTCCTATTCTTTACTTCTCGTACTGCGTCGATTGATGGGTTTTATAACTCGTTGGCAGACTCATGGCTAACCGTGGTAACCGTAACACTCAACCCACTCAAGAACAGCTTTTGACTGGACTACACACATTGCTTCAAGGCGCGACCATTTTACCGCCTAACACTCCCGAACAAGTTCAAGCACAAGTGATCAAGCGTTTCGTTCAGTTCAAGCCTCCTGTTTTTCTTGGTCGTGAGGGTTCTGCGGCAATAGAAGAATGGTTATTGAACCTAGATAGTATCTTCGATTACATGGCGTGCACGGATGCTCAGAAGGTGTCATGTGCCGTGTTTCATCTCAAAGAGGATGCTAGAACATGGTGGACTAGAGTGTGGAGACTCAAAACCCAAGACGAGAAGGATGCATTTACTTGGGACCAGTTCAAGAAAATGGTTATGCATAAATACTACCCAAGGGTGTACAAACCCAAAATGCAGAACGAATTCGTTGACCTGACTAAAGGAGGAATGTCGGTCACCGACTACGAGCGCAAGTTCAATCATATGTGTCGTTTTGCTCCTCACATGGTCGAGACGGATGCCATGAAGTCTCAAAAGTTCCGAGACAGACTGCGTGACCAGATTCACCATCATTTGGCTGGTCATGGGCATTTGTCCTATAAAGAAGCGGTTGCCAGGGGTGAGGACATATCCCCCAGTGGTGTCCAATACCAAGAGGAAATGGCAATATCAGTCATCCAGTGGCAACAAGAAGAAAGCATCAATGGGACCGACGGGGTCTAAGCCTCAATATGATATTCATGCATGTACCAGTTGTGGCAAGAGGCATAAGGGTGTTTGCATGGTAGGATAGAACTATTGTTACTTCTGCCATGCATAAGGACATAGAGTGCCCGAGTGCCCGAAGAAGAATAATAACCAATCTAAAGGGGTACAAGGTCAGAGTTCCGGAGGCAAACTCGCATTTTCAATATGATAGAGGTTGAAGAGGAGACAGAGCCCCAAACTATGTCAGGTATGTTGACAATTTCTAACATTCCTACTATGGTTTTATTTGATACAGGTGCGTCTCACTCATTTATCTCTAGAAAGTTGTTTACGATGATTGGTTTTAAATGCAATAGTGCACCAAAATCCCTCATAGTTAGCATATCTGTTGCTGATGTAGTACATGTTAACACTATGGCTAAGAACGTAAGGATAGAAATACATGAACATAGCATTTTATCTGATCTGCATATAGTAGAGTTGAGTGATTTTGATGTCATCTTGGGAGTGGACTGGTTGAGTAAGCACAATGCTGTAGCAAACTGTACAGCAAGGAGAGTAACCTTATTTTCTTCAGATGGTATCAAGATTATCTTTGAAGGAATGAGGTACAATAGGACCCCCAAAGTAATTTCAGCCATGAAAGCTGTGAAGTTGTTGAGAAAGCAGGGATGCCAAGGATTTCTGGTAAACATGATAGGAAATACGAGTTCTGATGTTACAGTAGCCGATGCTCCTATTGTGAAGGAGTTTCCGGACGTTTTCCCCGAGGAGATGCCTGGAGTTCCACCGAATCGGCAAGTGGAATTCATAATCGACCTAGTGCCTGGTGCAGTGCCGGTATCAATGGCTCCATATAGAATGGCCCCCAAGGAATTGCAAGAACTCAAGATGCAAATTCAAGAGTTGCTTGAGTCGGGTTTTATCCGGCCGAGTGTGTCTCCACGGGGTGCACTGGTGCTCTTTGTGAAGAAAAATGATGGAAGTTTAAGGATGTATATAGACTATCGTGAACTCAATCGACTCACGATAAAGAACAAGTATCTACTTCCTAGAATTGAAGATTTGTTTGATCAGCTCAGAGGAGCTGGAGTGTTCTCGAAGATAGACTTTCATTCAGGATATCATCAATTGAAGATCAAGGATGATGATATCTCTAAGACTGCATTTTGAACATGACATGCACACTACGAGTTTATGGTGATGCCATTCGGTTTGACTAATGTTCCAGCCATATTCATGGACCTCATGAACGAGTTTTTCAACCTTACTTGTATTAGTTTGTCATTATCTTTATCGATGACATACTAGTGTATTCAAAGAATAAGAAAGAGCATGAGCAGCATTTGAGAACGGTTTTGAGTGTACTTCGCAAGGAGAAGTTGTATGCAAAGTTTAGCAACTGCAACTTTTGGCTTGATAGAATTTCATTCCTTGGATACATTATGACTGCTTGAGGAATAGAAGTTGATCCGGCAAAGGTTGAAGCTATAAATGATTGGAAAGTGCCAAGAAACGTGAATGAAGTTCATAGTTTCTTCGGGTTAGCTGGTTTCTATAGAAGATTCATAGAAGGATTCTACAATATAGCTACACCAATGCCACGTTTGACGAGGAAAGGAGAAGTGTTCTTGTGGAACGAGAAATGTGAAAGGAGTTTCCAAGAAAACATAAATTGACTGCAGCACCAGTTTTAACTATACCCGACTTGGCAAAGGAGTTCGTTATTTACAGTGACGCATCCAAGCAAGGCTTAGGGTGTGTTTTGATGCAGCAAGGCAATGTAGTAGCTTATGCTTCAAGGCAACTGAAGCCACATGAGTTGAATTATCCCACTCATGATTTGGAATTGGTCGCAGTAGTCCATGCCTTGAAAATTTGGAGACACTACCTGTATGGAGGTAAGTGTCAAATATATTCAGACCATAAAAGTCTGAAATATCTTTTCACACAGAAGGAATTGAACATGAGGCAGAGGAAATAGTTGGAATTGGTAAAGGACTATGATTGTAAGATTCTTTACCATCCGGGTAAAGGAAATGTAGTGCCAGATGCTTTGAGTCGAAAGGCCAGAGGAGGGCTAAGTTGTATATTTACGAAGAACCCCTGTTTGATCCAGGAGTTGGCAAGGCTGAACATTGAGATGGACACACCATCCAAATCAGTAGAGTCCGTGTTGACTACCTTGGTGGTACAACTGACTTTGAAATAGAGAATCAAGGAAGGTCAAGGCTAAGATGAGTTTTTGGTCAAGATGAGGGAGCGTACACTAACTGGCAAAGATAAAGGTTTCGTTGTGTCTGACGATGGCATGATATATTATGGAACAAGAATATGTGTGCCTAATACGGACAAGATTAGAGAAGAAATCTTAAGGAAAGCACACAATACTCCTTGTACCGCCCACCCCAGTGGTACGAAGATGTCCAGGACCTTAAAAGGACGTTTTGGTGGGAAGGTTTGAAGAGAGATGTGGCAGATTATGTCAGAAAATGTATAATATATCAACAGCTGAAAGTAGAGCACCAACGCCCTTTTGGATTTCTGAAATCACTTCATATCCCAGAATGGAAATGGGAACACATCCCTATGGACTTCGTGGTGGGTTTACCCCTAATAGAAAGGGGTAATCATGCGATTTGTGTTGTAATGGATCGACTCACTAAATCAGCTCACTTCATTCCCGTCAAAATGAATTTTTAGATGAATAAGTATGCTCAACTTTATGTCAAGGAATATCAGGCTGCATGGAGTGCCAGTCTCTATAGTCTCAGATAGAGATTCTCGTTTCACATCGCGTTTTTGGGAAAGTTTGCAAGAAACTTTGGGAACGCAGTTGAATTTTAGTACGGCTTATCATCCTCAGACAGACAGTCAATCTGAGAGGACGATTCAAATACTTGAGGATATGCTACGTGCTTATGTGTTGGATATGGGTAATGATTAGGAACGACTCCTACCATTGGTGGAGTTTGCCTACAACAATAGCTATCAAGCGACACTCGGTATGGCACCGTACAAAGCTTTGTATGGTAGGAAGTGTCGATCACGTCTGTTTTGGGATGAAGTAGGTGAAAGAAAAATTCTAGGCCCCAAAATTCTCGAGCAGCAGATAGTCGGTATTTTCGATAAGATTCGAGAGCATATCAAGATAGCGCAAGATCATCAAAAGTCTTACGCCGACAAGTGTCGAAAGGATCTCGAATTCTTTGTGGGAGATAAGATGTTTTTAAAGGTATCTCCTACCAAGTGAATTGTTCGTTCTGGTCTGAGGAACAAGTTGAGACCGAGATACGTGGGACCATTCGAAATTCTCGATCGTAGTGGAGATTTGGCTTATCGTTTGGCTTTACCACCCGACTTGTCAGCAGTGTACAACGTTTTTCACGTGTCGATGTTGAGGAAGTATGTGCACGATCCGATCCATGTCATCAATTATTCTGCTATCGAGGTGAACAAAGATCTCACTTATGTCGACCAACCGGAAGCGATTCTCGAACGATCTGTTCGCCGACTGAGGAACAAAGACAAGGTGTTCGTCAAGGTCCAATGGCATAACCATAGCGTAGACGAAGCCACATGGGAACAAGAAGAGGAGCTTCAAGCTCGATATCCTGACTTCTTCAATCAATGTACTTTTATTTTTGAGGATAAAAATTTTATTAACACGGGTAGGATGTAATATCCGCTATTTTTACACACATTTATTTAATTAATATTATTATAATATTAATTCATGCGTATTCAGTCATGTTCATAACATTCATTAATACGCACGATCAGTTACATATCAGTAATTAATGGGATTAGTCGAGCCTAATCCGTTCACGTTTATTTCACGTCAATTTCATGTCATGGGAATTAGTCCGTTTAATCTCGTTAAGTCATAGCCAATTTATTTCGACGTATCACAAATTCTATCCCGATCCATTTTGTCAGTTATATTCAAGTAGTCATTATTTATTTTTATAATAGTATTATTATTTATTCAAGCATAATACTAACACTACTATTATTAATATTATTATTAATAACAATATTATTATTACTATTTTTATCAGTACTAATATCATTATTATTATTATTATTATCATTTTCTAACATTATTATCATTATTACCAAATTCTTATTTTTACATTTATTATTATTATATTATTATATCAATTATATTTAACCTGGTGTTATAATTTAACTAATTATGATTAAACTAAATTAACCATAATTAAGAACTCCCATCCTAGTCGATCTTCTCCTCTCCAAGTTCTTCACTTCATCAAAACTTCTTGATGTATATCCTAATACACAATCCTAGTTCAATCAAAACACTTTAAAAACCTGTATCTATAAATACATTCTCATCCAACAAAAATTCACCTTCCACCAAACAAACAATATCTCACTCTCACGGCAGAAGTTACAAGGAGAACCAAAACCAGTACTTGCAACTTGCAACTCATATCTCACGGTAGTCATTATAAAAAACAACTCTACAATCAGCAAATATCTCTACTTCAAGCTAAGAGGAAGAAAAAAATACATAGAACCAGAACAAGAAAAATTCCTCGTGTTTTCTCATTCAAAGTTCTCTGCGGGGAGTCCAATCTCGAAACTGGTGTTCAACTCCACACAAGGTAAATAATCAAAATTTAATCTCCTTTACATATCGTTTCGAGTTTCATCATATTCTTGAAAATGCAAGCTTCACAGTATATAAAAAAATTCATATAGTCGGTACCGAGGGAGATAAAAAAATATCAACTCCACAGTAGATATTCCATAGCCCGAAATTCCATCTTAAAAACCCAAACAAATTCCAATCGGCCATATCCTTCAACCCACTTACCCAGAACCAAGCCCTCAAAACTCAAAATCCATTTTTCAGAAATTGGAACTTTTACCTGAATTCCAAAATCATGTCCGGACATGAGGGCCGGAGCGCCGCCGCGTACCAAATTGTTGTCACGCCTGAAGCTGGGGTTGTCGCCCACTTTGCGAATCCAGATGGAGCTGCCATGCTGCACGGCTCGGAATCCACCATATCGGAACCCCACGAGCTACTGGACATCGCCATCGCCGCAACCTGTAGCCGCGGCTGGTTAATCCGAGTTTAGGCGAACCGGAGTGTGTGCGTTGTTGTTGTCCACCCCTCGTTGATGATTCATCTTCACCGGTGTATGTGTGTTTTTACTCTAGTGTATGGTGTATAGCTCATCAGGTGTCGGCTGAGAGGAAGGTGGGATGAATTTTGATTCCCCTTTTGCATCTTGCTTCACCCAAAATCTAGAGTGAGAATTTCCGAGAGAGAGAGAGTGAAGAACACGCAAGAAGAAGAATTCGGTTTCTGCTGACTGCGAGGAAGAAAGAAGGGTTTTATACCCAACCTTTTTTAGGTTTCTTCAATTGAACCCCAGGCTTCATAGATACTTCGATTTCAACTCCAGTCTTTTTCCAGTCCTCCAATTTCAGTCCCCCTTCAGTTTACTTTGCTTTCAATTTAAGCCCTTAATTTTTTAATTCCTACAATTTTTACCCCAGACATCTTTCAACATATACAATCAGACCCTTTATTACTTTGACTTTTTCTTAAATTAGTTATGTTTCAATTAATTATTAAATTAATTTATTTTATTTTAGTAATGAATCGTTATTATTTATTCTTGTAGATAATAACGAGGATTTTCGGGCATAGAAATTTGTGAGTCGAGCCTTCTACAATTCATCCAATTCAAGATACATATATCAGGTGGGAATTTTACGCTATCACTTTAATTGCTTTTATTGGACTGTGTAGGTAATAACCGTAATATCAGTTCATGTTATGCATGTTAGATTCATATTATACATGACAAGCAGTTGATCACAAATTATATACTATGTTATGCATGCTCGATTCATGTTATATGCGTCAGGAATTCAGATTTTATTATTACTGCATTTTTATTATTCTATGCCTCCATAAGATTGTATATTATTGTGATATTGTGTAAATTCCTACGAGCTGAAGGAAGCTCACCCCCACCTTATTTTGTTAAACCTCTGGTTAATTGGAATGACGGTGGATGAATTGCGAGGCTACGAGGCATATGATGAAGATTTATTTTATTATTTCAATTTCTTTTAAATTCAAGTATTGGGGAAACAAGTTTATTGCTATTTATTCGTTTAAATATTCCGCTGCAAATTTTATCCGATTACGTTTGGACACTTTCAGTACCACTTGAGCGATGATTCGATTTTCTACGTGAGTACAATTATTTTCAGAAATATATAAATATATACTTTGATTATTCTTTTATTCCCTAAAATAAATGCTTGGGAAATCGGGACGTTACAGACGTGTTTTACTTTTCTTAAGTAAAACGGCTATAGTACGTTTGTTGTATCCAACTTCTTCATCTATTGATGTATTATGATGAATACGTTGTAGGAAAGGACTCTTGACTTGCTAGAAGATCTTTCATTGTATGGTCAAGTTGTATGATGTTTCCTAACAGTTTCCGTACTTAGACCGAAATGCTGACTTTTGAAGAACTTGCTGTATGAGGCAATTATCAAAACACTGGGCGAATTTTTCCCAACAACAAACAACTACAACACATATGGTTGACAACATAATTGACATTCACTAGGAAGACATAATTAAAGTACTTGCCTTTAGAAACATGATATGTATTTAATACTTCCGATGAATGTTTGCACACTCGAAGGACGTTCCTTCGATAATACTTTTTGCAACACCTGAACCTTAATTATCAAGTTAACACCAAAATCACTATCGATTTCGGATAATCGACCCATAACATTACTTATCACAATCTGGTACAAAACATGAACATGATTATGTGAGTTCTATCTAATTCCTCCATTTTTATCAAGAACATGATCGTGACGATGTACCCTCAAAACATTATACAAAGGAACGTATACATTCGGGTTTCTAAGTTTAATTCAAAGCTTATTAAGACTCCATTTCTTGATCAATCTGCTAACAAAGTGCTACGATTCGATATGATCACTACCAACATATTCACTTCATTCTAATCAATTGATACAAGAAGGTTATCTAATCAAAATAAAGCCTTACAATATATAATCTCATTTTAATGAAAACACTCAATATTCACCTTCTTGAATTCACCTATAATAGGCAATTTTCATTAACAAGTCATCTGGGGGAAGGAACATCACGAAATCATCATCAACATAATCATGGCTCAACTTTTAATCTTGCTAAACATGGAAAAACCTAAGCATAATCATCCAATCTTACGAAAACATGGTGTTCAATTTATCAAGTTATTAACAAACCCAATAACCTTAGTAGCATGCTCATAACATTTCTAAGAACATGAATACAAGGTTGGAATAACATTATAATCCCTTAATATGGAGAAAAACGACGAAATAATCAGTAGAACTCAACACCGGAAGCTTGAACACCAATCCAAGATGCCTATGATATTCAAAGCTAAGTTGATGGGCTGATATACAGAGTTACTAAGGTTGGGGAAGCTCTCAAAGTTGTAGAACTCGGTCAATGTGAGTAGAGGGAATGAAAGAAATGAAAGGGGGTGATATTATATGAAATAACATTTAACGTACGTTATGCCTTCTCTATAGCGTACGCTAACGGGTTCCGTAGCTCACTGCCTCATTTGGTCCTCAGTCTTATGTACACGACTCAGTCATTACGTATGTTACGTGCTGTCTTGGCGTTGGTTAACACACAACATTGCGTATGCTAACAATTTCACATAGCATACTGCATCGTTCTGTCCTCCAATTTAGCGTACGTTACCTACATTACTTAGCATACGGTAAACATCATTGAGTTAACTTTTCCAAAAGTAGTTCAGGTTCATGCAAGGTATCTGACAACATCTTCATCCGGCTCCACACACCGACCACACTTTATCTGATCTTGACTGTCTCTTGCGTACGCTACACATCCAACATAACGTACGCTAGCTCGGGGTATTAGCGTACGCTAGGTACATTAGTTAGCATACATAATTATCATGCAGACACATGCATGAATTAATAAACTACATAATACGATCATGAATACTGGATTACGGTAAGAAAAATCATATTATATGCCACAATCATGTACTACATGTTTTAAATATAGATAAAGATTAAGTATCCAGGTATTACAGTTCCAAGCCCACTGTATTCAACAAAGCGACTCTTTTTTGTCGACAGGCCCAGCCCCTTGTCTCTACTAACATTGAGTAATCTACGAGATGTTACCGATCACTCCTCGAAGACCAAGGCTGGTGAGAGCAAGAAGAATCTCGTCAGTAAAAAGAGATCCATTCCTGACAGTAGCTCTCCTACAACTGTCGAGAAGAAGAAGTTGAAGATAAAGAAGTCTTCCAAGTCAGAAGCTATTCCTACAGCACCCCAACTTACTACAATAGCCACTCAGGTAGTTCCGCTTACCCTCTGCCGCAGTTTCTGATCCACAGGACGCAACCCCTATGGAAGAAACACTGGCTGCTCCAACAGCAGTTCATGAACATGTAATGGCTATGACGGAGGACTAGTCGTTTGTTAAGTTGGAAGGTACTGGCGAATCGGCTGACCCTTTGGAGCCGACAGCCACCACTTATAACAGGGCCCCTACCCTCATAAGAAGTCCCTCCCAATAGTGAATCCGACCCTATTAGGAATTCCTCTCCTAAAAAGGCTACATACCTATAGAGGATCCCAACCGGACATTAGAATACTCTAGTGTTTGGAGTCCCTCCCCATCGACATCATTAATCAGACAGTTCTCCAAGTCCAGATCGATGAAGCATTTGAACGCTTCGAAGTATGGAAAGCATGCAGGGTCGCCCTATATGACTCCCTGTATAACTGGAAGGACCGGAAGAGGAAGATATGTTTGTCCTGGAAGTCACGGACACCTAAAACATCAAGGTCCCAATCATAAGGGATCATCCCTTTTGCCATAAACTGATCACATCGTACTTCATGGAAAAGGAAAACACTCGATTGAAAGGGAAGAAACAGTCTGAAGACAAGACTCGGAGCGTCAGCAATCATTCAGATCCCAACTCAGATGGGGATGACAACGCCCTTCAAACAGGTCTGGGGATGAGCCGTGAAGTTGCGCGCAAGGAAGAGATTATTAAGTCCAAGGCTGGCGATGGCCAAAGGACATCATCTGGTCAAGCTGCACAAGACCAGCAACCGGAGAAACCATTTCCAAGAAGAAATCAGTCCGTCCGACTGAGGAAGATGAATCCAGGCCCGTCGAATAGAAGGATTCAGTCCCTTCTAAGGAACAGGCAGAAGTAG
This sequence comes from Orobanche coerulescens, assembly GCA_033398695.1. Lineage (NCBI taxonomy): Eukaryota > Viridiplantae > Streptophyta > Magnoliopsida > Lamiales > Orobanchaceae > Orobanche > Orobanche coerulescens. Next base: position 188,582,861 of record CM065802.1, on the reverse strand, counting down.
AGAGCCAACATAAGGAATCAATCCCTCCTGTATAATAGGCTACGGATACCAAAACAAGGCAGGACGAATTAGTCCCTTCTGTCTCCCAGACAATAACACTGGCTGACCAACTGAGGTTCCAGCCCCCGTACAGGTATCGACTCCAATCCTTATAGGTTAACCATCTGAATCAGATGAGATTTCCAGGCTGATGATAGTCTGCAAAAGCAAAACTATAATATGGTCACCAAACAGCTAGGAGATCCCTCTGACTCAAAAATTGCTCATCCCCACTCTCCTCGCACTGAAGCTAGAATAGAGCAACTTCACTGAATCCATCGCCAAGCCGTCTTCTTACAAAATGCTGTTAAATCTCTGTATGATGCCGGCAAAGAACTCGACTGGATGAGAGAAAATGCTCAGGATGAACTTCCCAAGCTGCGAAGAGTTGTTCGGGATGTTGAAGAAGCATTCTGCCTCATGCTGAATGCTTTATGGCAGGCACTAAACCAGCTTAAATAGCATCAGTAAACAATCCTAAAGCAGGAGCAAGAAAAATTGAGAGTTGCGAAAGCCAAGATGGTCACCTCCATCAAGTACACTAGATCCAGACTCACTGCTTATGATCAGAAAAATGACGACCTAACAGCAGTAGTCTCCAGTTTAGTAGATTCGGTAAAAGATCTTAAAGACAAGTAGGCTGAATCAATGGATATTCTTCGTGTTATTCATGGTAAAGTCATTGAGCTTGATAATACTAAAAAGGGGGAAGGGGCCATGGGGCTGGAAGGAGATGGAGAATGGAAAAAGAAAAGGAGAAGGAAGCATACTGGATGATAGTGTTGCTGCAGCCATCGGAAGACTGGCCGACAGGGTAACTAGTTCTCATCTCGAGTTCCAGGGTCCCAATTTTTCGTGGAAAAATACAGTGCAGAGAACTTACTCCCTACAGACAGGCAGCCATCAACTGAAGAGTTGAAGGCATGGAAGAATAATGAACTGCTGAGATACTTTTATACTCTCATCAGAGAATCTGCCATGTTGAGCCATTTTAAGACATTGGAGGATGCTTCAAAGGCGTTACAAAGGCTTCTGTCAGAAGGAGAGATTCCCTTACAAATTAAACAGAGGTCAAAACATCTGAATGGTGATCGAATAACTCACACAGAAGACTGGATTCTCGCCTTCGATGTCTCCCAGGAAGGAAGAAACATCTATAGGGATCAAGGCAGAGACTCCTTAGTCAACTGGTGGAAAGTAACCGAGAATGGCCCCTCTCAGAAGTTTTGGAAGCATCAGCATTATAGGGATAACTTCCGATAGTTGTATTTATTTTCCTTCATGTATGCTCTCTGATGTATTATATAAATTCTAAATAGCAGTGTAATCCAAAATATAAATGAAAATTTTTATTTTACCTCAAAAGATTACAGCTCGTGATCTTCAGTTCCTGCTTTGATTACAATTTATATTGAAATATTTACTAAGTATAAAACCTTATAAAGTCTCAAGCTGTAAGAACTTGTCTGCGAACAATTCATAGATTAAGTTGTATCCAAGTAATATTACTTACTGTACGATTGTGCCTATGAGCCAATCACAACTGTGAGCAGTTTAAATTTTAATCTAAGTCTCAAAGATCAGATCATTCGACAGAAGACTTGAAGACAGCCTTGTGTTTCTTAAAGAGTTTTGGCATTATCAAAAAGGAGGGAATTGTTCGGAAAATAATACCTTGTGCTTCATTAAATACATCCATCAGCCTGTCCCTACAGCGCAAAATCATACAGTGACCCAAAGAAGACAAATCCTGCAGCTAAGCCTTCAGAACACAGCAAAAGGAGACATTAGCTAGAGCAAACAATGTTGTAGGTGTTTTACTTAGGAAAAGTAAAACACAAAACCAACAGGACTGAGAAGGAACTTTAAACTATTGTGAAATAAACTTTCATTATTCATAAAGTATTAATGATTTTAAAGTAGCATTTAATGCTGACGAGATAGCATTTAATGCGGCTGAAGAGACTACAGACAGAAGAGGATTTAATGCGGATCAAAAAGAATATCTGAAGCATTAAATGTGAAACACCTTTAATTCAAACATTCTGAAGCCGCCAATCAGAGTTGTCTTAATCTCACTAACCGGCTAACAGCTACATTTATAACGGATTTATTTTCAAGGTTATAGACAGCCCAAGCAAGAGGACATTTCTAACTATTGATTACTGAGAACTGAAAATTAAACATCGATCTTATTATCTAAAGAGCAATATATTACTTAGGAAGCCCTACAGATTCCACTTGTGACATATAATCTGTGCTAAACTCGATAGCTTCTTCTGCAATGTACCTCTCCACAATAGATGCTTACGGACGAGTTGGGTTTTTGGTATACCCTTTGAAAATATTCGTGTATCGCCTAATGGCGTACATCCATTTCAAATAAACAGGGCCACACTCTTCAATCTCCCTAACTATATGGACAAGTAAGTGAACCATGATATCAAAAAAATGAGAAAAATACATCTCCAATTGGTATAAGATAGCAACATCCTCATTTTTCCACTCGTCCAAAACCAGAGGATCTATCACTTTGCTACATATAGCATTGAAAAAAAAAAAGCACAAGCGAGTTATGACATTCCTCACTTTTTTAGGCAAGACATCACGTATAGCCACTGCTAATATTTGAAGTGTAACACCCTCAAACCATCCGGGATATTACAGCGCCGTGGGCCCCGCGCCGGAACCCACCAGGCTAAAAAAAACATTTCAAAAACATTTAAAATGCCAAAAGGCCGATGACGGTAATATTTTAAATACTCAAATATTTTCAAAAACATAGTTCTCAAATACCGTCATAAAATACCATTTGAAAATACAAGGCGAATTGCCAAATCTCGACAGTTCAAAGTGTACGTTAAGCAACCCCTTAAACGTACCGATAAAATAGTTAGGAAAAAGGGTTTGACGAAATAACCCAAGTTCACAAAATGCCAAAAGGCCATTTAAAATACACACGCTGGTAAAAATACCGGAAAGCCATTTTAAAATACACACGCAGCGGATAAAATGCAGTTCAAAAATACACAATTGTAGCGGAATAAAACAACCAAAAAGAATACTCAATTCTCCGAGAACATGCCACAGCCAGTATCACCTGGGAAGCTCACCCCTTCACGACCGCTACTAGCATCGATCTCCGAGTACCTAAAAATAAAGCCCACGACGGGGTCAACCATAATACTCAATAATGATAACGATCACATCATCATGAATAATTACATACCAAAGTAATAATATAGTAAGAATACTACCAACGTAATCTTACCGCCATAGCCTTACCAATCCATGGAAATTCATAACAAATCAATTCTTACCATAATCCATATTTTGCATTCTCAAATGACGAAATGAACTCAACAACAATTATCTGCACTGTATTCCAAAAATACCAATAATCCTCAAAACATAATCATAACTTATAAGTGCGGAGTAATCCAATCTGTGCCAAATCCTGTCCCTCAGATTACATAATCAAATCTCAACATGTATAAACCAATAATACACAACAACATATATGTAGATCAACTACCACATGATAATGATAACAAATCCTGAAACATCGACGTACAGTCCAAATGTTCATACGATCAATAACAATGATCAACCAATACATCACTAAGAATATCATCGACATGATAACTCCAATATGACCAACAAAGGATCAACGATAACCGAGAGTACCCTCAACATGGTAAACTCCCAACGCGATCAAGAAAGGATCAATAATAACCGAGAATACCCTCAACGTGGTAAACTCCAAACACGATCAACAAAGGACCAACAATAACCGAGAATACCCTCAACAAGATAGACTCCGAATGATCAACAATAATGGATCTCAAAGAAATAAGTCTGACTGTCGAACATACCCCTCGGGCGTATGAACAACCAGTCACAAACCGTCGAACATATCCAATCATACATGGACTATGAACGACCCAACAATATGGCTCAAAGATGGACGTCACAGTACGCCCGATCCGGAAATGTGTCCGTGCACATGTCCACCCCGTATACGGAATCCAGGATATACGTGGGACATGTAACTAATTAGCCTCACGAACTACGTCTCGTGTGCACGGTTCAATGCGGAAACATCCACGCATAACCATCATGTGCCCGGCTAAAAATCCTACACAATAACCAATCGACACGCAGGTATGACTCCAGATATGTCACGATGCAACATGACAACGAAACTCAAAGAATCACATATCCAATAAGGATCAAAAGGCTCACCGAAGTGAACAATGACAAACTGACAAAGAAAAGTCGACACGGCTAATCAATATCCAAAACAACAATCCTGGGATCATCATCCCCGACAAATGATCAACACGATCAACGATCTCAATACAATCAGCCCTGGGATCACCATCCATCAACGAAATAATCAATACGAATCCCAATATACGAAACATCACCGTACAACATGTACAACAACTCAGCATAATAATTATCTCATAACTGAACAATACATAAATTACCTCAAAGCCGAAGACAACACCCTTTCCACGAACAACATCCCTGGACGAATACACAGTTATACGAAAAATCTCAAATAAGGTACCATCCATTCAATACCAATAAACCTTTATCCCGATACTTATGTCATCACGATAACTATCCTCGATATCTGATATTCTATATCCTTGACCAAAGATAACTCACGTCTTACTTGAACACAATTAAATCATATACCTTATGATTTAATACAACCATAGCACGATATACAACCATTATCCCGACAACTTACATTTCTAACAACATTGCTATACGAATTATAAATGAAATGAAAACGAAACCATTCATCAAATATTATAAACTGAACAAGTATAAACTTGCCTCGATACCGATACCACGAAGCCGTTACCAAAAATCCATTGCCTTCATCTATGAGCTCCTCAGCCCCGACCAAAAGCAATCTACGAACTCTTCAGCCTCAACCGCAACACAACGGTCGTAATCCATGATCAATTATCGTAACCTAATGCAATAATCAAATGACAACACATCCGATAATAATCAATATCTGGTATAACCAACCAACCAAACTCAGTGGCTCAACAATACCTCGATCATTTACAAAACCGAACAATACAACTTAAACAATTACGAACTCATATCAACAATACAAGCCGAAATCCGATAAATCATAATTATCAATCAATAACCGATCAACAAACCCAACAGTTCCATAATATCTCGATTAAACATAGTCTTAAACAATCCAGTTCAAACCATCATGAATTCATAATCGCAACACGAAAATACTGCACTGTCTGCCTACTTAGCGCACGTTAAACACATAACATAGCATGCGCTAAGTCGCTCCTGATAGCGTGCGCTAATGCTACACAGTTGCATGCATTCCAGCATCGACTAACACTTTGCGGCTACGAATATGAATGTAATGAAAACCATACTCCAAGATCAAACACAACCTTCCAGATCCAAACTCATCATCATACTCGAAATCATATTCGTATTCTTATACGAATATTATATCAAAACACAAAACTTGGCTCTAGATACGAATATCCCATATTCATATCCAAAACACCAACACTTTCTATACATAATAGTCATATCCTATAATTTCAGAGCTCTTCAAGAACATGAAATATCCGACATCACATTCAAAACAACATAATCCGAGGTATATATCATAATATTTATCATTTTCTTCATCATACAAATCACATAATCAAACCAACCTGATAACAAGGATCATCTCATACATAATCTGGAATACAACCTCATATCATGATTTAACTCATCTAAATCGACCACTGAAATTATCATGATTCAGAAATACATGATTCAACCTCGTCAAGTTAAACGAATCACCATTAACATGAAGAATCTTAAATAACATCCGAAAACTCTTATCATAATCCCATAAAATCTCATATAATATCGTCACATGATTATCCAACATGTTCCTCACATGTAATGATCCTTAAAAACGAACAACTAACAAGGGATACGAATATTACCTGGATTAGATGAACCAAGTGTTGCGAAATTTGGTGAACGCAATTGCACGTTGTCGTAAACAAGTAATAAAGTGATAAGTAAGATATCGTTCCCTCGAGGACTGACTTACTAATTACCGATTTATGCGTATTCTAATTTTATTTGAACTATCGAAATTGGAGGTGCAAGTAATAATTAATGAAAATTAATAAAAGAATAAATAGTAAAATCGATTATTCAAAGAAAGAAGATCAAATAGGGAATTAATCTAGGATTGTGAATCCACCTCGGTTTATCCGAATTACTCTTGATTTATATGAATTCAATGATATCTCAATTTATTGAACGCGAAGATTGCTGAAATACTCTACTGCCTCTCCCGAGGTCAATAAAATTTTCTAAGGCGAATAAAACACTCTATTCCTAGGTGAATTAATCCGTCAATAGGCAAAAAGTACGAAATCTTCAGGTAGGCCACGTAATTCCTATGAGTATATTCCTATCTCACAAGATAAAACAGTTCTCACCAATTTTTCCTACCAACTCTCCTCTCCCGATTCAAGTTGCGTAATCAAAACAAATCAATCATAGGCCACATAATTGATAGTAATTAGCACAATTGGGAAAACGCAATAAGAAAGGGAAATATATTTTAATGATGCAAAATCAAAAGTTAATTCGTCAAAACCTCGGTTTCATCAAAATCCTAGAATAGGGTTCTAGCCCGACATGCTAGAAATTAAGAATACACAAAGAATTAAAAAAAGCATAATAGAAATCAAACACAGTCGAAGAACTTAGATTCCTCCGTTCTCTAGCTTCCGCTCTCTGCTCCTTGGTGTTTTATCCTCTTTCTTCGATTCTTTGATGATTGATGATATCTCTTCAGACCTTTTAATCCCTATTTATAACCACCATTAGTCTCCAAAATGCGTTCGGGAATTAGGTCAAAAACGGGCTTCAGAACAGTCCAGAAACACGGTAGACACAGCCTTACCGCCCCGCGGGCCGCGGCTCACTTAATCTGTGCCGCGGCCCCTAATGTTCAGCGCCCTACGCCTGGGCGCAAGTTTTCTTCATGGGCCGCGGCTCAGCATCTTCGTGCCGCGGCCCCCGGTACAGTGTGTTCGGCGCCTTGCTGTGCCGTGTGTGTGCCGCGGCTCAGCTTCATTGTGTCGCGGCTCGTGACCAGAAATCGTCGTTTTCGCCTGTTTTTCATCGTTTAGGCTTCCGGACTCCAATTTCCTTCAAAACATATAAGAATAATGCATTAAAAGCTCATTTATGCAGATTTAGACTTAAAAATGTATATAAAATAATGATAAATAAGCGCATAAAAATACATCTAACAAATACCCCCAAACTTGAGCCTTTGCTTGTCCTCAAGCAAAATTCAATTTCAAATAAGAAGTATCGTGAATGATCGTGTAAATCCATAGCGCTCAACTTAATCAATACTACCCTGAAAATCTCAAAGAATAATAGGAGTATCATATTAGTGAGTCACATCACGGATACTGATTCCACAAAGTAACCATCTCTTAGTGCTAATCAATTGTTCATGAAGAAAATCAAGCTCAAAGATTAACAAGCGTGAATTTAACCGACCGCCAATATGAAGGGTTAGAGTAAACAAGCCAACTCGCCCAGTCCCACAGTCTAGTGGCAAAAATTTAAGAGTTTCATCGTAAAAATAATCTTCGGACAGCATTCCCTTTTGTATAAACATTATAATGATTCGAGTTAACCACTAGGTTCCGGCTCTCTGGATGTTTCATCGGAATACCCCTAGGGTGGATTTCCATTCTCATGTGTTGGAGAACCGTTTGACGTAAAAGACACTCATGGGGCACATGGATGCTTCTAGTTACTAAGTTCCCCTCTACAGCGGAGAAAAAAATCGAATAGCTATTCCCGCACGTCCAATTCAAGGTTGCTGTTTTACGCGAGAGTAAACAACGGGTCACGTGAATACCCCCGGTTACTAGGCTTCCCATCATCGGCAAATGCGATATCTCTAAACCATTAGTCTATTCAAGGTTGTCGTTTTACGCGAGAGTAAACAACAGGTTACGTGAATAACCCCGGTTACTAGACTTCCCATCATAGAACATGTAATATCTCGACTTTTTGGGAAAGACTGTCCGACTCTAAACTCAATTTGAGTGCCAACAAGACTCATGTTACTGGACAACTAGCTACGCAAAAAGTGTAACCAAACGTATAGACGGCGATTTGAAAACACATATGTATCCTTTCTTATACGCTAAGATCTCTACAATAACGAAAAATATCAGACCTAAATGAATACTCAGAGGAAACAGATATCACTGACTGCAAACTCGACCAAAAGTCAACCGTTTCTTCAAAAAGAAATCAGCATCATATCATCAGTTTTACAGAAGGAAGCACGTAAAATCCACGAATGCAAATAAAATCAAGACAAGCAAGGCTAGCGTCAAAAATAACGAAAAATAAAAACGAATAAGTAAAAGCAACGAAAAATAAAAAAAAACGGATAAGTAAAAGCAACTGAAAGTAAACTCTCCCCCCCCCCCCCAAACTTAGGACGTACATTGACCTCAATGGACACAGATAGTAATATGCGATAAGAGCAAAGGTCAAGTACTCCCCTAATGTCAGCTCAGGAACTGGTGCCGGCCTCGTCCGGCGAGGAGGGTGGTGTGGATGGCCTGACGGGTGGAATGAAGGGCCCGTCTGGATGCAATATATGGCTCGTCCATGCAGCAAGGTAGTCCTGCTGGTAAGCATCCCTCACCGCCAAGCGTCTCTCCTCACGTCGATTGGCCCGGCGGGCCTGCTCTCTCATCTCCTCCCGGACAGCTACGAGGTGGCTCTCTCTCTTTGTCCGCATCTCCTCTCTCAAAGCCGCTAGATGGCTCTCTCTCTCCTCATCTCCTCTCTCTCTCCTCATCTCCTCTCTCAGGCCGTCAAACATCGCCTGAAGGTGCTCTCTCTCGGGCGGCGGGCTGGACTCTGCCTGCTCATACGTCAGAAGAAGAGGCTCGGGGGGCTGCTCATGTGGCTCGTCAAGAAGAAATCCCCGAGCATGTGCCGGCGCTCCACCCCACTGGTCAAAGGGAGAAATAATGTGATGATCTATCGGACCCTGGGGTGCTAGCGTTGGCTCATCCTCCGACCAGGTCATGCCCGACTGGCGGCATAGAGCGCAGATGAGAGAGGGGTGCTTCAGCCCTGTCTTGGCCCCTCCTTGAATGCAGACCAGATGAGGGGCCACATCGAATCTGAGTCCCGTAGTGATAGCATACAGTAGTCGGGCTCGAGAAAGTAAGACCGAGTGGATCTGCGAGGTAGGATCGACTCGTGCACAGAGGAAGTATAGCCAGGCTCGCCCGAGCCGACTGAGGTGCGAACTCTTAAAATAGAATGCTGAAGAACCCAGGGCGCACGTCTCCTAGATGGAACTGGGCTGTGTGAGTGCCTCAAGCAGAGCCTCCCTCGTGAGGCTACTCATACTCCGCATATATGCCGTCTCGTCCACCACTAGCAGCTCATATAGTCTCCGAATTGCGGTTACCGAAAAATCCACAGTATGGCCTCGGACGACGACCTGAGTCCGAGTATCTGATTGCCCAATCATATGGCCCGCCCGAATATGTCGCAATAGAGCACCAACATAGAACTCCTGGACGATAGAGATCACAACCGACTCGGGTGGTGCAGTGAAACGAGTCCATCCCATCTCGTCGATCATAGTGAAAAGCTCACCGTCCTGGGGGGCGGGAGTGAATCCCCGCTCCGGGATTATTGGTTGAGGCCGGATTTTCTCGTTGAATATTTTGTGAATGTCCGGATCGGAGAATTGGTGAGATTCCACATCGGCTCGATTTTGTGATGTCTCCCCTCTTGTGGGGGATGATTGTGTCCTAGCCCTCGTACTTATGTTCCTTTTTCTAGCCATGGCGAGGTTCCTGAAAAAATAAACACCGGAAATTACACAATTTTTAAGGAAAACTACACCACTCTTGACTTAAGATAGGCGGAACGTGAATATAGAGTCGAATGAGCTTGCACATCGTAAGAGGAAATTAAGGCTGAGCTTTCAAGTTTAAACATGATGTAAGGGTTGGGGTACAATGTAATCCGATAATCAAATTCGTTGCATATAAATTGAAAACGTTTGGCTCAAAAATTATCATTGACGCATTTTATCAAACACCTAGTATGCATGGATTTAAATGAAGAATAAGAGTGACAATGGCTAAATCTAATCCCCAACAATAACAACATCAATCGATAGTCATGACAAAATAACAAATAACATCAACAATCTATACATAATCAACAAATACCATGAACAATCAATCGATAATCACCATACCAACTCAACCTTGATAGAATTAAACATATTCAACATTGAATGAAGAACAATACCTCACTTTTCAAACCTTGTAGCAATTAAGATTAAGAATTTAGAGTTACCTTGTTTTGGATTGAAGAATGCAAGAAGAAGAAGAAGTGGTGGCTAGAGGTTGTTCGAGTGCTGTGCGAAGAAGGGAATGGAACTTACCTGGTGTCGGCCGATTGAGTTTATGAAGGGATGCTGGTCTTTTGAACTTCGCAACAGGGGCTGCGGCATAGCTTAGGTGAGCCGCGGCCCAGAGTACAGCCTGCCTAGGCGTTTTTGTTCTTTTGTCGTGTGCCGCGGCCCAACGTACGGGTGCCGCGTCTCAGGGTTCGGGTGTGCCGCGGCACAGAGTACAGTACGGTTAGCCTTTTTGTGTCAACTTGTGTGTGCCGCGGCTCACTATCCTTGTGCCGTGGCTCAGGGTTAAATTCTCCCCTGGGTATATTCCTGCACAGAATTTTCAAAGGCAAACACCAAGAACGTGAGAGATAAGCATATCCAAGAAAAATGACGACAAAAATAGACTCCTAAAATGCATGAAAACACTGAAAAATAAAAATCTACAGCTAATACTCGGGTTGCCTCCCGAGAAGCGCTAAGTTTATAGTCTTCAGCCGGACTTATTGAAAATCATTTTGCATTTCGCAAAGACCATTTGGACTCCTCACAGTCCATCGAATCGTTATTACGTAATTTAAATTTTTGACCATTAGTTTTCAACCGTTCGACTTTTGGTTTGGACATCCAACGTTCTTTGCAAAACGGCTTAAGCAATAGCAGCCTCCCAAAACACCACTTTTGCAACTGACTTGGCACTCGTTTGACTTTCGGCTTATTTTTCACTTCCACGGGTGAACTTATGACAGCATGAGAATTTTTCGATGGTGGATGAACGGATGTTGAAGATGACATATTCAAATGCTTAAGACACATGATCCGTTCTTCATTTTTCTTAGACGTCGGAGTAGCTGAAATGGATTTTGAACACTTCGACCGACAACTCTCCCGGTGTGCGTCTTTTGCAAAGATATCTACGCTTTCAATTTGTGAACACTTCTCGACACTACTTGGACACGGAAAGGATTGAAACACTTGGAAAGTGACTTGCTCATCTTGAACCCGTAGAGTGAGTTTCCCTTTTTCCACATCAATGAGAGTTCGGCCGGTAGCTAAGAATGGTCTTCCCAAAATAATTGGGATGTCTTGGTCCTCCTCCATATTGAGCACAATGAAATCATCCGGAAAGATGAATTTATCGACCTTGACTAAAACATCTTCTATTACCCCTCTCGGGTACTTGATAGATCGGTCAGCTAATTGCAGCGAGATTGTCTTCGGCTTGGCTTCTCCAATACCTAGCTTCTTAAAACTGGAAAGGGGCATAAGATTAATACTGGTGCCGAGATCACACAATGCTCTATCAAAAGACAGGTTTCCTATAGTACACGGTATATTGAAACTTCCTGGATCCTTCAATTTTGGTGGGAGCTTTTTCTGTAAGATGGCGCTGCACTCTTCCGTTAATGCCACAGTCTCATTTTCTTCGAGCTTCCTTTTGTTCAATAAGATTTCTTTCATGAACTTTACATAGCTCGGCATTTGTTCCAAGGCATCAGCAAATGGAATGTTGATATGTAGTTTCTTGAAGACGTCAAGAAACTTGGAGAATTATTTGTCCAATTTTTGCTTTTGCAATCGCTGCAGAAATGGGACGGTGCTTTATAATTTGTCGGATTATCTGGAAACAATTTCGAGGGTCTAGACATTTGTGATTCCTCAGTCGCCGAATTTTTCTTCTCCTCATCATCACCTCTCTTTTTGTTCTGCCCGGGCTTCTCACACACTTCCCTCCCACTTCTCAAACCAATGGCATTAATACTCTCTCTGGGGTTCGTCTCGGTTGTACTTGGCAAGGTACCCTCAGGGCGGGCTGTTAACACATTTGCTATTTGACCCAATTGGACTTCCAAGTTGAGAATAGAGGCGGAATGGTTTTGCAAGGTTGCTTCCGTACGGGTCATGAACTGACTCGTATTTGCTGCTAATTTCGCCATTGCCTCATCTAGAGAGATTTTTGGAGCAGGAGGGGGTTGCTGTTGGTGTTGAGAAAACTTAGGTTGGTTTGAATTTTGTCCGGTTTTCCACGAAAAGTTGGGGTGATTTTGCCACCCCATATTATATGTGTTGGAATACGAATTGTTCTGTCGATTCTCGTTCCCCACAAACTGAGCTTGTTCCATCGGAGATTGCTCGAAAGGATTTCCGACTTGGCGTTCCGCACTAGGGTGAGATCCGTTGCACCAATTACATGATTATGTGGTAACGGTGGTAGGAGCATGTGAAAAAGCTTGAAGTTGCTGAGTCAAGGCGGCAACTTGGGCGGATAGCGTAGATATTGGATCATTATCGGAGATTTCCATCACTCATTTCAGGTTCACCCGTTCGGAGGGCCACTGATAAGCATTTGCCGCCATAGCTTCCAATAAAGAGTGGGCTTCGGCCATCGTTTTGCCCATTAAAGCACGTCCAGCGGCTGCATCAACATGAGTGCGTGTAGAAGCACTCAATCCGTTATAGAATGTCTGAATTTGCAGCCAATCCGGTAGACCATGGTGGGGGCATCTCCTTAGCAATTCCTTGTATCGCTCCCAAGCTTCATGAGGCGACTCCATATCAAATTGCCCGAAAGTAGTTATCTCGTTCCTAAGTCTCGCTGTCTTCGACGGTGGAAAGAACTTAGCCAGAAAGGCTTGTGCTAATTCCGCCCAAGTCGTGATAGAGCCCGGCGGTAGTGAATTCAACCAAAACTTGGCTTTGTCCCTTAGAGAGAAAGGGAAAAGCCGCAGACGAATAGCATCATCGGTAACACCATTATTCTTGAAGGTGTCACAAATCTCGAGAAATGAAGCGATGTGTGCGTTGGGATCATCATTCGCCAGTCCACAAAATTGGCTTGCTTGTACCATCTGAATAATAGCCGGCTTAATCTCGAAGTTGTTCGCTTGGATGGTTGGATGCCGAATCCCCGAAAAGTTTGCATTGATTTGTGGCATTGCATAATCACGGAGTGCCAATGCCGGTTGAGCTTGCTGTATAGGATTGTCTCCTCCGTGATTTTCTGTGTTATCGGCCATGGTGTCTTTTTTCGGTAGCTCACGCTTTTCCTTCTTGTTTTTTCCGAAGAGTGCGCTCGAGTTCAGTATCCAAAGGTAATAGGCCTTCGTTACCGAATTTTCTCATGCACTAACCAGAAATTCCTGAAAGGAAAAAAGCGTCCCCTCAAAAGAAAGGGAAGGTCGATCTCACTACCCAAAACGAAACGAGTAGGCTTCCCCTATCGTCTTAAGGGTAAAGTCTTCCACCGGCTGGCCAAAAATAAAATTACACAAAAATAAAATAATGTTCAAATTAAGACTAGAAATACTGAAATCGATATTAGTAAAGCAATCAGTCCCCGGCAACGGCGCCAAAAACTTGTTACGCGATTCGGTGACTTACTAAGATATCGTTCCCTCGAGGACTAACTTACTAATTACCGATTTATGCGTATTCTAATTTTATTTGAACTATCGAAATTGGAGGTGCAAGTAATAATTAAAGAAAATTAATAAAAGAATAAATAGTAAAATCGATTATTCAAGGAAAGAAGATCAAATAGGGAATTAATCTAGGATTGTGAATCCACCTCGGTTTATCCGAATTACTCTTGATTTATATGAATTCAATGATTTCCCAATTTATTGAAGGCAGAGATTGCTGAAATACTCTACTGCCTCTCCCGAGGTCAATAAAATTTTCTAAGGCGAATAAAACACTCTATTCCTAGGTGAATTAATCCGTCAATAGGCAAAAAGTACGAAATCTTCAGGTAGACCACGTAATTCCTATGAGTATATTCCTATCTCACAAGATAAAACGGTTCTCACTAATTTTTCCTACCAACTCTCCTCTCCCGATTCAAGATGCGTAATCAAAACAAATCTATCATAGGCCAAATAATTGATAGTAATTAACACAATTGGGAAAACGCAATAAGAAAGGGAAATATATTTTAATGATGCAAAATCAAAAGTTAATTCGTCAAAACCTCGGTTTCATCAAAATCCTAGAATAGGGTTCTAGCCCGACATGCAAGAAATTAAGAATACACAAAGAATTAAAGAAAGCATAATAGAAATCAAACGCAGTCGAAGAACTTGGATTCCTCTGTTCTCTAGCTTCCGCTCTCTGCTCCTTGGTGTTTTCTCCTCTTTCTTCGATTCTTTGATGATTGATGATATCTCTCCAGACCTTTTAATCGCTATTTATAACCACCATTAGTCTCCAAAATGCGTCCGGGAATTAGGTCGAAAAAGGGCTTCAGAGCAGTCCAGAAACGCGGTAGACACAGCCTTACCGCCCCGCGGGCCGCGGCTCACTTAATCTGTGCCGCAGCCCCTAATGTTCAACGCCCTACGCCTGGGCATAAGTTTTCTTCCTGGGCCGCGGCTCAGCATCTTCGTGCCGCGGCCCCCGGTACAGTGTGTTCAGCGCCTTGTTGTGCTGTGCGTGTGCCGTGGCTCAGCTTCATTGTGCCGCGGCTCGTGACCAGAAATCGTCGTTTTCGCCCATTTTTTGTCGTTTAAGCTTCCGGACTCCAATTTCCTGCAAAACATATTAGAATAATGCATTAAAAGCTCATTTATGCAGATTTAGACTTAAAAATGGATATAAAATAATGATAAATAAGCGCATAAAAATACATCTAACACCAAGAAGAAGAACACTTGAACTCCATTCCAAGAATCATGAGTAACTTGAAGAACAATGCTTGAATCCATGTTCTCTATCTTAATCTTGTTAAAAATCACCACCTAACCGTGTTTGGGAACCTCAAGAACCTCCCAAAGCTCTCTCTATCGACTGAAGGAGAAAGAATGGACTAAATGCATCTCAAAACCCATCTGTCCCCTTATATAATAAACATTACTAGCGCGCGCTACTCTCATAAAATAGTGTGCGTTATTGCCCTAACGTGCGCTAACTGTCTTTGTTAGCGTGCGCTATCGCAGCCCAGAGGCCACTGTCTTGCTCGTACATCAGCTTACGTATGTAATGCCCATGCATTAACGTATGTAACTTACACTGTCTAGCGTACGCAAGTCCTTGCATTTAGCGTGCACTAATATCAGTTGACTTGCTACTGTCTACACCTACCACGAAGATGCTCGTGACCCACATGCCGAAAGCATCTGACAAGGATAAGATTCCCTTTGACCGATCTACAATTAGCATGCGTTAAGCCTCATGCTTTAGCGTGCGCTAATCCTTCAGGACAAACAACCGTTGACCCTATCGGAACATGCGCCGAAAGCAGCCGGGTCCACACGCAGATTCCCTCTGGTCTGATCTGCACTAGTGTGCGCTACATTCTGCCTCTAGCGTGCGCTAATCATGAACGATAGCTGCGCTATACTTAACCATTAGCGTGCGCTAACTAGGCTATACTTAGCCAATTTCCAACTCTCCACGTCCGTCTCGACATACCAAATACGACATAAGGCATACTGAATACATGTACTGAATCGAATAACATCATCATATGATATACCCAATATCAAAAGTACGATAACCTGATACACGATATCCTCAAAATAATTGTCGAACCACTACGACAGTTATACCAGTACAAATACAGTGGTCTCAGTTCTCAGTTTGTTTTATCCATACTGTATAGACACCAAGCCATCCTGTATATCTTAGATAAAATAATGCGAAAAATTCATACTAAAAATCCGGGTATTACATGAAGAGTAACTTTGTGGCACTTTAATGCCTTCTAAACATTTCCAAAAGCTGATTTTCTCCCTTTTGATAAAGTATAACATGCTGGGGGGAGATAAGTTCGTTTACTAACTGATTGCGGATCCCACTGAGGACGCATACCCATTTCCTCTATGTCTAGACGAGCCTGGACACCATCTTTTATTTTGTCTTTAATATTGAGAAGTGTGCCGATCCACTATCGCACACATTTTTTTGACATGCATAACATCTATGCAATGTCTAACATCTAGTTTGCTTCAGTATGGAAGATCAAAGAATATGGACCTCTTATTCCATACGTTTGTCGCAACGGACTTTTTTTGTAGTTTTCCCAAATATAGTATTGATATTCTTAACGCGATTGTAAACTTGCTCACCTATTAATGGTGTCGGTGCAAATCCCTCTTCTTGGTATCCATTAAAAGCTTTTCTCAACCTATGATATGGGTGATGGCGATTGAGAAACATCCGATGTTGAGTGTAAACTGTTTTTTTCCCGTATTTCAACTGAACATAGCTTGTGTTTTCTTCACATATAGGACATGCATGATGCCCCTTCACACTATACCCGCTCAAGTTTTCATATACCGGAAGGTCATTAATGGTACAAAATAACATTGCACGTAGCTTGAAACTTTGCTGGTGGTACCC
Organism: Orobanche coerulescens; assembly: GCA_033398695.1. Classification (NCBI taxonomy): domain Eukaryota; kingdom Viridiplantae; phylum Streptophyta; class Magnoliopsida; order Lamiales; family Orobanchaceae; genus Orobanche; species Orobanche coerulescens. The sequence goes on along the minus strand of CM065802.1, from coordinate 188,565,991 downwards.
ATCAAACACGTGAACCCCTTCGTCCCACATCATTCTCAAATCATCAATCAACAGACTTAGATAAACATCTATGTCATTTCCTGGCTGTTTTGGGCCTGAAATCATCATTGACAACATAACATATTTCCGCTTCATACATAACCAATGAGGTAAATTATGGATCACAAGTAGGACACTACATGAGCTATGCTTTATGCTTAAATTACCAAATTGATTCATCCTATCTGTGGCAAGTGCAAGCCTAAGGTTTCTTGCCTCACCCCCAAATTCTGGAAATAAATGATCTACTTTCTTCCACTATACAGAATCAGCAGGATGACGAATTAGTCCGTCACATTTTCTCCCTTTTGCATGCCATATGAGGTTCTTTACGTCATCCTTATTAGAAAACAGTCACTTGAACCTTGAAATAATTGGAAGATACCCTAAAATCTTCAGTTGGAATTACTACTAGTTCGTCATGCCATATCCAAATCTTATAGTTCTATTTATTCCATCACAAATAAGATGTTCACGAATTATGTTAGCTTCATGTTATCTCCCGTTCATACACTTGACACAAGGGCAAAAATATCTTTCAATAGTTTTCGGGCAATTTTGTCGGGTGCACTAAGGAAATTGTTCGACTCCCTTATCATACTCATCACTGCTACGACTTGCATTCATCAAACTTTGATCCATTTTTATTCTTTTCCGTTGTACACAGTGTGAAATTTAATTTGCAATTCCTTTAGTTAGAACCAACCACATATATTGTCATTTTAATCTTCTACCAAAAATGTACAACTGTTATTGCTATAAATATACTATGTCATCTCACTATTTTATAAAGACTGTCACCTTTTTCCTGCACTAACTATTGGGAGAAGATCCTTAAGACGAAAGTTAACATCTATTCCAAAGGGAGAAGATCCTCAAGAAGTTAACCACATCTATCCCAACATAATTCATGTTTCAAAAGGTAATAGACAAAAACTGGAAGACACATAGGAAGTTGTTTTAACCACATCTATATATCGCTAGTGTTACTCATTACCTTGCCGAGCAATCACGCTAACCTTCTCGACCCTATAGTAGATGTACCTTTAGGTCAGAACATACCTTTAACTCATATAATATTTTCTTAGAACTTAACATCTTACTAATTTTCTCTGTGTTAACTTAAATTATTGATTGACATTACCGATACTTATTAAACTCAAGTGACGATCTTTCATTTTTAAAGAAAAATTTGGACATAACCACTGTGTAATCGATATTCCCATCAATCAATCCCAAAATAAATATCCAATTCAAAAGTTATAGCAATTCCTCCATGATCAACTCGATCCGGGAAAGTGTTGCTATGTTGAAGAATACTCGTACAACATGCATGCCAATCTCATTTCCATGAAGCACTATATTGCCTCAATTGTGACTCTATAAACTTAAATACCATATGTCATTAACTCTTATATAAGTTAATTACATTCTATATTTACTTCTAATGACATAGGAATTAGAATACATATATCTAAGCTCCAATTTCAAGCCATGAATGCAACTTTGACATTAAACATATCCAAATTTTAATTGTTACTAGTATATTGAATCTTGTTGTTTGAATATCTAAATAATTTTGTTTTTTAAGGACAAACAAGCTATGAAACATCTATACATGAAATTAAAGTGAGAAAGCTAGGATTACATACCTTATATGCGAAAATCGAGGTGCGCAGCGAGAAAATCTGATGCAACACCGAAGGCCGTCCAGCGAGAAAATCTTGGGCAAGCTGTGATGCAGCGACAAAGGCCAATCGTCCGGCGAGATCGTTCTTCTTAGGTCGGGGTGGCCGGACCGTGGGTTACTGCATGCACAACCAGAATAGGAGTAGGGATGCAATGGCGAGGAAACCAAGTTGCGCGAAGGTGCATGACGACGGAAATAGCGACAACGATAGTGAAGGGCGATGGGAAATTCGGAGGGTTCTTGGTAGCGCAATACAGAGAGGTGCTACTTTGGGAAAGAGGCATAGGACGAGAAAATAATAGAAATGTGACAACTTTTTTTTTTAATATTACAACAACAACGCTTGTCTAAAACAACCGCTGTTAAACTTATGCATTTAACAATGATTTTTTCTTAAAAACTGTTGTCGAAGTTATTTTAACATTTAACAGCAGTTGTTTGAAGTAACCATTGTTAACTGTCAAAACGTTAACAATAGTTTCTCTAAAAAAGCGTTGTTAAGTTTTTTCATTTTTTCGGAAATCATTAATATGGGTTATCATAATAATTGCTGTTAATGTTTCTTTTAACAGCGGTTATTGATAACCGCTGTTAAAATGCTATTTTAACAATGGTTTTTTTAAAATCGCTGTTAATATATTACACAAAATCTACAGGTATACCACCGCATCATTTTAACAGCGGTGTCCGAATAATCGCTGCTAAAATGACGCTGTTAAAGGCCAGTTTTGTAGGAATGCCACAAATTGTGTATGTAACTTTGTGAATCAAAAAAGATTTTTATTTGGTTGTATTCCTTTTTAGTCAGGGTAAGATAAGTATGGCAAAAGTTATTTGACTTGAGCATATCTAAAGGACAATACAATCACTTCCGAAAATCACTAAATATCCTAGAAGCTTCCAAAATTAAAACAAGCTTTTTTGAAGCACCCTCAAATGCAATAATCACAATAGCACAACTTCAATATCAAAATCAACAACCATATTCTTCCTTATTTCTCTAGTTTTTTTATGTACCCTCATTTAAAGGTTACTATTTTACGAGAATATAAACTACGAACAACATGGATACACCGGGTTACTAGGTTCTCTATTATAGAAGCACGCAAAGTTTTTCTGGAAGTTTTCTCCAACTATCTTCAAATTACTTCCTTAGAAAAAGAACAACACAACCCACAAAAAAAAATTGTAACTCGTCCTCTTATGTCACCACATTCTTCAGTTTACTTATTCATAAATGATTCTGCAAAACTCAACTATAGAACAAAAAGATTCAAAATAAACGGATAGCTCATTATATGATTAATAATAAAATAGGCTTAAAGACACAAATGACGAACTAGGTTATTAATGATTTTTAGGTTAGGCCAAAAGACGTGAATGGCTAAGTAAAAAATGCATAAGATCAGTTTCACTAATTGCATGTACTTGTGGTTTTGAATGAGAAACCACAACAAGTTTCAGAATTCTGCAACATGAATTGAACACTCAATAGTACTTTCATAGGAATGATGCAATTCAATGTATGAATTTATTTTGGCCATAAATCCAAGGTATTAAACCATTTATTCAACTCTAGAACCATCAATCATAAAATAAATCCCTATAAAAATCCAAATTCAAACTATACATTTAAATAACATAATATTCCCCAAGGCAAATTTTAGATGAAAAATAATCCATCGAGTTTTTCTAAAGACACAAACCCAACAAAGAAACAACAAAAACTAACCAAATTAATGTAAAAATAGATAAATATGTTAAAGCAAAAAATATAAAATGCAAACTACATGCAATGCGAAAATTTAAAAAGAAAATACAAGTATTTTGTTGAACCAAAAGTTTAATCAATTGTGTGATTACACAGGGGAGCATAGAATTTAATAACATAGGTCAAGAAATACTTACAAGCGGATCTATGAAGGAGGTGGGTAGTGGCCTTCACATACGTGCCACTAGTAGCCAAGGCATTGGAGGCAAAGAATTTCTTCTTGTCATCTATATAACTCCACCATCCAATTTCTCATCTCGTCTTGGAAGGTCGCACACTCGTACTGCCAGATTAATGCTTCATGTAATGGCGCATGATGTAGAGCTCTATGGGAGGTCGAATGCAAATTTCTTGCACCTTGGCATCCTCGTACAGGTCCCTTTAATAGGCCATTTCCTCCTCTATTCGGTCTGCCATATCTTCGTCAACATTGTGGTGAGGTTGGACATTTCGAACCGACGTACTTTGGTTTTGCATGAGCAAACTGACAGAAATGCAAGCATGTTTATGAACATTCTTCGCCATATTTCGATTTGCTGAGTCCCGAGTTCTATCAATCATTGTCGGTGGTGTATTTTGGAGAGGGAATTGTCATGGTCATTTTGCAGAAAACAAGGCATGACTTATATGTCCAGTATCTGCATGATCTTCATTATGGGAATGGATAGTAGCATATTGCCGAGCAGGGGGTCCTCTGGATTAAGTTCCAATTAAAGTGTTGTGCAATTGGGGTAATCAAGTCCTCTTATCCATATGTCCCCCTTCTCTCAGTCGCCACTTCCTCTAAATGCTCGACTAACATCTTTCTGGTGGTCGGCATCGTTCCGTGAAGCATGTGAGCTAAAATGTACGTCTCTAAATGAGATATTGGCCCTATCTCTTTTGTGTTGTAGATGGTGATTGCAATCACTTTATGAAGATAATAAAGAATGGGATTGCGAAAGCATGATCTTTTTGCCCCCTTCGATATAAATGGCTGCTTTATATTTTAGGAAAACTCGACCATCACCTTTGAGTAGTTTCACCCTATAACGTGTTAAGATCGAATTCTCCTTGATGGTGCAATATCCGACTATAATTTTTCATTTTTATAATGTTTATCGTATGTATGGTGTGTGTATCGTTGTATTATGTTTGAATTCGATATTTATGATATCGAGATACTTAGAATCGAACTATTTATGTTTGATGTTCATATTGTTTTGATCGTTAGATGTTGCGTGGTAAGTTGCGTTTTTGGTTAAGTACATTAGACCTAGCATACGCTGTAACACCCCAAGTAATTCAGGGTATATTACAGCACCGTGAGCCCATCCGTGGGACCCACAAGGCTATACATATGCGGAACCATGAACTTCGATCGATAAGGTCTAAACATAATCTAGTAGAAGGCAATAAAAATGACACCAAGGTAATAATCAATTAGACAGAATACAATACATCGGGAATTCAGACTCAGGGCAACACAGGCCAAAACATCAAGAGTATCTAAAGCACTACTCGAGTGTTCATAACCATTCCAAGTGCAACAATACCGAATGGATAAAGTATAAAATACAGACAGAGACAGGACGCATCATCACTCTATCCCATCATCTTTGTTCCGACCCGGTACATGCCTGTCCACTCTCCTGGATCCTGAAATACATGAAAGGTATTTCCCCGAAAAGGGGTTATCCATCGAATAGCTAGTACAAGTATATCGAATATGTAACACAATACTTCTCGACAATAAAGTAAATGTAATGCTCATTTCATCATAATTCAGGACTAGAATTCCGGAATAACTAAATCTCATAGCATTTTATTTCAATACATACGTGATTAACCATGGAACCGCACCAAAGGCAACGGAACCCTCTGAGGCCCTGTCGGACCCTCCCAGAGTGGTTAACCCAAAAATATTCATAGAACCGCACCAAAGGCAACATAACCCTCCGAGGACCCATCGGTCTATCCCAGACTGAATATATACAATCACATAATTCATATACCTCACTTTCAACATCGAGAACGTACAATCAGAAATATATACTTGCCTTTGAGACATTAGAACTAAAGTGAAAATGGTATTCAAGCTCGGGAGGTTCAAGAACACACTTTCGGGCCTAAACGATTCGTAAGGAAATACGATAATCAATCATCAATACTCAATTATCAAGGAAGACTCCTGAAACCCACCCTTTTTACGATTCATAAATCTTCAAAATATTCATATAGAGTTTGGAAATCATCCAGACCCTCTCCACTTCAAGTAATACCCAAAACATTCGTATAATCGTAAGGGAAATGTGGGTATGGGGTAGATACATCATAATCTCAAGGATTTCAAGCTTCAAAATGGATTAACCGGATGGATCTAAGAAAAATCCCCAAAAATCCCCCAACTAGGGTTCTAAGGAGTTTACCTCGATTCGGAGATAAGAAACGGATTAGATGTTGTATAATCCTTGTTATCCAACCAAAGATGATGATGGATGATGAAAAGTTATCCCAAATCGCCTCAATATCACCTCTCTCGTATGCCCTCATCGGAAGTGTGAGAAATGAGAAAGAAATGATGAAGAACACAGCTGACCAACCTTGTATACTGGGTCCAATTAGTGTGCGCTAATGCATGAGGATAGCGCGTGCTAACGGGGTCACCCGGTAGTCTAGTAGCTTCTGACCTACGTCGTTAGCATGCGCTACCAACAATATTGCGTACGCTAACTGCTACCATGCAGAAATTCCGAACTTACTGCCCAACCCATTACCGTGCGCTACATGCGATGCTAGCGTGTGCTCCTCAACACCAATAGCATGCGTTAGCTCATGCCTAGCATGCGCTAACTGCTCGTCGAGAGAACAGAACCCAGCTACTGCCTCTGCCAAACTCGAACCATTAGCGCGCGTTACTGGCAAAGCTAGCGGGCGCTACCAAACACAAATAGCATACGTTAGCTCACGCCTAGCGTGCGCTAACTGCTTCACTCAAAAACACCACTGCGAAATACTACCAATACGAACATGTTCCGAAAGATACAAAACTCTAAAATCAACAACATCTCAATAAGCGCTTACAAGAGTGACAAGAGTGAAAGAACATCACAGCCACAAATTCATGAAAAGTACGGGTATTACATTCTCCCCCTATAAAAAGAAGTTTCATCCCAAAAGTTAAGAAATAAAAAGTTTGGGGTATCTCGATCGTATCTTCTCTTTCGTCTCCCAAGTCTCTTCCTCAACTCCATGTCTCGACCATTGCACCTTAAACAACAGAATAGTTTTGTGCCAAAGCTGCTTCTCACGATGTTCAAGGATCTTCACCGGTCTCTCTGGAAAGGTAATATCCTCGGCTACATCAATCTCACTATAGTAGATAATATATTTGGATCCGGCACATACTTTCTCAACTGAGAAACATGAAAAACGCTATGGACATGACTCAAAACTGGAGGCAACGCCAAGCGATAAGCTAAATCTCCAACCCTGTCCAAAATCTCGAATGGTCCGATATACCTCGGACTAAGTTTCCACTTTTTCCCGAAGCAGAAAACTCCCTTTGTTGGACATCTTAAGTATAACACGGTCTCCCACTTCGAATTCCAAGGGTCGACGACGAATATCAGCATAAGATTTCCGACGGCTCTAGGTAGTCAACAACCGGTCTCAGATAATAGAAATCTTCTCCTTAGTTTCCATCAACATATCCGGTTCCATTCTGATTAATTCCGAAGCCTCATCCCAACATAATGGCGATCTACACCACCTATCATAAAGTGCTTCAAATGGTGCCATTTTAATCGACGTATGCCAACTATTATTGTAGGCAAACTCGATCAATGGTAAATGAAGTCCCCAATCATTACTCCAGTCTAGGTCACAAGCCCGCAACATATCCTCTAATGTTTGAATCGTTCGCTTGGTCTGTGTAATATTCACGTTTTTTTGATATTATTAGTATTTTTTTCATTTGTCGTTTGGTTGAGGACTACCGTAGAATGGATCAGTTGTTGTGCGATGTCTAGTTTGGTCCAGATGTATGGTAACGAGCACTAATCTGGTACTCCAGTAAGGGTAGAATGTTTTTAAGGTCCTGGACTGAGGACGAACTGATCAGGTAGCGCACGCTATGCCGTATGATAGCGCGCGCTACGTTGCTTTAGTAGCGCACGCTACACCGCGATAACGCATGCTATTTCAGTCGGACAATAGAGATAATGATTTTGGACTCTGGAAAGGATCAGGTAGCACACGCTATTCAGACCGATAGCGCGCGCTAATGTGACTTGATAGCGCATGTTAATTACCTAGTAGCGTACGCTATTAGGGCTGGGCAGAACATTCTGGAGTTGGGCAGTGAGTTGAAGTCATGTCGGTGGAAACAGTTAGCGCACGCTAACCGTAGAGCCTTAGTGCATACTAATGCGTGTGAGTATATAAGGGCCTGAGTAGGTCAACTTTCCTCATTTCTCATTCCTTTCTTCTCCTCCGGCGGCGTGGGCGAGTTCAGACATAAGAAGTCGAATATCTCGAATGTATAGTGTTGGACATCAACTCATTTCAACTCCTAGCAAGGATTTATCAACTTTCTAACATCTTTCACCATCGGATCTGAGGCAATATTCCTTAGAAGACTAAATTCGGGAAGATGGGCGATTTATTGGATTTTGTCTTTCCAACGGATGTAGCTTCGAATTAATGACAGATTATAGTTGTATGGCCATGTTTTCCATGAAGTTTTACGGGTTGTTTCCGAGTTTTCCTTTGTGGATTGGATAAATTTAGAATGACGTTGTAGTGTTCGATAAATTGCTCCTAAGGGCAGACCTTATGATGATTCTTAGTTTTCCAGAGTGTTGTAGTTGATTTAGTATCGATATTTTGTTAGGAACAGATTTTGAAAGATAGTTCGGGCCGAAGCCTTTTTCATTCGTCATTCCTTCACGTGTTAGAAATTCAGGCAAGTACTTTATTGCACTAGTTTATAGCATGCATTTCGGTGATAAATTGGTGATGGTTGTGTGTTGTGAGGATGTTCTCGGGGTAATCTCACCTGGGGATTACTCGACGTGGCACACAGGGACTTGACCGGGTGGTCTTGCGTGAGGGTTACCTTTAGGGTAGCTGTATTCTCACCTGGGGATTGCTCTACGGGGCACACAGGGACTTGGCCAGGTGGTCTTGTCACGAAAATTACCTTTGAGCGATATTTTTACTGATGATTGATATTGGATATTCCAGAATATCGTGATTAATGAACTGCTTTGAGTTTTTGGAAAAGATTTAGAAATGCTTGTGTATTAAAATTGTTGTAATATTGTACTTGCACTAGCGGTTGTTGCTAACCTCTCGTTGGGTGGAATGTTTATATATTTCAGGTACGCTCGAGGTTTAGGAGCCTACAAGTGGTGCATACGGAGCTGACAGGTAGACCAGATGTTAAAGAGCTTGAGTTAGTGGTTTTTTTGTAATGTCGGTGTTGGATTTAATATTTAACGTTGTATTTGGTCTCGTTGTAATATGTCATGTGATGTTTGTGTTTTTTGGGTGAATGGTGTTAAACTCATGCATTTTGGCCGCGGCCGAGGCCCAACTTATGCTTTTCGATTGTATTTCTATTATTGTTGTTGTATTGTATATGTGTGATGTCAGCATGGTAGGCCCTAATGGGCCTTACGGCGTGTAATTACCCGCAATGGATTTGGGGTGTTATATTTATGGTATCAGAGCCTAGGTTCGGGAATACCTAGGTCGTTGGTTATTGTGTCTGTCGGATTATGTGTGTCATGTAAATTGGTCGAGCTCAACATCCTGTGGCTGCCGTTGGACCGTGTGACCCGTAGTAGTAAGACTTCTTGAACTCTTCTTGCGTTTTATTGCTTTCATGATGGAAAACTTGAATTCCTTGGATTTATGAGCTGTTCTGATGATTTTAACGCTCATCATGTTGAGAGGTCGTGGCGGACGTGGACGCGGCAGAGGCTGTGGACGCGGCAGAGGCCGTGGAGGTGGTATCGCTAATGAATCTATTACACCTTCTAATGCCGCATTTGACTCGGCATCCTGTACGGAAGCGAACACCATTCTTTGAGCTCTGGAGCCAGCCATATCCTTCTGTTAATCAAGGACCGTTAGCTGGCTCAAATGTGGATGCCGGCATAGTTGCTATACTACAACAAGTAGCAGCACAGTTAGTTCAGTTAAACCAGGCCAGGCACCGTGATCAACTGGGAGACGATATTGTTGGGGATACTAAGTGGCTCCAGGGAGTGATGAAGATGCAACCTCCCCGTTTCGCGGGTGTGTCTGACCCGTTGGGCTGGGAGGGTTGGTTGTTCCAGTTTGGCAAGATTTTCATTGCTATCGCGTGCCCCGAGGAGAGACGGGTTCCTATTGCGCAGTACTTTCTGGACAAGGAAGTCGCGGATTGGTGGAAACTGTTGGACCTAGTGACCATGTGGCCACTTGGGCCGAGTTTAAAGTTGAGAGGAGGAGTATTGTCCTTGGCCAGTTAAAGAGAAACGAATTGCGGAATTCTTCACTGCAACTCCACAGGATGTACCTATCACAGAAACCATTGCTACATATAATCAGCAGATGCGTCATGTTCATGAGCAGGTGAGGACCGAAGCGTATAAGATCCGTTTATTTTATTTGAGGATGAAACCGAGGATCCGGGAGAGTATGGCGGGCTTCAGGAGTGCTACTTTGAAAGAATACCAGGATCGTGCCTTGGCTATTGAGATGGTCATTTCTGCATCAGGATCGGGTACCGAGAGTAAGAAGATGAAGAAGACTAGTGATTTCTCTGGAAGCAATGGTAGTGGATTTCGTAAACCTCAGGCTTCTCATTCTGCTATCGGGAAGCCGATTCATCAAGCTAATCATGCTCCAAGTTTTTTACCGGGCCAGTCTTTTGTATTTGGCAAAGGGCAATGTTTTAATTGTAATCAAGCGGGCCACTAATTCAGAGAGTGTCCCTTTTCTCTTACTACCTATTTTACGTGCGGACAGACCGGTCACATGGCTGCTTATTGTGAGGCCACCACTAGGTTCGCTAAACATCAGAATTCAGCGCCAACTCCATGTGTAAACCCGAGGACTACAGCTGGTCAGCCACCACAGGCTTTGGGACGAGGTAGAGTACGAGGTCGATCAGACCGTCAGGATACATCGAGTGTGGGTTCGGTTAAGCCGCGAGTGTATCAGATGAGACGCGCAGACGACTTTGAGGCTCTAGTAGCTGCAGATACCTCATAGATACTTTCTCAACCTGTATCAATATTATTTGATTCATGAGCTACTCATTCCTTTATTGCTCTTGATTGTGTAAAACGTTTAGGTCTTGATGGTTTGATTGAGTGTGAAACATTTATTGTGGGTACTCCTACTGGAGAGCTTTTGATTAGTAACCATGAGGTTAATAACTATCTTGTGTTTATTGGGAGTCGGGATTGGCCTTCAGACCTCATTGCGGTAGATCTGAAGGGAGAGGATGTAATCCTCAGAGATGATTGGTTGAGTCAGCACGGTGCTATTATGAACTATCGGACACGAACTATTTATATATTAGCTAGAGATAGTGTCGAGCATACTTTTGTGGGTCGTAAACTGGGTAGTTCAGGCAGAGTGATTTCAGCTGTCAAGGCAATGAAATTATTGAAACAAGACTGTATTGGTTACTGGTTCTATGACATGAGTACTGGCGACGACGTAATTGACTTATCCTCGATTCCAGTTGTGAATGAGTATCCTGATATGTTTCTGGATGATCTTTTGGGATTACCCCCATCTAGAGACGTAGAATTTTCCATTGATCTTGAGCCGAGTGCGGCTCCTATATCTCGTGCGCCATACCTTATGGCACCTGCCGAGATGTTGGAACTGAAGAAACGGCTGGGCGAACTCCTTGATAAAGGGTATATTCGACCAAATGCTTCGTCTTGGGGTGCACCAGTTCTTTTCGTTAAGGAGAAGGATGGATCATTTCATCTGTCTATTGATTATTGGGAATTGAATAAGCTGACCATCAAGAACAAGTATCTATTGCCTCGTATAGATGACTTGTTCGATCAGCTTCAAGGTGCCATTGTTTTCTCTAAGATTGATCTGCGCTCGGGGTATTATCAGCTGAGGATTCGGGATTTTGACGTTCCGAAGACTGCTTTTCGTACTCGTTATGGCCTCTACGAGTTTGTAGTTATGCCCTTTGGGTTAACTAATGCTCCTGCCGTGTTCATGCAACTGGTGAACAAAGTCTTTATTAATTATCTTGATAAGTTTGTGGTCTTCTTCATTGAAAACATCCTTATCTACTCACGGAACGAGGGGGACCATGCTGAACATCTTCACATTGTATTGAACATTTTGAGAATGGAGAAACTTTATGCAAAGTTTTCTAAGTGTGAGTTTTGGTCGAGTGGATCCCCAGAAGATAGCGGCAATTCTTGAGTGGGAACCCCCTAGGAATGTGAAACAGACACAGAGCTTCTTGGGACTTGCTAGATATTACCGTAGGTTTGTCGAGGGATTTTTAAAGATCGCCCGACCACTTACTCAGTTGCTCCAGAAATTCCAGAAGTTCGAGTGGAATATGGAGAGACAAAACAGTTTTGATGAGTTAAAGAAACGGTTGACCTCGGCGCCAGTATTGTTATTACCCTAGGGTACGGATCACTTTGACGTTTATAGTGATGCTTCATAACTTGGATTGGATTGTGTTTTAATGCAGAGAGACAGAGTAATAGCTTACGCATCTCGACAATTGAAACCATATGAGGCGAATTACCCTACTCATGATTTGGAGTTATCGGCGGTGGTTTTTGCGTTAAAGATTTGGAGAATATCTTTATAGTTATTCGTGTAAGATTTACACTGATCACAAGAGCCTAAAGTATATATTGATCCAGATGGAGCTAAACATGAGACATCTTCGATGGTTAGAGTTGATCAAGGATTACGATCTCGAGATACTATACCATCCGGGAAAGGCTAATGTGGTAGCAGACGCGTTGAGTTGGAAGCCGTTATCGCTTCGAATGCTAGAGGTACTTACATCCCAATTGGAGAGCTGTCGAGATATAATCAGTTAGAATATAGAGATCTGGCTTTAGGGAGTTCAAGGCCAATTATGCACTTTGGAAATCACGTCATCTTTGATCGATGACATTAAAGCAAAACCATTGGAGCATCCGTTACTAGTCCAACTAAGAGAGGATGCAGTTAGAGGAAGAGCTCCCAGATTTGTGATTAAGGATGATGGAGTGTTAAGGTTTCTAGGCAGATGCGTACCATCAGATGCAGAGCTTAGACAGGCCATACTTAGAGAAGCTCATGCTACACCGTATTCCCTCCACCCTGGTACAAGCAAAATGTACAAGAATATGAGAAGTAATTATTGGTGGAGTAATATGAAGAATGATGTTAAGGAGTTTGTGTCGAAATGTTTGACATGTCAGCAAGTCAATATTGAACATCAATGAGCTGCAGGGTTGCTAAAATTGTTTCCAATTCCAGAATGGAAATGGGAGGATATTACTATGGATTTTGTCACAAATATGCCAAAGACATGAATGGGGATGAACATGATTTGGGTTATCGTCGATCGACCAACCAAATCAGCCCATTTTCTGGCAATTAAAGATATTTGGGGACCCATGAAGTTAGCCCATATGTCTATTGCAGAAGTCGTTAGGTTGCATGGGATTCCAAAGAGTATTATTTCTGATCGAGATGGTAGGTTCATATCACATTTCTGGAAGTCTATTCATAAAGCTTTGGGAATGGAACTGGGGCTCAGTACATCTTAACACCCTCAGATAGATGGGTGGTCCGAACAGACAATTCAGACTCTCGAGGACATGTTGCGAGTTAATTTGGAAAGATGATTGGGAAACACACTTGCCACTAATTGAATTTGCATATAACAATAGTTGGCAAGCATCAATTAAGATGGCACCGTTTGAGGCTTTATATGGACGTAGATGTAAATCACCAATGTGTTGGGATCATTCACCCGAATTGATCGGGACGGAGCCGGACATGTTAGTGGAGACCAGAGAGAAGATTATTTTTTTGGGTACCAAATCGGATATTTGCGCCGTTTTGTGCGGAAGCGAAAATAAATTCCGGAAGATAAATCACACAAGGATTTATAGAGGTTCGGCTATTAACGACGCCTACGTCCTCTCTCGATGTATCTTTTTCTTAGGATTAAGATCAAAACCTCTACGCCTCTCTTCTATCGGTCGAGGGATTACCGTTACAAGCTCGTCTTCTATCGGTCCGAGTAAAACCGTTTTTCCTTTTCTATTGGATAAGGAATCAACCACTCTAGCTTTCTATCGGTACTAGATAAACCTCACTAAGATAGCGATTGTGATTCTAACAATGCTGGATCCGTGATCCTAATAACACCGAATCAAATCGTATCTTTTCTTTTTCTCGCTCGTGTATAATGTTGAATGTATAAACACTCAAACTAACAATATAAAGCTCAATATTACAACAACAATGTAAGTATATGATTCCCAGATGAATATCTCGTTTGCTTGAAGTTGTTGTACTCAAACAATACCATAGGAATGGTATTTATAGGCATTTCCCATAAACTAGCCGTTGTTGGCTGTTTTGACTTGCTAGCGTGCGCTAGCCTTCCTCTGGTAGCGTGCGCTAATATCTTAGCGTGCCTGTAGCGTGCGCTAAGCATTCCCGATTTGATCCAGTAGCTTCATTTCTTCTTTAGCGTACGTTATGCCTTCTGCCTTACGTACGTAACCTCACTTACTTAGCGTACATTAACCATGATTGAGTAGCGTGCGTTAACGTAATATATCCGTTGCATGACTTGTCAAAGTATCCGTTTGATGCTTGACTTTCCGCCGAATCTTTCCAACGTTCGGATTGACTTGATTCAAACTTCTTAGCGTGCGCCAATCCTTCATTGTAGCGTGCGCTAATGCTGATTTTATTGCATACGTCATTCTGTATTTGAATTCCTTCACAACGGTAACAAGGCTCGATAACGTGCGTTAATGGTAACGTGTAGCGTGCGCTATCCCATCAGCTGACTTCACTGCAGCTTACTTCAAAACTTGGCTGGAATGCAGATTACTCCTCGTTAGCGTGTGATAAGTGGTAATTTTACCACATTTTTCTAGGATTTTATACTAGGCTTTTATCTCGTTTCGTGATTTATGTGCTCGTATTTGGCTTATTTATGATTAGTCGAGCCGTATTACGCGTTTGGGTTGGTTTTAGTGTGTTTGCAGGTTTTTAGAGCCAAAAGGACCCAAAACGAGACAAAGGACCGAGAGTCGAGTCAAACGGACGGAAGAAACGGATTTTTGCAAGAGACAGACGAACCTATCGGGCCAGCCTATCGGCCGATAGGTGCGTCCGAAAGGTGTCCAGGCCCTATCGAGTGAAGTCGACCGACGAACCAACTATCGGGCAAGCTATCGACCGATAGGCCATGCCGATAGGCTGCTACGCGGGCTCTCGTGTTTTGACGGATTGTGACTCTTTTGGATAGATTTTGTTTCCTAGATTAGTTCCAATCGGGATTTTACCTCCCATAGGCTATATAGACCTCCCCCTAGCCCTAGTTTATCATGATCCATCACCCTTTATCATCCTTTTTTATCTTTTATCATCTATAGCGATTTTACATTTTTTTAGCAAGATTTATTCCTTTGATGCAAGAACTTTTTGGAGGCAGCAACTATTATTGTTTTTCGGAGATTGAAGACTCAGAGTTCATCTGGACGGGTTGTAATCTCTCTTTTCATATTAATAATATGCATTCTCCATCTATTTCTTGTTTAATTTCAATTATGTCTGGCTAAATTCATTGATTGATTCTAGGGTTAGTAATTTTAATTGATGTTCACATGATGTTCCTTTGATTACCTTTTTGCCTTTCATCCTAGGCTTGTGATCAAGATGTGTTAAATCTCATGCTAGATTAAAGGGCCCTTAATCGATGCATGTTAGCTAATTGATTTTGCCCGTAAGGATTAATTAATTAGTGGAAATACTTGATGCACAATATGATTTTATCTTAAGACCTGAGTGGAGAAAGATAAATCATAGATAAATAAGTTGACGCTTTTTAAGTGATTTAAATTCTTTGAGCCCTGGCGGGGAAAAGGGTTTAAATTAACTATCTTTCTAGGTTGCCTTGATCGGAATTCTAGATCGGCTGAGTGATTATTTCTAGGATTGAATTAAAATTTGGGGAAAAGGAATCAAGTGAATGGATTGTGTGAACTCAATTAGATGATACTACCCTAGGATCAATTAGTTTTCACTTGTGACTTTATCTTGTTAATTTGCTTTATTTGCTTGATTTAGATAATTCATCTTTTATTTAATTTTTATTTTTCGATTTTTGAAGTTAGATACTTAGAAACAAACCAAATTTTCGGATTCCTAAATAGCAGTCAAATTTTGAGTAGAGTTATTTCCTTTATTTTCGACATATCAATTCCCTTGGGTTCGATACCTTGGAAATACTTCGAGGTTTTACAAATTTTAAAATTGATCGGATTTGAAAACCATACTACGCGAATTCGAGCGATCAATTTTTGGCGCCGTTGCCGGGGAATTGATAGAAAACTTAAGGGGATAATTCGAAAAAGAAGAGATTGTTACTTTAGGTTGTATACTATTATTATTAATATTCGATCTCGTTTCCTCACATCTTGTTTTCTCTTCCTTGTAGGCGGTGCATGATCACAAGATCCCAAGGAAAGGACTTATTTCCTTTGGATCTGGAAATCGAGAAGTCTTTGAGGAGGAAGAAGCAAGAAGCGAGAACCGAGACTATTTCTATACCTTTCGTTGATACCATGGCCGGCATTGTTGACCCACCACGAGAACTCGCTCGTCCCGAGAAGATCCCTTTGAATGCCCGCTTTCGACCAAAGCTGGACGATTATCAAGAAGGAGGTTGGGGGAAGATTGATGCCAACAACTTCGAGCTTAAGCCGTCTCTCATCGCTACAGTGAAGTCTCAAACATACGGAGGAGGAGTTAATGAAGATCCAAGCGCTCATCTTGAGTCGTTTTTGGACATATGTGCCACCATCAAGCAAAACGGAGTGCCTCCGGATGTCATTAAGCTCCGCCTATTCCGGTTCTCCTTAGAAGACGATGCACTAGATTGGTACAAGAGCCTAGATCGGAAGGAAATTGGTACTTGGAGAGAGATGACCCGGTTGTTCTTAGCACAGTTCTATCCTCCCTCCTAGGTGCAAAAACAAATCAACGATATCTTGCAATTCGAGCAATATGAGGATGAATACTTATACGAGGCATGGATCCGATTTAAGAAGCTACTTCGCAAATGCCCACAGCATGGAATTGACAAGGAGCAAATCTACATTCGGTTTTATCGGGGTTTGACGAGGAAGGCTAGAAGAGAGTTGGACTATTCCTCGAAGGGGGGATTTCTTGCTAACGATTATGAAGAGGCCAAGAATCTCATCGAGCTAGCGGTCAACAATGATTACGAGGAGGTGACCGATAGGAAGATGACGAGAAGAAAGGTTCCATCCGGTGACGAGGACGCCTACGGTGATTTGAAGGCGAAATTTGAAAGACAACAAAAAGAGCTTGAGATGCTAAAAAAGAAGACTTTGGGAGTCAATGCAGTTTTTGAAGAGCTAAACGAGCCTATTGCAACTGAGGAGGATGTAAATTACGTGCAAGGAGGAAACTTCCGGCAAGGGGGAAATTGGGGGAACTATTATCCGAACAATCGAAACCACCCTAATTTCTCCTATGCCAACCCGAACAATGCTCTTCAGCCACTACCGGGATTTAACGTGAAAAACGGGGTTATTTAAGAGCCGATTGCTAAGACACCGATGGAAGAGATGTTGGAACGGTTAGAGGCGAGTCAAAAAGATTTTATTTATAAAGCAGACAAGAGGTTCGGGGCTCTCGAGCATAGTGTGACATCTATTGGAAACTCAGTGATAGCCTTGACAAAGCAGATGTCGATGGTGGAGACCCAAATGAGTCAAATGGCGAACGCCCAAGCCGGAATTCATAAGCCGGGCCATTTTCCGAGCAGTACCGAGACCAACCCGAAGACGCAACAATGCAACGCAATCGAGCTTCGGAGTGGGACAAGGTACAGTAATCATGGGGCTGAAGTTGAGAAATCTGGAAACAAGGATGTACTAGAAACGGGAGCCGAGAACGAGAAGGCAGATGAAATGCAGCAGGCCCATCGGCCAAGACTATCGGCCGATAGGCCCACCCGATACCCGCATGAATGCAGTTAAGCCTATCGACCCCCCTATCGGTCGAAAGGCTCCTGTAGGTTCGAATGTGAAGGATTTTGAGGTAAAAGCTCTATTTCCACAGCGATTGGCCAAGTCAAGACATGATGAAAAGCTTCAACGATTTATCGACATGTTTCAAAAGGTGAATATCAACATTCCACTTCTAGACGCTTTGAGAGACATGCCGGGGTACGTGAAATTCTTGAAAGACGCTGTGGCAAGCAAGAGGAAGTTGGCAAAGTTTGAAACAATAAATTTGACAGAGGAGTGTAGCGCTATCATTCAAAACAAGCTCCCACTCAAGCAGAAGGATCCGGGACGTTTTACTTTGACATGCATGATTGGCGACCAAACGTTCAGTAATGTGTTATGTGATCTCGGGGCAAGCATCAATCTTATGCCTCTATCCATCTTGAAGAGGTTGAAGATTGGGGAGATGAAGCCGACTACCATTTCTCTACTCATGGCGGACCGGTCGATCTCTTATCCGAGGGGAGTTGTGGAGGATGTGTTCGTTAGAGTCCAACACTTAGTCTTCCCGGCCGATTTCTTAGTTCTTGATATGCCCGAGGACGAGAATCAACCATTGATCTTTGGGAGACCGTTTCTAGCGACGGGGAGAGCACTTATCGACGTCCAAGAGGGTGATCTTACCTTCCGGGTTAATGATCAAAATCTGAAAATTTCTATCTATGACGCGATGAAGAAGCCCGAGGATGCGCCCGAGGAATGTTATGAAATTGAGTCTATTATGCCGCCCCCGACCGACTTGTTGGAGCATTGCATTTCACACTCCATTTACTCACATTCCGATGTTGATGAAATTTCCGAGGATTTGCCAGAGTATGTTCGAATGTTGGAGGCGAACGAGTTTCGATCTAATGAGAGGGACGTATGCTATCTTGATATCAACAAACCCGTTCAAGGGGGAGTTGTCGCTGAAGACCCGGAATGAATGAGGTATCGTCTAGCTAAAGACGTTAAACGTAGCACTTGTTGGGAGGTAACCCAACGTATGTATATTAGTTCGTTTTATTCGTTTGTTTTCGATTTTTCGTTTGCGTGATTTTTGTAGTTTCTAGTTTCGTAGTAGCTTTGTTAGTTTTGTTAAGTTCTAATCCATGCACGCCAAGTTTTGGATACTTGCAGGTCTTTAATCGCCATATCCAAGCAAAAACGGGACCAAGTAAGCGAAATAGAAAAAGTTGAAAAATTTTTTTGAGACAGACGAGCCTATCGGCCGATAGGCCCGGCCGATAGGCTGAGGAAAATAAAAAAAAAATTAATTGTTACAAGCAGTGGTCGATAGGCAGACCCTATCGACCGATATCCCGCCCGATATGAGGTACGTAAGTTTCAGTAGTTCCTATCGGCCGATAGGCCTGCCCGATAGGACATACCCGGCCCAGTATCCGCTTCGACCCGGTTGATTAACACCCCTTTTAAACACCTTCACCACCCGATTTTCACACACACACACACATATCGGCCGATAAGAACAAGGGGCGATTTCTTTCTATTGTTCTTCCTTAAAAACTCGATCAAGGTACTTAATTTCGACACTTAATCCTCTTGTTTTTCAATTCTATACATGTTTTGAAGCACTTTGACGGATTCTTTTTTGGAGTTTTGATGAAAATCGAATTGGGGATCCACTTTTTGGGGCTTTTGTTAGACTTTGATGTTCTTTGAATTTTATGCCCGATTGTTGATAGAATCTTGATGGAAACATGTTATCTATGCTTGATTGTTCATGGGTACTTCGAATTGGGGGATTATTTGATGAAATTGAACGAATTTTGAAAAAAAACCCCCAAATTGGAAGAACCCTAATTTCGAATTTGTTGAAATTGGGTAAATTTGTTGCATTGAATTGTTAATTGGGATTGATATGAGTGGAATTGTTGATGAATTAGATTGGATTGGAGAGAATTTGCCCTAATATGATCGTAGTGTGTGGTTTTGTTATTGTGGGTTGTGATTTTGATTCTTTGAATATGAAATGGGGGAGTCGAAGTTTGGGGGAGGTTGTGTGATTTGTTGATCGTAGTATATGGCTGTCGGGTCTATGATTTTGATGTTTATTGGACATTATAGGGCTCTTAGTTGATATTGTGGGATTATTGGATTATGTCGACACTCGTTTAATGTTTGCATTATGAGTTGCTTATTGGATATTGATTGGATGGTTGTTTTGTAGGAACTTTGAAATGGCTGGAAATCAAAGCAAGAAGTCGAAGCCGCGTAAGGCCGGAAAGTCTAAGGCAACCACAGAGAAGGAAAGGGAGCTCTCGGCCGACAAAACCCACCTTTTCCGCCGCAGTGATCAGGTACTCCGTTAACAAAGCCACTCCTTTCTCTTTTCAAACTTATTCCTCCTTTGGGATGCGAAATAAGTTTGGGGGGGGGGGGGGGGAGAAGTGCGGCTTTGTTAATTTCTTTACGTGTGAGTACCTTGTATGCCTTGTATCATTATTTGCTTGTGTTGGTGCCCGTTGTTTTTATTTGTGCTTATCATATTGGTGTTGTGTGGTTTTGGTTTTTGTTGCTTAGTTTTTAGATTTTTATGTTCATTTTCGTTTGGTGTGTTTGCTAGTTTCTATTTTTTAGGTCGTAGTAGTTTTTTTTTTTACTTTCGTGTTTGCTTTTATTTGCTTTTCGTTGTTTGCTTTGATGCCTTGCTTGGGTAGATAAGTTTTTTTTTAGATTTTGGTCTACTTTGCGTATTTTTTTTTTTATTTTTTTTAGATAGCCTTGCTTGTCTTAGTTTTTCTTTATTCGTGAATTTTTCGTGCTTCTATTTGTGTGATACCGATGTTACGACACTGTTTTTCTCTCTGAAGAAACAGTCGAGTTTTAGTCGAGTTGTAGTCAGTTATTTACATTTGCATAGTATTCATTTAGGTCCAAAATTTTTCGTGATTGTAGAGGTCTTGGCAGATAAGAGACGATACATACTTGTTTTAAAATCACCGTTAATACGTTTGGTTACATCTTCCGGATAGTGAGTCATACTGTTTCTTTAGTCGTGTTGGCACTTAGATTGAGTTTTGAGTCGGTCAGTTTTTCCCAAAAGTCGAGATAATGTTGTTCTATGAAGGGAAGTCTAGTAGCCGGGGGTATTCGCGTGACCCGCTGTTTACCCTCGCGTAAAACGACGACCCTGATTAGACTAGTGATTTAGAGATTTCACATGTGCCAATGATATAGGAGCCTAACCGGGTATTCGCGTGACCATTGCTTACTCGCGCAAAACGGCGACCTTGATTCGGACATGCGGAAATTATATATTCGAGTTGTTTCTCCATTTGTAGACGGGAACTTAGTAACTAGAAGCATCCATGTGCCCCATGAGTGTCTTTTACGTCAAACGGTTCCCTAATACATGAGAATGGAAGTTCCACCTAGGATTACCCGATGAAACATCCCGAGATCCTAACCTAGTGGTCAACTCGAATCAAATTCTTGAACATATATATAAGGGAATACTGTCCGAGGTTTATTTGTTATGA
The DNA here is from genome assembly GCA_033398695.1 of Orobanche coerulescens. Lineage (NCBI taxonomy): Eukaryota > Viridiplantae > Streptophyta > Magnoliopsida > Lamiales > Orobanchaceae > Orobanche > Orobanche coerulescens. The sequence goes on along the minus strand of CM065802.1, from coordinate 188,544,700 downwards.
AACTCGTGAAAATTGTGCCACTAGACTGTGTAACGGGACGAACTAGCTTGTTTATTTTAGCTTTTCATATTGATGGTCGATTTGACTCACGTTTTGTTAATCTTTGAGCTGGATTTTCTTCATGAACGAATGATTAGGACTGAACTTGACTACTTTGCGGAATCATTATTCTGAGTGCAGCTCGCTTTTACGACACTCGGATTATTTAGAGAGAATTACAGGATAGTATTGATTAGGTTGAACACTATGAGTTGCAAGATGATTCACGACATTCTTTTTCTTTTCTTTTTGTTGTTCGGGACGAACAAGGCTTAAGTTTGGGGGGGTTTGATAAGTGGTAATTTTACCACATTTTTCTAGGATTTTATACTAGGCTTTTATCTCGTTTCGTGATTTATGTGCTCGTATTTGGCTTATTTATGATTAGTCGAGCCGTATTACGCGTTTGGGTTGGTTTTAGTGTGTTTGCAGATTTTTAGAGCCAAAAGGACCCAAAACGAGACAAAGGACCGAGAGTCGAGTCAAACGGACGGAAGAAACGGATTTTTGCAAGAGACAGACGAACCTATCGGGCCAGCCTATCGGCCGATAGGTGCGTCCGAAAGGTGTCCAGGCCCTATCGAGTGAAGTCGACCGACGAACCAACTATCGGGCAAGCTATCGACCGATAGGCCAGGCCGATAGGCTGCTACGCGGGCTCTCGTGTTTTGACGGATTGTGACTCTTTTGGATAGATTTTGTTTCCTAGATTAGTTCCAATCGGGATTTTACCTCCCATAGGCTATATAGACCTCCCCCTAGCCCTAGTTTATCATGATCCATCACCCTTTATCATCCTTTTTTATCTTTTATCATCTATAGCAGATTTTTACATTTTTTTAGCAAGATTTATTCCTTTGATGCAAGAACTTTTTGGAGGCAGCAACTATTATTGTTTTTCGGAGATTGAAGACTCAGAGTTCATCTGGACGGGTTGTAATCTCTCTTTTCATATTAATAATATGCATTCTCCATCTATTTCTTGTTTAATTTCAATTATGTCTGGCTAAATTCATTGATTGATTCTAGGGTTAGTAATTTTAATTGATGTTCACATGATGTTCCTTTGATTACCTTTTTGCCTTTCATCCTAGGCTTGTGATCAAGATGTGTTAAATCTCATGCTAGATTAAAGGGCCCTTAATCGATGCATGTTAGCTAATTGATTTTGCCCGGAAGGATTAATTAATTAGTGGAAATACTTGATGCACAATATGATTTTATCTTAAGACCTGAGTGGAGAAAGATAAATCATAGATAAATAAGTTGACGCTTTTTAAGTGATTTAAATTCTTTGAGCCCTGGCGGGAAAAGGGTTTAAATTAACTATCTTTCTAGGTTGCCTTGATCGGAATTCTAGATCGGCTGAGTGATTATTTCTAGGATTGAATTAAAATTTGGGGAAAAGGAATCAAGTGAATGGATTGTGTGAACTCAATTAGATGATACTACCCTAGGATCAATTAGTTTTCACTTGTGATTTTATCTTGTTAATTTGCTTTATTTGCTTGATTTAGATAATTCATCTTTTATTTAATTTTTATTTTTCGATTTTTGAAGTTAGATACTTAGAAACAAACCAAATTTTCGGATTCCTAAATAGCAGTCAAATTTTGAGTAGAGTTATTTCCTTTATTTTCGACATATCAATTCCCTTGGGTTCGATACCTTGGAAATACTTCGAGGTTTTACAAATTTTAAAATTGATCGGATTTGAAAACCATACTACGCGAATTCGAGCGATCAGCGTGAGCTAATCCTATATGCCTTAGCGTGCGCTAATGCAGTCCAGATTGCAACTTTTTGCGTCTTCGACTGCTTCGTCGTTTTGCTTCGCCTTGATGTTGTTTTGTTGTTTAGCAACTTTAATCATCAAAACATAAATTAAATAATGTGTGGAATAAATATTCCAACAATCTCCCCCTTTTTGATGATTACAAAACAACCCTTGAATCGATAATCAGAAAATAATATATGTATATTTCTACGAATCAAAGTTTTCGGCTTTGATCGTTTCGTTAGTTTCTCCAATCCTTTTTTCTTTTTCAACATCTTCCTTATTTTTCAACTCCGTCGTTTTTCGTTTTTCATTTTTCAATTTTTCAACTCCCCCTATTTGTATGCTTTTCTCTTCTTTTCGACTTCATCGATTTTTCTCATTTTTATCTCAATTCATCTCCTTCTATCTCCCCCTTTTTGTCTTCATCAAAAAGTAAAAAAATATAAAGTATACCAAATGAAATATGAATATGCATGATACCAATTTATGCATTAATAAGGGTATAAGCTCCCTCTGAAAATATTATTTACTTCTCCCCTTTGTAAAATATCACTTGTTTAAAATTTATTTTTGGGGATCCAACCTATAGTTGGTTTTTGTTTTGAAATGTGAACGATGTTTGAAACGATTGTTCCTTTAGGAACCCAAATTTTCTTAATTTTTATCGTCCGGCGAGGGCTTTTGCAATTTGAAGCGTGATGCCCGATTTTTAAACACTTTTCGCAATGGGGTATTTTGAAATCGACGGATTCGTTTTTCGAACGTGGTTTGAATCCTAATCCCTCTTTATTTAGAGTATATTTTTGAACACATAATATTTGTTCAAATTTATCATTGCCGCCCGAGAATTTCTTTGTCAAAATTTTTAGTTCATCTTGAACTTTTAAAAGATCATTTTTCAAAATATTTTCATTTTCAAGGCATTTCGAATGATCAATTTCGATAAATTTCCCTTTTTCAAGTATTTTGGAATTTTCAATTTCCAAAGTTTTATATTTAGACTTGAGGGATTTAATTTCATTTAAAGCATTTTGATAGTCCGTATGTACTCGAATGCTTCAAAAAGTTCGTTGTAAGAATTACTTACTTGGCTTTCGACGTCGCTATCGTCGAATGAACTCCGGGCCATGAGCGCGAGATTATTTTGTTCAAGAAAGTCTTCATCGGGATCTTCGTCGCTCCATGTTGCGATTAGAACCTCCTTTTGCTTTACTCGACAATTCTTAGCAAAGTGGCCTGGTTTGCCACATAATCGGCAAGTGTTGTCGAATTTCTTAGGTTCGCCCGCTTGAATGTCCTCCTTCCTCCGGTTTAATAAGTGTTGGACCTTATTAATATTTTTGGCATAATATGCCATTTCTTCGTCGCTTTCGTCTACTGGGGTTTCTTCTTTCTTCTTCGTCATTTTAGCCTTGAAGGCTATCGACCTCTCCTTCGGTTTTGGTTTGGCATTCCGAGATTTTAGGACAATCTCGTAGTTGATAAGAGAACCAACGAGAGCACTAAAATCGAGAGTATTTAAATCTTTTGATTCCATTATTGCCGTAACCGTACCGTCCCATTCTCGAGGTAGTGATCGGAGAATTTTCTTTACTTTCTCACTACTCGAAAGTGGTTTTCCGAAACATGCTAATCCATTAGTGATGACCGAAAATCGGTCGAGTATAATTGAGATGGATTCGTCGTCCTTCATTTGGAATAATTCATAATCGTGAAGGAGCATGTTTATCTTCGTCTCTTTGACTTGAGACGTACCTTCGTGTGTTACTTCAAGCATTTTCCAGATTTCTTTGGCACTATCACACGATGATATCCGGTTGTGTTCTTCCGGATTTAAGGCACAATAAAGAAGTTGAGTTGCCTTACAATTGAAATGGTCGTTTTTCCAATCGGAGTCGTCATATTCTTCAAAATTTTTAAGCGTACCGTTGGAATTCATTGGGATTTTTGGACCAAGACAAATCACTTTCCAAAGTTCGATGTCGTAAGCTCGAATGAATATCGACATCTTCTTCTTCCAAGTCATGAAGTTCGCGCCATCAAAAAATGGTGGTCGGTTGAGAGCAAGGCCTTCGGCTGGAGAGATTTGAAACGCCATTTTGGATCTTCTCCTCGGATGATAAGCCGCGTATTGGAGAACCGCTCCGATACCAATTGTTGGGTACCAAATCGGATATTTGCGCCGTTTTGTGCGGAAGCGAAAATAAATTGCGGAAGATAAATCACACAAGGATTTATAGAGGTTCGGCTATTAACGAAGCCTACGTCCTCTCTCGATGTATCTTTTTCTTAGTATTAAGATCAAAACCTCTACGCCTCTCTTCTATCGGTCGAGGGATTACCGTTACAAGCTCGTCTTCTATCGGTCCGAGTAAAACCGTTTTTCCTTTTCTATTGGATAAGGAATCAACCACTCTAGCTTTCTATCGGTACTAGATAAACCTCACTAAGATAGCGATTGTGATTCTAACAATGCTGGATCCGTGATCCTAATAACACCGAATCAAATCGTATCTTTTCTTTTTCTCGCTCGTGTATAATGTTGAATGTATAAACACTCAAACTAACAATATAAAGCTCAATATTACAACAACAATGTAAGTATATGATTCTCAGATGAATATATCGTTTGCTTGAAGTTGTTGTACTCAAACAATACCATAGGAATGGTATTTGCAGACATTTCCCATAAATTAGCCGTTGCTGGCTGTTTTGACTTGCTAGCGTGCGCTAGCCTTCCTCTGGTAGCGTGCGCTAATATCTTAGCGTACCTGTAGCGTGCGCTAGACTGTTCCCAGTTTCATTCCAGTAGCTTCGTTTCTTCTTTAGCGTACGTTATGCCTTCTGCCTTACGTACGTAACCTCACTTACTTAGTGTACGTTAACCATGATTGAGTAGCGTGCGTTAACGTAATATATCCGTTGCATGACTTGTCAAAGTATCCGTTTGATGCTTGACTTTCCGCCAAATCTTTCCAACGTTCGGATTGACTTGATTCAAACTTCTTAGCGTGCGCCAATCCTTCATTGTAGCGTGCGCTAATGCTGATTTTATTGCATACGTCATTCTGTATTTGAATTCCTTCACAACGGTAACAAGGCTCGATAGCGTGCGTTAATGGTAACGTGTAGCGTGCGCTATCCCATCAGTTGACTTCACTGCAGCTTACTTCGAAACTTGGCTGGAATGCAGATTACTCCTCGTTAGCGTGCGCTAATCCTATATGCCTTAGCGTGCGCTAATGCAGTCCAGATTGCAACTTTTTGCGCCTTCGACTGCTTCGTCGTTTTGCTTCGCCTTGATGTTGTTTTGTTGTTTAACAACTTTAATCATCAAAACATAAATTAAATAATGTGTGGAATAAATATTCCAACATATTTTAATCCATGAGAGACTCTTAGCTGCCCAAAGCTGACAGAAGTCACATGCTGATACTCGATGTCATCCGTTAGAGTTCGAAGTCGGCGACCATGTGTTGTTGAAAGTGTCTCCAACTCGAGGAATTTATCGCTTCGGGAAGAAGGGTAAGCTTAGTCCGAGATATATCCGGCCATTTGAGATTTTAGAGCACATCGGAGAACTCGCTTATCGTTTAGGCCTTCCGCTATCGTTAAGTCACGTGCATAATGTGTTCCATGTCTCCCAGTTGAGAAAATATGTGTCATACCCTAGCCATGTTATCGATCTTGGGGGATTGAGTTAGGTTCCGACATCACCTTTGAAGAGAAACTGATTCAAATTGTGGAGCGTAGAGTAAAACATATTAGATGCAAAATTGTTCCTTTAGTGAAGGTATGTTGGTCAAGGCATGGAAATGAGACCGAGGACAGTATGAGGTCGAGGTATCTGGAGTTATTTGGGTCTTAAAGTTTTGGGACGAAACTTTTTGTTAGAGGGAGAGAATGTAATATTCACGTTTTTCTGATATTGTTAGTAAATCTTTTTCGTTTGTCGTTTGGTCGAGGACTACTGTATAATGGATCGGATATTGTGTGATGTTTCATTTGGTCCAAATAGTTGTGTTGTGCATGGGAAGCTTAGCACACGTTAAGTCTGTGGATTAGTGCACGCTATGAAGATGGATTAACGCACGCTGGAGATGTATGGTAACACACGCTAATCAGGTACTCCAGTAAGGTCAGGATGTTTTTAAGGTCCTGGACTCAGGATGGACTGATCAGGTAGCGCACGCTACGCCGTATGATAGCGCGCGCTATGTTGCTTTAGTAGCACATGATACACCGCGATAACGCATGATATTTTGGCCAGATAATAGAGACAATGTTTTTGGACTCTGGAAAGGATCAGGTAGCACACGCTATTGAGGCTGATAATGCGCGCTAATGTGACTTGATAGCGCACATTATTTACTAAGTAGCGTACGCTATTAGGGTTGGGCAGAACATTCTGGATTTGGGCAGTGAGTTCAATTCATGTCGGTGGAAATAGTTAGGGCACGCTAACCGTAGGGCCTTAGCGCACGCTAATGCATGTAAGTATATAAGGGCCTGAATAGGTCAACTTTCCTCATTTCTCATTCTATTCTTCTCCTCCACCGGCGTGGGCGAATTCAGATGTAAAAAGTTGGAGATCTCGAATGAATAGTGTTGGACATCAACTCATTTCAACTCCTAGCAAGGATTTATCAGCTTTCTAACATCTTTCACCGTCGGATCCGAGGTAATATTCCTTAGAACCCTAAATTCGGGAAGTTGGGGATTTTGGTGGATTTTGTCTTTCCAACGGATGTAGCTTAGAATTAATGATATATTATAGTTGTATGGCCATATTTTCATGTTCTCATCGAAGTTTTACGGGTTGATTCCAAGTTTTCCTTCGTGGATCGGATATAATTTAGAATACCTCCGTAGTGTTCGATAAATTGCTCCTAAGGGTGCAACTTAGGATGATTCTTAGTTTTCCAGATTGTTGTAGTTGATTTAGTCTCAATATTTTGTTAGGAACAGATTTTGGAAGAGAGTTCGGACTGAAGCCTTTTTCATTCGTCGTTCCTTCACGTGTTAGAAATCCAGGCAAGTACTTTATTGCACTAGTTTATGACATGCATTTCGGTGATAAATTGGTGATGGTTGTGTGTTGTGAGGATGTTCTCGGGGTACTCTCACCTGGGTATTTCTCGACAGGGCACACAGGGACTTGACCGGATGGTCTTGCGTGAGGGTTACCTTCGGGGTGGCGGTATTCTGGCCTGGGGATTGCTCGATGGGGCATACAGGGACTTGGATGGGTGGTCTTGTCACGAGAATTACCTTCGAGCGATGTTTTTACTAATGATTGATATTGTATATTCTGGAATATCGTGATTAATGAACTGCTTTGAGTTTTTCGAAAATATTTAGAAATGCTTGTGTATTAAAATTATTGTAATATTGTACTTGCACTAGCGGTTGTTGCTAACCCCTCGTTGGGGTGGAATGTTTATACATTTTAGGTACGCTCGAGGTTCAAGAGTCTACATGTGGTGCACATGGACCTTACGGGCAGACCGGATGTTAAAGAGCTCGATTCAGTGGTTGTTTTGTAATGTCGGTGTTGGATTTAATATTTAACGTTATATTTGGTCTCGTTGTAATATGTCGTGTGATGTTTGTGTTTTGGGGTGAATGGTGTTAAACTCACGCATTTTGGCCGCGGTCGAGGCCCAACTTATGTTTTTGGATTCTATTTCTATTATTGTTGTTGTATTGTATATGTGTGACATCAGCCTGGTAGGCCCTAGTGGGCCATACGGCGGGTAATTACCCGCAATGGATTTGGGTTGTTTCAGTCTGACCGTCTGACGGTGGATGAAAAGAGGTACTCAATCTCAACTTGATGCCCAATGCCTGATGGACCGCTTGCCAGAAATGTGACACGAAACGGCCATCTCGATCAGAAACAATAGTTTTAGGGGCACCATGCAATCTCACAATCTCAGCTATAAATGTTCGAGCCAATCTCTGCAGTCCCCAAGTATCCTTAATACCAAGGAAATGAGCAGACTTGGTTAATCGATCAACGATTACCCAAACATATTCATTCCGGCTCTATCTCGATATCCCTGTGATAAAATCCATGGAGATGTCTTCCCAATTCCACTCGGGAATGGGAAGCGGCTTCAACAACCACGCTGGTCGTTGATACTCGATCTTGACTTGTTTGGCACGTCAAACATCGCAATATGAACTTTGTGATGTCTTTATTCATATTATTCCACCAAAAATTTCGCTTCAAATCCTTCTACATCTTACTCGTTCCGGGGTGGATTGAGTAAGGCGTAGCATGGGCTTCTCGAAGAATTTGCTGTCTCAACTCCAAATCGTTCGGGACACAAAGCATGCCCTAAAATCTCAAATTACTATCCCTATGGACCATAAAGCCAGGGGATTTTCCCTTAATTACATCTTCCTTCAGTTGAGAAATTATCGGGTCACTCCACTGTTTTCCTTTGATGTCATCAACCAAGGACGAAGTAATTTCGAGGATACATAAATGTCCATGCACTCTTTGAAGCCAAACTTCTATACCTTAATCGATCAAATCTTGACGAATCTTCAACTGAGGTGCAGGAACCTCGAGCATCTGAAGTGATGTCGGTTTGCGGCTCAAAGCGTCCGCGACGACATTGGCCTTCCCCTCATGGTAAAGAATTTCCAAATCATAATCCTTAATCAATTCTAACCAACGTCGTTGCCTCATATTCAACTCTTTCTGACTGAAGATGTACTTCAAACTCTTGTGATCGGTATAAATCCGACACGAAGATCCATACAAGTAATGCCGCCAAATCTAAAGTGCGAAAATAATTGCGGCCAATTCCAAATCATGAGTATGATAGTTCATCCCATACGAATTCAACTGTCGTGATGCAAAGGCTATCGTTTTATCGTGCTGCATAAGCACACATCCAAGCCCATGTACTGAAGCATCACTATACACCACAAATCCTTCACCACCTGTGGTAAAGCTAAGATCGACGCTGAAGTCAAATGTCTCTTCAGTTCATCGAAGCTCTGATGTCTCTCAGCAGTCCAAATAAACTTTTCTGTCTTTTGAAGTATATGCGTAAGCGGCCGAGCGAGTTTTGAGAACCCCTCAACAAACCGAGAGTAATACCCAGCAAGACCCAAGAATCTACGAACTTCCTTAACATTATTAGGCGGTGCCCAATCTAGCACTGCCTCAGTCTTCTGCAGGTCCACACGAACCCCTTTAGCCAAAACCACATGACCGAGAAACATAACTTCCTTCATCCAGAACTCACATTTTTAGAATTTCACATAAAGGTGCTCGGCTCTCAAAACATCTAGTATCAAATGCAAGTGTTGGGCATACTCCTCCTCATCTCGATAATAAATCAAGATATCGTCAATAAAGACGACCACATATTTATCAAGGTATTCAATAAATATCTTGTTTATTAACTAAATACTGCTGGTGCATTAGTCAGTCCAAAAGGCATGACCATAAATTCATAATATCCGTATCTCGTCCGAAAAGCGATTTTCGGAACGTCGGACTCTTTCACTCGGAGATGGTAGTACCCTGATCTCAAATCAATTTTTGTGAATACTGCGGCTCCCTGCAACTGATCAAATAAATCGTCTATACGAGGACATGGATACTTGTTATTGATGGTCACTTTGTTTAGCTCACGGTAATCGATGCATAAACATAGTGAACCGTCCTTCTTTCACACAAAAAGAACAGGTGCACCCCAAGACAAAGCGCTCAGTCTAATGTACCCTTTCTCCAACAGTTCTCCCAACTGATTCTTCAATTCTTGCATTTATGAAGGTGCCATACGATAAGGAACATTATAAATTGGAGCCGAATCCGGCTCTAAATCGACAGAAAATTCTCTCTCTTGATCTGGCGGTAATCCAAGAAGATCGTCTGGAAAAATGTCTGAATACTCATTAACAAGTGGAATAAAAGAGAAACCGACTCCAATTCCCTTCCGACTTCAAAGCATAACACCAATAGCCCGTGTAACCTTTATTCAAGAGTTTTACGATCTTCATGGCATTGATAAACAACTTAGGTTGGCCCATTTTACATCTCATAAACGAGTACTCAGAACCATCTTTGGTCATCATAGTGATAGCCTTAGTGCGATAATTCATAATCGCTTGGTGACTCTCAAGCCATTCCTCACCGAGGATCAAATCCTCGCCCTCGATATCAACCACAATCAAATTAAATAACCAATCAATACCTGCTATGATCACCGGATAATTTCTAATCTCCCAATTCCCCACGATTCTATCCCCACTAGCGAGTTTCACAATGAAAGGATCGCAAGTAGTCATACAATTTATATTCAAACGGCATACACAATCCAAGGAGATGAAAGAATATGTAGCACCAGAATCAAGAAGTACTTGAACTGGATGAAATAGAATATGAATGGTACCTGAGGCCACCACCGCATCAGGTCCGTCTGCTCTACATGTCTCGTAAACTCGTGGGTGTGCCGAACAGACGCTAGAATCTCCCTCTCTAATGGTCTGACCCCATCCTCGGCCTCTGCCCTAACCCTGTTGTGACAGGCTAACTGATTGTCACTAATTCATACTCTGATCTCTATGTACTGGGGCAGAATATCGAGTATCCAAAGTCTGATCTTGTTCGGGGCAATAAACTGCCATGTGTCCCATCTGACCACAAGTGTGACACTTCAGAGGTGAGAAGTTGCACTCCATATTGATGTGGCCTGGATTACCACAATTAAAACAGGTCACCGGGCGAGTTGAGGTGCCCGAAGCAGAACGAAAACTCTTCTTCCCTTTAAAAGAACGCGACGACTGCCCGACAGAATGGTTAGCCGACTGAGGTCTCTGAAAGTTTTCGCCCTCAGAGCCAGGAAAATTACCGGTGGTCTTTTGCTTCTTCGATTCGTCTGTGGTGTTATTGTTGGAACACAACATGTCATATGCCAAAGCCCTATCTTGGTATTCCTTCAGAGTAGTGCAAGCAAACCCGGCCATATAACGTCGTAAATCCATATTCATTCGCATGTCAAAATGACGGATCTTGTCACGCTCATCACGCATCTGATTCTTCACATGAATCAGTTGTTGGTTGATATTCATTGGAATAGTTTGAACTATTCATGTTGAGTTATGGATGTTGATTTCCATGAATTTGATATCAATATTATGAGATTGTGTTACTGAATGAATTGTATTTCATTCAAGTTTACTTGCTCAAATGAGTCTTGTTTTTCGAAGGACGCCATTTGTTCATTTGAGGAAAGACTATTTTTCATCTCCGGAATTGAGGCAAGTTATCCTACTTGGTTATAATGATAAGTAATTCTTGCGAATGTTATACATTTCGTGTATGTGTAAAGCTTTATGAATCTATGATCCATATTGAGGTGTTGTTAATTGGTTCGAAATTTTCGTTGTGGGATTGTACTACCAAATTCACTACCTTTGTTATTGTTGGTATCGTTGATTTTTGTTGTCACTTCGGTGAGTTCTTTTATCCTTGTCGGATATGTGCTTAATTGAGTTTGGTTGTCATGTTGCATCGTGATATATCTGGAGTTATATCTGCGTGCCGATTGATTATGTTTAAAATTTTTAGTCGGGCACATATGGTAGTTTGTTGATTTTCCACATTGGACTGTGCACACGAGACGATTACTTCGTGAGACTAATTAGGTACATTATCCCACGTACATCCTGGATTCCGTATATGGGGTGGGCATGTGCACGAACACATTGTTGTTCTATACGCTCGAGGGGTATGTTCAATAGTTGGGATTGTTTCATTGAGATCTATTGTATATGATTTGTATAACTTCTTGAGATTTATTATCATGTATATCTGACCTGCGGTTTGGGCGAAATACTTGTTCTTGTATTTTAGGTCGAGGGAAGACCAAGGCACGAGAAGAGCATTGTGACGCCGAAAGGTTTTAAGGATACTAGTTTCGGGCCTCGAGTCTTCTTTTCTCCGGTTATGATTAAACCGTGTATTTTTATTTCTGCTTCGTAGTATTTCTTTTCAGTTGTATTATTATTTGAGGTATACTCTATCTTCATTTGGTTTATAGCCGTATGATGTATAAACTCCTCGTTGGAGTGATGGTTAATATTTTATGGTTCGATAATATAATTATATTACGGTTTATTTGTGTATTTATATCGCCTGGTGGGCCAGTATGGGATCCACCGCACTTTAAAAGCCGCCATTTTCGGGGTGTTGCAGATGACATGTATTTAAAATTTCATCTAATTCCTTCATGGCGAGGCGTTGGTTTTTGTTGTTCAATTGGAAGGAGGAAGAGACATAGTGGTGGTTGATCGGGTTCCTTTGTAGGCTAAAAATGCTCCAAAACTCTAAAATAAGGCAATAGTGAGTTGGCCATTGCTGACTCATCATCCAATCCCACCCGACCCAGCTTAAGAGTCTTTTAACATCCTCCTCGATACCCATGGCCCTTAAGTAATCATAATTTGACCACTGGCTTGGGAGTATCTTCTTATTCCCAAACATCTCCCACCGACTTAGGTGCGAGTCTATCAAAGATTGATTCCGTGTGTAGCCGACGTCTCTACTGACCCGACAAGTGGTACTCAAACCGGCTTAGGATCGTTCGTTTTGTTATGCAAATTCCTCTTCCATGTTGACCGTCTCTCGTATTAGCTACAAAAACTCTCAATTAACACCTCCGCAGGGCAGATAACTGCAAAACGGCAACATTCCGTAAAAAACACAACTTTTCCCCTAAACTTAAATGAAATTCAATTTGCCCTAAATTTTCAATTCAACCTCAAAATATCCATTCAAAATTGATAACATCATGAATCATGCAATTAAATAATGCTCAATAATCAAATTAAAAAAAAAAAGGCGCCAACAACTTGACGAAAACCATGTTCCGTAACAGACTAAGAAAAATCTAAAAATAATTTCAACAAGAACAACTCAAGGCCATAAAGGGTGGTGGCAATGGTCACCCACTTACCCCCATCTACCCCCACTCCCCACCAATAACATTCTTCCAACTCATCCAACCCCCACTCTACCCCCATTCTACCCCCACTCACCATTTTTTAGTGGCAATGGTGCCTCATCTACCCTCACCACTTTTAATTTTTTTTTTACCTTTTTATATTTAAAATTATATCAAACAATTTAATAAAAACACATAATATTTTATTATTACTTAAAAAGAAATTACAAAATACTTAAAAAAATTACATCCTAAAAAACGCTTTAATCGAAATGCCATCCATATTTCTATAAAATATACTATAATAAAAAAATCATTTACTAAAAATATAACATAAAATGAAAAAGTTATAAAAATAGATTTTTAAGTTATAAAATAGATTTTTAAGTTTTAAAACTATAAAAACTGATTTGTAAGTCTTTAATACTTAAGGGTTTAAAATGAAAATACTTATAAATTAATTAATATAAAATACAAAAAGCTGGCCCCCATTCGTCTTCGTTCTTCTTCTTCGTTACTATACATATAACTTAACTATGTATATATATATATAATAATTGCAGGTTTTGTTTTTATTTAAAAAAATAAAAAGGCTGGCCCCCATTTTTTAGTCTTTGGAGAGCCCAACGTTCACCTCGACCATCTACCTTCACGCGGCTACATAACCCGGGCTCCTCCTACCCTCACCGTACCCGGGTGGGTGGCGGCGGTGTTCACCGCTCGGGTACTTCATACCCGCATCCTACCCGTTGTCCATTGCCAGTCCCCTAATGAATTTCGAACTGCACCTCATCACACGTGCTCATATATAATAATTGAAACTGTAAATCCGAAAAGTTACCTCAAAACCAGAGCAAAAAGTAGAAGCAGAGAGAGAGATGGGTGTTCTTCTGTTTTTCCTCAAATTCATAAGTGGAATTAATTTAAGGATGAAAATGAGATGTTAGATTAACTATTTTAATATATGCTTAATTTGGTGAAATATTGCCTTAAAATTTCAAATTTTAAAAGAGTGGAATTGCGATTTAGGGTTGGGGAGAGAGATTTGGGAATAGGACAAAAAAATGAAGGACACGACCAGACACGACTTTGATATGACCGAATCTATGCAGCCAATGACAAATAACACAATTGCGTCGTACTATCACCAAACGTCCTTGTATCTGTAAGGTGACTTGGCTCGTGTTATTTGACACAGTTGTGTCCGTCCTGGACTTCAATTTGGTGTCCCATATGAGTTTTTCTTCAAATCAAAGCAAAAACTCAGCTGATTAGTCCAAACACTAAAAATAAGCTAAATTAAGACTAAAACAACTAAAATAAAGTCACACAAAATGCACTAATGGACTACAAATAAAAAAAAAGCTACTAAGCAATCATTGAGTTTAGCGTCTTCAACCAAACTTGCTCTTTACCATCATCTAGTACAATGAAATTGACGAGGGGAAGTATAATTGGTTGATCTTAACAAACGCATTCTCCACATATCACTTTGCCACAAGTAATGAATGTTTTGCGAGTATTAGGTGAATCGGTGATGGATTCAATCCTCTTAATCCAAGCGTCCTAAAAATGGAGAAAAGGTATGATATTAACACTCGAACCAACATCACGTAGTACGAAATCTAACATCAAACCCAAATAAAACAAGGAATTAAAAACTCCCTGGAACTATTAACATTGGGGCAGGCACCCTTCTTATTGGAAGCCATAAATAGAAAAAAGACCTCCAAAATCTTTCCTTTTCTGCTCATATTCCATTACAGTAGCTTCAGGTAATTAACGACATGGCATCAGGCACGACATGGTCTATGTTAGATGACACGGCTGTGGCTTGTTCATTACCTTCTAGTTTTGACAGCTCTTCACTAACACGCCATGAAAAAATAGCATTGCACTGCTCTTCTAAGTTCACCATAGTGTTTCCCAGAAACTGGCCTTTTTATGTTGGTGACCCACAACCTTACCCAATTAATCGATTTGGGATTCGAGATATTTTATTTAAGCTCCACCGGTGGTTGCCAATTGAATGAATCAATTTGTGATCCTGTCGAGTTTTTCTTCATCTCCGTTGAACCGAATTCTTATCTACATCATGAAGGTGGCGAGGATATTTTCCAAATTTGATCTAGATTTCTGATCCCCAATCAACTCGTCATTAGATATATTAAACTCAGTCGGTGGTTGCAATGCATTCTTGGGATTCCCCAAGCTAATATTCTCATGATTTCAAGTGGATGAATGATCAAATCCCGTAGGAGGAGGATTATTCTCGCAATTCGTAAAATTCTGGTTGTTGATGTAGTGAGCTTCCGCCAAAGGATCTGTGGCAGTGTATTTACCTGAGGTGTTGCCCTTGCATACGTCCGCTTAGTCAATATGCCTAGCTGATTGGTCAACATAGCGGTCCGAGTAAGAAATTTAATCCACTCTATGCACACTCGTTCACTCAATCTGCCACTGGTTACTATTAATGGTTATGTCCTCAATCAAGCCATAAGCCTCTTATACACTTCGTGCTAGCAATGCTCCTTCAGTCATGGCATCACAAAAGATTTCTATTCTATGGACAAACCATTTTAAAAGAAGCACATTTATTGATCTTCTGAGAAACTATGGTGATGCACCATCTCAGTATTGTAGCATTCCCATGCCTCATATAATGTCTCTGAGTCCGTATGACGGAATTGAGTGATCTTTCATAGTTTTGTTGGGTGGGAAGAACTTGAATATGAACTTCTCAATCAACTTATCTCGGGTATCAATACTCCCTGGAGGAATGGTCCTAAGACAGTTGTGTATTTTCTCTCTGAAAGAAAATTAAAACAGCCTAATCGAATTGAATCATCTAGTACCTCTTTTATCTTAATGGTGTCGCATATCTGCATAAAGTGAAAGAGGTGAGGATGTGGATCCTCCATAGAGAAACTTCCAGATTGGTGCTGAGGAACCATCAATATAACGCTGGAGCATCAAATCAAATTTCAATGCATCTATAGGCACATGCACGATTTCCCCAGAATTTCGGTCAAGCCTCGGCCGAAATCCATCCCGATGGACTGTACCCGAGCGATCAGATGCTCCATGCATGCAACCCCATTGGTATATTTCGAATTATCACATTCTACTTTCCCGAATTTACTATGGCGTCATCTCCTTCGGTATTTCACGTTCTTTCATCTTGTCCTATAAATCCCTTCTTAGTTTCTTGGTTGTAGAACTTGTTTTTCTTGCAAATGCCTCGACTTCAGGGATGAACATTTTCAAAGGTTTCTAGGATGATTAGGTGTTCATGCACTAGCTGAAACAGAACAAGAAACACAACTAGAGTAACGAAGAAATAAAAGCAAAATAGAATAAATAATAAAAATAAATTAATAATGTCTAAAGTAAGAAGAGTAATACTTATCGTAATACCAGTAATAATAAAAATTTAGTCCCCGACACTGGGGCCAAGAACTTGTTCGTGTATTTATTTACAACGATTAGGGCAAGTGCAAAGGTTGATTGTTAGAATAATATTGTGTAAGGTCATTTCCCAGATAGACTTTACTGAATACTAGATCGTAGTATTCCTGATTTTATCTAGACAATCAAAATTTGAAAAGAATGGTTAAACGAATGTAATTCTAAAGTTACTAAAACTAAACGAACAAGTTGCACAAATTTAAAGAGGAAATTTATGAAATTAAAGCGTAGATTCCAAGACTAGGTTTCTGTTGATTGCAATGGTTAAATTAAAGTTTTTCTTATCTTCCCTATATGATAATCATGAATATTATTTAAAATATCCCCCGAGATCAATTAAAATTGGTGGATTAAATAGCTTACAATGATGTCTCCATCTATTATAAGTTATCTAACTCCCAAAACAACAAAAGACCAATTAATCATCATAATCAACTATCGATTTCTCAATCTCGCAGTTGATTATGTCGAAAAACCTATTATTGCCCACATCTCTCGAATTATAAACAACAAAGGTAAACAAGTAACAATATTAATCAAGTGTCTAAACATGAATTGGAACAAATATTTAAAAACTTAATCAAAGTAGAAATATTAAATAATTAACGTCAAGAACCAATCACAATCAATGGACTCCCATGTCTCGGAGTCTAACAATTTTAGCCGAACATTGTGATATAAATATAAGAAGAAAGAATTTCATTATCATGATATTCAAACTAAGAATAAAAAATACAAAGTAAAAGAAGACATAAAACTCAGATAGATGATCTCCCGATCTCATTTTAATCCTCTTGGTAGATCCTTTTGATGTCTTGAATTTCCTCTTGACGGTACTTTTCTGCCTCTTGGATTGATGTAAGACTTGATATCCACGAACATTGATTTTATGGGTCTCTTATAGCCACCAAACTGAGCCTAAATACCGTCGAACCTGTGATGTAAAGTAATTGACACCCCCTACGACACGAGAAACGACACGACCATGCCGTGCTATTAACAAAGTGTTGTTTTGTCTGTAGTGTGTAACGATCGGGAGCCGGATCATGTCATTTGACATGGCCCATGTTGTCTGAAACGGTCCCGGTTGCACCCTATTTGTTCGAATCAATTTTTCTTGCTTTTATTTTTCTTATTTTCTCGTTCTTGCATCGTCTCTTTTGGTTCGGGGATCAGACTGGTGAATGGCCTCAAAAGTACCTAATACAAATTTAAATATCAAATCATAATTGAGTCCAACAAATCAAAAATTAAGCATAAGCACTTCAATTATACACTTTCTGAAACACCATGTAATGATAAATAAAATTATGTACAAACAATTGTTAGAGTTAATTAGATTTAACTTCATTAAAGTTTCTACATATATTTCCTATATGATAGTCGGAATGATTATTTAAAGTCTCTTTCGATATCAATTAAAAGTGTAGATCAAATAACATATAATGATGCTTCCATCACTATAAATTATCTAACTCTAGAAAGAGGAACTGATTTATCATCGTAATTATTTTTTGATTTCTCAATCTTGCAATTAGTTATTTCAAATAATTGAGACCTATTGTTGGCCTCATTTCCCAAATTATGAACAATAATGTTAAACATGTAAATACTAGAAATAAAATGCAATGGAAGCGTGGTAGCACAAGATCTATTTAGGCTTGCTACTGTAACACCCCAAATTCCATAAGGGAAATTACACGCCGTAGAACCTTCAACAAGGCCTACCTGGCTAACACATGACACATAATTCACAATCTTTATCCCATAAAGATACATTAATAATAATAAATAATGTCGTGGCCTTGGCCAAAATATTTTAGTTCAATTATAGAAAACATAAAGTAAAATGAGTTCATTGCCCACGTAGGGGACTTATCAACTTCCTCAAAATAATAGTAAGTTTACTCGACTACTCCAACAATCCACATAGACATAAAACAACATAATCAACATAGACTCGAGTCTCATCATCATACTTGACCATCCTTTGCATGCGGTTCCCATACTGGCTCCTCAGCTCGCCCGATACCTGAAATGCATGAAATACATTTCCCCCATTTAAGGGGTTAGTATTTGAATAGCTAGTGCAAGTACACAATTACACTACATCATATACAGATACGATTCAACACAATAAATTCTTTGGAAAATATTTGAAATCAATATTCCGGAATATCACATTTGCATCAAAATAGTATATTAACACGTTTCAACATCACAACTTTCCACACTTTGAAATCCGCAGCCGTACCCATTAGTATCGACCCCCAGTGGCCCCGTCGGACCATCTCCGGGTGGGAAACCACTTCCACTATCGTACCCATTAGTATCAGCCCCAGAGATCCCTCAACCCTTCCCCGAATGGAAGAACA
The DNA here is from genome assembly GCA_033398695.1 of Orobanche coerulescens. Taxonomy (NCBI): domain Eukaryota; kingdom Viridiplantae; phylum Streptophyta; class Magnoliopsida; order Lamiales; family Orobanchaceae; genus Orobanche; species Orobanche coerulescens. Next base: position 188,526,068 of record CM065802.1, on the reverse strand, counting down.
CAATATCACAGTTCATCATTTGTATCGAAACCGTAACACACATAACAGAATGTAATACATGTACTTGCCTCGATTATTACAATACGATGAAACGGTGAATGAAAAGGACTTCGGTCTGAATACTCTTCAAAATTTCGTTCCTATCTCATGACAATATGCAATAAACCTCAACAATGCGGAACTGTAAGAATTCGTCCTAAGTTCTACCCGTTGGGACAATCTATTGGACACTATGAGATCATGATCGATCCTAATCTATTAACGATGAAAATCTCGAAGTCTAATCCGCAAAACTACAAGAAAAGAAAGGGATTATGATTACACCATCATAATCTAACAACCATTTAAGCCAAATCGGACCAGAACGATGAAATCACATCAAAACCCCAAACTTCCCAAAAACTAGGGTTCTAAAAATTTACCTTGATTTGAAGACCAATCCACAGATGATTCGGTGCTAGGGTGATGTTGTGATGCTCGAATATACTTATCCAATGGAGTTTGGTGAAAATCGGACGCACTGTAGCCTGAAGAATCGCTCCTGTCGCGCAAAAGAAGAAGAAAGGTAAAAAAATGAGGAAGAATGGCCGCTGCCCAGTTTATATACTGGGCAGGTGTTACAGCTGTAACTTATGCCTCCTTACGGCCGTAACGTGTAGTATTACGTCCGTAAGATGGGTAGCCTTATGGCCGTAAGGGTGTTCACAACCTCTCTGGCCAAAATACATACCTTCATTATGGCCGCTACCAAAAGGACATTACGGCCGTAATGTATAAATTCTTATGTCCGTAATACATACAGTCTTACGGCCGTAACTCGGCCTTGGCAGGAGGTTAGTCTGGTTTTGAAACAACGACTCGAAAACAACCAGAATGAGAGTACAAGGGATGAAACCGCAGATATATGAAGATCTTTTACTGACAAGATAAACATAAAAACCATCACATGACCCTGGCCATCCGAAGGTCGGAATAAACGAATATTAACATCAACGCCCAAAACACTAGGAATCTACAAAACGAGCCAAACATTCGGAAATCTAGATTCGAGGTCTGACAACGATTCTGAAAACCATAACAGGTCTGAAAATATTATATGAACTCGTAAAAACAACAAAGTGTCATCTTAGAACAAGATTCGCGAGGATCGAGCCTCCATACGGAAAAGTTACAATAAATTGCATATACTCATCAATCGACTCTGAAACTCATCCGGATGGTCAAGAATATAAAATAACATAGTTTCAGTAGACCAAAACAATTACAAGCGATTCATCCAAAATGAAAATATACCCAAAAACGGAAATATACTAAAAATAGAAAGTACGGATATCAAATTCCCTCCCTTTGAAAAGAAGTTTCGTCCCAAAACTTAGAGAATAAAAAACTCGAGATAACTAGCATGCATACTCTATTCAGTTTCCCACGTCACTTCCTCAATACCATGCCTCGACCACTGTACCTTAACTAAGGGGATGGTTTTGTTCCTAAGTTGCTTGACCCAGTGTTCCAAAATCTGAACCGGCTTCTCTTCAACTATCATGTCGGGACCTACCTCAATTCGTTCGTACTCAAGGATATGACTTGGGACCGGAACCTACTTCCTCAAATGGGAAACACGAGTTGGGAATGGTTCTGATTTTCAATTGTACTGTTGGGTCCAATCTATTTATTTTTGAATGTCTTAAATTGTGGAATTGTTTGTATGTTGATGATCTTGTCGTCAGTCTCGATGTCAAGTTGTAAGTTAGCCTGGTGGATTCCAAAGGGTTAGGTCCGTGGCGCTATAATATGCCCTGAACGTCTTGAGGGTGTTACAATGATCATAACGTACGCTATATTTGATATGTAGTGTACGTTTTCTCTTCTACGTAGTTGAGTCGGTAGCCTCTGGGCAATATTTACGTACGCTATCTTCCCGATATAATGTACGTAAGAGGTCATTGCGCACATTATCTGTACTTTGTTACGTACGTAAAGATGCCTGGGCATCCAGTCAGTGAGCACTAGACATTTTGTTACGTACGCTATAGTTAAGACTGTAACGTACGTTAGCACATATTACATACGTTAAATTTGCCATGTAACGTATGTAATGTTACCTATTCACCGAGTCAGTGGGTTTTGTAGGGTTCGTTGTGTATGCGATGTAAATGCCATAACGTACGTTATATTGTTAACGTACGTAACTCTTATAATTTTACGTATGTAATGACATTTAGCTATATAAACAGATTTTAGTCCTGATTTCGCCATTTTCCATCTTCTTCTTCCCTTCCTTGGCAATTTGCGACGGTTTGGCTAGGTGTAATACCCGGATTTTCAGTATAAATTTTTCGCGTTATTTTATCTGAGATATACTGTATAGTTTGGTATCTATACAGTATGGATAAAATAAATTGAGGACCGAGATAGTTATACTTGTGTAATTGTCATTTTTGATTGACAGTGATATTGAGAATATGTTGTATCAGGTTGAACTGATTTGGATATCAAGTATACCGTATGAGAATATTTTTGGGTTGAGTATATGTGTATTCAGTATGTCGTATGTTCATATCCAGTATGTCGAGACGTCGGATAGGAACAGTTGGATTTTGGCTAAGTATAGAGCCCTTAACGTACTCTAAGTTTAAGGACTTACGTACGCTAAATTATACGCTTTACGTACATTATGCATAAGGTATTACATACGTAACAAGAGGAATCAGACAGTTAGGCCCGGTGTCGGCAGCTTTCGGCGTGGATGTGGACAGGTGAGTCAACGGATGGATTTACGTACGCTATACAGGGTGTATTACGTACGTAATACGAGTATAATACTGTAGCAAGTCAACGTACGTATTACATACGTAACGGAATAAGTGTTACATATGTTACAGGGCAGCTGGCCGAGTCGTGGCCGAGAGGACCTGTAGTGGCCGAGCATGGTCGGCAATGACTCGTAGGGATGGCCAATCACGGTCGGCAGTGACTCGCTGAGGGCTAGGACTGGCCGATAACGGCCGTAAGGCTGTGGCCAGTTACGGCCGTAAGGGCCGATTACGTACGTAAGGAAGCTACCGGTTACGTACGTAAGGATGCCGACCAAACTGGGCAGATTGTTTTCAAGGGACGACTACGTACGTAAGGAAGCTGCCGGTTACGTACGTAAGGAACCGGCAGGTCTCGGCCTATTTAAGGCTGGGACACGGATCACTTGGGCATTTTCGCATTTTCTTCATTCCTTTCGCGATTTTTCATCAAAAATGGATGGATTTGGATGGAATCATCATAGAGCAACATGTTTTGGAAGTTGGATTCGTGTTTAACATCTTCTTCCGCCCGGATCGAAGGTAAGAACACCTAAACTCTTGGTTTTGGAAATTTTTGGAATTTCTTGGTGTTTTGGCCGATTTGGTTCATTTTAATCCATATCATTGATGGAACTTTGTTGTATTCTCAGAATCATTCATTACTCTTGAGGTTTTGTGGAATAAATTTGAGTATTTATCTGTTAGACGATTGAATTGGACTATGCACCTTAAGTGTTCGATAAAATGCCTCAATGAGTAGAACTTGGGAAATTCTACACGTTTTCGTATGAATGGTGATTGAATTGATATTGTTGTGATGATTCTTGGTAATTACAGGAATTTTGTTAAGGGAAGATAATGAATTGATAATCAAATGCCTTGATTATGTTGTTATGATTATGGAATCGTAGTATTCTCGATGTTCTTGGTGGTTTGTTGCGATTCATGATGTTATGAGAAGTATATGTTGAAGAACATGATTACATACACCTTTAATTGTGAATAAGGATTGTTTATATGTTAGAACACATCGGATTATGTCGTATTGGAGATTTTGAATGTGATTTCGGAATTAGTTGTGTTCTTAAGGAACTCTTGGATTATATGAATTGATGAATATGTTTAAGATGTGTTGGTGTTTTGGATATGAATATGGAACATTCATATCTAGAACTAAGTTATGTGTTTTGGTACAATATTCGTAAAGGAATACGAATATGGTTCCGGGTTTGATAAGATTATGATTCACTTTTGAGTTTGAGAATTCATACGTATTGAACAAGTGTTCAATTCGGATAATGGAATTATTTGAAACCTTTGGGATATGATTATCCATAATGTTGAATTAATCGGATTGTCCGAATTGATGACGATAATCGGTAATTGGTTTTTATTATGAATGTACAAGGAGGAAACTTGTAATCGTGTTTAAGATTGAATTTGGAATCGGTAATGCTTAGACACTTGGTTTAATTTGATTATTGATATGATTATCGGATTATGAATTGTGTTATGGTTTTGAATTCATGATCGATTGATTTAGTTGTTCGGATCGGGATATTGTGGAATCGTTGTGTTTGTTGATCGGTTATTGATTGTTATTTGTGATCATCGAGTTACGGCTTGTATTGTGGATATGAGTTCGTATTTGTTGAGTTGGATTATTTGGTTTTATGTATATGATCGAGGTTTCGTTGAACCGTTGATTTTGTTGGTTGGGTATGTTGGTTATTGATTTTTATCAAATTTGTGTTAATCGGTTATTGCAATAGGTTGTGATGTTTTGATCGTGGATTATGAACGTTGTGTTGCGGTTGAGGTTGAAGAGTTCGTAGATTGCTTTTGGTCGGGGCTGAGGAGCTTGTAGACGAAGGCAATGGATTTTGGTAACGGCTTCGTGGTATCGGTATCGAGGCAAGTTATGCTTGCTCAGTTATAATATTTAACGAATGATTTCGCTTTCATTTCATTTATAATTCATATAGCAATGATATTATAAATATAAACTATCGGGATGATGATTTGTTTATCATGCTATGGTTTGAGACAAATCATAGTGTATATGATTTAATTATGTTTGATTGAAGACAGGGATGTGAGTTATATTTGGTCACTGATATGGAATGTCGAATATCGAGGCTGGTATACTGTATCGACATTGATGTCGGGACGGTGGTTTGTTGGTATAAATGGACTATACCTATTTTGAGATTATTCATATAACTGTGTATTCTTTCAGGGATGTTTATTCATGGAAAGGATTTTATCTTCGGCTTTGAGGTAATTCCAGTATTATTCAGTCATGAGGATAATTGTTCTGAGGAATTATTGTATATGTTGTATGTTGATGTTTCGTATATTGGGATTCGTATTGATTATTTCGTTGTGGGATGATGATCCCAAGGCTGATTGTATTGAGATCGTTGATTATGTTGATCATTTGTCGGGGATGATGATCCCAGGATTGTTGTCTTGGATATCAATTAGTTGTGTCGACTTTTCTTTGTCAGTTTGTCTTTGTTCACTTCAGTGAGTCTTTTGATCCTTATTGGATATGTGATTCTTTAAGTTTTCGTTGTCATGTTGCATCGTGACATATCTGGAATCATATCTGGGTTCCGATTGGTCATTGTGTAGGATTTTTAGCTGGGCACACTATGGTTATGTGTTGATATTTCCACATTTAACCGTGCACACGAGACGTAGTTCGTGAGGCTAATTAGGTACATTGTCCCACGTATATTCTGGATTCCGTATACGGGGTGGACATGTACACTGACACATTTCCGGATCGGGCATACTGTGATGTCCATCTTTGAGCCATATTGTTTGGTCGTTCATAGTTCATGTATGATTGGATATGTTCGATGGTTTGCGACTGGTTGTTCATACGCCCGAGGGGTATGTTCGACAGTCGGAGTTATTTCTTTGAGATCCACTATTTTTGATCATTTGGAGTTTACCTTGTTGATGGTATTCTCGATTATTGTTGGTCCTTTGTTGATCATTTGGAGTCTACCTTGTTGAGGGTATTCTCGGTTATTGTTGATCTTTGTTGATCGTGTTGGGAGTTTACCATGTTGAGGGTACTCTCGGTTATCGTTGATCCTTTGTTGGTCATATTGGAGTTACCATGTCGATGATATTCTCAGTTGATGTATTGGTTGATCATTGTTATTGATCGTATAAGCATTCGGACTGTACCGTCGATGTTCAGGATTTATTATCATTATCATGTGGTAGTTGATCTACATATATGCTGTGTATTATTGGTTTATCCGGGTTGATATTTGATTGTATAGTCCGACGGACAGGATTTGGCACAGATTGGATTATTCCGCACTTGTCAGTTATGATTATATTTTAAGGATTCTTGGTATTGTTTGAATACAGTACAGATGATGATTATCGAGTTCATTTCGTCGTTTGAGGATGCGAAATATGGATTATGGTAAGGATTGATTTGTTATGAATTGTCATGGATTGGTAAGGTTATGACGGTAAAATTACGATGGTAGTATTATTACATTCGTATGTAAATATTTATGATGATGTGATCGATATCATTATTGAGTATTGTGGCTGACCCCGTCGTGGGCTTTATTTTTAGGCACTCGGAGATCGAGCTAGTAGCGGTCGTGAAGGGATGAGCTTCCTGGGTGATACTGGTTGTGGCATGTTTTTGAGTATCGAGTATTCTTTTATGATTGTTTTATTCCGCTGCAAATGTGTATTTTGAACTGTGTTTTATCTGCTGCGTGTGTATTTTAAAATGGCTTTTCGGTATCTTTACCAACTCGTGTGTACTTTCAAAATGGACTTTTGGCATTTTGCGCACTTGGGTTATTTAGTTAAACCTTTTCCTAAACTATTTTGTCGGTACGTTTAAGGGGTGGCTTAACGTACATTTTGAACTGTCGAAATTTGGCATTTCGCCTTGTATTTTTAAATGGTATTTATGACGGTATTTGAGAACCATGCTTTTGAAAATATTTGAGTATTAAAAATATTACCGTCATCGGCCTTTTGGCGTTTTTAAATGTTTTTAAAATGGTTTTTAGCCTGGTGGGTTCCGGCGCGGGACCCACGGTGCTGTAATATCCCGGATGGTTTTGGGGGTGTTACACTAGGAGAGTGCGTATTATGATCGATTGTCACCACCTTTCAATATTTTCGAGTTCATAGCAAGGATTTAACATTATTACATCATATTCCACCGTTCTAATCGAGGTACTTTCGTTTGAACCCTAATTTTTGGGGATTATGGGAGTTTTGTGATGATTCCATCTTTTTATTCCGATTCAACCGATATTGTTGTTAGATTAGAGTTGTATACTATAAATCCTTTGTTATTCTTGTAGTTTTGTGGAATAAAATATGTAAATTCCTCCGTTATTCGATTTTGCTGAATTGTGCCCTCGTAGTGTCCAATGAATTGTTCCTACGGGTAGAACTTAGGATGGTTTCCTATGTTTCCGTAGTGTTGTAATTGATTATGTGTCGTTGTAATTTAGGAACAAACCTCTGAAGGGAGTTGGACCGAAACCCTTTCCTTTCACCATTGCTTACGTCTTATTAATCAAGGCAAATACATAGTTTACATTATGTTATGTAGAATGGGATTTCGACATAAATAATGACTTTTGGCCGAGGCCACGACCTTATTTTCATTATTAATGTATCGTTATGGGATTATTGTAAATTGTGTGATCCTAGCCTGGTAGACGTTGTTGAAGGTCCTACGGCGTGTAATGTCCCTTATGAGATATGGGGTGTTACAATTATGGGACGGGTGACCCCCTGGGAAGTTTCTCAAGATGCGCGTGAGTGAGGAGTGCGCTACAAAAGACTCGTATTGGTACAGTGAGGATAGTCTTCATCTTTCCGGGGACAAAGCATGCTTTGTATCTCACAACTTTATTTTTCTCATTTCGTTTGCGCATAAATGCCCATCTATAACCAACGGATTTCACACCTACAGGTGTTTGGGCAACTGATCCAACTTGACGTTTTTCAAGTGATTTCAATTTTGCTTTAAGAGCAACTTTCCATTTCGGCCAATCATCACTATTACAAAAAAACATTTAACATCATTTTTTCTTACATTTAACATCGCTTTTGGAACCGATGTTAAATGTCACAATGTTAAAATTCACATCGATTTTTGATAACTGGTGTTAAACTTCGGCTTTAACATCGGTTGTTATAAAAATCGATGTTACTTTTAACAACGACATTTAACATCGAATTCCCCGGAACCGATGTTAAATTTTGCGATCTTAAAATATTATCGATCCGCGCTAGCCTAGCTAGCCCTACCCAACCCCAGCCACTCGCCCAGCCACCCGCCAACTCGCAACAAATACTATTAAATTTCACTGTTGGTGGGTTTCGATCCCACGACCTCTTGCTTGTGAAAGTGTAATCTTACAACTCTGCCAGATGAACTTCTTATACATTTATTGCTATGTTTTATATTTATATACTATATACATTTATAAATTTATATAAATATAACATAACTATATATATATATTATATAACTTTGAATATACTTGAATATGTATAAAATAACTATATATGTATAAATATTACTCTTTAAATGTAATTGAATGCATTTATAATATATAAATTTTTGTATACATATTATAATATAACTTTAAAAATATGTATTATTAAGTTATGTTAAATATAAAAATGATAATAATATAAAACTATTTATTGAAAAAATATAACTTTTATATACATAATATAATGTAACTTTAAATATATATTATAATATAACTAAATATTTAATTATATATTATCATAGTAACTTTAAATATAATTCAATATGCAATATAACTATATAAAATAACTAAAAATATATACGAATATATATAAAAAGTAAAATCAAATATAATTATATATATTTATAAATATATAGTTAGATATATTATATATATTATAATATAACTTTATATATTATCATATAAATTTAATTATAATTAAGTATATACAATATAAATTTATATCTACATATCTAATATAACTTTTAAAATATATATTAATATTATATATTTAAAAGTCATACAAATATAAATTATTTATTGATAAAAAATTAATATAATTATATACATATTAAAATATAAGTTAATATATATATATATTTTCTTATAATTGAAATACAACTGAAAATTTATAATATAATTCATGAATATATGTTATAATATAAATCTAATTATATATTACTTTATATTATATATTTAAAAAGTGGTATAACAATGGTTCCAGAAAAATTAATATTAAATTAGAGAATCTAACATCGGTGCTACGCAAAACTGATGTTAAATTAACAATTAACATCGGTTCCTTCAAAAACGATGTTAAACGGGAGATTTACATAGGTTATTTCATAACCGATGTGAAATTCGAGATTTGAACATCGGTTCTCACAGCTGTTTTTAACAGAACCGGTGTTAATTTGCTTTGAAAATTACAACTATGCCACTGCATCATTTTTAACATCGATTTTCCAGAACCGATGTTAAATGAGCGATGTTAAATGTCTTTTTTGTAGTAATGAATTTCTTGTTTTACATTCATAGATCGATGTAGGTTCATGATCTTCAATTTCTTCAATAATATCAAGAGCAGCTGCATATGCAAATATATCATCCATGATTATTTCTTTTCTATTCTTCCACCTCATTCCTGGAATGGTGTAGTTTATCGAGATCTCTTCATTGTTATCAATTTCAGGTGTTTGATCATCCTTTGGAGAAGTCTCTTCAGTCATACAATATGTTTCTTTTGGAATGATGTCATTTGGCTTGTTTATCATGTTTTCTTATTTTCTTGGATTTTTATCCTTGGATCGAATAGGTCTACCATGCTTCTGGCGTGCTTTAGCCTCATTCGCTAGTATAAATTTATTATCTTCATCAGGAAGTTTAATTTTACAAGGAACATTGACAGTTGGTATATGTGACTTAACATCAGTAAATGCATCCGGCAATTTATTCGCAACCACTTATAGGTGGATAATATTTTGAACTTCAAGTTCACATTGATTTGTTCAAGGATCATAATGAGACAGAGATACTGTATTCCACAAAATTTCCTGCGTTTCGTTTCAATTTTAACTTCTCTCCCCCTAATGCAGGTAAAATTGTCTCATCAAATTGACAGTCGACAAATCTTGCCTTGAACATATCACCAGTGATGGGCTCCAGGTATTTAATAATTGAGGGAGACTCAAACCCAATATATACCTATAATATTCTGGGGGGTCCCATTTTTGTTCGTCGGGGTGGAGATATTAGAACAATAACTGCACATCCAAAGACTCTTAAATGAGATATATTTGGTTTTTGACCGTTCACAAGCTGCAATGGGCAATATTTATGTTATGCAACCTGTAATACCCGATTGTAATTCAGTCATTATCATTCAGTAATTTCATTCGATAATTGTCACTATGTAATTTTTCACTTGTTAATAATCGTTCATCATCCACATTCATTCATCCGTGTTCACCGTTCGGAATAACTTCGAGTTGTGTATCGATATTGTTTATTATTTCAATCTTACTTGGGAATCGAGACAAGAGTATTATCTTGATTGTTGTAATTAATTCATTAGTTGATGTTGACGTTGGAGTTCATGTCATTTCAAATCTCCTCATTGTTCAAATTGTGTTTTTGTTGGGCGAACCCTTGTAATCATTGCTTGGAACCACCGTTTTGGTGTTTCCGCACTTCCATTTCATGTTATTGTTTCCCAAATATTGATTCTTATTGCTTTTATTCTCTTCCCGGGTCATTTTTCATCATTTTAGGACCCAAGGGGTGTGGGCCGCGGAACAAGGGAGTGTGCACCGCGGCACACACATTTTTCAGTTTTTGGCCGACCCGCCTGTACCGGGGGCCGCGGCACACTGCCGAGTCACTGCCGCGGCACACTCGGCCAGGTCGCGGCACACTGCCGAGCACTGGGGGGCAGATTTTGGCCCTGTGCCGCGGCACACTCGGCCGGGCCGCGGCACACAGTGCAGGCTGCACTATAATTGCGTTTTTTGAGAGGAACAAGCTCATTTTTCATCCTATATCCAAGAGAGAGGGTTTGTGGGAGAAATTTTCATCATCAATCACTTGAATACTCGATTCTTCATCATTTTCATTCGGTTGTGAAGTTCGGATCGTCGATCTAACTCGTGTTCATCGAATCAAAGTGTTTGGATCTTCAAAGGTAATATTCCCAAACCTCTTGGATTTTGATTTGTGTTAAGATATGATGTTTTGGATGTTATAATCATGTTGTATGAAGAGATATACATATAATTATGAGTATGTATGAATATTCAACGGATTATTGAAAGGTTATTCAAGAACACTTTGAATATTGAGTTGAATTTGGGGGTTTTCGATTAATTGCTGTTGAAACCACGAGTTTGGATATTCATATTGGATTATTGATCGTATTGAAGATGTTTTGTTGGTTTGAAACACTTCTTGGGGATTTGATATTGGTATTATTGAGGTTAGGTTGTAAACAATCGAAGTTTGGCCACAACGTGTTCGATATAATGCCCCAATGAACTTGGTTTAGTCGTATCGATGTTTTGAGTTAGTTATACTCGTGTTTGATTCGTGTGTTAAACCGGATTATTGGTAATTGTGTTATTCAAGGTTGTTCGAGCGACCGACATCTCATTTAGGATGTTGTTCGTGGAAGGACATTCTTCTTCGGCGTTGTGTAAGTTAATTCTTACTCAGTTAAAGGGATATTCATTCCTTTCGTTGTTGTTCATTCATAATCATAACTCATTCATATTGTATTAACTGTATCGAGACTTGTCATTGTCAATTAATTACTTCAGTCACGAGGAACGACGGTTCCAATCATTTCATTGAGCTATCATTCATTTCACTATCATTTCATCTCGGTGAGTCATTATTGATTTCGATGTCACTTTTGTTATCTCGTGGCATTCCGGGTCATACTGGCGTGCCGGTTGGTATGTGTAGGATTTTCATGTCGGGCACATATTAAGTCGTGTGTTGGTTGTTGGCCTCACATTGGACTGTGCACATGAGAAGATCACTTCGTGAGACTAATTAGGTACAAGACCACACGTGTATTCGATCGATACTCATTGGTGGCTTGTGCACGGACACATTTCCATCCCGGGCATAGTGTGGCGCCACCCTTTGAGCCGTACCGTTAGTTGATTCATACAACATGTTTAATTGCGTATGTTTTCAACAGGATTTGGGTTATAATCTGACCAATTCACTTTTGATCGCATGTGTTTGACGGTTTGAGATTTTTGATCGAACTTGTGGTTTATACAGCATATATGATTGTGTTTATTCAACTCTTGAGGATTGTTGTTCTGTATAACTGACCCGTTGGGGCATTTTGTTTTTAAGGTCATGGCAAGGCTAAGGCACGGGAAGAGAACGTTGACGGCGAGGAGTCCCAGTGATACTAGTAGGGCCCCCCCAGTCCTTTTCATTCACTCGTGTTTTCCTTATTTTATTTCCGCTGCAGACTTCCGTTTGAATACTCATTTTATTCAGTGTCGTATGTTTTATATTCATATAAAATATACATGTATTCTATATTATCTTGGGTGTGTTGTATGAAACTCCTCATCGGAGTAATTAATGATGTAATGTGGTTCGGTACTACATTTACCCTGTGTATTTCATTCATTTTCACTCGCCTGGTGGGTCCCAGTCGGGGGTCCACGGCACTGTAATATCCGCCTAGTTTGGGGTGTTACAGAGTTCGTATCGGAGAGTGGTTTTGAATACTACCTTCCGAGTCATGTCTCATTTGAAATCATCGTTCATCAGACTAGTATTATTGGACTTTCGCATCACGTGTGACCTGTGCAAGAGCTGAGCCCTTCAGACCAAAGAACAGTAAGATTTCCTCATTTATCATTTTCATTTGTAATCATGTTGATCATGTTAACTCATTAATCACTTAATTCATTTCATCACTCAGTTGTTGATCTTGAGGATCATATCATTAATCTTGTTAACTTGTTCAAGATAATCATTTCAAGAATATCATCAGATAATCATGTCACCTCAGTTAATCATTCATGTAATCACTGTGTTAGAGCGCGTATGCTCATTTTCATCATTTCATGACGTAAATCATAATGCGGTACTCATATGAGATCTATGATTATCATGTGACCTTCCTACTTCAGTATGGAGAGAGCTGTCAGGGGATGCACGGGGAGAGGCCGCGGTGCGGGCCGAAATCCAGAAAATAATCACTCACTGCCAGGAAGTCGTACCCAGGACTCAGCTCGTTCGGAAGATGTTCGGGTTGATCCACTCACTTTTATGCAGGTCATGATGACCCATATGCAATTTTTCAATCATCATTGCGCCACTCTGGCCGATTTAATCGAGAGAAGTCTCCCGTGTGAGCCTGCTGCTAAGGAAATTGCTGAGCAACAACCTTCATCTGTCAGCAGGAAATCAACGAAGCGTAATCAGTCCGAAGGCGGTCAATCTACCTTCAAGAAGCCTTGTGCGGGCCCTAACGTTTTTGAGCGACTTCCTACGGCGCCTAATCCTGCGGGATCTCAGCCCCGAGCGGCCAGATCAGCCATCACCTGTTTGAACTGTGGAGCGCCGGGTCATTACAGCACTAAGTGTCTGAAACCGTCTATCACGTGCCATAATTGTGGTATTGTTGGGCATAAGGCCCATTTTGCCGAAGGGACTCCAAGCCGACTCCGGCGGCATCTCAGGCCCCGAAGCAATCAGTGATTCAGAATCAGGCTGCTCAGTCAGCGTCGTTTAAGACGATGGAAGCGATTAAAGGCGGAGCTCATATTTATCAGACGGGAGAGTCCGGTTCGGGAGCCGGCAAGTCCCGAATTCACGGGATGAAGAAGACCGACGATCTGGAAGCCCGAATGATCTCAGGTATACTCGTAATTCTATCTCAACCTGTGTGTACCCTTTTTGATACTGGTACATCACATTCATTCATTTCCGAATCATGTTTGTATAGACTTAACTTGGATAGTCTTATTAATTGTGGGCCTTATATCATTGGTCTACCTGGCGGTAGAAGAATTTTCGAAAATCATGGGGATAAGAACTGACCGAATTAAGCTTAATGACCGCGAGTGGTTGGTGGACCTAATCATGGTGGATTTACCTAAGGACGATGTAATATTGGGTATTAGTGGGATGGATCGTCATGATACCATTCTCAATGTTCGTAAGCGTATGGTCACTATCATTTCCGTCGTTGGAGTCGAGTGTGTATTTCAGGGAGGTGATCCCCGTTGTTCCGGAAGAATCATTAATATGATGAAAGCAGTAAAATTACTCAACCAGGGTTGTTCAATCATTCATTATATCATTATCATCGATTGACCGTTCTAAGGCAATCGAGATGTTCAATCATTCATTATATCATTATCATCGATTGACCGTTCTAAGGCAATCGAGATGTTCAATCATTCATTATATATCATTGTCATCGATTGACCGTTCTAAGGCAATCGAGATGTTCCATCATTCCTTATATCATTGTCATCGATTGGCCGTTCTAAGGCAATCGAGGTGTTCAATCATTCATTGTATCATTATCGTCGATTGGCCGTTCTTAGGCAATCGAGGTGTTCAACCATTCGTGGTATCATTGTTATCGTTTAACGATGTACTCCCAGACGAGCTACCTATTTTACCTCCATCGAGGGATATGGAATTCACGATAGAGTTGGAGCCTGGTACGTCTCCATTATCGAAGGCACTGTATCGGATGTCCCCCACCGAAATGCTGGAACCAAAGAATCAATTGGAGGATTTGACCGAGAAGGGTTATATCCGACCAAGTGCATCTCCGTGGGGAGCACCAGTATTATTTGTCAAGAAGAAGGATGGGTCGTTTCGCTTGTGTATTGATTACTGGGAATTGAACCGGGTGACGATCAAGAATAAATATCCTCTACCCGTATTGATGATCTTTTGGATCAACTTCAGGGAGATTCAGTATTTTCCAAGATCGACTTAAGATCGGGATATCATCAGTTGCGAATTCGAGAGTCGGATATCACAAGGACGGCGTTCCGAACCCGCTATGGTCATTATGAGTTTGTGGTAATGCCGTTTGGATTAACTAATGCACCTACGGTGTTCATGGAGTTAATGAATCGGGTTTTGATCGACTATTTGGATCAGTTCGTGGTTGTCTTCATTGATGATATTTTAATTTATTCTCATGACCTGGAAGAGCACGAGTTTCACCTTCATCAGGTTCTCGACGTGTTGAGATGAGAGCAACTTTATGGAAAGTTTTCCAAATGTGAGTTCTGGATGTCCGAAGTGACGTTTCTCGAACATGTAATTTCATCAGACGGAGTTCGTGACGATCCTCAGAAGACGGAGGCTATCCAAGATTGGTTAACTCCAAAGAATGTTAAGGAAATTCGAAGCTTTCTCGTATTAGTCGGTTATTATCGGCGGTTTGTGGAAGGATTTTCTAAGATCGGTCAACCAATGACAAACCTTTTGCGAAAGGATAAGAAATACACGTGGTCCGACGCATGTCAGCAGAGTTTTGAGGAACTCAAGACCGGTTAATTTCAGCACCTGTCCTTTCTTTACCGCAAGGAATGGAAGGATTTGTGGTCTATAGTGATGCGTCCGGATAGGATCTCGGATGTGTACTAATGCAGAACGAGAAAGTTATTGCTTATGCTTCACGGCAATTGAGACCTTACGAGGTAAATTATCCGACCCACGACCTGGAGCTAGCAGCCGTGGTATTCGCATTGAAGATTTGGCATCATTATCTTTATGGCGTTACCTTTCAGATATTCACCGATCATAAGAGTTTAAAATATATATTTGCTCAGAAGGAGTTAAATATGCGACAGAGATGGTGGTTAGAACTAATCAAAGATTATGATATTGAGATACTTTACCACCCGGGCAAGGCAAACGTTGTCGCCGACGCCTTGAGTCATAAGTCCGTTCAGGTGCAGATGCTTGCTCGATTAACAGTTCAGAATGAACTTCAGCAAGAATTACTTAGGCATAAGATCGAGGTTTGGTTACAGTGTGTTCAGGGACAGCTTTGTATGCTGGAGATTTCATCGCCACTTGAAGAGGCGATCAGAGTGAATCAGGGTTCGGACCCGTTTTTGTTGCGCATCTGCGAGGATGTGGCATAGGGGAAAGTCCCTGGCTTTGTGGTCCACTAGGATGGACTCTTGAGATTTAAGAATCGGTTATGTGTACCGGCAAATGACGAGTTAAAAAACTCGATTTTGAGAGAAGCCCATGCTACCCCTTATTCTATTCATCCGGGGTCCAGCAAGATGTACAAAGACTTGAAACAAAATTACTAGTGGAGTAATATAAAGCATGAAGTCGCCGAGTTTGTTTCGAGATGTCTCACCTGTCAACAAGTCAAGATAGAACATCAGCGACCGGCGGGTATGCTGAAACCGCTCCCTATTCCGGAGTGGAAGTGGGAGGATATTTCAATGGACTTCATCACGAGTTTGCCGACTAGTCGCCGTGGCATGAATACAATCTGGGTAATTGTGGATCGTCTAACTAAGTCGGCTCATTTTCTCGAGATTAAGGATACTTGGGGTCCCGAGAGACTTGCCCAGTTGTTCATCAAAGAAATAGTGAGATTGCACGGTACTCCTAAGAGTATCGTTTCTGATCGTGACGGGCGATTCGTGTCTCATTTTTGGAAATCAGTTCATTGTGACATGGGAACTCAGCTTAATTTCAGCACAGCTTTTCATCCCGAGTCTGACGGACAATCAGAGAGGACTATTCAGACATTGGAGGACATGTTGAGGGCATGCGTCCTCGATTGGAAAGACGATTGGGAAGCCCAATTACCATTGATCGAGTTCACATATAATAATAGTTGGCATGCTTCGATTAAGATGGCACCTTACGAGGCTTTGTACGGTCATCGTTGTCGATCTCCTTGTGTTGGGATGACTTATCAGAATCAATCAGCACTGAGCCCGATATGCTTATAGCCGCCCGTGAGAAGGTAGCTTTGATCAAGAGTCGTTTGTTGACCACTCAGAGTCGACAGAAATCTTATGCAGACAATCATCGCCAACCATTAGAGTTCGAGACAGGTGACCACGTATTGGTCAAGGTGTCCCCGAGTCGAGGTATCTTCCGTTTCGGGAAGCGGGGAAAGTTGAGTCCAAGATTTATTGGACCGTTTGAGATTTTGGAACGAGTAGGCGAGCTAGCTTATCGATTGGCCTTACCTCCGGCGTTGAGCCGAATTCATAATGTGTTTCACGTCTCTCAGCTGCGGAAGTATGTTGCCGACCCGAGTCACATACTTCAGTTCGACGAAATCGAGATCGCAGATGATCATTCGTATGAGGAGCGTCCCATACGAGTCTTAGAGTGGCGAATCAAACAGTAGGAATAAGGCGATTCCTTTGGTTAAAATTCAGTGGTCTAGACACGGAGTCGAAGAGGCTACTTGGGAAACCGAGGATAGTATGCGGGAGAGTTATCCTGAGTTGTTTGACCCTTAGTTTCAGGGATGAAACTCTTTTAAGGGGGGGTGTATGTAATACCCGGTTGTAATTCAGTCATTATCATTCAGTAATTTGATTCGGTAATTGTCACTATGTAATTTTTCACTTGTTAATAATCGTTCATCATCCACATTCATTCATCTGTGTTCACCGTTCGGAATAACTTCGAGTTGTGTATCGATATTGTTCATTATTTCAACCTTACTTAGGAATCGAGACAAGAGTATTATCTTGATTGTTGTAATTGATTCATTAGTCGATGTTGACGTTGGAGTTCATGTCATTTCAAATCTCCTCATTGTTCAAATTGTGTTTTTGTTGGGCGAACCCTTGTAATCAATGCTTGGAACCATCATTTTGGGGTTTCCGCACTTCCATTTCGTGTTATTGTTTCCCAAATATTGATTCCTATTGCTTTTATTCTCTTCTCGGGTCATTTTTCATCATTTTAGGACCCAAGGGGTGTGGGCCGCGGCACAAGGGAGTGTGCGCCGCGGCACACACATTTTTCAATTTTTGGCCGACCCGCCTGTACCGGGGGCCGCGGCTCCTGCCGGCAGGGCTGCGGCACACTCGGCCGGGCCGCGGCACACTGCCGAGCACTGGGGGCAGATTTTGACCCTGTGCCGCGGCACACAGTGCAGGCTGCACTATAATTGCGTTTTTTGAGAGGAACAAGCTCATTTTTCATCCTACATGCGAGAGAGAGGATTTGTGGGAGAAATTTTCATCATCAATCACTTGAATACTCGATTCTTCATCATTTTCATTCGGTTGTGAAGCTCGGATCGTCGATCTAACTCGTGTTCATCGAATCAAAGTGTTTGGATCTTCAAAGGTAATATTCCCAAACCACTTGGATTTCGATTTGTGTTGACATATGATGTTTTGGACGTTAAAATCATGTTGTATGAAGAGATATACATATGATTATGAGTATGTATGAATATTCATCGGATTATTGAAAGGTTATTCAAGAACACTTTGAATATTGAGTTGAATTTAGGGGTTTTCGATTAATTGCTGTTGAAATCACGAGTTTGGATATTCATATTGGATTATTGATCGTATTGAAGATGTTTTGTTGGTTTGAAACACTTCTTGGGGAATTGATATTGGTATTATTGAGGTTTGGTTTTAAACAATCGAAGTTTGGACACAACGTGTTCGATATAATGCCCCAATGAACTTGGTTTAGTCGTATCGATGTTTTTAGTTAGTTATACTCGTGTTTGATTCGTGTGTTAAACCGGATTATTGGTAATTGTGTTATTCAAGGTTGTTCGAGCGACCGACATCTCATTTAGGACGTTGTTCGTGGAAGGACATTCTTCATCGGCATTGTGTAAGTTAATTCTTACTCACTTAAAGGGATATTCATTTCTTTCATTGTTGTTCATTCATAATCATAACTCATTCATATTGTATCAACCGTATCGAGACTTGTCATTGTCAATTAATCACTTTAGTCACGAGGAACGACGGTTCCAATCATTTCATTGAGCTATCATTCATTTCACTTTCATTTCATCTCGGTGAGTCATTATTGATTTCGATGTCACTTTTGTTATCTCATGGCATTCCGGGTCATACTGGCGTGCCGGTTGGTATGTGTAGCATTTTCATGTCGGGCACATATTAAGTCCTGTGTTGGTTGTTGGCCTCACATTGGACTATGCACACGAGAAGATCACTTCGTGAGACTGATTAGGTACAAGACCACATGTGTATTCGATCGATACTCGTTGGTGGCTTGTGCACGGACACATTTCCATCCCGGGCATAGTGTGGCGCCACCCTTTGAGCCGTACCGTTAGTTGATTCATACAGCATGTTTGATTGCGTATGTTTTCAACAGGATTTGGGTTATAATCTGACCAATTCACTTTTGATCGCATGTGTTTGACGGTTTGAGATTTTTGATCGAACTTGTGGTTTATACAGCATATATGATTGTGTTTATTCAACTCTTGAGGATTGTTGTTACGTATGGCGGCCGTTGGGGATTTTGTTTTTCAGGTCATGGCAAGGCTAAGGCACGGGAAAAGAACGTTGACGGCGAGGAGTCCCAGTGATACTAGTAGGGGGCCCCAGTCCTTTTCATTCACTCGTGTTTTCCTTATTTTATTTCCGCTACAGACTTCCGTTTGAATACTCATTTTATTCAGTGTCGTATGTTTTATCTTCATATAAAATATACATGTATTCTGTATTATCTTGGGTGTGTTGTATGAAACTCCTCATTGGAGTAATTAATGATGTAATGTGGTTCGGTACTACATTTACCCTGTGTATTTCATTCATTTTCACTCGCCTGGTGGGTCCTAGTCTGGGGTCCACGACACTGTAATATCCGCCTAGTTTGGGGTGTTACAGAGTTTGTATTGGAGAGTGGTTTTGAATACTACCTTCCGAGTCATGTCTCATTTGAAATCATCATTCATCAGACTAGTATCATTGGACTTTCGCGTCACGTGTGACTTGGGCAAGAGCCGAGCCCTTCAGACCAAAGAACAGTAAGATTTCCTCATTTATCATTTTAATTTGTAATCATGTTGATCATGTTAACTCATTAATACTCAATTCATTTCATCACTCAGTTGTTGATCTTGAGGATCATATCATTAATCTTGTTAACTTGTTCAAGATAATCATTTCAAGAATATCATCAGATAATCATGTCACCTCAGTTAATCATTCATGTAATCACTGTGTTAGAGCGCGTATGCTCATTTTCATCATTTCATGATGTAAATCATAGTACTCATACGAGATCTATGATTATCATGCGACCTTCCTACTTCAGTATGGAGAGAGCTGTCAGGGGATGCACGGGGAGAGGCCGCGGTGCGGGCCGAAATCCGGGAAATAATCACTCACTGCCAGGAAGTCGTACCCAGGACTCAGCTCGTTCGGAAGATGTTCGGGTTGATCCACTCACTTTTATGCAGGTCATGATGACCCATATGTAATTGTTCAATCATCATTGCGCCACTCTGGCCGATTTAATCGAGAGAAGTCTCCCGTGTGAGCCTGCTGCTAAGGAAATTGCTGAGCAACAACCTTCATCTGTCAGCAGGAAATCAACGAAGCGTAATCAGTCCGAAGGCGGTCAATCTACCTTCAAGAATCCTCATGCGGGCCCTAACATTTTTGTGCAACCTCCTACGGCGCCTAATCCTGCAGGATCTCAGCCCCGAGCGGCCAGATCAGCCATCACCTGTTTGAATTGTGGAGCCCCGGGTCATAACAGCACTAAGTGTCTGAAACCGTCTATCACGTGACATAATTGTGGGATTGTTGGGCATAAGGCCCGTTTTGCCGAAGGGACACCAAGCTGACTCCGACGGCATCTCAGGCCCCGAAGCAATCAGCGATTCAGAATCAAGCTGCTCAGTTAGTGTCGTTTAAAATTATGGAAGCGATTAAAGGCGGAGCTCATATTTATCATACGGGAGCGTCCGGTTCGGGATCCGGCAAGTCCCGAATTCACGGGATGAAGAGGACCGACGATCCGGAAGCCCGAATGTTCTCAGGTATACTCGTAATTCTATCTCAACCTATGTGTACCCTTTTTGATACTGGTACATCGCATTCATTCATTTCCGAATCATGTTTGTATAGACTTAACTTGGATAGTCTTATTAATTGTGGGCCTTATATCATTGGTCTAACTGGCGGTAGAAGAATTTTCGAGAATCATGGGGTTAAGAACTGACCGAATTAAGCTTAATGATTGCGAGTGGTTGGTGGACCGAATCGTGGTGGATTTACCTAAGGACGATGTAATATTGGGTATTAGTGGGATGGATCGTCATGATACCATTCTCAATGTTCGTAAGCGTATGGTCACTATCATTTCCGTCGTTGGAGTCGAGTGTGTATTTCAGGGAGGTGATCCCCGTTGTTCCGGAAGAATCATTAATATGATGAAAGAAGTAAAATTACTCAACCAGGGTTGTTCAATCATTCATTATATCATTATCATCGATTGACCGTTCTAAGGAAATCAATATGTTCAATCATTCATTATATCATTATCATCGATTGACCGTTCTAAGGCAATCGAGATGTTCAATCATTCATTATATATCATTGTCATCGATTGACCGTTCTAAGGCAATCGAGATGTTCCATCATTCCTTATATCATTGTCATTGATTGGCCGTTCTAAGGTAATCGAGGTGTTTAATCATTCATTGTATCATTGTCGTCGATTGGCCATTCTTAGGCAATCGAGGTGTTCAACCATTCGTGGTATCATTGTTATCGTTTAACGATGTACTCCCTAGACGAGCTACCTGTTTTACCTCCACCGAGGGATATGGAATTCACGATAGAGTTGGAGCCTGGTACGTCTCCATTATCGAAGGCACTGTATTGGATGTCCCCCACCGAAATGCTGGAACCAAAGAATCAATTGGAGAATTTGACTGAGAAGGGTTATATCCGACCAAGTGTGTCTCCGTGGGGAGCACCATTGTTATTTATCAAGAAGAAGGATGGGTCGTTTCGCTTGTGTATTGATTATTGGGAATTGAACCGGGTGACGATCAAGACTAAATATCCTCTACCCATATTGATGATCTTTTGGATCAACTTCAGGGAGATTTAGTATTTTCCAAGATCGACTTAAGATCGGGATATCATCAGTTGCGAATTCGAGAGTCGGATATCGCAAGGACGGCATTCCGAACCCACTATGGTCATTATGAGTTTGTGGTAATGTCGTTTGTATTAACTAATGCACCTACGGTGTTCATGGAGTTAATGAATCGGGTTTTCATCGACTATTTGGATCAGTTTGTGGTTGTCTTCATTGATGATATTTTAATTTATTCTCGTGACCGGGAAGAGCACGAGTTTCACCTTCATCAGGTTCTCGACGTGTTGAGATGAGAGCAACTTTATGGAAAGTTTTCCAAATGTGAGTTCTGGATGTCCGAAGTGACGTTTCTCGGACATGTAATTTCATCAGACAGAGTTTGTGTCGATCCTCAGAAGATGGAGGCTATCCAAGATTGGTTACCTCCAAAGAATGTTAAGGAAATCCGAAGCTTTCTCGGATTAGCCGGTTATTATCGGCGGTTTGTGGAAGGATTTTCTAAGATCGCTCAACCAATGACAAACCTTTTGTGAAAGGATAAGAAATACACGTGGTCCGACGCATGTCAGCAGAGTTTTGAGGAACTCAAGAGCCAGTTAATTTCAGCACCTGTCCTTTCTGTACCGCAAGGAACGGAAGGATTTGTGGTCTATAGTGATGCGTCCGGACAGGGTCTCGGATGTGTACTAATGCAGAACGAGAAAGTTATTGCTTATGATTCATGGCAATTGAGACCTTACGAGGTAAATTATCCAACCCAGGACCTGGTGCTAGCAGTCATGGTATTCGCATTGAAGATTTGACGTCATTATCTTTATGGCGTTACCTGTCAGATATTCACTGATCATAAGAGTTTAAAATATATATTTACTCAGAAGGAGTTAAATATGCGACAGAGACGGTGGTTAGAACTAATCAAAGATTATGATATTGAGATACTTTACCACCCGGGCAAGGCGAATGTTGTCGCCGACGCCTTGAGTCGTAAGTCCGTTCAGGAGCAGATGCTTGCTCGATTAATAGTTTAGAAGGAACTTTAGCAAGAATTACTTAGGCATAAGATCGAGGTTTGGTTACAGCGTGTTCAGGGACAGCTTTGTATGCTGGAGATTTCATCGCCACTTGAAGAGGCGATCAGAGTGAATCAGGGTTCGGGCCCGTTTTTGTTGCGTATCTGCGAGGATGTGGCACAGGGGAAAGCCCCTGGCTTTGTGGTCCACGAGGATGGACTCTTGAGATTTAAGAATCGGTTATGTGTACCGGCAAATGACGAGTTGAAAAACTCGATTTTGAGAGAAGCCCATGCTACCCTTTAGGTCC
Organism: Orobanche coerulescens; assembly: GCA_033398695.1. Lineage (NCBI taxonomy): Eukaryota > Viridiplantae > Streptophyta > Magnoliopsida > Lamiales > Orobanchaceae > Orobanche > Orobanche coerulescens. Next base: position 188,502,790 of record CM065802.1, on the reverse strand, counting down.
CTTGATCAGGTTGGGTTTCCTCACGACTCATTCTCAAACCTGCCTGTAGGGCGTCGTCGTCGTCATCTGAGTCATGATCAGATTTGGGACTGTGGGGATCTGAGCCAATGGATTTTGCTTTTCTTTTCTTGCGGGCATCTGCCTTGTTCATCAGGTGGCTGGTGATCAACTCTTTACAGCACAGGTTGTCCCATTGGATTAAGACTTCAACATCTTTAGAGTTCGTCACTTCCAAGACAAATCTTTCTTCTTTGCACCAATCGCTCCAGTTGTACAAAGTGTTGTACGAAGCGAGCCTGTAGGCTTTCCACTGGACAATGCGTTCATATGCTTTCTCTATTTGCACAGAAAGCAAAGTCTTATTTATTATGGTATCAGGGGAGGGGCTGCGTACAGTGCATGGGTCCGTTGTATGCACAGGTTCCTCGACAGGCATGGGTTCCTGTGTTGGAGATGGATCCTGAATAGGGGTTGGTACCCTGAGGGGAGATGTATCCTGAACGGGTGTGGAATTCCGAATAGGAGATGTGGCTATTGGCTCCAAAGAGGCAGTCGACTCGCCAGAGTCTTTTAAGTTGGCAGATGTTTGAGTATCCGTTGTAGCCGCCAAAGGCTTGGGATCTACTGTCGTGACAGTAGCAATCATCTCTTCCGCATGGGTTGTGCCCTGGGGCTCGGTACAGAGGGTTGGTCCATTGAAGGAGCATCCTCGGAGATTTATGTAACTTTAACATTTGTGAGCCTCCTTAGCTTCCTTTTCCGCTTCTCACCAGCAACGGGAGTTTTGCTATGATATATCTTCCTTTTCTTCGAGGTTTCCTCGCTCTAGGACTTTCGAAGATACGTCCCTTGGATCGACAGAAAGGGGCAAATTTCGGACAAAAGGACTGTTCGCAATCAGGGGTCCTTTGTTGAAAATGGAGGGTCTGATGCTTCCAATGTATATCCGAGAATTAATCTTCTTTGCTCCTTTAGCTTGCGGAACACCGCATTTCATTAGAATGTAATTCAGAAACAAACCAAATGACTTCTTTTGCGAGGCAGGCTTGGATAATTCTTCCTGCAGCCTCTTGAGAATTATTTGACACCAGTTGACATTTTCATGGGTCATGATGGTGACCATCATCCTAAATCTCAAATTGGTGCATATCTCGAACGCACTTGTTCTATTTTCAATGACACGACATCAAAAATCGTGTAAGTAAACAAAAGGCAGGCAAAAATGTTTCTTGTGGCAAAAAGTATGAACCGTTTCAACCAATGCTGAACCAGTGAATAAGCCATAGTATTTGGTCAGGACTTCTTGGGACCCAAAGGTCTCAAGTTCTTCCATGGTCAGGCCATCAGCAGAAGGCCTGTAGAGATTCTGAAGAAACGGACACCAGTGATGTCAGCAATGTTTCCTCCCTGAGCAAGAGAGAAGAAACAGACAGCAGCGTTGAGATAAAATTCCTCAACCATTTTAGCATCAAAAGGCTCAGCGGTGTGACTCCGAAGGCGATAGAGGCCCTATTGACGAATCCTCGTAATGACGTATTCGATCGATTCGACGTCATCACCTTCAGTACGAACACGTTCAACCACTACAGATCTAGCAAAGATCCATCCGTCGATGATGTTGGAGGTCTTCTTGAGAGAGAGAGAGAGAGAGAGAGAGAGAGGAAGTCTGTGAAGATGCCATTGTTGTTTCTCGAAGAAAAGTGAAAAAGATTCAAAGAAAATTGCAGTAAAGCAATAAAACTTGTAGGCTGTATGCTCAAAGACTTGTTCAATATGCAGAAAGCATAAAGAGTTTGAAGAGGCATTAACAGTCCTTTTTATAGTGGGCGGCGGTGAAGGGTTTTCAGATAATGAACGGTCATATTTAAGGGATGGGAACCGTTGTTTAAAATGGACGACCACGATGGACTGAGGTTAACCGGTACAACTTATCCATCTAATTTTAAAATGAGAGCGGGTCCCACATCTGACGTATTAATTTCCCTTATTGCCCGAATTGGCAGTGTGAAATTAATAAAATAATTTGAAACATCACGGCTTTTGAGATATTAATGTCCAGATGTCGTGTAAAGCATTTAATGTAAAAGACTTTTTAATAATAACAGGGCACGTGGACACAAAAATCGTTTTAAAAAGAATTAACATATTGATTGATTTCCCATAGTATGTGCTGTATCTGCGAAAATACAGTGTTCCCCCTTAAAAGGTACATACGGGTTTCAATTCCATATAGCAACTTTCGGATTAATGCTGTATTTATGGGTCGTACTGTATTCCCCCTTAATTATTGCACACGTAAGTTGTAGGATAAGTCATATCGCTTTGTTCCTACAGTGATGTTCTGATAGTTTGAGTGTATAGATAACTAATAGTGGATACTGTATTCTTGGGTCTTACAGCATTCCTCCTCAATTGCTGAGTAAAAGCATTAAAAACTTACAGGGAGTCAGGCTGTAGCAATCTCAATTCTTGTCGAAGCATGCAGAATCTTGCTGTGTTGAGAGGTTTGGTAAAGATGTCGGCTAACTGGATATCTGTATGAACTTTTTCCAGCCGAACATCCTTGTTCTCAATATGATTCTTGATGAAGTGATGCTTCATGTTGATGTGCTTTGTGCGCGAGTGCAATACAGGGTTGTGCGTTATAGCAATTGCGCTCGTGCTATCGCACATAATCGGCGTTTCTTTGGCTTCAATTCCATAGTCTAACAGCTGTTGTTGCATTCAAAGTATCTGCATACAGCAACTACCAGCAGCATATTATTCTGATTCAGCTGTTGAAAGCGAGTTTGCCAATTGTTTCTTGCTAAACCAAGACACAAGTCTAGGTCCAATAAAGTGACAAGTTCCACTTGTACTCTTCCTATCTGGCTTGCAACCTCCGAGATCCGAGTCGCTATAGCCAACTAAATTGAATACGCCTTCTTTAGGATACCACAGTCCTACATCGACTGTTCCTTTGACGTATTTCAGGATTCATTTGGCTGTTGCGAAGTGTGATTCTTTAGGTGCTACTTGATATCGCGCACACACTCCTACATCAAACTGGATATCGGGCCTGCTAGCCGTTAGGTACAGGAGTGAACCAATAAGCTTCTTGTAGAGTGATTGATCAACCGGCTTTCCAGCTTCATCAGCACTAATTTGCACGGAAGTGCTCATGGGGGTTGATGATGATTTAGAAGTATTCATTCCAAACTTGTTGAGAAGCTCCTTGGTGTATTTTTTCTGGTTGATGAACATCCTTGTAGGCAACTTCTTTACCTGCAATCCTAGGAAATAACTAAGTTCTCCCATCATACTCATTTCAAATTTACTTTGCATGAGATGAGAGAATCTTTGACACAAAGAAAGATTAGTTGAACCAAATATTATATCATCTACATATATTTGAACCATCAGGAGGTCATCACCTTCCTGTATTTTAAATAAGGGCTTGTCCACAACACCTTTATCGAATCCATTATCGGTTAGATACTGAGACAGAGACTCATACCATGCTCTAGGGGTTTGCTTAAGTCCATACAGCGCTTTTCTTAGCCTTTATACGAGGTCTTCGCCTTCTGGATTGACAAACCCTGGTGGTTGTTCAACATATACTTCTTCGGCAAGGTCTCCATTCAGGAATGCACTCTTGACGTCCATTTGATATACAATGAAGCTTTTATGGGCTGCAAAGGTTAAAAATATTCTAATGGATTCTAGTCTGGCTACAGGTGCAAATGTTTCATCGTAATCTATGCCTTCTTCCTGTCGGTAGCCATGGGCGACTAGTCGGGATTTGTTTCTGATAATGAGTCCATTTCTATCCTTCTTGTTTCTAAATAGCCATTTGGTTCCAATTACGGATTGATGCGTAGGTATGGGTACTAGATACCATACGTTATTCCTTTCGAAACCATTAAGCTCTTCTTCCATAGAAGTAATCCAATGAGAGTTGTCTAGAGCTTCTTTGGTAGAAACAGGTTCGGATTGGGCTAAGAATACAGCAATAGTGCACATGTTAAGTCTTCTAAGTTCAAATTGAGATTTCCATTCAGGAAATGGAGATATCTCATACTCGGGTTCTTCTTGCGCACATAGTACATTTCCTTGTGTACTCTATATTCTCCTACGGGTAGAAACTCCATCATAAATATTTCCTATGACCAACTCTTGTGGGTGATATCTCAACCATCTTCCGTCGGGTTCTAATTCGGGGTCCCATACTGTATCTTAAGTTGCTGTAGTTTCGGCTTCAGCTTGTAAAACATCGGCTTCATCTACTTCAGTTCTTACAGCTGTGGGGTTGATTTCTAAGTCAATGACAGGTTCTATAGGAGTCGGTGGATCTATGATGGAAAGTTGTTGGATGTTCTGAGTAATATCTTCTATGCCTGTAGGATCATGGTGAGGTTCATCGAACACTACATGAACTGATTCCTCAATTGTTAGCTTCCTTTTATTAAAGATCCTGTAAGCTTTGTTAATAGGGGAATATCCTACAAATATCCCTTCATCCGATTTCTCATCAAAGGTTCTAAGTTGATCCTTCCCGTTGTTCAAAACATAACACCTGTATCCAAATATGTGAAAGTACGAAACTAATGGAGTTTTGTTGTTCCATACCTCGTATGCTGTTTTGTTGTGGTGTTTGTTGATGATACAGCAGTTTTGTGTATAGCACGCTGTATTGGTGGCTTCGCCCCAGAAACGCTGTGGCAACTTACTTGCAGTAATCATTGTCCTTGTTGCTTCCTTCAGCGTCCTATTCTTTCGCTCAGCAACACCATTTTGTTGAGGTGTGTGGGCAGCTGAGTATTCTTGATGTATCCCATTTTCCGAACAGTATTACTCTATAAAGCGGTTAGTGAATTCTGTACCTCTGTCGGAACGAATGGACACGATACTCAACCCTTTCTCATTTTGAAGCTTTCTCAGGTGCTCGGGCAGCTTTGATGTTGTTTCCTTCTTCTTGTTTATGAAGATTGTCCAAGCATACCTGGAAAAGTCATCAACAATAACGAGACAGTATTTCTTACCTCCCAGACTTACTGGGTATACAGGACCATAGAGATCCATGTGTAGCATTTCTAGAACTCTGTGAGTGGAAAGGTAGGATTTGCTCTTCAGGGTGGTCTTGATTTGCTTGCCTTTCTGACAGGGTCCACAAACGTTGTCTTTTTGGAATGACACATTGGGCAATCCTCTAACCATTCCCTGTATAGAAAGCTTGTTGATAGTCTTGAAGTTGATGTGAGACATCCTCTTGTGCCATAGCCATCTTAAATATGCAGTGCCTTTGGCAACAACACAAGGAATTGTGGAGCTCGTGGGCATCGAATCAGCAATATACATATTACCTCGTCTGCTTCCTATGAGCACAACTTCTTTGGTCCGGATGTTCTTGACTCTACAGTGATTTATATAGAACTTCATCGAGAACTGTTTGTCACAGAACTTTCTATCAATAAGTAGATTGTACTGTAAGCCTTCAACATAAGCTACATCGGTGAATTTGAATTTCCCGACAATCAGGTTTCCCTTCCCTCTTGTTCTTCCTTTAGATTTATCACTGAAGCGCACTTTTGGACCGCGACCTTCTACGTAATCCTACAGCTTGCTTTTGTCTACTGTCATGTGCCGAGAACATCTTCTATCGAAGTACCAGATGTCCTTCTCTAAAATGTCATGTATGCAAATAAATTAAGTAGATTTAGGTCCCTTTTGATTGTTGGGTCCATGGATGTTAGTGCCTTTAGGTACCCAGATTTTCCTGATAGCAATAGGTTTACTGTAGGATGCTTTAGGTCCATAGTTGCGATGTCTACGTGGGGCATGTACGTAGTCGCTATAACCATGATAATTATTATGCATGTAAAATTCAGGGTTATTATTATTGATCCAGTACGAATGCCGTTTTGGAGGTGGAGCCATTTTCTTCGGCCTTAGAGCTTGCCTTCTGGGTCTCCAGTTGGATTCCCAAAGCTGTTGTTGATACTGTGCAGGAACTTGCTTTTGCGAGGGATAACGAGGCTCCTGTATCCAATACCTAGGCGTGCCGTACTGAAAGTACTGTCGTGCGGGCCTTTAATATTTGGATACAGCCTTCTTTCAGAACGGCTGTTGGCGCTATTGATATGCTCTGGCATTCCGTCAGGTCCAAGACAGGGAAGTGAAAGGCTTCATATGGAAAATTTTGATATGTTGGTATGGAATACCTAAATAATCGTGACATACAATGGATCATAATTCATAAGCATCGAATTCTAGGATTTTCGGCAATTCTGGAACATCAGATTAAGATTCTCAACTCTAAGATACCTACAAGCCAATTGTCGAGCAAAATCATCCAACAAGACGATCATCAAAACCTTAAATAAGCGAGTGGAGAATGCTAACGGAAGATTGGAGGATGAACTTCCCAAAGTTCTTTGGTCATACCGAACAACTGCCAGAACCTCTTCAGGGGAAACCCCTTTCTCCCTCGCTTCTGGGAACAAGAATTTTATCTTGTCCTAAATGTTTGAAAAGAAGACACACGGAAACCCACTGTACTAGCTCTAGATTAACTATCAAAGTTAAACAGATATTGGTACCTAAAGGGACAACTGTTCTAAATAGAGTAATACTTGTTTAACTCGACAAGACCCAAATTAGCTTAGGTATCTATTAAACGGGAGAAAATTGTTTTTGTAGGTACAAGCAAGGAGGACTCACTTGAAGGTAATCCTCATGACAAGGCCCCTCAGCCAAGTCCATGTGTGCCCCGTCGAGAAATCCCCAGGTGAGAATACCACCGCCCTGACCTGTTCCCAAGTACCGGTCCTCGGAGTTCCCGTCGAACCTTCCCCGAGTGGGCATCCTCACATCACACAAAAATTCACATCATCACAGAAATGCATGCCATAAACCATTGCAATAATGTACTTGCCTGGATTTCTATCACATGAAGAGACGAAGAACGAAGAAGGCTTCGGTCCGAACTATCTTCCAACTTCCGTTCCTAACAAGAATCGAGACTCAGTCAACTACAATTCTACTGGAAATCCAAGAATCACCCTAAGTTCTACCCTTAGGAACAATTTGTCGAACACCGTGTAGGCATTCCAAATAATACTAGATCTATGACGAAAAACTCGGAATCAATCCACAAAACTTTGAGGAATACATGAGAACATGATTATACAACTGAATTCCATCATCGATTCGAAGCTACACCCATCGAAAAATCAAATCCACCAAAACCCCCCAAAATTTCCAAAATTAGGGTTCTAAGGAATATTACCTAATATCTTCGGTGAAAGATGTTAGAATGTGGATAAATACTTGCTAGGAGTTGAAGGGTGTTGATATCTAAAGAGGTTTAGCCAAAGTCCTCGTGTAGACAGCCCTGGAACCGTCTAGATTGCCTGAGAAGAGAATGAGAAGTGAAAAATGAGGAAAAGTTGACTACTCAAGCATATATATATAAGCACGCCTTAGCATGCGCTAACGGCCTATAGTTAGCGTGCGCTAACTGGACAACCTAGGTTCAGAACCTTCGGCCAGGACCCGTTAGCGTGGGCTAATCGATAATTAACGTGCGCTACTAGTTCCCATTAGCGCGCGCTATCGGCCTATATAGCGTGCGCTACCTGTTCGTCCCTAGAGTCCAGAAACATTCTGACTCTACTATCCAGTCGAAATAGCATGCGCTACCACGTATATAACGTGTGCTAACAAGCTATGTAGCGCGCATTATCGTCTGGTATAGCGTGCACTACCTGATCGATCCTGTCCGGAGTCTGGAACCTTAAAAACATTATGCCCTTACTGGAGTACTGGATTAGCGTGCGTTAGCGTGCGCTAATCCACCACCATTGTGTGCGCTAATATATAGACTTAGCGTGCGCTAAGATTCCCATGCACAACACAACTATCTGAACCAAACGAAACATTACACAACAGCCGATCCATTACATAGTAGTTCTCGACAAAATGGCAAAATTAAAATTACTAGTAATGTCAGAAAAACATGACTATTACAGACACCGATGATGAAGGATGTAAAATCAACAGAAAAAGTACAAGTGGAACATGTCAATTTCTTGGACTGAAGTTGATATCATGGTTCAGCAAGAAGCAGACCTCCAATTCAATATCCACAACTGGATCAGAATCACTAGCTGGAGGCAGCTGCTGTGCTCAAATTCTATAGATTAAGCAAGAGCTAAGAGACGACAACATAATAGAAAATGAAGTTCCAATATGGTGTGACAAAAATAGCACAATTATTGTTACGAACAATCAAATATTATAGCTCAAGAACAAAGCATATAGATGTCAAGCATCACTTTATTAAAGATCATGTTATCAATAAAAGAGTTCGAGTGAAATAGTTAGCACTGAGTATCAAATAGCTGACATATTCACCATACCTTTACCAGAAGAAAGATTTCTTGAACTAAGCAGAGATCATGGATGCTTTGACTGGGAATGAAGAACCTAGCTGATGCAGAAAACTCAGCCAGGAATGCAGAACCTAGTTGATGCAGAAAACTCAACCAGGAATGAAGAACCTAGCTAATGCAGAAAACTCAGTCAGGAATAAAGAACCTAGCTAATGCAGAAAACTCGGCCAGGATTGAAGAACCTAGCTGATCAGAAAATCAGCCAGGATCAAAACTCAACTGGATAACAAGTCTAACAGTCAACCAGCTAAGTTTCTAATCTAGTCAAATTATTCTTATTTAAAAACACATGGGTTGATATGCACGATACACCACGTTTACCCATGTTGTCAAAACACTATCACACGTTCTCTAAAAAGTCTAACCTCCACTCAAATAAAATACTCATTGAAATCAACATCAAGATACTCATTATTTAAGCGAATGAAATTATTGATAAAAAATTATCATCTTCAATTTCTGAGAAAATGGATTCCGCAACCTACTTCAAGAATATCAATATGAAGGCCATGAAGGAGCATATTATCTTCAGCATCGTGGTGGACTTCATCGGACTTTTGGAGTCCAACAATACTCTTCTAATGTCGGATTTGATCCTCAAGATGAAAAAAAGTAGTATTTATCATTACTTGTCTATCAACCCTTCCGAACTCTACAAGGAAGCGGTTATTTATTTCTCGAAGGAAGCTAAGGTGACTGGATGAGGCATAGAAAGCTCAATTTTTGGCGAACACATAATCATCAATCAACATACTATTGTTGATGCATTCAGGATAAAGAACTATGGAATAATGGTGGAGGCTCTCAAGAAAAGTCATTTAGATATCTGGCAATAGATCAAATTACCAGAACAGACAAGCAAGCTGGAAAACACCACGAAGAAAGCATACATCCAGAAGGAATTCCAATTCTTAATGGACATGAAACAAGATGGTAATGGGCATGTCTGGAAGCTTTGATTATATGTCCACATCAAAGTACACAGTGATGGGGCAATGCTGCAGAGTCAAAGAATTAACTGGCCTGATTACATCTTCAGGCAGTTACTGAAGGAGATGAACAAAGTCAGTTGTACAGTGCCAATAAGAAATTCAACTTGAAGTTGACTTTTGGTACACAAATCAGATAGATTCTCAAATATCTTGGAATGGCTAAAGGCAGATCAAAAAAGTTCCACATCAATAAATGCCTTGGACATTTGGACCCAATTGCACTGGCAGCTTTCTCAACTCAGCAACCTCGAGCTGAAGAAATGTTAGCAAAAATAAAGTCAAACACATCCTCATACAAATTGGCATCCGAATCCGAGGATGAGGCAGAGTGGAATCTGCAGCAGCTACCTTACCAGACTGCTGAGATTCTACCAACTCAACTAACCCCAGCTAAAATTACTGCAACCAACATCGTCACTGAAAAGTTACCCATTGCTGAGGAACAACCAATGACTGTACTTCCCAACCTGAAGATGATGAAGAAAGTGACAATCTAACATTGTCTGCGTATTTCAAGAAAATGAAGTCTCCTGAAAGGGAGGTAGTAATCACTTTAGACTCATCACTAGAATCTACATCAAAAAGGCTTAAAGGACTAGTTGATTACTCAATTGAGCCCTCATATGAAGACACAACTGAGATTCCAACAGCTGAGATACCTGTTGTGATCTCCAACCCATCTTAAACCCCTAATGAAGTACCAGCAGCTCAATCAACCGAGCTGTCCTTGGTAAAAGAATAGGAAGAAAAAAATTTCATCCCTACAGCACCACTCCTTGAGCTCCCCATCGTTCCCGAAGAAGTTGAAGCTGCAGAAGAACAAGTCATTGAGGAAGCTGACATACATTACAGATTCAATCTCAAGGACAGCAACCCATTCCAATTCAACAAAGAACAACTCAAAATGGTAAGGAATCACATAAACAAGCTTTCCATTATTTCGAATTAAATAGGCTGAAAGAGGTTGAAGTCCCTTAGCTTCACTACTCTAAAGGAGTTAGTTGATTTGATGAGACTACCCCCTGTAATGAAACTCATTCAAGTTTTCTGTAATGAAACTAAGGTGAGTCTGTTATTGGATGAAAGTTTGTTCGTAAACAATTTCAAAAAAATATGGACCAATTTATTCTCTATATTATGGAAGGGGTAGCACAAGGGAAAAACTTTTATGAGAAAAATGAGAGTGCTGAAATTGAAAAAGAAATATTGAAAAAGTTGAAGAAGTTGAAAAAGAAGAAAATGACGAAGAAGAAGAAGAAGAAGATAAACAGGAGGAGGAAAAGAAAGACGATCAGGATGACTCTGATCATGATGAAGATTACGGTGGACCTGATCGAGATGGAGGGAGGATAGTTGTTGAAACAAATGTTGACGAGGAGTAAGATAAACAAGGGGAACATCCTTCAGCCAAGTCTCCCCTGCTGAAAAATCAGCCACCTTAGAAAATAACCGAGCTGAACAGCTAAATAAGCCACCTACTGATCAGCTACCTCGGAACCTAGCTGAACTGATCAGAAAGATGGTTGAAGAAATAGTTAAAAGACTTCTGGCCACCAGAGTTGAACCACGTCTACTGGAACCAAACAACAAAATGGATTCCTTACCCAACAGGAAGTAACCTTCCCTCGCACCTACCGCTGCCAGACTACCCCTTGGCATGCAAGAAATGAGGAGCAAACGGAAAGAATCATTAGCTATTATTCCCAGAAGTACCCATTCTCCAGCCATTCACTATTCAGAAGCAGAAACAAGCTCCCAAAAACTGAAAAGGCAAAACTCACCTAAAGACCAGGATCCTCCTGCAAAGAAGAGGAGAACTAGAAAAGGCACTGTCCAACCCCTCCACTGGGAGGGAAATGAGTTGTAATTTGTAGATAAGTTTATACATGAGGAAGTTGTACCAATGTGGGGAACAACCAAGAAACAATTCATTGAGAAGTATTACATTTGGAAAATACTTCAAGATCCCCCCACAACAAATTTCCATTGATTATATGGAGCTAAACTGGCCGAACTTATGGGAAATCCCAAAGAAGTATGCTGAAGAGGAATTTGATGCATATCCAATGATTCCCTCTTTGATACCACAAGAAGCTCCTATTGATGTAAATGGAAAGACGGATGGAAATGCTCTTCAAGAGGAGATAAGAGAAGTATGCATTAAAAACAACTACACTTCTCCTGAAGACCAAGAGTTTGCTTCAAATAAGAAATATGGGCTGATTCTGGTCGTGGAAAAACCCATTGGAGCAAAACCCTTAAAAATAACTACCTTCAGCCGAATCCAGAGGAAGAATGAGCTGAATGTTTAAATTTGATTGTTTTGTCATTTACTTGTAATCTGTTTTTACGTTTGATAAAAATCCATTCAAGGACTGTAATGTAATATAAAGAAGTGAAACGTATGTAGAGTCAACATGAATGACAATTCCTAGTTGTCTCAAACAGACTAAATATTATTCTTTTGTGTGTATGTGATGACTCATTTATATTTGAACAATCATTAAGTTTTGTCATCATCAAATAGGGGGAATTTGTTGTAAATACATTTAGGATTTTGATGATGTCATCCCTGTATTCTATATTTAATTCAAATGTAATTTTCTAAGTACTTGACATTGTAAAGAAGAACCAAATGAGTGTCTTCTATAGGCCTTTAAAAGTTAGACTAAAGATTGATCAAACATGCTAAGTCCATTCAGCTAAGTATAGCTAAGTCAGAATCTCAGCTGAGTATCGACAAGTCAGAATATCAGTTGAGTGTCGTCAAGTCAGAATATCAGCTGAGTATCACATATCAGTTGAGTATCGCCAAGTCAGAGTATCAGCTGATCATCACATATCAGCTGAGTATCTTCAAACCAGAATATGAGCTTATTTTAGCCAAGACAAAATGTCAGCTGAGTTTAGCCAAGACAGAATATCAGCTAAGTATGTACGTCAAAATACTTGGACAATATTCAGCAAGTATTAATCAGATGTGTCCATGTCAGCAAACATTGAAATGTCAACATATCGGGAAAATCACATACAGATGTAAATAAAGCCAAGTAGACAATCTGAATGATTCCCGTAAGTTGAGGACTAAAATATTCCTCGAGATTCGCACCCTAGAGACTTTTTATTTATGAAATTAAAGAAAACAGCGGGGACAACTGTATGTCTTCAAACTGTCATATTTGAAGAAAAGATCAAGCCTTGCAAAAGAGGTGAAAAGATAAAACAAAAAAGTTCACTCTCTAACAGACCAATTTGTTTCAAAGGATGCAACGGCCATAAAGAGCTCAAAGGAAGTACTATAAATATTTAAAGAACTCTTGAGCAGAAGTACAATGCGATTAACACTTACAAGTAATCAAAAGCAAACCAAAGAAATATACTCTACAAGCATCATGGAGAGCTAAGATCATAATATTCGAATCTTAAGAAGCTCTTAGAAGTTGGAGAAAACAAAAACTCTTGTATTAAAGATTTGAGTAGGGGTACTTTCTTGAAAAAGTTTCTTGAAAGTTGAGATTGTGTGACATCCACGGGTTCTTGATTGGAAGGTGATAAGCACTTGAGAGTTGTGAGGGTTTCGATTAGGAGGTGACAAGCAACCAAGGAAATGAGTTACCTCAGTCACGGGTTTTCACTGGTTGAAAGTTGCAGTAACTAAATTCATTGCAACGATCAAACGTTATAGTGAATTTATCTCCAAGTGGATTGGAGAAAATTGGACTAGTAGAGGATTATCCCACCTATGAAACCACTATAAGTGTTATGTTGTTAACTATTTTAAGCATCATACTTAACTGTTGCATCCATCTTAACTGTTGCATTAAAAGTCATCTAAGTTTTCCGCATAATATTCTTCAAGCTGACTTCTGAGTTGTACCTCGCTGCTATTTCAGCAAGATCAGCTAAGTTCACCTAGTTGCATATATAATAGCTGAGTTTCTTAAACCGGCTAATTTAGCAAAGTGATTTTAGGAGTTTATTCACCCCCTCCCCCCCCCCCCCCAGACTTTTACCATACGTACTTGTGACCTACAACCTCTTACAGTGAAAAAAATCTCTCACATTTTGATCCTCTGAATAGTGAGTGTGAGCAAAAGGTTGAAAATATCATTCACTTATAAAAGGTTTCAAATCAACTACCTGATGCTTTCATTGATACACGGAGAGTGACAAAATCCTCTACCTGCTGCAAATGCACCAACAAGAATTGATGTCCCTGTGGGTCAAGTAGTAGCAGCAAATGAATCCAAAGTACCCCAAAATCATGATTGAGAAATTGGTTCAAAAGACTGTACCTAGAAAAAAGGAAGGTGTAAGGTAAGAGCCAAACAATAATAATGATTGATCAATAAAATGAAAGTAATATAGTTCCTGAAGAACTATTGATGTCTAAAAATAATGAGATCTCACTAAATTATTCATATTAGTAAATTATTGGAGAGAAAAAATATCATCATAGATGGCATATTTGCCTTTAATATGGCTCCTGAAGTTTCAAATGAGGATCCTGAACCAAAATCTGTTGGAGACTATTGAAATAGAGATGATTGACCAGACAAAAAAAAAGTCATATAGGCTGAATAAAATTCCTTAAAAACCAAAATGTGTTTGGACCTGTAGTTCAAATTCCGAAAAATGTTATCCCAATAGGATACATATGGGTTTTTGTTGGAAAGAAATATAAACATCACAAAATTACGAGATACAAAGCAAGATGTTGGTCCTCTTTAAGTATACAGGATACAGCTTGGGAAATGTTTTAGGCAACAGGCTGTATTATTTTCGAATCTGAGTGCGTAGCGAAAGTCTTAAAATAGTAAGTTGCTATCGATACAGCAACTCGGTCTATTCTCCTGTTAGATTGGTGCGTACAGGGTTTTGCAGTGTATACTTATATAATTCACAGTTTATGAAAACAGTAATGGCAAAAGGTAAATAGCACAGTATTTAAGTGGTTCGAGGTAAACCCCTCTACGTCTACTGGTCCTCCACACAGGAGTAAAACGTTTATTATAAATACTGCGTTCACAGCTATGTATTTATAATCAAACCTATCCTTGTATCATTCACACAGATAGATACAAAGACTGTCGCTTTCAACCATTCACACAGATTGGTTAAAGCTTCCATTTGACTTGCTTCTTCACACACAGTTCCAAAGCTTCATCCTTATTCATCCCACACAGGTCAGAATAACTTGTTGAGTTCACACAGAGCTCAGTTTTTACACAAAGGTAAAAGGGTAGGTAACCAGGTAAGAACAGCAGCTTTGAATATGAAGTTCTTGAGCTGATGATGGTTGTTCTTGATGACTGAGTATATTTCTTCTTTCTCAAATATGTATTGATGCTAGAAAGAAATATACATGCTCTTGTAAGCTTGATTTGATGATAATGAATATTCAGTCTTTCGATGGTTTGAATATCGCTTGTAAGCTTGTCTATGTTCTATGTGTTCCACCTCTTTTTCTTCAAACTCTGGAGATATATATATATATAGCCTTCTTGGATATATCCGTTGAGATAGATCCGTTGAGCAAGATTCTGTGACAACTTGATAGTTGACTTGAATAGAGTGAGATCCGGATATTGCGGGATTTGAACATCTCTGTCGGCTTCAGTATTTAAATACTTTATCCTTTCAGTATTTAAACACTTCTTTATCAAACGGGACTTGACTTTAGTGAATACCAAAGATTCCTTTCCAAACGGTCTTCAGTCCTGTTCCGATGTGAATGTTGTATCCATTTATGCTGTAGGCATATTGGAGTAGTCCGGTGCTATATGGAAGGATGCTGTATTGAGGGGAAACTTCCATATTTAGCGTTTAACTAAGACTTTGTTGCTGTATCTTGGTAGAGCGAGAGCTCGCTGTATGCTGGCGCTATGAGAAGATCTTCGATACAGGATTGACAACTTCGATCAGACTTTCGATATAGTGGCTTGCTGTATGTTGGGCATTTTTCATCTTGCTATATGCTAGCTTGCTGTATCAAGCTTTGTTGTTTGGTAATTTATCAAAACAACATTGTTTTTCCCAACAATTTCCCCCTTTTTGATAATTTCCAAACCTTCTTGATGATCCCAAAACTTTGATGCCAAAAACCTCTTTAAGCTAAAACAATTTCCCCTTCTTTTTCGATAACCACTTGTTGGTAATTTGAGAGGACTTCAATACATGAGTTGTTTATCCCCACTGTTTCCCTCTTTTTGGAAAATGTCAAGAGCAGACTCCTTGATCTTCTGTCAAATGATCTGTTCTTCAGCACTTAGTCTAAAAGAAATGTGAACTGCTCGTAGGCAAGTTCTAAAATGATAGCATCTAATAGGGAAGTGTATTACATCTCAAAGTTATGATTGGCGCGCAGGCACAATCTTACAGTGTGATCTAGTTGAGTACAACTCAATCTGTGAACTGTTCTCAAACAAGTTCTTACAGCTTAGTACTTAAGCTTGTTTGATTGTAGCAATAAAAATTAAATGAGTTAAAAATTCGCGTCGATCGAGATAGAGAAGTCCAGATATCATGCAAAGCATTAAAAAAAATGTTTGAATATAAAAACAGGTCATGTGGACTTTAAAACTGTTTGCAGTACACAATAGAATAAAACTATCAAGCATAATTGATGTCCTGTAGTGTAAATACTATATCTGCGAATAATACAGCGTTCCCCCTTAAAAGGTACACACAGGTTTCAATTCTTACATTAATGTTAGGACTAACACTGTATTCATGGGGCGTACTGTATTTCCCCTTAATTAATGCACACGTCAGTTGTAGGAAGGTTTCGTGCCTTCTTTGCCCTACAGTGCTGTCTTGACTGTTCTGAGTGTACAATTAATTAATTGCAGATACTGTATTCTTGGGTCTTATAGCATTCCCCCTCATTTAATGAGTAAAAGCATAAAAACTTACAAGGAGTCTGGCTGTAGCGTTGCCCGATTCATGTCGAAGCATTGAAATCAAGTAAATTTGGGTCCTGGTGTGATAGTGCCTTTCGGTACCCAATTTTGATGGACAACAATTGGTTTGTTGTAGGCTACTTTTGGTCCATTATTTCGATATCTACGTGGGGCAGGCACGTAGTTGTTGTAATCATGATAATTATAATGCATGAAAAATCGAGAATTATAATTGTTATTCCAGTACGATTGTCGTCTAGTGTTGCGATATTTCCTACACGCAAGTGCACGTCATCGTTTACAAGTAATAAAGTGATAAGTAGAGTATCGTTCCCACGAGGATTGAATCTCTAACTACCGATTTTTTCGTATTCCAATTTTATCTGAACAATCGAATTTGGGTTTTGCGATTAATAGCTAAAAGAATTACTAAAAGACTAAGCAGTAGAAAACAATATCTTGGATAAAAGAAATCAAATGATAAATAAGTCTAGGGTTCTGAATCCACCTAAGTTTATCCGAATTTACTCTCGATTATCCGTAATAAATAATTTGCCCAATTTATTGAAGGCGGAGATTGCTAATATATTCTACCGCCTCTCCCGAGGTCAATAGATTTATCTAAAGGCGAATAACGCACTCTATCCCTAGGTGAATTAATTCGTCGATAGGCAAAAAGCATAAAATCTCCTAAAGGCCACGTAGTTCCTATGAGTATATTCCTATCTCACAGAATAAAACGGTCCTCACCAATAGTTCCTCACCAAATCTCCTCTCCCGATTCGAAGTGAATGATTAAATCAATACAACTATTGGCCAGATAATTGCAAGCATTAAACATAATTGGGAAAACTCAATAAAAAGGTAATATATTGGATAATCTCAATCAATTCGTCAAAACAAAGGTTTCATCAAAACCTAGATTAGGGCTTTAGCACGACATACTAAAAATGAAAATACAGAATAAATAAATGAAAGCATAAAATTCAAACGCAGATGAAGCTCGGATTCCTCCGTTCTTGACTTCCGCCTTCTGCCCTTGAAGTCTTACCTTCCCTCTTCTTCCGTCTCCAAGCTTAAGCTCTCAAAGGTTAAAGATCCAAAGATTCCAAGATGATTTAATTAGGGTCTTAAACCCTATTTATAGCTCAAGACATCAGCAAATCGCGTCCGTATCGGTCCGTCAGCGGCCGAAGCTTCAAACCCAAAATCCGCGCGGGCATACAAAAACGCCAAGTGTGCGCGGCTCACTAAACTCTGTGCCGCGGCACATCGCCTTCACCGAATGCACGTGCGTTAATTAATTCTTACGTGCCGCGGCTCACTGGCCGCGACACGCAGTACAGTTACTCGCCCTTGGTGGTGTCTTCCTGTGCCGCGGCTCAGCTTCATTGTGCCGCGGCTCAGAGTCCAGATTTGCCGTTTTCGCCCGTTTTGCCTCGTTTTAGCTTCCGGACTTCAATTTCCTGTCAATCATACAAAATTAAGGCATTAAAAGCTCATTTAGACGATTTCACTCTCCAAAATACTACAAAATAATGATAAATAAGCGTATAAAAATACGCCTAACAAATACCCTCAAACTTAAGCCTTTGCTTGTCCTCAAGCAAAAAGAATTAAATTCAATAAAAGAATGTCGTGAATCATCGTGCAACTCATAGTGTTCAACCTAATCAATACTATCCTGTGATTCTCTCTAAATATTACGAGTGTCATAAAAGCGAGCTGCACTCAGAATAATGATTCCGCAAAATAATCAAATTCAGTCCTAATCACTCGTTCATGAAGAAAATCCAGCTCAAAGATTAACAAAACGTGAGTCTAATCGACCGTCAATATGAAAGGCTAACACAACCAAGCTAGTTTGTCCCGTTCCACAATCGAAAGGCACAATTTTCACGAGTTTCATAACAAATAAACCTCGGACAATATCCCCTTATATATATGCTCAAGAATTTGATTCGAGTTGACCACTAGGTTAGGATCTCAGGATGTTTCATTGGGATAATCCTAGGGTGGAAACTCCATTCTCATGTATTAGGAAACCGTTTGACGTAAAAGACACTCATGGGGCACATGGATGCTTCTAGTTACTAAGTTCCCGTCTACAGCGGAGAAACAACTCGAATATATAATTTCCGCATGTCCGAATCAAGGTTGCTGTTTTACGCGAGAGTAAACAGCAGGTCACGCGAATACCCCCGGTTACTAGGTTCCCTATCATTGGCACATGTGAAATATCTAAATCACTAGTCTAATCAGGGTCATCATTTTACGCGAGAGTAAACAGCGGGTCACGCGAATACCCCCGGTTACTAGACTTCCCTTCATAGAACACATTATCTCGACTTTTAGGGAAAAAAACTGACCGACTCTAAACTCCATCTAAGTGCCAAAACGACTAAAGAAACAGTACGACTCACTATCCGGAATATGTAACCAAACGTATTGACGGTGATTTTAAAACAAGTATGTATCGTCTCTTATCTGCCAAGACCTCTACAATCACGAAAAATTTCGGACCTAATTGAATACTAAGCAGAACAGAAATAACTGACTACAACTCGACTAAAACTCGACCGCTTCTTCAGAGAGAAAAACAGTGTCGTAACATCAGTATCACACAAATAGAAGCACAAAAAATTCACGAATAAAGAAAAACTACGACAAGCAAGGCTATCTAAAAAAATTTTTACGCAGGGTAATGAAAAGTGCAACGAAATAAAGTACAGCAAGAAAATAAAATACAGCAATGAATGTAGCAACTGAAAGTAAATCCCCCCCCCCCAACTTAGGACGTACATTGACCTCAATGGACAAAAATGATATGCAATAAAAGTAAAGGTCAAGTACTCCTCCACCGCTCAGAGCCGGTGCCGGCATCGTCCGGTGAGGAGGTACGCTTCTTGACTTCATCATGCGGAGTGTGAATAAATGAGCTTGCATCATCAAGTAGGAAGTTAAGTACGAGCTCTCAATTTTAACATGATGTAAGGGTTGGGGATAATGTAATTCGATAACATGATTCATTGCATATAATTTTGAAAATGCCTAGCTTACCAATTTTCCATTGCTGCAATTTATCAAACACCTTGTGTGCACAAGTTAAAATGAAGAACAAGAATTTTGATGGTTAATTCCAAATCCCAAAAATAATAATACAGATTATAACCCTGAATCACGAAAACTATCATCAACAATTCGTTCATAAACATCAATTCCATCACAATATCAAATTCCCCATATTCCAACTCCATTTTAGAAACAACAATGAAGAACAACTAGCAATATAAAACTCCAAATCTTTTCACATCAAGAATCACTTATGATTTAGAAATCAAAAATTACCTGGAGAATTTGAGAAGGAGACTAATAGAATGGAATCAACTAACCTTATTGTGTGCAGGAAGGAAGGGAAGAGAAGGAAGAAGATACCTTGTGCATGCCGAACGATTGAATGAGCCCAACCTGGTTGCTCTTATTTTGCGACGGGGGCCGCGGCACAGTAAAAGTGAGCCGCGGCCCAAAGTACAGTCGGACTGGGACGTTTTGTAATGTCGTCGGGTGCCGCGGCTCAGTTTCCGTGTGCCGCGGCTCAGTGTGTTAGTGTGCCGCGGCTCAGGTTTAGTGTGCTGCGGCACAAAGTACAGGCTCCCTGGGCGTTTCTTGACCATTTAGTGTGCCGCGGCTCAGTTTTCGTGTGCCGCGGCTCCGCGACCTGGTGTGCCGCGGCTCAGTAAGATCATGCCGCGGCACAGAGTACAGTTTGATCGGCCATTTTTCATCAGCTGGTGTGTGCCGCGGCTCACCTGGACTGTGCCGCGGCCCATCATTGAATTCCTCCCCTTTGCTGATTCCTGCACAGAATTTTTACACGAAAACATCAAGACGAGAGGGAAGGATGGATCAAAGAAGAAAGAAGACAAAGAGAGACTCTAAAAATGCAAGAAAACAACAAAGAATCTACAACTAATACTCGGGTTGCCTCCCGAGGAGCGCTAAGTTTATAGTCTTCAGCCGGACTTTTCTCGCATTCATCCGGCGGTGGATAAGGTGACGCTCGTTTTCTGCGTGTCGATTGGGTTACCCAAGTATGCCTTCAACCGTTGTCCATTAACTTTGAATTTCGGCCATCTCTTTGAACTTCTACTGCACCATGTGGAAACACTTGAACTACGATGAACGGTCCCGACCATCGTGAACGCAATTTCCCGGGAAATAACTTTAAGCGTGAGTTAAATAGCAACACCTCTTGACCCGGGACAAATTCTCTCTGCGTGATGTGCTTATCATGCCAAATTTTTGTCCGCTCCTTATAAAGTTTTGCATTTTCGTATGAGTTGTGGCGAATTTCTTCCAACTCGTTCAGCTGCAAACAACGTTTTTCCCCTGCGGATTTTAGATCAAAGTTTAGTTTCTTTATCGCCCAGTAAGCACGGTGTTCCATCTCTACGGGTAGATGGAAACCTTTTCCATAGACCAATCTGTAGGGCGACATTCCGATAGGTGTTTTATACGCGATCATGCGCCCAAAGTGCATCATCGAGTTTAAATGCTCAATCTTTTCGAGACGAGCTGACCGTCTTTTCTAGAATCCACTTCAGCTCTCGATTTGATATCTCGACTTGGCCACTCGTTTGCGGATGGTATGCTGTGGCAACACGATGAGTGACTCCGTATTTTCTCAAAACCGCATCAAGAAATTTGTTGTCGAAGTGTGACCCACCATCACTTATAATAGCACGTGGAGTCCCAAAGCGTGTGAAGATATGTTGTTTAATAAACTTGATTACGACATTGGACCCATTCGTAGGTAGTGCCACCGCTTCAACCCATTTTGAGACATAATCTACGGCCACCAAAATATAGAGATTCTTGTTTGATGGGGGAAATGGACCCATGAAGTCGATCCCCCATACATCAAATAATTCGACTTCAAGTATGGTGTTCAGCGGCATTTCGTGTCGTCTTGAGATGTTTCCTGTCCGTTGACACCGATCACATGTAGACACAAAGGAGTGAGCATCTTTGAATAAGGACGGCCAATAAAATCCCGACTGTAAGACCTTCGCTGCTGTTCTATTTCCACTAAAATGTCCACCGTAGGGTGATGCATGGCAATGGTTCGGACACTGCTGTGGATTTCCTCATCCGGGATGCATCTACGGATAATTTGATCGGGGCATCGCTTGAAGAGAAAAGGATCGTCCCACAAATAGTACTTAGCGTCCGAGATTAGCTTCTTCTTTTGATGACGTGAGAGGTCGTTCGGAATTGTTTTACTTGCTAAGTAGTTCACTAGATCAGCATACCAAGGCGCATGTGTTGAATCCAACTTGTAGAGCTGCTCGTCGGGGAAGGTTTCTATAATTTGTGGCTGACTTTCTTCCTTCTCGAGGGAACTCTCTAATCGTGAAAGGTGATCGGCTATAACATTTTCTGTCCCTTTCTTGTCCCGAATATCCAAGTTGAATTCTTGAAGGAGTTGCACCCACCGAATCAACCTTGGTTTGGCATCCTTCTTCTCCAAAAGGTATTTTATTGCCGAATGATCGGTCCACACTATCACTTTCGTTCCTAGTAGATAAGCCCGAAATTTATCAAATGCAAAGATCACCGCCAACAATTCCTTCTCCGTTGTGGCATAATTTCTTTGGGCGTCATCGAGTGTTCGGCTCGCATAGTATATGACATGGAACACCTTCCCTCGTCTCGCCCCAAAAGCCCCAATGGCAAAGTCGCTAGCATCGCACATTAGTTCGAACGGAAGGTCCCAATCCGGAGCGACTATCACCGTGCCGTGCTTAGAGCTTTCTTCACAACTCGAAACTTTCTTTACAAGACTCGAAAGTAAATGGGACATCTTTCATGAGTAAATTGCACAGCGGCTTCGTGATCTTTGAAAAATCCTTAATAAATCGGCGATAGAAACCGGCATGTCCCAAAAAACTCCTAATCCCCTTGACCGAAGTGGGTGGAGGCATCTTCTCAATTGTCTCGATTTTCACTCGGTCAACTTCAATTCCATGTGAGGATATTCGATGGCCAAGCACAATGCCCTCCTGCACCATAAAATGACACTTCTCCCAATTCAAGACTAAATTGGTCTCTTCGCATCTTCGCAAGACTTTCTGCAAATTTTCCAAACAAATGTCAAATGAATCTCCAAAAACAGAAAAATCATCCATAAAAATCTCAATACACTGCTCTACCATGTCAGAAAAAATAGCCATCATACACCGTTGAAAAGTAGCCGGCGCATTACACAATCCAAAAGGCATGCGCCTATAAGCGAAAATGCCGTAAGGACATGTAAACGTCGTCTTCTCTTGGTCTTCGGGGGCTATGTAAATCTGATTATACCCCGAATAACCATCGAGAAAGCAATAGAAATCGTGTCCGGCTAGTCTATCTAACATCTGATCAATAAAAGGCAAGGGGAAATGATCTTTTCTAGTGGCCTTATTTAATTTCCTGTAATCTATGCACATACGCCACCCCGTGACAATCCTGGTGGGAATTAATTCATTATTATCGTTTTGAACAACTGTTATCCCACCCTTTTTCGACATAACTTGAACCGGACTTACCCACTTACTATCAGAAATTGGAAAGATCATACCTGCGTCGAGGAGTTTTAAAACCTCGACTTTTACCACCTCCTTCATGTTAGGATTCAGCCGGCGTTGATGCTCCACGGATGGTTTGTAGTCTTCCTCCATCAAAATCTTGTGCATACAAATCGATGGGCTGATCCCCTTAATATCCGCAATAGACCATCCAAGAGCATATTTGTACTCCCTCAAAACTCTTAATAATTTTGCCTCTTGATCTCCTGCTAAAGTGGCCGAAAGAATAACTGGAAGGGAGTTGTCGGGCCCCAGGAATGCATATTTCAAATGAGGTGGCGGCTTTTTGAGTTCCAACTTTGGAGGTTTTTCAATCGATGGGGTCGGTCGAGTTAGTGAACTTCCTAGCTCCTCGAATGGTTTACGAATAAAAATTGGCGGGGAAGCATCCATGTGTCGTACGTAGGCTGCATGCTCTCCATTTGGTTCGGAAACAGCCCCAATCAAAACGGATTCCAATGGATCGGGTGGATAATTTTCTCGAAAAGTTCTACTCACGCACGAGTCAATGACGTCAATTTGGAAACAATTTTCAGCGTCACTTGGATATTTTACGGATCGAAAAATATTGAATGTTACTTGCTCCTCTTGAACACGCAAAGTCAGCTTTCCCTTTTCCACATCAATCAATGTTCGGCCTGTTGCCAAAAATGGTCTTCCCAAAATAATTGGGATATCTTGGTCTTCTTCCATGTCAAGTACGATGAAATCGGCCGGAAAGATGAACTTATCAACTTTGACTAAAACGTCCTCTATCACCCCTCGGATATTTGATGGATCTATCGGCCAATTGTAGAGGCGCCGTCGGCTTGGCTTCCCCAATCTCCACTTTTAAAAATAGAAAGGGGCATAAGATTTATATGGCCCGAGATCGCATAGGGCTCTTTCAAAAGATGAATTTCCGATGATGCAAGGGATGGTGAAACTTCCGGATCTCTCAATTTAGGTGGGAGCTTCTTTTGTAAAATAGCCGCACTCCTCCGTTAAAGCGACCGTCTCATATTCCTCGAGCTTTCGTTTATTGGACAAGATCTCTTTCATGAACTTGACGTAACTCGGCATCTGCTCCAATGCGTCGTGACGGAATGTTTATGTGCAATTTCTTGAAAACGTCGAGGAATTTTGAAAGCCTTGTCCGATTTTGCTTTTGGAAATGCTGTGGGAATGGAATTTGAGGAGTGGGCTGAGTAGTCGATACTTCCTTTGGCTTAGGCTTCTCATCCTTTTCCTTCTCGTTTTGCTCGATCGGCTGCTCTTTGTCATTAATAGGCTGCCCTTTCAACTCCTTTCCGCTTCGTAATTCGATCGCTTGCACATTTTCCTTGGATTTCACTTCGGCTGCGCTGGGGAATGCACCTTGAGACCGAGAAGACAATAAATTAGCAATCTGCCCCATTTGTGTTTCTAGATTTCGGATGGAGGTCGAATGATTTTGGAGGGTCATCTCGGTGCGGGTCATGAATTGGCTTGTGTTAGCCGCCAATTGAGCAAGAGCATCTTCCAAAGATAACTTTGGTGATTGAGGGGGCTGCGCTAAGTGAGGTTGTGGAGGCTTCATATCTTGCCCATTTCTCCATGGAAAATTTTGTTGATTCCGCCACCCTTGATTATAAGTGCTGGGGTAAAAATTGTTTTGTCGATTTCCATTGGCCACAAATTGAGCTTGCTCCATCTGATGTTGCTCGAATGGATTTCCAACTTGACATTCCGCGCTCGGGTGTGATCCGTTACACCAATTGCATGTCTCAATGGTAACGGGGGCTGTTGCGTGCGAAAATGCCTGGAGCTGTTGTGTCAAAACGGCGACTTGAGCTGACAAGGTGGAAATCAGATCATTGCTTGAAACTTCCATGACTCTCTTCGGTGTCAATTTTTCCGATGGCCATTGGTATACGTTTTCGGCCATATCTTCCAAAAGCACGTGTGCCTCGGCCATAGATTTTCCCATGAAGGTCCCACCAGAGGCCGCATCCACTAGAGTGCGTGTAGAAGCACTCATACCATTATAGAACGTATGCAGCTGAAGCTAATCAGGAATGCCGTGATGAGGGCATCTTCGTAGCAATTCTTTATATCGCTCCCACGCCTCGTGGAGCGATTCCATATCGTACTGGACAAAGGTGGTTATTTCGTTTCTCAACCTTGCCGTCTTAGCTGGTGGGAAGAATTTGGCAAGGAAGGCTTGCGCTAACCTCTCCCATGTTGTAATCGACCCCGGCGGTAAGGAATTTAACCAAAACTTTGCTTTATCCCTCAAAGAGAAAGGGAAAAGCCTCAATCGGATGGCATCGTCGGTGACACCATTAGTCTTGAACGTGTCGCATATCTCAAGGAAAGAAGCAATATGGGCATTCGGGTCGTCCTTCGGTAGTCCACAGAATGGGCTCGCCTGCACCATCTGAATAAAGGCGGGCTTGATCTCAAAATTATTCGCTTGGATAGTGGGACGCCGAATTCCCGAAAAATTAGCGTTGACCTGCGGCATGGCATAATCTCGAAGAGCTAGTTCCGGTTGAACTTGCCGCACTTGGTTATCTCCTCCTTGGACTTCGATATTCTCGGCCATGTTGACCGTCGTCTGCAACTCTATTTTCTCCTTTTTGTTCCTTCTTAGAGTGCGCTCGAGCTCGGTATCCAAAGGTAGTAGGCCTTCGTTACCGAGTTTTCTCATGCACTACACGAAAGGTCCTGAAAGGAAAAACAAATAAACGAAATTAAATACACAAAAATAAAAATAAAACGTTCAAATTAAGACTGGAAATACTTAAATCGATATTAGAAAATTTCAATCCCCGGCAACGGCGCCAAAAACTTGTTGCGATATTTCCTACACGCAAGTGCACGTCATCGTTTACAAGTAATAAAGTGATAAGTAGAGTATCGTTCCCACGAGGATTGAATCTCTAACTACCGATTTTTTCGTATTCCAATTTTATCTGAACAATCGAATTTGGGTTTTGCGATTAATTGCTAAAAGAATTACTAAAAGACTAAGCAGTAGAAAACAATATCTTGGATAAAAGAAATCAAATGATAAATAAGTCTAGGGTTCTGAATCCACCTTAGTTTATCCGAATTTACTCTCGATTATCCGTAATAAATAATTTTCCCAATTTATTGAAGGCGGAGATTGCTAATATATTCTACCGCCTCTCCCGAGGTCAATAGATTTATCTAAAGGCGAATAACGCACTCTATCCCTAGGTGAATTAATTCGTCGATAGGCAAAAAGCATAAAATCTCCTAAAGGCCACGTAGTTCCTATGAGTATATTCCTATCTCACAGAATAAAACGGTCCTCACCAATAGTTCCTCACCAAATCTCCTCTCCCGATTCGAAGTGAATGATTAAATCAATACAACTATTGGCCAGATAATTGCAAGCATTAAACATAATTGGGAAAACTCAATAAAAAGGTAATATATTGGATAATCTTAATCAATTCGTCAAAACAAAGGTTTCATCAAAACCCTAGATTAGGGCTTTAGCCTGACATACTAAAAACTGAAAATACAGAATAAATAAATGAAAGCATAAAATTCAAACGCAGATGAAGCTCGGATTCCTCCGTTCTTGACTTCCATATCTGCCCTTGAAGTCTTCTGCTTCCCTCTTCTTCTGTCGTCTCCAAGCTTAAGCTCTCAAAGGTTAAAGATCCAAAGATTCCAAGATGATTTAATTAGGGTCTTAAACCCTATTTATAGCTCAGCACATCAGCAAATCGTGTCCGTATCGATCGGTCGGCTTGAAAATGCCAAACCAAAATCCGCGGGCATACAAAAACCGCCAAGTGTGCCGCGGCTCACTAAACTCTGTGCCGTGGCACATCGCCTTCACCAATGCAGGCGTTAATTAATTCTTCTGTGCCGCGGCTCACTGGGCTGTGCCGCGGCACAGTACAGTTACTCGCCCTTGGTGGTGTCTTCCTGTGCCGCGGCTCAGCTTCCTTGTGCCGCGGCTCAGAGTCCAGATTTGCCGTTTTCGCCCGTTTTGCCTCGTTTTAGCTTCCGGACTTCAATTTCCTGTCAATCATACAAAATTAAGGCATTAAAAGCTCATTTAGACGATTTCACTCTCCAAAATACTACAAAATAATGATAAATAAGCGTATAAAAATACGCCTAACTTCTAGGAGGTGGAGCCATTTTCATAGACCTTACAACTTGCCTCCTGGGTCTCCAGTTGGATTTCAAAATCTGTTGTTGATACTGCGATGCGACCTATTTTCTTAATGGATAACGGGGATCCTGTATCCAATGTCTAGGCACGTCAGATTTAGAGAAATCTTGCCGCAGGCCTTTGATATTTGATCTGACCTTCCTTACGAGCATTGGCGTTGATATGCTCGGGGAGCATCCTGTTGAGTACGCCTTACAGGTCAGAATGGCTGAGGATTCCACTGTCTCGAATAGGATTGCGGGGGCAGAATGGCAGTCTTTGCTGTTCGTGGTGCAACCGGTTCCATCACATGACTTGGAACTTCTTCTGATACAGGAATGGATTCCTCACTCCTGACGAATACCGTACTAGATTTTTCTTTGTTGGAGAATGAGTTGTATCCTAAGCCATGTTTATCATGAGCATGTTGCCCAGTGCTTAAGATCTCTTCCATTCTATTAGAGGATTTCTCAAAAGAATTTAAGATTGTCTCTAATTCTCCTTCACGTTTCTCGAGAGATTTTACTTTGGCTTCGAGTAGAGCTAAATCATTTGTCTTGCTTTCAAGATGAGACTTAGTCTCATTTAGATCGTGAGCAAGTTTATGATTGCTCTCCATGAGTTTTTCTAAATTGACTTTGCTGTTTTCACAGTCGACAGACATATTTTCGTAATTATCCTTCAACAAGTCGTTTTCTTATTTTAGCTCTAAGTTAGAAATTTCAAGCTATATGTTTTCTCTTTTCAATATCTCATGGGCCTTTTGAATGTTATTAAATTCATTCAACATATTTTCAAAGGTATGAGATGTATTTACAGGAATAGTTGAGGTAGAGCTTACCTCATCATCATCGTCGTCTTCATTTTCCTCTTTAACTTCGGCCATAGAGCACATATAGGCTCTATCTTCTAGCTCATCATCAGACGAGTCACTGTCAGTGACCACCTGAAGACACTAAGTCTTTGTTGATGCGGGTGTAGCTTATGATTCTCCAATGAAGGCCTTGAGTTTGTTCTTCATCCTGTTTCTCCAGTCATCAAACTCATTAATAGAAAACATAGGTACCTTGCTTATTAATGAGGTATCCATATGTGAGGAATAAGAAAGATAAATTATTTTTGAAAAATAAGTGATTTTAAAGATCTAATTCAGTTAAAAATACGACTGATTCTTTTTAGAATCAACCGCTCCGATACCACTTGTTGGTCCTCTTTAAGTATACATGATACAGCTTGGGAAATGTTTTAGGCAACAGGCTATATGATTTTCGAATCTGAGTGCGTAGCGGAAGTCTTAAAACTGTAAGTTGCTATCGATACAGCAACTCGGTCTATTCTCCTGTTAGCTTGGTGCGTACAGGGTTTTGCAGTGTATACTTATATAAATCACAGTTTATGAAAATAGTAACGGCGAAAGGTAAATAGCACAGTATTTAAGTGGTTCGAGATAAACCCCTCTACGTCCACTGGTCCTCTACACAGGAGTAAAACGTTTATTATAAATACTGCGTACACAACTATGTATTTATAATCAAACCTATCCTTGTATCGTTCACACAGATAGATACAAAGACTGTCGCTTTCAACCGTTCACACAGATTGGTTAAAGCTTCCACTTGACTTGCTTCTTCACACACAGTTCCAAAGCTTCATCCTTATTCGTCCCACACAGGTCAGAATAAATTGTTGAGTTCACACAGAGCTCAGTTTTTACACAAAGGTAAAAGGGTTGGTAACCAGGTAAGAACAACAACTTTGAATATGAAGTTCTTGAGCTGATGATGGCTGTTCTTGATGACTGAGTATATTTCTTATTTCTCAGATATGGATTGATGGTAGAAAGAAATATACTTACTCTTGTAAGCTTGATTTGATGATAATGAATATTCAGTCTTTCGATGGTTTGAATATTACTTGTAAGCTTGTCTATGTTCTATGTGTTCCACCTCTTTTTCTTCAAACTCTGGAGATATATATATATATATATATATATATATATATATAGCCTTCTTGGATATATCCGTTGAGATAGATCCTTTGAGCAAGATTCTGTGACAACTTGATAGTTGACTTGAATAGACTGAGATCCGGATATTGCGGGATTTGAAGATCTCTGTCGGCTTCAGTATTTAAATACTTTATCCTTTCAGTATTTAAATACTTCTTTATCAAACGGGACTTGACTTTAGTGAATACCAAAGATTCCTTTCCAAATGGTCTTCAGTCCTGTTCCGATGTGAATGTTGTATCCATTTATGCTGTAGGCATATTGGAGTAGTCCGGTGCTGTATGGAAGGATGCTGTATTGAGGGGCAGCTTCCATATTTGGCGTTTCACTAAGACTTTGTTGCTGTATCTTGGTAGAGCGAGAGCTCGCTGTATGCTGGCGCTATGAGAAGATCTTCGATACAGGATTGACAACTTCGATTGGCTTTCGATATAGCGGCTTGCTGTATGCTGGGCATTTTTCATCTTGCTGTATGCTAGCTTGCTGTATCAAGCTTTGTTGTTTGGTAATTTATCAAAACAACATTGTTTTTCCTAACAATTTCCCCCTTTTTGATAATTTCCAAACCTTCTTGATGATCCCAAAACTTTGATGTCAAAAACCTCTTTAAGCTAAAACAATTTCCCCTTTTTTTTCGATAACCACTTGTTGGTAATTTGAGAGGACTTCAATACAGGAGTTGTTTATCCCCACTGTTTCCCTCTTTTTGGAAAATGTCAAGAGCAGACTTCTTGATCTTCTGTCAAATGATCTGGTCTTCAGCACTTAGTCTAAAAGAAAGGTGAACTGCTCGCAGGCAAGTTCTAAAATGATAGCATCTAATAGGGAAGTGTATTACATCTTAAACTTATGATTAGCGCGCAGGCACAATCTTACAGTGTGATCTAGTTGAGTACAACTCAATCTGTGAACTGTTCGCAGACAAGTTCTTACAGCTTAGTACTTAAGCTTGTTTGATTGCAGCAATAAAAATTGAATGAGTTAAAAATTCGCATCGATCGAGATAGAGAAGTCCAGATGTCATGCAAATCATTAAAAAAAATGTTTGAATATAAAAACAGGGCATGTGGACTTTAAAACTGTTTGCAGTACACAATAGAATAAAACTATCAAGCATAATTGATGTCCTGTAGTGTAAATACTATATCCGCGAATAATACAGCGTTCCCCCTTAAAAGGTACATACAGATTTCAATTCTTACATTAATGTTAGGATTGACACTGTATTCATGGGTCGTACTGTATTCCCCCATAATTAATGCACACGTCAGCTGTAGGAAGGTTTCGTGCCTTCTTTGTCCTACTGATCTTTGTCTTGTTTATTACAGTGTCTGATTAATTAATGGCGAATCTTGTATTCTTGGGTCTTCTGAGATTCCCTCATTTAATGAGTAAAAGCATAAAAACTTACAAGGAGTCTGGCTGTAGCGTTTCCCGATTCATGTCGAAGCATAGAAATCAAGTAAATTTGGGTCCTGGTGTGATAGTGCCTTTCGGTACCCAAATTTGATGGACAACAATTGGTTTGTTGTAGGCTACTTTTGGTCCATTATTTCGATATCTACGTGGGGCAGGCACGTAGTCATTGTAATCATGATAATTATAATGCATGAAAAATAGAGAAGTATAGTTGTTATTCTAGTACGATTGTTGTCTAGGAGGTGGAGCCATTTTCATAGACCTTACAGCTTGCCTCCTGGGTCTCCAGTTGGATTTCCAAATCTGTTGTTGATACTGCGATGTGACCTGTTTTCTTGATGGATAACGGGGCTCCTGTATCCAATGTCTAGGCACGCTGTACTGAGAGTACTGTCGTGCGGGCCTTTGATATTTCGATACAGCCTTCCTTCTGAACGGCTGTTGGCGCTGTTGATATGCTCGGGGAGCATCCTGTTGAGTACGCCTTACAGGTCTGAATGGCTGAGGATTCCACTGTCTCGAATAGGATTATGGGGGCGGAATGGCAGTCTTTGCTGTTCGTGGTGCAACCGGTTCCTTCACAGGACTTGGAACTTCTTCCGATACAGGAATGGATTCCTCACTCCTGACGAATACCATACTAGATTTTTCTTTGTTAGAGAACAAGTTGTATCCTAAGCCACATTTATCATGAGCATGTTGCCCAGTGCTTAGGATCTCTTCCATTCTATTAGAGGATTTCTCGAAAGAATTTAAGATTGTCTCTAATTCTCCTTCACGTTTCTCGAGAGATTTTACTTTGGCTCCGAGTAGAGCCAAATCATTTGTCTTGCTTTCAAGATGAGACTTAGTCTCATTTAGATCGTGAGCAAGTTGATGATTGCTCTTCATGAGTTTTTCTAAATTGACTTTGCTGTTTTCGCAGTCGATAGACATATTTTCGTAATTATCCTTCAGCAAGTCGTTTTCTTCTTTTAGCTCTAAGTTAGAAATTTCAAGCTGTATGTTTTCTTTTTTCAATATCTCGTGGGCCTTTTGAATGTTATTAAATTCATTCAACATATTTTCAAAGGTATGAGATGTATTTACAGGAATAGTTGAGGTAGAACTTACCTCATCATCATCGCCGTCTTCATTTTCCTCTTTAACTTCGGCCATAGTGCACATATAGGCTCTATCTTCTAGCTCATCATCAGACGAGTCACTGTCAGTGACCACCTGAAGACACTCAGGCTTTGTTGATGCGGGTGTAGCTTTTGATTCTCCAATGAAGGCCTTGAGTTTGTTCTTCATCCTGTTTCTCCAGTCATCAAACTCGTTAATAGAAAACATAGGTACCTTGCTTATTAATGAGGTATCCATATGTGAGGAAATAGGGAAGATAAATTGTTTTCGAAAAATAAGTGATTTTAAGGATCTAATTCAGTTAAAAATACGACTGATTCTTTTTAGAATCAACCGCTCCGATACCACTTGTTGGTCCTCTTTAAGTATACAGGATATAGCTTGGGAAATTTTTTAGGCAACAGGCTGTATGATTTTCGAATCTGAGTGCATAGCGGAAGTCTTAAAACAGTAAGTTGCTATTGATACAACAACTCGGTCTATTCTCCTGTTAGCTTGGTGCGTACAGGGTTTTGCAGTGTATACTTATATAAATCACAGTTTATGAAAACAGTAACGGCGATAGGTAAATAGCACAGTATTTAAGTGGTTCGAGGTAAACCCCTCTACATCCACTGGTCCTCCACATAGGAGTAAAACGTTTAATATAAATACTGCGTACACAACTATGTATTTATAATCAAACCTATCCTTGTATCATTCACACAGATAGATACAAAGACTGTCGCTTTCAACCGTTCACACAGATTGTTAAAGCTTCCACTTGACTTGCTTCTTCACACACAGTTCCAACTCTTCGTCCTTATTCGTCCCACACAGGTCATAATAACTTGTTGAGTTCACACAGAGCTCAGTTTTTACACAAAGGTAAAAGGGTAGGTAACCAGGTAAGAACAGCAGCTTTGAATATGAAGTTCTTGAGCTGATGATGGCTGTTCTTGATGACTGAGTATATTTCTTCTTTCTCAGATATGGATTGATGCTAGAAAGAAATATACTTGCTCTTGTAAGCTTGATTTGATGATAATGAATATTCAGTCTTTCGATGGTTTGAATATCGCTTGTAAGATTGTATATGTTCTATGTGTTCCACCTCTTTTTCTTCAAACTCTGGATATATATATATATATATATATATATATATATATATATATTGCGGGATTTGAAGATCTCTACCGGCTTCAGTATTTAAATACTTTATCCTTTCAGTATTTAAATACTTCTTTATCAAACGGGACTTGACTTTAGTGAATACCAAAGATTCCTTTCCAAACGGTCTTCAGTCCTGTTCCGATGTGAATGCTGTATCTATTTATGTTGTAGGCATATTGGAGTAGTCCGGTGCTGTATGGAAGGATGTTGTATTGAGGGGCAGCTTCCATATTTGGCGTTTAACTAAGACTTTGTTGCTGTATCTTGGTAGAGCGAGAGCTCGCTGTATGCTGGCGCTATGAGAAGATCTTCGATACAGGATTGACAACTTCGATCAGACTTTCGATATAGCGGCTTGATGTATGCTGGGCATTTTTCATCTTGCTATATGCTAGCTTGCTGTATCAAGCTTTGTTGTTTGGTAATTTATCAAAACAACATTGTTTTTCCCAACACAACACCTGTATCACAAGGTTTCTCTCAAAGACCAAGAATGGATTATGAGGAAACGTACTATCTAGTGGACACGATTACTTTTAGATTTTCGATTAGTCTGGCTGTGTCTCAAATGATTGATTTGTGCTCATGGATGTAGTAACTTTATATATATATATGGTTCACTTGATAGTGGAATATATATATATATATATATATATACGGGAGTTCCCATACTTGTTTTTCAACTAATGGTATTGGCCGTATTCAACCTTTTTCATTTACTGTGGGTTTCCTTGACCGACTTTTAGCCGCAAGTACTTGCCACCATATGTTGGGTCCGCCACTCCCCCGTGTCCCGTGCCTACCTGCCATCAATCAAGTACCATACTTCCTTTTCTTAAACATCATTTCACATATACATATCACGCATGATCATTCAATAACAGTCACATATAAAAATATCAATCAATATATGATCCTTATAATACAACAAGGAAAAGCCCCATGTTGCCTCAGGTCCAGCTGCGTATGGAAATAAAAAGATCAGGGTCTCGTGCTAGATAGACTTGATAAAGGCTTGGATTATATTCATATAATATAAATATTCTCTTAACTAATGCAACAAAAATAGACCATATTCATTTATAATTTAACGCTTCTTTTCTAACTAATACAGTACAATAATTAAGCATGGCATAAAACAATCTGAAGGATTTAAGCTACAAAGATCGTTGTATGGGCTAAAAAAATCTGAAGGAATGTGGTGCATTAGACTTAGCGAATATATGCTGAAAGAAGGGTTTAAAAATAACATTTGTCTCCCTTGCATTTTCATAAAGAAAACTGATAGTGGATTTGTACTTCTAGCATTTTATGTTGATGACTTAAACTTAATTAGGACTCCTGAAGAGCTCAATCAAACTGCTGAATTCTTGAAAAATGAATTTGAGATGAAAGATTCAAATAAAATAAAGTTCTGTTTGGGTTTTCAAATTGAACATGTCCTTAGAGGACTATTTGTTCATCAATCTTCTTATATTGAAAATGTGTAAAAGCATTTTTGCATGGATAAAGCACATCTGCTGACATCACCCATGGTCGTGAGAACACTTGATGTAACTAAAGATCTATTTCGACCGCTTGAAGGTAGGAGAACGATACTTGGTCCTGAAGTACCATATCTCAGTGTAATTGGTGCATTAACTTATTTTGCCAATTGCACTAGACTAGATATAGCTTTTTCTGTAAATTTTCTGGCAAGATATAGCTCTGTAGCACCTATAAGACATTGGAATGACGTCAAACATATTTTACATTATCTAAAGGACACCATCGACCTTGGATAATATTATTCGGAAAGTGTTAAATGTTCTCTGGTAGAATATGCAGATACATGCTAGCTCTCGAACCCGCATAGGGCAAATCCCAAATAGGCTATGTATTCAAACATAAAGAAACTACTATATCATGGAAATTTGTGAAGCAAACCCTAACAACAACATCGTAAAATCATTCTGAAATAATTGCAATCCATGAATCAAGTCAAGAATATGTACGGTTGAAAAATCTGGCGCATCACATTAAAGAGGCATGCATATTAACTACGACAAAGGAGAATCCAACTGTATTGTATGAAGACAATGCGACTTGCATTACATAACTCATGGAATGTAATACCCTCGCCTTTAATATTGTATTTTCTGATTTAAGATAAGTATTTTCGCACCATATCTGTGTTGTTGTAGCAAGTATATCGACGAATTATGTTAAGTTGGAATCATGGTCATTCATACTATATTAAGTGTTGGGTGATATTGGGAGAATTCCATTTATGCTTGTTATAGCACTTAACGTACGTTAACCTATCTTCTTAACGTACGCTATGTACGTCGCCTTACGTACGTAACATCCATATGTTAACGTACGTAATGCGGGAGATCCACCAGCAGTTCGCCTTTCGGCGGGTGGGGCCGAGCGGGGGTAGATGGTCGGGAGTCGATCGCGACAGCCAAGTCAACGGCTATTACGTACGTAATAGCTATATAGTTACGTACATAACGAATTGCGTGGTTTGAGGCAGAAAGATCTGATGAAATTGGTTACGTACGTAATGATCATGAGATTATGTACTTAAGGACTATAACGTACGTTAACCACTTTCGTTAACGTACGTAATGCCGAGTTCAGATTATAAAAGTATGACTTGCCATTCATTTCCTACTCGACCCTTTCAACCTCCCAACTGAGAAAAACGATTCCTTTCCCTTCCAACTCCATTTCTAATCCCTTCTAACTTGTGTTGGAGCTTCAGCACTTGATTGGTGACTTGGAAGAGTTAGAGATTGAAGTGTATCCCTTGAAGTGTTGGTGTTGTTCTTCATTTTGAGGTTGGTCTTTCTTTAACTCATATCAAATCCATGCTTATGATGATGTTAGTAGATAAATACTTCACATAATGTTAGTTTAAGCTAGTGTAAACATGATAAGTTAATTGAATCATGCTCAAACTAAGTGAAGATTAACATTAAGGGTATTAGTGTTACTTCTTGATGTAAATAACTTCATAATGTGATTGTGTGGATAATGATATACATGAAACCAGATGTATAACATGATAATTGGAAGTTGATTATAGTCTCAACACTAGGAACATGTTAAGGATGAAATCCTTAATGATTAGAGGTGGGAGATATTAAACTTGTCTTGAACATTCAATTGATTCTTGAAGGTAATATGGAACCATGATTTTTGGCCTCTTAAACCAACACTTTTGTAATAAAATTGTTGAAAGAATTATATTAACCCTTTGAAGATGATCTTCACAAGATGGGATGAAGTTACTTTTAAAATTTCAAGTATCCAATGATATAACTAGGCTTTTAATAAATTCTTCAAAAGTAAAACAATGGATTTTCATAGAACGAAGTTGTAATCTTCATATGATCAAGTTAATCGATTTCGTTGATAACTTAAAAGGATGTTAATCGCTACATTAATATGTTAATAATGTTCTTAAGAGGATTGTAGTGAATATGGTGATAGAAATGCGGTAGATGAGTAGCCGAATTCCATTTCATTAATCCGTGTATGTTAAGAGACGTAAATTAAGATGATGTTCTTAGTGCACTAAAAACTTGAGCTTATGCTTCGTATAGGAATCAGTTTTTAATGTAATTATTGGTAAAATAATGAAGAACGTAATTAACACAAACTTATATCGTAATCGGAAGTGCCCATGATTTGAAAAGATGTTTTCACAATGTTATATTGGTAATAATTTGGACTTCAAGTATTTGATATTAATGTTAGAATATGCGAATGAACATGATAAACATATGATGATTTGTAATTGGAACATTAAAGTGATCAATAGGATAATTGATTTATTCAAGTAAATTTACGAATATTGTTTATGTAAGGATACCGTTATCGTACGAATGTGTTGTTGAATGAATTACATTTCATTCAAGGTTGCTTGTTCACGTGAGTATTGTTAGATGGGGATACCGTTCGTTTGACCATTCAAAGAAGGATTATTCATCTACGGAATTGAGGCAAGTTATCTTGCTTGGTCATAATGATGGTTGAATTCTTGTGATTATTATGCGTTTCGTGTGTATGAAATGTTCTGATAATCTATGATTAGTGATATGGTGATGCCCTTGATCGTATTATCATGGTGTTGGGGATGATATACCCGAAATTACCGTCCTTGTTACCGTCAGTCCTTTTGAGCTTTGTTGACACTTCAGTGAGTTGTTCGATTCCTTGATAAAAGTGTAATTCGTTGAGTTTCGTTGTCATGTTGTATCGTGACATCTCTGGAGTCATATCTGCGTGCCGATTGGTTATGTGTAGGATTTTTAGCCTGGCACTTGATGATCATGCGTGGATGTTTTCCGCATTTAGATCGTGCACACGAGGCGTAGTTCGTTAGGCTAATTAGGTACATCGTCCCACGTATATTCCGGATTCCGTATACGGGGTGGACATGTGCACGGACACATTTCCGGATCGGGCGTACTGTGACGTCCGTCTTGAGCCATATTATATGGTCGTTCGTATATTTGGTTATGTTCGACAGTTGGGACTGATTGTTTATACGCCTTCGGGGTATATTCAGTAGTCGATGCTTTTCTTTGAGATCAGTATATATATGAATTGTATAATGTCATGAGAATTATTATCATGTATAGCTGACCCTGTGGTTTGGGGCGAAATACTTGTATTTCAGGGCGAGGAAAGGGCAAGGCACAGGAGGAGCACAATGGCGACGGAGGGTTTTAAAGAATGCTATTTCGGGGGCCCCGAGTCTTTTGATATTCGGTTATGTATTATTGTGATTTTCATTTTATTTTGTGTCGGATGAATGTACTATAATCTGTTAGGTATTGTCCATCGTCATATGGTCTGTACCGAATTTGGATCCTGTGTACGCTTGCTCGTATTAAAGACATGTATAATTTATACTCCATATCGGGGTTTTATTGTGGTACGGTGCCACGTTGTCAGGTTGTAAGTCTAGATCGTGATATCGCCTGGTGGGTCCCGGTAGGGGGTCCACGGCACTGTAATAGCCACTGTTTTCGGGCTGTTACATGGAATGCTAAATCAAAAATGATAGGACAAAGCATATGTAACACCTCCAGAGCCATCCAGAAATATTACAGCGTCGTGGGCCCCGAGATGGAAGCCACAAAGCTAAAAGACATTTTCACAAATATTTACAAATGCCCAAGAGGCTAACGATGGTACACCCTTTTAAAAACATTTGAAAACTATATAAAATCTGTTTATCAAAACCCTCGTAAAAATCTCATCTAAAAGGACAAGGCCAAACAGCCGAAACTCAATAGTTTAGAAAACGATTTCCAAGTAACTAAAGTTACCAAATATCGAAAGATCACTTAAAAATACTCACGCAGCGAAAAAGACAATAGTTAAAAATACTCTAGCAGTGGAATACAAGAACTGATCAGGAAACTCAATACACAAATACATGCCCTAGCCAGTATCCTCCGGGAAGCTCATCTCTTCACGACTGCTATGGGTTCGATACTCCAAGTACCTAAAAATAAAGCCCACGGCGGGGTCAGCCATAATATCCAACAATGATAACAATCACATAGCTTCAATAATTATATACCAATGAAAATACTAAGTACAAATACGACCAATGTAATCTTACCGCCGTAACTTTACCAAACTCGAATAATCCTCATCAAAATAACCATTATCATACTACACATCTCGAATCTCGATCAACCAATAAACTCAAACATGACATCTGTATTGTACATCAAACAATACTCAAGATTCTAAAAATATCATCACTAACTCACGATACGGAAATATACCAGCTCTGACCAATTTGATCCATCAGATAACATCATCAAATCCCAATACGATAATCGATTGTCCATCAAAAGACAAATACCAAAGGAAATACGGAACATACCTCAAGATATGAAATGCCATGACGAAATCACGTCAGTCTAATCCAAGATCAGATCAACACAACATACGGACATGGTCCTAACACAAGACCTACAAATGATACTCATATGACAACGTCAATATGCTCGTGACAATAACAACAATGTATACTCGATGGAAATCCGATCAACACATGGTGGATAACCCATAATATACATATGCACAACAACACCAACAACACATGGTAATTCAACGATCCAGCGCACACAGCTATAGATATCCCATGATGATCCCGTCGGACCAATGCATGGTGGAAATCCCTGTCCAACGATCCAGCGCACACAGCTATAGATATCCCATGATGATCTCGTCAGACCAACGCATGGTGGACATGTGACAACAATGCACAAATGCATATTAACAACAATACATAAATGCATGACAATAATAATACACAATGTATCACAATATGATCGACACAAAATGACAAAAATGATTAGAGTACTTGCCTCGAGTCCTTCGAAAGCAACCTCGATGTCAAAAACCATCATTGGCGATTATCCTCCATATTCGACGTTACAAAATATCACGGACTATAGAGAACTCATATCCCCATCTTTATCACATTGTATCCTCGATACCCAAGTATACCAATAATAAAAGTAAATCATATACATTATGATTTAAATTCCCAGAATCCGAAGACAACGTACAATCCCAAATCTCCAGTGTTCACAATTATAATCATTGCTATACGAATTATAAATGAATGAAACAAAAACCATTCATTAAATATTATAAACTGTGCAAGTAATACTTGCCTCGATACCGACACAATGATGATGAAGCCGTTACCAATTCCTTGTCGTCGTCTACAAGCTCCTCGGCTCCCGGCCAAAGTGATTCACGAATGTACTCGAACACGACCGCAACACACTTTCTCGTCGACGATTATAACCAACGATCAATGATCACAACCTATTGAATTAATCAATTAACACATATTCGATAATAATCAATTCCTGATATAACCAATCAACCAAGCTCAACGGTTCAACAATTCCTCGATCATATACAAAACCAAATAATCCAACTCAACAAATACGAACTCATATCTACAAACAAACTGCAACTCGATGATCATACTTAACAATCAATACAACCGATCAATAAACCCAACGGTTCCATAATATCCCGATTAAACATAAATCCGAACAACCCGAATCAATCAATCATGAACTCATAACCACGATACGTTTCCATAATCCGATAATCATATCAACGATCAACTCATCTCGATAACAAGGATTACATAACATACTCTATTCCGAATTCATGTGAATTAACACGATTCCTCCTTGTTCATAATTATAAATTTCATAGTAGGACAATACTATCGGCATAATCGGCAATCCGAACTACCCAAATAGTTCAATACCATTGAGAATCTTGTTATAAGATTAACTATAATTTTCCCGGATTCAAAACTATTATCATGATTCGTATTTCGTCAAGAACATACGAATTCTACCACTACAATCAATATAGCATTGGTTTCAATCCTCAAATCCATGATTATACTTAAAACAATTATGTATCCTATCACATTTTCCTCTTTGATGTGATAAATATACCAAGAACATCAAGAACATCAAGAACACCATGATTCCATAATCATGTTTATAACAAATAACATAATTAAAGACATAAACCATCGTATCCTTCAATATATAATTCACATAACCTCAAGAATGTTAACAACAACACCATAATCATCTTCATACGAATCATTCATCAACAATAACACTAAAATCCGACTTCAAGGTGTAGAATTCATCAACATACCTTAAGAACATGAATAACACAATCAAACTCTTCAAGAATCATCAATATCTTGATATTCAAGCCTCAAATCCATGCTTTCAAGGTTATAACCAAGTTAGAAGAGGTTAAATCTTACTTTCATGTACAGATGGACGAAGTTTGGAGGAAGGAATGGTTTTTATCTCGTGAAGAAATGAGGAATCGATCCTTATTTTATAATCTGCACAGCTATTACGTACGTTATCAATCAACATTAACGTACGTAATGCTTCCTTACGTATGCTACCGGTCCTTCAAAGCGTACGTAACATCATTCCAGAACTCATTGGCTTGTTTCGTTCGATTGATTCCATACGTAACACTCGTTCCATAGCATACGTAATACGTACGTTGATTTGCTACAGTAAATGTACGTTTAACGTACTTAAAACACTACTCATGCCGTCTTTTATCGAGGAGTTGACTCGCCCATACACATTCTGCGCCGAAAGCTGCCGACCACAGGACCCACCTGTCGGCCATAGCCTGATCCTGTCTGATTCCCCTCGTTACATACGTAATGCGTTATACATAGCGTACGTAACACTTAGCATTTTAGCGTACTTTATATCCTAAACTTAACGTACGTTAAGGGCTCTGTGCTTAGCCATTTTCAGCTATTCTTGTCCGACGTCTCAACATACTAGATACGTATACATGACATACTGAATACACATACTCCTTCCAATAATATTTTCATATGATACACAATATCCTCAAATACAACTGTCGATCAAGTACGACAATTATACCAATACAGAGGTCTCAGTCCTTCAATTGTTTTATCCATACTGTACAAGTTCCACACTGTACAATATAATTCGGATAAAATAACATTAAACAACAGCAGTAGGAATTCCGGATATTATATACTACTCCACTTAAAATAATTTTCATCCTCGAAACTTGCAATCCGTCATAAAGAAACAAACCGTTCAACCAAAATAACCCAAAACCATCACGACAACGATCAATCATCATCATTAACGAATAACCAAAAATAGTATACTTACAAATGCGCCAAGTCGACGATCTCCTGAGATACTAGCGAGTGACTTCACTGTAAAGCCTCAATACGCTTACAATCACAATTCCATGAGTCTCAACAAAATATATCATCTTCGGATGAAATAATCTATCCATATCAAATCTTGTCTGCCTGATCGCACAATCAAGTCCCAATTCTAATAAAACGAATAAACACTATACATCTATGAAACAATTGCCAAAACATTGACATAAATCTCGAAACATCGACACAAAATTCGAATGCTCATACGATCATTAACAATGATCAATCGACAAATTAACCAAGAATACAATTGGCATGATAAACTCCAATACGACAAATCCAAAGGTCAAAACACAATCGAGTATATCATCAACATGATAAACTCTAATATGACCATCCAAAGGTTAAAACACAACCGAGTATATCATCAATATGATAAATTCCAATATCATCAACGAACGATCAACGATAATCGAGAATACCCTCACACGGTAAGTTCCAACACGATCAATACAGAATCACCGAGACAGATATACGGACGAATAAAATTCTTCAAACGTTACACCAATCACATGCAATAGATCTCATAAAAACACACCTGACTGATGAACATACTCATCGGCAAATGAACAACAAGCCGCAAACTGACGAACATACTCCTTCCTACACGGAGTGGGATCGACCAATCAATACCCATAACAACCATCCTGGGGTAACCATCCCGAAATCTACACTTACAAAGAAATCATTCAAAAATCACTATGGTAAAATCACGCTAATACCACACCAATAGAGCCACATAGCACATATGCCCCGGTTTCACAAAACCCGACGTTCCAAAATCACACCATGTACATGAATCTACACACGTAGTATATTTCTCTTATCTGATCAACCAACTGATCATCCATGGATAACCAAATTACCATACTAAAGTTCGAATCTCTTTTCATCGTACCATACCGATGTATTATCCAGTTCGTGAGTCATACTCATAACTTCACCATGATATGCACTATGCACTAAATGTGTATGTATATCAATCACATTTTCAAAACGAGTTTGAAATCATATAATCTTGTCAAGAAGACAAATTTTCGAAAGTTCTTTCAAGAATTTCAAAACGCAAAACATAAATTTTCATAAGACCATGAAATCAATTTTCGAAAAATTAAATCGGCTTGCTTACATCAAGTTCTCGATGACAATTCTTTCTGAATACACACGAAAAATGGACTTATGCAAATGATTGCCCACATCCATACCTCTGTATATCAATTCGGCTCGTCACCAAATCCACTGATATTCCATCGGAAAACCACACGATAGAGTTCCAAGATCTCAATATATATACTCCGATAAAACTCCTTTTTCACATATGACTCGCAACATCAACCATTAACCCATCCTGGATTGCCTCAACCATGATATGAGAAAACATTGAATAATCAATAAATCAAACACAACGAAAGACTACCCGAGAAGTTTTATTTGAATAAGTAAACCAAAACCCCGAAAGACAGTAATAAAATAGATAAATGATTGGTAAGGTGTTTTTTTTTTTACAAATCTTGGGAGTTTTAGAAAAAACTGAAAGCCTTTTAGAAACATTAGGGTCTCAGCCCGTATCTCGTTCCGCATTACAAGAAGTTTAAAAGGTAGAAAACCCTTTTGGACCCCAAGTCCTGAGTTATAAAACTATTTCAAAACCGATTGGGTCTCGGCCCAAAATCATTTTCCGTAAAACATCCGTGAAATATTTATTTTGAAAAGTATAATTTTCAAATGCTCAAAAACAGTTCATATATCTCAAACTGAACTAACATGACTACATGTTCTTCTCAGCAATCCACAGTTCTTCTCCCGAATATACAACTCCGTTTCCAAAATTTAACCGACATATTGATTTCCAAAATCATAACTTCTCAAGATCGTCAATCATGACCCAACTCTGTCAACTTATACTGTAATGATTAATATTCTACTGAATCTCAAAGAACATCAACTTAGAACGGCAATAAATCTCAATGCAATTCAAAAATCCAAATACTTACAAATCGTGAAGCCGACAATTCCCCGTGATACTGGCACATGTCTCAACTCTAGGAAATACTCGACATAGATAATTTCAAAACACACATTTTGCAAACACAGTTCAACTCGAGAACACAACACAGCTATCACTGAAGAAACTCGTTAATATCATTTGGAAAAGTTTACAACAATCCCAGTACCACACTGGTAAATCACATAACACACAATCCCAAGTGAACAACAAAAATCTAGGGCTCTCGTACTAGTCAATCGATAACTCGAATGACGCGACAAAACACGACCCAACTCGGCCCAACTGCCTAGGTTTTCTCAACCTAAGCTCTGATACCATATTCTGTAAGGCCCTGTTCTTTTGGACTTATTTTTCGATTTTGATTCGATTCGATTCGATTCGATTCGATTCGAGTCCATTCGATTCGATTCGATTCGATTCGAGTCCATTCGATTCGGGCCGATTCGATTCAGTCCATTGGGCCATTCGATTCGATTCGATTCGACTCAGTTCTTCTTCTTATTATTATTAATCTTAATTATTATTATTGTTATTATTACTAATAATATTACTATTACTGTTGTTATTGTTGATTACTATTATTATTATTTACCATTATTATTATTTACCCTTAATATATATTTCGATTCGATTCGATTCGATTCGATTCGATTCGATTCGATTCGATTCGATTCCATTCGGCCATTCGGGCCGATTCGATTCAATTGATTCGGCCATTCGATTCATTCAGTCCAAAAGAACAGAGCCTTAACACCCCCAGAGCCATCCAGGAATATTACAGCGCCGTTGGCCCCGAGACGGAACTCACAAGGCTAAAAGACATTTTCACAAACATTTACCAACGCCCAAGAGACTAATGACGGTACACC
The DNA here is from genome assembly GCA_033398695.1 of Orobanche coerulescens. Taxonomy (NCBI): domain Eukaryota; kingdom Viridiplantae; phylum Streptophyta; class Magnoliopsida; order Lamiales; family Orobanchaceae; genus Orobanche; species Orobanche coerulescens. The sequence goes on along the minus strand of CM065802.1, from coordinate 188,458,286 downwards.
CTTTTAAAAACATTTGAAAACTATATAAAATATGTTTATCAAAACCCTCGTAAAAATCTCATCTGAAAGGACAAGGCCAAACAGCCGAAACTCAATAGTTTAGAAAACGATTTCCAAAGTAACTAAAATTACCAGATATTGAAAGGTCACTTAAAAATACTCACGCATCGGAAAAGACAACAGTTAAAAATACTCTAGTAGCGGAATACATGAATTGATCAGGAAACTCAATACACAAATACATGCCCTAGCCAGTATCCTTCGGGAAGCTCATCTCTTCACGACCGCTATGGGTTCGATACTCCAAGTACCTAAAAAGAAGGCCAACGGCGGGGTCAGCCATAATATCCAACAATGATAACAATCACATAGCTTCAATAATTACATACCAATGAAAATACTAAGTACGAATAGGACCAATGTAATCTTACCGCTGTAACTTTACCAAACTCGAATAATCCTCATCAAAATAACCATTATCAAACTACACATCTCGAATCTCGATTAATCAATAAACTCAAACATGACATCTATATTGTACCTCAAACAATACTCAAGATTCTCAAAATATCATCACTAACTCACGATACGGAAATATAGCAGCTCTGACCAATTCGATCCATTAGATAACATCATCAAATCCCAATACGATAATCGATTGTCCATCAAAAGACAAATACCAAAGGAAATACGGAACATACCTCAAGATATGAAATGTCACGATGAAATCACGTCAGTCTAATCCAAGATCAGATCAACACAACATACGGACATGGTCCTAACACAAGACCTACAAATGCATACTCATATGACAACGTCAATATGCTCGTGACAATAACAACAATGTATACTCAATGGAAATCCGATCAACACATGGTGGACAACCCATAATATACATATGCACAACAAAAACACATGGTAATCCAACGATCCAGCGCACACAGCTATAGATATCCCATGATGATCCCGTCGGACCAATGCATGGTGGAAATCCCTGTCCAACGATCCAGCGCACACAGCTATAGATATCCATGATGATCTCGTCAGACCAACGCATGGTGGACATGTGACAACAATGCACAAATGCATATTAACAACAATACACAAATGCATGACAACAATAATACACAATGTATCACAATATGATCGACACAAAATGACAAAAATGATTAGAGTACTTGTCCCGAGTCCTTCGAAAGCAACATCGATGTCAAAAACCATCATTGGCAATTATCCTCCATATTCGACATTCCAAAATATCACGGACTATAAAGAACTCATATCCCCGTCTTTATCACAATATATCCTCGATACCCAAGTATACCAATAATAAAAGTAAATCATATACATTATGATTTAAATTCCCAGAATCCGAAGACAACGTACAATCCCAAATCTCCAGTGTTCACAATTATAATCATTGCTATACGAATTATAAATGAATGAAACAAAAACCATTCATTAAATATTATAAACTGTGCAAGTAATACTTGCCTCGATACCGACACAATGATGATGAAGCCGTTACCAATTCTTTGTCGTCGTCTACAAGCTCCTCGGCCCCCGGCCAAAGCGATTCACGAACGTTCTCGAACACGACCGCAACACACTTTCTCGTCGACGATTATAACCAACGATCAATGATCACAACCTATTGAATTAATCAATTAACACATATTCGATAATAATCAATTCCCGATTTAACCAATCAACCAAGCTCAACGGTTCAACAATTCCTCGATCATATACAAAACCAAATAATCCAACTCAACAAATACGAACTCATATCTACAAACAAACTGCAACTCGATGATCATACTTAACAATCGATACAACCGATCAATAAACCCAACGGTTCCATAATATCCCGATTAAACATAAATCCGAACAACCCGAATCAATCAATCATGAACTCATAACCACGATACGTTTCCATAATCCGATAATCATATCAACGATCAACTTATCTCGATAACAAGGATTACATAACATACTCTATTCCGAATTCATGCGAATTAACACGATTCCTCCTTGTTCATAATTATAAATTTCATAGTAGGACAATACTATCGGCATAATCGGCAATCCGAACTACCCAAATAGTCCAATACCATTGAGAATCTTGTTATAAGATTAACTATAATTTTCCCGAATTCAAAACTATTATCATGATTCGTATTTCGTCAAGAACATACGAATTCTACCACTACAATCAACATAGCATTGGTTTCAATCCTCAAATCCATGATTATACTTAAAACAATTATGTATCCTATCACATTTTCCTCTTTGATGTGATAAATATACCAAGAACATCAAGCACATCAAGAACACCATGATTCCATAATCATGTTTATAACAAATAACATAATTAAAGACATAAACCATCGTATCCTTCAATATATAATTCACATAACCTCAAGAATCATAACAACAACACCATAATCATCTTCATATGAATCATTCATCAACAATAACACCAAAATCCGAATTCAAGGTGTATAGTTCATCAACATACCTCAAGAACATGAATAACACAATCAAACTCTTCAAGAATCATCAATATCTTGATATTCAAGCCTCAAATCCATGCTTTCAAGCTTATAACCAAATTAGAAGAGGTTAAATCTCACTTTCATGTAGAGATGGACAAAGTTTGGAGGAAGCAATGGTTTTTCTCTCGTGAAGAAATTAGGAATCGATCCTTATTTTATAATCTGCACAGCTATTACGTACGTTATCAATCAACATTAACGTACGTAATACTTCCTTACGTACGCTACCGGTCCTTCAAAGCGTACGTAACATCATTCCAGAACTCACTGGCTTGTTTCGTTCTATTGATTACGTACGTAACACTCGTTCCATAGCGTACGTAATACGTACGTTGACTTGCTACAGTAAATGTACGTTTAACGTACTTAAAAGACTACTCATACCGTCTTTTATCGAGGAGTTGACTCGCCCATACACGTTCTGCGCCGAAAGCTGCCGACCACAGGACCCACCTGTCCGCCATAGCCTGATCCTGTCTGATTCCCCTCGTTACGTACGTAATGCATTATACATAGCGTACGTAACACTTAGCATTTTAGCGTACGTTATATCCTAAACTTAACGTACGTTAAGGGCTCTGTACTTAGCCATTTTCAGCTATTCTTGTTCAACGTCTCAACATACTAGATACGTATACACGACATACTGAATACACATACTCCTTCCAATAATATTCTCATATGATATACAATATCCTCAAATACAACTGTCGATCAAGTACGACATTTATACCAATACAGATGTCTTAGTCCTTCAATTGTTTTATCCATATTGTACAAGTTCCACACTGTACAATATAATTCGGATAAAATAACATTAAACAACAGTAGTAGGAATTCCGGATATTATATACTACACCACTTAAAATAAGTTTCATCCTCGAAACTTGCAATCCGTCATAAAGAAACAAACCGTTCAACCAAAATAACCCAAAACCATCACGACAACGATCAATCATCATCATTAACGAATAACCAAAAATAGTATACTTACAAATGCGCCAAGTCGACGATCTCCTGAGATACTAGCAAGTGACTTCACTGTAAAGCCTCAATACTCTTACAATCACAATTCCATGAGTCTCAACAAAATATATCATCTTCGGATGAAATAATCTATCCGTTTCAGATCCTGTCTACCTGATCGCACAATCAAAGTCCCAATTACGATAAAACGAATAAACACTATACATCTATGAAACAATTGCCAAAATAATGACATAAATCCCGAAACATCGACACAAAATTCGAATGCTCATACGATCATTAACAATGATCAACCGAGAATACAATTGGCATGATAAACTCCAATACGACCAATCCAAAGGTCAAAACACAATCGAGTATATCATCAACATGATAAACTCTAATATGACCATCCAAAGGTCAAAACACAACCGAGTATATCATCAATATGATAAATTCCAATATCATCAACGAACGATCAACGATAATCGAGAATACCCTCACACGGTAAGTTCCAACACGATCAATACATAATCACCGAGACAGATATACAGACGAATAAAATTCTTCAAACGTTACACTAATCACATGCAATGGATCTCATAGAAACACACCTGACTGATGAACATACTCATCGGCGAATGAACAACAAGCCGCAAACTGACGAACATACTCCTTCCTACACGGAGTGGGATCGACCAATCAATACCCAAAACAACCATCCTTGGGTCACTATCCCCAAATCTACACTTACAAAGAAATCATTCAAAAATCACTATGGTAAAATCACGCTAATACCACACCAATAGAGCCACATAGCACATATGCCCCGGTTTCACAAAACCCGACGTTCCAAAATCACACAATGTACATAAATCTACACACGTAGCATATTTCTCTTATCTGATCAACTAACCGATCATCCCTGGATAACCAAACTACCATGCTAAAGTTCGAATCTCTTTTCATCGTACCATACCGATGTATTATCCAGTTCGTGAGTCACACTCATAACTTCACCATGATATGCACTATGCACTAAATGCGTATGTATATCAATTACATTTTCAAAACCAGTTTGAAATCATATAATCTTGTCACGAAGACAAATTTTCGAAAGTTCTTTCAAGAATTTCAAAACGCAAAACATAAATTTTCGTAAGACCATGAAATCATTTTTCGAAAAATTAAATCGGCTTGCTTACATCAAGTTCTCGATGACAATTCTTTCTTAATACGCACGAAAAATGGACTTATGCAAATGATTGCCCACATCCATACCTCTGTATATCAATTCGGCTCGTCACCAAATCCACTGATATTCCATCGGAAAACCACACGATAGAGTTCCAAGATCTCAATATATATACTCCGATAAAATTCCTTTTTCACATATGACTCGCAACATCAACCATTAACCCATCCTGGATTGCCTCAACCATGATATGACAAAACATTGAATAATCAATAAATCAAACACAACGAAAGACTACCCGAGAAGTTTTATTTGAATAAGTAAACCAAAACCCCGAAAGACAGTAATAAAATAGATAAATGATTGGTAAGGTGTTTTTTTTACAAATCTTGGGAGTTTTAGAAAAAACTGAAAGCCTTTTAGAAACATTAGGGTCTCAGCCCGTATCTCGTTCCGTATTACAAGAAGTTTAAAAAGTAAAAAACCCTTTTGGACCCTAAGTCCTGAGTTATAAAACTATTTCAAAACCGATTGGGTCTCGGCCCACAATCATTTTCCGTAAAACATCCGTGAAATATTTATTTTGCAAAGTATCATTTTCAAATGCTCAAAAACAGTTCATATATCTCAAACTGAACTAACATGACTACATGTTCTTCTCAGCAATCCACAGTTCTTCTCCCGAATATACAACTCCATTTCCAAAATTTAACCGACATATTGATTTCCAAAATCATAACTTCTCAAGATCGTCAATCATGTCCCAATTCTGTCAACTTATACTATAACGATTAATATTCTACTGAATCTCAAAGCACATCAATTAGAACGGAAATAAATCTCAATGCAATTCAAAAATCCAAATACTTACAAATCGTGAAGCCGACAATTCCCCATGATACTGGCACATGTCTCAACTCTAGGAAATACTCGACATAGATAATTTCAAAACACACATTTTGCAAACACAGTTCAACTCGAGAACACAACACAGCTATCACTGAAGCAACTCGTTAATATCATTTGGAAAAGTTTACAACAATATCAGTACCACACTGGTAAATTACATAACACACAATCCCAAGTGAACAACAAAAATCTAGGGCTCTCGTACTAGTTAATCGATAACTCTAATGACGCGACAAAACAAGACCCAACTCGGCCCAACTGCCTAGGTTTTCTCAACCTAAGCTCCGATACCATATTCTGTAACACCCCCAGAGCCATCCAGGAATATTACAGCGCCATGGGCCCCGAGACGGAACTCACAAGGCTAAAAGACATTTTCACAAACATTTACCAACGCCCAAGAGGCTAACGACGGTACACCCTTTTAAAAACATTTGAAAACTATATAAAATCTGTTTATAAAAACCCTCGTAAAAATCTCATCTCAAAGGACAAGGCCAAACAGCCGAAACTCAATAGTTTAGAAAACGATTTCCAAAGTAACTAAAATTACCAGATATTGAAAGGTCACTTAAAAATACTCACGCATAGGAAAAGACAACAGTTAAAAAGACTCTAGCAGCGGAATACATGAATTGATCAGAAAACTCAATACACAAATACATGCCCTAGCCAGTATCCTCCGGGAAGCTCATCTCTTCACGACCGCTACGGGTTCGATACTCCAAGTACCTAAAAAGAAAGCCCACGGAGGGGTCAGCCATAATATCCAACAATGATAACAATCACATCGCTTCAATAATTACATACCAATGAAAATACTAAGTACTAATACAACCAATGTAATCTTACCGCCATAACTTTACCAAACTCGAATAATCCTCATCAAAATAACCATTATCATACTACACATCTCGAATCTCGATTAACCATTAAACTCAAACATGACATATGTATTGTACCTCAAACAATACTCAAGATTCTCAAAATATCATCACTAACTCACGATACAGAAATATACCAGCTCAGACCAATTCGATCCATCAGATAACATCATCAAATCCCAATACGATAATCGATTGTACATCAAAAGATAAATACAAAATGAAATACGGAACAAACCTCAAGGTACAAAATGCCACGACGAAATCACGTCAGTCTAATCCAAGATCAGATCAACACAATATACGGGCATGGTCCTAACACAAGACCTACAAATGCATACTCATATGACAACGTCAATATGCTCACGACAATAACAACAATCTATACTCAATGGAAATCCGATCAACACATGGTGGATAACACATAATATACATATGCATAACAACAACACATGGTAATCCAACGATCCAGTGCACACAGCTATAGATATCCCATGATGATCTCGTCGGACCAACGCATGGTGGAAATACCTGTCCAACGATCCTGAAGAGATAAATTCACCACTAGAAGGGGGGTTGAATAGTGGTAATGCAGAATATCTAACTTTCTCGCGAATAAAGGAAAAATGTGCGGAAAGTAAAAGACTCAAAGATTTATAGAGGTTCGGCAACTTGCCTACGTCCTCTCTCCGACTTCTTTTTCTATTGGCTAAAGAACAACCACACACTTGTCTCGTCTTCGATCGGTCCGAGTATAACAACCGTTACAACCGCTTGTCTTCTATTAGTCCAAGCACAACCACTCTCAAACTAAACTTTTTGTATCTAGTGTTCTATCGGAACTAGATAATCCTTACTTACAAATGTTGGAGTATAATCCTAACAATGCCAGATCAAAGATCCTAATAACACCGGATTAGTAACTCTTAATTCGTTTCTCTTACGCTCATGTAGGAGTGATACAACACTCATAACCAAATGAAAAGAATACAAAGTATAATAGATATTACAATGTGTATCACTCTTGTATCTTTTCTTCTCACAACTTAGTATGCAATAATAAATATAAATCTGAGCTCAAGTATCTTTGAATGCTTGAATTCTTGAATGCTTGAAGTTGCGTGTTGTGACACCCAAAGTGATATGGGTATTTATAGTGTCAAGTCCCTCTTCATATACTGAAAAACGTATTATTAGCGTGCGCTAATAATCCTTCATAGCGTGCGTTATCGAGCTTTGACTTGACTGAACTGAACGGTCATTAAACTGTACCAACTGTAACACCCCCAGAATCAAACAGGAATATTACACGCCGCAGACCCCCTCCGTGAGGATCCACCAGGCTAGACATCTAAACAACATAACTCATTACATACCGACATGATAAAATACCAAATCACTATACTAACTTGGTCTTTCATCACAAACATACAAGTCAAAATGCACATTTCTATTTCGACTCATACCCATGCAAGGGTGAAATACACTCACAAACTAAAAGTACGACAGAAGAAAGACCATACACAAACTCCGACTGACTGCATCCAATACTGGCCTTCGTGTGATTAGTATCATTCGCCTTCCATCATCCTTCGCGTTGATCCTGTCTTTTGCTCCCAAACCTGCATGTACCTGGATGCAAAAACAGACATCCACCCCCCGAATACTCGGGGGTTAGCAAAACTCCACTGTTTTGCTAGTACAAGTATAAAGTGAAAATACGAGCCATACATAACACATTCCGAGAATACAACAAAAGACTTCCCGAGATATTTTGATAATTAAAAATAGTTCAAGACTTGAAAGTAAAACGAAACAAGTAAGCACTTTGCAAACACTTCCAAATCTTGGGAGTTTTGAAAACATTTGTGATTGAAAAGTTCTTAATTCTACCAAAGCCACTTAGGGTCACCGTCCTAAAGTTCATTTTCCAAAAATGCAAAATCGATTAACAAAACACGGGGTTCACAACCCAATTCATTCCAGTCACAAAACACAGGGTCCACGACCCAACCATTTCGATCACCAACACAGGGTCCACGACCCGTTCATTCACTTCAATTCACTTCCAAGAATACATTACACATAACACATTATTTTTATGCCATTTTAGCCAAACACCAAGGCTCGATAAATAATGTCTCTCGACTCCGAGCAACAAGCATTGTGATACTCCGGACATATCACAATTAATCATCGTTACAAACATTCTGGAAATTCTCGCGACCCGGTCCCGCCCTCAAGCCACCAAGTCCCTTTGTGCCCCATCGAGCAATACCCAGGTGAGAATGCCCACTCGAAGTAACCCTCGCGACCCGATCCAGCCACTAAGCCACCAGGTCCCCGTGTGACCCCGTCGAGTCAATCCCCGAGTGAGAGTACCCGAGAAAAACTTACAACTCTCATCAATTCTCATTTCTAAAACCGCAATCCTCAAGAGTCAATCACAATATATATAGTCGAGGTATTTTGCTAAAATGGCCATATTATCCAACACATACTCACGACTCAAAATTAATATTGTCCACAAAAAAACACACTTATCTCAACAACACCGAACGACACAACCAATATCACACAACTCATATATCCACCGATAACCACATGAAGCCACGCACAATTTATAACAAAAGGATTTAACTAAAAATTACCGACGACATATTCACACATAATGACATCATCTGAAGGTATGGAGTTCCTATACTCAACACTAACACACATAGTCAAATAAGCACATTAAGTCTCGAACACAAGATTCGTCCTTTAAGAAAACCATAATTGTAAATATACCGATTCTTTTGAGAAAAGGTTGTAAATATTCATTTAGCACATATCGTCAATTTTCAACCACTATATTCACAAAAAACGCAATGTATGTAACACCCCAAACTAGGCGGATATTACAGTGCCGTAGATCCCCAACTGGGACCCACCAGGCAAATGAAAATGAATGAATTACACAGGATAAATGTAGTACCGAACCACATTACAACAATAATTACTCCGATGAGGAGTTTAGTTACAACACACCAGGACAATATCGAATACTAGTGTATTTTATATGAAGATAAAATACACAATACTGAATGAAACGGAGTATCCAAATGAAAGTCTGCAGCGGAAAATAAAGGACAATAACATGAATAATTGAAAGATCGGGGCCCCCTACTAGTATCACTGGGACTCCTCGACATCAACATGCTATTCCCGTGCGTTTGCCTTGCCATGACCTGAAAAACAAAATCCCGAATGGTCGCCATACGTAACAACAATCCTCAAGGGTTGAAAAATACACAATCATGATTTAATCAAGTTATGAAATATCCTTAGTTATGAATTACGCCAAGAGGGGTATCATAGTACGCCCGTAGTGTTCTCGTGCAAGTGTACAAGACGAATGACCGGACACACCCGCCTTGTACCTAATTAGTCTCACGGAGGTAACTGCTACCGTGTGCACACCCAATGTATCACTCCCAATACATGGCCATAACGTGCCCGACTAAAAATTCCACACATCCGCACCCGGCCACGCAATATGAACCCGGAAGGTCATATGAACGAGAATGACCATAATGAATATCAATGAATAAATAATAATCTGACAAGGTCAAGAATGACTCACCGAGATGAGAGTAATAATGAAGTGATTGATAGTTTCAATGGAATGATCGGAACCGCCGTTCCCGTTAATGAAGTGATTGTTTAACAATTACAAGTCTCAATATGATTAATACAATGATGAATGAGTTATGATTATGAATGATCAACAACAAAAGGAATGAATATCCTTTTAACCGAGTAAGAATTAACTTACACAACACCGGTGATAATTATCCTTCCACGAACAACGTCCTAATTGAGATATCGCCGAACAACCTTGAATAAATACAATTACCAACAATCCGTTCAATACACGAATCAAACACGAATATAACGAACTCGAAACGTCGATACGAATAAACCAAGTTCATTGGGGCATTATATCGAACACTTTGTGGCCAACTTCGATTGTTTATAACCAAACTTCAAAAGTACCAACATCAAATCCTCAAGAAGTGTTTCAAACCAACAAAACATCTCCAATACGATCAATAATCCATTATGAATATCCAAAATCGTGATTTCAACAATAATTAATCGAAAACCCCCAAATTCAACACAACATTCAAAGTGTTCTTGAATAATCCTTCAATAATCCAATGAATAATCGAACATATCCATAATCATACGTATATCACTTCATACAACGTGATTTTAACATCCGAAACATAATATCTCAACACAAATCGAAAATCCAAGAGGTTTGATGAAAGTTACCTTTGAAGATCCAAGCACTATGATTCGAAGAACACGCGATAGATCGATGATCCGAGCTTCACAACCGAATGAAAATGATTAAAAACCACACTCAAGTGATAATTGATGAAGAAATCTCTCCCTCAAGACTCTCTCTCTCTCGTATGAAGGTGGAAGAAATGGAAGGAATGAGCTGAAATGCTCAAAAAACGAAATTATAGGGGTTGACTGGTCTGTCGGACACGGCCCGTGCCGATCGGCACGGCCGCGGCGCGCAACTGGCCGGCAGGGACTCGACCGTGTCCTGCTTGACACGGTCGCGGCGCGAAGGGGCCTTCCGATAGTGACCTGTCCGACAGTGACTCGGTACCGCTTCGGCATTGACTCGACCGTGTCCTGGAACACGGTCGGGCGTCTGGGCAGTCGGTTCTGGCTTATCCGGAAGAGTTCGACTCGGCCGTGCCAGACGACACGGTCGGGTCCTGTGGCAGAGACTTCGTCATTTCCGGACGAGTACAGCATGGCCGTGTCGGACGACACGGCCGAGTTCGGTCGGCAGTGATCGGCCAAAAACTGAAAAATGAGCGGGTGAGCTAAAACGACCATAACTCTCTCGTCCGGACTCCGATTGACTCACCGTTTGAACCATTGGAAAGCTAACTCGATGCTCTATAATATTGAAAAGATTCAGAATTTTTGGAGTTACCAAAAATTAATGGTGATCTAACAAAGTCGAACTCATATGTGGAAAGTTGAAACAATGGACAATAACGATACACAACTCGAAGTTCTTCCGAACAGTGAACACGGGTGAATGAACATGATTGATGAATGATTATAAATGAGTGAAAATCCACTGAGTGACAATCACCGAATGAAATTACTGAATGATAATGACTGAATTACAACCGGGTATTACATACACCCCCCCTTAAAAGAGTTTCGTCCCCGAAACTAAGGGTCAAACAACTCGGGATAACTCTCCCGCATACTATCCTCGGTTTCCCAAGTAGCCTCTTCGACTCCGTGTCTAGACCACTGAATCTTGACCAAAGGAATCGCCTTATTCCTCAACTGTTTGATTTGCCGCTCGAACACTCGTATGGGACGCTCCTCATACAATGATCATCTGCGATCTCGATTTCGTCGAACTGAAGTATGTGACCCGGATCGGCAACATACTTCCGCAATTGCGAGACGTGCAATACATTATGAATTTGGCTCAACGCCAGAGGTAAAGCCAAACGGTAAGCTAACTCGCCTATTCGATCCAGAATCTCAAACGATCCAATGAATCTCGGACTCAATTTCCCCCATTTTCCGAAACGGAAGATACCTCGACTGGGATACCTTGACCAAAACGTGGTCACCCATCTCGAACTCTAGTGGTCGACGATTATCTGCATATAATTTCTGCCGACTCTGAGCGGTCAACAGACGACTCCCGATCAAAGCTACCTTCTCCCGGGAGGCTATAAGTATATCGGGCTCGGTGCCGATTGACTCGATGGGTCGTCCCAACACAAGGGAGATCGACAACGACGACCGTACCAGCCTCGTAAGGTGCTACCTTCATCGCAAGATGCCAACTAAACTGTACGTGGACTCAAACAACAAGAATTGGGCTTCCCAATCGTCTACTAATCGAGGACGCATGCCCTCAATATGTCCTCCAATGTCCGAAAAGTCCTCTCTGATTGTCCGCTTCCGAGGATAAAAAACGGTAATGATATTAAGCTGAGTTCCCAAAGCACGATGAACTGATTTCCAAAATGAGACACGAATCACGCGTCTCGATCAGAATCGATACTCTTAGGAGTACCATGCAATCTCACTATCTCTTTGATGAACAATGGGAAAGTCTCTCGGGACCCCACGTATCCTTAATCCCAAGGAAATGAGCTGACTTAGTTAAGCGGTCCTCGATCACCCAGATCGTATTCATGCCACGACGACTCGAGGCATCGGCAACCACGTTCGCCTTACCCGGGTGGCACAGGATCCCGATATCATAATCTTCGATTAGTTCCCACCACCGCCTCTGTCGCATGTTTAACTCCTTCTGAGTAGATATATACTTCAAACTCTTATGATCGGTGAATAACTGACAGGTGACGCCATAAAGGTAATGACGCCAAATTCCCAACGCGAAAACCACGGCTGCTAGCTCCAGGTCGTGGGTCGGATAATTAACCTCGTAAGGTCACAATTGCCGTGAAGCATAGGCAATAACCTTCCCATCCTGCATTAATACACATCCGAGACCGTGTCCGGACGCGTTACTAAAAACCATGAATCCTTCCGTCCCTTCTGGCAAGGAAAAGACAGGTGCTGAAATTAACCGGTTCTTGAGTTCCTCAAAACTCCGCTGACACACGTCGGACCACGTGTATTTGTTACCCTTTCGCAAAAGGTTCGTCATTGATTGAGCGATTTTAGAAAACACTTCCACAATTCGCCGATAACAACCGGCTAATCCGAGAAAGCTTCGGATTTCCTTAACATTCTTCGGAGGTAACCAATCTCGGATAGCCTCCGTCTTCTGAGGGTCGACACGAACTCCGTCTGATGAAATTACATGTCCGAGAAAAGTCACTTCGTACATCCAGAACTCACATTAAGAAAACTTTCCATAAAGTTGCTCTCGTCTCAACACGTCGAGAACCTGATGAAAATGAACCTCGTGTTCCTCTCGGCTACGAGAATAAATCAAAATGTCATCGATGAAGACAACAACAAACTGATCTAAAAAGTCGATGAAAACCCGATTCATTAACTCCATGAATACCGCAGGTGCATTAGTTAGCCCGAACGGCATAACTATGAACTCATAATGACCATAGCGTGTTCGAAACGCCGTCCTCGCGATATCCGACTCTTGAATCCGCAACTGGTGATATCCAGATCTTAAGTCGATCCTGGAAAATACTGAAGCTCCCTGAAGTTGATCTAAAAGATCATCAATACGGGGTAAGGGGTACTAATCTTGATCATCACCCTGTTCAACTCTTGATAATTAATACATACACGAGACGAGCCATCCTTCTCCTTGACAGATCACACTGGTGCTCCTCTCGGGGACGCAATCGGTCGGAGATAAGCTTCCTCGAACTATTCCTCAAGTTGAATCTTCAACTCCTGCATTCTGGTCGGGGCCATCCGATACGGTGCCTTCGATAAAGGGGACGTACCGGCTCCAACTCACTCCTGAATTCCACTACTCTATGTGAAGGCAACCAGATAACAAATGCGGAAATACATCGTCAATCGATGACAATAATACCACAAATGATTGAACATTTCGATTGCCCTAGAATGGTCAATCGATAAAAAGTGACACAATGAATGATTGAACATCTCGATTGCCTTAGAAAGGCCAATCGATGAAAATGGTACAATGAATGTTTGAATAACTCGATTGCCTTAGAAAGGCCAATCGATGAAAATGATACAATGAATGATTGAATAGCTCGATTGCCTTAGAAAGGCCAATCGATAAAAATGATGCAATGAAGGATTGAATAACTCGATTGCCTTAGGAAGGTCAATCGATGAAAATGATACAATGAATGATTGAATAGCTCGATTGCCTTAGAAAGGCCAATCGATGAAAATGATGCAATGAAGGATTGAATAACTCGATTGCCTTAGGAAGGTCAATCGGTGAAAATGATACAATGAATGATTGAATGACTCGATTGCCTTAGAAAGTCCAATCGATGAAAATGGTGCAATGAATGATTGAATAGCTCGATTGTGGAATTTCTCTGCTTCCGCCATAATAATAATTCTACTGGAACAACGGGGATTACTTCCCTGAAGCACACATTCGACAACCAACGACGGAAAGATAGCGACCAAACGCTAACAAACACTGAGGATAGTATCAAGACGATTAAACCAACTAATACCGAAAATTGCATCGTCCTAAGATAAATTCACCACGATTAGGTCCACCAACCAATCGCGGTCACTAAGCTTACTTCGGTATGATTCCGAAAATTCTTCCATCGTCAGGTAGACCGATGGTATGAGGTCCACAAGCAATAGGACTATCCCGAAATAAGTCTATTCAAGCATGATTCGAAAATGAATGAATGCGGTGTACCAGCATCAAAAGGTACACACAAGTTGAAATAAAATTACGAGTATACCTGAAATCATTCGGGCCACCGGATCGTCGATCCTCCTCATCACATGAATCTGGGACTTGCCGGCCCCCGAACTGGACGCTCCCGTCTGATAAATGCGAGCTCCAACTCTATTTGCTTCCATTGTCTTAAACGACGTTGACAAAGCAGTCTGATTCTGAAACGCTGGTTGCTTCGGGGCCTGAGATGCCGCCGGAGCCGACTTGGAGTCCTTTCGGCAAAAACGGGCCTTATGCCCAAAATTCCCACAATTATAGCACGTGATAGACGGTTTCAGACACTCTGTCAGAATGACCCCATTCCACAATTGAAACAGGTGATGGCCGAACAGGCCGCTCGGGACTGAGATCCCGCACGATTTTGCGCCGTAGGAGGTCGCTCAGAAATGATAGGACTCACACGAGGCTTCTTGAAGGTTGAATGACCGCCTTCGGATTGATTACGCTTCGTTGATTTATTGTTGACAGATGAAGGTTGTTGTTCAGTACTTTCCGTAGCAGCTGGCTCATATGGGAGAGTTCTCTCGATTAATCCGGCCAGAGTGGCGCAATGATGATTGAGCAACTGCACATGGGTCATCATGGCCTGCATAAAAGTGAGTGGATTAACCCGAACATCTTCTGATCGAGCCGAGTCCTGGGCACGATTTCCCGGCAGCGAGTGATTATTTCTCGGGTTTCGGCCCGCACCGCGGCCTCTTCCCGTGCATCCCCTGACAGCTCTCTCCATACTGAAGTAGGAAGGTCGCATAATGATTATATTTCCCGCATGATTATCACGTTATGATTACGTCATGAGATGATGAAAATGAGTATACATGCTCTAACTTAGTGATTATATGAATGATTTACTGAAGTGACATGATTATCTGATGAAATTCTTGAAATGATTATTTTTAATAACTTAACAAGATTAATAATATGATCATCCAGATCGACAACTGAGTAATGAAATGAATTGAGTAATTAATGAATTAACATGATCGTCCTGATCAATAACTGAGTAATGAAATGAATTAAGTGATTAATGAGTTAACATGATCGTCCTAATCACAATGAATGATGATGTTTGAGGATTGTTAAATGATGAATGATGAATGAATGACTATTACCAGAAATTATACCATGGCGTTAGAAATCTTACAGTTCTTCCGGTCTGATTGGCTCGGCATTTGCACAGGTCACACGTGACGCGAAAGTCCAATGATACTAGTCTGATGACGATGATTTCAAATGAGACATGACTCGGAAGGTAGTATTCAAAACCACGCTCTGATACCAACTCTGTAACACCCCAAACTAGGCGGATATTACAGTGCCGCAGATCCCCAACTGGGACCCACAAGGAAAATGAAAATGAATGAATTACACAGGATAAATGTAGTACCGAACCACATTACAACAATAATTACTCCGATGAGGAGTTTAGTTACAACACACCAGGACAATACCGAATACTAGTGTATTTTATATGAAGATAAAATACAATCTTGAATGAAACGGAGTATCCAAATGAAAGTCTGCTGGAAAATAAAGGACAATAACATGAATAATTGAAAGATCGGGGCCCCTACTAGTATCACTGACTCCTCGACATCAACATGCTATTCCCGTGCGTTTGCCTTGCCATGACACGAAAAACAAAATCCCGATCGGGTCGATTACGTAACAACAATCCTCAAGGGTTGAAAAATACACAATCATGATTTGACTGAAGTTATGAAATATCCTTAGTTATGAATTACGCTGAAGAGGGGTATCATAGTACGCCCGTAGTGTTCTGTGCAAGTGTACAAGACGAATGACCGGACACACCCGTCCTTGTACCTAATTAGTCTCACGGAGGTAATCTGTTACCGTGTGCACAATCCAATGTATCACTCCCAATACATGGCCATAACGTGCCCGACTAAAAATTCCACACATCCGCACCCGGCCACGCAATATGAACCCGGAAGGTCATATGAACGAGAATGACCATAATGAATATCAATGAATAAATAATAATCTGACAAGGTCAAGAATGACTCACCGAGATGAGAGTAATAATGAAGTGATTGATAGTTTCAATGGAATGATCGGAACCGCCGTTCCCGTTAATGAAGTGATTGTTCAACAATTACAAGTCTCAATATGATTAATACAATGATGAATGAGTTATGATTATGAATGATCAACAACAAAAGGAATGAATATCCTTTTAACCGAGTAAGAATTAACTTACACAACACCGGTGATAATTATCCTTCCACGAACAACGTCCTAATTGAGATATCGGTCGCTCGAACAACCTTGAATAAATACAATTACCAACAATCCGTTCAATACACGAATCAAACACGAATATAACGAACTCGAAACGTCGATACGAATAAACCAAGTTCATTGGGGCATTATATCGAACACTTTGTGGCCAACTTCGATTGTTTATAACCAAACTTCAAAAGTACCAACATCAAATCCTCAAGAAGTGTTTCAAACCAACAAAACATCTCCAATACGATCAATAATCCATTATGAATATCCAAAATCGTGATTTCAACAATAATTAATCGAAAACCCCCAAATTCAACACAACATTCAAAGTGTTCTTGAATAATCCTTCAATAATCCAATGAATAATCGAACATATCCATAATCATACGTATATCATTTCATACAACGTGATTTTAACATCCGAAACATAATATCTCAACACAAATCGAAAATCCAAGAGGTTTGATGAAAGTTACCTTTTAAGATCCAAGCACTATGATTCGAAGAACACGCGATAGATCGATGATCCGAGCTTCACAACCGAATGAAAATGATTAAAAACCACACTCAAGTGATAATTGATGAAGAAATCTCTCCCTCAAGACTCTCTCTCTCGTATGAAGGTGGAAGAAATGGAAGGAATGAGCTGAAATGCTCAAAAAACGAAATTATAGGGGTTGGTGATGCAGCCGGACACGGCCCGTGCCGATCGGCACGGCCGCGGCGCGCAACTGGCCGGCAGGGACTCGACCGTGTCCTGCTTGACACGGTGTCGGCGCGAAGGGGCCTTCCGATAGTGACCTGTCCGACAGTGACTCGGTACCGCTTCGGCATTGACTCGACCGTGTCCTGGAACACGGTCGGGCGTCTGGGCAGTCGGTTCTGGATTATCCGGAAGAGTTCGACTCGGCCGTGCCAGACGACACGGTCGGGTCCTGTGGTAGAGACTTCGTCATTTCCGGACGAGTACAGCATGGCCGTGTCGGACGACACGGCCGAGTTTCGCCGGTGATCGCCAAAATCAAAAATGAGCGGGTGAGCTAAAACGACCATAACTCTCTCGTCCGGACTCCGATTGACTCACCGTTTGAACCATTAGAAAGCTAACTCGATGCTCTATAATATTGAAAAGATTCAGAATTTTTGGAGTTACCAAAAATTAATGGTGATCTAACAAAGTCGAACTCATATGTGGAAAGTTGAAACAATGGACAATAACGATACACAACTCGAAGTTCTTCCGAACAGTGAACACGGGTGAATGAACATGATTGATGAATGATTATAAATGAGTGAAAATCCACTGAGTGACAATCACCGAATGAAATTACTGAATGATAATGATTGAATTACAACCGGTTATTACAATGTATGGGCAAGATACTTGCCTCAGTAGTTGATACCGGACACTCCGATGAATGTGGCTTAACCGGAAAACCTCGAATGCCCACAACTCTCGACAGAAACAACGGTAACACCACCGATCGGAAAACGGCGAACGGAAGGGTTCCGACTCGAGTTCTTTGCAAGGAACCTGACCCCAACATCATACCATGAGTAAATTGACAATCGAACGAGGAAGAATAATCGTAGAACGCCCGAATCCCCTTTGTGACATTTTATCGAATACTTTCAAGGTGTCGATAAGAAACTCAATAAAACGACGAATCCTCGGCAATCCAACTGTGGAAAAACAAGGGATTTGATATAAAACAACTTAATAATCATCAACCCATCACTATTCTAAGTTATAACGAATCAAACGGACGAAATCAACAAAATCCCCAATTTTTCCCAAAACTAGGATTTTAGGAAAACTAACCTTGATTCGCTGGATTGAAGGATATTATGGAGTGATTAATCGATGACATGACCTCCCAAACTTCGTGGATTAGTTGTGTAACAACATGCCTTCAAGTTCCCAAAGGATCCAGCCACGGAAGAGAAAGGGAGAAAATGAAAAATGAGTGCAAACGGGACTGCTCGGTCATATTTATACTGGTGCAGCCTAGCGTGCGCTAGACTGCCGAGCTAGCGTGCGCTAGCGGGCGGTCATGGTCGAGAATGTTCGGCCGGGTCCCGCCATCATTGTAACACCCCGAGATATTCGGAATAATTACAGCGTCGTAAACCCTTTAAGTAAGGATTTACAAGGCTAATTTAAAAGAAATGTAAATATAAGACATCAATACTGCGGAAATTCAAGTTTACAAAACCATTCAACTGGTTCAACGATAAATTAATATAACCATATCGAAATGATATTAATAAGACACGCGTACTCGAGTACTGAAATCAAACCAAGAAAACAAATCACCAACAACAAACAAACATCACTGAACCCCTTCGTCGTCACGTCGGTACTGTGGCTGTTTCCCTGCTCCTCGGCTACCTGAACATCAAAACAAATGTCCACCCCCGAAGGGGTTAGCAAAACGATGCTAGTATAAGTATCATTTAAACAAATCAAATATGCATCAACAATACATAACAAGCTACACCACACGGACTTCCGCTACCGGAATCCGATAATGCGAATCCACAAGATTCCATTAACACAGCATGGGTATTCGAATGATCCAGCGCCCTCAGCATAGATCCCAAGATGATCCCGTTGGACCAACACGAGGTGGAAATAACCCGTCCAATGATCCAGCGCCCTCAGCCTAGATCCCAAGATGATCTCGTCGGACCAACACGAGGTGGACATCCGATCCAGCGCCCTCAGCATAGATCGCACAACAAACACAAACATAACTCATGCATACATATATGCCAAATCGCCATGTCCATCAACATGAACATACAAACACTAGATAACGAATATCATGTCAATTCAACGAAATAAATCTCATGTTCAACAACATGAATAATCACATGCATGCTCAAAATACCAATATTAACATATTACGATACTTGTCTCGAAGATGGCAAGAACGAAACACTTCAATGATCTCAACACACTCGAAGGCCGCCTCCTTCGATCAACGTAGCAAGCTCGAACCTTAACAAAATAAATGATATACAAATCATCTCAAGTCGAACGATTGCCTAGCAATTCGGTCTACGGCCAAAAGTTCAAAATATACAATCTGCCTGAACCACTTAGCGTACGCTACGTACTCTACGTAACGTGCGCTAAGCCTGCTTGTTAGCGTACGCTATCGTCTAAGTCTAGCGTACGCTAGCCATGGACTGAAAGTTCTCTCTGATCAGCTGACTGACTCAGCTGATATCATAACGTACGTTACGTACCAAACGTAGCGTGCGTTGTCTTATCCCCGATAGCGCACGTTAACTTACGTATGTTAGCGTGCGCTAACCGTGCATGGCAGATTACTACTGGTAGAAAACTGGATCTAATGGTGATGAACTCATGAATTCTATGGTGATAATACAAGTCATCCCCGAGCATACCATGCTAATAAGGTTTGTGAAAGTTCTATACGTACTAAATGACTATGAGATACAAAGATACGTATAATCATCACAACACCATAGTTCATCTTTGATCTTCAAGGAATATCCTAAGTTCAATCCATTATATGTCCCAAAACGTATGATTCTTAACGTAAAACATACGAACTAGGTAATCTTCATATACTGGTCATGATCGGTTGAAGATACATAAAATGCTTAGGAGTCCAAACACCAAAAAGGTTCAAAGGATTATACGAAGAATAAGTGCCGATACGTCAAAAGTATCCTTCTAACACGTGATGATCGATTATAAACGAAATAACTGACTATCAAAACATGATCAAACGTCCTTTAGAACACTACTAATATTGGTGAAGAATCACCTACCTCAAAGTAGTGAAGAACAAGGAGGAAATCGAAGCAATCCAACGTCGAAGGCTCGAACACCAATCCTCAATGATCTACAATCTTCAACACGAGCTAGGATGCTGATATGAAGTGTTTAGGATGTAGAGAGTAATACTCTAAGTAAAAGGATTCAGATGTGGGAGAAGAAAGGACTGAAAATACGAAAAGGATGTTGTCCTATTTATAGGAAATGGTTATTAGCGCGCGCTATTCCATGCTCGTAGCGTGCGCTAACGGTTTACTGACTTCACTGTACTCAGCACTTAGCGTGCGCTATTCTCATGTCAGTAGCGTGCGCTAAGGCGTTGACTTGGCTTTTCCCGAAAGCCGTCCAGGTTCATCTGGACACAATCCGACCAAAATCCCCGTGCATGATCTCACCTACTACACGTCTCAATCAAATTGACCACGTATAGCGTGCGCTAATGTTACTTCGTAGCGTGCGCTATGGATCCATGTTAGCGTACGCTACATATAGACGATAGCGTGCGCTACATACGCAGAATCCCAAACTTAAATCACATTCAATAAATCATACGCTCAACAACATCGGACTATGAGATAAGGAGAATAATACTCAGATTAACGTGCAACAATTACAATATCACAAGTTCCAAATACATATCAGAAATCTCGGGTATTACATCCTTCCTCCCTAAAAAGAAGTTTCGTCCCGAAACTTAAGATGAAAACAACTCTGGATATCTAGCCTTCATACTGTCCTCCGTTTCCCAAGTGGCCTCTTCGACTCCGTGTCGTGACCAGTGTACTTTAACCAAGTGTATTGGTTTATTCCTCAATTGTTTGATCCGACTCTCAAGTATCTTGATTGGTCTCTCTTTGAAGGTGCCATCATTAGCTATCTCGATCTCGTCGAAATCAATGACGTGACTGGGGTCCGGTACATACTTCCGCAATTGGGATACGTGAAACACATTGTGAACATGACTCAGCGATGGCAGTAAGGCCAACCTGTATGCTAAATCTCCAACCCTCTCGAGGATCTCGAATAGTCCGATATATCTTGGACTAAGCTTGCCTCTCCTCCCAAAACGGAAAATCCCTCGTATAGGAGACACCTTCAACAGTACATGGTCCCCAGCATCGAACTCTAGAGGGCGACGACGTACGTCTGCATAAGACTTCTGTCGACTCTGGGCAGTCAACAGTCTTTGTCGAATCAAAGCTATCTTCTCTTGAGTCTGAATTATCAATTCCGGTTCCGTCCCGATCAAATCCAAAGAATCATCCCAACACAGGGGTGATCGGCATCTTCTCCTGTACAAAGCTTCAAATGGTGCCATCTTAATAGAAGCATGCCAACTATTATTGTAGGTGAATTCAATCAATGGTAAATGAACTTCCCAATCAGTTGACCAATCAAAAGCACAGGCTCTAAGCATGTCTTCTACTGTTTGTATAGTCCTTTCGGACTGACCGTCTGTTTGGGGATGATAAGCCATGCTAAAGTTGAGCTCAGTCCCCAAAGCCCTGTGAACTTCTTTCCAGAAGTGCGACACGAAGCGACCATCTCGATCCAAAATAATAGTCTTCGGCGTCCCATGCAATCTGACTATCTCCGCAATAAATACTCGCGCCAACCTCTCGGGTCCCCATGCATCTTTAATTCCTAGGAAATGAGCCAACTTGGTTAGTCGATCAACTATAACCCAAATCATGTTCATTCCCGTTCTAGTCCTTGGCATACTGGTGATGAAATCCATCGAGATGTCCTCCCACTTCCATTCAGGGATCGGAAGCGGCTTTAACATTCTGGCAGGTCGCTGATGTTCAATCTTAACTTGCTGACAAGTCAAGCACTTCGAAACGTACTCTGCTACGTCCTTCTTCATATTCCCCCACCAGAAGTTTTGTTTTAAATCCTTATACATCTTACTGCTGCCCGGGTGAATAGAATAGGGCGCGCTGTGAGCTTCCTTCAGAATAGTCCGTCTCAAATCATCATCATCGGGAACGCAAAGTCGACTCTGGAACCTCAGAATTCCATCATCTTGTATCACGAATCCTGGGGCTTTTCCTTTCTTTACTTCATCACATAATCGAAGGATCAGAGAATCGTCTAACTGCTTAGATTTGACCTCCTCGACTAGTGATGAAGTCAGTTCCATCACATATAGTTGCCCTTGGATTCCTGCTGCCCATACTTCAATCCCTTCGCAGATCAGTTCTCGTTGAATGCTGGTTTGGGATGTAAGTGCTTCCAACACTCGAAGAGAAACAGGTTTACGGCTCAAAGCATCGGCTACTACGTTTGCTTTCCCCGGATGATAGAGAATCTCCAAGTCGTAATCCTTGATCAATTCCAGCCACCTTCTCTGCCTCATGTTTAATTCTTTCTGACTGAAAATGTACTTGAGGCTCTTATGATCGGTAAAGATCTGACAATGAGTGCCGTACAAATAATGTCTCCAAATTTTCAATGCAAAGACTACAGCTGCTAGCTCCAGATCATGATTCGGGTAATTAACCTCGTATGGTTTCAACTGCCGAGAAGCATAGGCAATCACCTTATCTCTTTGCATCAACACACATCCCAGACCCTGATTTAAAGCGTCGCTGTACACCATGAATCCATCAGTTCCATCTGGTAATGCTAATATAAGTGCTGTCGTCAGTCTCTTCTTAAGTTCATCAAAACCAGCCTCGCATTTCTCATCCCACGTGAACTTTTGAGTTTTCTGTAACCGCTGAGTGAGCGGACGAGCAATTTTGGAAAATCCCTCTACAAAGGGGCGATAATATCCAGCAAGTCCTAAGAAACTCCGGACTTCTTTCACGTTATTAGGAGCTTCCCATTCCAAGATTGCTTCGACTTTCTTCAGGTCCACCTGAACTCCGTCAGCTGATATCACATGCCCAAGAAAAGTTACCTCCCTGAGCCAGAACTCGCATTTCTAAAGCTTTGCATACAGTTGTTCCTTCCTCAAGGTGCTCAAAACCACACGTAAATGTTCGGCATGCTCCTCTGCGTCCTTCGAATATATCAAGATGTCATCAATGAAGACGACCACAAATTTATCCAAGTATTCCAAGAATACCCGATTCATCAATTGCATGAATACCACATGAGCATTGGTAAGCCCAAACGGCATCACTACGAATTCATAATTCCCGTACCGGGACCTGAAAGCAAACTTTGGTATATCCGATTTCTTAATCCTCAACTGATGGTATCCTGATCGCAAGTCAATCTTCGAGAATACCCTTGCCCCTTGCAGTTGATCAAACAAGTCGTCGATCCGAGGTATAGGATACTTATTCTTGATCGTCATCTTGTTGAGCTCCCTGTAATCAATACACAGTCGGAGGGATCCGTCTTTCTTCCGGACAAAGAGAACGGGCGCTCCCCAAGGAGAAACGCTAGGTTGAATATAGCCCTTCCGTAACAATTCCTCCAGTTGCTTCTTTAGTTCATACAACTTGGTTGGCGCCATGCGGTATGGTGCTCTGGAAATAGGAGCTGCTTCGGGCTCTAATTCGATAGTAAATTCCACTTCTCTCTGCGGAGGTAACCCAGGTAGTTCGTCAGGAAATACATCTGAGAACTCATTCACAACTGAAATAGACGAGAGCTCTACTCCTTCCTCTTTCCTCATGGCATAGCACCAAAGTCCATGACATCCTTGCTTCAGTAATTTCACAGCTTTCATTGCTTTGATCAATTTTCCCGAGCTTCCCGGTCTCCATCCTAGGAATAGGTGTTCAGATCCGTCATCAGCAATGATAGAAATGACTCTCTCTCGGTAATTCAGCTCCATAGCGGTTGAGCCAATCGTCTCCGAGAATTAAATCGTCACCGTAGATGTCAACTACAATAAGATTCGATGGCCAATCTCTCCCTCCTATAGACACTGGAAAATCTCTAGCCTCTAGGGTTCCCACAATTCTCTCTCCACTCGGAAAACCCACAACATATGGTTCACAATCAAATAAGTACGAGATTTTTAAACGATTTACACAGTTCAATGATATGAAAGAATGTGTAGCTCCGGAATCGAATAAAACACTAACTGGTTGCAAAAGGATCTGAATTGTACCTGATGCAACAGCAGTGTTCTGATCGTCAAATTTCCTCATCTCGTATAGGCGCAGAGGAACGGACCCAGCACTGGATGTCTCTCTCTTCCCAATATTCTGCTGCTGAAATCCACTCTGTTGCGTCTGGTTCACACTTATCTCCTTCGAAAATGGTGCTGGAGTGCGAGTACCAAAAGATCTAGTAGCAGCTCCACAGAAGGCCGCACGGTGCCCTTCTTGTCCACAATCGTAAAAAGTCACAGAAGATGTGGGGCAGTCACGTCGAATATGCCCTGCTCGACCACAATTGTAGCATTTCTTTGATGCGTCCGAAACTGCTGATGTAGTCTGGAACTTCTTTCCGCCTCTGGAAGGATGTGGAGGTTTCCTAGCCGAAAAAAAGGAAGACTGGCCCTTGCGGGGCCCACCACTCTTGTTTTCTGAAAAGTTGCCGGTCACCTTCTGCTTCTTTGCCTCCACTGATTTCTCCATCGCCGCCTCTTTCATATCGTAGGCCAGCGCTTTGTCTTGATACTGTCGCAACGTAGTACACTCGAACCCGGACATATACTGCTGAATCTCCGGCTTCATCCGCATATCGAAATGAAAAATCTTTTCTGCCTCCGTTCTGACCAAGTGTCGCACACACGTCAGCTGATGATTAAAAGTTTTGATTACATCTGTCACATATGCTTCCGAACTCTGTGGTGAGAAAAACTCTCGGATCTTTGCCTCTCTAACTGGACGAGGACAATAATGTGCTTCCATCATTAGTTTGAATTCCGTCCAATCCGCATTATGATTCTCGGGTCGAATAGCTTCCCACCATTCAAAGGCCTCCCCAGTCAGAAAATACTGGGCAATGGGAACCTTCCGGTCCTCGGGACAGTTAAGACCCGCGAATATCTTCTCTAACTCCTTAAGCCAGTGATCCCAAGTAAATGCCTCAGCAGATCCGTCAAATTTTGGCGGGTGCAATTTGACCACCTCAACAAGCCATCTGTCTCCCCGGTTATCCTCGTGGTGCTGCTGTCCCATCGCTATCTGCATGCGGTCGACTACCTGGGCGAACTGGTTTATCTGCGCCACCACCTGTTGAAGCACTCCCGGCATGTTAGGATTTGCGTCGTCATGCGCTGATCCTTGCTGCCCTCCAGAATGGGAATCGGTTCGACTAGCTGATAGTGCAGGGTAGTTGCGAGAATCCTCTGTCTCATGTTACCCGTCGCGTCCACGGCCCGCGTCGCGTCCACGTCCTCCTCTCAACATACTGTAAACACAATTCCTCAATATCCAGGACAAAGTTTTCGAAATAAAGCCCGTCAATACTCACAAAACAGTAATTAAGTAAAACGGTAGTATAAGAGATTAGGAGACTTACAACCACGGTCCACATGACGACTTTTGGCTGAACAGTGATGTTACGAACGACTCGTAAATCAATAATGTAAACAGACCCAACTTAAAACCCGACTGCCAAGATATCCATAAATCTTAGCTCCAATACCATATTCTGTAACACCCCGAGATATTCAGAATAATTACAGCGCCGTAAACCCTTTAAGTAAGGATTTACAAGGCTAATTTAAAAGAAATGTAAATATAAGACATCAATACTGCGGAAATTCAAGTTTACAAAACCATTCAACTGGTTCAACGAGAAATTAATACAACCATATCCAAAATGATATTAATAAGACACGCGTACTCGAGTACTGAAATCAAACCAAGAAAACAAATCACCAACAACAAACAAACATCACTGAACCCCTTCGTCGTCACGTCGGTACTGTGGCTGTTTCCCTGCTCCTCGGCTACCTGAACATCAAAACAAATGTCCACCCCCGAAGGGGTTAGCAAAACGATGCTAGTACAAGTATCATTTAAACAAATCAAATATGCATCAACAATACATAACAAGATACACCACACGGACTTCCGCTACCGGAATCCGATAATGCGAATCCACAAGATTCCATTAACACAGCATGGGTATTCCAATGATCCAGCGCCCTCAGCATAGATCCCAAGATGATCCCGTCGGACCAACACGAGGTGGAAATAACCCGTCCAATGATCCAGCGCCCTCAGCCTAGATCCCAAGATGATCCCGTCGGACCAACACGAGGTGGACATCCGATCCAGCGCCCTCAGCATAGATCGCACAACAAACACAAACATAACTCATGCATACATATATGCCAAATCGCCATGTCCATCAACATGAACATACAAACACTAGATAACGAATATCATGTCAATTCAACAAAATAAATCTCATGTTCAACAACATGAATAATCACACGCATGCTCAAAATACCAATATTAACATATTACGATACTTGCCTCGAAGTTGGAAAGAACGAAACACTTCAACGATCTCAACACACTCGAAGGCCGCCTCCTTCGATCAACATAGCAAGCTCGAACCTTAACAAAAGAAATGATATACAAATCATCTCAAGTCGAACGATTGCCTAGGAATTCGATCTACGGCCAAAAGTTCAAAATATACAATCTGCCTGAACCACTTAGCGTACGCTACGTACTCTACGTAACATGCGCTAAGCCTGCCTGTTAGCGTACGATATCGTCTAAGCCTAGCGTACGCTAGCCATGGACTGACAGTTCTCTCTGATCAGCCGACTGACTCGGCTGATATCATAACGTACATTATGTACCAAACGTAGCGTGCGTTGTCTTATCCCCGATAGCGCACGTTAACTTACGTATGTTAGCGTGCGCTAACCGTGCATGGCAGATTACTACTGGTAGAAAACTGGATCTAATGGTGATGAACTCATGAATTCTATGGTGATAATACAAGTCATCCCCGAGCATACCATGCTAATAAGGTTTGTGAAAGTTCTATACGTACTAAATGACTATGAGATACAAAGATACATATAATCATCACAACACCATAGTTCATCTTTGATCTTCAAGGAATATCCTAAGTTCAATCCATTATATGTCCCAAAATGTATGATTCTTAACGTAAAACATACGAACTAGGTAATCTTCATATACTGGTCATGATCGGTTGAAGATACATAAAATGCTTAGGAGTCCAAACACCAAAAAGGTTCAAAGGATTATACGAAGAATAAGTGCCGATACGTCAAAAGTATCCTTCTAACACGTGATGATCGATTATAAACGAAATAACTGACTATCAAAACATGATCAAACATCCTTTAGAACACTACTAATATTGGTGAAGAATCACCTACCTCAAAGTAGTGAAGAACAAGGAGGAAATCGAAGCAATCCAACGTCGAAGGCTCGAACACCAATCCTCAATGATCTACAATCTTCAACATGAGCTAGGATGCTGATATGAAGTGTTTAGGATGTAGAGAGTAATACTCTAAGTATAAGGATTCGGATGTGGGAGAAGAAAGGACTGAAAATACGAAAAGGATGCTGTCCTATTTATAGGAAATGGTTATTAGCGCGCGCTAGTCCATGCTCGTAGCGTGCGCTAACGGTTTACTGACTTCACTGTACTCAGCACTTAGCGTGCGCTATTCTCATGTCAGTAGCGTGCGCTAAGGCGTTGACTTGGCTTTTCCCGAAAGCTGTCCAGGTTCATCTGGACACAATCCGACCAAAATCCCCTTGCATGATTTCACCTACTACACGTCTCAATCAAATTGACCACGTATAGCGTGCGCTAATGTTCCTTCGTAGCGTGCACTATGGATCCATGTTAGCGTACGCTACATATAGACGATAGCGTGCGCTACATGCGCAGAATCCCAAACTTAAATCACATTCAATAAATCATACGCTCAACAACATCGGACTATGAGATACGGAGCATAATACTCAGATTAACGTGCAACAATTACAATATCACAAGTTCCAAATACATATCAGAAATCTCGGGTATTACAATCATGTGCTGAACATGTGCGCTGTCGGCCCGGGCCACAATCCAGATACTTCCTGGCTCGGCCAGGTAGCGTGCGCAGCCTCCGGCCGTAGCGTGCGCTACCTGCCGGCCGTAGCATGCGCAGTGTCCGACAGTAGCGTGCGCTACCTGCCGATCCTATAATGGTCGTTTTTCCAATCCTCCTCATTATATTCTTTAAAAGTTTTGGGAGAGCTGTCGGATTTCGTAAGAATTTCTTAGAGGCAAATTATCTTCTAAATTTCGATGTCATATGCTCGGATAAAGATTTACATCTTTTTCCCGAGTCCAGAACCTTTCTGCCCCTACTGCCTCGGCCGACTAGCGCGCGCAGCCAACTGGCCGTAGCGTGCACTGCCTCCCGGCCATAGCGTGCGCTACCTTCTGGCCATAGCGTGCGCTACGCCGGTTCCAGCCGCACTCGCCCGGCCAGTGCCTGCAGCCGTCCGGCCAGTGCCTGCAGCCGTCCGGCCAGTGCCTGCAGCCGTCCGCCCAGTGCCTCCACTCGTCCGGCCAGTGCCCGACCACCATGATTCGACGACTCGATTTTCCGAAATTGCACGGAACGAACACGACAAAACACTCGGGGACAACATCATCGATCCGAAATGAAAAAACGGATAACCAATCATCACCTACGGTCTTAAACGCCAAAATTAGTTGTCGAGAAAATAATACCGGGACTCGATAACCGGGAAATATCCAGAAAAAAATCCAAAATAACCAGAACGAAAATCGTGGGTATTACATTCTACCCCCTAAAAATAAGTTTCGTCCCGAAACTTAAAACAAAAGCAAGGCGACTCTCGACAACACACCAGAACTCCATGCAGTATAAAGCCACTACGATCCGATTCAATATGCAAGAATGCTTATGAAAAGCAACGAGCATGAATCGTTGCGGTTGATAAAACCGAGCAATACAAAAATCAAGTCACGATTCCAACGCTGAAAGGTATGAAATTCCAGTAACTCACAGATTTGGAAGATCAAATACGAAGAAAAATTCCCAACACTTATGGAAATCGCAAAATGGCCCAGATGTTCAATAATCACGATTACGAGATCAAACAATAATGATTGTACAACGACGAACAAATAGTAATGATCGAACAACAACGATCAACTATGAAGTTCACACCTCAAATCAAAACATCAATAAACTTGTAGGAATCACGAGGTGTTAATTTCGAACACGGTTCACAAGAAATCGATCCGAACTTGGAAAGATCACAACGATATACACATCAATTTGGAACAATATCAGAACTCGCTCGAATGAAAAAGTTGAGAAACAATACAAGGTCAGAAGCATTAACGAACACAATCGCCTCAATACGATCGAACGAAACGGAAACGAGAAGAAAAAAAATGTGGGTATTACATCATATCACCTTTAAAAGAGGTTTCGTCCCCGAAACCTAAACAACGAAAACGAAGTGCTTGAATATCAACCTTCCCGGCCATATCCTCTTGGTCCCGCATCTAATCTCCATAACCAACTGTACCGCGGTCACGGTCGCGTCCGCTGTCCCTCGGCATACTAAGCGGATTCTCACTCAATACGATTGCACCACTTCACGAAAACAATATGCTAAAGTACCAACTTAGCATGACATATCACATAAGGTAACCAATAACAACTCGGAAAGAAAATCCACGAGGTATCCTTTTAAAGGAAATCTTTTGAAAATCCTTGGATTTGTATGCTATTCAAAATAAACTTTAAAAGTACTTTTGGTACCTCGGGTTGTTTCATCAAAACTTGTAAACAACATACTTTAACCGTCTCATTTGAAATCATTTGCCAAAATAATAATTCCTTGAAACTGGCGTTATCAAAATCATCATGCCTCTATGCATCATCATCAGTGTTAACAACCAACAAGTTAACTATGCAAGATCATCAAACCATTCTTACATACTCTAACATTTCCAAATCCGAGTTTGAACTTTACATCGAGTGAGATTTTCATCTTTCACTATATATTTTTGAAAAAGAAATCGTATTGGTTTTTGAAAAAAAAATTGTGTGAAAGATTTTAAAAATCATGTACTCGAATTATTCAAAAATACAATAGTACGTTAAAAGTCACTTCCGAAAATTCTCCCAACACTACACAAGAATCAACGACGGTAACATTTTACAAAATGTTCAAGGTACTTTAAAACAACTCTTTCAATACCGTCGAGGTTTTATTTCAGAATCCTAGGCCGGCTCGCAAATTTCAAACAATTTCCAAAGTTCATACGAAGCCGCCGAATTAATCGAAACGTCAAGTTAGTTTCAAAAATTGATTTCCGCAACTTGCACAAACTTATGAAAGTTTCAGGAAAACATTTTCGAACACACACACACAACAGACATAATTTATCAACTCACCAAACAAAATCAATTATCACTTAGCGCGAATGAAAGGTCACAACACACGTTCACACAACACGGTTGTCATCACTAGACAACGCACATAGAATACAGTTACGGGCGATCAACTGTCAAGGTTAGGCCTAATAGTTAAAAGAAATGTGGTTCTCTAGCCTTTGTCCCGGCTAACTAACGCGCGCTACAACAATTATTTAGCGTGCGCTATCCATGCCGCATTAGCGCGCGCTAGCCTCGCACTCAGCGTGCGCTAGCTGCTCCAACCCAGCAACATGATCGCGAACATATATACGACATTACTAGAATCGATGGTCACAAATAATCAACAACACGTTCGAATCTCAAAGCCATCGATTTAACACTTCATGAGCAACCATCAAAAGACAATTGTCATTCAAAAACCGAAATCTCACCTCTTATTAAAGAGAGCTATCTCAATGTACACAAATCGAACGACTCAACATTCACATCTTAGTTTTAATTTAAAACTGGCAACACTACCCGAACAACAAGAACATCATCACGTATTTCTCGACTAACAACCATAAAACAGATAAGTTGAAAACGAGAGTCACGTCTTGTGTACATTTTGTAGACTTCACTTGGGTTCAAAAATCGTGTTTTGAAAACTTATAATACAAGATGAAGATAAAATATCGGTAGTTTGAATTCTTAAAAAAAATGACCTTGAGGTCATCATACGAAAATCAAACTTTTCCTCCCTTTTGAGGATGTTTTAAAACAAAATATACGTGTCTCCCCAAAAACATGTAAAGTTTTAAAATATCACATTGGTGAATTTTTCTTTGCGTAACCACACCAAGGCCATTACTCTTGTAAAAACGACTTATATCAGGATATGTGTATAAATATATATATACGTTGGCACCACTTTCATTCTAGCATCATACGAGGATCAAAAAACATAGGCCACATAATCACAAATCACCTTTAAACTCCACGTCATAACACAAAATCATACAAACTCGTATATCACAAGGCACAATATAGTAGGGAGACTTACATCCACAGGTCGCACGAAGATGATGGCTGCACCTCGATACTAATCACGGCCGACATCACAGACGACGCATCGCGACACGACTTAGACAGACACAATCTGACAGAACAAGACACGACAATACCCGACTGGACCCGACAGCCTAGGTTTCCGCAACCTAAGCTCCGATACCATAAATGTAACACCCCAAGAATCAAACAGGGAATATTACATGCCGCAGACCCTCTCTGTGAGGATCCACCAGGCTAGACATCCAAACAACACAACTCATTACATACCGACATGATAAAATACCAAATCAATATACTAACTTGGTCTTTCATCACAAACATACAAGTCAAAATGCACATTTCTATTTCGACTCATACCCATGCAAGGGTAAAATACACTCACAAACCAAAAGTACGACACAAGAAAGACCATACACAAACTCCGACTGACTGCATCCAATACTGGCCTTCATGTGATTAGTATCATTCTCCTTCCATCATCCTTCGCGCTGATCCTGTGTTTTGCTCCCAAACCTGCATGTACCTGGATGCAAAAACAAACATCCACCCCCTGAATACTCGGGGGTTAGCAAAACTCCACTGTTTTGCTAGTACAAGTATAAAGTACAAATACGAGCCATACATAACACATTCCGAGAATACAACAAAAGACTTCCCGAGATATTTTGATAATTAAAAATAGTTCAAGACTTGAAAGTAAAACGAAACAAGTAAGCACTTTGCAAACACTTCCAAATCTCGGGAGTTTTGAAAACATTTGTGATTGAAAAGTTCTTAATTCTACCAAAGCCACTTAGGGTCACCGCCCCAAAGTTCATTTTCCAAAAATGCAAAACCGATTAACAAAACACGGGGTTCACAACCCAATTCATTCCAGTCACAAAACACAGGGTCCACAACCCAACCATTTCGATCACCAACACAGGGTCCACGACCCGTTCATTCACTTCAATTCACTTCCAAAAATACATTACACATAACACATTATTTTTATGCCATTTTAGCCAAACACCAAGGCTCGATATATAATGTCTCTCGACTCCGAGCAACAAGCATTGTGATACTCCGGACATATCACAATTAATCATCGTTACAAACATTCTGGCAATTCTCGCGACCCAGTCCGGCCCTCAAGCCACCAAGTCCCTGTGTGCCCCGTCGAGCAATCCCCAGGTGAGAATGCCCACTCGAAGTAACCCTCGCGATCCGGTCCAGCCGCTAAGCCACCAGGTCCCCGTGTGACCCCATCAAGTCAATCCCCGAGTGAGAGTACCCGAAAAAACTTACAACTCTCATCAATTTTCATTTCGAAAACCGCAAACCTCAATAGTCAATCACAATATATATAGTCGAGGTATTTTGCTAAAATGGCCATATTATCCAACACATACTCACGACTCAAAATTAATACTGTTCACAAAGAAACACACTTATCTCAACAACACCGAACACAACCAATATCACACAACTCATATATCCACTGATAACCACATGAATCCACGCACAATTTATAACAAAAGGATTTAACTACAAATTACCGACGACATATTCACACATAATGACATCATCTGAAGGTAGGGAGTTCCTATACTCAACACTAACACACATAGTCAAATAAGCACATTAAGTCTCGAACACAAGATTCGTCCTTTAAGAAAAACATAATTGTAAATATACCGATTCTTTTGTGAAAAGGTTGTAAATATTCATTTAGCACATATCGTCAATTTTCAACCACTATATTCACAAAACACGTAATGTATGGGCAAGATACTTGCCTCAGTAGTTTATACCGGACACTCCGACGAACGTGGCTTAACCGGAAAACCTCGAATGCCCACAACTCTCCGGCGAAAACAACGGTAACATCACCGATCGGAAAACGGCAAACGGAAGGGTTCCGACTCGAGTTCTTCGCAAGGAACCTGACCCCAACATCATACAATGAGTAAATTGACGATCGAACGAGGAAGAATAATCGTAGAATGCCCGAATCCCCTTTGTGACATTTTATCGAATACTTTCAAGGTGTCGATAAGAAACTCAATAAAACGACGAATCCTCGGCAATCTAACCATGGAAAAACAAGGGATTCGATATAAAACAACTTAATAATCATCAATCCATCACTATTCTAAGTTATAACGAATCAAACGGATGAAATCAACAAAATCCCCAATTTTTCCCAAAACTAGGATTTTAGGAAAACTAACCTTGATTCGCTGGATTGAAGGATGTTATGGAGTGATTAATCGATGACATGACCTCCCAAACTTCGTGTATTAGTTGTATAACAACATGCCTTCAAGTTCCCAAAGGATCCAGCCACGGAAGAGAAAGGGAGAAAATGAAAAATGAGTGCAAACAGGACTGCTCGGTCATATTTATACTGGTGCAGCCTAGCGTGCGCTAGACTGCCGAGCTAGCGTGCGCTAGCGGGTGGTCATGGTCGAGAATGTTCGGACGGGGCCCTCCATCATGTGCTGAACACGTGCGTTGTCGGCCCGGGCCACTGGTCGAGACTTCTGGCTCGGCCGAGTAGCGTCTGGCCACGGCCGTAGCGTGCGCTACTGCGGCCAGTAGCGTCTTGATGTCCGACAGTAGCATGCGCTACCTGCCGATCCTCCCGAGTCCAGAACCTTTCTGCCCCTACTGCCTCGGCCGACTAGCGTGCACAGCCAACCGGCCGTAGCGTGCGTTGCCTCCCGGCCGTAGCGTGCGCTACCTTCCGGCCATAGCGTGCGCTACGCTGGTTCCAGCCGCACCCGCCCGGCCAGTGCCTGCACCCATCCGGCCAGTGCCTCCACTCGTCCGGCCAGTGCTCGACCACCATGATTCGACGACTCGATTTTCCGAAATTGCACGGAACGAACACGACAAAACACTCTGGGACAACATCATCGATCCGAAATGAAAACAAAGGATAACCAATCATCACCTAAGGTCTTAAACGCCAAAATCAATTGTCGAGAAAATAATACCGGGACTAACGGTAGGAATTTGAACGCTTAGCGTGCGCCAACAAGTATTGTGTAGCGTGCACTACATAATTTCTAGATAACGTATGTTGGCCTGTTTAGGATACGTAATTGCTTCCTTGATTTGAATCCAGAGCCTACTGGACTACCAATATGATTTCAGGTAGCGTGCGCAAGGTTTGACATGTAACGTGCGCTAAGGCCTCTGAATAGCATGCGTAATTGTACTTCCGTTGCATGCGCAAATGTTTCCCTTTATCTGTCCAGACTTCACTGACTCTCTGTCTTGATTGCGATAGCGTGCGCTATAGATAGATGTTAACGTGCACTAAGTTTGACAACTTAGTGTGCCCTGATATTGTAGGCTTTGCGTGCGCTATCCATCAGGTGACTCCAACTTGACTACAGATTACTGGCCTGACTGCAGATGACTTGCCCTCGATAGCGTGCGCTACCATGTAGTCTGTTGCGTGCGCTAGGAACATGATTTTCCTTCAATGTAACAGCTCGATGGGATAGATTTTGTTTAAATCTTTTGAATATAATCATCATCAAAATACTTTGAGTCAACAATCTCCCCCTTTTTGATGATGTCAATGTAGGTCACAAGTCGTCCAGGAACAAGTCTAGAGGGGGGGTGAATAGACTTGTTGAAACTCTTGAACTCCTTTTTACGAAGAGTGAGTTTCTTCAGCTGATAGTTAAACAAATGACTTGGAGTCGTTTGTTCTTGGATATGTGCGGAAGTCAGCTGATGACGAATAGAAATCAACTTAATGAAACACTTAACAATGTATGCGTGATTAAAGTATGATGCGATAAAACAGTAAATAACGCAGCAATTATAGTGGTCTCGGAGGTGGGGTAATCCTCTACTAATCCACTTTTCTCCAAGCCGATTGGAGATGAATTCACTATAATTTTCAACCGGTGATAAATATTACAGTGATTCAAAACACACTACAACAGCTTCCAACCGGTGGAAATCATGCCGTTGTACACACACTTGTTGCCTTGCACCTCTTGATCCTCGATCCTTGGATGCCTTCTGATCTCTTACTTCAACCAGTGAAGTACCCGTACTCAAGATTATAGACAAGAGTTTTTGTCTTCTCCAACTTAAGAGCTTCCTTAAGTATGAACTTTTAGATCTGCTCTTTTCACGATGCTATTGATTGCTTTAGATTGCTTGATTGCTTTGATCGCTTGAATGTATGTTCGCACCGGTAGTTGCTCAGTTTCAAATCTTCGGATATATATAGATCACGATCTCTGAGCTTTTTCCTTGTAGCCGTTGCAATTCTTTTGAACAAATCCGTCCGTTGGAGGGAGACTTCATTGTTTAATCTTTACGAGCGTTGCAAAAATTTGGATTCCCATTATTTTATTTTATCTTCTGACCGTTGTGAAGACTTCTGCATGTGAGCGCCGAATCTTTTGAATATAAAAGGATTAAAGTCTTCAAGGTGGGTCAGGATGATTTATTTAAATCATATCTCTTGCGGGAATCACTCCAATTTGTCTCTTCACGTTGCATGTGAGCTTTCCATAATACTTGACTTTTCAACGCATGCTGACGTGGACTTGGAGTACTTGGCTGCCTTCGAGTAGGCTGATATGCAGCTAACATCTCTGCAGATAGGTCCTCTCGGCTGTTCACTATTTGTGACTTATCTGGTCAGGTGACTTCCCTGAGGTACCTCGGCTGTAGTCTGGTCAAACTTCTCTGATAAATTTAGTTGACCAGAGCTACTCTGACTGGAGTCGGCTGTTCCTCTCTGATGGACTAAGCTGTATTTAGTACTTAGCCGTTTTTTAGCCTAACAAATTTTTGGCCTACAGAAGATACTCATTTGGTTCTTCTTTACATTTTGCCAAGTTTTATACTTAACATATTTGGCCTATGGAAGATACTCATTTGGTTCTTCCTTACATTTTGCCAAGTAATAAACATTTGATTTTATATTAATGACATCATCAAAATCTAACAAGTATTCCTAACAAATTCCCCCTATTTTGATGATGGCAAAACTTTAAACAAGTAATCAAATGACCAAGTCTGCACTTAAGTGCAAGACACAAACTAAAATCAGTCTAATATTGAGACAACTGGAAATTGTCATTCAACAGACTGTTATAAAATTTTCTGACTTGTTTATTATTGAAATTTTACAAGAAAATTTTAAGTACATAAAACATTACAAGAAAAAGAAATAACTAAAGGTCATCTGCCTCTTCCTCTGCCTCTTCGAACAGGCTGCTTGGCAGGCTTGAATGGTTTAGCTCCAATTGGTCTTATCTTGACTGGAGCAAGACCATATTTTCTCTTCACAACAAGTGCTGCGAAGTCTTGTTCTTGCTGGGATATGAATCTATTCTCAAGACACAATAGCTTGATTTCCCTTTGAAGTGCTAACTCATCAAGTTCACCGTCCATACGGGTCGGTGCTTCCTCTGCTCTGAAAGGGGGAATCATAGGATAAGCATTTTGATTGTTCGCGTGCTTCTTCAGGACAGCCCAAAGCTTCGGATGGATTTCTTCCATGAAGTTTATGAAAATTTCTTGTGGGGAGAGTTTATCATCCTGGAGTAGTTCCCAGATGTAATAGTCTTTGATGAACCTCTTCCTAGCAGATCCCCACATCTCAAGAGCTTCAAATGGAATAAAGTCCTCCACAAACCACAGCTCCTTCCCTTCCCATTCTAGAGTAGGTCCAAAACCACCTCTAGTTCTTCTTCTCTTTCCTTCAGGCTGGTCAGCCTGGTCATTTGGATCTACAGCTTCCTTTCTTTTCAGACTGGAAGGTCCTTCAATTTGAGGGACATCCTACTTCTTCTTGCTTCTTATTTCTCTCTCTTCCCCCTGAACTTTCTCTTCCCCCTTTTTGCCAGCATCAACAAGGGTAGTTAACTGCTGTTCCATCCTGCTCATCCAATCAGACATGCCAAATGGCATTCTGTTGTTGGTAGGGGGAGGGGGCTGAGGGATCTCTCTCTGTAGAAGGGTGTCTATCTTGGCATTTATTGACTGAAGGTCAGGAGTGACCTGAGATGATAGCAGCTCTCCAATAGTGTCTCTGACGATTTGCTTGATCAGCTCAGTCATGGTAGGGGATAACTGAGCTAATGGAGAGTTCTCTCCTGATCCTTCTGCAAAGGAACCACTGGACTGCAGGCTCCGGTCTGCAGCTGGTAGGTCAGAGTGGGTTTTCTCCGGGGTCCCTGACCTGGAGTCTTCAGCCAGCTCTGCGTCTAGGCTGGTGTACCGGGCAGGTACCACAGTCCTATCTGCAGCTTTGTGAGTAGGCTTTGGCTCCGGCTCTTGTTCTGGCTCCTTGTCTCCTTCTCTCTCTTCCTCTTTCCCTTCTTCCTCTTCTCCAGAGTTTTCTTTTTCTTCTTCCTCATCTTTTTCCTTTTCATTTTCTTTTTCTGCTCCTGCTTCTCCTCCATCATCATCATCATCATCATCATCATCATCATCATTCTTCTCATCATCCTGGTCCTTCTTTTCTCCTTCATCATCCTCATCCTCCTTTTCTTTTTCATCTTTTTCTTGATCTACTTCTTCTCCTTCTTCTTCATCTCCTTCATCAGCCAAGTCTTCTGTCTTCTCAATCTCCTCTGGCTGTTTTTCAACTGGTATATTTTCTTCTGTTTTTCTCTCTTCTTCTTCTTCTTCAGCCACCAAATCAATAATTTCATTATCTCCATCTATTTCTTCAATCCTAATCTCCTTTTTAACTTCCTCCTCTTCCTCCTCTCCAAAAATGCCATCAAAAATGCTGAGCATGATAGAATGGATAAAGTGGTCCATGTTTGTTTTAAAATGTGATATGAACCATTTATCCTGGAGGATTAAAGCTAAATCTGATTCTTTGCAAAATTCAATCAGAACCTCCTCAGTGGCTTGGGGATATTCCCAACCATCAGTTGCAATGTAGTTTTGAAGATTTGTAAAAGGCATAGTTTTGAAAGATTTCCACTCTTCAAAAATATGTACAAAAGAGTGTTTTACTACTTGTGGTTTAACAAACTGGAGTTGTTCAATAGAAAGATTGAAGGTATTATTTTCTAACAGGTTAAAAGTATAGTCAGCTTCAGGAATAGAGATTATTAGACCTGCTTCCTCTTCTTCGGATATGTAGACTGGAGGGGTGAGAACAGGTATAATCCGAGTTTCAGTGGTTTCTGGTGCAGGCAAGTCTTCCGAATGAACTGGTGATCGAACTGATGGGCTGGTAAGGTGTTCAGATTTCTCTCCCTCGCTAAACTGCAGTTTCCTTGGCCTCTTAGGAGAGGGTTCCGGTGATGACTGCAGGTTAGAGGGTCCTTCTGGGGCTGGTCCCCGTCTCTTGAATCTGATAGCAATGGGTGTATCGTCGGACTCGTTGTCGGACTCGACTGCAGTTCCGATCTCAGCTGCAGGTCTGTCCGACTCCTCTGATAAATCGTATCTTGGATAAGTTCTTGAGTCCGGCAGCTCCTTCAACAACTGAGCTGCTTTCCCGGTGCCTCCGACTTTCTTCTTTTCATGGTCCATATGACCAAGCCTTTTATTTGGGTGGAAGGGGTTAGTGTTTCCCTTAGCCACTCCGGTCTTCTCCAAAAACCAACTGAGATGCGTTCCGAACGCCAACTTTGTCTTGAACTTCTTCTCACCGTCAAGCCACTCGACCTTGTTCACCTCACGCACGAGTTTCCTGAAAATATAGTCTGCCCAATCGACTTCTTCCTCCTGAATCAATGCACCCAACACCATAAATTTCGATGATGACAGTTGGTCATAACTGCCTGCCATCCCCATGACTATCTTGTTGGTAATATCCAACGCAACATGGTAAATCCTTTTTAATTCATTCCTCTTGGCTGTAAATTTCAATTTTTCTGGGATATTTTCGACTTTAATCGTTTTCCAGGTTTCGGCGGCGGATTGCTTGAGAGCTTCGACCGCCAAACCACGGTGCTTCATCCCGAATACAGAACGAATCGTCTCTCGATAAATGGTGACTGGTACTCCGCCAACGGTGCTGTAAATCCCGTCTGGAACCAGATAAGCGTTGCGATAGAACTCAACGACATCTTCTTTGAACAGATGTTGCGGATTGATGTCGAGAAATGGGTAGATCCCATTAAGATTCATTGCCCGGATCAAATTGAGCATGCCGTAGTCCCCCAAATTGACTTCGAGTAAACCTTCAAAGTCGACAACCGTGGAGAAAATGACCTGGTCCTTCACCGCCTTCAAATTCACTCCTTCGAAAGATGCCATTTCTGCAAATAGAGGATTTTTAGTGTATATTTTTGCTCTGTAAAATCTAGGGTTTCTGTAAGCGTAAAAAGGAAAGTGAAAGGTCTTCTTTCCTTATAAAGAAGATGAAAAGACATTTGTATTAGTTTATTATATATTTGAACGGTGGTACGCCTTTTGATATTCTTTTGAATTTCAAATTTGAATCGGTGGCCCAATTTTAAAATTCGACGGTTGATTCTGATTGGCCATCGTAGAGGTTGATTTAATAGGCGTTTGACGCGTGCATTAAAATTGCCACTTGGCTTATGTATATTTAAATGCCATTTCGTTAGCCAAAATAATATTATAAATGTGGCAGATAATAATTAAAAATTTAGAGGTCAGTTTAGAAAACTTAGCTGGTCTATTTCGTTGACTGTTGACCACTCTGCAACAGGTTAGTTGACTTCTCGCCTGGTATTCTGAACAGTTAAGTTGCTTCGTCTGGCCTTCGTCTTCTACTTTGCATCGCCTAAGGCCGATTACGAGTCCGTCCTTCCTTTAACTTGCTTCAGTACTAGATTCCCAATCTAGTAATCCAAGGTCTCTGCTAAGTTCTAGGAATCTTTCTTCTGGCAAGGGTTTAGTGAAGATGTCAGCTATTTGGTAGTCTGTGCTGACTCTTTCAACTCTAACCCTTTTGTTAAGCACATGGTCTCTAATGAAATGGTTCTTAACGTCAATGTGCTTCGTCCTTGAGTGCAAAACCGGATTGTTGGTTATTGCAATAGCACTATTGTTGTCACACCAAATAGGAACTTCGTTGGCAATAATATTATAGTCCCTTAACTGTTGTCTGATCCAAAGAATCTGTGCACAACAGCTACCTGCAGCTAGGTATTCTGACTCTGTAGTGGAGATAGAGTTAGAAACCTGCTTCTTGCTAAACCAGGATATCAGTCTGGTTCCTAGGAATTGACACGTTCCACTAGTGCTCTTCCTGTTGATTTTGCATCCAGCGAAATCCGCATCTGAGTATCCTGATAGCTCGAAGTTGTCATCCTTGGGGTACCATAGTCCAACATTAATTGTAGACTTTAGGTACTTAATTATTCTCTTGGCTGCATCTAGGTGTGATTGCTTCGGCTTGGACTGGAATCTTGCACAAACTCCAACTGCATATGATATGTCGGCACCTTGCAGTGAGGTACAGAAGAGATCCGATGAGTCCTCTGTAGTGGGTTGAGTCCACTGATATGCCTGCCTCGTCTGCATCCAGGTGAGTACTTGTGCTCATTGGAATTCTTGCGGGCTTGGTTGATTCCATTCCATATCTCTTGATAAGATCTCTGATATACTTTGCTTGGTTGATGAAAATTCCTTTTTCCATCTGCTTAACTTGTAATCCGAGAAAGAAGTTAAGCTTTCCCATCATACTCATCTCAAATTCTCCTTGCATGAGGTTGGAGAATTTCTCGCATAGTTTTGGATTGGTTGACCCGAATATGATATCATCCACATAAATCTGGACTATTAATATGTGGCCTCCGTGCTCCACTCTGAATAGGGTCTTGTCCACTTTCCCTTTGCAAAATCCATTTTTCTCAAGAAACACAGACAGTGTTTCATACCATGCTCTCGGTGCTTGCTTGAGTCCATACAGAGCCTTCAACAGTTTATAGACTTTGTCTCCTTTGACAAAACCTGGGGGTTGCTCTACATAGACTTCTTCTTCTAGGATTCCATTCAGAAACGCACTTTTTACATCCATCTGGTAGACTTCAAAGTCCTTGAATGCAGCATATGCGAGGAATAGTCTGATGGCCTCTAATCTTGCAACAGGTGCATAGGTTTCATCAAAATCTATTCCCTCACACTGTGCATAACCTTTTGCTACGAGTCTGGATTTATTCCTAACAACAGCTCCGTCTTCATCACTCTTGTTTTTATACACCCATTTGGTGCCAATAACTTTCTTGTGATCAGGTCTGTCTGTTAGTTCCCAAACTTTGTTTCTTTCCATCTGCTCCAATTCCTCTTGCATGGCATTAATCCATGAATAATCTTCCAAGGCTTGTTCTGTAGTCCTGGGTTCAATTTGTGACATAAAACATGAGAACATCGCCATTCCTGCTGGTAGGGTTGACTGTCTCGTCTTAACTCCATCAGTCAATTTTCCGATAATTTGCTGAATTGGGTGATCCTTGAGCCATTTGGGGATATCGTCCTCTTCTGGGTTTGTTCCCCCTGTTGGATTGCCCTGGTGGTTATCTGCATCAGCTGGGTTCTGGTCTGTAACTGGATCAGTTATCGCCTTGTCATCTGCAGCTTGGTTTTGATCTGCAGATGAGTCTTTGTCAGCTCCGGCTGGGTCTTCTTCCGCAGCAACTGGATCAGATAGGTTTGGTGATCCTGTCTAATCTGCAGTTGGGTCTTCATCAGCTGCAGTTGGGTCATCAGGTTGGTCTTCAGGTGAGTCCACCATTCCAGTGTCATGTATAATGACTTCTTCAAGGGTTGCTGACTTGAGCTTGTTCTCAATTAGCTCAAGTTGTTTCCTGTACTCAACGGTAGATTCATCAAAAACAACATGGGGTGTTTCCTCCACAACTAAGGTTCTTTTATTAAAAACTCTATATGCCTTACTTCTTTGGGAATATCCCATAAAGAGACCGTCATCAGTTTTAGCATCAAAGGCATTTAGTTGTGTTTTACCGTTGTTGTGGATGAAACACTTACAACCAAAGACATGAAAGTAAGCAACAGTAGGAGTTCTATTATTCCAAACCTCATAGGGAGTTTTGCCATGTCTCCCTACTATCATACTCTGCTCAGGTGTGACAGTCAGTGTTATGACTTCAACCCGTAACCTTGGGTAGGTCCGCTTCTGCAATCATGGACCTTGCTGCTTCCTTCAGGGTTCTGTTCCTTCTTTCAGCAACACCATTCTGCTGGGGCGTCCTGGATGCAGAGAGCTCATGCAGGATCCCATTCTGATCACTGTAATCAGTTATCGCCTTGTTGAGAAACTCTCCTCCTCTATCTGATCTGATCTTGATTATGGAGAGGGATTTCTCATTCTGGATCCTTCTCGTGACTCGTAACTTGGTCAGGGTTTCACTTTTCTTGTATAGAAAAATGATCCAAGTGTACCTTGAATAATCATCTACTATTACAAGGGCATGTTTTCGGCCGCTCAAAGTCCTTGGCTTGATAGGACCAAATAGATCCATGTGGAGTAGATCTAAGGCCCTTGATGTGAGCGTTGTAGGCTGAACTGGCTTGAACGATGCCTTGGTCTGCTTTCCCTTCTGACATGCATCACAGAGTGCTTCCTTCTTGAATACTTCATTTGGAAGTCCTCTGACCAGCTTCTGAGAGCTAATCTTGTTGATGGCTTTGAAGTTTAAGTGGCATAGTCTTTTGTGCCACAGCCATCCATTCTCAGCTACTGTCTTGGATAGAAAACAGGAGTTAGGTGTTCCTGTGTTCCAATCAATCATGTAGACATCTCTTCTTCTGAATCCTTGTAGTTTTATTTCTCCAGATAAGATGTCTATCACCATACACTTCTTGACATAATGGACTTTGGATATCACAATGTTTCCTCGGTGCAGCTCTCCAAAGCCTTTTGTCTGTCCTCTAGAGCTATCTCCAAAGGTTACATCGGGACCTCTTTCTTTGATGTATTTGGTCAGCATCTTCTTGTTCCCGGTCATATGCCTCGAGCATCCAGAGTCTACAAACCATTCTTCACATCCAAAATTTGAGCTTGAGGAGATGTGGTTGTAGTCCTTCCACATTTTCTGCAATTAAACAAGCAGAGATTTAGGTACCCAAATTTGTGTGGGTCCTTTGGGGTTAGTTGGTTTCCTGGAGAATTGATTTCTCCTTAGATTATGGAAATTGTTATTATTATTATTATAACCCTTATAAGGTGTCTGAGGTCGAGGTCTGAATCTTCTGGTTGGATTGTATACCGGATATTCCTCAAAATTTTGATAGTGTGGGCCATTTCTAAATCTAGGCTGAGACCATTTATTAAACCTTTGTGGTCTCCACACTTGTTCATTTTGATAATTAGGATAACTTTGAAGTTTCCATCTGCCCCTCCCATTATGAAATCTATTTTTGGGGAGTTGTTGGTAATAGTGGGCATGTTGTCTGGGCTGCTGCTTTTGCCTGGGCCACTGCCTAGTTGCCTGTCTAGGTGTCTGTCTGGTGTAACCTGACTGCAGCCTAGACGTTTGACTTGGCTGTTGCCTGTTTTTGAATATCGGTTTATATACAGGCTCAGCAGTCGAGACTATTGTTTCTCCCT
The DNA here is from genome assembly GCA_033398695.1 of Orobanche coerulescens. Lineage (NCBI taxonomy): Eukaryota > Viridiplantae > Streptophyta > Magnoliopsida > Lamiales > Orobanchaceae > Orobanche > Orobanche coerulescens. Next base: position 188,413,346 of record CM065802.1, on the reverse strand, counting down.
TGATAAACTTGGTTTCAGAACTAGAGGGAGTGTGAGAATCATATCCAAGGCCTGATTTGGTATATAATGACCTTTTATATGTACACAATTCTCCCAGAGTTGAAGACGGCTTCAGGGAGGTTATTTCCTGCGCCTGAGTTTTATTTATCTGTGCCAGCTTAGTAAACTCAGCTTTGGCATGAGCAAGTGCAGCTGATTTTTCTTTAAGTAAAATGGTTAGCCGATCTATCTCAGCTGTATTGACATTTGCCTGGTTTTTAAAGTCAGCTGTAGTTGTCTCAGCCTTATTCAAATCTAGGCTGAGTTTTTCGAAATCATTTTTCAGCTGCCTATTCTCATCTTGCAGCTGAGTCTTCTCTCATTGATCTGACTTGGTGTGCAGATTTGAGTGTTTCAAAATCTTTAAATAACTGATTTACCGATTCATGTAGATCCATATCTTGTGACATGGCTGAGCTATTATTTGAACCGGTGGGTTTAGAAGTTACCTCTTCATCAGCTAAGTTTGCCATCAGGCAATCATACTCCTCGTCTTCATCAGAAAAGAAACCGCTGCTTCATTCGACATGCTCCTAGTCTTCTCCGATGAGGGCCTTTCTTCTATCTTCCTTTCTACCCACCTCCTTCTTGGTTTCGTCCTTCTTGAGCTCGGGACAATCCATTTGGATGTGTCCTATTTTGTGACAGTTGTAGCATTCTACTTTCCAGCTTCCAGCCTTCTGGTTCCTTCTTGGATTCTCCTTGTAGTTTTTCTTATACTTGGAGTAGTTATTTCTGAAATTGCTGAACCTTTGCATTATGAAAGCCATTTCTTCCTCAAAATCTAGTGGATTTGGAGGTTTCACATCAGATAGGCTCTTGGCAGGGGACTCGGCTGCAAATGCGATTCCCTTCTCTACAGGCTCAGTTGAGGATGAACTTGGAAGTTCAAACTCATAAGCCTTCAGATCAGAGAACAGCTCCTGAATCTTTATTTTATTCAGGTCCTTGGATTCTCTCATGGCTACGGCCTTCATGCTCCATTCGGGGTTGAGAGATCTGAGGACCTTTAGTGCTATTTCCCTGTTGCCATAGGTTTTGCCCAAGGAGTTGATCTCATTGATAATTTCAGTGAACCTTGTGTCCACTTGATCTATGGATTCACCATTCTTCATTTTAAAGTTGTCAAATTTTTGAATAGCAATTGACAGCTTGTTTTCCTTGATCAGCTCCGTTCCTTCACACATTAGAGCTAATGTGTCCCAAATTTCTTTGGCATTCTTACAGTTCTTGATCTTGACCATGGTGGATTTGTCAAGAGTTTGATATAACACATCTCTGGCCCGGTTGTCAAGATTGGCCAGCTTTCTTTCTTCGGGAGTAAGCTCCGTCCTCTTCTTAGGAATCTTTTCTGGCCTCCCTGCTGCAATCTCCTCTGCTGTGTTGTCCTTTTCAAAGATGAATGGACCATCTTCAATGATGCACCACATGTCGTCATGAATTGAAGATAAGTGTGCCTGCATCCTTATCTTCCACAGATCATACTCGTCAACTGAAAACACAGGGAGTCTAGAGTGCATGTGTTCCATTATAAAGTGAGAGTTAAGATATATATATATCTAATATAGATCTGGTTCGTGAGATAAATGAACCAACCTCTCTGATACCACTTGTAGGTCACAAGTCGTCCAGGAACAAGTCTAGAGGGGGGTGAATAGACTTGTTGAAACTCTTGAACTCTTTTTTACGAAGAGTGAGTTTCTTCAGCTGATAGTTAAACAAATGACTTGGAGTCGTTTGTTCTTGGATATGTGCGGAAGTCAGCTGATGACGAATAGAAATCAACTTAATGAAACACTTAACAATGTATGCAGCAGTTAAAGTATGATGCGAGAAACAAGAATAACGCAGCAATTATAGTGGTCTCAGAGGTGGGGTAATCCTCTACTAATCCACTTTTCTCCAAGCCAGTTGGAGATGAATTCACTATAATTTTCAACCAGTGATAAATATTACAGTGATTCAAAACACACTACAACAGCTTCCAACCGGGAAATCATGCCGTTGTACACACACTTGACTGCCTTGCACCTCTTGATCCTCGATCCTTGGATGCCTTTACAGTCTCTTACTTCAACCAGTGAAGTACCCCGTACTCAAGATTATAGACAAGAGTTTTTGTCTTCTCCAACTTAAGAGCTTCCTTAAGTATGAACTTTTAGATCTGCTCTTTTCACGATGCTATTGATTGCTTTAGATTGCTTGATTGCTTTGATCGCTTGAATGTATGTTCGCACCGGTAGTTGCTCAGTTTCAAATCTTCGGATATATATAGATCACGATCTCTGAGCTTTTTCCTTGTAGCCGTTGCAATTCTTTTGAACAAATCCGTCCGTTGGAGGGAGACTTCATTGTTTAATCTTTCTGAACGTTGCAAGGCTGGATTCCCATTATTTTATTTTATCTTCTGACCGTTGTGAAGACTTCTGCATGTGAGCGCCGAATCTTTTGAATATAAAAGGATTAAAGTCTTCAAGGTGGGTCAGGATGATTTATTTAAATCATATCTCTTGCGGGAATCACTCCAATTTGTCTCTTCACGTTGCATGTGAGCTTTCCGTAATACTTGACTTTTCAACGCATGCTGACGTGGACTTGGAGTACTTGGCTGCCTTCGAGTAGGCTGATATGCAGCTAACATCTCTGCAGATAGGTCCTCTCGGCTGTTCACTGTTTGTGACTTATCTGGTCAGGTGACTTCCCTGAGGTACCTCGGCTGCAGTCTGGTCAAACTTCTCTGATAAATTTAGTTGACCAGAGCTACTCTGACTGGAGTCGGCTGTTTCTCTCTGATGGACTAAGCTGTATTTAGTACTTAGCCGTTTTTCAGCCTAACAAATTTTTGGCCTACAGAAGATACTCATTTGATTCTTCTTTACATTTTTCCAAGTTTTATACTTAACATATTTGGCCTATGGAAGATACTCATTTGGTTCTTCCTTACATTTTGCCAAGTAATAAACATTTGATTTTATATTAATGACATCATCAAAATCTAACAAGTATTCCTAACAGTCAAAACATTTAATATATACCTGCAAAATCGTTTTAAAAATTTTTGAATCAAATTAACTTGTTCGATATGTTAGTATGTTTCGGTTTTGGAGTGTTTCTCCCCCTTTTTGACATTAACAAAAAGGACTCCCCCTGAAATGTTGCGTATACCAAAATACCAAGCAGAACACATAACTAACATTAACGAACCAAACATAACCAATAATCATGAAGAGCATCGAAAACCAAGATAATCAAACGAAGGGAATGCGCATTTCACTGAAAATGATCCAAACATTACACAGAAATGACCGAAGCACACGACATCAAAACATATGAAATAAAAGTTCGCTACATCGAGAATCAATGTCCTAAAAACTAAGGTGTGTGCTCGGATAAGGAGGGTGGAAGCGGGAAAGACAGATGAGTGAAACGAATGAAGTCTTCAATCAGCCCGCGGACTCCTTGAACCTCGGAGCGGAGAGAACTAACATCTTCACAAATTTCCAATTGTGAAGTTTCGATGCTACGCATCCGTGAAACGAGATCGCTCTCCTCTTCCTCAGTAAGTGTCTCTCTCATCGACGTTTGCCCTTATAAGTGGGCTTCCTCACAAATTCTCCTGTTTGCATTTCTCGAAGGGTGTGAGGCCCTCGTCGAGTAATCCGCTCTTCCGGTGTCGGCATTCGAGTCCCTTTCTCCACTTGATCGTTTTCATTGAGGTACGGAATGAGAATCCAGCCCCGGTTGATGGTTCGTACATAGTGCATGGACTTGAGAGAGTAATCGGAAATCTCATGGCCGATGGATACGGGAACGGTTTTGTCCTTCGTCAAGCCCACTTGATGAAATTTGAAACTCGCCGTTAGAATGGAGCCGTATGGCATTCCAGCCTTGCAAGACCGTGAAGCGTAATTCTTCGACCGAAAGAGGTCGCCCTTGACTTTCATACAGCTTGTGACAATCGTGGCAAAGTCAATCCTGTCATCATTTAGCACTCGGTACACCACATGTTTGTCTATTCCAACCAACTTATGCTGCGTGTTGACCTTAGGCATAATACACTTGGTGAGTGCGACCAAAAGGAGTCGAATATTAATCCCGAAATTGTTGTTCTCGAAGACCTCATCGGTGATGTCGATGACGGCTTTCGAGCTCAAAAATTCCTTGACATCAAGATCGGTAACTCCAGATCCTTCAGTGATCGATTTCCCAGAACAAGAAAAGCCATCTGACGACAAACCAAATAATTGAGTCAAAATCTCCGAAGAGACTTTCACTACAGTTCCTCCGACCAAACTCCCTAAAACTAGGGATGAGGATCCTTCACTCTCAGCAATATGAACATTCGCGTAGAATTCGCGAACTAACTCGGGAAAAACAGGTTCTTTACATTCAACGAAACGAGAGATACCAATAGAAGAGAAGAAATCCGAAATGACAACATTCACCCGTTCCAGGCTGTGGAAATTGAAGTAGTAGCAGTCTGCCAAGTGTTCCTGAGGGAGGATTTGCGAAAATAACTTGGAAGCGATATATGACACGAAACAAGATGCATCATATTCTGGTTCGCGGGTACGTTTTGTGCTTTTGTAATCCTTTTCCATAGCTTTTCTGCCCTTGCTCGACATGAATATGAAAGGAATTGAAAAATTTGAAGGAAGAAATCGAGATTATATGAATCGGATTTTGGCTAGGGTTCTTGCTGTGAAAGGGGATCTGAGCGATTGCGTGTGTTATGAAATGGTGAATGATTTTCTGGGCTGTTCAGGGTTTATATAGGGAACTGAAATGGTTTAATTAGCGTACGCAAAGAATGTAGGATTAGCGTACGTTATGAATATATAGGTAGATTACTGGACTGTCCAGTAGCATATATCGAAATAAGAGGATTTTAATTAGCGTACGTAAGTGATAAGGGGTTAGCGTACGCTATCTAAGGAAAAATCGTACAGGAATGGGAAATTAGCGCGCGCTAAGAGGATAAAGCTAGCACGCGCTAGCGAATGGAATGTTCTAAGAGATTGATTTCTCGAGTAGATAACTAATTTCAAAAATTGTCAAGATGTCCCATACCAAATTGCAAACGAATAGTGTTAAATGATTCCTCGGGAAGAGGTTTCGTAAATATATCAGCAAGTTGATCTTTCGTCCCGACAAAAATTAAGGAAATATCTTTCTATATGCTTAGTTCTAGTATGCAACACGGGATTTTTGCTCAAATTAATTGCACTAGTATTATCACATAAAATAGGGGTATTTTCAAAATAAATGCCGTAGTCGCAGAGTTGATTTTTAATCCATAATACCTGAGCACAGGCACTCCCTGCAGCAACGTATTCGGCCTCAGTTGTAGACAACGCTACACTGGTTTGCTTTTTACTTCCCCAAGATATTAAGCATGAGCCAATGAAATGGCATGTACCACTAGTACTCTTTTTATCAATTTTACATCCGTCGAAATCTGCGTCACTATATGCAATCAAATTAAAATCCAAGCAAGAAGGATACCATAGACCTAGACCGAAGGTCCCATTCAAGTAACGAAAAATGTGTTTACAAGCAATTAAATGGGATTCCTTAGGATTAGCTTGGAATCAAACACATAAGCATGTAGCAAATATTTTGTCTGGCCTAGAAGCAGTTAAATATAGCAAAGATCCGATCATACCTCGATATAATTTTTTATCTACGAATTTGCCATTTTCATATTTTTCTAATTTCAATGATGAAGACATTGGCATTGAAATCACTTTGCTACTCTTCATTTTGAATATCTTGAGGAGATCGTTTGAGTACTTTATTTGATGAATAAAAATTCCATCTTCGCATTGCTTGATTTGAATCCCGAGGAAGAATGTTAATTCTCCCATCATACTCATATCGAACTCTCCCTTCATAAGATTGGAGAAATCTTGGCACAATGATTCGTTAGTAGCCTCAAAAATAATGTCATCAATGTAAATTTGGCAAACAAGTATATCATTATTTAATATTTTCATAAACAAGGTATTATCGACTTTACCTCTTTTATAATCATTTGCAATTAAAAATTGACTAAAACGATCATACCATGCTGAGGGTGCTTGTTTCAAACCGTAGAGCGCCTTGTTGAGCTTATAGACGTGATCTGGGAATTGGTGATCATCAAAACCGGGAGGTTGCTTGACATAAACTTCTTCTTGAATATAGCCATTCAAGAATGCACTTTTCACATCCATTTGAAATAGCTTGATCTTCTTGTGAGCGGCAAATGCACATAACAAATGGATGGCTTCGAGTCGAGCCACGGGAGCAAAACTTTCTTCGTAATCAAGACCTTCTTCTTGATTATACCCTTGTGCGACCAAACGAGATTTATTTCGAATTGGGTAACCGTCTTCGTCACACTTAATTTTGTGCACCCATTTAGTTCCGATAATGGTTTTATCTTTAGGGGCAGGAACTAAATTCCATACGTTATTGTGCATGAATTGAACGAGCTCCTCTTGCATTGCCACCATCCAACTTTCATCATCAAGAGCCTCGGATATATTTTTGGGAACAATTTCGGATACGAAAGCACAATGAGCTATATATTCGGTGGTTCTCCTTCGAGTTTGAACACCGTCTTTAATATTTCCAATCACGAGATCTTTTGGATGGTCTTTGATGTGCCTCCAATCTTTCGGTAGACACTCGATTGTCTTCTTTTGGATTTCCGAAATTTTCTCCATTTCGTTTGAGGGATGAGAATCCGGAAAGATACCTACATCATCAAAACATTCTACCTTTCTCGGGAGTGAGATCATATCGTTGAACTTAACATGGATGGATTCTTCAACTTTATTTGTTCTAATGTTATAAACACGATATGCTTTGCTATTCGTAGCATACCCAAAATATATTCTGGAGTCGGATTTAGCATCAAATTTCCCCAAGTTATCCTTACCATTATTTAGGATAAACACATTGCAACCAAAAGGATGGAAGTAAGATATATTTGGCTTTTTGCCCTTCCATAATTCATATGGAGTTTTACGGTTAGTTCTACGAACATGAACTCGGTTAATCACATAGCATGCCGTAAAAATTGCTTCGGCCCAAAAATATTATGGAAGAGAATATTCGTTAAGCATAGTCCTTGACATTTCCTCCAAAGATCGATTTTTCCTTTCAACAACCCCATTTTGTTGAGGCGTTCTAGGAGCCAAAAAATTGTGATTAATACCATATTTGTCACATAAAATCTCAAATGGAGTGCAATCAAATTTACCTCCGTGATCGGTGCAAATAGAAATTATAGAGAGACTTTTCTCATTTTGCACCAAACGACATCATTTGGAAAACTCGGAAAATGTATCATCTTTATGAGCAAGAAATCTAACCCAAGTAAAATGAGAATAATCATCAACAATAACCAAAGTGTAAAGTTTACCATTTAGACTAACATATCTAGATGGACCAATCAAATCCATATGCACAAGTTCAAGAATGCGGCTAGTGGAAACCTCGAATTTTGGTTTGAAAGATTCTCGAGTATGTTTCCCTTTTATGCAAGATTCACACAAATGCTTTCGATCAAATTTGAGTTTGGGTAAACCACGGACAAGATCGTGTCTTGAAAAAATAGAAATGATGGGTAGAGATGTATGCCCCAATTTACGATGCCATAAATATGCATTATCATCCAAAGTAATAAGACACTTTTCATTAAATGAATTTTTATCATTAAGATCAACAATATAAACGTTTCCACATCTCAAACCGATGAATGCAATTTTATTATTTCTAAATGCCATGCAATGAGTTTGCTCAAAGAGAATTTTAAAACTTTCATCGCATAGTTGAGAAACAATAAGTAAATTGTGATGCAAACCTTCAACAAATAATACTTTGTTGATAGAGGGAGAAGGTTCCTTACCGACTTTTCCGATGCCTTTAATCTTTCCCTTTTGATTGTTGCCAAAGGTCACATGTCCTTGTTCTTGATATTCGAGGTCTTCAAACAAGTCCTCTGAGCCGCACATGTGCCTTGAACATTCGCTATCAATGTACCACTTGCTTTTCCTTGGTGTCGGTACCTACAAAAATAGTGTTTCTCGGTTGTTTCAGTACCCAAGCCCTTTTTGGTCCTCCAAAGTTAACGATACTTATAGCATTCAGAATAATTGTCCCTTTTGGAACCCATATTTGTTTAACTTTGATGGTTATCAACTTTGAACGAATGTTATCATGAACTCATTGTTTGAAAGGAGTTTTTGAATTCTCAGTTTCGGTTTTCTTTATTTTGTCAAGATTGATAAGGGATTGTTCCCTTTCAAACGGGTCGAAACCAAGACTGTGTTTTAATAATGGGGATTTTTGTATGGATAAGTTTTCGAATTTCTCGTTTCTGAGAGTAAATTTGTTCAAAATATATTTTAGCTCCTTTTGAGTTTTCGTCAACTCAATTTTCAAAACGTTTTCTTTTTCAAGGCATAAGGTATGGTCGAGTTCGATAGTTCTGCCTTTATTTTGAAGAGAAGAGTTTTCTAGTTCTAAAGATTTTATTTTCCTCTTTAAAGACATATTTAACTGAACCATCTCGTCGTATTCTATGTTCAAAGATTCAAACGCACTTAATAACTCATCGTCATGATGAACTTCTTTTGAATCGCAAAAATCGAATGTATCATACTCATCATCATTAATTTTAGAACTTACCTTGATATTGCTTTCGGAGTCGAGTGCCATGAACGCAAGATTAGCATCTAGAGATCTTTCAATCTCCTCCTCATCATCACTCCAAGACACGATTAGAACCTCCTTCTTTTTGAATCTTTCGATTTGAGGCTTTGAAGAGGATCCTCGACATTCCTTGTCATAGTGACCGGCTTGACCGCATTTCCGACAATTATTGTCGAACTTCTTTATAGGAACATAGCTATTCTTCTTTTGTTCCGCCTTACCATCCCGATCAAGGAATTTTTGCCTTCATTGAATTAGATTTTTATACCTTCTAAAGTTCTTGGCATAGAGAGCAAGTTCCTCGTCATCTTCATCCTCGGGAACATCTTCCTCAACATCGCTATCAACATTGAATGCGACTACTTTTTCACGAGACTTTGGTTTAGTACCTCTAGACTTGAGAACGATCTCATAATTGATGAGTGACCCGATGAGGGCACTAAACTCAAGTTTGTTGAGATCTTTGGACTCCATGATAGCGGTAACCGTTGCATCCCGTTCACGTGGCAACGAGCGAAGAATCTTCTTAGCTTTGTCGCTACTAGATATAGATTTTCCGAAAGATGCAAGTCCATTGGTTATAGCCGAGAACCGATCCAACATATTTGTGATCGTTTCCTTGTCTTTTATGGAGAAGAGTTCGTAGTCGTGAAGAAGCATGTTGATTTTAGTCTCCTTGACTTGGGTGGTTCCTTCATGAGTTACTTTGAGGATTTCTCAAATTTCTTTTGCGCTTTCATAGGAGGATATCCTATTGAGTTCTTCGGGATTAAGGGCGCAATAGAGAAGTTGAGTAGCACGTGAATTGATGTGCGTGTTCCTCCAGTCCTCATCGTTGAACTCGTCGAACTTTTTCAACGATCCATCTTCTTTCTTGGCGAGTTTCGGACCAAGTGCAATGACTTTCCAAATTTCAATATCATAGGCTTGAATGAATATAGCCATTTTCTTTTTCCATGTCATGAAATTGGAACCGTCGAAGAAGGGAGGACGGTTGAGAGAATTTCTTTCGATTTGGCCAAGAATAGCCATTTGGGGATCTTTTTCCCTTAGGTGGTTAAACCCTTAAAAAGAGACCCGCTCTGATACCAACTGAAGAGATAAATTCACCACTAGAAGGGGGTTGAATAGTGGTAATGCGGAATATCGAACTTTCTCGCGAATAAAGGAAAAATGTGCGGAAAGTAAAAGACTCAAAGATTTATAGAGGTTCGGAAACTTGCCTACGTCCTCTCTCCGACTTCTTTTTCTATTGGCCAAAGAACAACCACACACTTGTCTCGTCTTCGATCGGTTCGAGTACAACAACCGTTACAACCGCTTGTCTTCTATTGGTCCAAGCACAACCACTCTCAAACTAAACTTTTTGTATCTAGTGTTCTATCGGAACTAGATAATCCTTACTTACGAATGTTGGAGTATAATCCTAACAATGCTGGATCAAAGATCCTAATAACACCGGATTAGTGACTCTTAATTCGTTTCTCTTACACTCGTGTATGAGTGATACAACACTCACAACCAAATGAAAAGAATACAAAGTATAATAGATATTACAATGTGTATCACTCTTGTATCTTTTCTTCTCACAACTTAGTATGCATTAATAAATATAAATCTGAGCTCAAGTATGCTTTGAATGCTTGAATGCTTGAATGCTTGAAGTTGCGTGTTGTGACACCCAAGTGATATGGGTATTTATAGTGTCAAGTCCTTCTTCATATGCTGAAAAAACGTATTATTAGCGTGCGCTAATAATCTTTCATAGCGTGCGTTATCGAGCTTTGACTTGACTGAACTGAACGGTCATTAAACTATACCAACGGTCATAATACACGTCTAGCGTGCACTAGTCGGTCTTCTATAGCGTGCGTTATCGTTGGTCAACAGGTCTTCACTTTTGACTGTTGAATCTTGTCGGTTTGTCTCCCCAACGTCTCTTTTCCAACGGATAAAAATGTACTTAGTGTGCGCTAGTACTGATACATTAGCGTGCACTAGTAATATTTTATATTAGCTTTCCAGATTTTACGGATCTCCTTTTTGACCTTTGCGTTCCAACGGATAAGTTGACTAATGGTAGGAATTTGAACGCTTAGCGTGCGCTAACATGTATTGTGTAGCGTGTGCTACATAATTTCCAGATAACGTACGTTAGCCTGTTTAGCGTACGTAATTGCTTCCTTGATTTGAGTCCAGAGCCTACTGGACTACCAGTATGATTTCCGGTAGTGTGTGCAAGGTTTGACATGTAATGTGCGCTAAGGCCTCTGAATAGCGTGCATAATTGTACTTCCGTAGGGTGCGCAAATGCTTTCCCTTTATGTGTCCAGACTTCACTGACTCTCTGTCTTGATTGCGATAGCGTGCGCTATAGATAGATGTTAACGTGCGCTAAGTTTGACAACTTAGCGTGCGCTTATATTGTAGGCTTTGCGTGCGCTATCCATCAGGTGACTCCAACTTGACCGCAGATTACTGGCCTGACTGCAGATGACTTGCCCTCGATAGCGTGCGCTACCATGCAGTCTGTAGCGTGCGCTAGGAACATGATTTTCCTTCAATGTAACAGCTCGATGGGATAGATTTTGTTTAAATGTTTTGAATATAATCATCATCAAAATACTTTGAGTCAACAGATCCAGCACACACAGCTATAGATATCCCATGATGATATCGTCAGACCAACGCATGGTGGACATATGACAACAATGCAAAAATGCATATTAACAACAATACACAAATGCATGACAACAATAATACACAATGTATCACAATATGATCGACACAAAATGACAAAAATGATTAGAGCACTTGCCCCGAGTCCTTCGAAAGCAACCTCGATGTCAAAAACCATCATTGACGATTATCCTCCATATTCGACGTTCTGAAATATCACGGACTATAGGAACTCATATCCCCGTCTTTATCACAATGCATCCTCAATACCCAATAATACCAATAATAAAAGTAAATCATATACAATATGATTTAAATTCCAAAAATTCGAAGATAACGTACAATCCCAAATCTCCAGTGTTCATAATTATAATCATTGCTATACGAATTATAAACGAATGAAACGGAAACTATTCATTAAATATTATAAACTGTGCAAGTAATACTTGCCTCGATACCGACACGACGATGATGAAGCCGTTACCAATTCCTTGTTGTAGTCTACAAGCTCCTTGGCTCCCGGCCAAAGCGATTCATGAACGTTCTCGAACACGACTGCAACACACTTTATATTCGATGATTATAACCAACGATCCATGATCACAACCTATTAAATTAATCAATTAACATATATTCGATAATAATCAATTCCCGATATAACCAATCAACCAAGCTCAACGGTTCAACAATTCCTCAATCATATAAAAAACCAAATAATCTAACTCAACAAATACGAACTCATATCTACAATACAAACTGCAACTCGATGATCATACTTAACAATCAATACAACCGATCAATAAACCCAACGGTTCCACAATATCCCGATTAAACATAAATCCAAACAACCTGAATCAATCAATCATGAACTCATAACCACGATACGTTTCTATAATCAGATAATCATATCAATGATCAACTCATCTCGATAATAAGGATTACATAACATACTCTATTCCGAATTCATACGAATAACACGATACCTCCTTGTTCATAATTATAAATTTCATAGTAGGACAATACTATCGGCATAATCGGCAATCCGAACTACCCAAATAGTTCAATACCATTGAGAATCTTGTTATAAGATTAACTATAATCTTCCCAGATTCAAAAATGTTATCATGATTCGTATTTCATCAAGAACATACGAATTCTACCACTACAATCAACATAACATTGGTTTCAATCCTTAAATCTATGATTATACTTAAAACCATTATGTATCCTAGCACATTTTCCTCTTTGATGTGATAAATATACCAAGAACATCAAGAACATGAGGAACACCATGATTCCATAATCATGTTTATAACAAATAACATAATTGAAGACATAAACCATCGTATCCTTCAACGTATAATTCACATAACCTCAAGAATCGTAACAACAACGCCATAACCATCTTCATACGAATCATTCATCAATAATAACATCAAAATCCGAATTCAAGGTGTAGAGTTCATCAACATACCTCAAGAACATGAATAACACAATCAAACTCTTCAAGAATCATCAATATCTTCATATTCAAGCCTCAAATCCATGCTTCCAAGCTTATAACCAAGTTAGAAGAGGTTAAATCTCACTTTCAAGTACAGAAGGACGAAGTTTGGAGGAAGGAATGGTTTTTCTCTCGTGAAGAAATGAGGAACCGATCCTTATTTTATAATCTGCACATCCATTACGTATGTTATCAATCAACATTAACGTACGTAATGCTTCCTTACGTACGCTACCGGTCCTTCATAGCATACGTAACATCATTCCAGAACTCACTGACTTGTTTCGTTCGATTGACTGTGTACGTAACACTCGTTCCATAGCGTATGTAATACGTACGTTGACTTGCTACAGTAAATGTCCATTTAACGTATGTAAAACACTACTCATAGTGTACGTTATCGATGACTTGACTCGCCCATACACGTTCTGCGCCGAAAGCTGCCTACCATGGGACCCACCTTTCGGCCATAGCCTAATCTTGTCTGATTCCCCTCGTTACGTACGTAATGCGTTATACATAGCGTACGTAACACTTAGCATTTTAGCGTACGTTATATCCTAAACTTAATGTACGTTAAGGGCTCTGTGCTTAGCCATTTTCAGCTATTCATGTCCGACGTCTCAACATATTAGATACGTATACACAACATACTGAATACACATGCTTCTCCCAATAATATTTTTATATGATACACTATATCCTCAAATATAATTGTCGACCAAGTATGACAATTATACCAATACAAATGTCTCAGTCCTTCAATTGTTTTATCCATATTGTACAGGTTCCACCCAGTACAATATAATTCGGATAAAATAACATTAAACAACTATAATACCCCGACTTTCTAGGGTGAATATTGGGGAAAATAAATAAAAGGAAATTTTGAGAAAAATAATTTTCTTGAAAATATAAAAATTCTCACCCACAAAATCGAGTCGCTACAATGACATGAAAATAAGTACCTTTTATTAAGGTAACATTTCATCATAAATATGAGGTAAAAGTTTGCGGCGGAAGAATAATTCATAATTTATAAATTTCTGATCAACGTTTCCCTAAATAAGTTTCAAACATTTGACAAAAAGAAACATCATATAATAATTCATCTTTCATATGCCCTCTCGGCTCACTCCTTCGTCCATACGGCTCGGTTCAACCTGCGGGTTCAATAAAGATGGTGGTGAGCTTCCTTCAGCTCATGGAAATCACACTGATCACAGTAATATACAATCTCATGGAAAGCATAACAAGAATAATCTATCACATTTTTCCTCAACGTAAATGCATACTCACAATATTACGTATAGCATGAATCGAGCACGCATACACGAATATTGAGGTTGCGCGGGTGCCCCCGCAACAACATCAAACATAAACACAATACCACATATAGCATGAATCGAGCACGCATGTGAATATTGAGGTTGCGCAGGTGTCCCCGCAGCAACATATATCTTAAGATAGCCTCTTACACGAATACAGGTTAGCTTGAGTTACAACGTGCATAAAATTTTAAACATGGATAGAACATCACATATACAGTCCAATTAAAGCAATTAAAGTGATAGTGAAAATTCCCACCTGAATAAATGATGATGTCTGACTTGAAATGAACATGATCGACTCACAGTCCTAAGCCCATAAATCCTCGATAAAGTCTACATATAATAACGATAATAATTATAATCCTTACAATTTATTATCTATATAATAAATAAAAAGATACGAATATCACTATATAATAACTAAATACACACACACACACACACACACACATCTCGCACACCAATGTCAACACAATCGACTACCCAGGGCATCTGCGTGCAGACGGTGGCAACAACCACGACGGACATCTGAAAAAAAATGGGAACGGTGTTTACCGGATTTAGGGTCCGAACATAAGTTATGATTGATCAGATTCCAAAATTGAGGGTTCAGAGTTGGTCTGAAGAAATCGGTTTCGGGCTGGTTGTTTGAGGTTCGGATTTACCGGAGGAAGAAGGTTGGTTATGGGTGATATGACTGGTTCGGTCCGATTGAGTAGGTGTGGCGGCTCTGGGTGCCCTGACCAGAGACGGTGGAGATAGGTTCAGTTTTCTGGTTCTGAACTGGGGTGGCGATTTGAATCAAGCCAGGTAAGCTGTTGTATTGTTCGATCTCTGAGACATCTCCGATTCGGTGTCCTGGTTGGAGTTTTGGGTTTTGAATATGGTTTGATTCATGAATTCAAAAATAAAAATGTGGAAGAGCATCGGAGTTTAGGTTTTGGTTGCTGAATTCCTATTTGGGTGAACTGGGTTGAGGAGTTCCTATCAGACAAATCTGATTTGGGTTCAGGAGCCTGAAAGTGAGGTATATCGAGTGGTGTGCCTGTTTGATAAAGCTATAAAGATGATTTGATAGATGGATTTAAATTTGAGAGAGACATAATTTGTAAACACAATTACAACATAATTGATGGGAGAAAGACGAACGAGAGAATCAGTTTACCTTGTTGGAAATAGAGAAGAGGAATTTTGCAGAAGATAGTAGTGCAGCGGCCAATTGCAGGAAGAAAGAAAGAAGAAAAAAAATATATCTCTGTATTGTGTATTGTAAAAAATTTGTGCTGCAGATGTAATGTATTTATACTGTATTAACAATTAGGGTTAGGGTAAATATGTGGGCTTAATTATTAATTTGGGTCAGCACAATCTATTTGGTCCAGATGGTGGTAATAATAATAATAATAATAATAATAATAATAATAATAATAATAATAATAATAATAATAATAATAATAATAATGATGATGATGATAATAATAGAAATAGTAATGAATAAAATAATAATAGTGACGGTAGTTATAATATCGATAATAATATCGAGAGCAATATAAATGGTGATAGAAAGTGATAAAGATAAAAATATTAATACCCTCAATATTAATATGGTACTTATTATAAATATTATTTTTATTAATAATATTATCTTTAATATTAATAGTATTGACTAACGTTAAATGTTCTCAAATTAACTTGAGAAATTGACTTGGGCTAGGACTTGTGATATGTCGAAATAAATATTCGTGATCCTATAAATGTAATTAATTAAAATGAAATGCATTATAATATTATTATAATTAATAATTTTGCATTATAAAAAATGGCGGGTATTACATCCTACCCCTCTTAGAAAAATTTTCGTCCTCGAAAATAAATGATATACCTCGATCGAAGAAATTCGGATAACGAGTTTGAAGTTCTTCCTCGCGCTCCCAAGTGGCTTCATCCTTACTGTGGTTACGCCATTGGACCTAGACAAACACCCTTTCTTTGATCCTCAATTGCCGGACTGATTAGTCGAGAATCAGTTCTGGTTGTTCTTCATAGGTAACATCTTTGTTTATCTCCACGGCGGTATAGTTGATGACGTGGCTGGGATCGTGCACATACTTCCTCAACAATGATACGTGGAAAACGTTGTGCACAGCCGAAAGTTTTGGGGGTAAAGCCAAACGGTAAGCTAATTCTCCAATCTGCTCGAGAATTCCGAATGGTCCAATATATCTCGGTCTCAACTTGCTCCTTGGACCAAAACGAACGATTCCCTTGGTAGGAGATACCTTCAGGAATACTTTGTCGCCAACACAGAATCGAGATCCTTCCTACTGTAACACCCCAAACTAGGCGAATATTACAGTGCCGTGGACCCCCGACTGGGACCCACTAGGCGGATAAAAATTTATGAACTAAGTGATATAATTGTAGTACCGAACCACAGTATATCAATGATTACTCCGATGAGGAGTTTTATTACAACACACCCAAGAAAATTACCGAATACAAGTATATTTTATATGGAGATAAAATATACAACACTAAATGAACTCAAAATCCAAACGGAAATTTGCAGCAAAAATAAAATAAGGAAAACACGGTGAATGAAAGGACTGGGGCCCCCTACTAGTATCACTGGGACTCCTCGCCATCAATGTTCTCTTTCCGTGCCTTAGCCTTGCCATGACCTGAAAAACAAAATCCCCCAACGGGGTCAGTTACACAGAACAACAATCCTCAAGAGTTGAATAAACACAATCATATATGCTGTATAAACCACAAGTTTGATCAGAAATCTCAAACCGTCGAACACATACGATCAAAAGTGAATCGGTCAGATTATAACCCAATCCGGTTGAAAACATACGCAATCAAACATGTTGTATGAATCAACTAACGGTATGGCTCAAAGGGTGGCGCCACACTACGCCAGGGATGGAAATGTGTCCGTGCACAAGCCACCAACGAGTATCGATCGAATACACATGTGGTCTTGTACCTAATCAGTCTCACGAAGTGATCGTCTCATGTGCACAGTCCAATGTGAGGCCAACAACCAACACACGACTTAATATGTGCCCGACATGAAAATCCTACACATACCAACCGGCACGCCAGTATGACCCGGAATGCCACGAGATAACAAAAGTGACATCGAAATCAATAATGACTCACCGAGATGAAATGACAGTGAAATGAATGATAGCTCAATGAAATGATTGGAACCGTCGTTCCTCGTGACTGAAGTGATCAATTGACAATTACAAGTCTCAATACGGTTAATACATTATGAATGAACTATAATTATTAATGAACAACAACGAAAGGAATGAATATCCTTTTAACCGAGTAAGAATTAACTTACTCAACGCCGATGAAGAATGTCCTTCCACGAACAACGTCCTAAATGAGATGTCGGTCGCTCGAACAACCTTGAATAACACAATTACCAACAATCCGGTTCAACACACGAATCAAACACAAGTATAACTAACTCAAAACGTCGATACGACTAAACCAAGTTCATTGAGGCATTATATCAAACACGTTGTGGCCAATCTTCGATTGTTTACAATCAATCCCTAATTGTACCAATATCAAATCCCCAAGGTGTGTTTCAAACCAACAAAACATCTTCAATACGATCAATAATCCAATATGAATATCCAAATTCGTGATTTCAACAACAATTACTCGAAAACCCCCAAATCCAACTCAATATTCAAAGTGTTCTTGAATAACCTTTCAATAATACGATGAATATTCATACATACTCATAATCATATGTATATCTCTTCATACAACATGATTATAACGTCCAAAACATCATATCTCAACACAAAATCGAAATCCAATAGGTTTGATGAATATTACCTTTGAAGATCCAAGTACTTTGATCCGATGAAATCGCGTTAGATCGACTATCCAAGCTTCACAACCGAATGAAGATGATGAAAAATCGAGTATTCAAGTGATTGATGATGAAAATCTCTCTCACGAACCCTCTCTCTCGGAAGTAGGATGAAGGAAAGGTGAAAATGAGAAAAAAACCCGTCGGTCCACCTTATATAGTCCCAGGGACGCACGACCAAACCCGCACGACCAAGTGTCCGTGCGCCCGGTCGTACGTGAGGCTTCTGCCGGCTACTCTCATAGCGCACGAGCGCCGCGCACGAGCAGCAACTCATGCGGCCTGCTCGTGCGGCCCTGACTCGAATGCCCCAGTACAGCCGCAACACACGAGCACCACGCCCGAGCAGTTGCTCGTGTGGCCTGCTCGTG
This sequence comes from Orobanche coerulescens, assembly GCA_033398695.1. NCBI lineage: Eukaryota > Viridiplantae > Streptophyta > Magnoliopsida > Lamiales > Orobanchaceae > Orobanche > Orobanche coerulescens. Next base: position 188,394,815 of record CM065802.1, on the reverse strand, counting down.
CGGCACTAACTCAACCACTGGGCCTCCTGCCCAGTATAGCCGCAACGTACGAGCGCCGCGCACGACCAGATGCTCGTGCGGCCTGCTCGTGCGGCCCTGCTCGAAAAACAGTTCTGCCCAAAACGATGCACCGAGTACAAAAATCATAAAATTCGAGAAGTATGGGGACAAAAGTACGAGTATGACAAATATTACACCGAATGGTGAACACAATTGAATGAGTATGAATGATGAGTGATTAATAATGAATGAAAATTACTGAGTGGTATTACTGACTGATAATTACTGAATAAAATGACTGAATTACAACCGGGTATTACATACTCCCCCCCTTAAAAAGAGTTTCGTCCTCGAAACTAAGGGTCGAACAACTCGGGATAACTCTCCCGCATACTATCTTCGATTTCCCAAGTAGCCTCTTCGACTCCGTGTCTAGACCACTGGATTTTTACCAAAGGAATCGTCTTGTTCCTCAACTGTTTGATTCGTCGCTCTAGTACTCGTATAGGACGCTCCTCATATGAATGATCATCGGCGATCTCGATTTCGTCAAACTGAAGTATGTGGCTCGGGTCGGCAACATACTTCCGTAACTGAGATACGTGAAACACATTATGAATTCGGCTCAACGCCGGAGGTAAGGCCAATCGATAAGCTAATTTGCCTACTCGATCCAAAATCTCAAACGGTCCAATAAATCTTGGACTCAACTTTCCCCGCTTCCCGAAATGGAAGATACCTCGACTCGGGGATACCTTGACCAACACGTGGTCACCTGTCTTGAACTCTAATGGTCGGCGACGATTGTCTGCATAAGATTTCTGTCGACTCTGAGCGGTCAACAAATGACTCCTGATCAAAGCTACCTTCTCACGGGCGGCTATAAGCATATCGGGCTCGGTGCCGATTGATTCTGATAAGTCATCCCAACACAGAGGAGATCGACAACGATGGACGTACAAGGCCTCGTAAGGTGCCATCTTAATCGAAGCATGCCAACTATTATTGTACGTGAACTCGATCAACGGTAGTTGGGCTTCCCAATCATCTTTCCAATCGAGGACGCATGCCCTCAACATGTCCTCCAATGTCTGAATAGTCCTCTCTGATTGTCCGTCGGACTGAGGATGAAAATCTATGCTGAAATTAAGCTGGGTCCCCATGGCACGATGAACTGATTTCCAAAAATAAGACACGAATCGCCCGTCACGATCAGAAACGATACTCTTAGGAGTACCGTGTAATCTCATTATTTCTTTGATGAACAACTGGGCAAGTCTCTCGGGACCCCAAGTATCCTTAATCTCGAGAAAATGAGCTGACTTAGTTAGACGATCCACAATTACACAGATTGTATTCATGCCACGATGACTTGTCAGGAAACTCGTGATGAAGTCCATTGAAATATCTTCCCACTTCCACTCTGTAATAGGGAGCGGTTTCAGCATACCTGCCGGTCGCTGATGTTCTATCTTAACTTGCTGACAGGTCAAACATCTCGAAACAAATTCCGCGACTTCTTGCTTCATATTACTCCACCAGTAATTTTGTTTCAAGTCCTTGTACATCTTGCTGGACCCCGGATGAATAGAATAAGGGGTAGCATGGGCTTCTCTCAAAATCGAGTTTTTCAACTCGTCATTCACCGGTACACATAACCGATTCTTAAATCTCAAGAGTCCATCCTCGTTGACCACAAAGCCAGGGGCTTTCCCCTGTGCCACATCCTCGGAGATGCGCAACAAAAACGGGTCCGAACCCTGATTCACTCTGATCGCCTCTTCAAGTGGCGATGAAATCTCCAGCATACAAAGTTGTCCCTGAACACGCTGTAACCAAACCTCGATCTTGGGTCTCAGAAATTCCTGCTGAAGTTCCTTATGAACTGTTAATCGAGCAAGCATCTGCTCCTGAACGGACTTACGACTCAAGGCGTCACCGACAACGTTCGCCTTGCCCAGGTGGTAAAGTATCTCGATATCATAATCTTTGATTAGTTCCAACCACCGTCTCTGTCGCATATTTAGCTCCTTCTGAGTAAATATATACTTTAAACTCTTATGATCGATGAATATCTGACAGGTAATGCCATAAAGATAATGACGCCAAATCTTCAATGCGAACACCACGGCTGCTAGCTCCAGATCCTGGGTCGGGTAATTAACCTCGTAAGGTCTCAATTGCCGTGAAGCATAAGCAATAACTTTCCCGTTCTGCATTAGTACACATCCGAGACCCTGTCCGGACGTATCATTATAAACCACAAATCCTTAGGTCCCTTGCGATAAAGAAAGGACAGGTGCTGAAATTAACCGGCTCTTGAGTTCCTCAAAACTCTGTTGACATGCGTCGGACCACGTATATTTCTTATCTTTCCTTAAAAGGTTCATCATGGGTTGAGCGATTTTAGAAAATCCTTCCACAAATCGCCGATAATAACCAGCTAATCCGAGGAACCTTCGAATTTCCTTAACATTCTTCAGAGGTTGCCAATCTCGGATAGCCTCCGTCTTCTGAGGGTCAACACGAACTCCGTCTGGTGAAATTACATGTCCGAGAAACGTCACTTCGTACATCCAGAATTCACATTTGGAAAACTTCCCATAAAGTTGCTCTCATCTCAATACGTCGAGCACCTGATGAAGGTGAAACTCGTGCTCCTCTCAGTCATGAGAATAAATTAAAATGTCATCAATGAAGACAACCACGAATCGATCCAAATAGTCAATGAAAACCCGATTCATTAATTCCATGAATACCTCAGGTGCATTAATTAACCCAAAGGGCATTACCACAAACTCATAATGACCATAGCGTGTCCGGAACGCCGTCCTAGCAATATCCAACTCTCGGATTCGCAACTGGTGATACCTAGATCTTAAATCGATCTTGGAAAATACTGAAGCTCCCTGAAGTTGATCCAAAAGATCATCAATACGGGGTAGGGTATATTTATTCTTGATCATCACCCGGTTCAATTCCCGGAAATCAATACACAAGCGGAACGAACCATCTTTCTTCTTGACAAACAGCACTGGTGCTCCCCACGGGGACGCATTCGGTCGGATATAACCCTTCTCGGTCAAATCCTCTAACTGATTCTGCAATTCCTGCATTTCGGTCGGGGCCATCTGGTACGGTTCCTTCGATATTGGGGACGTACCAGGCTCCAACTCAATCGTGAATTCCATATCTCTCTGTGGAGGCAAACCAGGTAACTCGTCTGGAAAGATATCGGCATAATCTCTCACTACCGGAATATCCTCAAACATTACTGATGGTTTCTCGGTCTTGGTCATATAGCACCAATAACCGACACATCCCTGATTGAGTAATCTCACTACTTTCATCAAATTAATGGTTCTTCCAGAACAGCTGGGATTACCTCCCTGAAACACACATTCGACCCCATCGTCTGAAATGATAGTGACCATATGCTTACGGACACTAATGACGGAATCGTGACGATCCATCCAATCAATACCCAGAATGACGTCGTCTCTCGGTAAATCTACCACGATTAGGTCTGCTAACCAATCACGGCCATGAAGTTGAATCGGACAATTCTTAATCTCACGATTCCCGATAATTCTTCTACCATCAGGTAGACCGATGACATAAGGCTCATAACTAGTAGCACTACCCAGACGTAGTCTACTCAAACATGATTAGAAAATGAAAGAATGTGATGCACCAGTATCAAAAAGGGTACACACAGGTTGAGATAGAATATCGAGTGTTCCTGAGATCGTCTTGGCCTCAGGATCATCGGTCTTCTTCATCTCGTAAATTCGGGGCTTGCCGGCCCCCGAACCGGACGCTCCTGTCTGATAGCTCTTGGCTCCGCCTTTGTTAGCTCATGTCGTTTTAAATGACGCGGATTGAGTGGCCTGATTCGGAACCGCTGACTGTTTTGGGGTCTGAGATTTCGCTGGAGCGGGTTTGGAGTCCCTTCGGCAAAAACGGGCCCTATGCCCCGCAATTCCACAGTTATGGCATGTGACAGTCTGCCTCGGACACTTAGTACTGAAATAACCCTGTTCTTCACAGTTGAAATAGGTGATGGCCGAACTGGCCGCTCGGGACTGAGATTCCGCGGGTTTAGGCATCATAGAAGGTCGCTCGGAAAAAGTAGAGCCCGCACGTGGTTTCTTGAAAGTGGCCTGGCTGCCGTCAAACTGATTACGATTTTTAGACTTCTTGCCAGTAGATGAAGTTTGATTCTTAGCAATTTCCTTAGCGGTAAGCTCATACGTAAGAGCTTTCTCGATGAATTCGGCCAGAGTGGTGCAATGATGATTAAGAAACTGTAGTCGCATACGAGGTTTCAACCTCTTGCTGAAATATTTGATCTTGTCCGCCTCATAATGAATAATGGACGAGGCAAAAGGAAGTAGCTCCTGAAATTTCTCGTCGATGGTGAGGGCATCGTCATCCGCTGATGGGTCGGGAGTGAGTAATTCTGATAACTTGGCCTCTATGAGTGGGGCCGGATAATACCTCTCCATCATGAGAGTCTTGAATTGTTCCCAAGTACAAAATCCGTCAGTGGGCTTCAACGATAACCACCATGAATGAGCGCTCTTACCCAGATAGTAAGCCGCGACTGAAACTTTGTGTCCCTCAGGACAGTCCACCATAGCAAACAGTTTCTCGAAATGCTCGAGCCAGTGAATGATATCCGTCGGTTCAGATGAACCCTCAAAAGTAGGTGGTGTTTGGCGAGAGATGTCGCCAATGATACTGCTCACACCTCTCTCTTGCCTCTGAGGTGGCGGTGGAGGAGCCTGTTGATTCTGAGTAGCTGAGTTATGCATCGTTTCCATTAGTTGTGCCATCTGAGTCATTTGGGCCATCATGCCCTGCATAAAAGCGAGTGGATCAACTCGAACACCTTATGACTGAGCTGTGTCCTGGGTACGACTCCCTGATAGCGAATGATTACGTCCAGGTGAATGAGTGGCAGCATCACTGCTCGATGAATTAGCATTATTCCTAGCATTCGCACGTGTAGTCACACGAGCTCTCGGGTTTCGGCCCGCACCGCAGCCTCTTCCCCCGTGTCCTCTGCCAGCTCTTTCCATACTGAAGTGGGAAAGTCACGAAATGATTATATATCTCGCATGAATATCACATTATTATTACGTTATGAAATGATGAAAATGAGCATACGCGCTCAAACACAATGATTACATGAATGATCAACTGAAGTGACGTGATTATCCGATGAAATTCTTGAAATGATTATCTTGAACAAGTTAACAAGATCAATGATATGATCCTCAAGATCAACAACTGAACAATGAAATGAATTGAGTGATTAATGAATTAACATGATCGACTTGATTACAAATGAAAATGATAATTGAGGAAATCTTACTGTTCTTTGGTCTGAAGGGCTCGGCTCTTGCATGGGTCACACGTGACGTGAAAGTCCAATGATACTAGCCTGATGAACGATTATTTCAAATGAGACATGACTCGGAAGGTAGTAATCAAAACCACGCTCTGATACCAACTCTGTAACACCCCAAACTAGGTGAATATTACAGTGCCGTGGACCCCCGACTGGGACCCACTAGGCGGATGAAAATTTATGAACTTAGTGATATAATTGTAGTACCGAACCACAGTATATCAATGATTACTCCGATGAGGAGTTTTATTACAACACACCCAAGAAAATAACCAAATACAAGTATATTTTATATGGAGATATAATATACAACACTGAATGAACTCAAAATCCAAACGGAAATCTGCAGCGGAAATAAAATAAGGAAATCACGGTGAATGAAAGGACTGGGCCCCCTTACTAATATCACTGGGACTCCTCGCCGTCAACGTTCCCTTCCTGTGCCTTAGCCTTGCCATGAACTGAAAAACAAAATCCCCCAACGGGGTCAGTTACACAGAACAACAATCCTCAAGAGTTGAATAAACAAAATCATATATGCTGTATAAACCACAAGTTTGATCAGAAATCTCAAACCGTCGAACACATACGATCAAAAGTGAATCGGTCAGATTATAACCCAATCATGTTGAAAACATATACAATCAAACATGTTGTATGAATCAACTAACGGTACGGCTCAAATGGTGGCGCCACACTACGCCCGGGATGGAAATGTGTCCGTGCACAAGCCACCAACGAGTATTGATCGAATACACGTGTGGTCTTGTACCTAATCAGTCTCACGAAGTGATCGTCTCGTGTGCACAGTCCAATGTGAGGCCAACAACCAACACACGACTTAATATGTGCCCGACATGAAAATCCTATACATACCAACCGGCACGCCAGTATGACCCGGAATGCCACGAGATAACAAAAGTGACATCGAAATCAATAATGACTCACCAAGATGAAATGACAGTTAAATGAATGATAGCTCAATGAAATGATTGGAACCGTCGTTCCTCGTGACTGAAGTGATCAATTGACAATTACAAGTCTCAATACGGTTAATACATTATGAATGAACTATAATTATGAATGAACAACAACGAAAGGAATGAATATCCTTTTAACCGAGTAAGAATTAACTTACTCAACGCCGATGAAGAATGTCCTTCCACGAACAATGTCCTAAATGAGATGTCGGTCGCTCGAACAACCTTGAATAACACAATTACCAACAATCCGGTTCAACACACGAATCAAACACAAGTATAACTAACTCAAAAACGTCGATACGACTAAACCAAGTTCATTGAGGCATTATATCAAACACGTTGTGGCCAATCTTCGATTGTTTACAATCAATCCCTGATTGTACCAATATCAAATCCCCAAGGTGTGTTTCAAACCAACAAAACATCTTCAATACGATCAATAATCCAATATGAATATCCAAATTCGTGATTTCAACAACAATTACTCGAAAACCCCCAAATCCAACTCAATATTCAAAGTGTTCTTGAATAACCTTTCAATAATCCGATGAATATTCATACATACTCATAATCATATGTATATCTCTTCATACAACATGATTATAACGTCCAAAACATCATATCTCAACACAAAATCGAAATCCAATAGGTTTGATGAATATTACCTTTGAAGATCCAAGTACTTTGATCCGATGAAATCGCGTTAGATCGACTATCCAAGCTTCACAACCGAATGAAGATGATGAAAAATTGAGTATTCAAGTGATTGATGATGAAAATCTCTCTCACGAACCCTCTCTCTCGGAAGTAGGATGAAGGAAAGGTGAAAATGAGAAAAAAAAACCGTCGGTCCACCTTATATAGTCCCAGGGACGCACGACCAAACCCGCACGACCAAGTGTCCGTGCGTCCGGTTGTGCGTGAGGCTTCTGCCGGCTACTCTCATAGCGTATGAGCGCCGCACACGAGCAAAAACTCGTGTGGCCTGCTCGTGCGGCCCTGACTCGAACGCCCCAGTACAGCCGCAACACACGAGCACCACGCCCGAGCAGTTGCTCGTGTGGCCTGCTCGTGCAGAACTAACTCGACCACTAGGCCTCCTGCCCAGTACAGCCGCAACGCATGAGCGCCGCGCACGTCCAGATGCTCGTGCGGCCTGCTCGTGCGGCCCCGACTTGGCCGCTGGGCCTCCTGCCCAGTCCAGCCGCAACGCACGAGCGCCGCGCACGACCAGATGCTCGTGCGGCCTGCTCGTGCAGCCCTGCTCGACAAGCAGTTCTGCCCAAAACGATGCACCGAGTACAAAAATCACAGAATTTGAGAAGTACGGGGACAAAAGTACGAGTATGACAAATATTACGCCGAACGGTGAACACAATTGAATGAGTATGAATGATGAGTGATTAATAATGAATGAAAATTACTGAGTGATAATTACTGACTCATAATTACTGAATAAAATGACTGAATTACAACCGGGTATTATACCTACGCTTGTCAGCGTAATACTTCTGACGATCCTGTGCTATCTTGATCCTCTCACGAATTTTATCCACCATGCCAATTGTCTGTTCGATCATCTCGGGACCCAAGATCCTCCTTTCACCTACCTCATCCCAATACAGTGGTGATCGACACTTCCTACCATATAGGGCTTCATACGATGCCATACCGATCGTCGACTGGTAACTGTTATTGTAAGCAAATTCTACCAAAGGCAACAGTCGTTCCCAATTATTTCTCATATCTAGCAAACATGCTCGCAACATATCCTCAAGGATCTGGATGGTCCTCTCGGACTGACCATCAGTCTGAGGATGATGGGCTGTACTAAAATTCAACTGTGTTCCCAAGGCTTCTTGCAAACTCTCCCAAAAACGCGATGTGAAAGGAGTATTCCTGTCGGATACTATAGAGACTGGCACTCCATGTAATTTAATAATCTCCCTAATATAAAGTTGAGCATACTGATCTATTCGAAAGTTCATCTTAACTGGGATAAAATGAGCTGACTTTGTGAGTTGGTCTACAACAACCCAAATAGCGTGATTTCCTCTTTCCGTTCGAGGCAAAACTACCACAAATCCCATCATGATGTGTTCCCATTTCCATTCTGGAATATGAAGTGATTTAAGTAATCCAAAGGGACGTTGGTGTTCTGCCTTCACTTGTTGACAAACTATACACCTTCTGACAAAGTCTGCCATATCTCTTTTCAAACCTTCCCACCAAAATGTCCCCTTAAGATCTTGATACATCTTTGTACTCCGAGGGTGTGATGTATACGGAGTACTATGTGCCTCCTTCAATATCGCTTCTCTCAACTTGACAACATTGGGCACACAGATCCTCCCTTCATAGTACATTGTGCCATCATCGGACACACTAAATCCCTTATCCTCACCTGAAAGAGTATGTTCTTTCATCTTGACCAAGAAGTCATCCTGTCCTTGACCTTCTTTGATTGGTTCCCTCAAGGCTGGTTATACCACCAAACTAGCCAATAATGACTCAACTGGAATCGATGGTGTAGCCATCTCAAGGTTCATCCTTGCAAATTCCTTGACCAAGCTTTCCTCCTTGGTCAACAAACAAGTTAAGTCTTATCTCGCCTTACGGCTCAGTGCATCAGCAACTATGTTTGCTTTACCAGGGTGGTAATGAATTGTACAATCGTAGTCTTTGACCAACTCAAGCCATCTGCGCTGCCTCATATTCAATTCCTTTTGTGTGAAAATATATTTCAGACTTTTGTGGTCTGTATAAATTTCACATTTACCTCCATAAAGGTAATGTCTCCAAATCTTCAGGGCATGAACTACCGCTGCTAGTTCCAAATCATGAGTAGGGTAGTTCAGCTCGTGTGGTTTCAACTGTCTCGAAGCATAGGTAACTACCTTGCCCTCTTGCATCAATACACATCCCAAACCTTGCTTGGATGCATCACTGTAGATGATGAACTCTTTCGTCGGATCGGGAATTGTCAAAACTGGTGCAGCAGTCAATCTTCGCTTAAGTTCTTGGAAACTATTTTCGCATTTCTGATTCCATAAGAAAACTTCTCTCTTTCTAGTCAACTTAGTCATAGGTGCATCTATCTTCGAAAATCCCTCGATAAACCTCCGATAATAACCAGCTAATCCCAAGAAGCTGCGAACTTCATTCGCATTACTCGGCACTTTCCAATCATTGACTGCTTCTACCTTAATCGGGTCAACCTCAATTCCATTAGAAGTGACCACATGTCCCAAAAATGCAACTCGGTTGAGCCAAAATTCACACTTGTTGAACTTCGCATACGACTTCTCCTTGCGCAGTATTCCCAGTACTGTTCTAAGATGCTGCTCATGTTCAACCTTGGTCTTTGAATATACAAGTATGTCATCTATGAACACAATGACAAACTTATCTAAATAAGGTTGAAATACACGGTTCATGAGGTCTATGAATACTGATGGCGCATTAATCAAACCAAATGGCATCACTATAAATCTATAGTGTCCATAACGAGTTCGAAATGCGGTCTTCGGGATATCATCACCCTTAATCCTCAGCTGGTGATATCCGGATCTCAAATCTATCTTCAAAAATACTCCCGATCCTCCAAGTTGATCGAATAGGTCCTCTTTTCTAGGAAGGGGATATTTATTCTTTATCGTGAGTCGATTAAGTTCACGATAGTCAATGCACATCCTCAAACTTCCGTCCTTTTTCTTCATGAAAAGCACTGGTGCACCCCATGGCGAAACACTCGGTCGGATAAATCCAGAGTCGAGCAGTTCTTGGAGTTGTACTTTCAGCTCTTGCAATTCCTTGGGCGCCATTCTATAGGGATCTTTCGATATTGGTGCCGCTCCCAGCACTAAATCAATCGAGAACTCAACTTGACGATTTGGCAGGACTCCGAGCAAGTCTTCGGGAAAGACATTTGGATACTCTTTGACGATAGGTACAATAGCTACCGTCTTCTCCGAAGTTGTTTTCCCCACCACATTCACCAAGAATCCTTGGCAACTTCGCTTCTTCAACATTTTCACAGCTTTCATGGCTGAAATCACCTTAGGGGTACTAGAGTGTCTCACTCCCTCGAATACGGTCTTGACATTGATAGACGGACATAAAGTTACTCTCCTTTCGGAGCATTCAACTACAACTCTATGCTTTTTCAACCAATCCATACCCAAAATGACATCAAAATCACTAAGTTCAACTATGTGCAAGCCGGCTAAGAAGCTATGTTCGTTAATCTCTATCTTCACATTATTAGTTATCGAGTCTACATGCACTACTCCCATCATCACTGCTAATAATCTCTATAACAGGAATAGGGGGTCGTGGCTCAATCCACGAAGTAACTTCATCTTCAGACTCGATGTCTGCCATCAAAACATCCTTCATATTTTCGGCGAGATCCATCTTTGAGCTCTCATCGGGAACTTTCTCTGGATCTTCTTTGGGATCCTCCTCAAGGTCTTCTTCAGGATCCTCCTGAGTCTTCCTCGTCCATAGAGTCAGCATTCCAATTTGCAATCGGTATCGCCTCCCGAGCACACAAATCCAAAAGGCGTCCAGCGACGAATTGGAAATCATACGCATCCTCTCGCTCTTCTAGCGATCTCTTGATGGCCTTTTACCAAATCCGGAAGATGCAGCAACTCCAGTCTTCAGATAACTTCTCCATTAGGTGCTCTAGCTGTCGCGTGCCGGAACCTTGTTTCCCAGATTTTGGCCACTTACTCAGTCTATTAATGATGTTGTGTGGCGCATTTTCTGGTAAACGAGGGTCGTCTCACCAGTCTTTACGCGCTAGGAGACGCGAGTCAAAAGTAGCTGGGACCTTCTTACGTGGAGTCATTCTAGGTTTGGCCATTCTAACAGTTCGTACATACATAAATAATTATATAAGTAAAATGAAATGATATATGCATGATTAATGACTAAAATTTGGTACCTCAGGCGAAGTGACGAAGTGGCGAAGCTGAGAGCATATGATACTTTTACATTTTAGCGAGTCTACAGAAAGGTAAAACCTCGCTCTGATACCACTATGTAACGCCCCAACTTTCTAGGGTGAATATTGGGGAAAATAAATAAAAGGAAATTTTGAGAAAAATAATTTTCTTGAGAATATAAAAATTCTCGCCTACAAAGTCGAGTCGATACAATGACATGATAATAAGTACCTTTAATTAAGGTAACATTTCATCATAAATATGAGGTAAAAGTTTGCGGCGGAAGAATAATTCATAATTTATAAATTTCTGATCAACGTTTCCCAAAATAAGTTTCAAACATTTGACAAAAGAAACAACATATAATAATTCCTCTTTCATATGCCCTCTCGGCTCGCTCCTTCGTCCATCCGGCTCGGTTCAACCTGCGGGTTCAATAAAGGTGGGGGTGAGCTTCCTTCAGCTCGTGAAAATCACACTGATCACAGTAATATACAATCTCATGGAAAGCATACCATGAATAATCTATCACATTTTTCCTCAACGTAAATGCATACTCACAATATTACTGATAGCATGAATCGAGCACGCATACACGAATATTGAGGTTGCACAGGTGCCCCCGCAACAACATCAAACATAAACACAATACCACATATAGCATGAATCGAGCACGCATGTGAATATTGAGGTTGCGCAGGTGTCCCCGCAATAACATATATCTTAAGATAGCCTCTTACACGAATACAGGTTAGCCTGATTTACAACGTGCATAAAATTTTAAACATGAATAGAACATCACATATACAGTCCAATTAAAGCAATTAAAGTGATAGTGAAAATTCCCACCTGAGTAAATGATGATGTCTGACTTGAAATGAAGATGCTCGACTCACAGTCCTAAGCCCGTAAATCCTCGATAAAGTCTACATATAATAACGATAATAATTATAATCCTTACAATTTATTATCTATATAATAAATGAAAAGATACGAATATCACTATATAATAACTGAAAATAAGTTACAGTTGTTCATTAATATTAACCGAAGAGTTAACATTATTAATGACTAAAATTAAAATACTTATGCATAATTTCAAATTAATTATTAATATTAATTGAAAGTCAATATTTTAATGTTTTGGTCAAAATAGGACTGGAAGTGAAGATTAAAAGTTGACTGGGGTCAAAATCGAGTTAATTATACTGGCTGGGGCTGAATTGAAAGTTGTTGGAAATTGTGAGGACTAAATCGAATAATTATAAATAGGCTGGGGTTAATTTGTAGAGGATTGAAAGTAGGGGGCTAGAATTGAATAACCCTAGGAAATTAGGGGGTATAAATACCCTATCAACAAGGTGTCGGCCGATTAATTCTCATCCTCACCTTCTTGCATGCCGATACATCTCATCTCTCTCTCTCTCTCTCTCTCTCTCTCTCTCTCTCTCTCTATTACTGACCACAAAAACAAAAATACAAAACCGCAGCTAAATACACACACACACATCTCGCACACCAATGTCAACACAATCGACTACCTAGGGCAGCCGCGTGCAGACGGTGGCAACAGCCACGACAGACATCTGAAAAAAAAATGGGAACGGTGTTTGCCGGATTTAGGGTCCAAACTGAAGTTATGATTTATCAGATTCCAAAATTGAGGGTTCAGAGTTGGTCTGAAGAAATCGGGTTCGGGCTGGTTGTTTGAGGTTTGGATTTACCCGAGGAAGAAGGTTGGTTATGGCTGATATGACTGGTTCGGTCCGATTGAGTAGATGTGGCGGCTCTAGGTGCCCTGACTAGAGACGGCGGAGATGGGTTCAGTTTTCTAGTTCTGAACTGGGGTGGCGATTTGAATCAAGCCAGGTAAGTTGTTGTATTGTTCGATCTCTGACACATCTCCGATTTGGTGTCCTGGTTGGAGTTTTGGGTTTTGAATATGGTTAGGTTCATGAATTCAAAAATAAAAATGTGGAAGAGCATCGGAGTTTAGGTTTTGGTTGCTGAATTCCTATTTGGGTGAACTGGGTTGAGAAGTTCGTATCAGACAAATCTGATTTGGGTTCAGGGGCCTGAAAGTGAGCTATATCGAGTGGTGTGTCTTTTGATAAATCTATAAAGATGATTTGATAGATGGATTTAAATTTGAGAGAGACATAATTTGTAAACACAATTACAACATAATTGATGGGAGAAAGATGAATGAGAGAATCAGTTTACCTTGTTGGAAATAGAGAAGAGGAATTTTGCAGAAGATAGTAGTGAAGCGGCCGATTGCTGGAAGAAAGAAAGAAGAAAAAAAATATCTCTGTATTGTATATTGTAAAAAATTTGTGCTGCAGATGTAATGTATTTATACTGTATTAACAATTAGGATTAGGGTAAATCTGTGGGCTTAATTATTAATTTGGGTCAGCACAATCTATTTGGGCCAGATGGTGGTAATAATAATAATAATAATAATAATAATAATAATAATAATAGAAATGATAAAATAATAATAATGATAATAATAATAATAATAATAGAAATAGTAATGAATAAAATAATAATAGTGACGGTAGTTATAATATCGATAATAATATCGAGAGTAATATAAATGGTGATATAAAGTGATAAAGATAAAAATATTAATACCCTCAATATTAATATGGTACTTTTTATAAATATTATTATTATTAATAATATTATCTTTAATATTAATAGTATTGACTAACGTTAAATGTTCTGAAATTAACTTGAGAATTTGACTCGGGCTAGGACTTGTGATATGTCGAAATAAATGTTCGTAATCCTCTAAATGTAATTAATTAAAATGAAATGCATTATAATATTATTATAATTAAGAATTTTGCATTATAAAAAATGGCGGGTATTACAACAACAGTAGTAGGAATTCCGGATATTACATACTACACCACTTAAAAAAAATTCGTCCTCGAAACTTGCAATCCGTCATAAAGACACAAATCGTTCAACCAAAATATCCCCAAACCATCACGACAACGATCAATCATCATCATTAACGAATAACCAAAAATAGTATACATACAAATGCGCCAAGTCGACGATCTTATGAGATACTAGCAAGTGACTTCACTGTAAAGCCTCAATACGCTTACAATCACAATTCCATGAGTCTCAACAAAATATATCATCTTCGGATGAAATAATCTATCCGTGTCAAATCTTGTCTGCCTGATCGCACAATCAAGTCCCAATCCCGATAAAACGAATATTACATTATACATCTATGAAATAATTTCCAAAAGAATGACACAAATCCCGAAACATCGACACAAAATTCGAACTCTCATACATTCATTAACAATGATCTACCGACAAACTAACCGAGAATACCATTGACATGATAAACTCCAATACGACCAATCCAAAGGTCAATACACAATCGAGTATGTTGCTACCCAAAATATTATCCGGATATAGATATTGCTGGAATGGATGGATAGCAAACAAAGTGCGAGAACACTTCCGTGGGAAAGTAAATAACACAAGATTTGCCGGGGTTGTTAGTCCCGGGCTTGAATGCTCTTGCGAGATGTTATTAATACAAATATTCTGGGATACAAGTATTAATGTTAGAGTACAATTACAATGAGTGTAAAGACCCTAGTTATCTTAGCTAGCGAGCATGTAGATTGCCGGAAGAACCAGATATGATGCTCTGTGAGTTCTTGTAACAACATTGATGAGCTGTGACGACCGTGAGAAATCGACAGTCTCTCACGGTGTGTAGCTGCTGTATGTTTGAGCTCCTGGGCTTGTGAGTCTCGTTGAATCTATACTACAAGGAGTTCTTGCCTCTGCCGACCATCTTCTGGGTGAGAGATGCTGAGAGAGAAATCCTGAGGTAGATCCGAGAGAGGAAGTCGAGAGCCTGAAAGTATGTATGTTTGTATGTATTTGCCAACGTAGTTGTTAACTGAGAGGAGAGAACCTTTTTCCAGTTGCTGGGACTTCTCTATTTATAGGACTGGGTTGTGATGGGCGATCGCCGCTGCTGTATTATAATAAGCGGACGATCGTCTTTAGCACATGGGCTTGTCTCCTTTAAAGTCTGCAGGAGTTGCTGGCAGCCAGCTGTGCGGTCCAATGAGAAGTCTGCACGTGTCTGAGTCACTGTCACGGGCGGTCCCACCTTGTACCTTTCGGCGGGTTTGTCGGTAGGTGATAAGGTGGTGACAGGATGTGGTCAATGATCCATGAAATGCGGCGCCTGTCGCGGATCTGCACATGGGAGCTGCTTTGAGATCCAGTCTTCGTGGTCTTTGACGGACGAAGGTCTCTGTTCATGGTACAGGACGGTTGTCCTAAGTCGGGCACCAGAGTCTATCGCTAGGTGCCAAAGGTGATCGCCTTGAGAGTCGATCACTAGATACTCGAAGGTGGACTGTTGTCTTCGTTTAGGCGAGTTCGCCATAGCTTGATTGGTCGTGGACTCGGTCGCTCGGCCTTGTAGTCGATCGCCTGTCGAGGTTAGTAAATCTCGACACAATAATTGCCCCCCAGCTTGCTCCGATGTCGGAAACGTGGGGTGAGGTGGTTCTGCTGGCGATCGCTAAATTTTGACGAGTGACTCTGCATTTTATGGAACTGGCGATCGTCATTGAGTGGTTGGTTTTGATTTGGATGACCTGGTCGGTTGCTGAAATGAGCGGGAAATGACAGCGGTCATGGAAAAGTCTCCGGGGCACGTGTCGGGTTCCTGTTGGGGGAGACCGACGGTTAGGTGCGACTCCTCATCTGGCGTGTCCTTGAAACGACGCGTACGCGGGTTTCAAGGGAGCATTAATTGCGACGGTTGCACTCCAACCCCTGAGATTCTCCTTAATTGCATAGAAGCCCCTGCCATCTCCTATAAAAAGGCGCTGGGTTGTAGGGTTAAGACCCTTACGTGATTTTACCGGAGAAAGAAGAATTTTGCTGAAGATTTTTCTGGAGATTTCGACTGCAGATCATCGATCGACTCGATCCTTGGTAAGAAAATATTCTTTTTCTCCTCTTCTCTTCCAAAATGTCTGGAGTACCTTCATCATACGAAATGGGCACCTCCTCTGTCGCCGGGACTTCGACTGCCCAGGTAGGACCCTCCATAAACTTCCATTTGGAGACGACTGATGAGGCTATCCACGCCGGTATTGACCCCGCGGAAGTCGAGGTGCTATTCAACGAAGCCGACGTTGCCAGGGAGGCGGTGGTTGAGCACAGACGCTCGCAGATGGAGAGATACTCGGCAGTGAGGGCCTACTGGGAGCAGCATAGTGCCTTTGGCCAGGCCTATGTGGCCTTTGCTGAGATTATGGAGAGGTTGGCCGGTCTGTCTCCTAAATTCAATTTCCGGGAGTACTCGATCGCTCATCTTTATCAACCTCCTAAGCAGTCGCTTTTTCGGGCTGCGCAGCGATCTACATGGTCCTTTGGCCAGATAAGGAGCTCGGCGACCAGGAAGGACCTGGCCGTCTAGAGGACGAGGTATCATGTCCCTTCAGATGTGGATCTATTTGCGCCGGCCGAGAATGAACGGGCCGATCAGCCTCCGGAGGGCATGGTCGCCGTGAACGAAGCAATCATGGAGTCCGGGCTACGGTTCCCTTTGTCTTTTTCTGTCTCCCATTTGCTGGCGGCTTGGAACGTGGCGCCGCTTCAGCTGACGCTGAATGCCTAGCTACAGATCATTTGTGCTCTCACCTTGTTCGGCGGTCACCGACTGTACCGCCTCCCTTCGCCGTTGGAGATGAACCACCTGTTCAAGTTGACGGCTCAGAAAGGGTCGGTCGGAGGCTATCACATTCAAGGCCGATCTGGTCGGGTGATCCTCGGAGTCCCGAACAAGGTGCGGGGCAATCCGGCGAAGTGGTTCTGGGTCGGCGGTGCCTGGAAGGCCTCTGCGAGCGACAACCCCATGGGTGAGCTGAATATTCCCACAGGCTTTCGGGAGAGAAGTCTGAGTAAGGGTCTTGACTCTCCCTTTGTTCGGATATGTTCTGAACTGATCTAATTTGGTTTCCTTTTGCAGGTTTCCATATTCCGACGATCGACGAGCTTTCTTTCAATTTTTTGGTCGTCTGGGAGCGGATACGGAGTCTGTCGGACGACGACTTAGACGCTCGCCGGATTAATAAAGAGAGTCGTAGGCTATCTGCTCGGCTATTCCATTTCCCGAGACATATTTCGGTCTCAGGTATGAGTTTATACGATCTTCAATTGCTTGGAGATCGTCCTGCTCGAGGAATATGTCTAACTGTTGTTCAACTGTCCTTATTGTAGAGGTCCGCTTTCCTCGTTTCTTGGAGCCCCCACCGGAGATAGCTATGTCGAACCCTGGAGTTTTGGGCCGTCTTCGCTAGAAGAAGTCATCTCGGGCTTCTTCGGTGGCGTTACCTCTCATTCCGGAGGTGAGGCCCGTCGTGGAGCCGATCATAGGGGAGGATGAAACTCGGGAGGAGGGGCTCCGATCGAACTGCAAGCAGCAAAGGTCAGAGGAATCTCCAGTTTCTACCCCTGCCGGTGAGGTGCCAATCGCCGTGCCTCCGATCACCGCGGTCCCCCCGGTGAATGAGCCTACGCCCTCTGCGGCTTTCATGCGAGAGATGGCGATCGCTGAGGTTGAGACCCCTCGCGGGAAGCCATACTTTGGTCGCGACCCCGAAAGAGCCGAGAGGTAGACTTTGTTTGTTTGCTGAGTTTTGTCACTTGCGCGGGAGATGTGCTAACTTTTGTTGTTTTGATGCAAGATCCGTAGCACTAACCCATCTTGTCCGCCTATGGTGCTGGATTTCCAAGCGAGTCGATCTCCTCGCCAGGCCTGTGATATCCCGCTATACGTCAACCGGGCTGTTTCCACTTTGCCGAAGGCCTGGACAACGGACTTAGATGCGATCGCTCGTCAGTGATCCGGGAATACAATGCAGGCTGCTTTCGCTCTCTCTCATCAGGCGGCGACGATGGCTGCCGAGGCTGTGAAAGAATTCGAGGGGCATCCTTCTACTACTCGTCTGCAGGCAGACCTCGAGGCTGCTCGGAAAGAGAATGCCGAGTTTGCCGACAGGATAGTGGCTATGGAGAAGGACTCCTTGGATACAGCTAAACGGGCCAGTCATGAACTTGAGCTGGCGAGGCAGGATGCCGAGCAAGCCCGGGCGACGGTCGACCGATTTTGGGACCGGATGACAGATGCCCGACGGTTGCAGGCGACCGCTGAGAAGGAGGCCGATCAACTGAAGGTGACTGTCGCTCGGCTGACTAGCGAGCTGGCAGCGTCGAGTGGAGAGACAGCTGTAAGGGAGGCCGAGCTCCAGAGTGCGCAACAGGCGGTTGCGGAGCTGAAAGGGAAGCTAGAGGTGACTGAGGCCGATCCCTTTCTCAACTTGGAGTTTGTCAGCGAGTTTGCCTATTATCTGGCATTCGCTGACTCGCTCCGTGCTGCTAAGAAGGGAGGGCTGGAGGTCAGCCCTCTAGCCGAAAGCTTCAAGGCATATGCGTTGGAGCACCCTCTTCATCCTGCCTTCTCTGTGCCGATCTTGGATCTCTCGGAAATCAGTGTAGACCTGAGCTGGTACCCGACTCCGGCGAACCTTGTTCATCCTGATGCTCCAGCGGATGGGGAGGCCGCTCCGGAAGCTGGTGAAGCCGATCCGGAGGTTGAAGGCGAAGGCCAGACAGGGGCCTGAGGCTCTTCGTTCTTATTGTTTTTAGCTTTCTTTTGCCTTGTAATTTTGTAGCTTTCTCTTGTAGTACTTAGGTCTTCGGGCGACCGTGTATGTACTCCGATATTTCAAGTAATGAAATGAATGTTTGTTTCTCCGATTTATTACTTGAATGATCGCATGACTTTGTACAAATGTGTGAGGAGAGATTGTTGCGAGTGTAGCTCCTAGTGAATTGATAAACTCATATAGATAATTTTTACAACACATTCGATCGCTACACAAACATCTGAAAAATGCCGATCTCTGTATGTCGTTGAATAGAGACGATCGTCGTATAAATAGCTCCACACTCTTGCCCCTTGTTTTTGTTCACTTAGTGGAAGTAAGGGGATGAAAATAAATCGTTGAGTGAGCGGTCTTCAATTTTGTCGAATCCTCGAAAGGCCGTCCATCTCGGTCTTGAGGAGCCGTGCACGATCGCGGAGTTCGATGGACCAATCTCCACGATCATGTCTTGTGTGCGAGCGACATTCCGTCTGATGGCTAAGTTCTCGCGAATCACTCAATTGGTAGGGTCCTCCGAAGGATGCGCCTCGCCTCGTATTTAAACGAAGGGCGTGCGGTCTTGGTCTGGAAGATTCCTTGCGCGGGGCGTCGTTGGATTAATCAACTCCATGTCCGCGTCTTGTTAGCTCTTCTTCTACTTCGGGCCGCCATTAATATGGTGACCCTCGACGGTATACGTTGAGACGGGGGGAGGGACGCGTCGCATTGTCCGAGAAGGACCCACCATGTTGAGTGATGGACCTTTGAGGGCGGGCGAACGTGCCCACAGATTAGTTTTGGAGGGCCCTCAGACTACACCGGCCTCGTATTTAAACGAAGGGCGGGCGATCGTGGCCCAAAGGGACCTTGCATGGGCGCAAAGAACGATTCCATTGTCCTCCACGACCATGGCGACACTCTTCTACCTCGGACCATCAAGTGAGATGACGATCCTCGACGGTATATGTTGTGTAAGGGGAGGAGATCGCCTGCCTAGGTTCTTCATGTAGATGACGAACTTTAGAGAGCGAGCGAGTAATCTTCTGATTTATTTTGGAGAGACCTTCGGCTACGCCCACCTCGTATTTAAACGAAGGGCGAGCGATCGAAGCCTAAAGGAACCTTGCATGGACGGATCGTCGGTTTAATCGATTTTCGCGACCATGACTACACTCTTCTACCTCGGACCATCATGCCAGATGACGATCCTTGACGGTATACGTTGTGCTAGGGGAGGCTATCGCTGCCTAGGTCCATCATGTCGATGATAAACTTTAGCGGGCGAGCGAGTCATCCTCTTTTTCGAAGCGTTATCTCAGGCAGTAGCCTTTTGTTCAATGAGGTGGGAAATCGGGGAGAGACTTCCGAAGTTCCCTTCTCTTGATTGAAGCATGTAGATACGGTCGCCGAGGTTGATCGAGGGGTTGGCTCGTATGAGCTTTCCGGCCTGTTCGCGTTCGACTCGAGCGACCGTGTTGGGAGATTGGGGGGGTACCGGCTAAGCCAATAAGCTGTCCAACTTGCCTTCTTCGAACAATCTCCAGAGTTGTCTGAGGAGGTCGCGGCATTGGTTGGTGTTGTGGCCGGGACTCTTGTGGTAGGCACAATATTGATTGTGGTCCAGATGACCGTGGTCCCTTATCGCCTTTGGATTGTTTAGCGGTTCGCGCCCCTTGATGGCGTAGAAAATGTGGGCCGGAGTTCGGTTGAACTTGTGGAGGAGATGGGCTTCCACATCCTCGAAGGCCTTGTGGCCGCCGGATGGCTTGGCGACCGTCTTTTTGGTTTTGGCGATCGCCGTATTTCGGACAGGAGGAGGCGTTCCCTCGCCTAGGCGGAGGGTGAGTAGCCTTTGCCTGGCCAGAAAGTCGGCGGCCTTGGCGCGGAAGATCGTATAGGTCGGGGGGATGTCTTTGGTGAGATGTCTAAACATGGGTGAATGACCGTAGAATGCCCCCAGGACCGAGTAGAGAGCGAGCTCATCGCTGATGGGCTCGCCAGTGAGGACGATTTCATCCACCCGGTTGATGTAATCTGCATCAGATTCTTCTTCCCCCTGCCTGATTTTCATCATGCGGTGGGGGCCTTCTGGTCTGGCGACCTTGGCGGTGAAGTATGACGTGAAGTCAATCGCCATTTTCTCAAAAAAGATGATCGATCGCGGTGGTAGTGAGATGTACCACCTATGGGCCAGCTCGCCCAATGTTAACGGGAAGATTCGGTATTTGGTTGCATCTGATGCCCCACACCCAGTCATGTAAATCCAGAACTTACTTAGGTGGGTCTCGGGGTCCGATCTCCCTTCATATAGAGGTGTTTTGGGAGGAGCGATCCTTGGTTGCACGGGGGCGAGCTCGATGTGGACCGCGAGTGGCTCGGTCGGTCCGATGATCTTTCTGCTGGTGCTTGCCCCAGTGTCCAAGAGTGCTTTCATCTCGTCGAGCTGGCGTTGCATAGCGGCCATCGCCGCAGCCTGGCTACTCGCGGCTAGGCGCTCGGAGCGGGAGCCAAGGCGATCAAGTACTGATCCCCTGGCGTTCGGAGTGAGAGCCAAACGGTTGACTTGTGTTTGGCTGGGAGTTGGGTATGCCGAACTCCTGATGACGGACTCGGATTCCGCCGTCTCATGGTTGGGGCCAGAATGCCCCAGTCACCATGATGGTTCGCTTCCCAAGCGACTGAATACGGAACCGTCCGGCCGTGCGAGAGCCTTTTCTCGCGAATCGGGGCTTTCTGACGATCGCTCGCCCAGTAGCCCTTTGAATTTCCATTTGCCCATGCGGCGGATGGCCGAGGGAGTTATTGCGGGCGCCGCGCATGCTCTCCGTCGCTCCTTTAGGATGGCCATAGCCTCCTCGATTTGTTCCGCGGTTCGGAACTGGTCGAGTGAGAGGCTGGGGCCACCCCTCAGGTGCGGGATCGAGAGTCTCGCGTTGCTGCGGCTTCCCTCTGCCGTCGGCTGGGGCTCGGATCGCGCCGGGATATGGTGTTCGGCGGTTCGGGGAGTGGCTCTCTTCGATGTAGTGGCGGACGTCATGATTCTGAAGGCTTTCTTTGAAGCGCAGTGAGTGTCACTTCAAGTATATGCCCCGAGAACAGTGAGTGTTCTTCGGGACAGTAGGAATAAAAATGAAGGTTAAGATTCCCCTTCTTCTAGCGCCAATTGTTGCTACACAAAATATTATCCGGATATAGATATTGCTGGAATGGATGGATAGCAAACAAAGTACGAGAACACTTCTATGTGAAAGTAAATAACACAAGATTTGCCGGGGTTGTTAGTCTTGGGCTTGAATGCTCTCGCGAGATGTTATTAATACAAATATTCTGGGATACAAGTATTAATGTTAGAGTACAATTACAATGAGTGTAAAGACCCTAGTTATCTTAGCTAGCGAGCGTGTAGATTGCCGGAAGAACCAGATATGATGCTCTGTGAGTTCTTGTAACAACGTTGGTGAGCTGTGATGACCGTGAGAAATCGACAGTCTCTCACGGTGTGTAGTTGCTGTATGTTTGAGCTCCTGGGCTTGTGAGTCTCGTTGAATCTGTACTGCAAGGAGTTCTTGCCTCTGCCGACCATCTTCTGGGTGAGAGATGCTGAGAGAGAAATCCTGAGGTAGATCCGAGAGAGGAAGCCGAGAGCCTGAAAATATGTATGTTTGTATGTATTTGCCAACGTGGTTGTAAACTGAAAGGAGAGAACCTTTTTCCAGTTGCTGGGAGTTCTCTATTTATAGGATTGGGTTGTGCTGGGCGATCGCCGCTACTGTATTATAATAAGCGGGCGATGGTCTTTAGCACATGGGCTTGTCTCCTTTAAAGTCTGCAGGAGTTGCTGGCAGCCAGCTGTGCGGTCCAATGAGAAGTCTGCACGCGTCTGAGTCGCTGTCACGGGCGGTCCCACCTTGTACCTTTCGGCGGGTTTTTCGGTAGGTGATAAGGTGGTGACAGGCTGTGGTCAACGATCCATAAAATGCGGCGCCTGTCGCGGATCTGCACATGAGAGCTGCTTTGAGATCCAGTCTTCGTGGTCTTTGACGGACGAAGGTCTTTGTTCGTGGTACAGGACGGTCATCCTAAGTCGGGCACCAGAGTCGATCGCTAGGTGCCAAAGGCGATCGCCTTGAGAGTCGATCGCTAGATACTCGAAGGCGGACTGTTGTCTTCGTTTAGGCAAGTTCGCCATAACTTGATTGGTCGTGGACTCGGTCGCTCGGCCTTGTAGTCGATCGCCTGTCGAGGTGAGTAAATCTCGACACAACAGAGTATATAATCAATATGATAAACTCTAATATGACCATCCAAAGGTCAAAACACAACCGAGTATATCATAAATATGATAAATTTCAATATCATCAACGAACGATCAACGATAATCGAGAATACCCTCACACGGTAAGTTCCAACACGATCAATACATAATCACCGAGACAGATATACGGACGAATAAAATTCCCAAAATGTTACACCAATCACATGCAGTGGATCTCATAGAAACACACCTGACTGATGAACATACTCCTCGGCGAATGAACAACAAGCCGCAAATTGACGAACATACTCCTTCTTACACGGAGTGGGATCGACCAATCAATACCCAAAACAACCATCCTTGGGTCACCATCCCCAAATCTACACTTACAAAGAAATCATTCAAAAATCACTATGGTAAAATCGCGCTACTACCACACCAATAGAGCCACATAACACATATGCCCCGGTTTCACAAAACCCGACGTTCCAAAATCACACCCTGTACATGAATCTACATACGCAGCATATTTCTCTTATCTCATCAACCAACCGATCATCCCTGGATAACCAAACTACCATACTAAAGTTCGAATCTCTTTTCATCGTACCATACCGATGTATTATCCAGTTCGTGAGTCACACTCATAACTTCTCCATGATATGCATTATGCACTAAATGCATATGTATATCAATCACATTTTCAAAACCAGTTTGAAATCATATAATCTTGTCAAGAAGACAAATTTTCGAAAGTTCTTTCAAGATTTTCAAAACGCAAAACATAAATTTTCGTAAGACCATGAAATCAATTTTCAAAAAATTAAATCGGCTTGCTTACGTCAATTTCTCGATGACAATTCTTTCTAAATACATACGAAAAATGGAATTATGAAAATGATTGCCCACATCCATACCACTGTATATCAATTCGACTCGTCACCAAATCCACTGATATTCCATCGAAAAACCACACGATAGAGTTCCAAGATCTTAATATATAGACTCCAATAAAACTCCTTTTTCACATATGACTCGCAACGTCAACCATTAACCCATCTTGGATCGCCTCAACCATGTTATGACAAAATATTGAATAATCAATAAATCAAACACAACGAAAGACTACCCGAGAAGTTTTATTTGAATAAGTAAACCAAAACCTCGAAAGGCAGTAATAAAATAGATAAACGATTGGTAAGGTGTTTTTTTTACAAATCTTAGGAGTTTTAGAAAAAACTGAAAGCCTTTTTGAAACATTAGGGTCTCAGCCCGTATCTCGTTCCGCATTACAAGAAGTTTAAAAAGTAGAAAACCCTTTTGGACCCCAAGTCCTGAGTTATAAAACTATTTCAAAATCGATTGGGTTCAGCCCAAAATCATTTTCCGTAAAACATCTGTGAAACATTTAGTATCATTTTCAAATGCTCAAAAACAGTTCATATATCTCAAACTGAACTAACATGACTACATGTTCTTCTCAACAATACACATTTCTTCTCCCGAATATACAACTCCGTTTCCAAAATTTAACCGACATATTGATTTCCAAAATCATAAATTCTCAAGATCGTCAATCCTGTCCCAACTCTGTCACCTTATACTGTAACGATTAATATTCTGCTGAATCTCAAAGCATATCAACTTAGAATGGAAATAAATCTCAATGGAATTCAAAAATCCAAATACTTACAGATTGTGAAGCCGACGATTCCCCGTGATACTGGCACATGTCTCAA
Organism: Orobanche coerulescens; assembly: GCA_033398695.1. Classification (NCBI taxonomy): domain Eukaryota; kingdom Viridiplantae; phylum Streptophyta; class Magnoliopsida; order Lamiales; family Orobanchaceae; genus Orobanche; species Orobanche coerulescens. The sequence goes on along the minus strand of CM065802.1, from coordinate 188,369,752 downwards.
CTCTAGGAAATACTCGACACAGATAATTTCAAAACACACATTTTTCAAACACAGTTCAACTCGAGAACACAACACAATTCTCTCTGAAGAAACACATTAGTATCATTTGGAAAAGTTTACAACAATCCAGTACCACAGTGGTAAATCACATAACGCACAAGCCTAAGTGAACAATAAAAATCTAGGGCTCTCGTACGTCAATCGACAACTCGAATGACGCGACAAAACACGACCCAAATCGGCCCAACTGCCTAGGTTTTCTCAACCTAAGCTCCGATACCATATTCTGTAACACCCCCAGAGCCATCCAGGAATATTACAGTGTTGTGGCCCCCGAGACGGAACCCACAAGGCTAAAAGACATTTTCACAAACATTTACAAACGCCCAAGAGGCTAACGACGGTACACCCTTTTAAAAACATTTGAAAACTATATAAAATCTGTTTATCAAAACCCTCATAAAAATCTCATCTGAAAGGACAAGGCCAAACAGCCGAAACTCAATAGTTTAGAAAACGATTTCCAAAGTAACTAAAGTTACCAGATATCGAAAGGTCACTTAAAAATACTCACGCAGCGGAAAAGACAATAGTTAAAAATACTCTAGCAGCGGAATACAAGAACTAATCATGAAACTCAATACACAAATACATGCCCTAGCCAGTATCCTCCGGGAAGCTCATCTCTTCACGACCGCTACGGGTTCGATACTCCAAGTACCTAAAAAGAAAGCCCACGATGGGCCCAACCATAATATCTAACAATGATTACAATCACATCGCTTCAATAATTACATACCAATGAAAATACTAAGTACGAATACGACCAATGTAATCTTACCACCGTAACTTTATCAAACTCGAATAATCCTCATCAAAATAACCATTATCATACTACACATCTCGAATCTCGATTAACCAATAAACTCAAACATGACATCTATATTGTACCTCAAACAATACTCAAGATTCTCAAAATATCATCACTAACTCACGATACGGAAATATACCAGCTCTGACCAATTCGATCCATCAGATAACATCATCAAATCCCAATACGATAATCGATTGTCCATCAAAAGACAAATACCAAAGGAAATACGGAACATACCTCAAGATACGAAATGCCACGACGAAATCACGTCAGTCTAATCCAAGATCAGATCAACACAACATACGGACATGGTCCTAACACAAAACCTACAAATGCATACTCATATGACAACGTCAATATGCTCACGACAATAACAACAATGTATACTCAATGGAAATCCGATCAACACATGGTGGATAACCTATAATATACACAACAACAATAACACATGGTAATCCAACGATCCAGCGCACACAGCTATAGATATCCCATGATGATCCCGTCGGACCAACGCATGGTGGAAATACATGTCTAACGAAGCACACACAGCTATAGATATCCCATGATGATCTCATCGGACCAACGCATGGTGGACATATGACAACAATGCACAAATGCATATTAACAATAATACACAAATGCCTGACAATAATAATACACAATGTATCATAATATGATCGACACAAAATGACAAAAATAATTAGAGTACTTGCCCCGAGTCATTTGAAAGCAACCTCGATGCCAAAAACCATCATTGACGATTATCCTCCATATTTGACGTTCCGAAATATCACGGACTATAGAGAACTCATATCCCCGTCTTTATCACAATGTATCCTCGATACCCAAGTATACCAATACTAAAAGTAAATCATATACATTATGATTTAAATTCTCAAAATCGGAAGACAACGTACAATCCCAAATCTCCAGTGTTCACAATTATAATCATTGCTATACGAATTATAAACGAATGAAATGGAAACCATTCATTAAATATTATAAACTGTGCAAGTAATACTTGCCTCGATACCGACACGACGATGAGGAAGCCGTTACCAATTCCTTGTCGTCGTCTACAAGCTCCTAGGCTCCCGGCCAAAGCGATTCACAAACGTTCTCGAAACGACCGCAACACACTTTCTAGTCGACGATTATAACCAACGATTAATGATCACAACCTATTGAAGTAATCAATTAACACATATTTGATAATAATCAAGTACCGATATAACCAATCAATCAAACTCAACGGTTCAACAATTCCTTGATCATATACAAAACCAAATAATCCAACTCAACAAATACGAACTCATATCTACAATACAAACCGCAACTCGATGATCATACTTATCAATCAATACAACCGATCAATAAACCCAACGGTTCCACAATATCCTGATTAAACATAAATCCGAACAACTCGAATCAATCAATCATGAACTTATAACCACGATACGTTTCTATAATCCGATAATCATATCAACGATCAACTCATCTCGATAACAAGGATTACATAACATACCCTATTCTGAATTCATACGAATTAACACGACACCTCCTTGTTCATAATTATAAATTTCATAGTAGGACAATACTCTCGGCATAATCGGCAATCCGAACGACCCAAATAGCTCAATACCATTAAGAATCTTGTTATAAGATTAACTATAATCTTCCCGGATTCAAAACTGTTATCATGATTCATATTTCGTCAAGAACATACGAATTCTACCACTACAATCAACATAACATTGGTTTCAATCCTCAAATCCATGATTATACTTAAAACCATTATATATCCTATCACATTTTTCTCTTTGATGTAATAAATATACCAAGAACATCAAGAACATGAGGAACACCATGATTCCATAATCATGTTTATAACAAATAACATAATTGAAGACATAAACCATCGTATCCTTCAACATATAATTCACATAACCTCAAGAATCATAACAACAACACCATAATCATCTTCATACGAATCATTCATCAACAATAACATCAAAATCCGAATTCAAGGTGTAGAGTTCATCAACATACCTCAAGAACATGAATAACACAATCAAACTCTTCAAGAATCATCAATATCTTCATATTCAAGCCTCAAATACATGCTTCCAAGCTTATAACGAAGTTAGAAGAGGTTAAATCTCACTTTCATGTACAGAGGGATGAAGTTTGGAGGAAGGAATGGTTTTTCTCTCGTGAAGAAATGAGGAACCGATCCTTATTTTATAATATGCACAGCCATTACGTACGTTATCAATCAACATTAACGTACGTAATGCTTCCTTACGTACGCTACCGGTCCTTCATAGCGTACGTAACATCATTCCAGAACTCACTGACTTGTTTTGTTCGATTGATTACATATGTAACACTCGTTCCATAGCGTACGTAATACGTACGTTGACTTGCTACAGTAAATGCCCGTTTAACGTACGTAAAACACTATTCATAGCGTACGTTATCGAGGACTTGACTCGCCCATACACGTTCTGCGCCGGAAGCTGCCGACCACGGGACCCACCTGTCGGCCATAGCCTGATCCTGTCTGGTTCCTCTCGTTACGTACTTAATGCGTTATACATAGCGTACGTAACACTTAGCATTTTAGCGTACGCTATATCCTAAACTTAACGTACGTTAAAGGCTCTGTGCTTAGCCATTTTCAGCTATTCTTGTCCGACGTTTCAACATACTAGATACGTATACACGACATACTGAATACACATACTCCTTCCAATAATATTCTCATATGATACACAATATCCTCAAATACAATTGTCGACCAAGTACGACAATTATACCAATACATATATCTCAGTCCTTCAATTGTTTTATCCATACTGTACAGGTTCCACACCGTACAATATAATTCGGATAAAATAACATTAAACAACAGTAGTAGGAATTCCGGATATTACAACATATTTCCCCAAACTTTTCTATATGCATGATCTTCAAAAATATGGCGAAATTGAAATTCAACAGATTCGCTCAAGTGATACGGCGGTCCTATTCACAAAGGCGTTGTCGACATTAACATTCAGAAGACTGGTACACAAGATCAGAATGCGTCAACTCAAAGATCTATTTTGATTGATTTTATGGGGATTATCTGTACTCTTTTTCCTTCGACCGAGTTTGTCAAACTGGGTTTTTCCGGTAGGCTTTAATGAGGCAACATAATATGCGTATATTAAGAATAATTTACTCTTTTTCCTTCACTAAGTTTTTATCGCAAATGATTTTTCTTAGTAAGATTTTAACAAGGCATGTTCTTGACAAATGGACATCCAAGGAAGAGTGTTATGAAAAATATGGATGCCGATGCAATTGACAAGACAATAATACACATTAATTGACAAGGTTATTAAGGTCTAGTTTGATATTGTTGTGACTTAAAAGACTGTTACAGCTGTGATGTGAAAATAATGAGTCATGAGTTTAAACATATTTGTGTTTGGTAAATTTATTTTTGAAAGTGGTTTTAAGATATAAAATATTAATTTTCAGTATTTTTATAACATCTTCTAAAAGACCCTAAGGTTGTTTCCAAAATTTGGTGCAAGTGACTTGTAAATTCTAGAAAAAACTGCTTTTTTATGTTCTATCGAACACTATCAAATTTAAAAATTCATCAAAAAATTGATTATGTTTAAAGTTAAGCAATAACAAACGGGACCTAATTAAGTACGGATAAGCATTGATTCTATCTTGTAAATTAAACTTTGCATACCTATAAATAGGAGCGTTGTATTGTAGTATGTTATGAATGAAAACACTCTTTTTTTTGTCTATCATTTCTATTGTCTTTACGGTACTTTCCTCCATATTTACAAGTACTGGTACATAACTTTTTATTGTGTTTGTTTGAGTCTCAAAAAGTGGATTAAGCGATGGGCTCAGGCATAGTCTTGAGTTTTTTCGAATCATATGTTTTCTTTTGTATTTATCACACAAGATTCTGCTGTGCACTAAGTTGGGGGTCTTCACGAAAACAGCCTCCCTGCCGTAATAAGTAGGGGCATGGTCTGCGTATATTTTATCCGGCCCAAACCCTGCTCTGAACGGGGTATACTGGGTATGTTTAGTTTGTTTGGTTTGATTTGGTTTGAGTTTCAAAATGTCTTTTCCAAATCCAAATTCCTAAAAGTCGCTAGCAGACAAATTCATGAAACAATACGTTTTCGTCAACTCTCCTGTCTGCAAAACCCCTCCCTGCTGAAGGCTACACAAGAAAAACAGGGGACGCCCTGAAACCACAGAGAAAATAGCCAAATAAAAAAAGTAAAAATATTTACTGAAAGAGAGAAAAGCTGCAGATATGGCTGCTCGCGTCGCCTCTTCGAAACCCTTCTTCTCCTCTTTTCCCTTCTCTTCTAAAGGTCTCTCACTCTGTCTCTTTCTCTATCCAACTATATGAATATTTAACTTTAGTGTGTGTGTGTATGTGTGTGAACTTCACATTTCGTTCAGTGTATTATGTAACTGAACATTTTTCATTTTTCAGTGACCGCATTTTCTCCAGCTTATTTTTCTACAAACATTGTTGGTGAATCTCCAGTTCTTGTAATTTCACTCTCCCCTTATCTGTCTTTGTAATTTTTGCCCTTTTGTACATTCAACCAAATCGGACTAGGAAATGATTTTGAAAGCTCTGGTAAATTTTTTTTCCTTGATGGGTAAAGGTAAGAGATTTTATTCATGCGGCTCTGTATGATCCGAAAAATGGGTATTTTTCTCAAAGGTCGGGCTCAGTTGGAGTACTCGATAGAAGCATCAAGTTCAATCAGCTCGAAGGTTGTTCCACTCTTTCTTTAATTATTAGTTGACATGGTCTTTCTTGATTGCTGCTACTTATTTCCAGTTCGGTTTGTTCACTAAAATGGAATGCTGTTATAATTTCTAGTGTTTTAAGGGTTGAATTTTTTTTCTGTAAGAAGTGCCAAGACCTCCTTCGTATGAAGGTTGCGACAGGAAGGCATCCGGCTTAAAACTTTGTCACTTTTTATTACTTTTTGCATGTATTATAGTTTTAACTAATTTTAGACAATTAATTGACACTATAATCTTCTTGCCACCGACCCCAACATAGTTGGGATAATGTGGAGTTGATGATGAGGAAGTGCCAAGACCACTGCGTTTTTGATGTTTTTGTTTGGAAGAACAGAATTAATGTTAACAACAAATTTAAAGATCATTTAGAAGCTTTGCATCATCAATAAACGGAGTATTTATACCCTTGTAGCTTGGGAATGATTTGGATTATCAGTTCTTGATGCACGTTCACTGCAAGATACATTAACATTTCTAATGGGCGGTTAAACCTCTCTTTTATAACATTATAATTGACGAATATTCCTGAGTTCACCAGTAGTTTCTGCTTTTAACCTTGGCAGTGATGTTGGATAGCAGCAAGATACATCTATGTTTTTGTGCACAACTTGAAAATATTGATTCCTTGAAACATATACCTTGAAATATAGAAGCTGGTTCTTCATGTTGTCTATTTCTTCATTGGCTCATTGCTCACATATGGAAATTGATAATTATCTGATTTTTCACCATATGAATTGTAAAAGAAAAATTCAGGCCGGAAAGCTTATATGAAGTACCTAGATGCAATATACAAGCAGAGTGACATATCATGGTTTACTCCAGTGGAGCTTTTCAAGGTACACTTGACTTGAATATGTGGAGAAGCACCTGTGTGAAAGTACCTCTGTGGTTTTGTACTCAAATCTTTCTGTTGGACCCCCACAGCAAAATATTTCATATTTATTTCTGAAAAAATGAATTGTATTTTGAGTTGCTCTCATGAACTAAAGTTTCATTTTTCGACTGCAGCTCTAGAAGCTCCATCAGTGAGGATAAATGAGATCTGTTCGTTATGTTTTATTTAATATTCAGTTGTTTATAATTCGTACAGTACTGCAGTGTCTGATTTGCCTCATTGTCTTTTTATTTCTTCTTTTTTCTTCTGCTAATTAAAATAATGTCTGGTGACAAATGCGTTGATCTTTATTATAATATTTTATGCAATTGTCTCTGCCTATATTCCCTACCATGGTGTTCTGTTTTTTGTTGATCATAGCATACTCGTAATCACATACGTTTTGGAGCTAAGTATCTCATATGATTATGTGATGAAGAACTATTTCTAGTAGCACTAATTTTAGATGTTCAGATATTCCATTGCTCTATGTAATACATGGTCTAAACTCTAAGGGAAATTGGCTCAAATCTTAGGAGGAGCAAAATATGGGACTAGTAAAGCTAAGGCTACAAGTTGAAGCTAAAACTTATAGTGGTTTTATTGTATATATAGTCATATCCGTGGGACTACAGAAAATTATTCCTAGTGGAGCTTATTCTTAAGTAGAGGTCTGGATGAAAAGAAAGTAGGTTTTGAATTTTGAAATACATGTATGCAATGCAAAATACATGTTTATAGTATAATTACCAAACACATGTATTCAAGAGATTTTTTGTCAAAATATTTAAGAATACTTGACAAGTTGGGAGTAATTGGGCTTCAACAAGAAGATATTGATGTGGACGAGCTATTGCGGACATGCAAGTTAAAGGATGTAACAACCCAAAAAATTAAGTCATTGTCACACTGAACCTTAGACAAGTATTTTACATGATTTTAACTTTATTCTAACGAGACATATATTTTATTTATAATTTAATATACTTATTACTAATATGGAGGCGTATTTCCTTAAGGCGGTACCAGTGTTTTTAATAGCGCTCAATAGCGCGCTATGTGCGCGCTTTTGCGCAAAATTCCCAAAAAACGCGAGATAGCGCGCTGCTAGTTGCGTCCCCTCCTGTTTTGTGCGCGCATTTGCTGCGCTGGCACCGAAAACGCGCGATAGCGCGGGATATAAGCGCGATAGCCCAACAAACCTGCGCTATTTGGGTTTTATCAGATACCCTAATATTAAATCTGAAACGGCGCGATGAAAGTTCCAGCAGAAAACTTCACAGCCGGCCAGCAGAACAGCACAACCGCCAGCAGAAAACATAGCGGCCAGCAGAAAGCTCCCAGACTTCAGGGAAAAAAACTTCTGCAGCAAGGCATAACATCCAAATCGGCTCTCCATTTGACAATTAAGTACTATTTTCTATGTCTTCCTCCATCTCAAAGAAAGATATTGCTTGGAAGTATGCTTCTCAAAATGAAGGGGATAAGTATGTTATATGTAAGTTTTGTAATCAAAAATCAAATGGGGGTATTACCCGTATTAAAGAGCACTTGGCTCAAACAGACAAAGGTGTTTCACCTTGCCCAAGTGTTCCAGATAATGTTAAGAAGGAAATTGGTGAATGTATTGAAAAGGCCTGGCTTTTAAAGAGCAAAAGAACTGAAGTGAAATTGGTGAGGGTCCAGCAGGTAGGAGTATGCTTTCTCTTCAAAGTGATGTGGGGGCTGGTAGTAACACTCAATCTTCAAGCACAATGGATAAGTTTGTTAGCTCTACACCTAGGCAAACTACCATCAATTCTGCATTCAAGAAAGAATTGAGAACTGAAGTTTGTCGAAAAGTTGGTCGATTTATTTTTTCTACCGCACTTCCTTTTAATGTTGTGAATGATCCTTATTGGTTGCATATGGTAGATGGTATTGCTGATTATGGTAGAGGGTTTAAGCCGCCTTCTATGCATGAATTAAGAACTTGGGTACTTAAGGCCGAGGTTGATAGATATCAACCTTATTTACGAAGAACACAAAAAGGTGTGGAAATTGCATGGGTGCACTATTAAGTCGGATGGATGGACGGATGAGAAGAATAGGTCTTTGATGAATTTTTTAGTAAATAGTCCCGCCGACACGTTCTTTTTAAAATCTATTGATGCTTCTGCTTCAATTAAAAATGGTGATTTGATTTATAAATATCTTGATGAAGTTATAAATTAGATAGGAGAGGAGAATGTGATCCAAATTGTCACGGATAATGCTTCAAATTGCGTCAAGGCAGGGAGAAAAATTATGGAGACTAGACGGCAATATGGTGGACACCTTGTGCGGCTCATTGCATCAATCTAATATTAGAAGATATTGCAAAGTTGAAAATATTTTCGGATACTATTGAAAATGCTAAGAGAGTTGTGAAGTTCATTTACGGGCATGGAACTATTCTTTCATTGATGAGGGTGCATACAAAAGATAGGGAACTTCTCCGTCCCGCGGTGCCTTTCTCACACTTCAAAGTATGTACAAGCAAGAAAGAGTAATTGAAATTATGTTCGCTTCCGAAGAATGGGTTAGGTCTCCTCAAGCGAAAAAAGTCGAAGGGAAAGTAGTTAAAAGAATTGTAATTAATGACCCTAACTTTTGGCCATTGGATATATATATATATATAAGCTTATGGATTAGGCAAAGGAAACCATCGAATTTAATTTTGTGTGTGTGTGTGTGGGGGGGGGGGGTTCAAAAAAAGTATATGCCCATTTGGAGGAAAACAGATGCTCGATGGACTCCACAACTTCATCATCCTCTACAGGCGACTGGGTATTATCTGACTCCGCAATTGCGTTATGAAGATAGGTTTTGAAACTGTGATGAAGTTAGAGATGGGCTCCACACTTGTATGGATAAAATGTTATCTCCCGATGATCGTCTTAAAGCTGATTTTCAATTGGACTTATATGATAAAGCTGAAGGTGAATTTGGAAGTCCAATGGCAAAGAGGTCCAGAATGTTGCGGGCTCCAGGTATATTTTTCTAACATATTATATATTGTCTCTTTCTTTGTATATTCAATTATATTATTCAAATAATGTTGGCTTACATGTTTTATCTATTTTTATATAATTCAATGATATTATTTTTTCAGCAAAATGGTGGGAACGATTTGGACATAAGACGCCCGAGCTTTTTGGTTTTGCTATTCGAGTGCTAAGTCTTACTTGTAGTGCTTCGGGGTGTGAAAGGAACTAGAGTATTTTTGAATCGGTAATTAGTCTAACTTCTACTAAACTTAAAGAGTTCCATTTTGTTGAATACTCTTTTTAATTGTAATTTGCACTTCTTGTAATTCTAGATACATACAAAGAAGAGGAATAGGTTTGAACATCAAAGATTTAATGCTTTGGTTTTTGTAAAGGATAACTTCAAGCTAAGGGAGAGAAGTATTAAAAGGAGAGAAAATTGATCCGATCGTAGTAGATGAGATTGATTCAGGTGATGAATGGATAACTGAGAAAGAAGATCTGGTCCTTCCGGAGGGTAGTCGTTGGCTTGAAAATGATGAGTTATTCTCGGGAGATCCTATTATGACTGTGCCATCTGATCCCCTTTGATAGTCTCTTGGATTTAGATAAAAGAATATAAGAAGATATTGATAGAGAAGTTTAGGATCTGATTATGCCTTCAAGAAAGGGAGTTGGTGGAGGCTCAAGTAAGTATATGTTGATATTTTTATTGAGTTCTCACTTGGCAAATGACCTATCACTTATTACATCTCATTTCATATATAATAGGTCGGGGCAAGGAGAAGCAAGTGAGAGTTGGACTTGTTGATGAAGATGTGGAGATTGAAGAGCATGTTGGCGTAGACCCACAAATCTTTGACAGTGCAACTTTTCCCGAAATACAAACTCTCGATGATGATGATAGTGATATCATATTGGATGAGAACGACTACTACTAGAAATTAGAATTTTTAAGTGTTTCTAGAATTGAATATTTTCATATTGTGGCTTATTTTAATTTGTTATTTTGGATTATTATAATAGTTCTAAGTTGTTTTGTTTATTTGAAATTATTTTATGGCTAATTGGCTAATTTACTTGGGTTATTTACCTATTGATCTTACACAAAAATAATTATTTTGTTTTTTCAATTAAAAATGTCATGTTCGAATTTCCTACGCTATGCGCTACGCTATTTTGCGCTACGCAATTCTTTACAAAAACGCTACAGACCTACGCAACGCAACTGAAAACACCGGGCGGTACCTGAAAAAATGAATTATGACAATGTGGAGCTTATTCCTACTTATAACTAGTTTGAAGTTGGGAGCATGAATTTTTATATAGAGAGTATTCTTCTATTGAGGTTTACTGTAATAATAATAACCCTTTTACCCTCTGCTTTTTTTACTTTATTTTTCGCTCTTTTTCATCTTCGCTAGATATGTTATTGTTTCCTTGTTGTTTGTTTGTAGCCTTGGTATGCCCATGGAATAGCTGGAGCAATCATGCAAACTGCTAACCTCTCTGTTCCACTGAAAGTAAGTTTTTGCCTTTTTTGTTCGCCATACCATATTGTGAATGTTATGTATTTGTCTTTACTATGCTGATATCTTTTACACTTATAGTTCTTTTACCTCGTTATGATGTTCTAACATTGTTATTTATCGATCTGGTTTTAGATGATTCAGTCTATGAGAACAATAATAAATACATCGATTCTAGTAAAAAAACTCATGGAACTTGCAGGAAACCGTTATTTGAGGATATGGTGATGCATGATGCAGTGCATTTACATGAGGAAGCATGTACATATCAATTGTGTTTGTTTATCTATTATTTCTTGTCATTGTAATTATTATAATTTGATTGGCATTAAGAGTTGAGTGTGGAGGCCAGTTGATTTCCGAAAACCAGCATTCTTTATCTGCCTTACAATAAAACAAATGAAATTAATGTCGAATTTCATATTGATTTCTATAGGCACAAACTACTGATTTTCTATGTTCTCATTCCTTATTAAACCCCCTCTTCATAATCTTAACCCTGCTGTGGTCCACATATTATTAAGTCTATTTAGTAATGCATTCCATGCCCCCACCTCAATATCAAAAACCTGGGATTGAAGTTCATTGAACAAAATCGTAATTATTTACTTACCTACCTGGGACTGGAATTCAGTGAACTTTGACATCCATTGTTTGATAACTGTGAACTTAGAAATTCATATCATATCGTGGCAATATGTGGTGATAAGTTTTTATCTCCGGCCTCCTCTGAAATTGAGTTAAAACGTTACTTTTATTTTTCAGATATATGAGATTGGCGGTGGATCAGGAACTTGTGCAAAAAGTGTAATGGATTACATAAAATTGAATGCACCTACACGAGTTTATGATAATATGACTTACATGTATGTGATGGCTGGTGCTGCTTCTTCTTCTTCTTCACCCCTTTTTTTTTAATCAATGCTATGCTTCACCCATTGTTACCAGTGCTGTTTCAGAGACCGTTTAATCTAGATGTAGCTGAAATAAAAATTCCAAATTTCAACCATTCGAAGTTTAACTCAATTTCACTCTTTTTTTGTTTTTTTTTTTTGGGGGGGGGGGGGGGGGTCTTAGACTCTTAGGTTTCTAGAGAAGTATAGATTGCATTATGATGAAATTTCAATAATATACTGCATGTTCTTTTTACCTACTTTTTTTATTATAGAAATAACAATAATCGATTAATAATTGCAGCTCAGTAGAAATCAGTTCTTCACTTGCCAAGAAACAACTAGAAACTGTTGGACAAGTAGATACTCACTTGGCAAAATTTAGGGTAGAATGTCGTGATGCTGCTGATCCAAATGGATGGGGTATGATGATGCGCTATTTCAGGCCTTGTTCTATACCCATTACTTTTGCCTACCACATCTACTTTTTTTAAGAATAATATTCATTTTTACATCCAATGTGTCAAATTGTTTTTGGACTATATGCCGTAAATCATGACTTGTTTGTTCTCTGAGAAGGAAACCTGATCTGAATTTTGTGTTTATTGGAACAGGTTACAAGGAACAGCCTTGTTGGGTTATAATGCTGGAGGTATGTAGTTGTGGGATGTCGCATCACTGAAGATTCTTGTTTAGACTACAAGCTTACCATGTGACAGTTCAAATATACGTCTTTTTAACTTGTAATTAATGGATGCTGTCTTTATTTCTTTTGGTAGGTGCTTGATAATCTTCCACATGATCTTATCTTCTCTAAGAATCAAATTGCATCTTGGATGGAAGTGTGGGTTGAAAAGAGAAGTGAGGGGTAAGCTATTGGTGCAGTTAATGCACGTTTATGTATCTACATATGCTTATGAACTTTCTTGACTTCGGCACTCCCTTGTCTCATGCGATGCTTTTGTTGATTTGGAAGTGACAAGTTTTGTGGTGGGTTGAAGCTGCATTATGGCGGAAATGGGTTTGCAAGGCAGCATCTTTCTCTTGTAAAAAGAAGTTTGTATTTGTTAAATTTCAAATTATAGTGAGAAAATGAAGAGGGAAAGATGAAAAATAAATGAATGTAGTTCAGCTTTTTGACCTACGTCCATGGACAAGATTTGCGAATTTTGCTTACACTTATAAAGAATAATAAATTGAGGAATCGTAATTTTGTAAATATCAAACAATGAATAAGATGTATGTTGTCGTGATCATATTTTTTTTTAAGAATCAGTCCTTAATTGTTGTCATTCCTCAAGTTGAACAAAAAAATTCCGAACCCCGGTAGCCCCAACTCCTTCAAGTGATGAAAGAAGAATCGAAAAATGAATTTCTATACATGATGAAAATACGGTGATGTGATCCCATTTGAGAAGTAATAAGCCGAATCACATCTTGCGTGCTTTTGTCAAAGATAGTTGGGGAGGATGCCAAATAAAGAGTTGTGTCTTAAGCCTATTTTTACCCGCAAACTAGTCGCTACATTTAAATCCTTGTTAATAAACAGTAGAGCAACAAAATGCTCTCTCTGGGTATTAAAGTTCCATGAGTCGACTCTTGTCATGCTTTCTTTTCAAACTAGTTCTATAAAACATATAAATTGTATGGAAACTTTATTATGACTGGTATTAGCACCACTTCTTGAGGATGTGATACATGAAAGAAAGTAGCACATTTTCTGCATTAAGCAATTGGACAAAAATGTATGAGGAAACTGATTAATCCCTTACTTCTGTTCCATGCAGAAAAAGGCAGACAACTGATTTATTTTAAAGAACCATCAAGTGTTCCTATTGTATGTATGTCACTTGTCCTACTCTATAGACATGTCTCTTATAATTAATATTCTTATAATTAATATTCTTAAGATACTTGTAGGTTTTGAGGATCAATCTTCATAAAATTGGTACTCAACTGTTACAAAAGTTTTGCACGACAAAATCATGAAATGGTGTTAATCATGCTGATCAATTATCATCTGTTTCAACTTCTAGCTTGATCAGTTTATAAAAATTAGTTTATAAAAATTTCCGTAGTATGAGTTTTTGACCATTTTTTAGTTATCCTGTACAAGGGTTTGTCCTGTAATATCTGTCAAGTGCATTGCCACATTTCCCTACCAGTGTCGCCTCCGTCCGAATTAAATAATCAAATTTGCTGGCATTAAAAGTCGTCGTTTTGTGGATTGTGCTTAATAGTTGGTTCTACCTGGAATTGGGCATATATGCTAATTTTCAAATATGAATTTAATCTGATTTTCCAGTTGAATGCTACTTCATAATCCCGTGGGTCATTCTTGGCTTCGAATTGTTATAGTGAGCTTATTTTGTTTCTTCTTTCGAATATCTCGATTGGGGTGCATCAAGGATCTGCTCTTAGTCCTTTTCTCTTTGCCATAGTCATGGACGAATTGACAAGAGAAATTCAAAATGACGTTCCGTGGTGTATGATGTTCGCAGATGATATTGTGTTGATTGATGAAACGAAGGTTGGAGTGCAACAGAAATTGGAACTTTGGAGGGATATTTTGGAAGCTCGAGGCTTTAGGCTGAGCAGAAGTAAGACTGAATATATGGAGTGTAGGTTTAGCGAAAACAGTGATAGAGAGGCGGGGATCATCACATTTGATGGGAAAGTTGTTCATGGATCCACTTTCTTTCGGTATCTTGGATCTATTATCCAAAAGGATGGAGAGCTAGATGACGATGTGGCTCACAGAATAAAGGCAGGGTGGTTGAAGTGGAAGAGTGCCACTAAAGGGTAAATTTTATCGCACGGCAATTAGGCCTGCGCTGTTATATGGCACCGAGTGTTGAGCTGTAAAACAGTGTCACGTTCAAAAGATGAATGTGGCAGAGATGCGTATGCTACGATAGATGTGTGGTCATACAAAAAAGGATCGGCTCAGAAATGAGGTGATTAGAGAGAAGGTAAGAGTTGCGTCTATAGAAGACAAGATGATGGAGAATCGATTACGATGGTTTGGTCATGTGAGAAGAAGACCTGTTGATGCTCCAGTGAGGAGGCTAGAAAGTTGGGGAACAAGTAATGTTGTGAAAGGTAGAGGAAGACCCAAGAAAACTTGGATAAAGATGATTGAAAATGATATGCGGTTTCTTGGAATTGGAGAAAGTATGGCGATGGAGAGGCAAATGTGGCGAGAAAGAATACGGATGGTGGATGGAATCTGATTCTTTTTTTTTTTAATCTGTATTTTTATTTCTATTTTTTTTTATTCCATGTTATCTTTTAATTTATTTTTCAGGATTTTTCATTTTTTTTCTTTTTTTTTCTTTTTTTTTTAACATTCATTCTCTTTTTTTTTATTTGTTTTTTTCTCTACTTTTTTCCCTCTTTTTTCCTTTTGTGTTATTTATGTAATGATTATTGATGGTTTCAAAGTTTGATTCATGTTAGCCGACCCCAAATTATTTTGGGACTAAGGCTTACATGTTGTTGTTGTTGTTGTTGTATTGATGCAAGTCTTCCATGTTTTTTTTTTAAATATTCAATAGGCCAGAACTATTTGAGCTGTATAAACCTCTAGAAGATCCATTAATTGCAAGTTGCATGGAGATCCTGGATTTGGCGAAAGATGGTAGTACTCGGGGAACCAAGGCAGCTTCATTTGCCAAAAGTATTTGGGCTAAAATACTTCCCAAGCCTCGACGATGCTGGCTACCAACCGGTTGTTTAGTAAGAGATTACTGCAAAAACGTTCGCCAAATTCTTACCATGCGTATTTATTTTTGCAGTAATGTTGTACTTAAACGTGCAGAAACTTCTGAAAGTTCTGCATGGTGCTTTACCAAAGATGTCACTAATCGCATCCGATTTCAGTTACCTACCTGATGTAAGAATACCTGGTGAACGAGCTCCTCTGGTTGCAAGCAAGGTACTAAGAATGCATCCTATTGCTTTATGACAAACCTTTAACTTGTTTTAAGACATCAATGATAACCTCAAAATTCCTTTGCATTTCAGAGCATATTATATGAATTTATGGTCCCAAATATGGTCATCAGTACAAGTCAATTTAGTGATGGAACGGTGTGAATAGAATTGTCTTGAAAAAAATGAGAATAATTTTTTAGAGTGATTGAATATTAGATTAAATGCGATTTCTTTGGATACGTTAGTAAAATAAGAGAGTGAATAGTGTGATTTGTGATACGATTGTGATACTTTTCAGTTTTTGTCTGCTCTTCAATTTTTTGTCTTCTAAAGTATTATTTTGGTAGTTGAATCACTTGTTTTATGTAGAATGTTTCCTAATGAAAAAATTCAATTTATTTCCACATTTCCGTTACATCTAATCCAATCAAGAAAACAAAGTGAATTTGGAAGATGGCCTATGAAGTTCATTTGCAACTTGTCCTTGTCACTTGCAGAAAGATGGGACGAACTCGGATTGCAACAGTTATCTAGATGCAAAGGTTTAATTTCTTTCTTGTTTCTTTCTTTCCCTTTATGATTATCATGTTTGTAAGGAACTTAGCAGCTGACTAGCATACATTCATTCCTTCTGCATTCTCAACCGTGTGGGAAAGGAAACAATATGATGAAACTTGATGAAATATGATTAGAAATAAGGTCTAAATCTTTGAGCATTGAATGATGTTCCAATACCCGATATATTCCTCTGTAGGGTGATGCTGATATATTTTTCCCAACGGACTTTTGGCTTCTGGAACGTATGGATCATTACTGTTCCGGATGGCTGAAGAATGAAGTTAATTCTTCCAAAAAGGGAAAGAAGAGGCGAACACTTGCGGTAATTTCTCATTCTTTCTAGTCTGGTAATAATCGTAATTGTTAAGTCTTTTTGTGCTGCCTATAACTCTTAGTAGTTGGACATTTCAAGATTTTATATATTTTCTTTTAGGGATAAATTACAAAACCACTTTGAGTATTAGCCTAATTACAACAAAAAAGAACGTAATAATACGTATTCTTATAAAATAAAGATGTTCATGTTATGCCCCCTTGATGTTCATGTTGTTGTTCAAATACCCCTTTGAAGAAAGTGCATGCATAAAATATAAACATGCATATTCGTAATTTTGCATGTTAACTGCAGTTATTTTTCCTTTTAGTCGTTGGGTTATGTTACCTGGACTCAGGTACGGATGTCGGGTACGGGTGGATATTCAAGTGTCGGGTACGGGTGCATAAGTAGTAATTACATCTGACATCAAGAAATACCATTAGCTGATGGATTTCAGTTCTTTGTTTGAACCATTTGTTACGAAATTGGTCATTTACATAAAACTGATTTATTACGATATTGAATGCCGATCGGACAAGCATAGTTCTTGGCAAAACGACCTTTTCATCGATCGACTTTGCGTGAATTTTTAGCTGAGAAATACCCCATATTAGCAGTTGTCTTATGATTATTTTCTAATTCGTTTTAGCTTGATACATCATCTTTCATGGAAGAATTCGGTCTTCCCTCCAAGACAAGAACGAAAGATGGATACAATCCGATGCTCGATGATTTCAAGAATACCAAGTTCTATCTAAGCGTTCCTACACATAACATCAAATAGAAAGAAATTTCTCCGGTCTTTCTTAAAGATCCACGTGATATCTTGTGGGTCGATGCTTTTGTGGTTTGATATGAATGAGTGCGAATGCAGTTGGACCAGTTCTGCAGGTTCTGGCTTCTAATCGACATAGAAAATTGGTCGACAAATAGAAGCTAATTATTGAAAGGATGACTATCTCCGAGCTGCTTTTGATCAACAAGGCGTTTTATCTTTTTTTCATGTGTTTTTGAAGAGTGTTACAGGCAACTGGGGTCTGATGTTTTTTTCTTGGTTACTGGGGGCTGATGTATGCTGGGCGCTGGGGCTGGGATGACGTGTGACATCCTTTGGTTGGCTTGCTCCTTTACAATTTTTTTTTTCTGTTTTTTCTTTTTTTGATTTTTTTCTACAACATAAATGCTTATAATTTTTCCATTTCTTATCTGTTTAAACAGTAAATATTGATCTGTTTAAACAGTAAATATTGAAAGCTTCTTTACATATATATGTAATATTTATAATTTAATTATGTAAATCTAACACAGAAAATAATTATAAAAGTGATGCATTAAATACATGCAATTAATAGTTTGGTTGCCTGCTGAAATATTGATTTTAGATATCAGTTATTCTGTAAGACAACACTCTGCATCCTGTGAAATATAATATTAGATACTTGTAACTAGTATTTTGTTTACCCAAATACAATGGAAAAAAATCAAATTGGAATGGACCCACCTTCATAATGGGCTGGACTGCTCCTGGGCGAGGCCAAAACAGGTCGGCCCATGGAGCAAAGAAACCGAACCAGGCCAGGGTGTGTTGGCTTCGCCAGCTGGCGAACTCTAAGCTCTAAGAATACATATTCTTCAGCTATTTTAATTTAGTGACAAGCCATGTCACAACATGGTCAAGCTTCGGCGGAGCAGTATGTATTTTAGGCGGTTTTGATTGTTTTTTACGAGATGAGGTTATAAATAGGGCTGTAAATAAATCAAACTATACCGAATTTCATTACGTTTGAGTATGCGTTTAAAAGTGTCGAATCTTAGGTTCGAATAGGTTTGAAAGTGTCGAACCTTAGAATTTAACATTTGAGTATACGTCTGAAAGTTTCGGATCGAGACGAACTATGTGAATCAGATTGAACTGTTTGAATAAAACTATAAGCACCTTTATGAGAGATTGGATCCAAAGGATGAGAATGGATAAAATGAGATACAATAGCCCAAGGGAAGTATAAGCTTATAAATCCATGCCTATAATTAATGGAGAGAAGTCAGTTTATGGCGAGCCGAACTATTTCGCACCGTTTGCAAATCGGACTTAACTCCTTATTTTAACGTTTGAGTTTGAAGTTTGCATCATCGAATCGAGCCTCGAGCCGGACTTTTTCGAGCCTAATAATGCGAGCCGAATCGAACTTTGACGTTCACTCACAGCCCTAGCTATAAATACACCTCTTAGGACCACAGAAGTGGAATCGACCACAAGGACTGAGAATGACGAAAGCAGGGCTGTCAAAAAATTCCGAAAAATCCGATATTTATCCGAAATATCTGTATTCGTATCTGGAGAAAGTGGATATTATCCGTATCCGGAAGAAACCAGATATTATCCGTCTCTGAATCCGAAGATTCCGGATACGGATATGGATATAGGCACATCCGTATCCAGAAATATCCACATCCGAAATTAAGTGTGTGTGTATATATATATGGATAGGTTCAGGTAGGAAAGGTAAATTTCGTAGGAAATATGAATTAAGTTGGGCCTTTGATTAAGTTAGATCAATGGTTGAGATTTGTACTCAGTTGTACTACGTGTTTGTGCTGTGCTACACGAACGGAAATACGTAAATAAAGTGAGGTTGTGCTACATGTTTGTGTTGTTTGTGCTACGATTAGATGGAAGATGTGCTAAACTTAACCTATTTAAAATCTGTGCTACATATATATATATATATATATTATTCATAGTATGTTTTATATTTATATTATGTATGTACTATATGTGTCCAATGAGATATGGATGCTTTTTAGATTTTTGGGCTTTCCTATTATCAGGCCATCAAGTTAAAACTAATTAAAGTTTCATAACCTTATTTTCTTTTCTAACCGCCGCTCCACCTCTCATTCTCATCTCAATCTCTCTATCTCTCTCATTCTCTCTCATGTTCTCATTCATTTCACTTGAGTCCTTAGTCGCCTTCATGTAATATCCAGTATTTTCGTTTTCCGTTATCTTGGATTGTTTGTGTTTTGGCGCCGGACATTTTCTTGTTGATGTGAATCGGAGTGATTTTTATCGTGATACTCTGTTTGTTACTATCCTATAGCCGTTTTAGTCGGGTGCGACTTGTTGTTGCGTGCGTTTCTTTGATTAAATGTGTGCATGTGATGTGGTATGTTATGTTTCGTAATTTGCTCGTTATTGTTTTGGATCGTAGTCAGTGCGTTTGCGTGATCGAGACGTCGTCGAGTCTCTAGCCGGGCAGTCGGAGAGCTGGCTGGGTCGAGTTACGGCAGTAAGGCCTGGCCGATTACGGCCGTAAGACACCTGCACGCCCTGGCCTGGGAGGACTCGGTTACGGCCGTAAGGGTCATCCTGCTACGGCCGTAAGGCTTCGTTACGGTCGCAAGGCATTGGTCGGTTACGTCCGTAATGCGTCGTCAGATTTCGGGCAGTCGCCCTGGGGACCCGGTTACGGCCGTAAGGCCGCATCGAGTACGGCCGTAAGGCGTACTCGTTACGTACGTAAGACAGAGGCCATTACGTACGTAAAGGGAGTTGACTGAGTTACGGCCGTAAGGCACTGCCGGTTACAGCCGTAACACTATCGGCATATATAAGCCTGGGCTTCGGCCATACCTCATTTTGTGTGCATTTTCCCTTCCTGGTGGCGGCTGCGGACGGGAGTGTTCGAGGGGAAGAGTCCTTGGCCGGTTCTAATCAATCCCAAGGCGTTTTGGAAGATTCTTGTCGATTATATCATCCTTGAATCCTTGTCCTTCGTCGAATCGAGGTATTTTCTTCATTAGGACCCTAGTTGTATAATTTTTGGGGTTTTCTTCGTGATTCTTCTATTTAATCCGTGGTTGATGAATTTTTATTGAATTCTTGTTGTCTTGGCCGTTATCTTCGGATTTTGTAACCCGTTTATCGATTTTTATCACCCGGAACTTGATTCTCGATTGTCTTGAAGAAACCCTCGGATTCTTGTTGTTTTTCGGGTTGATTCGGATTCCGATTAGTGTTATTCATTCGTGGTGATTTTATTTTCGTAGTATTGTGGGATTGTCGAGTTCTTGGTTGTTCTTGGAAGTTCTAGGGCTACCCGACCGTGTCCGTTCGTTGTTTCGTCGCTCGTGGTATCGAGGCAAGTATCTTGCTTATACATATTGTACCTTGTGAATATGATTTATGTATTGAAACGAATGAATTGTGGTTAGTTGTGATAATCTTAGATATGTAACTTGGAAATGTATATGTCGGACGATTGTACACTTGGATGTGTATCGTGTTATAGGTATTGATCATGAGTTATGTGACATTGATTTCATCGGTGATTTGGATTGTTGAGATTGTGCTATGTATGACGGTTTGTATGTAATCAATGTGATTGATTGATCGTGAATGTGTTGATATGATGTGTATGTGAATGTTGCGTGTTGGTATGCTAAGTTCACTCGTGTGGGTTCGACGGGGCCTACGAGGATTCATGGCATAGGTCCATGGGATCAGAACTTAGTATGTGGTGCTGAGGTCCAATCGTGCGGATCTGACGAGGCCTACGATGATTCATGGCACTTGTCCATCGGTCAGTACACAGTACGTCCAACCGTGCGGGTTCGGCGGAACCTGCAGTGACACGTGACACAGGTTCACGGGGTCAGGACTGGTTGTTATGATTTATATATGATTTCCAACCGTGCGGGTTCGGCGGAACCTATGGTGACACGTGACACAGGTTCACGGGGTCAGGACTGGTTATTGTGATTGATGTGTTCGTTTCCTCCCTTGCGGGTTGTCGAACCTACGGAGACTCGTGGCAGGAGATCATGGAGTCATGAATATGTTTTGATAAGCTATGTTTCGAAAAGGAAGTTTTCAAGGAAAGAATGTTGGGCCGAGCCCCACGAGATTTGTGGAAATATTTTCGTACTGTAAATTACCGAACTACGAATCGAGATTTGGGTTAGAACCCTAAGGTTTTCGAAAAGGATTTACAAATCAGGACTCGAGGTCTTAAAGGTTTTGTATTTCTAAAAATACCCGAGATGATGATCTTATTTTCAAAATACTTCATAACTTGTTTTTCTTTGTTAAAACCTCTCGGGAATGATTTGGTACTTTGTTATTGTATCCGATCCTTGGTTATGTTTGCTCGTTACATTTCGTATGATTTGATACTTGCACTAGTAAAACAATTGAGTTTTACTAACCCCCGAGTAATCGGGGGTAGATGTCTGTTTTGCGTCCAGGTACATGCAGGTCCGAGGGAGAAGTCACAGGATCGGCACAGAAAGTGACGAGCTACGATACTAATCAAGAGTTGGGAGTTTAGTTGAGTTGTGTTGTTTTGTCAGAGTTGAAATCAGTATTCTGATATATTGTGCTTCGACCCCTGTGCGGGTATTGTTGTATAAAGTTAGTTCCATTGATTGAGTTGTGTGACCTCATCGGTCCGTGCATTTGCTTGTAAGTTACCTTAACGATCTGTATTATTATTTTATTTGACCCTAGCCGGGCAAGCTGTAATACCCGTACTTTTATTGACTGTTTGACTTTGCCGTTCTCCTTATTTTATCGCTTTGTAAACGCATGGAGATGTTGTTGATATTGTTATTGAGTTTCGTATCTTGTTTTGGGTCTCGATCGTGTTGTTTAGACCTTGCGGAAGTGTTCTGGGCCAGAGACATAGCGCACGCTAGGCCTAGGCTAACGCACGTTAATTCTGCTTGATTAGCGCACGGTAGGTTTGAGCCGTAGCGCGCGCTAAGGGACCAGTCAGGTCAGAACCAGTAACTCGAACTGCTCTCTGGACTGGCGGATTAACGCACGCTAGGAGTTCGTTAGCGCGCGCAATTCGTGGTTAGTAGCGCACGCTAACATCCGTCCGTAGCGCACGCTAATGGGCTGGTCAGCAGAGGCAGTGAGGTTGCCAGGTTTCTGGATTATCAGGTAGCGCACGCTAGGCTTTGGCTAGCGCACGCTAAATCTGTTGCATAATGCACGCTAAGCCATAGCGTAGCGCGCGCTAATAGACTGAGTCGGCAGAGGCAGTGAGGTTTCAGACTTTCTGGACTAGCAGGTAACGCACGCTAGGCAGCGGCTAGCGTACGCTATATGTGTTGCGTAACGCACGCTAGTGCTCAGTATTAACGCACGCTAGCGGACCGAGACAGTGAACTGAGATTTTGGCAGGACACCAGTTAGCGCACGCTAGGGATGTTTCGTAGCGCACGCTAACGTCTTATGACAGTAGCCACTGGACTACCAGGTGACCCGTTAGCGCACGCTAATATTGAGGCGTAGCGTGCGCTAGACTGGGACGGTATATAAGGGGACAGTCAACCCCTGCACTTGTCATTTTACATCATTTCCATTTTTTCCGATCGGGAGAGCTCAGGAGAGGTGATTTGGGGCGATTTAAGGCAGTCCTTTTTCAGATATCGTCACCTTGGATTGAATAACAAGGTTTATGCAACATCTAGCATATCTCTATCCTCCGAATCAAGGTAAAAATCCTTAGAACCCTATTTTTGGGAATTTTGGGGTTTTTCGTAGATTCGTCCGATTTATCCATTTTGAAGCTTGAGGACCTTGAGATTATGATGTATCTATCCCGTATGCATGCTTTTCCTACGATTTTACGGATTGGATTGTGCCGTTTTCGGACTTGTGAGAGTTTGGACGATTTTCCAACCTCTAGTTGTTTATCCATGTATTTTCATGAATCGTAGATGGGTTTCGGGAGTTTCTTCGTGTAATTTGAATATGGATAATTGATTATCATATTTCTTGCGAATCGTTTAGGTGCCGGAAGCGCGTTATTGGACCTACCGAACTCATACCCTTTTTCCGTTTGTTTTCTCGATGTCTCAAAGGCAAGTATATATTTATGACGTTCTCGACTTTGAAAGTAAGATTTATTAATGGCATGATTATTTATATCCACTCTGGGGCGGGCCGACGGGTCCCCTGAGGGTTTCGTAGCCTTTGGTGCGATTCCACGGATGATATGAACGAACCACTCTGGGATGGACCGATGAGTCCTCTGAGGGTTCCGTAGCCTCTGGTGCGGTTCCACGGTATTCATATATGTATTGATGTGATGCTATGAGATTTAGTTATTCCGGAATACTAGTCTTGAATTGATGAATTGACGGTTACATTTACTTTATTGTCGAGGAGTATTGTGTTTCATACTTGCACTAGCTATTCGACGGCTAAACCCTTTATGGGGGAAATACTTTTTATGTATTTCAGGTTCCAGGAGAGTGGACAGGCAGGTATCGGGTCGTCATGAAGATGGTGGGAAAGTGTGATACTGTGTCTTTCCTCCGGTTATGTTCTGAGTTTTCCATTCAGTGTTGTTGTACTAGAATGGTTATTGAATACTCGAGTATTGTTTTCCATTTTTCCTTGATGTTCCGGCCTGTGTTTGCCGAGGTATTGATTTGTGTTGTGATGTCTGTAGATACAATGGTTATGTCTTGAACACCTTTTGTATTATTCTTCATTCCATTATATGTAGACCTTCTCGGTCAAAATTTATAGTTCCGCGTATGTTTAGCCTTGTGAGTCCCATGGTGGGGCTTACGGCGCTGTAATATTCCCTGAATAACTTGGGAGTGTTACAGAATATGGTACCGGAGCTTAGGTCTATGGATACCTAGGCTGTCGGTCTTTTGGGTCGAACGAATCGTCAATTTTCCACAGTATCACTACTCTGCCATCATCACAGTGCGACCGGTACTTGTAAGACCTCTTACTCTTCGGGTGTTTCCTTATTCGTTTTGCTTCTATTTTGGTATTTTTGAGAATCGGTCACTTTGATGACGTGCGATTGAACTGTACTTACGTGCCTTGTGTATTCTTCAGTATTTCAGCTGGTAGGGGCCGTGGCCGTGGACGTGGGAGAGGTCGTGGCGTGGCCGTTTCCATCAGTTCTGTTGCGGGGTCGACCAACCCTAATTTGTCGAACTCAGTGCACCCTGACACCGAAAGTCAGCACGACTAGTCGAATGGCCAGGGGAACAGCGCGGGCGTTGGAGTTGCGAATGTACTTCAACAATTAGCTACCTAGATGACCATCTTAGCCCAAACTATTCAGCTGAATAATCCGAACCCGAACACGGATGCCTTGCTTCAGAACGTAATCCGTATGCACCCTCCACAGTTTGGTGGTGCCACAGACCTGTTAGGATGTGAAGATTGGCTAGCAGAATTGGAAAAGATTTTCGAAGCGGTCGATTGCCCCGAAGTGAGGAAAGTACCAATTGCTCAGTATTTCCTTACCAAGGAGGCCGCTACGTGGTTGAAAGTCATCAAGCCCCAGGATCATGTTGCCACGTGGGATGAATTTAAAGAGCTTTTGGAGGCCGAGTTTTGTCCTTGGCCGGTACGAGAGGGCTGAATCCGAGCCTTTTTCGAGGCTAAACCACAGGATATTCCCGTTTCGCAAGCGATCGTGGAGTACAACCAACAATTGATCCATGTGAAGGATCAAGTGCGTAACGAGCGTGATAAGATTCGTTACTTTGATATGCGGATGAATATGGACTTACGGCGGTACATGGCCGGATTTGCTTGCACCACACTGAAGGAATATCAGGATAGAGCTTTAGCCCATGATATGTTAACCCCCGACAATGGTACCGTTGAAGAATCGAAGAAGCATAAGGTCGCGGGAAATTTTTCTGGCTCTAAGAGTGGCAACTTTCAGAGGTCACAGACGACTAACCATTCTGCCGGACAGTCGTCACGTTCTAATAAGGGAAGGAGGGGTTACCGTTCTACTCCGGGTATAAAAAATCGCACGATGACTTGCTACAATTGTGGTCGTCCAGGCCACGTTAATTTGGAATGCAACTTTCCACCATTGAAGTGTCACACGTGCAGACAGTTGGGACATAGAGCGGCTTATTGTTCTGAGCCGAATCAGACTTTGGACACTTGGGCTTCTGCCCCAGCACCACTTGACCAAGGTATAAATCAGCGACAATCTTTTGGTCAACCTCAACAGAATTTCGGCAGGGGCCGGGGACGGGGTCAGAACGCTGAAGGGGGAAACTCTAGCGTCGGTTCGGTACAACTATGAGTTTATGAGATGCATCGAACAGACGAACCCGACGTGGCGGTGGCTTCAGGTACCACTCATATTTTATCTCATCCAGTCCGTATACTTTTTGATACGGGTGCTACACATTCTTTTATTTCCTTGGAGTGTGTACGCCGTTTGAATATAACTTGTATGACTGCTTGCGATCCCTTCATTGTGAAACTGCCTAGTGGGGATAGAATTGTGGGGAACCGAGAGATTAGAGATTTTCCGGTGATTATATCCGGTATGGAATGGTTATCGAATTTGATTGTAGTTGATATGGAAGGTGAGGATGTGATCCTCGGCGAGGATTGGCTTGATAGTCACCAAGCGATTATGAATTACCGTACCAAGGTTATCACCATGATGACTAAAGACGGATCTGAGTACTCATTTTTGGGATGCAAGTCGGGCCAATCCAAGTTACTTATCAGTGCCATGAAGGCCGTGAAACTTTTGAATAAAGGTTGTACGGGCTATTGGTGTTACGCCTTAAAAATGGAAGGAAGCGAAGTCGATTTCTCTTCGATTCCAGTTGTTAATGAGTATCCCGATGTTTTTACGGATGACCTCCCGGGATTACCACCAGATCGAGAAATAGAATTTACCGTGGACTTAGAGCCAGATGCGGCTCTGATTTCTAAAGCACCTTACCGGATGGCACCTTCCGAGATGCAAGAATTGAAGAATCAATTGGGAGAACTTCTGAAAAAAGGGTACATCAGACCGAGTGCTTCGCCTTGGGGCGCGCTTGTTCTTTTCGTGAGGAAGAAGGATGGTTCACTACGTTTGTGCATCGACTACCGTGAGCTGAATAAAGTAACCATCAAGAACAAGTATCCTTTACCTCGTATAGACGATCTTTTTGATCAATTGCAAGGGGCCGCAGTTTTCTCGAAGATTGATTTAAGATCCGGGTATTATCAACTCAGGGTGAGGGAGTCCGACGTTCCGAAGACGGCATTTCGGATGAGATATGGGCATTATGAATTTGTAGTTATGCCTTTTGGGTTGACTAATGCACCGGCAGTATTCATGCAGTTAATGAATAAGATATTCATCGAGTACCTCGATAGGTGTATAGTCGTCTTTATTGACGACATCTTGATCTATTCTCGAGATAAGGAGGAACATGCCCGACACTTTCATTTGATATAAGACATTTTGAGAACCGAGCACCTCTATGCAAACCGACGAACATACCCAATCATACATGGAGTGGGAACGACCAATCAATATCCAAAACAACCATCTTGGGGTCACCATCCCCAAATTCACACTTACAAAGAAATCATTCAAAAATCACTATGGTAAAATGGCGCTACTACAATACCAATGGAGTCACATAACACATATGTCGCGGTTTCTCAAAATCCAAAGTTTCCAAAATCATATTCTGTGCATGAATCTACAACACGCAGCATATTTCTCTTATCCGATCAATCAATCATCATCCATGGATAATCAAACTACCATACTAAAGTTCGAATCTCTTTTCATCGTACCATACTGATGTTTTATCCAGTTCGTGAGTCACACTCATAACTTCACCATGATATGCACTATGCACTAAATGCGTATGTATATCAATCACATTTTCAAAACCAGTTTGAAATCATATACTCTTGTCAAGAAGACAAATTTTCGAAAGTTCTTTCAAGAATTTCAAAACTCAAAACAAAATTTTTTGTAAGACCACGAAATCAATTTTCGAAAAGTTAAACCGGCTCTCTGGTGTCAAGTTCTCGATAAAAATTCTTTTTGAATACATACGATTAAATAAATGAAATTATGCAAATGATTGACCACATACATACTCCTGTATACCAATTTGGCTCGTCACCAATTTCACTGACATTCCATCAGAAAACCACATGCTAGAGTTCCACAATCTCAATGTATAAACTCCGACAAAAACTCCTTTTCCACATATGACTCGCTAGGTCGACCATTAACCCATCCTGGATCACCTCAACTATGCTATGACAAAATATTAAATAATCGATAAATCAAACACAACGGAAGACTACCTGAGAAATTTCATTTGAATAAGGAGACCAAAACCCCGAAAGGTAGTAATAAAATAGACAAACGATTGGTAAAGTATTTTACAAATCTTGGGAGTTCTTTTGAAAACAGAAAAGCCTTTTAGAAACATTAGGGTCTCAGCCCAATCCCGTCCACATTACATGAAGTTTAAAAAGTAGAAAACCCTTTTTGGACCCCAAGTCCTGAGTTACAAAACTATTTCAAAATCGATTGGGTCTCGGCCTAAAATCATTTCCGGTAAAACATCTGTGAAACATTCATTTTGAAAAGTATCATTTTCAAATGCTCAAAACAGTTCATATATCTCAAAATGAATTAACATGACTATATGTTCTTCTCAACCATCCACAACATTTCTCCCAAATGCACAACTCCGTTCCAAAGTTTAACCAACATATTGATTTCCAAAATCATAGCTTCTCAAGATCATCAATCCTGTCCCAACTCTATCATCTCATACTGTAACGCATAATATCTGTTGAATCTCAAAGCATATCAACTTAGAATGGCAATACATCTCAATGCAATTCAAGAATCCAAATACTTACAGATCGTGAAGCCGACGATTCCTCGTGATACTGAAATATGTCTCAACTCTAGAAAATACTCGACACAGATAATTACAAAACACACATTTTGCAAACTCAGTTCAACTCGAGAACACAACACATCTCTATCCGAAGAAACACGATAATACCATTCGGAAAAGTTTACAACAACCCCAGTACCATACTGGTAAATCACATAACGCACAAGCCCGAGTGAACAACAAAAACCCAGGGCTCTAATATTCGTCAATCGACAACTCGAATGACGTGACAAAATCACGACTCGACTCGACCCGACTGCCTAGGTTTTCTCAACTTAGGCTCCGATACCATATTCTGTAACACCCCCAGATCCGACCGGGAATATTACAGCGCCGTGGGCCCCGAGATGGAACCCACAAGGCTAAAAGATGTTTTCGAAAACATTTACAAACGCCCAAGAGGCTAACGACGGTACTATCTTTTAAAAACATTCGAAGACTTATAAAAATCCATTTATCAAAACCGTCGTAAAATCTCATTTGAAAGGACAAGGCCTGAAATGCAAGAACTCAACAGTTTAAAAACATACGTTAAGCTATCGCTTACACGTACCGACAAAATAGTTTAGAAAACCCTATCCAAAGTAACTTAAGATACCAGATAATGAAAGGTCATTTAAAAAATACTCATGCAGCGGAAAAGACAACAATTAAAAATACTCTAGCAGCGGAATACAACAATTGATCAGGAAACTCAATATACAAATACATGCCCTATCCAGTATCCTCCGGGAAGCTCATCTCTTCACGACCGCTACAAACTTGATATCCAAGAACCTAAAAAGAAAGCCCACGACGGGGTCAGCCATAATACCCAACAATGATAACGATCACATCACATCAATAATTACATACCAATGAAAATACTAAGTAAGAATACGACCAATGTAATCTTACCGCCATAACCTTACCAACTCGTGATAATAATTACCAAATTTCACATCTCGTATCCTTTCAACGACTCAATAAGCTCATACCGAAATATCTGTATTATATTTCAACAATAGCCAAGGTTCTCAAAACATTATCATAACTCACTGTTACGAAATGTACTAACTCTGTCCAACCCAATCCATCGGGTAACCTCATCACATCTCAACACGATAATCGATTGTCTATCAAAAGACAATTACCAAAGGAAATACGGAACATACCTCGAGATGCACAATACCACGACAATCATGTCAGTCTAATCCGAGATCAGATCAATACAACATACGGACATGGTCCTAATGCAAGACCTACAAGTGCATACTCATATGACAACGTTAATATGCTCACATCAATAACAACAATGTATACTTATGGAAATTCGATGATCCAGCGCACGCAGCATAGATCCCAAGATGATCCTGATAGATCAACACGAGGTGGATAACCTATAATATACATATGCACAATAATATATGGGTAATCCGATGATCCAGCGTTCACTGTCTAGATCCCAAGATGATCCCGTCGGACTAACACAAGGTGGATAAACCCATCCAATGATCCAGCGCACGCTAGCATAGATCCCAAGATAATCCCGTCAGATCAACATGAGGTGGACATACGACAACAATGCACAAATGCATATTAACAACAATACACAAATGCATGACAACAACAATACACAATGTATCACAATATGATCGATACAAAAGGACAAAAATGATTAGAGTACTTGCCCCGAGTCCTTTGAGAGCAATCTCGATGTCTAAACCATCACCAACCATTATCCTCTATATTCGATGGTCCAAAATGTCACGGACGGTAGATAATTCATGTCTTCACCTATATCACAATGTATCCTCGATACCCAGTATACCAATAACAAAAGTAAATCATATACATTATGATTTAAATTGCCAAAATACGAAAACAACGTACAATTCCAAATCTCCAGTGTTCACAATCATAATCATTGCTATACGAATTATAAATAAAATAAAACTAAAACCATTTATTAAATATTATAAACTGAGCAAGTAATAACTTGTCTCGATACCGACACGACGATGATGAAGCCATTACCAATTCCTTGTCGTCGTCTATGTAATACCCGAGATTCTGATGTGTATTTTGAACATTGTGACATTGTATATGTTATATTTGATCTGAGTATTATCCAGCGTATTTCATGACCCGGTGTTGTTGAGTGTATGATTTCATGAATGTGTTCAAAATTTGTAATTTTTGCACTAGTAGCACACGCTAACCACTAGGCGTAGCGTACGCTAATTGGGGTTCGTAAAGAACGCTGTGTATGAACCTTAGCGCGCGCTATACGTAGTCAACTTGATTATGACAGGGTGGTAGGTGAGATCAGCCGCAGATCTTGGTCGGGACATGTCGGAATGAATCTGGATGGATTTTGGAAAAGTCGAGTCAACGGTGCTTAGCGCACGCTAATGTTATGAAGCTAGAGGACGCTAAGTCTAGTACAGTGAGGTCATTAAACTTTCGTTCAGTCGTTAGCGCACGCTAACAATAGTTGTTAACGTATGCTAATCATTGATTTTAGCGCACGTAAGGCTGTTTAGCGTACGCTATGCCGAGACCCGTCAGAGACAGTAGACTGATAGCCCGTTAGTGCACACTAATTTGGGAGAGTAGCGCACACTAATAACCCTTTTTTTATAAATAAAACATCACCCATCTTCATTTTTCAGTTTTCACCACTTTGCATACTCGATTTTTGAGACTTTGAGAGTCACTCCCTCCATCCAAATCCTGCATACCAGCATACTAACATCACCATTGAAGACAAATGAGCTTTGAGGATTGGTGTTCTAGCTCTTGGACGTGCAGTTCATCAAGATATTTCAACCTTTCTTTCCGAATAAGGTATGTTATGGTTTACCAAGCCAAAACTTACGTTCTCAGCTATGTTTTGAGCCTGCTTTGGAAATCCTTAGGCTAGCTAATGATCTTATGAATCCAGCAACATATTTTTGAAGAAGTGAAACCCAATTATACCTTGGTTTTTTCTTTCATTACTTAGAGTGTTGATCTAGCCTCGGTGGATAAAAACCCTAGGGTGTAGTATCCTTAGTTAGTTTGAATTATGAGCATGATTTTAGTAACATTCTGTAAATTCCTATGATGTTCCACCGATGATAATTCATGTTTGCTAGAGGTGTTCGTTTTGACAATATTCTTCATGTTCATGCTTATAATGAATCGGCCATGTCAATGAACTCAACTCGGATCACCGTAGTATCGTTTCCTTGCATAGTACTTGGGTATGCTTGCTATATTGAGTCACATTTGTGGTATAAATCGTAAGAGCCGAACATATAGGGATTGGAAATTGAAACACATATTGACGTCCAGATTTTTGACGACTTGTATATCCTTGAATCTATAGACATCGGCATCTTTACCTCCGATATGATCATTGGACTCGTATGTAGTGTATCACTATTTCCGGCTCAGCCCTCATCAAGTATACTAACCGCGAACCGGCCTTACGTCATTATTACATGGTTTTAATTTAGAATATTCGGCGACCATATGTCTAGTTTCGAGTAGTGTGTTGAATCCCTTGTTATTCCCTTGTACAAGGTGATTGATCGAGGGGCGGTGACCTTCGTACATGTGACATTCGCGGGAGTATTTAGTCCTTGCCATCTTTAAGGCAAGTATCATATATTGAGTTTGGTTTATATTGGAACTTTGATCATGCATATAGTTTTGTTTATGTTGTCGAGTATGAGATTATTTTCTTTGATTTGTCGTGGTATTCGTTATTAATTGTTCATGTTGATAAACATATTGAATTACATATGTGTATGCATGATTACATGGTTTATATTGTAAATGATCCGAGGGGGGTCATGAGGATCTATGCTGAGGGCGCTGGATCGAATGTCCACCATGCATTGGTCCGACGGGATCATCATGGGGATCTATGCTGAGGGCGCTGGATCGCTGGATTGGTTTTCCAGCATGCGTTGGTCCGACGGGATCATCACGGGGATCTATACTGAGGGCGCTGGATCGTTGGATTACCCTGTATTGTGTTGATGGAATCGTGAGGATTCGCATCGTTGGATTCCGGGGACGGAAGTCCGTTTTGTATATTTTATGATGCACTGATAATTTATGCATTATGATACTTGTACTAGCATCGTTTGCTAACCCCTTCGGGGGTGGACATTTGTTCGATGTTCAGGTAGCCGAGGAGCGGGGAAGCAGCCACAGTACCGACATGACGATGAAGTGGCTCAGTGATGTGGATTATGTTATTTTATTTTATGGTTATATTCCAGTACTCGAGTACGCATATGTTGTTGATGATTTTGGGGATGTTTTGTAATAATGGACTCATTTGAATTGTCGAACGGGTTTGAACCTCTTTAACTTTGATGACACTTTAGTATTTATTTCGTATTTCTCAATTTAGCCTTGTAAATTCTTATACAGAGGATTTACGGCACTGTAATTATTCCGAATATATCGGGGTGTTACACTACAAGCTCCTCGGCTCCCGGCCAAACCGATTCACGAACGTTCTCGAACATGACCGCAACACACTTTTTAGTCGATGATTATAATCAACGATCAATGATCACAACCTATTGAAGTAATCAATTAACACATATTCGATAATAATCAATTCCCGATATAACCAATCAATCAAACTCAACGGCTCAACAATTACTCGATCATATACAAAACCAAATAATCCAACTCAACAAATACGAACTCATATCTACAATACAAACCATAACTCGATGATCATACTTAACAATCAATACAACAGATCAATAAACCCAACGGTTCCATAATATCCCGATTAAACATAAATCCGAACAACCCGAATCAATCAATCATGAACTCATAACCACGTTTCCATAATCCGATAATCATATCAACGATCAACTCATCTTGATAACAAGGATTACATAACATACTCTATTCCGAATTCATACGAATTAACACGATTCCTCCTTGTTTATAATTACAGATTTCATAATAGGACAATATTATCGACATAATCGGCAATCCGAACTACCCAAATAGTTCAATACCATTGAGAATCTTGTTATAAGATTAACTACAATCTTCCCAGATTCAAAAATGTTATCATGATTCGTATTTCGTCAGGAACATACGAATTCTACCACTACAATCGACATAGCATTGGTTTCAATCCTCAAATCCATGATTATACTTAAAACCATTACGTATCCTATCACATTTTCCTCTTTGATGTGATAAATATACCAAGAACATCAAGAACACCATGATTCCATATTCATGTTTATAACAAATAACATAATTGAAGACATAAACCATCATATCCTTCAACATACAATTCACATAACCTCAAGAATCGTAACAACAACACCATAATCATCTTAATATGAATCATTGATCAATAATAGCATAAAAATCCGAATTCAAGGTGTAGAGTTCATGAACATACCTCGAGAACATGAATAACACAATCAAACTCTTCAAGGATCATCAATATCTTCATATTCAAGCCTCAAATCCATGTTTCCAAGCTTATAACCAAGTTAGAAGAGATTAAATCTCACTTCCATGTACAGAGGGACGAAGTTTGGAGGAAGGAATGATTTTTCTCTCATGAAGAAATGAGTAACCGATCCTTATTTTATAATTTGCACAGCCATTACGGACGTTATCCATCAGCATTAACGTACGTAATGCTACCTTACGTACGCTACCGGTCCTTCATAGCGTACGTAACATCATTCCAAAAATCACTGACTTATTTCGTTCAATCGATTACAGACGTAACACTTGTTCCATAGCGTACGTAATACGTACATTGACTTGCTAAAGTAAATGTCCATTTAACATACGTAAAACACTACTGATAGCGTACGTTATCGAGGAGTTGACTCGCCCATGCACGTTATGCGCCGAAAGCTGCCGACCACGGGACCCACCTGTCATCCATAGCCTGATCCTGTCTGATTCCCCTCGTTACATATGTAATGCGTTGTACATAGCGTACGTAACACTTAGCATCTTAGCGTACGTAAGCTCCTATGCTTAACGTACACTACGCTTGACAAGATCCTCTCTGATCAGTCAACTATATCTCACCTAATGCTTTAATGTATATAACGACCTAATGTTAACGTACGTAATCTTTAGGAATTAACGTACGTAACATCATATGCGTAACTACATTATGGCTTCTATACTTAGCCATTTACACTGATCTTTCTCGTCCATTCAATATACCGAATACGTATACACAACATACTATATCCTCAAATACAATTGTCGACCAAGCATGACCATTATACCAATACAGATGTCTCAGTCCTTCATTTATTTTATCCATACTGTACAGATTCCATGCTGTATAGCATAACTCAGATAAAATAACATTAAACAACAGTAGTAGAAATTCCGGGTATTACAACCCATTCCTCTGCAACCATAGGATTGTAATTTCGCACTTTCTATCTTTAGTGATTTCTATTTTCTATTTCCATTTTGTACGACACGCTTGTAACTGTTTTGGTACTCTGAAACTATTTTGTTCTGCATTCTTGGCCATCCGGACGAGTTTCAGAGTTGTTTTATGAGATTATGCATATTAGTGTAACTTTTCCGCATTTAGGCTTAATTCTCGTAAATATTGTTCGAAACTGACGTTTTATTGCATTTGATATATTTAGACCTATTATGGGTTCGAGGATAGTTTCCCGACCTTGAATCATGATTTTCGGGAGTTTGGCCGATTTCAAATTTTTCCATAGTTTTGAGTATTGATATTTGAGATTGTTTATCCGCTCTACCGTATGGTTGGAATTATGTATTTGCTTAGCGCTTGAGCTTATGTGTTGATATTCTTCACAAGCTTCGTTGTTTAAATATAACCATTGAGGTTTGCATCTTTCGGAACATGTTTGAATTAATCGAGCTCCACAGTTATGTTGCTGAAACGGACCAGTTAGCGCACGTTAATTGTTGTCGAAAACCACGATTTGAGGTTTCTTAAGGTTGATTATTAAGCATGACATAGATAGGTCTAATTTTAAATTCCTCTTAGACCCTTAATTAAGAAAGCCTCTTTCCATAAAGTGGATACGTATAATCATTTATATAATCTATGAATGGTTATCAAAATCATATAGATAATTTACTTATAATTTATTGCAATTCATGATGCACTAAATCCTTGATTATTTCAAATGCTACTATTTAAATGAAATCACCAATTTACTTACTCTAAAACTAACATGCCACCTAAAATATTCACCTAAAGAACTCTAATTTTAATACTAAATAAACATCAAACATAATAATGCATGTACAAAAAAATAAAATATAAAAGAAAAAATTAATAAAAAATCATACCTCATAAATAGGACACCAAGCCAATTTCTCAACTCCAAGAAAATAACTAGACTATGTAATTAAAGGAATCCCTATGTTCGATATGAATCCCAGTAAAGCTCCCGGGCCCGATGGGTTTAATGCATCTTTCTACCAAAGACAATGAAGTGTAGTTGGAGATGCTATTATGAAGTATGCCTTAGATTTTTTAAGCAACAGAAATATGATTGAAGGGCTAAATGACATTTTAGTCACCCTGATCCCGAAAGTGCCAAATCCAGAAACGCCTAGCCAGTTCAGGCTTATCAGTCTCTGTAATGTAACATACAAGGTTATCATGAAGGTCATGACTAACAGGATCAAACACCTTATAAGAGGATTAATTGGGCAGGAACAGAGTAGCTTTGTGCCAGGAAGAAAGATCACCGATAATATTGTCATCTATCAGGAGGTCCTACACTCGATGAGGAAATAGCAAGGGCAAAAAGGTATGATGGCACTTAAAATCGACCTCGAGAAGGCATATGATAGACTCAGCTGGGTTTTTATTAAGGACACATTAGAAGACGTAGGATTCAATGATTCATAGGTCAAGAACATCATGGGTTGTGTTACCTAAGCTAGACTTACTATGCTTTGGAATGGAAATAATTAGATTGGATCAAACCAGAAAGAGGAATCAGACAAGGCGATCCATTCTTGCCCTATCTGTCTGTATTATGTTTCGAAAGACTTAGACATATTATTAAAGGGGCGGTGAGTCAAGTAATATGGAAGGGTGTGCGTCTATCCAGGTACGACCCGCTTATCACTCATCTACTTTTTGCTGACGACATGATCTTATTCTCGGAAGCCTCAGTGGAGCAAATAGAAGTTATTAAGGAATGTCTAGATGTCTTCAGCAAGGCATCGGGCCAAAAGGTAAGCTTGAATAAATCCCAAATTTATTTCTCTAACAATGTAGGAGAAGGGCTTGCTAGAGTTATCACTACCATAGCTGATATCCCTCAAACTGAGAACCTAGGAAGATATCTTGGAGTCCCTTCGATCCACGGGAG
This sequence comes from Orobanche coerulescens, assembly GCA_033398695.1. Classification (NCBI taxonomy): domain Eukaryota; kingdom Viridiplantae; phylum Streptophyta; class Magnoliopsida; order Lamiales; family Orobanchaceae; genus Orobanche; species Orobanche coerulescens. The sequence goes on along the minus strand of CM065802.1, from coordinate 188,332,811 downwards.
GGTCACCATGAACTTTTTCATCCCCATGATTGAGCGGATTAATGGTCGATTGGAGGGATGGAAAAATATCTGTCTATTGTCGGATGCCAGGTACTCACTCAATATACTTTGTCTTCGATTCCTTATTATACCATGCACACAACTCTCATTCCAGAGGGTATATGGATATGATTGACATGAAATTAAGGAACTTCATATGGGGGAGCTTGGAAGGCAACAGAAGGATCTACCAAGTCGATTGGGAAAAGCTTACAAGACCTAAAGAACACGGCGGGCTGGGGATATATAAAGCACGAGAAATGAACCTCTCATTTCTGGCTAAGTTAGACTGTAGATTAGAAACAGAGGGTGACAAACTGTGGGTTCAAGTCATCAATGCCAAATATAGAAAGAACGAACAGCGGAGATCATTGCACCAAGGAAACGTCTAATACATGGCGGGGACTGACCCGCGCGAGACTGCTATTACAGGCGGGAACTCGAAAGAGGGTGACCAGCGTCAAGACCACCAAGTTCTGGAATGATAGTTGGATTGACGATGCTCCGTTAAGGGACCTAATGAAGCCGAAAATTGTGGGGAGCAACATTAACGCCATGGTTGCAGAATATTGGATTATGGGAAATGGGTGGAACTGGAATCTGATCCCAGCGACCATACCAGAGGAAATCAAAGACAAAATGAACCTAATTCATCTAGAGGAGAATTCGGATGTGGAAGACGAGTTTTACTGGGCTTGGGAAGGGTCAGGTAAATTCTCTGTTAAATCTGCATATCGATATATTAATAGTGGTAATATCGTGGTACAAGACCGAACTTGGGATAGAGTTTGGAAACTCAAAACACCGAGCATAATTAGAACGTTTGTTTGGCTAGTTAAACATAGAAGGTTGATGACCAATGCCGAGAGAAAAAGAAGGCATTTATCCAACGACGACCGATGTGGAGCATGCGTAAATACGGCAGAAACAGTGGAACATGTGCTCAGACATTGTTCGAAAGAAGAAGGTGTTTGGACCAAGATGCTAGGCAGAAATGAAGTCTATAGAACGAAAAGGCTCCCATTCAATGTCTGGTTCAACGCCAATCTAAGCGGAAAGGTGCACTCGGGCTATGTTCAAGAACGGCCGAAAATCTTCACGGTGGCACTATGGTGGATGTGGATATGGCGTAATGAGGCTGTCTTTAACAACAATGAACACGACCACACCAACAATATGTAATATCCGGAATTTCTACTACTGTTGTTTAATGTTATTTTATCCGAGTTATGTTGTGCAGCGTGTAATCTGTACAGTATGGATAAAATAAATGAAGGACTGAGACATATGTATTGGTATAACTGTCGTACTTGGTCAACAATTGCAGTTGAGGATATTGTGTATCATATGAGAATATTATTGGAAGTAGTATACGTATCTAGTATGCCATATGTTCATATTCTGTATGTCGAGACGTTGGACAAGAATAGCTGAAAATGGCTAAGTATAGCCTTATTAGCGCACGCTAATAGTTAAGCTTAGCGCACGCTATCGTGCAGGTTTAGCGCACGCTAAAGGCAAAGGATAGCGCAGACTAGTACAGACCAGTTCAGAAGGAATCTACGTATGGACCCGGACACTTTCGGTGCATGTGCCGACGAGGTCAATGGATGATTGTTGTGACGGATTAGCGCACGCTAATGTATATTGTTAGCGTACGCTAACATCAGATCAGTCCAAAGGGAATCTTATCCTTGTTAGAGCCGTCGGCATGTGGACCCGTCTTCAGAGCATACACACAAACGAGTCAAGTATGAGTAGCGCACGCTATGATCGGACACTAGCGTATGCTAAATAGAGGCAATTACGTACGCTATTGCATGGGCATTACATACGTAAATCATTGTATGCAGTAAGGCAGTAGCCTCTGGACTGCAATAGCGCACGCTAACAAAGATAGTTAGCGCACGCTAAGCATGTAACCTACGTTAAATGAAGATGTTGGCATACGTTAATAATGTACAGTATATATATATGTGCAGTTGGGCATTATTCGTCATTTCCATCCATTTCTTCATGTGAACCGATAGAGAGAGTTCTTAGAGAGATGTTTGAAGTTCCAAACACTGGATTATAGTGGAGTTTATCATCCTCAACAATATCAAGCTTAGAAGTGAGTGAGAATGGATTCAACCTTGGAAATCAATCCATTCCTTCAAAGAGGCATTTACTCTTCACTTTGGGATTTCATTTTGGATTGTATATGATGTACTTTAGTTGATAATCGTCATGTATATGAGTTAACAAGTATGATTATGAGATAGGTTACCGAGTTATGTTGATGTTATTATTGATATACGAGTATTGATATAATTCGAATGGTTTCGAATTGTGTTGTTTATCTTCAAAGAGATATGTTGGATAATGTCTTCCTTCAATTCGGGTCTTTGATGTTGTTGTTGTTGTTGGTTTCTTCATATGATGGTGAACATGGCGATGATTATGAATTCTTGGTATTCATATGTTAATATTGAGGAAGAAGATGATTTATGAATATATGACTTGGACTATGAGTTGGATGATTGTTTATATGTTAAAGGATATCGGATTTTGTTGTTTTGATAACTATGAACATGGTTTCAAATCACTTAGTGTTCTTGATAATCGCCATATGTTGACCAATACTTGTAAGGCACGCATCTGTACAGCATTAGCGCATGCTAAGCTCACTGGCTAGCACACGCTAATTGAAGTGACTCAGAGCATGCTACGTTAAGTGATTAACGTGCGCTAAGTGGACAAGCAGTGTAATATATCCTGTTTTGGTTATGAATTCATGATCGTTTAAGTTGGATTGATCAAACTTATGGTTAACTGAGATATTATAGAACCGTTGGGTTTGTTGATTGGATTATTGATTTTTATCGAACTTGTTGTTTATTGATTATTGCAGTAGGTTGAGATTATTGATCGGTGATTAGAACCATGCGTTGCGGTCGTGTTCGAGAATGTTCGTGAATTACATTGATTGGGGCCGAGGAACTTGTAGACGAAGGCAATGGGATTGATAACGGCTTCATCGGTATTGAGGCAAGTTATTACTTGCTCAGTTTATAATATTTAATGAATGGTTTCCGTTTCATTCGTTTATAATTCGTGTAGCAATGTTTATAATCGTAACCACAGGAGATTTGGGATTATAAGTTGTATTCGAGTTTTGGGAATTAAATCATAATGTATATGATTTACATTTGTTATTGGTATACATGGTATCGAAGATACATTGTGGTATAGACGAAGATGTGAATTATCTACCGTCCGTGATATTTTGGACCGTCGAGTATTGAGGATAATGGTTCGTGATGGTTTGGACATCGAGATTCCTCTCGAAGGACTCGGGGCAAGTACTCTAATCATTTTTGTCATTTCGTGTCGATCATGTTGTGATACATTCATGTATCATTGTTGTCATGCTTTGTGTATCATTGTTATATGCATTTGTGCATTGTTGTCATATGTCCACCTCGTGTTGGTCCGATGGGATCATCGGGGGATCTATGCTAGCGTGCGCTGGATCATCAGATAGGTTTTTCCACCACGGGTTGGTCTGACGTGTGTATGTCACAAGTCGTCCAGGTACAAGTCTAGAGGGGGGGGGGGGTGAATAGACTTGTAGAAACTCTTAAACTCTTTTTCACGAAGAGTGAGTTTCTTCAGCTGATAGGTAAACAAATGACTTGGAGTCATTTGTTCTTTAATAAATGCGGAAGTCAGCTGATGACGAATAGAAAGCAACTAATGAAACACTTAACAATGAATGCAGCAGTTAAAGTATGATGCAATAAAACGGTAAAGAATGCAGGCGATTATAGTGGTCTCAGAGGTGGGGTAATCCTCTACTAATCCACTTTTCTCCAAACCAGTTGGAGATGAATTCACTATAATTCTCAACCAGTGATAAATATTACAGTGATTCAAACAAAACTACAACAGCTTTCAACCAGTGGAAATCCCTGTCGTTGTACCACACTTGACTGCCTTGCACCTCTTGATCCTCGATCCTTGGATGCCTTTACAGTCTCTAACTTCAACCAGTGAAGTACCCCGAACTCAGGATTATAGACAAGAGTTTTTGTCTTCTCCAACTAAGAGCTTCTTTAAGTATGAACTTTTAGAACCGCTCTTTTCACGTGCTATAGATTGCTTTTTGATTGCTTTGAATGCTTTGATCGCTTGAAAGTATGTTCGCACCGGTGATTGCTCAGATTCAAATCTTCGGATATATATACGTCATGATCTCTGAGCTTTTTCCTTGTAGCCGTTGCAAATCTTTTGAACAAATCCATCCGATGGAGGGAGACTTCTTTGTTTAATATTTCTGAACGTTGCAAGGCTGGATTCCCATTATTTTAATCTATCTTCCGACCGTTGTGAAGACTCTGCATGTGATGCGCCGAATCTTTTGATTATAAAATGATTAAAGTCTTCAAGGTGGGTCTGGATAGCTTTTTTTTTAATTCATATCTCTTGCGGGAATCACTCCAATTTGTCTCTTCACGTTGCATGTGACTTTCCGTAATACTTGACTTTTCAATGCATGCTGACGTGGACTTGGAGTACTCGGCTGACTTCGACTAGGCTGATGAGCAGTTAACATCTCTACAGTATGGACCTCTCTGATGTTCACTGTTTGTGACTTATCTGATCAGGTGACTTGTCTGAGGTACCTTGGCTGCAGTCTGGTCAAACATCTCTGATAAAATTTGTTGACCAGAACTACTCTGACTTGACTCGACTGATCCTCTCTGATGGACTTAGCTGTACTCAGTACTTAGCCGATTTTAGCCTAACTAATTTTTAGCCTATAGAAGATACTCATTTGGTTCTTCTTTACATTTTGCCAAGTTTTATACTTAACATATTTGGCCTATGGAAGATACTCATTTGGTTCTTCCTTACATTTTTGCCAAGTAATAAACATTTGATTTTATATTAATGACATCATCAAAATCCAACAAGTATTCCTAAAAAATTCCCCCTATTTTGATGATGGCAAAACTTTAACCAAGTAATCAAATGATTAAGTCTGCACTTAAGTGCAAGACACAAACTAAAGTCAGTCTAGTTTTTGAGACAACTGGGAATTGTCATTCAAAAAGACTGTTATAAAATTAATTTTACAAGTACATGTCTGAATTTTACAAGAAAATTTTAAGTACATAAATCATTACAAGTAAAAATAAGTAAGAGTCATCTGCCTCTTCCTCTGCCTCTTCGAATAGGCTGTTTGGCAGGTCTGAAGGGTTTAGCTCCAATTGGTCTTGTCTTGACTGGGGCAAGACCATACTTCATTTTCACGACAAGGGCTGCGAAGGCTTGTTCTTCTTGGGATGAAAATTTGTTCTCAAGACATAGCTTCTTGATTTTCCTTTGTAGTGTAAGTTCATCCAACGCACCTCCTCTTTCCATAGTAGGAGGATCTCTGGCAGTGAATACAGGAATCCTGGGATAGGCATTTAGTTTCCCAGCATGTTTCTTCAGAATAGCCCAGAGTTGCGGATGGGCTGCCTCCATGAAATTTATGAAGATTTGTTGTGGGGAGAGATTATCATCCTGGAGTATTTCCCAGATGTAGTAGTCTCTGATAAACTTCTTTCTTGCAGATCCCCACATTTCCAGAGCTTCATATGGAACAAAATCCTCCACAAATAACAACTCCTTTCCTTCCCACTCTAGAGTAGGCTCAAGACCTCCTCTAGTCCTCCTTTTCTTGCCTTCAGGCTGGTCAGCCTGTTCTGGATCTAATCCTCCCTTCCTTTTCAGGCTTGATGGTCCTTCAATTTGAAGGATATCTTGCCTCTTTTTTGTTCTTAGCTCTGCCCTTATCTCTCCTTGATTACTTCCTTCCCAATGAACTCTATCTTCCCCCTTTTTGCCAGCATCAACTAGGGTAGTCAATTGCTGCTCCATTCTGCTCATCCAATCAGACATGCCAAATGGCATTCTGTTTTTGGTAGGGGGAGGAGGCTGAGGAACTTCTCTCTGCAGCAAAGTGTCGATCTTTGCATTGATGGATTGAAGGTCAGGAGTGACATGAGATGCCAGTAGCTCTCCAATTGCATCTTTCACTATCTGCCTGATCAGCTCAGTCACGGCAGGTGATATCTGAGCTGGTGGAGAGTGCTCTCCTGAGCCTTCTGTAATTGAAACACTGGACTGCAAGCTTCTGTCTGCAGCTGGTACTCCAGATGGGGTCTTCTCTGGGGTCCCTGATCTTGAGTCCTCAGCTAACTCCGCGTCTAGGCTGGTGTACCGGGCAGGTACCACAGTCCTATCTGCAGCTTCTTGTGTCGGCTCTGGCTCCGGCTCCTTTTCTTCTTCTGCCTTCTCTTCCTCTTTCTCCTATTCCTCCTCCTTTTCTTCTTTTGCCTTCTCTTCCTCTTTCTCCTTTTCTTCTTCAATATTTTCCTTTTCTTTTTCCTCATCCTTTTCTTTTTCCTCATCCCTTTCTTTTTCAGCTCCTTCATCTCCTCCATCATCATCATCATCATTATTGTCATCATCCTTCCCATCTTTTTCTCCTTCATCATCATTCTCCTTTTCATCATCATCATCCTCCTTCTCTCCTTCATCTTGTTCTACTTCTTCTTCTTCTTCTTCTTCTTCTTCTTCTTCTTCTTCTTCTTCTTCTTCTTCATTCAACTCTTCTGTCTTCTCCACTTCATCAGGTTGATTTTCAACTAAAATCTTTCCTTCTTCTCTGCTCTCGTCCCGCTCTTCTTCTTCATTGTCCAAAACAACAACTTCTTTATTTTCTTCTCCATCTACCTCCTCAATCCTACTTTACTTTTCAACTACCTCCTCAACAACTTTCTCATAAGATCCATCAAAAATACTAAGCATAATGCAGTGGATGAACTGGTCCATGTTGGTTTTAAAATTGGACATGAACCAGTCCTCCTGAAGGATCAAAATTGTGTCTGATGTTTTACAAAAATCTATCAGCACATCTTCCGTGGCTTGGGGATAGTCCCAACCACAAGTGTCAATAAAAGTTTGAAGTTTGACAAAAGATAGGGATTTCAAAAATTTCCATTCTTCAAAAACTTCAAGGAACGATTGTTTTAAGGCTAGAGGTTTAACAAGTTGTAGTTGTTCGATGGATAGATTGAAAGTATTATTTTCTAAGAGGTTAAAGATATAGTTGGCTTCAGGGATAGAAATTATTAGACCTGCTTCTTCTTCCTCAGAGATGTAGGCTGGGGTGAGTACAGCCACAATTTGAGTCTCGAGGCTGCCTGGGGCAGGCTGGTCTTCCAGGTGAGTTGGTGACCTGGCTGAGGGGCTCGCAAGATGATCTGACTGGTTTTCCTCACTAAACTGCAGTCTCCTGGGCCTCTTGGGAGAGGGTTCTGGTGATGACTGCATGATAGAAGGTCCTTCAGGGGCTGGTCCCCTTATCTTAAAACGGACTGCTATGGGAGTGTCGTCGGACTCGGTGTCTGACTCGACTGCAGTTGGGATGTTGGATGCAGGTCGGTCCGACTCTCCTGACGAATAATATCTCGGGTATGGCTTTGTGTCAGGTAGGTCCTTCAACATTTGGGCTGCTCTCCTTGTGCCTCCCAATTTTCTCAGCGTCTCTTGGTCCAGATGACCAAGTCTTTTGTTGGGATGGAAGGGGTCAGTGCTTCCCTTCGCCATGCCTGTCTTTTCCAGCATCCAACTCAGCTGCGTTTCAAACGCCAGCATTGTTTTAAATCTCTTCTCATCAACAAGCCATTCGGCTTTGTTGACCTCTCGAACGAGTTGCCTGAATATGTAATATGCCCAGTCAATTTCTTCATCCTGAATTAGTGCTCCCAGCACCATAAATTTCGCCGACGACAGTTGATCATAACTGCCGGCCATCCCCATGATTATTTTGTTGGTTATGTCCAACGCAAAACGATAAACTCTCTTAATCTCACTCCTCTTGGCAGTGAGTTTCAGCTTTTCGGGCAAATTCTCCTCCTTAATCTTCTTCCAGGTTTCGGCAGAAGACTGCTTGAGAGCTTCGACGGCTATGCCGTGGTGCTTCATACCGAAAACAGTACGGATCGACTCTCAAGATATGTCGACCTGATTTCCACCGACTGTGCTCCGAATTCCATCTTGAATTATACAGGCTTCGCGATAGAACGCGATAACATCCTCCTTGTACAGATGTTGAGGGTTGATGTCTAGGAATGGGTAGATCCCATTGAGCTTCATCACGCGGATCAGGTTAAGCACATCGTAATCCTCCAGATTAGCTTCTAATAAGCCTTCAAAATCGACGACCAGCGATAAAATAATCTAGTCCTTGACCGCCTTCAGATTGACGCCTTCGAAGTAGGATGCCATTTCTGCAAACAAAAGATTTTAGTGTATTTGGTGTTCAAGGAATTTTTGCTCTGAAAAATCTAGGGTTTCTGGTAATCGTAAAAAGGTAAAGTAAAGGGTTTTCTTTCCTTATAAATAAGATGAAAAGACGTATGGATTAATTTATAATATATTTGAAACGGTGGTACGCCTTTTGAGATTCTTTTGAATTTTAAATTTGAATCGGTGGTCCATTTTAAAATTTGACTGTTAGTTTTGATTGGCTACTGTGGAGGTCGATTTAATAAGCGATTGATGCGTGTATTAAAATGCCACTTGTAGGTCGAAAATATATATTTAAATGCCATTTGTTAACCAAAATTAATATAATAATATTATAAATATGGCAGATAATAATTAAATATTCAGAGGTCGGTTTAGAAAACTTAGCTGGTCTGATTTGTTGACTGTTGACCGCTCTGCATCAGGTGAGTTGACTTCTCGCCTGATATTCTGATCAGCTAGGTTGCTTTGTCCGTCCTTCGTCTTCCTGCCTGCATCCGCTAGGATCTGATTCTTCAGCTGGGTCCGTCCTTCCTCTGAAATGCTTGACTTGCTTCAAGATTAGATTCCCAATCTAGTAATCCAAGATCTCTGCTCGGCTCCAAAAATCTTTCTTCGGCAAGGGTTTGGTAAAGATGTCGGCTATCTGGTAGTCTGTGGCCGACTCTTTCAACTCTAACCCTTTTGTTAAGCACATGGTCTCTGATGAAGTGGTGCTTAACATCAATGTGCTTCGTCCTTGAGTGCAAAACCGGATTGTTGGTTATTGCAATAGCACTATTGTTGTCACACCAGATAGGAACTTCATTGGCAATAATATTATAATCCCTTAGCTGTTGTCTAATCCATAAAATCAGGCACAATGACTACCTGCAGCTAGGTATTCTGACTCTGTAGTGGAGATAGAGTTAGAAACCTGCTTCTTGCTAAACCAGGATATCAGTCTGGTTCCTAGGAATTGGCACGTTCCACTGGTGCTCTTCCTGTTGATTTTGCATCCTGCGAAATCTGCATCTAAATATCCTGACAGCTCGAAATTATCATCCTTGGGATACCATAGTCCAACATTTATTGTAGACTTAAGGTATTTTATTATCCTCTTGGCTGCATCTAGGTGTGATTGCTTCGGCTTGGACTGGAATCGCGCACAAACTCCAACAGCATAGGATATGTCTGGCCTGCTTGCAGTGAGGTACAAAAGAGATCTAATGAGTCCTCTGTAGTGGGTTGAGTCCACTGATATGCCTGCCTCGTCTGCATCCAGATGAGTACTTGTGCTCATAGGAATTCTTGCTGGCTTGGCTGATTCCATTCCATATCTCTTGATCAGATCTTTGGTATACTTAGCTTGGTTGATGAAAATTCCTTTTTCCATCTGCTTAACTTGTAGTCCGAGAAAGAAGTTAAGCTTTCCCATCATACTCATCTCAAATTCTCCTTGCATGAGATTGGAGAATTTCTCGCATAGCTCTGGATTGGTTGATCCGAATATGATGTCATCCACATATATCTGGACTATTAATATGTGGCCTTCGTGCTCTACTCTGAATAGTGTTTTGTCCACTTTCCCTTTGCAGAAACCATTTTTTACAAGAAACACAGACAATGTTTCATACCACGCTCTAGGTGCTTGCTTAAGTCCATAGAGAGCCTTTAAGAGCTTATAGACTTTGTCTCCTTTGACAAAACCTGGGGGTTGCTCTACATAGACTTCTTCTTCTAGGATTCCATTTAGAAAAGCACTCTTTACATCCATCTGATATACTTCAAAATCCTTGAATGCAGCATATGCGAGGAATAGTCTGATGGCCTCTAATCTTGCAACAGGTGCATAGGTTTCATCAAAATCTATTCCTTCACACTGTGCATAACCTTTTGCTACAAGTTTAGCCTTATTCCTAACAACAGTTCCGTCTTCATCACTCTTATTTTTGTACACCCATTTGGTGCCAATAACCTTCTTGTGATCAGGTCTGTCTGTTAGTTCCCAAACTTTGTTTCTTTCCATCTGCTCCAATTCTTCTTGCATGGCATTTATCCAAGAATAATCTTCTAAGGCTTGTTCTATAGTTTTAGGTTCTATTTGTGCCATAAAGCATGAGAACATATCCATTCCTACTGGTAGGGTTGACTGTCTTGTCTTAACTCCATCAGTCAACTTTCCGATGATTTGCTGGATTGGGTGATCTTTGAGCTACTTGGGGATGTCGTCCTCTTCTGGGTTTGTTCCCCCTGTTGGATTGCTCTGGTAGATTTCTGCATCAGCTGGGTTCTGGTCTGCAAATGGATCAGATACCATCTTGTCATCTGCAGGTTGGATCTGATCTGCAGATGAGTCTTTGTCAGCTACAGCTGGGTCTTCATCAGCGGCAACTGGATCAGATAGGTTCGGTGATCCTGTCTGATCTGTAGTTGGGTCTTCAGCAGCTGCAGCTGGATCATCAGGCTGGTCTGCAGGTGAGTCCACCCTTCCAGTGTCATGTACAATGACTTCTTCAAGGGTTGCTGACTTGAGCTTGTTCTCAATTAGCTCAACTTGCTTCCTGTACTCAACGGTAGATTCATCAAAAACAACATGGGGTGTTTCCTCCACAACTAAGGTTCTTTTATTAAAAACTCTATATGCCTTGCTTCTTTGTGTATATCCCATAAAGAGACCGTCATCAGTTTTAGCATCAAAGTCATTTAGTTGTGTTTTACCGTTGTTGTGGATGAAACACTTACAGCCAAAAACGTGAAAATAAGCAACAGTAGGAGTTCTATTATTCCAAACCTCATAGGGAGTTTTGCCATGTCTCCCTACTATCATACTCCTGTTCAGGTGTGACAGTGTGTTGACACTTCAGCCCGTAACCTTTTGGCGAGTCCGCTTCGCAATCATGGACCTTGCCGCTTCCTTCAGGGTTCTGTTTCTTCTTTCAGCAACACCATTCTCTGGGAGTCCTGGCCGCAGAGATCTCATCTTTGGATCCCATTCTGATCGCTGTAATCAGTTATCGCCTTGTTGAGAAACTCTCCTCCCCTATCTGATCTGATCTTGATGATGGATAGAGATTTCTCATTCTGGATCCTTCTCAGCAGCTCAGGTAGCTTGGTCAAGGTTTCACTTTTCTTATATAGGAAGATAATCCAAGTGTACCTTGAATAATCATCTACTATTACAAGTGCATGCTTTCGGCCTCTCAGAGTCCTTGGCTTAATAGGACCAAATAGATCCATGTGGAGTAGATCTAGGATCCTTGTTGTGAGAGTTGTAGGCTGGACTGGCTTGAACGATGCTCTGGTCTGCTTTCCTTTCTGACATGCATCACAAAGCGCTTCTTTCTTGAATGCTTCATTTGGAAGTCCTCTGACCAGCTTCTGAGAACTGATCTTATTGATGGCTTTGAAGTTCAGGTGACATAGTCTTTTGTGCCACAGCCATCCGTTCTCAGCTACTGTCTTGGATAGGAAACAGGAGTTAGGTGTTCCTGTGTTCCAATCAATCATATAGACATCTCTCCTTCTGAAACCTTGTAGCTTTACTTCTCCAGATAAGATATCTATCACCATACATTTCCAGATGGTGAAGACTACTAGGTTCTTCTCGTCACAGAACTGGCTTATGCTCAGGAGGTTGTACTTGAGCCCTTTGACATAATGAACTTTGGATATCACAATATTTCCTCGGTGCAGCTCTCCAAAGCCCTTTGTTTTTCCTCTAGAGCTATCTCCAAAGGTTACATCGGGACCTCTTTCTTTGGTGTATTTGGACAGCATCTTCTTGTTTCCGGTCATATGCCTCGAGCATCCAGAATCTACAAACCATTCTTCTCCTCCAAAATTTGAGCTTATGGAGATGTGGTTGTAGTCCTTCCACCTTTTCTGCAATCAGACAAGCAGAGATTTAGGTACCCAAATCTGTGTGGGTCCTTTGGGGTTAGCTGGTTTCCTGGAGAATTGATTTCTCCTTGGATTATGAAAGTTGTTATTATTATTATAACCCTCATAAGGTGTGTAAGGTCGAGGTCTGAATCTCCTGTTGGGATTGTATACTGGATATTCCTCAAAATTTTGATAGTGTGGGCCATTTCTAAATCTTGGCTGAGACCATTTATTGAATCTTTGAGGTCTCCACACTTGTTCATTTTGGAAATTGGGATAACCTTGAGGTTTCCATCTGCCCCTCCCATTTTGAAATCTATTTTTAGGGAGTTGTTGGTAATAGTGGGCATGTTGTCTGGGCTGCTGCTTTTGCCTGGGCCATTGCCTAGTCGCCTGTCTAGGTGGCTGCCTTGTGTAACCTGACTGCAGCCTAGACATGTGACTTGGCTGTTGCCTGTTTTTAAATATCGGTTTATATGTAGGCTCAACAGTCGAGACAATTGTTTCTCCCTTGATAAACTTTCTTTTAGAACTAGAGGGAGTGTGAGGATCATATCCAAGGCCTGATTTGGAATATAGTGGCCTTTTATTGGTACACAATTCTTCCAGGGTTGAAGACGCCTTCAGGGAGGTTATTTCCTGCTCCTGAGTCTTATTTACCTGTGTCAGCTTAGTAAACTCAGCTTTAGCATGAGCAAGTGCAGCTGATTTTTCTTTAGGTAAAATGGTTAGTCGGTTTATCTCAGCTGTATTAACATCAGCCTGGTTTTTAAAGTCAGCTGCAGTTATCTCAACCTTATTCAGTTCTAGGCTGAGTTTTTCGAAATCATTTTTCAGCTGCCTATTCTCATCTTGGTACCGAGTCTTCTCATTGTCTGATTTGGTGTGCAGATTTAAGTGTTTCAAAATCTTTAAATAACTGATTTACCGATTCATGCAGATCCATATCTTGTGACATGGCTGAGCTATTATTTGAACCGGTGGGTTTAAAAGTTACCTCTTCATCAGCTAGGTTTGCCATCAGGCAGTCATACTCTTCATCTTCATCAGAAAAGAATCCGCTGCTTGATTCGACATGCTCCTGGTCTTCTCCGATGAGGGCCTTTCTTCTATCTTCTTTTCTGCCCATCTCCTTCTTGCTTTCGTCCTTCTTGAGCTCAGGACAGTCCATTTGGATGTGTCCTGTCTTGTGACAATTGTAGCACTCTACTTTCCAACTTCCAGCTTTCTGGTTCCTTCTTGGATTCTCCTTATAATTTTTCTTGTATTTGGAGTAGTTCTTTCTAAAGTTGCTGAACCTTTGCATTATGAACGCCATTTCTTCCTCAAAATCTAATGGATTTGGAGGCTTTACATCAGATAGGCTCTTGGCAGGGGACTCGGCTGAAAATGCTATTCCCTTCTCTGCAGGCTCAGTTGAGGATGAACTTGGAAGCTCGAACTCATAAGCCTTCAGATCAGAGAACAGCTCTTGGATCTTTATTTTATTCAGGTCCTTGGACTCTCTCATGGCCACGGCCTTCATGCTCCATTCAGGGTTGAGAGATCTGAGAACTTTCAGTGCCATTTCCCTGTTGCCATAGGTTTTGCCGAGGGAGTTGATCTCATTAATAATCTCAGTGAACCTTGTGTCCACTTGATCTATGGATTCGCCGTTCTTCATTTTGAAATTGTCAAACTTTTGAATAGCGATTGACAATTTATTTTCTTTGATTAACTCCGTTCCTTCACACATTAAAGCTAATGTGTCCCAGATTTCCTTGGCATTCTTGCAGTTCTTGATCTTGAGCATGGTGGATTTGTCAAGAGTCTGATATAATACATCTCTGGCCCGGTTATCAAGATTGGCCAGTTTTCTTTCTTCGGGAGTCAGCTCTGTCCTCTTCTTAGGAATCTTCTATGGCTTCCCTGCTGCAATCTCCTCTGCTGTGTTGTCCTTCTCAAAGATGAATGGACCGTCCTCGATGATGCACCACATGTCGTCATGAATCAAAGATAAGTGTGCCTGCATCCTTATCTTTCACAGATCATACTCGTCAACTGAAAACACAGGGAGTCTAGAATGCATGTGTTCCATTATAAAATGAGAGTAAAGATATATATCTGATATAGATCTGGTTCGTGAAATAAATGAACCAACCTCTCCGATACCACTTGTAGGTCACAAGTCGTCCAGGTACAAGTCTAGAGGGGGGGGGGGTTGAATAGACTTGTAGAAACTCTTAAACTCTTTTTCACGAAGAGTGAGTTTCTTCAGCTGATAGGTAAACAAATGACTTGGAGTCGTTTGTTCTTTAATAAATGCGGAAGTCAGCTGATGACGAATAGAAAGCAACTAATGAAACACTTAACAATGAATGCAGCAGTTAAAGTATGATGCAATAAAACGGTAAAGAACGCAGGCGATTATAGTGGTCTCAGAGGTGGGGTAATCCTCTACTAATCCACTTTTATCCAAACCAGTTGGAGATGAATTCACTATAATTCTCAACCAGTGATAAATATTACAGTGATTCAAACAAAACTACAACAGCTTCCAACCAGTGGAAATCCGTGCCGTTGTACCACACTTGACTGCCTTGCACCTCTTGATACTCGATCCTTGGATGCCTTTACAGTCTCTAACTTCAACCAGTGAAGTACCCCGAACTCAGGATTATAGACAATAGTTTTTGTCTTCTCCAACTAAGAGCTTCTTTAAGTATGAACTTTTAGAACCGCTCTTTTCACGATGCTATAGATTGCTTTTTGATTGCTTTGAATGCTTTGATCGCTTGAAAGTATGTTCGCACCGGTGATTGCTCAGCTTCAAATCTTCGGATATATATGTCACGATCTCTGAGCTTTTTCCTTGTAGCCGTTGCAAATCTTTTGAACAAATCTGTCCGTTGGAGGGAGACCTCTTTGTTTAATCTTTCTGAACGTTGCAAGGCTGGATTCCCATTATTTTAATCTATCTTCCGACCGTTGTGAAGACTCTGCATGTGATGCGCCGAATCTTTTGATTATAAAACGATTAAAGTCTTCAAGGTGGGTCTGGATAGTTTTTTTTTAATTCATATCTCTTGCGGGAATCACTCCAATTTGTCTCTTCACGTTGCATGTGACTTTCCGTAATACTTGACGTTTCAACGCATGCTGACGTGGACTTGGAGTACTTGGCTGACTTCGACTAGGCTGATGAGCAGTTAACATCTCTGCAGTCTGGACCTCTCTGATGTTCACTGTTTGTGACTTATCTGATCAGGTGACTTGTCTGAGGTACCTTGGCTGCAGTCTGGTCAAACATCTATGATAAAATTTGTTGACCAGAACTACCCTGACTTGACTCGACTGATCCTCTCCGATGGACTTAGCTATACTCAGTTCTTAGCCGATTTTAGCCTAACTAATTTTTGGCCTGCAGAAGATACTCATTTGGTTCTTCTTTACATTTTGCCAAGTTTTATACTTAACATATTTGGCCTATGCAAGATACTCATTTGGTTCTTCCTTACATTTTTGCCAAGTAATAAACATTTGATTTTATATTAATGACATCATCAAAATCTAACAAGTATTCCTAACAACGTGATCATCGTGGGATCTAGGCAGTGAACGCTGGATCATCGGATTACCATGTGTTGTTGTTGTGCATATGTATATTATGGGTTTGCCATAAGTATACATTGTTGTTATTGATGTGAGCATATTGACATTGTGATATCAGTATGAATTTGTAGGTCTTGTGTTAGGACCATGTTCGTATGTTGTGTTGATATGATCTTGGATTAGACAGACGTGATTTCATCGTGGCATTTCACATCTTGAGGTATGTTCCATACCAATAACACACGTTATAGGTATGCTAATTGGATTAGTATACTCAAACCGACTCACCCTCGATTCGTCACACGGATTTCACTCCGGGACAGTCAATGACGGAATCGAAAGGTTGTGATAGGTGTTCGTGAACCTTCGACTTGAGGATTTAGTAGGGATGTACTTGTGACGTTAAGATTTTCATTAGAGTAGTTCGACCCTATAAACCGGGAGGTGGGGTCAACCTCGACGTGCATCTTAACGGGCAAGTAGCAGGTCCTACTGAATACCAAGATAGAATTCTTTCTCCCATTAGTGAGCGGGTTATATGTCCTATGCGGTTATTGGCAGATGAGATTATAAGTCTTTGGCCAAAGCATTGGAGCTAGTTGTATTGGATATACGAGAGCTCAATGATCTCGATTTGCATTAACGCATGCATATCATCTAGTACAGATAGGGTTTGACTGACCGTGACCCTATAACTTGATCGGGACATTTGAAAGAAGGGTTTATACGTATACTGGTATTCACGACAGAATGGTTCTTGAATGATCCCAATCATTCCTTCTCAGTTGGGGTACAGTGTAGGCTGCCAGGCTGGCTAGGTGGCGCTACTACTCTTTGGTTCCTCCCATTGCTGACTGAGACGAACCTACTGAGTCGCGCAATAGGATTGACGACGGAATGAATCGAGCTTAATATCTCATTATGAATATTAAATATTGGATATCTAATTTGGGACATTGGATGTCTAAATTGATTTATTGGATAAATTAATTTACGGCCTAATTAATTAAATAAATTACCGGGTGATTAATTTAATTCATGAATATAATTATTTCTTGGAGAAATTAATTATGTTATTATGTATTTGATATGATTAATTAATTGGATTAATTAATCAATATAAATACATCGTAATGGAATCGGAGTTTATTTGTTTGGACTCTCGGGAGTCCGAAACAAACTGAACTCGTCGGATTCCTTCTAGTGGCCGGCCCCACTTTTGATCTCTTACCTTTAGTCTTTGTCATGCTTTGGTGGGTGAAGACTAATCACCTAAGAGATATGATATCTCTTATAATAAAGATAAAGGGATTGTGTGGGATTTGGAAGTAGAATAAATGAAGACATCTCTCAACCTCTCCTAAGTCATTCCAAACGTGAGTTACACATTGAGAGAGAGAAAATAGTTTTCTCAATTGTCTTCATCTTGTTCTTCATCTTGTTCTTGAGTTTTCTTGGAGAAAATTCAAGATACATTGAGAGATAAATATTAAACACTTAGAGTGCAATAATAAAAGGCTTCATCACTTGATTCTAGCCGTAACCTTAGATATATGATACATCGAGTGTCGTCATTCCGGTCATTTTTCCCGCGCATGGCAAGTAGAGACGTGGTAATTTCGGCGTTGGATCGTTCAAGAGCTTGGAGCGGATTGGATTCGTAGAGATCAATCAAAGCTTGAGGAATAGCTCAAGAGAAGGTTACCATTTAATCAACGGACTTCAAGGGTGAGTTTCTTGTAACTCTTGTTTTTCGTTTATATATTTGTATATACGTAGCTCGATCGATCCTTGAAGGGATTCGAATCGAATTAATTTTCATTTTACCGCTTCCGCTGGGCCTTTGTTTTAGGCACCGAATCCCAACATAAACTGCTTGTAATGTGGAACGAGCTACGGGCTGAGACCCTAATGTTTCAAAATGCTTTTTCATGTTTTCTAAAACTCCCGAGATTTGTAAAACACTTTATCAATCATTTATTTATTTTATTTCCGCCTTTCGAAGTTTTGATTTACTTGTTCAAATGGAACTTCTCGGGAAGTCTTTCGCTATGTTGATTTGTTTCAATGTTTTGTCATAGCATAGTTGAGGTGATCCAGAATGGGATAATGGTCGACATTACGAGTCATGTGTGGAAAACGAGTTTTTGTCGGAGTCTATACATTAAGATTTTGGAATTCTATCGTGTGGTTTTCCGATGGAATGTCAGTGGATTTGGTGCCGAGCTAAATTAGTATATAAGAGTATGGATGTGGTCAATCATTTGCATAATTTCATTTTATTTAATCATGTGTATTCGAAAAGAATTTTCATCGAGAACTTGACACCAGTAAGCCGATTTAATTTTTCGAAAATTGATTTCGTGGTCTTACGAAAATTTATGTTTTGGATTTTTGAAATTTTTGAAAGAACTTCCGAAAATTTGTCTTCTTGACAAGACTATATGATTTCAAACTGGTTTTGAAAATGTGATTGATATACGTACGCATTTAGGGCATAATGCATATCATGGTGAAGTTATGAGTGTGACTTAAACTGGATATCATATCGATGGTACGAGGAAAAGAGATTCGAACTTCAGTATGGTAGTTTGGTTATCCAGGGATGATCGGTTGATTTATCGGATAAGAGAAATATGTTGCGAGTTGTAGATTCATAGGGTGTGATTTTGGAACGTCGGGTCTTGTGAAACTGGGGCGTATGTGCTATGTGGCTCTATTGGTGTGGTAGTAGCGCGATTTTACCATAGTGATTTTTTTTGAATGATTTCTTTGTAAGTGTAGATTTGGGGATGGTGACCCCATGCTGATTGTTTTGGATATTGAGTGGTCGTTCCCACTCCATGTATGATTTGGTATGTTCGTCAGTTTGTGATTGGTTGTTCGTATGCCGAGGATTATGTTCACTAGTTGGGTATGTTTATTGAGATCCACTGTATGTGATTGGTGTGTCGTTTTGAGAACTTTATTTGTTCGTATATCGGTTTCTGTGGTTCTGTGTTGATCGTATTGGAGCTTACCGTGTGAAGGTATTCTCAATTATCGTTGATCGTTCATGGGTAGTATTAGAGTTTATCGTGTTGATGATATTCTCGATTGTGTTTTGACCTCTGGGTGGTCATATTAGAGTTTATCATGATGATGATATTTTCGATTGTGTTTTGATCTCTGGTTGGTCATATTGGAATTTATCATGTTGATAATATTCTCGGCTGCGTTTTGACCTTTGGATTGGTCGTATTAGAGTTTATCATGTCGACGATATTCTCGGTTAATTTATTGGTTGATCATTGCTAGTGATCATCTGAGCGTTCAGATTTTGTGTCGATGTTTCAGGATTCGTTTCCATTGTGTTGAGCAGTTGTTTCATAGATGTATCGTGCATTATTGTTTTTTAGCAGATTGGGACTTGATTGTGTAATTAGGGAAACAGGATTTGACACGGATAGATTAATTCATCCACAGATGATATATTTTGTTGAGACTCATGGAATTGTGATTGTAAGCGTGTTGAAGCTTTACAATGGAGTCACTTGCTAGTATCTCAGGAGATCGTCGACTTTGCGCATTTGTAATAATGCTAGTTTGGTTATTCGTTAATAATGATGATCGATCGTTGTCGTGATGGTTTCGGAATATTTTGGTTGAACAATTTGTTTCTTTATGACGGATTGCAAGTTTCGAGGACGAAACTTATTTTAAGTGGTGCAGTATGTGTATAATTGTCAAGTTTATTTAAATGAAGGACTGAGACATCTATATTGGTATAATTGTCGTACTTGGTCGATAATTGTAGTTGACGATATTGTGTATCGTATGAGAATATTATTGGAAGTAGTATACGTATCCAGTATGCCGTATGTTCGTATTCTGTATGTCGAGATGTTGGACAAGAATAGCTGAAAATGGCTAAGTAGAGCCTTACTAGCGCACGCTAATAGTTAAGCTTAGCGCACGCTATCGTGCAGGTTTAGCGCACGCTAAAGGCAAAGGATAGCGGACGCTAGTACAGACCAGATCAGAAGGAATCTACGTGTGGACCCGACCACTTTCAGAGCATGTCCCGACGAGGTCAACGGATGTTTGTTGTGAAGGATTAGCGCATGCTAATGCATATTGTTAGTGCACGCTAACATCAGATCGGTCCAAAGGGAATCTTATCCTTGTCAGAGCTGTCGGCATGTGGACCCGTCTTCGGAGCATACAGACAAACGAGTCAACTATGAGTATCGCACGTAATGATTGGACACTAGCGTACGCTAAATAGAGGCAATTACATACGCTATTGCATGGGCATTGCATACGTAAATCATTGTATGCAGTAAGGTAGTAGCCTCTGGACTGCGATAGCGCACGCTAACAAAGACAGTTAGCACACGCTAAGCGTGTAACGTACGTTAAATGAAGATGTTAGCATATGTTAATAATATACAGTGTATATATATGTGCAGTTGGGCATTATTGGTCATTTTCGTCCATTTCTTCATGTGAACCGATAGAGAGAGTTCTTAGAGAGATGTTTGAAGTTCCAAACACTGGATTATGGTGGAGTTGATCATCAATAACAATATCAAGCTTAGAAGTGAGTGAGAATGGATTCAACCTTGGAAATCAATCCATTCCTCAAAAGAGGTAATTACTCTTCACTTTGGGATTTCGTTTTGGATTGTATATGATGTCCTTGAGTTGATAATCGTCATGTATATGAGTTAACAAGTATGATTATGAGATTGGTTACCGAGTTATGTTGATATTATTATTGATATACGGGTATTGATATAACTCGAATGGTGTCGAATTGTGTTGTTTATCTTCAAAGAGATATGTTGGCTAATGTCTTCCTTCAATTCGGGTCTTTGTTGTTGTTGGTTTCTTAGTATGATGGTGAACATGGCGATGATTATGAATTCTTGGTATTTATATGTTGATATTGAGGATGATCTATGAATATATGACTTTGATTATGAGTTGGATGATTGTTTATATGTTAACGGATATCAGATTTCGTTGTTTTGATAACTATGAACATGGTTTCGAATCACTTAGTGTTCTTGATAATCGCCATATGTTGATCAATACTTGTAAGGCATGCATGTGTACAGCATTAGCGCATGCTAAGCTTACTGGAAAGCGCACGCTAATTGAAGCGCCTTAGCGCACGCTACGTTAAGGGATTAACGTGCGCTAAGTGGACATGCAGTGTAATATATCCTATTTCGGTTATGAATTCGTGATAGTTTAAGTTGGATTGATCAGACTTGTGGTTAACCGAGATATTGTAGAACCGTTGGTTTTGTTGATTGAATTATTGATTGTTATCGAACTTGTTGTTTATCGATTATTGCAATAGGTTGAGATTATTGATCGGTGATTAGAACCATGCGTTGCGGTCGTGTTGAAGAATGTTCGTGAATTGCATTGATCGGGGCCGAGGAACTTGTAGACGAAGGCAACGAGATTGATAACGGCTTCATCAGTATCGAGGCAAGTTATTACTTGCTTAGTTTATAATATTTAATGAATGGTTTTTGCTTCATTCGTTTATAATTCGTATAGCAATGTTTATAATCGTAACCACAGCAGATTTGGGATTATAAGTGTTGGAAAGTAAAACGCAGCGGAAACGAAGTTTCGGTAAATATGATGATCGCGTTTTACGCATCTACGAGCATAAGATCTATTTAGGCATGTTAATTAATTAATTACTAAGACTAATAAGCAATTCAAATATTATTTATTATTTATTAATTAAATATGTTGATAATTAAAATATCCTAATCTAGATCCAAGATCATAGGATATTACCTTTTGAAGAGTATTTGTTGCTTTCGTCTTGATCAGCTTGTATTTCTACCTTTAGACCTTCTAGAGTATGATCCGCCTTGAACGGGACGTTGTGTGGGCAACGAGCTACCAGATCTTGTTTGGACTTCTATGGATCGGCCGAAATAATATGCCTCACAATTCTCGATTTTCTTTTCTTCAAGCAATTCCGATATGTTGCAAGAATTAAAGTGTTCTCTCAATTGTGGAATCAAAGACACAAGTCAAGATCCACAATTAAACACTTAGAAGAAAAAATCGAAATTCCTTGTGTAGGAATAATGGTCAAATCGGCCAAACACCCATAAGTCCTATATATAGGCTCTTGGACTACTACTAGGGATCTTAAGGAGGATTATGGAAGGACTCCCAATAAATTCATCTTACCTTATTAGGACTCTTCCTAATATAATGAATCTATTAATATCAACTTAGTCCACTAGTCAGCATCTTTATCTTGGATTGCCTCCTTATAGGTCCAGGGATCTGATTCATCTTCGCCTGGGATTGAGTCTGAAGACTTTCCCATGCCTATGAATCGTTCGGGCTGACAAACAACCCTCCCACTACGACGAGGCAAATTCTGAGTTGGTGTAAAAGTATCAGAATCGATACGTGGTGCAGTGTTAGTTGGCACTTGTACGATTGGTATAGACGGAGTCTCGCCCCTCAGCTCTTCCAGAATTATCTCGCTCATGGGCTTGTGACTAATCATATAATCCTCTTCCAGAAATCGGGCATTGGTGCTAACAATGACCTTCTGATCCTGGGGACTATAGAACAAGCCACCCTTTGTTCCCTTAGGATATCCTACAAACAGTCATACTTCTGTACGAGATGCCAACTTATCAGCTTCTTTATTCAGCACATGTGCTGGAGTACCCCAAATCCGAACATGTTCTAGACTGGGCTTACGCCCACTCCACAGTTCTGTGGGTGTTTTTGGAACTGATTTCGAAGGCACCAGGTTTAGAATGTATGCCGCTGTTTCTAAGGCGTATCCCCAAAACGAAATATGTAAATCTGAATAACTCATCATTGATCTAACCATTTCTAAAAGAGTCCTATTCCTTCTTTCAGCCACACCATTTTGTTGTGGAGTTCCCGGCGCGGTGAGCTGGGATGAAATCCCCTCATTCGCCAAGAAATCCAAAAACTCTCCACTAAGGTATTCGCCACCACGATCAGATCGTAGTGACTTGATACTCTTCCCATGACGCTTCTCCGTTTCAGCCTTGAAGTCTCTGAACTTGTCAAAGGCTTCAGACTTACGTCGCATCAAATAGATATATCCATATCTCGAATAATCATCTATAAACGTGATGAAGTATTCGAAACCACTCCTAGTCTAGATATTCATTGGACCACATACATCCGTATGAACCAATTCTAACACATTCTGAGCACGGTTTCCTTTGGTTTTAAAAACCCTTTTGGTCATCTTACCTTCCAGACAGGATTCACAAATTAGAAATGACTGAACTTAGAGGTCATCCAATGGGCCATCATCTACAAATCTTTGAATCCTTCCAAGGTTTACATGTCCCAACCGTAAATGCCACAGATATGTTTGGTTTATGCTTAAAGGTTCTTTTCTCTTTTTAGGTTTAGACAAAGAGTTAAGTGATTTATGCATAAGAGTTTGTGCAGTATTAACGACATATAGTCCATCATTAAAAGTACCTTTGCAAATATATTCACCGCTTCTTTTCTTAATAATGGCATCATCATCAAAAGAAACTGAATAACCATCGCTTTTTAATTTAGAAACCAAAATTAAATTCATTCTAAAATCCGGTACTAATAATACATTATTGAGGACTAATAATTTATCATTAATCTTCAACTGCACGACTCCCACTACAACAACCATAAGCCTAGAATAATCGCCCCAGTTGATGGTAATATCGCCCGCACTAAGCTGCTTGGTTACCTGAAAACCATGCGAGTCAAAGCAAACATGATCAGTGGAGCCTGAATCAACTATCCACGAAGTGGAAGAACGAGCTGCCAAACATGTTTTGACTACTAGTGCACAAGACATACCTTTCTTAAGAGCAGGGCAGTCCGCTTTAAAATATCCTTTCTGACCGCACTTGTAGCACTGTCCCTTTGGCTTTTTGTTCGCCTCGGGGTGAGGAGCCTTGCTTTTCACCTTGAGGGTTGCCACTTTCTTCTGTCCAACCTGCTTCTTCTTCTTTCCCCATTTGGGTTTGGAAGAAGTAGCACCGGTTGCCGCAAGAATCTGATGATAACCTTGTTTGAAGAGACCTTCAGCAGACTGAAGCTCTGTCAGAGGTTCCGCCAAACTATATGTCCTACGGTTCATATTGTCGTTAAGGCGGAACTGCTCAAAGCTTCTAGGTAAGTTGCCTAAGAAAATATCGACCTGCATTTCCGCATCGATAGTAGCCCCCAGTATGCTCAGTTCGTTCAAATGGGACATCGTTTTTAGAACATGATCCCTCACTGGAGTCCCTTCAGACATTTGGGTTGTCATCAATACCCTCATTGCATTTTGTCTAGCCACCCGGTTCTGATGACCAAACATCTCGGTGAGACTTTTCATTATTTCCACGGCCGAGCCCATCGTCTGATGCTGATGCTGCAATACATTTGTCAGTGAAGCCAAAATATAACAGCGAGCCATCTCATCAGACTTTTTCCATTTTCGAAATTCAGCCAACTCTTCGGGAGTGGCATCCGGTTCTGGTTCTAGAGGGCTCTCCTTGATTAAGACAAATTTATGCCCCTCAGCAGTCAGGACAATGTCAAGTTTTCTTTTCCAATCGGCAAAGTTAGTGCCATCACGTTTATTTTATTTGAGAATAACAGCTAGTGGATTGAAAGACATCTGAGATAAAATTAAAAACATCCATCACATAATGCATAGCAAAATATATCGAAAAACCTCAAAACACAATATATATGCTAGCAACCAACACCTCGAAAAATCCGCACATGCAAGCTACGATCGTGTGGATGTTTACACACACATTTCTCAAGTAGAGTTTTACGTCTTTAATTTTACTATCTAGTCAAATTACGTTATGACAAGTAAAATTAATAGTTGGTTCCTCTTGGCCATGTATTAATTAACATAGATTCCGATGGGGAGCTTATTAATTAATACACCTATGTGAACACCATAATTTAACATCCTTAAAATATTATCTTTTTAAATAATAGTCCTACAGATTGAGAGGTCCTATCATAAAAAGTATTATTTACCTTATGTTATCATTTTGAAATTTAAAACTAGTGAACCTATAAATAGCACATCCGATTGTAACACCCCCAATCCACTCAGGGATATTACACGCCGTAGACCCTCTCCTCGAGGATCTACCAGGCTGATAACTAAATCAAACATCTAAACATCGCCTTTAAGGCTAAAATGACTCAGTAGACCGACTTGGTCTTTCAATAAATACTTACAACTCAATTCCAAACACATACCCACGCAGGGGTCAAAATACAATAAACTCCCGTACAACGGGGAAAAGATACTGCAGCGGAAAAGAAGATACAACTAGACCAATCCGACATCAACGGATCCTCGTGTGATTAGTATCGTTCATCTTTCATCATCCTTCATGCCGACCCTATGCTATGCTCCAAAACCTGAATGCAAAAATAGACATCCACCCCCCGAATACTCGGGGGTTAGCAAAACTCCACTGTTTTGCTAGTGCAAGTACAAGTGCAAAAATACGAGCCATACAATTCACATTCCACGAATAACAATAACCAGGAATCCTTAAAGATTAAAATACCACGAAACGAATACTTCCCGAGGCAAGAATTTGAGTAAAACTTTCCAAATCCGAAAGATCATAAATAACGAGAATGGTTTGCAAAATGGTTTAAAATACCCTCGGGAGTTTTAATAGAAAACAAATTAGGATTATCAAATCCTTCTCTTTCCAAAATCAACAGGGTCACAACCCAAAGGTTTTATTTTCGCAAATAGAAAACCGACAACAATTCACAGGGCCAGAGCCCAACGTCACGTGTCCTCAACGGACATAAAATCAACAAAACGTAATCACGCACGCGCATCGCCTAGGACGGGGACGCTACCACAGACATGTAACACCCCAAACTAGGCGGATATTACAGTGCCGTAGATCCCCAACTGGGACCCAACAGGCAAATGAAAATGAATGAATTACACAAGATAAATGTAGTACCGAACTACATTACAGCAATAATTACTCCGACGAGGAGTTTAGTTACAACATACCAGGACAATACCGAATACTAGTGTATTTTATATGAAGATAAAATACACAACACTGAATGAAACGGAGTATTCAAATGAAAGTCTGCAGCGGAAAATAAAGGACAATAACATGAATAACTGAAAGATCGGGGCCCCCTACTAGTATCACTAGGACTCCTCGACATCAACATGCTATTCCCGTGCGTTTGCCTTGCCATGACCTGAAAAACAAAATCCCCAAACGGGGTCAGTTACAAAGAACAACAATCCTCCAGAGTTGAATAAACACAATCATGATTATATCTGAAATTATGAAATATCCTGTCGAAACATACGCAATCAAACATGCTATATGAATCAACTAACAGTACGGCTCAAAGGGTGGCGCCACACTACGCCCGGGATGGAAATGTGTCCGTGCACAAGCCACCAACGAGTATCGATCGAATACACGTGTGGTCTTGTACCTAATCAGTCTCACGAAACAATCAATCTCGTGTGCACAGTCCAATGTGAGGCCATCAACCAACACACGACTATAATGTGCCCGACATGAAAACCCTACACATACCAACCGGCACGCCAGTATGACCCGGAATGCCACGATATAACAAAAGTGACATCGAAAATGAATAATGACTCACCGAGGTGGAAAGGTAATGAAATAAATGACAGCTCAATGAAAAGATTGGAACCGTCGTTCCTTATGACTGAAATGATTAATTGATAACAACAAGTTTTGATACGGTTAATATAATGATGAATGAGTTATGATTATGAATGAACAACAACAAAAGGCATGAATATCCTTTGAACCGAGTAAGAATTAACTTACAAAATACCGATGAAGAAAGTCCTTCCACGAACAAATGTCCTAAATGAAGTGTCGGTCGCACGAACAACCTTAATTCAATACAATTACCGACAATCCGATCAATATACGAATTAAACACGAATATAACGAACTCAAAACGTCGATACGACTAAACCAAGTCCATAGAGGCATTAAATCAAACACGTTGTATCCAAACTCCGATTGTTTACAATCAAACCTCGATATACCAATATCAAAATCCCCAAGAAGTGTTTCAAACCAACAAAACATCTCCAATACGATCAATAATCCGTTATGAATATCCGAAAACGTGATTATAACAACAATTAGTCGAAAATCCCCAATTCCAACTCGATATTCAAAGTGTTCTTGAATAATCCCTCAATAATCCAATGAATCCTTATACAAACTCATAATCATATACATATCTCTTCATATAACATGATTATAACGTCGAAACATCATATCTCAACACAAAATCGAAGTCCAAAGTGTTGAAGGAATTACCTCTTGAAGATACAAGTACTTTAATCGAAGAACACGCGTTAGATTGATTATCCGGGCTTCACGATCGAAAGGAGATGAAGAAAATCAAACACCCAAATGATTTGTGAAGGAAAAACCCTCCTCAAGCCTTATCTCTCGGTTGAAGGTGAAGAAAAGGAAGAAAAATGGGCTGAAATCTTTGAAAAAATGAATTTATAGGGGTTGACTACCTGCCGGACACGGCCGTGCCCGATCGGCACGGTCGTGTCGCCTGATTGGCCGGACGGTGGCGGCGACAGGACTCGACCGTGTCCGGCTTGACACGGTCGCGGCGCGGAGGGCCTACCGACGATGACCGTCCGAAGCGGCGACTCGGCATGACTCGGCCGTGTCCGGGACACGGTCGGGCGTGTCGGCGATCGTTCCAGCTTATCCTAAGAGTACGGCACGGGCCGTGTCGGACGACACGGTCGAGTCCGGTCGGCGAGAACTTCGCATTTCGGACGAAATGCAGCCGGGCCGTGTCGGACGACACGGCCGAAGTTCGGTCGGCGTGATCGCCAAAACAAACGACCATAACTCTCTCGTCCGGACTCCGATTGACTCACCGTTTGAACGATTGGAAAGCTAACTCGATGCTCTATAATATTGCAATGATTTAGAATTTTTGGAGTTACCAAAAATTAATGGTGATCTAACAAAGTCGAACTCATATGAGGAAAGTTGAAACAATGAACAATAACGATACACAACTCGAAGTTTTTCCGAACGGTGAACACGGTGAAAGAACATGATTGATGAATGATTATAATTGAGTGAAAATCCACTGAGTGACAATCACCGAATGAAATTACTGAATGATAATGACTGAATTACAACTGGGTATTACATACACCCCCCCTTAAAAGAGTTTCGTCCCCGAAACTAAGGGTCAAACAACTCGGGATAACTCTCCCGCATATTCTTCTCGGTTTCCCAAGTGGCCTCTTCGACTCCGTGTCTAGACCACTGAATCTTGACCAAAGGGATCGTCTTATCCCTCAACTGTTTGATTCGCCGCTCCAACACTCGTACAGGACGCTCCTCGTACGAATGCTCATCCGCGATCTCGATTTCTTCGAACTGAAGTATGTGACTCGGGTCGGCAACAAACTTCCGCAACTGAGAGACATGAAACACATTATGAATTCGGCTCAAAGCCGGAGGTAAAACCAATCGATAAGCTAACACGCCTACTCGATCCAAAATTTCAAACAGTCCAATGAATCTTGGGCTCAACTTCCCCCATTTTTCCGAAACGGAAAAATACCTCGACTCGGGGATACCTTGACCAAAACATGGTCACCCGTCTCGAACTCTAGTGGTCGACGACGATTATCCGCATACGATTTCTGTCGACTCTGAGCTGTCAACAAATGACTCTTGATCAAAGCTACCTTCTCCCGGGCGGCTATAAGCATATCGGGCTCGGTGCCGATTGATTCTGACAAGTCATCCCACACAAAGGAGATCGACAAAGACGACCGTACAAGGCCTCGTAAGGTGCCATCTTAATGGAAGCATTCCAACTATTATTATACGTGAACTCGATCAATGGTAGTTGGGCTTCCCAATCGTCCTTCCAATCGAGGACGCAAGCTCTCAACATGTCCTCTAATGTCTGAATAGTCCTATCTGATTGTCCGTCGGACTGAGGATGAAAGGCAGTACTGAGATTAAGCTGAGTTCCCATAGCACGATGAACTGATTTCCAAAAATGTGACACAACCCGTCCGTCACGATCGGAAACGATACTTTTAGGAGTACCGTGCAGTCTCACAATCTCTTTAATGATTAGTTGGGCAAGTTTCTCGGGACCCCAAGTATCCTTAATCTCAAGAAAATGAGCTGATTTAGTTAAGCGGTCCACAATCACCCAGATCGTATTCATGCCACGACGACTCGTCGGCAAACTCGTGATGAAATCCATAGAAATGTCTTCCCATTTCCACTTTGGAATAGGGAGAGGTTTCAGGATACCCGCCGGTCGCTGATGTTCAATCTTGACTTGTTGACAGGTTAAGCATCTCGAAACAAATTCTGCGACTTCTCGCTTCATATTACTCCACCAGTAATTTTGTTTCAAGTCCTTGTACATCTTGCTGGACCCCGGATGAACAGAATAAGGGGTAGCATGAGCTTCTCTCAAAATAGAGTTTTTCAACTCGTCATTCGCCGGTACGCACAACCGGTTCTTAAAACTCAAAAGTCCATCCTCGTGGATCACGAATCCAGGGGCTTTCCCCTGAGACACATCCTCACGAATGCGCAACAATGCTGGGTCTGAACCCTGATTCTCCCTGATTGCATCCTCAAGAGATGATGAAATCTCTAACATACAAAGCTGTTCCTGAACTAGCTGAAGCCAGACCTCGATCTCGGGTCTAAGAAATTCCTGTTGAAGCTCCTTCTGAACTGTTAAACGAGCAAGCATCTGCTCCTGAACGGACTTACGACTCAAGGCGTCGGCGACAATGTTCGCCTTGCCCGGGTGGTAAAGGATATCGATATCAAAATCTTTGATTAATTCCAACCACCGTATCTGTCGCATATTTAACTCCTTCTGAGTAAATATATACTTCAACTCTTGTGATTGGTGAAGGTCTGACCGGTGATTCCATAAAGGTAACGACGCCAAATTTCCAATGCGAAAACCACGGTTGCTAGCTCCGGCCGTGGGTTGGATAATTAACCAGCTAATCCGAGGAAACATCGGATTTACTTAATATCTTTCGGAGGTTGCCAAACTCGAATAGTCTCCGACTTCTGAGGGTCGACATGAACTCTGTCAGATGAAATCACATGTCCGAGAAAGTAACTTCGGACCTCCAGAACTCACATTTGGAAAACTTTCCATAAAGTTGTTCTCGTCTCAACACGTCGAGAACCTGATGAAGATGAACCTCGTGTTCCTCTCGGCTAAGAGAATAAATCAAAATGTCTTCGATGAAGACAACAACAAACTGATCCAAAAAAAAAATCGATGAAAACCCGATTCATTAACTCCATGAATACTGCAGGTGCAATAGTTAGCCCGAACGGCATAACTACGAACTCATAATGACCATAGCGTGTATGAAACGCTGTCCTCGCGATATCCGACTCTCGAATCCGCAACTGGTGATATCCAGATCTTAAGTCGATCGTGGAAAAATACTGAGGCTCCCTGAAGTTGATCTAAAAGATCATCAATACGGGGTAAGGGATACTACTCTTGATCATCACCCTCATCAACTCCTGGTAATTAACACACACACGAGACGATCCATCCTTC
The DNA here is from genome assembly GCA_033398695.1 of Orobanche coerulescens. Taxonomy (NCBI): domain Eukaryota; kingdom Viridiplantae; phylum Streptophyta; class Magnoliopsida; order Lamiales; family Orobanchaceae; genus Orobanche; species Orobanche coerulescens. The sequence goes on along the minus strand of CM065802.1, from coordinate 188,302,289 downwards.
TCCTTGACAGATCACACTGGTGCTCCTCACGGGGACGCAATCGGTCGGAGATAACCTTTCTCGAACTATTCCTCAAGTTGAATCTTCAACTCCTGCATTCTGGTCGGGGCCATCCGATACGGTGCCTTCGATAAAGGGGACGTACCGGCTCCAACTCACTCCTGAATTCCCTTACTCTATGCGAAGGCAACCAGATAACTCGTCTAGAAATACATCGTCAATCGATGACAATGGTACCACGAATGATTGAACATTTCGATTGCCCTAGAATGGTCAATCGATAAAAAGAGATACCAATAATGATTGAACAACTCGATTGCCTTAGAAAGGTCAATCGATGAAGATGATACAATGAATGTTTGAATAATTCGATTATCTTCGAAAGGCCAATCGATGGAAATGATACAATGAATGATTGAATAACTCGATTGCCCTAGAAAGGCCAATCGATGAAAATGATACAATGAATGATTGAATAACTCGATTGCCTTAGAAAGGCCAATCGATGAAAATGATATAATGAATGATTGAATAACTCGATTGCCTTAGAAAGGCCAATCGATGAAAATGATATAATGAATGATTGAATGACTCGATTGTCTCAGAAAAGCCAATCGATGGAAATAATACAAGGAATGATTGAATAACTCGATTGCCCTAGAAAGGCCAATCGATGAGAATGATACAATGAATGATTGAATAGTTCGATTGCGGAATTTCTCTGCTTTCGCCATAATAGAAATTTTACTGGAACAACGGGGATTACTTCCCTGAAGCACACATTCGACAACTAACGACGGAAAGATAGTGACCAAACGCTAACAAACACTGAGGATAGTATCGAGACGGTTAAACCAACTAATACCGAAATTACATCATCCTAAGATAAATTCACCACGATTAGATCCATCAACCAATCGCGGTCATTAAGTAGGACTAACCCGAAATAAGTCTATTCAAGCATGATTCGAAAATGAATGAATGCGGTGTACCAAAGATCAAAAGGTACACACAAAGTTGAAATAAAATTACGAGTATACCCGAAATCATTCGACCACCGATCGCCGATCCTCCTCATCATATTAACTGGGACTTGCCGCCCCGAACCGACGCTCCTGCCTCGATAAATACTAGCTCCAACTCTATTTGCTTCCATTGTCTTAAACGACGATGACAAAGCGCCGATTCTCAAACGCTGGTTGCTTCGGCCTGAGATGCCGGAGCCGACTTGAGTCCTTTCGCAAAAACGGGCCTTATGCCCAAAATTCCCACAATTATAGCACGTGATAGACGGTTTCGGACACTCGGTGCTGAAATGACCCGGCCCACAATTGAAACAGTGATGACCGAATCGCCGCCGGAATGATATCTCGCACGATTATGCGCCGTAGAGGTCGCTCGAAACGATAGGACACACACGAGGCTTCTAGTACCTAGACTGACCGCCTTCGGATTGATTACGCTTCGTTGATTTCTTGCTGAAAGATGAAGGTTGTTGTTCAGCACTTTCCTTAGCAGCCGTCTCATACGGGAGAGTTCTCTCGATTAATCCGGTAAGAGTGGCGCAATGATGATTGAGCAACTGCACATGGGTCATCATGGCCTGCATAAAAGTGAGTGGATCAACCCGAACATCTTCTGATCGAGCCGAGTCCTGGGCACGATTTCCCGGCAGCGAGTGATTATTTCTCGGGTTTCGGTCCGCACCGCGGCCTCTCCCCGTGCATCCCCTGACAGCTCTCTCCATACTGAAGTAGGAAGGTCGCATAATGATTATATTTCCCACATGATTAGCACGTTATGATTATGTCATGAGATGATGAAAATGAGTATACATGCTCTAACTTAGTGATTATATGAATGATTTACTTAAGTTACATGATTATCTGATGAAATTCTTGAAATGATTATCTTGAATAACTTAACAAGATTGATAATATGATCATCCAGATTGACAACTGAGTAATGAAATGAATTGAGTAATTAATGAGTTAACATGATCGTCCTGATTATTAATTGAGTAATGAAATGAATTAAGTGATTGATGAGTTAATATGATCGTCCCGATCATAATGAATGATGATGTTTGAGGATTGTTAAATGATGAATGATGAATGAATGACTATTGCCTTAAATTATACCATGGCGTTAGAAGTCTTACGCTTTTTCATCTGATTGGCTCAAGATTCGCACAGTCACACGTGACGCGAAAGTCCAATGATACTAGTCCGATGACGATGATTTCAAATGAGACATGACTTGGAGGGTAGTATTCAAAACCACGCTCCGATACCAACTCGTAACACCCCAAACTAGGCGGATATTACGGCCGTAGATCCCCAACCGGGACCCACCGTGCAAATGAAAATGAATGAATTACACAAGATAAATGTAGTACCGAACTACATTACGGCAATAATTACTCCGACGAGGAGTTTAGTTACAACATACCAGACAATATCGAATACTAGTGTATTTTATATGAAGATAAAATACACAACACCGAATGAAACGGAGTATTCAAATGAAAGTCTGCAGCGGAAAATAAAGGACAATAACATGAATAATGAAAGATCGGGGCCCCTACTAGTATCACTAGGACTCCTCGACATCAACATGCTATTCCCGTGCGTTTGCCTTGCCATGACCTGAAAAACAAAATCCCCAAACGGGGTCGATTACAAAGAAAAACAATCCTCCAAAGTAGAATAAACACAATCATGATTATATCTTAAATTATGAAATATCCTGTCGAAACATACGCAATCAAACATGCTATATGAATCAAATAACAGTACGGCTCAAAGGGTGGCGCCACACTACGCCCGGGATGGAAATGTGTCCGTGCACAAGCCACCAACTAGTATCGATCGAATACACGTGTGGTCTTGTACCTAATCGCCTCACGAAACAATCAATCTCGTGCACACCCAATGTGAGGCCATCAACCAACACACGACTATAATGTGCCCGACATGAAAACCCTACACATACCAACCGCACGCCAAGATGACCGGAATGCCTCTATATAACAAAAGTGACATCGAAAATGAATAATGACTCACCGAGGTGGAAAGGTAATGAAATAAATGACAATCAATGAAAAGATTGGAACCGCTGCTCCTTATGACCGAAATGATTAATTGATAACAACAAGTTTTGATACGGTTAATATAATGATGAATGAGTTATGATTATGAATGAACAACAACAAAAGGCATGAATATCCTTTGAACCGAGTAAGAATTAACTTACAAAATACCGATGAAGAAAGTCCTTCCACGAACAAATGTCCTAAATGAAGTGTCGGTCGCACGAACAACCTTAATTCAATACAATTACCGACAATCCGATCAATATACGAATTAAACACGAATATAACGAACTCAAAACGTCGATACGACTAAACCAAGTCCATAGAGGCATTAAATCAAACACGTTGTATCCAAACTCCGATTGTTTACAATCAAACCTCGATATACCAATATCAAAATCCCCAAGAAGTGTTTCAAACCAACAAAACATCTCCAATACGATCAATAATCCGTTATGAATATCCGAAAACGTGATTATAACAACAATTAGTCGAAAATCCCCAATTCCAACTCGATATTCAAAGTGTTCTTGAATAATCCCTCAATAATCCAATGAATCCTTATACAAACTCATAATCATATACATATCTCTTCATATAACATGATTATAACGTCCAAAACATCATATCTCAACACAAAATCGAAGTCCAAAGTGTTGAAGGAATTACCTCTTGAAGATACAAGTACTTTAATCCGAAGAACACGCGTTAGATTGATTATCCGGGCTTCACGATCGAAAGGAGATGAAGAAAATCAAACACCCAAATGATTTGTGAAGGAAAAACCCTCCCTCAAGCCTTATCTCTCGGTTGAAGGTGAAGAAAAGGAAGAAAAATGGGCTGAAATGCTGAAAAAATGAATTTATAGGGGTTGACTACCCTGCCGGACACGGCCCGTGCCGATCGGCACGGTCGTGTCGCACAGTTGGCCGACAGCTGGCCGACAGGGACTCGACCGTGTCCGGCTTGACACGGTCGCGGCGCGGAGGGCCTACCGACAGTGACCCGTCCGACAGCGACTCGGCATGACTCGACCGTGTCCTGGGACACGGTCGGGCGTGTCGGCAGTCGTTCCAGGCTTATCCGGAAGAGTACGGCACGGGCCGTGTCGGACGACACGGCCGAGTCTGGTCGGCAGAAACTTCTGCATTTCCGGACGAGTACGGCACGGGCCGTGTCGGACGACACGGCCGAGTTCGGTCGGCAGTGATCGGCCAAAAACTGAAACGACCATAACTCTCTCGTCCGGACTCCGATTGACTCACCGTTTGAACCATTGGAAAGCTAACTCGATGCTCTATAATATTGCAAAGATTTAGAATTTTTGGAGTTACCAAAAATTAATGGTGATCTAACAAAGTCGAACTCATATGAGGAAAGTTGAAACAATGAACAATAACGAGACACAACTCGAAGTTTTTCCGAACGGTGAACACGGTGAAAGAACATGATTGATGAATGATTATAATTGAGTGAAAATCCACTGAGTGACAATCACCGAATGAAATTACTGAATGATAATGACTGAATTACAACCGGGTATTACAAGACATCCCACCAGAGGCCTCGAAGGACCCTCCCGAGCTGCCTAGCGAAACAAATCACAACATATATCACAACCATAAGTTATCCCGGCATCGGGCTAACAAGCCACGAACCTCGGAGTCCCCGCAAGACGTACCTGATGATAACCCCACTAGTTATCCCGGCATCGGGCTAACAAGCCACGAACCTCGGAGTCCCCGCAAGACATACCCGATTGGATAACCCATGACACATACATCACAACCAAATCACAACCATAAGTTATCCCGGCATCGTGCTAACAAGCCACGAACCTCGGAGTCCCCGCGAGACGTACCCGATGATAACCCCACAAGTTATCTCGGCATCGGGCTAACAAGCCACGAACCTCGGAGTCCCCACAAGACATACCCGATTGGATAACCCTACGGTCTCGCCCGACCCATACTAGCAAGTATGGATCCCGGAGATTCAACAATCCTACCCGGAGGCACATCACGTATAACAAGCACACAACAATAATCGATTATGAGGCCAAACAACATTAAACATCGCAACCTCCTTTCAAAGGAGTAACAACTAACATCACATCATGTCAAAACCGCAATACATTGAAATGAAGCCATATATGTACACACGCATTATCAAACACCACATAAACTCCAAACATATCCAAAAGATCCACGTAGTCACTTACAACCCACACAATTACAAAAAAAAACACGCGTTTTGAAAGAGAGCCTTTAACAAGGCTAATCGAATCTTTTGAAAACTCGTTTCAAACAATCAAATAAACACATAGAGACGATCACTAATTATCATATCCATAAAACAAGAATTATATGGAGAAGGTACTTGCCTCGAAATCGGCACGCAAGTATTCCGACGAACACGGCTCAACCGGAAAGCTTCGAAACGCCCGATGCAATCGAAAAGAAAGACGACAACGAACGGAAGGGTTCAACTCGGTTTCTTCGCAAGAAACTCGACCCTAACAACATATAATCCATAAATCATCGATCATACGAGGAAGGATAATCGTAGAACGCCCGAAAACCCCTCTAAGACATTTTACCGGACACCTTCAAGGCGTCGGTCAAGAACTCGACCCAAACAACGAATCGATGCGATCCAACCATGGAATAATAAAGGAAATGATATAATACATCTAAATATTCATCAATCCATCATAATCCTAAGTTAAATCGGATTAATCGGACGAAAACAACCAAAATACCCAAATTCCCCAAAACTAGATTTCTAGGAAATCTGACCTGATTCGGTAGATCGGAGGATGTTATAGGATGGATGATTGATGATATGAACTCCAAAACTTCATGGATTGATTGTCCAACAACATCTCTCCATGATATACATACCCACAGCCGCGTACGGGAAGAAAATAAATGAGAAATGGCTGAAGAAAACGCCGCTGTGCCTTAAATAAAGCCGATCACGTTACGACGAATCGCCACGGCTTACGACGTAATCGCCATGGCCGAACTCATCGCTGGAAAATGCCGAACGCTATGCACATTACCGCCGGGGCCTTACGACGTAACCGCCTTACGACGAATCGCCGAGCACTACCGCACGTTACTCGGCGAGGATGGCACTGCCCGATCATGCCGGCCATGACTCGGCCGGGACCAACTCCGACGGCCCGAACGACCCCGAAACCCGAACCTGAGTACGAATCGAAGATACGGTTACGAAGTACTCGCAAAGACGAATCCGAGCACTAATAGAACACACGATTCCGACTACCCGAAGGCTCGAAATCCGACAACGGAAAGTAATTACCCCAAACTTTGGGAAATTACGAAAATGGCCCAAAACGCCCCAAAATCACGATACGTGATCGAATAACCAAACCGAAGCTTGCAACATGAATAATAACATTAAATGAACTTACGAGAAAGTCGAAACAATAGCTTTGACGAGATTCGCAAGAATCGAACTCAAGTGCGGAAAAACCGCTAAAAAGCACGGAACTCAACAAAACGACACCGAAACGAGCTCGGATGACAAAAAGTGAAGAATTAATCATTCTCGAAATAACGAAACGGTCATGAGAGACTCGTCAAAACGGTCTTCGGCCGAAAAAAGAAATTTACCGAAAATCGAAAATTGCGGATATTACATTCTACCCTCCTTAAAAGAAGTTTCGTCCCGAAACTTAAAACAAGTAGGGAGAAGCAATATCCCGCCAGGAAAACTCAACGAGATACGCAAGAAACGCGTAACTAACGCCCAACGGCGAAACGTTACGAACAACGCAACGGAAAATACGGTGTGAAAACACGCTCCACGACGACCAACACAACGTCGCCGTTAGGGATATAATAGAACCAACAAGTGACAAGCGTCATCAGATGGATAATACAATCAAGTCAATTATCCGAACAATCACAAAACACAACGAGCGAAAATCAATATGATTGACCACCCCAACGGTACATCAATCAAAACGTGAGCCAATCGCTGAAGAAATACGGAATTCCACCGCTCAAGGGTTGGAAGATCGAAAACGAGACAAATTTCCCGAATATAAGGAAATTAGGAAGGAGTCTGAATGCTCAACAATCATGAAACGAGATCAACAAAAACCGAACAATCAAACGATCGAACCACAACGGTCGAGACAACAAAAATCGAACAATCATGTTCGAATCACGAAGAATAATAAAATTCAAACAACAACTCTCAGGCTCACGTCTCGACTCGAGACAATATATGATCCGGTAAAAGCAACAAGATGTGATCCACATAAGATCCATAGGAAAAGGAATAGCAATTGAAAAGTCACAACGACAAACGAGTAATTTCGAAACACCACACTCGTTTGATCAATAAAAGCAAGGGATAGGGCAAGCTCAGAAAATGTTAACGAACATAAACGAGTCGACAGAGTCGAAAATATAGAAGTTCAAAATCTAATCCACTTCGAATAAGAGAACTAGTAAAACCAGATGATGTCACTTCCGAACAAGGTTCACAAGAATCGAACCGAACTCGAAAAGGCACAAATGATAACCGATTGACCCAAAACAAGATCACACTGCTCGAACGATTTAAATCGAAATACGTAACAAGTTCGAAAGTATCAACGAAACGAGCGAGTCGATAGACTCGAGAAAGAGAAAATGCAGGAGTCTAAAAACAACACGGGTACTACATTCGACCTCTTATAAAAGAAGGTCGCCCGCAACTCACAACAAATAAATCAAGGTGACGACACAACAAGCAACCGATGAAACATCCTTCAAAGGCCTCTCAAAGCCGATTCCGATGATCAGGCCAAGCGCGAACTTCGAAAGTCTCGGTAGCCACCCGCAAAATCAATTCGGTGTCCTCGAGTCCACACTTGAAATGTGTTACCGACGAGAAGGACAGTTACACGTGCATGCCCCGCACATCACGGTTGAAACGCCTCATTTCGGCATACCGAAAATACGGATGCTAGATACAATGGAACTAACACCGCAAAACAACATACCGAGATGCCAACTCAAAGATAACATATCAACGCATACAAAAATCACAACAACAACGGCATCGTTCGACGATTACAACGCCCAAACGATAGCCAAGACACAACCATAAACATCATGAAACGATCACCAATGTGCATAAACGCATAAAAATCCAAGCTTTAATAGCCACACAAAGTGCGATAACACGCAAGCCACCACGAAATGGCAACAATAAAGATCGTCATCACACCTCCCACAATGGGCTAACAAAACATATGCGTGGCGAACGACTCAACGTTCACACCACCAATTCAATCACAATTCGGAGGGCTAACACCCTAACAACAATACCAACATCATACACACCTTCTCCGACCACAAGCACGAAATGATGGGTTTTAAAAACGAAAACCACCCTTTTGAAAATAGTTTGGAAACACCAGTTGATCTTGAGTATCACTTTACAAAAAGTAGTGCAAACATTGTTATCGAGACTTTGAAAATCGTCTTGCGTTTGAACAAAAATGAGGACACCTTCTCTTAGTGAAATACTTTCAGAATATTCGACCCTCGGGTCTAAGTAAAAGTGTTTATAAAACATTGAAAATATCTCAAAACATTTTGGTCCTCGAGTTAGAAGAATTTTGAAATATATTGTGGCACCTTGGACGTACCACGAGAAAATAATTCATTTTAAAAGTATGTCTCGAAATTTATTTTCTAAGATACTCAAGTTTTTCAACGATAATTCAATGGGCTAGAATGCCCAAAAATTTCAGGTAATTACGCGGAACATTATAACGCCGTGGGCCCCACGCCAGAAGCCACCAGGCTAAAAACCATTTACAAAAACGTCAAAAAGTTGATGACGGTAATATTTCAAAAACTCACAGAAGCCATTTAGAAAATAATAAATACCGTCATAAGAATTTCGCCAAAACGATCAAGGCCGTAATGCCAAAAACTCGGTTAAGGAATCGGTTTTCGAAATAAAACTCAGTCGGTAAAATACCGAAATCCATTATAAAAGAACTCACACAGTGGATAAAAGAAATAAAGTCAAACATGCACAAGACAGCAACACTACTCCTCATATGAACGAAAAATGGGAGTCAAACAATCACATATCACGAAATCAAAATCCATAAGAGGATTCCGTCACTTAACAAATAATCATAAAAAATAGCTCGTGTCACACGAGGCCCAACACAAATAAGGGAGACTTACATCCACAGGTCGCACGAAGATGATGATCGCCCACGATACTAACCACGACCAACAAACTCAGACGACGCGTCGCGACACGACTTAGTCAGACAAAATCCGACGAGACAAAAACTCAATAGACACCACTGACCCGACAGCCTAGGTTTCCACAACCTAAGCTCCGATACCATTCTGTAACACCCCCAATCCACTCAGGGATATTACACGCCGTAGACCCTCTCCTCGAGGATCTACCAGGCTGATAACTAAATCAAACATCTAAACATCGCCTTTAAGGCTAAAATGACTCAGTAGACTGACTTGGTCTTTCAATAAATACTTACAACTCAATTTCAAACACATACCCACACAGGGGTCAAAATACAATAAACTCCCGTACAACGGGGAAAAGATACTGCAGCGGAAAAGAAGATACAACTAGACCAATCCGACATCAACGGATCCTCGTGTGATTAGTATCGTTCATCTTTCATCATCCTTCATGCCGACCCTGTGCTATGCTCCAAAACCTGAATGCAAAAATAGACATCCACCCCCTGAATACTCGGGGGTTAGCAAAACTCCACTGTTTTGCTAGTGCAAGTACAAGTGCAAAAATACGAGCCATACAATTCACATTCCACGAATAACAATAACCAGGAATCCTTAAAGATTAAAATACCACGAAACGAATACTTCCCGAGGCAAGAATTTGAGTAAAACTTTCCAAATCCGAAAGATCATAAATAACGAGAATGGTTTGCAAAATGGTTTAAAATACCCTCGGGAGTTTTAATAGAAAACAAATTAGGATTATCAAATCCTTCTCTTTCCAAAATCAACAGGGTCACAGCCCAAAGGTTTTATTTTCGCAAATAGAAAACCGACAACAATTCACAGGGCCAGAGCCCAACGTCACGTGTCCTCAACGGACATAAAATCAACGAAACGTAATCACGCACGCGCATCGCCTAGGACCGGGACGCTACCACAGACATCCCACCCGAGGCCTCGAAGGACCCTCCCGAGCTGGCTAGCGAAACAAATCACAACATATATCACAACCATAAGTTATCCCGGCATCGGGCTAACAAGCCACGAACCTCGGAGTCCCCGCAAGACGTACCCGATGATAACCCCACTAGTTATCCCGGCATCGGGCTAACAAGCCACGAACCTCGGAGTCCCCGCAAGACATACCCGATTGGATAACCCATGACACATACATCACAACCAAATCACAACCATAAGTTATCCCGGCATCGTGCTAACAAGCCACGAACCTCGGAGTCCCCGCGAGACGTACCCGATGATAACCCCACAAGTTATCTCGGCATCGGGCTAACAAGCCACGAACCTCGGAGTCCCCGCAAGACATACCCGATTGGATAACCCTACGGTCTCGCCCGACCCATACTAGCAAGTATGGATCCCGGAGATTCAACAATCCTACCCGGAGGCACATCACGTATAACAAGCACACAACAATAATCGATTATGAGGCCAAACAACATTAAACATCGCAACCTATTTTCAAAGGAGTAACAACTAACATCACATCATGTCAAAACCGCAATACATTGAAATGAAGCCATATATGTACACACGCATTATCAAACACCACATAAACTCCAAACATATCCAAAAGATCCACGTAGTCACTTACAACCCACACAATTACCAAAAAAACACGCGTTTTGAAAGAGAGCCTTTAACAAGGCTAATCGAATCTTTTGAAAACTCGTTTCAAACAATCAAATAAACACATAGAGACGATCACTAATTATCATATCCATAAAACAAGAATTATATGGACAAGGTACTTGCCTCGAAATCGGCACGCAAGTATTCCGACGAACACGGCTCAACCGGAAAGCTTCGAAACGCCCGATGCAATCGAAAAGAAAGACGACAACGAACGGAAGGGTTCAACTCGGTTTCTTCGCAAGAAACTCGACCCTAACAACATATAATCCATAAATCACCGATCATACGAGGAAGGATAATCGTAGAACGCCCGAAAACCCCTCTAAGACATTTTACCGGACACCTTCAAGGCGTCGGTCAAGAACTCGACCCAAACAACGAATCGATACGATCCAACCATGGAATAATAAAGGAAATGATATAATACATCTAAATATTCATCAATCCATCATAATCCTAAGTTAAATCGGATTAATCGGACGAAAACAACCAAAATACCCAAATTCCCCAAAACTAGATTTCTAGGAAATCTGACCTGATTCAGTAGATCGGAGGATGTTATAGGATGGATGATTGATGATATGAACTCCAAAACTTCATGGATTGATTGTCCAACAACATCTATCCATGATATACATACCTGACCAGCGTGCGGGAAGAAAAAGAATGAGAAATGGTCAAGAAAAACGCGCCGCTGTGCCTTAAATAAGCCGATCACGGCCGGTTACGTACGTAACCGGCCATGGCTTACGTACGTAATCGCCATGGCCGAACTCATCGCTCGAAAATGCCGGGCGTTGCGTACGCACGGCCAGGGCCTTACGTACGTAACCGGCCTTACGTACGTAACTGCCGAGCACTACCGCACGTTAATCGGCCAGGGCTGGCCTGGCCCGATCATGCCCGGCCATGACTCGGCCGGGACCAACTCCGACAGCCCGAACGACCCCGAAACCCGAACCTGAGTACGAATCGAAGATACGGTTACGAAGTACTCGCAAAGACGAATCCGAGCACTAATAGAACACACGATTCCGACTACCCGAAGGGTCGAAGTCCGACAACGGAAAGTAATTACCCCAAACTTTGGGAAATTACGAAAATGGCCCAAAACGCCCCAAAATCACGATACGTGATCGAATAACCAAACCGAAGCTTGCAACATGAATAATAACATTAAATGAACTTACGAGAAAGTCGAAACAACAGTTTCGGACAAGATTCGCAAGAATCGAACTCAAGTGCGGAAAAACCGCTAAAAAGCACGGAACTCAACAAAACGACACCGAAACGAGCTCGGATGACAAAAAGTGAAGAATTAATCATTCTCGAAATAACGAAACGGTCATGAGCGAGTCGTCAAAACGGTCTTCGGCCGAAAAAAGAAATTTACCGAAAATCGAAAATTGCGGATATTACACCGATATGGAGGAAGACTCTAATGTCAACGCGCATGCTAATTACTTCACAATTTAAATTAATTATCGAGGCCAATTTGATTTTATTTAAAAAAAATAAATCAATTTAATCACTTAGTTATTTTATCCTTAAGGTTTTTAATTTTCTCGTCCTAACATGCAAGGAAACATATCACGCATACATCCATACATGACATACATCAAAACAATAAAAAAACCAAAAATAAAGCATGGATAATTAAATTATCCAATTATCATGGTCTTCTTCCTTGAGTTGAATCCGAGAAAATCTTCGACTCGATCTCTCCCACTGAATCAAGCATCTCGTCGCTCCTCCCCGACCGGGCCGTGGATTTCCAAAATTAAAATTTCACTTTTATGCAAAATTAATTACATAAAAAAATTTAATTTTCAAATCCCGACTCTCCAGCGGACGCAACGAACGGCGGCGAAACGGACCGGACCAAAACTGGACGACCCGGCCCGAACAAGCGAATCGCCGGACCAGTCGGCTTCAGTCTTGCCTTTCGGCCGCTTGCAGTGTTGCTTTGCGGCGCCGCTTGTCGCTCGTCGGCCGCTTCAATGATCCCTGGCAGTCCCGATTCTGCTCTATTTCTTCGTGATCCCGTCTTTTCTGAATTCGATTACAATTTTATAGAAAATAAAAGACATCGAAATTACATCAAGATTACATGAAAAATAAAACCACCTAGAACTACCCGCGGATTTTCTCACGGGAAAAACCATTACATGCCTAAAAAACGGGCCAAACCAACAATTGCATAATTAATAAAAATAAATAAATACACCATTCATATAAACCATGATAATTGGATCATATCACCTGCAAGAACACATCTAGCAAAATGTTCCAACATCAAAATATATGAATATTTAAATTGCTATCAATTAATCACTAAAATTAAGACGCAGCGAAAGCGAAGTTTGGGTAAATATGATGATCGCGTTTTACGCATCTACGAGCACAAGATCTATTTAGGCTTGCTAATTAATTAATTACTAAGACTAATAAGCAATTTAAATATTATTTATTATTTATTAATTAAATATATTGATAATTAAAATATCCTAATCTAGATCCAAGATCATAGGATATTACCTTTTGAAGAGTATTGGTTGCTTCCGTCTTGATCACCTTGTATTTCTACCTTTAGACCTTCTAGAGTATGATCCGCCTTGAACCGGACGTTGTGTGGGCAACGAGCTACCGGATCTTGTTTGGACTTCTATGGATCGGCCGAAATAATATGCCTCACAATTCTCGATTTTCTTTTCTTCAAGTAATTCCGATATGTAGCAAAAATTAAAGTGTTCTCTCAATTGTGGAATCGAAGACACAAATCAAGATCCACAATTAAACACTTAGAAGAAAAAATCGAAATTCCTTATGTATCAACAATGCTCAAATCGGCCAAACACCCATAAGTCCTTTATCTTACCTTATTAGGACTCTTCCTAATATAATGAATCTATTAATATCAACTTAGTCCACTAAAAAGTTGATATTGCACTTCCTACCAAAATCCCAAATTACGAAATTGGGCTCCTTATTAAATATATTATTTCCCGTGTTTAAGATATCGAATGTCCATTAATTAATTATAAGCTACTGACAGCTTTAATTAATTAATATCTTATCCAAGAGTAGTACCACTCGAACCTTATTATTATATCATAATTAAATCCACCTGTAGGGTTTAATATAATAATCATTATCGAGCTCCTCAAGGGGACATCATCAAACCGCATGAGTCGGGACACGATTTCTAGTAATAATAATAATTGTCATATAAACAATATTATTACCCAAGATATGAGGCTTATTGAGTCGATCATTTTGACTCTCACCTATGGTAAATCAAAGCAATAATTATTATAAATACACAATTAAATATTATATACTTAGAATTAAGAAATAATAATTATCCGAGATTTACGTTCTTCTTACATCGATCTGAAGACACTATCTCACCTCGATCCAGTTCAACGTATGCAAATACGCTAATATATGCTAATAGTCAAGACCAACTATTCTCAAGCATACACTACAACCTTTTATATAATTTGTCTAATAATTATATAGGTGGTGTGTTGGAATATTTATTCCACACATTATTTAATTTATGTTTTGATGATTAAAGTTGCTAAACTACAAAACAACATCGAGGCGAAGCAATACAACGAAGCAGACGAAGTCGCAAAAAGTTACAAACTGGACTGCATTAGCGCACGCTAAGGGATATATGTTAGCGCACGCTAACGAGGAGTCAGCTGCATTCCAGCCAAGTTTCGAAGTAAGCTGCAGTGAAGTCAGAAGGAAGGATAGCGCACGCTACACTCTATTATTAACGCACGCTATCGAAGTGTTGTTACTGTTGTGGAGATATTCAAATATAGAATGACGTATGCAATGAAGTCATCATTAGCGCACGCTACACAGTTTGATTAGCGCACGCTAAGATGTTTGAATCTAGTCAATCCGAACGTTGGGAAAAGCAGGTCAAAGTCAGCATATCAAACGGTCACTTTGACAATCCATGCAACAGATATATTGGATTAGCGCACGCTACAAAGGAAATGGTAGCGCACGCTAACTGTCAAGGGCAGTAGCTACTGGACTGAAATATAAAGTGATTAACGCACGCTACATGAAAGCCTTTACGCACGCTAGAGCAAAAATGTGCGATAGCGCACGCTAAGAAGGAAGGCTAGCGCACGCTAGCTAGTCAACTGGCAGCAACGGCTAGTAAGGAGGAAGAAGGCTATAAATACCAAGGAGTTGGTATTATTCCATACAACAACATTGAGCAAAGCATACATACGTGTTATATCATTGTAAGCATTATAGTTGTTGTTCTTGAGCTTAATTAAGAGTGTTATACACAAGATCATACACGAGCGAGAAAAAGAAAAGATACGATTTGATTCGGTGTTATTAGGATCAAGGATCCGGCATTGTTAGAATCACAATCGCTATCTTAGTGAGGTTTATCTAGTACCGATAGAAAGCTAGAGTGGTTGATTCCTTATCCAATAGAAAAGGAAAAACGGTTTTACTCGGACCGATAGAAGACGAGCTTGTAACGGTAATCCCTCGACCGATTGAAGAGAGGCGTAGAGGTTTTGATCTTAAGCCTAAGGAAAAAGATACATCGAGAGAGGACGTAGGCTTCGTTAATAGCCGAACCTCTATAAATCCTTGTGTGATTTATTTCCTGCAATTTTAGTTACGCTTCCACACAAACGGCGAAAATATCCGATTTGGTACCCAACAATTGGTATCGGAGAGGTTCTCCAATACGCGGCTTAACATCCGAGGAGAAGATCCAAAATGGCATTTCAAATCTCTCCAGCCGAAGGCCTTGCTCTCAACCGACCACCATTTTTTGATGGCGCGAACTTCATGACTTGGAAGAAGAAGATGTCGATATTTATTCGAGCTTACGACATCGAACTTTGGAAAGTGATTTGTCTTGGTCCAAAAATTCCAATGAATTCCAACGGTACGCTTAAAAATTTTGAAGAATATGACGACTCCGATTGGAAAAACGACCATTTCAATTGTAAAGCAACTCAACTCCTCTATTGTGCCTTAAATCCGGAAGAACACAACCGGATATCATCGTGTGATAGTGCCAAAGAAATCTGGAAAATGCTTGAGGTAACACACGAAGGTACGTCTCAAGTCAAGGAGACGAAGATAAACATGCTCCTTCACGATTATGAATTATTCCAAATGAAGGATGACGAATCCATCTCGATTATGCTCGACCGATTCTCGGTCATTACTAATGGATTAGCATGTTTCGGAAAACCACTTTCGAGTAGTGAGAAAGTAAAGAAAATTCTCCGATCACTACCTCGAGAATGGGACGGTACGGTTACGGCTATAATGGAATCCAAAGATTTAAATACTCTCGATTTTAGTGCTCTTGTTGGTTCTCTTATCAACTACGAGATTGTTCTAAAATCTCGAAATGCCAAACCGAAACCGAAGGAGAGGTCGATAGCCTTCAAGGCTAAAATGTCGAAGAAGAAAGAAGAAACCCCGGTGGACGAAAGCGACGAAGAAATGGCATATTATGCCAAAAATATTAATAAGTTCCAACACTTATTAAACCGGAGAAAGAAGGACATTCAAGCGGGCGAACCTAAGAAATTCGACAACACTTGTCGATTATGTGGCAAACCAGGTCATTTTGCTAAAAACTGTCGAGTAAAGCAAAAGGAGGTTCTAATCGCAACATGGAGCGACGAAGATCCCGATGAAGATTTTCTTGACCAAAATAATCTCGCACTCATGGCCCGGAGTTCATTCGACGATAGCGACGTCGAAAGTCAAGTAAGTAATTCTTACGACGAACTTTTTGAAGCATTCGAATTATTACATACGGATTATAAAAATGCTTTAAATGAAATTAAATCCCTCAAGTCTAAATATAAAACTTTGGAAGTTGAAAATTCCAAAATACTTGAAAAAGGGAAACTTGTCGAACTTGATCATTCGAAATGCCTTGAAAATGAAAATATTTTAAAGAATGATCTTTTAAGAGTTCAAGATGAACTAAAAATTTTGACAAAGAAATTCTCGTACGGCAATGATAAATTTGAACAAATGTTATGTGTTCAAAAATACACTTTAAATAAAGAGGGGTTAGGATTCAAACCGCGCTCGAAAAATGAATCCGTCAATTTCAAAATACCCCGATGTGAAAAATGTTTGAAAATTGGGCATCATATTTCTAAATGTAAAAGCCCACGCCGGACAATAAAAATTAAAAAGATTTGGGTTCCTAAAGGAACAAACGTTTCAAACATCGTCTATGTTTCAAAAGAAAAACCAACTATCGGTTGGATCCCCAAAAATAAATTTTGACAAATGATATTTTTCAAAGGGGGAGAAAGAAATAATATGTTCAGGGGGAGTTTAATACCCTTATTAATGCATAAATTGATATCATGCATATTTATATTTCTTTTGGTATCCCTTATATTTTTTTACTTTTTGATGAAGACAAAATGGGGGAGAAGGAGATGAATTGAGATAAAAATGAGAAGGAAATGAAGAGGAGATAAAAATAAAAGAAAAAAATCGAAGAAGTCGAAAAGAAACGAAAAGCATACAATTAGGGGGAGTTGAAAAATGAAAAACGACGGAGTTGAAAATTAAGGGAGATATTGAAAAGAAAAGAGAATTGGAGAAACTAACGAAACGATCAAAGTCGAAAACTTTGATTCGTAGAAATATACATATATTATTTTTTACAGATTATCCAATTCATATGTTGTTTTGTAATCATCAAAAAGGGGGAGATTGTTGGAATATTTATTCCACACATTATTTAATTTATGTTTTGATGATTAAAGTTGCTAAACTACAAAACAACATCGAGGCGAAGCAAAACAACGAAGCAGACGAAGTCGCAAAAAGTTACAAACTGGACTGCATTAGCGCACGCTAAGGGATATATGTTAGCGCACGCTAACGAGGAGTCAGCTGCATTCCAGCCAAGTTTCGAAGTAAGCTGCAGTGAAGTCAGAAGGAAGGATAGCGCACGCTACACTCTATTATTAACGCACGCTATCGAAGTGTTGTTACTGTTGTGGAGATATTCAAATATAGAATGACGTATGCAATGAAGTCATCATTAGCGCACGCTACACAGTTTGATTAGCGCACGCTAAGATGTTTGAATCTAGTCAATCCGAACGTTGGGAAAAGCAGGTCAAAGTCAGCATATCAAACGGTCACTTTGACAATCCATGCAACGGATATATTGGATTAGCGCAGGCTACAAAGGAAATGGTAGCGCACGCTAACTGTCAAGGGCAGTAGCTACTGGACTGAAATATAAAGTGATTAACGCACGCTACATGAAAGCCTTTACGCACGCTAGAGCAAAAATGTGCGATAGCGCACGCTAAGAAGGAAGGCTAGCGCACGCTAGCTAGTCAACTGGCAGCAACGGCTAGTAAGGAGGAAGAAGGCTATAAATACCAAGGAGTTGGTATTATTCCATACAAAAACATTGAGCAAAGCATACATACGTGTTATATCATTGTAAGCATTATAGTTGTTGTTCTTGAGCTTAATTAAGAGTGTTATACACAAGATCATACACGAGCGAGAAAAAGAAAAGATACGATTTGATTCGGTGTTATTAGGATCAAGGATCCGGCATTGTTAGAATCACAATCGCTATCTTAGTGAGGTTTATCTAGTACCGATAGAAAGCTAGAGTGGTTGATTCCTTATCCAATAGAAAAGGAAAAACGGTTTTACTCGGACCGATAGAAGACGAGCTTGTAACGGTAATCCCTCGACCGATTGAAGAGAGGCGTAGAGGTTTTGATCTTAAGCCTAAGGAAAAAGATACATCGAGAGAGGACGTAGGCTTCGTTAATAGCCGAACCTCTATAAATCCTTGTGTGATTTATTTCCTGCAATTTTAGTTACGCTTCCGCACAAACGGCGAAAATATCCGATTTGGTACCCAACATGGTGAACTATTATATTATTTTATAAGGCACCGATAATGTGATCTTCCGTGTGCCACCAACACACCACATTACCTACAATATAAAATAATTAGACATTTCATTTGCATAACCATAACGTGAATTAATATGCAAAATATGTGATTAAATGTAATTAATATTCTCATAGGTAGTAAGAGGGAAATTAGGTAATACAAGCATAAAGTATGCTTTACAGTATACAATCCTAACAATGAGTTGTATTCGAGTTTTGGGAATTAAATCATAATGTAAATGATTTACATTTGTTGTTGGTATACTTGGTATCGAGGATACATTGTGGTATAGACGAAGACGTGAATTATATACCGTCCGTGATATTTTAGACCGTCGAGTATTGAGGATAATGGTTCGTGAAGGTTTGGACATCGAGATTGCTCTCGAAGGACTCGGGGCAAATACTCTAATCATTTTTGTCATTTCGTGTCGATCATGTTGTGATACATTCGTGTATCATTGTTGTCATTCATTGTGTATCATTATTATATGCATTTGTGCATTTTTGTCATATGTCCACCTCGTGTTGGTCCGACGGGATCATCGGGGGATCTATGCTAGCCTGCGCTGGATCACCAGATAGGTTTTTCCACCATGGGTTGGTCTGACGGGATCATCGTGGGATCTAGGCAGTGAATGCTGGATCATCGGATTACCACGTGTTGTTGTTGTACATATGTATATTATGGGTTTGCTATAAGTATACATTGTTGTTATTGATGTGAGCATATGGACTTTGTCATATGAGTATGCATTTGTAGGTCTTGTGTTAGGACCGTATCCGTATGTTATGTTGATCTGATCTTGGATTAGACTGACGTGATTTCGTCGTGGCATTTCACATCTTGAGGTATGTTCTGTATTTCCTTTGGTATTTGTCTTTTGATGGACAATCGATTATCGTGTTGGAATTTGATGATGTTATTCCGATGGATCGAATTGGTCAGAGTTTGTATATTTTCGTATTGCGAGTTATGATGGTGTTTTGAGAATCTTGGGTATTGTTTGAGGTACCGTATGGACGTTATATTTGAGTTAATTGATTAATCAAGATTACGAGATGTGCATTGCGATATTGTTTATTCTGATGAGAATTATTACGAGTTTGGTAAAGTTATGACGGTAAGATTACATTGGTAGTATTCTTACTTACTGTTTTTCATTGGTATGTAATTATTAACGTGATGTGATGGTTATTATTGTTTGATATTATGACTGACCCCGTCGTGGGCTTTCTTTTTAGGTTCTTATATTATCAATCTTGTAGCGGCCGTGGAGAGATGAGCTTCCCAGAGGATACTAGCTAGGGCATGTATTTGTGTATTGAGTTTCCTGATCAGTTGTTGTATTCCGCTGCTAGAGTATTTTTAACTGTTGTCTTTTCCGCTGGATGAGTATTTTTAAATGGCCTATTGGTATCTGGTAACTTAGGTTACTTTGGCAATCATTTTCTAAACTATTTTGTCGGTTCGTGTAAGCGATAGCTTAACGTATGTTTTTAAACTGTTGAGTTTTGGCATTTCGAGCCTTGTGGTTTCAAATGAGATTTTACGACGATTTTGATAAACGGATTTTATTAAATCTTCGAATGTTTTAAATAGATAATACTGTCCTTAGCCTCTTGGGCATTTGTAAATGTTTGTGAAAATTTCCTTTAGCCTTGTGGGTTCCATCTCGGGGCCCACAATGCTGTAATATTCCTGGATGGCTCTGGGGGTGTTACACAAGAAATCATGGATCCTTAGCCTCAAGGAGGAATACTTTAGGGCCATGGAGACCTATAACCTCTCGGTGATGCCACGTACAAGTGTCCTGCTGAGATGGAAAGTATATGATGTTGGTGACATGTGTCTTAATATCGACGGTAGCATTAACCAAAGAGAAGGGAGAGCAGGATTTGGAGGTCTCTTGAGAGACTCAAGGGGTAACTAGCAGTGTGGGTTTGTCGCGAGAAGTACGAAAATGCTGCCGAGTGTTGTTGAAGCCGAGGCGATGCTAAAAGGACTCCAATGGGCATGGATTAAGGTATTTAAAGAGATACAAGTACAAACGGATTCACACGAGGTGGTGGATTGGATAAATGGGGATTATACTCCCCGGGGGCCATCTAGCGAGATCATTAAAAAGTGCCATCAATGAATTAGTAAACCGTGGAAGGTGAGACTTTTCCATATCTACTGGGAGGAAAATATGATTGCTGATGGGCTTGCAAAAATGGCGACATGGCAAGACCAGCAGTGGGTTGAGCTGAGTAAACCGCCCGAGAAGATCAGGAGTCTGATTGCGAATGACCAACTTGGCTGTCGGTGGCCTCGTCGTGTTAGTGTTAGATGCTAATTCTAATATCGGGGTAAAACCCCTCTGTTTCTATATTAAAAAAAAAGGAATCCCCATATAAGACTATGTATGTGTACATAATATTTTTGTGTGCTTTTGAAAATGCATACATCCCAAATATTTGAAGAAAGACCCAATAGATATTTTGCGTTACTTTCTCGATGTGGGACGGATATAGGTAACGTCACCAACTTTGTTTTATTCATACTAGCACACACCTATAGATATCTTTATACATTATGCACTATGTTATATTATATGTATTTTGCATGCAAACAAACACACGTATAAAACTATATACTCTCTCCGTCCACAATCAATATTCCCTTTTTGCCATTTTGGTATGTCCACAAAAATATTCTCTTTCTATTTTTAAACACTACCCCACAATACAATTTACTAAAATATCCTTATAATTTTATATATTTACACATTTTACCAGACTGACTCACATATTAAATTACTTAACCAACTTAATTAACATTAAATTACTTTTAATGTGGGACCCAAACTCCACTCACATCACACTCACCTAACATTTCTTAAAAAAACTCAAAAAGTTGGGGAACATTGTTTGTGGACAGAGGGAGTATTATATTACAAACGCTTTGCATGCAAACTTACACATCCATGCACGTGTGTGTGTGTGTGTATATATATATATATATATATATATATATATATATATATATATATGTGTGTGTGTGTGTGTGTGTGTGTGTAAAATTCTACACGTACCTGATTTATATATATATATATATATATATATGTTAGATGTATTTTTATGCGCTTATTTATCATTATTTTATATCCAATTTTAAGTCTAAATCTGGATAAATGAGCTTTTAATGCACTATCTTTATATGTTTGAAGGAAATTGGAGTCCGGAAGCCTAAACGACGAAAAAACGGGCGAAAACGACAATTTCTGGCCAGGGGCCGCGGCACAATGAAGCTGAGCCGCGGCACACACACGGTCACCTGGAGGCGGTACACACTGTACCGAGGGCCGCGGCACGAAGATGCTGAGCCGCGGCCCATGAAGAAAACTTGCGCCCAGGCATAGGGCGCTGGACATTAGGGGTCGCGACACGAACTTACTGAGCCGCAGCCCGCGCGGCGGTAATGCTGTTTCTGCTGCGTTTCTGAAGCCCGTTTTCGACCTAATTCCCGGACACGTTTTTTAGACGAATGATGGTTATAAATAGGGATTAAAGGTCTGAAGAGAGATCATCGAAGAGAAGGAGAAAAACACCGATCAAGCAGAGAGCAGAAGCTAGAGAACGGAGGAATCCAAGTTCTTCAACTGTGTTTGATTTCTTTTATGCTTTCTTCAATTATTTCTGTATTATTTTTTAGCATGTCGGGCTAGAACCCTATTCTAGGATTTTGATGAAACCGAGGTTTTAACGAATTAACTTTTGATTTTGCATTATTAAAATATATTTCCCTTTCTTATTGAGTTTTCCCAATTGTTTTAATTACTATCAATTATATGGCCTATTATTGATTTGTTTTGATTACGCAACTCGAATCGGGAGAGGAGAGTTGGTAGGAAAAATTGGTGAGAACCGTTTTATCTTGTGAGATAGGAATATACTAATAGGAATTACGTGGCCTGTCTGAAGATTTCGTACTTTTTGCCTATTGACGAATTAATTCACCTAGGAATAGAGTGTGTTATTCGCCTTAGAAAATCTTATTGACCTCGGGAGAGGCAGTAGAGTATTTTAGCTGTAATACCCGTGATTTCGATTTCTGGTAATTTCATTTTTTTCGGCGGAAGTCTGTTTTGACGACTCGCTCATGACCGTTTCGTCATTTTGAGAATGATTAATTCTGCACTTTTTGTCATCTAAGTTCGTTTCGGTGTCTTTTTGTTGAGTTCCGTGTTTTTTAGCGGTTTTTCCGCACTTGAGTTCGATTCTTGTGAATCTCGTCCGAAACTGTTGTTTCGACTTTCTCGTAAGTTCATTTAATGTTAATATTCATGTTTCGAGCTTTGTCTTGGTGTTTCGATCACGTATCGTGATTTTCGGGCGTTTTGGGCCATTTTCGTAATTTCCCAAAGTTTGGGATAATTACTTTCCGTTGTCGAATTTCGAGCCTTTGGGTGGTCGGAATCGTGTGTTCTCTTAGTGCTCGGATTCGTCTTTGCGAGTACTTCGTAACCATATCTTCGATTCGTACTCAGGTTCGGGTTTCGGGGTCGTTCGGGCCGTTGGAGTTGGTCCCGGCCGAGTCATGGCCGGGCATGCCGGGGCAGCCACCGGCCGAGTAACGTCAGTAGTGATCGGCGATTATGTACGTAAGGCCGGTTACGCACGTAAGGCCCTGGACGGTAACGTATGTAATGCTTCCGGCATTTCCAGCGATGAGTTCGCCATGGCCGATTACGTCGTAGCCATGGCCGATTACGTCGTAACCCGCCGGCAATGGCTATTTAAGGCCTGGCAGCGTATTTCTCAGCCATTTCTCACTCGTTTTTCTTCCCTTCCGCGGCTGGAGATTAGTTCATCATGGAGATATGTTGTTGGACAATAAATCCATGAAGTCTTGGAGTTCAAATCATCAATCATACATCCTATAACATCCTCCGATCTACCGACCAGCCGATTTCCTAGAAATCTAGTTTTGGGGAATTTGGGTATTTTGGTTGTTTTCGTCCGATTAATCCGATTTAACTTAGGATTGTGATGGATTGATGATTATTTAGATGTTTTATATCTTTTCCCTTGTTATTCCATGGTTGGATCGTATCGATTCGTTGTTTTGGTCGAGTTCTTGATCGACGCCTTGAAGGTGTCCGGTAAAATGTCTTAGAGGGGTTTTCGGGCGTTCTACGATTATTCCTCATCGTATGATCATTGATTTATTAATTATATGATGTTAGGGTCGAGTTTCTTACGAAGAAACCGAGTTGAACCCTTCCGTTCGTTGTCGTCTTCCTTTTCGATAGCATCGGGCGTTTCGAAGCTTTCCGGTTGAGCCGTGTTCGTCGGAATACTTGCGTACCGATTTCGAGGCAAGTATCTTGCCCATACGTTTCATGTTTCATAGGCATAATTATTGATAAATGATTTTGATAAGTGATTATTGTTGTGTGCTTGATGTATGTGATGTGCCTCCGGGTAGGATTGTTGAATCTCCGGGATCCATACTTGCTAGTATGGGTCGGGCGTGACCGTAGGGTTATCCAATCCGGGTATGTCTTGCGGGGACTCCGAGGTTCGTGGCTTGTTAGCCCGATGCCGAGATAACTTGTGGGGTTATCATCGGGTATGTCTTGCGGGGACTCCGAGGTTCGCGGCTTGTTAGCGCGATGCCGAGATAACTTATGGTTGTGGTTTGATTATGTACATATATGTGCTTGTAGTCACGCGACTGCGGTTACGGTGACATGTGATTTGATATAGTTTCCCTGTGGGTTATTCACTCGGGTTTGTTCTACGGGAGCATCTGAGGTCCGTGGCTTGCTAGCACGGGACGCGAATAATCTGTGGAAACAGGTTGTTATGGTATGATCGGGTCGTGGACCCCATTTGTTGTTATCGAATTTATGTTTTGGGAAAATGATTTTTGGGCTGTGTCCCTAAATGTTTTTGAAAGGTTTGAGAATTCTTAAAATCCCAAATGTTTTCAAAACTCCCGAGATCGTAAAATGTTTTCACAAGATGTATATCGGGTTTACCCCTATCTTTCGATTTAACCATTTTGATTAAGAAATTTACCTCGGGAAGTATGTTTATGATTAACATGTTCCGTGGAGTATGATATGTATGGCTCGTTTTCGTATTTTATACTTGCACTAGCAAAACAGTGGAGTTTTGCGAACCCCCGAGTATTCGGGGGGTGGATGTCTGTATTGCATTCAGGTTTTGGAGCAGAGCACAGGGTCGGCATGAAGGATGATGAAAGATGAACGATACTAATCACACGAGGACCCGTTGATGTCGTATTGGTTTAGTTGTATTTTATCTCCGCTGCAGTATTTCTTGCCCGTTGTACGGGAGTGTGTTGTATTCGACCCCTGCGTGGGCATGTAATGAGTTTGAGTTGTATGTATTTTTTTGAAAGACCAAATTGGTCTACCGAGTCATTTTAGCCTTAAAGGCATTGTTGAGATGTTTGACGTTGTTTACCAGCCTGGTAGATCCTTGAGGAAAGGGTCTACGGCGTGTAATATCCCTGAGTGGATTGGGGGTGTTACATAAATGGTATCGGAGCTTAGGTTGTGGAAACCTAGGCTGTCGGGTCAGTGGTATCTATTGAGTTTTTGTCTCGTCGGATTTTGTCTGACTGAGTCGTGTCGCGACGCGTCGTTTGAGCTTGTTGGTCATGATTAGTATCGTGGGCGATCATCATCTTCGTGCGACCTGTGGATGTAAGTCTCCCTTCTTTGTGTTGTGCCTCGTGTGAGACGAGCTATTTTTATGATTATTTGTTAAGTGACGGAATCCTCTTATGGATTTTGATTTCTTGATATGTGGTTATTCGACCCTCATATTTCGTTCATATGAGGAGTAGTGTTGATGGATTGTGCATGTTGAACTGTATTTCTTTTATCCGCTGCGTGAGTTCTTTTGTAATGGCTTTCGGTATTTTACCGACTGAGTTTTATTTCGAAAACCAATTCCTTAACCGAATTTTTGGCATTATGGCCTTGATCATTTTGGCGAAATTCTTATGACGGTATTTAGTATTTTGTAAATGGCTTTTGTGAGTTTTTGAAATATTACCATCATCGGCCTTTTTGGCGTTTTTGTAAATGGTTTTATCTTGGTGGGTTCCGGCGCGGGACCCACGGCGCTATAATGTTCCGTGTAATTACCTGAAATTTTTGGGCATTCTAGCCCATTGAATTATCTTTGAAAACCTTGAGTATCTTAGAAAATAAATTTCGAGACGTACTTTTAAAATGAATTATTTTCTCGTGGTACATCCAAGGTGCCACAATATGTTTCAAAATTCTTCTACCTCGAGGTCCAAAATGTTTTGAGATATTTTCAATGTTTTATAAACACTTTTACTTAGACCCGAGGGTCGAATATTCTGAAAGTTTTTCACTATCAGAAAGTGTCCTCATTTTTAACAAATGCGAAATGGTTTTCCAAAGTCTCGATAACGATGTTTCACGTTTTTACTTTTTTTTGAAAGATGATACTCAAGATCAACCGGTGTTTTTCTAAATTATTTTCAAGAGGTGGTTTTCATTTTTTTAAAACCTATCAATTCCCGTTTGCGTTTGGGAATGTATGTATGATGTTTGTATTGTCGTTATGGTGTTTGCTCCCGAGTATGATCGAATTGGTGGCATGAACGTCGAGGCGTTGCCACGCATTTGTTGTACTAGCCCTCTGTGAGAGGTGTGAACTGGTATTTACTGTTTGTCGCCTCGTGGTGATTTGCGTGTTGTCGCACGGGTGTGAGCTGTTGAAGCTTGAGTTTGTACGTTTGTGTACATGTGTGATTGTTTCATGATGGTTGTAATTATGTGCTGGTTATCGTTCGGGCCGTTGAGGTCGCCGAACGATACCATCGTTGTTGTAGTGTTTGTGTGTGTATTACTTTACGATGGTAATCGTTGTATATGGTATGTGTTATGATTCTTTGTTGTGCTGAGTTGGCATCTCTTCTATGTTGTTTTGCGACGTTATGCCCCATTGTATCTAGCATTTGTATTTTCGGTATGCCGAGCCGAGGTGTTTCAATCGTGATGTGCCGGGGCATGCACGTGTAAATTGTCCTTCTCGTCGATAACACATTTCAAGTGTGGACTCGAGGGACACCGAATTCAGTTTTGCGAATTGGCTACCGAGACTTTCGGAGTTCGCGCTTCAGCACAAGTATCAGAATCGGCTTTGAGAGGCCTTTGAAAGATGTTTCTGTCAGTTGCTTGTTGTATTGTCACCTTGATTTCGTGTTGTGAGTTTCGGGAACGACACTTCTTTTAGAAGGGGTCGAATATAATACCCGTATTATTTTTGGACTCCTGCATTTCCTCTTTCTCAGGTCTATCGACTCGCTCGTGTTCGTTGACACTTTCTGAACTTGTTCTGTATTTCGGTTTCATCGTTCGAACGAGCTGTGATCTTGTTTTGGGTCGATCTGGTTATCGCTGTGACTTTTCCGAGTCCGGTTCGATACTTGTGAACCTTGTTCGGATGTAACATCTTTTGGTTCTACTAGTTCTTTTATTCGAAGTGGATCAGATTTTGAACTTCTATATTTTCGACTCTGTCGACTCGTTTATGTTCGTTAACATTTTCTGAGCTTGCCCTATCCCTTGCTTTTATTGATCGAACGAGTGTGGTGTTTCGAAATTACTCATTTGTCGTTGTGAGTTTTCAATTGCTATTCCCTTTCCTATGGATCTTATGTGAATCACATATTGTTGCTTTTACCGGATCATATATTGTCTCGAGCCGAGACGTGAACCTGGGAGTTTTTGTTTGAATTTTATTGTTCTTCGTGATTCGAACATGATTGTTTGATTTTTGTTGTCTCGACCGTTGTGGTTCGATCGTTTGATTGTTCGGTTTTTGTTGATCTCGTTTCGTGATTGTTGAGCGTTCAGACTCCTTCCTAATTTCCTTATATTCGGGAAATTTGTCTCGTTTTCGATCTTCCAACCCTTGAGAGGTGGAATTCCGTATTTCTTCAGCGATTGGCTCGCGTTTTGATTGATGTACCGTTGGGGTGGTCAATCATATTGATTTTCGTTCATTGTGTTTTGTGATTGTTCGGATAATCGACTTGGTTTTATTACCTGTTTGATGACGCTTGTCACTTGTTGGTTTTATTATTTTTCTATCGGTGGCGTTGTGTTGGTCGTCGTGGAGCGTGTTTTCACGCCGTATGTTCCTTTGCATTTCTTGCAGCGTTTCGCCGTCGGGCGCGAGTTTTCGGTTTTTGGGTATCTCGTCGAGTTTTCCTGACAGTGGATATTGCTTCTCCCTACTTATTTTAAGTTTCGGGACGAAACTTCTTTTAAGGAGGGTAGAATGTAATACCCGTGATTTCGATTTCTGGTAATTTCTTTTTTTCGCGGAAGTCCGTTTTGACGACTCGCTCATGACCGTTTCGTCATTTTGAGAATGATTAATTCTGCACTTTTTGTCATCTGAGTTCGTTTCGGTGTCGTTTTGTTGAGTTCCGTGCTTTTTAGCGGTTTTTCCGCACTTGAGTTCGATTCTTGCGAATCTCGTCCGAAACTGTTGTTTCGACTTTCTCGTAAGTTCATTTAATGTTAATATTCATGTTTCGAGCTTTGTCTTGGTGTTTCGATCACGTATCGTGATTTTCGGGCGTTTTGGGCCATTTTCGTAATTTCCCAAAGTTTGGGGTAATTACTTTCCGTTGTCGAATTTCGAGCCTTCGGGTGGTCGGAATCATGTGTTCTCTTAGTGCTCGGATTCGTCTTTGCGAGTACTTCGTAACCGTATCATCGATTCGTACTCAGGTTCGGGTTTCGGGGTCGTTCGGGCCGTCGGAGTTGGTCCCGGCCGAGTCATGGTCAGGCATCTTTGAGCCGGGCAGTGCCACCGCCGAGTAACGTACGGTAGTGATCGGCAGTTACGTACGTAAGGCCGGTTACGTACGTAAGGACCTGGCCGGTAACGTACGTAATGCTTCCGACATTTCCAGGCAGTGAGTTCGGCCATGGCCGGTTACGTACGTAAGCCATGGCCGGTTACGTACGTAACCCGGCCGGCAGTCGGCCTATTTAAGGCCTGGCAGCGTATTTCTCAGCCATTTCTCACTCGTTTTTCTTCCCTTCCGCGGATGGAGATTAGTTAATCATGGAGATATGTTGTTGGACAATAAATCCATGAATTCTTGGAGTTCAAATCATCAATCATCCATCCTATAACATCCTCCAATCTACCGAATCAGGTCAGATTTCCTAGAAATCTAGTTTTGGGGAATTTGGGTATTTTGGTTGTTTTCGTCCGATTAATCCGATTTAACTTAGGATTGTGATGGATTGATGATTATTTAGATGTTTTATATCTTTTCCCTTGTTATTCCATGGTTGGATCGTATCGATTCGTTGTTTTGGTCGAGTTCTTGATCGACGCCTTGAAGGTGTCCGGTAAAATGTCTTAGAGGGGTTTTCGGGCGTTCTACGATTATTCCTCATCGTATGATCATTGATTTATTAATTATATGATGTTAGGGTCGAGTTTCTTACGAAGAAACCGAGTTGAACCCTTCCGTTCGTTGTCGTCTTCCTTTTCGATAACATCGGGCGTTTCGAAGCTTTCCGGTTGAGCCGTGTTCGTCAGAATACTTGCGTACCGATTTCGAGGCCAGTATCTTGCCCATACGTTTCATGTTTCATGGGCATAATTGTTGATAAATGATTTTTATACGAAATCCAAATGTTTAATGAACGTAAAAAGGGATCGGTATGTCCTCGATAAATGATATCTTTCAACGATAATTCGTATACTTCGTGAATATGTGTTCTCGGAATATGTGTGTTGGTTTTGTATGTTTAAAGATAATATGATCACTTCGAGTGAGTTTGATAAACCGTAATCCTTTGCCGGGGATTACATATTGTTATTGTGTACTTGTTCGGTAAGAACGTAATGTGTGTGATATTAGTTGTTACTCCTTGAAAGGAGGTTGTGATACTTAATGTTGTTTGGCTTGATAAGTGATTATTGTTGTGTGCTTGATGTATGTGATGTGCCTCCGGGTAGGATTGTTGAATCTCCGGGATCCATACTTGCTAGTATGGGTCGGGCGTGACCGTGGGGTTATCCAATCCGGGTATGTCTTGCGCGGACTCCGAGGTTCGTGGCTTGTTAGCCCGATGCCGAGATAACTTGTTGGGTTATCATCGGGTATGTCTTGCGGGGACTCCGAGGTTCGTGGCTTGTTAGCGCGATGCCGGTATAACTTATGGTTGTGGTTTGATTATGTACATATATGTGCTTGTAGTCAAGTGACTGCGGTTACGGTGACATGTGATTTGATATAATTTCCCTGTGGGTTATTCACTCGGGTTTGTTCTACGGGAGCATCTGAGGTCCGTGGCTTGCTAGCACGGGACGCGAATAATCTGTGGAAACAGGTTGTTATGGTATGATCAGGTCGTGGACCCTATTTGTTGTTATCGAATTTATGTTTTGGGAAAATGATTTTTGGGCTGTGTTCCTAAATGTTTTTGAAAGGTTTGAGAATTCTTAAAATCCCAAATGTTTTCAAAACTCCCGAGATCGTAAAATGTTTTCACAAGATGTATATCGGGTTTACCCCTATCTTTCGATTTAACCGTTTTGATTAAGAAATTTACCTCGGGAAGTATGTTTATGATTAACATGTTCCGTGGAGTATGATATGTATGGCTCGTTTTCGTATTTTATACTTGCACTAGCAAAACAGTGGAGTTTTGCTAACCCCCGAGTATTCGGGGGGTGGATGTCTGTATTGCATTCAGGTTTTGGAGCAGAGCACAGGGTTGGCATGAAGGATGATGAAAGATGAACGATACTAATCAGACGAGGACCCGTTGATGTCGTATTGGTTTAGTTGTATTTTATCCCCGCTGCAGTATTTCTTTCCCGTTGTACGGGAGTGTGTTGTATTCGACCCCTCCGTGGGCATGTAATGAGTTTGAGTTGTATGTATTTTTTCGAAAGACCAAATCGGTCTACTGAGTCATTTTAGCCTTAAAGGCATTGTTGAGATGTTTGACGTTGTTTACCAGCCTGGTAGATCATTGAGGAAAGGGTCTACGGCGTGTAATATCCCTGAGTGGATTGGGGGTGTTACATTAGCAATCTTCGCCTTCAATAAATTGGGAAATCATTTAATTCATATAAATCAAGAGTAATTCGGATAAACTGAGGTGGATTCACAATCCTAGATTAATTCCCTATTTGATCTTCTTTCTTCGAACAATCGATTTTACTATTTATTCTTTTATTAATTTTCTTTAATTATTACTTGCACCTCCAAATTCGATAGTTCAAATAAAATTAGGATACGCATAAATCGGTAATTAGTTTGTCAGTCCTCGAGGGAACGATAACTTTCTTACCACTTTATTACTTGCTTACGACAACGTGCACTTGTGTTCACCAAAATTCGTAACAAGTTTTTGGCGCCGTTGCCGGGGACTGATTGTTTTACTAATATCGATTTCAGTATTTCTAGTCTTAGTTTGAAAACCATTTTTTTTCTTTTTTTTTTTAATTTTTTATTATTTGTTTTCCTTTCATGAGTTTTGTGTTGTGCATGAGAAAATTCGGTAACGAAGGCCTATTACCTTTGGATACTGAACTCGAGTGCACTCTGCGGAAAAACAAGAAGGAAAAGCGCGAGCTATCAACAAAAGACACCATGGCCGATAACACAGAAAATCACGGAGTAGACAACCCTATTCAGCAAGCTCAACCGGCATTGGCACTCCGAGATTATGCAATGCCACAAATCAATTCAAATTTTTTGGGGATTCGGCGTCCAACCATCCAAGCGAACAACTTCGAGATTAAGCCGGCTATTATTTAGATGGTGCAAGCAAACCAATTTTGTGGACTGGCGAATGATGACCCCAACGCACACATCGCTTCATTTCTCGAGATATGTGACACCTTCAAGAATAACGGTGTTATCGATGATGCTATTCGTCTGCGACTTTTCCCTTTCTCTCCAAGGGACAAAGCCAAGTTTTGGTTGAATTCACTACCGCCGGGCTCTATCACGACTTGGGCAGAATTAGCACAAGCCTTTCTGGCTAAGTTCTTTCCACCGTCGAAGACAGCGAGACTTAGGAACGAGATAACTACTTTCGGGCAATTTGATATGGAGTCGCTTCATGAAGCTTGGGAGCGATACAAGGAATTGCTAAGGAGATGTCCACACCATGGTCTACCGGATTGGCTGCAAATTCAGACATTCTATAACGGATTGAGTGCTTCTACACGCACTCTTGTTGATGCAGCCACTGGAGGTGCTTTAATGGGCAAAATGATTGCCGAAGCCCACTCTTTATTAGAAGCTATGGCCAAAAACGCTTATCAGTGGCCTTCAAAACGTGTGAACCCAAAGCAAGTTATGGGTGTTTCCGACAACGATCCGATCTCTACACTATCAGCCCAAGTCGCAGTGCTGACTCAGCAATTGCAAGCTTTTTCACATGCTCCTACCACCGTTACCACGGAATCATGTAATTGGTGCAACGGATATCATCCTAGTGCGGAATGTCAAGTTGGAAATCCTTTTGAGCAATCTCCGATGGAACAAGCTCAGTTTGTGGGGAACGGAAATAGGCAGAACAACCCATATTCCAACACATATAATCCGGGGTGGCGAAATCACCCTAACATTTCGTGGAAAAACGGACAAAACTTAAACCAACCTCAGTTTGCTCAACACAAACAGCAACCTCCTCCCGCTCCAAAGATCTCTCTAGAGGAGGCAATGGCGAAATTAGCAGCAAATACGAGTCAGTTCATGACCCGTATAGAAGCAACCTTGCAAAACCATTCCGCCTCTATTCACAACTTGGAAGTCTAATTGGGTCAAATAGCAAATGTGTTAATAGCCCGCCCTGAGGGTACCTTGCCAAGTACAACTAAGACGAACCCCAGAGAGAGTATTAATGCCATTGGTTTGAGAAATGGGAAGGAAATGTGTGAGCAGCCCAGGCAGAACAAAAAGAGAGGTGATGATGAGGAGAAGAAAAATTCGACGACTGAGGAATCACAAATCTCTAGATCCTCGAAATTGTTTCCAGATAATCCGACAGCCTATGTGCCACCCGTCCCGTTTCCGCAGTGATTGCAAAAGCAAAAATTGGATAAACAATTGTCCAAGTTTCTTGACGTCTTCAAGAAACTACATATCAACATTCCATTTGCTGATGTCTTGGAACAAATGTCGAGCGATGTAAAGTTCATGAAAGAAATCTTATCGAACAAAAGGAAGCTCGAAGAAAATGAGACTGTGGCATTAACGGAAGAGTGCAGCGCCATCTTGCAGAAAAAGCACCCACCAAAATTGAAGGATCCAGGAAGTTTCAATATACCATGCACTATAGGAAACCTGTCTTTTGCTAGAGCGTTGTGTGATCTCGGCGCCAGTATTAATCTTATGCCCCTTTCCATTTCTAAGAAGCTAGGTATTGGGGAAGCCAAGCCGACAAAAATCTCGCTACAATTAGCTAACCGATCTATCAAGTACCCGAGGGGGGTAATAGAAGATGTTTTAGTCAAGGTCGATAAATTCATTTTTCCGGCCGATTTTATTGTGCTCGATATGGAGGAGGACCAAGATATCCCAATTATTTTGGGAAGACCATTCTTAGCTACCGGCCGAACTCTCATTGATTTGGAAAAAGGGAAACTCACTCTACAGGTTCAAGATGAGCAAGTCACTTTCCAAGTGTTTCAATCCTTTCCGTGTCCAAGTAGTGTCGAGAAGTGTTCACAAATTGAAAGCGTAGATATCTTTGTGAAAGACGCACACCGGGAGAGTTGTCGGTCGAAGTGTTCAAAATCCGTTTCAGCTGCTCCGACATCTAAGAAAAATGAAGAACGAATCATGTATCTTGAGCATTTGAATATGTTGTCTTCAACATCCGTTCATCCACCGTCGAAAAATTCTCATGCTGTCATAAGTTCGCCCGTGGAATTGAAAATTAAGCCGGAAGTCAAACGAGTGCCAAGTCAGTTACAAAATGGGTGTTTTGGGAGGCTACTATTGTTAAAGCTGTTTTGCAAAGAACGGTGGATGTCTAAACCAAAAGTCGA
Source organism: Orobanche coerulescens (assembly GCA_033398695.1). Taxonomy (NCBI): domain Eukaryota; kingdom Viridiplantae; phylum Streptophyta; class Magnoliopsida; order Lamiales; family Orobanchaceae; genus Orobanche; species Orobanche coerulescens. The sequence goes on along the minus strand of CM065802.1, from coordinate 188,268,206 downwards.
ATGGTTGAAAACTAATGGTCAAAAATTTAAATTACGTAATGACGATTCGATGGACTGTGCAGAGTCCAAATGGTCTTTGCGAAATGCAAACTGATTTTCAATAAGTCCGGCTGAAGACTATAAACTTAGCGCTTCTCGGGAGGCAACCCGAGTTTTAGTTGTAGATTTTTTTCAGTTTTTTTTCAATTTTATAGTCTATTTTTTTCGTCATTTTTGCTTGGATATGCTTATCTCTCATGTTCTAGGTGTTTTCGTTTGAAAATTCTGTGCAGGAATCTCCCGAGGAAAAAATATTCAGCAATGGGCCGCGGCACAATGAAAGCGAGCCGTGGCACACTCGAACCCTGAGCCGCGGCACGTTGAACCTGAGCAGCGGCATGCCAAGACCCAGCAAAACAGCCCAGGAAACTATACTCCGTGCCGCGACACGGACCAAATGAGCCGCGGCACACTTACACTACGAGCCGCGGCACCCGTACGTTGAGCCGCGGCACACAGCAAAATAACAAAAACACCCAGACAGGCTGTACTCTGGGCCGCGGCTGACTTAAGCTGTGCCGAAGCCCCTGCTGCGAAGTTCAACCGCCCAGGACTCCTTCATAAACTTGATCGGCTGACACAAACAGGTAAGTTTCATTCCCTTCTTCGTGTAGTACTCGGACGACCTCTATTCAATTCTTCTTCTTCTTGCCTTCTTCAATCCAAAGCAAGGTAACTCTCATCTCTGAATCTTAATTGCAACATAGAGTTAAAAGTGAGGTAATGTTCCTCATTCATGGTTGAATATGTTGTTAGTTTTCTTAAAAGTTCTATCAAAGTTGAGTTGGAATATGGTGATTATTGATTTATTGTTGATGTTATTTGTTGATTATCTATGGATTGTTGATGTTATTTGCGACTATTGATTGTTGTTATTATTGTTGGGGATTGGATTAAGCCATTATCATTCTTATTTTTCATTTAAACCCATGCACACTAGGTGTTTGATAAAATGCGTCAACGAAAATTTTGGAGCCAAACGTTTTCAAACTATTTGCAACGAATTTTATTATCGGATTACATTATACCCCCAACCCTTACATCATGTTTAAACTTGAAAGCTCAGCCTTAATTCCCTCTTACAAGGGTGCAGCTGCTGTGAGAGAGGAGATGAGGAGAGAGAAAGAGAGCCATCTAGCTGCTTTGAGAGAGGAGATGCGGACAGAGAGAGAGCCTCCTCGCAGCTGTCCGGGAGGAGATGAGAGAGCAGGCCCACCGGGCCAATCAACGTGAGGAGAGGCGCTTGGCGGCGAGGGATGCTTACCATCAGGACTACCTTGCTGCATGGATGAGCCATATACTGCACCCGGACGGGCCCTTCATCCCACCAGTCAGGCCATCCACACCACCCTCCTCGCCGGACGAGGCCGGCACCAGTTCCTGAGCTGATATTAGGGGAGTACTTGACCTTTTCTCATATTGCATATTACTATCTATGTCCATTGAGGTCAATGTACGTCCTAAGTTTTGGGGGGGTTACTTTCAGTTGCTTTTTACTTATTCGTTGATATTTTTCGTTATTTTTGACGCTAGCCTTGCTTGTCTTGATTTTATTTGCATTCGTGAATTTTCCGTGCTTCTTTGTGTAAAACTAATGATATGATACTGATTTATTTTTGAAGAAACAGTTGAGTTTTGGTCAAGTTTGCAGTCTGCGATATTTGTGTAACATCCCAATTCACAAATGGGACATTACACGCCGTAGGACCCCCGTGAGGTCTACCAGGCTAACTCGTGACACATGAACCACAATGATAACATGAAAGATGTACCCAAAAAAAAAAATAAAAAAAATAAATAAATAAGGTCGTGGCCTCGGCCAAAACATTTTATCGGAGTACATGAGACATAAGTTAAATACCAAATTGTTGCCCTCGCAGGGGACTTAAACCATGTTCGAAAATAAACCAACTATCTCCAGTACTCAACAGATGCAATGACAAAACAGAAAAATGCAGACTCGAGCCACATCATCATCATGCCAACCCATCCTTTGCATGCGCATCCCGTGCCAGCTCCTCAGCTCGACCAGTACCTGAAATGCATGAGACGCATTTCCCCCATTTAAGGGGTTAGCATTCGAATAGCTAGTGCAAGTACATAATTACACAACATTATATACATACACAATTCAACGCAAATAAACCGTTAGGAAAAATCATTTTGAAAATCAATATTCCGGAATATCACATTAACACCAAAGCAGTGTATCAACAGGTTTCCCACATCACAATTATCCACGCTTGGTAACTCGCGACCGTACCCATTAGTATCGGTCCCCAGAGGTCCCGTCGGACCGTCCCCAGGTGAGAAACCACTTCCGCGGCCGTACCCATTAGTATCGGCCCCCAGAGGTCCCGTCGAACCATCCCCAGGTGGAAGAACATCAACACACGCACCCAATTCCACTTCCATGGCCGTACCCATTAGTATCGGCCCCGCAGGCCACACGCCATCCCCAGGTGGAAGAGAAACAATCACATTCGTTCAATAAAACCATTTACATCATTCGCATCAAAATCATACGCACATAACGGAATGTAATACATGTACTTGCCTGAGTAATACTACGTGAAGGAAAACGGCGAACGGAAAGGTTTCGGCCCGAACAACCTTCACAAATCCGATCCTAACACAATAACGATGGACAACAAATCTTAAAACTACGTAATTGATGGAATACATCCTAGTTCAACCCGCTGAAAACCTTAGTCGAACAAAACTTGGGTATCGTCGACTATAAGTGACGAACAATGGAAAACTTGGAATTTAAAACCACAAATCATCGATAAAATGAAGGGTTACAAGTGCACGATCAAAGTCTAGCAATAACCCAGTAATAATTCGGACTAAAAGAGTCGAATCCCAAGAAATCCCTAAAATTCCCCCAAAATCTCGAAATAAGGGTTTTGGGAATAATTACCTTGATTCGGGTGGTGGAAAGTGATTAGGAACTTGAAGAATTCACGCAAGGATTGCACGGTGGTAGTGAATGATGATCTACAGTCGGAATCGGCCCTAACCCCCGCCTGGAATCGCTCAAAACCGAGAAGGATAGGAAAAGAAGGAAAAATGACGAAGTTGACTGCTGCTGTCCTATTTATAATTAACAGACTTAGCGCACGCTATGCACAAGCATTAGCGTGCGCTAGCGGGCATGGCAGAACAGTCTGCCTTCTGACCTCCCGTTAGCGTACGCAGACTAACATGGTTAGCGTGCGCTAGTAATGGGGATTAGCGTGTGTTAACGCTGATTAGCGTCTGTTGGTCCAAGCATCATCAACCCACCGACCGAAATCGGCCGAAATCGATGGCGCACGCTACGGACTAGGTTAGCGTCGCTAATCACACAATGATAGCGCACGCAGTAAATCTGAGTAGCGTGCGCTACTCAGTAGCAGCTTCAGATACCCACTCGCCAACAGCGCACAAGTGCCGAAAAACGAAGCAAGACCAGAATCCAGAATCATAAACACGTAATAATCAAGACGACAAAGTTGAGCATTGAAAGAGAATATAATCTCGATCACTAGAGAGTTTGAAACAAATCAAATAAGGCGAAATTCCCCAAACTTATGAAAATTACAAAAACGGCCCAAATGCCCGAAAAATCGCGATACAACGTCGGATTAACAAACCGAAAGTTCCAACACGACCAACTCAACCATACAAACTTATACGAATCGAGAAACAACGAAAACGAACAAGTTTTACGAGAATCGAACGCACATGCGGCAAGATATAATTCAAAATGAAATTATGCAAAAGCATCCTCGAAACTCGACCAAACGGAAAAACTCCAAGAACAAAATAGATTCAGAATTCCAAAATAGTGCTAAGAGAGTTGTCCGAAACGAACATACATCAAAAATAGAAATTACCGAAAATAGAAAACGCGGATATTACATTATCTCCCCTAAAAATAAGTTTCGTCCCGAAACTTACAACGCGAACAACTCGGGGTATCTCGACTGCATACTCTCCTTCGTCTCCCATGTGGCTTCTTCGGACCCATGTCTCGACCATTGAACTTTAACCAGAGGGATGGTTTTATGACGAAGTTGCTTCACCCGACGCTCTAAAATCTGAATCGGCCTCTCCTCGATGGTAAGGTCGGTTCCCAATTCGATCTCTCCAAAATCGATAATATGGCTAGGGTCCGATATGTACCTCCTAAGCTGGGAAACATGAAATACGTTATGAACGTGGCTCGGGGGCGGTAAGCCTAGCCGATAGGCAAGCTCTCCCACTCTCTCTAAAATCTCAAACGGCCCAATAAACCTCGGACTAAGTTTACCCTTCCTAGCGGTAAACTCCCGTGTTGGCGACACCTTAAGCAAAACATGATCTCCCACCTCAAACTCCAACGGACGGCGACGCGTGTCGGCATAAGACTTCGCCGACTGCGGGCCGTTAACAATCTATCACGAATCAGAGTAATCTTCTCTCTCGTCTCAACTACCATATCGGGCTCGGTACCAATCAGCTCGGACGCATCGTCCCAACACAACGGCGATCTACACCTCCTCCCATACAACGCCTCAAATGGCGCCATCTTGATCGAGGCGTGCCAACTATTGTTGTACGTGAACTCGATCAATGGCAAGTGCGACTCCCAATCATCCTTCCATTCTAGGGCACAGGCTCTCAACATATCCTCTAACGTCTGGATCGTCCGCTCAGACTGCCCGTCAGTCTGAGGGTGATAAGATGTACTGAGTCTCAACTCAGTCCCCAAGGCTCGATGAACAGCCTGCCAGAAATGTGACACGAACCGGCCATCACGATCCGAAACAATACTCTTAGGAGTCCCATGCAATCTCACAACCTCTGCAATAAATACTCGTGCTAGTCTCTCCGGGCCCCAAGTGTCCTTAATACCCAGAAAGTGAGCTGATTTGGTCAGTCGATCGACAATAACCCAAATCATGTTCATTCCATTCCGAGTCCTAGGCATATTAGTAATGAAATCCATAGAAATATCCTCCCATTTCCACTCCGGGATAGGAAGTGGTCGCAAAAACCCCGTGGGTCGCTGATGCTCGATCTTAACCTGCTGATAGGTCAAACACCTCGACATGAATTCGCTAACGTCTGTCTTCAAATTACTCCACCAGTAGTTGCTCCTCACATCCTTGTACATTTTATTCGTACCAGGATGTATGGAGTAAGGCGTGGTATGAGCTTCACTCAAGATCTTCTGTCTCAGCTCAATATCATTCGGTACACATAGTCTGCCGCGAAATCTCAGAACGCCATCATCCTGAACCACAAATCCAGGGGCTTTCCCCTGCCTCACATCCTCCCTTAACTGGACCAAACACGGATCATCATACTGTTTCGCCTTGATATCATCAGTCAAGGACGAAGTGATCTCTAATGCACATAACTGGCCCTGAACTCTCTGAACCCAAACCTCAATATTCTGACAAATAAGATCTCGCTGGATCCTACTCTGCGGTGTAAGTACTTCTAACATCTGCAACGCCATCGGCTTACGGCTCAACGCATCCGCCACTACGTTAGCCTTACCCGGATGGTAAAGTATCTCGAGGTCGTAATCTTTAATTAGCTCCAACCACCTACGCTGTCTCATATTTAACTCCTTCTGACTGAAGATATACTTCAAACTCTTGTGATCGGTAAAAATCTTACATGACGACCCATAGAGATAATGCCTCCAGATCTTTAAGGCGAAAACGACCGCAGCTAACTCCAAATCATGCGTGGGGTAATTCACCTCATAAGGTTTCAACTGGCGGGACGCATACGCAATCACTCTGTCTCTCTGCATCAAAACACATCCTAGACCAAGGCCCGAAGCATCACTGTACACTACGAAATCCTCGTTCCCCTGAGGCAACGCTAACACGGGTGCGGTAGTCAAACGTCTCTTTAACTCGTCAAAACTGTCCTGCCTATCTGCAGTCCACTCGAACTTCTGAGTTTTCTGGAGCAACTGAGTGAGTGGTCTAGCGATCTTAGAAAATCCCTCAACGAATCTACGATAATAGCCGGCAAGTCCCAGAAAACTCCTCACCTCCTTCACATTCTTAGGCGGCTCCGAATCCATCACTGCCTCTATCTTCTGCGGATCTACCCGAACTCCCTCTGCTGAAATCACATGCCCGAAGAACGTCACTTCCTCGAGCCAAAACTCACACTTAGAGAACTTCGCGTACAACTGCTCAGCCCTCAAAGTGTCTAATACAATCCGAAGATGTAAGGCGTGCTCCTCCCGACTCCGTGAATAGATGAGAATATCGTCAATAAAAACGACTACGAATTTGTCCAGATACTCAATAAAAACTTTGTTCATCAAATGCATGAACACTGCTGGGGCATTGGTTAGCCCGAAAGGCATAACCACAAACTCGTAATGGCCATATCTCGTCCGAAAGGCAGCTTTCGGAATATCGACGTCCCGAATCCTCAACTGGTAGTAGCCCGATCGCAAATCAATCTTCGAAAAGACTGTCGCCCCCTGAAGCTGATCAAACAAATCGTCAATCCTGGGCAAAGGGTATTTATTTTTGATGGTTAGCTTGTTTAATTCTCGATAGTCGATGCATAAACGAAGCGATCCATCCTTCTTCTTGACAAAAAGTACAGGCGCACCCCAAGGCGATGCGCTCGGTCGAATATACCCTTTATCTAACAACTCTCCCAACTGATTCTTCAACTCTAGCATCTCCGACGGTGCCATACGGTACGGTGCTCGAGAAATAGGGGCCGCATTCGGCTCAAGGTCAATAGGAAACTCCACCCCTCGATGTGGTGGTAACCCCGGCAAGTCATCCGGAAATACATCGGGATACTCGCTAACAACTGGAATCGATGATATGTGAACCCCACCATCTTCCGCCTGCAGAGAGAAACACCAGTAGCCGACACAACCTTGGTTCAAAAGTTTCATCGCCTTCAAGGCGCTAATCACACACACGATCTACCCGGCTTACAGCCGACGAGAGTGTGCTCGGTGTCGTCCTCGGCAACTATCGTGATGGTACGAGTCCGATAGTTCATGATAGCACCATGACGATCCAACCAATCGTCCCCGAGGATCAAATCCTCACCCTTGAGGTCTATAACAATGAGATTCGAGGGCCAATCCCGGCTCCCGATCCTCACTGGGAAATCCCTAACTTCCCGGTTCCCAACCATACGATCCCCGCTGGGCGTACCCACTACAAACGGCTCATACTCAAACAAGCAGTCAAAACCAATACGACTCACACAGTCCGAAGCTATAAAGGAATGGGTCGCACCCGAATCAAAAAGTACTGAAACTGGATGAGAAAGGATCTGAGTGGTACCTGACGCCACCGGAATGTCTGCCTCCTCCGTGCGCCTCATCTGATATAATCGGGGATGGACTGAGCCCGAACTCGACGCTGCGCGGCGATTCGGCTGACCCCGACCTCTACCACGACTCGAACCCTGCGGAACATGAGTAGCTGGTGAACTGTGATCCCTCTGATCGGCAGTGGTAGTCGAAAATCTAGCGGCCCTGGTGGCCCTCTCACAATGAGCTGCTCGATGCCCGGTCTGTCCGCAAGTAAAGCAAGTAACTAACGGAAGTGGGCAATCCTTCACAACGTGCTCGGGCTGACTGCAATTAAAACAAACTCTCCCGCCCGGTGCAACAGACTGGACTGAACGGTTACCCTGAGACCCACCGGCCTGATGAAACGGCCTCTTCCCAGGTGTAGGAGCAGAACGAGACCTCGAAAACTGACCACCTTTTCTGGCCGAGAACCCACCAGCAGTCTTCTGCTTCTTAGCTTCCGAAACCGACTCTGATTCCGGGACAGCCATCTCGATCGCCAGAGCGCGATCCTGGTATTCCTTCAAAGTGGCACACATGAGCGGCGCCATACTCTGTCTAATATGCGGCTTCATGCGCATATTGAAGTAACGGATTTTATCAGCCTCCGTTCTCACTTGGTCTCTCACGAAACCCAACTGCTGATTGTAAGAAATGATGGCCTGAGAAATAGGCACGTCCTGAGGTGTAGCGGTGAAGAACTCCACAATTCTGCGTTCCTTGACTGGCGGCGGACAATATTCTGCTTCCATAGCAGCCCTGAACTCATCCCAAGTGGCCCGACGGTCTCTGGGCACAACGGCCTCCCACCATTCCGCAGCTTCCTTATCCAGGAGGTACTGGGCAATGTGTACCCTCCTGTCCTCAGGACAAGCTACGGCATCGAAGGTCCTGGACAACTGAAAGAGCCAATTCTCCCAACCGAGGGAGTCAGAAGATCCGGAGAAACGAGGAGGGTGCATCTTAGTCACCGTCTGAAGCCACTTACTAGCCTCCTCTTCCAGTGTCGGGGGCGGATTCTGACGTCCACCCTGAGCTATTTGAGTAAGTTGGGCTACCAACTGCTGAAATCTGATAGCCAGCGTCGGCATTATTACCCGACGGCACTGAGTGAGAGGCTGAGTCCGCAGAGGACTGGGAAAGTGAGCCCTCCTCATTATCAGCACCACGACCACGGCCTCGGCCGCGTCCCCTAGCCGGTCTACCACGACCTCTCAACATACTGAAGGAAAATAAGAAAAGAACAAGATCAGAAAGATTTACAGTTCACAAAGTTGGTAACACAAGTCACGATTCTGAACAATGCAGGAAAACGAATTACAGAAATATAAGAATTCGAGGAGACTTACAGTCACGGGTCGCACGAAAAGACGGTAGCATGATGATATTAGGCTCAACGACTGACTCTAATGGCGCAACTGACAGACCCAAATTTCACCGACAGCCTAGGTATTCAAAACCTAAGCTCTGATACCATAATTGTAACATCCCAATTCACAAATGGGACATTACACGCCGTAGGACCCCCGTGAGGTCTACCAGGCTAACTCGTGACACATGAACCACAATGATAACATGAAAGATGTACCCAAAAAAAATAAAATAAAATAAATAAATAAGGCCGTGGCCTCGGCCAAAACATTTTATCGGAGTACATGAGACATAAGTTAAATACCAAATTGTTGCCCTCGCAGGGGACTTAAACCATGTTCAAAAATAAACCAACTATCTCCAGTACTCAACAGATGCAATGACAAAACAGAAAAATGCAGACTCGAGCCACATCATCATGCCAACCCATCCTTTGCATGCGCATCCCGTGCCAGCTCCTCAGCTCGACCAGTACCTGAAATGCATGAGACGCATTTCCCCCATTTAAGGGGTTAGCATTCGAATAGCTAGTGCAAGTACATAATTACACAACATTATATACATACACAATTCAACGCAAATAAACCGTTAGGAAAAATCATTTTGAAAATCAATATTCCGGAATATCACATTAACACCAAAGCAGTGTATCAACAGGTTTCCCACATCACAATTATCCACGCTTGGTAACTCGCGACCGTACCCATTAGTATCGGTCCCCAGAGGTCCCGTCGGACCGTCCCCAGGTGAGAAACCACTTCCGCGGCCGTACCCATTAGTATCGGCCCCGCAGGTCCGTCGAACCGTCCCCAGGTGGAAGAACATCAACATACGCACCCAATTCCACTTCCATGGCCGTACCCATTAGTATCGGCCCCCAGAGGCCACACGCCATCCCCAGGTGGAAGAGAAACAATCACATTCGTTCAATAAAACCATTTACATCATTCGCATCAAAATCATACGCACATAACGGAATGTAATACATGTACTTGCCTGAGTAATACTACGTGAAGGAAAACGGAGAACGGAAAGGTTTCGGCCCGAACAACCTTCACAAATCCGATCCTAACACAATAACGATGGACAACAAATCTTAAAACTACGTAATTGATGGAATACATCCTAGTTCAACCCGCTGAAACCCTTAGTCGAACAAAACTTGGGTATCGTCGACTATAAGTGACGAACAATGGAAAACTTGGAATTTAAAACCACAAATCATCGATAAAATGAAGGGTTACAAGTGCACGATCGAAGTCTAGCGATAACCCAGTAATAATTCGGACTAAAAGAGTCAAATCCCAAGAAATCCCTAAAATTCCCCCAAAATCTCGAAATAAGGGTTTTGGGAATAATTACCTTGATTCGGGTGGTGGAAAGTGATTAGGAACTTGAAGAATTCACGCAAGGATTGCACGGTGGTAGTGAATGATGATCTACAGTCGGAATCGGCCCTAACCCCCGCCTGGAATCGCTCAAAACCGAGAAGGATAGGAAAAGAAGGAAAAATGACGAAGTTGACTGCTGCTGTCCTATTTATATTTAACAGACTTAGCGCACGCTATGCACAAGCATTAGCGTGCGCTAGCGGGGCATGGCAGAACAGTCTGCCTTCTGACCTCCCGTTAGCGTACGCAAACTAACATGGTTAGCGTGCGCTAGTAATGGGGATTAGCGTGCGTTAACGCTGATTAGCGTACGCTGCCTGGTCCAGTACCGAAGTACTGAACCCACTGACCGAAACTGCCTGAAATCGATAGCGCACGCTACGAACCCCAGGTTAGCGTACGCTAACCACACAATGATAGCGCACGCAAGTAAATCCTGAGTAGCGTGCGCTACTCAGAGCGGCAGATACCCATCGGCTGCCAACAGCGCACAAGTGCCGAAAAACGAAGCAAGACCAGAATCCAGAATCATAAACACGTAATAATCAAGACGACAAAGTTGAGCGTTGAAAGAGAATATAATCTCGATCACTAGAGAGTTTGAAACGAAGCAAATAAGGCGAAATTCCCCAAACTTATGAAAATTACAAAAACGGCCCAAATGCCCGAAAAATCGCGATACAACGTCGGATTAACAAACTGAAAGTTCCAACACGACCAACTCAACCATACAAACTTATACGAATCGAGAAACAACGAAAACGAACAAGTTTTACGAGAATCGAACGCACATGCGGCAAGATATAATTCAAAATGAAATTATGCAAAAGCATCCTCGAAACTCGACCAAACGGAAAAACTCCAAGAACAAAATAGATTCAGAATTCCAAAATAGTGCTAAGCGAGTTGTCCGAAATGAACATACATCAAAAATAGAAATTACCGAAAATAGAAAACGCGGATATTACAATTTGTTTCCTTGGAGTATTCATTTAGGTCTGAATTTTTTTGTTATTGTAGAAATCTTAGCGTATAAGAAAGGAGGCATACGTGTTTTCAAATCGTCGTCTATACGTTTGGTTACACTTTTCGCGTAGCTAGTCGTACAGTAGCATGAGTCTTTTTGGCACTTAAATTTAGTTTAGAGTCGGATAGTCTTTCCCAAAAAGTCGAGAAATTATACATGTTCTATGATGGGAAGTCTAGTAACCGGGGGTATTCACGTGACCCATTGTTTACTCTCGCGTAAAACGACAACCCTAAATAGACTAATGGTTTAGATATATCGCATTTGCCGATGATGGGAAGCCTAGTAACCGGGGGTATTCACGTTACCCGTTGTTTACTCTCTCATAAAACAGAAACCTTGAATCGGACGTGCGGGAATAGCTATTCGAGTTTTTTCTCCGCTGTAGAAGGCAACTTAGTAACTAGAATCATACATGTGCCCCATGAGTGTCTTTTACGTCAAACGGTTTCCCAATACATGAGAATGGAAATCCACCCTAGGGTTATCCCGATGAAACATCCCGAGATCCGAAACCTAGTGGTTAACTCGAATCATTTTATTGATCATACATAAGGGAAGGCTGTCCGAGGATTATTTTTGACGATTAAACTCTTGAATTTTTGCCACTAGACTGTGGGACTGGACGAGTTGGCTTGTTTAATCTAACCCTTCATATTGGCGGTCGGTTAAATTCATGCTTGTTAATCTTTGAGCTTGATTTTCTTCATGAACGATTTATTAGCACTAAAAATGGTTACTTTGTGGAATCAGTATCCGTGATGTGACTCACTAATACGATACAAATATTATTCTTTGAGATTTTCGGGGTAGTATTGATTAAGTTGAACACTATGGATTTGCACGATCATTCACGATACTTCTTATTTGAATTTGATTTTTGCTTGAGGACAAGCAAATGCTCAAGTTTGGGGGTATTTGTTAGATGTATTTTTATGCGCTTATTTATCATTATTTTATATCCAATTTTAAGTCTAAATCTGCATAAATGAGCTTTTAATGCACTATCTTTATATATTTGAAGGAAATTGGAGTCCGGAAGCCTAAACGACGAAAAAACGGGCAAAAACGATAATTTCTGGTCAGGGGTCGCGACACAATGAAGCTGAGCCGCGGCACACACACGGTCAGCTGGAGGCGGTACACACTGTACCGAGGGCCGCGACACGAAGATGCTGAGCCGCGGCCCATGAAGAAAACTTGTGCCCAGGCATAGGGCGCTGGACATTAGGGGCCGCGGCACGAACTTACTGAGCCGCGGCCCGCGGGGCGGTAATGCTGTTACTGCCGCGTTTTTGAAGCCCGTTTTCGACCTAATTCCCGGACGCGTTTTTGAGACGAATGATGGTTATAAATAGGGATTAAAGGTCTGAAGAGAGATCATCGAAGAGAAGGAGAAAAACACCGATCAAGCAGAGAGCAGAATCTAGAGAACGGAGGAATCCAAGTTCTTCAACTGTGTTTGATTTCTTTTATGCTTTCTTCAATTATTTCTGTATTATTTTCTAGCATGTCGGGCTAGAACCCTATTCTAGGATTTTGATGAAACCGAGGTTTTGACGAATTAACTTTTGATTTTGCATTATTAAAATATATTTCCCTTTCTTATTGAGTTTTCCCAATTGTTTTAATTACTATCAATTATGTGGCCTATGATTGATTTGTTTTGATTACGCAACTCGAATCGGAAGAGGAGAGTTGGTAGGAAAAATTGGTGAGAACCGTTTTATCTTGTGAGATAGGAATATACTCATAGGAATTACGTGGCCTGTTTGAAGATTTCGTACTTTTTGCCTATTGACGAATTAATTCACCTAGGAATAGAGTGTGTTATTCGCCTTAGAAAATCTTATTGACCTCGGGAGAGGCAGTAGAGTATTTTAGCAATCTTCGCCTTCAATAAATTGGGAAATCATTTAATTCATATAAATCAAGAGTAATTCGGATAAATCGAGGTGGATTCACAATCCTAGATTAATTCCCTATTTGATCTTCTTTCTTCGAACAATCGATTTTACTATTTATTATTTTATTAATTTTCTTTAATTATTACTTGCACCACCAAATTCGACAGTTCAAATAAAATTAGAATACTCATAAATCGGTAATTAGTGAGTCAGTCCTCAAGGGAACGATAACTTTCTTACCACTTTATTACTTGCTTACGACAACGTGCACTTGCGTTCACCAAAATTCGTAATATATATATATATACATATATATATATATAGAGAGAGAGAGAGAGAGAATTATTTAAAAGTACATGTCGTCTTTATTAAATTAAAAACTCTCACTTATACCTCGTGGTTCCATACTTTGGTGTAATAATAAATAATAAATGATTCTTCATGTCATTTCTTTAGAAGATTCATAATATTAAGCATACAATTAACAAATAAAATCACTTTGTAATCGTTTATCAGATTGATCTCCTTTAATCGAGAAATTGAGTTTCTGACTATAATGAGACATTTATAAATATGTAGTTGATCATGTTAGGATGAATAAATCATATATTGCATGTATCATAGACAAAAAGCGTAATGAAGCACATAAGTAGCAATTATTCACGCTTATGAAATGTGTACGTATATGTCATGGTTCCCTAATGCATATTATGTAAATGCCTTTAAGTATAGAATGACTATTGACTTATAAGGAGATGACCGGGCATTACAGTATAATTAGAGTCAGAATGTATCCAACTCTAATTCACTATATACAGGGAGAGGGGGGGGGGGAGGGGAGAAACTTGGAGTTTATCTTCTTCATTCATGTTCTAAGCTAACACCTTGAGGTGATTCAAGATTTGTTGTGTGGAGGGTAGAGAGGCGACAATTGGAGTCGTAAAGCATAATCCACGAAAGAGTACAAAATATAAATACGCATCAAAGTTATATATACATGTACTTGTATCTATATGCCTACTAGAGTAGATAATATTTATATATATCATGTTTAAGTGATCCTCCTCTTTGATGTTTCTGGCAAATTAGATTCTATCAAATCCTATAGTGGTATCAAAGCCTCTTACACATATTAGATTTGATCTAATTAATTGATTGTTAATTACTTTTTAGAAGATTTATATTTTTACTGATTTATTCTTGTTCCATAAACATCCGAATTGTGTGAATCTTCTTGATCTTGCCCTCCACGGAGCTAATGGCAGAGAGAAAACAGATCAATGACCAGGAAAATGCTTTCCTTAATACCAGAAGTGACGGAACCCCTTCTCCAAGTTTGAATTGGATTAGGGCACTCGCGATATAAAAAGAAGTACGAATTCGACTAGCTCGAAATCTTTCTATATTTATCTTTCCGTTACCTTCATTAAATTTTATTTTTCAAAAAAAAACTTGTGGGGCAGCGGACTGCCAGAGCAGTACCGTTGCCGACATCGGAATTGTGATAGCACTACTGCGAGCCAGCAGTAGGCCAGGCCGTGAGGCCACCACAGTAGGAAGGTGAAGGGTCGATGGACGGGTAACAAGTTGGAGTTATTTGCTCGGACTGTTGTTTGTGCGACTAAGTTGAAACTTAGAACATATTTTTTTTCATGGTAAAGTTAGATTAATTTGATACGTTGGATTATTTTAAAATTTTAGTGGGGTTACTTTTACAAAAAATGAGTTTGTCGAGATACTAGATGGGCCCGATAAATTTTAATTAATTAAAACTGGATCAATAATAGTTAATCTCGAAGTAATTAAGTAAATAATAATCAGACTAATTTAAGTTAATAATTTAGAATTGATTAGCTTAACTAAATATACAGATTATGATATGATTTAGAATCATATGTTTAACATTAGTGTAGGGCCATCCGCAGTTAGTGAATGTATGCATGTACTGTTTGAAATCAAATTCATTGCAGGAATTATAGTGAACTAGTATGGCCATCATTTTGGGTTTCACGGTCTGCATACCGCCTTAATCATGTAATTGAAACGGTTTGCGTACCGCCTTATTTTCTTGAAATTTAATACTTTACATAGTCTGCGTACTATTAGACCTCTGTACTTGCGAAGGTTGAAGGATGCAAGCGATTGGTGGATGATGAAGGAAGGGATCATCTCATGAGAAGTAGGACTTAAAGGTTGGAACTATAGGGGCATACTAGATTCACTTTCATTTATAATTTATTTGATTATGTGTAATGTTTATGTATATTGTAGATCTAGGATTTAATTCATTAAAGCAATATAATAAATACAAGTCTTAAATAATAATGAGCAAAAGCCTTTCTAAAATTAAAAACACCCATTAAGCCTTTTAACATAAGTGGCAGATTCTGCTAAAGCAATTGTATCACTTATAATTTTGGGATAATGCAGGCATGTCTATTGAAAGAGATCTACCCTTTTTCTGGTTTTATCATCAGTACTAGTATGGATCAGATATTGCGGCAAAGTAAGATAGGATATTAGATGTAACCGCTAACCAATAATAGTATTGTATACTTTTAGTAGCGAGATTAATTACCTTTTTCAAAAGCTAAGAAATAACAAGGCAAAGCTTATTAAAATATTTTACGACAAAGGATCTTAGAATCTTTTATTCAAATGGGACCTTCATACTATTAAATAAATTATTAAATAACTTCATTATATATTTACTTTCAGTTATTTAGATGAATAATTACTTATTGCATTCTCTTTCATATTAGTAGTGGTTATGTATTGGAATAACACAAATAATTCTATTATTGTCCAACCTACCTCTTTTTTATGATCAATCCTTGAGAAGGAGGAACTGAGTGGCTAGAATCTTCTTGATTATATAGAAATATGAGAATAATTCTCAGACACGTAAAGAAAGAACCAGTTCTCGGTAACTCTATCTCTATTTTAGGTTTGGGCGCCACAAACGCCCAAGACAGTCTGAGAGTGGTGCCAAGGAATAGTCTTTAGTTGTCACTTGCTTAGTGTTGTAATATCCGCAAATTCGATTTCCGGTAATTTTTTTTTTTTTCGGCGAGATTCTGTTTTAACGGGTCTCTTGTGACCGTTTCTTCATTTTGAGAATGTTTAATTCTGCAATTTTCGACATCCGAGTTCATTTCGGTGTCGTTTTGTTGAGTTCCGTGCTTTTTAGCGGCTTTTCCGCACTTGAGTTAGATTCTTGCGAATCTTGTTCGAAACTGCTGTTTCGAGTTTCTCGTAAGTCCGTTTAACTTTGTTAGACGTGTTATGAACTTCGGTTCGGTTATTCGATCACGTATCGTGATTTTCGGGTATTTTGGGCCATTTTGTAATTTACCCAAAGTTGTGGGTATCCGCATTCGTATTTGTTGTCTTGACCCTTTCATGGTCGCGTGTGATTAATTGTTGCATGGTATTTCATTTCGGGTCAATGATGTTGCCCACGAGCATTTTGTCGTGTTCGTTCTGTGCGTTTTCGGATAATCAAGTCTTCGAGCCCTGGTGGTCGGGCACTGGCCGGACGGTTGCGGGTACTGGCCGGACGGTTGCGGGCACTGGCCGGATGGGTGCGGCAGGAACCGGCGTAGTGCGCGCTACAGCCGGAAGGTAGTGCACGCTACGGTCGGGAGGCAGCGCACGCTACGGCCGGTTAGCGGCGCGCGCTAGTTGGCCGAGACAGTAGGGGCAGTGAGGTTCTGGACTCGGGTGGATCAGCAGGTAGCGCACGCTACTGTCGGGCACTGCGCACGCTACGACCGGCAGGTAGAGCGCGCTACGGCCGGAAGGCTGCGCACGCTACCTGGCCGAGCAGTGTCTCTGGATTGCATCCCGGGCCGATATCGTACGCTAGCTCGGCAGCCTAGCGCACGCTAGGCTGCACCAATATAAATGTGACAGAGCAGTCCAGTTTCGGTCATTTTTCCCATTTCTCTCTTTCTCTTTCGCAGCTGGAGCCTTGGGTATCTTGATGCCATGTTGTTGAACAACAAATCCACGAAGTTCTTGAGTTCATATCATTGATTGATCATCCTATATCATCCTTTGATCCAGCGAATCAAGGTGAGATTTCCTAGAACCCTATTTTGAGAAATTTTGGGGTTTTTGCGTTTTTGTCCGATTCGTTCCGTATTGTTGATTAATCCATGATGGGTATGATTAATCTTAGTAGTATTCTTGTGTTTAACATCATTTAATCCATTGTTCTTCGTCGAATCAAAGTATATTTCTTGATTTCCTTCGAATCGACTTTTTGGGGGATTTGTTCTCGATTTCGTTTTCCATCCATTTTTGATGGATCGATTGTTGTTAAATGATGCTGTTAAATATATTCTATGGATTGTATATCCATATTTCGATTTGGAATTCCGTTTTCGTGTTTTGACGGGACGAATCGTGTTCTTGGCCCTTTTGGGGGAAAACACTAGAACGTTCGTCATTTGTTCTTTGAATTCAACGACTTTAAGTCATGCTAGGGAATTCATTTCATTGTTTTTATTGTCCTTCGTAGTTTATTATCGCGAGTTGGCATTCGGTGGAGTCGGCGTATTCGTAGTCGGTTCGTGCCAACCTACTTCAGTCGATTCTCCGCGTTGTTCTTATTCGAGGCAAGTACCTTGTCCATACTTTTCTTGTTTCGTGGATATGATGATTGGTGACCGTCTAAATGTGTTTTTTTGGTTATTTGAAATGAACTTTCAAAAGATTTGGTTTAGCCTCGTTAAGGGCTCACTTTCAAAACACGTGTGTTCTGTGAATATTGTGCCCCGTGAATGATTAAGTGAACCCTATGAATTCGCTTGTTGTTGTTGTTGTTGTTGTTATGCTTTGATAATATATATACACATATTATCTCTTTTCAGTGCGTTATGGTTTGACGTGGTGTTTTGCTAAGTGTTTGATGCCTCTGGGTGAATTGTTTGGATATCCTTGGTGTGATAAGTTATTTGTGCATGATTGCTTCGCTCACCTCGGGAGGGTCCGAGGGGGCCACGGAGGCAATCCAATGGTATAGCCCTAGATTCACGAGTGGTGAATGTATTTTACTCACCTCGGGAGGGTTTGATGGGGCCACGGAAGGAGTCCAATGGTATTGCCCTGGATTCACGAGTAAAAACTTCACGAGTGGTGTATATGTTTTGTGAATGTATTTGCTCACCTCGGGAGGGTTCGACGGGACCACAGAGGGAGTCCAATGGTATTGCCCTGGATTCACGAGTGAAACTTCACGAGTGGTGTGTATGTTTTGTGAATGTATTTGCTCACCTCGGGAGGGTTCGACGGGGCCACGGAGGGAATCCAATGGTATAGCCCTGGATTCACGAGTGGTGAATGTATTTTACTCACCTCGGGAGGGTTCGACGGGGCCACGGAGGGAGTCCAGTGGTATTGCCCTGGATTCACGAGTAAAAACTTCACGAGTGGTGTGTATGTTTTGTGTGTATTTGCTCACCTCGGGAGGGTTCGACGGGGCCACGGAGGGAGTCCAATGGTATTACCCTGGATTCACGAGTGAAACTTCACGAGTGGTGTGTATGTTTTGTCAATGTATTTGCTCACCTCGGGAGGGTTCGACGGGACCACAGAGGTAATCCAATGGTATAGCCCTGGATTCACGAGTGGTGAATGTATTTTACTCACCTCGGGAGGGTTCGACGGGGTCACAGAGGGAGTCCAATGGTATTGCCCTGGATTCACGAGTAAAAACTTCACGAGTGGTGTGTATGTTTTGTGAATGTATTTGCTCACCTCGGGAGGGTTCGACGGGGCCACGGAGGGAGTCCAATGGTATTGCCCTGGATTCACGAGTGAAACATCACGAGTGGTGTGTATGTTTTGTGAATATATTTGCTCACCTCGGGAGGGTTCGACGGGGCCACGGAGGAAGTCCAATGGTATAGCCCTGGATTCACGAGTAAAACTTCACGAGTTGGTTTGATTTTATATACGCCGAGGACACGTGACGTGGGTTTTAACCCTGTAAATTGTTGTTGGTTTTATTTGTGAAAACAAAACCTTTGGGCTGTGACCCCCGTTGATTTTTGAAAGAGAAGAATTTGATAATCCTAAATTGTTTTCTATTAAAACTCTCGATGGCATTTTAAACCATTTTATAACTTATTTTCCCTTGATTTGTTACCTTTCGATTTTAGGATGTTTTACCCAAAATCTTGCCTCGGGAAGTATTTTTATGTTTGGATCTTTGAGGATTCCTTGTTATTATTGTCCTTGGAACTTGTATTGTATGGCTCGTATTTGCACTTTGTTCTTGCACTAGCAAAACAGTGGAGTTTTGCTAACCCCCGAGTATTCGGGGGGTGGATGTCTGTTTTTGCATTCAGGTTGGGAGCATAACACAGGGTCGGCACGGAGGATCATGAAAGATGAACGATACTAATCACACGAGGATCCATATGATGTCATTGGTTTAGTTGTATTTTATTTCCGGTGCCATATTCTTTCCCGTTGTACAGGAGTGTGTTGTATTCAACCCCTGCGTGGGCATATATGTGTTTCAGTTGTATGTATTTATTGAAAGACCAAATCGGTCTACTGAGTCATTTTAGCCTTAAAGGCATTGTTGAGATGTTCTACGTTGTTTACCAGCCTGGTAGATCCTTGAGGAAAGGGTCTACGGCGTGTAATATCCCCGAGTGGATAATCCTAAATTGGGGGTGTTACATAAATGGTATCAGAGCTTTAGGTTCTGGAAACCTAGGCTGTCGGTTTTAGTGGTGTCTATTGAGTTTTTGTCTCATCGGATTTTGTCTGACTGAGTCGTGTCGCGATGCGTCATCTGAGTTGGTTGGTCGTGATTAGTATCGTGGGGCGATCATCATCTTCGTGCGACCTGTGGATGTAAGTCTCCCTTCTTTGTGATTGTGCCTCGTCTAATGCGAGTTGATTGTATGATTATGTGTTAAGTGACGGAATATTTATACAGATTCTTGGTTTCGTGATGCGTTTATGTGATTCTCATGTTTCATTTATATGAGGAGTGTTGTCATTAATTATGTCCTTTTGACTATGATATTTGACTGCTTATTTCCGGTACAAGACAGGTGTTGTCTTGGTTTTGAACGAGTTGATGCGTGTATTGTGATGTATATAAGTGAATGATGTTACATGTGAGTTTTTGGGCATTCTAGCCTAATAGATTTTTAAAAACCTTGAGTATCTTAGAAAATAAATTTCGAGACGTACATTTTAAAATGAATTATTTTCTCGTGGTACTTTCAAGGTGCCTTCTAGTGCCGTGATATGTTTCAAAATTATTCCAGTTGAGGACCAAAATATTTTGAGATATTTTCGAATTATTTAGAAATACTTCGCTTAGACCCGAGGGTCGAATATTTTTTAAAGTTTTTCACTAAAAGAAAAGTATCCTCATTTTTGTTCAAGCGCAAGATGATATTCAAAATCTCGATAATGGTGTTTGTACTACTTTTTGAAAGGTGATACTCAAGATCAACTAGTGTTTCCAATTTCTTTCTTTTTCAATGGTGGTTTTCGTTTTTAAAACCTTTCATTCCTGTTTGCGGTCCGAGAATGTATGTATAATGTTCGCACTTTTGTAAGGGTGTTAAACCCCGAGTTGTGATTGAATTTGTGGTGTGAGCGTTGAGTCGTTCGCCACGCAATTGTTGTATTAGCCCTCGGTGAGAGGTGTGATGTTGATCTTTAACGTTGTCATTTTGTGGTGATTTGCGTGCTATCGCACATGTGCGAGCTGTTAAAGCTTGGGTTGTACGTTTTTGTAAATGTGTGATTGTTCATGATGTTTTGTGATTATGTGCTGGTTATCGTTCGGGCCGTTGAGATCGCCGAATGGTTCCGTCGTTGCTGCGATGTAGATATGTGTGTTGCTTTACGATAACAATCATCGTATGTGTTGCGTGTTATGATTTTCTGTTGTGCTGAGTTGGCATCTTCAGTTTGTTGTTTTGCGATGTTATATATTCCATTATACCTAGAAGTTGTATTTTCGGTATGCCGGGCCGGAGTGCTTCAGACGTATTATGCCGGGGGCATGTACGTGCAAATTGTCCTTCTCGTCAGTAACGCATTTCAAGTGTGGACTCGAATAACACATAATTCAGTTTTGCGAATTGGTTACCAAGACTTGCGGAGTTCGCGCTTTAGTACAGATATCAGGATCGGCTCTAAGAGGCCCATGGGAAATGTTTCCATCGACTGCTTTTGTGTTGTTGCCTTGTTCCGTTATTGGGAGTTGTGGGGACGACCTTCTTTTATAAGAGGTTGAATGTAATACCCGTATTGTTTTGGACTTCTGCATTTTCTCTTCCTCAAGTCTATCGACTGGCTCGTGTTCGTTGACATTTTCTGAGCTTGTCCTATCCCTTGTTTTTGTTGATCGAACGAGTGTGGTATTGTTTCAGAATAACTCGTTTGTCGTTGTGACATTTCAATTGCTATTCCCTTTCCTGTGGATCTTATGTGAATGCACATCTTGTTGTTTTCACTGGATCATATATTGTCTCGAGTCGAGACGTGAACCTGGGAGTTGTTGTTTGAATTTTATTATTCTTCGTGATTCAAACATGATTGTTTGTTTTTTGTTGTCTCGATCGTTTGATTGTTCGGTTTTTGTTGATCTCGTTTTGTGAATGTTGAACGTTCAGGCTCCTTCGTAATTCCCTTAAGTTCAGGAAATTAGTCTCGTTTCGATCTTCCAACCCTTGGGCGGTGGAATTCCATATTTGTTCAGCGATAGGCTCATGTTTTGATTGATGTACCGTTGGGTTGGTCAATCATATTGATTTTCGTTCGTTGTGTTTTGTGATTGTTCGGATAATCGACTTGATTGTATTATCTGTTTGTTGACGCTTGCCACTTGTTGGTTTTATTATGTCTCTACGGTGGCATTTTGTTAGTCGTCGTGGAGCGTGTTTTCACGCCGTATATTCCTTTGCGTTGCTTGTAACGTTTCGCCGTTGGGCGTAAGTTACGCGTTTCTTGTGTATCTCGTTGAGTTTTCCTGGCGGGATATTTATTCTCCCTACTTGTTTTATGTTTCGGGACGAAACTTCTTTTAAGGAGGGTAGTATGTAATATCCGCAAATTCGATTTCCGGTAATTTTCTTTTTTTCGGCGAGAGTCTATTTTAACGGGTCTCTTGTGACCGTTTCGTCATTATGAGAATGTTTAATTATGCACTTTTCGACATCCGAGTTCGTTTCGGTGTCGTTTTGTTGAGTTCCATGCTTTTTAGCGACTTTTCCGCACTTGAGTTCGATTCTTGCGAATCTCGTTCGAAACTGCTGTTTCGAGTTTCCCGTAAGTCCGTTTAACTTTGTTAGATATGTTATGAACTTCGGTTTGGTTATTCGATCACGTATCGTGATTTTCGGGCGTTTTGGGCCATTTTGTAATTTACCCAAAGTTGTGGGTATCCGCAATCGTATTTGTTGTATTGACCCTTTTCATGGTCTTGTGTGATTAATTGTTTCATGGTATTTCATTTCGGGTCGATGATGTTGCCCACGAGCATTTTGTCGTGTTCGTTCCGTGCATTTTTGGATAATCGAGTCGTCGAGCCCTGGTGGTCGGGCACTGGCCGGACGGTTGCGGGTACTGGCCGGATGGTTGCGGGTACTGGCAGGACGGTTGCGGGCACTGGTTGGACGGGTGCGGCAGGAACCGGCGTAGCGCAGGCAACAACCGGAAGGTAGCGCACGCTGCGGCCGGGAGGCAGCGCACGCTACGGCCGGGAGGCAGCGCACGCTACGGCCGGTTAGCTGCGCGCGCTAATCGGCCGAGACAGTAGGGGCAGTGAGGTTATGGACTCGGGTGGATCGGCAGGTAACGCACGCTACTGTCGGGCACTGCACACGCTACGACTGGCAGGTAGCGCGCGCTACGACCGGAAGGCTGCGCACGCTACCTGGCCGAGCAGTGTCTCTGGATTGCGGCCCGGGCCGATAGCGTACACTAGCTCGGCAGCCTAGCGCACGCTAGGTTTCACCAGTATAAATGAGACAGAGCAGTCCAGTTTTGGTCATTTTTCCCATTTCTCTCTTTCTCTTCCGCGGCTGGAGCCTTGGGTATCTTGAAGCCCTATTGTTGAACAACAAATCCACGAAGTTCTTGACTTCATATCATTGATTGATCATCCTATATCATCCTT
Organism: Orobanche coerulescens; assembly: GCA_033398695.1. NCBI lineage: Eukaryota > Viridiplantae > Streptophyta > Magnoliopsida > Lamiales > Orobanchaceae > Orobanche > Orobanche coerulescens. The sequence continues at coordinate 188,244,982 of CM065802.1, read as the reverse complement.
TGATCCAGCGAATCAAAGTGAGATTTCCTAGAACCCTATTTTGAGAAATTTTGGGGTTTTTGCGTTTTTGTCTGATTCGTTCCGTATTGTTGATTAATCCATGATAGGTATGATTAATCTTAGTAGTATTCTTGTGTTTAACATCATTTAATCCATTGTTCTTCGTCGAATCAAAGTATATTTCTTGATTTCCTTCGAATCGACTTTTTAGGGGATTTGTTCTTGATCTCGTTTTCCATCCATTTTTGATGGATCGATTGTTGTTAAATGATGCTGTTAAACACATCCTATGGATTGTATATCCATATTTTGATTTGGAATTCCATTTTCGTGTTTTGACGGGACGAATTGTGTTCATGGCCGTTTTGGGGGAAAACACTTGAACATTCGTCATTTGTTCTTTGAATTCAACGACTTTAAGTCGTGCTAGGGAATTCATTTCATTGTTGTTATTGTCCTTCATATTTTATTATTGCGAGTTGGCGTTCGGTGGAGTCAGCGGGTTCGTAGTCGGTTCGTGCCAACCTACTTCGGTCGATTCTCCGCGTTGTTCTTATTCGAGGCAAGTACCTTGTCCATACTTTTCTTGTTTCGTGGATATGATGATTGGTGACCATCTAAATGTGTTTGTTTGGTTATTTGAAATGAACTTTCAAAAGATTTGGTTTAGCCTCGTTAAGGGCTCATTTTCGAAACGCGTGTGTTCTGTGAATATTGTGCCCCGTGAATGATTAAGTGAACCCTATGAATTCGCTTGTTGTTGTTTTTGTTGTTGTTGTTGTTGTTGTTGTTGTTATGCTTTGATAATATATATATACACGTATTATCTCTTTTCGGTGCGTTATGGTTTGACGTGGTGTTTTGCTAAGTGTTTGATGCCTCTGAGTGAATTGTTTCGATATCCTTGGTGTGATAAGTTATTTGTGCATGATTGCTTCGCTCACCTCGGGAGGGTCCGACGGGGCCACGGAGGGAATCCAATGGTATAGCCCTAGATTCACGAGTGGTGAATGTATTTTACTCACCTCGGGAGGGCTTGACGGGGCCACGGAGGGAGTCCAATGGTATTGCCCTGGATTCACGTGTTAAAAGTTCACGAGTGGTGTGTATGTTTTGTGAATGTATTTGCTCACCTCGGGAGGGTTCGACGGGGCAACGGAGGGAGTCCAATGGTATTGCCCTGGATTCACGAGTGAAACTTCACGAGTGGTGTGTATGTTTTGTGAATGTATTTGCTCACCTCGGGAGGGTTCGACGGGGCCACAGAGGGAATCTAATGGTATAGCCCTGGATTCACGAGTGGTGAATGTATTTTACTCACCTCGGGAGGGTTCGACGGGGCCACGGAGGGAGTCCAATGGTATTGCCCTAGATTCACGAGTAAAAACTTCACGAGTGGTGTGTATGTTTTGTGAATGTATTTGCTCACCTCCGGAGGGTTCGACGGGGCCACGGAGGGAGTCCAATGGTATTGCCCTGGATTCACGAGTGAAACTTCACGAGTGGTGTGTATGTTTTGTGAATGTATTTGCTCACCTCGGGAGGGTTCGACCGGGCCACGGAGGGAGTCCAATGGTATAGCCCTGGATTCACGAGTAAAACTTCACGAGTTGGTGTTGATTTTATATACGTCGAGGACACGTGACGTGGGTTTTAACCCTGTAAATTGTTGTTGGTTTTATTTGTGAAAACAAAACCTTTGGGCTGTGACCCCCGTTGATTTTTGAAAGAGAAGAATTTGATAATCCTAGATTGTTTTCTATTAAAACTCTCGATGGAATTTTAAACCATTTTATAAATTATTTTCCCTTGATTTGTGACCTTTCGGTTTTAGGATGTTTTACCCAAACTCTTGCCTCGGGAAGTATTTTTCGTTACGTTTGGATCTTTGAGGATTCCTGGTTATTATTGTCCTTGGAACTTGTATTGTATGGCTCGTATTTGCACTTTGTTCTTGCACTAGCAAAACAGTGGAGTTTTGCTAACCCCCGAGTATTCGGGGGGTGGATGTCTGTTTTTGCATTCAGGTTGGGAGCAAAACACAGGGTCGGCATGGAGGATGATAAAAGATGAACGATACTAATCACATGAGGATCCGTAAGATGTCATTGGTTTAGTTGTATTTTATTTCCGCTGCAGTATTCTTTCCCGTTGAACGAGAGTGTGTTGTATTCGACCCCTGCGTGGGCATGTATGTGTTTGAGTTGTATGTATTTATTGAAAGACCAAACCGGTCTACTGAGTCAGTTTAGCCTTAAAGGCATTGTTGAGATGTTCTACGTTGTTTACCAGCCTGGTAGATCCTTGAGGAAAGGGTCTACGGCGTGCAATATCCCCGAGTGGATAATCCTAAATTAGGGGTGTTACAAGTGTTGGTGGCCATGGGCCCGAATTTGCAAAAAAATTGAAAATGTGAATACATACAGCATAATTCAGCAACTCAAGAATATGTTTCAAGAGAAGGGTAGAATTGAGAAGTCTGAGTCCTGTAAAGCAATTTTTGATACTAGGATCGAGAAGCGAAAGCCCGTTGGGGCTCATGTATTAAAGATGATTGGATACTTTGATAATTTGTTGGGTTTTTATTGAACTAATAAGATTTATGATCTCATCATTTATCGAAATAGTGCAGCGGGGGTATAATATAATATGTAAAACCCTCCGAGGATCCAAGTATATTATCAAAGTACGAAGAACAAGATTGTTACCTCTTGTAGCGTGTTTCCGATCGAGCCTTATAGAGACGTTGCAAGAAGCGAGCGTCCTCTACGGTATCCACACAACGAACAAGTCCCAAGCATCTAACGGATTGCTAGCTCCGATTTAATAAAGATTTCACTTAAATCAATTTGAATATAGATATGTTCTTGTTTATGGTAAGAACAAGAACACCAAGAATTTTATTCAAATGTTCTTGAACTTTGATTTAAAATAACAGCAATGAATCTTATTCAATATGTTATTAAAGATCAAACTCACAAGATAAGATAAAGATAAGATGAGTATTCTGAATTATTTTCTTGATAAAAGAATCAATCTTCAAAGATATGAAGATATATTCTTCATCCTTTTGGTTATTCAACTCTTGAATATTATCTTCGAGACTTTTTGAGAGAGAAATATTAAAATCAGATTTTTGATTCTCTCTACACAAAATATGTCTTCTCTTGTGTTTGGTCAAGTGTGAGGGATATCACAAAACACTATTATATAGCCCTCTACATGGCTAAGGGTTCACCAACCTCTTCACCAACCATAATCAAACGGAACAAAATAGCTGCTCTGCTCGTTTAAGTGTGTGACCATGTAGGTTCTAAGTAATACGGTAATAAGTATAAAAACAATTTTACGACTCACAAATCATAAGCGGCCTCTAGCTAGACATTATGACTACCCGTATTAAATGAATTAATTCGACGGCATGAACGAAATCCCGTTACTGTATAATATTGAATCCTCTCATCGTGCGATATCCTAATTAAGCATAAGGCATGGATAAGTCGACCTTATGTAGCTTAATTAATATTCTTGATCTCAAGTTATAATTGTCCAATTAAAATATTTATCAATAACTCTTTATTGATCAATTTGAGCATGGCCATGCATTTAAATAATGTATAACAATCAGAGGAATTATAATGACTTAATCCATATATAATTCTCTTTGTTAGGTCATATCCAATACGATGTCTCTACATGTATCTATGACTTCATATAACATCTCATGTGACCAGTAATATATAGTCATCGTATCATTATCAAACTAGTAATCATATTACTAGGGATATCTCTAGAATAAATATTCTTTAATACTTTAACTAGCTTTACTATCAAGTCACATACTTGATGATCATAAGCAGAATATTAATTCAATAATATAATCAATATTATAATAATAAATGTCTCCACATTATTATTAAATAGTAGACTTAGAGCATAATACTAATAATCTCCCACTTGCTCTTAGTCCTATACAGACATAAACTGATGACACATAGCCTTTACATGACCATCATACTTCGCTTGAGAAAGCGGCTTGGTTAAAGGACCCGCTATGTTATTATTCGTGTGAACTTTGCATATCCTCACATCGCCACGAGTGACAATCTCTCGAATGAGGTGAAACTTTCTAAGTACGTGTTTGGATGCTTGTTGTGATTTTAGTTCTTTAGCTTGTGCAATAGCTCCATTGTTATCACAGTGTAAATTTACTGGATCAACAATGCTAGGAACCACATCCAGTTTACCAATGAACTTCCTCATCCAAACAACTTCTTTAGCTGCTTCCGAAGGGGCTATGTACTCAGCTTCCATTATAGAATCAGCTGTGGTTGGCTGTTTGAAACTATTCCATCTAACAACACCACCATTCAAGCAAAATATATATCTAGACTGCGATTTTGAATCATCTTGGTCTGTCTCAAAACTGGAATTGGCATAGCCATTAAGGACCAAATCACTATCTTGACCACTATATATCAAGAACATATATTTAGTCCTTCTCAAGTACTTAAGTATGCTTTTGACTACGGTCCAGTAAGCCTCACCAGGGTCAGACTGGTATCTGCTGGTTGCACTCAATGCAAATGATACATCTAGTCTAGTACATATCATGACATACATGATAGATCCTATAGCCGAAGCATAAGGTATCAAGTTCATTCTATATCTCACTTACTTCGAACAAGGACTTTGAGTTTTACTGAGTTTTATGCCATGTCACATAGGTAAGAACCCTTTCTTACTATTAAGCATACTGGACCATTTCAGTACCTTGTTTACATATGTACTTTGACTTAGGGCAAGAAGCCTTTTAGATCTATCTCTATAAATCCTTGTACCCAGTATGTAGGCAACTTCCCCTAAGTCCTTCATTGTAAAACATTTACTTAGCCAAAACTTAACACTTTGCAAAGTAGGGATGTCATTTCCAATGAGTAGGATATCATCCACATAGAGTACTAGAAAAATAATTGCGCTCCTACTAATCTTCTTGTATACTCAAAGTTCGTCTTGATTTCTAATGAAACCAAACTCTTTGATTTTTTCATCAAAATGAAGATTCCAACCCCAGGATGCCTGCTTCAAACCATAAATGGCTCTTAGAAGCTTACATACTCTATTAAGATTACTCGGATAGACAAAACCTACGGGCTATATCATATACACATCCTCATCTAACTTCCCATTAAGAAAAGTGGTTTTGACATCCATTTGCCATTTCTCATAGTCATAATATGCTGCTATGGCAAGTATAATTCTAATTGATTTCATCATTACGACTGGCAAAAAGGTTTCATCATAGTCAATATCATGAGTCTGTCTGTATCCTTTCGCCACGAGTCATGATTTATATGTTTGTACAATGTCATTCATGTCCTTTTTCTTTGTAAAGATCCATTTGCAAATAATTGCTTTGGAACCTTCAGGAAGATCAATCAAAGTTCATACTTGATTATCATACATGGATTGCATTTCGGATTTCATCCCTTCAAGCCAACTTTCGCATTCAATGCTAGTAGTTGCTTCATTGTAGGTTGTGGGCTCATCTAGATCCATGAGTTCCACATTTTTGTCATTTGTGATGAGAAATCCATATCTCCCAGGTTCACGATGATTATGTATAGACCTACGCGGAGCTGGTATAGCAGAAGTGGTCTCAACATCTCTTTGTGAGTTTAAATCAGTTTTATCTAAAGGTTCAGTATCTATTTGTGGCTCTCTTATCTCATAAAGAGTTATTTACTCCCATTATTTTTCTAGGAAATAAATTCCTTCTCAAGGAATACTCCATATCGAGTAACAAACACTTTGTTTTTGATGGGATGTAAAAGTAATATCCTTTAATTTCCTTAGGATATCCCACAAATAGAAATTTATCCTATTTGGGTGGTAATTTACCAGTGATAAGCCGCTTCACATAAGCTTCACAACCCCAAATCTTAAGGAAAGACAAAACAGGTTGTTTCCTTGTCCATATCTTATATGGCGTGCTTTGAACTGATTTAGATGGTACTCAATTTAAAATGAACGCAACAGTCTCTAAGGCGTAACCCCAAAAAGAAATTGGAAGATCAGATTGACCCATCATCGATCTAACCATGTCTAACAAGGTTCAATTTCTCCGTTCCGACACACCATTCCATTGAGGTGTTCCAGGTGGAGTTAGTTGTGAAACAATTCCACAATTTTTGAGATGATCATCAAATTCATGGCTCAAATATTCACCACCACGATCCGATCGTAGTGCTTTAATAGTTTTGCCTAACTGATTTTGTACCTCATTCTGAAATTGCTTGAATTTTGTAAACGACTCAGACTTATGACTCATTAAATAGATATATCCGAATTTGCTTAAGTCATCCGTGAACGTTATGAAGTATTGGAAACCTCCTCTAGCATTTGTATTCAGTGGCCCACATACATCAATATGTATTAAGCCCAATAAATCTGCAGCTCTCTCAGTATGGCCCGTGAAAGGAGCTTTGGTCATTTTGTCTAATAAGCAAGATTCGAACGTATCGTATGATTCTAAATCCAATGTGTCCAATATTCCATCTTTATGGAGTTTGGTTATACGTTTCTTGTTTATATGGCCCAAACGACAATGCCAGAAATATGTTTGGTTTAAATCATTTGATTTAAGTCTTTTGACATTTATGTTACAGACAGATTTGGAACTTTCAAGATTTATGGGATATAATCTCCCACTCATCAAGGCATCTCCATAAAAAATACCTTTATTAAATATGGACATTATATTATTCTTAATAGTAAAGTCATAACCTTCCAAATCAAGGCAAGAAACTGATATAATGTTTCTACCCATAGCAGGAACGCAATAACAATTATTAAGTTCCATTACAAGTCCACTTGGTAGCTTTATATCATAAGTCCCTATGGCAATAGCAACAACTCTTGCTTTATTTCCAACAGTAGGTCCATTTCACCTTTTGCCAGTGGTCTACTCCTTCGCAGCCCCTGCGCATTCACACAAATGTGAGCTTCACTACCGGTATCTAATACCCATGATGAAGAAGTAGATAAATTGACTTCTATAACAAGAATACCTGAAGCAGCAGTCTCACTGCTCTTCCGTTTCCTCATTTCTTCCAGGTAGGCCTTGCAATTCCTTTTCTAATGACCAGTTTCATTGCAGTGGTAGCAAGCCCCTTATTTGGGTTGTTTCAATGATTTCTTTGAAGGTTTAGGTTTGGGTTTCGGCAACATTTGCATTTTACCCTTACCTTTATCTTTCGGGGCCATCTTATTCCCTTTCTTTTTATTCCATTTCCTTTGAACCATTAAAACATTAGGAACAGATTTCTTAATGTTTGTCTCAGTTTGTTTTAGCATCCCATGCAACTCAGTAATAGTTTTCTCCATGTTGTGCATGTTGAAGTTTACTACAAACTGATCGTACTCTGAAGGCAGTGATGCTAAGATCATATCTGTAGCGAGTTCCTGACTGATAGGAGCTCCTAGCCTTTCAAGATGCTCAATGTAGCCCTTCATCTTAAGGACATAAGCACTCACAGAAGTACTTGAAGACATTTTACAACCATTTAATGCCTTTATAGTGGCAAACCTCTCCTGACGGGCTTGCTCTTGGAACATTTCCTTAAGTTGACCGATCATTTCATAAGCTTCCATGTCCTCAAACTGTATCTGAAGCTTCGAGTTCATGGTTGCTAGCATAAGGCATGTTACATCCAAAGAATCATTCATATGCTTACTATAAGCATCTTTTTGAGTTTTGGTGGTGGTTGATTCCGGTTCATCAGGAATTGGGTTTTCTAGAATGTACTGCTTGTTTTCAGCTTTGAGAACAATTCTCAAGTTCCTTTACCAATCAAGGTAATTAGTGCCAGAAAGTTTTTCTTTGTCAAGAATTGATCGCAGTGAGTTTGTATTGATTGACGCCATTTGATTCTACAATATTAATATGCCAAGTTATTCGTGAGATATATTGATTATAAAATCTAACGATCAAGTAAGTGCAAGCACAGCTATGGCATGTCCCTCGCAAATAAAAGAAGTTTAGTTTTTATCAATAGAGATGACATCTTATGTCAACATGTTAGTCTCAAATATTATGTATCACATACACATATATGAATTATAATCTAACGATCAAATAACTACATACACAGCTTTGGCATGTCCCCTGTAATAAAAAATACTTTAGATTATCATTTTTGATGACGTCTTATGTCGTTTTAATCGTATTAATCCCAAATAAGCCATAGGTCCAAAACCATTTTATATAACATGTATAAGTCTTAATCATTTAAAACATATGTATAAGCTTGTTTATTCATCTCGCCTCCTTAAGATAAAATCCATCCACCCTGCTTTGGCAGACCCATATTAGAAATGATCGAAAGTTTGACTAGTGTTTTAAAAATGGTTGGCTCTTGAGACTTATGTTTCATATCAATTGATTCTAATAAAACTCTTTTATCAAAAATTGATTATCTCAAAATTATTACCATGTATCTCATACATGTAAAGGTTTTAATGAGTTTGATTTATTTGGAAATAACGATTATTTAGCAAATAAAAAGAAATATGATGCATCTCATACAATCATCTGCTAAAATATGATGCATCTCATACATTCACATGAACAATTTGGTGTGGTGTGGTATAGCCATAGATCCTATTATGATATTCCTTATATCAATAGGTCGATCGGTGTAATCTTCGATAACGCCTTTCTTCTTGAATTCCTTGTAAGTTCCTTGCATCCTTCATCTTTCTTTAATAGTTAGAACTGTTCTAAACTATATCTTTACATTTTGTAATAGAAACCTTGGATTACATTCGAGGGGAGTAAGATGAGAAGAAAAATCACAACAAGATAATAGGAAGGCACGACATACAAGTCGTATTATGAATATTACAACCATAATTGAATCATCAATCTAATTGATCTAGTACAGCTATACCACCCACGATGCATTAACCATTTAAGCATTCATAAGCACATATAATATATAAAATGTACTAAATATCGATTATTAATAAGTTATATAATATATAAAATATTCCAAATATCGACAATCGATCAGTTATAAAGTTCCGAGGGCTAAAACTTCAAACCTGGTAAAATGGAAATAAATTTCCAGGAATACACGAAGAAAACGAGTCTGAAACGGGTCCGGAAGTGGCCTGGACCGCGGTCCGAGCAGCCTGGACCGCGCGGAAGGGCCAGCAACCAAGCCCGGATCACGATCTGCTACCCCAAACCGCACGGCAGCCCACCATCAGGTATTAATTTTATTTTTATTTTTTGAGTTTTTGAGTAAACATCTTATGTATACTTCATGTATACATCTTATGTATATAACAAGTAATACCTTTTGAGCAATATAAATGTATAAATCAAGTAGATTAAATCTATATTTATACAACCTCGGAATCAAAATATAATTACGTTCATATGAAAATTTTAAAGAAGCATCATCTTGACATAAACAAATTTATGTTCATATGCACCTCTTAAAATTCATAATCTTAACATAAAATTATATGTAGATCAAATTATATGTTCTTTGATTCTTGAATTATTAGGAGAACTAAATCATCACATAAATATCCATATATCAAAGAACCATATATGTCAAGACCAAATATATAAATCAAAATATGTATATCACCATATACATATTGAAATAGCCATCATATATATCTCATATATATATATATAGAGATCGAAACACAAATCTATTAAAATTATATATCACCATATATATAAATATATATAGACAAAATTTATATATCATATATATAAACATCATACATCACATATATGAATATCATATATCAACATATATGAAAATCGAAACAATGAAAATATACTAGTCGCTCCGATACCACTGTTGGATTTTTATTGAACTAATAAGATTTATGATTTCATCATATATCGAAATAGTGCAGCGGAAGTATAAATATAATATGTAAAACCCTCCGAGGATCCAAGTATATTATCAAAGTACAAAGAACAAGATTGTTACCTCTTGTAGCGTGTTTTCGATCGAGCCTTCTAGAGACGTTGCAAGAAGCGAACATCCTCTATGGAATCCACACAACGAACAAGTCCCGAGCGTCTAACGGATTGCTAGCTCCGATTCAATAAAGATTTCACTTAAATCAATTTGAATATAGATATGTTCTTGATTATGGTAAGAACAAGGACACCAAGAATTTTATTCAAATGTTCTTGAACTTTGATCTAAAATAACAACTATGAATCTTATTCAATATGTTATTAAAGATCAAACTCACAAGATAAGATGAAGACAATATGAGTATTCTAAATACTTTTCTTGATGAAAGAATCAATCTTCAAAGATATGAAGATATATTCTTGATTCTTTTGATTATTCAACTCTTGAATATTATTTTCAAGACTTTTGAGAGAGAAATATCAAAATCAGATTTTTGATTCTCTCTACACAAAAAATGTCTTCTCTTGTGTTTGGTCAAGTGTGAGGGCTATCACAAGACACTATTATATAGCCCTCTACATGTCTAGGGGTTCACCAACCCCTTCACCAACCATAATCAACCGGAACAAAATAGCTGCTCTACTCGTGTAAGTGTGTGACCGTGTAGGTTCTAATTAATACGACAATGAGTATAAAAACAATTTTACGTCTCACAAATCATAAGCGGCCTCTATCTAGACATTATGACTACCCGTATTAAAAGAATTAATTCAACGGCACGAACCAAATTCCGTTACTATATAATATTTAATCCTCTCATCGCGCGATATCCTAATTAAGCATAAGGCATGGATAAGTTGACCTTATATAGCTTAATTAATATTCATGATCTCAAGTTGCAATTGTCCAATTCAAATATTTATCAATAACTCTTTATTGATTAATTTGAGCATGGCCATGCATTTAAATAATTTAACTTATCAAGAGCCCGTGTATATCTTCTCCATTTTATAGGAGGGACAAGTACCCTCTGGACAAACTACTTCCCTCTGCATAAATTGTACCGTATCCAATCACAAACTGTATGGTCCCTTGTTATAGAAGATGTTGGTATTGTGTTAAAATACGATACTCATTATGTAGGAAACTATAATGTCTTTAGGTAATAAGGACTTAAATAATATATAACAATCAGAGGAATTATAATGACATAATCCATATATAATTCTCTTTGTTAGGTCATGTCCAATGCGATGTCTCTACATGAATTTATGACGTGATATAACATCTCATGTTCATGACCAGTAAAACAAAGCCATCGTATCATTATCATACTAGTAATTAGGGGTGGACTCGGTTCCATTATGTTCGGTTTTTAACCGAAACCGAGAATCGAACCAAATATTCGGTTTCGGTTTGGTTCGGTTCTTTTTGAAGTTCGGTTCGGTTAAGTTCAGTTTTATAAATATTCGGTTCGGTTTCGATTTGGTTTGATGTTTTTCGGTTCTTCACAATATAAATTCAAATATTATATGCAATAGAATATGTTATATATAACAACAAGCCAACAAGAGTGTAACACCCCCAAAACCGACAGGGAATATTACAGCGCCGTGGGCCCCATATTGGAACCCACAAGGCTAAAATCATTTTCGCAAACATTTAAAAATGCCAAAAGGCCCTTTGAAAGTACACACATACGTAGTGGATAAAATCACAGTTCAAAGAATATCAAAAGCCATTTAGAAACATACACACACAGCGGATAAAACACAGTTCAAAGAATACCGAAAGCCATTTTAAAATATACACACGCACCGGATAAAACATAATTAAATATATTTGCAGCGGAATTAGAAAACCAGAAAAGAATACACAATCCGAACAATCACGCCATAGCCAGTATCACCGGAAAGCTCATCCCTTCACGACCGTTACTAGCTCGAACTCCGAGTACCTAAAAGATAAAGCCAACGACGGGGTCAGCCATAATACTCAACAATGATAACGATCACATCACAAAAACAATACATATCAATGTAATCTACAGAGTAAGAACATTCCTCGCGTACTCTTACCGAAGTGACCTTACCAACCTGTCACAATCCGTAACAAATCAATTCTTACCGTAACCCATGCCTCGTGTCCTTAAGTGATGAATGAATTCAAAACTAACCACCTGTACTGTATCCGAAGCGATACCAAAATTCCCAAACTTATCATATCTCAATTATAGAATGATCTGGCCAAGACTAACTCTGTCGGCTAGGTCGCACAATCGGATCCCAATCCTGATAAAACCGATATCACATGGCACACCTGTAATCCAACTGTTCCGAGACAATAGCAAATCCCGAATATCAATACAAAACATGAATGTTTACACAATCAATAATGATAAACAATTAATGCATCACAATGGAAATATCAATGACATGATATTTCCACACAAGATCGACAAAGGATCAACCACAAACGAGAATGCCATGATGTGGTAACTCCAACAAGATCAATGAAGAATCAATAACCGAGGATACCGGCAATACGGAAAATCCCAACAAGATCAATAAAAGGTGGACAACCGAGAATACCGACGACACGGTAAGGATCAACGAAGAATCAATAGCCGAGAATACCGACGACACGGTAAACTCCAACAAGACCAATAAGAGTCGACAACCAACGGTACGATAAACTCCAATAGATCAATAAAGGGTCAACAACCAAGAATACTGACGACACCGTAAACTCTAGCAAGATCAATATGGACCAACAACCGAGAATACCAACGATACGGTAAACTCCAAAAAGAGCAATAAGGAATCGACAACCGAGAATACCGACGACACGGTAAACTCCAATAACATTAATCAAAGACTAATAACCAAGAATACCAACGGTGGGACAACTCCCAAACGGAATCAATAAGGATCAATAACGAACGAGATTACCAATGACAGGGTGAACTCCAACGAGATTAATAAAGAATCGATATCAAATGAGTTGACCATCGATATGGTAACTCCGAACGAGATTAATAAAGGTTCAATGGCGACAAATACACGAGAGAATAAAATCGTCAACCATATGCAAATAATATATACGGGATTTCAAAGACAACCCGAATATCGAACAGATCCAATTATACATGGACTGTGAACGACCAATCAGTAAGACTCAAGATGGACGTCACGATACGCTCGATCCGGACATGTGTCCGTGTACAATCCAACCACGGGTATTGATCAGATACTCGTCTGGTCTCGTACCTAATCAGCCTCACGAAGTACGTCTCGTGTGCACGGTTCAATATGATGTCGAAACCAACACATGCTACACGTGCCCGTCCCGAAAATCCTACATATGAACGATCCGAATGTAATACCCCCAGATTTAACCAGAAATATTACAGCGCCGTAGGCCCCGAGATGGAACCCACAAGGCTAAAAGAATTTTTCGCAGACATCTATAAATGCCCATGAGGCCAACAACGGTACTATCTTTACAAATGCACAAAGGTTTATAAAATCCATTTAACAAAAACCGTCGTAAAAACTCATTTGAAATCGCAAGGCCAAACAGCCGACACACAAAGGTTTAGAAAACAATTTCCAAAGTAATCTCAGTTACCAGATACCAAAAGAGCATTTCAAAATACTCACGCAGCGGAAAAAGACCAACCATAAAGATACTCTAGCAGCGAAATACGAGAACCAATCGAGAAACTCAATGCACAAAACATGTCCTAGCCAGTATCCTCCGGGAAGCTCATCTCTTCACGACCGCTACATGCTCGATACTCCAAGAACCTAAAAAAAAATCCCACGACGGGGTTATCCATAATATCCAACAATGATAACCGTCACATCACATCAATAATTACATACCAATGAGAATACAAAATAAGAATACGACCAACGTAATCTTACCGCCATAACTTTACTTACTCAAGTAATTCTCATCAGAATAACTATTATCACATTTCACATCCTGTACTCGATTAACCAATAAACTCGAGCATAATATCTGTATTGTACCTCAAACAATACTCAAGATTCTCAAACTATCATAACCAACTCACGATGCGGAAATATACCATTTCTGACCAATACGATCCATCGGATAGCATCATCAAATCCCAAAACAATAACCGATTGTCCATCACAAGATGAATACCAAAGGAAATACGGAACATACCTCGAGATATGAAGTGCCACGACAATCATATCAGTATAATCCGAGATCATATCAATGCAATACGGACACGGTCCTAACACAAGACCTACAAATGCATACTCATACGACCACGTCAATATGATCACAACAATAACAATCATGTATACTCAATGGAAATCCGACGATCCAGCGCCCTCAGCATAGATCCTTTTGTTGATCCTACCAGATCAGCATAAGGTGGATAACCAACAATACACATATGAACAACAACACATGATAAAATCAATGATGCGAATTCACAAGATTCCATCAACAAATACTGGTAATCCAACGATCCAGCGCCCTCAGCATAGATCCCCATGATGATCCCGTCGAACCAACGTATGGTGGAAAACCTGTCCAACGATCTAGCGCCCTCAGCATAGATCCCCATGATGATCCCGTCGAACCAACGCATGGTGGACATTCGATCCAGCGCCCTCAGCATAGATCCTCATAATCCCATCGGATTATTTACACAACATAAACAACACAATATGCATACACATATGCAAATCAACACGTTCATCAACATGAACCACATAACATGCACGACAACATGACAATTTACTAGGACGACTCCATGTTCAACAACATGAAAGAAAATGTACGAGACCAAAATAAATAACATTAAACCATAATCAATATGGAATACTTGCCCCGAGTCCTTCGGGAGCAACCTCGATGTCCAATCATCACTGATGATTATCCTCAATGCTCGGCGATCCAAACGTCTGATGAACTATAGATTCTCATATCCTCGTCTTTACCATATTGTAACCTCGATACTCGAACATACCAATAACTGAGATATAGCATATACATTATGATTTACCTCCCTGAATCGAAAGAACGATATGCGATCCGATTACCCAGAGTTCACAATAATAATCATCGCTATATGCATTATAAACGAAATGAAATCGAAACCATTCATTAAATATTATAACGAGCAAGTAATAACTTGCCTCGATATCGATACCACGAAGTCTTGCCGAACACATTGCCTTTGTCTACGAGCTCCTCCGCCCCGATCAAAAGCAATACAATGGACATACTCGAACACGACCGCAATATCCGGTTATAATCACCGATCAATAATCTCAACCTATCGAAGAAATCAAATAACACATATCCGATAACAATCAACAACCGACAAAACTAACCAATCGAACTCAATGGTTCAACACAACCTCGAATAAACACAATCAGAACCAACCAAGTCAAACCATCACGAATTCATAATCAAAACACAAAAATAATGCACTGTCTGCCAACTTAGCGCACGTTAAACGCATAACGTAGCGTGCGCTAAGTTGTCATGTTAGCGTGCGCTAGCCAGTAAGCTTAGCGTGCGCTAATGATGTACAGTGGCATGCATTCCAAAGATCGACTCACATCTTGCGACTACGAATCCGAATGAAGGGAGACATAAATCTCCATATCTCTTGAAGATAAACGACCCCATAATTATTACAATGATCATGTCAATGTCCACATATCAATAACAACATCAACAATCAAACCGACTCGATAACAAGGATCGTATCATGCTAAATCTGGAATTCAACCTAGTATCATGATTCATCTCATCTAAATCGACCAATATAATTACCAAGATTCAGAAATCCCTCTTAGATCGGGTTAAATGAATCAACATCCTTACAGTATGAAGAATCTTAACTAACATCCGAAACTCTTATCAAAATTCCATTGAATCTCATATAACATCATCATATGATTATCCAACATGCTCCTTAAATGAAATCATCCAAGAAAAACGAACCATTAACAAAGGAATACGAAGATTACCTGGTTTAGACGAACCAAAAAGAAGAACACTAGAACTCCATCCAAAGAATCATGAACAACTTGAAGAACAAGGCTTGAATCCAAGCTCTCAATCTAATGTTGTTAAAGATTATCATTATACAGTGTTTGGGAACCTCAAATATATCCCAACTCTCTCTCTCTCTCTCTCGACTGAAAGAAGAAAAAATGACGAAATGCTTCTCAGCACCCTTCTGTCCCCTTTTATAATATTCATTATTAGCGTGCGCTAACATCTCATGTTTAGCGTGCGCTACCGCCTTAGCGTGCGCTAACTGACTTTGTTAGCGTGCGCTATCAGCCTGCAGGCTACCGCCGCTCAGTAAACTAGCTTACGTACGTAATGCCCATGCATTAACGTACGTAAAACATCCTGCTTAGCGTACGCAAGTCATTTACCTTAGCGTGCGCTATCCGAAGTTGACTTGCTACAGTACACACCTACCACTCATGCCCCCACATGCCGAAAGCATCCGCGATTATCGGGATTCCTTTGACCGATCTGGAATTAGCGTGCGCTAACCATACGGTTTAGCGTGCGCTAGCCCTACATGACAAACACCCGCTGACCTTATCTGGACACGCGTCGCAAGTGGCCGGGTCCACCCACCGAAAGCTAAGATTCCATTATTGGCGATCTGATGTTAGCGTGCGCTAACCAACATACGTTAGCATGCGCTAACTGAATATAAAAATCAACCTGGGCCTACCTGTCGGCCACCTTCCGGAACTAACCCAGCAAGTCGTTACGTACGTTAGGGGTCCTCCTTAGCGTACGTAACCGAACCTCTTAGCGTACGCTATCAATACTTCGTAGCGTGCGCTACCTGTACCCAGTAGCGTGCGCTAATGAACACTTAACCATTTTCCGCAATTTCTGTCCAACATCTTGACGTACCAAAAACGAACATGAGACACACTGAACAAAAACACTGAATCCAATAATATTCTTGTACGATATGCTCTGTATCGAAAGTACGATAACCTGATACACGATATCCTCAAATGCAACTGTCGACCAGATACGACAATTATACCGATACTGACATCTCAGTCCTTTATTTATTTTATCCCTACTCCACAGATTCCACGCTGTACAATATAACTCGGATAAAATAATATCAAACAACAGTAGTAGAAATTCCGGATATTACACAGAACGTATCTGACTCCAGATATGCCACAATACAACATGACAACAATCTCGAAGAAACACATATCCATCAGGGATCAGAAGACTTCCCAAAAGGGCAACAGTAAATCGATCATGAAAGATCGACACGACCACAATGTTGTATTTCCATCAGACAACCGTCCACATCATGCTCAACAATGCATATAATATTAACACATAAACCCCAAGGCAACAGCCAAGGGTCACGGAAGAATCACACAGGAATACCCCGGAACATAGGTGCCATATAGGTCTTATCCCCTAACACAGCTCATGCAATCACAAAATACCCCAAGGTCGCAACCAAGGGTCACGAAAGTATACACACAGGAATACCCCGGAACATAGGTGCCATATAGGTCTTATCCCCTAAAACATTTCCATTCGGGTACCATACAGGTTTTATCCCCAACACATCGGCCCCACAGATTTCGGCTCAAAGAAAGAGCACTTCACAAAACGTAACAACAATGGTGCACATTCACCGCATGAAATATCAACACACACATGCAATAATGCAACATGCATAATCTAACAATATTAATTTACCTCAACCTGGAGATGCTAATCTTTCCACGGCCAACCGCCCTGAACGAATACACGGTTTATCCGACAATCCAAAATGAAGTACGGTCTATAACTAAAACCAAATCACCATCTCGAGTTCAATATCGACACGATAACTAACATTGATATCCGAATTCTCATGCAATAGACCAAATTATAATTCACGTTCCCATTTCCACCAGACATCCTTAAAATCATATACATTATGATTTATCTTAGTCCAAAAATACCATACATACCACCATTCCGACAATTCATATATTCCATAATACCATTGCTATATGAATCATAAATGTAATGAAAACGAAATGATTTATTAACATTATGAACTGAGCAAGCATAACTTGCCTCGATACTGATACGATGAAGTTGTTACTAGTCCCGTCGTCTTCATCTACAAGCTCCGCAGCCCCGACTCACCGCAGCACAATGGTTAATATCAACGATCATCTAATGCAACCTAATACAATAATCAATCAACGATACGTTCGATAACTGTAACACCCCCAGATTTAACCGGAAATATTACAGCGCCGTGGGCCCCGAGATGGAACCCACAAGGCTAAAAGAAATTTTCGTAAACATTTACAAATGCCCAAGAGGCCAACGACAGTACTATCTTTAAAAATTCACAAAGACTTACAAAATCCATTTATCAAAAACCGTCGTAAAAACTCATTTGAAATCGCAAGGCCAAACAGCCGACGCTCAAAAGTTTAGAAAACGATTTCCAAAGTAACCTCAGTTACTAGATATCAAAAGAGCATTTCAAAATACTCACGCAGCGGAAAAAGACCAACCATAGAGATACTCTAGCACCGGAATACAAGAACCAATCAAGAAACTCAAAGCACACAACATGTCCTAGCCAGTATCCTCCGGGAAGCTCATCTCTTCACGACCGCTACAAGCTCGATACTCCGAGAACCTAAAAAGAAATCCCACGACGGGGTCAGCCATAACGTCCAACAATGATATCAATCACATCACATCAATAATACATACCAATGAGAATACAGAATAAGAATACGACCACGTAATCTTACCGCCATAACTTTGCCTACTCAAGTAATTCTCAAACTATCATAACCAACTCACGATACGGAAATATACCATTTCTGACCAATACGATCCATCGCATAACATCATCAAATCCCAAGACGATAACCGATCGTCCATCAAGACGAATACCAAAGGAAATACAGAACATACCTCGAGATATGAAATGCCACGACAATCATACCAGTCTAATCCGAGATCAGATCAATGCAATACGGACACGGTCCTAACACAAGACCTACAAATGCCTACTCATATGACCACGTCAATATGATCACGGCAATAACAATCATGTATACTCAATGGAAATCCGACGATCCAGCACCCTCAGCATAGATCCCTTTGTTGATCCTATCAGATCAACATAAGGTGGATAACTAACAATACACATGTGAACAACAACACATGACAAAATCAATGATGCGAATTCACAAGATTCCATCAACACAATACTGGTAATCCAACGATCCAGCGCCCTCAGCATAGATCCCCATGATGATCCCGTCGAACCAACGCATGGTGGAAAACCTGTCCAACGATCCAGCGCCCTCAGCATAGATCCCCATGATGATCCCGTCGAACCAACGCATGGTGGACATCCGATCCAGCGCCCTCAGCATAGATCTCATGATCTCACAGGATCAACACAACGTATAATTCACATGATCTCACAGGATCAACACAACATAAACAATACAATTATGCATACACATATGCAACTCAATATGTTCATCAATATGAACAACATAACATGCACGACAACATGACAATTTACTAGGACGACTCCATGTTCAACAACATGAAAGAAAATGTACCAGACCAAAATAAATAACACTAAACCAGAATCAATATGGAATGCCTGCCCCGAGTCCTTCGGGAGCAACCTCGATATCCAATCATCACCGACGATTATCCGCAACGCTCGACGATCCAAACGTATCATGAACCATAAATATTCGAATCCTCGTCTTTATCACGATGTAACCTCGATACTCGAACATACCAATAACTGAGATAAATCATATACATTATGATTTACCTCCCAGAATCGAAAGAACGATATGCGGTCCGAATACCCAGAGTTCACAATAATAATCATCGCTATATGCATTATAAACGAAATGAAACTGAAACCATTCATTAAATATTATAACTGAGCAAGTAATAACTTGCCTCGATACCGATACCACGAAGCTGCTGCCGAACACATTGCCTTTATCTACGAGCTCCTCAGCCTCGATCAAAAGCAATACAATGGACATACTCGAACACGACCGCAATATCCGGTTATAATCACCGATCAATAATCTCAACCTATCGAAGAAATCAAATAACACATATCCGATAACGGTCAACAACTGAGAAAACTAACCAATCGAACTCAACGGTTCAACACAACCTCGAATAAACACAGTCAGAACCAACCAAGTCAAACCATCACGAATTCCTAATCAAAACACAAAAATACTGCACTGTCTGCCTACTTAGCGCACGTTAAACGCATAACGTAGCGTGCGCTAAGTTTCTCCCGTTAGCGCGCGCTAGGCAGTAAACGTAGCGTGCGCTAATGCTGTGCAGTGGCATGCATTTCAAGCATCGTCTAACACTTCCATCATGACAATGATCAACTCATCTCGAGATTAAGGATTTCATAACAATCATGACATATAATTTAATAGCTCTTCAAGAACACGAATTATCCAAATTCACGTTCATGATCCATAAAATGATAAAATCCGATGTGTTCTAACATCTAAAAATCCTTATTCATCATGTTCTTCGACATACAATTCATATAACTTCAAGAATCACAGTAGCATCACCATAATCGTTTCCATACGAAGTAACCAACAACAAAACATCAAAAATCCGAATTGAAGAAGGGAATTACATCAACATATATCTTGAATTCCATCCAAAACCATACGAAACATATCAATACTCATATATTAATAACAACACTAACTTAGTACGGTAATCCAACTCATTGTCATGCTCATCAACTTGTTTATATGATAATCATCAACTCAAGAACATCATATACAATCCAAAACGAAATCTCAAAGCGAAGAGTAATTACGTTTTTTTTGAAGGAAAGGATTGATTTCCAAGAATCACCAATGATTTCAAGAACAAAGCTTTACTCCATGATATCCATCTTTAATCTTGTTAAAGAGGATCATCCCTCAGTGTTTAGGAACTCCAAATGTTCTCACAAGGTTGTCTCTATCGGGTGAAAGGAAAGAAATGGACGAAATGTTTCATGACACCCATTTGTCCCTTTATATAGAATGCACCACTAGCGTGCGCTAAACCCTTATGTTTAGCGTGCGCTAGCCTTAGCGTGCGCTAACTGACTTTGTTAGCGTGCGCTATCGAAGCCCAGAGGCTACTGTCTTGCTTCGTAAACTACCTTACGTACGTAATGCCCATGCATTAACGTACGTAAATCATCTTGTCTAGCGCACGCAAGTCCTTACTCTTAGCGTGCGCTATCCGAAGTTGACTTACTACAGTGTTCACCTACCACTCGCCCCCACATTCCGACAGCATCTGGCAAGGATAAGATTCCTTGTTGACTGATATATAGTTAGCGTGCGCTAAGCCTAATCTTTAGCGTGCGCTAATACTTCAGGACAACAACCGTTGACTTACGAACGTGCGCAAAGCGGCCGGGTCCATGGCGATTCCTTCCGATTCATGCGCACTAGCGTACGCTAACCTATAAACGTAGCGTGCGCTAATCCTGCACGATAGCGTGCGTTATGCATGAATATCAGCGTGCGCTAATAAGGCTATACTTAGCCATTTTCCGCAGTTCTTGTCCAACGTCTCGACATACCAAAAACGAACATAATACACACTGAACACAAACACTGAATTCAATAATATCATCATACGATATACCCAATATCAAAAGTACGACAACCTGATACACAATATCCTCAAATGTAACTGTCGACCAAATACGACAATTATACCAATACTGACATCTCAGTCCTTCATTTATTTTATCCTTACTGTACAGATTCCATGCTGTACAATATAACTCGGATAAAATAATATCAAACAACAGTAGTAGAAATTCCGGATATTACATTCTACACCCCTTAAAATAAGTTTCGTCCTCGAAACTTGCAATCCATCATAAAACAAACAAACATACTGTTAACCCAAAATATCCCAAAACCATCACGACACTGATCAAATCATCATTATTCTGAATAGCCAAAA
Organism: Orobanche coerulescens; assembly: GCA_033398695.1. Lineage (NCBI taxonomy): Eukaryota > Viridiplantae > Streptophyta > Magnoliopsida > Lamiales > Orobanchaceae > Orobanche > Orobanche coerulescens. The sequence continues at coordinate 188,222,950 of CM065802.1, read as the reverse complement.
CCGCATACTTACAAATACGCAGGTCGACGATCTCCGGAGATACTAGCCAGCAATCTCACTGTACAGTCTCAATACGCTTACGATCACAATTCCCTGATTCTCAATAAAATATATCATCTTCGGATGAAACAATCTGCCCGAATCAAATCCCGTCTGCCTGATTACATAATCAAGTCCCAATTCTGATAAGACTAATAATACATAATACATCTGCAAAACAACTGCCCAAAACAATGACACGAATTCCGAAACATCAACACAAAATCCGAACGCTCAGATGATCACCAAAATGATCAACTAATAAATCAACCGAATTTATCATCGACATGATAAATTCCAATCTGACCAACCAGAGGTCAAAACACAATCGAGAATATCATCAACGTGATAAACTCCAATACGACCAACGAACGATCAACGGAAATCGAGAATACCTTCACACGGTAAACTCCAACACTATCAACACAGAACCACAGAAACAGATATACGAAAAAGCAAAATTCTCAAAACGACACACCGATCACATACAGTGGATCTCAATAAGCATATCCGACTGGCGAACATGCCCCTCGGCATATGAACAACCAATCACAAACTGACGAACATGCCCAATCATACACGGAGTGGAAACGACCACTCAATATCCAAAACAACCAGTATGGGGTCACCATCCCAAAATCTATGCTTACAAGGAAATCATTCCAGAATCACTAAGGTAAATTCGCGCTACTACCATACCAATGGAATCACATAGCACATATGTTCCGGTTTCACCAAAATCCCAAGTTTCCAAAATAATATTATGTGCATGAATCTACAACACTCAACATATTTCTCTTATCCGATAACTCAACCGATCATCACCGGATAATCAAACTAACATACCAAAGTTCGAATTCCTTTTCCATCGTACCATCAATATGATGATATGCACTAAATGTATATGTATATCAATCACATTTTCAAAACCAGTTTGAAATCATAAAGTCTCGTCAAGAATACAAATTTTCGAAAGTTCTTTCAAAAATTTCAAAACTAAAAACATAAATTTTGATAAGACCACAAAATCAATTTTCGAAAAAATTAACTTGGCTCGATGGTGCCAAGTATTCGATAACAGTTTCCTTCGAATCCACACGATTTCGATGTTTTAAAATGAAAAGTATGCAAATGCTCGACTATATCCATACTCCTGTATCCCAATTCGGTTCGTCGCCAATATCCACTGATATTCCATAGGAAAACCACACGATCGAGTTCCAAAACCTCAATATATAGACTCCGATAAAAACTCCTTTTCCACACATGATTCGTATCGTCAACCATTTACCCATTCTGGATCACCTCAAATATGATATGACAAAACATTGAAACAAATCAAGCAAATCAAACACGGCGAAAGACTTCCCGAGAGGTTCCATTTGAACAAGTAAACCAAAGCCTCGAAAGGCGGAACTAACATAGGTAAACGATTGGTAAAGTATTTTGCAAATCTTGGGAGTTTTAGAAAACAGGAAAGTCTTTTGAAACATTAGGGTCTCAGCCCGTATCTCATTCCACATTACAAGAAGTTTAAAAAGTAGAAAACTCTTTTCGGACACCAAGTCCTGAGTTATAAAACCATTTCAAAATTGATTGGGTCTCGGCCCAAAATCATTTTCCGTAAAACATTCATTTTGAAAGGTATCATTTTCAAATGATCAAAAGCAGTTCATATAACTCAAAATGAATTAACATGCTACATGTTCTTCTCAACCATGCACAATATTTCTCCCAGATGCACAATTCCGTTCCAAAATCTAACCAACATACTGATTTTCAAAATCATAGTTTCTCAAGATCATCAATCCTGTCCCAATTCTGTCATCTCATTCTGTAACGCATAATATCTGTAACGCATATTGTCTTTCTGAATCTCAAAACGTATCAACTTAGAATGGCAATAAATCTCAATGCAATTCAAAAATCCAAATACTTACAGATCGTGAAGCCGACGATTCCCCGTGATACTGGCACATGTCTCGACTCAAGAAAATACTCGACACAGATATTTTCAAAACACACGTTTGCCAAATCGGTTCGACTCAAGAACACAATACATCTCATTCCAGAGAATCTCATTAACACCATTTGGAAAAGTTATAACAAGCCCAAGACGATGCGCAACTCGATAACGCACAAGCCTGAGTGAACAACAAAGACTCACGACTCTAGTATTTGTCAATCGACAACTCGAATGACGCGACAAAAACACGACCCAACTCGACCCAAATGCCTAGGTTTTCTCAACCTAAGCTCCGATACCATATTCTGTAACACCCTGCATTTAACCGGAAATATTACAGCAGTGGCCCCGAGATGGAACCCACAAGGCTAAAAGAAATTTTCGTAAACATTTACAAATGCCCAAGAGGCCAACGACAGATTTATCTTTAAAAATTCACAAAGACTTACAAAATCCATTTATCAAAAACCGTCGTAAAAACTCATTTGAAATCGCAAGGTCAAACAGCCGACGCTCAAAAGTTTAGAAAACGATTTCCAAAGTAACCTCAGTTACTAGATATCAAAAGAGCATTTCAAAATACTCACGCAGCGGAAAAAGACCAACCATAGAGATACTCTAGCAGCGGAATACAAGAACCAATCAAGAAACTCAAAGCACACAACATGTCCTAGCCAGTATCCTCCGGGAAGCTCATCTCTTCACGACCGCTACAAGCTCGATACTCCGAGAACCTAAAAAGAAATCCCACGACGGGGTCAGCCATAACGTCCAACAATGATATCAATCACATCACATCAATAATACATACCAATGAGAATACAGAATAAGAATACGACCACGTAATCTTACCGCCATAACTTTGCCTACTCAAGTAATTCTCAAACTATCATAACCAACTCACGATACGGAAATATACCATTTCTGACCAATACGATCCATCGCATAACATCATCAAATCCCAAGACGATAACCGATCGTCCATCAAGACGAATACCAAAGGAAATACAGAACATACCTCGAGATATGAAATGCCACGACAATCATACCAGTCTAATCCGAGATCAGATCAATGCAATACGGACACGGTCCTAACACAAGACCTACAAATGCCTACTCATATGACCACGTCAATATGATCACGGCAATAACAATCATGTATACTCAATGGAAATCCGACGATCCAGCACCCTCAGCATAGATCCCTTTGTTGATCCTATCAGATCAACATAAGGTGGATAACTAACAATACACATGTGAACAACAACACATGACAAAATCAATGATGCGAATTCACAAGATTCCATCAACACAATACTGGTAATCCAACGATCCAGCGCCCTCAGCATAGATCCCCATGATGATCCCGTCGAACCAACGCATGGTGGAAAACACATCCAACGATCCGGCGCCCTCGGATAGATCCCCATGATGATCCCGTCGAACCAACGCATGGTGGACATCCGATCCGGCGCCTCGGATAGATCTCATGATCTCACAGGATCAACACAACGTATAATTCACATGATCTCACAGGATCAACACAACATAAACAATACAATTATGCATACACATATGCAACTCAATATGTTCATCAATATGAACAACATAACATGCACGACAACATGACAATTTACTAGGACGACTCCATGTTCAACAACATGAAAGAAAATGTACGAGACCAAAATAAATAACACTAAACCAGAATCAATATGGAATGCCTGCCCCGAGTCCTTCGGGAGCAACCTCGATATCCAATCATCACCGACGATTATCCGCAACGCTCGACGATCCAAACGTATCATGAACCATAAATATTCGAATCCTCGTCTTTATCACGATGTAACCTCGATACTCGAACATACCAATAACTGAGATAAATCATATACATTATGATTTACCTCCCAGAATCGAAAGAACGATATGCGGTCCGAATACCCAGAGTTCACAATAATAATCATCGCTATATGCATTATAAACGAAATGAAACTGAAACCATTCATTAAATATTATAATTGAGCAAGTAATAACTTGCCTCGATACCGATACCACGAAGCTGCTGCCGAACACATTGCCTTTATCTACGAGTTCCTCAGCCTCGATCAAAAGCAATACAATGGACATACTCGAACACGACCGCAATATCCGGTTATAATCACCGATCAATAATCTCAACCTATCGAAGAAATCAAATAACACATATCCGATAACGGTCAACAACTGAGAAAACTAACCAATCGAACTCAACGGTTCAACACAACCTCGAATAAACACAGTCAGAACCAACCAAGTCAAATCATCACGAATTCATAATCAAAACACAAAAATACTGCACTGCCTGCTTACTTAGCGCACGTTAAACGCATAACGTAGCGTGCGCTAAGTTCCTCCCGTTAGCGCGCGCTAGGCAGTAAACGTAGCGTGCACTAATGCTGTGTAGTGGCATGCATTTCAAGCATCGTCTAACACTTCCATCATGACAATGATCAACTCATCTCGAGATTAAGGATTTCATAACAATCATGACATATAATTTAATAGCTCTTCAAGAACACGAATTATCCAAATTCACGTTCATGATCCATAAAATGATAAAATCCGATGTGTTCTAACATCTAAAAATCCTTATTCATCATGTTCTTCGACATACAATTCATATAACTTCAAGAATCACAGTAGCATCACCATAATCGTTTCCATACGAAGTAACCAAAAACAAAACATCAAAAATCCGAATTGAAGAAGGGAATTACATCAACATATATCTTGAATTCCATCCAAAACCATACGAAACATATCAATACTCATATATTAATAACAACACTAACTTAGTACGGTAATCCAACTCGTTGTCATGCTCATCAACTTGTTTATATGATAATCATCAACTCAAGAACATCATATACAATCCAAAACGAAATCTCAAAGCGAAGAGTAATTACCTTTTTTTTGAAGGAAAGGATTGATTTCCAAGAATCACCAATGATTTCAAGAACAAAGCTTTACTCCATGATATCCATCTTTAATCTTGTTAAAGAGGATCATCCCTCAGTGTTTAGGAACTCCAAATGTTCTCACAAGGTTGTCTCTATCGGGTGAAAGGAAAGAAATGGACGAAATGTTTCATGACACCCGTTTGTCCCTTTATATAGAATGCACCACTAGCGTGCGCTAAACCCTTATGTTTAGCGTGCGCTAGCCTTAGCGTGCGCTAACTGACTTTGTTAGCGTGCGCTATCAAGCCAGAGGCTACCGTCTTGCTTCAGAACTACCTTACGTACGTAATGCCCATGCATTAACGTCGTAAATCATCTTGTCTAGCGCACGCAAGTCCTTACTCTTAGCGTGCGCTATCCGGTTGACTTACTACGGTGTTCACCTACCACTCGCCCCACATTCCGACGGATGTGGCAAGGATAAGATTCCTTGTTGGTGATATATAGTTAGCGTGCGCTAAGCCTAATCTTTAGCGTGCGCTAATACTTCAGGACAACAACCGTTGACTTACGAGCGTGCGCAGCGGCGGGTCCATACGCAGATTCCTTCCGATGCATGCGCATTAGCGTCGCTAACCTATAAACGTAGCGTGCGCTAATCCTGCACGATAGCGTGCGTTATGCATGAATATCAGCGTGCGCTAATAAGGCTATACTTAGCCATTTTCCGCAGTTCTTGTCCAACGTCTCGACATACCAAAAACGAACATAATACACACTGAACACAAACACTGAATTCAATAATATCATCATACGATATACCCAATATCAAAAGTATGACAACCTGATACACAATATCCTCAAATGTAACTGTCGACCAAATACGACAATTATACCAATACTGACATCTCAATCCTTCATTTATTTTATCCTTACTGTACAGATTCCATGCTGTACAATATAACTCGGATAAAATAATATCAAACAACAGTAGTAGAAATTCCGGATATTACAATAACAATCAACAACCGGTATAATCAACCAATCAAACTCAACGGTATCTCAATCGTACGAAATCAAACCATATCAACTCTTATCAATACGAATACAAGCCGAACTTCGATAATCAATAGTTCTATCAACGTCTACAACATTCTTGGTTCCGACTTCAATCTTAAATTCGGATTAACATGCCTCATTCTTGCAAATTCATAGGAATACAATTACGGCTATCATCATGAATAATCATATACCAAAATTAACCGTAATTCTTCCAATTTACGGACATATATCATTCAAGAATTTTCAAGAACATGAACTAATCCATAATCACATTTGAAGCCAACAAAACGACGTAATTCAATGTGTTCTAACATCTAACCATCATCTAATCCATACTCCAAGGCATGTATCATCATATTCTCCAATATACGATCCTCCTAACATCAAGAATCGAAGCAATACTACCAAGATCACCAAGAACAACATGATTCTATAATCATAGTCAACATATTCAAGACAAAAACCAACATATCATCATCTTCCTTCAACATATAGTTCATATATCCTCAAGAATCGTAACAACAATACTATAATCATCTTCATTCGAAGAAGAACATCAACACTAACATCAAAATCCGAATTCAAGGAGTAGAGTTCATCAACATACCTTTTGAAGATGAATAACACAATCAAACACTTCTAAAACTCCAAGAACTCCAAGTTTCAAGCTTCCGATCATCCTTATCAAAGTCTTAACAAGGGTATGAGGGTCTGAAATGGGTTTGAGAGTGGAGAGGGACGAGCTGGGGAGGAGGAAATGTGTTTCCTTTCATGAGGAAATGAAAGTCCCGTTCTTACTTTATAAACTTTGCATCTCGTTACGTATGTTAAGTCCCAAGGTTAACGTACGTAAGGCCTTTAACGTACGCTATATGTCCTATATAACGTACGTAATCGTCATCCAGGGTAAACTATACTATTTTGCACCTTGCGTTACGTACGTAATACCATCACCATAGCGTACGTAATGTAGCAGTTGACTTGCTACAGTATCAACCCATATTACGTACATAATATGCCATGCATAGCGTACGTAATGCCGAAGTTGACTCGCCTGTCCACATCCTGCGCCGAAAGCAGCCGACACCAGGTCCCACCTGCCGACCACGACTCGATCCTGTCTGAATCCCTTCTTAACGTACGTAATGTACATTCCTTAACGTACGTTAATCCTGCTTGCTTACGTACGTAAGACTTGTTACATAGCGTACGTAATGGCTTTCATACTTAGCCATTTCTGCCCCTGTCTGACATCTCAATATACTGAATACGTACACGCGACATACTGAATACATATGCTCGTTCCGATATCATTCTCATACGATACTTCTGATGCACGATACCTCACATACAACTGTCGACCAAGTACGGCAATCATACAAATACTCATACGGTATATCCGATATCGAAAACACACCAAGCATGTAATATCCTAGAATCAAAATAACCTCGATGACATACTGGCACAACTGTCACGGTTTTCAAAATTATCCACTCATATCGTGTCGGTCCCACTTTGTACAGTACATCCCAGATAAAATAATGCGAAAAATTCATAGTGAAATTCTAGGATATTACATATACACCCACTTAAATAAGTTTCGTCCTCGAAACTCAACACCTGTCATAATCAGCATCTCAATCCCGAAATATCTCAAAATCACGACACCATACTCAAATAATCATCATCAAAACTTAAATAACTGAAAGAACATACTTACAGGTCCGTGAAGTCGATGATCTTCCGTGATACCAGCATACGACTCCCATACAAAGTCTCAGCACACTAACAACACGCCGGCATCGCAAATACAGCAATTTGAAAATATTTCAAAAATTTTGAAACCTCCAAAATCGGTTTGACTCGAAAGTCAGAAAATCATTTTCAAAAATCACGCTACTACCGCACCGATAGAGCCACACAGCACACACGCCCGGGTTTTACGAAACCCAAGCTCCGATACCATATTCTGTAACACCCCCAAAACTGACCGGGAATATTACAGCGCTGTGGGGCCCATATTGGAACCTACAAGGCTAAAATCATTTTCGCAAACATTTAAAAATGCCAAAAGGCCCTTTGAAAGTACACACACGCAGTGGATAAAATCACAGTTCAAAGAATATCAAAAGCCATTTAGAAACATACACACACAGCGGATAAAACACAGTTCAAAGAATACCGAAAGCCATTTTAAAATATACACACGCAGCGGATAAAACATAATTAAATACATTTGCAGCGGAATTAGAAAACCATAAAAGAATACACAATCCGAACAATCACACCACAGCCAGTATCACCGGAAAGCTCATCCCTTCACGACCGCTACTAGCTCGAACTCCGAGTATCTAAAAGATAAAGCCCACGACGGGGTCAGCCATAATACTCAACAATGATAACGATCACATCACAAAAACAATACATATCATTGTAATCTACAGAGTAAGAACATTCCTCACGTACTCTTACCGAAGTAGCCTTACCAACCTGTCACAATCCGTAACAAATCAATTCTTACCGTAACCCACGCCTCGTGTCCTTAAGTGATGAATGAATTCAAAAGTAACCACCTATACTGTATCTGAAGCGATACCAAAATTCCCAAACTTATCATATCTCAATTATAGAATTATCTGGCCAAGACTAACTCTGTCGGCTAGGTCGCACAATCGGATCCCAATCCTGATAAAACCGATATCACATGGCACACCTGTAATCCAACTGTTCCGAGACAATAGCAAATCCCGAATATCAATACAAAACATGAATGTTTACACAATCAATAATGATAAACAATTAATGCATCACAATGGAAATATCAATGACATGATATTTCCACACAACATCGACAAAGGATCAACCACGAACGAGAATGCCATGATGTGGTAACTCCAACAAGATCAATGAAGAATCAATAACCGAGGATACCGGCAATACGGCAAATCCCAACAAGATCAATAAAAGGTGGACAACCGAGAATACCGACGACACGGTAAGGATCAACGAAGAATCAATAGCCGAGAATACCGAAGACACGGTAAACTCCAACAAGACCAATAAGAGTCGGCAACCAATGGTACGATAAACTCCAATAGATCAATAAAGGGTCAACAACCGAGAATACTGACGACACAGTAAACTCTAGCAAGATCAATATGGACCAACAACCGAGAATACCAACGATACAGTAAACTCCAACAAGAGCAATAAGGAATCGACAACCGAGAATACCGACAACACGGTAAACTCCAATAACATTAATCAAAGACTAATAACCTAGAATACCAACGGTGGGACAACTCCTAAACAGAATCAATAAGGATCAATAACGAACGAGATTACAAATGACAGGGTGAACTCCAACGAGATTAATAAAGAATCGATATCAAATGAGTTGACCATTGATATGGTAACTCCTAACGAGATTAATAAAGGTTCAATGGCGACAGATACACGAGAGAATAAAATCGTCAACCATATGCAAATAATATATTCGGGATTTCAAAGACAACCCGAATATCGAACAGATCCAATTATACATGGACTGTGAACGACCAATCAGTAAGACTCAACATGGACGTCACGATACGCTCGATCCGGACATGTGTCCGTGTACAAGCCAACCACGGGTATTGATCAGATACTCGTCTGGTCTCGTACCTAATCAGCCTCACGAAGTATGTCTCGTGTGCACGGTTCAATATGAGGTCGAAACCAACACATGCTACACGTGCCCGTCCCGAGAATCCTACATATGAACGATCAGAATGTATCTGACTCCAGATATGCCACGATACAACATGACAACAATCTCGAAGAAACACATATCCATCAGGGATCAGAAGACTTCCCAAAAGGGCAACAGTAAATCGATCATGAAAGATCGACACGACCACAATGTTGTATTTCCATCAGACAACAGTCCACATCATGCTCAACAATGCATATAATATTAACACATAAACCCCAAGGCAACAGCCAAGGGTCACGGAAGCATCTCACAGGAATACCCCGGAACATAGGTGCCATATAGGTCTTATCCCCTAACACAGCTCATGCAATCACAAAATACCCCAAGGTCGCAACCAAGGGTCACGAAAGTATCCACACAGGAATACCCCGGAACATAGGTGCCATATAGGTCTTATCCCCTAAAACATTTCCATTCGGGTACCATACAGGTTTTATCCCCAACACATCGGCCCCACAGATTTCGGCTCAAAGAAAGAGCACTTCACAAAACGTAACAACAATGGTGCACATTCACCGCATGAAATATCAACACACACATGCAATAATGCAACATGCATAATCTAACAATATTAATTTACCTCAAGCTGGAGATGCTAATCTTTCCACGGCCAACCGCCCTGAACGAATACACGGTTTATCCGAAAATCCAAAATGAAGTACGGTCCATAACTAATACCAAGTCACCATCCCGAGTTCAATATCGACACGATAACTAACCTTGATATCCGACTTCTCATGCAATAGACCAAATTATAATTCACGTTCCCATTTCCACCAGACATCCTTAAAATCATATACATTATGATTTATCTTAGTCCAAAAATACCATACATACCACCATTCCGACAATTCATATATTCCATAATACCATTGCTATATGAATCATAAATGAAATGAAAACGAAATCATTTATTAACATTATGAACTGAGCAAAGTATAACTTGCCTCAATACTGATACGATGAAGTTGTTACTAGTCCCGTCGTCTTCATCTACAAGCTCCGCAGCCCCGACTCACCGCAGCACAACGGTTAATATCAACGATCATCTAATGCAACCTAATACAATAATCAATCAACGATACGTTTGATAACAATCAACAACCGGTATAATCAACCAATCAAACTCAACGGTATCTCGATCGTACGAAATCAAACCATATCAACTCTTATCAATACGAATACAAGCCGAACTTCGATAATCAATAGTTCTATCAATGTCTACAACATTCTTGGTTCCGACTTCAATCTTAAATTCGGATTAACATGGCTCATTCTTGCAAATTCATAGGAATACAATTACGGCTATCATCATGAATAATCATATACCAAAATTAACCGTAATTCTTCCAATTTACGGACATATATCATTCAAGAATTTTCAAGAACATGAACTAATCCATAATCACGTTTGAAGCCAACAAAACGACGTAATTCAATGTGTTCTAACATCTAACCATCATCTAATACATACTCCAAGGCATGTATCATCATATTCTCCAATATACGATTCTCCTAACATCAAGAATCGAAGCAATACTACCAAGATCACCAAGAACAACATGATTCTATAATCATAGTCAACATATTCAAGACAAAAACCAACATATCATCATCTTCCTTCAACATATAGTTCATATATCCTCAAGAATCGTAACAACAATACTATAATCATCTTCATACGAAGAAGAACATCAACACTAACATCAAAATCCGAATTCAAGGAGTAGAGTTCATCAACATACCTTTTGAAGATGAATAACACAATCAAACACTTCCAAAACTCCAAGAACTCCAAGTTTCAACTTCCGATCATCCTTATCAAAGTCTTAACAAGGGTATGAGGGTCTGAAATGGGTTTGAGAGTGGAGAGGGACGAGCTGGGGAGGAGGAAATGTGTTTCCTTTCGTGAGGAAATGAAAGTCCCGTTCTTATTTTATAAACTGTGCATCTCGTTACGTACGTTAAGTCCCAAGGTTAACGTACGTAAGGCCTTTAACGTACGCTATATGTCCTATATAGCGTACGTAATCGTCATCCAGGGTAAACTGTACTATTTTTCACCTTGCGTTATGTACGTAATACCATCACCATAGCGTACGTAATGTAGCAGTTGACTTGCTACAGTATCAACCCATATTACGTACGTAATATGCCATGCATAACTTACGTAATGCCGAAGTGGACTCGCCTGTCCACATCCTGCGCCGAAAGCAGCCGACACTGGGTCCCACCTGCCGACCACAGCTCGATCCTGTCTGAATTCCTTCTTAACGTACGTAATGTACATTCCTTAACGTACGTTAATCTTGTTTGCTTACGTACGTAAGACTTCTTACATAGCGTACGTAATGGCTTTCATACTTAGCCATTTCTGTCCCTGTCTGACATCTCAATATACTGAATACGTACACGCAACATATTGAATACATATGCTCGTTCCGATATCATTCTCATACGATACTTCTGATGCACGATACCTCACATACAACTGTCGACCAAGTATGGCAATCATACAAATACTCATACGGTATATCCGATATCGAAAACACACCAAGCATGTAATATCCTAGAATCAAAATAACCTCGATGACATACTGGCACGACTGTCACGGTTTCCAAAATTATCCACTCATATCGTGTCGGTCCGACTTTGTACAGTACATCCCAGATAAAATAATGCGAAAAATTCATAGTGAAATTCTAGGATATTACAAAGAGATATATATGTTCAAGATAAAAGTTAGACTTGCATAGCAACATACAAATATCTCAAAACATATAATAATCGTAAATCACAATAGCTCATTCTCTCAACCTAAATTAATTGAATCACAAATTACATAAACAATATTATCGGTCCTCCTTGGACCCATGAGGGTCTTACAAAAGGAAAACGAATTATACTAGAATTCGAAACACACCAAAATCACAAAAACAAGGTAATTTTAGTATGTTGAAATTTGACTTCGGTCCATTTTGGTCCGCTTCAGTTCCGCCCGACCCCGAACCGAGAACCGAACCAAATTAGTTCGGTTGGGTTCTGTTTTTTTTTTTTCGGTTCGGTCTTCTTCGGTTTCGGTTTTTGGGTTCTTTTTTCGGGTTTTTTCTGTTCGGTTTTTGATTTTCGTTTCCGAAATGCCACCCCTACTAGTAATCATATTACTAGGGATATCTAGAATAAATATTCTTTAATGCTAACGAGCTTTACTATCAAGTCACATACTTGATGATCCTAAGCAGAATATTAATTCAATAATATAATCAGTATTATAATAATAAATATCTCCATATTATTATTAAATAGTAGACTTAGAGCATAATACTAACAGGGTTTTCCCTATATTCAGGAGTTGGCTACTGGCATCATTCTCTATTCACTTCATGACGGTTATTATACTTCTAAGACGAATTATAACATAAATGGAATGGAGAAGTCGTTGGGTTGGCTGCACGGGATGCTTCAAATGATTGAGCAACCAATCAAGATGGACCTAAACGTGAGGTCCTCTTGATAAACAAAGGCAAGGGTTTCAAGAAAAAAGGGTATAATTATAATATTCGTATTTTCCGTTTCCGTATTTCTCGATTTTTCTGATGCTTGAACTTTGTACCAAATGATATTAAATCCTGACACGTTCATTTCGCGTTTTAAATTATGTTGGTTCGTGTGGAATTTTGGATGTAATATGGATTACTGTCCTTCTTTCATTTTCGCGAGTTATTACTCGAGTTTCATTTTGTACACATCGGACTGATGTTTTGGGGATTGTTAGTGCTCGATTATATTCCATTGTGTAGTTGTTTCATCAATGGGACGAAGCAGTGTTGCTGTAGGCATGGTTACGTACATTACATGACTAGTATTACATACGCTAGCAAGGCCATAGCGTACGCTAAAGTCATGCACAACGTACGTTAAGATACCTATGGTTCGAGGCAGTAGCTTCTGGGAATGAATTATGTACACTAACATGGGAACATAGCGTACGCTAACAATTTTTAACGTATGCTAAGTGCCCTACATAACATATGTAATGTCCCTGATGGTTCGAGGCTATAACGCCCCAGTCATATCCGTAATAAGTCAATAACTATTTGCCTTTAAATGAAATTACATGAGATATAAATGATGTTTTTCATGAACATGAATAAGTGCTATTTACATTCTCATTATGTTTTATACGACATGTTAATTATCGCTTCTAACATGATAAAAGTTATTTTGTAAGATGTTTTGTTGTAGTGAGGAGCTCAGTGTAACACTCCCAAGTTATTCAGAGTATATTATAGTGCCGCGAGCCCCGTCGTGGGACCCACAAGGCTAATTATACGCGGAACTATGAACTTTGACCGAAGAAGTCCAATACAATGAAATGAAGGACAATACAAATGGTATTCAAACCATATCCAATATATCCAAATACAACACATCACAATGTATATACCTCGGCAACGCAGGCCAGAACATCAAGGAGACTGAAAACAGTACTCGAGTATTCAAAAATCATTCAAGTAAAACAACACTAAATGGAGGAAATACAAAACATAATCAGAGACAAAACGCAACATCACACTTGCCCATCATCTTCGTGGCGACCCGATACATGCCTCTCCGCTCTCTTGAAATACATGAAAAGTATTTCCCCCATAAAGGGGTTAGCCGTAGAATAGCTAGTGCAAGTATATCGAATATGAAACACAATACTCCTCGACAATAAAGTAAAAGTAATCATCGTCTCATCGACCCAAGACTAGTATTCCGGAATAACTAAATTTCATAGCATCATATCAATACATACATGATTAACCATCGAAACGCACCAGAGGCTACGGAACCCTCAGAGGACCCGTCAGTCCGTCCCAGAGTGGTTAACCCAAAATATTCATGGAATCACACAAGAGGCTACGAAACCCTCAGAGGACCCGTCGGCCCATCCCATAGTGGATATAAACAATCATGCCAATCATATAACTTACTTTCAAAGTTGAGAACATATAATCATAAAGATATACTTGCCTTTGAGACATCGTGAACTCAGAAGGAAAAGAGTATAAGTTCGGTAGGTCCAAGAATGCACTTCCGGCACCTAAACGATTCGTAAGAAATATGATAATCAATAATACATACTCAAATCACACGAAGAAACTCCCGAAACCCGCCTACGATTCACGAAACTACAAGGGTAAACATCTAGAGGTTGGAAAAATCACCCAAACCCTATCAAGTCCGAACACGGCACAAAAAAATTCATATAATTGTAGGGAAAACATGGGTACGGGGTAGATACATCATAATCTCAAAGATCTCAAGCTCCAAAATGTATAAATCGAACAAATCTAAGAAAATCCCCAAAAATTCCCAAACTAGGGTTCTAAGGATTTTACCTTGATTTGGAAGATGGAAATGGATTAGATATTGTGTAATCGCTTCTAATCGTCCAAAATCGCCTCCCCCGAGCTTCTCATATAAAAAATGAGTAAAAATGTGAAGAAATGATGAATGCAGGGGTGACTGTCCCATATATACTGTGCCCAGTCTAGCGCACGCTACGCCTCAATATTATCATGCGCTAAAGGGGTCACCCAGTAGTCCAGTGGCTACTGTCCTGAGACGTTAGCGCGCGCTACGCAACATCCTTAGCGTGCGCTAACTGGTGTCCTGCCAAAGTCCTAGTTCACTGTCCCACTCCGCTAGCGTGCGTTTACACTGAGTACTAACGCGCGCTACACAACACATATAGCGTGCGTTAGCTGCTGCTTAGCATGCGTTACCTGCTAGTCCAGAATGTCTGAATACCTCACTGCCTCTGCCGACTCAGCTCGTTAGCGTGCGCTACGGATGATGTTAGCGCGCGCTACTAACCACGAATAGCGTGTGCTAGCGAACTCCCAGCCTACGCTAACTGCTAGTCCAGAGAGCAGAATTAGCTACTGCCTCTGCCAAGCCCGGACCGTTAGCGCGCTCTAAGGCTTAAAGCTAGCGTGCGCTACTCAAGCAGAATTAGCATGCGTTAGCCTAGGCCCAGCGTGCGCTATCTCCCTGACCCAGAACACTACCGAAAGGTCCAAACAACACGATCATGATTCAAACAAGGTACGAAACTCTAAATCAACATCGACAACATCACAAAGTGTTTACAGAGCGACAAAAGGGAAAGAACGGCAAGTTCAAACAATCAATGAAAAGTATGGGCATTACATTCTCCCCCTCTAAAAAGAAGTTTCGTCCCGAAACTTATGAAATAAAAAGCTCGGGAAATTCTGATTGCATCTTCACTTCCGTCTCCCAAGTCGCCTCCTCGACTCCATATCTCGACCATTGCACTTTAACCAACAGGATAGCTTTGTGCCGAAGTTGCTTCTCACAATGTTCAAGGATCTTCACCGGCCTATCCGGGAAAGTAACGTCCTCGGATACATCAATCTCATGATAGTCGATAATATGACTAGGGTCCGGTACATACTTCCTCAACTGAGACACATGAAAACGTTGTGGACATGACTCAAAGCTGGGGGCAATGCCAAGCGATAAGCTAAATCTCCAACCCTGTCCAAAATTTCAAAAGGTCTGATATACCTCGGACTAAGTTTCCCCTTTTTCCTAAGTGGAAAACCCCTCTGGTCGGCCACACCTTGAGTAGAACATGGTCTCCAAAGGTCGATGACGAGTATCAACATAGGATTTCTGACGGCTCTGGGCGGTCAACAACCGGTCCCGGATAATAGAAATCTTCTCCTTAGTCTCCAACAACATGTCCGGTTCCATCCCGACTAGCTCCAAAGCCTCATCCTAACATAGTGGCAACCTACACCGCCTACCATAAAGTGCCTCGAACGGTGCCATTTTGATCGACGCATGCCAACTATTATTGTAGGCAAACTCGATCAACGGCAAGTGAAGTTCCCAATCATTACTCCAGTCCAGGGCACAAGCCCGCAACATATCCTCCAATGTCTGAATCGTCTGTTCTGTCTGACCGTCTGATTGAGGATGAAAAGACGTGCTCAATCTCAACTCGGGGCCCAAAGCTTGATGAACGGCCTGCCAAAAATGCGATACGAAACGACCAACTCGATTGGAAACAATGGTCTTGGGGGCACCATGCAATCTCACGATCTCAGCTATAAAATCGCAGACTTGGGGGCCCCAAGTGTTCTTAATACCTAGAAAATGTGCAGACTTGGTCAACCGATCAACGATTACCCAAATCATATTCATTCCGGCTCTAATTCTCGACATCCCACTGATAAAATCCATAGAGATGTCTTCTCTCTTCCACTCGGGAATGGGAAGCGGTTTCAACAACCCTGCCGGTCGTTGATGTTCAATCTTGACTTGTTGACATGTCAAGCGTCGTAGCACAAACTATGTGACATCTTTATTCATATTATTCCACCAAAAGTTTTGCTTCAAGTCCTTGTACATCTTACTCATTCCGGGGTAGATAGAGTAAGGTGTAGCTTGGGCTTCTCGAAGAATTCTCTGCCTCAACTCTAGATCATTTGGAACACACAGTCTGTCCTGAAATCTCAGAATACTCTCCCCATGGACCATAAAACCAAGGGCTTTTAATTTAGTTACATCTTCCTTCAGTTGAGAGATCATTGGGTCACTCCACTGTTTCCCTTTGATGTCGTCAACTAAGGACGAAGTAATTTCAAGAGTGCACAACTGTCCTTGCACTATTTGAAGCCAAACTTTTATTCCTTGCTTGACTAAATCCTGACGAATCTTCGTCTGGGATGTAAGAACCTCGAGCATCTGAAGCGATGCCGATTTGCGGCTCAAAGCGTCCGCGACGACATTAGCCTTTCCCGGATGGTAAAGAATTTCCAAATCGTAATCCTTGATCAATTACAACCAATGTCTCTGCCTCATGTTCAGCTCTTTCTAACTGAAAATATACTTCAAACTATTGTGGTCAGTATAAATCCGACACGGAGAGCCATACGAATAATGCCGCCAAATCTTAAGTGCGAAGACAATTGCGGCCAACTCCAAATCGTGAGTAGAATAGTTCATCTCATACGACTTGAACTATCGTGATGCAAAAGCTATCGTCTTATCATGCTGCATAAGCACACATCCAAGTCCTTGTCCCGAGGCATCACTATTGTTAGGAGTATGCCCTCGAATGCCACTCAGAGGATTTTGATTGAGGGTATTGTACTTGTTATTATGTAATTCATTATCATAAGGCAAATGGATGTTTCTTTATTTACTGGTAGTTACTGGCATTCCTAACTCGTAAACATACATATAGAAACTAGTTCGTGTATTTGAGAGTAAAACGTTCCACTCCTTATTGGATAAGGGGGTCGACACTGGAAAGATTTATATCTCAAATACTTAATTGTTCGCAAGTCGATGAAACTTGACTAGGAGTTTATGTGAAGACTTGTATGACGTGTTCTTTGACATGGAGAGTGCCTGTTGAACACTAATGGTTAGTGGGATCACACGTTATAGGTATGCTAATTGGATTAGTATACTTGAACTGACTCACCCTCGATTCGTCACACAGATTTTACTCCGGGACAGTCAATGAAGGAATCGAAAGGTTGTGATAGGTATTCGTGAACCTTTGACTTGAGGATTTAGTAGGGATGTGCTTGTGACGTCAAGATTTTCATTAGAGTAGTTTGACCCAGTAAATCGGAAGGCGGGGGTCAACCTCGACGTGCATCTTGACGGGCAAGTAGCAGGTCCTACTGAATACCAAGATAGAATTCTTTCTCCTGTTAGTCAACAGGTTATATGTCCTATGCGGTTATTGGCAGATGAGATCATAAGTCTTTGGCCAAAGCATTGGAGCTAGTTGTATTGGATACACGAGAGATCGATGATCTTGATTTGGATTAACTCATGCATAGCATCAAGTACAGATACGGTTTGACAGACGGTGACCCTATAACTTGATCGGGACATTTGAAAGAAGGGTTTATACGTATAATGGTATTCACGACAGAATGGTTCTTGAATGATCTCAATCATTCGTTTTCAGTTGGGGTACAATGTAGTCCGCCAGACTGGCTAGGTGGTGCTACTACTCTTTGGTTCCTCTTATTGCTGACTAAGACGGACCTACCGAGTCGCGCAATAGGATTGACGATGGAATGAATCGAGCTTATTATCTCATTATGAATATTAGATATTGGATATCTAATTAATTGAGACATTGGTTGTCCAAATTGATTTATTGGATAAATTAATTTATGGCCTAATAAATTAAATAAATTACTGGGTGATTAATTTAATTCATGAATATAATTATTTCTTGGAGAAATTAATTATGTTATTATGTATTTGATATGATTAGTTAATTGGATTAATTAATTTATATAAATACATCGGAACGAAATCAGAGTTTATCTGTTTGGACTCACGGGAGTCCGGAACGAACCGAACTCTTCAATTTCCTTATAGATGCCCCCCAACTCACCTCCATGTGAGTCTTGTCTTGTCCACATCATGATAGGTGGAAGAGCAAGACTTTGGGGGACATGATATCTTTTAATATCATTTTGAGTTGGTGCCTTTTGGCTTGATTGAAGAATAAAAAGGGAAGGAAGACCAACTCTCTCACACCCCCCATCTTGTTTCCAACCGTGAGTTAAGTGAGAGAGAGAAAAATTGTTTTTCTCCAAGTCTACTTCATCTTCTTTTTTTGTTCTTGGTTGTTCTTAGAGAATATTAAGATTTTGATTGAGAGTTTGTGAGTTATACATTTAGAGTGCAATAATCACATAGAAATCTTCCATCACTTGATTCTAGCCATAACCTTAGAGGTTAATCGGGTGATCGTCGTTCTATTCTTTTCTCCGGTGCGTGGCAAGTAGAGACGCAGTACTTTCGGCGTTGGATCATACGAGAGCTTGGAGCGGATTGGATTCGTGGAGAGCAACTAAAGCTTGGGGAATCGCTCAAGATAGGGACACCATTGAATCAACGGACTACAAGGGTTTGTTTCTCGTATCTTCTTGTGCTTCGTTTAATATTCGTATATACATAGCTCGATCGATCCTCGTAGGGATTCGGATCGAATTAATTTTCGTTTTACCGCTTCTACTAGGCCTTCGTTTTAGGCACCGGATCCCAACAGTGGTATCGGAGCATAGGTCTTGCGATCGTATATACGATATTGGCATTTGGAATTCTTGATTAGATGATGAATGATTTGGAATCATTTATAGTCATAATCATTTATGGCACCGGATCCCAACAGTGGTATCGGAGCGTAGTTATATTTTTCATAAGTTTATGTCTAAATATAAATCTTTAATTTATGGGAAATGTGATTTATATTGTAGATACGAAAGTCGGAAAATATTGATATTGGATATCCGGTCGAAAATCTAGCCCTGAATCGTCGTTGGACGACTTTTCGGACGAAGGGCACGGAACTGCCTGGGTGACCTAACCGTGTCATTTGACACGACCGTGTCCGGAAGGCCAGCTTTAGAAGATGTCGGGGTAACCCGACCGTTCCATTCGGCACGGGCCGTGTCTGGCCCAGACTGCCGAGGATGACCCGACCGTGTCATTTGACACGGCCGTGTCCGGCAGGCCAACTTTAGAAGCTGTCGGGGTAACCCGACCATGCCATTCGGCATGGGTCGTGTCTGGTCGGCAGACTGCCGGGACAACTCGACCGTGCCAATCGGCACGGGCCGTGTCCGGTAGACAGTTTTGCCCCAGCTCGATTTTTCGTGTATTTTGGAAAATTAATCTCCCGCACATTAAATTAGATTTAATATGATTAAATGATTTATGGTATATCATTTTATAAGGGAGTATTGATTGATTAGAATACTTGTTGACGACCGAATTATTTTGAACATTTTCATACTACCGGATGTGTGAATTGATTGGATCGATTCTATTTATTGTTTATATGTTGATTGGATCAATGTATCTCTACGCAATCCGTTTATATAGTATTTATGTGATGAGTGCTTTTGAATGGGGATGTGGTTCATGGACTTAGTTTTGAATCGTTCGGTTTTTCGATTGGATTGTAAAGGCCGTTTTGAGCCTATTTATTTCATTAGAAATATTTGTATCTAGGATGAAATTTTTCAATATAAAATTTATATGTAATGACAAAGACTGGAGGAAGATCCGTTCGAGAAGACGAAGATTGAAGACCGAAGACTTGTAATTAGATTACGGAGTTTTTATTCTAGGAACAGTCCATGAACTACATGTTGGTAGCAACTAGGTTGTGAATGTTTATTCAAATGGTATGAATGCTACAAACACGCTTAAATTAATTAATGTGCAAAGAGTAACATTAATCGCGAAAATTCTCCCACGGCAAATTATTAACTTTATAAGGTTTCAAGGTTTTCCTTCCCTCCATCGACCTTTCGGGAAATTGAAATCCAAACCGGATGTGCTATGCTTCCGAGTTATTGGGGTAGTTGTTCGGGGAGGATGGATAAATTACCGGGAGCGCATTGGATGCCTTCTGTTGGAGCAAATTTTATCCCTAGAAACCTGATAGGTTGCCGGATAAGATTTAATTGTGAAACTGATTTGCATCGATGGTATAAACTTAACGTGTTCACGAACCATAGAAACCGTATAGGTTGAGGGGAGTGAACAAGGGAAAAAAGAAGATCGAATCATCCATTAGATGGGTTGGTGTTGGACACCACTTTATGAAAATTAATAGACTAGAAACCTGTTCGGTTGCCTTCTCTTAATATTTATAAAGAACTCGATCGCCACTATGAAGTAGAGCGAATGATACTTCCAGATTTCACATGGAAGTGTGTTATTCCGATAAAAATAGTGGGAGCTGGGTAACAAGAATAAGAAGAAAAAGACCAAGAAGCAGATGGGACCACAAGTCAAGGACCTCAAGGGTAAGGGCAAGGCCCCGATGGTTCCAAAGAGCAAGAAGAAAAAGGACGCTTGTCTCAAATGCGGTGAGCTGGGCCACTGGGCTAGAGACTGTCCCATTCTTCATGACACTTCAGGTACAGAACTTTTAGTTTTGGAAACAAATTATTCTGCTACTGTATTTTCTACTTCTTGGATACTAGATTCTTGTGCTAGTTCTCATATTTGTACCATGAATCGGGATCTGGAACAAAGTAGGAAGCTTGGAGATGGGGAAGTGATGATCACTATCGGAAGCAGGCATAGTGTCGAGGCAACCGACATAAGATCACTTCTTTTGTGCTTAGAATCCGGTTTTGTTCTGACTTTAGAAGATGTACTTGTTCTACCTAAGGGGCATAAAAACATTGTATCCATTCTAGTCATGGATCGGAAAGGCTTTTCATTTTTCATTGATGATGCTTCCTGCAAAATTTATTTTAGAAATAAACTAGTGGACACTACTACATTATTAAATAGTATGTATCATCTAAACCTCAATAACAAAGTCGTGAATACTATGACTAAGAAGCGTGGTAAAGATGAAACTAATCAAGTTTTGAAATGGCATCTTAGATTGGGTCATGTTGGTCAGACCAAGGTTTACAAAATGGAAGAAGATGGACTTATGGGTCCAATGGGATCGGATCCATTTACTACTTGTGAATCTTGCCTTAAAGGCAAAATGACTAAGTCCCCCTTCACAAGGACTTTTGAAAGAGCCGCTGATAAACTAGGATTAATCCGTACCAACGTATGTGGTGCTTTGGAAGAAGCACGTGATGGATATCAATACTTCATTACGTTTACAGATGATCATACTAGGTATGGTTATGTATACTTAATGAAACATAAATCCGAGACCTTTGAGAAATTCCATGAATTTAAGGCCCTAGTCGAGAAACAAACTGGAAATCATATCAAAGCACTTCGGTCGGACTGAGGTGGCGAGTATATGAGTTCGGAGTTTGACGAGTTCCTAAAAAACATGCAATAGTATCACAACAAACACCTCCAGGTACTCCTAAGTTAAATAGTGTGTCAGAAAGGAGGAACCAGGCCTTGTTGAACATGGTCCGTTCCATGATGGGCTATACTGACTTACCAATTTACCTGTGGGGGTATGCACTTCTGACTGCCGCTTACATCTTGAACAGATGTCCTTCCAAATCCGTTTCTAAAACTCCACATGAGATGTGGGAGGGCAGGAAACCAAGTATTAATCACATTAGGATTTGGGGATGTCCCGCCTATGTCAAGAAGACTAAGGTGGAAAAGTTGGAAGCGAGGTCCGCAAAGGGACGTTTCATTGAATTCCCGTATGGGACAATGGGTTATCTCTTCTACATGTCCGAAGATCGAAAGATTGTTGTTGCTTTGCAAGCATACTTCCTGGAAGATGTGTTCATTCAGGAAGGCGGAGCAGGTAGAAGTATTTCTTTGGAAGAATACAATGAAACTCCTCAGGAGACACCTATGCAAGAAATTGGAACCGAACCTTCTGAAACACAAGTACAACCACCTCGTAGGTCTAGTAGAGTGTCTCATTTACCTGAGAGGTATGGCCTTGTACACTTAGAGGAGCTGGGTCTCCATGAGGTTCCAAGCGATAGCCAAGAGACTGAGCCAACGACCTATGACCAGGCGATGGTGGATGTAGACTCCGAAAAATGACGTGAAGCTATGGAAGCTGAGATAGACTCAATGCATGTCAATCAGGTCTGGACTATAGTAGACCGACCCAAGGGCATAGTGCCTATTGGTAACAAGTGGATCTATAAGAGAAAGGCTGATGGTGATGGCAAGGTTGACGTCTATAAGGTCAGGCTTGTGTCAAAGGGTTATACCCAAAAGGAAGGGATCGATTGTCAAGATACCTTCTCGCCCATAGCTATGATCAAGTCTATTCGCATGATGCTCGCTATAGCTACATACCACGATTACGAGATATGGCCAATAGACATAAAGACGGCTTTCCTAAATGGATTCCTCGAGGAGGAAATCTATATGGAGCAGCCTAAAGGCTTTGTGTCCGAGGTAGATATTCAGAAAGTGTGCAAACTTCAGCATTCCATTTATGGACTGAAGCAAGCATCGCGTAGTTGGAGCCTTCATTTTGACGAGGCGATCAAAGAGTTTGACTTCGTGCAAAATGAAGAGGAACCTTGTGTATACAAGAGGGTTGGTGGGAGAAAGATCGCATTCTTAATACTATATGTATATGACATTCTACTAATAGGAAATGATGTGGGAATACTCAGTTCTGTGAAAGCTTGGCTTTCAAGTAATTTCTCCATGAAAGACTTGGGACAAGCTGTTGGGATTCCACAGAAAATAAATGCAGCGGAAGAATAAACGGAATCCCTAAGAGGATCGATCAAGTAACGTATATACGAAAAGAAAAATACGAAGATCAAGGAATCAAAGTCCCATACCTATGATGTCTCTGAAAAACCTTCGTATGATGATGATGATGATGAAGAGCCCTTTGTTCCAAGTACCTAAAGCAAGATGCCTCTACTTCACATGCCGGAACTTGATGGAAAAATCGACAAGCTTCCTTTCTTCAAGAATGCGGCTAGGGAAGCTTGTAGGAATTTTCTCTCTCAATGTATTCTTCTTATATCTTGTCTCTAAGATCAAGATGAAGTTTTCAACCTTACACTCTCAAATTCGTGATTTTGAGTTCTTACAAGAAGAAGTTGTCCTCTCTCCTTTTTAAAGACTTTTATTTATAAAAAAATGAAAGTCTACCTTTAACACATGATTGAGGGTATCAAATACACCTCACATATGTCACCTAGTGACATAAAATAAGTCTAAAAGATAAGAGAGGGGGGGTGGCCTTAAGGGAAATTTCCAAGAAGACGGGTTGAATTTACTCGGCTCGTGTACTGGATGTTCGTCAAAACGAATCCCTCGTGTACCGGATGTTTGTCAAACGAATCCGTTTTATTTCCAATGTGTTTGGACTAATTAATTAATCCAATTAATTAATTATATCAAACACAAATATATATTTCTCTAAGAAATATAATTTATGAATTAAAGTAATCACCCAGTAACCTACTTACAATTCATAAGACCGCTATTTGATTTATCCGATAAATCAAAATTAGATATCTAATATCTAATATTATAAGAGAGATTATTAATTCATATTTATCCATCAATGATCCTATTGCGCGAATCCGTAGGTTCGTCTCAGCCGGCATTGGGAGGAACCAATGAGTACGGGCAACACTTAGCCAGCCTAGCGGGCCGCACTGTAAACCCCGACTGAGAACGAATGAACGAATCATTCCAGAACCATTATGTCGTGAATACTATATACGTATAGACCTTTCATCAGATGTCCCGGTCAAGTCTTCGGGTCACGGTAAAGTCAAACCCTACTGTTGACTAAACTCTATACACGTGTTAATGCAAATCAAGACCGACTGATTAATAGTGTATCTAATACGACTATATCAGAATGCTTTGGCCAAAGACTTATGATCTTATTTGCCATTAACCGTATAGGACATTCGCCTGCTCACTAACAGGAGATAGAATCCTTTCTTGGCGTACAGCAAAGACTGCTACCTGCCCGTATAGTCCGCACTTTGAGGTCGACTCAGCAATTAAGCAAATGAGTCTAACTACTCTAATGGCAAACTAAACGTCACAGGCACATCTTCTACTGAACCCTCAAGTAAAAGGTCCACGTATTCTATCACAACCTTTCGATTCGTCATCGACTCTTCGAGAGTGAATACCGTGTGACTGAATCGAGTATGAGTCGTGTTCGAGTATACTGGTCCCACCAATATACTTATAACTATGCTATCAAGACATGCACACATCCTAGCATCAGTTATACAAGTCTTATTAAAACTTAATGTCCTGTTAAGTTTTATCGACTTGCGAACTAGTTAAGCATTCGAGCTCTTAAACACTTCTAGTGCCTATCTCCTTATCTCCATAAGGAGTAGAATGTTCACTCTCAAATGCAAGGACTATTATTCTATATACCAAATCACAATGCCAGTGATATACAATAATATAGAAATAATAATTGCCTTATTAAATATAATATTCATAATTACAATACAAATGCTCTCACTCTCTCATCCTCTGAGTGGCATTCGAGGGCATATTCCTAACAATCTCCCACTTGCACTTAATGCCACAAACTATGGTATCTAATACCCATACTCTCCAGATGTCTCTCTAAGACGTTCTGAGATAGTGGCTTGGTAAGCGGATCAGCAACGTTATTTGCTGTGTCTACTCTCTGCAGTGTAACATTCCCATCCCGAACCATTTCTCTAACAAAATGATATTTTCTCGCAATATTTTTGGTGTTGTGGTGAGCCCTAGGCTCCTTAGCACTGCAATGACTCTGTCGTTGTCACAAAACAAAGTGTCACGGGCTTCTCTGCGTTAGGAACCACTTGAAGTTCCTCGGTGAACTTCTTTATCCAAAAGCTTCTTTAGCGACCTCGTAGTTGCACGATATTGACTTGACATGTAGAGATAGCAGTCGAACTTTGCTTGGCACTTCTCCAAGAAACTGCCCCACCATTCAGAGTAAAAATATACCCTGATGTGGACATCTAAGCATCCATGTCCCCCGAAAAATCCGAGTCTGTATAACCCATCACTCTTAGTTCTCCACCGCCGTATGTAAGAACCAAGTCTTTAGTCCTCCTTAGGTACTTAAGAATGTTATTTACAGTAGTCCAATGTTCCTGCCCTGGATTTGACTGAAACCGACTTACTACGCTCACAGCATAGGCAATATCCGGTCTAGTGCAAATCATTGCATACATAAGGCTACCTACTACCGAAGCATAAGGTACCTTGCTCATTTCCTTTCTTTCTTCCTCACTTTGAGGACACATCTCTAAGGAAAGTTTTACACCATGTTGCATAGGTAGAAACCCTCTTTTAGAATCTTCCATCCTAAATCGCTTCAGGATCTTTTCTATGTAGAGGGCTTGGGAAAGACCTAACATTCTTTTCGCTCTATCCCGGTAGAGACGAATACCTAGAATATAGGTAGATTCTCCCAAGTCTTTCATTGAGAACTCTTTAGAAAGCCAAGCTTTCACAGAACTGAGCATTCCTACGTCGTTTCCTATAAGTAGAATGTCATCTACATATAGTATTAAGAACGCAATTTTGCTCCCACTAACCTTCTTGTAAATACAGGGCTCTTCTTCATTTTGGACAAAATCAAACTCTTTGACTGTCTCGTAAAAAGGAAGATTCCAACTCCGTGAAGCTTGCTTCAGTCCATAAATGGCACGCTGAAGTTTGCATACTTTATGAATATTGGTTTGAGATATGAATCCCTTAGGCTGTTCCATATAAATCTCCTCCTAGAGGAATCCATTTAGGAATGCCGTTTTCACATCCATTTGCCATATTTCATAATCTAAGTGGGTTGCTATAGTAAGCATCATGCGAATAGACTTAATCATAGCTACAGGTGAGAAGGTCTCGAAGTAATCGATTCCTTCTCTTTGGGAATAACCCTTTGCCACAAGCCTAGCCTTATAGGTATCAACCTTGCCATCTCCATCAGTCTTTCTCTTATAGATCCATTTGTTTCCAATAGGCGCTATGCCTTTAGGATGATCTACTAAAGTCCAGACCTGATTAGCATGCATTGAGTCTATCTCAGCTTACATAGCTTCTTGCCACTTGGTGGAGTCAACGTCTACCATCGCTTGGTCGTATGTAGAAGGATCATTCTCTTGACTACTTTCTGTCATCTCATGGACACCCAGTTCCTCTTGATGCATATAGCCATACCTCTCAGGTAATTGAGAAATTCTACTAGACTTGCGAGGTTGTATTTGTATTTCAGAAGGTTCGGTTCTTATATCTTGCATAGGTGTCTCATTTGGTGTTTCTTTTATTTCTTCCAAAGAAATATTTCTACCTACCCCTCCTTCCTGAATAAACTGATCTTCCAGGAAGTGTGCTTGTATAGCAACGATGATCCTATGATCTTCGTGCATGTAGAATAGATATCCCATGGAATCCCCTGGATATCCTATGAAACGACCTTTCACAGACCTAGTTTCCAATTTCTCTACTTTAGTCTTCTTGACATAAGCAGGGCATCCCCAAATCCTAATGTGATTAAGACTTGGTTTCCTAACTCTCCACATCTCATGGGGAGTCTTAGGAACGGATTTGGAAGGACATATGTTCAAGATATGCACAGCAGTAAGGAGCGCGTAACCCCACAGATAAATAGGTAGATCAGTATAGTTAAGCATGGAGCGAACCATGTCCAACAAGGTTCGGTTCCTTCTTTCTAATACACCATTTAATTGTGGAGTAGCTGGAGGAGTGAATTGTGACACTATTCCTAGTTCTTTTAAGAACTCATCAAATTCGGTACTCATGTACTCACCACCCCGATCGACCAAGAGTCTTAACACGGTTACTGTTTGATTTTCAACTAGGGCTTTAAATTCCTTGAATTTATCAAAAGCTTCGACTTATGTTTCATTAAGTACGAATCCATACCGTATGGTCATCGGTGAATGTAATGAAATCTCAAAGCCGTCTCGTGCCACTTCAAAAGGGCCACGAGGCGTCGGTATGGATCAATCCAAGTTTTTTGACTCTTTCAAAAGTCCTGCGAAGGGTAACTTAGTCATTTTGCCTTGAAGGCAAGATTCACAAGTTGGATAGGGATCTGATCCCAATGGACCCGTAAGCCCATCTTTCTCCATTTTATGAACCTTGGTCGACCAATATGACCAAGTCTAAGATGCCACTTAAGTGCTTGGTTCGTTTCATCCCTACCACGCTTCCTAGTTATAGTGTTCACAGTTGTCTTATTCTTTAAATTTAAATGGTATAAACCATTTAATAATGTAGCATACCAACCAATTTATTTCGAAATAAATACGACAGACCCATCTCCAATAAAGAAGTGAAATCCCTTTCGGTCCATGACCGATTGATACAATATTCTTGTGCCCCTTGGGCAAAACAAGTACATCATCTAAAGTGAGAATAAAACCGATTCTAAATCCAACATAAGGGATCCGATATCGAAGCCTCGACACTATGCCCACTTCCGACGGTGACCATCACCTCCCCTGAATCCACTTCCTACTTCGTTCCAGATCCTGATTCATTGTACAAATGTGAGAACTCGCACCGGAATCAAGTATCCAAGAAGTAGAATATACGATTCTGAGAACAATTTGTTTCTAAAACCAGTAGTTCCGCACTGAAGGCGCATTACGGTCAAGCTTTGGACAATACCTCTTCCAGTGGCCTAGCTCACCGCAGCTTGAGGCATACATCCGTTTTCTTGGCCCCTTTGCTCTTTTGAACCATTGGGGCCTTGCCCCTTCCCTTGTCGATCTTGGCTATCAGACCTAATCGCTTCTTGTTCTTTTTCTTCTTATTCTTGGACTTCCAAGTCTTAGAAGAAATCACAAGTGCGACTTCCTTTCCCTTTGTCTTCATCGAGGCCCAGGCGGTCATCGATTTTCATTAGCCCAGCTAAGTTACATGCAATCTCATTGCAGTTGAAGTTCATGACAAATTGGGAAAAGGAGTCAGGAAGTGACTGCAGGATAAGGTCAGTTTGGAGAGATACATGCATCTGAAAATCAAGAGCTTCCAATCTCTCAATCATCGAGATCATCTTGAGGACATGGTCCCCAACCCTCTCTCCTTCCTTCATCCTGGCGCCGAATAATTGCTTTGATATCTCATATCTAGCAGTTCGGCTATGCTCTCCATAGAGCTCAGCCAGATGCGCTAAGATGGCTCATGAAGACGTCATCTTTTCATGGGCACGTTGAAGCTCATTGGTCATTGAGCCTAACATGTACCCTCGCACTCTTATGTCGTATTTTACCCATTTCTCATGGGCATCGACATCTTCCTGATTGGCTCGGGTTCTTGCAGGAGCCGCTGGGATGTCCGCCTCTAAGACGTATCCCAGCATTTCCATAGTTAGGACAATCCTCAAGTTCCGAAGCTAGTCCACATAGTTCGGACCAGTCAGGACGTTCTTTTCAAGTAGTATAGCGAGTGGGTTCATTGTCATGTTGAGAGTTTTGTTAACTGCAGAGAATAATTTAAGATTCGTTAGTGATTGTTTAATTATGATCCGAGGAAAGAATTTAAGGACTTTCTTTATTCATAACTCGGCTCCCACTATTTTATCGGCATTTACACACTCCCATGTTAAATCCGGAAGTCTTGGGTGACTTCATAGTGGTGATCGATTTCTTTACAAAGTTTAATAGAGGACAACCCATACGGTTTATATTCTATTATTCTTTATAAAGTGGTGTCTAATACCAACCCATCTAATGGATGATTCGATCTTCTTTTACCCCTAGTTCACTTGCCCTCAACCCATTCGATTTCTATGGCTCGCTGAACTATCTAAGTTTAAACCGTCAACTCCTATTAGTCTGACAATTGAATCTTACCCGGCAACCCATACGGTTTATAGGAGTTTGATTTCTCACAACCAAAGACATCTAATGCACTCTAGGAATTTATCAACTTTCCCCAAAAATATTACCCCGACATACTCGGAAGAATAATATTCCGGTTTAGATTTCAATTTTCCATGAGTTTGACGGAGGGTAGGAAACCTCGTAACCTTTATAACTTAGTGTTTGTAAGTGGGAGTATTAACGCGATTATATGTTACACTTTGCACATTAATCCGTTTATAAGCGCGGTTTGTGGTTTGTCAATCATTCAAAATGAAAAACAATAAATAGCAACCTAGTTACTACCAACATATAGCTCATGGACTTTTTCCTAAGTATTGGGCCAAGCCAAATAAAGAAAGAAAAAATACAGTATTGATTCTTCGTCTTCTAGTCGGTCGTCTTCGGTCTTCGTCATAGCCATATGAATAATTACATCATTGAACAATACGTCCTATTATACATATTTTCTAGTAAAAATAAATAGGCTCAAAATGGCCTTTACAACCATATCGAATCGAACAAATCAACAACTAAGTCCACGAGCTATATCACCATCACATAAGACATTCTATACAACATGTAACGGTAAATGAAATTAAATAATCAATTAATATATTAATCCAATTAATATAAAAATTAATCTATTTAATTTTTACAATATTAATCAAATTAATATTTATAATCGTCATTTTAATCCGTTCAAAGTAATCCGGCCAAAACAATATTCTTGTCTAATAATTTCCCTTAATAAAAAGATATTCCAAATATTTTATTAAATCCAATTAAATCCAATATAAATTTCGGAAATTATTACAACGAAATATAAACACAAAAATGGAGTCCCGGAAAATCCGGATCGTGCCCACCACGGCCCGATTCAAAATCGGGCCGAAAACCCGAGAACCGCCGAGCGAGTCACTCTCGGTCACGCCCGGCGGTGGCCGAGCAGCTACAGAGCCTACCGAGTCACTCTCGGCCGGCGAGCAAGATCGATGAGCTGCCGGCAGCTGCGTCTTCGTGCGGTATTCGTGTTTAACCCCCGCTTTTCTCATTTTTTCGACTCGCTTCCAAAATGAAAAAGTTTCTTAACTTCATGAAGAACTTATAAATCAACAAAAATCAAATTTTTCAGATTTATAATTCACATAAAATAGTCGAAACTTGACTTACTACGAACGATTAAATTTCTTCGATTATATCTATTATGATTCTAAATCATAAACATCATCAAACAACATTCCAAATGCAAAGATGATCGTATATACGATATATTTGACCTCGCTCCGATACCACTGTTAGGATTCCACAGAAAATAAATGCAGCGGAAGAATAAACGAAATCCCTAAGAGGATCGATCAAGTAACGTATATACGAAAAGAAAAATACGAAGATCAAGGAATTAAAGTCCCATACCTATGATGTCTCTGAAAAACCTTCGTATGATGATGATGATGATGAAGAGCCCTTCGTTCCAAGCACCTAAAGCAAGATGCCTCTACTTCACACGCCGGAACTTGATGGAAAAATCGACAAGCTTCCTTTCTTCAAGAATGCGGCTAGAGAAGCTTGTAGGAATTTTCTCTCTCAATGTATTCTTCTTATATCTTGTCTCTAAGATCAAGATGAAGTTTTCAACCTTACACTCTCTCTCAAATTCGTGATTTTGAGTTCTTACAAGAAGAAGTTGTCCTCTCTCCTTTTTAAAGACTTTTATTTATAAAAAAATGAAAGTCTACCTTTAACACATGATTGAGGGTATCAAATACACCTCACATATGTCACCTAGTGACATAAAATAAGTATAAAAGAGACAAGAGAGGGAGGGGGGCGGCCTTAAGGGAAATTTCCAAGAAGACGGGTTGAATTTACTCTGCTCGTGTATTGGATGTTCGTCAAAACGAAGACCTCGTGTACCGGATGTTTGTCAAACGAATCCGTTTTATTTCGAATGTGTTTGGACTAATTAATTAATCCAATTAATTAATTATATCAAACACAAATATATATTTCTCTAAGAAATATAATTTATGAATTAAAGTAATCACCCAGTAACCTACTTACAATTCATAAGACCGCTATTTGATTTATCCGATAAATCAAAATTAGATATCTAATATCTAATATTATAAGAGAGATTATTAATTCATATTTATCCATCAATGATCCTATTGCGCGAATCCGTAGGTTTGTCTCAGCCGGCATTGGGAGGAACCAATGAGTACGGGCGGACTTAGCCACTGGCGGGGCCGCATCAGTAAACCCCGGCGAGAACGAATGAACGAATCATTCCAGAACCATTATGTCGTGAATACTATATATGTATAGACCCTTCATCAGATGTCCCGGTCAAGTCTTCGGGTCACGGTAAAGTCAAACCCTACTGTTGACTAAACTCTATACATGTGTTAATGCAAATCAAGACCGACTGATTAATAGTGTATCTAATACGACTATATCAGAATGCTTTGGCCAAAGACTTATGATCTTATTTGCCATTAACCGTATAGGACATTCGCCTGCTCACTAGTAGGAGATAGAATCCTTTCTTGGCATACATCAATGACTGCTACCTGCCTGTATAGTCCGCACTTCGAGGTCGACTCAGCAATTAAGCAAATGAGTCTAACTACTCTAATGACAAACTAAACGTCACAGGCACATCTTCTACTGAACCCTCAAGTCAAAGGTCCACGTATACTATCACAACCTTTCAATTCGTCATCGACTCTCCGAGAGTGAATACCGTGTGACTGAATCGAGTATGAGTCGTGTTCGAGTATACTGGTCCCACCAATATACTTATAACTATGCTATCAAGACGTGCACACATCCTAGCATCAGTTATACAAGTCTTATTAAAACTTAATGTCCTGTTAAGTTTTATCGACTTGCGAACTAGTTAAGCATTCGAGCTCTTAAACACTTCTAGTGCCTATCTCCTTATCTACATAAGGAGTAGAATGTTCACTCTCAAATACAAGGACTATTATTCTATATACCAAATCACAATGCCAGTGATATACAATAATATAGAAATAATAATTGCCTTATTAAATATAATATTCATAACTACAATACAATTGCTCTCACTCTCTCATCCTCTGAGTGGCATTCGAGGGCATATTCCTAATACAAGCAACCTATATTCTTGGTATTCGGCTCTACCGGGATAGAGAATGATAGGTCTTTCCCAATCCCTCTATATAGATAAGATCTTAAAGCGATTTAAGATGGATGATTCTAAAAGAGGGTTCCTTCCGATGCGACATGTAATAAAACTCTCCTAGAAGATGTGTCCTCAAAGTGAGGAAAAACGAAAGGAAATGAGTAATATACCATATACTTCGGCCGTGGGTAGCCTTATATATGCTATGTTGTGTATGAGACCTGACATTGCGCATGCTGTGAGCGTGGTAAGTAGGTTTCAGGCAAATCCAGGTAGGGAACATTGGACTGCCATAAAGAACATTCTCAAGTACTTGAGAAGGACTAGAGATATGGTTCTTATGTATGGCGGTGGAGAATTGGATGTGGTGGGATTTACTGATTCGGGCTTCCAAGGACAGAAGGACGATTTGATGTCTACTTCTGGCTACATATTTACTCTTAATGGGGGAGCAGTATCTTGGCATAGTGCCAAGAAAAGCGCGACTGCTGATTCCACCTATCAGGCTGAGTAGCAAGCAGCCTCGGAGGCTTCCAAGGAAGGGTTCTGGATTAACAAGTTTCTCGGAGAACTTCAAGTGATACCATGTGCTGAGCTACCTGTTTCACTGTACTGCGACAACGACGGAGCTGTAGTGCAGGCCAAGGATCCGATGTTTCACAACAGTACCAAACACATTGAGAGGAAGTATCATCTCGTAAGAGAATTTGTTCGTAAGGGATACATTATGCTGCATAGAGTAGACTCAGCCGACAACGTCGATGATCCACTGACCAAGCCACTTTCTCAGACTAGTTTGGAGCGTCATATGGAGAATATGGGTATTAGATACCATAGTGTGTGGCATTGAGTGCAAGTGGGAGATTGTTAGGATTATGCCCTCGAATGCCACTCAGAGGATGTTGAGTGAGGGCATTGTACATTTTATTATGTAATTCATTATCATAAGGCAAATGGATGTTTCTTTATTTACTGGTAGTTACTGGCATTCCAAACTGGTAAATATATATATAGAAACTAGTCCGTGTATTTTAGAGCAAAACATTCCACTCCTTATTGGATAAGGGGGTCGGCACTGTAAAGGTTTATAGCTCAAATACTTAATCGTTCGCAAGTCAATGAAACTTGACTGGTTGTTAAGTTTATCTGAAGACTTGTATGACGTGTTCTTTGACATGGAGAGTGCCTGTCGAACACTAATGATTAGTGCGAGCACACGTTATAGGTATGCTAATTAGATTAGTATACTCGAACCGACTCACCCCCGATTCGTCACATGGATTTCACGCCGGGACAGTCAATGACGTAATCGAAAGGTTGTGATAGGTATTCGTGAACCTTAGACTTGAGGATTTAGTAGGGATGTGCTTGTGATGTCAAGATTTTCATTAGAGTAGTTCGACCCTGTAAACTGGAAGGCGGGGGTCAACCTCGACGTGACGGGCAAATAGCAGGTACTACTGAATAACAAGATAAAATTCTTTCTCCTGTTAGTGAACGGGTTATATGTCCTATGCGGTTATTGATAGGTACTATCATAAGTCTTTGGCCAAAGCATTGGAGCTAGTTGTATTGGATACACGGGAGCTCGATGATCTCGATTTGTATTAACTCATGCATAGCGTCAAGTACAGATAGGGTTTGACTGACCGTGATCCTATAACTTGATCGGGACATTTGAAAGAAGGGTTTATACGTATACTGGTATTCACAATATAATGGTTCTTGAATGATCCCAATCATTCGTTCTCAGTTGGGCTACACTGTAGGCCACCAGACTGGCTAGGAGGTGCTACTACTCTTTGGTTCCTCCCATTGCTGACTGAAACGGACCTACCGAGTCATGCACTAGAATCGACGATGGAATAAATCGAGCTTATTCTCTCATTATGAATACTAGATATTGGATATCTAATTAATTTGGAAATTGGATGTCAAAATTGATTTATTGGATAAATTAATTTACGGCCTAATGAATTAAATAAATTACTAGGGGATTAATTTAATTCATGAATATAATTATTTCTTGGAGAAATTAATTATGTTATTATGTATTTGATATGATTAATTAATTGATATAAATACATCATAACGGAATCAGAGTTTATCTGTTTGGACTCACGGGAGTCCGAAAAGAACCGAACTCTTCAATTCCCTTCTAGATGCCCCCCAACTCACCTCCATATGAGTATTGTCTTGTCCACATCATGATAGGTGGAAGAGCAAGACTTTGGGGGACATGATATCTTTTAATATCATTTTGAGTTGGTGCCTTTTGTCTTGATTGAAGAATAAAAAGGGAAGGAAGACCAACTCTCTCACACCCCCCATCTTGTTTCCAACCGTGAGTTAAGTGAGAGAGAGAGAGAGAGAGAGAGAGAGAGAGAGAGAGAGAGAGAAAGAGAGAGAGAGAAATTGTTTTCCTCCAAGTCTACTTCATCTTCTTCTTTTGTTCTTGGTTGTTCTTGGAGAATATCAAGATTTTGATTGAGAGTTTGTGAGTTATACACATAGAGTGTAATAATCACATATAAAGCTCCCATCACTTGATTCTAGCCGTAACCTTAGAGGTTAATCGGGTGATCATCGTTCCGTTCGTTTCTCCAGCACGTGGCAAATAGAGACGCGGTACTTTTGGCGTTGGATCATCCGAGAGCTTGGAGCGTATTCGATTCGTGGAGAGCAACTAAAGATTGGGGAATCGCTCAAGAGAAGGACACCATTTAATCAACGGACTACAAGGATATGTTTCTCGTATCTTCTTGTGTTTCATTTAATATTCGTATATATGTAGCTCGGTCGATCCTCGTAAGGATTCGGATCGAATTAATTTTCATTTTACCACTTCCACTGGGCCTTCGTTTTAGGCACCGAATCCCAACAGCTATAGACTGCAAATCCTTCATTACCCTGTGGTAAAGCTAGAATCGGCGCTGAGGTCAAACGTCTCTTCAGCTCATCGAAGCGCTGCTGTCTCTCAGCCGTCCAAACAAACTTTTCTGTCTTCTGAAGTAATTTCGTAAGCGGCCGAGCGAGTTTCGAAAACCCTTCGACAAATCGAAGGTAATACCCAGCAAGACCCAAAAAGCTACAAACTTCTTTAACATTTTTAGGCGGTACCCAGTCTAGCACTGCCTCAATATTTTGCGGGTCTACACGAACCCCTTCGACCGAAATCACATGGCCGAGAAACATAACCTCTTCCAACCAGAACTCACATTTCGAGAATTTTGCATAGAGGTGCTCGACTCTCAAAATATCTAGTATCAAACGCAAGTGCCGGGCATGTTCCTCCTTATCCCGAGAATAAATCAAGATGTCGTCAATAAAGACGAACACACATCTATCAAGGTACTCAATGAATATCTTGTTCATTAGTTGCATGAATACGGCCGGTGAGTTAGTCAATCCAAAAGGCATGACCACAAATTCATAATGTCCGCACCTCATCTCAAATGCAGTACGTCGGAATCCTTCACCCAGAGCTGATAGTATCCTGATCTCAAATCAATTTTTGAGAATACTGCGGCCCCCTACAACTGATCAAATAAATCATCTATACGAGGTAAAGGATACTTGTTCTTGATGGTCACTTTGTTTATCTCACGGTAGTCGATGTATAAACTTAGTGAACCATCATTCTTGCCCCAAGGTGAAGCACTCGGTCTGATGTACCTTTTTCCAGAAGTCCTCCCAACCGACTCTTCAATGCTTGCATCTCGGAAGGTGCCATACGATACGGTGACTTAGAAATCGGAGCCACGTCAGGCTCTAAGTCCATAGAAAATTCTATATCTCGATCCGGCGGTAATCCCGGGAGGTCGTCCGAAAAAACGTCGGGATATTAATTAACAACTAGAATCGAAGAGAAATCAACTCCATTCCCTTCTGCCTTCAAAGCATAACACCAATAGCCCGTGCAACCTTTATTCAAAAGTTTTACGACCTTCATGGCACTGATAAGCAACTTAGGTTGGCCCGACTTACGTCCTAAAAATGAGTACTCGGATCCATACTCAGTCATCATAGTGATGACCTTAGTACGATAATTCATAATCGCTTGGTGATCGTCAAGCCAATCCTCGCCGAGGTTCACATCCTCGCCTTCCATATCAACCACAATCAAATTCGATAACAAGTCACCAAGCGTGTTGAGGTGCCCGCAGCAGTACGAAAACTCCTCTTCCCTCTAGCAATACGTGACGACTGCTCGGCGGAACGGTTAGTCGCCTGAGGTCTATGGAAGTTGCCGCCCTTAGAGCCCGAAAAATTTCCCGCGATCTTCTGCTTTGTCGATTCTTCGGTGGTATCATTGTCGAGTCTTAACATGTCATGGGCCAAAGCCCTGTCCTGATATTCCTTCAAATTGGTGCAAGCAAACCCGGCCATGTATCGCCATAAATCCATATTCATCCGCATATCAAAGTAACGGATCTTGTCACGCTCGTCTCGCACTTGATTCTTCACGTGGATAAACTGTTGGTTGTACTCCACTATCGCCTGCGAAACCAGAATATTCTGCAGCTTAGCATCGAAAAAGGCTCGGATTCTGCCTTCTTGCACTGGCCAAGGACAAAACTCGGCTTCCAGTAGCTCTTTAAACTCTCCCCATGTAGCAACATGATCATGTGGCTTGATAACTTTACACCACATCGTGGCTTCCTTGGTAAGTAAGTACTGAGCAATCGGTACCTTCCTCACTTCCGAACAATCAACCGCTTCGAAGACTTTCTCTAACTCCGCTAGCCAATCCTCCCAACCTAACGGGTCTGTGGCACAGCTGAACTGTGGAGGGTGCATACGGATCACATTCTGAAGCAAGGCATCCGTTGTTGGGTTCGGATTGTTCAACTAAATGGCTTGGGCCAAGATGGTCATCTGGTTAGCCAATTGTTGAAGGACATTCGCAACTCCAATATCTGCATTGTTCCCTTGGCCAGTCGACTGGTCATGCTGACTTTCGGTGTCAAGGTGCACTGAGTTAGATAAGATGGGGGTGGTCGACCCCGCAACGGAACTGAGGGAAATGGCCGCGCCACGTCCTCGTCCGCATCCATGACCACTGCCTCGTCCCTGTCCCCTTCTAGCTAAAGAATACACAAGGCACGTAAGTACAATTCAATCGCACGTCATCGAAGTGAACGATTCCCAAAAATACCAAATCAGAAGCAAAGTGATTAAGGAAACACCATAGGAGTAAGAGGTCTTACACGTACCGGTCGCACTGTGATGATGGCAAAGTAGTGATACTGTAGACAAACGATGACTCAATCGACCCAAAAGACCGACAGCTTAGGTATCCATAAACCTAAGCTCTGATACCATATTCTGTAACACCCCCAAGTTATTCAGGGTATATTACAGCGCTGTGAGCCCCGCCGTGGGACCCATAAGGCTAATTATATGCGGAACTATGAACTTTTACCGAGGAGGTCCAATACAATGAAATGAAGGACAATACAAATGGTATTCAAACCATATCCAATATATCCAAATGCAATACATCACCATATATATACCTCGGCAACACAGGCCGGAACATCAAGGAGACTGAAAACAGTACTCGAGTATTCAAAAACCATTCAAGTACAACAACGCTGAATGGAGGAAATACAAAACATAATCAGAGACAAAACACAGCATCACACTTGCCCATCATCTTCGTGCCGACCTGATACATGCCTCTCCGCTCTCCTGGAACTTGAAATACATGAAAAGTATTTCCCCCATAAAGGGGTTAGCCGTCGAATAGCTAGTGCAAGTATATCGAATATGAAACATAATACTCCTCGACAATAAAGTAAAAGTAATCATCATCTCATTGATCCAAGACTAGTATTCCAGAATAACTAAATCTCATAGCATCACATCAATACATACATGACTAACCGTGGAACCGCACCGGAGGCTACGGAATCCTCAGAGGACCCATTGGTCCATCCCAGAGTGGTTAACCCAAAATATCCGTAGAATTGCACCAGAGGATACGAAACCATCAGGGGCCCTTCAGCCCGTCTCAGAGTGGATAAAAACAATCATGCCAATCATATAACTTACTTTCAAAGTCGAGAATGTACAATCATAAATATATACTTACCTTTGAGACATCGAGAAATCGGAAGGAAAAGAGTATAAGTTCGATAGGTCCAAGAATGCACTTCCGGCACCTAAACGATTCGCAAGTAATATGATAATCAATAATACATACTCAAACCATACGAATAAACTCCCAAAATCTGCCTACGATTCACGAAACTACAAGGGTAAACATCTAGAGGTTGGAAAAATCACCCAAACCCTCTCAAGTCCGAACACGGCACAAAAAAATTCATATAATCGTAGGGGAAACATGGGTATGGAGTAGATACATCATAATCTCAAAGATCTAAAGCTCCAAAATGGATAAATCGGACAAATCTAAGAAAATCCCCAAAAATTCCAAAAACTAGGGTTCTAAGGATTTTACCTTGATGTGGAAGATGGAAATGGATTAGATGTTGTGTAATCTTTGTTATTCAACCAAAGATGATGATAGTTGATGAATAATCGCTTCCAATCATCCAAAATCTCATCCCCCGAGCTTCTCTTGTCTAAAACGAGTGAAAAGGTAAAGAAATGACGAATGCAGGGGTGACTGTCCCATATATACTGCGCGTAGTCTAGCGCATGCTACGCCTCAATATTAGCGTGCGCTAACGGGGTCACTCGATAGTCCAGTGGCTACTGTCCTGATACGTTAGCGTGCGCTACGCAACATCCTTAGCGTGCGCTAACTGGTGTCCTGCTAAAGTCCCAGTTCACTGTCCCACTCCGCTAGCGTGCGTTAACACTCAGCACTAGCGCGCGCTACGCAAAACATATAGCATGCGTTACCTGCTAGTCCAGAATATCTGAATACCTCACTGCCTCTGCCGACTCAGCTCGTTAGCATGCGCTACGGACGATGTTAGTGCGCGCTACTGACCACGAATAGCGTGTGCTAGCGAACTCCTAGCGTGCGCTAACTGCTAGTCTAGAGAGCAGAATTAGCTAGTGCCTCTGCCAAGCCTGGACCGTTAGCGCGCGCTAAGTCTCAAAGCTAGCGTGCGCTACTCGAGCAGAATTAGCGTGTGTTAGCCTAGGCCTAGCGTGCGCTATCTCCCTGACCCAGAACACTACCAAAAAGTCCAAACAACACGATCATAATCCAAAAAAGGTATGAAACTCTAAATCAACATCGACAACATCACAAAGTGTTTACAGAGCGACAAACGGGGAATAACAGCAAGGTCAAACAATCAATAAAAAGTACGGGTATTACACTCAGTTTCTCAGTAAGGAGATCGATGTGCTAAACAATTGTAAAGTAATAATTGTAATGCCCTAAAATATTTTACAAATCATTGTTTAAGATAATAAACTAAGTAATCAACCATATCATGATAATTGAACCACATTGTATTACATGCTAAAGTAGTACTTCAATACAATTAGTAATATTGCAACAACAGTGATTTCAATATATTATAGTTAACTCATTAGAGTTGATGAATCTTAAATTTAAAATATAGCAAATCTATTATCATGAAAACAAAATACATAAACTCACTATGATTGAAATTCCACATTCAAAGTCATTTTGAATTCCCCTGATTCTCAAATCACTTTGATGTTTGGTCATCATGCGCGCCGCCGACTCGAACATTATTTTGAGTTGAGAATTTAGGTGAATACCTCTTAGAAAAACTATTTGATAACTGTACATTGATTTTTTCATAAAATATTAATAGAATATTATCCTTAAATTGATCATTCAACACTTATCTTACCAAGAAATAAAATTTTCCTAGTTAGCTTAATTTCTTTATGTCAAAAAATGAATTTAAATCATTATTAGTGCATAAATTATTAAATAATTACCTTAGACCGGTTATCTAGACCATTAATACATCTCTTAACAGTAAGGTACCGGTATTATAAGTTTAAGAACCGGTCCAAATACTAGAAACTCGGTTCACTCATTCAAACCTTATCCAAACCGACCTTCTTGAAGCGTCCTCTCTTCCAACCAACTTAAACTCATTTTTAAGAGGTATGGTCACGTCTAATACACAGATAACATCTCTTAGAAGACTCAAGAACCTTTCCTTTACATCCCTCCATCTAAAAATCAAAGAAAACATCAACAAAACCAACAAGAACATCACGACATCTAATTCTTTGTTGATCAATGTGAGTTCTCTTGTGTTTCTATAGTTCTTCCTTACATTCTTCTTATATTCGAAGTTTAGAAGGATAGAAGATGCTATAATATCTGTTAGTAAGATGTTTTGGTCGAATATGATGATTATATAGATGATTTAAAGGGGTTTGAAAGCTTAGAAAGTGACTATATCAATAATAGGGTCAAATCTGCCATGTTTTAGAAGTCCTAGTGTATTATATAGAATTCCTTCGTTTCAGATCATGAAATTTCATGTACTTAATCTTAAGTATCATAGGCATACTATATAAACATTTTAGAGTATTTGGACTTATTTTGAATGGGTAACTGATCACATAAAATCAGATTATTACAAAACAAAGAAATCTAATATGTTAAATTTTAAGTAAAGAACCCTAACTCTATTTGGTTGATTTCTTTGAAGATTGATCAAGTTTCATTATTTATTACCTAAACTTGATTGATTTTAGAGTATTATTATAGGTAATGTAGATGGTGATTCGACCAATAAATCAGTTTATTGCAAAACAAAGAAATTCAATATGTATTTTTGAAAATTCAGGATTTTAACACATCCATCTAGTAAGAGAAACTGATCTTTTCACATCAACAGGCACAGGACCTGAGGTAAGATCGATGTTTTTCCTTGATGTATCATAAGAATCATATATTGAGTTTGTTATATGTGACTATTATTGATTGATTGTGCATCACATACATAAAAGGAAAGGATATCTTGAAAAGAAAATAAATACAATTGTTTTTTTTTACTCAAAATGAAGAAAGAATGTTTTCAAAAAGGGGAGTACAGTTATTGATTGGCGGTGGTAGGCCATGGGATGCGGAAGGGACCGGCGGACCCACAAACTGAAAAAGGAAAGTGGGTGGTGAATACTTGCGACGGAAACGTCGGTCAGGAAAAGCCACAGATTGATAGAGGATACGATTAATACCGTTAGTCGAAAGATCAGTATGGGAACCCCGTAGATGGTGGCGTAACCCACCAAAAATTTAGATGATATTGGACAGTTATAAGAAAAGGTTTCGAAAACCTCGGTCTACTTCTGTCAGTCGAGCATCTGCTTCCAGGGCCCCAAAAAGGAAAGGATTTTTTTAAAAAAAAAAACAAACATGATCATACACATGTTTATAAATGTGTATAAGTATAATATTAATTGTTTGATTAATGTGCTACTTTGCCATTACAGAAGTATAATCTTACTGATCCTTTATCTCATTAGATTCTTATGATACAGGTGATGATGTAAATGCCTAGAAGTTGATCATTCCTCTTCGGAGTGGCCAGTCGGAAATCCGTCAATATGCCATAATTCTAATAATTTTATTACTTATGAAAGGATATGTATTAATTTGAATAAGGACCGCTCTGTTATGTTGTATTCGATTATATTGAGTTTGGTTATTTTTTGTACTACTTCAAGAGGAACAAAAATAGTTTTCTTTATTTCTCGGAGTTATTATTTTTTGACTTTTATAAATAAAGTTTCATAATGATAAAAATAATATGTCCTAGCATGAAATTTGTTATTACTCCCGAGTTATATACTTTAAAAAGTTCAAATTCAAGGTTTTCAACGTACAAAATTCGTGGCATTTCATGACTTAATGGTACGAGCCCTTGTCGTTTAACTGTTAGGTTAGGGGGTGTTACAGTTGTGGTATCTGAGCAAAGGTTTGAATCTTTCCTGCAGACAGAAAGATGGCATATGAACGATCTCGACTGGGAGGTATGATCAACTTCAAATTTTCGAGGTATGTTGCATAGATTTTATGTATTATTTGATGATTGGTATTATTGTGCATATATTATTGACTTATGATGGGGTTAAGACAGAGCTTAAATAATAAACGATGGCACCAAAGAGGAAGACGAGAGAAGACCAGAATTCGAACCTTCTGGATAATCTGACCGAATTAATGCAACAACAGACAAGGATGTACGGTGAAAAAATGCAGCGATTGTTGGATATGCAGCAAAGGAATCAAGAATAAAATCAACAAACTCCTACACTACATCCGAGAAACGATAATAGGCTAGCGGTGTATGAAAAATTTAGGAAGATGGAGCGTCCTGATTTCCACGGTGGATCTGATCCCATGGTTGCAGAATAATGGGTCAAATCACTTGACGTCATCTTCGACTATATGCGCATTGATGATGCTGAGAAGATACATTGTGCGGTGTTCCAACTCAAGAAAGAAGCAAGAACCTGGTGGGAAGGAGCCAAACTTGGAGTCAATATGGAAGGGCTTACCTGGAAAAAAATTTAAAACAACTGTCTATGATAAATACTTTACCAGGGAC
This sequence comes from Orobanche coerulescens, assembly GCA_033398695.1. Lineage (NCBI taxonomy): Eukaryota > Viridiplantae > Streptophyta > Magnoliopsida > Lamiales > Orobanchaceae > Orobanche > Orobanche coerulescens. The sequence continues at coordinate 188,179,130 of CM065802.1, read as the reverse complement.
GTACGATCATTTAAGGTGAAGGAATTATTGGAGTTGAACAAGGGGATATGTCTGTTGGAGATTATATTCAGAAATTCGAGCAAGGTTGTAAGTATGTCCCATACATCGCCGGGGATAATACAGAGAAGATGGAACATTTTCTGAGAGGACTTCGCCCTGAAATTAGAAGGGACGTCAGGATGTCAACATCAATTGAGTTCCAACATGTGGTTGATGAAGCGCTAATCGTGGAGTCCGACGAGAAAGAAATCCAGAAGGCTTATCAACAGAAGAAGCAAGCATTTGCTGCTAAAAACAAAATACAGGGGAAGAGACCGGATAAAAAAAACTAGGCAAAGTTAATCAGAAATATCCTAAGGCTAGACCTACTCCAACGACATACGCAACAGAAAAACCAAAATGTCCTAAGTGCGAGAAGAATCACTTTGGGGAATGCTTCATCAACTCCAATACTTGCTTCCAGTGTAAAAAACCCGGACATATGGAAAGGAACTGCCCCATTTTGGAGAATAGAATTCAAGGAAGGGTCTTTGTGATGACACGAGAAAAATCTAATACGGATGCTTCTGTGGTCTCAGGTACGATTTTAATCTCCGGGATTACTGCATTTACATTGGTAGACCCAAGATCTACGCATTCTTTGCATCAAAAACATTTATGAGAAAATTGGGCATTAAACCGAAATTATTAGAAATTGGCTATGATGTGGCTACTCCAAGTGGGGAAGAAATGGACTCTTACCAAATGATAAGGGCTTGTATGGTTCGAATTGATGGTAGGATGCTATATGCTGATCTTGTCATTCTACCAATATCAAACTTCGACATTATCCTTGGTATAGACTGGTTATCTAAATATGGTGCACATGTCGATTGCACCAAAAAGGTAGTAACCTTCCAACCAGAGAACGAAGAACAGTTCGCATTTAGTGGAAATTCACATTCTTGCTCCTTACCAATTATAACTGCACTAAAATCTAAGAAGTTATTAATCAAGGGATGTGTCGGTTATTTGGCCAATATTTTAGATACTTCTCATAAAATGGAATTGAAACCTGGAGATGTAGACGTGGTTAAGGAATTTCCTGAGGTATTTCCAGAGGATCTTCCAGGATTACCACCAGACCAAGAAGTCGAGTTCGAAATAGATATTATACCTGAAACTACCCCTATCTCTAAATCACCTTATAGAATGGCACCAGCCGAACTAAAGGAGTTAAAAATCCAATTACAAGAATTACTCTACAAGAGCTTTATTCATCCAAGTCATTCACCTTGGGGAGCACTTGTTTTTTATGTGAAAAAGAAAGATGGTACGTTTTGGTTATGTATTGACTACAGGGAGATCAATAAAGTTACTATTAAAAATAAGTATCCTCTTCCAAGGATAGACGATCTTTTTGATCAGTTACAAGGAGCTTCTTTATTTTCAAAAATTGATCTACATTCTGGATATCACCAACTAAAGGTTAAATAAGAAGATATCTCTAAAAATTCATTCAGGACACATTATGGTCATTACGAATTTCTTGTGATGCCTTTTGGACTGACTAATGCTCTTGCAGCCTTTACGGATTTAATGAATCGGGTACTGAAGCATTTTGTATCCCTCCATCTAAAAATCAAAGAAAACATCAACAAAACCAACAAGAACATCAAGAGATCTAATTCTTTGTTGATCAAGGTGAGTTCTCTTGTGTTTCTATAGTTCTTCCTTACTTTCTTCTTATATTAGAAGTTTAGAAGGCTTGAAGATGCTAAAATATCTGTTACTAAGATATTTTGGTCGAATATGATGATTATATAGATGATTAAAAGGGGTTTGAAAGCTTAGAAAGTGACTATATCAATAATAGGGTCAAATCTGCTATGTTTTAGAAGTCCTAGTGTATTATATAGAATTCCTTCGTTTCAGATCATGAAATTTCATGTACCTATTATTAAGTATCAGAGGCATACTATATCAATATTGAGAGTATTTGGACTTATTTTGAATTGGTAACTAATCACATAAAATCAGATTATTACAAAACAAAGAAATCTAATATGTTAAATTTTAAGTAAAGAACCCTAACTCTTATTTGGTTGATATCTTTCCAGATTGATCAAGTTTCATTATTTATTACCTAAACTTGATTGATTTTAGAGTATTATTATAGGAAAGGTAGATGGTGATTCGACTAATAAATCAGTTTATTGCAAAACAAAGAAATTCAATATGTATTTTTGAAAATTCAGGATTTTAGCACATCCATCTAGTAAGAGAAACTGATCTTTTCACATCAACAGACGTAGGACCTAAGGATCGATGCTTTTACTTGATGTATTATAAGAATCATATATTGATTGTGTTATATGTGACTGTTATTGATTGATTGTACATCGCATACATAATACGAAAGGATATCTTGAAAAGAAAATAAATACAATTGAGTGTTACTGAAAATGAAGAAAGAATGTTTTCAAAAAGGGAGTACAGTTCTTGATTGGCGGTGGTAGGCCACGGGACGCGGGAGGTACCGGCGGACCTATAGACTGAAAAAGGAAAGAGGGTGGTGAATACCTGCGGTGGAAACGTCGGTCAGGAAAAGCCACAGACTGATATAGGATACGGTTAATACCATTGGTCGAAAGATATGGGAAACCCATAGATGGTGGCGTAACCCACCAAAAATTTAAATGATATTGGCCAGTTATAAGAACAGGTTCTGAAAACCTTGTTCTACTTTTGTCAGTCGAGCATCTGCTTCCACGGCCCCAAAATGGAAAGGATTTAAAAAAAAAGAAAAGAAAATGAACATGATCATACACATGTTTATATGTATGTATAAGTATAATATTAATTGTTTGATGAATGTTCTACTTTGCTATTACAGAAGTATTATCTTACGGAGCCTTGATCTCATTAGATTCTTATAATACAGGTGACGATGTAAACACCTAGAAGTTGATCATTCCTCTTCGAAGTGGCCGGTCGGAGATCCGTCAATATGCCATAATTCTAGTGATTTTATTACTTATGAAAGGATATGTATTAATTTGAATAAGGACCATTCTGTTATGTTGTATTCTATTATGTTGAGTTTGGTTATCTTTTGTACTACTTCAAGAAGAATAAAATTAGTTTGCTTTATTTTTCGGAGTTATTATTTTTGGACTTTTATAAATAAAGTTTCATAATGATAAAAATAATATGTCCTACCATGAAACTTGTTATTACTCCCGAGTTATATACTTTAAAAAGTTCAAATTGAAAGTTTTCAAAGTACAAAATTCGTGCCATTTCCTGACTTAATGGTACGAACTAGGGCTGGGGGCGGGGCGGGTTGGGGCGGGGCGAAGGTAAAACCGCATCCGCCCCGCAATTTTTGTGCGGTACGGGTTTTTGCGGGGCGGGGCATTTTTGATATTGAAAACCGCACAAAATCATAGTTTTGCGGGGCGGGGCGGGGCAAATACAATATTTATATAAATATCTAAGTGTTTTTCCTTGTTATATGCGGGGCGGGGCGGTTTTTTGCGGGGCGGTTGGGAAAAAAATAAAACCGCATTCGCCCAGCAATTTTGGTGCGGTGCGGGTTTTGTGCGGGGCGGGGCGAAATCAACATTTGAAACCGCCCCGCCTCGCTATTTTGCGGTGCGGTGCGGTGCGGGGCGGGCGGGGCGGTTTGTTTTGCCCAGAGGAAGTACTACGAACCCTTGTGGTTTAACTGTTAGGTTAGGGGGTGTTACAGAGGAAGTAGCATATGGGAATAGATTTACGTATGCTAACACGGGGGCATAACATACACTAATAATTCTTAACGTAGGCTAAGCGCTCCACTACGTACGTAATGTATTTGATTGTTCAAGACATTGGCCTCTGCCCAGGCCGTAGCGTACGTAATGGTTGGATGTAGCGTATGTTAATGGCCTTACATACGTTAACATGGAGGCATTGTGTACGCAACATGGTCACCACTATATAAACGGACAACATCCCTTTTTTGTGCATTTCTTACCTTCCTAAACCTAACCCGATGAGAGAGTGCGAGGGAGACATCTTGGAGGCGATTTGGGAAAATTCTTCATCATCTATCACCATTCTTGAGTTGCTAACAAAGATTATACAACTCCTAATCTGTTCATTCCTTCCAAATCAAGGTAAATCTTCCTAGGACACTATTTTGGAAATTTTGGGAGGTTTTCATAGATTTGTCCGTTTAATCCGTTTTGATGCTTAAAATCCATGAGATTATGAAGTATCTACCCCGTACCCACGTTTTTCTTACGATTATACGAATGTTTTTATGTATTATTCGGATTTTGAAATTTTTTTGGATGATTTCCAGCCTCTAAATGAATATACTTGAAGAATTGTGAATCGTAGATGGGGTTTAGGGAGTTTCTCCTTGTGAATTACTAATTGTTTAAGGCCGAAAGTGCGTTCTTGGACCTACCGAGCTTGAATACCATGTCCTTTCGATTTCCAAAATCTCAAAGGCAACTATGTGTCTATGTTTTTGTTTTCTTGATGTTGAAAGTAAAGCACATGATGTGTGTATGATTATATGTTCACTCCGGGACAGACCGATGGGTCCTCTTAGGGGTCATTGATTCTGGTGCGATTCATTGATCGTTTTTGGGTTAACCACTCTAGGACGGACCGACAGGTCCTTTGGGGTCGCTGCTCTATGGTTATGTTAGGAGTAGGCCCTCGAATGCCACTCAGTGTAACACCCCCAGATCCGACCGGGAATATTACAGCGCCGTGGGCCCCGAGATGGAACCCAGAATGCTGAAGGAAATTTTCGCAAACATTTATCAATGCCCAAGAGGCTAACGACGGTACTGTCTTTTAAAAATATTTGAAGACTCAATAAAATCCGTTTAACAAACCGTCGTAAAATCTCATTTGAAACCACAAGGCCCGAATGCCAAAACTCAACAGTTTAAAAACATACGTTAAGCTATTGCTTACACGTACCGACAGAATAAATTTAGAAAACGATTGCCAAAGTGACCTAAGTTACCAGATACCAAAGGCCATTTAAAAATACTCACGCAATGGAAAAAGACAAACAATTTAAAATACTCTAACAATGGAAATACAACAACCGATCGAAACTCAATACACAAATACATGTCCTAGCCGTATCCTCCGGAAGTTCATCTCTCCACGACCGCTACAAGCTTGATAATCCAAGAACCTAAAAAGAAAGCCCACGACGGGGTCAGCCATAATATCCAACAATGATAACCATCACATCTCGTCAATAATTACATATCAATGGAAATACTAAGTAAGAATACGACCAATGTAATCTTACCATTGTAACTTTACGATAATCCACGATTCGTATCCTTAACAACACATTAAGATAATACCGAAATATCTGTACGGTATCTCAACAATACTCAAGGTTCTCAAAACATTATCATAACTCGCGATACGGAAATTATACAAACTCTGGCCAATTCAATCCGTCGGATAACGTCGACAATTCCAATACGATAATTATTGTCCATCAAAGACAAGTACCAAGGAAATACGGAACATACCTCAAGATACGAAATACCATTACCATCACGTCAGTCTAATCCGAGATCAGATCAACACAATATACGGACATGGTGCTAACACAAGACCTACAAATGCATATTCATATGACAACGTCAATATGATCACAACAATAACGACAATGTATACTTATGGCAAACCCATAATATACATATGCACAACAACAATACATGGCAATCCGATAATCCAGCGTTCACTGCCTAGATCCCCGATGATCGTCGGACCAACCCGAGGTGGAAAACCCGTCCGATGATCCAATAGACGCTAGCATAGATCCCCCGATGATCCCGTCGGACCAACCCGAGGTGGACATATGACAACAATGTACAACTGCACAAAACAACAGTACACAATACACGACAACAACAATGCACAAATGCATGACAACAACGATACACGAATGTATCACGACATGATCGACACAAATTATAAAAATGATTAGAGTACTTGCCCCGAGTCCTTCGAGAACGATCTCAATGTCTAAACCATCACGAACCATTATCCTCAATACTCGACGGTCCAAAGTATCACGGATTGCAGATAATTCATATCTTTGTCTTTATCACAATATATCCTCGATATACAAGTATACCAATAACAAAAGTAAATCATATACATTATGATTTAGATTCCCAAAACTCGAATACGATTTATAATCTCAAATCTCCTGTGATTACGATTATAAACATTGCTATACGAATTATACACGAATGAAACGGAAACCATTCATTAAATATTATGAACTGAGCAAGTAATAACTTACCTCGATACCGATACGACGATGATGAAGTCGTTACCAAATCCATTGTCGTCATCTACAAGTTCCTCGGTCCCGACCAAAGCAATTCACGAACATCCTCGAACACGACCGCATTATACGGTTATAAAGACCGATCAATAAACTTGACCTATTACAATAATCGATTAAACAACAATCCGATAATAATCAGCAACCGTTAAAACCAATTCACAAACCCAACGGCTCAACAATATCTCAGTTAAAAACTAGTCGGATCAATCCAACTCAAACCAGCACGAATTCATAACCACAACACGAAAATACTGCACTTTCTGCCTTCTTAGCGCACGTTAATCACTTAACGTAGCGTACGCTAAGTTGCTCCCGTTAGCGCGTGTTAGGCAGTAAGCTTAGCGTGCGCTAATGCCGTCTGATTGCATGTATTTCGTATAAAGATCAACATATGACGATTATCAATAAAACTAAGTGATTATGAACCATGTACATAGCTATCAAACAACGAAATCCAATATCTTTTAACATATAGGTAATCATCCGACTCTTAATTCAAGTCATATATTCATATTTCATCTTCCTTAATATCAACAACCTAAACACCAAGAACTCATAATCATGCCATGATCACCATCATATGAAGAAACCAACAACAACAACATCAAAGATCCGAATTGAAGGAAGACATTGGCCAACATATCTCTTTGAAGATAAACAACACATTCGAAACCATCCAAATCATATCAATACTCATAACTCGGTAACCAATCTCATAATCATACTTATCAACTTGTTTATATGATAATCATTAACACAAGAACATCAATCTTCAATCCAAAACGAAATCCAAAGGTGAAGAACTATTACCTTGTATAGACGAACCATGAAGGAGAACAATCACTTCATTCCAAGAATCATCAATAACTTCAAGAACAAGACTTTAATTCATGATCCCCAGCTTAATCTTGTTAAAGATCATCATCTCTCAGTGTTTCTGTACCTCGAGTACCTCCCAGGTCTCTCTCTATCGAGTGAAAGGAAAGAAGTGGACGAAATGCTTCATAACACCCTCCTGTCCCTTTTTATAAAGTGTATTACTAGCGTGCGCTAAACCTTATATTTAGCGTGCGCTACGGCCTTAGCGTGCGTTAACCGACTTTTGTTAGCGTGCGCTATCGCAATCCAGAGGCTCTTTATGCGGCCGTACAATGACTTACGTACGTAATGCCCATGCCTTAGCGTACGTAAATGCCTATATTTAGCGTACGCAAGTGTTCTTCCATAGCGTGCGCTAATCATAGTTGACTTGATTGTCTGTATGCTCCGAAGACTGGTCCACACGCCGAAAGTGCTTGTGAGGATAAGATTCCTTTTTGTCCGATATACATTAGCGTCGCTAACCATCATGCATTAGCGTGCGCTAACACTACATTACAACATCCGTTGACTTACGAGCGTGCGCGAAAGTGGCACGGTCCACACGTAGATTCCTTCGATCTGACTGCACTAGCGTGCGCTACATTCGCCTCTAGCGTGCGCTAACCATGAACGATAGCGTGCGCTATACTTGACCATTAGCGCGCGCTAGTCAGGCTATACTTAGCCATTTCCAACTCTTCTCGTCTGTCTCGACATACTGGATACGTACACTCACGCACTGAATATATATACTTAATTCCATAATATTCTCATATGATACATAATATCCTCAATTGCAATTGTCGACCAAGTACGACAATTATACCGATACTGACATCTCAGTCCTTCATTTATTTTATCTATCTTTATGCATTCCATCTTTGTACAATATAACTCGGATAAAATAATATTAAACAACGGTAGTAGAAATTCCGGATATTACATACTACACCACTTAAAATAAGTTTCGTCCTCGAAACTTGCAACCCGTCACAGAAAAACAAACAAACCGTTCGACCAAGATATTCCGAAACCATCACGACGACGATCAGTCGTCATCACTAACGAATAACTGAAACAGCACACTTACAAATGCGCAAAGTCGACGATCTCCTGAGATCCTAGCAAGTGACTCCTCTGTAAAGTCTCAACACGCTTACGGTCATCATTTCATGAGTCCCATCAAAACATAACATCTTCGGATGAAATAATCTATCTGTTTCAATTATGTTTGTCTGATTACACAATCCAGTCTCAATTCTGATAAAATGAATAATACACGATACATCTGTGAAACAACTGCCCAACAAATTCCGAAATATCGACACAAAATCTGAACGCTCATATGATCATTAACAATGATCAACCAATAAATTAACCGAGAGTATCATCGACACGATATCCTCCGATACGACCAATCTAAAGGTCAAAACGCAGTCGAGAATATCATCAACATGATAAACTCCTATTATTACCAACGAACGATTAACAGTAATCGAGAATACCTTCACACGGTAAGCTCCAACACGATCAACGCAGAACCACAGTAACTGATATAGAGTTCTCAAAACGACACACCAATCACATACAGTGGATCTCAACGAAACACAACTGACTGGTGAACTTTCCCCTCGGCATACGAACGAATCGCAAATCGACGAAGATACCAATTCATACAAGGAGTGGGAACGACCACTCAATATCCAAAACAACCAACATGGGGTCACCATCCCCAAATTTACACTTACAAAGAAATCATTCAAAGATCACTATGTTAAAATTGCGCTACTGCCGCACCAATGGAATCACGTAGTACATATGTTCCGGTTTCACAATATCCCAAGTTTCCAAAATAATATTTTGTGCATGAATCTACAACACGCAACATATTTCTCTTATCCGATAACTCAACCGATCATCACCGGATAATCAAACTGCCATACTAAAGTTCGAATCTCTTTTCCTTGTACCATCGATATGATATGCCCGATGCACTAAATGCGTATGTACATCAATCACATTTTCAAAACCAGTTTGAAATCATATAATCTTGTCAAGGAGACAAATTTTCGAAAGTTCTTTCAAAAATTTCAAAACTCAAAACATAAATTTTGGTAAGACCACCAAATCAATTCTCGAAAAATAAACTGGCTCGCTGGTGCCAAGTATTTGATAACAGTTTCCTTCGAATCCACACAATTTCGAAAAATATGTGAAAGAACAAAAAGGTGTTCTTGAGAAAATGTTTATGAAGAAAGCCATTGGAGAAGAAGGTACAAGCAATATGATGAAGTTGTAGTTAATTATGGTCAAGTTGATGTGGATGTTTGTAATGTTGAAGAACAAGTTGAACAAGATGCTCTAGAAGATGATGAAATTGTAGAGGAAGTTCGTGTTATTGAACAAGATGCTATTGATGGTGATGATGGCGAGGTGAATGGCGATGAAAGTCACAACCAAGAGGTGGGGTATTTTGAGGGGAGTTGTTAAAGGTCCTACCCTTAAACCATTGTCAAAAACTCGTTGGGAAAGTCATCCTGAAAGTGTGAGAGCCATAAGGTTTCAAGCTTCTCAAGTAAGGGATGCACTATTTTGCTTAACCGATAATAGTGATGATCCAATGTTAAAATTTGAAGCTGCGTCTCTTCCAAGCGAGCAAATGGAGAGTTTTGAGTTCTTACTTGCATTAGTTATTTGGCGAGCAAATGGAGAGTTTTGAGTTCTTACTTGCATAAGTTATTTGGCACAAGTTGTTGTCTCAAGTTAATGAGGTGAGTAAAACTTTGCAAATGGAGGATATGAACATTGAGAATGCGTTGACTCAATTGAAAAAACTTCTCTCTTTTTTTGAAAGGTATAGGGAAAATGGATATGAGGAAGCCTTGATTGAAGCTAATGTTCTTGCTATGGAGATTGGTATTGAACCAAAATTTCCTAATAAGCGTTCTCGTGTTAGGAAAAGGCAATATGATGAAAGTAGTAGTGAAGATGGGATCATGTCCCGTGAAGAATCATTTAGAGTTTTTTACTTTAAAGATGTGATGGATAATGCTTTGACTTTATTCCGAAGTAGGTTTGAGCAATTTGAAATGTATAAAGAAACTCTTGGTTTCTTATTTGATTTGGAGAAATCGAAGATGTTGAGTGATGAATCGTTCAAGCCATCTTGCAATGGCTTGGAAATGCATCTAAGAAAAGGTATGACGTCGGATATGGATGGGGGAGACTTGTTTGTGGAATTGAAACAATTGAGAGAGGTGTTGCCAAATGGGAAAATGGGTCAATTGAAATGTGAACTGTTTGAAGGACATGGATGGTTGTTATCCAAATGTCTTGATTTCTTATAGGATACTCCTCATGATACCCGTGACCGTTGCTTCCGCCGAAAGAAGTTTCTCCAAGTTGAAGTTGATCAAGTCATACATTTGGTCTACAATGTCGCAAGATAGGTTGAGTTGATTAGCTATCAATTGAGAATGATTTGGTTAATAAGCTTGTTTATGAGAGATTGATTAGTGAATTTGCTTCTAAGAAAGCAAATAGAGTTGTATTGCTGAAGTAAAAATATTATATTCTTTAGAAATTTTATTGAATCTTATTATTTAGAAAATGTAATTTTTTTATATTTATTTTATTTATATTTGAGGGCCTTTTTTTCAAGTTTGCTTCAGGCCCCTAAAAACCTAGGGCCGGCCCTGCTAAGGGAAGAAGATTAGATGACCGACATCGTTCTCCTACTGTAAGAGGTGGAGGTCGATTTTTTCTTTCTTCTTGGGGGGGGGGGGATTTTATCTTTGATTTCTTATGACAACTCCTTGTCATGGATCTCTTATTTATACTAAGTAATCCCTAGATTCAAGAATCTAGTATTTGCTTAGTTACCCTCATCTTATAAAATAATACAATATATATAATATCCAATATTATATATATTACTTATTATTTAATCTCCTTATAAATATAATATCCAATATTATTATTCTCAGTTGATATTTATTCCTACTTGTCTATAATTGTCGTATGTGCGACCCAAATGCTTATATTATGTTGGCAATTATTTAATACCTTATTAATAATAAATCTAAGCGGCCTCTAGCAAGACATTATGATTACCCAAATAATATAAGTTAACTGTCCATTAAACCTTTTAACGTGTCAAATCCCTTTGTCACACGATATCATATTTGGACTAAGTCATGGAGATTGTCATACTTATTATGTTCAAATACTTTCTCGATCTTAAGTAGGCTATTGAATCAAATGACTCTTCATTTGACCATGGCCATGTATTTCCTTCAGTCCTACTTATCAAGGGTCCCAACAGATATATCTCTCACTAAAGAGAGGGAAAAATCCCCATCTTGATTATTCATTGCCCTCTACATGTCTCCCACTAATCCCGATCACTAACCTTTATGATCACCATGTTTCAGATGACGTTGGGTTACGTCAAGGCATAGTAGTTATCATGTTGGACTCTATGATAATCTCAGGTACAAGGATTTATTGACATACTGTTATATTGAGATTCACTTATGACATTTCCATGCAGTGATCTCAATGCGGGTCTGTCCAGTACTAGTTCTCCAACCAATACCCATAAGATTGATCCGTACCATACGCATAATCATCTGCTGATTATCAACCAAACTTATACTAGTATATTAATCACTTGAGTCTCTACTCAACGCGATTGTATCAGGGACATTTGAATAATTTTATTATCTGTGAATAACTATTATTCGATTATTATAATATTAAAACATGCACACATTATAATAATCAACGAGAAATAAATGATATCAAATTTAAATGTGACAATTACAAATCTAGGCACATCGAATGTCCTAGGGCACTATTCCCAACAAAAAGTTTCCTCAACTTCATCTTCATTTCTTAATTTTTCATTTCTAAGAGAAATATCAAGAGAGTAATTTTATTTTCACTTGGAGTGATATAAATAAAATTAGTAAAGTTCCGACTGCCTTGTTCTAGCCATATCTTTGGAAGATAACAAGGTAGGAGTTATTCCGATCGACTTCCGACGCGTGGCAAGTAGAGGCACAGTGTTTCGGTGCTCGAGATCTCAAAAGCTTGACGAATCGGATTCATGGAGAGGATCACCTAAGGCTTGAGGAATCGCATACATAATGAACGCCATTTAATGAACGGACTACGAGGGTATGATTTCGTATCTTCTTTTGTTTCATTTTATATCCGTATATATGTAGCTTGATCGATCCTCTTAAGGGATTCGGATCACACTCATTTTCATTTTTTTTTCTTTCGTTGTGCCTTCGGTTTAGGCACCGAATCCCAATAGGTTAATCACGTATATGATTAAATAATATGAGATTTAGTTATTCTGGAATACTAGTCTTGAGTTTGATGAAATGAGTTATATTTTCTATATTATGTTTCATATTCGATATACTTGCACTAGATTTTCCATGGCTAACCACATTCAGTAGAAATACGTTTCAAGTAATTCAGGTTCCATATGAGCGGATGAGCAGGTACCGGATTGGTATGATGATGATGGGTTAGAGTGATGTTGTGTCATATCTTTGTATAAATTATTATGTTTCACCCATTCGGAAATGTTGTACTTTGAATGGTTATTAGTACTCGAGTACTAAAGGATGTTGTTCTTGTTGTTCTCTCTTTGCATCACGGGTTTGATTTCCATTGATTTCGGTTCAGTGATTCTGAATATTATTTTGGACTTCAATTTGTATTAACTTCCTTTTGACTTTGTCTAGACCGTATTGCTCAAACTTTGTGATTATGTGTATGTATAGCCTTGTGAGTACCACGGTGGGTCTCACAACACTGTAATATACCCTGAATATCTTGAGGTATTATAGAATATGGTATCAGAGCTTAGGTTTATGGATACCTAGTGTTATACCCCCAATCAACTCAGTGATATTACATGTCGTAGACCCTTTTCTCAAGGATTCTACCAGGCTGGTAACAAAATCAAATATATTAACATCGCCTTTAAGGCTAAAATGAATCAGTAGACCGATTTGGTCTTTCAATTAATACATAGAACTCAATCTTAATACATATCCACGCAGGGTTCAAAATACAACACGCTTCCGTACAACGGGGAAAATACTGCAGGGGAAATAACTACAACTAAACCAATACAACATCGTACGGGTCCTCATGTGATTAGTATCGATCATCATTCATCATCCTTCGTGCCAATCCTGGGTTACGCTCCCCAAAACCCTGCACGTACCTGACTGCAATACAGACATCCAGCCCCCGATTTCTCGGGGGTTAGCAAAATTCCACTATTTTGATAGTGCAAGTGAAAATACGAGTCATACAAATCATATTCCAAGAATAATAATAATCAGGAATCCTCAAATATTCAAACATAACGAAAGGAAATACTTCTCGAGGCAGAGAGTTTGAGTAAAACTTTCCCAATTCGAAAGATCACAAATCAAGAGAACAATTTATAAAATATTTTTAAAATGCCCTCGGGAGTTTTAGCGGAAAACCATTTAGGATTTATCGAATCCTTCTTTTTTCAAAAACCAAAAGGGGTCACGTCCCAAGATTTACTTTCTCATATAAAACCAACAAAAATTCACGGGTCCACAACCCACACCACGTGTCCTCGGCGGACATAAAATCAACAAAGCATAACCACCCAAGATATGAAATCTCGGTAACACGTCCAAGGTACTCGATCCTGGCAAAAATACATCCACAATCATATCCATGACACCGGGATCGCTTGCCACGTGTCATCAGGCTCTCACGGTTGGATCAATCACTTGTTGCATCATGACCACATGATCACAAGTCATGTGTCACAGTAGTTTTCTTAGGCTTTCACGGTTGGATCAATCATTTGTTGCATCCTGACCACACGATCACAAGTCATGTGTCACCGTAGTTTTCTCAGGCTCTCACGGTTGGATCAATCACTTGTTGCATCCTGACCACACACAAGCCATGTATCACCGTAGTCCTCGCCCAACTTCACGGCTAGACTATGACCACACATTCACACCACTTAACACAGTACGCCAAGGATATCCGAACAATTCACCCAGAGGCAACAAATACTTAGCACGACACAAACGTCAAATCACAACGCACCAAAATGTGGTAATATGTGCATATATGCATTATCAAAGCACAATATCAACACCAAACATATCCATAGGATTCACTTAATCATTTACAAACACACAATTCACAAATGCACACGCATTTTGAAAGTGAGCCTTTAACAAGGTTTAAGCGAATCTTTTAAAAGTTCATTTCAAACAACCAAACAAACACACTTAGACGATCATCATATCCACATAACAAGAAATGTATGAACAAGGTACTTGCCTCGAAACCGGCACACGAATACTCTGACGAACACGGCTCGACCGAAGTGCCTCGAAACCTAAAACTATCATAAGAAACAATGAGAACATTATCACAACGAGGATCCAGACCAATAATAATGGAAATCACCTCAAAACATTAAAGGAAACTCATTGAAACATTTAATCGAACATTAAATGTTCAATAATTCCTAAGAATACTCAAATCGTCAATCGAGTTAAACAAACTCGAAATATGGATTTACAATCCATAGAACACGATTAATAACATCATATAGCACCAAATGATTCATCAAAATCGGACAAGTATCGAGATCAAGAATAAAACTCCAAAAAGTCAACTCTAGGGAAAAATGGGGAAAATACCTCGATTTGATGAAGAACAATGGATTAGATGATGTTACAATCACCTAGAACTCCCCAAAACACCTTGGACGGAACAAAAATTGACCAGAAATTCAAACCCTAGTCGCCTTCGTCTCAAAGCTGCGGAGAGGAGAAGAAATGAAGTGGAAATGGCAATTCACGACTGCTGTCCAATTTATATACTAGACAGCTTAGCATGCGCTAATCATAACGATTAGCGTGCGCTATCGACGCACCAAAACAAAACTTCTTGTCCAAAACACACTGTTAGCGTGCGCTAACGAGACCTCCAGACCAAGTCCAGTAGCTCCTGGACTGCCCCCGAACTACCAATTAGCGTGCGCTATCCTCACCATAGTGTGCGCTACTGCTGCATCTTAGCGCGCGCTATACCACTACAGCGTGCGCCAATCAACGTTCCAACCCAGTCCAGTAGCCTCTGGACTGTTTCTGCACCTCCAGTTAGCGCGCACTATATCTAGCCTATGGCGTGCGCTAGCAATCTCAAGTAGTGCGCGCTATATCTAGCCTATGGCGTGCACTATTCCTACTCCACAGTCAGTATGATCACACCAAAACTCATAACGACACTCCAAAAAGGTCGGAGCGAGGAATACGAAAGAAGTTCCCCAAGATTTTGAGAAATTACGAAATGGCCCGAATGACCGAAATATCACGATACAACAACGAATAACCCAACCTAAGTTCACAACACGTCTAACAAAGTTAAACAAACTTTAAAGGAACACGAAACAGCATTCTCGAACAAGATTCGCAAGAATCAATCTCAAGTGCGGAAAAGTCGCTTAAGAACACGGAACTCAACAAAACGACACCAAAACGAATTCGGATGACAAAAAGTGCACACTAATCATTCTCATAATTACGAAACATTCACAAGCTAGCCGTTAAAACGGACTCCTGCCAAAAAATTTTTTTTACCAAAAATCGAAATCGCAGATATTATACCTAGGCTGTCAGTCTCTTTGAGTCGAATTGAGTCACCGTTTGAGTACCACTACATTGCCATCATCACAATACGACCGGTACTCATAAGTTATCCTTGTCTCTCTTCTCTCTTCTTTTATGCATCGTCTTCGAATATGTACCTTTGGGAATCGGTCACATCGATGGTGTGTAATCTGAACTATACTCATGAATAATCTCATTGTTGTAATATCCGCATTTTCTTTTCCCGGTATTTTCATTTTTCGGTGTATTTCTCATGTTTAGCGACCCTCGTGTAACCGTATTAATTTTTGAGAATAATTGTTTCGAGACTTTTTGTCATCCAGTTCTACGGTTATTGGTTCTTCCGTCATCTATTGATCTGATTCTCGTAATTGTTGTTCGGAACCACCGCTTTGGGGTTGTCGTGGATCCATTCTATGTTATTATGCATTTTGAGATGTTCTGTTTGATGTTTCGTTCATATTCCGGTGTTTTGGGCCATTAATATTCCATGCCTAGCGCGCGCTAATCTTTCAGCATAGCGCACGCTAGGGATCCCTTAGTAGCGCACGCTACGTCTGCTTCGTAGCGCGCACTAGCGAGCTGAGCCCTAGGAGTGGTAGTGAACTTATTTCGGACTCCAGTCCTCTGGACTAGCGGATTAGCATACGCTATGTTGTCTAGCGCACGCTAATGTCGGGGGACTAGCGCGCGCTAGGTGCCCAGATACGCCTTACGCGGTACATCGATCTTGGGCAGTTTGTTCTGGACTCGTTCAGGTGCCCAGGTAGCGCACGCTATAGCTCGATAGCGTGCACTACCGAGTCATTGTTAGCACACGCTAGATAGTAGTAGTGCACGCTAACGGTCCAGGACAGTGAATTCTGGACTGTAATATAACTGGGTAGCGCACGCAAACATTTAGCCGTTAGCGCGCGCTAATCCGTGTGGCTATATATACCCAGAAGTTGACTTTGGATGGATCTATTCCTCATTTCACCTACTTCTCCGTGGCTTTGGCGATTTTGGGCAATTTTCTTGGCGATTTCTTCCTCCAATCATCTCAACCATCATCTTCTTTGAGTTCTTGGTGTATAATAACAACATCAACATGGATCTTTCATCCTAATCCAAGGTAAATCTTCTAAGAACCCTACTTTTGAGTAAATTGGGGGTTTTCGGGTTTTTCTTCAATTCGTTCCATACGGTTGATTAATTCATGTTGAATATGATTAATCTTGGTAGTATTCTTCTTTTCCCTACGGATTCATGGTATATTTCGTGGTTCTTGCGTATTCGAGAGGATTTGGTTGTGGTCCGCCCTCGTTGTTGTTTTTATATGAATATACATGAATCGTAGGCGGGTTTTCGGGTGTATTCCATTTCCGTATTCGTTTAGAGTTGGTTGTGACTATGTTCTTCGAATCGTTAGGTTCGGTTCCATTGGTTCCTAGCGTTCGTCAGTGATTTTCCTTTCCGTTCATTGCGTCGTCAATTATTCAAGGCAAGTATTTTTGGAAACCTTTATGCTTAACGTGAAATGGTAAAATATAGTATGTGTAATTTGCTCACATCGAGAGGGTCCGACGGGGCCACAGAGGGAGTCCAATGGTTTTAGCCCTGGATTCATGAGTTTGTTTAGCTATCCAGCTCGGGAGGGTCCTTAGAGGCCTTGACAGGGATTTGTGGCTTCGTCCTGGTCCTAGGCGATGGACGTGTGTGATTTGTTTTATGATATGGCCAGCTCGGGAGGGTCCTTAGAGGCTTCGAGTGGGATTTATGGCTTCGTCCCGGTCCTAGGCAAATGTGATTGACTGTTTGTTTCCGGAAAACACATGTTTGGTTTTAGTTTTGAAATGATTTGGTGCATTGTACTATGAAACGTGTAAGCGAATGGTTTGCCTTGATTACTTGTACTAGCGTAATTGCTAACCCCTTTGGGGACCCGTTTTGGGGAAATTCTTGTTATGGATTTCAGGTTATGTTCTGCCGGACGAGCGGGCGCTGGGACAGTACGAGGATGTTGGCCAGGGTCGTTGACATGTTCATTCGAGTCTTCTTATTTCTCTTGTCCCTTTCGATATGGTTGTTTCCCACATTTAGAAACTTATAGATTGTAGTCGCGAGTACTTGGGCTTTTCACCCCGAACTTCGCTTTGTATTAACTCAGATTGCTATATTGTCAGTTGATGTTTATTACGCCGGTTGCTCCGGGCGTATCTTTATATGTTGTATTATTTAAATGTGTGTCCTCGCTAACTGAGATGGTTAGTCGAGTGGTGTTTTCCTTGTTTTAGCCTAGTGGGTCCCATGTAGGGATCCACGGCACTATAATATACTTCGAATATCTCGGGGATGTTACAGAAAATGGTATCGGAGCACTAGGTTTATGGATACCTAGGCTTGTCGGTTATTTGGGTCGAGTTGTGTTTTATTTTGCATATTGTCACACCGCTGCCAGCATCTCAGTACTTCCAATGTTCATAAGTTTTTCTTACTCGATTCTTTATTTTCTCGTATCGTATTTCCGTTTCTTGAACTATGGTTATTTCCCTCTTTTACTTATCATCGAGTTGCTTTTGACACTCTTAACACCAGCATGGATGCTGGAAGGGGCCGTGGTCGTGGTCGTGGCCGGGGACGTGGGGCAGCCGGTGGAGCGGCCACGTCGTATTCTTCGGGAGCCGGCAGTACCGGTGACCGTCACAGTCATGCTTCTTCTCAGGAGCGCGCCGACCTTGGTATTGCGGCAGTTATGCAGCAAATGGTAAACCAAATGGCGGCGATAGCTCAGGTGGTTCAGAACCCGGATCCGGCCCATGCTAATCGGGGCAGAGCAGACCGTTGGCTCCAAGATGTCATCAAGATGCATCCTCCTCAGTTTTCAGGAGCATCAGACCCGATCGGCTGGGAGGGGTGAATCAAGGAGATATCTAAAGTCTTCGTTGCCACCAACTGTCCCGAGGACCGTAAGGTCCCTATTGCCCAGTACTTTCTCACTGGGGACGCTACTGATTGGTGGGAGGCCGTTGGGCCTAAGGACCACGTTGCTTCATGGGTGGAGTTCAAGGACCTAATGGAGACCGAGTATTGCCCGTGGCCGGTTAGACAGGCTCGAGTCCATGCCTTCTATGATGCTCAACCGCTTGACATTCCTGTATCTCAAGCTATTGCCGATTTCAACAAGGAGTTGGGCTACGTGAAGACCCAAGTTGTCGAGGAGAGCGACAAAATTTTCCATTTTTCCAGGCGGATGAAACTGTCAATTCGGGACTATACGTCTGGGCTCGTCTGCACTACTTTGAAGGATTATCAGAGTAGGGCTCTTGCTTACGATATGTCAGTGACGGCTAGTGATGTAGCTCGTGAGAGCAAGAAGCAGAAGTCAGTTGGAAATTTTTATGGTCCCAAGGGTAGAGGCCAGCAGAAATCTCAGGATGCGAATATCTCTACTGGCGGTTCGGCTTGTTTCTCTAGGAGTTTTCGAGGTGCCGCCGGAACCTCCGTTTGTGATCCCACATGCTTTAACTGCGGCCAGCTGGGCCATAGGAACCAGCAGTGTCCTCGTCCGAGGTTGACTTGTCATAGTTGTGGTCAGTCGGGCCACAAGGCCCTCTTTTGTGATTAGGTCAGACAGTTTCGCGAGTCCCGTGACACTTTTTCAGCACATAGAGAGCCGAGTCTGAACTAGGGCTCGTTTGCTCCGTAGCCTCCGTCGAGTGCCGGTCGAGGTAGAGGTCGGGGTCAGCCCGCTAGAGGAGGAGCTTCCAGTGTCGGCTCTACCCAGCCGCATATCTATGAGATGAAGAGGGCCGATGATCCAGCCGCCACTGTGGCGACAGGTACCGTTCATATCCATTCTCATCCTGTCAGTGTGCTTTTCGATTCTGGCGCTACACATTCGTTCATATCGCTGGAGTGTGTGCGCCGTTTCAGTCTCGACTGTTTGTCGCCTTGCGAGTCTTTCATCGTTAAACTTCCTAGCGGTGATAGGATCGTTGGCGATCGAGAGGTCCGAGACTGCTCAGTGTTTATTTGTGAGAGAGCTTGGCTCTCTAATCTTATTGTCGTTAATATTGAGGGTGAGGATTTGATTCTTTGGGATAATTGGCTCGAGCGGCATGGCGCAATCATGAACTACCGCACGAGAATCATCACTATGTTAGCCGAGGACGGCACCGAGCACTCTTTCGCGGGGCGAAAGAGGGGAAACCAGAAGTTCGTTATTAACGCCTTGAAGGCGGTGAGACTCCTGCGAAAGGGGTGTACTGGTTATTGGTGCTATGCCTTCAAGGCGTAGGATGGTGGAGTCTAGTTTTCATCGATTCCAGTCGTTAGTGAGTATCCTGATGTATTTCCTAACGAGTTACCAGGATTGCCACCGGATCGTGAGGCCGAGTTTGCTATAGAGTTAGAGCCGGGCGCGGCTCCGATTTCGAAGGTGCCGTATCGCATGGCACCTTCAGAGATGGCTGAGTTGAAGAAGCAGTTGAGTGAGCTTCTTGAGTCGGGGTATGTTCGACCAAGCGCTTCGCCTTGGGGAGCACCGGCCCTGTTTGTGCGGAAGAAGGATGGTTCACTGCGTTTGTGTATCGACTCTCGCGAACTAAACAAGGCGACCATCAAGAACAAGTATCCTTTGCCGAGGATTGATGAATTGTTCGATCAGTTGTAGGGAGTTGCGGTATTCTCGAAGATTTATTTGAGATCGGGGTACTATCAGCTCCGGGTGAGGGAGTCCGATGTGCCGAAAATAGCTTTTCGGACGAGATACGGACATTATGAGTTTGTAGTTATACCTTTCGGGTTAACTAATGTGCCGGCAGTGTTCATGCAGTTGATGAACAAAGGCTTTATCGAATATTTGGATAAGTGTGTCGCCGTCTTCATTGACCATATTCTTATTTATTTGAGGAATGAGGAAGAAAATGCCCATCATTTGCGGGTAGTGTTAGATATTTTGAGGACCGAGCAACTCTATGCGAAGTTCTCGAAATGTGAGTTCTGGCTAATGGAAGTGATGTTTTTAGGTCACGTGATTTCATCCGAGGGGGTTCGTGTGGATCCGCAGAAGATTGAGGCAGTGTTGGATTGGGCACCGCCCAAGAATGTGAAGGAGATCCGTAGTTTCTTGGGTTTGGCCGGCTACTACCGTAGGTTCGTCGAGGGTTTCTCGAAACTGGCTCGGCCGCTTACTCAGTTCCTTCAGAAGTCCGAGAAGTTCGTCTGGAATGACGAGAGACAGTCTAGTTTTGAGGAGCTGAAGAGGCGTTTGACTTTAGTCCCAATTTTAGCGTTGCAGTGTGGCAACGGGGGTTTTGCTGTTTATAGTGATGCTTCGGGTCAGGGTCTTGGGTGCGTATTGATGCAGCATGGCAAGACCATTGCATATGCGTCGAGACAGTTGAGGCCGTATGTGCTTAACTACCCTACTCATGATTTGGAGTTAGCGGCAGTTGTTTTTGCGCTTAAGATTTGGCGTCACTATCTTTTTGGCTTTGCATGTCGGATTTTTACCGATCATAAAAGTCTGAAATACATATTTACTCAGTAGGAGTTGAATATGAGGCAGAGGAGGTGGTTAGAGTTGATTAAGGATTATGACCTTGAAATCCTTTATCATCCAGGCAAGGCGAATGTCGTGGCCGACGCCTTGAGTCGGAAACTGGTTGCGTTGCGAACGCTTGAAACCTTACGTCTCAATCTGAGCTTCGGCGGGTTTTGATCGAGTTGGATGTTGAGGTTTTGTTGCCTGGAGATGTCGGGCAACTTTGTGCTTTAGAGATTTCATCGTCTTTGATCGATGAAATTAAGTTGAAGCAGTTGGAGGATCCGATGATTACTCAAATCCGAGAGAATGTTATTAAGGGAAAATCTCTTGGGTTTGTGATTCACGAGGATGGTGTTTTGAGATTCCAGAGTTGGCTTTGTGTACCGAACAACTCAGAGTTGAGACAGAGTATTTTGCGTGAGGCACATGCTACACCTTACTCCGTTCATCCTCGTTCGAGAAAGATGTACAAGGACCTGAGAAGGAATTTCTGGTGGAATGATATGAAGGAGGAGGTCGCACAGTTTGTAGCGAGATGTTTGACTTGTCAGCAGTTCAAAATCGAGCAACAGCGACCGACCGGGTTATTGCAGCCACTTCCTGTTCCGGAATGGAAATGGGAAGATATATCGATGGATTTCATTACGAGTTTGCCGAGATCGAGGTCGGGCATGAATCTGGTCTGGGTGATTGTTGATCGTCTGACCAAGTCGGCATATTTTCTGGGCATCAAGGACACTTGGGGCCCGGAGAAGTTGGCTCGTGTGTTTATCGCGCAGATTGTGAGACTTCACGGTACTCCGAAGTCTATTGTTTCGGATCGTGATGGCCATTTCGTATCGCACTTTTGGCAGGCAGTGCATAAGGCGTTGGGTACTCGTTTGCTTGAGTACCTCTTTTCATCCTCAGTCAGATGGACAGTCGGAACGCCCTATCCCGACGTTAGAGGATATGTTGCGTGCTTGTGCTCTCGATTGGAGCAGTGACTGGGAGGAGCATTTTCCATTGATTGAATTCACATACAACAATAGTTGGCACACGTCGATTCGGATGGCACCGTGTAAGGCACTTTATGGACAGCGTTGTCGATCACCGGTTTGGTGGAATGA
The DNA here is from genome assembly GCA_033398695.1 of Orobanche coerulescens. NCBI lineage: Eukaryota > Viridiplantae > Streptophyta > Magnoliopsida > Lamiales > Orobanchaceae > Orobanche > Orobanche coerulescens. The sequence continues at coordinate 188,156,558 of CM065802.1, read as the reverse complement.
GGTGTCCGATTTGGTCGGGACCGAGCCGGATATCGCTTTAGAGACGAGGCGGAAGATAGAATTAATTCGGGAACGGATGTTGACTACCCAGAGTCGACAGAAGTCATATGCCGATGTCCGTCGTCGACCTTTGGAATTCGAGGTGGGAGAACACGTTTTGCTAAAGGTGTTGCCGACGAGAGGAGTTTTCCGTTTCGGGAAAAAGGGGAATTTGAGTCCGAGATTTATTGGACCCTTCGAGATTCTCAAGCGAGTCGGTGGATTGGCGTACCGTTTGGAGTTACCTCTGGGCTTGAGCCACGTTCATAGTGTTTTCCATGTTTCCTAGCTGAGGAAATATGTCCCGGATCCTAGTCACGTCATTGATTATGGTGAAATTGATGTCGTCGAGGATATTACTTTTGAGGAGCATCCTCTGAAGATTTTGGAGCATCGTGAGAAGCGACTGAGGCATAAGAACATCCACTTAGTCAAGGTGCAGTGGTCGAGACATGGTGTCAACGAGACAACTTGGGAAACTGAGGATAGCATGCGTGCTAAGTACCCCAAGTTGTTTGTTTCTTAAGTTTCGAGACGAAACTCATTTTTAGAGGGGTAGAATGTAATATCCGCATTTTTTCCCGGTATTTTCATTTTTCAGTGTATTTCTCGTGTTTAGCGACCCTCGTGTAACCATATTAATTTTTGAGAATAATTGTTTCGAGAATTTTTGTCATCCAGTTCTACGTTTATTGGTTCTTCTGTCATCTATTGAAATTTCTCGTAATTGTTGTTCGGAACCGCTGCTTCGGGGTTGCCGTGGATCCATTCTATGTTATTATGCATTTTGAGATGTTCCGTTTGATGTCTCGTTCATGTTCCGGTGTTTTGGGCCGTTAATATTCCGTGCCTAGCGCGCGCTAATCTTTCAGCATAGCACACGCTAGGGATCCCTTAGTAGCGCACGCTACGTCTGCTTCGTAGCGCGCGCTAGCGAACTGAGCCCTGGGAGTGGCAGTGAACTTATTTCGGACTACAGTCCTCTGGACTAGCGGATTCGCGTACGCTACGTTGTCTAGCGCACGCTAATGTCGGGGGACTAGCGCGCGCTAGGTGCCGTGAGCGCGCTTCTTGGTATCGATCTTGGCGATTTGTTCGACTCGTTCAGGTGCCCAGGTAGCGCACGCTATAGCTCGATAGCGCGCGCTACCAAGTCGTTGTTAGCGCACGCTAGATAGTAGTAGCGCACGCTAACGGTCCAGGACAGTGAGCTCTGGACTGTAATATAACTGGGTAGCACAGGCTAACATTTAGCCGTTAGCGCGCGCTAAGCCGTGTGGCTATATATACCCAGGAGTTGACTTTGGACGGATCTATTCCTAATTTCACCTCCTTCTCCGCGGCTTTGGCGATTTTGGGCGATTTTCTTGGTGATTTCTTCCTCCAATCATCTCAACCATCATCTTCTTTGAGTTCTTGGTGTATAATAACAACATCAACAGGAATCTTTCATCCTAATCCAAGGTAAATCTTCTAAGAACCCTACTTTTGAGTAAATTGGGGGTTTTCGGGTTTTTCTTCGATTCGTTCCATACGGTTGATTAATTCATGTTGAATATGATTAATCTTGCTAGTATTCTTGTTTTCCCTACGGATTCATGGTATATTTCGTGGTTGTTGCGTATTCGAGAGGGTTTGGTTGTGGTTCGCCCTCGTTGTTGTTTTTATACGAATATACATGAATCGTAGGCGGGTTTTCGGGTGTATTCCATTTCCGTGTTCGTTTAGAGTTGATTGTGATTATGTTCTTCGAATCGTTAGGTTCGGTTCCGTTGGTTCCTAGCATTCGTCGGTGATTTTCCTTTTCGTTCGTTGCGTCTTCAATTATTTAAGGCAAGTATTTTTGGAAACCTTTATGCTTAACGTGAAATGGTAATGTATATTGTGTGTGATTTTCTCACCTCGGGAGGGTCCGACGGGGCCACGGAGGGAGTCCAATGGTTTTAGCCCTGGATTCATGAGTTTGTTTAGCTAGCCAGCTCAGGAGGGTCCTCAGAGGCCTCAAGTGGGATTTGTGGCTTCGTCCCGGTCCTAGGCGATGCACGTGCGTGATTTGTTTTATGATATGGCCAGCTTGGGAGGGTCCTTAGAGGCCTCGAGTGGGATTTGTAGCTTCGTCCTAGTCCTAGGCAAATGTGATTGATTGTTTGTTTCCGGAAAAGACATGTCTGGTTTTAGTTTTGAAATGATTTGGTGCATTGTACTATGAAACGTGTAAGCGAATGGTTTGCCTTGATTACTTGTACTAGCATAATTGCTAACCCCTTTGGGGACCCGTTTTGGGGAAATTCTTGTTATGGATTTCAGGTTATGTTCTGCCGGACGAGCGGGTGCTGGGACAGTACGAGGATGTTGGCCAGGGTCGTTGACATGTGCATTCGAGTCTTCTTATTTCTCTTGTCCCTTTCGATATGGTTATTTCCCACATTTATAAACTTATAGATTGTACTCGCGAGTACTTAGGCTTTTCCCTCCGAACTTCGTTTTGTATTAACTCATATTGCTATATTATCGGTTGATGTTTATTACGCCAGTTGCTCCGGGCATATCTTTATATGTTGTATTATTTAAATGTGTGTCCTCGCTAAATGAGATGGTTAGTCGAGTGGTGTTTTCCTTGTTTTAGCCTGGTGGGTCCCATGTAGGGGTCCACGGCGCTGTAATATACTTTGAATATCTCGGGGGTGTTACAATTGTTCCTCAGAATGTCCATGGGTAGAGGGCGTGGACACAGACGTGGGCGTGGCGCAGCCGGTGGGGTAGACATGTCTTTCACCGCTGACTCTAGCTCGACCACTCTTACGTCATCGAACTCAGTGCATCCAAGTATAGATGGTTAGCAAGATCAGTCGGAAGGCTAAGAAAATAATGTGGATGCTGGTGTTGAGAACATTCTTCAGCAGGTGGCAAATAAAATGGCTCTCTTGACCCATACGATCCAACAGAATAATCCAAACCCGACGGCTAATACGGGTGCAGAAAGATGTCTCCACGATGTAGTCCATATGCATCCTCTATAATTTATTGGTGCTACTGATCCGGCCGGTTGGAAAAGCTAACTTTTTGAGATGGAGAAGGTTTTTGAAGCAGTCGGTTGTCCCGAGGCGAGGAGAGTGCCCCTGGCTCAATATTTCCTTGCCATTAGGCTGCAACTTGGTGGCAGGCAGTTAAGGCCAAAGATCAGGTTGCTTATTAGGACGAGTTCAAGGACTTGATTTAAGCCGAGTTTTGTCCTTGGCCAGTTCAAGAGAGTAGCATTCGGGCCTTTTTCTAGGCTAAGCCACAAGATATCTTAATTTCACAAGCAATAGTCGAATACAACCAGTAGTTGGTCCATGTGAAGAACCAGGCGCGCGATGAGCGTTACATGGCCGGGTTCACCTGCACCACATTTAGAGAGTATCATGATAAGGCATTATTCTATGATTTGTTGAGTTCTGTGATTGAGGCAGATACCGAATAAAAGAAGTAGAAAACCATCGAGAACTTTTATGGTAACAAGGGTGGTAACTTTCAGAGATCCCATTCACTTAACCGTCCTGTCGGGAAGTAGTCGTGTTCTTTTAGGGATGTGAAGAGTTTTCATTCTGCTCCGGACTGTAGGTCACAAGTCATCAAGAATAAATCTAGAAGGGGGTGAATAGACTTATTAAACTCTTTTCCTTAATCAGGTGAGTTTCTTCAGGAGTGTAATATGTAGCTAACAAACCTTAGCTGCAGATGAGTAGTGCGGAAGCACAGCTGGTAACACTGCAGGTGACTTATATCGACCGCAAGTGACTTATGTCAACTGTAAAGACTAAGCAATGTGGAAGACAGTTTACTAATAAATGGAACAGTAAATATTAATGCAGCAGATAAGTATAATGAATGCAGTAAAACACACGAGCACTTATAGTGGTTTCAGAGGTGGGGTAATCCTTTACTAGTCCATTTTTCTCCAAACCAGTTGGAGATGAATTCACTATAACTTTCAACCAGTGATAAACATTACAATGATCCAAACCAGTTACAACAGCTTCTAACCAGTGGAAACCCATGGCCGTTGCAACTCCCTTGACTGCCTAGCACCTCTTGATCGAAGACCCATGGATGCCTCAACCACTCCCGAGCTGGCTACACCTTCTAATCAATAACCAGTAGATGCCTTATCAGTCGCGAAACTTCTGAAACCTCGTTCACAGAAGTACCCCGTACTCAGTTTTTAAGACAAGAGTTTTGTCTTCTCCAACTTCAAAAGCTTCTGAGAATATGTTCTTTGAAACTTTGTTCTTCACGATGCTTTAGTTCTCTTGATAGCTTTAATTGTTTTGATTTCTTGTAAGTATTGTACACATCGTAGCTCAATTCTGATCTTCATATATTTATAGTGCGATTCTTTGAGCTTCCTTTATAGCCGTTGTATCTCCTGTAATAAATCCGTCTGTTGGGGAGTGGACTTCTTTGTTTATCTTATCATTCCATTGCACGGGTTGATTCCCTTTTCAATTCTGACCGTTTGAAAGAATTCTTTTGGTCGCGCCACTTTTCTTGATTTGTATATTCATCAGTCTTCAGTATGCAGATCTCAAGGAATATTTTATCCTAACTTTCCGGGAATCTTTTGAGTTTGTCTCCTTACGTCTGCATGTGTTCCATTATTGTTGACTTCAACGCTTGCTGATGTGGACTGAGTTTCTTAAACTTGGCTGATATCTTGTCTGAAAAACTTCTCTGATATAACATGGTCAGACCAGCCAGATGTGCGGTCAACCCTCTCTGATGTAAACCTTCTCTGATATTACTTTGTAGAAGTTCTCTGATATGATGAGGTGAAGTTCTCTGATATGATGAGGTGAAGTCCTCAGATCTGGTGATTAACTCCTCTCTGATCTGATGGTATTCTCTGATCTGATGAATGTTCTGTGATCTGATGAATGTTCTCTGATCTGATGGTCAAACTTCAGCTGACACTTGTGTTGACCAGACCTCGTCTGATATTAAGTTGTCTGCGGTCAAAACTTATTTGATAATTTCCGTTTGAAAAAACTCGGCTGATAACTAACTTATCTGATATCTAGACAGTTCTATACTTAGCCGATTTTTAACTGATTAACTTCAGATCAATCTTAACCTACATTAATGGCTTATAGAATATACTAATTTGGTTCTTCTTTACAATGCCAAGTATTTAGAGTATACATTTGAATAAATCATAAGTACATAGATGACATCATCAAAATCTAACAGGCATTCCTAACAATTTCCCCCTATTTTGATGATGGCAAAACTTTAAACATTTCAAATGTAAAACAAGTATGCACAAAGATAAAGTGCAAGATAAAAAATCAAACTCAGTCTTTTTTAGACAACTAGTGGTTGTCATTCAAGTGACTGTTATAAACTTTCAGAGTTATTACATTACAGTGCAGTACAGTCGAAGGCGCCGTATCGCTTGGCACCTTCAGAGATGGCCGAGTTGAAGAAGCAGTTGAGTGAGCTTCTTGAGTCGGGGTATGTTCGACCGAGCACTTCGCCTTGGGGAGCACCGGCCCTGTTTGTGCGGAAGAAGGATGGTTCACTGCGTTTGTGTATCGACTATCGCGAACTAAACAAGGCGACCATCAAGAACAAGTATCCTTTGCCGAGGATTGATGACTTGTTCGATCAGTTGTAGGGAGTTGCGGTATCCTCGAAGATTTATTTGAGATCGAGGTACTATCAGCTCCGGGTGAGGGAGTCCGACGTGCCGAAAATAGCTTTTCGGACGAGATACGGACATTATGAGTTTGTAGTTATACCTTTCGGGTTAACTAATGCGCCGGCAGTGTTCATGCAGTTGATGAACAAAGACTTTATCGAATATTTGGATAATCATTGACCATATTCTTATGTATTCGAGGAATGAGGAAGATCATGCCCATCATTTGCGGGTAGTGTTAATCATTTTGAGGACCGAGCAACTCTATGCGAAGTTCTCGAAATGTGAGTTCTGGATAAAGGAAGTGATGTTTTTAGGTCACGTTATTTCAGCCGAGGGGGTTCGTGTGGATCCGCAGAAGATTGAGGCAGTGTTGGATTGGGCACCGCCCAAGAATGTGAAGGAGATCCGTAGTTTCTTGGTTTGTCCGGCTACTACCGTAGGTTCGTCGAGGGTTTCTCGAAACTAGCTCGGCTGCTTACTCAGTTACTCCAGAAGTCCTAGAAGTTCGTCTGGAATGACGAGAGACAGTCTAGTTTTGAGGAGCTGAAGAGGCGTTTGACTTCAGCCCCGATTTTAGCATTGTAGTGTGGCAACGGGGGTGTTGCTATTTATAGTGATGCGTCGGGTCAGGGTCTTGGGTGCGTATTGATGCAGCACGGCAAGACCATTGCATATGCATCGAGACAGTTGAGGCCATATGAGCTTAACTACCCTACTCATGATTTGGAGTTAGCGGCAGTTGTTTTTGCGCTCAAGATTTGGTGTCACTATCTTTTCGGCTTTGCATGTCGGATTTTTACCGATCATAAAAGTCTGAAATACATATTTACTCAGCAGGAGTTGAATATGAGGCAGAGGATGTGGTTAGAGTTGATTAAGGATTATGACCTCGAAATCCTTTATCATCCGGGCAAGGCGAACGTCGTGGCCGACGCCTTGAGTCGGAAACCGGTTGCGTTGCGAACGCTTGAAACCTTATGTCTCAATCTGAGCTTCGTCAGGTTTTGATCGAGTTGGATGTTGAGGTTTTGTTGCCTGGAGTTGTCGGGCAACTTTGTGCTTTAGAGATTTCGTCGTCTTTGATCGATTAAATTAAGCTGAAGCAGTTGGAGGATCCGATGATCACTCAAATCCGAGAGAATGTTCTTAAGGGAAAATCTCCTGGGTTTGTGATTCACGAGGATGGTGTTTTGAGATTCCAGAGTCGGCTTTGTGTACCGAACAACTCAGAGTTGAGACAGAGTATTTTGCGTGAGGCACATGCTACACCTTACTCCGTTCATCCTAGTTCGAGAAAGATGTACAAGGACTTGAGAAGGAATTTCTGGTGGAATGATATGAAGGAGGAGGTCGCACAGTTTGTAGCGAGATGTTTGACTTGTCAGCAGGTCAAAATCGAGCATCAGCGACCGGCCGGGTTATTGCAGCAACTTCCCGTTCCGGAATGGAAATGGGAAGATATATCGATGGATTTCATTACGAGTTTGCCGAGATTGAGGTCGGGCATGAATCTGGTCTGGGTGATTGTTGATCGTCTGACCAAGTCGGCACATTTTCTGGGCATCAAGGACACTTGGGGCCCGGAGAAGTTGGCTTGTGTGTTTATCGCGCAGATTGTGAGACTTCACGGTACTCCGAAGTCTATTGTTTCGGATCGTGATGGCCATTTCGTATCGCACTTTTGGCAGGCAGTGCATAAGGCGTTGGGTACTCGTTTGCTTGAGTACCTCTTTTCATCCTCAGTCAGATGGACAGTCGGAACGCCCTATCCAGACATTAGAGGATATGTTGCGTGCTTGTGCTCCTGATTGGAGCAGTGACTGGGAGGAGCATTTGCCATTGATCGAATTCACGTACAACAATTGTTGGCATGCGTCGATTCGGATGGCACCGTATGAGGCACTTTATGGGCGGCATTGTCGATCACCGGTTTGTTGGAATGAGGCGTCCGATTTGGTCGGGACCGAGCCAGATATCGCTTTAGAGACGAGGCGGAAGATAGAATTAATTCGGGAACGGATGTTGACTGCCTAGAGTCGACAGAAGTCATATGCCGATGTCCGTCGTCGACCTTTGGAATTCGAGGTGGGAGACCATGTTTTGCTAAAGGTGTCGCCGACGAGAGGAGTTTTCCATTTCGGGAAAAAAGGGAAGTTGAGTCCGATGTTTATTGGACCCTTCGAGATTCTCAAGCGAGTCGGTGGATTGGCGTACCGTTTGGCGTTACCTCCGGTCTTGAGCCACGTTCATAGCGTTTTCCATGTTTCCTAGCTGAGGAAATATGTCCCGGATCCTAGTCACGTCATCGATTATGGTGAAATTGATGTCGCCGAGGATATTACTTTTGAGGAGTGTCCTCTGAAGATTTTGGAGCATCGTGAGAAGCGACTGAGGCATAAGACCATCCCTTTGGTCAAGGTGCAGTGGTTGAGACATGGTGTCGACGAGGCAACTTGGGAAACCGAGGATAGCATGAGTGCTAAGTACCCCGAGTTGTTTGTTTCTTAAGTTTCGGGACGAAACTTATTTTTAGAGGGGTAGAATGTAATATCCGCATTTTTTTCCCGGTATTTTCATTTTTCGGTGTATTTCTCGTGTTTAGCGACCCTCGTGTAACCGTATTAATTTTTGAGAATAATTGTTTCGAGACTTTTTGTCATCCAGTTCTACGTTTATTGGTTCTTCCGTCATCTATTGATCTGATTCTCGTAATTGTTGTTCAGAACCACTACTTTGGGGTTGCTGTGGATCCATTCTATGTTATTATGCGTTTTGAGATGTTCCGTTTGATGTTTCGTTCATGTTCCGGTGTTTTGGGCCATTAATATTCCGTGCCTAGCACGCACTAATCTTTCAGCATAGCGCACGCTAGGGATCCCTTAGTAGCGCACGCTACGTTTGCTTCGTAGCGCGCGCTAGCGAGCTGAGCCCTGGGAGTGGCAGTGAACTTATTTCGGACTCCAGTCCTCTGGACTAGCGGATTAGCGTACGTTACGTTGTCTAGCGCACGCTAATGTCGGGGGACTAGCGCGCGCTAGGTGCTCGGTAGCGCGTGCTAACGCGGCTGTCAAGTACTAGGCAGTTTGTTCTGGACTCGTTCAGGTGCCCAGGTAGCGCACGCTATAGCTCGATAGCGCGCGCTACCGAGTCGTTGTTAGCACACGCTATATAGTAGTAGCGCACGCTAACGGTCCAGGACAGTGAGTTCTGGACTGTAATATAACTGGGTAGCACAGGCTAACATTTAGCCGTTAGCGCGCGCTAAGCCGTGTGGCTATATATACCCAGGAGTTGACTTTGGACGGATCTATTCCTCATTTCACCTCCTTCTCCGCGGCTTTGGCGATTTTGGGCGATTTTCTTGGTGATTTCTTCCTCCAATCATCTCAACCATCATCTTCTTTGAGTTCTTGGTGTATAATAACAACATCAGCATGAATCTTTCATCCTAATCCAAGGTAAATCTTCTAAGAACCCTACTTTTGAGTAAATTGGGGGTTTTCGGGTTTTTCTTCGATTCGTTCCATACGGTTGATTAATTCATGTTGAATATGATTAATCTTGATAGTATTCTTGTTTTCCCTATGGATTCATGGTATATTTCGTGGTTGTTGCGTATTCGAGAGGGTTTGGTTGTGGTCCGCCCTCGTTGTTGTTTTTATACGAATATACATGAATCGTAGGCGGGTTTTCGGGTGTATTCCATTTCTGTATTCGTTTAGAGTTGATTGTCATTATGTTCTTCAAATCGTTAGGTTCGGTTCCGTTGGTTCCTAGCGTTCGTCGGTGACTTTCCTTTCCGTTCGTTGCGTCGTCAATTATTCAAGGCAAGTATTTTTGGAAACCTTTATGCTTAACGTGAAATGGTAATGTATATTGTGTGTGATCTATTCACCTCGGGAGGGTCCGACGGGGCCACGGAGTGAGTCCAATGGTTTTAGCCCTAGATTCATGAGTTTGTTTAGCTAGCCAGCTCAGGAGGGTCCTTAGAGGCCTCGAGTGGGATTTGTGGCTTCGTCCCGGTCCTAGGCAAATGTGATTGATTGTTTGTTTCCGGAAAAGACATGTCTGGTTTTAGTTTTGAAATGATTTGGTGCATTGTAGTATGAAACGTGTAAGCGAATGGTTTGCCTTGATTACTTGTACTAGCGTAATTGCTAACCCCTTTGGGGACCCGTTTTGGGAAAATTCTTGTTATGGATTTCAGGTTATGTTCTGTCGGACGGGTCTTTGGGGACGATCTGAGGATGTTGGCCAGGGTCGTTGACATGTGCATTCGAGTCTTCTTATTTCTCTTGTCCCTTTCGATATGGTTGTTTCCCACATTTATAAACTTATAGATTGTACTCGCGAGTACTTAGGCTTTTCACTCCGAACTTCGTTTTGTATTAACTCATATTGCTATATTGTCAGTTGATGTTTATTACGCCGGTTGCTCCGGGCGTATCTTTATATGTTGTATTATTTAAATATGTGTCCTCGCTAACTGAGATGGTTAGTCGAGTGGTGTTTTCCTTGTTTTAGCCTGGTGGGTCCCATGTAGGGGTCCACGGCGCTGTAATATACTTTGAATATCTCGGGGGTGCTACAATTGTTCCTCAGAATGTCCATGGGTAGAGGACGTGGATACAGACATGGGCGTGGCGCAGCCGGTGGGGCAGACATGTCTTTCACCGCTGACTCTGGCTCGACCACTCTTACATTATCGAACTCAGTGCATCCAAGTACAGATGGTCAGCATGATCAGTCGGATGGCTAAGAAAATAATGTAGATGCTGGTGTTGCGAACATTCTTCAGCAGGTGGCAAATAAAATGGCTCTCTTGACCCATACGATCCAACAGAATAATCCAAACCCGACGGCTAATACGGGTGCAGAAAGATGTCTCCACGATGTAGTCCATATGCATCCTCTATAATTTATTGGTGCTACTGATCCGGCTGGTTGGGAAAGCTGGCTTTTCGAGATGGAGAAGGTTTTTGAAGTAGTCGGTTGTCTCGAGGCGAGGAGAGTGCCTCTGGCTCAATATTTCCTTGCTATTAGGCTTCAACTTGGTGGCAGGCAGTTAAGGCCAAAGATCAGGTTGCTTATTAGGACGAGTTCAAGGACCTGATTTAAGCCGAGTTTTGTCCTTGGCCAGTTCAAGAGAGTAGCATTCGGGACTTTTTCTAGGCTAAGCCACAAGATATCTCAATTTCACAAGCAATAGTCGAATACAACTAGTAGTTGGTCCATGTGAAGAACTAGGCGCGCGATGAGCGTTACATGGCCGGGTTCACCTGCACCACATTTAGAGAGTATCAAGATAAGGCATTATTCTATGATTTGTTGAGTTCTGCGATTGAGGCTGCTACCTAACAAAAGAAGTAGAAAACCATCGAGAAATTTTCTAGTAACAAGGGTGGTAACTTTCAGAGATCCCATTCACTTAACCGTCCTGTTGGGAAGTCGTCGTGTTCTTTTAAGGGTGTTAAGAATTTTCATTTTTCTCCGGACTGTAGGTCACAGGTCATCAAGAATAAGTCTAGAGGGGGGTGAATAGACTTATTAAACTCTTTTACTTAATCAGGTGAGTTTCTTCAGGAGTGTAATATGTAGCTAACAAACCTTAGATGCAGATGAGTAGTGCGGAAGCACAGCTGGTAACACTGCAGGTGACTTATATCGAGTGCAAGTGACTTATGTCAACTGTAAAGACTAAGCAATGTGGAAGACAGTTGACTAATAAATGGAACAGTAAATATTAATGCAGCAGATAAGTATAATGAATGCAGTAAAACATACGAGCACTTATAGTGGTTTCAGATGTGGGGTAATCCTTTACTAGTCCACTTTTCTCCAAACCAGTTGGAGATGAATTCACTGTAGGTCACAAGTCGTCCAGAAACAAGTCTAGAGGGGGGGGTGAATAGACTTGTAGAAACTCTTGACCTCTTTTCCTCGAAGAGTGAGTTTCTTCAGCTGATGATCAAACAAATGACTAGGAGTCGTTTGTTCTTGGATATGTGCGGAAGTCAGCTGATGACAAATATAAATTAACTTAATGAAACACTTAACAATGGATGCAGCAGTTAGAGTATGATGCAGTAAAATAGTAAATGACACAGGCAGTTTATAGTGGTCTCAGAGGTGGGGTAATCCTCTACTAATCCACTTTTCTCCAAACCAGTTGGAGATGAATTCACTATAATTCTCAACCAGTGATAAATATTACAGTGATTCACTACACACTACAACAGCTTCCAACCAGTGGAATTCCGTGCCGTTGTACACAAACTTGACTGCCTTGCACCTCTTGATCCTCGATCCTCGGATGCCTTTACAGTCTGCTACTTCAACCACTGAAGTACCCCTTACTCAAGATTTAAAGACAAGAGTGTTTGTCTTCTCCAACTAAAGAGCTTCCTTGAATATGAACTTTTGGATCTGCTCTTTTTCTCGATGCTATTTGTTTGCTTAGGATTGCTTGGTTTGCTTTGATCGCTTAGAGTATATGTTCGCACGGTAGTTTGCTCGATTTCAAATCTCTGGATATATATAGATCACGATCTACGAGCTTCTTCCTTGTAGCCGTTGCAAATCGAACAAATCCGTCCGTTGGAGAGAGACTTCATTGTTTAATCTTTTACGAGCGTTTGCAAATTTGGATTCACATTATTTAATTTCATCTTCCGACCGTTGTGATGACTTCTGCATGTGAGCGCCGAATCTTTTGAATATAAAAGGATTAAAGTCTTTCACGGTGGGTCAGGATGATTTAAATAAATCATATCTCTTGCGGGAATCACTCCAATTTGTCTCTTCACGTTTGCATGTGAGCTTTCCGTAATATTTGACTTTTCAAAGCATGCTGACGTGGACTTGGAGTACTAGGCTGTAGTTGAGTAGACTGATGTGCAGCTTACTTCTCTGCAGGTAAGTCGTCTCTACCGTATCTTGTTTGAGATTTGTCGATCGTGTGACTTCCACGAGGTTCCTCATTTGCCGATCTGGTCAAACTTCTCTGATAAATTTTAGTTGACCAGGGCTACTCTGATTGGAGTCGGCTGTACTTCTCTGATAGACTAGACTGTACTTTAGTACTTAGCCGATTTTCAGCCTAACTAACTTTGGCCTATAGAAGACACTCATTTGGTTCTTCTTTACATTTTGCCAATTTTATACTTAACACATTTTGGCCTATGGAAGATACTCATTTGGTTCTTCCTTACATTTCGCCAATAAATAAACACTTGATTTTAAATTAATGACATCATCAAAATCTAACAAGTATTCCTAACAAATTCCCCCTATTTTGATGATGGCAAAACTAAGTAAGCAATCAAATGGCCAAGTCTGCACTTAAGTGCAAGACAAAACTGAGATCAGTCTAATATTGAGACAACTGGAAAATTGTCATTCAACAGACTGTTCATAAAAGTTTTCTGACTTATCATAGAAATTATACAAGAATGTTTAAGTACAGAAAATAAATTACAAGTAAGAGAATAATTAAAATCATCTGCCTCTTCCTCTGCCTCTTCGAACAGGCTGCTTGGCAGGTCTGAATGGTTTGGCTCCAATGGGTCTTACCTTGACTGGAGCAAGGCCATACTTCCTTTTCACCACTAGAGCTGCGAAATCCTGCTCCTCCTGCGATCTGAATTTGTTTTCAAGGCAGACTCGCTTGATTTCCTCCTGTAGTTGTAGTTCATCAGGTTCACCATCCATGCGGACTGGTGCTTCTTGACTACGAATTTAGGGATCATGGGAAAAGCTTTTTGTTCTTTTGCATGCTTCTTTAGAATAGCCCAAAGCTTGGGATGAATCGCTTCCATCCAGTTGATGAAAATCTCTGTGGGAGAGTTTGTCATCTGAAGAAGTTCCCAGACATAAAAGTCTCGATGAACTTCTTCCTAGCGGCTCCCATATTTCAATAGCTTCAAGTGGGCGAAATCTTCAACATACCATAGCTCCGGACCTTCCCACTCAAGAGTAGGTTCGAAGCCGCCTCTGGTCTTCTGCGCTTCCCTTGGTCAGTCGGCCTTGTCTTACGAATCTACGGGTTCCTTCCTCTTCGTGCTAGATGGTCCTTCAAGGTGGGAACATCCTGCTTTTTCTTATACGAATTCTCTCCCTTCCCCCTGAATCCTCTCTTCCCCCTTTTTGCCCGCATCAATGAGGGGTGTTAATTGTTGCTCCATGCGGCTCAGCCAGTCAGACATGCCAACAGGCATTACATTGTTTGTAGGAGGAGGAGGTGAGGATCTGTCTTTGCGGCAAGGTATCAATCTTGGCATTTATCTGTTGAAGGTCGGGAGTGACTGTGTTGGCAATGACTCCCAATGGTGTCTCGACAATGCTTGATCGGCTCGATCATGGTGGGAGATAACTGAGCTGATGGGGAGTGTTCTCCTGATCCTTCAGCAAGGGAGCCACTCGACTGCAGGCTCCTGTCTGCAGCAGGGAGGTCAGATAGAGTCTTCTCTGGGGTGCCTGACCTTGAGTCCTCTGCCAGCTCTGCATCTAGGCTGGTGTACCGGGGAGGCACAACAATCCTATCTGCAGCTTCGTTGGTAGGCTCTGGCTGCTTCTCTGGCTCCTTTTCTCTTTCTTCTTCTTCTCCTTCTTCTTCAGATTTCTATTTTTCTACTTCTCCAGATTTCTCCTTTTCTTTCTCCTCATCTTCTTCTTTTTCTTCTCCAGCCGCCACACCAGCTCCTCCTTCACCTCCATCATCATGATCATCATCATCATCATCATCATCCTTAGCATCATCTTTTTCCTTCTCTCCTTCATCATCATCATCATCCTTATTTTCTTCTTCTTTTTCTTGCTCCACTTCTTCTCCTTCTTCTTCATCTTCCTCATCTTCCACTTCTTCTGTTTTTTCAATTTCCTCTGTCTCCTTTTCAACTGGTATGTTTTCTTCTTGTTCTTCTTTTGCTTCTTCATCCTCCTCAACCAAATTGATAATTTCATTCTCTTCATCAACTTCTTCTATTCTAATCTCCTTTTCTTCTTTCTCTTCCTCCTCTTCTCCAAAAGTACCATCAAAAACACTCAACATTATAGAGTGGATAAAATGGTCCATATTAGTCTCAAAGTGTGATATGAACCAGTTATCCTGGAGGAGTAAGGTTAAATCTGACTCCTTGCAAAAATCAGTCAGAACATCCTCCGTGGCTTGGGGGTAATCCCAACCACTAGTTTCAATAAAAATTTGAAAATTTGAAAAGGACATGGTTTTAAGATTTTTCCACTCCTTAAAAATATTGACAAAGGAATGTTTTTCTGCTTGTGGCTTGACAAGCTGTAGTTGTTCTATGGAAAGATTAAAAGTGTTATTTTCCAAAAGATTGAATGAGTAATCAGCCTTGAGGATTGATATAACAAGACTGCTTCCTCTTCTTCGGTCATGTATCTGGAGGAGTAATGACAGTACAATTCTTGTTTCGGTGTGTCAGTGCGGACAAGTGCAGGTGAGCTGAGACCGAGTGGGGTGGTATCTTGCTCGGGTTGCTCTCCTTCACCGAAGGCAGCCTTCCTTGGCCTCTTTGGAGAGGGTTCAGGTGATGACCGCAGTTGGAAGGTCCTTCAGGGCTGGTCCCCTTCTCTTGAAACGGATGGCGATTGGAGTATCATCGGACTCATGCTCGGACTCGATTGCAGTTCCGACTCACCGCAGGTTGGTCAGTCGATAGATCGTACCTTGGGCAATAGCTTGAGTCCGGTAAGTCCTTCAATATCCGGGCCCTCCCAGTGACTCCAACCTTTTTCTTATCATGGTCCATGTGACCAAGCCTCTTGCTTGGGTGGAAAGGGTCAATGTTTCCCTTGGCCACTCCAGTCTGCTCCAAGAACCAACTAAGATGCGTTCCAAACGCCAACTTAGTCTTGAACTTCTTTTCTTCCTCGAGCCATTCGACCTTGTTCACTTCACGAACAAGTTGCCTGAAAATGTAATCGGCCCAATCTACTTCCTCTCGCTGAATTAGCGCACCCAACACCATGAACTTTGAGGATGATAGTTGGTCATAGCTTCCTGCCATTCCCATGACTATTTTATTTGTGATGTCCAGAGCGACTCGGTAAACTCTTTTCAACTCATTTCTTTTCGCCGTAAATTTCAACTTCTCAGGGACATTTTCAAGCTTAATCGTCTTCCATGTTTCGGCGGGTGATTGTTTGAGTGCTTCGACCGCCAAACCGCGATTTTTCATCCCGAATACAGAGCGAATCTTCTCTGTATCTATGGTGACCGTACTCCACCGACCGTGCTCTGAATCAGTGCTGAATTAGGTAAGCGTTGCGGTAAAATTCAACCACATCTTCTTTGAACAAGTGTTGAGGGTTGATTTCAAGAAAGCGGGTAGATTCCGTTGACTTCATCGCGGATTAAGTCGAGCACATCAAAGTCGTCTAGATTTGCTTCCGAATCCTTCAAATCGACGACCATGGAAAAGATAACTTGGTCCTTCATCGCCTTCAAGTTTGCTCCGTCAAAGATGCCATTTCGCAAAAAGATTTTAGGATTTAGTGTGTATTTTGCTCTGTGAATTTTTAGGGTTTCAAAGCGTAAAGAGGAAAGTGAAAGGGTTTTCTTCCTTATAAAGAAGATGAAGTGACGTTTGGATTAGTTTATTATAAGTTTAAACGGTGGTACGCCTTTTCATATTCTTTTGAATTTCAAATTTGAATCGGTGGCCCCATTTAAAATTTGACGGTTGATTCGATTGGCCACCGTAGAGGTTAATTAAATGAGCGTGTGACGCGTGTATTTAAAATTGCCACTTGGCTTATAAAATGTATTTTTAAATGCTGTTTCTTAAGCAAAATTAATATTATAAATATGGCGGATAAAATTGAAAATTAGAGATCAGTTTAGAGAACTTAGTCGGTCCGATTCGTTGATCGTTGACCGCTCTGCTCTACAGTGAGTTTGACTTCTACTTTGGTGTTCTCTGACTAAGTTGCTTCGGGCCTTCGTCTTCTACTTTGCATCGGCTTAGGTGATTCTGGGGTTCGTCCTTCCTTCAACTTGCTTCATAACTAGATTCCCAATCTAGTAATCCAAGATCTCTGCTCAGCTCTAGGAATCTCTCTTCTGGCAGGGGTTTGGTGAAGATGTCAGCTATTTGGTAGTCTGTGCTGACTCTTTCAACTCTAACCCTTTTGTTAAGCACGTGGTCTCGAATGAAATGGTGCTTAACGTCAATGTGCCGTCCTTGAGTGCAAAACCGGATTGTTGGTTATTGCAATAGCACTATTGTTGTCACACCATATAGGAACTTCGTTGGCAATAATATTGTAGTCCCTTAATTGTTGTCGATCCATAGGATCTGCATGACTACTGCAGACTAGGTATTCGACTCTGTAGTGGAGATAGAGTTAGAAACACCTTCTTGCTAAACCAGATATCGATCTGGTTCCTAGGAATTGACACGTTCCACTAGTGCTCTTACTATTGATTTTGCATCGTGAAATCCGCATCTGAGTATCCTGATAGCTCGAAGTTGTCATCTTTGGGGTACCATAGTCCAACATTAATGGTAGACTTTAGGTACTTGATTATTCTCTTGGCTGCATCTAGGTGTGATTGCTTCGGCTTGGACTGGAATCTTGCACAAACTCCAACTGCATATGATATGTCTGGCCTGCTTGCAGTTAGGTACAGAAGAGATCCGATGAGTCCTCTGTAGTGGGTTGAGTCATCGATATTCCCGCCTGCGCATCCAGGTGAGTACTTGTGCTCATTGGAATTCTTGCAGGTTTGGCTGATTCCATTCCATATCTCTTGATGAGATCTCGGGTATACTTTGCCTGGTTGATGAAAATTCCTTTTTCCATCTGCTTAACTTGTAATCCGAGAAAGAAGTTAAGCTTTCCCATCATACTCATCTCGAATTCTCCTTGCATGAGGTTGGAGAATTTCTCACAAAGTTCTGGATTGGTTGACCCGAATATGATGTCATCCACATAAATCTGAACTATTAGAATGTGGCCTTCGTGCTCCACTCTAAATAGGGTCTTGTCCACTTTTCCTTTGCAAAATCCATTTTTCTCAAGAAACACAGACAGTGTTTCATACCATGCTCTCGGTGCTTGCTTGAGTCCATACAGAGCCTTCAACGACTTATAGACTTTGTCTCCTTTGACAAAACACAGGGTTGCTCTACATAGACTTCTTCTTCTAGGATTCCATTCGAAACGCACTTTTTACATCCATTTGGTAGACTTCAAAATCCTTGAATGCGGCATATGCGAGGAATAGTCGATGGCTTCTAATCTTGCAACAGTGCATAAGTTTCATCAAAATCTATTCCCTCACATTGTGCATATCCTTTTGCTACGAGTCGCTTTATTCCTAACAACACTCCGTCTTCATCACTTTTGTTTTTATACACCCATTTGGTGCCAATAACTTTCTTGTGATTAGGTGCATGCATTAGTTCCCAAACATTGTTTCTCTCCATCTGCTCCAATTCCTCTTGCATGGCATTAATCCATGAATAATCTTCCAAGGCTTGTTACGTCGTCTTGGGTTCAATTTGCGACATGAAACATGAGAACATTGCCATTCTATTGGTAGGGTTGACTGTCTTGTCTTTACTCCATCACCAACTTTCCGATAATTTGCTGAATTGGATGATCCTTGAGCCATTTGGGGATCTCGTCCTCTTCGGGTTTGTTCCCCCTGTTGGATTGCTCTGGTGGTTGTCTGCATCTGCTGGATTAAGTGCCAGCTGGATCGGCTACCGCCTTGTCATCTGCAGCTTGGTTACGGACTGAGATGAGTCTTTGTCGACTCATTTGGTCTTCTTCAGCAAGAATGGATCGAGATAGGTTTGATGATCTGTCGATCTGTGATTGGGTCTTCATCACCGCGGTTGGGTCATCAGCTGATCTGCAGTGAGTCCACCATTCCGAGTGTCATGTACAATGACTTCTTCAAGGGTTCTTGACTTGAGCTTGTTCTCAATTTGCTCAAGTTGTTTCTGTACTCAACAAGAGATTCATCAAAAACAACATGGGGTGTTTCTTCCACAACTAAGGTTCTTTTGTTGAAAACTCTATATGCCTTGCTTCTTTGGGAATATCCCATAAATAGACCATCATCGATTTTAGCATCAAAGGCATTTAGTGTGTTTTACCGTTGTTGTGGATGAAACACTTACAACCAAAAACATGAAAGTAAGCAACGGTAGGAGTTCTATTATTCCAAACCTCATAGGAGTTTTGCCATGTCTCCCTACTATCATACTTACATTGCAGGTGTGACAGTGTGTTGGACTTGACCCGAGAACCTCTTGGGTAGGTCGCTTCGCAATCATGGACCTTCTTTGCTTCCTTCGAGGGTTCTGTTCCTTCTTTGGCAACTCCATTCTGCTGGGGCGTCACAGTGCAGAGAGCTCATCTTGGATCCCATTCGATCGCCGAAATCGATTATCGCCTTGTTGAGAAA
Source organism: Orobanche coerulescens (assembly GCA_033398695.1). Classification (NCBI taxonomy): domain Eukaryota; kingdom Viridiplantae; phylum Streptophyta; class Magnoliopsida; order Lamiales; family Orobanchaceae; genus Orobanche; species Orobanche coerulescens. The sequence goes on along the minus strand of CM065802.1, from coordinate 188,137,392 downwards.
CTCTCCTCCTCTGTCGATCTGATCTTGATTATGGAGAGGGATTTCTCATTCTGGATCCTTCTCGGCTCGGGTAACTTGGTCAAGGTTTCACTTTTCTTGTATAGAAAAATGATCCAAGTGTACCTTGAATAATCATCTACAATCACAAGAGCATGCTTTACGCCGCTCAAAGTCCTTGGCTTGATAGGACCAAATAGATCCATGTGGAGTAGATCTAAGATCCTTGTTGTGAGCGTTGTAAGTGCCCGGCTTGAACGACGCCTTAGTCCGCTTTCCCTTGACATGCATCACGAGTGCTTCCTTCTTGAATGCTTCATTTGGAAGTCCTCGACCCGGCTCGAGAGCTAATCTTGTTGATGGCTTTGAAGTTCGGGTGACATAGTCTTTTGTGCCATGACCATCCATTCTCGGCTACAGTCTTGGATAGAAAACAGGAGTTAGGTGTTCTGTGTTCCAATCAATCATGTATACATCTCTTCTTCTAAACCTTGTAGCTTTATTTCTCCGGATAAGATGTCTATCACCATACACTTCAAGATGGTGAAGACTACTAGATTCTTCTCGTCGCAGAATTGGCTTATGCTCAGGAGGTTGTATTTGAGACCTTTGACATAATGGACTTTGGATATTACAATGTTTCCTCGGTGCAGCTCTCCAAAGCCTTTTGTCTGTCCTCTAGAGCTATCTCCAAAGGTTACATCGGGACCTCTTTCCTTGATATATTTGGTCGGCATCTTCTTGTTCCCGGTCATGTGCCTTGAGCATCCAGTCTACAAACCACTCTTCACCTCCAAAATTTGAGCTTGAGGAGATGTGGTTGTAGTCCTTCCACCTCTTACGCAATTAAACAAGCGAGATTTAGGTACCCAAATTTGTGTGGGTCCTTTGGGGTTAGTGGGTTTCTGGAGAATTGATTTCTCCTTGGATTATAAGAATTATTATTATAACCCTTAAAAGGTGCACGTGGTCGAGGTCTAAATCTCTGGTTGGATTGTATACGGATATTCCTCAAAATAGTGTGGGCCATTTCTAAATCTAGTTGAGACCATTTGTTAAACCTTTGTGGTCTCCACACTTGTTCGTTTTGGTAATTTGGATAACCTTGAGGTTTCCATCCGCCTCCCATTATGAAATCTATTTTTAGGGAGTTGTTGGTAATAGTGGGCATGTTATGCCTTTGCTTTTGCAGGCCTTTGCACAGTCGCTGTCTAGGTGGGTATGCAGTGTAACATTGCGGCTGAAACGTTTGACTTTTGTTACTGTTTTTGAAAGTCGGTTTATACAGGCTCGTGATCGAGACCATTGTTTCTCCCTTGATGAAAGTGGTTTTAGAACTAGAGGGAGTGTGGGGATCATATCAAGGCCTGATCTGGAATACGGTGGCCTCTTGTTAGTACACAATTCGTCCCGGGGTTAACGACGCTTTCGGGAGGTTATTTCTGCTTTGAGTTTTATTTATACGTGCCGGCTTAGTAAACTCATCTTTGGCATGAGCAAGTGCGGTGACTTTTCTTTAAGTAAAATATTTAGCGGTCTATCTCATTGTATTGGCACTTGCACAGTTTTAAAGTCAACGTATTTGTCTCAGTCTTATTTAAATCTAGACCGAGTTTTCAAAATCATTTTTCATTGCCTATTCTCATCTTGCAACTTAGTCTTCTCTGTGTCTGACTTGATGTGCGAGATTTAAGTGTTTCAAAATCTTTGAATAATTGATTTACCGATTCATGTAAATCCATATCTTGCGACATGGTGAGCTATTATTAGAACCGGTAGGTTTAGAGGTTACCTCTTCATCGGCCAAGTTTGCCATCGTGCAATCATATTCCTCGTCGTCATCGGAAAAGAAGCCGCCGCTTGATTCGACATGCTCTGGTCTTCTCCGATGAGAGCTTTTCTTTGTCTTCCTTTGGCCACCTCCTTTTGGTTTCATCCTTCTTGAGCTCGGGACAATCCATTGGATGTGTCCTATCTTGTGTGATTGTAACATTCAACCTTCCAGACTTCCACCTTACGGTTTCTTAAGGATTCTCCTTGTAGTTTTTCTTATACTTGGAGTAGTTCTTCCTGAAGTTCTTGAATCTTTGCATAATGAAAGCCATTTCCTCCTCAAAATCTAGCGGATTTGGAGGTTTCACATCAGACGAGGCTCTTAGCGAGGACTCATGCCAAATGCGATTCCCTTCTCTGCGAGGCTCGATTGAGGATGAGCTTGGAAGCTCGAACTCATAAGCCTTTAGATCGGAGAACGGCTCCGAATCTTTATCTTATTCGAGTCTTTGGACTCTCTCATAGCTCTGACCTTCATGCTCCATTCTGGATTTAGAGATCGAGGACCTTGAGTGCCATTTCCTGTTGCCATAAGTCTTGCCCAGGAGTTGATCTCGTTGATAATTTCGGTGAACCTTGTGTCCACTTGGTCTATAGATTCTCCATTCTTCATTTTAAAGTTGTCAAACTTTTGGATGGCTATTGACAACTTGTTCTCCTTGATCGCTCCGTTCCTTCGCACATTAGAGCTAATGTGTCCCATATCTCTTTGGCATTCTTACAATTTTTGATCTTGACCATTGTGGATTTGTCAAGAGTTTGGTCTGACACATCTCCGCCTGTTGTCAAGATTGGCGATTTTCTCTCTTCGGGGTCGGCTCGGTTCTCTTCTTAGGAATCTTTTCGGGCCTCCCAGTGCGATTTCCTCGGGCGTGTTGTCCTTCTCGAAAATGAATGGACCATCTTCAATGATGCACCACATGTCGTCATGGATTGAAGATAAATGTGCTGCATTCTTATCTTCCAGAGATCATACTCGTCAACCGAAAAGACAGTAGTCTAGAGTGCATGTGTTCCATTATAACGTGAGAGATAAGATATATATCTTAATATGGATCGGTTCGTGAAAAAATGAACCAACCTCTCCGATACCACTTGTAGGTCACAAGTCGTCCGAAACAAGTCTAGAGGGGGTGAATAGACTTGTAGAAACTCTTGACCTCTTTTCCTCGAAGAGTGAGTTTCTTCAATGATGATCAAACAAATGACTAGGAGTCGTTTGTTCTTGGATATGTCTAAGTCGGTGATGACAAATATAAATTAACTTAATGAAACACTTAACAATGGATGCGTGATTAGAGTATGATGCGATAAAATAGTAAATGACACAGCGATTTATAGTGGTCTCAGAGGTGGGGTAATCCTCTACTAATCCACTTTTCTCCAAACCGGTTGGAGATGAATTCACTATAATTCTCAACCGGTGATAAATATTACGGTGATTCACTACACACTACAACGACTTCCAACCGGTGGAATTCCGTGCCGTTGTACACAAACTTGTTGCCTTGCACCTCTTGATCCTCGATCCTCGGATGCCTTTATACCGCTACTTCAACCAGTGAAGTACCCCTTACTCAAGATTTAAAGACAAGAGTGTTTGTCTTCTCCAACTAAAGAGCTTCCTTGAATATGAACTTTTGGATCTGCTCTTTTCTCGATGCTATTTGTTTGCTTAGGATTGCTTGGTTTGCTTTGATCGCTTAGAGTATATGTTCGCACCGTAGTTTGCTCGGTTTCAAATCTCTGGATATATATAGATCACGATCTCGAGCTTCTTCCTTGTAGCCGTTGCAAATCAACAAATCCGTCCGTTGGAGAGAGACTTCATTGTTTAATCTTTTACGAACGTTTGCAAAATTTGGATTCCCATTATTTAATTTCATCTTCCGACCGTTGTGATGACTTCGCATGTGAGCGCGAATCTTTTGAATATAAAAGGATTAAAGTCTTTCACGGTGGGTCGGATGATTTAAATAAATCATATCTCTTTGCGAATCACTCCAATTTGTCTCTTCACGTTTGCATGTGAGCTTTCCGTAATATTTGACTTTTCAAAGCATCTTGACGTGGACTTGGAGTACTAGGTGTAGTTGAGTAGACGATGTGCGACTTACTTCTCTGCCGGGTAAGTCGTCTCATTTATCTTGTTTGAGATTTGTCCGATCAGTGACTTCCCGAGGTTCCTCACTGCATCTGGTCAAACTTCTCGATAAATTTTAGTTGACCAGGCTACTCGATTGAGTCATTTGTACTTCTCTGATAGACTAGACTGTACTTTAGTACTTAGCCGATTTTCAGCCTAACTAACTTTGGCCTATAGAAGACACTCATTTGGTTCTTCTTTACATTTTGCCAATTTTATACTTAACACATTTTGGCCTATGGAAGATACTCATTTGGTTCTTCCTTACATTTCGCCAATAAATAAACACTTGATTTTAAATTAATGACATCATCAAAATCTAACAAGTATTCCTAACATTCACTATAACTTTCAACCAGTGATAAACATTACAATGATCCAAACCAGCTACAACAGCTTCTAACTAGTGGAAACCCATGGCCGTTGCAACTCCTTTGATTGCCTAGCACCTCTTGATAGAAAACCTGTGGATGCCTCAACCACTCCCGAGCTGGCTACACCTTCCAATCAAGAACCAGTAGATGCCTTATCAGACGCGAAACTTCTGAAACCTCGTTCACATAAGTTCCCCATACTCAGTTTTTAAAACAAGAGTTTTGTCTTCTCCAACTTCAGGAGCTTCTCAGAATATGTTCTTTGAAACTTTGCTCTTCAAGATGTTTTAGTTCTCTTGATAGCTTTAATTGTTTTGATTTCTTGTAAGTATTGTCCACATCGTAGCTCAATTCTGATCTTCAGATATTTATAGTGCGATTCTTTGAGCTTCCTTTATAGCCGTTGTATCTCCTGTAATAAATCCATCTGTTGGGGAGTGGACTTCTTTGTTTATCTTATCATTCCATTGCACGGCTTGATTCCCTTTTCAATTCTGACCGTTTGAAAGAATTCTTTTGGTCACGCCACTTTTCTTGATTTGTATATTCATCAGTCTTCAGTACGCAGATCTTAAGGAATATTTTATTCCTAACTTTCCAGGAATCTTTTGAGTTTGTCTCCGTATGTCTGCATGTGTTCCATTATTGTTGACTTCAACGCTTGCTGATGTGGACTGAGTTTCTTAAACTTGGCTGATATCTTGTCTGAAAAACTTCTTTGATATAACTTGGTCAGACCAGCCAGATGTGCGGTCAACCCTCTCTGATGTAAACCTTCTCTGATATTACTTTGTAGAAGTTCTCTGATATGATGAGGTGAAGTTCTCTGATATGATGAGGTGAAGTCCTCAGATCTGGTGATTAACTCCTCTCTGATCTGATGGTATTCTCTGATCTGATGAATGTTCTCTGATCTGATGAATGTTCTCTGATCTGATGGTCAAACTTCAGCTGACACTTGTGTTGACCAGACCTCGTCTGATATTAAGTTGTCTGCGGTCAAAACTTATTTGATAATTTCCGTTTGAAAAAACTTGGCTGATAACTAACTTATCTGATATCTAGACAGTTCTATACTTAGCCGATTTTTAACTGATTAACTTCATATCAATCTTAACCTACATTAATGGCTTATAGAAGATACTAATTTGGTTCTTCTTTACAATGCCAAGTATTTAGAGTATACATTTGAATAAATCATAAGTACGTGGATGACATCATCAAAATCTAACAGGCAATCCTAACAATTTCCCCCTATTTTGATGATGGCAAAACTTTAAACATTTCAAATGTAAAACAAGTATGCACAAAGATAAAGTGCAAGATAAAAAATCAAACTCAGTCTTTTTTAGACAACTAGTGGTTGTCATTCAAGTGACTGTTATAAACTTTCAGAGTTATTACATTACAGTGCAGTACAGTCTGAATGAATAACTACAAGTAAAGTTATAATTTACAAATAAGCTGTAAATTACAAAACAAAAAAATGAAAAATCATCTTCCTCCTCTGCCTCTTCCTCTGATCTGTTTTGGTGGAGGGAGTGACTTCAAAGGTTCGGCTCCAATGGGTCTTCTTATAATTGGGGCTAACCCATATTCTCTCTTGACCACTAATGAACCAAATCGTTGCTGCTCTAGAGATGTGAAATTATTTTCAATGCATACTTCTCTAATCTCTTCCTCAAGAGCAATTTCATCAAGTTCTCCATTCATGAGCATTGGTACTTCTTCAGGTCTGAAACTTGGAATCATAGGGTATGCATTGAAGTCCTTTGCAGCATATTTCTTCAAAATTTCCCAAAGCTTGGGGAAATTCATGTCCATGAAGTTTATGAAGGTTTCTTGTAGGGAGCAATCCTTATCTTGAAGTATTTTCCAAAGGTAGTACTTCTCTATGAATTGCTTCCTTACACTTCCCCGCATATGTTCTGCCTCAGCAGGCATAAACTCTTCAACATATTGAAGTTCTTTGCCATCCCATTGGAATCTCACTTCAGGGTCTTCTCTTGTCCTTTTTCTTTTTGCTGCGGGTGGGTCTTCAGGTGCAGCTGGCTCTTTTCTTTTCAGGCTAGAACTACCTGCCTGAATCAGAGGGAGGTCTTGTTGATTTTTCATCATTTCTTCTCTGCCTTCCCCCTCATTCATTACTTCCTTCTGTCTTCTCTCTTTCCCCTTTTTGTTAGCATCAATAATACACGCTAGCTGCTCCTCCACCTTGTGCATGAAATCAGACATGCCAAGAGGCATTCTTGAACTTGAAGGTGTTGGAGAGGGTTCCTTCCTATTGATCAGAGTATCCATTTTTGCATTGAGGGACACCAGCTCAGCTTTTACATCAGTTTCTAGGAGCTCGGCAATAGTCTCTTTTACTATGCCTCTGATTAGCTCGGTGATATTTGGAGGTAGCTGATACACAGGTGGTTCTGCACGAACAAAGTTCTCTCCTGAATCCTCTTGTGCAGTTGGCCTCTGGGCAATGGATTTCTTAGATGAGACCTACCTATCTGTTGGCGCCTGATCATACGGGGTCTTCTCAGAAGTTCTTGATTTTTCATCTGATAAGTCCTCATCTGCAGGGGACTTTCTCTTCTTCTCTGCAAAGGACTTTTTCTCCGCAAATGACTCTTTGTTTTTGGAGGGGGTTTTCTCAGGTCGTTCCCCCTGATTATCTGATTCATCAGCTTCGGGATCATGATCAGGTGACTGTCGATCATGATCCTCATCATCCAATCTTCTCTCTTCTTACTTATTTTATTTATCTTTTTTCTCCTCATCTTCTTCTTTCTCCTCTTTCTCTTCAATATTTTCAACTTATTTTTTTTCAATTTTTTCTTCTTCTTTCTGTTCTTCCTTTTCCTCAACTCCATCTTCCTTTTCATTTTCTATTATTTTTTTAATACTTTCATCCTTTTCAACTTCAACAATCTATGGTTTATGGTGTGATGTTTATTTCTTCTCCAAAAATCTAGCTAGTGATACAGTGCTCTATGACATGTGCTTCCTTGAAGAAGCAGATGACAGCTTCCTTGAAGAGCTGCTTGGGGAAAATGTTTAGAAAGTGATAGATGTCATTCTTTTTCATCATTCGGATTACATACGCCATCTCATCCGTGTTGTTGGTTGGCAGTAATCCTTCAAAGTCGACAATAATACTGAAGATGACTTGCTCCTTCACCAGCTTTAGGTTCACACCTTTGAAGTAAGTGGTTGAGTCCATTTCTGCAAAAAAAATAAGATCTTCGATTGAGTGTAGTGAAAATTCTAGGGTTTTTCTGCTTTTGAAAAATCTAGGGTTCTTGAGCTTGAAGACGATAAGGTTTTTCTGAAATGATTTCTGCCGTCTTATATACCGAGTTGAAAAGACCTTTTGAATTTTAATAATTAAATAATCAAGCGGCGGTCCGATTTTTGATAAATAAAGAGTGACGGTAGAAGTTGGTTGGAGGTCGTGGAGGTAGTGTGATCATGTATTTTGTCCATGAATAAATAAATAATATAATAATTGTAAGTCGGTCAAGGAATGGGAAACTTAGTTGGTTGACCGTTTGACTTCTGATGTAGCTGTGATTTTAATTTCTTCTCTGCTCTGATCAGGGGACTTTTCTGTCTGTGCTCTGATCAGCTAGTTTTCCTTCGTCCTCTGCATTAGGTGAGGTATGTCATCTGTGGTTGATATTGTAATATCCAGAATTTCTACTACTATTGTTTAACGTTATTTTATCCGAGTTATGTTGTACAGCGTGGAATCTGTACAGTATGGATAAAATAAATTAAGGATTGAGATGTCAGTATTGGTAGAATTGTCGTATTTGGTCGACAATTGCATTTGAGGATAGTGTGTATCATATGAGAATATTATTGGAAGGAGTATGCATATTCAGTATGCCGTATGTTCGTATTCTGTATGTTGAAACGTTGGACAAGAATAGCTGAAAATGGCTAAGTATAGCCTTATTAGCGCACGCTAATATACAAGCATAGCGCACGCTATCGTGCAGGGTTAGCACACGCTAAAGGCAAAGGATAGCACATGCTAGTGCAGACCAGATCAGAAGGAATCTATGTGTGGACCCGGCCACTTTCGGCGCATGTGTCAACGAGGTCAACGGGTGTTTGTTGAGAAGGGTTAGCGCACGCTAATGCATATTGTTAGTGCACGCTAACATCAGATCGGTCCAAAGGGAATCTTATCCTTGTTAGAGCTGTCGGCGTGTGCACCCATCTTCGGAGCATACAGACAAACGAGTCAACTATGAGTACGCACGCTATGATCGGACACTAGCGGACGTTAAGTAGAGGTTATTACGTACATTATTGTGAAGGCACTGCGGACGTAAATCATTGTACGAAGTAAGGTAGTAGCCTCTGGACTGCGGTAGCGCATGCTAACAAAGACAGTTGGCGCACGCTAAGCGTGTAACGTATTTTAAATGAAGATATTAGCATACATTAATAATGTACAGTATATATATGAGTAGTTGGCTATTATTCTTCATTTCCGTCCATTTCTTCATGTGAACCGATAGAGAGAGTTCTTAGAGAGAAGTTGAGGTTCCAAACACTTGAGTTGATCATTCCTAACAACATTTGAAGCTTGGAAGTGATTGAGAATGGATTCAACCTTGGAAATCAATCCATTCCTTCAAAGAGGTAATTACTCTTCACTTTGGGATTTCGTTTTAGGTTGTATATGATATTCTTGAGTTGATAATCGCCATGTATACGAGTTAACAAGTATGATTATGAGATTGGTTACCGAGTTATGTTGATGTTGTTGTTGATATATGGATATTGACATGATTCTTGTGGTTTGAATTGTGTAGTTCGTTTTCTTGAGATAAGTTGGTTAATCCTTGTCCTCCTTTGCAGATGTTGATGTCATTGTTGATGATTACTCTCTGTAATGATAGATTATTGAAATGTTGTTATGATTCTTGGTATTCATTTGTTGATATTGAGGAAGAAGATGATCTATGACTTGGATTATGAGTTGGATGATTGTTTATATGTTAAAGGATATCGGATTTCGTTGTTTTGATAGCTATGAACATGGTTTCGAATCACTTAGTGTTCTTGATAATTGCCATATGTTGATCGGTACATGAAATGCATGCAACTGCATGTCATTAGAGCACGCTAGGGTTACTGGCTAGCGCACGCTAACGGGAGTGACTTAGCATACACTACGTTATGTGTTTAACGTGCGCTAAGTAGGCAGACAGTGTAGTATTTTCGTGTTGTGGGTATGAATTTATTATGGTTTGAATTGGATTGATCAGACTAGTGGTTAATCGAGATATTTTAGAACTGTTGGTTTGTTGATTGGATTGTTGATTGTTATCAAACTTGTTGTTTATCGAATTACTGTAATAGGTTGAGAATATTGATCAGTGATTATAACCGTGTGTTGCGGTCGAGTTCGAGGATGTTCGTTAATTGCATTGATCAGGGCCGAGGAACTTGTGGACGACAACAAGGAACTGGTAACGGCTTCATCGGTATCGAGGCAAGTTATTACTTGCTCAGTTTATAATATTTAATGAATGGTTTCCATTTCATTCGTTTATAATTCGATATTTGGGATTATAAGTTGTATTCGAGTTTTGGGAATTAAATCATAATGTATATGATTTACATTTATTGTTGGTACACTTGGTATTGAGGATACATCGTGGTATAGACGAATACGTGGATTATCTACCGTCCGTGACGTTTTGGATCGTCGAATATTCAGAATAATGGTTCGTGATGGTTTAGACATCGAGATTGCTCTCGAAGGACTCGGATCAAGTATTTTAATCATTTTTGTCATTTGTGTCGATCATGTTGTGATACATTCGTGTATCATTGTTTTCATGCATTGTGTATCATTGTTATATGCATTTGTGCATTGTTGTCATATGTCCACCTCGTGTTGGTCCGACGGGATCATCGGGGGATCTATGCTAGCGTGTGCTGGATCATCGGACAGGTTTTTCCACCACGGTTGGTCTGACGGGATCATCGTGGGATCTAGGCAGTGAACGCTGGATCATCGGATTACCATGTATGGTTATTATGCATAGGCATATTATGGGTTTGCCATAAGTATACATTGTCGTTATTGATGTGAGCATATTGATGTTGTCATATAAGTATGCATTTGTAGGTCTTGTGTTAGGACCGTGTCCGTATGTAGTGTTGATCTGATCTTGGATTAGACTGACGTGATTTCGTCATGGCATTTCATATCTTGAGGTATGTTCCGTATTTACTTTGGTATTTGTCTTTGATTGGCAATTGATTATCGTGTTGAGATGTGATGATGTTACCCGACGGATTGGGTTGGATAGAGTTAGTGGATTTCATTACAGTGAGTAATGATAATGTTTTGAGAACCTTGGGTATTGCTGAGATACAATACAGATATTTCGGTGTGAGATTATTGTGTTGTTGAAAGGATACGAGATGTGAACTTTGGTAATTATTATCACAAGTTGGTAAAGTTATGACGGTAAGATTACATTGGTCGTACTCTTAGTATTTTCATTGGTATGTAATTATTGACGTGATGTGATGGTTATCATTGTTGGATATTATGGTTGACCCCGTCGTGGGCTTTCTTTTTAGGTTCTTGGATTATCAATCTTGTAGCGGTCGTGGAGAGATGAGCTTCCGGGAGCATACTGGCTAGGGCATGTATTTGTGTATTGAGTTTCCTTATTAGTTCTTGTATTCCGCTGCTAGAGTGTTTTAATTGTTTGTCTTTTTCCGCTGCGTGAGTATTTTTAAATAGCCTTTTGGTATCTGGTAACTTAGGTTACTTTGGCAATTATTTTCTAAACTATTTTGTCGGTATGTGTAAGCGATAGCTTAACGTATGTTTTTAAAACTTTGAATTTTGGCATTTCGGGCCTTGTGGTTGCAAATGAGATTTTACGACGATTTTGATAAACGGATTTTATTAAATCTTCGAATGTTTTAAATAGATAGTACCGTCGTTAGCCTCTTGGGCATTTGTAAATATTTGCGAAAATTTCCTTCTGCCTTGTGGGTTCCATCTCGGGGCCCACGGCGCTGTAATATTCCTGGATGGCTCTGGGGGTGTTATAGAATATGGTATCAGAGCTTAGGTTGTGAAAACCTAGGCAGTCGGGTCGAGTTGGGTCGTGCTTTTGTCGTGTCATTCGAGTTGTCGGTTGACAAGTGTTTGAGTTCTGGGTTTTTGTGTTCACTTGGGCTTGTGCGTCATGTGATTTACCAGTGTGGTACTGGGGTTGTTGTAAACTTTTCCAAATGATACTAACGTGTTTCTTCGGATAGAGATGTGTTGTGTTCTCGAGTTGAACTGAGTTTACAAAATGTGTGTTTTGTAAATGTCTGTGTCGAGTATTTTCTAGAGTCGAGACATGTGCCAGTATCACGGGGAATCGTCGACTTCACGATCTGTAAGTATTTGGATTTTTGGATTGCATTGAGATTTATTGTCGTTCTAAGTTGATATGCTTTGAGATTCAGCAGAATATTATGTGCTACAGTATAAGGTGACAGGGTTGGGACAGGATTGATGATCTTGAGAAGTTATGATTTTGGAAATCAATATGTCGGTTAAGTTTTGGAACGGAGTTGTGCCTTTTGGAGAAATGTTGTGGATAGTTGAGAAGAGCATGTAGTCATGTTAGAGATATATGGAACTGTTTTCGAGCATTTGAAAATGATACTTTTCAAAATGAATATTTTATGGATGTTTTATGGAAAATGATTTTGGTCCGAGACCCAATCGATTTTGAAATAGTTTTATAATCAGGACTTGGGGTCCAAAAGGGTTTTCTACTTTTTAATTTCTTGTAATGTGGAACGGGGTATGGGTTGAGACCCTAATGTTTCAAAAAGGCTTTTCTATTTTCTTAAAACTCTCACATACACATCCAATATGAATAGACTGATGAATATATATAGTGCTGAACAGGAGTCACCACTCAAAACATCAATATATAAGATACGTCAGCCCTTTTTTTCCCGCGTGTACATAGATGAATATACATGTATGTATGTATGTGTATATGTATGCATATCTCCTTCAATAAAAAGAAAATGAAGATTGATGAATCTATATAGTGCTGAACAGGACCTCAGTTGTAAATTTGTCATATTAGATTTCGAAAAATATTTTCCAGAAATAAGTTTAATTTTTGTAAATATAAATCATACTAAGAAATATCAAAATAATTTTTAACATCACTTAATATTCACTTATATCATAAACTCTATGACATTTTTTTAAAACATAATAGACCAATTTACAAATGTAATAAAAAAATATCCTCATTTGTAAATTTAATTAAAACAGTATTTACGAAAATATATCAACGAACCAACAAATCAGACCAGAAAAAATAACAACCCAACTCGGAGATGAAATCCTAAAACAGAGAAGTGTAAACAAATGAAACTCACCAAGCAGAGCTGCTAAAATAACAACCCAAACCTGATAAAAAAAACACAAAGCACAATCAGCAGGCAAGAAGAACACAAATCTGAGAAACAAAATTAATAATAGGCAGCATACATATAATCAGTATAAACAGGAGAAAGCCCAAAAAAATTTAAAGAAAATGACGGAAACCCTACCTCCGCTCGCGGCAAGAGGGAAACCAAAAGTGAACGCTTAGAACACATAGTATAGCTTGTAATCGGGGTTGTTGGCGTATTCTATTCGATTATTGTTATCATATAGGACTGAGTTGTGTTAATCCTTCATTTAGGAACGGTCGTGTTCCCTCCGAGTCATTCGTAGTCGTTGTTCGTTCCCGTTTCGTCGAAGATGTCGCAAAGGCAAGTACTTTACATTTGTTTGCATATTCTAGTATTTGGATTGTGGCTTTCCGTGTATGTTGTGGATGTGAATATGTATGTTCACCCAGTGATGGTCCAACGGGGCCTCTGGGGATACGTATTGCCGTGTGTGTGCGTATCACGAACTGGGGTTAACCACCCAGGGATGGTCCGACGGGGCCTCTGCAGGGTACGGTGGTCGTGAGTCTCGTACCAACGGTTAACCTTTGAAATGTTTTGTTGGAGAAATGTGTTTTGTGCTTGTGCACCGTAATATTCCGGAATATAAATATTTTCCAAAATAATTTTGGCGCATATTTCATCTGATTAGAATGGTAGTTCAAATGGATTGTACTTGCACCAGTTGTCGCTAACCCCTTAAATAGGGAAAATACTTTTGTATTTCAGGTACAGGTCTTGGAGGCGAACGAGCATGCGGGCTGTACGAGGATGATGGGCAAGAGTAATTCTGTTCAGTGGTCGTCCGTTTGGTGTCATGTCTTTTAAATTTATTTATTATCTCATTTGCTTAAGTACACGAGTACTTCCTTCTTGGATTTATTATCATCGTGTACCCGTTTTGGTAAGATTTGATATTGAATGGTATTGTTGAGTTCAGTCTTTTGTTTGAATGTCTTGAATTATGGAATCGTGTGTAAGTTGATGATATTTGTCTTTTGTCGAAATGTCGGGTTGGTACGTTAGCCTGGTGGATTCCAAATAAAAGGATTTAGACATAATTAATCGGCCCTGTTGGGCTTAACAAACATGATCCTACTTGGCGATTTGAGCCAAATTAAACAAAGACATGTGCAAAGTTCAAACATAATGGATCCAACAGGAAATAAATAGTACTACATCCTCCACTTCAAAACTTGAATAAAAATAAAATCTACTTCAATAACATGATAATAACTAAGGATTCAAAAATTCCAATATCAGATTAAACAAAATTCTTGAATTTCCTCCTCAGCACAAGTCCATCAATTCATAACAACGTGCACAAAGAAAAAACAAAGTCTGCAGAATAGTCCTATGTTTTATGTTTTAAAATCGGGATCCATATCTGAAACCGAAACCGAGTCGCATAATTCGGTTTTCAAAATTTTAAGAACCGTACCATACCAATATCTTATTGGTTCGGTTTTTCGGTTTCGTTTTTTCGGTATTTACGGTATTATCAGTTTTTATTGGTTTTTTTGCTCATCCCTAATGGATAAGCCAATTTATCAGCCTAATGTGCTTTTTTAAATTGAAGACTTGGGCGAGGATGAGACGGATCCCATTCTGTGAGTAAGATTCGTAAATACATTTTTTTCCCGAACTTGGTATGTGTGGTGGAGTTAAAATAGGCGAAACAGAGGTGCCTATATCCGTCGAGCCTAGTAGAAAATCAAGTCGGCAAAGAGGATGGAAATCCATCAGTTTCATTTTTGCCCCCACGATTTTATGGTGATGAGTTTTGACTTTTTCAGCTCAGCACTCATGTTCTCACCGGAACTTTTAACGGGGGAGGGGATAGTGTGCATAATAATTCCTAGCTGTAGAATTGTAATCGAATCGAATCTGTTCAGATTCAAGGTTTTTCCCCCAAAAGGTTGATTATTTCTTTCCCACTCGTGATACACACGACTCCCTTTAATGGTTGCTCTCGATCACTCGTTTATTTTTCGACTCAATATGAAGAAGAATTTCATTGGCGTCATCAAATATTGTGATCATTCACGAAATTGAGTATATTGAAATTCAGCCGCTAATTAATTCAAATCTGCTCATAAACTATATCCCTTTTAGTGATAGCTTTCACACTGTTATTTGCTAACGTGTAGCTCTTTTCACCAATTTTTCTGAGACGACAGCTACGCACCAACAATGGTTAGTCCTTTATTTTACGCAAAATTTAAGACCCCCAAAATTAGGCAGCTGTTGCTGCTCAACACTTCTCCTTTTCGTCATTTATTTTTTTAAGGTGATAGCTTTCACACCGTTATTTGCTAACGTGTAGCTCTTTTCACCAATGACTCTTTTTTTTTTTTAGGGAATAGAATTTTTGTAGAAAATCATTTCTTAGTTTAAGCATGAAAAATCAAAAACTCCACAAATTAAGTAAATTTCAGTTTTATTTTTCATCAACCGATTGATTCTTCTTTTCTCAAGGTAACGAATACTCGATTTTATATGATAATTACTAGGCTTGGAAAGAGAGATTAAGGCTCAAAAATTTTGGAATATACAATTTTTTTACCGGTTAAAACGATTTTAGAAGCTTGTATATAGCTAATTTATTCGTTTTATGGCCAGATCTAGAAATCTCAAAAATCAAAATACTATAAATATATATATATATATATATATATAATAAAAAAAATTAAGGCAAATAACCAAAAAAATCAAAACACACCAAAATTACAACACATCAAAATAAGAAAACAAACCACCCCCAAACTTGAAAATAAGACTGTCCTCAGTTTTTTTAAAAAAAAAAAAAAAAGCTATGCAGAAAAGCAGAATACTCCCTGTTAAGAAAGTCGATGTTTGAGCTAACGCCTTTTAGAATCTGCAAGAGAATAAATATACGAGGCACACAATAAAAGAAAATAAAATATACTCGTAAGTATAACACAATTTTTAAGATGCGCATCAAGAAAGTCCGAAGAGTCGTCTTACGCTGCCATCAATGTTTTTATAAAAGAAACACACAATAAAAATTACAGTAATAAAATAACAATACATAGGTCGTGAATAGATGCGCGTCAAGAGATCAAGAAGAAACTCCTTAAGCTGCCACCATTTACCACGATTATTACACACGACAGAAAGTAAAAATAAAAGAGATACGACATGGGATATCAAAGGGAGAGGAATGAATCCACTCTTCGTTTTCTCACGGTAAAATCTTCCATCCAGAGAATTTTAGCTAGAGCTGGATCTGGTTGAGGAACAAATTCATTGAGTTTTTTGATTATTTCTTCTGGTGTTGTTGCAACGACTATGATTCGTTTAGCACGCTCGGAAATAAAACCCTTTTCAGCAGAGTAGTCGATGAAAGAGAGTAAACCGTCAAAGAAACCATTGACATTAAGCACACCTATTGGTTTTTGATGAACATTTAGCTGGGCTCTGGTAACCACATAAAAAAGTTCTTCAAGGGTGCCAAAACCACCGGGAAGGGTGATAAAGGCGCCAGAATTATTTATCATGTGAGTTATGCGATCTTGCATATTCTGAGATCTAAACTCATCTCAATAGTTGACCGGTGATTTTACTTTCAGCGGAGGTTTTGGGATTATTCCCAACACTCTTACTCCTTCCATATAGGCGACGTGACTTGTCCCATTAATCCTAGACTTCCTCCTCCATAAACTACATGAATGCATTTTTCTCCTAAGGTACGACCCAAGTTGTGGGTGCTTGATAAAGCATGCCTCTTTTCCATAACTAGCTCCACCAAAAATGCAGACTGTGCTAAATTTTTTTGTTGAAGATGATGACTCCATTTTTGAAAAGAAATTATTTAGAGAGAAACAGAGAAAAGTGCAAGTTTTAGGGATGAATGAAAGAAATAAGCACAATGTTTATTTATAGAAGAAAAAGAAGGTAAAAATTGTTTAACAAGTTTGTGATTGCGTTGATTGCGCTTCAACTACTCAATAGAATAATGAATGCATTTATCGCTTATCACATTTTTTTATTCAGAAAATCACACCACACGACAAAAATAAAAGATACTTACGCGTATGTACAGTAGTTGTGATTGTGGCTCACATCTTCCTCTGATTTTACGTTCAGAAACGGCCTAAATGCCTTCTATGAGTCGGGGAGAAGCTTCCCATTCAATTTTCTTACAAATTGGCAAACAGGGTCTTTTAACGTCAGATTCCCAAGACGTTGTTCATATTCTGGTTTGAATTTATTCCACAAACATCGAATTCCGTAATGTACGAGTCCACTAGGATGCGTGTCAAGAGAAATTTCGATATTATCTAAATTCTCTTTATTCAGACCATCCTTAATGAACTGAATTTTATCTTCTCTGTTTGTAGATGGAATTCCTAAAGATCGACATTTTAAATTACAGTTCCATCTAGCACATTTATAACAAACGGCTATCATCTTTGCTCGTCGTTTCTTCGCATATGAACTTTTTCCTAGCCCTGGTAAAAATCTAGTCGGTGTTTCTGTGAATTCACCCTCTATTCTTACTTTGGCTTCAATTATGAATCTTATGTCAAAAGGTATACTTTTATTCATAAGCAACCTCATCCTTTCAAGCCTTGCCTTGTAAATTTTTAAAATTGCATTTTTGCTTAGAAAGGGGAATCTTTTTTCAATTTTAGACAACGTTTCTTCCATGATAAAAAAAATAAATAAAAAAGACAATGAAAATAATTGAAGAAAATATCTACAAATATCAGTTGTTGTGGGAAACTGAAAAATCCGACTTTAATAGTCACGGAGTACCGTTATCCGCCATTTGACCGGACAAACACAATTGAGTACTAAGTTACAACGTCGAGAAATTTGTACCTATAAAAATAGTTTACAATGTAAGATTTCAAATATAACTTATACTTCCCCGGCAACGGCGCCAAAAACTTGACACGTTTTTAGTGTAACTATCGCAAGTGCACGATATCGTATCAAGTAGTAAAGTGGACTTTTTGAGTCCGGTTTATCGATCCTACAAGGAAGTTTGGTTATAATTTGAATTATACACTATTAGTCTATTTTTATAGATACTAAGATAAGTGAAACACACAATTAAAAAGTTTGGTTTAATAATTGCAAAGAAAATGCAATATTAGTTTTAATATTATAAGGTAATAACAAGATAGCAATAATAATAGATTGATTAACGATAAAATGAAATAGTTGGGATTACAAACTTAGTTCGTCATTAGTTATAAAAGATGTATAGGAGATCATAAGATGAATTTACTTATTATGTTGTGTAGATTCGATTTTCCTTAAAAAGACGGTTTCTCTTTCGAACTATAAAAAGCCCCTTACATATTGAATCAATCCACTATATTTCTATGTTGATTGGCTTCAATACATAGCATTAGGATTTATGAAAATAACTCAAAGAATCATCTAAGGACTAGAGGTATATTTCTATCCCCTAGAACAACTTAGAGTGAAGATCATTTGATCTAATCAAACATATTTTCTTTCGAAACATATGAAGACCATAAATATCGTCATTTATTGGCCAAATAAATAAAGATTGTTAAAACAATGAAAATCACACACAATAATAAGTAATTCACAATAGATCTTTTATACAAACATAAATAACATGACTAACCTTGTTTATAATCCCAACTAAAGGTTACTTAGCCCATGAAGGGTTTATTATACATATTACAAGCTTTGGTGGTCACTATTAGCTGAATCAAGAGAAAGAATTGATCCTAACTCCCTTAGTAGATAAAGGAGACAGAAGCAATAAACTCTCTGAACAACATATGCTATACCACACTTACAAATATCACTCAAGAACACAAGTGTGTTCTTCACACAAAAAGAAAAGTTTACAAAAAATAGAAAATTATAAGATGAATGATGAATGATGAAGGATCTAAGGGGTCTATTTATACACCTAAAGTCATCTAATAGATCCAAAACTCCAGCATTATTACATTAGATCGGATCAATGCCAGCCATCCCCTCAATAATATACAAAAAGTATAAAAAACTAGACAAATCATAACAATCTGTCAAGAGTTACGGCTGTAACATTCAGGAGTTACGGCCGTAACAAGGATGACTTACGGCCGTAACTCCTGAATGTTACGGCCGTAACTAACCGTAAATTTGCTCACTTTGGATGCTTTGATAGTTACGTTTTCAGCCGAAATTTCTCAGACTTTGCGTTTTTGCCCCAAATCTTCTTCGGATGATAACTTTTGATATATAACTCTGATTTTGAATCCGGAAAGACTGCCGAATTCATCTCGAAAAGCCCTACAACATGAATATATCAAAATTCAACAAAGAAAATATTTAATAAACATGTTATTTCTTGAGTAAATCAGTTATTTAATCTGATCATCATCCGATAAAAATAAAATTATTAAAACTCATTAATTAAAAGCAAAAACGAGTAGACTAGCTCAATTATGGGTGAATTTTATCGATACAAACTATGGATAAGTATACAAAACTGACACTTATCAGTTTTCGATCGCCTCGGCAGCGACCCGTCTTGGCGACCGGGGCAGTCCGGCCCAAGCCACGAGACGACGGAGTTCGAGTCCGTCACCAGGAGCTCGGCCTATCCGACTCCCATAAGGCAGCCCAGCCGTCTGGCTCCCCCTCGCCAAATAGCTGAGGTCGGCAGCAGCGGAGTCCGGAGATCGGTACATGATCGCCTCGGCTCCCACTCCAAAAGCCGATCCACGAGTGACCGAGCCACGGCGATGGCCGCGATACAACGCCAGCTCGACGACATGAAGGCGCTCCTGGAATCCGGGACAGGCGCCAAGAACAAGATCGCCGATCCGAGCGAGTCGCTCGCGGTCCACATCGAGCTCACCCCCGTGCAGCACAAGATCGCTCCTCCTCAAACACCTATGTACGAGGGGAGATCGGACCCCGAAACGCACCTGAGCAAGTTCAACATCTACATGACCGGGTGTGGGGCATTAGACGCGACCAGGTGCCGAATGTTCCCTCTGACGCTGGACGACCTCGCCCACAGGTGGTATGCCTCATTGCCGCCTCGGTCCATCAGCTCCTTTAACCAATTGGCGAACGTCTTCACAGCTCACTTCGCCGCCAAGGTCGCTCGACCGGAAGGTCCCCTTCGCATGATGCAAATCAGGCAGGGAGAAGAAGAGTCTGGCTCGGACTACATCGACCGAGTAGACGAGATCATCCTCAACGGCGAACCCGTAAGCGATGAGATCGCCCTATACTCGGTCCTAGGAGGATTCCATGGTCTTTGGCCTATGTTCAGGCATCTTACGAAGGACCAACCCTCGACCTACGCGATTTTCCGAGCTAAGGCCGCAGACTTTCGGGCCAGGCAAAGGTTTCTTCTTAGCCTATGAGCAGCGCGATCGGCGCCCGGGCGATGATCTCCAGCCCGATCGTCGGTATCAACGTATGCATAATGCAATCGGCAGCCAACGACGATCGCCAGTCTTCCAGCCCGATCGCCGTCATCAAGCTACATCATCAAAAACCGGTGGACTCGTTCGCCATCGAAAGTTCATCATCAAACATGGTGGACTACGGCACGAGATCACCTCCACCGCACAACATACAACCATGGTCCTGGTAGTCGATGGAACCGGCTCCTTCGGCCATGCAAGGTCCCTTTGGGCCAAGATCGCCCGCCCTTCGTTTAAATACGAGGCCGGCGTAGTCTGAGGGCCCTCCAAAACTAATCAGTGGACACGATCACCTGCCCTCAAAGGTTCATCATTTAACATGGTGAACCCGGACAATGCGATGCGTCACTACCCCCGTCTCAACGTACACCGTCGAGGTTCGCCATCTTCATGGCGGGCCGAGGTGGAAGCAGAGCTAACAAGCCGCGGAAGTGGAGTTGATTAATCCGACGACGCCCCGCGCAAGGACTCCTCTAGACCAAGACCGCACGTCCTTCGTTTAAATACGAGGCGAGGCGCAGCCTAACAGAGGACCCTCACAATAAAATGAGTCACGAGACAGTCAATGTCGTTCGCGCACAAGACACGGTCATGGAGTCGGTCCATCGAACTCTGCGACTGTGCACGATTCCTCAAACGACGAAACCATCAAGTTTCTGAGGGGGATCGGCCAATGTTGTTTTTTGCAGGTACAAGACCGAAAGATAGCTAGCCAATCGACATGATCGCCCAAGTCCGAATCCAGAGTCAGCTCAATGGATCGCCCGTCCTCATCCTACACGATCGCCAGCAAGAACCACCTCGCCCCATGTCTTCAACATTGGAGCAAGCTGGGGGGCAATTGTTGTGTCGAGAATTATACTCTCCGACCGGCGATCGCCTCATAGACCGGGCGACCGTGTCGCAGCCGAGCAGCCGAGGATGAACTGTCGATCAGTGATCGGGCGACCGCCCCGTAGTCAAGCAGCCTAGATAGATCGGCCGACCGAGGGTCCCAGGACAAGTCCCGGTGCCGAGCGATCGACATTTAAGACAATCGTCTCTCGGTGCTTGGCGATCGACTCCTGGTGGCCGACCGATGCCAACCCCTGGTGACCGACCAATGACGATCGCTTCATGCCGCTCGAAGCCGATGGTCATCCAATCGACAAAGGCCGAAGCCCAGGACAGAACCCACGTGCAGTGCCGAGACAAGATCTGCATTTCACGGATCATTGACCACAGCCTGTCTGCATCCGTCCACCAGCCGACAGGCCCGCCGAAAGGTGTCCGTGGGACCGCCCGTGACAGTGACCCCGGACGCGTGCTGGCTCCTCATTGGACCGCACAGCTGGCTGCCAGCAGCTGCCTTGGACTTTAGGCAGACAGCCCATGTGACTTGAAGACGATCGCCCCATTATTATATTGGCCGGAAGGCGATCGCCCGCCAGGAAACAAGGCTACTCAGCCCCTATAAATAGAAGGCTGCCAGCACTTGGACACAGGCTTCAATTTTCGCCCAGTTTGCAAGCATTACACACAACTTGGCTTTCTCCTACTCTTGGCAACAGCTATCTCTCGGTTCCTGTTTCTCTCTCAGCCTCGCTCACACAGAAGACGATCGGCCGAGAGCAAGAACACCAAAGCTTCGCTCAAGAGCTGGATTAACAGGATCTCTTCACACTCATTGTACTTAGATTCTCACATTAATACTTATATCCACGAATATTTGTATTAATAACATCTCGAGAGAGCATCCAAGCCCGGGCCTAACAAACTCGAAAAATCTTGTGTTTATTCATATTCTCTCGGAAGTGCTCCCGCAACCTTGTTTGTTGTCCGTCCATTCCAGCAGTATTTAATCTTCGGGTAAATATTTTGGGCAACAACAGTAATGTCGAGGAGCATGCTTGTATGTCGACTCCTATATGTGTTATAAGTATGATATGTATGATTAGAGTTTACATGTTTAGGGTTTTCGTTGCTAGAAACGAGCTCTAGGTTAATATGATGTTTTTCCAATTTTCGTCCGAAGTTGGCAGTTTCGTCACACTTCACGGAAATGGCCATAACTTTCCCTACGTTTAATATTTTTGAGTTTTTTAAAATGTATTTTGAAATCAGACTTCAGTGGATTCCAATGGTATAAGATTCACTATCTAGTTCTTACTGTGCATTAACAGAATGCTTATTCTTTCCAGACTTGATGCACATTATTTTACGATTATGATTAAGTGTATTATGATGTTTTTTTTGAACGAAGGGATGTGTAACGGAATCGAGTATCGGTTATTGTTGTTAGTATCTTTATATGTTATGTGGTCAGTTAGGTTCTCTAAGAGAATCATAGCTTTTATTATTAAACTTAAGTCGAATGCAAAACTCTAAAGTCCAAACATGTAGATCGAGTCCGTTGTCCGTTAGACTTCGTTAAGCTCGATCGACCGCTAAACTTAGTTGTTTCCGATGAAAGGTGGAGTAGCAGACTGAAGCGTAAGGAAGAGCCGAGAATCATTTTTCTTGCGTTTATTACTTGTCCAGGTGGGCTTTCTATACGAAAATGATTTGAGCTTTGCTCTATCTTGATGAAATGTTTTACAAGCAATTTCAAATGATTATGATGCATAAAAACTTTTATGTGGATTCTTATGAACTTATCACTATTGGCTTGCCAACCTATGAAATGATCGGATCCTGAGCTAGATAAAGGTTGCTAGCCAGGGTTTACACAGTACTCGGGATTGTGAGCTCTCTTCGGAGTGTCCGGTCTCGGGGAGTAACGTTCCCAGGAGGTGGCCACTGACACATTTTTAGTGTAACTATCGCAAGTGCACGATATCGTATCAAGTAGTAAGTAGACTTTTTTAGTCCGGTTTATCAATCCCACAAGGAAGTTTGGTTATAATTTGAATTATACACTATTAGTCTATTTTTATAGATACTAAGATGAGTGAAACACACAATTAAAGAGTTTGGTTTAATAATTGCAAAGAAAATGCAATAATAGTTCTAATATTTTAAGGAAATAAAAAGATTGCAATAATAAAAGATTGATTAACGATAAAATGAAATAGTTGGGATTATAAACTTAATTCGTCATTAGTTATAGAAGATGTATAGGAGATCATAAGATGAATTTACTTATTATGTTGTGTAGATTCGATTTTCCTTAAAAAGACGGTTTCTCTTTCGAACTATAAAACGCCCCTTACATATTGAATGAATCCACTATATTTCTATATTGATTGCCTTTAATACATAGCATTAGGATTTATGAAAATAACTCAAAGAATCATCTAAGGTCTAGAGGTATATTTCTATCCCCTAGAACAACTTAGAGTGAAGATCATTTGATCTAATCAAATATATTTTCTTTCGAAACATATGAAGACCATAAATATCGTCATTTATTGACCAAATAAATAAAGATTGTTAAAACAATGAAAATCACACACAATAATAAGTAATTCACAATAGATCTTTATACAAACTTAAATAACATGACTAACCTTGTTTATAATCCCAACTAAAGGTAACTTAGCCCATGAAGGGTTTAATATACATAATACAAGCTTTGGTGGTCATTATTAGTTGAATCAAGAGAAAGAATTGATCCTCACTCCCTTAGTAGATAAAGGAGAAAGAAGCAATAAACTCTTTGAACAACATATGCTATACCACAATTACACAAATCACTCAAGAACACAAGTGTGTTCTTCACACCAAAAAGAAAAGATTACAAAAAGTGAAAAATTATATGATGAATGATGAATGATGAAGGATCTAAGGGGTCTATTTATACACCTAAAGTCATATAATAGCTCCAAAACTCCAGCATCATTATAATAGATCGGATCAGTGCCAGCCATCCCCTCAATAATACACAAAAAGTATAAAAAATTAGACAAATTTTAACAATCTGTCAAGAGTTACGGGCGTAACATTAACGAGTTACGGCCGTAACTTGGATGACTTACGGCTGTAACATTCAGTAATTACGGCCGTAGCACAAATCAATTTGCTCCTTTGGTTGCTTTGAGTTCGTTTTTTGCAATTTCTCAGACTTTGTGTTTTAGCCCCAAATCTTCTTCGGATGATAACTTTTGATATATAACTCTGATTTTGAATCTGGAAAGACTGTTGAATTCGTCTCAGAAAGCCCTACAACATGAATATATCAAAATTCAACAAAGAGAATATTTAATAAACATGTTATTTCTTGAGTAAATCAGTTATTCAATCCGATTAAGACTAAATTTACATCATCATCCGATAAAAATAAAATTAATAAAAACTAATTAATTAAAAGCAAAAAACGAGTAGATTTGCTCAATTATGGGTGATATTTATCGATACAAACCATGGATATGTGTATAAAACTGACACTTATCACACCTCCAAACTTGAATTTTTGCTAGTCCCGAGCAAGATTCTATATTATTCACGCTCCAAAAATAAAAATAAGACAAAAATAAGAAAATTAATATACACATAAATTAAAAATAATTATGTATAAAGAGAAAAGGAGATAAAAATGCCATAAATACACAACAACCAGCTTTATACGGTAGATAGAAATGAATCAAGATTCAAAATAAATCTACTAATGATTTTGAAGTTAAAACACGATTTTATTTTGTAATTCCAAAATGCAAGGTTTCCCCCCAAAAGGCTGATTATTTCTTTCCCACTCGTGATACACACGACTCCCTTTAATGGTTGCTCTCGGTCACTCGTTTATTTTTCGACTCAATATGAAGAAGAATTTTATTGGCGTCATCAAATATTGTGATTTTTCACGAAATTGAGTGTATTGAAATTCAGCCGCTAATTAATTCAAATCTGCTCATAAAACTACATCCCTTTTAGTGATAGCTTTCACACCGTTATTTGCTAACGTGTAGCTCTTTTCACCAACACAATTTCTATCTCAATTTTTTTTAAAAGGTGATAGCTTTCACACCGTTATTTGCTAACGTGTAGCTCTTTTCACCAATTTTTCTGTGAGACGGCGGCTACGCACCAACAATGGTTAGTCCTTTATTTTTCGCAAAATTTAAGACTCCCAAAATTAGGCAGCTGTTGCTGCTCAACACTTCTCCTTTTCGACATTTTTTTTTAGGTGATAGTTTTCACACCGTTATTTGCTAACGTGTAGCTCTTTTCACCAATGACTCCCTTTTTTATTAGGGAATAAAATTTTTGCGGAAAATCATATCTTAGTTAAGCATGAAAAATCAAAAACTCCACAAATTAAGTAAATTTCATTTCTATTTTTCATCAACCGACTGATTCTTTTTTTCTCAAGGTAACGAATGACTCGATTTTATATGATAACTACAAGGCTTGAAAAGAGAGATTAAGGCTCAAAAAATTTTTGGAATATACAATTTTTTTACCGGTTAAAACGATTTTAGAAGCTTGTATATAGCTAACTTATTGGTGTTATGGCCAGATCTAAAAATCTCACAAATCAAAATAATATATATATATATATAGCTAATTTTTATATATATATATATATATATATATATATATATATATTAATATATATATATATATAAAATTTTTTCAGGCAAATATAACACACCAAAATACCAACACACCAAATTAAAACATACCACCCCCAAACTTGAAAATAAAATTGTCCTCAATTTTTAAAAAAAATAAAATAAAAAGCAATGCAGAAAAGCAGAATACTCCCTGTTAAGAAAGTTGATGCTTGAGCTAACGCCTTTTAGAATCTGCAAGAGAATAAATATACGAGGCACAAAACAAAACAAAATAAAATATACTCGGAAGTATAACACAATTTTTAAGATGCGCATCAAGAAAGTCCGAAGAGTCACCTTACGCTGCCATCAATGCTTTTATAAAAAAAACACACACAATAAAAATTACAGCAATAAAATAACAATACATAAATCGTGAATAGATGCGCGTCAAGAGATCAAGAAGAAGCTCCTTAAGCTGCCACCACTTAGCACGATTATTACACACGACAGAAAGTAAAAATACAAGAGGTCCGACATGGGTTATCAAAGGGAGAGGAATGAATCCACTTTTCGTTTTCTCACGGTAAAATCTTCCATCCAGACAATTTTAGCTAGAGCTGGATCTGGTTGAGGAACAAATTCATTGAGTTTTTTGATTAGTTCATCTGGTGTTGTTGCAACGACTATGATTTGTTTAACACGCTCGGAAATAAAACCCTTTTCAGCAGAGTAGTCGATGAAAGATAGTGAACCATCAAAGAAACCATTGACATTAAGCAGACCTATTGGTTTTTGATGAACATTTAGCTGGGCTCTGGTAACCACATGAAAAAGTTCCTCAAGGGTGCCAAAACCAGGGTGATAAAGGCGCCAGAATTATTTATCATGTGAGTTATGCGATCTTGCATATTTACAGATCTAAACTCATCTCCAATAGTTGACCCGGTGATTTTACTTTCAGCCAGAGGTTTTGGAATTATTCCCAACACTCTTACTCCTTCCATATAGGCGACAATGACTTGTCCCATTAATCCTAGACTTCCTCCTCCGTAAACTACATGAATGCATTTTTCTCCTAAGGTACGAATCAAGTTGTGGGCTGCTTCAGTAAAGCATGCCTCTTTTCCATAACTAGCTCCATCAAAAATGCAGACTGTGCTAAATTTCTTTGTTGAAGAAGATGACTCCATTTTTGAAAAGAAAATTTTTTAGAGAGAAAAAGAGAAAATTGCAAGTTTGAGGGATGAATGAAAGAAACAAGCACAAAGTTTATTTATTGAAGAAAAAAAAGAAGGTAAAAATTATTTAACAAGTTTGTGATTGCGTTGATTGCACTTCAACTACTCAATAGAATAATGAATGCATTTATCGCGTATCACATTTTTTATTCAGAAAATCTCACCACACGACAAAAATAAAAGATACTTACACGTATGTACAATAGTTGTGATTGTGGCTCACATCTTCCTCTGATTTTACGTTCAGAAACGGCCTAAACGCCTTCTATGAGTCGGGGAGAAGCTTCCCATCCAATTTTCTTACAAATTGGCAAACAGGGTCTTTTAACGTCAGATTCCCAAGACGTTGTTCATATTCTGGTTTGAATTTATTCCACAAACATCGAATTCCGTAATGTACAAGTCCACTAGGATGCGTGTCAAGAGAAATTTCGATATTATCTAGATTCTCTTTATTCAGACCATCCTTAATGAATTGAATTTTATCTTCTCTGTTTGTAGATGGAATTCCCAAAGATCGACATTTTAAATTATAGTTCCATCTAGCACATTAATAGCAAACGGCTATAATCTTTGCTCGTCGTTTCTTGGCATATGAACTTTTTCCTAGCCCTGGTAAAAATCTAGTTGGTGTTTCTGTGAATTCACCTTCTATTCTTACTTTGGCTTCAATAATGAATCTTATGTCAAAAGGTATGCTTTTATTCATAAGCAACCTCATCCTTTCAAGTCTCGTATTATAAATCTTTAAAATGATATTTTTGCTCAGAAAGGGAAATCTTTGGTCGATTTTATTCAAAGTTTCATCCATTATAAAAAAATAAAAATGAAAATAAATGAGAAAACATCTACAAATATCAGTTGTTGTGGGAAACTGAAAAATCCGACTTTAATAGTCACGGAGTACCGTTATCCGCCACTTGACCGGACAAACACAATTTAGTACTAAGTTACAATGTCGAGAAATTTGTACCTATAAAAATAGTTTACAATGTAAGATTTCAAATATAACTTATACTTCCCCGGCAACGGCGCCAAAAACTTGACACGTTTTTAGTGTAACTATCGCAAGTGCACGATATCGTATCAAGTAGTAAGTGGACTTTTTGAGTTCGGTTTATCGATCCCACGAGGAAGTTTGGTTATAATTTGAATTATACACTATTAGTCTATTTTTATAGATACTAAGATGAGTGAAACACCCAATTAAAGAGTTTGGTTTAATAATTGCAAAGAAAATGCAATAATAGTTCTAATATTTTAAGGAAATAAAAAGATTACATTAATAAAAGATTGATTAACGATAAAATGAAATAGTTGGGATTACAAACTTAATTCGTCATTAGTTATAGAAGATGTATAGGAGATCATAAGATGAATTTACTTATTATGTTGTGTAGATTCGATTTTCCTTAAAAAGACGGTTTCTCTTTCGAACTATAAAACGCCCCTTACATAATGAATCAATCCACTATATTTCTATGTTGATTGGCTTCAATACATAGCATTAGGATTTATGAAAATAACTCAAAGAATCATCTAAGGTCTAGAGGTATATTTCTATCCCCTAGAACAACTTAGAGTGAAGATCATTTGATCTAATCAAACATATTTTCTTTCGAAACATATGAAGACCATAAATATCGTCATTTATTGGCCAAATAAATAAAGATTGTTAAAACAATGAAAATCACACACAATAATAAGTAATTCACAATAGATCTTTATACAAACTTAAATAACATGACTAACCTTGTTTATTGTAATATCCGGATTTATCACTGTGTATTTTACCTGTATTCGAACCCTGTATTATTCGGAATTGTGATCTTGATGATTGGAGTATGATATTTCTTGCATTGATATCTTTGTACATAAGTATAACAACATGCAAAATTTCTCATGCAAACTCATGATAGCGCACGCTAAGAATGTAGCTTAACGCGCGCTATCGAGCTACTACTAGCGCACGCTACGTATGTAGTAGTTGCGTGCGCTAAGAACTCAATTATTGAGCTGGGCGGCTAGCACATGCGCCAGCCGGGACATGGGTCCGGATAAGATTCCCGCGGACGAACCTGGACAGTTTTGAAGTCAACTCTTATTAGCGCGCGCTAAGGAATGCTTAGTAGCGTGCGCTAATCTGCTTTGTGCAGAAAGTTTATATATGGGCCAGCACTCCATTTTTATTCCCATTTTCCTTCGTCTATACTTCATTCTTGAGAGACCAGAGAGCAACAATTACCCTTCTAACACACTGAGAAAACATCTTCTCGATCCTTAAATATTGGATACTACTTGTGAGTGATCATTGAAGTGGAGTAGCACCTTGGAGTGGCATACAACCAACCAGAGTCAGATTCTACCTTACGGTTCAGTGATTTTCGTCATATTAAGGTATGTTCAACCTATCTCCAGACTTAGAGTTGGATTCTAAAGAATTAGAAGATCATGTTAACGAGATATTGATTTTCATTAGTGAATTATTCAACATGCATCATGTTTGGAATATGGAGATGGTTATGCCTCAAGTACCTTGATTATGAACATCATGATTCGAATCTTATTACAATGAACAAGTAGAGGAAGCTTCTATCATTGGTAATCCAAATCTAGTAGATGAATTCATAACAATCATGGACTTGACTTTAACATCATTATTGTTAGATGAATCTAAGGGATTGATCATGGAAGGATTTATCTAGTATAGATGGAATGTTAAACAACTACAGTATGATAATTTTGATTGATATAAAGGTGTTGATATCGACCGTTAAGCCTTCCGAATTGTCGTATGTAGATTTGTAGTCAAAATGGAATATGGTTTTATAATAGTATACATATTCTTGAATCCGAAGTTGTTGTTATCTGTAAGATCATTCATAATGGTATGAACATGATATTCATGGAGGTAACATGAATTATCACGAAAGATTTCATTGGTTTGATCATGATGAGAACAGTCTTCTACCCAGAAGTGAACTGCCATGCACAGTTAGCGCACGCTAAGCTATGTAAATTAACGTGCGCTATCGAACATCAGTTAACGTACGCTACGTTTGGTACGTAACGTACGCTAGGCCATCAGTCGAGTCAGTCAGCTGATCAGTGAAGTACTGACCATGCATCGTTAGCGTACGCTAGGCTTTGTTGTTTGCGTACGCTATCGAGAAGACTTAACGCACGCTACACAGAGTACTTAGCGTGCGCTAAGAAGTTCAGATAGATTACATTTATGAGCTTTTGGCCGTAAATCGAATTGTTAGACATTCGTACGACGTAAGATAAATTCTATATTATTTCTTTTGTTAAGGTTCGAGCTTGTTACATGATTGATAAAGGGGAGGCGACCTTCAAGTGTTTGTTTTGAGGAAGTATTATTCTTGTCTTCGAATCGAGGCAAGTACCTTATTTGTTTAACATATTGATGTTATACATATTGTCATGCATGTATGTCGTTGTTGTATGTCCACCTCGTGTTGGTCCGACAGGATCATCGGGGGATCTATGCTAGCGTGCGCTGGATCATCGGACGGGTTTTTCCACCACAGGTTGGTCTGACGGGATCATCGTGGGTTCTAGGCAGTGAACACTGGATCGTCGGAATTACCATGTGTATGTTATGATATCATGTTGTGATTATCAGTTGTGTATGTTATGTATGAGTTTCTCGCAGGAGAAGACTCGTTTGACATTTTATCATTTACGTTATTATTATTCTGCATGTGGCATTGAATAATGTGTTGTGGTACTTGTAATAGCATCGTTGTGCTAACCCCTTCGGGGGTGAACATTTTGTTTATGTTCAGGATCCAGGAGAATGGGAAAACAACCACTGGAGCTGCATGACGACAAGGGTGCAGAGTGATGTTCCGGCCGGGTTCATTTGTCTGTTGTTTATTGGTTATTTCAATAAGTACTCGAGTACGAAGTCATTTATGATGAATTTGAATTTGGTGATGTATTATTAAGTTTCTGTTGAACAATTGTATTTTCAGTATTTGGTCAGAACTGTTGTATCTTAATTCCGTTATTTCCATTCGTTAGTACCTCTTAATGTCTGTTCAATTCTTCAGCCTTGTAAATCCTTATGTAAAGGATTTACGGCGCTGTAATATTCCTGAATATATCGGGGGTGTTACAGAATATGGTATCGGAGCTAAGATTATGGATATCTTGGCCATTGGGTTAAAATAGGGGTCATTTACGTCTTTTGAGGTAACCGGCCGTGCATGACATCACTGCACTGCCTACGTCTTCATGCAAACGGTGGTTGTATGTTCCTAAACTCTATATCATTCTTTACATGTTGTGACTCTTTATACTCGAATATTAGAACGATGTTGTTTCCTATATATTGAGTATTTATGCTTACAGTATGTTGAGAGGCGGACGTGGACGTGGTCGCGGTCGTGGACGTGGTCGCGGTCGTGGCCGCGGACGAAGAAATGCTGAAAGGGAAGCGTCTGTAACACCCCGAGATATTCGGAGTATATTACAGCGCCGTGGACCCCTACATGGGACCCACCAGGCTACAAACAAGGGAACTCCACTCGACTAACCATCTCGGTTAGCGTAGACACACATTTAAATGATATGACATAAAAAGATACACACGGAGCAACCGGCGAAGTAAGTATCAACCGACAATGTAAAAATTTTAAAGTAATACAATACGGAGTTTGAAATGAAAAGCCTAAGTACTCGCGAGTACAATCTATAAGTTTATAACTGTGAAAACAACCAAATCGAAATGAACATAAGGAATAAGAAGACCCAAATGCACATGTCAACGACCCTGGCCAACATCCTCGTACTGTCCCGGTGCTCGCTCGTCCGGATAATCATAACCTGAAATCCATAACAAGAATTTCCCCAAAACGGGTCCCCAAAGGGGTTAGCAATTACGCTAGTACAAGTATTCAAGGCAAACCAATCGCTTAAACATTTCATAGTACATGCACCAATATCATTTCAAAAACCAAAACAAGACATGTCTTTTCCGGAAACAAACAGTCAAACAATCAATTTGCCTGGGACCGGGACGAAGCCACGAATCCCACCCGAGGCCTCTAAGGACCCTCCCGAGCTGGCTATCTCACAAAACAAATCACGCACAGGCATCGCCTAGGACCGGGACGAAGCCACGAATCCCACCCGAGGCCTCTAAGGACCCTCCAGAGGTGGATAGCGAAACAAACTCATGAATCTAGAGTGAAGTCATAGATACCCCCGAGGCCCCGTCGGACCCTCCCAGGGTGAGCAAAGCACACACAATATACATTACCATTTCACGTTAAGCATAAAGGTTTCCAAAAATACTTGCCTTGAATTATTGACGACGCGATGAACGGAAAGGAGATTCACCGACGAATGCTAGGAACCAATGAAACCGAACCTAACGATTCGAAGAATAAAATCACAACCATTTCTAAATTAATACGGACTTGGAATACACCCGAAAACCCGCCTACGATTCATGTATATTCGTATATAAACAACAACGAGGGCGGACCACAACCAAACCCTCTCGATTCCGTAAAAATCACGAAATATACCATGAATCCGTAGGGAAACTAAGAATACCAACAAGATTAATCATATTCATCATGAATCCATCAACAAAACGGAACGGATCGGAAAAAAATCCCAAAACCCCCAATTTATCGAAAAGTAGGGTTCTAAGAGATTTACCTTGGATTGATGATGAAGAACACAAGTAGGTGTTGTTAATCTACTACAAAAACTCAAGGTAGAGGATGCCTGAAATAATCGAAGGGAAGAATCGCTCGGAAATCGCCCGGAGGAGCTCTGCGTCGCGGAGAGGAGAAGAAATGAAATAATCTGCTCATCCGGGTCAACTCCCTGGTTTATATAGCCAGGGAGTGTTAGCGCACGCTAATCCTCAAGGTTAGCGTGCGCTAACGGGATAAAATTACCGGCCAAAACAGTTAGCGTCCAGTCTAGTAGCCAGACTTCTGGCTGATAGCGTGCGCTACTCGAGACGTAGCGTGCGCTAAAATCCACTCGGTAGCGCGCGCTATCGATCAATAGCGTGCGCTACCTGGACATCAGCCGAGTCCAGAAGCTAACTGCCCAAAACTCACCTGACCCGTTAGCGTGCGCTACCGAATAAGCGTAGCGTGCGCTAACTGGCACCTGACCGAGTTCAGTAGTAAACTGTCCAGTACTGGACACTCACGCTAGCGCACGCTACCGGGCATCATCAGCGTGCGCTAGCCTCTCGACATTAGCGTGCGCTAGTCTACGTAGCGTACGCTAATACGCTAGTTCAGAAGGCTGGAAAAATAGCACTGCCACTCCCAGGGCTAACTCGCTAGCGCGCGCTACGAAACAAACGTAGCGTGCGCTACTAAGGGACCCCTAGCGCGCGCTATGTAGAAAAAATAGCGTGCGCTAGGTACGAAATATGAACGGTCCAAAACACCGGAATGTGAACCAGACGTTAAACGGAACATCTCAAGACGCATCGCAACATAGAATGGATACACGGCAACCCCGAAACAGCGGTTCCGTATAACAATAACGAGAATCAGATCAATAGATAGTAGGAAAGATACGCTGAAAGATACACGAGGGTCACTACTATCGAGAAATACGTCAAAAATAAAAATACAAGGGAAAGAAAAATGCAGATATTACAGCGTCGCCTTCTAATCAGGCCAGTCATAGCTCAGGCGAGCCGCAACAATCTATTAATAGCGAACCAGAACCTGCTGTACCAGAGATCCTTCGTCAAGTGGTGAACCAGATGACTCAGTTCGCCCAAGTCATGGACCGAATGCAAGTGGCGGTGGGACTACAGCAGGGAGAGAGACAGCAAGGGATCCCAGACATGGGGAATCGAGGTGACCGGTGGCTGCAAGAAGTGGCGAAGATGCAACCACCCAAATTCGGCCAGATTTACGAGACTCCCACCTGGGATCATTGGTTGAAGGAACTGGAGAAAATCTTTGCCGGAATTAACTGCCCAGACGACCGGAGAGCCTCTATCGCGTAATACTTTCTGATAGGGGAAGCGTCCGAATGGTGGGAAGCCATCCGGCCTGTAAACCATGATGCTGATTGGACAGAGTTTAAATTGATGATGGAAGCTCAGTACTGCCCTCGTCCTGTGAGGGAAGCTAAGGTTCGGGAGTTTTTCTCCGCTCAGCCTTCGGATGTGCCAATATCCCAGGCAATTAAGACGTTTAACCAGCAGCTGGCATTTATTCGACATCTGGTCAGAACAGATGCAGAAATGATGATCCATTTTGATATAAGGATGAAACCAGAAATCCAGAGGTACATGTCCGGTTTTGAATGTACCACGCTCCGTCAATACCAGGATAAGGTGTTGGCGTATGAGATCAAGGAAGCAGCTATGGAGAAATTTTTGGAATCCAAGAAGCAGAAAGTCTCTGGCACTTTTACAGAGCACAAGAGCAGCGGGCCCCGCAAGGCCCAGTCACCTTTTCATTCTTTCAAGAAACCTCCGCACCCAGTTAGGAGCGGAAAGAACTTTGGAGCAACACCAACCATGACTGATGTTACCAGGAAATGCTTTAACTACGCCCATACGGGGCACTATCGACGGAATTTCCCCTACCTGCCGTGACTTGTTTTGATTGTGGTCGAGAGGGACATTGTGCGGTGTTCTGTGAAGAAGCTGCAAAGTCTTTTAGATCCCGTACACCACAGCCAGTCCAGAAGGAAGCCAGTACCCAACAGACGCAGCAAAGTGTTCAGATGCCTCAGAATTTTGGCCGCGGACGAGGCAGAGGACAATGGGACCGAAAGGGGACATCGAGTGCCGGATCTGTTCCCCCATGTTTGTACGAGATGAGGAGGATAGACGATCAGGATGCTGCTGTCGCATCAGGTATTGTCCAGATCCTTTCCCAGCCAGTTAGCGTTTTGTTCGATACAGGAGCTACGCATTCTTTTATATCCTTGTCTTGTGTAAATCGTTTGAATATTTCTGGTTTTCATGCTTGTGAACCTTATGTTGTTGGTTTACCGAGTGGAGAGAGGATTGTCGGGAACTTAGAAACCAGAAATTTCCCTGTATCATTTGGAGGCAGAGAGTGGCTCTCAAATTTGATTGTAATAGAAATGCAAGGAGACGACCTGATACTCGGAGACGATTGGCTTAATCGATATGGAGCAATTGTAAACTACCGAAGGAGGAACATCTCGCTCATCGCTGATGATGGTTCCGAAATTCTGTTTGAGGGATGGAGACCAGGAAGCTCAGGAAAATTGATTAAGGCGATGAAAGCTGTCAAATTGTTGAAACAGGGCTGTACCGGATACTGGTGCTATGCGATGAAGAAAGAAGACGAAATTGTGGAACTTTCATCCATTCCTGTTGTGAACGAATTTCCAGATGTATTTTCTGACGAGTTACCTGGACTACCTCCACGAAGGGATGTAGTGTAATATCCGCAATTTTCGATTTTTGGTAAATTTCTTTTTTCGGCCGGAGTCCGTTTTGATGGCTCGCTCAAGACCGTTTCGTCATTCTGGGAATGATTAATTCTACACTTTGTGTCATCCGAGTTCGTTTCGGTGTTGTTTTGTTGAGTTCCGTTCTTTTTAGCGACTTTTCCGCACTTGAGTTCGATTCTTGCGAATCTCGTCCGAAACTGCTGTTTCGAGTTTCCCGCAAGTCCGTTTAACTTTGTTAGACGTGTTGTGAACTTCGGTTTGGTTATTCGATCACGTATCGTGATTTCCGGGCGTTTTGGTCCATTTTGTAATTTCTTGAAAGTTACGGGTATCCGTATCTGTAATTGTTGTCTCGACCCGTTTCTTGGTCGCGTATGATTAATTATGGTATTACGTTTTCTTTTCGAGTCGTTGATGTCGTCCGCGAACTTTTCGTCGTGTTCGTTTCGTGCGTTTTCGGAAATCGAGGCGTCGGGTCGGCCGAAAGCGTGGCGGGTCGGACGGTGCGGCGGCATCGGCGCCGGGCATCGCCGAGTAGGACCGGCAGAACCGTAGCGCACGCTATGGCCGACGGCAGCGCTAGCTCGACAGTGTAGCGCACTGCCGAGTCGCCAGCAGACGCCATCGGCCCGGGCAGAGGTATTCCGAGGTTACGGACTCGGCCAGATCGGCAGTAGCGCCGCCGCTAGCCGGTCGTAGCGCGCGCTAACCGGAAGGGTAGCGCGCGCCGGCCGACTAGCGTCGTTACAGGTGAGTTTGTTAGTCCGGTGGCTCTTGGGCCAGTCGGCTAAGCGCGCAGCTTCCGTAACGCACGCTAGCGGGAGTCGGGCGGTCGAGTCATGGTCGGCGATTGGTCGGTGGTGCGGGTCATGCGGGCCATGGCGAGAGTGCTCGGCCGACATCGGCCGATAAGCGCACGCTAGGCCGGGAAGGCTAGCGCACGCTAGTTCCGCCCGATATATAAATGACAGACCGACTTTCTCCGTCATTTTCATTTCATTTCTCTTCGGTCATGGTGGGGTTTCGGAGGAGACGAAACCATGTTGTTGAACAACAAATCCATGAAGTTCCTGAGTTTATATCACCGATCAATCATCCTATGACATCCTTCGATCCAGCGAATCAAGGTTAGATCTTTAGAACCCTACTTTTGGGTAGATTTGGGGGTTTTCGCATTTTTGTCCGATTCGTTCCGTTTTGTCGATTAATTCATGATGAATATGATTAATCTTGTTGGTATTCTTAGTTTCCCTATGGATTCATGGTATATTTCGTGATTTTTACGGAATCGAGAGGGTTTGGTTGTGGTCCGCCCTCGTTGTTGTTTATATACGAATATACATGAATCGTAGGCGGGTTTTCGGGTGTATTCCAATTCCGTATTCATTTAGAAATGGTTGTGATTGTATTCTTCGAATCGTTAGGTTCGGTTTCGTTGGTTCCTAGCGTTCGTCGGTGACTTTCCTTTCCGTTCGTTGCGTCGTCAATAATTCAAGGCAAGTATTCTTGGAAATCTTTATGCTTAACATGAGATGGTAATGTATATTGTGTGTGCTTTTCTCAACCTGGGAGGGTCCGACGGGGCCTCGGGGGAATCTATGACTTCACTCTGGATTCATGAGTTTGTTTCGCTAGCCAGCTCGGGAGGGTCCTTAGAGGCCTCGGGTGGGATTCGTGGATTCGTCCCGGTCCTAGGCGATGCCTGTGCGTGATTTGTTTTATGAAATGGCCAGCTCGGGAGGGTCCTTAGAGGCCTCGGGTGGGATTCATGGCTTCGTCCCGGTCCTAGGCAAATTGTTTGACTGTTTGTTTCCGGAAAAGACATGTCTGGTTTTGGCTTTTGAAATTGATATTGGTGCATTGTACTATGAAATGTGTAAGCGATTGGTTTGCCTTGAATACTTGTACTAGCGTAATTGCTAACCCCTTTGGGGACCCGTTGTCGGGGAAATTCTTGTTATGGATTTCAGGTTATGTTCATCCGCATTTGGGCGGGCTGGATGGTACGAGGATGTCGGCCAAGGTTGTTGACATGTGCGGTGAGTCTTGTTATTTCCTACTGTCTCTTTTGATGTGGGTATTTTCCAAATTGTAAACTTATAGATTGTACTCGCGAGTACTTAGGCTTTTCCTTTCGGATTGTGATTGGTCTTTGTTGGAGTTACTGTATTTGTCGGTTGATGTTTATTATGCCGGTTGTACCGGACGTGTTGTTTTATGTTCTTGTTGTTAACAATTGTTTCCTTGCTAACCGAGACAGTTAGTCGAGAGGCGTTTTCTTGTGTTAGCCTGGTGGATCCCATGTAGGGGTCCACGGCGCTGTAATACACCTCGAATATCTTGGGGGTGTTACAGAAATGGTATCGGAGCTCTAGGTTTATGGATACCTAGGCTTGTTGGTTATTTGGGTCTAGTTGTGTTTTGTTTTGCACATTGTCACACCGCTGCCGGCATCTCAGTACATCCAGTGCTCGTAAGTTTTCCTTACTCGATTCTCTTGTTTTCTCGTATTGAAATTCCACTTCTTGAACTGTGATTGCCTCTCTCGTACTTATTGTCGAGTTGTTTTCGATCCATCCGGTTCGTGCACTTTTGATTCTAGTATTGCGCAGTCCTTTGTCTCTCTGGAGTATGTGCGCCGTTCTGGGCTTGACCGTTTGTCGTTTTGCGAGCCTTCCATCGCTAAACTTCCTAGCATTGGTGGGGTCGTTGGTGATCGAAAGATCCGAGTTTTGCTCCGTGGTATATTGTGAGAGGGCTTGACTCTCTAGTCTTCTGTTGTATGATGGAATCTGTGTTTGGTAATTGCGATATACTAAATGTATGTTGAGCCGAATGTACCGATGAGTTGGACACCGAAGGGTGTAGTATGGTGTAGAAGTTTTGAACATTGATATGTTCCGGTATAGGTATTGATGGCAGAGTTTGTTGAGAAACTCACATAGCTGGTTTCGACATACGTCCAAATCGGTGATCTTTGGTTACGCTGTCAAACTGGAAGAGATAGTTTGACATATGCTTGCAATTAGTATTCCCGAGTTGCGCTTGTTGAACTGGTGATTTTTGAATGCTGTATATGCGTGTGTTCGGAAATTGTTGGTACTTGGCTAATTATTGTTATTTACAACCAATGTGTTTCTATTAATAATAATACATGCGGCGTGCATGCTTGAAAATTTCTTAGACTTGATCGTATTGTGGTTTTTTTTTGAAAAGTGACATGAAT
The DNA here is from genome assembly GCA_033398695.1 of Orobanche coerulescens. NCBI lineage: Eukaryota > Viridiplantae > Streptophyta > Magnoliopsida > Lamiales > Orobanchaceae > Orobanche > Orobanche coerulescens. The sequence goes on along the minus strand of CM065802.1, from coordinate 188,098,721 downwards.
TTGGGCGAGCCAGCCTTGTATTTTCAAATAAAACCTTGTGTCGGTATTTAAAGGTCGTGTATAAAAGTGTTTAGGACATTTTATAAAATGCTACCACCGTTAAGCCCTTGTCATGTTTGAAAGGGTCTTGAAAACGATTTTAACTTATCGGTTTTATTTTCGAATAACTAGAGTATACGATTTTAAAATCAGATTAGCCTGGGGAAACCTAGGCTGTCGAGTCAAGTTGTGTTTGTTGAGTTTTGTCTTGTCGGATTTTGTCTGACTTAGTCGCATCGCGACGCGTCGTTTGAGATCATTGGTCGTGATTAGTATCGAAGGGAGGTCGTCACTTACGTGCGACCTATGGATGTAAAACTCCCTTTCTTGTGTTGTGCCTCATGTGACACGAGTTATTTGTATGATTAGTCGATTGAATGATGGAATCCTTCTGTGGATTTTGATTTCACGATATGCGTTTATTAAACTCTCGTATTTGGTTTATACGAGGAGTGCCGTCACTGCTGATGTATTTTCGTACCGTATTTTATCCGCTGCATGAGTTCTTTTAAACGGCTTTCGGTATTTCGCAAACTGAGTTTTATTTCGTAAAACCGATTCCTTGAATCAAGCTTTGGCATTTTGGCCTTGAATATTTCATGATGGTTTGACAAATGATTTTGTGAGCTTTGGAAAAATATTACCGTCATTGGTCTTTTTAGCATTTTCAAAATGACGTAGGAAATTGTGCTTAGCCTGGTAAACCCGTGTGAGAAAGGTTTACGTCATGTAATTTTTCTGATATGTTCTGTTGTTGTCTCTGTGGGTCATTAGCGCACGCTACGCTTTGCGGCTAGCGCGCGCAAGAGTGCGTTGGTAGCACGCTAAGGGGAGGATAGCGCACGCTACTTGGTAGTTCAGGGTAGTCCAGGAGCTACTGGACTGGGTCTGAAGTTCTCGTTAGCGCACGCTAACACTTGGGGTTAGCGCACGCTAACAGTGTATTTTTTTTTTGTCAGGAGTTTTGTTTGGTGCCGTGATAGCGCACACTAACCTTAATGATTAGCGCACGCTAATTGTGTCCAGTATAAATACTGGACACCAGTCTAGAAGTTGCATTTTTCTTCATTTCTTCTTCTTCCTCCATGAGTTTGAGACGTAACGACTCGGTTTCGCATCTGGGCTGATTTTTCTTCCATCCAAAGGTGTTTTGGAGTATCCTAGATGATTTTTAACATCATCTAATCCATTGTTCTTCGCCGAATCTAGGTATTTTCTTGAATCCCTAGAGTTGACTTTTTGGAGTTTTATTCTTGATATCGTTTTCCATCCAGTTTTGATAAACCGATTGTTGTTTTAACGATGTTGTTAAACATATCCTGAGGATTGTATATCACTGTCGTGATTGAGCGATTTGATGCGTGTGATATGATGTGTTTAAGTGAATGTTGATACGTGCGAATTTTGGGCATTTTGGCCTATTGTACTTCTGAAAAACCTTGAGTATCTTAGAAAATAAACCTCGAGACGTACTTTTAAAATAAATTATTTTCTCATAGTGCTCTCAAGATGCCTACTAGTGCCACGCTATGTTTCAAAATTATTCTACTTTGAGGATCAAAATATTTTGAAATATTTCTAATGATTTAGAAATGCATTCGCTTAGACCCGAAGGTCGAAGATAGCTGAAAAGTTTTAATTTAACGAAAGGTGTCTTCATTTTTTTTCAAACGCAAGATGATTTTTTTTTAGTCTCGATGACGATGTTTGTACTACTTTTTGATATATGATACTCAAGATCAACTGGTGCTTGCAAGTTATTTTCAAAAGATGGTTTTCGTTTTTAAAACCTATCATTCCTATTTGTGGTCCGGGAATATATGTGTGATGTTCGTGCTCTCGTTAGGGTGTTAACCCCGAGTTGTTGTTGAATTGGTGGTGTGAGCGTTGAGTCATTCGCCACACAGTTGTCGTGGTAGCCTCTGTGAGGGGTGTGATATTGGTATTGGATGTTGTCGCCTCGTAGCGGTTTATGCGTTATCGCATATATGCGAGCTGTTAGAGATCGGGTTGGTATGATTGTGTGCATCGGTGATTGTTCCGCGTTGTGTCGATTGCTTGTTATATTGTTACCTTAGTTCCGTTGTTACGAGTTTCGGGGGCGAGGTCAAAGGTAATACCCGTACTATTTTGACTTCTATATCTTCTCTTTCTCCAGTCTATCGATTCTCTCGTGTTCATTGATACCTTCTGAACTTGTTCTATACCTTGGTTTCATCATTCGAACGAGCTATAATCTGATTTTGAGTCGATCTGGTTATCGCTGTGACTTTTCCGAATTCGGTTCGACTATTGTAAACCTTGTTCGGAAGTAACATCTTTTGGTTCTAATAGTTCTTTTATTCAAGTGGATTGGATTTTGAACTTCTGTATTTTTGGCTCTATCAACTCGTTTATGCTCGTTAACATTTCTGAACTTTCCCTATCCCTTGCTTTTGTTGATCGAACGAGGGTGGTATTGTTTCGGAATAACTCGTTTGTCGTTGTGGCTTTTCAATCGCTATTCCCTTTCCTGTGGATATTGTGGGAATGCACGTCTTGCTGTTCTCACCAGTCATCACAGGAGTTGTTGTTTAAATTTTATTATCCTACGTGTTTCGGACATGATTGTTCGATTTTTGTTGTCTCAATCGTTTGTTTGTTCGGTTTTTGTTCTCGTTTCGTGATTGTTGAGCGTTCAGGCTCCTTCGTAATTCCCTTAAGTTCGGGAAATTAGTCTCGTTTTCGATCTTCCAACCCTTGGGCGGTGGAATTCCGTATTTGTTCAGCGTTTGGCTCGCATTTTGATTGATGAACCGTTGGGTGGGTCAATCATATTGATTTTCGTTCGTTGTGTTTTGTGATTGTTCGGATAATTGACTTAATTGTATTATCCGTTTAATGATGGTTGTCACTCGTTGATTTTATTATGTCTCTACCGGTGGCGTTGTGTTAGTCGCCGTGGAGCGTATTTTCACGCCGTATGTCTCTTTGCGTTTCTTGCAGCGTTTCGCCGTCGGGCGTGAGCTTTTGGTTTTTGTGTATCTTATTGAGTTTTCCTGGCGGGATATTGCTTCTCCCTACTTATTTTAAGTTTCGGGACGAAACTTCTTTTAAGGAGGGTAGAATGTAATATCCGCAATTTTCGATTTTTGGTAAATTTCTTTTTTCGGCCGGAGTCCGTTTTGACGGCTCTCTCAAGACCGTTTCGTCATTCTGGGAATGATTAATTCTACACTTTTTGTCATCCGAGTTCGTTTAGGTGTTGTTTTGTTGAGTTCCATGCTTTTTAGCGACTTTTCCGCACTTGAGTTCGATTCTTGCGAATCTCGTCCGAAACTGCTGTTTCGAGTTTCCCGCAAGTCCGTTTAACTTTGTTAGACGTGTTGTGAACTTCGGTTTGGTTATTCGATCACGTATCGTGATTTTCGGGCGTTTTGGGCCATTTTGTAATTTCTTGAAAGTTACGGGTATCCGTATCTGTAATTGTTGTCTCGACCCGTTTCTTGGTCGCGTATGATTAATTATGGTATTACGTTTTCTTTTCGAGTCGTTGATTTCGTCCGCGAACTTTTCGTCGTGTTCGTTTCGTGCGTTTTCGGAAATCGAGGCGTCGGGTCGTGGCGAGTGGCCGGGCCGGACCGGTGCACTTGTCGGAAGTCTTGGCATTGGCCGAGCAGTTCGGCAGAACCGCGTAGCGCACGCTATGGCCGGACGCAAGGCGCTAGCTCGGCAGCAGTAGCGCACGCTGCCGAGTCGGCCACAGACGCTATCGGGCCCGGGCAGAGGTATTCGAGGTTACGACTCGGCCAGATCGGCGAGTAGCGCACGCCATCTTTGGCCGTAGCGCGCGCTAACCGGAAGGGGTAGCGCACGGCCGACTAGCGTGCGTTACTGGGTGAGTTTGTTAGTCCGGTGGCTCTCGGGCGAGTCGGCTAGCGCGCGAGCTTCGGCCGTAACGCACGCTAGCGGAGTCGGGCGGTCGAGTCATGGTCGGCAATTGGTCGGTGGTGCCGGTCATGCGGGCCATGGCCGAGAGTGCTCGGCCGAGCATCGGCCGATAGCGCACGCTAGGCCGGGAAGGCTAGCGCACGCTAGTTCCGGCCCAGTATATAAATGACAGACCAGCGACTTTCTCCGTCATTTTTCATTTCATTTCTCTTCGGTCCGCGGCTGGGGTTTCGGAGGAGACGAAACCATGTTGTTGAACAACAAATCCATGAAGTTCCTGAGTTTATATCACCGATAAATCATCCTATGACATCCTTCGATCCAGCGAATCAAGGTTAGATCTTTAGAACCCTACTTTTGGGTAGATTTGGGGGTTTTCGCATTTTTGTCCGATTCGTTCCGTTTTGTCGATTAATTCATGATGAATATGATTAATCTTGTTGGTATTCTTAGTTTCCCTACGGATTCATGGTATATTTCGTGATTTTTACGGAATCGAGAGGGTTTGGTTGTGGTCCGCCCTCGTTGTTGTTTATATACGAATATACATGAATCGTAGGCGGGTTTTCGGGTGTATTCCAATTCCGTATTCATTTAGAAATGGTTGTGATTGTATTCTTCGAATCGTTAGGTTCGGTTTCGTTGGTTCCTAGCGTTCGTCGGTGACTTTCCTTTCCGTTCGTTGCGTCGTCAATAATTCAAGGCAAGTATTCTTGGAAATCTTTATGCTTAACATGAAATGGTAATGTATATTGTGTGTGCTTTTCTCACCCTGGGAGGGTCCGACGGGGCCTCGGGGGAATCTATGACTTCACTCTGGATTCATGAGTTTGTTTCGCTAGCCAGCTCGGGAGGGTCCTTAGAGGCCTCGGGTGGGATTCGTGGCTTCGTCCCGGTCCTAGGCGATGCCTGTGCGTGATTTGTTTTATGAAATGGCCAGCTCGGGAGGGTCCTTAGAGGCCTCGGGTGGGATTCGTGGCTTCGTCCCGGTCCTAGGCAAATTGTTTGACTGTTTGTTTCCGGAAAAGACATGTCTGGTTTTGGCTTTTGAAATTGATATTGGTGCATTGTACTATGAAATGTGTAAGCGATTGGTTTGCCTTGAATACTTGTACTAGCGTAATTGCTAACCCCTTTGGGGACCCGTTGTCGGGGAAATTCTTGTTATGGATTTCAGGTTATGTTCATCCAGACGAGCGGGCGCTAGGATGGTACGAGGATGTCGGCCAAGGTTGTTGACATGTGCAATTGAGTCTTGTTATTTCCTACTGTCTCTTTTGATGTGGGTATTTTCCAAATTGTAAACTTATAGATTGTACTCGCGAGTACTTAGGCTTTTCCTTTCGGATTGTGATTGGTCTTTGTTGGAGTTACTGTATTTGTCGGTTGATGTTTATTATGCCGGTTGTACCGGACGTGTTGTTTTATGTTCTTGTTGTTAACAATTGTTTCCTTGCTAACCGAGACGGTTAGTCGAGAGGCGTTTTCTTGTGTTAGCCTGGTGGATCCCATGTAGGGGTCCACGGCGCTGTAATACACCTCGAATATCTTGGGGGTGTTACATGTAGAATTTACCATTGAGCTGGAACCCGGAGCTACACCAATTTCTAAGGCGCCGTATCGTATGGCACCTACTGAGATGTACGAACTGAAAAAGCAGCTGGAGGAGCTACTGGACAAAGGCTATATTCAGCCAAGCGTTGCCGCCCGGGAGCGCCGATTTTTGTCCGAAAGAAGGATGGATCGCCCATTTGTGTATTGACTATCGAGAGCCGAACAAGATGACGATTAAGAACAAGTATCCGTTGCCATGGATTGATGATCTGTTTGACCGATTGCAAGGGGCAACGATTTTCTAAAATCGATCCGAGATCGGGGTATCATCACCGAGGATTAAGGAATCGATGTTCGAAATCAGCGTTCAGAACTCGCTACGGACATTATGAGTTTGTAGTGATGCCGTTTGGTCTCACTAACGCACCTGCTGTATTCATGCAATTGATGAACTGAGTGTTCATCGAATATTTGGATAAATTTGTGGTCGTGTTCATTGATGACATTATAGTGTATTCTAAGAGTCCGGAAGAGCATGCTCAGCATTTGCGGATTGTATTGGAACTTTTGAGAAGCGAGCAATTGTACGCCAAACTCTCTAAGTGTGAATTTTGGCTGAAGGAAGTAATGTTCCTCGGCCATGTGGTATCAGCTAAAGGAGTCCGAGTAGACCTCAGAAAATCGAAGCAATTATGGATTGGAAACCTCCAAAGAACGTGAAAGAAGTCCGAAGCTTCTTAAGACTTGCTGGGTATTATCGTCGATTCGTGGAAGGGTTTTCTAAAATTTCCCGCCCACTTACTCGACTCCTGCAGAAAACGCAAAAGTTTGAGTGGAACGAGTCGTGTCAGACTAGTTTTGATGAATTAAAGAAGAGATTGACGACGGCACCAATTTTATCACTTCCACAGGGAACTGGAGGATTCATAGTTTACAGTGACGCTTCGAACCAAGGACTCGGATGCGTATTGATGCAGAATGACAAGGTGATCGCTTATGCATCGCGATAGCTGAAACCTTATGAAGTGAATTACCAAACACATGATTTGGAGCTAGCAGCAGTAGTTTTTGCTTTGAAGATCTGGAGGCATTATCTGTACGGGACTCACTGTCAGATCTTTACGGATCACAAGAGTCTCAAATACATCTTCAGTTAGAAAGAATTGAACATGCGGCAAAGAAGATGGTTAGAACTGATTAAGGACTATGACTTGGAGATTTTGTATCATCCAGGCAAAGCGAATGTAGTGGCCGATGCACTCAGCCGCAAGCCTGTTTCTATTCAGATGCTGGAGACTCTGACCTCCCAACTTAGCCTTCAACGAGAGATGATTCGAGAAGGAATTGAAGTGTGGTTACAAAGAGTCCAAGGACAACTGTGCATGATGGAAATAACTTCGTCATTAACCGAAGAAATCAAATCTAGACAGGCAGATGATCCTCTGATGATTCAGTTACGTGATGAATTGATCAAAGGGAAGGCCCCCGGATTCGTAATCCATGATGATGGAGTTTTGAGATTTCAGAACCGACTCTGCATACCCGATGTCGATGTTCTGAAACAGACAATTATGAAGGAAGCTCATAGTTCACCCTATTCTATCCACCCGGGCACCAGTAAAATGTACAAGGACTTGAAATAGAATTTCTGGTGGGGCAACATGAAGAAAGATGTAACGGACTATGTTTCGAAATGCTTGACTTGTCAGCAGGTTAAGATCGAGCATCAACGGCCTACCGGAATGTTGAAGCCTCTCCCGATTCCTGAGTGGAAGTGGGAGGACATATCGATGGACTTTATCACTAGTATGCCAAGAACCAAGACTGGAATGAACATGATTTGGGTGATAATTGATCGTTTAACCAAATCAGCTCATTTTCTAGGCATTAAGGACATGTGGGGACCAGAGAGGTTGGCGCGAGTATTTATTTCGGATATAGTTCGATTGCATGGTACGCCGAAGACCATTATTTCTGATCGAGACGGCCGTTTTGTGTCTCACTTTTGGAAAGTAGTTCATAAGGCCTTGGGGACCGAATTGAACTTCAGCACAGCTTATCACCTGCAGACTGACGGACACTCCGAGAGGACTATTCAAACGGTGGAAGACATGCTAAGGGCCTGTGCCTTAGATTGGCCAAACGATTGGGAAATTCATCTACCGTTGATTGAATTTACCTACAACAATAGTTGGCATGCTTCCATTAAGATGGCACCATTCGAGGCATTATACGGGAGGAGATGTAGATCGCCCCTATGTTGGGATGATTCATCAGACTTAATCGGGACAGAACTAGAGTTGATCGTACAGACTCGAGAGAAGATAGCCTTGATTTGTGAAAGGCTGTTGACCGCCCAGAGTCGCCAGAAATCTTACGCAGACGTACGTCGTCGCCCATTGGAGTTCAGTACTGGAGACCACATACTTTTTAAGGTCTCTCCTACTCGGGGAATCTTTTGTTTCGGAAGGAAAGGAAAGCTGAGTCCAAGATATATCGGACCATTTGAGATCCTTGGGAGAGTTGGAGAGTTGGCATACAGATTGGCATTGCCGCCGTCATTGTGCCATGTTCATAACGTGTTCCACGTATCCCAGTTACGGAGGTATATACCAGATCCTAGTCATGTCATTGATTTCGGCGAGATCGAAGTCGCTCAAGATGGGACGTTTGCATAAAGACCGGTCAAGATACTCGAGAGTCGAGTTAAGCAGTTGAGAAACAAACCCATCGTTTTGGTCAGAGTTCAATGGTCACGCCATGGAGTGGAAGAAGCCACATGGGAAACGGAAGATGGCATGAAGTCCAGATATCCCGGGTTATTTTCGTCTTGAGTTTCGGGACGAAACTCCTTTTTAGTAGGAGAGTATGTAATATCTGGATTTATTACTATGTATTTTACCTGTATTCGAACCCTGTATTATTCGGAATTGTGATCTTGATGATTGGAGTATGATATTTCTTGCATTGATATCTTTGTACATAAGTATAACAACATGCAAAATTTGTCATGCAAACTTGTGATAGCGCACGCTAAGAATGTAGCTTAACGCGCACTATCGAGCTACTACTAGCGCACGCTACGTATGTAGTAGTTGCGTGCGCTAAGCACTCAATTATTGAGCTGGGCGGCTAGCACATGCGCCAGCCGGGACATGGGTCCGGATAAGATTCCCGCGGACGAACCTGGATAGTTTTGAAGTCAACTCTTATAAGCGTGCGCTAAGGAATGCTTAGTAGCGTGCGCTAATCTGCTTTGTGCAGAAAGTTTATATATGGGCCAGCACTCCATTTTTATTCCCATTTTCCTTCGTCTATACTTCATTCTTGAGAGACCAGAGAGCAAGAATTACCCTTCTAACACACTGAGAAAACATCTTCTCGATCCTTAAATATTGGATACTACTTGTGAGTGATCATTGAAGTGGAGTAGCACCTTGGAGTGGCATACAACCAACCGGAGTCAGATTCTACCTCGGTTCAGTGATTTTCGTCATATTAAGGTATGTTCAACCTATCTCTAGACTTAGAGTTGGATTCTAAAGAATTAGATGATCATGTTAACGAGATATTGATTTTCATTAGTGAATTATTCAACATGCATCATGTTTGGAATATGGAGATGGTTATGCCTCAAGTACCTTGATTATGAACATCATAATTCGAATCTTATTACAATGAACAAGTAGAGGAAGCTTCTATCATTGGTAATCCAAATCTAGTAGATGACTTCATAACAATCATGGACTTAACTTTAACATCATTATTGTTAGATGAATCTAAGGGATTGATCATGGAAGGATTTATCTAGTATAGATGGAATGTTAAACAACTACAGTATGATAATTTTGATTGATATAAATGTGTTGATATCGACCGTTAAGCCTTCCGAATTGTCGTATGTAGATTTGTAGTCAAAATGGAATATGGTTTTTTAATAGTATACATATTCTTGAATCCGAAGTTGTTGTTATCCGTAAGATCATTCATAATGGTATGAACATGATATACATGGAGGTAACATGAATTATCACGGAAGATTTCATTGGTTTGATCATGATGAGAACAGTCTTCTACCCAGAAGTGAACTGCCATGCACAGTTAGCGCACGCTAAGCTATGTAAATTAACGTGCGCTATCGAACATCAGTTAACGTACGCTAGGCCATCAGTCGAGTCAGTCAGCTGATCAGTGAAGTACTGACCATGCATCGTTAGTGTATGCTAGGCTTTGTCGTTTGTGTACGCTATCGAGCGGACTTAACGCACGATACACAGAGTACTTAGCGTGCGCTAAGAAGTTCAGACAGATTACATTTTATGAGCTTTTGGTCGTAAATCGAATTGTTAGACATTCGTACGACGTGAGATAAATTCTATATTATTTATTTTGTTAAGGTTCGAGCTTGTTACGTGATTGATTAAGGGGGGGCGACCTTCAAGTGTTCGTTTTGAGGAAGTATTATTCTTGTCTTCGAATCGAGGCAAGTACCTTATTTGTTTAACATATTGATGTTATACATATTGTCATGCATGTATGTCGTTGTTGTATGTCCACCTCGTGTTGGTCCGACGGGATCATCGGGGAACCTATGCTAGCGTGTGCTGGATCATCGGACGGGTTTTTCCACCACGGGTTGGTCTGATGAGATCATCGTGGGTTCTAGGCAGTGAACGCTGGATCGTCGGAATTACCATGTATATGTTATGATATCATGTTGTGATTATCAGTTGTGTATGTTATGTATGAGTTTCTCGCAGGAGAAGACTCGTTTGACATTTTATCATTTACGTTATTATTATTCTGCGTGTGGCATTGAATAATGTGTTGTGGTACTTGTACTAGCATCGTTGTGCTAACCCCTTCAGGGGTGAACATTTTGTTTATGTTCGGGATCTAGGAGAACGGGAAAACAACCACTGGAGCTGCATGATGACGAGGGTGTAGAGTGATGTTCCGGCCGGGTTCATTTGTCTGTTGTTTATTGGTTATTTCAATAAGTACTCGAGTACGAAGTCATTTATGATGAATTTGAATTTGGTGATGTATTATTAAGTTTCTGTTGAACAATTGTATTTTCAGTATTTGGTCAGAACTGTTGTATCTTAATTCCGTTATTTCCATTCGTTAGTACCTCTTAATTTCTGTTCAATTCTTCAGCCTTGTAAATACTTATGTAAAGGATTTACGGCGCTGTAATATTCCTGAATATATCGGGGGTGTTACATTTATAATCCCAACTAAAGGTAACTTAGCCCATGAAGGGTTTAATATACATAATACAAGCTTTGGTGGTCATTATTAGTTGATTTAAGAGAAAGAATTGATCATCACTCCCTTAGTAGATAAAGGAGAAAGAAGCAATAAACTCTCTGAACAACATATGTTATACCACACTTACACAAATCACTCAAGAACACAAGTGTATTCTTCACACTAAAAAAGAAAAGATTACAAAAAGTGAAAAATTATATGATGAATGATGAAGGATCTAAGGGGTCTATTTATACACCTAAAGACATCTAATAGCTCCAAAACTCCATCATTATTACAATAGATCGGATCAATGCCAGCCATCCCCTCAATAACACACAAAAAGTATAAAAAATTAGACAAATTTTAACAATCTGTCAAGAGTTACGGCCGTAACATTAAGGAGTTACGGTCGTAACTTGGATGACTTACGGCCGTAACATTCAGTAGTTACGGCCGTAATTTGGCTTCGTCAATTTGTTCATTGGTTGCTTTGAGAGTTACGTTTTTAGCCCAGAATTTCTCAGACTTTGCATTTTAGCCCCAAATCTTCTTCGGATGATAACTTTTGATATATAACTCTGATTTTGAATCTGGAAAGACTGCCGAATTCGTCTCGGAAAGCCCTACAACATGAATATATCAAAATTCAACAAAGAGAATATTTAATAAACATGTTATTTCTTGAGTAAAACAGTTATTCAGTCCGATTAAGACTAGATTTACATCATCATCCGATGAAAATAAAATTAATAAAAACTAATTAATTAAAAGCAAAAAACAAGTAGACTTGCTCAATTATGGGTGATATTTATCGATACAAACCATGGATAAGTGTATAAAATTGACACTTATCAGCCACCTTCCCCGGCGTAAATTATGGATAAGGTGAATCTGATGATATATGCTATGAAATGAAATGATTTAGTAAACATGGGCTTTTTTCTAAAACCCCCGTGTGTTACTGGTTATATGCATGATGACAAGTACGAAAGTATGTTTTATGTTTTGGCAATATGTTCACGGAGTACGTTGTACTCAGCCCTGTATATCTTTTTAAATATGCAGGTTGAGCAAGGTATGTGACGGAGGGTGTTGAGTGGAAGTCTTTTGTTTACGATCAATGTTAAGCCCTGGTTACATATTTTAATATATGTAACCAACCATGTTTTTCCGCTGCAAACACTCTTTATGATTATGCTTTCTATGTCTTGTTGATTGTAATATGCTATGAAGCCTTTTCCTAAACTTCAAGGCTAATGTTATGACTGTATATTCTACTTTGGATTCTAAGTCGTTCCCACGGGACTGACTCCCCTTCATGATACCTTGATAGGTTATTCATGGTAATTCACCCATATGCCTTATGAAACGTATGTTTCCCCCTATCTTCCCCGCTTCTTAATTCCTACCCCGGGCCACGCCCCGGCTGAGCCGTCCTTAGGGATAAGGGGCCGTGACAGAATGGTATCGGAGAGGTTCGTTCGCTCTGAGTCTATGTTCTTTCAAGCGAAGTTTAGTTCGATTCTCTAAACTAATTTAAGAATCAATTTTCAACTCAACACCCGGTCACGGCATGCTCAACTGAAGAGTAAGGTAAAAGATTTACTAGTCTTTATGATTCAAACTTCTTTTGCCATGAAAATGTATCTCTTTAGGAGCTTTTATGAAATGTTAATTATGAACATATATGGAATGATATATGTATGACGAAGCATGGACTATATGAATCCTTATTTTTTTCAAGTACGCATGAATTGTTGCTGATGAAGAAACACGAAAGATGAGAACCTAGAAACTTCCTTAGTGTCTTCTATTATGCAAACGAGAACTTATGCGCCTTAAGTATTTCAGCACATGCACGAATATGAAGGACGAACAATGACGATGTAATAATGAGGATCGACGATGCAGTGACGTCTCCAATGAATATGACTTACGTACGAGTAATACGAGTATGGTTATTTTATCGGGATGTCCATTTATGGACATACCCCGTCAGAGAGTATATTATTATTTTTATGTTAGGTGTTTCTCAGAGTCCAGAGTTCTAGTCGAGAACTTAGGATGAGATTTATATCCTTCTTATGAGAACCCTTTAGTAGAGTTGTTCTATTATGTTGAGACGTTGATGTATTATACGTATACCTTCTTCATAGGATGGAGACCACGAAGACGATGCCGCGTAAGTCAACGTGGAGAAGGCGTATGCCATGCGACCTTGTAGAGGCTTTCCGCAGCACGTATCGAGGCATAGGTGCCACCGTGGGTCAGTGCGTGGCAGACCTCGAGGCGACATGGCACTTAGCTGCTCCTCATGGTGTCTCGGACTACGAGGGTATTCAGTGTCTTATTGACCTCCTTCCGATCGAGTGGAGGGAGTGGGCTGCTGCAGTCTCATGGTACTATATCTTTTTGCGTAAGCCGACTTTAGTACCTTCCGGAGATTGCATGGCCTTTGCTATCCGCATCACCACTCAGTACCTCCAGCATAGTGCATCTCCCCCTGGAGCTTACGTGTACCGACCTTATGCTAGGGGATCTTTGCCGGATCCAGATGGTTCTTGTTGCACTGTCTCATGCTCAGGATGGGTAAGACATGGAGGCAGGGACATCAGCACCTCGACGCAGGGACATGAGGACCGAGCCTTTTATTCTCAGGAGGACGTCCCCGCCACTTCGACCTATGCCAGTCATCGATCCAGTCCATCCACGATCGATTGCAGATGATGCTCATCTATTTCTCCTGAAGAAATGCAGAGTCACTGAAGACCCTGTTGCAGTCTCTCCAGCTTTAGACGAGGAGTCAGAAGAAGATCCGGACGAGGATCCGGAGGAGTTCTCCGAAGAGGACAGCTCGAACGCCAAGTCGAGGGCAACTTGAGATAGCTCAGGATGGTGCTAGCCATTTATTTTGTGTTTTGTATGCGGAACGTCACTTTTTTTGCTTATACGTGTCATTCCGATGTCTAGCACTTTCTTATGTTATGGACGGCAATGCTATTTGTTAGAGCATCCCATATTTTCGTATATGTGTAGGCAGGTAGCCTAGACCAGCTTATTTTGATAGTCAGTAAGACCTCGTTGAAGGCAATTGTACTATTACTATGCATATGATATATTGATATATATTTTGACCCTTTATGGGCTTTTCTTCTCATGAGTATGAAGTTGTTATTTATGATTTCTTTCTCGACCTTGCCACGAGAGTTATCTATGAGTATGTGTTGATGCGTTATGATTATGTAGTTCCGAACTCCTTTCTATGATCTAGTATGATGATAATTACGGACCAATGAGAATGAACTAATGATGATTATGTGCACCTCATAATGCCACCCAGAAGAGAAAGAAGGAGAGGAGGGCATGAACGCGCCCCTACCACCTCCTCCTCCACCCCAACGGGCTATTGAAGAGCTTTTCCTCAAGCAGAATCCGCCCACTTTCGATGGGTCAGGAAACCCGAGCGATGCTGAGCTTTTGGTTAGAGCTATGGAATGAATTTTTAACTTCCTAAGGTGTACCAACCAAGAGCGTCTTTCTTGTGTGCTCTTCCAACTCACTGGATCTGCAGACTTCTGGTGGGAAGCACGCAGGAAGATCCTGACGGCTGAGCAGCTGGAAAACTACTCTTGGGAGGAATTCAAGGAGTCACTGTATGACAAGTATGTTCCAAAAACCTTCAAGGTAAAGAAGGAAGCATCCGAAGCAAGGAAGGATGTCAGTGACCGAGTATGATAGAATGTTTTGTGAGTTATCAAGGTATGCTCCAGACCAAGTTGATTCGGATGAGAAGATGGCAGGATAATTTAGATCAGGACTTAGACATGAGATAGGCATGTCCCTAGCTAGATATGGAAGGCTGAGCTACACTGAATCGCTGAACAGAGCTCTGGATATTGAGGCAGCAATGCCATAAGAGAAGCGAGCACCCACAGTTACACCACCACCCACTCAGACAAATTCCCACGATTATAAGGGGAAGCGTAAGTGTGAAGGACGAAACAATGGTGGTAATGGGAACAGCCAGGCTAACAGGAAAGCCGTGGTAGGGAAATATATCTCATGGACAGCTACGGGCTCAAGGAGGCAACAACCAGGGATGGAAGATGGTTCCTACTCAGGGAGGCAATAATCAGAGACGAGTTGCAAACCCCGTATATCCCAAGTGTAACAAGCAGCATCATGGTGCCTGTCTGCTGGGCACTGGAAGTTGTTACACGTGTGGTCAGAAAGGCCATATTATGAGGAATTGTCCTAAGCAGCAGCAGGGAGAGAGACCAAACCACCAGGGTCAACCCCAGCCACTGAGAGCAATACAAGGACAGCCGCAACTGCTGCCACCACCTAAACAGCAGAATCAGAATGCTAGATCATATGCCATCAATCAGAAGCAACCCGAGAAGGATAAGGGTAACTTGGCAGGTATGGGCAAACTTCTTAACCTACCTGTAATTGTTTTGTTTGATACTGGAGCATCGCATTCATTTATTGCTAGAGCATGTGTGGATAATATTAGTATTATACCGGAACATGCTAGTCATGTCATGAGAGTATCTTCACCACCAGGAGGAATTTCAACTACCATGCATGTTTGTTCTAATCTGGAATTAGAACTTGGGAATCTTAAAGTGGTAACTAATAATCTGAATGTTATGACGATGTGGGATGTTGATGTAATCCTACGAATGGATTGGTTAGCTGAGAATTATGCCACAATTCTTTGTTATGAGAGGAAAATTTCCTTCCGACCACTGGGAAAGGAGCCCACAGACTTTCACGGCATAAGAATGGGTAGAGGATCACCTGTTATCTCTGCTCTCCAAGCCAAGAAGATGATGAAAAAGAACGATTGCCAGGCTTTCCTTGTTTACCTTAATGGAGAAGCTGGAGAAGAGCAGACTATACGAGATGTGCGAATTGTGCGGGAATTCGAGGATATATTCCCAGAAGTGTTACCGGGTTTACCACCAGATCGACAAGTAGATTTCAACATCGACTTGGAGCCAGGGTTAGCCCCAGTGTCGAAAGGACCTTATAGGATGGCACTGAAGGAACTACAAGAACTTAAGATCTAACTGCAAGAGCTATTGGATTTAGGTTTCATCAGACCGAGTGTTTTTCCATGGGGAGCACCTGTCCTTTTTGTGAAAAAGAAGGATGGTACACTGAGAATGTGTATAGATTACAGGGAGCTGAACAAGCTCACACTCAAGAACAAGTATCATCTGCCATGGATAGATGACGTGTTTGACCAACTCAAGGGAACAACTGTGTTTTCTAAGATATACCTTAGGTCTGGGTATCATCAGTTGAAGATTCGACCAGAGGATATACCCAAGACAGCTTTCCGAACAAGATATGGACACTATGAGTTTATAGTCATGCCATTTGGATTAACTAATGCCTCCACAGTATTCATGGATCTTATGAACAAAGTTTTCCACCCGTACTTGGATAAGTTTGTATTGGTGTTCATAGATGATATTCTCATCTACTCTAGAAATGAGAAAGAGCATGAAGAACATCTCAGGATAGTGTGGGAACAATGAGAACAGAGAAACTCTTTGCCAAATTCAGTAAGTGCGAATTTTGGCTGAAAGAAGTAATGTTTCTTGGGCACATTGTGTCAGCAAATGGTATTAAGGTGGACCCAGCTAAAGTGGAAGCAGTACGTGATTGGAAGTCACCAACCAACCCTAATGAGATTAGGAGTTTCTTGGGTCTAGCTGGGTACTATCGAAGATTCATCGAAGGATTTTCCAAGATTGCTAGACCAACAACACAACTGTTGCGGAAAGGAATTAAGTATTTATGGACGGATGAATGTGATGAGAGTTTTCAGGAACTCAAGAGGAGATTGGCTACTACGCCAGTTTTAGCAGTACTAGAAGCGAACAAGGATTATGTGGTTTACACGAATGCTTCTAAGAATGGGCTAGGTTGTGTATTGATGCAAGATGGGAAAGTAATAGCTTACGCATCAAGACAACTTAGGTCGCATGAGATGAATTATCCTACGCATGATTTGGAACTAGCTGCAGTGGTGCACTCATTAAAGATATGGAGACATCACCTCTATGGGGTAAGATGTGAAATTTTCACGGATCACAAGAGTTTAAAGTACTTTTATCGAGCAGAAGGACTTGAATATGAGACAGAGAAGATGGCTCGAATTGGTAAAAGATTATGATTGTGGTATTAACTACCACTCCCGCAAGGCTAATGTGGTAGCAGATGCCTTGAGTCGTAAGACTCAATCGCAATTAGGATACCTACTTACCATAGAGATTTTGAAGGAATGAGTTTAGAGGTGGTTCATCCACCGGAAATGATAATGGGTCGTGTCGCGATGTTAGTGACGACACCAGATCTGAGAGGACGAATAGTGAATGCGCAGAGGAGAGATGAAGCATTCGAGAAACTATGTATGAGAATCAGATCAGATAACCCAGGAAGTTACCGCGAAGCGGCTGATAACGCAATTATATTCGAAGAGAGAATATGTGTCTGATAAGTGGTAATTTTACCACATTTTTCTAGGATTTTATACTAGGTTTTTATCTCGTTTCGTGATTTATGTGCTCGTATTTGGCTTATTTATGATTAGTCGAGCCGTATTACACGTTTGGGTTGGTTTTAGTGTGTTTGCAGGTTTTTAGAGCCAAAAGGGCCCAAAACGAGACAAAGGACCGAGAGTCGAGTCAAACGGACGGAAGAAACGGTTTTTTGCAAAAGTCAGACCACCTATCGGGCCAGCCTATCGGCCGATAGGTGCGTCCGACATGTGTTCCGAGCCCTATCAAGTGAAGTCAACCGACAGACCACCTATCGGGCCAGCCTATCGGCCGATAGGTGCGTCCGATAGTCTGCTCCGCGGGTTCTCGTGTTTTGACGGATTGTGACTCTTTTGGATAGATTTTGTTTCCTAGATTAGTTCCAATCGGGAATTTAATTCCCATAGGATATATAGACCTCCTTCTAGACCTAGTTTATCATCTTTTATCATCCTTTATCATCTTTAGCAGACTTTTACATTTTTTTGTCAATTTTAATTCCTTTGAGACTAGAACTTTTTACAAGGCAGCTGGTATTATTGTTTTTCTACTTTCTCGGAGATTGAAGACTCAGAGTTCATCCGGAAGGGTTGTAATCTCTCTTTTCATATTAATAATATGTATTCTCCATCTATTTCTTGTTTAATTTCAATTATGTCTAGCTGAATCCATTGATTGATTCTAGGGTTAGTAATTTTAATTGATGTTCACATGATGTCCCTTTGATTACCTTTTTACCTTTCATCCTAGGCTTGTGATCAAGATGTGTTAAATCTCATGCTAGATTAAAGGGCCCTTAATCGATGCATGTTAGCTAATTAATTTTGCCCGGAAGGATTAATTAATTAGTGGAAATACTTGATGCACAATATGATTTGATCTTAAGACCTGAGTGGAGTAATCATAGATAAATAAGTTGACGCTTTTTAAGTGATTTAAATTCTTTGAGCCTTGCGGGAAAAGGGTTTAAATTAACTATCTTTCTAGGTTGCCTTGATCGGAATTCTAGATCGGCTGAGTGATTATTTCTAGGATTGAATTAAAATTTGGGGAAAAGGAATCAAGTAAATGGATTGTGTGAACTCAATTAGATGATACTACCCTAGGATCAATTAGTTGTCAATTTGTGATTTTATCTTGCTAATTTGCTTTATTTGCTTGATTTAGATAATTCACTTTATTTTGCTCTCTTTGCATAATACTTGGAATTCTTATCTTATTGTTCTAGATTTTTTATTTTAGGATTAATTGTTATTTAATTTTTATTTTTTGATATTTGAAGTTAGATAATTAGAAACAAACCAAATTTTCGGATTCCTAAATAGCAGTCAAATTTTGAGTAGAGTTACTTCCTTTATTTTCGACATATCAATTCCCTTGGGTTCGACACCTTGGAAATACTTCGAGGTTTTACAAATTTTAAAATTGATCGGATTTGAAAACCATACTACGCGAATTTTAGCGATCAATTTTTGGCGCCGTTGCCGGGGAATTGATAGAAAACTTAAAGGGATAATTCGAAAAAGAAGAGATTGTTACTTTAGGTTGTATACTATTATTATTAATATTCGATCTCGTTTCCTCACATCTTGTTTTCTCTTCCTTGTAGGCGGTGCATGATCACAAGATCCCAAGGAAAGGACTTATTTCCTTTGGATCCGGAAATCGAGAAGTCTTTGAGGAGGAAGAAGCAAGAAGCGAGAACCGAGACTATTTCTATACCTATCGTTGATACCATGGCCGGCATTGTTGACCCACCACGAGAACTCGCTCGTCCCGAGAAGATCCCTTTGAATGCCCGCTTTCGACCTAAGCTGGACGATTATCAAGAAGGAGGTTGGGGGAAGATTGATGCCAACAACTTCGAGCTTAAGCCGTCCCTCATCGCTACGGTAAAGTCTCAAACATACGGAGGAGGAGTTAATGAATATCCAAACGCTCATCTTGAGTCGTTTTTGGACATATGTGCCACCATCAAGCAAAACGGAGTGCCTCCGGATGTCATTAAGCTCCGCCTAATCCGGTTCTCCTTAGAAGACGATGCGCTAGATTGGTACAAGAGCCTAGATCGGAAGGAAATTGGTACTTGGAGAGAGATGACTCGGTTGTTCTTAGCACAGTTCTATCCTCCCTCGAAGGTGCAAAAGCAAATCAACGATATCTTGCAATTCGAGCAATATGAGGATGAACACTTATACGAGGCATGGATCCGATTTAAGAAGCTACTTCGCAAATGCCCACAGCATGGAATTGACAAGGAGGAAATCTACATTCGGTTTTATCGGGATTTGACGAGGAAGGCTAGAAGAGAGTTGGACTATTCCTCGAAAGGGGGATTTCTTGCTAACGATTATGAAGAGGCCAAGAATCTCATCGAGCTAGCGGTCAACAATGATTACGAGGAGGTGACCGATAGGAAGATGACGAGAAGAAAGGTCCCATCCGGTGACGAGGACGCCTACGGTGATTGAAGGCGAAATTTGAAAGACAACAAAAAGAGCTTGAGATGCTAAGAAAGAAGACTTTGGGAGTCAATGCAGTTTTTGAAGAGCTAAACGAGCCTATTGCAATTGAGGAGGATGTAAATTACGTGCAAGGAGGAAACTTCTGGCAAGGTGGAAATAGGGTGAACTATTATCCGAACAATCGAAACCACCCTAATTTCTCCTATGCCAACCCGAACAATGCTCTTCAGCCACCACCGGGATTTAACGTGAAAAACGGGGTTATTCAAGAGCCGATTGCTAAGACACCGATGGAAGAGATGTTGGAACGGTTAGAGGCGAGTCAAAAAGATTTTATTTATAAAGGCATAAGAGGTTCGGGGCTCTCGAGCATAGTGTGACATCTATTGGAAACTCGGTGATAGCCTTGACAAAGCGGATGTCGATGGTGGAGACCCAAATGGGTCAAATGGCGAACGCCTGCCGGAATTCATAAGCGGGCCATTTTCCGAGCAAGATCAAACCAACCCGAAGACGCAACAATGCAACGCAATCGAGCTTCGGAGTGGTACAAGGTACAGTAATCATGGGGCTGAAGTTGAGGAATCTGGAAACAAGGATGTACTAGAAACGGGAGCCGAGAACGAGAAGGAAGATGAAACGCAGCAGGCCTATCGGCCAAGACTATCGGCCGATAGGCCCACCCGATACCCAGACAGAAGTCCAGAAATTGAGCCTATCGACCCCTCTATTGGTTGAAAGGCTCCTTTAGGTTCGAATGTGAAGGATTTTGAGGTAAAAGCTCCATTTCCACAGCGATTGGCCAAGTCGAGATATGATGAAAAGCTTCAACGGTTTATCGACATGTTTCAAAAGGTGAATATCAACATTCCACTTCTAGACGCTTTGAGAGACATGCCGGGGTACGTTAAATTCTTGAAAGACGTTGTGGCAAGCAAGAGGAAGTTGGCGAAGTTTGAAACAATAAATTTGACAGAGGAGTGTAGCGCTATCATTCAAAACAAGCTCCCGCTCAAGCAGAAGGATCCGGGACGTTTTACTTTGACATGCATGATTGGCGACCAAACGTTCCGTAATGTGTTGTGTGATCTCGGGGCAAGCATCAATCTTATGCCTCTATCCATCTTTAAGAGGTTGAAGATTGGGGAGATGAAGCCGACTACCATTTCTCTACTCATGGCGGACTGGTCGATCTCTTATCCGATGGGAGTTGTGGAGGATGTGTTCGTTAGAGTCCAACACTTAGTCTTCCCGGCCGATTTCGTAGTTCTTGATATGCCCGAGGACGAGAATCAACCATTGATCTTTGGGAGACCGTTTCTAGCGACGGGGAGAGCACTTATCGACGTCCAAGAGGGTGATCTTACCTTCCGGGTTAATGATCAAAATCTGAAAATTTCCATCTATGATGCGATCATAAGCCGAGGGTGCAACCGCAACGAAGATTAAATCCGGCAATGCAAGAGGTTGTGAGAAAAGAGGTGCTCAAATTGTTAGATGCCGGGATGATATATGCGATTTCCGATAGTGAGTGGGTGAGTCCTACTCAAGTCGTCTCTAAGAAAGGGGGTATGACCGTGATCAAGGACGAGAAAGATGAATTAATCACGACAAGGCTAGTCACGGGATGGAGAGTTTGTATCGACTACCGGCTACTTAATGCGGCGACGAGGAAGGATCATTTTCCACTTCCATTTATTGATCAAATGCTAGATTGTTTGGCCGGACACGAGTATTATTGCTTTTTGGACGGGTATTCGGGGTACAATCAAATTGCTATCGCTCCGGAAGACCAACACAAGACCGCTTTCACGTGCCCTTATGGGGTATTCGCTTACCGGAGGATGCCGTTTGGCTTGTGAAACGCACCCGCAACTTTTCAAAGGTGCATGATGGCCATCTTTCACGGATTAGTCGAGAACATAATGGAGGTATTTATGGATGATTTTTCAGTTTTTGGTTCATCTTTCGACCATTGCTTGAAAAATTTATCTTTGGTACTTGCCCGGTGTGAGGAGACGAACCTTGTTCTAAATTGGGAGAAATGTCACTTCATGGTGCAAGAGGGAGTAGTGCTGGGGCATAAAGTATCTTCGGAAGGATTGGAGGTTGATCGAGCGAAGGTGGTTGCTATCGAGAAATTACCGCTTCCAACCAATGTTAAATCAGTACGAAGCTTCCTAGGCCATGCGGGGTTCTATAGACGGTTCATTAAGGATTTCTCAAAAATCACGAAGCCGTTATGTTCCTTGCTCGAGAAAGACGTGAAATTTGAGTTTGATGATGATTTCTTGAGGGCGTTTGAGATATTGAAACGAGCCTTAATTTCGACGCCGGTCTTGATCACTCCGGATTGGGGTGCACCATTCGAGTTGATGTGCGACGCGAGCGATTGGGCCGTTGGGGCCGTTTTGGGTCAAAAACGGGATAAGCTTTTCCGGGTAATTTATTATGCGAGTAAGACGATGGATTCGGCCCAAATGAACTACACCACGACGGAAAAGAGTTGCTCGTGGTCTATGCATTCGACAAATTCCGACCTTACCTAGTGGGCACTCACACTATTGTTCATACCGATCACGCAGCGATTCGCTATCTATTTGCCAAGAAGGATTCAAGCCGAGATTAGTGAGATGGATACTCCTTCTACAAGAGTTCGACATGGAGATCCGGATAGGAAGGGGTGCGAGAATGTTGTTGCCGATCACCTTTCCCGTCTCGAGAAGCCGGTTGAGGAGAAGATTCGAGGTTCGAAATAAAGGAGAACTTTCCGACGAGCATATCCTAGCCTTGGCCGACGATACACCATGGTACGCGGACTATGTTAATTTCCTTGCTATCAAGCATGTTCCAACGGGTCTTTCTTCTCATCAAAGAAAGAAATTCTTCCATGACGTTAAATTCTACTATTGGGAAGACCCTATTCTTTATCGGAGGTGCGCGAACGGGATTATTCGCATGTGTGTTCGACAAAGCGAATGGCAAAGGATAATTGAAGAATGCCATAGTGCACCGAGTGGGGGTCATTTTGCAGCGAATCGAACGGCCATGAAGGTGTACCAATGTGGCTTCTATTGGCCTTCTATTCATAAAGATTGCCAAGCTTTTGTGAAACATTGCGATAGATGCCAACGATTGGGAACATAGCAAAAAGAGACGAGATGCCGCAGCACGCTATTATGGAAGTAGAGTTGTTTGACGTATGGGGTATCGATTTTATGGGTCCGTTTGCAAAATCACGAGGCTATTCGTATATTTTACTTGCGGTCGACTACGTGTCGAGATGGGTTGAGGCGATGCCGACGATTACGAACGATTCGAAAGTGGTGATTAAATTTCTTAATAAGAACATTTTGACTCGTTTCGGGACTCCACGAGCTTTGTTGAGTGACGGGGGGAGACACTTTAATAATAGGTGGTTAGGAACCCTTCTTGCAAAATATGGAGTTAAACATAAGATTACGTCCGCCTATCATCCGCAAGCTAATGGACAAGCCGAGCTCGCCAATCGGGAGATCAAACAAATTTTAGAGAAGACGGTCACGAACAAGAAGGACTGGGCAAAATATCTAGATGATGCACTTTGGGCTTATCGGACCGCGTATAAGACTCCAATTGGAATGTCTCCATACCAGCTCGTCTTTGGGAAATCCTGTCATTTACCGGTGGAGCTGGAAATTAAAGCGTATTGGGCCACTAGACGGATTAATTTCGAATTTCTTGAGGCTAGTGGATCGAGAAGAGAGAAGCTGCTGGAAATCGACGAGTGGAGAAACGAGGCTTTCGAAAATGCGAGGATTTACAAGGAAAGAGCGAAAAAGTTTCACGATGATCGCATTCGGAAGAAGGACTTCGTCCCGGGAGACGAAGTGCTCGTTTTCAATTCTCGGCTTCGTCTATTTCCGGGGAAGTTGATGTCGAAGTGGACTGGTCCATACACCGTCTTTCAAGTAAATCAAAACGGATCATGTGTCGTGATGAAAGAAGATGGGAACAAGTTTATTGTGAACGGACATCGGATGAAGCACTATTTCAAGCCGTTGCACCACGAAGAGAAGTATGTTACTTACCTCGAAGACCCGGAATGAATGAGGTATCGTCTAGCTAAAGACGTTAAACGTAGCACTTGTTGGGAGGTAACCCAACGTATGTATATTAGTTCGTTTTATTCGTTTGTTTTCGATTGTTCGTTTGCGTGATTTTTGTAGTTTCTAGTTTCGTAGTAGCTTTGTTAGTTTTGTTAAGTTCTAATCCATGCACGCCGAGTTTTGGATAATTGCAGGTCTTTAATCGCCATATCCAAGCGAAAACGGGACCAAGTATGCGAAATAGAAAAAGTTGAAAACTATTTTTTGAGACTGGCGAGTCTATCGGGCGAGCCTATCGGCCGATAGGCCCGGCCGATAGGCTGAGGAAAATTGAAAAAATTAAATGTTACAAGCAGTGGTCGATAGGCAGACCCTATCGATCGATAGGTCCCGCCCGATAGTCAGGTACGTAACTTTCTGTCTGTCCTATCGGCCCAGCCTATCGGCCGATAGGCCAGCCCGACAAGACATACCCGGTCCAGTATCCGCTTCGACCCGGTTGATTAATAACCCCTTTTAAACACCTTAACCACCCGTTTTTCTCACACACACACACCTATCGGACGATAAGAACACAGGGGCGATTTTCTCTACTGTTCTTCCTTCAAAATTCGATCAAGGTACTTAATTTCGACACTTAATCCTCTTGTTTTTCAATTCTATACATGTTTTGAAGCACTTTGACGGATTCTTTTTGGAGTTTTGATGAAATTCGAATTGGGGATCCACTTTTTGGGGGCTTTTGTTAGACTTTGATGTTCTTTGAATTTTATGCCCGATTGTTGATAGAATCTTGATGGAAACATGTTATCTACGCTTGATTGTTCATGGGTACTTCGAATTGGGGGATTAATTGATGAAATTGAACGAATTTTGAAAAAAAACCCCAAATTGGAAGAACCCTAATTTCGAATTTGTTGAAATTGGGTAAATTTGTTGAATTGAATTGTTAATTGGGATTGATATGAGTTGAATTGTTGATGATGATTCGAATTTTGAATGAATTAGATTGGATTGGAGAGAATTTGTCCTAATATGATCGTAGTGTGTAGTTTTGTTATTGTGGGTTGTGATTTTGATCCTTTGAATATGAAATGGGGGAGTCGAAGTTTGGGGGAGGTTGTGTGATTTGTTGATCGTAGTATATGGCTGTCGGGTCTATGATTTTGATGTTTATTGAACATTATAGGGCTCTTAGTTGATATTGTGGGATTAGTGGATTATGTCGACACTCGTTGAATGTTTGCATTATGAGTCGCTTATTGGATATTGATTGGATGGTTGTTTTGTAGGAACTTTGAAATGGCTGGAAATCAAAGCAAGAAGTCGAAGCCGCGTAAGGCCGGAAAGTCTAAGGCAACCACAGAGAAGGAAAGGGCTCCGACGAAGGTAGTGCCGCTATTCAGATCATTGCGCTCGACCCGAAGAAGTTCAAGCTAAGATTGACTGGATCTGAGTCTAAAAGAAGGTGGTCGCACCTTATCGGAATGCCACACAAGCATTGCCGATTTTTGCATGAGGAGACGGCTCGGGGTATGGTGATATACGATGATATTATGTTACTAGCGAGACAGTGCGGGTTTGAGCACATCTTTCGGGCAAACTATCTTGCTTACCACGTGCTCACCGTGGAGTTTCTGTCCACGCTTGAGGTTTTTAGGGAGCACGGGACTCCGGCATCTATTTGCTTCAACCTCGACAACACAGAAAGGGAGCTCTCGGACGACGAAGTTAACGCCATTATCAACGGGGCCGAGGACGGGTCATTCCATCAGGGCGATCATGCCAAAGAAAACATAGAGCTGTGGTCCACGATGATTTACCCCAGGGAGGAGACGCTTCTCATTTATAATCCGACGTATGCCAAGGCCTCCTCGATCAGAACCCGGTTCTACGTTATGTCTACCGTCTTTTCACCTCGACGTTTTTGAGCCGTCTGACTCGGGGATGTGCTTGTCCACCGATCTTCACCTTTACGGTCGGCCTTGAGCAGTAGGCGGAAGCACGCCGGATGTTTTACGATTGAGCACATGGAGAAACAAGCCGGTGGCCGAGCGGAAGGATTGGGATTGTGGCGTTCGTGACCCCTATCGCGGAGCATCTCGGGGTGCGCATTAGAGGAGAGCCGGTGTCCCGAGACATCTATTTGGATAAACCGGCACTGCAGAGGCAAGAGATGCTTGCCTTCACCAAGGGGTTCGACTGGAAATTGCACGGTCGGAACAAAACCGTGTCCCTCTTCCGACTCCCCTCTCCGACCTTGACCTCTGTGATGGGCGACGCGTCCGATGTATATGAGAGGTGGAGTATGAGCTCCGAGGCTCATTTGGCACTTATCCGACCGTTGGATGCGTCTCGTAAGAGGCAACGCCGGGAGGTGACCATTGATGAGCCGTTCTTGGAGGGAGCCGAGGAGGAGCTGGATGATATACCCGAGGGGGGTAGCCGTGACGAGATTCCCACCGGTGGAGGTAGTAGTTTTGGATGAGAGCTCGGATTTTGAGGCTTTTGAGTCGAGATTTTTGAGAGAGAGAGAGATGCACGAAGAGAGTATGCAGCGCAAGACAATTATCATTTGGCGAGTATGCGTTCTTTGACAACCGAGTTTGGTTCTTTGGGAACTCGGGCGGCGAGGTTGAGACTCGGGTGGGTGATGTTGCCACTCGGGTCAATCGGTTATGCGAGCTCGTGGAGAAACGAGCCGAAGAGGACAGAGTGTGGCGACAAGAGGAGATTGCTTGGAGGGAGCAAGAGAGGAAGAGGCAGGAAGATAGGTGGGCCCAGGAGGACCACTACAACCGAATGGTACACGAGATGTACCACTTTGCTCCTTTCCCCGATTCACATGCCCGCTATGATCCGAGCTCGCCGACAAACCCGCCATTTCCGCCGCAGTGATCAGGTACTCCGTTAACAAAGCCACTTCTTTCTCTTTTCAAACTTATTCCTCCTTTGGGATGTGAAATAAGTTTGGGGGGGGAGAAGTGCGGCTTTGTTAATTTCGGCACGTGTGAGTACCTTGTATGCCTTGTATCACTATTTGCTTGTGTTGGTGCCCGTTGTTTTTATTTGTGCTTCTCATATTGGTGTTGCGTGGTTTTGGCTTTTGTTGCTTAGTTTTTAGATTTTTATGTTCATTTTCGTTTGGTGTGTTTGCTAGTTTCTTTTTTTTAGGTCGTAGTAGTTTTTTGCTTTCGTGTTTGCTTTTATTTGCTTTTCGTTGTTTGCTTTGATGCCTTGGTTAGGTAAATAGTTTTTTTTAGATTTTGGTCTACTTTGCGTAAAAAATTTTTAGATAGTCTTGCTTGTCTTAGTTTTTCTTTATTCATGAATTTTTCGTGCTTCTATTTGTGTGATACCGATGTTACGACACTGTTTTTCTCTCTGAAGAAACGGTCGAGTTTTAGTCGAGTTGTAGTCAGTTATTTCTGTTTTGCATAGTATTCATTTAGGTCCAAAATTTTTCGTGATTGTAGAGGTCTTGGCAGATAAGAGACGATACATACTTGTTTTAAAATCACCGTCAATACGTTTGGTTACATCTTCCGGATAGTGAGTCGTACTATTTCCTTAGTCGTGTTGGCACTTAGATTGAGTTTAGAGTCGGTCAGTTTTTCCCAAAAGTCGAGATAATGTTGTTCTATGAAGGGAAGTCTAGTAACCGGGGGCATTCGCGTGACCCGTTGTTTACCCTCGCGTAAAATGACGACTCTGATTAGACTAGTGATTTAGATATTTCACATGTGCCAATGATAGGGAACCTAGTAACCGGGGGTATTCGCGTGACCCGCTGTTTACTCTCGCGCAAAACGGCGACCTTGATTCGGCCATGCGGAAATTATATATTCGAGTTGTTTCTCCACTGTAGACGGAAACTTAGTAACTAGAAGCATCCATGTGCCCCATGAGTGTCTTTTACGTCAAACGGTTTCCTAATACATGAGAATGGAAGTTCCAACCTAGGATTACCCCGATGAAACATCCCGAGATCCTAACCTAGTGGTCAACTCGAATCAAATTCTTGAACATATATATAAGGGAATACTGTCCGAGGTTTATTTGTTATGAAACTCGTGAAAATTGTGCCACTAGACTGTGTAAAGGGACGAACTAGCTTGTTTATTTTAGCCTTTCATATTGACGGTCGATTTGACTCACGTTTTGTTAATCTTTGAGCTGGATTTTCTTCATGAACGAATGATTAGGACTGAACTTGACTACTTTGCGGAATCATTATTCTGAGTGGAGCTCGCTTTTACGACACTCGGATTATTTAGAGAGAATTACAGGATAGTATTGATTAGGTTGAACACTATGAGTTGCACGATGATTCACGACATTCTTTTTCTTTTCTTTTTGTTGTTCGGGACGAACAATGTTCAAGTTTGGGGGGGTTTGATAAGTGGTAATTTTACCACATTTTTCTAGGATTTTATACTAGGTTTTTATCTCGTTTCGTGATTTATGTGCTCGTATTTGGCTTATTTATGATTAGTCGAGCCGTATTACACGTTTGGGTTGGTTTTAGTG
The DNA here is from genome assembly GCA_033398695.1 of Orobanche coerulescens. Classification (NCBI taxonomy): domain Eukaryota; kingdom Viridiplantae; phylum Streptophyta; class Magnoliopsida; order Lamiales; family Orobanchaceae; genus Orobanche; species Orobanche coerulescens. The sequence continues at coordinate 188,070,305 of CM065802.1, read as the reverse complement.
TGTTTGCATGTTTTTAGAGCCAAAAGGACCCAAAACGAGACAAAGGACCGAGAGTCGAGTCAAACGGACGGAAGAAACGGTTTTTTGCAAAAGTCAGACCACCTATCGGGCCAGCCTATCGGCCGATAGGTGCGTCCGACAGGTGTTCCGAGCCCTATCAAGTGAAGTCGACCGACAGACCACCTATCGGGCGGCTATCGGCCGATAGGTGCGTCCGATAGTGCACTCCGCGGGTTCTCGTGTTTGACGGATTGTGACTCTTTTGGATAGATTTTGTTTCCTAGATTAGTTCCAATCGGAATTAAATTCCCATAGGATATATAGACCACCTTCTATAACTAGGATATCATCGTTTATCATCCTTTATCATCTTTATGAGACTTTTACATTTTTTTGGCAATTTTAATTCCTTTGAGACTAGAACTTTTTACAAGGCAGCTGGTATTATTGTTTTTCTACTTTCTCGGAGATTGAAGACTCAGAGTTCATCCGGAAGGGTTGTAATCTCTCTTTTCATATTAATAATATGTATTCTCCATCTATTTCTTGTTTAATTTCAATTATGTCTAGCTGAATCCATTGATTGATTCTAGGGTTAGTAATTTTAATTGATGTTCACATGATGTCCCTTTGATTACCTTTTACCTTTCATCCTAGGCTTGTGATCAAGATGTGTTAAATCTCATGCTAGATTAAAGGGCCCTTAATCGATGCATGTTAGCTAATTAATTTTGCCCGGAAGGATTAATTAATTAGTGGAAATACTTGATGCACAATATGATTTGATCTTAAGACCTGAGTGGAGTAAGATAAATCATAGATAAATAAGTTGACGCTTTTTAAGTGATTTAAATTCTTTGAGCCTTGCGGGAAAAGGGTTTAAATTAACTATCTTTCTAGGTTGCCTTGATCGGAATTCTAGATCGGCTGAGTGATTATTTCTAGGATTGAATTAAAATTTGGGGAAAAGGAATCAAGTGAATGGATTGTGTGAACTCAATTAGATGATACTACCCTAGGATCAATTAGTTTTCAATTTGTGATTTTATCTTGCTAATTTGCTTTATTTGCTTGATTTAGATAATTCACTTTATTTTGCTCTCTTTGCATAATACTTGGAATTCTTATCTTATTGTTCTAGATTTTTTATTTTAGGATTAATTGTTATTTAATTTTTATTTTTCGATTTTTGAAGTTAGATAATTAGAAACAAACCAAATTTTCGGATTCCTAAATAGCAGTCAAATTTTGAGTAGAGTTACTTCCTTTATTTTCGACATATCAATTCCCTTGGGTTCGACACCTTGGAAATACTTCGAGGTTTTACAAATTTTAAAATTGATCGGATTTGAAAACCATACTACGCGAATTTTAGCGATCAGTGTCCCACATGATGAGGAATTAAGGAATGAGATTATGAGTAAGGCTCATGATACTCCCTGTACCGCTCACCCCGGAAGTACCAAGATGTACCAAGACCTGAAGAGAAATTTCTGGTGGGACAGTATGAAATGGGATGTAGCTTCTTTTGTCGAGCGGTGTTTGGCTTGTCAGCAAGTGAAAGCACTACACCAACGACCTTATGGGAAGTTACAGCCATTGACCATTCCAGAATGTAAGTGGGAAGGAACAGCGATGGATTTTGTGACTAGTTTGCCGAGGACCAAACGAGGAAACACTGCTATATGGGTTATAGTAGACAGACTCACAAAATTAGCTCACTTTTTGTCTATCCCAATCACTTATGGATCTGAGAAGTTGGCACAGTTGTATGTCCGTGAAATTGTACGTTTGCATGGAGTGCCGGTATCAATCACGTCAGATCGAGATCCAAAATTTACCTCTAGATTTTGGACGAGTCTACAGAAGGAATTGGGTACACATCTGAACTTTAGTACTGCTTTCCACCCACAGACCGATGGACAATCGGAAAGGACGATCAAACACGGGAAGACATGTTAAGAACTGTAGTGTTGGATCAAGGTGCAAATTTGGAGCATGTTTTGCCGCTAATCGAATTCGCTTACAACAACAGTCACCAGGTAATGATAGGTATGGCGCCTTATGAGGCCTTATACGGCAAAAAATGCAGATCACCACTTTATTGGGACGAAGTGGGTGAGAGGAATATTTTAGGGCCAGATACAGTCAGCAAGATGATCAAGATTATCCGCAAGATACGACAGAGAATACAAGAGGCCCAGACTCGACAGAAGTCATACGCCGATACACGCCGAACTGAATTACATTTCGAAAGTGGGGATAAGTTTTTCCTCAAGGTTTCCCTTTATAAGGGAATAATCAGGTTTGGCGTCAAAGGCAAGCTTAGGCCACGTTTTATAGGGCCATATGAGATTCTTGAAAGGATCGGCCCAATTGCGTATAGGTTGGCTCTGCCACCTAGTCTTGGGAATGTTCACAATGTTTTCCACGTTTCTCAGCTGAGAAAGTATGTATTTGATCCCAAGCATGTGATTCATCAGAGTGACATAGTTCTTAGTCACGATACGAGTTATGTAGAGAGGCCTGAAGCTATTTTAGACCATAAAGTTCAAGAATTGAGGAATAAGTCGATTTCTTTGGTGAAAGTATTATGGAGTCACCACAGTCACGAAGAATCTACGTGGGAACTCGAAAGCAAGATGAGGGAGAAATACCCAGAACTTTTTGATAAGGTATGTAAATTTCGGGATAAAATTTCTTGTTAGAGGAGTAGGATGTAATGCCCCGGTCTTTTATATGCATGGATTATTATGACCTCAAGTGAGACATTAGAGTTTTGCATTCACAAATAATAAAATTCTGACTAATGGAGTAAGTTTATAACTATTTACACGTTTTAAATTGAGAAATCAGATGTTCGGTTATCTGCTTGGGTTTATCTTCTGAATTTGATTTTTATGTTTCGATAGACAGAATCGTGATTCCGTCGACTTCTATATACACTACTTTTACGTTATGAGTACGATTTTCAAAAGTTTACTTTTTGAGTTTCCGGGTATATTTTATGTCGAGTCGTTTTCTCGGATAATTCGTGTTCCATAAAGCGTGAAACTTTTCTCCGATTTTAAGCTGTAAGTGCGACACGATAATTTAAGTATATGTCATGCATTTAATACCCGAGTAATTTTATCTGTGGAGAAGCGAAACGTAAAATATTCTTCGACTGGTTTATGACGACGTCTAGGGTTAACCTAGTATATAAAAGGACATCACCTCCCTTTCTTTCTCCTCCTCACTTCATCTTCTTCCCTCTTCATCTCTACTTTATCCCCCCCCCCCTTCACCATTGAAGAACACCATTGTTCTTCATTAAAAACTCAAATTAGAAGCTCATTTTGTGTTCCAAACTTGAATCCAAGTTCATATTCAAGTAAGTTACCTCATTCTCTTCATTTCTACCCAAGTAAAAATAGGTTTTGGACCACTTTAAAATTTGGAAAATATATGAAGAGTTTAGGTTTAATGTTATAATGTTTTGTATGTTGTTAAGTTGATTTTAAGGTTCTTGAAGTGTTTAGAACAAGTTGTAATCATGTCTTGATTTTTTTCATGTTGGCCGAAAATTTTAGGGTTTCATAGCCTAATCATGTGTTGTTTTTCTTAGGATTTCCTTACACAATATGTTGTTATATGATGATATGATGCTATGATGAATTTATGGAATTTTTATAAAATGTTTGGTGTTTTGAAAGTAAGGAAGAATCATGCTTAGTTCTTGATATGTTGTTGTATGTTCAAAAGTGACTTGATAATTGTGATGAGGTACGAAAGGAGTACATGATATGTTTTTGTTAGATTTTTATAAAATGTTTTTGAAAATTTATTTGAAAACAAGAACATGAAGTTAGATTTATAAAGTTGGAAGATGTGTTGGTAATATTTGATGTAGTTAAGGAGCATGTTATGTATTGAGAATTTTAAAGTAATGTTTAGGTCATTTGTATGTTAGGATCAAGACTTTGATTATCAACATGAGTGTATGTTAAGTGTGTTGTTTGATGTTAATGATGTTTGAATGTTAATGTTGGAAAAATAAGAATGAGTAAGTAGTCATTTTGCAAAAAGAAAAGATTATGAAATGGAGTTCGTAATGTCGAGGAGCATGCTTGTATGTCGACTCCTATATGTGTTATAAGTATGATATGTATGATTAGAGTTTACCTGTTTAGGGTTTTCGTTGCTAGAAACGAGCTCTAGGTTAATATGATGTTTTTCCCATTTTCGTCGGAAGTTGGCAGTTTTGTCACACTTCACGGAAACAGACATAACTTTCTCTATGTTTAATATTTTTGAGATTTTTAAAATGTATTTTGAAACTAGACTTCAGTGGCTTTCCAATGGTATAACATTCACTGTCTAGTTCTTACTGTGCATTAACAGAATGCTTATTCTTTCCAGACTTGATGCATATTATTTTATGATTATGATTAAGTGTTTTATGATGGTTTTTTTGAACCAAGGGATGTGTAACGGAATTGAGTATCGGTTACTGTTGTTAGTATCTTTATATGTTATGTGGTCAGTAAGGTTCTCTAAGAGAATCATAGCTTTTATTATTAAACTTAAGTCGAATGCAAATCTCTAAAGTTCAAACATGTAGATCGAGTCCGTTGTCCGTTAGACTTCGTTAAGCTCGATCGACTGCTAAACTTAGTTGTTTCCGATGAAAGGTGGAGCAGCAGACTGAAGCGTAAGGAAGAGACGAGAATCATTTTGCTTGCGTTTATTACTTGTCCAAGTGGGCTTTCTATACGAAATTTGAGCTTTGCTCTATCTTGATGAAATATTTTACAAGCAAATTATGATTTCAAATGATTATGATGTATAAAAACTTTTACTGGATTCTTATGAACCTATCACTGTTGGCTTGCCAACCTATGAAATGATCGGATCCTGAGCTAGACAAAGGTTGCTGGCTAGGGTTAGTGTACACAGTACTCGGGATTGTGAGCTCTCTTCGGAGTGGCCGATCTCGGGGAGTAACGTTCGCGGGAGGTGGCCACCTTCCCCAGCGTAAATTATGGATATGGTGAATCTGATGATATATGCTATGAAATGAAATGATTTAGTAAACATGGGCTTTTTCCTAAAACCCCCTTGTGTTACTACTTATATGCATGATGACAAGTATGAAAGTATGTTTTATATTTTGGCAATATGTTCACGGAGTACGTTGTACTCAGCCCTATATATCTTTTAAATATGCAGGTTGAGCAAGGGATGTGACGGAGGGTGTTGATTGGAAGTCTTTTGTTTACGATCAATGTTAAGCCCTGGTTACATATCTTTATATATGTAACCAACCATGTTTTTCCGCTGCAAACACTCTTTATGATTATGCTTTCTATGTCTTGTTGATTGTAATATGCTATGAAGCCTTTTCCTAAACTTCAAGGCTAATGTTATGACTGTATATTCTACTTTAGATTCTAAGTCGTTCCCACGGGACTGATCCCCTTCATGATACCTTGATAGATTATTCATGGTAATTCACCCATATGCCTTATGAAACGTATGTTTCCCCCTTTCTTCCCCGCTTCTTAATTCCTACCCCGGGTCACGCGCCGGCTGAGCCGTCCTTAGGGATAAGGGGCCGTGACAGATCTTGTAAACGATTTTGTCGGTAGAAATGCTAGAGAAGTCATTTTCCATGATTAATGAATAAAATTTATTTTTACATATTGCGTATCTATGGAGATGCATTGAGGGCCCTCTTTTTTAGTTTCGCCCCGGGCCTCATTTTTGTCAGGATCGGTCCTGAATTTGACAGAATCATAGAAAAAAGCCTAAAATGTCACATACACATGTAATATATGAATTTAATCTAGTAGAGACTAAGTACAAGAATAAGACCTTTTGGAAACTTTCTCGAGGACTCGAAATGTGCCTCTCTCTCTCTCTCTCTCTCTCTCTCTCTCTCTCTCTCTCTCTCTCTCTCTCTCTCTCTCTCTCTCTCTCTCTCTCTCTCTCTCTCTCTCTCTCTCTCTCTCTCTCTCTCTCTCTCTCTCTCTCTCTCTCTCTCTCTCTCTCTCTCTCTCTCTCTCTCTCTCTCTCTCTCTCTCTCTCTCTCTCTCTCTCTCTCTCTCTCTCTCTCTCTCTCTCTCCGGCTTGTAGTGTAATCAGGGTTGAATAATTTTGTATTCTTAACTCTAATGGCATACTTATCTTTTTCTATACCTAGATACACAAGGTAAGAGCAGAACCTTGTGGAACAAGGAAAAGCCACAAGTGACCGTCCCATATGCGCTCGGCCGAGCCACATGCTCGGGCCCTCAGCTCGATAGGGTCCATGTTCGATCGGCCCGACCCGGACCAGATCGACCCGCGTGATACGCTCGGGTCTCCCAGTGTGTCTGCATGCCCCAGTATTTTACATTATATAAAAATAATAAAATAAATATTATTATATGCCAAATAATTAATGAATTTAATTTTAAAAATAATTTCATAGTATTTGGATAAGTTTAGTGACGAATAATTACTTTTAGTATCATTCCGGATAGTTTTTCGCGTACAGTGCAATCAGTAGTAAAAGGTGACATCATGATTTAAGGGAATTATTATAATACTATTACATAATAAGTCTTAAACAATATATTTGAATTTTTGAAATTTATTTCAGAAAATGACGACTTTAGCTCGGTCAAAATGTGTCAGCGGATCAATAATACTGTATAAATACTTCTGAATTCTTTTAAATAATCTGTTCCAGACAATCTGTAGTATTACGTTCAAGAAGTCGGGGAATCGGTCGGAAACCGGAGAAAATCGGCTAGGCCAAAGTTCCGGCCAGTGGCCGAGCACCGCCGCACAGGCTGGCAACTTGTGGCAAGCACTGATTCTTGATGATATGATTCTCCTAGTGTACAAGATAAACATGGTGAGCAAGATTTTGCAAGCATGATATAATTCTTGATGTTGCCATTGAAAATTTGAAAGGGTTGATTTTATTTTTTGACAGATATAGAGACACTAGATTTACATATGCTATGATTGATGCTAAAGAAATTGCAAATGAAATGGGAATTGAGCATGTATTTTATGTGAAGTGTAGGGTTGTCAGAAAAAGACATTTCGATGAGATTCTTGATACAGATAGATAACAAAAATCAGCACGTGAGAATTTGGAATTGATTACATTCTTGTTTTAGTTCATATGACCACATTTCAGTCGAAAATCAGATTTGAAAGATGCAAGATTTTGAATCGATATTTGGTTTCATATTTAATGCATCGAGATTGACTTTATTAGATGACGAAGAAATAAAAATTTGTTGTTAAAAACTTGAGCTTGCTTTGAAACATGGAGAGATATTTAATATTAATGTGAAATGTTTGTTATTCGAGTTGCAACTATTGCAAGAAATGTTACCACGCAAATCTTGTGGAATAGACAACCATGAAATTCCATTAGAATTATGAAGTTTGCAAAAAAAATAGAAATGTTTCCTACTATTTGATTGCTTGCAGAACTTTGTTAAGTGTATTGTTACGGTGGCTTCTACTGAAAGAAGTTTTTCGAAACTAAAGTTACTTAAATCTTATTTACGAACGACGACGAGTCAAGACAGATGGAATGGTTTAACAATCTTGAATATTGAAAATAATATATTAAATATGTGGACGTTGGGTGCAGAATTGATGACTTTTCAAAAGTGCTAGAAGAGATCATTTCAAATGAGATAATGAAAACCCAACCGGAATTTTGTTAATTGTTTTATCTCGTACTTTTTATCACAATTAGGGGATTTTCTTCTCTTTCTTTGCTATCATTTTTGTAGTGTATGATATATTGCAATTATAATGATTAGATCAATGCAATGGTAGATGAGAATCCACAATCGAGGAGTACAAGTTTGAGCTCTTTATTCAATATAAGTTATTTTGCATTTCAGTATAATTTAATGTATGTACTCGATGGTATTTTGAATAAGAAGGGCTCGATTTGTTTTCTTCACCTAGGGCACCCGTTTTATCTGGGCCGGACCTGGAGCAAGCGAAGGACAGATAAGTATTACGGACGAGATTTCTTCAACTATTTGCTTTTTAGAACACTGAATGAAACAAAGTTACTACACAAATCATGCATTATTAACTTTGTAAAATTGTTGTTTATGGAGAAACAAGCCATTGTTGAAGGCAAGAGGTTGTAACCACATGTTGGACATGGAAAGGAAACCTTTTTGAAGGGAACAAAAGAAAAAGGCTAAAACTAAAACATGGCAAACAACATTAATTTCCACAAATTGTTCTAAAATGTTAGTGCAATAAATAAAGAACTTGGGACTTTCCGCCCATCCCTTCTCCCACTTTTTTTGCCTACATACCCACTTCCCAACTCGGGAACTTTGTGCAAATCATGCATCTTTTTGGGTGAAGCCTTTTCTTTCTTTTTTTTGTTTTTCCTGAATAAAAGTCGTCATTCTTCATATAACTTTCAATGGAAATCACTCATTTATCCCATTTTTCCTTAATTTTCGTACGTTACAACTTAGTTTCACACTCCAACATAAGAAACAACATGCACAAAAAGTTATATTGTGCAACATGATGTTGTTGTACATTAGTTGCGATTATATTGATGCATCATATTATCACTGTGATTATATTATACACAGTTGTGATCGTACTATACACTAGTTGTGATTATGTTAGTAACCATAATTGGTGTGTATCTTATACCGTACATCATGCTGCGGGATATACCAACTCAAATTCGTAATGAAAAGTAAACCCTCAAAACTTGAAACTGAGTCTTAAACCAAAAGGTATTTCAATATGATCTGTTCGGCTCTTGGTCTCCCGATTGAATCAAAGACCCGCAATTACTGAATATGATTCTCGAATTAATGTGTCATCCCAAAAGGTATTCTCTTAAAAGCTCCGTTGTTCCCTCTCCAAATATTTATTCCAACTATAGATCTTTTTATTTTTTCCCTCAAATAAATTACATTGGTGAATTAAAAATATTTTTTTAATACACATTTTTGTCAAAGCGCAACAGTCCCACTCCCACCACCCGAAAAGAAATAAAAACAAAACGATAATAAATAATAATAACAATAATAATAATAATAAATGAAGAAAATATGATGTGTACTATTCCATCAATAATGAAACATATTCATAAAATCATCGCACCTGATTTTTGATGTCACAATTCTATTCATTTTGACTTTCAAAGTTCTCTCCTCGTATTATTAATGACATTATCTATACTTTTAACTAAAGTAATTAGATTCCTCTATTTCATTTTCCGATTCCATTTACTATTTATTGTCAAATTGTATCCCACCTCTCTAAGAACACTTAGGGATTGTTTACTTTTTTTACATTAATCCCTGAATGGATTAAGCTGTTTGAGTGGATTAATCTGTCTGATTTGAAAAAATATCTTGTTGTTTCTTTCTTTTCTGAATGAACTATCTGAATGACAGAAATGACCATTTTACCCCTCAATATGAATTAAGTCATTTTTGATAAAGGACGGATTGAGCATTTTAGTTTATATAATCAATTTAAATTATATGACATAATATTTATTTTAATTTATATTATAATATATATTCATAAACCATATTATAATTTTTAGATATATTTAAATAATCAGACAATAATTTTATAAATATATTAAGTTAGATTTTAATATATATAGTTATATTAATTTTTTTAATAGTCAATATAAAAAATCAATTTAAATAATATAACATAATATATATTTTAGTTTATATTATAATTTATATTGATAAATCATATTATATATCTCAGGTATATTTAAATAATCAGACAATATTATTATAAATACATTAAGTTATATTTTAATATATATAGTTATATTAATTTTTTTAATAGTCAATATAAAAAATCAATTTAAATAATATAACATAATATATATATATATTTTTTAATTTATATTATAATATATATTCATAAATTATATTATAATTTTCATATATATTTAAATAATTAGACAATATTTTTATAAATATATTAAGTTATATTTTAATATATAGTTATATTAATTTTTTTAATAGTCAATATAAAAAAAATCAATTTATATAATATAACAATATATATTATAATATATATTCAGAAATCATATTATAATTTTTAGGTGTATGTAAATAATCGACAATATTTTTATAAATATATTAAGTTATATTTTAATATATATATAGTTATATTAATTTTCTGAATAGTCAATATAAAAAAATCAATTTATATAATATAACATAATATATATTTTAATTTATATTATAATATATATTCATAAATCATATTATAATTTTCAGGTATATTTAAATAATCAGACAATATTTTTATAAATATATTAAGTTATATTTTAATATATATATAGTTATATTACTTTTTTATCAATAAATAGTTTATATTTTATGAATTTTAAATATATAATATTAATATATATTTTAAATTTATACTATATATAATCAATTATAATTAAGATTATATGATAATTTATACTATATATACTCAATTCTTTTATTATTAGAGAGGGTAATTTTGGTATATCGAAGTATTTAAATTGCAATGACACCCCAAAAGTTGCTTAATGAAAAAGACATTATTAAGATCATTAAGTTAAAAGTAAACAATAAAATATAGCTGATCTATTAAGCTGATTAAGCATTAAGTTGATTAAGTATTAAGTAAACAAGCCCTTAATTAAGTATTCTCATATAATATAGCAGTCTGATAAGTGCAGTATACATATTCGGACACCTAAAAAATGAAAAAAGTGATATATACTTGTAAGGATCGAGAGTATGTAAAAGTATATATCATTCTCAATGTGACAAGATGCGCAAATTGTTAGGTACTCGTAGTGTGCGAGATACAATTTTGTATTGTAATTAAGCATGTTTTATTGATTGGTTGAGTGGTCTCCATAGACCCGGCAATTTACCACACGACACGAAAATTTAGTGTTTGGGTTATGCATTTTGAGTACACGACACGAAAATACACGAACACGAAAGTACATGATCGAGATTTAGTGTCGGGTTTGTGTTTACCCTTCGGGTACACGACACGACACGAGGTACACGAAATAAATAAGTAAATAAATAAATATAATATTTTATATTTAATTTAATAAAAATATATATTTTATGAATTCTTTTTATACTAAACTTTAAAACTTGACAATATAATGTGAACTTTCATAAATTTCATATAAACATTCGTGTTTTCGGTGCCATTCGTTTCATTTCGTCTACTAAAACCTATAAAAATAATATTTTAATATTAAATTATTATTATTTATAATATTTTAATATTTATTTTATATTATGTGCCTGACACGAAAACACGACACGAAACGACACGAATTTGTGCGGTACACGACACGACATGACACGAATTCATTTAGTGTCGTGTATGAGTTTGGACTTTTTGTACACGAAACACGAAAGTACACGACACGAAAATACACGACACGAACGAATTATCAGGTCTAGGTCTCCACATGTCGTTCATCGAATAAGTGGAGTACAAAAAATGGAATGTGAAATCTAAATAGATTACATATTTATTGTAATATCCGTAATTTTCCATTTTTAACAGTTTCCATTTTTAGTGTATGTCTATTTTTATCGACTCGCTTGTAACCGTTTCGACATTTCGAATCTACTTTGTTCTTGGAGTTTTTCCATTTGGACGAGTTTTGATGATGTTTTCACGTAATTTTATTTTGTGACATGTTTTGCCGTATGAACGTTCGATTCTTGTAAAACTCGTTCGTTTTCGTTGTTTCTTGGTTTGCACAAGTTCGTATGATTGAGTTGGTCGTGTTGAGACTTGCGGTTTGTAAATCCGACGTCGTTTCGTGATTTTCGGTCATTTGGGCCATTTTTGTAATTTCCTAATAGTTTAGGGAAATCTCGTTTTCGTTGTCGCATTACGGACCCTTCGGTGGTCGGAATTGTATTTTTCTTTCAGCGCTTAGCTCCGTCGTCTTGTATGCTTCGCGTTCATGTTCCTGGATTACGGTCTGCCAGACGTTTCGTATTGTACCCTCGATGCAGCTTCATCCGATGTGACATCAGCGATCTTGAATCGCTGTGTAGGTAGCGCACGCTACTCCTGTTACCTTGCGTGCGCTACCGATAAGCATTTAGCGTACGCTAACCCCCTATTGTTAGCGTACGCTAACGAATGGTGGCAGTAGCCACTGGACCTGTCACGGCCCCGTTAGCGCGCGCTATATATGGCAGTTAGCGTGCGCTAACTTCACAGATTATATAAGTCAATGGCGCTTTGAACGGCGCTTTATTCTTTTCTCTTCGTTTCTTCGATGTGCGACCTCAGAGGCGATTTCCACCGGTACTTATCGGAGTTCTCTTCAAATTCCATCACCGTAGAGTCGTGTTAACATATTATCATCAACATAATCATCATCCATCGTCCGAATTCAAGGTATTTTCGTCTGGAACCCTAACTCGTAAAATTTGGGGGTTTTTCCGGGTTTTGCTAATTGGACTCGAATTATTCTAGTATGTTGTGATATTCCTCACTGATTATTGTTATTGGGTGATTCCCAATCCGTTTTTTCTCTATTTTAATCCGCGAATTGTTGATACGGGGAGATTTTACGTAAACCCTCGCCCGTATCGATTGAACGTTTTTGTCATGAATTGTAATCGGGGATTATGGTTGTATTCCGATCGGTTATTATTGTCCGTTGGGACTGAACTATGTTGATCCTTCGTTTAGGAACCGTCGTTTTCCACCCGGACCATTCGTAGTTGTGTTTCACTTCCGTTTCTTCAAGAATGTCTCAAAGGCAAGTACTTTACATTTGTTTACATGTTCTAGTATTTGAATTATGGCTGTATCGTGGTTGTTGTGAATGGTTATGTGTATGTTCACCTAGGGACGGTCCGACGGGGCCTCTAGGGATACGTATTGCCGTGAGTGTGCGTATCGCGAACTGTGGTTAGCCACCCAGGGATGTCCGACGGGGCTCTGCGGGGTACGGTGGTCGTGAGTCTCGTACCAACGGTTAACTTTGAATTGTGATTTATTGGAGATAATGTGTTTTGTGATTGTACATCCTAAATATTCCGAAATATAAAATGTTTTCTAAAATGACTTTTTGGCGCATATATTCATCTGATTAGAATGTAGTTCAAATGGATTGTACTTGCACTAGCAGTTGTCGCTAACCCCTTAAATGGGAGAAATACTTTTTGTATTTCAGGTATCGATCGTGGGGACAAACGAGCACTTGAGCCGTATGATGATGAGGGGCAAGCATGATACTGTTCAGTAGACATTTGTTGGTGTTCAGTTATGTCACTTATTTTTGATGTCTTGTTTTGGGGTTTCTGTATTATAAAACTGGTTTAAGTACTCGAGTACTTCCTTTTCCAAATTGTTAATGCTGTGTTCCCGTTTTGGGAAACGGATTGATGTTGGATTCTATTCGTCGGGTTGTAGTATGATATTTGAATTGTCGTTTTATTGATGATTGGTGTCGTTGACGAATGTCTTGTTGGTACGTTAGCCTGGTGGATTCCACAGTGTGGGGTCCACGGCGCTGTAATATGCCCTGAATGTCTTGGGGGTGTTACAGAATATGGTATCGGAGCTTAGGTTTATGGATATCTAGGATATCGGTTATTTGGGTCTAGTCGAGTGTCGTTTTTGGGACAGTATCACTGTTATGCCATCATCTCAGTACGCCGGTGCTCGTAAGTTTTCCTAACTTGACTCGTTTCACCGTTCTGTTCTATTCTTGTCTTAGTATCTTATTGCGTTTTGCGTTTGAATTGTACTTACCCGTTGCTTCTTCAGAATTCCTGCTGGTAGAGGACGCGGACGCGGTCACGGACGCGGTAGGGGACGTGGCGCATCCGGTGGGGTGGCCATGTCCGATTACTCGGGAACTGATTCGGCGATTCTTTCTTTGTCGAACAGTGTTCCCCCTAGTTCCGGAGGTCAGCAGGACCAGTCTGCTAGCTCCGGTAATGCACACGAGAATGTTGGAGTGGCCAACATTTTGCAACAAGTAGCCAACTAGATGACGCTACTGACTCAGGCCGTTCTAGTCGGCCAAGCTAATGCCAACCCGGTTCCACCTACTGGATCCGGCAACGATAAGCTACTTCAGGATGCGATTCGTATGCGTCCTCCGCAGTTTGATGGTGCTTCCGACCCTTCTGGTTGGGAGAATTGGCTATTCGAGATGGAGAAAGTATTTGAGGCTGCTAATTGTTCTGAGGAGAGGAAAGTACCCATTGCTCAGTACTTCCTCGCCAAGGAGGCAGCAACGTGGTGGCAAGCGGTGAAACCACGTGACCAGGCAGCTACGTGGGCAGAGTTTCGGGATCTGATGGAAGACGACTCGTCCATGGCCGTGAAAAGGGGAGGATCCGAGCCTTCTTTGAGGCTAAGCCCCAAGATGTCCCTATATCTCAAGCTATCAAAGACTACAATCAATTGCATTATGTGAGAAACCAAGTCCGAGATGAGCTTGATAAGATCCGCCACTTTGATATGCGGATGAAACCGAGGGTGCGCCACTACATGTCCAGTGCAGGGTGCACGACTTTGAAAGATTATCGAATAAAGCGATGGCTTATGAGATGTCGTTTACTGCGGCAGACGGCAACCGAAGGAAAGAAGCGAAGACCTGCAGTCGGGCCGGGAGGCAAGTCAGGAGGGTATCCGAAGGCTCAGTCTGGTTCGCGAGTCTTCGGGAGTCAGTCGCCATCAGTTGGTCGAGGAAACGTTCTAGGTCCGCTCCTGCTGGTTCCGTTCGTGGTCCTACATGCTTCAACTGTAGTCGTCCGGGCCACATGATGAGCGAGTGTGATAGGCCTCCGATTCAGTGTCTTGCTTGTGGTAGGATGGGTCATCGTGCTAAGTTTTGTACGGATGCAGCTCGGGCTCCAGTTACTCAGATATCAGCCCCAGCTACGGGAGAGCCGAGTGTGAATCAGGCACCGACAGTTCCTCAGCCGCAACAGAGTTTTGGTAGAGGTCGAGGTCGTGGTCAGCCTTCTAGAGGGGGAGCTTCTAGTGCGGGGTCTGTTCCGCCCCGAGTGTACGAGATGAGACGAGCAGGAGATCCTGACGCGACGGTGGCTACATGTACTGTCCACATCCTTGATCATCCTGTTTCCGTATTGTTCGATTCTGGTGCTACGCATTCTTTTATATCTATGGATTGTGTGCGTCGTCTGCATGTTGATTGCCTAGTTGCTTGTGAGCCTTTTGTTGTTAAACTTCCTAGTGGGGATAGCATCGTGGGGGTGTTGCGATAATTCCTACACGCAAGTGCACGTCATCGTTTACAAGTAATAAAGTGATAAGTAGAGTATCGTTCCCACGAGGATTGAATCTCTAACTACCAACGTTTTCGTATTCCAATTTTATTTGAACAATCAAAGTTGGGTTTATTGGATTAATATCTAAAAGAATTGATAAAAGACTAAACAGAAAACGATAGCTTGAATAAAAAGAATCAAATGATAGATAAGTCTAGAGTTCTGAATCCACCTTAATTTATCCGAATTTAATCTTGATTATCCTTAATAAATAATTTTCCCAATTTATTGAAGGCGGAGATTGCTAAAATATTCTACCGCCTCTCCCGAGGTCGATAGATTTATCTAACGGCGACTAACGCACTCTATTCCTAGGTGAATTATCTCGTCGCTAGGCAAAAAGCATGAAATCTCCTAAAGGCCACGTAGTTCCTATGAGTATATTCCTATCTCACAGAATAAAACGGTCCTCACCAATAGTTCCTCACCAAATCTCCTCTCCCGATTCGAAGTGAATGATTAAATCAATACAACTATTGGCCAGATAATTGCAAGCATTAAACATAATTGGGAAAACTCAATAAAAAGGTAATAAATTGGATAATCTCAATCAATTCGTCAAAATAAAGGTTTCATCAAAACCCTAGATTAGGGCTTTAGCCTGACATACTAAAAACTGAAAATACAAAGTAAATAAACGAAAGCATAAAATTCAAACGCAGATGAAGCTCGGATTCCTCCGTTCTTCAGCTTCCGCCTTCTGCCCTTGAATTCCTCTGCTTTCCTCCTCTTCTCTGTCTCCAAGCTTAAGCTCTCTTAGGTTTTGATTTAATGATTCCCCCGATGATTAAATTAGGGTCTTAAGCCCTATTTATAGCTCAGCACTTCCATAAATCGCGTCCGTATTAGTTGGTTGAAAACTGGCTTCGAAACGGCCCAAAATCCGCGCAGACGAACCAAACCCGCTAAGTGTGCCGCGGCTCACTGAACCTGTGCCGCCGCACAACGCCAAAATCTGAATACCTGGGCGTAATTAAATCCCTCTATGCCGCGGCTCACATGGGCTGTGCCGCGGCACAGAGTACAGCCTACTCTGCCCTTCGGCTGGTGTCTTCCTTTGCCGCGGCTCAGTTTCCTTGTGCCGCGGCTCATAGTCCAGTTTCGCCGTTTTCGCCCGTTTTGCCTCGTTTAAGCATCCGGACTTCAATTTCCTGTCAATCATACAAAATTAAGGCATTAAAAGCTCATTTAGATGATTTCACACTCCAAAATACTACAAAATAATGACAAATAAGCGTATAAAAATACGCCTAACAAATACCCCCAAACTTAAGCCTTTGCTTGTCCTCAAGCAAAAAGAATTAAAGTCACTAAAAGAATGTCGTGAATCATCGTGCAACTCATAGTGTTCAACCTAATCAATACTATCCTGCCATTCTCTCTAAATAATACGAGTGTCATAAAAGCGAGCTGCACTCAGAATAATGATTCTGCAAAGAAATCAAGTTCAGTCCTAATCATTTGTTCACGAAGAAAACTCAGCTCAAAGATCAACAAAACATGAGTCAAATCAACCGTCAATATGAAAGGCTAACATAAACAAGCTAGTTCGTCGCGTTCCACAGTCTAAAGGCACAATTTTTCACGAGTCTCATAACAAATAAACCTCGGACAGTATCCCCTTATATAAATATGCTCAAGAATTTGATTCGAGTCGACCACTAGGTTAGGATCTCGGGATGTTTCATCGGGATAATCCTAGGGTGGAACTTCCATTCTCATGTATTCGGAAACCGTTTGACGTAAAAGACACTCATGGGGCACATGGATGCTTCTAGTTACTAAGTTCCCGTCTACAGCGGAGAAACAACTCGAATACATAATTTCCACATGTCCGAATCAAGGTTGCCGTTTGACGCGAGAGTAAACAGCGGGTCACGCGAATGCCCCCGGTTACTAGGCTTCCTATCATTGGCACATGTGAAATCACTAAATCACTAGTCTAATCGGGGTCGTCGTTTTACGCGAGAGTAAACAACGGGTCACGCGAATACCCCCGGTTACTAGACTTCCCTTCATAGAACACATTATCTCGACTTTTAGGAAAAAACTGACCGACTCTAAACTCAATTTAAGTGCCAACACGACTAAAGAAACAGTACGACTCACTATCCGGAAAATGTAGCCAAACGTAATGATGGGGATTTAAAAACAAGTATGTATCGTCTCTTATCTGCCAAGTCCTCTACAATCACGAAAAATTTCGGACCTAATTGAATACTAAGCAGAACAGAAATAACTGACTACAACTCGACTAAAACTCGCCCGCTTCTTCAAAGAGAAAGACAAAGGTCGTAACATCGATATCACACATAATAGAAGCCCGAAAATTAACGGATAAAGAAAAACTACGGCAAGCAAGGCTATCTAAAAAATTAAAAATTTTCGCAAAGAAAAGAAAAGTGCAACAAAATATAATGTACAAAGAAGAAAATAGAGTACGGCGGTGAATGTAGACCGAAAGTAAACCCCTCCCCAAACTTAGGACGTACATTGACCTCAATGGACAAAAATGAAATGCAATAAAAGTAAAAGGTCAAGTACTCCTCCAGTCCGCTCGGGAGAGTGAAGCAGCATCGCCGGTGAGGAAGGTGGTGTGGTGGCCGGGCGGGCGCGATAAATGGCCGTCGGGATGCATGATGTGGGCCGTCCATGCGGCGAGGTGCTCCCGATGATAAGCCTCCTCGCGGCAATACGCCTCTCGCTCGTCGGGCTGGCCGGCGGGCTGCTCTCTCATCTCTGCTCGGCGGCAATAACACTCTCCGCGCCGCCCACTCCTCCCTCATGGCGGCCATCCGGCTTTCTCTCTCTCCTCATCTCGTCTCTCTCTCTCCTCAACTCCTCTCTCGGCTCCTCTCTCTCTCTCCTCGGCTCCTCCCTATGCTCTTCTCTCTGTCTCCTCAAATCCTCCCATGACCCATCAAACAGCTCCTCCAACCTCGCTCTGTCAGTGCGGGCCGGCCTCTCCGTGCGTCAACAAAAGCGGCTCGGGATCCTCATGAGCCTCCTCGAGCAAAAATCCTCGCCCCGGCGTGTGCGGCGCTCCGCCCCACCGCTCAAAGTGCGATATGATGCGGTGGTCGATCGGGGCACTGTGGGGCAAGCATCGGCTCGTCAGCGACCATGTCGGCCCATCACGGCATAAAGCACGGATGAGGGAGGGGTGCTTCAACCCGTCTTGGCCCCCACGGATACTCCGGAAGATAGATCGAACCGAGAATGGGGCCACATCAAACGCAACCGGAGGTGATAGCAAAAGTATCCGGCGCGGAGAGAGAAAAGCATGCGGATCGGGAGGTGGGATCAATGCGGGCACAAATAAAGTAAAGCCGAGGCTCGCCGAGGCTGAGGCGCGAGCTCCTAAAGTGAAAAGTAGATGAGCTCTGTGCTCGCTGCTCCCAGTCGGTGCCGGGCTGTGCAATCGTCTCAAGCAGGGCCTCCTTAGTGAGGCCGGTCATCACGCGGTCATAGGCTGTCTCGTCCACCGCCGGAAACCCAAAAAGCCTCGAATAGCGGTCGGGAGAAATCAATGTGACCCCTCGGACGTCGACTGAGTCGAGACTCTAGAGATGGCAACGTATGCCCTGCCGGATGTGCTTCAAGAGCGCTGGCATAAAACTCCTGGACGATCGAAATGACTGCTGGCTCAGGAGGTGCGGTAAATCTAGCCCATCCCATCTCGTCAATCATCATGAGCAACTCCCCGTCCTGAGGAGCTGGAGTAAAACCTCTCTCGGGAATCAGTGGACGCGGACGGATCTTTTCATTGAATATCTTGTGGATCTCGGGGTCCGAAAATTGGTGCCCCTCCGCCTCGGCCCGACCCCGAGAGGTCTCCCCTCGCGTAGGGGATGACTCGGTCCTAGCACGCTTGGTCAACTTCTTCGTGCGCGCCATCATCGATCTGAGAAGTACACACGAGGGTTTATTTACGCAACAATAGTAACGATGATATATGCGTGGCTAAAGACATCAAACCAGAAATTCCGACATTAAGACACTAGCGCATACGAGAGAAAAAGATGAATTTGGACTTAAATATCTCAACTGGATGTACGGGTTGGGCTTGCTGTAAATTGAAAACGTATACGTTGCACGAAACTTCAAAACAATTGCTTTTTCAAAGAAAATTTTCATTTGGGCAATTTATCAGACACCTTGAGGGCGCATGTTTACTTGAAGAATAAACATAGTTCTAGCTCGATTCAGCCCCCAAAAACAGAAATACAATTCAACCATGAACAACTTAACACAATCAACTCATTGATATTCCAATTTAATCAAGAAAATTCGATAAAACCACCCTGTTATTCTCTACAATCACAAAGCTATTTGAAGGAGCAATAAACATGTTCCAATCATCAAACACATACCCCACTTCCAAATATAAACCATAAGCAAGTAAAATCGCAAGATTGAAACATACCTTTTCGAGATTTCAAGAAGAATCGCAGGGAAAAGATGAAGGAATTGCTTCGGACGGTCGCCCGGGAGGAAGGCAAGGAGAAGGAAAATCGTACCTGATAAATGCCGGCCGAAAGCAAGTTATAAGCTACCTGGACCTTAGGATTCCGAATAGTGAGCCGCGGCACAGATACAGTGAGACCCGGCACAAAGTCCAGACCGTTATCACCTGTGTCTAGATTTGTCTTGTGCCGCGGCTCAAATTCCAGTGCCGCGGCTCATTGCTCAAGTGTGCCGCGGCTCATTTATGCCGTGCCGCGGCGCAAGGTACAGTCGGTTTTGCCTCCCTTTGCTATTTATGTGTGCCGCGGCTCACAATAAGCGTCTTGCGGCTCATACTCCGATTTCTCCACAGGACTTTCCTGCACAGAATTTTGAAAAGAAGACGTTAAAAACGAGAGGAAGAAGCAGATAGAAGCACAAAAATGATGAAAACTAAGAATCACGAAAAACAAGAAAAATAAAGAAATGCAAAATTCTACAACTACGAGCTCGGGTTGCCTCCCGAGAAGCGCTAAGTTTATAGTCTTCAGCCGGACCTATTGAACACGTTAGTTCGCTTTTATAAACTCCATTTGGCTTCCGCCCCGTTTATCGAACCGTTTATATTTTGGTTAAAATTATGACCATTGGTCATCAGCGGTTCGATTCTCGGTTCGGTAATCAAAAGTTGTTTGCGAAGAGGTTTCGACTTGAAAAACTTCCCGAAACACCCGGTTTCTCCATGACTAATTTTTCTTTTGGCTTTCGGCTCACTCTCCTCCTTCGCCAACGAACTCACGACTGCAGCAGATTTTTCCTCATGCTCGAGGAATGCCACTCGTTCAACATCCTCCTTAAAACTTGGGCCACTCAACACAAAATCTGAATTTTTCCACCGACGATGTTTTCGGTGCTTTCCTCTTTCAACAACATCCACGCTTTCAATTTGAGACTCTTTATCAGCACTTAGGGACATGGGAGCGATTTGAACACTTGAAAAGTGACTTGCTCGTCTTGGACCCTCAGAGTTAACTCCCCCTTTTCCACGTCTATAAGGGTGCGGCCCGTAGCTAGAAATGGTCGTCCCAAGATGATCGGAATATTTTCATCTTCCTCCATGTCTAGTACGATGAAATCAGCCGGAAAGATGAACTTATCGACTTTAACTAAAACATCCTCGATCACTCCTCGGATACTTTATCGATCGATCCGCCAATTGTAAGGAGACGTGGTTGGCTTGGCTTCCCCAATATTCAGCTTTTGGAAAATCGATAGAGGCATGAGGTTGATACTTGCACCCAGATCGCATAGTGCCTTATCAAACGAAAGATTCCCCATGGTGCACGGTATGTTGAAGCTTCCCGGATCTTTCAATTTAGGTGGGAGCTTCTTTTGAAGAATTGCACTGCACTCCTCTGTCAAGGCAACCGTTTCAAACTCTTCAAGTTTTCTCTTCTTAGATAATATCTCTTTCATGAACTTGACATAACTCGGCATCTGCTCCAATGCTTCGGCGAACGGAATATTTATGTGAAGCTTTTTGAACACCTCAAGGAACTTAGAAAATTGTTTGTCCGCCCTCCTTTGTTGTAATCTCTGCGGAAACGGAACGGGGGGAACACATGTCTTTGAGTTATCCGGCTGAACTTCCTTCGACTCCTCTAGCTTTAATTCCATCTCTTCCTCAATCACCTTCTTCTCTTTACCCAGCTCGGGCTGATCTAGCACATCTCTCCCGCTTCTCAAGCTAACTGCATTTAAACTCTCTCTAGGATTAGTCTCTGTTGTACTCGGCAATGCTCCCTCCGGACGAGCTGTCAACACATTCGCTATTTGGCCCAGCTGGACCTCCAAATTCCGAATGGAAGCAGAATGATTTTGTAGTGTAGCTTCCGTCCGAGTCATAAATTGACTCGTATTTGCCGCTAATTTTGCAAGCGCTTCCTCGAGAGACACTTTGGGAGCGGGGGGGGCTGCTGTTGATTCTGAGTGAAAGGGGGCTGGTGTGCGTTCTGTCCGTTTCTCCATGAAAAGTTGGGGTGATTGCGCCACCCCGGATTGTAAGTATTGGAGTACGGGTTATTCGGTCGATTCCCATTTCCTACGAATTGAGCCTGCTCCATCTGATTTTGCTCGAACGGATTTCCAAATTGACATTCCGCACTCGGGTGTGATCCGTTACACCAATTACACGTCTCAATGGTAACGGGTGGTGCGTGCGAAAAGTTACGAGCATTGTGTCAAGGCGGCGACTTGAGCTGACAAGGTGGAAATCGGATCATTGCTCGAAACTTCCATTACCCTCTTCGGTGTCAATCTTTCTGCTGGCCATTGGTATGCGTTTTCGGCCATATCCTCCAAAAGCACGTGAGCCTCGGCCATAGATTTTCCCATGAATGTTCCTCCGGAGGCTGCATCCACTAAAGTGCGTGTAGAAGCACTCAAACCACCATAAAACGTATGCAGCTGAAGCCAATCAGGAATGCCGTGATGAGGGCATCTTGATAATTCTTTATATCGCTCCCACGCCTCGTGGAGCGATTCCATATCGAATCGGGCAAAAGTAGTTATCTCGTTTCTCAACCGCGCCGTCTTAGCCGGTGGGAAAAATTTTGCAAGGAAGGCTTGCACTAACCTCTCCCAAGTTGTAATCGACCCGTGATAAGGAATTCAACTGAATTTTGCTTTATCCCTCAAAGAAAAAGGGAAAAGCCTCAATCGGATGGCATCGTCGGTGACACCATTAGTTTTGAAAGTGTCGCATATCTCAAGGAACGAAGCAATGTGGGCATTCGGGTCGTCCTTCGGCAATCCACAGAAAGGGCTCGCCTGCACCATCTGAATAATGGCGGGCTTGATTTCAAAATTATTAGCTTGGATGGTGGGACGCCGAATTCCCGAAAAATTTGCGTTGGCTTGCGGCATGGCATAATCCCGAAGAGCGAGTTCCGGTTGAACTTGCCGCACTTGGTTGTCTCCTCCTTGGATTTCAATATTTTCGGCCATCTTGACCGTCGTCTGTAACTCTCTTTTCCCCTTTTTATTCCTTCTTAGCGTGCGCTCGAGCTCGGTGTCCAAAGGTAGTAAGCCTTCGTTACCGAGTCTTCTCATGCACTACACGAAAGGTCCTAAAAGGAAAAACGAATAAACAAAATTAAATTCAGAAACAAAATAAAAATAAAACGTTCAAATTAAGACTGGAAATACTTAAGTCGATATTAGAAAAATTTCAATCCCCGGCAACGGCGCCAAAAACTTGTTGCGATAATTCCTACACGCAAGTGCACGTCATCGTTTACAAGTAATAAAGTGATAAGTAGAGTATCGTTCCCACGAGGATTGAATCTCTAACTACCAACGTTTTCGTATTCCAATTTTATTTGAACAATCGAAGTTGGGTTTATTGGATTAATATCTAAAAGAATTGATAAAAGACTAAATGAAACGATAGCTTGAATAAAAAGAATCAAATGATAGATAAGTCTAGAGTTCTGAATCCACCTTAATTTATCCGAATTTAATCTTGATTATCCGTAATAAATAATTTTCCCAATTTATTGAAGGTGGAGATTGCTAAAATATTCTACCGCCTCTCCCGAGGTCGATAGATTTATCTAACGGCGACTAACGCACTCTATTCCTAGGTGAATTATCTCGTCGCTAGGCAAAAAGCATGAAATCTCCTAAAGGCCACGTAGTTCCTATGAGTATATTCCTATCTCACAGAATAAAACGGTCCTCACCACTAGTTCCTCACCAAATCTCCTCTCCCGATTCGAAGTGAATGATTAAATCAATACAACTATTGGCCAGATAATTGCAAGCATTAAACATAATTGGGAAAACTCAATAAAAAGGTAATAAATTGGATAATCTCAATCAATTCGTCAAAATAAAGGTTTCATCAAAACCCTAGATTAGGGCTTTAGCCTGACATACTAAAAACTGAAAATACAAAGTAAATAAACGAAAGCATAAAATTCAAACGCAGATGAAGCTCGGATTCCTCCGTTCTTCAGCTTCCGCCTTCTGCCCTTGAATTCCTCTGCTTTCCTCCTCTTCTCTGTCTCCAAGCTTAAGCTCTCTTAGGTTTTGATTTAATGATTCCCCGATGATTAAATTAGGGTCTTAAGCCCTATTTATAGCTCAGCACTTCCATAAATCGCGTCCGTATTAGTTGGTTGAAAACTGGCTTCGAAACGGCCCAAAATCCGCGCAGAGGAACCAAACCCGCTAAGTGTGCCGCGGCTCACTGAACCTGTGCCGCGGCACAACGCCAAAATCTGAATACCTGGGCGTAATTAAATCCCTCTGTGCCGCGGCTCACATGGGCTGTGCCGCGGCACAGAGTACAGCCTACTCTGCCCTTCGGCTGGTGTCTTCCTTTGCCGCGGCTCAGTTTCCTTGTGCCGCGGCTCATAGTCCAGTTTCGCCGTTTTTTCGCCCGTTTTGCCTCGTTTAAGCATCCGGACTTCAATTTCCTGTCAATCATACAAAATTAAGGCATTAAAAGCTCATTTAGATGATTTCACACTCCAAAATACTACAAAATAATGACAAATAAGCGTATAAAAATACGCCTAACAGGGGGATCGTGAGGTTAGAGATTTTCCAGTGAGTATCGCGGGGAGGGTTTGGCCTTCTAATCTGATCGCAGTAGATATTATAGATGAGCATTTGATTCTTGGTGAGGATTGGCTGGACCGTCATGGGGCGATCATGAATTATAGAACGAGGACTGTTTCGATGTTATCCTCTGACGGTACTGAGCATTCTTTCGTGGGGCGTAAGCGGAGTAGACAGAGACTCTTGATCAGCGCCTTGAGGGCGGTGAGGCTTCTTCTGGGAGGTTGTACGGGTTATTGGTGTTACGCTTTGAGATCGGAAGAAGGTGGAGTCGAGCTCTCGTCTATTCCGGTAGTTTGTGAGTATCCTGATGTCTTTCCAGACGAGTTGTCGGGTTTGCCGCCGGACCGAGAAGTTGAATTTACCGTCGATTTAGAGCCGGGTGCAGCACCGATCTCTAAGACGCCATACCGTATGGCGCCCGCCGAGATGCTGGAGCTGAAGAAACAGTTGGGAGAGTTGCTAGACATGGGATATATTCGACCGAGCGCTTCACCTTGGGGCGCACCGGTCCTGTTTGTGAAAAAGAAGGATGGGTCACTTCGTTTGTGTATCGACTACCGAGAGTTAAACAAAGTGACCATCAAAAACAAGTATCCGCTCCCGAGGATTGATGATTTGTTTGATCAGTTGCAAGGGACAACTGTGTTTTCGAAGATTGATTTGAGATCGGGGTATTATCAGCT
Source organism: Orobanche coerulescens (assembly GCA_033398695.1). Lineage (NCBI taxonomy): Eukaryota > Viridiplantae > Streptophyta > Magnoliopsida > Lamiales > Orobanchaceae > Orobanche > Orobanche coerulescens. The sequence goes on along the minus strand of CM065802.1, from coordinate 188,045,194 downwards.
CCGAGTGAAGGATACCGACATTCCGAAGACGGCCTTTCGGACGAGATACGGTCACTACGAGTTTGTGGTTATGCCTTTTGGGCTAACCAACGCCCCAGCCGTGTTCATGCAGCTTATGAACAAAGTCTTTATCGAGTACCTCGATAAGTGTGTAGTCGTTTTTATCGATGATATCCTGATTTACTCGAAGAGTGAGGAGGAGCACGCCCGTCATTTGCATATCGTGTTAGATATTTTGAGAACTCAGCATCTTTTTGCGAAGTTCTCAAAGTGTGAGTTTTGGTTACGGGAGGTTATGTTTCTCGGCCATGTGATCTCGGCCGAGGGTGTTCGTGTGGACCCACATAAGGTAGAGGCAATGTTGGATTGGGCGCCGCCCAAGAACGTGAAGGAGGTCCGCAGTTTTCTGGGATTAGCCGGGTATTACCGTAGATTCGTCGAGGGGTTCTCTAAGCTCGCTCGACCGCTGACTCAGTTGTTACAGAAGTCAGAGAAGTTTGTGTGGACCGATGAGAGGCAGAATAGTTTTGAGGAATTGAAGAAGCGGTTGACGACCGCTCCCGTTTTGGCTTTACCGAGTGGTAATAATGGTTTCTCCGTTTATAGTGATGCTTCGGGCCAAGGGCTCGGATGCGTACTTATGCAGTACGGGAGGACGATTGCCTATGCTTCCCGTCAGTTGAAACCGTATGAATTGAATTACCCTACGCACGATCTTTAGTTGGCCGCAGTCGTATTTGCATTGAAGATCTGGCGTCATTACTTGTATAGCTCGTCGTGTCAGATTTTCACCGATCACAAGAGCCTAAAGTACATTTTCACCCAGAAAGAGCTCAATATGAGACAGAGGAGATGGTTGGAATTAATTAAGGATTACGATCTCGAGATCCTTTATCATCCGGGCAAGGCTAATGTGGTAGCAGATGCCTTGAGCCGGAAATCGGTATCGCTTCGGGCGCTTGAGTTACTCACGGCCCAGTCGGGACTTCAGCGAGAGTTTATGAGGTTGAGCATTGAGATTCTACTACCAGAGAGTTCCGGGCAGTTGCGTACTCTAGAGATTTCTTCATCTCTGGTCGAGGACATTAAATCGGGACAGTTGGAGGATCCGATGTTTATTCAACTTCGAGAGAGTGTAGGGAAGGGGAAAGCCCCGGGATTCGTTATTCATGAGGACGGAGTGTTGAGATTCCGAGGTCGGTTGTGTGTTCCGAACGACTCGGAATTGAGACAGAGTATCATGCGAGAGGCTCATGCGTCACCTTACGCAGTCCATCCGGGCTCGAGTAAAATGTATAAAGATCTGAGGAAAAATTTCTGGTGGAACGATATGAAGAAGGAGGTAGTTCAGTTTGTGGCTAAGTGTTTGACTTGTCAGCAAGTCAAGATTGAGCATCAGCGGCCAGCCGGATTATTGAAACCACTTCCCGTTCCGGAATGGAAGTGGGAGGACATCTCTATGGATTTTGTCACGAGTTTGCCGAGGACGAAGACTGGTATGAATATGGTGTGGGTGATTGTAGACCGACTGACTAAGTCGGCACATTTTCTGGGCATCAAGGATACTTGGGGTCCAGAAAAGTTGGCTCGTATTTTTATCGCACAGATAGTGAGGCTTCATGGTACACCGAGGACCATTATTTCAGACAGAGATGGCCGATTTGTATCGCATTTTTGGCAGGCGGTACATAAGGCATTGGGGACACAGTTACGTTTGAGCACTTCGTTCCATCCCCAGACCGATGGGCAGTCCGAACGTACCATTCAGACGTTCGAGGATTTGTTGCGCGCGTGTGCGTTAGATTGGAGTAGTGACTGGGAGGAGCATTTGGCCTTAATTGAGTTTACTTATAATAATAGCTGGCACGCGTCGATTAAGATGGCACCGTATGAGGCACTTTATGGCCGACGTTGCCGATCACCGATATGTTGGGATGAGCCGTCCGATTTGGTTGGCACCGAGCCGGACCTTGTGTTGGAGACGAGGGAGAAAGTTGAATTGATTAGGAAGAGAATGTTGGCTGCTCAGAGTCGACAAAAGTCTTATGCGGATGTTAGGCGTAGACCCTTGGAGTTTGAGGTGGGAGATCATGTTCTGTTGAGAGTGTCTCCGACGAAAGGAGTTTTCCGTTTTGGGAAGAAGGGGAAACTCAGCCCGAGATATATTGGACCTTTCGAGGTATTGGAGAGAGTCGGTGAGTTGGCATACCGTTTGGCTTTACCTCCGTCGCTGAGTCATGTGCATAGCGTATTTCATGTTTCCCAGTTGAGGAAGTATGTTCCGGACCCGTCCCACATTATTGACTTTGGGGACGTGGAGATCGAGAAGGATGTTACGTTTGGAGAGAGGCCCGTCAAGATTTTGGAGCGTCGAGACAAACAGTTAAGGCACAAAACCATTCCTTTGGTTAAGGTGCAATGGTCGAGGCACGGAGTAGAAGAAGCGACGTGGGAGCTAGAGGAGGATATGCGTTCGAGACACGCCGAGCTTTTTGATTCTTAAGTTTCGGGACGAAACTTTATTTTAGAGGGGGAGAATGTAATATCCGTAATTTTCCATTTTTAGCAGTTTCCATTTTTAGTGTATGTCTATTTTTATCGACTCTCTTGTAACCGTTTCGACATTTCGAATCTACTTTGTTCTTGGAGTTTTTCCATTTGGACGAGTTTTGATGATGTTTTCACGTAATTTCATTTTGTGACATGTTTTGCCGTATGAACGTTCGATTCTTGTAAAACTCGTTCGTTTTCGTTGTTTCTTGGTTTGTACAAGTTCGTATGATTGAGTTGGTCGTTTTGAGACTTTCGGTTTGTAAATCCGATGTCGTTTCGTGATTTTCGGTCATTTGGGCCATTTTTGTAATTTCCTAATAGTTTAGGGAAATCTCGTTTTCGTTGTCGCATTACGGACCCTTCGGTGGTCGGAATTATATTTTTCTTTCAGCGCTTAGCTCCGTCGTCTTGTATGCTTCGCGTTCATGTTCCTAGATTCTGGTCTCGTCGTGCGTTTTGTGTATTGTACCTCGGCAGACTATCTGGCGATGTGACATCAGCAGATCTTGAACTGCTGTGTAGGTAGCGCACGCTACTCCTGTTACCTTGCGTGCGCTACCGATAAGCATTTAGCGTACGCTAACCCCCTATTGTTAGCGTACGCTAACGAATGGTGGCAGTAGCCACTGGACCTGTCACGGCCCCGTTAGCGCGCGCTATATATGGCAGTTAGCGTGCGCTAACTTCACAGATTATATAAGTCGTAGGCGGTTTGCAATGCAGCTTTATTCTTTTCTCTTCGTTTCTTCGACGTGCGACCTCAGAGGCGATTTCCACCGGTACTGATCGGAGTTCTCTTCAAATTCCATCACCGTAGAGTCGTGTTAACATATTATCATCAGCATAATCATCATCCATCGTCCGAATTCAAGGTATTTTCGTTTGGAACCCTAACTCGTCAAATTTGGGGGGTTTTCCGGGTTTTGCTAATTGGACTCGAATTATTCTAGTATGTTGTGATATTCCTCACTGATTATTGTTATTGGGTGATTCCCAATCCATTTTTTCTCTATTTTAATCCGTGAATTGTTGATACGGGGAGATTTTACGTAAACCCTCGCCCGTATCGATTGAACGTTTTTGTCATGAATTGTAATCGGGGATTATGGGTGTATTCCGATCGGTTATTATTGTCCGTTGGTACTGAACTATGTTGATCCTTCGTTTAGGAACCGTCGTTTTCCACCCGGACCGTTCGTAGTTGTGTTTCACTTCCGTTTCTTCAAGAATGTCTCAAAGGCAAGTACTTTACATTTGTTTACATGTTCTAGTATTTGAATTATGGCTGTATCGTGGTTGTTGTGGATGGTTATGTGTATGTTCACCTAAGGACGGTCCGACGGGGCCTCTAGGGATACGTATTGCCGTGAGTGTGCGTATCGCGAACTGTGGTTAGCCACCCAGGGATGTCCGACGGGGCTCTGCGGGGTACGGTGGCCGTGAGTCTCGTACCAACGGTTAACTTTGAATTGTGATTTGTTGGAGATAATGTGTTTTGTGATTGTACATCCTAAATATTCCGGAATATAAAATATTTTCTAAAATGACTTTTTGGCGCATATATTCATCTGATTAGAATGTAGTTCAAATGGATTGTACTTGCACTAGCAGTTGTCGCTAACCCCTTAAATGGGGGAAATACTTTTTGTATTTCAGGTATCGATCGTGGGGACAAACGAGCACTTGAGTCGTATGAAGATGAGGGGCAAGCATGATACTGTTCAGTAGACATTTGTTGGTGTTCAGTTATGTCACTTATTTTTGATGTCTTGTTTTGGGGTTTCTGTATTATAAAACTGGTTTAAGTACTCGAGTACTTCCTTTTCCAAATTGTTAATGCTGTGTTCCCGTTTTGGGAAATGGATTGATGTTGGATTCTATTCGTCGGGTTGTAGTCTTATATTTGAATTGTCGTTTTATTGATGATTGGTGTCGTTGACGAATGTCTTATTGGTACGTTAGCCTGGTGGATTCCACAGTGTGGGATCCACGGCGCTGTAATATGCCCTGAATGTCTTGGGGGTGTTACATTTATACATCAATATATATCATTCACATGGACTTAGAGAGTAGTAGTAGTATATTACATGCACCAAATTTCCTAAGACTTATCTACAGTCATATTCCATTTAGTTCCTTCCGGAAAAACTATTTAATGTTTCTAGTTACCAATTAATGTTGTGCAGTAGTCTTTTATTCATTGTGTTCTTCCCCTCCAATTGAACTAAAACCCATCATCGTATTCTTCAACACCCGAAAACATGTTATCTTGTTCTCATTGGTATTTGACCATATTATTACTTGCTCTCTTCCTACCACTTCCATCGCCTATTTCCTCCTCATTACAACATAGGAAGAATCGAATAACTTATTCGACCATCTATGTCGATCGATCGGGTCATCAGCACCGTAATTTCACGACCATCCAAGCTGCTATCGATTCCGTCCCTTCATACAACAAAATATGGATTTGTATACAAATCCAAAAAGGCATATACAGGTGACCGAACCACCGAAACCAAGTAAACATCTTCTTCTTATATATATATGATAAAGTATATGTATATTAATCTCCATTTCTTTGTAGAGAACAAATTAAAATTCCTCGAAACAAGCCGTTCGTCTACCTTAAAGGTGAAGGGAAACGGAATACGTACGTTGTTTGGGACGCTCATGATTCCATCGCGACGAGTGCTACATTCAATTCTCAGGCAGACAACACAATTGCCAAGTGCATAACATTTGTAGTACGTAACAAGCTTTATATAGGGATGCCAATATTTAGTAGGCCGTCTTATTTTTCTTTTTTTTTTTTTGCTTATATTTTGCATGATGTGGAGCAGAATTCTTACAACTGGCCTCCGAATGGAAATCCGATGAGGACGGCAGTAGCAGCCACGATACAAGGCGATAAATCGGCCTTCTACAGATGTGGTTTCATCGGATTTCAAGACACATTATGGGATGTTCAAGGTAGACATTACTTCAAACTCTGCACCATTCAAGGAGCGGTTGATTTCATATTTGGTGCTGGCCAATCCCTTTATGAGGTAAGCTAGCACAGAAAATAAGAATAAAACTTTTGCAACCTCAAGTTTGCCTGTTTTTACACTTGGCAACCTCTCTCCTAAAAATCGACCCGGCCGTCGTCTGGATGGTGCCTGGGTGCTAGGTGGTTTCTGAGCGTTCCAATTATAGTCTAGGCACTTGTACTGAAGCTTTGACATCCATTGTGCATATAGAAAAATATATCTAAAATTTTTTGTTGGAGTTTCAAGATTAAAAGTGAATTTTAAAATTATAATTATAATTTATATATTGTGCTATCAAAACAAGTAGTCCATTCAATTTTTTTTAACATCTCTCCAGCTGAGTTGAGCTTACAATATCAATCTTCATTAAGATTGAATATCTTTTTATTATTATTTTTAAGCTCATTTTAATTTGTGTACTTTACTTTGAGATATTTGATTAAATCTGGACTAGTATTATATATGTTAATTATTCAATTTATTTGCCGCACATTAGTAATATTAATTTAATTAATTTTGGTCATATTATTTTATTGAATAATTATGTAATTATTTGCTATTTTTATTTTCTGATTTTAATTTTAATTCTATTTGTCCTTTGTGATTTTGTGATTTTTGTTGTTAAGTGTAAAAATAACTTCATATTATATATATGTAAATAGATATATGCCTAAAAAGCAATTACGTGTGAGTTTTCTTAAAAGAATGAGTCTGGATTTTATGAAAAATATTGATGATCAAAGTAGTTCAAAAAAATATTATGTAATTTCATAATTATTTAAATTACAATGATTAAATTTAGTTTATTTTGAAAAAAAATACTGTGTTTACACACCTTTTTAGATAATCATTATATTATTCATCTCTTCTATGTCTATAGGGCTGTTTACCAAATTCTACATTAAGTTCTGTATGGATAAATTTGTTTGTCTGGGTAAATATGTCTGTCTGGTAAATTGATGCTGTTCTTTATTTTTTCATCTTAATAAATTGTCTGAATAACAGAAATGACTGATTTACACCTGAATATGAATTATAAGCTGTTTTATAAATTGCTGTTTATTTTTTAAGTCATATAAATGATATAATCCAAAAATTACAAGAATAAATTTATTAATTTTTGAATTTTTTAAATAGTTCAGAATTTTTTAGATTTTTTAATTTCCGAATTTAAATAATTTTTTTTGATTTTTTAATATTAATATTCCAGAATTAAAAATAAAATTACCTAAATTTCAGAATTTTTTTTAATTTTGCAGTTTTTTAAATAAAAATAAATAAGTTCCGATTTTTTTTAACTTTTTCAGATTTTCTAGAGTTTTTATATTCTTTTAATATTTTTTATTAATTTTACAAAAATAAACAGTAGTTTTTTTAATATTATTTATATTATTATTTTAAGTTTGTATTATTTTTCAGATTTTTTATGAACATAAAAATAAAATAATAAAAAATCTGATTATTTTAAATTTTATTATTTTAAGTTTGTTAGTTTTTTATTATTATTATTTATATTATTATTTTAAGTTTGTATTATTTTTTAGATTTTTTATGAACATAAAAATAAAATAATAAAAAATCTGATTATTTTAAGTTTTATTATATTAAGTTTGTATTATTTTTTTCAGATTTTTTGCTAATTAATAGGTCGTGAAAGAGGAGAGGTGTAGCGAGTATCATTATTGTGTTTTAATGGGGACAAGAGGGGCGGAAGGTGACTTAACGATTCAGACTCCTCTTTTTTCATTAAGTCGTAAGTAAACACTCACCCATGTCTGCGTGAATAAATCGTCCAACTCATTAAGTCTCATTACATCGAAAGTAAACAGCCCCTAAATATGAATGTGCTAAAAAATTCAAAATTGATATATGAAATTATTAATGGTAATGATTAAGAATTATTTGATATTGTCAATTCTCATTTATACACTTACCTCCACTCCGACCATTTCCCTCAAGTCAACTAATTAAAGAAAATATATAAGAACATACAAATATATAAATATAGCACTATAACTACTAATTTAGTTATCCGTTACCAAAACTTACAAGTCGTGCAATGGAAAGGCAAAATAATAGAGGCCTGCCAGAAAGTGAGACTGTAGGAGAGAGAGCCTAGTCTGCCCCCAGTAATTAAGCTAAGACCCTGACCGTGAGCTCAGGTCGAAAAAAGATTATTGGGTTGCAAATAATTACTTTTGCCAAGGAGAAAGATAAATTAGTTAACACCAAAATTTCACGAGAGTCGGGGCTAAAAAAATTTATGACTAACATTTGGAGGTTAGTCGGGGCTTAAAATAAAATTTCTATTGATTTTTAAACAAAAATCAAGACTGGAAAAAATATTCTCCATTAAATTTTTGTAGGTTAACCGGGACCCCAGTCTATGCTGACCCCCCCTTGGTTCCGCTATTGAGTTCACATCAATCTTAAATAATTTGAGATAATTTTTTGAGAAAAATAAAAGATATTCTTGGTCATTAATTTAAAAAAAAAAAATTTTTGTTTTTCTTATAGAGATGTACCATCTCAGTAGTCGCAGGGGCTCTCAACAGAGTCCCTGGCTACATAACAGCTCAGGGGCGATCACATGACCAAGAAACAAATGGTTTCGTATTCAAAGAATGCAACATTATTGGCAATGGAAACGCGTTTCTCGGAAGACCTTGGAGGGATCACGCCAGGGTCTTGTTTTACAACACATCGATGTCGCAAATTGTGGTTCCTCAAGGATGGGACGCTTGGTTCAACAATGGCCGCGAGTAAGATTTATGATCTTCACGTTATCTTTTACCTCCATAGTTAGGCATTACACACCATCCTTTCATAAACATTGTTTTAAGAAAACCCGTACCGGCCTGGCCGGCTTGAATGCATGTGGTTGATCCGGCAAGTACCATTCTTGAGAATGAACCGGTGACAACGGTCAGAAACTGGCTGAACCAATCAAATTGACTTTTCTAACATTTTAATTAATTATTAGAAACTAAACATTCTATCTTAGGGTTGCGTATTGTATTTTGATTTTTAAGAATTTTTTATAAATGATAAATTCTAGAAGAGTTTATGAATTTTACGTATTTATAAAGAGTCTTTGATTGATTCGTTAAATCTTTAAAATCTATCAGAATTTTGGATGATGGATTCTTATAGACTTTTACTCATTTGTAGCATTTTTTTTAAAAGATTTTTAGATCTTGACAAACTTTTCATGTAAATTTAACTAGTAATAGTAATAATAATAAAAAATAAATTTGATCAAAATCAACATAATTGAACAAACATCAAGTGATTCACTTTTTTAAACATTTTCATTGTGTGTACAATTAATCGAAATATATCAAAAAGAAATAATGAACAAAACGATATATGATTACTTATCATATGTAAAACATAATGTAAGTTGGATAAATAAAATATTGTAAAATTAAAAAGAAAAAGAGAGAAGAAGTGATGATTGGAATGTGTGATGATTTTCGATAAATAATGGTAAGTTTGATAACGATATTGATGGATTTGGTGGTGAAAGAGAGAAAGAAAAAGTTGAGAGAGAGAAAAAAATAAAATAATAAAAATAAATAAAAATTATAATTTACGAAAAACTTAAATGTCACTATCAGAAAAGGACTTCACCCAACCATAAAATATCGCGGGCTAAAGCCTAAAAATCGTGGGCTAAAGTCTGGTCAGCTAATATTTGGTTAAACTTTAGCCGATGCCAAAAAAGGTACGCGTCGGCTAAACCTAAACTTTAGCCGACCACCACTCCCCCGTCGGCCATTCCCCGCCACTTTAGCCGACGACTTCATAGTGTGGTCGGCCGTTTTGTCTTGTGTCGTCGGCTGAACTCCTTCTTTTGTTAGTGTGTTCGAACTTATTTACGTTCTAAATAAGGGTTCATATTCACATGAACCTATCATTTTATGAATCTTACAATTTATAAAACTTTTGAATACCCTAAACTATGGTGTATTTGTTAAAACTAATAAAAAGTCAGGTAATGAATACCATCATACTATTGTAGATTTGAAATATGGTTATAGAAACTAGGGCTGGGATAGTTCGGTTTCTTGAAAAAAAAGCAAGGAACCGAAGTTCCAAATGTGTTATGTAATTCGGGTTCGGTTCCTGACTTTTTTCTCCAGGAACCGAATTTCTAGGAACCGAAGTAATTTTACCAAAAAACCGAAAAAACCGAACCGAAATTTACAACCCGAAATTTTCAGAAATAACCGGAAAACCCGAAATTTTTTACATTTGATTAATTTTCGAAATAACCAAATTTTTCTCACATTTTAAATAACCGAAATTTTCAGAAATAATCGGAAAACCCAAAATTTTCAAAAATAACCGGAAAACCCGAAATTTTGTCGGTTATTGTCACTAATTTCGGGTAGTACGGTTATTGAAATTTTAAAATTACAATAACCGAACCCGAACCCGAAATTTATTGCAGGACCCGAACCCGAAATTTATAAATAATTTTTTTCTTAAAACCCGAACCGAACCGAACCGAAATGTCAATTTCGGTTCGGATCTTCGGTTATTCGGGTCCAAAGTCCCAGCCCTAATAGAAACTCCAATTGAATATCCTCTAACTTCTAAAATTTATAAAAATCCTCCTTGAATTTGGCCCCACCTTACTTTTTTTTAACAATCAACCACCTACATTAAATAGATAGACATTGTACTACTTGTATGTATATATATATATATATGCATTAGGATTATTGTAATTAATATGTATATTAAACAATAATTAAAGTTGGTAAGTACCAAAATAACCTTAATTTGAGAGGAGAAATAAATAAATGGTGGATTGCACGAAAAGTCATCTTTGTAAATTAATTTTCAAAAATTATAAATAAAATTCATATAAATTCTAAGATTCATAAATAAAAATGAGAAACTACAAAATAAATCATACTAAATAAAATAATATTTAGAAAATACAAATTAATTATGAAAAATATAATAAATGCTAAAAGTTCAAAAATAAATTCTAAAAAATAAAAATTAATTAAAAGTTACAATAAAAATCATTAGAATAATAAATATTAAAATAAAATAAATACAAAAAATTAAATAAATTTTTCAGACTACATATTTTACAAATAAATACAAAAAATAAAAATAAAAATTCTGAAGAATATAAGCAGAAGTAATATCCAAAAATATAAATAAGTTATCAAATTATAAATAAGATACAAATAATTATTATCAATTTAATAAACTTAAAATAATATATATAAATAGTATATTACAAAAATTATAAATATATTCTGAAGAAGTACAAATAAATGCAAAATATACCTAAAAATTCTAAAAAGTAAGACTAATTCTAAAATTTACAAATACATCCTAAAATTTAGAAATAGATGCTAATATTACATATAAATCCTGAAATTTAACATAATTCCTCTAAAATATTTACGTTAATAGATGTAATAGATATAGAAACACACAAATAAAATGGAGAAAATAAACACAAAAACGACAATAAAGTATAATTAAATTTTGAAAAAATTAAATATATCCAAAAAATATTCATGCACCTTACACAATTTGACCAACATGGTAAACTTAAATTAAATAGAGGTCAATTATGAATATAAAAATGAATAATAATAATATTTCATACATTAAGCACCTACTCAAATATATAAATATATATATATATATATATATATAATAGCGTTATGGATTCGGAGCACCACATTAATTCTCTTTCTTGTGTGGTATTTTTTTTTTAATTTTAGATTTCTATTTATCTGAAATTTTGATTCCCACATTGATTTAGGATAACCTAAATAAATAGAAGTCAATATGAACCCCACATCGATTTAAAATAGTGTTCCACCAATGGTGAACCTAAATAAATACTTATAATTCAATATGTACTTTTCAATTATATAATTATTTCCACCACTACTTTAACTTGGATAAATAAATAGTTTAATTTTTTAGTGAAAATTTAATTTAGTCAATTATTAAATTTACATTAATTCTGTTTATCTAAAATTTTGAATCTCACATCCGTTTTATTTAGTAGTTTCCTTTAGATTGAAAATTTTAATTTTGCCCAATATTAATAACATTAATTATTAGGTTGGCCAAATAAATTACTTTCTTTTTATTGAAGAATCTAATTTATATAATTATTGAATTTACATTAATTGTATTTTATATAAAATTTTGAATCTCAGATCAATTTTAAATGAGACCCCATCAATTGAGAAATCTGAATAAATGCTTAAAACTAGTACATATTTTTACACGTAGTTATTTTGCACACGATTTTAATAATTTTATTTTTATTGAGAAATTAATTTGATTAATATTGATTTATCCGATTATTAAGCCAACTGAAATACTCTTGTTTTTATTGAAAAATTAACTTAGTCAATTATTACTTATGTATTAATAGTATTTCCTTATAATTTTGAATCTCATGTTGGTTTTAAATGAGACTCCATTAATTGGATAATCGAAATAATTACCCAAAATCAATACGTATTTTAGCACCTCACAATTAGTTCAACACCAGTTTAATAATTTTACTTTTATTAAAACAAACTAATTTGGCTAATATTTCTGTGAGGCATAATAATATTGGCTAATATTAATTCGGCCAATTTTTATGTTGTCCAAATAAATAACTTTATTATATATATATATATATAATATATATAAAAACATCAAAGCGTATTCGAAGGACCACTTTAACTCTTTCTTCTACGTGGAATTTTCTTATCTAAAGTATTTCATCCCACATTGATTTTGAGACTCCACAAATTAGAGGACTAAATAAACGCTTATAGTCAATATATATTTTACCATTACATTTATCATCGCCAATTAGTTTGATAAATTATTGAGTTGGCCAAATAAATAGTATTATCTTTATTGGAAATGTAATTTAACCACTCACATTAAGTTGGTCAAATAAGTAGTTTTATTTTTATTGAAATATTTAATTTGGCTAATTTATTTTTATTTAATTTAATTTGTCCAATTTATCAACATCTAACAATTTGAGCGAATTTAGAAGTCAGCATAACAACCGATTATTGTAACAACTTTTATTCGATTATTTAGATTTTATAAGTTCTAACAAATTTGGGTAATTAGTGCAATATAATCAATGTATATTTTACCATCATATTTCTATCGCCAATTAATTGGACTAATTATTGAGTTGACCAAATAAATAATAGTATTTTTATTTAAAAAGTAATTTGCTAATCATTAAGTTGGCCAAATAAATAAGTTTATTTTTATTGAAAAAAAATAATTTAGATAATTTATATATAATTCAAACTGTCCAATGTATCAACGTATAACAACTTGAGCGAATTTGAAATTTTTTCTTGAAGTCAGATGTAGCAACCAAATATTGTAACACTTATGTTTGATTATTTAGATTATAAGTTCTAATAGACTTATGTAATTAGTGTATAACTATAATGATTTGCGAGGGGAACATGTAGTAAAATCACCTTTTAATCGAGCTTGAGACTGGTATAGATACATAACTTCTGAATGGGTATGGATGGCTGAGCCCCAGCTGTATTGTTTTGGATATCACTATATGGTTTGGGACATGAGTAGATTTCAACGAGTACGATTATATAAATTATAAACGGGTCCAAATGGCTGAATTCTTGCCTCATCTTTTTTGTTATTCGTTGTGTTCTGCTGTGATGAACAACTCCAAGTGGTTGAACCATAACCAATAAGTATAACTGGTGATTTTGTACATTTATAAATTTGATTAAAAAGTATAGTTTATTATATCTATACATAATACCGTATTACGCATCCGGAGCACCATGTTAACTCTCTCATACGTGATATTTTTTAATTTTTAGATATTTATTTATTTAAATATTCTATCATATCTTGATCTTCAATGGCATTCCACTGATTAAATGACTAAATAAATATTTAAAATAAATATATATTTTACCACTCAATAATTATTTTGCACCATCACTTTAATTTAGTCATCTATTAAGTTGACCAAATAAATTATTTTACTCTTACTAGGAAATTAATTTGTCAAATTTTTAAGTAAACCTCAATGGCCCAAATATATACGTATTTATTTTTAATATTTAATTTATATATACATAAATATTATTTTTATTTTTTTAATAAACTCAATTTTCTTAATTTCCAAATAAATATATAAAGTGTCTAATAGCAATACAGATTTGGAGTACCACGTTAACTCTCTCTTAAGTGATTTTTTCATTCCTATTTATCTAAACTATTGAATCACACATAAAGTATTGGTATATAAATTTTAAAGAGTTCTTGAAGATTGTATAATTACAACCTTATACAAAGAGTTTAATTTTTAATCTTATGTCATTTATAATATTTATTCTTAACTTTTACTTTGTAATGTTTGAGTTTTTATTGAGACGAATTAACCAATTACTATAACAACTTATGTTTAGTTACTTAAATATTGTATAAATATAAATATATGTTGAGTAATTAGCGAATATTACTATAGTAGTCTAGGACAGAAACGGGTAATAAAATTATCTTTTAATCGAGTCTGGGATGAGTATATAGTTTTTAAAACAGGTCTGGGTGGCTGAATCATACTCTCATTATTTCATGTTACTATACGAGCTTCAGATGGGATTAAGTAATAAAATTATCTTTCAATCGGGTTTAGTATGTGTACATAAATTTTAACGAGTTCGGGTGGCTGAATCTCATCTTCATTATTTTGGTTTATTGGTCTATTCTGTTGCGGTAAACGATTTTAGGTGGCTGAATCCTAGAAAAACATTAAATTATTTTTAAATTTTATTTATAAATTATAATATAAAATGATTACCCGTCGACTTTCGACGGACTATACACTAGTTCTAAATATATATTGTAGTATCTAAAGCACAGCCAACCTTCGATCAAAAATAGATTAAAAAAGTTACATATAATTCAAAAATTCAGATGAAAAATTGAAAAATGCTAAAAACACAATTAAATCTAAAAATACAAATCAGCTTTAAAAAATATAAATAAATCCTATAATATTAATAGTTTTAAATTTCTAATTTAATTTTTTCTAAGCCACATACATATTTTTATTTTTCATTTGTAGATATTATCTTTATATTTCTGAAGCTATTAGATTTTTCCGAAATTTGATTTTATTTTATAAAATTTTGCTATTTGTATATCATAATTTTAGGATTATTTTGTAAATTTTATGTTGGGAATTGGTACCCCACTTAGAATGGTGGATAATATCGCGGAGTAAAATTTTCAAACTCTTTTGCGTTTGCGAAACCGTAATTAAGTTGCGAAAGATAAACGACACAAGATTTATAAAGGTCCGGCCAAACGTACTTACGTCCTCTCTTCGTATCATTTTCCTTAGACTTAAGATCAACCTCTACACCTCGTCTTCTATCGGTCTGAGGGATACCGTTACAATCTTGTCTTCAATCGGTCAAAGATAAATCGTTATGCTATTGTCTTTTTGTCGGTCCAAGTTAAACCGTTTTCTTTTTCTATCAGACAAGAAATCAACCTATCTAGCTTTCGATTGGTACTAGACAAACCTCACTTGGATTTAGATATGATTCTAATAATGCCGGATCAACGATCCTAATAATATCGAATCAATCTACAATCCCTTCTTTAGTCTCGTGTATATATTTTCGTGTATGAACACTCAAACACTTGGCAATATAGCTCGGTTTCAACAACAAGGATGATTATAACAATATATCAAATATGTATGATTTGCTTGGAGTTGTTGTGTTTAATGATACCAAATGACTTGGTATTTATAGGCATAAAGCCTCAACTAGTCGTTAGCTGCTGTCTTCATTAGCGTGCGCTATTTTTCGTGTTTGGCGTGCGCTATTCCATGTTATGTACGTTAATGTTGCATGGTTACATACGTTAACCGTTCTTTTCTTCAGTCCAGTAACTTCTGCTTCTTTCGTTAGCGTGTGCTAACTTTCACTCTTAGTGTGCGCTACCTGGTCTTCGTTTACAACGGTCTGATGCTTGAAAGTCTTCGGTCCAACAGACATGTTTCAAACTTAGCATGCGCTAAGTATTCTTCTGTAGCATGCGCTATCTTGTTCAAACTTCACATTTCAGATTTGTTGACTGACCGCGTGATCTCCGCGTTGAAACTCTTTATAACGGTTATATTCCTTTGTTAGCGTGCGTTAACTTGTATATGTAGCGTGCGCTAACTCAATCATGTAGCTTGCGTTATTATCTTCATTTAGCGTGCGTTACTCCATCAGTTGAGTCTTCAGGTGGCTTTCTTAGCGTGCGTTACACTATATAAATAGCGTACGTTAGCTGCTCCATTTAGTTTGCCATAGTTTTGCTTACTACCGTGCGTTATCTGCTTGTTTTGCCCAGTTTGATGCGTCTTCGTCTTCTTTGTTGTTTTGCTTCGATCTATTGTTGTTTTCTTTGATCAACAACACATCAATAACTTCATCAAAACTATTTTATAATTATGTAATATTCCAACACTTTAGAATTAATTTGTATTTTTATGATATTTACTTTTTAGCACTTTTAAATTTCAGAATTTATTTATATATATGATTTCAATTTTATATAGGAACACAAAAAAATGAAATGAAGAGAAATTTAATATTATAATTTCTTATCTATTATATAGTAATTTCCCTAATTATTAATTTTGAATTCCAGAATAATTTTAATTTATCTAATAATTTAATTGGATCCCATACTTACTTAGACGATAAATATCATATGTGTTCAACTTATTTTGGAGTTGGATTTTAATTTGTAGAATACTAATAATTATTTAATAATATAATTACGTAACAGAAAAGATTACTTTAGAAATTTTGATAAAATAATAATGAACTTGTAATTTTTAAGGGTATTATTGGAATTTTATATTTGTCTGTTCTTTTTTCAAATGTATAAGCAAAAATAAAAAGTGCAACATTATCTTGATAACAGTACAATATAGATTGTAGTATTAATGATTAGACCCGGCAATTTACCACACGACACGAAAACACGACACGAAAATTTTGTGTTTGTGTTTGCATTTTGAGTACACGACACGAAAATACACGAACACGAAAGTACACGACCGAGATTTAGTGTCGGTTTGTGTTTACTCTTTTGGTACACGACACGACATGAGGTACACGAAATAAATCAATAAATAAAGATTTATATATAATATATATATATATAATATTTTATAACAAAAATTAAAAAATTTATGTTTAATTTTATAAAAACATACATTTTATGAATTCTGCTTGTACTAAACTTTAAAATTCAAACATATAATGTGAACTTTCATAAATTTCGTGTAAATATTTATATTTTCGTTGCCATTCGTTTCATTTTGTCTACTAAAACCTATAAAAATAATATTAAAATATAAAAATTGTTATTTTTATAATATTTTAATATTTATTTTATATTATGTGCGTGATACGAAAACACGACACGAAACGACACGAATTTGTGCGATGCACGACACGATACGATACGAATTCATTTCGTGTCGTGTATGGGTTTGGACTTTAGGTACACGAAACACGAAAGTACACGACACGAAAGTACACGACACGAACGATTTGTCAGGTCTATTAAGATCAACGTCATGATCAATTTAACTTAATTTAATGGATATAAGACGTCTACCTGTATACAAGTACTATAATAACTACCTATATAAAAAGACTTAAATAAGTTTGTCTAATCTTAAAACTTTTTTGAGTCTTTTTTGGTAGCCTTTTTAATTTATCCTAAAAAAGTTACATTCCGTCCCACAAAATTGTGCTCATTTTGATTTTTATTGGTCAATATTCATAAACTTTGACCATGAATTACAACAAATATATAAAAAAATTATAGTAATGTAAGTACTTATTTGATTTGTCTTAATGTGTATTTTCCAAATATTATTTTTTATAATTTTTATTCATATATAATTAAAATTATTAATGGTCAAAAATATATTTGAAGAGATCGGTCAAATTCAAAATGAACACAATTTTATGGGACGGAAGGAGTAGTTCTTATTGACCATCTATTATCTATATATGTGGTAGTCACACAAGACCTAAACCATTTAATTAAGAAAAGAAAATCAATGTATTTTTTTTTTTTTTTTGAACAAGAAAACCAATGTACTTGATTAAGACAATTTGTCACATATGATTCCTTCAAATCCACCACATCACATTTGTACGTTGACCGAAAGTTTGATGATTTATTGAGTCATTCTTGTTACTCAAAGGGGAGGGAGTGGTTCACTCTCTCTCTCCCATCACTCACTCTCAATCAATCCCTTTACGTCACATTATTTCTTATTTTTTTCATCACTCACTCATATTTTTAGAGGCAATACTTCACTCATCCTTCACTCACTTCTTTTTTTTTCTTTTTTCTTTTTTAAATTCCATTAAAATTATAAAAAACTAAAATTCCATTAAAACTTAAAAAAACATTACATAATATTTCTAAAAAACATAAAATAACTAAAATTCCATTAAAACTAAACTTAAAAACATTAAATCCTACAAACTACACGGCCACCCGTATTTGGCGCATATCTCGCGTTTCTGTGTGATGACGAATTGCTTAAACTCTGGGTCCGGGATATTGTCGTGCGGGTTCATAACGAACTTCATGTCACGATTGTAGACCTCCCCATTAAGAAAGTTGAAATATTCTTCGTCTTTTTGTCTTTCGATTGACGTGATGGAGTTGAGTTCTCGTTGAGATTCAGTAAGTCACACTCGAAATCTTCAACGTTATTGGCGGCTCGCTTGTTGGTGTTTGAGCGCTACTTGACTCCGACGACTTTCTTTTCTTGCTCGATCCCGTGGATTCTTGAGTCTGACTAACCAACGGTTGTTCTTTCCACTTTGGTTGATCTTTGAGAACGTACCACGCTTTAGAATGCGAGAAAGTTTTCCTAAATTGTTTTTCAAAATCACGATTGGCTCTCTCAAGGACTTGAAGATCGTTGCACCCACTATCTCTCAAGTGTACCTACATATTTATAAAATAATATATATATATATATAAAACTTCCAAAAAAATAAATATATATAACGTATTTAAAACTTAAAAAATCACAAATATAAAAATATACCGCTTGTGTGTAGTAACCGTTGAACGCAGCGATCAAAGTATGCATAGGAGTCCATTTCGAGTTCAATTGATGATGAGTGCGTTCGGATCTCGGGACAAGCGTTCTAAAATGCTTTAGAACTCGCTTCCAAAATCCTAGCTTTGGTTGACGGTCGCCAACTTCTTTGTCCACCGAAATTTTAATCCAAGACTTAGCTAACGCCTCCTCCTCAACGGGCGTCCAAACCTTACTTGTTTTTTTTTCTTTTGAACCTGCTCTTCGACCTCTTCCTCCCCTTCGACCTCTTCGACTTGTTCTTCATCAATTTGTTGTGTCTCTGGTACCACATCAACATTGTCGAAATATTCATCATCATCGATATCATCACGAATGGGTAACGGTTCACTAACTCGTTCACGCCTTTTTTGTTGGGTATAGCGCGGCTCATACGGGTTGAAGTTAGTAGAAATTGGCGGTGGGGATTGTTGGGTATAGTGCGGCTCAAACGGGTCAAAGTTAGTGGGAATTTGTGGGAGGGGTTGTTGGGAGTAATAAAATGGTGGAGATTGAGGGTACATTTGGGGGTGGTAAGGTTGTGCTTGAGAAGATGATTCAAGACCGGGTTGTGATTGAATTCGAGGACGAATTGCGCCTCTCGATCCACCTCTCGATCCACGACCACCTCTTCTAGGATCTCTATTTTGTTGCCACGTTCCATATTTGTTTCTCGGTATGATTTTTTTTGGCTCTCGGTATGTTTTTTTTGCTCTCGGTATGTTTTTTTTTTTTTTTGCTTTCCACCCTCCACAAACACTCCATTATATACAATTAAAAAAAAAGAACCATTTGAACCTCCAACGGTCATATTCCCTTCCCCAACGTTTGAATTTTTTTTTTTTCGTGCATGACTTCTTCACTCACTAGATGGTCACCGTGCGGTAAGGGATGGCCGGCGGCGGTGTTCCCGTGCGTGAGGGATCCCGCCCCGCACCTTACCGTACCCACTCCCACCGCTCTAATAGGCCATAAGACTTATTTTCGGTTACTGAAAAAAAAAATAGTTATACATGTTATTTGAATCTATTAAATATTTTGGATATGATTCTAATTTTCTTTACATACTTCGATTATTTTCTCCCTGTATATATAAACTTGTATTTTACTATTTTACCTGTAAAGAAAGTCTCTTGGTGACATAACGTTTTAATTTGGCTAGCAGAAGATTTGGAGTTTATATAGTAGCTTGATTAAAAAGAAACGAATAAATAAATATATAAATAACCGAAAATATATATAATAATCGGGTATTTGGTTATTTTTTAATTTAAATATCGGTTATTTTAATTTTGTGGGTATTTGGAATTGAAAAAGTCAATACCTGTTACCGAATTTCAATTTAAAAGAAGGATCCAATATCCAAAATTTTGAAGATTTTTTTTTCAATAACCGAGCAGATTCGAAGCAAACCGTTTTCACCAATTCGATTCGGATATTCAATTTTTAAGTCCCAAGGACTAATAGACCATGTGATGGTGTAGCCAGAAAGCTGGCCTGAACCCGGGCTTTGAAAGTCTATGCAGATCCGCACATCTACTCGCTACCAAGTGATAGAATGCAACTTGAAGGAAGTGATCTTTTAGTCCGAGAGTTTATCCAGTGCGCACTCGAAGAGTAGCGGCTGCGAATTTTCCGTCATCAAAAAAAAAAAAGGAAATAGGAATCAAGTCTCGTTAACTCGGCGACACTTATACTTTTCTGTACCAAAAATAAAACTTTCAATAACAAAATCGAGCATTTTATAATTTGTATATTACAAAATATCATTTTCTAAAATGAAAATTATCATTTTCTATATTAAAAAGTTTAAGCGTATGGACGGTAAGTTGATACAATTAAATGAGTTCAATTTTACTGTTCCAAACATGTGTTCCGAAAATTCCACCCAGTACATATTCGCCACGTGTACAAGTGATCATAAATTAGAGATGAAAATTTTAAAACTTAATATACCTGCACACATGGCGGCTATTTCAATAGATGAAATAAGATTTGAAACACATTTTTGGAACAATAAAATTGAACCCCAGTTAAATCGTCTGATAAAATTTTTGGTAACCATTAGTATTCGTTATCTATCCAAAACACACAGACGGGCTCCTGTATTATCTATCACATCCAAATAAATCTAGTCTGAAAATCAATTATGCGTCAATCTAATGGATTTATTAATATGGCTGAAATAAAAATTGGACTGTGTTTCGTTTGTTCGTTCAGGTACCAGTTGACCTTTGCTGAGCATAATTGTCGTGGTTTGGGATCAAACACTGCAAGGAGAGTGAAATGGATTAAGAAGCTGACTGCAAAAAGATTGAAGCACTTAACAAGCTTCTCATTCATTGATAATGAAGGCTGGATGAGGAGTCTAGCTTTCGACATTTTGGTCGATTAAAGGCTTATTAATTAGACCATCTCTCTCTCTCTCTCTCTCTCTCTGTCTCTCTCTCTCTCTCTGTATATATATATATAATATATATATATATTGATTCGTTCCTATTGTATATTCTTCACCCCACCAGTTACTTAATGATGCATATCAATCACTACTCACATGTATATTCGTCGCCCATTATCTGCATATTAACTTATCCTTTCATCTCATTTGTGATGATTGTGCTAGTGATTTGTGATGAATATCATTTTTATGCGGCCTGCCGGAAGGCTGTCATGCTAAAACAATAATTGATTTCTACTTGTACAACTTTGGGGTTACAAAATGGATGACAACTTCTCAAAGTTGAAATGGTCGCGGATTCTCTATCGGAGGTTGTCGTTCATTGTTGATTGTAACTCAAGTGGTCGTACTTGTATTATTATCTCTTGTTAATAATTGAGGCATATTCATATCAGATCGTCTCACAGACTCATCAGACGATCATCTAAAATCAAATCTTAATAGTTAAAAAAAATAGAAAAACCAAAAAAATTAACAGAAGAAATAGAATACTAAGCAAGATCAAGAGATAAAAGAGATCCCAAGTCAATGGATCCAGTTAATATTCTAATTCTTCAAATTAACTACTAATGACTTTATTTCTTTATTTACCTTATAAGATGATTACATGAAATATTTATCGCCTCTCTAGAGGTCAAGTAAATACTTAAATTGAATTACCCGTAGTGTCTGTAACACCTCCAAGACGATTAGGGCATATTACAGCGCCGTGAACCTCACACATTGAAATCCACCAGGCTAACGTACCAACACGACATTCGACAAAGACAAACATCATTAACACACTGACAATTTCTCAATCCACGAAAAGACCGAAATTGACCATACAATTCGACATTAAATCCACTCCCAAAACGGGTACACAATATTAATAAATTTAAGAAAGAAGTACTCAAGTACTTAAGCAAATGATATAATAAATAAACTCCAGAACAAAACATCAACGGACAACCACTGAATAGAATCACGCTTGCCCATCATCCTCGTATGATTCGCATGCTCGTTTGCTTCCATGACCTGTGCCTGAAATACAAAAGTATTTCCCCCATTTAAGGGGTTAGCGACAACTGCTAGTGTAAGTACAATCAATTTGAACTACCATTCTAATCATATGAAAATATGCGCCAAAAGTCATTTTAAAAATCATTTATATTTCGGAATATTCATGGTGCACAAGCACAAAACACATTTCTCCAACAAAACAATTCAAAGTTAACCGTTGGTAGGAGACTCACGACCACCGTACCCCGCAGAGCCCCGCCGGATATCCCTGGGTGGTTAACCCTAGTTCGTGATACGCACACACACGGCAATACGTATTCCTAGAGGCCCCATCGGACCGTCCCTAGGTGAACATACACATATCCATCCACAACAACCACAAAAGCCATAATTCAAATACTAGAACATGTAAACAAATGTAAAGTACTTGCCTTTGAGACATCCTTGACGAAACGGGAAAGAACAACGACTACGAATGATCCGGAGTGAAAATGGCCGTTCCTAAACGAAGGATTAACATAACTCAGTCCTATACGATAATATTAATCGAATGGACGCCCACAACCCCAATTACAAGCTATGACAAAATACGATCAATCGATACGGGCGAGGGTTTACGCAAAACCTCCCCGAATCGACAATTCACGGATTAAACTCGACCAAATCGGATTTGGAATCACACAATAACAACAATCGGTTAGGAATATTACAACATAGTTGAACAATTCGAGTTTAACAAGCAAAATCCGGAAAACCCCCCAAAATTGACAAAGTTAGGGTTCTAAGCTATTTACCTCGGATTCGGACGGTGTAGGGTGATCTTGTTGATGATAATATATTACCACAACACCACAATGATGGAAAACGAAGAACACACGGATCGAAAGTGGTAGAAATCGCCCCTGGAGGTTCTCTGGAGTCGCTCGACGAAGTAAACGAGAAGAGGGATGGAAATGAGGTTTCTGACCTCTGCCCGCTGTTTTAAAACAGCGGGATGTTACGGCCGTAACAGGGGCTAGCTTACGGCCGTAACAAGGCCAACATTATGGCCGTAATGAATGGGGTGTTACAGCCATAACACCTCTTGGACAACGATCTAAGAAGTCATTGTCGAATCTGTCTGACGACTCGAAACTCGGACACCTATCGAACCAAAAATATAATTACGAAGTATTCTTGATGACGAATCTAAGCGTTAAAAGAAAACATAATTCCAATTCCCCGAAGGTTCGGAATTCGACGACGAAAGTAAAATTCCCTTAAGTTTAAGGAAATTACAAAATGGCCCAAACGCTCGAAAATCACGATGTGACATCGGATTGACAAATCGAAACTCACAACACGAACAACTCAACCATACGAACTTATGTAAACAAAGAAACAACGAAAACAAACGAGTTTTACGAGAATCGAACGTTCATACGGCAAAACATAACATAGAATGGAATTACGTAAAACATCTCCGAAACTCGTACAAATGGAAAAACTCCAAGAATAAAGTAGATTCAAAACGTCGAAATGGTTACAAGCGAGTTGATAAAAATAGACATACACCAAAAATGAAAACTGCTAAAAATGGAAAGGTACGAATATTACATTCGCCCTCTCTAAAAAGAAGTTTCGTCCCGAAACTTAAGAATCAAAAAGCTCGGGGTGCCTCGAACGCATATCCTCCTTCAAATCCCACGTTGCTTCTTCTACTCCTTGCCTCGACCATTGCACTTTAACCAAAGGGATGGTTTTGTGCCTTAATTGTTTGTCTCGACGCTCCAAAATTTTAACGGGCCTCTCTTCGAACGTGACGTCCTTCTCGATCTGCACATCCCTGAAATTGATAACATGGGACGGGCCCGGAACATACTTCCTCAGCTGAGAGACGTGAAATACACTATGCACATGACTCAACGATGGAGGCAAAGCCAAACGGTATGCCAACTCACCGACTCTCTCTAATATCTTGAAAGGTCCAATATACCTCGGGCTGAGCTTCCTCTTTTCACTCTCAACAGAACATGATCTCTCACCTCAAACTCCAAAGGTCGATGCCTAACATCCGCATAAGACTTTTGTCGACTCTGAGCTGCCAACATTCTCTTTCTAATCAATTCAACTTTGTCCTTCGTCTCTAACACAAGATCCGGCTCGGTGCCAACTAGATCAGACGGCTCATCCCAACATATCGGTGATCGGAAACGTCGGCCATAAAGTGCTTCATACGGTGCCATCTTAATCGACGTGTGCCAGCTATTATTATAAGTAAACTCGATAAAAGCCAGGTGCTCCTCCCAGTCACTACTCCAATCTAACGCACACGCGCGTAACATATCCTCGAACGTCTGAATGGTACGCTCGGACTGCCCGTCGGTCTGAGGATGGAAAGTTGTACTCAAACGCAACCGTGTCCCCAATGCCTTATGTATCACTTGCCAGAAATGTGATACAAACCAACCATCTCTTTCCGAAATAATAGTCTTCGGCATACCATGAAGTCTCACTACCTGCGCGATAAAAATACGAGCTAATTTTTCTGGACCCCAAGTATCCTTGATGCCCAGAAAATGTGCCGAATTAGTCAGTCGATCTACGATCACCCACATCATATTCATTCCGGTCTTCGTCCTCGGCAAATTTGTGATAAAATCCAGCGAGATATCTTCCCATTTCCATTCCGGAACGGGGAGTGGTTTCAACAATTCGGCTGGCCACTGATGCTCCATTTTGACTTGTTGACAAGTCAAACACTTAGCCACAAACTGAACTACCTCATTCTTCATGTCATTCCACCAGAAATTCTTCCTCAAATCTTTATACATTTTACTCGAGCCCGGATGGACTGAGTAAGGTGACGCGTGAGCCTCTCGCATAATAATATGCCTCAATTCCAAGTCGTTCAGAACACAAAGCCGACCTCGGAATATCAACACACCATCCTCATGTATCACGAATCCTGGGGCTTTCCATTTCCCCACATTCTCTCGAAGCTGAATAAACATCGGATCTTCCAACTATCCCGATTTAATATCGTCGACTAGAGACGATGAGATCTCAAGAGTACGCAACTGCCCGGAACTCCCTGGTAGTACAATCTCAACGCTCAACCTCGTTAACTCTCGCTGAAGTCCCAACTTGGCTGTAAGTAACTCAAGCGCCCGTAGCGATACCGATTTCCGGCTCAAGGCATCTGCCACCACATTTGCCTTGCCCGAATGATAAAGGATCTCGAGGTCGTAATCCTTAATCAACTCCAACCATCTCCTCTGTCTCATATTTAGCTCTTTCTGCGTGAAAATGTACTTCAGACTCTTGTGGTCGGTAAAAATATGACACGACGAGCCATACAAGTAGTGACGCCAGATCTTCAACGCAAACACAACTGCAACCAACTAAAGATCATGGGTAGGGTAATTCAACTCGTACGGTTTCAAATCTCATATTACTATAAGTAAATTGGATCAAAGCCAGGTGCTCCTCCTAGTCCCTACTCCAGTCTAATGCACACGCGCGTAACATATCCTCGAACGTCTGAATGGTACGCTCGGACTGCCCGTCGGACTGAGGATGGAAAGATGTACTCAAACGCAACCGTGCCCCCAATGCCTTATGTACCGCTTGCCAGAAATGCGATACAACCCGATCATCTCTTTCCGAAATAATAGTCTTCGGCATACCATGAAGTCTCACTACCCGCGCGATAAAAATACAAGCCAATTTTTCTGGACCCTAAGTATCCTTGATGCCCAGAAAATGAGCCGAATTAGTCAGTCGGTCTACGATCATCCACACCATATTCAATCCGGTCTTTGTCCTCGGAAAATTCGTGATAAAATCCATCGAGATATCTTCCCATTTCCATTCCGGAATGGGCAGTGGTTTCAACAATCCGGCTGGCCACTGATGCTCCATTTTGACTTGTTGACAAGTCAAACACTTAGCCACAAACTGAACTACCTCATTCTTCATGTCATTCCACCAGAAATTCTTCCTCAAATCTTTATACATTTTACTCGAGCCCGGATGGACTGAGTAAGGTGACGCGTGAGCCTCTCGCACAATAATCTGTCTCAATTCCAAGTCGTTCGGAACACAAAGCCAACCTCGGAATCTCAACACACCATCCTCATGTATCACGAATCCCGGGGCTTTCCACTTCCCCACATTCTCTCAAATCTGAATAAACATCGGATCTTCCAACTATCCCGATTTAATATTGTCGACTAGAGACGATGAGATCTCAAGAGTACGCAACTGCCCGGAACTCCCTGGTAGTACAATCTCAACGCTCAACCTCATTAACTCTCGCTGAAGTCCCGACTGGGCTGTAAGTAACTCAAGCGCCCGTAGCGATACCGATTTCCGGCTCAAGGCATTTGCCACCACATTTGCCTTGCCCGAATGATAAAGGATCTCGAGGTCGTAATCCTTAATCAACTCCAACCATCTCCTCTGTCTCATATTTAGCTCTTTCTGCGTGAAAATGTACTTCAGACTCTTGTGATCGGTAAAAATCTGACACGACGAGCCATACAAGTAGTGACGCCAGATCTTCAATGCGAACACAACTGCGGCCAACTCAAGATCATGGGTATGGTAATTCAACTCGTACGGTTTCAACTGACGGGAAGCATAGTCAATCGTCCTCCCGTGCTGCATGAGTACGCATCCGAGCCCTTGGCCCGAAGCGTCACTAAAAACTGAGAAACCCTCATTTCCACTCGGTAAAGCCAAAACGGGGGAGGTCGTCAACCGCTTCTTCAACTCCTCTAAACTCTTCTGTCTCTCGTCGGTCCACACAAACTTCTCCGACTTTTGCAACAAATGAGTCAGCGGTCGAGCGAGCTTAGAGAACCCCTCGACAAATCTATGATAATACCCGGCCAAACCCAGAAAACTGCGGACCTCCTTCACGTTTTTGGGTGGCGCCTAATCTAGTACTACCTCTATCTTATGTGGGTCTACACGAACACCCTCGGCCGAGATCACGTGACCGAGAAACATAACCTCCCGCAACCAAAACTCACACTTCGGGAACTTCGCAAAAAGATGCTGAGTTCTCAAGATTCCCAGCACGATATGCAAATGACGTGCATGTTCCTCCTCGCTCCTCGAGTAAATCAGGATATCGTCAATAAAGACAACTACACACTTATCGAGGTATTCGATAAAGACTTGTTCATAAGCTGCATGAACACGGCTGGTGCGTTGGTTAGCCCCAAAGGCATAACCACAAACTCGTAATGACAATATCTCGTCTGAAAAGCCGTCTTCGGAATGTCGAAATCCTTCACTTGGAGCTGATAATACCCCTATCTCAAATCAATCTTCAAAAACACGGTTTCCCCTTGTAATTGGTCAAACAAGTCATCAATCCTCGGGAGTGGATACTTGTTTTTGATAGTCACTTTGTTCAACTCTCGATAGTCGATACACAGATGAAGTGACCCATCCTTATTCTTTACAAACAGGACCGGTGCGCCCCAAGGCGAAGTGCTCGGTCGGATATACCCCATGTCTAGCAACTCTCCCAACTGTTTCTTCAACTCAAGCATCTCGACAGGCGCCATACGGTATGGCGTCTTAGAAATTAGTGCTGCACCCGGATCTAAATCAACAGTAAACTCAACCTCTCGATCTGGCAGCAAACCCAGCAACTCATCTGGAAAGACGTCAGGATACTCACACACTACCGGAATAGACGAGAGCTCGACTCCCCCTTCTTCCGATCTCAATGCATAACACCAATAACCAGTGCAACCTCCTCGAAGAAGCCTCAACGCTTTCATAGCGCTGATCAGAAATCTCTGACTGCTCCGCTTACGCCCCACAAAAGAATGCTCGGTACCGTCAGAGGCTAACATCGAAACGGTTCTCGTTCTATAATTCATGATCGCCCCATGACGGTCCCGCCAATCCTCACCAAGAATCAGATCCTCATCCTTAATATCTACCGCAATCGAATTAGAAGATCAATCCCTCCCCGCGATACTCACATGAAAATCTCTAATCTCACGATCCCCCACGATGCTATCCCCACTAGGAAGTTTAACAACAAATGGTTCACACGCAACTAGGCAATCAACATGCAGAAGATGCACACAATCTAGAGATATGAAAGAATGTGTAGCACCAGAATCGAATAACATGGAAACAGGATGGTCAAGGATGTGAACGGTACCTGTAGCCACCGTCGCGTCAGGATCTCCTGCTCGTCTCATCTCATACATACGGGGCGGAACAGACCCCGCACTAGAAGCTCCCCCTCTAGAAGGCTGTCCATATCGACCTCTACCAGAACTCTGCTGAGGCTGAGAAGCTATCGGTGCCTGATTAACGCTTGGTTCCTCCGCAGCTGGGGCTGACACCTGAGTAACTAGTGCTCGAGCCGCATCAGTACAAAACTTAGCACGATGATCGCAGTTAAAGTAGGTAGGACCACGAACGGAACCAGTAGGTGCAGACTTAGAACCATTTCCTCACCCAAATGACGGGGACTGACTCATGAAGACTCGCGAACCAAACTGAGCCTTATGATACCCGCCAGACTTGCCTCCCGAAAACTGGCCGGAGGTCTTCTGTTTCTTTCCCTCGGTTGCCGTCTTTGTCGCAGAAAACGACATTTCATAAGCCATTGCCTTTTTCTGATAATCTTTCAAGGTTGTACACCCGAGACCAGACATGTAGTGACGAACCCTCGACTTCATCCACATGTCAAAGTGGCGGATCTTATCAAGCTCATCTCGGACCTGGTTTCTCACATAGTGAAGTTGTTGGTTGTAGTCCTTGATTGCCTGCGAAATAGGAACATCCTGGGGCTTAGCCTCAAAGAAGGCTCGGATCCTTCCCTCTTTCACTGGCCATGGACAAAATTCGTCCTCCATCAACTCTCGGAACTCTGCTCACGTGGCTGCCCGGTCACGTGGTTTCACTGCTTGCCACCACGTTGCCGCCTCCTTAGCGAGGAAGTACTGAGCGATGGGTACCTTCCTCTCCTCAGGACAGTCAGCCGCCTCGAACACTTTATCCATCTCAAATAACTAACTCTCCCAACCGGAAGGGTCGAAAGTACCATCAAACTGCGGAAGACGCATACGAATAACGTCTTAAAGTAACTTATCATTATCGGTTCCAGTAGGTGGAACTGGGTTAGCATTAGCTTGGCCGACCAAGACGGCCTGAGTCAGTAGCGTCATCTGGTTCGCTACTTGCTGCAAAATATTCGCCACTCCGATATTCTCATGAACATTACCGGAGCTAGCAGACTGATCCTGCTGGCCTCCAAAACTAGGTGGAACACTGTTCGACAAGAAAGGAATCGCCGAATTAGTTCCCGAGTTATCGGACATGGCCGCCCTACCGATTGCGCCACGTCCCCTACCGCATCCGCGACCGCGTCCGCGTCCTCTACCAACAGGTATTCTGAAGAAGTAACGGGTGAGTACAATTCAAATGCAAAACGCAACAAGATACCAAGAAAGGAACAGAACAGAACAACATAACGAGTCAAGCTAGGAAAAACTTACGAGCACCGGCGTACCGAGATGATGGCGTAGCAATGATACTGTTCAAAAACGACACTCAACTAGACCCAAATAACCGACAACCTAGATATCCATAAACCTAAGCTCTGATACCATATTCTGTAACACCCCCAAGACGATCAGGGCATATTACAGCACGGTGGATCCCACACATTGGAGTCCACCAGGCTAATGTACCAACACAACATTCGACAAAGACAAACATCATTAACACACAGACAATTTCTCAATCCACGACATGCAAAATAAAAGACCAAAATTGACCATACAATTAGACATTAAATCCACTCCCAAAACGGGTACACAATATTAATAAATTTAAGAAAGAAGTACTCGAGTACTTAAGCAAATGACATAATAAATAAACTCCAGAACAAAACACCAACGGATAACCACTGAACAGAATCACACTTGCCCATCATCCTCGTACGGCTCGCATGCTCGTTTGCTTCCATGACCTGTGCCTGAAGTACAAAAGTATTTCCCCTATTTAAGGGGTTAGCGTCAACTGCTAGTGCAAGTACAATCCATTTGAACTACCATTCTAATCAGATGAAAATATGCACCAAAAGTCATTTTAGAAATCATTTATATTCCGGAATATTCATGGTGCACAAGCACAAAACACATTTCTCCAACAAAACATTTCAATGTTAACCGTTGGTACGAGACTCACGGCCACCGTACCCCGCAGAGCCCCGTCGGACATCCCTAAATGGTTAACCCGAGTTCGTGATACGCACACACACGGCAATACGTATCCCTATAGGCCCCATCGGACCGTCCCTAGGTGAACATACACATATACATACACAACAACCACGAAAGCCATAATTCAAATACTAGAACATGTAAACAAATTTTAAGTACTTGCCTTTGAGACATCCTTGACGAAACGGGAAAGAACAACGACTACGAATGATCCGGAGGGAAAACAGCCATTTCTAAACGAAGGATTAACATAACTCAGTCCTATATGATAATATTAATCGAATGGAATACGCCCACAACCCGGATTACAAGCTATGACAAAATACGATCAATCGATACGAGCGAGGGTTTACGCAAAACCTCCCCGAATCGACCATTCAAGGATTAAACTCGATAAAATCGGATTGGGAATCACCTAATAACAACAACCGGTAAGGAATATCATAACATACTTGAACAATTCGAGTTTAACAAGCAAAACCCAGGAAACCCCCCAAAATTGACAAAGTTAGGGTTCTAAGCTATTTACCTTGGATTCGGACGGTGTAGGGTGATCTTGTTGATGATAATATGTTACCACAACCCCACGGTGATGGAAAACAAAGAACACATGGATCGAAAGTGGTAGAAATCGCCCCTGAAGTCGCTCGACGTAGAAAACGAGAAGTGGGATGGAAATGAGGTTTCTGACTTTTGCCCGCTGTTTTAAAACAGCGGGATGTTATGGCCGTAACAGGGGATAGCTTATGGCCGTAACAAGGCCAACATTACGTCCGTAATGAATGGAGTGTTACGGCCGTAACACCCTACTGGACAGCAATCTAAGAAGCTACTGTTCGAACTATCCCGGACGAATCCGAAACTCGGATCTGCTATCGAACCAAAAATATGGTTACGAAGTATTCTCGATGATGAATCGAAGCATTAAAAGAAAACACAATTCCGATTCCCCGAAGGTTCAGAAGTCGACGACGAAAGTAAACTTTCCTTAAGTTTAAGGAAATCACAAAACGGCTCAAACGCTCGAAAATCACGATACGACGTCGAATTGACAAATCGAATCTCACAACACGAACAACTCAACCATACGAACTTATGTAAACAAAGAAACAATGAAAACGAATGAGTTTTACGAGAATCGAACGTTCATACGGCAAAACATAACATAGAATGGAATTACGTAAAAATATCTCCGAAACTCGTCCAAATGGAAAAACTCCAAGAATAAAGTAGATTCAAAACGTCGAAATGGTTACAAGCGAGTCGATAAAAATAGACATACGCCCAAAAATGGAAACTGCTAAAAATGGAAAGGTACGGATATTACAGTGTCTCAACTCAATATTTGATAAACATCTCTTGAACTCACATAAGATCATATATCCTCACAATGACCTATTAATTTCTCAACCTAGTAGAAAATATGTCAAGTACCCAAGACGAACACATCTCTTATGAATAAAGGAAAGCCCCCCGGATTTGTGATACACGATGATGGAGTTTTGAGATTCCAAAGTCAGCTTTGTGTCCCCGATGACCATGTTTTGAAGCAGACGATCATGAAGGAAGCTCACAACGCGCCCAATTCATCCGGGCACCAGTAAAAATTTTTGGTGGGGAAATATGAATAAGGACGTAGCAGAATACGTCTCGAAGTGCTTAACTTGCCAACATGTCAAGATTTAACATCAGCGACCTGCCGGAATGTTGAAACCACTTTCGATCCCTGAATGAAAGTGGGAGGATATATCGATGGACTTTATCACCAGTATGCCAAGGACCAGAACGGGGATGAATATGATTTGGGTGATAGTGGATCGTCTAATTAAGTCGGCTCATTTTCTGGGTATTAAAGATACTTGGGGGCTGGAGAAATTAGCACGAGTGTTCATTGCGGAGATAGTCCGATTACATGGTACACCGAAGACCTTTATTTTAGATCGGGATGGTCGTTTTGTGACACACTTTTGGAAGGCAGTTCATAAGCCTTGGGAATTGAGCTGAACTTTAGCACAACTTATCATCATCAGATGGACGGACAGTCCGAAAGGACTATACAGACAGTAGAAGATATGCTAAGAGCGTGTGCCCTAGATTGGTCAACCGATTGGGTGGTTCATTTGCCGTTGATTGAATTCACCTACAACAATAGTTGGCATGCTTCCATTTGGCACCGTTTGAAGCATTGTATGGGAGAAGATGCAAATCGCCCCTGTGTTGGGATGATTCTTCTGACTTGATCGGGACTAAACCAGAGTTGATAGTTCAGACTTAAGAGAAGGTAGCGCTGATTCATGGAAGGCTTTTGACTGCCTAGAGTTGACAGAAGTCTTATGCAGACGTACGCCGTCGCCCATTGGAGTTCGAGATTAGGGACCACGTGCTATTGAAGGTTTCTCCTACTCGGGGAATTTTTCATTTTGAGAAAAAAGGGGAAGCTGAGTCCGAGATATATCGGACCATTCGAAATCCTTGAAAGAGTTGGGGAGTTGGCGTACAGGTTGGCCTTACCGCCATCACTGAGTCACGTTCATAATGTATTCCACATATCCCAATTACGAAAATATGTATCGGATCCCAGTCATATCATTGATTTTGGTGAGATTGAAGTGGCTAATGATGGCTTGTTCGAAGAAAAGCCAATCAAGATACTCGAGAGTCGAGTCAAAATATTGAGTAATAAACCTATCTCCTTGGTTAAAGTTAAGTGGTCCTGACATGGAGTCGAAGAAGCAACTTGGGAGACTGAAGATAGTATGAAGTCGAGATACCCGGAATTATTTTCGTTCTAAGTTTTAGGCCGAAACTTCTTTTTAGAGGGGTAGTATGTAATGCCCGGATAATTATTGTGTATTTATCTTATATTCGAATTGTAACATTCGACTTTGTGGCGTTATTAATCGAAGATTGGTTTCCCGTATTCATATCCCTACGTTTTTGTATTTCCAACATTCTTGCATGCATGGTTCTGCACGTCATAACGTACGCTAAGTGTTGATCTTAACGTACGCTACGATTATAATATACCGTACGTTATAGCTTAAGCTTAACGTACGTAAGCTTCAGTCAATTTGAGATCAGACAAGGGTCGGCGTGTGGGGACTGGAAGAAGATTCGTTGAAATTGCCCCGCGTGAACCTGGACGACTTTCCAGCTAAGCAAGTCAACTGGGCTTAGCGTATGTTATGGTGGATTGTTATCGTGCGCGAAGTGCATAGTGTTACGTACGTAACAATATGGTAACGTACGTAAGCGAATACCAGAATCAAGTCAGTGAGCTTTGGCCAGACGTTAGCGTACGCTAAGGATTGAGTATAGCGTACGCTAAGGCTTTTACGTACGTAATGGAGTATAAGTAACGTACGTAATGTTGAGAGTTCTATTTATAACCCTCAACCCCTATTTCATTTCCTCCCCATTTTATTTCCGTCTTTCGCCATCTGAGGACTATCCAGCACCATATAACTCCCATATAATCGTCCTTACTTGATTTTGAAGATCATAGACCCTTGTGGATTGGTGTTCAAACTTTCGATGTTGAGTGTCTTCAAGTTTTTCCTTGTTCTTCACCATATTGAGGTATGTGATCCTTCACCAACTTGATTACGTGTTCTTAGTAATGTTTTGAACATGTTTTCGAGATTATCAAGTCAGTTATCATCTTGAGGGAGCAAACATCATGTTTTTAGAAGAGTGATTATAATTATGCTTCGATTCTCCTTCATTGTTAAGAGTATTAAGCGAACCTTACAGTGATTAGACTCTTGAATATAGCATTCTGAGATTCTGAACCCAATTATAACAAGTTTTCGGACATTATCTAAATTCTTAGGAATTATTGATCGAGCATTTCATTGGATAAGTTAATGGATTGAGCTTAGGGTTAATTCTTAGAAGGAGATAATAATCAAGATGAACCTAGTGAATAAGTTCTTATGATGATTCGTCGAAGTGTTTCCGATATCTTGTTATAGAAGAATATGATTAGAATCCTTCTAAGATGAATTTCATGTCATAATTGAAGAATCCGACCGAAAGATGTGTTTAAACTTGAATGGTATTCAATGAGATTGTCGTTCGGATGAGTAACGTAGTGTTGATTCAACCGAAATAAATTGTGGCAGATTAGTTCACTTGCCATGATACGGTATAACATGCCTTTTGATGATTCGTTTGATGATTAGGACGATTATCCGGAACCGTTAGTTATACAGGTATTATTGTTCGATGAAGGTTTGGATTTTGGTGAGCTGATCGAGTGAGAATTCTTCGAGCGGGTTGAAGCCTATTCGTAGTAGCAATCCTTATCACCATCTCTGAGGCAAGTATCGTATTTTGAAATTTGTTAATATTGGTGATTTTGATCATGCATACTGTTTATTCGTGTTGTTGAGCATGAGATCATTTACTTTGAATGGTCATGATATTCGTTGTCGATTACTTGTATGTTCATGTTGATAGACATATCGATTTTTGCATATGTGTGTGCATAGTTGTGTTTGTGTATGTTGTGTTGATCCGAACGGATCGAGCGATCTATGCTGAGGGCGCTGAATCGAATGTCCACCTCGTGTTGGTCCGACGGGATCATCTTGGGATCTATGCTGAGGGCGCTGGATCATTGGACGGGTTTTTCCACCTCGTGTTGGTCCGACGGGATCATCTTGGGATCTATGCTGATGGCGCTGGATCATTGGAATACCCATGTTGTGTTGATGTAATCATGTGGATTCGCATCGTTGGATTCCGGTAGCGGAAGTCCGTATTGTGTATTTTGTTATGCATCGTTGTTGCATATCCGATTTTGTGTATTATGATACTTGTACTAGCATCGTTTTGCTAACCCCTTATGGGGTGGACATTTGTTTTGATGTTCAGGTAGCCGAGGAGCGGGGAAGCAACCACAGTACCGACATGATGACAAAGGGGCTCAGTGATGTTATTTGTTATGTTGCTTTATCTTTTTGGTTTGATTTTCAGTACTCGAGTACGCGTGTCCTGTTGATGTTTTGAGATGCTTGTAATAATGGATTCATTTGAACTGGTTATTAAATTCTAAATTTCAGTGGTACTTTTGTATTAGTTCCGTATTTCTTAAATTTTCGCCTTGTAAATTCTTATATAAAGGATTTACGACGCTGTAATTATTCCGAATATCTCGGGGTGTTATAGAATATGGTATCGGAGCAAAGATTCATGGATATTTTGCCAGTTGGGTTTAGTTGGGTCTGTTTACGTCATTTGATTTAGGGGTCATTTGTAACATCACTGCACAGCTAGCATCGTCATGTGGACCGTGGTTGTAAGTTTCCTAATCTCATATACTACCATTTTATTTATTTTTTGTTTTGTGGATATTGACGGATTTCCTTTAGAAGATTTTTCCCTGGATATTGAGTAGTTGTGTTTACAGTATGTTGAGAGGAGGTCGGGGATGCAGATGCGGTCGTGGATGTGGATGTGGTAATGCGAGATAGGAAGATTCATCTTATATCGGCCAATCGAACTGATTCCCATTCTAGAGGACAATAGGAGTCGGTAAATGATGACTGAACGCGAACTATGGAGGAAGATGCAAATCCTAACATGCCGGGAGTGCTTCAACAGGTGGTCGCTCAGATGACCCAGTTTGCTCAGGTGGTTGACCGCATGCAGACGACGATGAGCCAACATCGTAACGAGGACAACCGAGGAGACAAGTGGCTTATGGAAGTGGTCAAGTTACATCCACCGAAATTCGATGGTTCTGCATAGATGCCTATTTGGGATCACTAGCTGAAGGAATTAGAGAAAATATTTGCAGGAATTAACTGTCCAGATGATCGAAAAGTCCCAATCGCTCAGTATTTTTTGACTGGGGAAGCTTTCGACTGGTGGGAGGCCATTCGACCTGAGGATCATCATGCTGACTGGACAGAATTCAAATTAATGATAGAAGCACAATATTGTCCTCGTCCGGTTAGAGAGGTTAGAGTCCGAGAGTTTTTCTCACTGCAAAATCTGGAGGCATCTATAAAAGACATGATTAAGACTTTTAATCACCAGCTGGTCTGTGTGCGACATTTGGTCAGGACCGAGGCGGAAAAGATTTTTCGTTTCGACATGTGGATGAAGCCAGAGATTCAGCAATATATGTCTGGATTTGAATGTACTACTCTGCGACAGTATCAGGACAAAGCATTGGCCTACGAGATGAAATAGGCAGCGGTGGAGAAATCGTCGGAAGCAAAGAAGCAGAAAGTGTCTGGCAACTTCACTGAGTACAAGAGCAGTGGGCCCCGCAAGGGCCAGTCTTCATTTTATTCATCCAGGAAACCTCCATATCCTTCTCGAGGTGGAAAGAAGTTCCGAACAGCATCAACAGTTTCAGACGCATCGAAAAAGTGTTATAACTGTGGTCGAGCAGGGCATGTTGGGCGTGATTGGTCTGCTCCTTCCGTGACCTATTTTGAATGTGGGCAGGAAAGAAATCATGCGACTTTTTGTGGAAATATGACTAGATCAATGGGTACTCGCACTCCAGCACAAGTCCCAAAGAATACAAGTGTGAACCTGACACATCAAAGTGGTTTTCAGCAGCAGAATGTCGGGAAACGAGAGGCGTCCAGTGCTGGGTCCGTTCCTACACGCCTTTACGAGATGAGGAGATCAGATGATCAGAACACTGTTGTTGCATTAGGTACGATTCAGATTATTTTGCAACCAGTTAGTGTCTTATTCGATTCAGGAGCTATACATTCTTTTATATCTTTGAACTGTGTTAATCGTTTGAAAATCTCGTGTTTACATGATTGTGAACCTTATGTTGTGAGTTTGCCGAGTGGAGAGAGGATTGTGGGAACTCTAGAAGCTAGAGATTTTCCTGTGTCTATAGGAGATAGAAATTGGCCGTCAAATCTTATTGTGGTCGACATCCATGGTGACGATTTAATTCTTGGAGACGATTGGCTCAACCGCTATGGGGCTTTTTTGAATTATCGTTGCTGATGACGGGTCTGAACACTTATTCGAAGGATGGAGACCAGGAATCTCAGGGAAAGTGATCAAAGCCATGAAAGCGGTTAAGTTGCTAAAACAGGGTTGTCACGGGTTTTGGTGTTATGCTATGAAAAAGGAAGAAGGAGTGGATCTCTCATCTACTCCAGTGGTGAACGAATTCTCTGACGTATTCCCTAACGAACTACCCGGATTACCTCCGCGAAGATCTATAGAGTTTAATATTGAATTGGAACCATGAGCCACACCTATTTCTAGAGCACCATACCGTATGGCGCCAACCGAGATGTACGAGTTAGAGAAACATATTGAGGAATTGTTGCAGAAGGGCTACATTCAACCTAGCATTTCCCCTTGGGGAGCACCCGTTCTTTTTGTCCGGAAGAAAGATGGATTCCTCCGATTGTGTATTGATTACAGGGAGATAAACAAGGTGACGATCAATAATAGGTACCCACTACCTCGGATCGATGACTTATTTGATCAACTGCAGGGGGCAACGGTATTCTCGAAGATCGGCTTGAGATCTGGATACTATCAGTTGAGGATTAAGGTATCGGATATACCGAAACCAGCTTCCAGATCCCGGTATGGGCACTATGAATTTGTGGTGATGCCATTCGGAATTACTAATGCTCCTGCGGTGTTTATGAAATTTATGAATCGGGTATTCTTAGAATACTTGGATAAATTCGTGGTCGTTTTCATTGATGACATCTTGATCTATTCGAAGGACCCAAAAGAGCATGCAAAACATTTGCATATCGTTTTGAATACTTTGAGGAGTGAACAACTTTACACGAAAATTTCTAAATGTGAGTTCTGGCTTAAGGAAGTAACATTCCTTGGGCACGTGATATCAACTAACGGAGTTCAAGTAGACCCGAAGAAAGTTGAGGCAATCTTGCAGTGGGAATCTCCTAAGAACGTGAAAGAAGTCCGAAGTTTCTTAGGACTTGCTCGATATTATCGCCGTTTTGTAGAAGGATTTTCCAAAATTGCTCGTCCACTTACTCAGTTGCTGCAGAAGACTCAGAAATTCGTGTGGAATGAGAAGTGTCAGACTAGCTTCGATGAACTTAAGAGAAGACTGACAACGGCACCAGTACTAGCACTACCAGATGGGACTGATGGATTCATGGTATACAGCGATGCTTCAATTCAGGGTCTGGGTTTCGTGTTGATGCAGAAAGATAGAGTGATTGCCTATGCCTCTCGATAGTTCAAACCATATGAGGTTAACTACCCGACTCATGATTTAGAGTTAGCAGCTGTCGTCTTTGCCCTGAAGATTTGGCAACATTATTTGTACAGCAGTCGTTGTCAGATCTTCACAGATCATAACAACCTCAAGTATATTTTCAGTCAAAGGAATTAAACATGAGGTAGAGGAGGTGGCTGGAATTGATCAAGGATTACGACTTGGAAATCCTATATCATCCAGGCAAAGCGAACGTGGTAGCTAATGCACTGAGCCGCAAACCGGTTTCTATACAGATGTTGAAAACGTTTACATCCCAACCTAGCATTCAACGAGAACTGATTCGCGAAGGAATTGAAGTATGGTCTCAAAGAGTCCAAGGGCATCTATGTATGATGGAATTAACTTCGTCATTAATCGAAGAAATAAAATCTAAGCAGTTGGATGACTCTCTGATTTTTCAGTTACGTGATGAAGTGAACAAAGGAAAGGCCTCCGGATTTGTGATATAGGATATGGAGTTTTGAGATTCCAAAGTCGACTTTGTGTCCCCGATGACGATGTTTTGAAGCATACGATCATGAAGGAAGCTCACAGCGCACCTTATTCTATTAATCCGGGCACCAGTAAAATGTATAAGGATTTAAAGCAAAATTTTTGGTGGGGAAATATGAATAAAGACGTAGCAAAATACGTCTCGAAGTTCTTAACTTGCCAACAGGTCAAGATTGAACATCAGCGACCTGCCTGAATATTGAAACCACTTTCGATCCCTGAATGAAAGTGGGAGGATATATCGATGGACTTTATCACCAGTATGCCAAGGACCAAAAAGGGGATGAATATGATTTGGGTGATAGTGGATTGTCTAACCAAGTCGGCTCATTTTCTGGGTATTAAGATACTTGGGGGCCGGAGAAATTAGCACGAGTGTTCATTGCGTAGATAGTCCGATTACATGGTACGCTGAAGACTATTATTTTGGATCGGGATGGTCGTTTTGTGTTACACTTTTGGAAGGCAGTTCATAAGGCCTTGGGAACTGAGCTGAACTTTAGCACAACTTATCGTCATCAGATGGACGGACAGTCCGAAAGGACTATACAGACAGTATAAGATATGCTAAGAGCGTGTGCCCTAGATTAGTCAACTGATTGGGAGGTTCATTTGCCGTTGATTGAATTCACCTACAACAATAGTTGGCATGCTTCCATTAAGATGGCACCATTTGAAGCATTGTACAGGAGAAGATGCAAATCGCCCCTGTGTTGGAATGATTCTTCTTACTTGATCGGTACTGAACCGGAGTTGATAGTTCAGACTCAAGAGAAGGTAGCGCTGATTCGTGGAAGGCTGTTGACTACCCAGAGTCGACAGAAGTCTTATGCAGACGTACGCTGTCGCCTGTTGGAGTTCGAGATTGGGGACCACGTGCTATTGAAGGTTTCTCCTACTTGGGGAATTTTCTATTTTGGGAAAAAATGGGAAGCTGAGTCCGAGATATATCGGACAATTCAAAATCCTTGAAAGAGTTGGAGAGTTGGCGTACAGGTTGGCCTTACCCCCATCACTGAGTCACGTTCATAATGTATTCCACATATCCCAATTATGGAAATATGTACCGGATCCCAGTCATATCATTGATTTTGGTTAGATTGAAGTGGCTAATGATGGCTCGTTCGAAGAAAAGCCAATCAAGATACTCGAGAGTCGAGTCAAACAATTGAGGAATAAACCGATCTCCTTGGTTAAAGTTCAGTGGTCCCGACATGGAGTCGAAGAAGCAACTTGGGATACTGAAGATAGTATGAAGTCGAGATACTCGGAATTGTTTTTGTTCTAAGTTTCGGGCCGAAACTTCTTTTTAGAGGGGTAGTATGTAATGCCCGGATAATTATTGTGTATTTATCTTGTATTCGAATTGTAACATTCGACTTTGTGGCGTTATTAATCGAAGATTGGTTTCCCGTATTCGTATCCCTACGTTATTGTATTTCCAACATTCTTGCATGCATGGTTGTGCACGTCATAACGTATGCTAAGTGTTGATCTTAACGTACGCTACGATTGTAATTTAACGTAGGTTATAGCTTAAGCTTAACTTACGTAAGATTCAGTCAATTCTAGATCATACAAGGGTCGGCGTGTGGGGAGCGGAAGAATATTTGTTGAAATTGCCTCGCGTGAACCTGGACGGATTTTCAGCTAAGCAAGTCAACTGAGCTTAGCGTACGTTACAGTGGATTGTTAACACGCGCTAAGTGCATAGTGTTACGTATGTAACACTATGGTAACGTACGTGAGCGAATGCCAGAATCAAGTCAGTGAGCTTTAGCCAGACGTTAGCGTACGCTAAGGATTGAGTATAGCGTATGCTAAGGCTTTTACGTATGTAATGGAGTATAGGTAACGTACGTAATGATGATAGTTCTATTTATAACCCTCAACCCCCATTTCATTTCCTCCCCATTTCATTTCCGTCTTTCACCATCTGAGGACTATCCAGCACTATATAACTCCCATATAATCGTCCTAGCTTGATTTTGAAGATCATAGACCCTTGTGGATTGGTGTTCAAGCTTTCGGCGTTGAGTTTCTTCAAGTTTTTCCTTGTTCTTCACTATATTGAGGTATGTGATCCTTCACCAACTTGATTACGTGTTCTTAGTGATGTTTTGAACATGTTTTTGAGATTATCAAGTCAGTTATCATCTTGATGGGCCAAAAATCATGTTTTTAGAAGTGTGATTACAATTATGCTTCGATTTTCCTTCATTGTTAAGAGTATTAAGCGAACCTTACAGTGATTAGACTCTTGAATATAGCATTCTGAGATTATGAACCCAATTATAATAAGTTTTCGGAGATTATCTAAATTCTTAGGAATTATAGCATTTCATTGGAGAAGTTAATGGATTGAGCTTAGGGTTAATTCCTAGATGGAGATGATAATCAAGATGAACCAAGTGAATAAGTTCTTATGATGATTTATCGAAGTGTTTCCGATATCTTGTTATGGAAGAATATGATTAGAATCCTTCTAAGATTAATTTCATGTCATAATTGAAGAATCCGACCGAAAGATATGTTTAAACTTGAATGGTATTCGATGAGATTGTCGTTCGGACGAGTAACGTAGTGTTGATTCAACCGAAATGAATTGGGGCAGATTAGTTCACTTGCCATGATATGGTATAACATGCCTTTTAATGATTCGTTTGATGATTAGAACGATTATCCGGAACTGTTAGTTATACCAGTATTATTGTTCGATGAAGGTTTAGATTTTGGTGAGGTAATCGAGTGAGAATTCTTAGAGCGGGTTGAAGCCTATTCGTAGTAGCAATCCTTATCGCCATTTCTAAGGCAAGTATCGTATTTTGAAATTTGTTAATATTGGTGATTTTGATCATGCATACTGTTTATTCATGTTGTTGAGCATGAGATCATTTCCGTTGAATTGTCATGATATTCGTTATCGATTACTTGTATGTTTTGATGGACATATCGATTTTTGCATATGTGTATGCCTAGTTTTGTTTGTGTATGTTGTGTTGATCTGAAGGGATCGAGCGATCTATGATGAGGGCGCTGGATCGGATGTTCACCTCGTGTTGGTTCGACGGGATCATCTTGGGATCTATGCTGAGGGCGCTGGATCATTGGACAGGTTTTCCACCTCGTGTTGGTCCGACGGGATCATCTTGGGATCTATGCTGAGGGGCGCTGGATCATTGGAATACCCATGTTGTGTTGATGGAATCATGTGTATTCGCATTGTTGGATTCCGGTAGCGGAAGTCCGTATTGTGTATTTTGTTATGCATCATTGTTGCATATCCGATTTTGTGTATTATGATACTTGTACTAGCATCGTTTTGCTAACCCCTTCGGGGGTGGACATTTGTTTTGATGTTCAGGTAGCCGAGGAGTGGGGAAGCAACCACAATACCGACATGATGACAAAGGGGCTCAGTGATGTTATTTGTTATATTGCTTTGTCTTTCTGATTTGATTTTCAGTACTCGAGTACGCGTGTCCTGTTGATGTTTTGAGATGCTTGTAATAATGGATTCATTTGAA
Organism: Orobanche coerulescens; assembly: GCA_033398695.1. Taxonomy (NCBI): domain Eukaryota; kingdom Viridiplantae; phylum Streptophyta; class Magnoliopsida; order Lamiales; family Orobanchaceae; genus Orobanche; species Orobanche coerulescens. The sequence continues at coordinate 188,002,441 of CM065802.1, read as the reverse complement.
CTGGTTATTGAATTCTAAATTTCAGTGGTACTTTTGTATTAGTTCCGTATTTCTTAAATTTCAGCCTTGTAAATTCTTATAAAGGATTTACGGCGCTGTAATTATTCTGAATATCTAGAGGTGTTACACCAATAAGGACACTTAAGCCAACCGCCCGACCCTCTTAGGGTCATCCTGGGCATTGGCCAGACACAAACTATGTTCGGCCGACCGGCCAAGCCCAAACTCGTGCAGACCGCGCAAAATACTGAGCTCAGTCGGTTTGTTCGCATGGCCCGATTCATCCTTTTGCACTTCTGAAGTCAGTTTTATCCTTTCACACTTCTAGACTCTAAGTCCAATTGATCCAGTCTCCTGCTTCATGTGAGACCATGTAGGTTAAGTTATAATTAGATGTGAGTATTAATCCCAATTACAATCATGAGACTGAAAGTAGTTTTCAGCTAAATATTTCATTCATTAACTATCAACTGAATACATCATATAAACTTTATCCGAGTAATGCACATTAATTGAAGGACATCATTCCAACAATCTCCCACTTGTCCTTCAGAACAAGTTTATATTCGATTTGGTTTGTCACTTTTGTCTGAACATACAAAATCACGTTACCTTTATCAAGTCCAGATGTGTTTCCTGGATCTCTGAGTCAAACTGTACAATCAAATGCTTAATCCATAATCTATGTCAGTGTAGCCATGCAATTAACAAGATTAAATGAATATCCAAAATTGTGATCATTTTGTTTCTATATTTCCATACATTTACAATTTTAACTCTCCAAGAGCCCGAAAAGATATTTATATCAAGATATTGAAGGAAAAATCTATCTTGTATATCTAAGTCCCTTCACTTGATTCATGCTAGTCCAAATATTATTTTTACAGCCTCAATTTATGGCATGACATTTTAACAGCAATTAGTACTATCCACAAGTAAGAAAATAATAAATTACTCAAAATTGAGAAATCAACTCAAATAGCAAATGAGATAATCTTGTATCATCTAATTTCTCAAACATCCACATGATGGGTCATGTGGATCATGAGTTCTCAACTCATATGCTTGCAATTGATTCTTGACATCCCATGTCACTTGCCCCATGAAATAATGGCTTGAGTTAACTTGCAAACTAGTATTTTTAAGTCATTAATACCTAACCTTACATGACTTGGACTAGGGACACGTTTGATTTAAATTTCATTTCACTTAAAACGATTTTATTATCCAACAAAAATTCTGGATAACCTATTTAGATATTTAAATCAAACACCAAACCAAATTCAATGAATACTGAAATGATGAATTGAATATATATATAATCTTCAATATTTTACAATCATTAATGAATTAAAACAACTAGAGAAATCACGACCATTCCCTAGTGTGTCTTATTCTCATCGTAGCGACATGACCCTCATACTTTGTTTGTGGAATAGGTCCAGTTAATGGGTCAATGATAATGTCGTTCGTTGATACTTTACATATCTTTATATTACCGCTTTTTATGATGTTTCATATCAAGTGATACTTCTTTTGTACATGTTTGGACTGATTATGTCTTCTTGGCTCCTTCGCTTGTGTGATGACTCCACTAGTATCACAATAGAGAACCACTAGGGGGGCTATGCTAAGAACCACATAGAGTTATTCAATGAACATATTAGTCCAACTGCACTTTTTTTGCAGCTCCCGAAGGGTCAACGTACTCGGCCTCAGTTGCAGAATCAATGGTAGTGCTTTGATTGACACTCTTCCAGCTAATTGTGCCTTCATTTAGGCAAAAGATATGATTAGACTATGATCAAAAATCATCTTTATCTGTCTTGAAGTTTGCATCAGCATAGCCTGTAACAACCAACTCGTCTTGTCTGGCATAGAAAAAGAATTTATCTTTGTTCTTGGTCACAACGCAATGCGCCTCACCTGGGTTTTATAGGTATATGATCGTCATGCTTGAAGCATATAATACATCTGGTCGAGTATATATCATGGCATGCATGATGGATCATATTGCAGGCATATAAGGAACCATACTCATTCTCTTCTGCTCATTAGGTCTAGATGGGCATTGAGTTAGGGACATACCATGAGACATGGGTCGAAATCCTTGCTTGCAGTGCTTTATATTGAAATTATCAAGACTTTATCAGTGTAAGTTATTTGACTAAGTCCAGTTATCTTTCTGCGTCTATCTTAATAGATCTCGATGCCTAAAACATACTGTGCCTCTCATAAGTCCTTTATTGAGAAACACTTACTATCGATCGAACCATATCTAATAAGGTTCAATTTCTCCTTTCGGACACATCGTTCCATTGTGGTATTTCAGTAGTGAGTTGGGATCGAACTCCATGACTATTTAAATGATCCTCAAACTCTTGGATCATATTTTTGCCACCGCGATAAGATCGAAGTACTTTTATTTTCTCACCAAGTTGATTTTCTACTTCATTTTGAAATTTTTTGAATTTCTTGAAAGACTCAGACTTATGCCTCATTAAATAGACATAACCATATCTACTTAAGTCGTCGGTAAAAGTAATGAAGTAACTCAATCCACCTCTTGTAATTAAACTCATTGGGCTAAGAACATCTGTGTGAATGAGCCCAATAGATAACTTTCTCTTTTTCCCATTCCACTGGATGATGATTTTGTCATTTTTCCCATTAAGCATGACTCGCGTGTCTCAGATGGCTCGAAATCAAATGAATCTAGAATCCCCTCTTTGGGAGCTTCTCTATGCATTTTATGTTAATATGGCGTAAGCATCAATTTCAGAGGTAAGTTGGATTCATTTCATTTGGTTTAGCCTTTTTAATGTTTATGTTATAGACTTATTTATCCATATTAAGCATGTATATACCGTCTTTTAATTATGCTTGACCAAATAATATTTCTTCAATATATATAGAGCATCTCACCAAAATAGAAATTCTTTATAATTGTTGGAACGTAGCAACAATTATGAAGTTCCAGGACAAGGCCCAAGGGCAAAGATAAAACATATGTTCCACTGGCTAATGCAGCAACTCTTGTTCCATTTCGCATGCATAGGTCCACTTCTCCCTTTTCCACTCTTCTAATTATTACTAGTCCCTGCATATTCGAATAAATGTGAGAACCATATCTAGTATCCAATACCCATGAAGTTGAACTAGTAGAATGGAAATCTATAACATAAATACATGGGATAGTAGCCACATTCCCATTCTTCTAATCGTTTAGAAACTTGGAGCAGTTCCTCCTCGAGTGCCCTGGATTGGCATAGTAGAAGCAAGAACTTTCAGCAAGAGTCTTGGCAGCCTTCACCTCCCTAGAATTTGTTTGTGGTTTAGGCGCACTCTTCTTGCTTTCGCCCATGGATTACTCCTTATTATACCATTTTTTTCTTGAACCCCTTGCCTTTCTTTATCAAAAACCCCTGTAACACTCCGTGATATTCAGGGTATATTATAGCGCCCTGAGACCCACCATGGAACCCACAAGGCTATACATACACATAATCACAAACTTTGACCGATAGGGTTTAGACAAATATAAACGAAAGGAAATACAAACTGGCGTCCAAAACAATATTCAAAATCAATGGACAAAAATAAACGGAAATTAAACCCATGAGGCAAAGGTAGAACCATAATAATACAGACAAAGACATGACACAGCATCACTCTTTCTCATCATCATACCAATTCGGTACCAACTCATCTGCTCGTATGGAACCTGAAATACATGAAACGTACTTCCCCTGTATGGGGTTAGCCATGGAATAGCTAGTGCAAGTATATCGAATATGAAACATAATACTTCTTGAATTATAAAGTATAGCTAAAGTATTCCATAATAACTAAATCTCATATTATTCAATCATATACGTGATTAAACATGGATTGTACCAGAAGTAGTGACCCCTTAGGGGGCCCGTCGACCCATCCCAGAGTGGTTAATCCAAAAACATTCAATGGATTGCACCAGAAGCAACAACCACTCGGAGTACCCGTCGATCTGTCCCGGAGTGAACATATAACCATACACACCACATATGCTTTACTTTCAATGTCAAGAAAATACCATCATAAAGATATACATGCCTTTGAGACATTGGCAATCGAAAGGAAATGGTATTCAAGCTCGGTAGGTCCAAGAACGCACTTTCGGCCCTAAACGATTCGTAAGGAATACGATAACCAATAATCAATACTCAATTCACAAGGAGGAACTCCCGAAACCCCATCTATGATTCACAATTCTTCAAGCATATTCATATAGAAGTTAGAAATCATCCAAACACTCTCAAATCTGAATAATACACAAAAACATTCGTATAATAGTAAGGAAAATATAGGTACGGGGTAGATACTTCATAACCTCAAGGATTTCAAGCTTCAAAATGGATTAAACGGACAAATCTTTGAAACCCCTCCAAAATTCCCAAAATATGGTTCTAGGGAGATTTACCTTGATTTGGAAGGAGTGGACGGATTAGGAGTTGTATAATCTTCGTTAGCAACTCAAGAATGGTGATGGATGATTAAGAATTTCCCCAAATCGCCTCCAAGATGTCTCCCTCGCATTCTCTCGTCGGGTTAGGTTTAGGAAGGTAAGAAATGCAGAAAAAAGGGCCGTTGTCCACTTATATAGCAATGACCATGTTACTTACGCAACACCTCCATGTTAACGTATGATGAGTCGATTTTTGATCATCTCATTCCGTTCTATCGAGTCGCGTTTTCATTTCTTTTTAAGTGTTTTTTCTCTTTTTATGCGTGGTATGTTGTGTTTTTATTTTGTAGGTATCCAGATGAATATTGTGGTGAAATATGCACTTTTATGTCCAATATTGGAGTTTATGACGATCAAGAGCGAGAACGGGGCCTAAAACGATGAAGATTGAAGCACTACCTGTTTTATTTTCTAATTTCCAGATTCATTATTTCGAAATAGGAGGTGTTCTATATATGTATGGATTCCTCGTGAAATCATCTTTGCATCGGTATATTATACGCTAAATTCGGAGATGTATTGAGGGAGATATGGCTTCTAGACCACGGCCTCACAGTCCGGACCGCGCCTCGGATCGCGATCCAGAATTCAGACTGCGAGGCAGATTTTTTTGGACACCCAGATCGCGATACCAAATGCCCGGATCACGATCCAACCCCTGTTTGTGCAGAAAATGCGATTTTTTGCACTTTTTGTGATTTTTGACGGGTATATAAAGGGAAACCCTACACTCAACTTGGGAGAGCCGAAATTCTGGAGGAAAAACTCATTTTTTTCTCAACTTTCTTATATTCTAAACATCTAGAGACATTTGTGAGTGATTTTCATTCCACGTATGAAGATTTTGTGAGTTTTTGAAGGAAGAACATCAAACCTTCCTCGGGCCTCGATTTCGATTTCGCAAGGGAAGATTTCTACCATGTTTTACTCTATGATTTTTGCTATTATTGTTGAATTGATCATGAGTAGCTAATCTTATCGTATGTGTATTTAGATTGAACCACACACATGTTCTCGGTTGTTAGTTTTGATTGATTTTTTGGGTATGAGTTTGGGATTGTTCCTCTTCCTTTGTTCTTCGTAATCTTTCGGCGTTCTTGATGATATTTGTGCACGAGTATTATTTAGACGCAAGAGAACTTATGATTTAAATCATCAAATCTTTTTCATAGTTGTTGTTATTGTCAAAATCGAGGGTTTTTATCGGTGTTCGCCATCAAACGACCCGATAGAAGCGTTTGTGAATGTTCTAAACCTTTTTCCGCGATCTTTTAGCGAATTACCCCATCAAAGTATTAGCTAGTCGATTGTTAGTAGAGATTCATCTCCATCAAAGGAGTTTCTCTTGTTTTCGAAAAGAACAATCACGATTTTTAGAATTCGCCGCCATCAAACGGGTTTTCTTTTAATTGTGAGCAATCGGTAATTCCAAACCATATATTCTTTAAGTATCAAAACTAATAATTGATAACGTGCATGTCGGTGATTATAAACCCTCATATCACTCTCATAATTGTATTCTCTAGAAATCCATCCTTTAATTTGGTGTTTTTAACGCTTCGATTAATTTAATTTCCCGCACTTGTTTTATGAACTTTCATCTCAATCGAATCATTCACCGTGTTTTAATTTACTTTATTTTCGTCAATTCGACTATTTGCTAAACATAATCGAACTTCAAACCATTTCCAATTCCTCGAGAGATTGACCTCGGAGTTACTTGCCGCTTCATACAAAAGCGATTCGTACACTTGCGAGTTTTTAATCTGTTCATCAAGTTTTTGGCGCCGTTGCTGGGGAGTTGGCATTTAATTTTTGATCTTGTTTTAATAATAGTTGAATTATTTTTCTTGATCATTTTTCCGTTTTCATTATTTTTGATAAAGTCTAAAAAATTCGCTCTAACTTCTCTTGTTTATGCTTGGTAGGAGATCGTTGGGAAACCCGATTCTTCCACCCATAGATGAGGTTCAAAGGATTAGAGCACAAAAAACAATAGCGCAATCATCAATGGCAAATGACGAGGAGAATTCGGATCTTGAAGAGCCCCAATTGCTCGAGGGAGAAAATATTCATCAACCGAGATTTTCGAGATATGAGAATGTTGGGCGCAATCAAGGGATACCCGAAGCCCAATAAGGGAGATACTTTTATCCGAGACAACCACCTGTTGGAGTGCAATATGGACCGAACTATTATCCCGGGCCTCAATATGGGATGGAAGCGAACTACAATATGCCGCAACAACCTCCAGTTGAGCATCTAATGCGGGACTATGCAATGCCCGTGGTTAACACCGCCATCTCGTACATCCAATTAGCACCAGCAACAAGGAACTACCACATCAACACATTTCACATCGAGCAATTGCCCTCATTTCACGGATTAGTATGTGAGGACCCGTTGTCATTCATCTGAGACTTCTATGTAGCGATTGACAACTTTCCATTAAATGGATTGGGCGAGGATCAACTAACAATGAAGTGCTTCCTTTATACACTCAAGGATAGGGTGAAACAATGGTTGATGACTTTGGCACCGGGCTCACTAAGAACGTGGGATGAAGTTTACAACAAATTCATTACCAAGTACTTCTCTCATTCGAAGACTACACAATTGAGAACTCAAATCTCAACATTTGGACAACAAGACGGAGAGGAATTTCATGACGCATGTGACCGATTCAAGATGCTCCTCATTCATGCACACACCATCATTATCCGTTTCAACTACTTAATCAATTCTTTTACGATGGACTGACTCGATATTGCCAAGGTGCGGTGGATAACGCATCCGGTGCTTCGTTTTGGGGGTTAACAGAGAGACAAGCTTATGACGTATTTGAAATATTGGGAGCTAATTCTCAACAAAAAAGTGTTCGTGTTCGTAGGGGAGTTGTGAACCAAGTAAGCAAGAAGGACGAGATGCAATCTAAAATCGATGAGTTAACGAAGGAATTAAGACAACTCAAGACCCAAAATAAATCTTCGAGCTCACGAGTTTGCGAAATTTATTGGGGACCCGGACATGATGCTAATTCTTGCCCACATACTTTTCCAGAAGAACAAACCGAACAAGTGAATTGGGCTATGGGACAAAGCACGGGAAGGCCCGAGTGGGAGGAGAAGAGAAATAATTATGGCGGAAATGCAAGAAATGCACCTCTCCCGAACATTTATCATCCTGGGCTAAGAAACCATCCGAATTTCTCATGGAGAAACAACAATCCGATGCCGTACGACACAAGTGCCCAAGCTCAATACAAAGGAGGAAACCGAGCCCAACAAACAACACAAAGTGAACCACCTCCACAACAAAGGAACTCTCTTGAGGAGAGTATTGCGGCATTCATTAAGGAAAGAAATAAAAGGTTCGAATCTTTAGACGCTTCGGTAAAGAAAATAGAAATTCAAATTGGGCAACTTGCTACCGAGGCACGCAGACAAGAAAGGGATAAACTACCAAGTCAACCCGAGCAAGTTCAAGCTATTACCACCCTCTGAAGTGGTAAAGTGATAAATAAAGAGAATTTCTGAAGCGAAAGAGAGGGGCGGTGAGAAAGAAGAATTGTCGAGTCAATCAGAGAAATCTATGGTGATTGAAGATGATGAGTCGAACGATGAAGAAATCCGAGTAACTGCTACTCAATCTTGCGAGACTCGAATTCTTTGGGAGAAATCTAAAGATCCAATCGAGAAGCCAATTGAAGAGAATAAGAGCGAACCGGTCGAATCAATGCATCAAAAGGAGGACCTAGAAAGCTTTAACATGGAAGTTCTTTTCGTGGATAAAGAAGTTCCCACTGTGTGTAATATCCGCAATTTTCGATTTTTGGTAAATTTCTTTCTTCGGCCGGAGTCCTTTTTGACGGCTCGCTCATGACCGTTTCGTCATTCTGAGAATGATTAATTCTACACTTTTTGTCATCCGAGTTCGTTTGGGTGTTGTTTTGTTGAGTTCTGTGCTTTTTAGCGACTTTTTCGCACTTGAGTTCGATTCTTGCGAATCTCCTCCGAAACTGCTGTTTCGAATTTCCCGCAAGTCCGTTTAACTTTGTTAGACGTGTTGTGAACTTCGGTTTGGTTATTCGATCACGTATCGTGATTTCCGGGCGTTTTGGGCCATTTTGTAATTCTTGAAAGTTACGGGTATCCATATCTGTATTTGTCATCTTGACCCTTTTCTTGGTCGCGTATGATTAATTATTGCATTACATTTTCATCTCGAGTCGTTGATGTCGTCCGCGAACTTTTCGTCGTGTTCGTTCCGTGCGTTTTCGGAAATCGAGGCATCGGGTCGCGGGCGGCCGAAAGCACCGGCCGGACGATGCATCGGAGGCCGGCATCGCCGAAAGGTGCCCAGTGTAATATGTCGAACAAATCAGATGTGTGCCGCGCACACCTATCCGGCAGCCGCGCAGTGCCGAAGGCCGCGGCACACTCGTGTGTCTTCCGCGACCTAAACCCAACTGTACCGGGTGCCGCGGCACACGCAGGCTGTGCCGCGGCACAACGCCGAAACCTGGGAGTAAATTCTCGGCCTGTGCCGCGGCACACTTCGGCTGTGCCGCGGCACACGAAGCGGTCAACTGCGCAACTCGTCTTTAATAGACGAAATCGATCGTCTTCTTCCTCATTTTCACCTGCAGCGCGAGAGAGAGTGAGAGAGAGGGGAAGAGTTCTTCATCCTTATCCTTTGGGGGGTCGATTTTCACCATTTTTCTTCGGTAGTGAAGCCCGGGCAATCAATCTAACGCGTGTTCTACGGATCTTGGTACTTGAATCTCCTAAGGTAATATTCTAAAACCCTATTTTCGATTAATTTGGGGGTTTCGGGTTTTTCCTCCGATTCGTTCCGTTTTGTTGGTGGATTCATGATGTATACGATTAATATTGTTAGTATCTTTAGTTTTCCTACGGATTCATGGATATTTTGTGGATTTTTACGGAATCGGGAGGGTTTGGTTGTGGTCCGCCCTCGTTGTTATTTTGGTATGAATATACATGAACCGTAGGCGGGTTTCCGGGTGTATTCCATTTCCGTAATCGTCTAGAGTTGGTTGTGATTGTGTTATTCAAATCGTTAGGTTCATTCGTCGGTTCCTCACGGTCGTGATTGATTCTTCCGTTCCGTTCGCGTCACCGTCTATTAATCGAGGCAAGTATTTTTGGAAACCTTTATGCTTAACGTGAAATGGTAATGTATATTGTTTGTAATTTGCTCACCTTGTGTTGGCCAGCGAGGTCAAGGAGGGAAATCTATCTTTGCCGCCTGGATTTCACGAGTTTCGCATCCGCTAGCCAACTCGTTAGGGTCCTTGCAAGGCCCCGAGTGAGAATGTATGCTACCGCCCTGTTCTCACGGCATAGCGTGTGCGTGGTTTTGTTTTTCTGTAATTGTAGCCAACTCGTTAGGGTCCCTATGAGGCCTCGAGTGAGAATGTATGCTGCCGCCCTGTTCTCAAGGCTAATTGTTTATTATTTATTTCCGGAAAAGACATGTCTAGTTTTGGTTTTTGAAATGATATTGATGCATGTACTATGAAATGTGTAAGTGATTGGTTTGCCTTGAATACTTGTACTAGCGTAATTGCTAACCCCTCTGGGGACCCGTTGTCGGGGAAATTCTTGTTATGGATTTCAGGTTATGTTCAAATGGATGAGCGGGCGCTAGGATGGTACGAGGATGTCGGCCAAGGTTGTTGACATGTGCAATTGAGTCTTGTTATTTCCTACTGTCTCTTTTGATGTGGATATTTTCCAAATTGTAAACTTATAGATTGTACTCGCGAGTACTTAGGCTTTTCCTCTCAGATTATGATTGGTCTTTGTTGGAGTTACTGTATTTGTCGGTTGATGTTTATTATGCCGGTTGTGCCGGACGTGTTGTTTTATGTTCTTGTTGTTAATAATTGTTTCCTTACTAACCGAGATGGTTAGTCGAGTGTTGTTTTCTTGTGTTAGCCTGGTGGGTCCCATGTAGGGGTCCACGGCGCTGTAATACACCTCGAATATCTTGGGGGTGTTACAGAAAATGGTATCGGAGCTCTAGGTTTATGGATACCTAGGCTTGTTGGTTATTTGGGTCTAGTTGTGTTTTGTTTTGCACATTGTCACACCGCTGCCGGCATCTCAGTACATCCAGTGCTCGTAAGTTTTCCTTACTCGATTCTCTTGTTTTCTCGTATTGAAATTCCACTTCTTGAACTGTGATTGCCTCTCTCGTACTTATCGTCGAGTTGTTTCTCGATCCATCCGGTTGTGTACTTTTGATTCTAGTATTGCGCAGTCCTTTATCTCTCTGGAGTATGTGCGCCGTTCTGGGCTTGACCGTTTGTCGTTTTGCGAGCCTTCCATCGCTAAACTTCCTAGCATTGGTGGGATCGTTGGTAATCGAATGATCCGAGTTTTGCTCCGTGGTATATTGTGAGAGGGCTTGACTCTCTAGTCTTTTGTTGTATGATGGAATCTGTGTTTGGTAATTGCGATATACTAAATGTATGTTGAACCGAATGTACCGATGAGTGGACACCGAAGGGTGCAGTATAATGTAGAAGTTTTGAACATTGATATGTTCCGGTATAGGTATTGATGGCAGAGTTTGTTGAGAAACTCACATAGCTGGTTTCGACATACGTCCAAATCGGTGATCTTTGGTTACATTGTTAAACTTGAAGAGATAGTTTGACATATGCTTGGAATTGGTATTTCCGAGTTGCGCTTTTCGAACTGGTGATTTTTGAATGTCGTATATGAGTGTGTCCGGGAATTGTTGGTACTTGGCTAATTATTGTTATTTACAACCAATGTATTTCTATTAATAATAATACATGCGGCGTGCATGCTTGAAAATTTCTTAGGCTTGATCGTATAGTGGGTTTTTGAAAAGTGACATGAATTTGGGCGAGCCAGCCCTGTATTTTCAAATAAAACCTTGTGTCGTATTTAAAGGTCGTAATTAAAAGTGTTTAGGACATTTTATAAATGCTACCATTGTTAAGCCCTTGTCGTGTTTAAAAAGGGTCTTGAAAATGATTTTTAACTTATCGGTTTTATTTTCGAATAACTAGAGTATACGATTTTTTTTTAAAATCAGATTAGCCTGGGGAAACCTAGGCTGTCGAGTCAAGTTGTGTTTGTTGAGTTTTGTCTCGTCGGATTTTGTCTGACCTAGTCGCATCGCAACGCGTCGTTTGAGATCATTGGTCGTGATTAGTATCGAGGGGTGGTCGTCACTTACGTGCGACCTATGGATGTAAAACTCCCTTCCTTGTGTTGTGCCTCGCGTGACACGAGTTATTTGTACGATTAGTCGTTGAATGATGGAATCCTTCTGTGGATTTTGATTTCACGACATGTGTTTATTAGACTCTCGTATTTGGTTTATATGAGGAGTGTCGTCACTGCTGATGTATTTTCGAACCGCATTTTATCCGCTGTGTGAGTTCTTTCAAAACGGCTTTCGGCAATTTGCAAACTGAGTTTTATTTCGTAAAACCGATTCCCTGAATTAAGTTTTGGCATTTTGGCCTTGAACATTTCATGATGGTTTGACAAATGATTTTGTGAGCTTTGGAAAATATCACCGTCATTGGTCTTTTTAGCATTTTCGAAATGACATGGAAATTGTGCTTAGCCTGGTAAATCCTTGTGAGAAAGGTTTACGGCATGTAATTTTTCTGATATGTTCTGTTGTTGTCTCTGTGGTCATTAGCGCACGCTACGCTTTGCGGCTAGCGCGCGCAAGAGTGCGTGGGTAGCACGCTAAGGGGAGGATAGCACACGCTACCTGGTAGTTCAGGGCAGTCCAGGAGCTACTGGACTGGGCCTGACGCTAACACTTGGGGTTAGCGCACGCCAACAGTGTATTTTTGGTCAGGAGTTTTGTTTGGTGCCGTGATAGCGCACGCTAACCTTAATGATTAGCGCACGCTAATTGTGTCTAGTATAAATACTGGACACCAGTCTAGAAGTTGCATTTTTCTTCATTTCTTCTTCCTCCATGAGTTTGAGACGTAGCGACTCGGTTTCGCATCTGGGCTGATTTTTCTTCCATCCAAAGGTGTTTTGGAGTATCCAAGATGATTTTTAACATCATCTAATCCATTGTTCTTCGCCGAATCTAGGTATTTTCTTGAATCCCTAGAGTTGACTCTTTGGAGTTTTGTTCTTGATATCGTTTTCCATCCGGTTTTGATAAACCGATTGTTGTTTTAACGATGTTGTTAAACATATCCTGAGGATTGTATATTACTGTCGTGATTTTGAGCGATTTGATGCGTGTGATATGATGTGTTTAAGTGAATGTTGATACGCATTTAATTTTGGGCATTTTGGCCTATTGTACTTCTGAAAAACCTTGAGTATCTTAGAAAATAAAACTCGAGACGTACTTTTAAAATGAATTATTTTCTCACAGTGCTCTCAAGATGCCTACTAGTGCCACGCTATGTTTCAAAATTATTCTACTTTGAGGATCAAAATATTTTGAGATATTTCTAATGATTTAGAAACGTATTCGCTTAGACCCGAAGGTCGAATATAACTGAAAAGTTTTAATTTAACGAAAGGTGTCTTCATTTTTATCAAACGCAAGATGATTTTTTTTAGTCTCGATGACGATGTTTGTACTACTTTTTGATATATGATACTCAAGATCAACTGGTGCCTGCAAATTATTTTCAAAAGATGGTTTTTGTTTTCAAAACCTATCATTCCTAATTGTGGTCCGGGAAGATATGTGTGATGTTCGTGCTCTCGTTAGGGTGTTAACCCCCGAGTTGTTGTTGAATTGGTGGTGTGAGCGTTGAGTCGTTCGCCACACAGTGGTCGTGGTAGCCTCTGCGAGGGGTGTGATATTGGTATTGGATGTTGTCGCCTCGTAGCGGTTTATGCGTTATCGCATATATGCGAGATGTTAGAGATCGGGTTGGTATGATTGTGTGCATTGGTGATTGTTCCGCGTCGTGTCGATTGCTTGTTATATTGTTACCTTGGTTCCGTTGTTGTGAGTTTCGGGAGCGAGGTCAAAGGTAATACCCGTACTATTTTGACTTCTATATCTTCTCTTTCTCCAGTCTATCGATTCACTCGTGTTCATTGATACCTTCTGGACTTGTTCTGTATCTTGGTTTCATCGTTCGAACGAGCTGTAATCTGATTTTTAGTCGATCTGGTTATCGCTGTGACTTTTCCGAATTCGGTTCGATTCTTGTGAACCTTGTTCGGAAGTAACATCATTTGGTTCTACTAGTCCTTTTATTCGAAGGGATCGGATTTTGAACTTCTGTATATTCTACTTTGTCGACTCATTTATGTTCGTTGACATTTCTGAGCTTGTCCTGCCCCTTGTTTTTGTTTATCGAACGAGTGTGGCATCATTTCGGAATGACTCGTTTGTCGTTGTGACTTTTCAATCGCTATTCCCTTTCCTGTGGATCTTATGGGAATGCACGTCTTGTCATCCTCACCAGTTATCACGGGAGTTGTTGTTTGAATTTTATTACCCTACGTGTTTCGGACATGATCGTTCGATTTTTATTGTCTCAATCGTTTGTTTGTTCGGTTTTGTTCTCGTCGTGATTGTTGAGCGTTTAGGCTCCTTCGTAACTCCCTTAAGCTCGGGAAATTAGTCTCGTTTCGATCTTCCAATCTTTAGGCGGTGGAATTCGTATTTGTTCGGTTTGGCTCGCATTTTGATTGATGAACCGTTGGGTTGGTCAATCATATTGATTTTCGTTCGTTGTGTTTTGTGATTGTTCGGATAATTGACTTGATTGTATTATCCGTTTAATGACGCTTGTCACTCGTTGATTTTATTATGTCTCTACCGGTGACGTCGTGTTAGTCGCCCTAGAGCGTATTTTCTCGCCGTATGTCTCTTTGCGTTCCTTGCAGCGTTTCACCGTCGGGCGCGAGTCTTTGGTTTTTTTTTGTATCTCGTCGAGTTTTCTTGGCAAGAGATATTGCTTCTCCCTACTTATTTTAAGTTTCGGGACGAAACTTCTTTTAAGGAGGGTAGAATGTAATATCCGTAATTTTCGATTTTTGGTAAATTTCTTTCTTCGGCCGGAGTCCGTTTTGACGGCTCGCTCATGACCGTTTCGTCATTCTGAGAATGATTAATTCTACACTTTTTGTCATCCGAGTTCGTTTGGGTGTTGTTTTGTTGAGTTCTGTGCTTTTTAGCGACTTTTTCGCACTTGAGTTCGATTCTTGCGAATCTCCTCCGAGCTCATTTGAATGTCCCGCAAGTCCGTTTAACTTTGTTAGACGTGTTGTGAACTTCGGTTTGGTTATTCGATCACGTATCGTGATTTCCGGGCGTTTTGGGCCATTTTGTAATTCTTGAAAGTTACGGGTATCCATATCTGTATTTGTCATCTTGACCCTTTTCTTGGTCGCGTATGATTAATTATTGCATTACATTTTCATCTCGAGTCGTTGATGTCGTCCGCGAACTTTTCGTCGTGTTCGTTCCGTGCGTTTTTGGAAATCGAGGCATCGGGTCGTGGCCGAGTACCGTCGACCGGTGCGGCAATCGCCGGAGTCTTGGGCAGCCGAGCAGCCCGTGTAATATGTCGAACAATCAGATCTGTGCCGCGCACACCTATCCGTGCCGCGTACGGTGCAAAGCTAGTGCCGCGGCACACTCGTGTGTCTTCCGCGACCTAAACCCAATCAGATCGGTGCCGCGCACACGCAGCCGCCGCGCACAACGCCAAACTCCGGGAGTAAATTCTCGGCTGCGCGGCACACTTCGCCGTGCCGCGGCACACCAAGCGGTCAACTGCGCAACTCGTCTTTAATAGACGAAATCGATCGTCTTCTTCCTCATTTTCACCTGCAGCGCGAGAGAGAGTGAGAGAGAGGGGAAGAGTTCTTCATCCTTATCCTTTGGGGGGTCGATTTTCACCATTTTTCTTCGGTAGTGAAGCCCGGGCAATCAATCTAACGCGTGTTCTACGGATCTTGGTACTTGAATCTCCTAAGGTAATATTCTAAAACCCTATTTTCGATTAATTTGGGGGTTTCGGGTTTTTCCTCCGATTCGTTCCGTTTTGTTGGTGTATTCATGATGTATACGATTAATATTGTTAGTATCTTTAGTTTTCCTACGGATTCATGGATATTTTGTGGATTTTTACGGAATCGGGAGGGTTTGGTTGTGGTCCGCCCTCGTTGTTATTTTGGTATGAATATACATGAACCGTAGGCGGGTTTCCGGGTGTATTCCATTTCCGTAATCGTCTAGAGTTGGTTGTGATTGTGTTATTCAAATCGTTAGGTTCATTCGTCGGTTCCTCACGGTCGTGATTGATTCTTCCGTTCCGTTCGCGTCACCGTCTATTAATCGAGGCAAGTATTTTTGGAAACCTTTATGCTTAACGTGAAATGGTAATGTATATTGTTTGTAATTTGCTCACCTTGTGTTGGCCCGACGGGGTCAAGGAGGGAAATCTATGCTGCCGCCCTGGATTTCACGAGTTTCGTACCGCTAGCCAACTCGTTAGGGTCCTTGCAAGGCCCCGAGTGAGAATGTATGCTACCGCCCTGTTCTCACGGCATAGCGTGTGCGTGGTTTTGTTTTTCTGTAATTGTAGCCAACTCGTTAGGGTCCCTATGAGGCCTCGAGTGAGAATGTATGCTGCCGCCCTGTTCTCAAGGCTAATTGTTTGACTGTTTATTTCCGGAAAAGACATGTCTAGTTTTGGTTTTTGAAATGATATTGATGCATGTACTATGAAATGTGTAAGTGATTGGTTTGCCTTGAATACTTGTACTAGCGTAATTGCTAACCCCTCTGGGGACCCGTTGTCGGGGAAATTCTTGTTATGGATTTCAGGTTATGTTCAGCCAGATGAGCGGGCGCTAGGATGGTACGAGGATGTCGGCCAAGGTTGTTGACATGTGCAATTGAGTCTTGTTATTTCCTACTGTCTCTTTTGATGTGGATATTTTCCAAATTGTAAACTTATAGATTGTACTCGCGAGTACTTAGGCTTTTCCTCTCAGATTATGATTGGTCTTTGTTGGAGTTACTGTATTTGTCGGTTGATGTTTATTATGCCGGTTGTGCCGGACGTGTTGTTTTATGTTCTTGTTGTTAATAATTGTTTCCTTACTAACCTAGATGGTTAGTCGAGTGTTGTTTTCTTGTGTTAGCCTGGTGGGTCCCATGTAGGGGTCCACGGCGCTGTAGTACACCTCGAATATCTTGGGGGTGTTACACTGTGAACTTAGGAGCGAGTATTAATTTAACACAAAAATCAATATACTCGCAACTAGGTTTTGGGGAAGTGATAGCCCCGATGGATTTCATGATACCAAACATAGAAGAAACTTCACCAACAAAAATCACGTCACTTATTCTTCAAGGAAGACATTTCATGGTGACAGTCATAATGAAAATTGAAATGGTAACAAAAGCGCTCACAATGGAAATCCATGGAACCACTATCCATATCCTGACGAAGGAAAACGAGCGAAAAATGACGAGCTATGTGGATGGAAGTGACATGTTTCCATTTAATCCAGTAGTAGAAGCTGGAGAGTCAAGCTAAAGACTATAAAAAAGTGCTGCTTGGATGGCAACCCAAGGGAGTTTTTAATTTTTTTATCGCTTTTATTATTATTATTACTATTATTGCTTTTATTTGTTTTTGTCTGTGGTGTGTGTAGGTCACTTCTAAAAGAGGTATTTATGGGAGCAAGAAGCCTAGCCTATTGAAAGTTGAGACCCGAGCACAAAAGCATGGTGCCCCGCGATCAAAAACCACACTTCTTAAATCCGGTAGTTTTATTTTCTTTCTTTTTAATTTGCGTTTTCGTATTTTTCCTGACTTAATCTTTTTGCTTAGGGACAAGCAAAGGTTTAGGTTTCGGGGGTGCAACTTCTTCGATTTTTATTTGTTTTTAGTTTGCGTGATGTTTGTTTCGTTTCTTTATTTTTTTCTTGCGTGATGTCGTAGTTGGATTATAATAACCTTGTTAACTGTTGGGTATATGGATGATTAATCGTGTTTGTACTTGGCTCGTAGAGTTTTATAAATCTAATTGATTGTTTGACCTTGCGTGTGAATGTATAGTCTTGGTTACTTGATTTGATGTGGAAGGAATGAGTGTGGTAGTCCAAAACCCTTGAGTTCTCGTGCCTAATTGAACCGTTCACTTTTAGCGGTAAAAATTCTTTCATGTGTGATTTCTATTCTTATGGATTGTATTCTTTAGAACTTGCATGATTCTGTCGTATGATGTGTTGATATTTACATACACAAGAAATGATTAGGGCTACCCATTTTTGTCTTGAACCTACTTATCTTAAAATACTCACCATTTTATATCAATATCCTTTGCTAGCTCCGTTGAGCCTTTAGCCGTAATTTTATTCGAAAAATCCGCATCTTAAAGCTCCATATCCAAAAAGCCATAACTTACCCAAGTATTGGTCCACGTAAGAGCATGGGAGGGTATATTTGAAAAAATGAAGATGTGCAAAGTTTGTGGTGTATAGAGGCAAAAATCTCTCTCCCGTTCCCCTGAAAATAATAAGCCCAACAAAAAAAATGGGACGATCCTAATAATAATAATGGGATAGAGAAGATAGGGGAGGAGAGGAGTGAGCCTAAGAAAAACAAAAGGGAAGTCATTGGGATGTGTTAATAGGCCAATATCATAAGAATTGCGCTTAACAAGGCCTAAAAAAAAGAGATATATATATTCGGGAGAATTGAAGTAGAATGATCGCTTTGAGTGTTTATTTCATATATGAGAGGATCGTATATGCTCTACTTGGACTGAACTTGTAACTACTAGCCAAATTTTCCCAACCTGAGCCACAGCCCCGTTACTACCAAAAGTAAGACCTTATGACTCGTGTTTTGTGAATATTGATGCGATTGATGAAGAGAAGAAGTGCAAGCATATAGTAGAACTTTCCATACGAATCGAGCTGAGTGTATTGAACTATCTAAACACTTGAGAGATGAGTGAATCGAAAAAATTCCGTGAGGGACTACTAAGATTTGTTTTCTTGCATGTTAGATTAAGTGCCATTGCTATCCATTTATTTGTGAGCTTACGCTTCCATGAAGAGTTTTGAGACTTTACGATACTTTTACATTCCCGGTTGATTGTATGTATACGATGATTAACTTGATTATTCAATTCTTCTCATCTTCTTTGTCGTGTGTTTTATTTATTTTTGCTTGGGGACAAGCAAAGTTTATGTTTGGGGGGATTTGATGAGTCGATTTTTGATCGTCTCATTCCATTCTATCGAGTCGCGTTTTCGTTTGTTTTAAGCGTTTTTGCTATTTTTATGCATGGTATGTTGTGTTTTTGTTTTGTAGGTATCCAAACGAATATTATGGTGAAATATGCGCTTTTATGGCCAATATTGGAGTTTATGACGATCAAGAGCGAGTACGGGGCCTAAAACGATGAAGATTGAAGCACTACCTGTCGTATTTTC
Organism: Orobanche coerulescens; assembly: GCA_033398695.1. Classification (NCBI taxonomy): domain Eukaryota; kingdom Viridiplantae; phylum Streptophyta; class Magnoliopsida; order Lamiales; family Orobanchaceae; genus Orobanche; species Orobanche coerulescens. The sequence goes on along the minus strand of CM065802.1, from coordinate 187,983,465 downwards.
CAATTTCCAGATTCATTAGTTCGAATTTGGAGGTGTTCTATACATATATGGATTTCTCGTGAAATCAGCTTCGCAAAGGTATATTATACGCTAAATTCCGAGATGTATTGAGAGAGATATGGCTTCTAGACCACGGCCTCATAGTCCGGACCGCGCCCCAGATCGCGATCCAAAATTCAGACCACGAGGCAGATTTTTTTTGGACACCCGGATCGCGATCCCAAATGCCCGGATCGCGATCCAACCCTTGTTTGTGCAGAAAATGCGATTTTATGCATTTTTTGTGATTTTTGACGGGTATATAAAGGGAAACCCTACACTCAACTTGGGAGAGCCGAAATTCTGGAGGAAAAACTCATTTTTTTCTCAACTTTCTTGTATTCTAAACATCTAAAGACACATTTGTGAGTGATTTGCATTCCTTCTATGAAGATTTTTTGAGTTTGTGAAGGAAGAACATCAAACTTTCCTCGGGCCTCGATTTCGATTTCGCAAGGGAAGATTTCTACCATGTTTTACTCTATGATTTTTGCTATTATTGTTGAGTTGATCATGAGTAGCTAATCTTATCATATGGGTGTTTAGATTGAACCACACACATGTTCTTGGTTGTTAGTTTTGATTTATTTTTCGGGTATGAATTTGGGATTGTTCTTCTTTCCTTGTTCTTCGTAATCTTTCGGCGTTCTTGATGATATTTGTGCACGAATATTATTTAGACGCAAGAGAACTTATGATTTAGATCATCAAACCTTTTTATTGTCAAAATAGAGGGTTTTTATCGGTGTTCGCCATCAAACGACCCGATAGAAGCGATTGTTAATGTTCTAAACCTTTTTCCGCGATCTTTTGGCGAATTACCCCATCAAAGGTATTAGCTAGTCGATTGTTAGTAGAGATTTATCCCCATCAAAGGAGTTTCTCTTGTTTTCGAAAAGAACAATCGCGATTTTTAGAATTCGCCGTCATCAAATGGGTTTTCTTTTAATTGTGAGCAATCGGTAATTCCAAACCATAAATTCTGAGTATCGAAACTAATAATTGATAACGTATGTGTCGGTGATTCTAAACCCCCATATCACTCTCATAATTGTATTCTCTAGAAATCCATCCTTTAATTCGGTGTTTTTAACGCTTCGATTAATTTAATTTCCCGCACTTGTTTTATGAACTTTCATCTCAATCGAATCATTCATCGTGTTTTAATTTACTTTACTTTCGTCAATTCGACTATTTTCTAAACATAATCGAACTTCAAACCGTTTCCAACTCCTCGAGAGATCGACCTCGGAGTTACTTACCGCTTCATACAAAAGCGATTCGTACACTTGCGAGTTTTTAATTTGTTTATCAACATACGAAGGCCATTAACGTAGGCTACGTCCAACCATTACATACGCTACGGCTTGGGCAAAGGCCACTGTCTCAAACAACCAGATACATTACGTACGTTATGTGGAGCGCTTAGCGTACGTTAAGAATAGTTAGCGTACTATGCCCCCGGGTTCGCGTACTTAAATCTTTTCCCAGAGGCTACTGCCTCGAACCATCAGGGACATTACGTATGTTGTCTAATGCGCTTAACATATGTTAAGAATTGTTAGCGTACGCTATGATCCCGTGTTAGTGTACGTAATTCATTCCCAGAAGCTACTTCCTCGAACCACATGTATCCTAACGTACATTGTGCATGACTTTAGCGTACGCTATGCCCTTGGTAGCATACATAATACTAGTCATGTAACGCACGTAACCATGCCAACAACAACAGTTCTCCATCCGATTAATGAAACAACTACACAACAGAATATACTCAAGCATTAACAATCCCGAGAACATCAGTCCAGCGTATACAAAACGAAACTCGGGTAATAACTCGCGAAAATGAAAGAAGGACATGAATCCATGTTACATCCAAAATTGCACACATACCAACATAATTTAAAACGCGAAATGAGCATGAGAGGATTTAATATCATTTGGTAAGAAGTTCAAGCGTCAGAATAATCGAGAAACATGGAAACGAAAAATACGGATATTACATTCTCCCCTTCTAAGAGAAAGTTTTGTCCAAAAACTTAAGAAACAAAAAGTACAGGGTATCTCGCATGCAGCTTCTCGTCCGTCTCCTAAGTCGCTTCCTCGACTCCATGTCTCGACCATTGTACTTGGACTAACAGAATGATTTTGTGCCGGAGTTATTTCTCACGACGCTCAAGGATCTTCTTCAGTCTTTCTTCAAAGGTAACATATTCGGATACATCGATCTCACCGTAATCGATAACATGACTAGGTCCGGTACATACTTTCTCAATTGAGAAACATGAAAAACACTATGGACGTGAGTAAAAGCTAGAGGTAACGCCAAGCAATAAGCCAATTCTCCAACCCTATCTAAAATATTGAACTGTCCGATATACCTTGGACTAAGTTTCCCTTTCTTCCCAAAATCGAAGACCCCTTTCGTTGGGGACACCTTGAGTAGAACATGATCCCCACTGCGAATGCCAAGGGTCGATGGCGAATATCAGCATATGATTCTGTCGACTCTGGGCAGTCAGCAAACGGTCTCGAATGATAGAAATCCTCTCCTTAGTTTCCATCAACATATCCGATTCCATCCTAACTAACTCCGAGGTGCCTATCATAAAATGCTTCGAAAGGTGCCATTTTGATTAACGTATGCCAACTGTTATTTTAAGTAAACTCAATCAATGGAAAATGAAGTTACCAATCATTGTTCCAATCTAGGGCACAAGCCCGCAATATATCCTCTAATGTCTGAATCGTCTGCTCAGTCTGACCGTCTGACTACAGATGGGTTGGTACTTTGTTGATCTTGTGTGGAGTTATCATGTCGATGATATTCTCGTTTTGATGCATTGGTTGTTTATTATTATTGATTGTGTGAGCATTCATACTTTGTCTCGATATCCGGGACTTGTCATTATTTCGGGGCAGTTGACCTACAGATGTATTGTGTATTATCGGTATTACCAGAATTGGGATTAGATTGTGCGATCCAGCAGACAGAATTGGACATGGACAGGTTATTCCATATTGGAGATATATTTATGTTTGAGAATCTTGGCATTGTTGAATACAGTACAGATGGTTATTTTTGAATTCATTCGTCACTTGAGAATGCGAGGTGTAGATTGAGGTAAAGGATGATTTGATATGAGTTACCACGAATTGGTAAGGTTACTACGGTAAGATCACACTGGAAGTAATCTCACTTTGTAATTTCATTGATATGTAATTGTTTATGTTGATGTGATCGTTATCATTGTTGAGTATTGTGGCTGACCCCGTCGTGGGCTTTATCTTTTAGGTACTCGGAGATCGAGCTAGTGGCGGTCGTGAAGGGATGAGCTTCCCGGGTGATATTGGCTATGGCACGTATTTGAGACTGAGTATTTTCCTGTCTGTTATGATCTCGCTTCAAATGTATTTTTATTATGATTATATCCGCCGATGTATATTTTAAAATGGTTTTCGGTATTTTACCAACTCGCGCATACTTTTGAAATGGCCTTTTTGGTATTTTGCAAATTTGGTTATTTTGTAAACTTTCTCAAATTATATTATCGGTGCGTGTAATTAGTGACTTAAATTACATTTTGAAACTGTTGAAACCTAGTATTTTTGCTTTGTACTTTCAAATGAAATTTTATGACGGTATTTGAGAACTATATCTTGGAAAATATTTAGTTATTCATAAAAGAATAACGTCTTTAACTATTTGGTGTGTTTGAAACGATTGCGAAAATAATTTTTAGCCTTGTGGGTTCCGGCGCGGGGCCTACGGCGCTGTAATATTCCCGGTTGGTTTTGGGGGTGTTACATTATGGGAAGCTGCTCAGAGGGAATATAATCATTACTAAAGTGCAGTATGTCAAAGGGCTAAAATACAATCTTCTAAGTACAATTTTGTGATGAGAACAATCTATTAGTCTTCACAAGATGGAAATGCATGGTGATTGATCTCCTGTCTGGAGAAGTGAAGCTACAAGGATTTAGAAGAAGAGATGTCCATCTAATAGACTGGATGTCAAGAGCACCAAACACTTGCTTCTTATAAAAAACAATTGTTGAGAATGGATGACTCTGGCACAAAAGATTATGTCACCTAAACTTCAAAGCCATCAACAAAATCAGCTCTCAAAAGCTGGTCAGAGGACTTCCAGAAGAAGTATTCAAGAAAGAAGTTCTCTGTGATGCATGTCAGAAGGGAAAGCAAACCAGAGCAACTTTCAAATCAGTTCAGCCTACCACTCTCGCCACCAGAGTCTTAGATCTACTTCATATGGATCTCGTTGGCCCCATCAAGCCAAGGATATTGAGTGGAAGGAAGCATGCCTTAGTAGTAGTGGATGACTACTTGAGATATACATGGGCTGTTTTCCTCTATAAAAAGAGTGAAACACTAACAAAGCTTCCTGAGATGATGAGAAAGATTCAGAATGAGAAATCCCTCTCCATCATCAAGATCAGATCAGATAGAGGTCGAGAATTATTCAACAAGGCAATCACTGAATATAGTGATCAAAATGGAATCCAGCATGAAGTCTCTACCGCAAGAACACCACAGCAAAATGGTGCCGCTGAAACAAGAAACAGAACTTTGAAGGAGGCTGCCAGGTCAATGATTGCAGAAGCTGACCTGCCAAAGAGGTTCTGGGCTGAAGCTGTCAACACAGCATGCCATACCTAGAACAGGAGTATGATAGTAGGGAGACATGGCAAAACTTCCTATGAGGTTTGGAATGGCAGAACACCAACCGTTGCATACTTTCATATATTTGGTTGTAAGTGCTTTATCCACAACAATGGTAAAACCCAACTAAATGCCTTTAATGCTAAAATTGATGATGGTCTCTTTATGGGATACTCACATATAAGCAAGGCATACAAAGTATTTAACAAAAGAACATTAGTTGTGGAATAAATACCCCATGTTGCGTTTGATGAGTGTACTGTTGAGTATAGGAAACAGGTGGAATCAATTGAGAAAAAGCTCAAATCCGCAACCCTAGAAGAAGTTATCATCCATGACACAGGAATGATGGACTCACCTGAAGACCCAACTGCAGATCAGCCAGAAGACCCAACTGTAGCTGATAAAGACACACATGCAGAGCAGACAGGATCCCCATCTACAGATAACAAGAACGCACTGAACCAGATGCAGATCAAGAAGGCCAGAACCAAGATGATGCAGATAAATATGAAGTTCATCAAAGCAACTCAACAGGGGGAACAAACCCTGAAGAATATATCCCCAGATGGATCAGAGATCACCCCATCCGACAAATCATTGGAAACCTAACTGATGGAGTCAAAACCAGGCAATCTACAGAACCAGCAGGAATGGCTATGTTCTCATGTTTCATGTGTCAGATGGAAACCAAAACAACTGAATAGGCCTTGTATGACTATTCATAGATAATTGCAATGCAAGAAGAGCTCAACCAAATAGAGAGGAACAATGTCTGGGAACTAACAGACAGGCCAGATCACAAGAAAGTCATAGGCACCAAGTGGGTATATAAAAGCAAATGTGATGAAGATGGAGCTGTTGTTAGGAATAAATCCAGACTCGTTTCAAAAGGATATGCTTAATGTGAAGGAATAGATTTTGATGAAACATATGCACCTTTAGCAAGACTAGAAGCTATCAGACTATTCCTTGTATATGAAGCATTCAAGGATTTTGAAGTCTATCAAATGGACATAAAAAGTGCATTTATAAATGGAGTACTAGAAGAAGAAGTCTATGTGGAGCAACCCCACGGATTTGTCAAAGGAGATAAAGTATACAAGCTTTTGAAAGCTCTATATGGGCTCAAGCAAGCACCAAGAGCATGGTATGAGACACTATCGGTGTTTTTGGAGAAGAATGGATTCAGCAAAGGAAAGGTGGACAAGACACTCTTCAGAGTGGAAATGAAGACCACATATATTACTTGTTCAAATATATGTGGATGATATCATATTTAGCTCAACCAACTCTGAACTATGTGAAAAATTCTCAAGTCTCATGCAAGGAGAATTTGAGATGAGTATGATGGGAAAGCTAAATTTCTTTCTTAGTTTACAAGTCAAACAAGTTGACAATGGAATCTTCATCAACCAAGCAAAGCATACAAGGGACTTAATCAAAAGATTTGGCATGGACTCAGCCAAATCACTAAGAGTTCCCATGAGCACATCCCTACACCTTGATGCAGATGAAGGAGGTATTCCAGTGGATCTAACACACTTCAGAGGACAAATTGGATCACTTTTATACCTCACTGCAAGCAGACCAGATATTTCATATGCAGTAGGCGTGTGTCCAGATTCCAATCCAAGCCGAAGCAGTCTCACCAGGAAGCAGCTAAGAGGATAATCAGATATCTTAAATCCACAATCAATGTTGGATTATGGTATCCCTAGGATGACAAGAACTCTCACGATATTCAGATGCAGACTTTGCAGGATGCAAGATTGATAAGAAAAGCAGCAGTGGAACATACCCGTTCCTAGGAACCAAACTTATTTCATGGTTCAGCAAGAAGCAAGTATCTAACTCAATATCCACAATTGAGTCAGAATACTTAGCTGCCGGTAGATGTTGTGCTCAAATTCTCTAGATCAGATAATAGCTAAGGGACTACAACATTGTAGCAAATGAAGTTCTAATATGGTGTGACAACAACAGTGCAATTGCAATAACAAACAATCCAGTTCTGCACTCAAGAACAAAGCACATAGATGTCAAACATCACTTTATCAGAGACCATGTGCTTAACAAGAGAGTAAAAGTGGAAAGAGTCAGGACAGAGTATCAAGTTGCTAACATATTCACTAAGCCTATACCTGAAGAAAGATTTCTAGAACTTAGCAGGAATCTTGGATTACTAGATTGGGAATCTAGTGCTTAATTGAAAAGTAGACAAAATTATCTGACCTGAAGTAAAGTCATCTGAACTGAAGCAGACAAGAGACGAGGAAAGCCTCCTGATCAGAGCAGACAAGGAAGTCACCTGATCAGACCAGACGAGGATCCGAAGGACAGACGAGAAAGTTAGCTGATATCTGTAACACCCCCAGAGTCATCCAGGAATATTACAGCACCGTGGGCCCCGAGATGGAACCCACAAGGCTGAAGAAAATTTTTGCAAACATTTACGCCCAAGAGGCTAACGACGGTACTATCTATTTAAAACATTCGAAGATTTAATAAAATCCGTTTATCAAAACCGTCGTAAAATCTAATTTCAAATCACAAGGCCCGAAATGCCAAAACTCAATGGTTTAAAAACATACGTTAAGCTATCGCTTACACGTACCAACAAAATAGTTTAGAAAACGATTTCCAAAGTAACCTAAGTTACCAGATACCAAAAGGCCATTTAAAAATACTCACGCAATGGAAAAAGATAAACAATTAAAATACTCTAGCAGCGGAATACAAGAACTGATCAGGAAACTCAATACACAAATACATGCCCTAGTCAGTATCCTCCGGGAAGGTCATCTCTCCACGACCGCTACAATCTTGATAATCCAAGAACCTAAAAAGAAATCCCATGACGGGGTCAGCCATAATATCCAACAATGATAACCATCACATCACGTCAATAATTACATACCAATGAAAATACTAAGTAAGAGTACGACCAATGTAATCTTACCGCCATAACTTTACCAACTCGTGATAATAATTACCAAAGTTCACATCTCATATCCTTTCAACAACACAATAAGCTCATACCGAAATATTTGTATTGTATCTCAACAATACCCAATGTTCTCAAAACATTATCATAACTCACTGTTATGAAATCCATTAACTCTATCCAACCCAATCCGTCAGGTAACATCATCACATATCAACACGATAATCGATTGCCCATCAAAGACAAATACCAAAGGAAATACGGAACATACCTCAAGATATGAAATGCCACGACGAAATCACGTTAGTCTAATCCAAGATCAGATCAACACAACATACGGACACGGTCCTAACACAAGACCTACAAATACATACTCATATGACAACGTCAATATGCTCACATCAATAACAACAATGTATACTTATGGCAAACCCATAATATACCTATGCACAACAACAATACATGGTAATCCGATGATCCAGCATTCACTACCTAGATCCCACGATGATCCCGTCAGACTAACCCTGGTGGAAAAACATGTCCGATGATCCAACACAGGCTAGCATAGATCCCCCGATGATCCTGTCGGACCAACACGAGGTGGACATATGACAACAATGCACAAATGCATATAACAATGATACACAATGCATGACAACAACGATACATGAATGTATCACAACATGATCGACACAAATGACAAAAATGATTAAAATACTTGCTCCAAGTCCTTCGAGAGCAATCTCGATGTCTAAACCATCATGAACCATTATTCTAAATATTCGACGATCCAAAACATCACGGACGGTAGATAATCCACGTCTTCGTCTAGACCACGATGTATCCTCAATACCAAGTGTACCAACAACAAATGTAAATCATATACATTATGATTTAATTCCCAAAAATCGAATACAACTTATATTCCCGAATCTCATGTGATTACGAATATAAACATTGCTATACGAATTATAAATGAATGAAATGGAAACAATTCATTAAATATTATAAACTGAGCAAGTAATAACTGTAATATCCGGAATATTTTAAATTCGATTTTTGATGACATAATTTTTATTTAATTATTTCTCTTTATTTTATTAGCTGACTATTTAAAAATCAGACGAGTTCTCTTGACATTAGGCGTGAATTAATAGAGATTTATTTTCTTATTAAATGATTAAAACGATTAACGTAAACCAGACGAAAATGTGTCAATTCGACTGAATAATTTATTTAATGGATCATTGGATCCATTTATGATATGAGATGTACCATTTTAATACACCACTTACTTAATCATTAAGTATTATTCTATTATTATTTTATTTTATTATTATTATCATTAATAAACATCATTATTATTCTCTCTCACCAACTCTCTCATCATTATTATTCTTATTTCCCTCCCTCACGTTTCTCTCTCTCTCACCAACTCTCTCATCTCTATTTCTTTCATTTCCCTCCCTCACGTTTCTCTCTCTCTCACCAACTCTCTCATCTCTATTTCTTTCATCTCCCTCCCTCACGTTTTTCTCTCTCTCACCAGCTCTTTCATCTCTATTTCTCTCATCTCTCTTTCCTCCGTATCTCTCTCTATCCGTCCCTCTCGATGAGTTTCAGGCGACGGCGAAGGAGGGTGAGGTAGCGGGGCTTGGGACCGGACTTCCGACGGCGGCAGAGTTCAAAAGAGGCCGGATTCTGAGTCTCGGGTCGGAGTTAATGGAGGTCCGGATAGAGTCGGATATGTAATGGGTTCTTGACCTGGAGATGGTGTTCAGGTGAGATGGATTTCCGACGATTGGAGAGAGATCTTTTGACAAGAAGTCAACTACCTGAGTTGAGTTTTCCGACGATTGGAGATGGCTTCAGGCTGACGGACGAGATGAACGGAGGCGCGGCGAGACTTCCGGCAAGAGTTGCAGCGGGGCTGGAGTTGGCAAAGTTCGGCCATGGTCGGAACCGAGTTGGAGCCGACGAGTTTGGGCCAGGTCGGTTTTCGGCGACCGAATCCGGTGATGCGGGAGATGACAAAGGTTGATTATTTGGCCGGTGTGTGTCTTTGCATTGCGTGAGTTGGCCGGACTGTGGTGTGTGTTTTGTGTGAGTTAGGTGTGTGCAGAGATATATATATATATATATGTATATATATATATATATAAGTTATGTGTGTGATGGGTGTACAGTGTGGGTGTGTAGTGGGTATATATATATATGTTGTGTGTTTGTGAGTGTTGTATGTGTGTGTATGTGTTGTTGTTGGAAAATATTGTTAGGCCGGATTCATCAATTTGGAGAGTTGGGAAACGGAGATTAATTTGGGTTAGAGATTTGATCGGTTGACGGTCCATTGGTGTTCCTAAATTGACAGTCAAATTTCGAGTAAATTCAGCTACCTTTCAATTTTGACCCAATTCAAGGTATGATGTCATTAAAATATTATCCAGTGATAATTAATCGAGTTATCAGAATCAAATAAATTAATGATAGTATCTTGATTTATAAATCGTGTATTAAGGTATGATAATCGGACGTAATTTGGGGACCATTGAGCTCGTGAGCTATCCCGTGATCGGGAATCGCGTTCGTTGGATCTAAGGTTGTTCGAGCGATCGGTAGTTTCCTTAGGACGTTGTTCGAGAGAGATCGTATCATCACCGGTGTTAAGGTAAGTGAATTCTTACTCAGTTAAAAGGATATTCATTCCTTTCATTGTTGTTCATTCATAATCATAATTCATTCATAAGGTACTAACCGTTTTAAAATTTGTAATTGTCACTTAATTTTTCATTCACGAGGAACGACGGTTCCAATCATTTCATTGAGCTGTCATTCATTTCACCATCATTTTATCTTGATGAGTCATTATTCATTTTCGATGTCACTTTTGTTATATCGTGGCATTCCGGGTCATACTGGCGTGCCGGTTGGTATGTGTAGGATTTTCATGTCGGGCACATTTAAGTCGTGTGTTGGTTGTTGGCCTCACATTGGATTGTGCACACGAGTCGATTGCTTCGTGAGACTGATTAGGTACAAGACCACACGTGTATTCGATCGATACTCGTTGGTGGCTTGTACACGGGCACATCTCCATCCCGGACGTAGTGTGGCGCCATTCTTTGAGCCGTACTGTTAGTTGATTCATATAGCATGTTTGATTGCGTATGTTTTCAACAGGATTGTGATTGTTCAACTCTTGAGGATTATTATTCTGTGTAATTGACCCCGTTGGGGAATTTTGTTTTCAGGTCATGGCAAGGCTAAGGGACGGGAAGAGAACGTTGACGGCGAGGAGTCCCAGTGATACTAGTAGGGGGCCCCAGTCCTTTTCATTCACTCGTGTTTTCTTTATTTTATTTCCGCTGCAGACTTCCGTTTGAATACTCATTTTATTCAGTGTCGTATGTTTTATCTTCATATAAAATATACACGTATTCTATATTATCTTGGGTGTGTTGTATGAAATTCCTCATCGGAGTAATTAATGATGTAATGTGGTTCGGTACTACATTTACCTTGTGTATTTCATTTATTTTCACTCGCCTGGTGGGTCCCAGTCGGGGGTCCACGGCACTGTAATATCCGCCTAGTTTGGGGTGTTACAGAGTTGGTATCGGAGCGTGGTTTTGAATACTACCTTCCGAGTCATGTCTCATTTGAAATCATCATTCATCAGACTAGTATCATTGGACTTTCGCGTCACGTGTGACCTGTGCCAGTGCCAAACCCCACCTACGGTGTACGGTATGTGATTTTGTGCCATAATTTAATTATTGGCAATATGAATTGATTACTTGTTGATCCTTCTATCGATTTGTTGGAGTTTATCATGGTATTGATATTCTCGATTGACTTTGTTAGAGTTATCATAGTGATGCTATTCTCTACTGATTTTATTGGAGTTTATCATTTTCTTGATATTCTCGAATTTCATTTTTGGAGTTTATCATTTTATTGGTATTTTCATATTTTTTGGAGTTTATCATTTATTTGATAATCTCGGATTTTATTTTTGGAGGTTATCATTTATTGATGTTTTTTAACTTTATTAGAGTTTATCTTTTGATATTCTCGGATCTTGTTATTGAAGTTTATCGGTTTATTGATCCTCTAAATTAAATTTTTGGCTTCGTTCGGACTTTATGTCAAGATACAAGACAATAAAATGGTGTTGAGAATTCTGAATCATATTGACTTTATTATGATAGAAATACTGTGGAAACAAACTTCAATCAAGATACAAACTTAAAATGTTAGATTCACGAATGAACCTCACAGAGAGAGTGCTAGATCCAAAGCACGTTTCCGACTCGTGCTAGCATCAGTGCGTACGATGCGAATTGCACTTGGATCAGGTTCAGGTGTATATGCGAGGAATTTATCGATCAATTCCTCAGGTGTTGTTGCACAAAGAAGGAGTCTTCGTGACAGTGGAGATGCAAAACCTTTTTCCACTAGAGAATCCAGGAAAATGAGGAGGCCATCAAAGAATCCGTCGACGTTGAGTATTCCCACCGGCTTTTGGTGGATGTTCAGTTGTGCCCATGAGAGCATCTGGAATAAATCCTCCAGCATATCGAAATCTCCTGGAAGGACGACGAACGCATCAGCATTATTACCCATGCTCATGATTCGATCATGCATGGATAACACTCTAAACTCATTCCCATAAGTCGGGCCAACAAGTGGTGAATCTGCGAAGGGTTTCAATATTACCCCTAAGATTTTACATCGCCCATCAAGCAGAAGGCGCCACACGACCCCTTAAACCTGTATTTCCTCCTCCGTATATTAAACTGATTTTTTTTGCGGCCAACACTTCTCCGAAATTGTCAGCTGCTTTTTGGAAGCGGACATCTTTTCCAAGAGTAGCTCCGGCAAAGACACAGACGGATTGGATGTTATATAAAGGTGACGATGCCATTGATTTCTCGATGGAAGTTATATTTAAGGGAGGTATGTGATAATGAGAATGAGAATAGAGAAGGAACTTGAATGAGTTGAATACGATTAATTTCTCACTGATGCAACTATTTATAGTGGAAAGGCAGCGTGAATCAAGGCAAATGGAATTACGAATTACGAGAAAAAAGATTTGAAAAATCTATAGAACAAAACTTGCTCGTGTAGTCACAGTAAAACGTCATTATCAGTGACATATATCAGTTTTGGCGGGATACAGTATAGGTGACGAACTGCCTTTGTTCTATGTTCTTAAAAAAAAAAAAATTCAATTGATAGTGGATGAATTATTTATGCAGAGTACATGACGTCCAAAGTTGAGAGAATATGAACTTAGATAGTGCGATATAATATCATTATATTAGTTGAAATTTAATTTCGGAAATGAGAATTTTTGTATTTTGAATTAAAAAGGTATATATATATATATATACACATATATATATATATATATATATATATATATTTACCGAGTACTTTTATTTTGAGAAAGTTAAAGTCCGCAGTATATTATTTTAAAGCAAATAATTGAAGTATTTAAAATTATTGTATCCTATTACGATCAGAAATATATTTAAGACAAATATATTTTGAACATTTTATTTTTTTCAAGTAAGTATTTATAATAATCTCTAAAAGAATTTATTTCCGAAAGGTGATGGCAGTGCAATTAAAAAAATAAATGATATCAAAATTCTTATTGTGTAATTTTGAAACCTGGGAAAAATAAAAATTTAAATGAATATTTTCTTGTGGAACTAATCTTCGAATTTCTTTGCGGACGACCTATTATTTTGAGTCATAGAAATATTTTATAACATATGTGTCGATATCTTAATCAGGTTATTCTGTTTTTGAGGCGTTTATACGTATTGATTAAGAAACTTGATATTTGAGAATTTATAATTTAACGGGTACTAGTAAAAACCTAGAAAAGTATATATAGATACTACATATGCGTTGTTTGAGTTACGAGTTAATGCGAGCATGGCAATATTGGATAATATGGTTTGAGATGATTGATGATTACTGTGATATCGTCATGATATTTAGTATATGATAAATATATGAGAATAAAAATATTTTGACTGAAAAGTTTTTAGAATGTATATGATATTTATTGATTTATATTATTAAGCCGATGTAATGTAAGATGTCAGATGGTATTCTCTGATGTCTTTGGATAATTGTTGGTGTGATATGGCGGTGGCCAGCGTCTAGTCCCCCGATGAATTATTTGGCAAAGGTTATATGAACTATCCGGGCCGTGTTTGGACGTATGATCAGAGCGTGCTTATTGAGCAAATAATTGGCTAAGTCACAAGGATATTACTTGTATTATGGATAGTTCACTACTTAGGTCGTTGAGAATAGCTATACTGATTTGTGAGTCATTAAGATGTTCAGTAATTTTACATATCCGGATGATATAATTACCTAGTGATATCCACATTGACTTATTATTATTGTATTGAGTCGGCTGTTGGATCAAGATTTAATACTAATTAACTTACAGATCGAAGTTACACCTCTTGTGAGAGTCAGGTGGTAATGGTAAAAGTGCAGAAAGATTACATGGTGAACAGAGTCTGATATTAGGGGTTGGTACTCTAGTCGTTCTATCTTAAGTTCCGGGACGAAACTTATTTTAAGGGGGATAGTATGTAATATCCGGAATATTTTAAATTCAATTTTTGATGACATAATTTTTATTTAATTATTTCTCTTTATTTTATTAGCTGACTATTTAAAAATCAGACGAGTTCTCTTGACATTAGGCGTGAATTAATAGAGATTTATTTTCTTATTAAATGATTAAAACGTAGACCAGACGAAAATGTGTCAATTCGACTGAATAATTTATTTAATGGATCATTGGATCCATTTATGATATGAGATGTACCATTTTAATACACCACTTACTTAATCATTAAGTATTATTCTATTATTATTTTATTTTATTATTATTATTATCATTAATAAACATCATTATTATTCTCTCTCACCAACTCTCTCATCATTATTATTCTTTTTTTTTTTTTTTTGATGACCCAGGTTGAATCCTGGGGGTTGTAGGTCCGATCCCTCATTCCTACCCCCGGTTAAATCGCAGGTTATGCCTCAGCAACCCGGTTTTGAGGATGCTTCAACTGAATAAACACACAAGGTTTAAATCCCTGAAAAGAGCGGATGCTCCCACGAGGATTCGAACCCACGCTGCGTGCCACCAGAGCGAAAGGTATCCCCCTCCTTTGCCACTGAGCTATGCCCTGGGGGATCTCATCATTATTATTCTTATTTCCCTCCCTCACGTTTCTCTCTCTCTCACCAACTCTCTCATCTCTATTTCTTTCATTTCCCTCCCTCACGTTTCTCTCTCTCTCACCAACTCTCTCATTCTATTTCTTTCATCTCCCTCCCTCACGTTTTTCTCTCTCTCACCAGCTCTTTCATCTCTATTTCTCTCATCTCTCTTTCCTCCCTATCTCTCTCTATCCGTCCCTCTCGATGAGTTTCAGGCGACGGCGAAGGAGGGTGAGGTAGCGGGGCTTGGGACCGGACTTCCGACGGCGGCAGAGTTCAAAAGAGGCCGGATTCTGAGTCTCGGGTCGGAGTTAATGGAGGTCCGGATAGAGTCGGATATGTAATGGGTTCTTGACCTGGAGATGGTGTTCCGGTGAGATGGATTTCCGACGATTGGAGAGAGATCTTTTGACAAGAAGTCAACTACCTGAGTTGAGTTTTCCGACGATTGGAGATGGCTTCGAATCAGACGGACGAGATGAACGGAGGCGCGGCGAGACTTCCGGCAAAGAGTTGCAGGCGGGGCTGGAGTTGGAAAAGTTCGCCATGGTCGAACCGAGTTGGATCTGGACGAGTTTGGGGGTCGGTTTCCGGCGACCCGAATCCGGTGATGCGAGGAGATGACAGAAGGTTGATTATTTGGCGGATCGTGTGTCTTTGCCCATTGCGTGAGTTGGCCGGACTGTGGTGTGTGTTTTGTGTGAGTTAGGTGTGTGCAGATATATATATATACATATAAGTTATGTGTGTGATGGGTGTACAATGTGGGTGTGTAGTGGGTATATATATATATATATTAATGTGTATGTGTGTGCACATATGTATATATATATATATATGTTGTGTGTTTGTGAGTGTTGTATATATATATGTTGTGTGTTTGTGAGTGTTGTATGTGTGTGTATGTGTTGGTGTTGGAAAATATTGTTAGGCCGGATTCATCAATTTGGAGAGTTGGGAAACGGAGATTAATTTGGGTTAGAGATTTGATCGGTTGACGGTCCATTGGTGTTCCTAAATTGACAGTCAAATTTCGAGTAAATTCAGCTACCTTTCAATTTTGACCCCATTCAAGGTATGATGTCATTAAAATATTATCCAGTGATAATTAATCGAGTTATCAGAATCAAATAAATTAATGATAGTATCTTGATTTATAAATCGTGTATTAAGGTATGATAATCGGACGTAATTTGGGGACCATTGAGCTCGTGAGCTATCCCGTGATCGGGAATCGCGTTCGTTGGATCTAAGGTTGTTCGAGCGATCGGTAGTTTCCTTAGGACGTTGTTCGAGAGAGATCGTATCATCAACGGTGTTAAGGTAAGTTAATTCTTACTCAGTTAAAAGGATATTCATTCCTTTCGTTGTTGTTTATTCATAATCATAATTCATTCATAAGGTACTAACCGTTTTAAAATTTGTAATTGTCACTTAATTATTTCATTCACGAGGAACGACGGTTCCAATCATTTCATTGAGCTGTCATTCATTTCACCATCATTTTATCTTGATGAGTCATTATTCATTTTCGATGTCACTTTTGTTATATCGTGGCATTCCGGGTCATACTGGCGTGCCGGTTGGTATGTGTAGGATTTTCATATCGGGCACATTTAAGTCGTGTGTTGGTTGTTGGCCTCACATTGGATTGTGCACACGAGTCGATTGCTTCGTGAGACTGATTAGGTACAAGACCACACGTGTATTCGATCGATACTCGTTGGTGGCTTGTACACGGACACATCTCCATCCCGGACATAGTGTGGCGCCATTCTTTGAGCCGTACTGTTAGTTGATTCATATAGCATGTTTGATTGCGTATGTTTTCAACAGGATTGTGATTGTTCAACTCTTGAGGATTATTATTCTGTGTAATTGACCCCGTTGGGGAATTTTGTTTTCAGGTCATGGCAAGGCTAAGGCACGGGAAGAGAACGTTGACGGCGAGGAGTCCCAGTGATACTAGTAGGGGGCCCCAGTCCTTTTCATTCACTCGTGTTTTCTTTATTTTATTTCCGCTGCAGACTTCTGTTTGAATACTCATTTTATTCAGTGACGTATGTTTTATCTTCATATAAAATATACACGTATTCTATATTATCTTGGGTGTGTTGTATGAAATTCCTCATCGGAGTAATTAATGATGTAATGTGGTTCGGTACTACATTTACCTTGTGTATTTCATTCATTTTCACTCGCCTGGTGGGTCCCAGTCGGGGGTCCACGACACTGTAATATCCGCCTAGTTTGTAACACCCCCAAATCCTATTGGGTTATTACAGTGCCGTGGACCCCACGCCAGGAGATCCACCAGGCGATCATGACTAAAAATACATTAATTAACACAACAAGGGAAAATCATAGTCCCTACCATGACATCCGACACAATATTCCGATAAGGAATTTCAACGACAAAAGTGGCCTACATGGCCACTAATGAAATACAATAACATCCACGAACATCTGTTCGGGTAATACAACACGACAACAACTGACAAGACTGGAGTACACTCCAACTGACTGACCGACAATGAACAACTCGGACTAGTATCGCTCGAATGCCTCGTCGCCATCATCATGCCCCTGTGTCTCAACTCTCTCCTCGCAAGCACCTAAAACATGAAAAACATGTTCCGCCCCCACGGGGTCAGTCATCCAGATAATGAACATCAAATACATGTATAACATGATATGCATCCAAAGGCAGAATGAAACAGTACAATGATGATAATAATACGAGATGCTCACAAACCAAGGTAAGAATCGAGCATTCGTGAAATACTATGCCCACGGCATACTATTAATACATTCGACGGTTAGAACATAAATGCCCAACGGTGAATTATAATCACGAGAATACCACAATGAATTAAACGACATGAACCAAACCAGGAATCGAATTTGATATGAATCGTAACGCCCAAAGGCTCCAATGAGAATACCAAGACATTACAAAAGGGTGAAAGTCATTCAATGAAATTAACAAATATCACAAACACTGAAGTCAAAAGCGGCCGAAGTCAGCGATGAGGGCGGGCCACGGCACGAAGCCGTATCACAATGAGGGCGAAGCCACGGCATCGGCCGTATCACAATTAGGGCGAAGCCACGGCATCGGCCGTATCACAATTAGGGCGGGCCACGGCATCGGCCCATTATCACAATTAGGGCGAAGCCACGCACGAAGCCGTATCACAATTAATGATAGTGTCCGCCTTGAGTCGGCCAACACGATGATAGTAACACACGGATAGACACCGTCCTTGTGATCCCAAACTAACACCTCGATTGCCTTAGAACGGCCAACCGACAACAATGATGCAGCGGATGATTCAATACCTCGATTGCCTAAAACGGTCAATCGACAACAATGATACCATGAATGATTGAACACTTCGATTTGCCTGAGAACGGCCAATCGATAACAATGACACGATGAATGAGTGAATACCTCGATTGCCTTAGAAAGGTCAATCGATAACAATGATTTAGTGAATGATTGAACATTTCGATTTGCCTGAGAACGGCAATTCGATAACAATGATATGAAGGATTCCTCGGCACCTTTAATCGGTTACCGACGACGAAGGTGAGAAATGAATAAGTCAATGCCTTTAATCGGCCTGTACAGTTTTAATGACAATCCAAACAGGAATAACAATGATCTCAACGATGTCTTAAATTGACATCTATATTAACAACAATCGATACATCGATACCGCGAACCGGCTATCGACAATGACATTAATAATGAGTATCACAATGCCTTGAATCGGCCGTTAACGAAACAACAATAACATTTGGCAAAATTGCCGAAAGGTATCGTATCGAACGATCTCTTGATATCAATGAATTCATGAAGAGACTAAGTCTCGGAATGATACAACACATTCATACACATACAAGATGACATTAGCTCATTGACTAGTACAAGTATAAAACTTGCCTCAATACCGAAGGCGAGAAGGTACTTCCACGATCAACGTCCTTAGTGAAATTACCGGCCGCTCGAACAACCTTAAACAACACAAAAACCAACAATTCTCTTAATACATGAATCAATCATGATCACAACCAACTCAAAAGTCGATTCAACAATACCCGAAACTCATTGGGGCATTTAAACAAACGCGTTGTAAACAATCTCCAATTGTTTACAACCAAAACTCATTTACATCCGAAACCAACTCCCAATGAATGATTCAAAACCACAAAAACTCATGAATACTATCAATAATCCAATAGGAATACTTAGAACGATATTTCAACAACATTTAGTCGAAAACCCCCAAAATTCCAAAGTCAACCCGTAAGGGTTCTTGAACAATTCCTCAATTATTCACAAATTCCGAAAATTACACCAATGAATCCGTAGAAATACATGTATCCAAGATAGATAATCCATATCTAACATATTCCAACATAATATCGATTTAACACGAAGAGATCGGAAGCAAAACACCCAAGATCCGAAATTCTAGATCCAAGAATCATTACCTTGATTTGGAGTGATGAAACTGATTTAGATGATGATTAATCCAACTTAGGAGCTTGAAGATGATGCTAGATGATTGCAGCTCGAAAAGACCTTTCCAAATCGCCCGAGCTCGTCCGAAATGATTGAGAAATGAAGAAATGACGAAGGTTGGACCGAACTGTCCTATTTATACTGTCCCAGCTTAGCGCACGCTATGACTTGATATTTAGCGTGCGCTAGCGGTTTACTGGGCAGTCCAGTGAGGTCTGAAATGCCTCATTAGCGTGCGCTACGACTTGGTAGCGTGTGCTAACACCTTACCGATAGCGTGCGCTATTCCATATTATTAGCGTGCGTTAACTGATGTCTGATACCCAACGATCAAATCCGTAACTCATCGTCTCTGCGCGCGCACGCGTTAGCGTGCGCTACTAAAGTGACTTAACGTGCGTTGCCAACACAATTAGCGTCGCTACTTACCACTCGTAGCGTGCGCTACGAATTTCCCAATCGGCCCGGTACCTTCCGGGTATGCGCCTCACTTGCGCTAGCGTGCGCTAATACTGAATCATTGCGTGCGTTACATGCACCTTATTAGCGCGCGCTAACTACAATTTGTAGCGTGCGCTACCTCTCAAACTGCAAATAAAAACATGATGATGATGACGACAACAATTTCGGCTCGATCTCAAACAGTGATGATCCCAAAATACGCCGAATGGTGAACATAGTTGACTGAATATGAATGATGAATGATTATTACTGAGTGAAAAAGAAATTCTGAGTGACAGTTACTGAATGATAATAAATGAATTCACAACCGGGTATTACATAGTTTGGGGTGTTACAGAGTTGGTATCGGAGCGTGGTTTTGAATACTACCTTCCGAGTCATGTCTCATTTGAAATCATCATTCATCAGACTAGTATCATTGGACTTTCGCGTCACGTGTGACCTGTGCCAGTGCCAAACCCCACCTACGGTGTACGGTATGTGATTTTGTGCCATAATTTAATTATTGGCAATATGAATTGATTACTTGTTGATCCTTCTATCGATTTGTTGGAGTTTATCATGGTATTGATATTCTCGATTGACTTTGTTAGAGTTATCATAGTGATGCTATTCTCTACTGATTTTATTGGAGTTTATCATTTTTTTGATATTCTCGAATTTCATTTTTGGAGTTTATCATTTTATTGGTATTTTCATATTTATTGGAGTTTATCATTTATTTGATAATCTCGGATTTTATTTTTGGAGGTTATCATTTATTGATGTTTTTGAATTTTATTAGAGTTTATCTTTTGATATTCTTCGATCTTGTTATTGAAGTTTATCGGTTTATTGATCCTCTAAATTAAATTTTTGGCTTTGTTCGGACTTTATGTCAAGATACAAGACAATAAAATGGTGTTGAGAATTCTGCATCATATTGACTTTATTATGATAGAAATACTGTGGAAACAAACTGCAATCAAGATACAAACTTAAAATGTTAGATTCACGAATGAACCTCACAGAGAGAGTGCTAGATCCAAAGCACGTTTCCGACTCGTGCTAGCATCAGTGCGTACGATGCGAATTGCACTTGGATCAGGTTCAGGTGTATATGCGAGGAATTTATCGATCAATTCCTAAGGTGTTGTTGCACAAAGAAGGAGTCTTCGTGACAGTGGAGATGCAAAACCTTTTTCCACTAGAGAATCCAGGAAAATGAGGAGGCCATCAAAGAATCCGTCGACGTTGAGTATTCCCACCGGCTTTTGGTGGATGTTCAGTTGTGCCCATGAGAGCATCTGGAATAAATCCTCCAGCATATCGAAACCTCCTGGAAGGACGACGAACGCATCAGCATTATTACCCATGCTCATGATTCGATCATGCATGGATAACACTCTAAACTCATTCCCATAAGTCGGGCCAACAAGTGGTGAATCTGCGAAGGGTTTCAATATTACCCCTAAGATTTTTACATCGCCCATCGAAGCAGAGGCTGCCACACGACCCCTTAAACCTGTATTTCCTCCTCCGTATATTAAACTGATTTTTTTTGCGGCCAACACTTCTCCGAAATTGTCAGCTGCTTTTTGGAAGCGGACATCTTTTCCAAGAGTAGCTCCGGCAAAGACACAGACGGATTGGATGTTATATAAAGGTGACGATGCCATTGATTTCTCGATGGAAGTTATATTTAAGGGAGGTATGTGATAATGAGAATGAGAATAGAGAAGGAACTTGAATGAGTTGAATACGATTAATTTCTCACTGATGCAACTATTTATAGTGGAAAGGCAGCGTGAATCAAGGCAAGTGGAATTACGAATTACGAGAAAAAAGATTTTAAAAATCTATAGAACGACACTTGCTCGTGTAGTCACAGTAAAATGTCATTATCAGTGACATATATCAGTTTTGGCGGGATACAGTATAGGTGACGAACTGCCTTTGTTCTATGTTCTTAAAAAAAAAAATTCAATTCATAGTGGATGAATTATTTATGCAGAGTACACGACGTCCAAAGTTGAGAGAATATGAACTTAGATAGTGCGATATAATATCATTATATTAGTTCAAATTTAATTTCGGAAATGAGAATTTTTGTATTTTGAATTAAAAAGGTATATATATATATATATATTTACTGAGTACTTTTATTTTGAGAAAGTTAAAGTCCGCAGTATATTATTTTAAAGCAAATAATTGAAGTATTTAAAATTATTGTATCCTAATACGATCAGAAATATATTTAAGACAAATATATTTTGAACATTTTATTTTTTTCAAGTAAGTATTTATAATAATCTCTAAATGAAGTTATTTCCGAAAGGTGATGGCAGTGCAATTAAAAAAATAAATGATATCAAAATTCTTATTGTGTAATTTTGAAACCTGGGAAAAATAAAAATTTAAATGAATATTTTCTTGTGGAACTAATCTTCGAATTTCTTTGCGGACGACCTATTATTTTGAGTCATAGAAATATTTTATAACATATGTGTCGATATCTTAATCAGGTTATTCTGTTTTTGAGGCGTTTATACGTATTGATTAAGAAACTTGATATTTGAGAATTTATAATTTAACGGGTACTAGTAAAAACCTAGAAAAGTATATATAGATACTACATATGCGTTGTTTGAGTTACGAGTTAATGCGAGCATGGCAATATTGGATAATATGATTTGAGATGATTGATGATTACTGTGATATCGTCATGATATTTAGTATATGATAAATATTTGAGAATAAAAATATTTTGACTGAAAAGTTTTTAGAATGTATATGATATTTATTGATTTATATTATTAAGCCGATGTAATGTAAGATGTCAGATGGTATTCTCTGATGTCTTTGGATAATTGTTGGTGTGATATGGCGGTGGCCAGCGTCTAGTCCCCCGATGAATTATTTGGCAAAGGTTATAGGAACTATCCGGGTCGTGTTTGGACGTATGATCAGAGCGTGCTTATTGAGCAAATAATTGGCTAAGTCACAAGGATATTACTTGTATTATGGATAGTTCACTACTTAGGTCGTTGAGAATAGCTATACAGATTTGACGGAGTCATTCTGAATGTTCAGTAATTTTACATATCCGGATGATATAATTACCTAGTGATATCCACATTGACTTATTATTATTGTATTGAGTCGGCTGTTGGATCAAGATTTAATACTAATTAACTTACAGATCGAAGTTACACCTCTTGTGAGAGTCAGGTGGTAATGGTAAAAGTGCAGAAAGATTACATGGTGAATAGAGTCTGATATTAGGGGTTGGTACTCTAGTCGTTCTATCTTAAGTTTCTGAAACTTATTTTAAGGATAGTATGTAATATCCGGAATATTTTAAATTCGATTTTTGATGACATAATTTTTATTTAATTATTTCTCTTTATTTTATTAGCTGACTATTTAAAAATCAGACGAGTTCTCTTGACATTAGGCGTGAATTAATAGAGATTTATTTTCTTATTAAATGATTAAAACGATTAACGTAGACCAGACGAAAATGTGTCAATTCGACTGAATAATTTATTTAATGGATCATTGGATCCATTTATGATATGAGATGTACCATTTTAATACACCACTTACTTAATCATTAAGTATTATTCTATTATTATTTTATTTTATTATTATTATTATCATTAATAAACATCATTATTATTCTCTCTCACCAACTCTCTCATCATTATTATTCTTATTTCCCTCCCTCACGTTTCTCTCTCTCTCACCAACTCTCTCATC
Organism: Orobanche coerulescens; assembly: GCA_033398695.1. NCBI lineage: Eukaryota > Viridiplantae > Streptophyta > Magnoliopsida > Lamiales > Orobanchaceae > Orobanche > Orobanche coerulescens. The sequence goes on along the minus strand of CM065802.1, from coordinate 187,959,795 downwards.
TCTATTTCTTTCATTTCCATCCCTCACGTTTCTCTCTCTCTCACCAACTCTCTCATCTCTATTTCTTTCATCTCCCTCCCTCACATTTTTCTCTCTCTCACCAGCTCTTTCATCTCTATTTCTCTCATCTCTCTTTCCTCCCTATCTCTCTCTATCCGTCCCTCTCGATGAGTTTCAGGTGACGGCGAAGGAGGGTGAGGTAGCGGGGCTTGGGACCGGACTTCCGACGGCGGCAGAGTTCAAAAGAGGCCGGATTCTGAGTCTCGGGTCGGAGTTAATGGAGGTCCGGATAGAGTCGGATATGTAATGGGTTCTTGACCTGGAGATGGTGTTCCGGTGAGATGGATTTCCGACGATTGGAGAGAGATCTTTTGACAAGAAGTCAACTACCTGAGTTGAGTTTTCCGACGATTGGAGATGGCTTCTGAACTGAACGGACGAGATGAACGGAGGCGCGGCGAGACTTCCGGCAAAGAGTTGCAGGCGGGGCTGGAGTTGGCAAAGTTCGGCCATGGTCGGAACTGAGTTGGAGCTGGACGAGTTTGGACGGGTCGGTTTTCCGGCGACCCAGAATCCGGTGATGCAGGGAGATGACAGAAAGGTTGATTATTTGGCCGGACTGTGTGTGCTGCCGGCTGCGTGAGTTGGCCGGACTGTGGTGTGTGTTTTGTGTGAGTTAGGTGTGTGCAGATATATATATATATATATGTATATATATATAAGTTATGTGTGTGATGGGTGTACAGTGTGGGTGTGTAGTGGGTATATATATATATATTAATGTGTATGTGTGTGCACAATATATATATATATATATTGTGTGTTTGTGAGTGTTGTATATATATATGTTGTGTGTTTGTGAGTGTTGTATGTGTGTGTATGTGTTGGTGTTGGAAAATATTGTTAGTCCGGATTCATCAATTTGGAGAGTTGGGAAACGGAGATTAATTTGGGTTAGAGATTTGATCGGTTGACGGTCCATTGGTGTTCCTAAATTGACAGTCAAATTTCGAGTAAATTCAGCTACCTTTTAATTTTGACCCAATTCAAGGTATGATGTCATTAAAATATTATCCAGTGATAATTAATCGAGTTATCAGAATCAAATAAATTAATGATAGTATCTTGATTTATAAATCGTGTATTAAGGTATGATAATCGGACGTAATTTGGGGACCATTGAGCTCGTGATGTAATATCCGCAATTTCGAATTTCGGTAATTTCTTTTTTTCGGCAGAAGTCCGTTTTGACGACTCGCTCATGACCGTTTCGTCATTCCGAGAATGATTAATTCTGCACTTTTTGTCATCCGAGCTCGTTTCGGTGTCGTTTTGTTGAGTTCCGTGCTTTTTTAGCGACTTTTCCGCACTTGAGCTCGATTCTTGCGAATCTCGTCCGAAACTGTTGTTTCGAGTTTCTCGCAAGTTCATTTAATGTTATTATTCATGTTGCGAGCTTTGGTTCGGTGTTTCGATCATGTATCGTGATTTTCGGACGTTTTGGGCCATTTTTGTAATTTCACAAAGTTTGGGGTAATTACTTCCATTGTCGAATTCCGACACTTCGGATGGTCGAAATCGTGTGTTCTCTTAGTGCTTGGATTCGTCTTTGCGAGTACTTCGTAACCGTATCTTCGATTTTTACTCAGGTTCGGGTTTGGTCGTCAGTGTCGGAGTGGCCACGGCGAGTCACGGCCGGGCAGAACTGCTTTGGCGATTCTGGCCGTAAGGTGCGATTCTGGCCGTAAGGTGTCGAGTTACGGCGTAAGCGTGATCGGGTCTGGCCGTGGCGGATTTTGAAGGCCGATTCTGGCCGTAAGGTGTGCGAGTTACGGCCGTAAGTGTCCCAGTAGTCTTTGGCGATTTTTGACGAATGCCGGTTACGGCCGTAAGGCCTGCCGAGTACGGCCGTAAGGTGTCCGAGTTACGGCCATAAGGCCTGCCGGTTACGGTCGTAACCCTGCCGGCTATATATAGCCTGGCTCGGCCAGATTTCATTTCCTACGCATTTTTTCTTCCTTTTTCGGCGTTTGGCGACGGGAGGCTCGGGAAATCGAGTTCTTGGCCGATTCTAATCATTTCCAAGGCATTTTGGAAGATTCTTGTGGATTATATCATCATCCAATCCGTGTTCTTCGTCAAATCAAGGTATATTCTTGATTTTCCTTCAAGTTGACTTTTTGGAGAAATTGTTCTTGATTTCGTTTCTAATCCGATTTTGATACATCGATTGGTGTAGTATGATGTTATTAATCGTGTTCTATGGGTTGTATATCCATATATCAAGTTTGTTTAACTCGATTGACGATTCGGGTGTTCTTGGGAATTATTGAACATTTAGTGTTCGATTAAATGTCCCAATGAGTTTCCCTTCGATAGTTTGTTGGGATTTCCGTTGTTTTGGCCTTGATTCTCGTCGTAACCATGCGTTATTGTTCTTTCCGGAGGTTTATAGGTGTTCGAGGATTTCGATGTTGAATCCCGTTTGGTGATTGATGATTCGTGTGGTGTTATTCTCGTAATACTCGTGGTGCTATCGCGTTCTTGATATTGTTCGGGGGTTCGGAGCTATTCGACCGCGTCCTATCCGTCATCTTGTTGCGACTGTGGTTTTGAGGCAAGTATCTTGCCCATACATTTCATGTTTCGTTGATATAATTCTTGATAAATGATTTTATGCGAAATCCAATATTTAATGAACGTAAAAAGGGATTGGTATGTTCTCGATAAATGTTGTCTTTCAATGATAATTCGCATACTTCGTGAATATGTATTCTCGGAATATGTGTGTTGGTTTTGTATGTTGAAAGATAATATGATCAATTCGAGTGAGTTTGATAGACCGTAATCCTTTGTCGGGGATTACGTATTGTTATTATTTACTTGTTCGGTAAGAACGTAATGTGTGTGATATTAGTTGTTACTCCTTGAAAGGAGTTTGTGATGCTTAATGTTGTTTGGATTGATAAGTGATTATTGTTGTGTGCTTGATGTATGTGATGTGCCTCCGGGTAGGATTGTTGAATCTCCGGGATCCATACTTGCTAGTATGGGTCGGGCGAAACCGTAAGGTTATCCAATACGGGTATGTCTTGCGGGGACTCCGAGGTTCGGGGCTTGCTGGCCGATCTGGGATAACTTGTAGGGTTATCATCGGGTATGTCTTGCGGGGACTCAGAGGTTCGTGGCTTGTTAGCGCGATCTGGGATAACTTATGGTTGTGGTTTGGTTGTGATATTCGTGTCGTGGAGACATGTGATTTGATATGTTTTTCATATTGGGTTATTCACTCGGGTTTGTTCTTCGGGAGCATCTGAGGTTCGTGGCTTGTTAGCACGGGACACGAATAATCCTTAGGAACATGTGATTTGTGATTTGGGTCACGGACCCCGTGTTTTGTGAAATGGGTTATGGACCCTGCGTATTATTCTGGAACTTGAATTTTGGAGAATGACTTTTGGCCGTGCCTAAATGTTTTGAAAGGTTTGAGAATTCTTAAAATCCCAAGTGTTTCAAAACTCCAGATATAGTAATATGTTTTCACAAGATGTATATCGGGTTTACCCCTATCTTTCGATTTAACCGTTTTGATTAAGTGATTTACCTCGGGAAGTATGTTTATGATTAACATGTTCCGTGGAGTATGATATGTATGGCTCGTTTTCGTATTTTATACTTGCACTAGCAAAACGGTGGAGTTTTGCTAACCCCGAGTATTCGGGGTGGATGTCTGTATTGCATTCGTGTTTTGGAGCGAGCACGGAGTCGGCATGAAGGATGATGAAAGATGAACGATACTAATCACACGAGGACCCGTTGATGTCGTATTGGTATAGTTGTACTTTATTTTCCATTTGCTATATCTTTCCGTTATGCGGGTGTGGTTGTATTTTTGACCCCTGCGTGGGCATGAGTTGTATTCGAGTTGTATGTATTTATTGAAAGACCAAATCGGTCTACTGAGTCATTTTTGCCTTGAAGGCATTGTCGAGATGTTAAATGTTGTTACCAGCCTGGTAGATCCTCGAGGAGAGGGTCTACGGCGTGTAATATCCCTGAGTGGATTGGGGTGTTACGAGAATGGTATCGAGCTTAGGTTGTGGAAACCTGAGTTGCCGGGTCGATGGTGTCTATTGAGTTTTTGCCTCGTCGGATATTATCTGACTGAGTCGTGTCGCGACGCGTCGTCTGAGTTTGTTGGTCGTGATTAGTATCGTGGGCGATCATCATCTTCGTGCGACCTGTGGATGTAAGTCTCCCTTCTTTGTGTTGTGCCTCGTGTGACACGAGCTATTTTTATTATTATGAGTTAATTGACGGAATCCTCTTATGGATTTTGATTTCGTGATATGTGATTATTTGACTCCCATTTTTCGTTCATATGAGGAGTAGTGTTGCTGTCTTGTGCATGTTTGACTTTATTTCTTTTATCCGCTGCGTGAGTTCTTTTGTAATGGCTTTCGGTATTTTACCGACTGAGTTTTATTTTGAAAACCAATTCCTTAACCGAGTTTTTGGCATTACGGCCTTGATCGTTTGGAAATTCTTATGACGGTATTTATTATTTTCTAAATGGCTTCGTGAGTTTTGAAATATTACCGTCATCGGCCTTTTTGGGCATTTTTGTAATTGGTTTTTAGCTGGTGGGTTCGTAGCAGGACCAGCGCTATATTGTTCCTTGTAATTACACGAAATTTTTGGGCATTCTAGCCCATTGAATTATTTTGAAAACCTTGAGTATCTTAGAAAATTAAAATTCGAGACGTACTTTTAAAACGAATTATTTTCTTGCGGTGTTTTCAAGGTGTTTTCTAATGCCGCAATACATTTCAAAAATTTTCCGGTTGAGGACCAAAAATATTTTTGAGATATTTTCAAATGCAGTTGCTTAGACCCAAGGGTCGAATATTTTTGAAATTTTTTCACTAAAGGAAAGGTGTCCTCATTTTTGTTCAAACGCAAGATGATTTTCAAAGTCTCGATAATGGTGTTTGTACTACTTTTGTAAAATGATACTCAAGATCAACTGGTGTTTCCAAACTATTTTCAAAAGTAGGTTGTCGTTTTTAAAACCTATCCATTCCCGTTTGAGGGATGGGTATGTATGTATGATGTTCGCGTTGTCGTTATGATGTTAGCTTCTGAGTATGATCGAATTGGTGGCATGAACGTTGAGGCGTTGCCACGCAATTGTTATACTAGCCCTCTGTGAGGTGTGAACTGATAATTACTGTTTATCGCCTCGTGGTGATTTACGTGTTGACACACGAGTGTGAGCTGTTGAAGCTTGGGTTGGTACGTTCGTGTATATGTGTGATTATTCCATGATGTTTTGTGATTATGTGCTGGTTATCGTTTGGGCCGTCGAGATTGCTGAACGATACCGTCGTTGCTATGATTTTAGTATGCCTGTTGCTTTACGATGGAAATCATTGTATGTGATATGTGTTATGATTTTTCTGTTGTGCTGAGTAATTACTTATTCAGTATGCCGAGGGGCCGAGGTCGTGGTCGTGGCAATCAGACGCGTAGTCGAGATCATGCTACCGGTGATGATGCCGGTATTGGTGTCGCTACTATTTTGTAGCAGGTAGCTACACAGATGACTCAGTTAACTCAGGCAGTTCAGCGCATTACAGATGTGACTCAGAACACTGGTGCAAACCAGTGGCTTCGGGAGGTAATTCGTATGAATCCCCCTCGATTCGCCGGTGTTGTGGATGCGTTGGGCTGGGATGGTTGGCTTTTCCAGTTGGGAAAGATATTTGAGGCTGTTGATTGTCCTGAAGAACGGAAGGTACCCATTGCGCAGTACCTTCTTGACAAAGATGCCGCTAATTGGTGGGAGGCTGTTAAGCCTCATGATCGTGATGTCACGTGGGCAGAGTTCCAGGCATTCATGGAAGCTGAGTTCTGTCCGAAACCGATTAGAGAGCAGAGGATTCACGAATTTTATTCGGCAGAACCACAAGGTGTTTCAGTGTCACAGGCTATCATCGACTATAGCAAACAACTCAGTTATGTGCGAGATCGGGTGAGAACCGAGGAAGAGAGAATCTTTCATTTTGACAGACGAATGAAGCCAGAGATTCGCGTGTATATGTCGGGACTCACTTGCACTTCGTTGAGGGACTACCAAGATCGAGCCTTGGCCCGTGAACTAGCTTCGTTATCGTCGGAGCGTGTGCCCGAGTCGAAGAAGCATAGGAAGTCCAATGACCTTGTGGATAGTGCAGGAGTTGGTGTTTCTAGTTCGCAACGTCGTAGTCTTTCGGCTGTGAAGCTCTGTCGCTCGTTGCGTGGGACTGAGAGTTCTAAGTCTTCTGCTTTGACTCCTGGTAAATCCAGGAGGTGTTTTAACTGCAATGTGGCAGGGCATGTCCGTGCACATTGTCCTTCTCCACCAGTAATGTGTTACAAGTGCGGGCTTGAGGGACACCGAGTTCAGTTTTGCGAGTTGGTCACTGAGCCTTCCGAGGCACGGATTTGAACACTGAAATCAGGACCAACTCCGAGGAGTCCCTGAGGGGCGTGGTCTATCAGTTGTATGTTGTGTTATTTCCTTACCCAGTTGTTTCGAATCTCGTAGATTAAGTTCTTTTATTCGAAGTGGATCTTTTTGTGTTTATTTTTCGTTTTCTCGACTATGCACGGTGCTTGGTGTTTTGTGATTGTTCGGATAATTGACTTGATTGTATTATCTATTTGATGACGTTTGTCACTTGTTGATTTTATCATGTCTCTACCGGTGACGTTGTGTTAGTCGTCGTGGAGCGTGTTTTCACGCCGTATATTCCTTTGCGTTGCTTGTAACGTTTCGCCGATGGGCGTAAGTTACGCGTTTCTTGTGTATATCGTTGAGTTTTCCTGGCGGGATATTGCTTCTCCCTACTTATTTTAAGTTTCGGGACGAAACTTCTTTTAAGGAGGGTAGAATGTAATATCCGCAATTTCGAATTTCGGTAATTTCTTTTTTTCGGCGGAAGTCCGTTTTGACGACTCTCTCATGACCGTTTCGTCATTCCGAGAATGATTAATTCTGCACTTTTTGTCATCCGAGCTCGTTTCGGTGTCGTTTTGTTGAGTTCCGTGCTTTTTAGCGACTTTTCCGCACTTGAGCTCGATTCTTGCGAATCTCGTCCGAAACTGTTGTTTCGAGTTTCTCGCAAGTTCATTTAATGTTATTATTCATGTTGCGAGCTTTGGTTCGGTGTTTCGATCATGTATCGTGATTTTCGGACGTTTTGGGCCATTTTTGTAATTTCCCAAAGTTTGGGGTAATTACTTCCATTGTCGAATTCCGACACTTCGGATGGTCGAAATTGTGTGTTCTCTTAGTGCTTGGATTCGTCTTTGCGAGTACTTCGTAACCGTATCTTCGATTTTTACTCAGGTTCGGGTTTCGGGGTCGTCCGGGCTGTCGGAGTGGCCACGGCCGAGTCACGGCCGGAGCAGGCTGCTTTGGCGAGTTACGGCCGTAAGGTGCCGATTACGGCCGTAAGGTGTCCGAGTTACGGCCGTAAGCGTGATCGGGCACGGCCGTCTGGCGCCGGGCGGATTTTGACGGGCCGATTCTTGCCGTAAGGTGTGCGAGTTACGCCAGTAAGTGTCCATTTAGTCTTTGGCGGTGCAGCGAATGCGGTTACGGCCGTAAGGCTGCCGAGTACGGCCGTAAGGTGTCCGAGTTACGGCCGTAAGGCTGCCGATTCTGGCCAGAACCTCGGCTATATATAGCCTGGCTCGGCCGATTTCATTTCTACGCATTTTTCTTCCTTTTTCGGCGTTTGGCGACGGAGGCTCGGGAAATCGAGTTCTTGGCCGATTCTAATCATTTCCAAGGCATTTTGGAAGATTCTTGTGGATTATATCATCATCGATCCGTGTTCTTCGTCAAATCAAGGTATATTCTTGATTTTCCTTCAAGTTGACTTTTTGGAGAAATTGTTCTTGATTTCGTTTCTAATCCGATTTTGATACATCGATTGGTGTAGTATGATGTTATTAATCGTGTTCTATGGGTTGTATATCCATATATCAAGTTTGTTTAACTCGATTGACGATTCGGGTGTTCTTGGGAATTATTGAACATTTAGTGTTCGATTAAATGTCCCAATGAGTTTCCCTTCGATAGTTTGTTGGGATTTCCGTTGTTTTGGCCTTGATTCTCGTCGTAACCATGCGTTATTCTTCTTTCCGGAGGTTTATAGGTGTTCGAGGATTCCGATGTTGAATCCCGTTTGGTGATTAATGATTCGTGCGGTGTTATTCTCGTAATACTCGTGGTGCTATCGCGTTCTTGATATTGTTCGGGGGTTCGGAGCTATTCGACCGCGTCCAATCCGTCATCTTGTTGCGACTGTGGTTTTGAGGCAAGTATCTTGCCCATACATTTCATGTTTCGTTGATATAATTCTTGATAAATGATTTTATGCGAAATCCAATATTTAATGAACGTAAAAAGGGATTGGTATGTTCTCGATAAATGTTGTCTTTCAATGATAATTCGCATACTTCGTGAATATGTATTCTCGGAATATGTGTGTTGGTTTTGTATGTTGAAAGATAATATGATCAATTCGAGTGAGTTTGATAGACCGTAATCCTTTGTCGGGGATTACGTATTGTTATTATGTACTTGTTCGGTAAGAACGTAATGTGTGTGATATTAGTTGTTACTCCTTGAAAGGAGTTTGTGATGCTTAATGTTGTTTGGATTGATAAGTGATTATTGTTGTGTGCTTGATGTATGTGATGTGCCTCCGGGTAGGATTGTTGAATCTCCGGGATCCATACTTGCTAGTATGGGTCGGGCGAAACCGTAAGGTTATCCAATACGGGTATGTCTTGTGGGGACTCCGAGGTTCGGGGCTTGCTAGCCCGATGCCGGGATAACTTGTAGGGTTATCATCGGGTATGTCTTGCGGGGACTCCGAGGTTCGTGGCTTGTTAGCGCGATGCCGGGATAACTTATGGTTGTGGTTTGGTTGTGATATTCGTGTCGTGGAGACATGTGATTTGATATGTTTTCCTATTAGGTTATTCACTCGGGTTTGTTCTTCGGGAGCATCTGAGGTTCGTGGCTTGTTAGCACGGGACACGAATAATCCTTAGGAACATGTGATTTGTGATTTGGGTCACGGACCCCGTGTTTTGTGAAATGGGTTATGGACCCTGCGTATTGTTACCGGAACTTGAATTTTGGAGAATGACTTTTGGGCTGTGCCCCTAAATGTTTTGAAAGGTTTGAGAATTCTTAAAATCCCAAGTGTTTCCAAAACTCCTGAGATCGTAAAATGTTTTCACAAGATGTATATCGGGTTTACCCCTATCTTTCGATTTAACCGTTTTGATTAAGTCATTTACCTCGGGAAGTATGTTTATGATTAACATGTTCCGTGGAGTATGATATGTATGGCTCGTTTTCGTATTTTATACTTGCACTAGCAAAACAGTGGAGTTTTGCTAACCCCCGAGTATTCGGGGGGTGGATGTCTGTATTGCATTCAGGTTTTGGAGCAGAGCACAGGGTCGGCATGAAGGATGATGAAAGATGAATGATACTAATCACACGAGGACCCGTTGATGTCGTATTGGTATAGTTGTACTTTATTTTCCGCTGCTATATCTTTCCCGTTGTACGGGTGTGGTTGTATTTTTGACCCCTGCGTGGGCATGAGTTGTATTCGAGTTGTATGTATTTATTGAAAGACCAAATCGGTCTACTGAGTCATTTTTGCCTTGAAGGCATTGTCGAGATGTTAAATGTTGTTACCAGCCTGGTAGATCCTCGAGGAGAGGGTCTACGGCGTGTAATATCCCTGAGTGGATTGGGGGTGTTACACGTGAGCTATCCCGTGATCGGGAATCGCGTTCGTTGGATCTAAGGTTGTTCGAGCGATCGGTAGTTTCCTTAGGACGTTGTTCGAGAGAGATCGTATCATCACCGGTGTTAAGGTAAGTTAATTCTTACTCAGTTAAAAGGATATTCATTCCTTTCGTTGTTGTTCATTCATAATCATAATTCATTCATAAGGTACTAACCGTTTTAAAATTTGTAATTGTCACTTAATTATTTCATTCACGAGGAACGACGGTTCCAATCATTTCATTGAGCTGTCATTCATTTCACCATCATTTTATCTTGATGAGTCATTATTCATTTTCGATGTCACTTTTGTTATATCGTGGCATTCCGGGTCATACTGGCGTGCCGGTTGGTATGTGTAGAATTTTCATGTCGGGCACATTTAAGTCGTGTGTTGGTTGTTGGCCTCACATTGGATTGTGCACACGAGTCGATTGCTTCGTGAGACTGATTAGGTACAAGACCACACGTGTATTCGATCGATACTCGTTGGTGGCTTGTACACGGGCACATCTCCATCCCGGACGTAGTGTGGCGCCATTCTTTGAGCCGTACTGTTAGTTGATTCATATAGCATGTTTGATTGCGTATGTTTTCAACAGGATTGTGATTGTTCAACTCTTGAGGATTATTATTCTGTGTAATTGACCCCGTTGGGGAATTTTGTTTTCAGGTCATGGCAAGGCTAAGGCACGGGAAGAGAACGTTGACGGCGAGGAGTCCCAGTGATACTAGTAGGGGGCCCCAGTCCTTTTCATTCACTCGTGTTTTCTTTATTTTATTTCCGCTGCAGACTTTCGTTTGAATACTCATTTTATTCAGTGTCGTATGTTTTATCTTCATATAAAATATACACGTATTCTATATTATCTTGGGTGTGTTGTATGAAATTCCTCATCGGAGTAATTAATGATGTAATGTGGTTCGGTACTACATTTACCTTGTGTATTTCATTCATTTTCACTCGCCTGGTGGGTCCCAGTCGGGGTTCCACGGCACTGTTATATCCGCCTAGTTTGGGGTGTTACAATAACTTACCTCGATACCGATGAAGCCGTTACCAATTCTTTGTTATCATCCACAAGTTCCTCGGCCTCGATCAATACAATTCACAAACATCCTCGAACTCGACCGCAACACACGGTTATAATCACCGATCAATATTCTCAACATATTATAGTAATTCGATAAACAACAAGTTCGATAACAATCAACAATCCAATCAACAAACCAACAGTTCTACAATATCTCGATTAACTACTAGTCTGATCAATCTAATTCAAACCATAATGAATTCATAACCACAACACGAAAATACTGCATTGTCTGCCTACTTAGCGCACGTTAAACACATAACATAGTGTGCGCTAAGTCTCTCCCGTTAGCGTGCGCTAGCCAGTAACCCTAGCACGCGCTAATGACATGCAGTTGCATGCATTTCAGGTACCGATCAACATATGGCGATTATCAAGAACACTAAGTGATTCGAAACCATGTTCATAGCTATCAAAACAACGAAATCCGATATCCTTTAACATATAAACAATAATCCAACTCATAATCCAAGTCATATATTCATAGATCATCTTCTTCCTCAATATCAAACATATGAATACCAAGAACCATAACAACATTTCAATAATCTATCATTACAGAGAGTAGTCATCAACAATGACATCAACATCCGCAAATGAGGAGAAGGATTAACCAACTTATCTCAAGAAAACAAACTACGCAATTCAAAGCACAAGATTCATGTCAATATCCATATATCAACAACAACATCAACATAACTCGATAACCAATCTCATAATCATACTTGTTAACTCGTATACATGGCGATTATCAACTCAAGGACATCATATACAATCCAAAACGAAATCCCAAAGTGAAGAGTAATTACCTCTTTGAAGGAATGGATTGATTTCCAAGGTTGAATCCATTCCCAATCACTTCCAAGCTTCAAATGTTGTTAGGAATGACCAACTCAAGTGTTTGGAACCTCAACTTCTCTCTAAGAACTCTCTCTATCGGTTCACATGAAGAAATGGACGAAAATGAAGATTAATAGCCAACTACTCATATATATATACACTGTACATTATTAACGTACGCTAACATCTTCATTTAACGTACGTTACACGCTTAGCGTACGCTAACTGTCTTTGTTAGCGTGCACTATCGCAGTACAGAGGCTATTGCCTTACTTCATAGAATGATTTACGTACGCAATGCCTTCGCAATAACGTACATAATTACCTATACTTAGCATACGCTAGTGTCCGATCATAACGTGCACTACTCATAGTTGACTCGTTTGTCTGTATGCTCCGAAGACGGGTCCACACGCCGACAGCTCTGACAAGGATAAGATTCCCTTTGGACCAATCTGATGTTAGCGTGCGCTAACAATATTCATTAGCGTGTGCTAACCCTTATCAACAAACATCCGTTGACCTCGTCGGCACATGCGCCGAAAGTGGCCGGGTCCACACATAGATTCCTTCTGATCTGGTCTGCACTAGCGTGCGCTATCCTTTGCCTTTAGCGTGCGCTAACCCTGCACGATAGCGTGCAATATGCTTGTATATTAGCGTGCGCTAATAAGGCTATACTTAGCCATTTTCAGCTATTCTTGTCCAATGTTTCAACATACAGAATACGAACATACGGCATACTGAATATGCATACTCCTTCCAATAATATTCTCATATGACACACACTATCCTCAAATGCAATTGTCGTCCAAATACGACAATTCTACCAATATTGACATCTCAGTCCTTAATTTATTTTATCCATACTGTACAGATTCCACGCCGTACAACATAACTTGGATAAAATAGCGTTAAACAATAGTAGTAGAAATCCGGATATTACATACTACACCACTTAAAATAAGTTTCGTCCTCGAAACTTGCAATCCGCCATAAAGAAACAAACAAACCGTTCAACCAAATTATTCCCAAACCATTACGACAACGATCGATCATCATTAGTACCGAATAACCAAAATAGCATGCTTACAAATGCGCAAAGTCGATGATCTCCTGAGATACTAGCAAGTGACTCCACTGTAAAGCTTCAACACGCTTACAATCACAATTCCATGAGTCTCAACAAAATATATCATCTTTGGTTGAATTAATCTATCCGTATCAAACCTTGTCGCCTGATCATATAATCAAGTCCCAATTCTGATAAAACCAATAATACACGATACATCTGTGAAACAACTGCCCGACACAATAACAACAAATCCCGAAATATCGACACAAAATCTGAATGCTCAGATGATCACCAGCCATGATCAACCCATAAATTAACCGAGAATATCATCGACATGATAAACTCTAATACGACCAATCCAAAGGTCAAAATGCAACCGAGAATACCATCAATATGATAAACTCCAATATGACCAACCAGAGGTCAAAACACAATCGAGAATATCATCATCATGATAAACTCCAATATGACCAACCAGAGGTCAAAACACAATCGAGAATATCATCATAATGATAAACTCCAATATGACCAATGAACGATCAACGATAATCGAGAATACCTTCACATGGTAAGCTCCAACATGGTCAATACAGAACCACAAAAACAGACATACGAAAGAATAATATTCTCAAAACGACACACCAATCACATACAGTGGATCTCAATAAACATACCCGACTGGTGAACATATCCCTCGGCATACGAATAACCAATCGCAAACCGGCGAACATACCCAATCATACATGGAGTGAGAACGAACAATTAATATCCAAAACAACCAGCATGGGGTCACCATCCCCAAATATACACTTACAAAGAAATCATTTAAAAATCACTATGGTAAAATCGCGCTACTACCATACTAATGGAATCACATAGCACATATGTCCAAGTTTTGCAAAATCCAAAGTTCCAAAATTACATCCTGTGTATGAATCTACAACACGCAGCATATTTATCTTATCCGATAAATCAACCGATCATCCCTGGATAACCAAACTACCATACTGAAGTTCGGATCTCTTTTCATCGTACCATACTGATGTATTATCCAGTTTGTGAGTCACACTCATAACTTCACCATGATATGCATTATGCACTAAATGCGTACGTATATCAATCACATTTTCAAAACCAGTTTGAAATCATATAGTCTTGTCAAGAAGACAAATTTTTGAAAGTTCTTTCAAAAAATTTCAAAACTCAAAACAAAAATTTTGGTAACACCACAAAATTAATTTTCGAAAAAAATAAACCGGCTCGCTGGTGCCAGGTATTCGATAACAGTTTCCTTCGAATCCACACGATTTCGAAGTTTTAAAATGAAAACTATGCAAATGATTGACCACATCCATACTCCTGTATACCAATTCGGTTCGTCACCAATTCCACTGACATTCCATCGGAAAACCACATGATAGAGTTCCAAAATCTTAATGTATAAATTCCGATAAAACTCCTTTCTCCACCTATGACTCGCAACGTCGACCATTATCCCATTCTGGATCACCTCAACTATGTTATGACAAAACATTGAAACAAATTAACACAGTGAAAGACTTCCAAATTACAAAATAAAAACCGTGTTTTAACTTCAAAATCATTAGTAGATTTATTTTGAATCTTGATTCATTTCTATCTACTGTATAAAGCTGGTTGTTGTGTATTAATGGCATTTTGATCTACTTTTCTCTTTTTATATTTTAATTTATGTGTGTATTAATTTTTCTTATTTTTTGGAGCATGAATAATAAAGAGTCTTGCTCGGGACTAGCAAGAATTCAAGTTTGGGGGTGTGATAAGTGTCAGTTTTGTACACTTATCCATAGTTTATATCGATAAAATTCACCCATGATTGAGCTAGTCTACTCGTTTTTTGCTTTTAATTAATGAGTTTTAATAATTTTATTTTTATCGGATGATGATCGGATTAAATAACTTATTTACTCAAGAAATAACATGTTTATTAAATATTCTCTTTGTTGAATTTTGATATATTCATGTTGTAGGGCTTTCCGAGATGAATTCGGCAGTCTTTCCGGATTCAAAATCAGAGTTATGTATCAAAAGTTATCATCCGAAGAAGATTTGGGGCAAAAACGCAAAGTCTGAGAAATTCTGGGCTGAAAACGTAACTATCAAAGCATCCAATGAGAAAATTTATGAAGCCAAGTTACGGCCGTAACATTCAGGAGTTACGTCCGTAAGTCATCCTTGTTACGGCCGTAACTCCTGAATGTTACGGCCGTAACTCTTGACAGATTGTTATGATTTGTCTAATTTTTTATACTTTTTGTGTATTATTGAGGGGATGACTGGCATTGATCCGATCTAATGTAATAATGCTGGAGTTTTGGAGCTATTAGATGACTTTAGGTGTATAAATAGACCCCTTAGATCCTTCATCATTCATCTTATAATTTTTCATTTTTTGTAAACTTTTCTTTTTGTGTGAAGAACACACTTGTGTTCTTGAGTGATATTTGTAAGTGTGGTATAGCATATGTTGTTCAGAGAGTTTATTGCTTCTATCTCCTTTATCTACTAAGGGAGTTAGGATCAATTCTTTCTCTTGATTCAACTAATAATGACCACCAAACCTTGTAATATGTATAATAAACCCTTCATGGGCTAAGTAACCTTTAGTTGGGATTATAAACAAGGTTAGTCATGTTATTTATATTTGTATAAAAGATCTATTGTGAATTACTTATTATTGTGTGTGATTTTCATTGTTTTAACAATCTTTATTTATTTGGCCAATAAATGACGATATTTATGGTCTTCATATGTTTCGAAAGAAAATATGTTTGATTAGATCAAATGATCTTCACTCTAAGTTGTTCTAGGGGATAGAAATATACCTCTAGTCCTTAGATGATTCTTTGAGTTATTTTCATAAATCCTAATGCTATGTATTGAAGCCAATCAACATAGAAATATAGTGGATTGATTCAATATGTAAGGGCGTTTATAGTTCGAAAGAGAAACCGTCTTTTTAAGGAAAATCGAATCTACACAACATAATAAGTAAATTCATCTTATGATCTCCTATACATCTTTTATAACTAATAACGAACTAAGTTTGTAATCCCAACTATTTCATTTTATCGTTAATCAATCTATTATTATTGCTATCTTTTTATTACCTTATAATATTAAAACTAATATTGCATTTTCTTTGCAATTATTAAACCAAACTTTTTAATTGTGTGTTTCACTTATCTTAGTATCTATAAAAATAGACTAATAGTGTATAATTCAAATTATAACCAAACTTCCTTGTGGGATCGATAAACCGGACTCAAAAAGTCCACTTTGCTACTTGATACGATATCGTGCACTTGCGATAGTTACACTAAAAACGTGTCAAAAACCGAGGTGCCCCGGCTGGCGAGCGCCTCTCCCTGCAAACGGGAGCCTCCTGGCGATCGCTCGGTCAGCAATGCCTTGAACTTCCGTTTGGTCTTCCGGCGGATGGCCGAGAGGGTGATAGCGGGAGGCGCGTCGAGAGCACTCCGTAGCTCCTGTAGAACGTCCATGGCCTCCTCGATCTGTTCCGCGGTTCGGAACTGATCGAGCGAGAGACTTGGGCCGGACCTCAGGGGCGGGATCGAGCGTCTTGGACCGTGGCGGCTACCCTCCGCCATCGGTTGTGGCTCGGACTGTGACGGAACGAGGCGTTTGACGGGCTGGCCGGCGACTTTCTTCGACGCGGAGGCGGAAGACATGATTCTGAAAGCTTTCTCTGAAGAACAGTGAGTGTTTCTTCAAGTATATGTCCTGGAGAACAGTGAGTGTTCTTCGAGACGGTAGGAATAAAATTGAGGGTTAGATGCCCTTCTTCTAGCGCCAATTGTTGTTGCCCAAAATATTTACCCGAAGATTAAATACTGCTGGAATGGACGGACAACAAACAAGGTTGCGGGAGCACTTCCGAGAGAATAAGAATAAACACAAGATTTACCGGGTTTGTTAGGTCCGTGCTTGAATGCTCTCACGAGATGTTATTAATACAAATATTCGTGGATATAAGTATTAGTGTGAGAATCTAAGTACAATGAGTGTAAAGAGATCCTGTTAATCCAGCTCTTGAGCGAAACTTTGGTGTTCTTGCTCTCGGCCGATCGTCTTCTGTGTGAGCGAGGCTGAGAGAGAAGAAGGAACCGAGAGATAGTTGTTGCCAAGAGTAGGAGAAAGCCAAGTTGTGTGTAATGCTTGCAAACTGGGCGAAAATCGAAGCATGTGTCCAAGTGCAGGCAGCCTTCTATTTATAGGGGCTGAGTAGCCTTGTTTCCTGGCGGGCGATCGCCTTCCGGCCAATATAATAATGGGGCGATCGTCTTCAAGTCACATGGGCTGTCTACCTAAAGTCCAAGGCAGCTGCTGGCAGCCAGCTATGCGGTCCAATGAGGAGCCAGCACGCGTCCGGGGTCACTGTCACGGGCGGTCCCACGGACACCTTTCAGCGGGCCTGTCGGCTGGTGGACGGATGCTGACAGGCTGTGGTCAATGATCCGTGAAATGCGGATCTTGTCTCGGCGCTGCACATGGGTTCTGTCCTAGGCTTCGGCCTTTGCCGATTGGATGACCATCGGCTTCGAGCGGCATTGTAACATCCCCAGATCAAACCGGGAATATTACACGCCGCAGACCCTCTCCGTGAGGATCCACCAGGCTAGACATCAAAACAACACATTACATTACATACCGATGAATCAAAATTACGAACCAATAGACCGATTTGGTCTTTCGTCACTGACTTACAAATCAAAATACATAAACTCACCCAGACTCATACCCACGCAAGGGTAAAATTAGAGATGTTAAACGGGCTAGCCCTAGCGGTTCCGGGCTAGCCCTAGCGGGCTTCGGGCTAAACGGTCCGGGCCAAAAAAGCCCGGATTTAAACGGGCTAGGAAATATCGGCCCTAACCCTAACCCTAACGGGTTTCGGGCTAAACGGGCTAAACGGGCTAAATATTTAAAAAATATATTTTTATTTTTTATAAGTCATAAACAAAAAAAAAACAGTAACAATATACTTTATATATATAGTAACAACTATACTATAATAAATATAACAAAAAATATACTTTTATGTATATACATATATATACACACACTATATTAACAAATACTATAATAATATATATTATATATAATATTAATATATATTACATATACTATAATATTAATATATGTTATATAAATATAGTATTACTGTAAGTTGAAATTAACAATATATATATATATATATATATATATATATATCGGGCTAGCCCTCTAAGACCGGGCTAGCCTAACTAAGCTTCGGGCTAAACGGTTCGGGCCAAAAAAGCCCGGATTTAAACGGGCTAGGAAATATCGGCCCTAACCCGGTTTTTTGGCGGGTTAAACGGGCCAGCCCTACGGGCCCGAGCCCGTTTAACATCTCTAGGTAAAATACTTACAACGAACAATAAGACAGCGGAAAAGACATTTCAGTGGACTTCGACTAACTTAACCCAAAACTGGCCTTCGTGTGATTAGTATCATTCGTCTTTCATCATCCCTCGTACCGATCCTGTGTCTTGCTCCCGAAAACCTGCATGTACCTGGACACAATACAGATATCCACCCCCCGATTACTCGGGGGTTAGCAAAACTCCACTGTTTCTCTAGTGCAAGTATAAAGTGCAAAAACGAGCCATACACAACACATTCCTAGAATACATCGAAAGACTTCCCGAGATATATTTAGTTAAAAAAAATGGTTCAAGTCTTGAAAGCAGAGACAAAGCAAGTAAGCACTTTGAAAACATTTCTAAATCTCGGGAGTTTTGAAAACATTAGAAATTGAAAAGTTCTTAATTCCTCGAAAGCCATTTAGGGTCACAGCCCCAAAGTTTATTTTCCAAAATACAAATCCGTTAACAAAACACGGGGTCCACGGCCCAACCATTTCGATCACAAAACACAGGGCCTACGACCCGATCATCCACTGCAATTCACTTACAAGGACACATTACACATAACACGTTATTCTTATGCCATTCTAGCCAAACACCAAGACTCAATATATAATGTATCTCGACCCCGAGCGTAAAGCATTGTGATACTCCGGACATATCACAATTAATCATCAAAACATCAACATCAATATCACAGAAACCACACTTGGTAACACGTGGCCGTACCCATTAGTATCGGCCCCCAGAGGCCCCGTCGGACCGTCCCCAGGTGGAAAACCACTTCCGCGGCCGTACCCATTAGTATCGGCCCCCAGAGGTCCCGTCGAACCGTCCCCAGGTGGAAGAACATCAACACACGCACCCAAGTCTACTTCCGTGGCCGTACCCATTAGTATCGGCCCCCAGAGGCCACATGCCATCCCCAGGTGGAAGAGTAACAACTCACAGATTACAAAACCACAACTCTCAAAAGTCAAACACACAAAATATATATAGTCGAGGTACCTTGCTAGAATGGCCACATTATCCAACACGTACCCACGACCCAGAACTATAACAATTCACAAGGGAGTACAAGACCTCAACAGCACCGAACGACACAACCAATATCACACGAACTCTCATATTCATCCATAACCACGTGACTCCAAGCACATAATTTCACAAGAGAATTACACTATACATTTACCGACGCCATAATCATACATAATGACGTCACACGAAAGTAAGGTGAACCTATACTCGTCACTAACACACATATCCAACTAAGCATATTAATTCTCGACACACACGGTTCACCTTTACGAAAAGCATGATGGTAAATATACCGATTCTTTTGAAAAATGGTTATAAATATTTATTTAGCACATATCGACACTTAGCAACCATTATATCCACAAAACACGTAATGTATGGGCAAGATACTTGCCTCGAAACCACGATCGCAACAAGACGACGGATGAAATACGGTCGAATAGCCCCGAACCCCCGAACAATATCAAGAATGCAATAGCACCACGAGTACTACGAGAAAACACCACACGAATCATCAATCATCAACGAGATTCAACATCGGAATCCTCGAGCACCTATAATCCTCCGTAAGGAACAATAAAACATGATTACGACGAGAATCAAGGCCGAAAACAACGTAAATCTCAACAAACTATCTAAAGGAACTCATTGGGGAATTTAATCGAACACTAAATGCTCAATAATTCCCAAGAACACTCGAATCGTCGATCGAGTTAAACAAACTCGATATATGGATATACAACCTATAGAACACGATTAATAACATCATACACAACACAACACATTCATTAAAAAAATGGTTCAAGTCTTGAAAGCAGAAACAAAGCAAGTAAGCACTTTGAAAACATTTCCAAATCTCGGGAGTTTTGAAAACATTAGAAATTGAAAAGTTCTTAATTCCTCGAAAGCCATTTAGGGTCACAGCCCTAAAGTTCATTTTCCAAAATACAAATCCGTTAACAAAACACGGGGTCCACGGCCCAACCATTTCGATCACAAAACACAGGGCCTACGACCCGATCATCCACTGCAATTCACTTACAAGGACACATTACACATAACACGTTATTCTTATGCCATTCTAGCCAAACACCAAGACTCAATATATAATGTATCTCGACCCCGAGCATAAAGCATTGTGATACTCCGGACATATCACAATTAATCATCAAAACATCAACATCAATATCACAGAAACCACACTTGGTAACCCGTGGCCGTACCCATTAGTATCGGCCCCCAGAGGCCCCGTCGGACCATCCCCAGGTGGGAAACCACTTCCGCGGCCGTACCCATTAGTATCGGCCCCGCAGGTCCCGTCGAACCGTCCCCTGTGGAAGAACATCAACACACGCACCCAAGTCCACTTCCGTGGCCGTACCCATTAGTATCGGCCCCGCAGGCCACATGCCATCCCCAGGTGGAAGAGTAACAACTCACAGATTACAAAACCACAACTCTCAAAGGTCAAACACATAAAATATATATAGTCGAGGTACCTTGCTAGAATGGCCACATTATCCAACACGTACTCACGACCCAGAACTATAACAATTCACAAGGGAGTACAAGATCTCAACAGCACCGAACGACACAACCAATATCACACGAACTCTCATATTCATCCATAACCACGTGACTCCAAGCACATAATTTCACAAGAGAATTACACTGTACATTTACCGACGCCATAATCATACATAATGACGTCACACGAAAGTAAGGTGAACCTATACTCGTCACTAACACATATATCCAACTAAGCATATTAATTCCCGACACACACGGTTCACCTTTACGAAAAGCATGGTGGTAAATATACCGATTCTTTTGAAAAATGGTTATAAATATTTATCTAGCACATATCGACGCTTAGAAACCATTATATCCACAAAACACGTAATGTATGGGCAAGATACTTGCCTCGAAACCACGATCGCAACAAGACGACGGATGAAATACGGTCGAATAGCCCCGAACCCCCGAACAATATCAAGAATGCAATAGCACCACGAGTACTACGAGAAAACACCACACGAATCATCAATCATCAACGAGATTCAACATCGGAATCCTAGAGCACCTATAATCCTCCGTAAGGAACAATAAAACATGATTACGACGAGAATCAAGGCCGAAAACAACGTAAATCCCAACAAACTATCGAAAGGAACTCATTGGGGCATTTAATCGAACACTAAATGCTCAATAATTCCCAAGAACACTCGAATCGTCGATTGAGTTAAACAAACTCGATATATGGATATACAACCTATAGAACACGATTAATAACATCATACAACACCAACCGATGTATCAAAATCGGACTAGAATCGAAATCAAGAACAAATTCTCCAAAAGTCAACTTGAAGGAAAATCAAGAAATATACCTTGATTCGACGAAACACACGGATTAGATGTTCATATAATCAACAAGGATCTTCCAAAATGCCTTGGAAATGATTAGAATCGGCCAAGAACTCAATTTCCCGAGCCTCCCGTCGCCAGCCGCCGAAAAAAGAAGAAAAAGGGTGAAAAATGAAGGTCTGGCCGAGCCCAGGCTATATATAGCCGGCAGGGTTACGGCCGTACTCGGCAGGCCTTACGGCCATAACAGGCATTCGTCAAAAAATCAGTCCAGCAACTGTTGGACACTTACGGCCGTAACTGGCACACATTACGGCCGTAACCGGCCTTCGTCCGGAAGATGCCCAGCGCCCGTACGGCCGTACCCGATCACGCTTACGGCCGTAACTCGCACACATTACGGCCGTAACCGGCACCTTACGGCCGTAACTCGGCCAGGCCAGGCCCTGCTCCGGCCGTGACTCGGCCGTGGCCATTCCGACGGCCCGGACGACCCCGAAACCCAAACCTGAGTAAAAATCGGAGATACGGTTACGAAGTACTCGCAAAGACGAATCCAAGCGCTAAGAGAACACACGATTATGACCACCCGAAGTGTCGGAATTCGACAACGGAAGTAATTACCCCAAACTTTTGGAAATTACAAAAATGGCCCAAAATGTCCGAAATACACGATACATGATCGAAACACCGAACCAAAGCTCGCAACATGAATAATAACATTAAATGAACTTACGAGAAACTCGAAACAACAGTTTCGGATGAGATTCGCAAGAATCGAGCTCAAGTGCGGAAAAGTCGCTAAAAAGCTCGGAACTCAACAAAAAGATACCGAAACGAACTCGGATGACAAAAAGTGCAAAATTAATCATTCTCGGAATGACGAAACGGTCATGAGCGAGTCGTCAAAATTGACTTCCGCCGAAAAAAAGAAAATTACCGAAATTCGAAATTGCGGATATTACATTCTACCCTCCTTAAAAGAAGTTTCGTCCCGAAACTTAAAACAAGTAGGGAGAAGCAATATCCCGCCAGGAAAACTCAACGAGATACACAAGAAATGTGTAACTTACGCCCATCGGCGAAACGTTACAAGCAACGCAAAGGAATATACGGCGTGAAAACACGCTCCAGGACGACCAACACAATGCCACCGGTAGAGACATAATAAAATCAACAAGTGACAAGTGTCATCAAACAGATAATACAATCAAGTCGATTATCCTAACAATCACAAAACACAACCAACGAAAATCAATACGATTGACCAACCCAACGGTATATCAATCAAAACATGAGCCAAACGCTGAACAAATACGGAATTCCACCGCCCAAGGGTTGGAAGATCGAAAACGAGAATAATTTCCCGAACTTAAGGGAATTACGAAGGAGTCTGAATGTTCAACGATCACGAAACGAGATCAACAAAAATCAAACAATCAAACGATCGAACCATAACGATCGAGACAACAAAAATCGAATAATCATATTTGGATCACGAAGAACAATAAGGTTCAACCGACAACTCCGAGGTTCACATCTCGACTCGAGACAAAACATGATCCGGTGAAAACAACAAGATGCGCACTCACATAAGATCCACAGGAAGGGAATAGCAATTGAAAAGTCACAACGACGAACGAGTAATTCCGAAACAATACCACCCTCGTTCGATTAACAAAAGTAAGGGACACGGCAAGCTCAGAAAATGTTAACGAACATAAACGAGTCGACAGAGACGAAAATACAGAAGTTCCAAATCTGATCCACTTCGAATAAAAGAACTAGTAGAACCAAAAGATATTACTTCCGAACAAGGTTCACAAGAATCGAACCGAACTCGGAAAAGTCACAGCATACCAGATCGACCCAAAACAAGATTACAGCTCGTTTGAACGATGAAACTAAAATACAGAACAAGTTCAGAAAGTATCAACGAACACGAGCGAGTCGATAGACCTGAGAAAGAGGAAATGTAGAAGTCCAAAAACAATACGGGTATTACATTCGACGTCTTATAAAAGAAGGTCGTCCCCGCTACTCACAATAACGGAAACAAGGCAACAACACAAAAGCAGCTGACGAAAACATTTCCCAAGGGCCTCTTAGGGCCGATCCTGATATCTGAACTCAAGTTCACGCCCCGAAAGACTCGGAACCCAAATCACGAAACTGGATCTTGTGTCTTTCGGGTCCACACTTGAAATGCATTACTGACGAGAAGGACAATTGATACGTGCATGCCCCCGGCACACCACGGTTGAAACACCTCGGCTCGGTACACCGAATATACAAATGCTAGATACAATGGGGCATAACATCGCAAAACAACATAGCGGAGATGCCAACTCAGCACAACAAGGAATCATAACACATATCATATACAACGATTACCATTGTAAAGTAATACACACACAAACACTACAGCGACGACGGTATCGTTCGGCAACCTTAACGGCCCGAACAATAACCAGCACATAATTACAAACCTCATGAAACAATCACCCATGTGCATAAACGCACAAAAATCCAAGCTTTAACAACTTACACTCGTGCGACAACACGCATATCACCACGAGGCGACAAATAGTAAATACCAGTTCACACCTCTCACAGAGGGCTAGTTCAACAAATGCGTGGCAACGCCTCAACGTTCATGCCACCAATTCGATCATACTCGGGAGCAAACACCATTACGACAACGCGAACATCATACATACATTCCCAACGCAAATGGGAATTGATAGGTTTTTAAAAAAATGATAACCTCCTTTTGAAAATAATTTAGGAAAAACACCGGTTGATCTTGAGTATCACCTTTCAAAAAAGTAAAAAAGTGAAACATCGTTATCGAGACTTTGGAAAACCATTTCGCATTTGATAAAATGAGGAGACTTTCTTTTAGTGAAAAGCTTTCAGAATTCGACCCTCGGGTCTAAGTAAAAGTGTTTATAAAACATTGAAAATATCTCAAAATATTTTGGTCCTCGAGGTAGAAGAATTTTGAAACATATTGTGGCACCTTAGAAGTACCGCGAGAAAACAATTCATTTGAAATGTACGTCTCGATATTTATTTCTAAGATACTCAAGTTTTCGAAAATAATTCAATGCCAAAAAGGACGATGCCAAAAAGGCTAGAATGCCTAAAAATTTCAGGTAATCACACGGAACATCATAGCGCTGTGGGTCCCGCGTCGGAACCCACCAGGCTAAAAACCATTTACAAAAATGCCAAAAAGGCCGATGACGGTAATATTTCAAAAACTCACAGAAGCCATTTACAAAATGCTAAATACCGTCATAAGAATTTTGCCAAAACAATCAAGGCCATAATGCCAAAAACTCGGTTAAGGGAATCGGTTTTCGAAACAAAACTCCGTCGGTAAAATACCGAAAGTCATTACAAAAGAACTCACGCAGCGGATAAAAGAAATAAAGTCAAACATGCACAATCCAGCAACACTACTCCTCATATGAACGAAATATGAGGGTCAAATAACCACATATCAAGAAATCAAAATCCATAAGAGGATTCCATCACTTAACAAATAATCATAAAAATAGCTCCTGTCACACGAGGCACAACACAAAGAAGGGAGACTTACATCCACAGGTCGCACGAAGATGATGATCGCCCCACGATACTAATCACGACCAACCAACTCAGACGACGCGTCGCGACATGACTCAGTCAGACAAAATCCGACGAGACAAAACTCAACAGACATCACTGACACGACAACCTAGGTTTCCACAACCTAAGCTCCGATACCATAAATGTAACACCCCCAGATCAAACCGGGAATATTACACGCCGCAGACCCTCTCCGTGAGGATCCACCAGGCTAGACATCAAAACAACACATTACATTACATACCGATGAATCAAAATAACGAACCAATAGACCGATTTGGTCTTTCGTCACTGACTTACAAATCAAAATACATAAACTCACCCAGACTCATACCCACGCAAGGGTAAAATACTTGCAACGAACAATAAGACAGCGGAAAAGACATTTCAATGGACTTCGACTAACTTAACCCAAAACTGGCCTTCGTGTGATTAGTATCATTCGTCTTTCATCATCCCTCGTACCGATCCTGTGTCTTGCTCCCGAAAACCTGCATGTACCTGGACACAATACAAATATCCACCCCCCGATTACTCGGGGGTTAGCAAAACTCCACTGTTTCGCTAGTGCAAGTATAAAGTGCAAAAACGATCCATACACAACACATTCCGAGAATACATCGAAAGACTTCCCGAGATATATTTAGTTAAAAAAAATGGTTCAAGTCTTGAAAGCAGAAACAAAGCAAGTAAGCACTTTGAAAACATTTCCAAATCTCGGGAGTTTTGAAAACATTAGAAATTGAAAAGTTCTTAATTCCTCGAAAGCCATTTAGGGTCACAGCCCCAAAGTTCATTTTCCAAAATACAAATCCGTTAACAAAACACGGGGTCCACGGCCCAACCATTTCGATCACAAAACACAGGGCCTACGACCCGATCATCCACTGCAATTCACTTACAAGGACACATTACACATAACACGTTATTCTTATGCCATTCTAGCCAAACACCAAGACTCAATATATAATGTATCTCGACCCCGAGCGTAAAGCATTGTGATACTCCGGACATATCACAATTAATCATCAAAACATCAACATCAATATCACAGAAACCACACTTGGTAACACGTGGCCGTACCCATTAGTATCGGCCCCCAGAGGCCCCGTCGGATCGTACCCAGGTGGGAAACCACTTCCGCGGCCGTACCCATTAGTATCGGCCCCCAGAGGTCCCGTCGAACCGTCCCCAGGTGGAAGAACATAAAAACACACGCACCCAAGTCCACTTCCGTGGCCGTACCCATTAGTATCGGCCCCCAGAGGCCACATGCCATCCCCAGGTGGAAGAGTAACAACTCACAGATTACAAAACCACAACTCTCAAAGGTCAAACACACAAAATATATATAGTCGAGGTACCTTGCTAGAATGGCCACATTATCCAACACGTACTCACGACCCAGAACTATAACAATTCACAAGGGAGTACAAGATCTCAACAGCACCGAACGACACAACCAATATCACACGAACTCTCATATTCATCCATAACCACGTGACTCCAAGCACATAATTTCACAAGAGAATGACACTATACATTTACCGACGCCATAATCATACATAATGACGTCACACGAAAGTAAGGTGAACCTATACTCGTCACTAACACACATATCCAACTAAGCATATTAATTCCCGACACACACGGTTCACCTTTACAAAAAGCATGATGGTAAATATACTGATTCTTTTGAAAAATGGTTATAAATATTTATTTAGCACATATCGACACTTAGCAACCATTATATCCACAAAACACGTAATGTATGGGCAAGATACTTGCCTCGAAACCACGATCGCAACAAGACGACGGATGAAATACGGTCGAATAGCCCCGAACCCCCGAACAATATCAAGAATGCAATAGCACCACGAGTACTACGAGAAAACACCACACGAATCATCAATCGTCAACGAGATTCAACATCGGAATCCTCGAGCACCTATAATCCTCCGTAAGGAACAATAAAACATGATTACGACGAGAATCAAGGCCGAAAACAACGTAAATCCCAACAAACTATCGAAAGGAACTCATTGGGGCATTTAATCGAACACTAAATGCTCAATAATTCCCAAGAACACTCGAATCGTCGATCGAGTTAAACAAACTCGATATATGGATATACAACCTATAGAACACGATTAATAACATCATACACAACACAACACATTCATTAAAAAAATGGTTCAAGTCTTGAAAGCAGAAACAAAGCAAGTAAGCACTTTGAAAACATTTCCAAATCTCGGGAGTTTTGAAAACATTAGAAATTGAAAAGTTCTTAATTCCTCGAAAGCCATTTAGGGTCACAAATCCCAAAGTTCATTTTCCAAAATACAAATCCGTTAACAAAACACGGGGTCCACGGCCCAACCATTTCGATCACAAAACACAGGCCTACGACCCGATCATCCACTGCAATTCACTTACAAGGACACATTACACATAACACGTTATTCTTATGCCATTCTAGCCAAACACCAAGACTCAATATATAATGTATCTCGACCCCGAGCGTAAAGCATTGTGATACTCCGGACATATCACAATTAATCATCAAAACATCAACATCAATATCACAGAAACCACACTTGGTAACCCGTGGCCGTACCCATTAGTATCGGCCCCCGCAGGCCCCATCGGACCGTCCCCTGTGGGAAACCACTTCCGCGGCCGTACCCATTAGTATCGGCCCCCGGAGGTCCCGTCGAACCGTCCCCTGTGGAAGAACATCAACACACGCACCCAAGTCCACTTCCGTGGCCGTACCCATTAGTATCGGCCCCCAGAGGCCACATGCCATCCCCAGGTGGAAGAGTAACAACTCACAGATTACAAAACCACAACTCTCAAAGGTCAAACACACAAAATATATATAGTCGAGGTACCTTGCTAGAATGGCCACATTATCCAACACGTACTCACGACCCAGAACTATAACAATTCACAAGGGAGTACAAGATCTCAACAGCACCGAACGACACAACCAATATCACACGAACTCTCATATTCATCCATAACCACGTGACTCCAAGCACATAATTTCACAAGATAATTACACTGTACATTTACCGACGCCATAATCATACATAATGACATCACACGAAAGTAAGGTGAACCTATACTCGTCACTAACACACATATCCAACTAAGCATATTAATTCCCGACACACACGGTTCACCTTTACAAAAAGCATGATGGTAAATATACCGATTCTTTTGAAAAATGGTTATAAATATTTATTTAGCACATATCGACATTTAGAACCCATTATATCCACAAAACACGTAATGTATGGGCAAGATACTTGCCTCGAAACCACGATCGCAACAAGACGACGGATGAAATACGGTCGAATAGCCCCGAACCCCCGAACAATATCAAGAATGCAATAGCACCACGAGTACTACGAGAAAACACCACACGAATCATCAATCATCAACGAGATTCAACATCGGAATCCTCGAGCACCTATAATCCTCCGTAAGGAACAATAAAACATGATTACGATGAGAATCAAGGCCGAAAACAACGTAAATCCCAACAAACTATCGAAAGGAACTCATTGGGGCATTTAATCGAACACTAAATGCTCAATAATTCCCAAGAACACTCGAATCGTCGATCGAGTTAAACAAACTCGATATATGGATATACAACCTATAGAACACGATTAATAACATCATACTACACCAACCGATGTATCAAAATCGGACTAGAATCGAAATCAAGAACAAATTCTCCAAAAGTCAACTTGAAGGAAAATCAAGAAATATACCTTGATTCGACGAAACACACGGATTAGATGTTGATATAATCAACAAGGATCTTCCAAAATGCCTTGGAAATGATTAGAATCGGCCAAGAACTCAATTTCCCGAGCCTCCCGTCGCCAGCCGCCCAAAAAAGAAGAAAAAGGGTGAAAAATGAAGGTCCTGCCGAGCCTGTGCTATATATAGCCGGCAGGTTACGGCCAGAATCGGCAAAGGCCTTACGGCCGTAACTCGCCCTTACGGCCGTATTTCGGCAGCCTTACGGCCATAACCGCATTCGTCAAAAAAATCACCCAAAGAATCGCCGGACACTTACGCCGTAATCGCACACATTACGGCCAGAATCGCCTTCGTCCTAAGATGCCTGGCCGTACGGCCGTACCCGATCACGATTACGGCCGTAACTCGCACACATTACGGCCGTAACCGGCACCTTACGGCCATAACTCGGCCAGGCCAGGCCCTGCTCCGGCCGTGACTCGGTCGTGGCCACTCCGACGGCCCGGACGACCCCGAAACCCGAACTTGAGTAAAAATCGGAGATACGGTTACGAAGTACTCGCAAAGACGAATCCAAGCGCTAAGAGAACACACGATTCTGACAACCCGAAGTGTCGGAATTCGACAACGGAAGTAATTACCCCAAACTTTGGGAAATTACAAAAATGGCCCAAAATGTCCGAAATACACGATACATGATCGAAACACCGAACCAAAGCTCGCAACATGAATAATAACATTAAATGAACTTACGAGAAACTCGAAACAACAGTTTCGGATGAGATTCGCAAGAATCGAGCTCAAGTGCGGAAAAGTCGCTAAAAAGCTCGGAACTCAACAAAAAGATACCGAAACGAACTCGGATGACAAAAAGTGCAGAATTAATCATTCTCGGAATGACGAAACGGTCATGAGCGAGTCGTCAAAATGGACTTCCGCCGAAAAAAAGAAAATTACCGAAATTTGAAATTGCGGATATTACATTCTACCCTCCTTAAAAGAAGTTTCGTCCCGAAACTTAAAACAAGTAGGGAGAAGCAATATCCCGCCAGGAAAACTCAACGAGATACACAAGAAATGCGTAACTTACGCCCATCGGTGAAACGTTACAAGCAACGCAAAGGAATATACGGCGTGAAAACACGCTCCAGGACGACCAACACAATGCCACCGGTAGAGAAAAAATAAATTCAACAAGTGACAAGTGTCATCAAACAGATAATACAATCAAGTCGATTATCCTAACAATCACAAAACACAACCAACGAAAATCAATACGATTGACCAACCCAACGGTATATCAATCAAAACATGAGCCAAACGCTGAACAAATACGGAATTCCACCGCCCAAGGGTTGGAAGATCGAAAACGAGACTAATTTCCCGAACTTAAGGGAATTACGAAGGAGTCTGAATGTTCAACGATCACGAAACGAGATCAACAAAAATCAAACAATCAAACGATCGAACCATAACGATCGAGACAACAAAAATCGAATAATCATATTCGGATCACGAAGAACAATAAGGTTCAACCGACAACTCCGAGGTTCACATCTCGACTCGAGACAAAACATGATCCGGTGAAAACAACAAGATGCGCACTCACATAAGATCCACAGGAAGGGAATAGCAATTGAAAAGTCACAACGACGAACGAGTAATTCCGAAACAATACCACCCTCGTTCGATTAACAAAAGTAAGGGACAGGGCAAGCTCAGAAAATGTTAATGAACATAAACGAGTCGACAGAGACGAAAATACAGAAGTTCCAAATCCAATCCACTTCGAATAAAAGAACTAGTAGAACCAAAAGATATTACTTCCGAACAAGGTTCACAAGAATCGAACCGAACTCGGAAAAGTCACAGCATACCAGATCGACCCAAAACAAGATTACAGCTCGTTTGAACGATGAAACTAAAATACGTAATGTCTGTAAAGTATCAACGAACACGAGCGAGTCGATAGACCTGAGAAAGAGGAAATGCAGAAGTCCAAAAACAATACGGGTATTACATTCGACCTCTTATAAAAGAAGGTCGTCCCCGCTACTCACAATAACGGAAACAAGGCAACAACACAAAAGCAGCTGACGAAAACATTTCCCAAGGGCCTCTTAGGGTCGATCATGATATCTGAACTCAAGTTCACGCCCCGAAAGACTCGGAACCCAAATCACGAAACTGGATATTGTGTCTTTCGGGTACACACTTGAAATGCATTACTGACGAGAAGGACAATTGATACGTGCATGCCCCCGGCACACCACGGTTGAAACACCTCGGCTCGGTACACCGAATATACAAATGCTAGATACAATGGGGCATAACATCGCAAAACAACATAGCGGAGATGCCAACTCAGCACAACAAGGAATCATAACACATATCATATACAACGATTACCATTGTAAAGTAATACACACACAAACACTACAGCGACGACGGTATCGTTCGGCGACCTTAATGGCCCGAACAATAACCAGCACATAATTACAAACCTCATGAAACAATCACCCATGTGCATAAACGCACAAAAATCCAAGCTTTAATAACTTACACTCGTGCGACAACAGGCATATCACCACGAGGCGACAAATAGTAAATACCAGTTCACACCTCTCACAGAGGGCTAGTTCAACAAATGCGTGGCAACGCCTCAACGTTCATGCCACCAATTCGATCATACTCGGGAGCAAACACCATTACGACAACTCGAACATCATACATACATTCCCAACGCAAATGGGAATTGATAGGTTTTTAAAAAAATGAAAACCTCCTTTTGAAAATAATTTAGGAAAAACACTGGTTGATCTTGAGTATCACCTTTCAAAAAAGTAAAAACGTGAAACATCGTTATCGAGACTTTGGAAAACCATTTCGCATTTGATAAAATGAGGACACTTTCTTTTAGTGAAAAGCTTTCAGAATTCGACCCTCGGGTCTAAGTAAAAGTGTTTATAAAACATTGAAAATATCTCAAAACATTTTGGTCCTCGAGGTAGAAGAATTTTGAAACATATTGTGGCACCTTAGAAGTACCGCGAGAAAACAATTCATTTGAAATGTACGTCTCGATATTTATTTCTAAGATACTCAAGTTTTCGAAAATAACTCAATGCCAAAAAGGACGATGCCAAAAAGGCTAGAATGCCTAAAAATTTCAGGTAATCACACGGAACATCATAGCGCTGTGGGTCCCGCGTCGGAACCCACAGGCTAAAAACCATTTACAAAAATGCCAAAAAGGCCGATGACGGTAATATTTCAAAAACTCACAGAAGCCATTTACAAAATGCTAAATACCGTCATAAGAATTTTGCCAAAACGATTAAGGCCATAATGCCAAAAACTCGGTTAAGGGAATCGGTTTTCGAAATAAAACTCCGTCGGTAAAATACCGAAAGTCATTACAAAAGAACTCACGCAGCGGATAAAAGAAATAAAGTCAAACATGCACAATCCAGCAACACTACTCCTCATATGAATGAAATATGAGGGTCAAATAACCACATATCAAGAAATCAAAATCCATAAGAGGATTCCATCACTTAACAAATAATCATAAAAATAGCTCCTGTCACACGAGGCACAACACAAAGAAGGGAGACTTACATCCACAGGTCGCACGAAGATGATGATCACCCCACGATACTAATCACGAC
This sequence comes from Orobanche coerulescens, assembly GCA_033398695.1. Taxonomy (NCBI): domain Eukaryota; kingdom Viridiplantae; phylum Streptophyta; class Magnoliopsida; order Lamiales; family Orobanchaceae; genus Orobanche; species Orobanche coerulescens. The sequence continues at coordinate 187,926,979 of CM065802.1, read as the reverse complement.
CAACCAACTCAGACGACGCGTCGCGACACGACTCAGTCAGACAAAATCCGACGAGACAAAACTCAACAGACATCACTGACCCGACAACCTAGGTTTCCACAACCTAAGCTCCAATACCATAAATGTAACACCCCCAGATCAAACCGGGAATATTACACGCCGCAGACCCTCTCCGTGAGGATCCACCAGGCTAGACATCAAAACAACACATTACATTACATACCGATGAATCAAAATAACGAACCAATAGACCGATTTGGCCTTTCGTCACTGACTTACAAATCAAAATACATAAACTCACCCAGACTCATACCCACGCAAGGGTAAAATACTTGCAACGAACAATAAGACAGCGGAAAAGACATTTCAATGGACTTCGACTAACTTAACCCAAAACTGGCCTTCGTGTGATTAGTATCATTCGTCTTTCATCATCCCTCGTACCGATCCTGTGTCTTGCTCCCGAAAACCTGCATGTACCTGGACACAATACAAATATCCACCCCCCGATTACTCGGGGGTTAGCAAAACTCCACTGTTTCGCTAGTGCAAGTATAAAGTGCAAAAACGATCCATACACAACACATTCCGAGAATACATCGAAAGACTTCCCGAGATATATTTAGTTAAAAAAAATGGTTCAAGTCTTGAAAGCAGAAACAAAGCAAGTAAGCACTTTGAAAACATTTCCAAATCTCGGGAGTTTTGAAAACATTAGAAATTGAAAAGTTCTTAATTCCTCGAAAGCCATTTAGGGTCACAGCCCCAAAGTTCATTTTCCAAAATACAAATCCGTTAACAAAACATGGGGTCCACGACCCAACCATTTCGATCACAAAACATAGGGCCTACGACCCGATCATCCACTGCAATTCACTTACAAGGACACATTACACATAACACGTTATTCTTATGCCATTCTAGCCAAACACCAAGACTCAATATATAATGTATCTCGACCTCGAGCGTAAAGCATTGTGATACTCCGGACATATCACAATTAATCATCAAAACATCAACATCAATATCACAGAAACCACACTTGGTAACCCGTGGCCGTACCCATTAGTATCGGCCCCCAGAGGCCCCGTCGGACCGTCCCCAGGTGGGAAACCACTTCCGCGACCGTACCCATTAGTATCGGCCCCCAGAGGTCCCGTCGAACCGTCCCCAGGTGGAAGAACATCAATACACGCACCCAAGTCCACTTCCGTGGCCGTACCCATTAGTATCGCCCCCAGAGGCCACATGCCATCCCCAGGTGGAAGAGTAACAACTCACAGATTACAAAACCACAACTCTCAAAGGTCAAACACACAAAATATATATAGTCGAGGTACCTTGCTAGAATGGCCACATTATCCAACACGTACTCACGACCCAGAACTATAACAATTCACAAGGGAGTACAAGATCTCAACAGCACCGAACGACACAACCAATATCACACGAACTCTCATATTCATCCATAACCACGTGACTCCAAGCACATAATTTCACAAGAGAATTACACTATACATTTACCGACGCCATAATCATACATAATGACGTCACACGAAAGTAAGGTGAACCTATACTCGTCACTAACACACATATCCAACTAAGCATATTAATTCCCGACACACACGGTTCACCTTTACGAAAAGCATGATGGTAAATATACCGATTCTTTTGAAAAATGGTTATAAATATTTATTTAGCACATATCGACACTTAGCAACCATTATATCCACAAAACACGTAATGTATGGGCAAGATACTTGCCTCGAAACCACGATCGCAACAAGACGACGGATGAAATACGGTCGAATAGCCCCGAACCCCCGAACAATATCAAGAATGTAATAGCACCACGAGTACTACGAGAAAACACCACACGAATCATCAATCATCAACGAGATTCAACATCGGAATCCTCGAGCACCTATAATCCTCCGTAAGGAACAATAAAACATGATTACGACGAGAATCAAGGCCGAAAACAACGTAAATCTCAACAAACTATCGAAAGGAACTCATTGGGGCATTTAATCGAACACTAAATGCTCAATAATTCCCAAGAACACTCGAATCGTCGATCGAGTTAAACAAACTCGATATATGGATATACAACCTATAGAAAACGATTAATAACATCATACTACACCAACCGATGTATCAAAATCGGACTAGAATCGAAATCAAGAACAAATTCTCCAAAAGTCAACTTGAAGGAAAATCAAGAAATATACCTTGATTCGACGAAACACACGGATTAGATGTTGATATAATCAACAAGGATCTTCCAAATGCCTTGGAAATGATTAGAATCGGCCAAGAACTCAATTTCCCGAGCCTCCCGTCGCCAGCCGCCGAAAAAAGAAGAAAAAGGGTGAAAAATGAAGGTCTGGCCGAGCCCAGGCTATATATAGCCTAGGTTACGATCGTAATCGGCGGTGCCTTACGGCCGTAACTCGGCCCTTATGGCCATACTGGCAGCCTTATGGCCAGAATCGCATTCGTCAAAAATCACCAAAGAATCGTCGGACACTTACGCCGTAATCGCACACATTACGGCCAGAATCGCCTTCGTCCTAAGATGCCCGACCCGCACGGCCAGACTGATCACGCTTACGGCCGAACTCGCACACATTACGGCCAGAATCGCACCTTACGGCCAGAACTCGGCCAGCCAGCCCTCGCTCCGGCTGGTACTCCGACGGCCGGACGACCACAAACCCGAACCTGAGTAAAAATCGGAGATACGGTTACGAAGTACTCGCAAAGACGAATCCAAGCGCTAAGAGAACACACGATTCCGACCACCCGAAGTGTCGGAATTCGACAACGGAAGTAATTACCTCAAACTTTGGGAAATTACAAAAATGGCCCAAAATGTCCGAAATACACGATACATGATCGAAACACCGAACCAAAGCTCGCAACATGAATAATAACATTAAATGAACTTACGAGAAACTCGAAACAACAGTTTCGGACGAGATTCGCAAGAATCCAGCTCAAGTGCGGAAAAGTCGCTAAAAAGCTCGGAACTCAACAAAACGATACCGAAACGAACTCGGATGACAAAAAGTGCAGAATTAATCATTCTCGGAATGACGAAACGGTCATGAACGAGTCGTCAAAATGGACTTCTGCCGAAAAAAAGAAAATTACCGAAATTCGAAATTGCGGATATTACAGGCATGAGGCGATCGTCATTGGTCGGTCACCAGGGGTTGGCATCGGTCGGCCACCAGGAGTCGATCGCCAAGCACCGAGAGACGATCGTCTTAAATGTCGATCGCTCGGCACCGGGACTAGTCCTGGGACCCTCGGTCGGCCGATCTATCTAGGCTGCTTGACTACGGGGCGGTCGCCCGATCACTGATCGGCAATTCTGCCTCGGCTGCTCGGCTGCGACACGGTCGCCCGGTCTCTGAGACGATCGCCGGTCGGAGAGTATAATTCTCGACACAACAATTACGAACTCCATTTCATAATCTTTTTTTTTGCAAAATGACTACTTACTCATTCTTATTTTTCCAACATTAACATTCAAACATCATTAACATCAAACAACGCACTTAACATACACTCATGTTGATAATCAAAGTCTTGATCCTAACATACAAATGACCTAAACATCACTTTAAAATCCTCAATACATAGCATGCTCCTTAACTACATCAAATATTACCAACACATCTTCCAACTTTATAAATCTAACTTCATGTTCTTGTTTTCAAATAAATTTTCAAAAACATTTTATAAAAATCTAACAAAAACATATCATGTACTCCTTTCATACCTCATCACAATTATCAAGTCACTTTTGAACATACAACAACATATCAAGAACTAAGCATGATTCTTCCTTACTTTCAAAACACCAAACATTTTATAAAAATTCCATAAATTCATCATAGCATCATATCATCATATAACAACATATTGTGTAAGAAAATCATAATAAAAACAATACATGATTAGGTTATGAAACACTAAAATTTTCGGCCAACATGAAGAAAATCAAGACATGATACAACTTGTTCTAAACACTTCAAGAACCTTAAAATCAACTTAAAAACAACATACAAAACATTATAACATTAAATATAAACTCTTCATATATTTTCCAAATTTTAAAGTGGTCCAAAATCTATTTTTACTTGGGTAGAAATGAAGAGAATGAGGTAACTTACTTGAATATGAACTTGGATTCAAGTTTGGAACACAAAGTGAGCTTCTAACTTGAGTTTTTAATGAAGAACAATGGTGTTCTTCAATGGTGAGGGGGGGCTGAAGTAGAGAAGAAAAGGGAAGAAGATGAAGTGAGGAGGAGAAACAAAGGGAGGTGATGTCCCTTTATATACTAGGTTAACCCTAGACGTCGTCATAAACAGGTCGAAGAATATTTTACGTTTCGCTCCTCCACAGATAAAATTACTCGGGTATTAAATGTATGACATATACTTAAATTAGTGTGTCGCACTTACAGCTTAAAGTCGGAGAAAAGTTTCGCGATTTACGGAACACGAATTATCCGAGAAAACGACTCGACATAAAATATACCCGAAAACTCAAAAGTAAACTATTGAAAATCGTACTCGTAACGTAAAAGTAGTGTATATAGAAGTCGACGGAATCACGATTCTGTCTATCGAAACATAAAAATCAAATTCGGAAGATAAACCCAAGCAGATAACCGAACATCTGATTTCTGAATTTAAAACGTGTAAATAGTTCTAAACTTACTCCATTAGTCAAAATTTTATTATTTGTGAATGCAAAACTCTAATGTCTCACTCGAGGTCATAATAATTCATGCATATAAAAGACCGGGGCATTACAAGATCACTCAAATCAAGACTATCTAAAATATCTCGTTCAATACATAAAATTGCCGACCCATTTAATCTATCCTGCGATATTGACGATCTCAAATACGTTTTCAACAACTTTATCTTGGAGAAACTTCTTTCAGCTGAAGCTACAAAGAACAGCATAGTCAATATGATTTGATATGTAATTGCAAATAGTGTTCTAACAATATGCATTTTTCACAAACTCAAGAATTTTAATAGGTGATATCACATTATTTGGCAAAGTCATTTGCAACACTTTTAATTCCATAAGTAAATCATCTGAACTGACACCATATAAATTACCATGAGTTAGTGTAGATGTTAAATTCACACACCAATTTCTTAATTTATCATCATCCAATAATTTTAGAACATTCAAATCATACAAAAAAACAAATATATCTCCAAAGGATTTCATTTCTTCAAATCTAAATTTTAAAGAAGCTATAGCCATGTCCACAACTACAACAAAATACTAAATTCTAAATGATTCTTCCGGTGCTAATGAAACTTCAATACTTTCTCCATCATCAAAATTGTCTTTTCGTAGTACGATATTTTGTTGGAAATATTGACTCTATATTCATTCTAGATGAAAGACTTTTGGCAATATATAAACTTTTATCAAAACTATCATTCTTATAGTTTTCAAAATAAGAAACTAAATCTTCTAATTGTTTCATGACAGATTCCATGCACTTAGATTTTATGTAATACCCGGTTGTAATTTCATTAATTGTCATTCAGTATATTGTCACTCAGTAATTTTCACTCAGTATTAGTCATTCATCAATCATATTCATTCATTGTATTCACCGTTCGGATTAATTTGTATCGTGTATCAGTTATTATTCGTCATTCAACTTGGTTGGAGAATCGGGCCGAGAATATCATCTTTGTCATCTTTGTAGTGGGATGTGTGTGAGGAGTAGCGCACGCTACGTACTCTCTTTAGCGCGCGCTAATTGAGTACCGGTAGCGCACGCTACCTCTCAGCATTAGCGCACGCTAGTGTGGTTCAGGCAGACAGTCCAGAAGGCACTGGACTGGATTAGAGAGATTCATAACGCACGCTACAATTGGAGTATAACGTACGTTAATGGTGTTTGTAGCGCACACTATCAGAATACATCAGTGCGCGCTAGCATATTGGAACATACAGTCCAGTGGGTACTGGACTGAGATGGAATAATTTGTAACGCATGTTAAGAGTGTGTATAGCGTACGCAAGGGTTAGTTTGGTGGCGCACGCTAAGCATCGGGTAACGCGCGCTAAGGCTCGATCAGACCAGAGGATAGTAGGTTTTGGACTCCAGTATTCTGGACATCAACCATCAGGTAGCGCGCGCTAACACAAGGTTAACGCACGCTAATAAGAGACTATTAGCACGCTACCAAGGTACGTAGCGCACGCTATCGATGTAGGCAGCAGGTACTGGACTACCCGGTAAACCCGTTAGCGCACGCTAAGCACAGGAGCTAGCGCGCGCTAAGCTGGGTTTACTATATATTGGACAGTTTAGCCCCATTTCGTCATTTCATCATATTTCTTCCTCCTCTCGTCGGTTTTGGGCGATTTTGGGCATTTCGTGAAGTGTTCTTCGAGCTTCATTCAACCACCATCATTTTCAAGCTTCTAGTTCGGATTATTCATCATCTAATCCTCTCCAACACACGAAATCAAGGTAAACATTTTTTGAATCTAGAATTTTGGGATTTGAGTGTTTTTCTTCCGATCTCTTCGTGTTAGCTTGCTATTATGTTGGAATATATTAGATATGGATTATATACCTTGGATACATGTATTCCTATGGATTTATTGGTGTATATTTCGGATTTGATGAATATTTGGGGAATTATTCAAGAACTCTTGGTGTTTGACTTTGGTTATTTTGGGGGTTTCTGATTGATGTTGTCGTAACCTTGAGTTGTGGTTTCTTATTGGATCATTGATTTCATTAATGAAGTTTTGTTGGATTGATTTACTTTTGCAGGTTGGTTTTCGATATAATTGGGGGTTAGTTGTAATCAACGAGAGAATGTTTGCAACGTATCCGTTAGAATGCCCCAATGAGTTTGGTTATTGTTGTAACGACTTTTGAGTTGGTTATAATCATGCTTGATACGTATATTGAGCGTTTGATGGTAATTATGTTCTTCAAGGTTGTTCGAGCGACCAGTATTTTTCACTTAGGACGTTTGTTAGAGGAAGGACTTTCTTCACCGGTATTTATGTAAGTTGATTCTTACTCGGTTAAAAGGATGCTCATTCCTTTCGTAGTTGTTCATTCATATATATAATTCATCCATAATATATCAATCATGTTGAGACTTATAATTATCAAACTAATCATTTAATTCACGAGGAACGACGGTTCCAATCATGTCATTCGAAGCTATCACTCATTGCATCATTATTTCATCTCGGTAAGTCATTCTTGACCCTTGTCGGATTTTTGTTCATTATTCCTCATCTCGGTCGCTTTTGTTCTTGTGACCCTTCGGGATTGTATTGTATTGCCGGGTGGTGTATGTGTGGAACTTTTAGTCGGGCACACTATGGTCATGTGTATATGCAGGACTCCGGACACATTAGACTGTGCACACGATAACGTGCCTCCGTAAGACTAATTAGGCCAAGTTGCGGGTGTATATGCGGGACTCCGGACACTCAGCTACTTGTGCACTTGCACATTCCATTCGGAAGTACTATAATGCCCATCATTCAACTCAGTTTCTTACTCATTCATGTAATTATTGTATTTTGTTCAACTCTTGAGGATTGTTGTTCTGTGTAACTGATCCCGTTGGGAGATGTTGTTTTCAGGTCATGGTAAGGCAAAGGCATGGGAAGAGAACGTTGACGGCGAGGAGTCCCAGTGATACTAGTAGGGGACCCCAGTCCTTTTCAGTCATTCATGTTTCTTCATTTTTATTTCCGCTGTAGATTTTCGTTTGGATATTCATTTTATTCAGTGTTGTATATTTTATCTTCATATAAAATATACATGTATTCTGTATTTCCTGGGTGTGTTGTACTTGAAATTCCTCATCGGAGTAATTAATGATATAATGTGGTTCGGTACTACAATTATTTTATTTAATTAGTTAATTTTCATTCGCCTGGTGGGTCCCAATTGGGGGTCCACAGCACTGTAATATCCGCCTAATTTTGGGTGTTACAGAGTTGGTATCGGAGCGTGGTTTTGAATACTACCTTCCAAGTCATGTCTCATTGAAATCATTGTTTGTCAGACTAGTATCATTGGACTTTCGCGTCATGTGTGACCTGTGCAAGAGCCAAGCCCCTCAGACCAAAGAACAGTAACATTTATAACGCCATGGTATAATTTCTGGCATTAAGAATCACTCATTCATCATTCATCAATCAACAATCCTCAATCATCATTTCATTTGTGATCATGTCGATCATGTTAACTCATTAATCATTCAGTCAATCTCATTATTCAGTTGTTGATCTTGTGGATCGTATTATCAACCTTGTTAACTTGTTCAAGGTAATCATTTCAAGAATTTCATCAGATAATCATGTCACCTCAGTTAATCCTTCATGTAATCGTGGTGTTAGAGCGTGTATGCTCATTATTATCATTTCATAACGTAATCATAATGCGGTACTCATGCGAGATCTATAATTATCATGTGACTTTCCTACTTCAGTATGGAGAAAGTCATCAGAGGACGCAGGGGAAGAGGCCGCGGTGCGGGCCGAAACCCGGAAGCCCGTGTGAATACACACGCGAATGCGAGGAATAATGCTAATTCAACCCGCGGCGACGCTGCCACTCATTCACCCGGAAATAATCACTCACTGCCAGGAAGTCGTACCCGAGGCACAACTCAATAGGATGGTGTTCGGGTTGATTCACTCACTTTTATGCAGGGCATGATGGCCCAGATGCAATTGCTTAATCATCATTGCGCCACTCTGGCCGATTTAATCGAGAAAGCTCTTGCTTATGAGCTTAATGCGAAGGAAATTGCTAAACATCAACCTTCATCTGCTAGCAAGAAATCAAAGAGTCGTAATCAATCTGAAGTCGGTCAGGCAACCTTCAAGAAACCCCGTGTGGGCCTTACTTTTTCCGAACGACCTCCTATGGTGCCGAAACCTGTGGAGTCCTAGCCCCGAGCAGCCAGTTCGGCCATCACCTGTTTCAACTGTGGAGGGCAGGGTCATTTCAGCACTAGGTGTTCGACGCCGTCTATCACGTGTTATAACTGTGGAGTTGCCGGGCATAAGGCCCGTTTCTGCCGAAGAGATTCCAAACCTACTCTAGCAACATCTCAGGCCCCGAAACAGTCAGCGGTTTAGAATCAGGCCACTCAGTCCGCGTCATTCAAGACGACGGGAGCGAATAAAGGCAGAGCCCACAGCTATCAGACAGGAGCATCCAGTGCAGGGACTAGCAAGCCCCGAATTTATGAGATGTAGAGAGTCGAAGATCCGGAGGCCCGAATGATCTCAGGTACACTCGAAATTTTATCTCAACCTGTATGTACCCTTTTTGATACTGGCGCATCACATTCATTCATTTCCGAGTCATGCTTGAGTAGACTTCACCTGGATAGTGCTACTAGTTGTGAAGCTTATATCATTGGTCTACCTGACGGTAGAACAATTTTCGGAGATCTTGAGATTAAGAACTGTCCGATTCAGCTTAATGGCTGTGTTTGGTTGGCAAACCTGATTGTGGTAGACTTACCTAGAGATGACGTCATCTTGGGTATTGATTGAATAGATCGTCACGATGCCACCCTGAGTGTCCGTAAGCGTATGGTCACTATCATTTCAGACGATGGAGTCGAATGTGTATTTCAGTGAGGTAATCCCAACTGTTCTGGAAGAATCATTAATATAATGAAAGTAGTGAAATTACTCAATTAGGGGTGTGTCAGTTATTGGTGCTATATGACCAAGACCGAGAAATCATCAGTGATGTTGGCGGATATTCTTGTAGTGAAAGAATATGCCGATGTATTTCCAGACGAGTTACCTGGTTTTCCTTCGCAGAGAGATGTGGAATTCACGATTGAGTTGGAGCCTAGTATGTCTCTAGTATCGAAGGCATCGTATCGGATGGCCCCGAATGAAATGCAGGAACTGAAGAATCAATTAGAGAATTTGACCGAGAAAGGTCATATCCGACCGAGTGCGTCCCCGTGGGGAGCACCAGTATTATTTGTCAAGAATAAGGACGATTCATTTCACTTGTGTATTGATTATCGGAAGTTGAACATGGTGACAATCAAGAATAAAATCCCCCACCCCGTATCGATGATATTTTGGATCAACTTAAGGTAGCTTCAGTATTTTCCAAGATCAACATAAGATCTGGGTATCATCAGTTGCGAATTCGAGAGTCGGATATCACTAGAACGGCATTTTGAACATGCTATGGTCATTACGAGTTTTTGGTAATGCCGTTTGGGTTAACTAATGCACCTGTTGTATTCATGGAGTTGATGTGTAATACCCGGTCTTAATTCAGTCATTATCATTCAGTAATTTCATTCAGTAATTGTCACTATGTAATTTTTTTCACTCGTTATAATCATTCATCTGTGTTCACCATTTGGAATAACTTCGAGTTGTGTATCCATATTGTTCATTGTTTCAACCTTACTTGGGAATCGAGTCAAGAGTATTATCTTGATCGTGGTAATCGATTCATTAGTCGTTGTTGACGTTGGCGTTCATGTCATTTCAAATCTCTTCATTGTTCAAATCGTGTTCTTGTTGGACGAACCCTTGTAATCATGGCTTGGAACCACCGTTTTGGGGTTTCCGTACTTCCATTTCGTGTTATTGGTTCCCAAATATCATTTCCTATTGCCTTTATTCCCTTCCCGGGTCATTTTTCATCATTTTAGGACCCAAGGGGGGTGTGGGCCGCGGCACACACATTTTCCAGTTTTTGGCCGAGCACTCTGTACTTTGTGCCGCGGCACACTGCCGACCACTGGGAGGCATTTTTGGCCCTGTGCCGCGGCACACTTCGGTTGAGCCGCGGCACACAGGGCAGTCAACTCTATAATTGCATTTGTTGAGCGAGTTCAGCTCATTTTTCTCCGCTTCTTCACCTTCATATGAGAGAGAGCTTGAGGGGAGAAATATTCTTCATCAATCACTTGGGTATTCATTTTTCATCATTTTCATTCGGTTGTGAAGCTCGGATTGTCAATCTAACGCGATTTCATCGGATTAAAGTACTTGGATCTTCAAAGGTAATATTCATCAAACCTCTTGGATTTCGATTTTGTATCGAGTTTTGATGTTTTGGATGTTAAGATCATGTCGTATGAAGTGATATACACATGATTATGGGTATGTTTGATTATTCATTGGATTATTGAAGGATTATTCAAGAACACTTTGAATTTTGAGTTGGATTTGGGGGTTTTCGATTAATCGTTGTTATAATCACGAATTTGAATATTCATAATGGATTATTGATCATATTGAAGATGTTTTGTTGGTTTGAAACACTTCTTGGGGATTTGATGTTGATATTTTTGAGGTTTGGTTATAAACAATCGAAGTTTGGCCACAAAGTGTTCGATATAATGCCCCAATGAACTTGGTTTAATCGTATCGACGTTTTGAATTCGTTATATTCGTGTTTGATTCGTAGATTGAACAGATTGTTGGTAATTGTATTATTCAAGGTTGTTCGAGCGACCGATGTCTCAATTAGGACGTTGTTCATGGAAGGATAATTGTCACCGGTGTTGTGTAAGTTAATTCTTACTCGGTTAAAAGGATATTCATTCCTTTTGTTGTTGTTCATTCATAATCATAACTCATTCATCATTGTATTAACCGTATCAAAACTTGTCATTGTCAATTAATCACTTCAGTCACAAGGAACGACGGTTCCAATCATTTCATTGAGCTGTCATTCATTTCACTATCATTTCATCTCGGTGAGTCATTATTCATTTTCGATGTCACTTTTGTTATATCGTGGCATTCCGTGTCATACTGGCGTGCCGGTTGGTATGTGTAGGATTTTCATGTCGGGCACATTTAAGTCGTGTGTTGGTTGTTGGCCTCATATTGGATTGTGCACACGAGTTGATTGCTTCGTGAGACTGATTACGTACAAGACCACACGTGTATTCGATCGATACTCGTTGGTGGCTTGTGCACGGACACATTTCCATCCCGGGCGTAGTGTGGCGCCACCCTTTGAGCCGTACTGTTAGTTGATTCATACAGCATGTTTGATTGCGTATGTTTTCAACATGATTGGGTTATAATCTAACCGATTCATTTTGATCGAACTTGTGGTCTATACTACATATATATGATTGTGTTTATTCAACTCTTGAGGATTGTTGTTCTGTGTAACTGACCCCGTTGGGGGATATTGTTTTTCAGGTCATGGCAAGGCGAAAGCACTGGGAGAGCATGTTGACGGCGAGGAGTCCCAATGATACTAGAAGGGGGGCCCAGTCTCTTCAGTCATTTATGTTTCCTTCATTTATTCCGCTGCAGACATTCCGTTTGAATACTCAATTCACTCAGTATTGTATATTTTATCTCCATATAAAATATACATGTATTCTGTATTATCCTGGATGTGTTGTATGAAACTCCTCATCGGAGTAATTATTGTTGTAATGTGGTTTGGTACTACATTTACCCTGTGTAATTCATTCGTTTTCATTCGCCTAGTGGGTCCCAGTCGGGGGTCCACGACACTGTAATATCCGTCTAGTTTGGGGTGTTACAGAGTTGGTATCGGAGCGTGGTTTTGAATACTACCTTCCGAGTCATGTCTCATTTGAAATCATCGTCATCGGACTAGTAACATTGGACTTTCACGTCACGTGTGACCTGTGCAGATGCCGAGCCAATCAGACCGAAGAAACTGTAAGGTTTCTAACGCCATGGTATAATTTCTGGCAATAATCATTCATTCATAATTCATCAGTTAACAATCCTCAAACATCATTTTCATTTTGACCAGGACGGTCATTTTAACTCATTAATCACTCAATTTATTTCATTACTCAGTTGTTGATCTGGAAGATCATATCATTAATCTTGTTAACTTATTCAAGATAATCATTTCAATAATTTCATCAGATAATCATGTCACCTCAGTTAATCATTCATGTAATCACTGTGTTAGAGTGTGTATGCTCATTTTCATCATCTCATGTCATAATCATAACGTGATATTCATGCGGGAAATATAATCATCATGTGATTTTCCTACTTCAGTATGGAGAGGGCAAGAAGAGGACGTGGAGGACGAGGCCGTGGTGCGGGCCGAATCCCGAGATCTCGTGTGAATACACGTGCGAACGCGAGAAATAATGCTAATTCATCGAGCAGCGACGCTGCCACTCATTCACCTGGACGTGATCATTCACTATCGGGTAGTCGTACCCGGGACACGACTTAGTCAGAAGGTGTTCGGGTTGACCCACTCGCTTTTATGCAGGGCATGATGGCCCAAATGACCCAGATGGCACAGCTGATGGAGACGATGCATAACTCAGTCAATCATAATCAACAGGATCCTCCGCCGCCACCTCAGAGGCAAGAGAGGAATGTGAGCAGTATCATCGGCGACATCTCTCGCCAAAGGCCACCTACTTTTGAGGGCTCGTCTGAGCCGGCGGATATTATTCATTGGCTCGAACATTTCGAGAAGTTGTTTGCTATGGTAGAGTGTCCCGAAGGATACAAAGTTTCAGTTGCGGCTTACTACCTGGGTAAGAGCGCACATTCTTGGTGGTTGTCGTTGAAGCCCACCGAAGGATCATGTACTTGGGATCAGTTCAAAACTCTCATGATGGAGAGGTATTATCCGGCCCCACTCAGAGAGGCCAAACTATCAGAATTACTCACTCCCGACCCCTCAGCGGACGAGGATGTTCTCGCCATTGCCGAGAAATTTCAGGAACTTCTTCCGTTCACCTCATCTATCATTCATTCCGAGGCGGATAAGATTAAGTATTTTAGCAAGAGGCTGAAACCCCGTATGAGACTACAGTTGCTTAATCATAATTGCACCATGTTGGCCGAATTCATTGAGAAAGCTCTTACCTATGAGCTTACTGCTAAGGAGATTGCTAAGCAGCAACCTTCATCTGCTAACAAGAAGTCCAAGAACCGTAATCAGTCTAACGGCAGTCAGGCCACTTTCAAGAAACCACGTGCGGGCTCTACCTTTTCTGAGCGACCTCCTATTGCGCCTAAACCCGCGGAATCTCAGTCATGAGCGGCCAGTTCGGCCGTCACCTGTTTCAACTGTGAAGAACAGGGTCATTTCAGCACCAAATGTCCGAAACAGGCTGTCACGTGCCATAACTGTGGAATTGCTGGGCATAGGGCCCGTTTTTGCCGAAGGGACTCTAAACCCACTCCGGCGTCATCTCAGGCCCCAGGACATTCAGCGGTGCAGAATCAGGCCACGCAGTCAGCGTCATTCAAGACGACATGGGCTAACAAAGGCGGAGCCAAGAGCTATCAGACGGGAGCGTCTGGTTCGGGGGCCGGGAAGCCCCAAATTTATGAGATGAAGAAGACCGACGATCCGGAGGCCCGGATGATCTCAGGTACACTCCATATTCTATATCAACCTGTGTGTACCCTTTTTGATAGTGGTGCATCGCATTCATTCATTTCCGAGTCATGTTTGAGTAGACTACGTCTGGGTAGTGCTACTAGTTGTGAGCCTTATGTCATTGGTCTACCTGATGGTAGATGAATTATCGGAAATCATGAGATTCAGAATTATCCGATTCAGCTTCATGGTCGTGTATGGCCAGCGGACCTAATCGTAGTAGATTTGTCGAGAGACGACGTCATCTTGGGTATTGATTGGATGGATCGTCATGATGCCATCATTAGTGTCCGTAATCTTATGGTCACTATCATTTCAGACGATGGGGTCGAATGTGTGTTTCAGGGAGGTAATCCCGGCTGTTCTGGTAAGGTCATTAATTTGATGAAAGCAGTGAGATTACTCAATCAGGGGTGTGTTGGTTATTGGTGCTATATGACCAAAACCGAGAAATCATCAGTAATGTTGACGGATATTCCGGTAGTGAGGGAATATGCCGATGTTTTTCCAGACGAGTTACCTGGTTTGCCTCCACAGAGAGATGTGGAATTCACGATTGAGTTGGAGCCCGGTACGTCCCCGTTATCGAAGGCACCGTACCGGATGGCCCCGACCGAAATGCAGGAATTAAAGAACCAACTTGAGGAATTATTCGAGAAAGGGTATATCCGACCGAGTGCGTCCCCATGGGGGGCACCGGTGTTGTTTGTCAAGAAGAAGGATGGTTCTTTTCGCTTGTGTATTGATTATCGGGAGTTGAACAGGGTGACAATCAAGAATAAGTATCCCTTACCCCGTATTGATGATCTTTTAGATCAACTTCAGGGAGCTTCAGTATTTTCCAAGATCGACTTAAGATCTGGATATCATCAGTTGCGGATTCGAGAGTCGGATATCGCGAGGACGGCGTTTCGAACACGCTATGGTCATTATGAGTTTGTGGTTATGCCGTTTGGATTGACTAATGCACCTGCGGTATTCATGTAGTTAATGAATCGGGTTTTCATCGACTTTTTGGATCAGTTTTTTGTTGTCTTCATCGATGACATTTTGATTTATTCTCGTAACCGAGAGGAACACGAGGTTCATCTTCATCAGGTTCTCGACGTGTTAAGACAAGAGCAACTTTATGGTAAATTTTCCAAGTGTGAGTTCTGGATGTCCGAAGTGACTTTTCTCGGTCATGTAATTTCATCAGATGGAGTGCGTGTTGACCCCCAGAAGACGGAGGCTATCCAAGATTGGTTACCTCCGAAGAATGTTAAGGAAATCCGAAGCTTTCTCGGATTAGCCGGTTATTATCGGCGGTTTGTGGAAGGATTTTCTAAAATCGCTCAACCCTTGACGAACCTTTTGCGTAAGGATAAGAAATACACGTGGTCCGACGCGTGTCAACTGAGTTTTGAGGAACTCAAGAGCCGGTTAATGTCGGCACCTGTACTTTCCTTGCCGCAAGGGACGGAAGGATTTGTGGTTTATAGTGATGCGTCCGGGCAGGGTCTCGGATGTGTGCTCATGCAGAATGGTAAGGTTATTTCCTATGCTTCACGGCAATTGAGACCTTACGAGGTTAATTATCCGACCCACGACCTGGAGCTAGCAGCTGTGGTGTTCGCTTTGAAAATTTGGCGTCATTACCTTTATGGCGTCACCTGTCAGATCTTCACTGATCACAAGAGTTTGAAGTATATATTCACTCAGAAGGAGTTAAATATGCAACAGAGACGGTGGTTAGAATTAATCAAAGATTACGATATCGAGATCCTTTACCACCCGGGCAAGGTGAACGTTGTCGCCCACGCCTTGAGTCGTAAGTCCGTTCAGGAGCAGATGATGGCTCGTTTAACAGTTCAGAAAGAGCTTCAACAGGAATTCCTTAGACCCGAGATCGAGGTCTGTCTTCAGCGAGTGCACGGGCAACTTTGCATGTTAGAGATTTCATTGCCGCTTAAGGAGGCAATCACAGAGAATCAGGGTTCAGACCCATCATTGTTGCGCATCCGTGAGGATGTGTCTCAGGGGAAAGCCTCTGGATTCGTGGTCCACGAGGATGGACTTTTGAGATTTAAGAATCGGTTGTGTGTACCGGCGAATGATGAGTTGAAAAACTCGATTTTGAGAGAAGCTCATGCTACCCCTTATTCTGTTCATCCGGGGTCTAGCAAGATGTACAAGGACTTGAAACAAAATTACTGGTGGAGTAATATGAAGCGAGAAGTCGCAGAATTTGTTTTGAGATGCTTAACTTGTCAGCAAGTCAAGATAGAACATCAGCGACCGGCAGGTATGCTGAGACCGCTCCCTATCCCGGAGTGGAAATGGGAGGATATTTCAATGGATTTCATCACAACTTTGTCGACGAGTCGTCGTGGCATGAATACGATATGGGTAATTGTGGACCGCTTAACTAAATCAGCTCATTTCCTTGAGATTAAGGATACTTGGGGTCCCGAGAGACTTGCCCAGTTATTCATCAAAGAGATAGTGAGACTGCACGGTACTCCTAAAAGTATCGTTTCCGATCGTGACGGACGGTTTGTGTCTCATTTTTGGAAATCGGTTCATCGTGCTATGGGAACTCAGCTTAATCTCAGTACCGCTTTTCATCCTCAGTCCGACGGACAATCAGATAGAACTATTCAGACTTTGGAGGACATGTTGAGGGCATGTGTCCTTGATTGGAAAGACGATTGGGAAGCCCAACTACCATTGATCGAGTTCACGTATAATAATAGTTGGCATGCTTCGATTAAGATGGCACCTTACGAGGCCTTGTACGGTCGTCGTTGTCGATCTCCTCTCTGTTGGGACGACTTATCAGAATCAGTCGGCACCGAGCCCGATATACTTATAGCCGCCCGTGAGAAGGTAGATTTGATCAGGAGTCGTTTGTGACCGCTCAGAGTCGACAGAAATCTTATGCAGACAATCGTCGTCGACCACTAGAGTTCGAGACGGGTGACCGCGTTTTGGTCAAGGTATCCCCGAGTCGAGGTATTTTCCATTTCGGAAAACGGGGGAAGTTGAGTCCAAGGTTTATTGGACCGTTTGAGATTTTGGAACGAGTAGGCAAGCTAGCTTATCGTTTGGGTTTACCTTCGGCGTTGATCCGAATTCATAATGTGTTTCACGTCTCTCAGCTATGGAAGTATGTTGCCGACCCGAGTCATATACTTCAGTTCGACGAAATTGAGATCGTAGATTATCATTCGTATGAGGAGCGTCCCATACGAGTCTTAGAGCGGCGAATCAAACAGTTGAGGAATAAGGCGATTCCTTTGGTTAAAATCCAGTGGTCTAGACACGGAGTCGAAGAGGCTACTTGAGAAACCGAGGATAGTATGCGGGAGAGTTATCCCGAGTTGTTTGACCCTTAGTTTCGGGGACAAAACTCTTTTAAGGGGGGGTGTATGTAATACCCGGTCTTAATTCAGTCATTATCATTCAGTAATTTCATTCGGTAATTGTCACTATGTAATTTTTTTCACTCGTTATAATCATTCATCTGTGTTCACCATTCGGAATAACTTCGAGTTGTGTATCGATATTGTTCATTGTTTCAACCTTACTTGGGAATCGAGTCAAGAGTATTATCTTGATCGTGGTAATCGACTCATTAGTCGTTGTTAACGTTGGAGTTCATGTCATTTCAAATCTCTTCATTGTTCAAATCGTGTTCTTGTTGGACGAACCCTTGTAATCATGGCTTGGAACTACCGTTTTGGGGTTTCCGTACTTCCATTTCGTGTTATTGGTTCCCAAATATCATTTCTTATTGCCTTTATTCCCTTCCCGGGTCATTTATCATCATTTTAGGACCCAAGGGGGGTGTGGGCCGCGGCACAAGGAGTGTGTGCCGCGGCACACACATTTTCCAGTTTTTGGCCGAGCACTCTGTACTTTGTGCCGCGGCACATGCCGGCAGGGATGCGGCACACTACCGAGTCACTGCCGCGGCACACCTGTCCGGTCCGCGGCACACTCGTATTGCATTTTCGGCCAAACCCCTCTGTATTTTGTGCCGCGGCACATGCCGGCAGGGCCGCGGCACACTGCCGAGACACTGCCGCGGCACACTGCCGCGGCACACTGCCGACCACTGGGAGGCATTTTTGGCCCTGTGCCGCGGCACACTTCTGCTGAGCCGCGGCACACAGGGAAGTCAACTCTATAATTGTATTTGTTGAGCGAGTTCAGCTCATTTTTCTCCGCTTCTTCACCTTCATACGAGAGAGAGCTTGAGGGGAGAAATATTCTTCATCAATCACTTGGGTATTCATTTTTCATCATTTTCATTCGGTTGTGAAGCTCGGATTGTCGATCTAACGCGATTTCATCGGATTAAAGTACTTGGATCTTCAAAGGTAATATTCATCAAACCTCTTGGATTTCGATTTTGTATCGAGTTTTGATGTTTTGGATGTTAAGATCATATCGTATGAAGTGATATACACATGATTATGGGTATGTTTGATTATTCATTGGATTATTGAAGGATTATTCAAGAACACTTTGAATTTTGAGTTGGATTTGGGGGTTTTCGATTAATCGTTGTTATAATCACGAATTTGAATATTCATAATGGATTATTGATCGTATTGAAGATGTTTTGTTGGTTTGAAACACTTCTTGGGGATTTGATGTTGATATTTTTGAGGTTTGGTTATAAACAATCGAAGTTTGGCCACAAAGTTTTCGATATAATGCCCCAATGAACTTGGTTTAATCGTATCGACGTTTTGAATTCGTTATATTCGTGTTTGATTCGTATATTAAACGGATTGTTGGTAATTGTATTATTCAAGGTTGTTCGAGCGACTGATATCTCAATTAGGACGTTGTTCATGGAAGGATAATTGTCACCGGTGTTGTGTAAGTTAATTCTTACTCGGTTAAAAGGATATTCATTCCTTTTGTTGTTGTTCATTCATAATCATAACTCATTCATCATTGTATTAACCGTATCAAAACTTGTCATTGTCAATTAATCACTTCAGTCACAAGGAGCGACGGTTCCAATCATTTCATTGAGTTGTCATTCATTTCACTATCATTTCATCTCGGTGAGTCATTATTCATTTTCGATGTCACTTTTGTTATATCGTGGAATTCCGGGTCATACTGGCGTGCCGGTTGGTATGTGTAGGATTTTCATGTCGGGCACATTTAAGTCGTGTGCTGGTTGTTGGCTTCACATTGGACTGTGCACACGAGTTGATTGCTTCGTGAGACTGATTAGGTACAAGACCACACGTGTATTCGATCGATACTCGTTGGTGGCTTGTGCACGGTCACATTTCCATCCCGAGCGTAGTGTGGTGCCACCCTTTGAGCCGTACTGTTAGTTGATTCATACAGCATGTTTGATTGTGTATGTTTTCAACATGATTGGGTTATAATCTAACCGATTCATTTTGATCGAACTTGTGGTCTATACTACATATATATGATTGTGTTTATTCAAATCTTGAGGATTGTTGTTCTGTGTAACTGACCCCGTTGGGGGATATTGTTTTTCAGGTCATGGCAAGGCAAAAGCACGGGGAGAGCATGTTGACGGCGAGGAGTCCCAATGATACTAGAAGGGGGCCCCATTCTCTTCAGTCATTTATGTTTCCTTCATTTATTCCGCTGCAGACATTCCGTTTGAATACTCAATTCACTCAGTGTTGTATATTTTATCTCCATATAAAATATACATGTATTCTGTATTATCCTGGATGTGTTGTATGAAACTCCTCATCGGAGTAATTATTGTTGTAATGTGGTTTGGTACTACATTTACCCTGTGTTATTCATTCGTTTTCATTCACCTAGTGGGTCCCAGTCGGAGGTCCACGGCACTGTAATATCCATCTAGTTTGGGGTGTTACATGATGAACCGAGTTTTCATCGACTATTTAGATCAGTTCGTGGTTGTTTTCATAGATGACATTTTGATTTATTCTCGTGACCGAGAGGAGCACGATTTCACCTTCATCAGGTCCTTGACGTATTGAGACGAGAACTACTCAATGAAAAATTTTCCAAATATGAGTTTTGGATGTCCGAAGTGATGTTTATCGGACATGTGATTTCATCAGACGGAGTACGCATCGACCCTCAGAAGACGGAGGCTATTCAAGATTGGCAACCTCCGAAGAATGTTAAGAAAATCTGAAGCTTTATCAGATTAGCTGGTTATTACCGGCGATTTGTGGAAGGAATTTCTAAAATCGCTCCACCTATGACGAACCTTTTGCGGAAGGATAAGAAATACACGTGGTCTGACGTGTGTCAGCAGAGTTTTGAGGAACTCAAGAGTCGTTTAATTTCAGCACCTGTCCTTTTCTTGCCACAAGGGACGGAAGGATTCGTGGTTTATAGTGATGCATCCGGACACGGTCTTGGATGTGTACTAATGCAGAACAAGAAAGTTATTGCCTATGCTTCGCGGCAACTGAGACCTTACGAGGTCAATTATCTAAGCCACGACCTGGAGCTGGCAGCCGTTGTATTCGCATTGATGATTTGGCGTCATTATCTTTATGGCGTCACCTGTCAGATTTTCACCGATCATAAGAGTTTGAAGTATATATTTACTTAGAAGGAGTTAAATATGCGATAGAGACGGTGGTTGGAACTAATCAAAGATTATGATATTGAGATTCTATACCACCCAGGTAAGGCGAACGCTGTCACCGATGCCTTGAGTCGTAAGTCCGTTTAGGAGCAAATGCTTGCTTGTTTGACTGTTCAGAAGGAACTTCAACAGGAATTCCTAAGACCCGAGATCGAGGTCTGGTTACAGCGAGTGAAAGGGCAACTTTGCATGCTAGAGATTTCATCGCCACTGGAAGAGGCGATCAGAATGAGTCAGGGTTCAGACCCATTTTTATTGCGCATTCGAGATGATGTGGCTCAGGGAAAAGCCCCTGGATTTGTTGTCCATGAGGATGGACTTTTGCAATTTAAAAACCGGTTATGCGTACCGGCGGATGACGGGTTGAAAAACTCGATTTTGAAAAAAGCTCATGCTACCTCTTATTCCATTCATCCGGGGTCTAGCAAGATGTACAAGGACTTGAAATAAAATTACTGGTGGAGTAATATGAAGTGAGAAGTCGCAGAATTTGTTTCGAGATGTTTAACATGTCAGCAAGTCAAGTTAGAACATCAGCGACCGGCGGGTATGCTGAAACCGCTCCCTATTCCAGAATGGAAGTGGGAGGATATTTCAATGGATTTCATCACGAATTTGCCGACAAGTCGGCGGGGCATGAATACAATTTGGGTAATTGTGGACCGTATAACTAAGTCAGCTCATTTTCTCGAGATTAAGAATATGTGGGGTCCTGAGAGACTTGCCCAGTTATTCATTAAAGAAGTAGTGAGATTGCACAGTACTTCTAAGAGTATCGTTTTTGATCGTGACGGGCGATTCGTGTCATATTTTTTGAAATCCGTTCATCGTGTTATGGGAAATCAACTTAATCTCAGCACAACTTTTCATCCTCAGTCCGACGGACAATCAAAGAGGACTATTCAGACGTTGGAGGACATGTTGAGGGCATGTGTTCTCGATTGGAAAGATGATTGGGAAGCCCAACTATCATTGATTGAGTTCACGTACAATAATAGTTGGCATGCTTCGATTAAGATGGCACCTTACGAAGCCTTGTACGGTCGTCGCTGTCGATCTCCTTTGTGTTGGGATGAATTATCAGAATCAATCAGCACCGAGCCCGATATGCTTATAGATGCCCGCGAGAAGGTAGCTTTGATCAGGAGTCGTTTGTTGACCGCTTAGAGTCGACAAAAGTCATAGGCCGATAATCGTCGTCGACCATTACAGTTCGATGCAGGTGACCACGTTTTGGTCAAGGTATCCCCAAGTCGAGGTATCTTTCATTTCGGGAAGCGGGGAAAGTTGAGTCCGAGATTCATTGGACCGTTTGAGATTCTGGATCAAGTAGGCAGTCTGGCTTATCGATTGGCCTTACCTCCGGCGTTGAGCCGAATTCATAATGTGTTTCACGTCTCTCAGTTGTGGAAGTATGTTGCCGACCCGAGTCACATACTTCAGTTCGATGAAATCAAGATCGCGGATGATCATACGTATGAGGAGCATCCTGTATGAGTCTTAGAGCAGCGAATCAAACAGTTGAGGAACAAGACGATTCCTTTGGTCAAGATCCACTGGTCTAGACACGGAGTTGAAGAGGCTACTTGGGAAACCGAGGATAGTATGCGGGAGAGTTATCCCGATTTGTTTGACTCTTAGTTTCGAGGATGAAACTTCTTTTAAGGGGGAGAGTATGTAATACCCGATTGTAATTTCATTAATTGTCATTCAGTATATTGTCACTCAGTATTAGTCATTCATCAATCATATTCATTCATTGTATTCACCGTTCGGAGTAATTTGTATCGTGTATCAGTTATTATTCGTCATTCAACCTAGTTGGAGAATCGGGCCGAGAATATCATCTTTGTCATCTTTATAGTGGGCTGTGTGTGAGGAGTAGCGCACGCTACGTACTCTTTTTAGCGCACGCTAATTGAGTACGGGTAGCGCATGCTACCTCTCAGCATTAACGCACGCTAGTGTGGTTCAGGCAGACAGTCCAGAAGGCACTGGACTGGATTAGTGAGATTCATAACGCACGCTACAATTGGGGTATAACATACGTTAATGGTGTTTGTAGCGCAGGCTATCGGAATCCATAAGCGCGCGCTAGCGTATTGGAACAGACAGTCCAGTGGGTACTGGACTGAGATGGAATAATTTGTAGCGCATGCTAAGAGTGTGTATAGCGTACGCAAGGGTTAGTTTGGTAGTGCACGCTAAGCACCGGGTAACGCGCGCTAAGGCTCAATCAGACTAGAGGACAGTAGGTTCTGGACTCCAGTATTCTAGACATCAACCATCAGGTAGCGCGCGCTAACACAAGGTTAACGCACGCTTATAAGAGACGATTAATGCACGCTACCAAGGTACGTAGCACATGCTATCGATGCAGGCAGCGGGTACTGGACTACCCGGTAAACCCGCTAGCGCACGCTAAGCACAGGAGCTAGCGCGTGCTAAGCTGGGTTTACTATATATTGGACAGTTTATCCCCATTTCGTCATTTCATCATATCTCTTCCTCCTCCCGTCGGTTTTGAGCGATTTTAGGAATTTCATGAAGTGTTCTTCGAGCTGCATTCAACTATCATCATTTTCAAGTTTCTAGTTCGGATTATTCATCGTCTAATCCTCTCCAACACACCAAATCAAGGTAAACATTTCTTGAATCTAGAATTTTGGGATTTGAGTGTTTTCCTTCCGATCACTTCGTGTTAGCTTGCTATTATGTTGGAATATGTTAGATATGGATTATCTACCTTGGATACATGTATTCCTATAGATTTATTGGTGTATATTTCGGATTTGATGAATATTTGGGGAATTATTCAAGAACTCTTGGTGTTTGACTTTGGTTATTTTGGGGGTTTTCGATTGATGTTGTCGTAACCTTGAGTTGTGATTTCCTATTGGATCATTGATGTCATTAATGAAGTTTTGTTGGATTGATTTACTTTTAGAGGTTGGTTTTCGATATAATTGGGGGTTAGTTGTAATCAACAAGAGAATGTTTGAAACGTATCCGTTAGAATGCCCCAATGAGTTTGGTTATTGTTGTAACGACTTTTGAGTTGGTTATAATCGTGCTTGATACGTATATTGAGCGTTTGTTGGTAATTATATTATTCAAGGTTGTTCGAGCGACCGGTATTTTCCACTTAGGACGTTTATTCGAGGAAGGACTTTCTTCACCGGTATTTGTGTAAGTTGATTCTTACTCAGTTAAAAGGATGCTCATTCCTTTCGTAGTTGTTCATTCATAAATATAATTCATCCATAATATATCAATCATGTTGAGACTTGTAATTATCAAACTAATCATTTAATTCACGAGGAACGACGGTTCCAATCATTTCATTCGAAGCTATCACTCATTGCATCATTATTTCATCTCGGTAAGTCAATCTTGACCCTTGTCGGATTTTTGTTCATTATTCCTCATCTCGATCGCTTTTGTTCTTGTGACCCGCCGGGATTGTATTACGTTGCCGGGTGGTGTATGTGTGGAATTTTTAGTTGGGCACACTATGGTCATGTGTATATGCGGGACTCCGGACACATTGGACTATGCACACGGTAACGTGCCTCCGTGAGATTAATTAGGCCAAGTTGCGGGTGTATATGCGGGACTCCGGACACTCGACTACTTGTGCACTTGCACATTCCATTCGGGCGTACTATAATGCCCATCATTCAACTCAGTTTCTTACTCATTCATGTGATTATTGTATTTTGTTCAACTCTTGAGGATTGTTGTTCTGTGTAACTGACCCCGTTGGAGGATGTTGTTTTCAGGTCATGGCAAGAAAAAGGCACGGGAAGAGAACGTTGACGGCGAGGAGTCCCAGTGATACTAATAGGGGGCCCCAGTCCTTTTCAGTCATTCATGTTTCTTCATTTTTTGTTCCGCTGCAGATTTCCGTTTGGATATTCATCTTATTCAGTGTTGTATATTTTATCTTCATATAAAATATACATGTATTCTGTATTTTCTGGGTGTGTTGTACTTGAAACTCCTCATCAAAGTAATTGATGATATAATGTGGTTCGGTACTACAATTATGTTATTTAATTCGTTAATTTTCATTCGCATGGTGGGTCCCAGTTGGGGGTCCACAGCACTGTAATATCCGCCTAATTTAGGGTGGTACATTTTAATTGTAACATTTTACTCACATTGTTTATAGAAAATAAAATTCTAATTGGCCCATCTAAATTTTTTTAGAGTATAAATAATAGGACACATAATTTTTTTTGGGCCCCTAAGTTATTGGGCCCTGGGCTGTCGCCCCTCCTTGCCCGCCTTCAGAGTAGGCCCTAGTCAAATTAAATTTGATTAAAACCCTATAACATAAATCCATTTTTTTTGCTCCTCCAATGTTTAAATCTTTCCCTCTAGATTGATCTAGATTTTAAGGTTGAGGGTTTTTGTATCCCAACAAATTTGTACATTAGAAAAGTCATATAGAAAATTTATACTTTAAGATATTCTATATTATAAAGCTTACTAATTCTTATAAATTTCAAGGATGTTTGTTAAACAAAGTGGCATTGGTGGGTTTCTCATTTATCTTCAGTTAAATGTTCCCTATTTGTTTTACTATTTCCAAATGTATGAAGTAATTATATAAATAGCAAGTAATGTCATATACCACATGAATAAATTAATATATTGAGTACTAAATTAATTACTATGTTGACAAAAGCACACAACACGGACTATATTACTTCTCAAATGGTGGACCACTTTATCATATTTTTCATCATCTATTGAAATTCATTTTTCCATTCTTTTTTTTCTTTTTTTCCTTTTTTTTTGTTGAGGGAGAGACGAGAAACTCCCTCCACCTGTATCAGAGGTCCCTTGACCAGGTGGGTGTTAAATCAAGGGATGTGCACTAATGGCAGCCCTACAAGGGACATGACCAATGAGACATGAACCCAGCAATAAACCTTGCAATATTTCAGCAAAGTATTGTCACAACACGGATTCGAACCCGCGATTCATTTTTCCATTCTTCTTTCATCGCTTGAAGGAGTTGGTGTTGGGTCTCTGTGAATTTCCAACAATGTAATTACAATAAAAATTATAAAGAAAGACAACATATTACAGTCTTAATAAAATAAAAAGCTGAATTAAAATTACAACTTTAGCAGAGGCGAGATAACTCTTTCCGTAAGACAATTTTGCCCTGTATAAGAGCAGACGGCTCAGGCAATATGTCCCCAAGATACAGCTGCTATATGTTTCTGAGTTAGGTGCTCTCCAAAACTCAGAACTCTGGCGAACGTTTAAGTGCTGGAAACTGGGCACGAAACAAGAGGGAAATATGCTGCAATATGTGGTATGCTTGTATTTTTTTATGTTCTGATTGTTTGAAATAAAATGCATAAGACCCCCTTTTATAGGGTCCAATTCCACTCCATTAGGTGGGGAGTTACAAGAAATTAAAGTGTCATTAATTCTCTTTAATCCTCCAGCTCAAGAGTTACAATAAATTAAAGCTCCATAAGGTGGGGAGTTACAACAAATTAAAGCTCCATAAATATCCTCATTTAATTCGGACGTTATATTATGGAATGTGAAGAGTCATATTCTAGAAGCTAAGTTCTCAACCTGCTTCATTTCAGACGAGACCAAATATCAGATCAGATGGGTTCTGTCCCAAATATCAGATCAGATAGCTTTAGCCCCAAATATCAGATCAGATGAGTTCAGTCCCAAATATCAGATCAGATGGGTTCAGCCTCAAATATCATATCAGATGGCTTTCAGCCCAACTATCAGATCGATACCTTTTAGATCGACAAGATCCAGATCGATACTTCCGGATCGATAGGCTTCCAGATCGGCTTCCAGATCGAGGCTTCCAGATCGATACCTTCAAGATCGAGCCTTCCAGATCGATACTTCTAGATCAGACATTTTTCAGCCCAAATATCAGATGGGTTTTCAAACCTCGTTAACTCTTCACCTTTTCAATTAAATGGCCAATTTTAATCATTTATTTCGCACTCACTGGAAATCGGTTTTGAGAAAATAAAAATCCTACGTTCATTTTCACGAAGCGTAGATTCACAATTTATTATTTAATTCCTAAGAATTAAATATTTTATTATTATTAAATTGGTTTTAACTTGAGTTAAAACTCATTTTTCTAAAACTAATTTCCAACAATCCCCCACATGAGTGGAAATAAATGCATGCATAAATGCAGACTCACATACCCAGTTTCCGTAAAACACTGCTGCATGGGGAAAGGTAGTTTGTGGCTTTGAACCTTCTTTAGTAAAATATCGTCGGATATACCGGCGGCTTAGTGGACATTATGCCTTGAACTAATCCTTCTTGGTGTATACCTAGTCAACGACACTTACACAACAATGTCTCAACACCTTTCGTTCTCATAGTTGTGTCCGTTTTGGCCATGGACAACATCTTAGTTTCCTAAATATTTATTCGAGGCGGCCCGTCCTCACACTTAGATAGGTGGTCTCCTTTTATAAAGTACCCTGCAATACTTCTCCTTTCCAAGGACAAGGAACCATTAAAAGTCCAGAGACTTGACCTCACCACAATCACAGGACTTAGCACTTATTCTGCTCTATATGGATGGATTTATTATAAGCGATTTTCAATAGAACTTTCATAATTTTGTTTTCCCATTGAACCAAGTTTTTGGGATCTCCAGTCTTCAAGGTTGGGTTACCACTATGATTGTTCTTTAAAGATGTGGATTTTAATCCCATTCCTTCTAGCGGTTTATGAAATTGATCTATATTCAGACCTTTTGTGAGTAGATCCGCCAAATTAACATTTGACCTCACATAGTTAATAGATATAACTCCATTTTTGATCAATTGTCGCATGGTATTATGTCTCCGACGAATGTGTCGAGACTTACCATTATACATAAGGCTCTGTGCTCTTCCAATTGCAGCTTGGCTATCGCAATGGATCATAACACTAGGCACAGGCTTTTTCCAGCATGGAATATCCTTAAGAAAATTACGAAGCCATTCAGCTTCTTCTCCAGCTTTATCTAGAGCTATAAATTCCGATTCCACGGTGGATCGGGCTATACAAGTCTGCTTGCTTGATTTCCAAGATATAGCTCCACCCCCAATAGTAAATACATACCCACTTGTAGAGTGAGAGTCTTTCGTGTCTGAAATCCAATTAACATCAGTATATCCTTCCAAAACTGCAGGATAATTACTATAAAATAGCCCATAACATAGGGTGTACTTTAAGTATCTTAAAACCCTAGTCAGTGCATTCCAGTGCTATTTACTCGGATTACTCGTGAACCTGCTCAACTTGTTTACAGCAAATGCCAAGTCTGGTCGTGTACAATTTGTAATGTACATTAGGCTTCCGATTACTCTTGAATATTCTACTTGAGCCACTGGATCACCTCTGTTCTTACTTAAGTGAATATTGGTATAAACAAATGTTTTAACAGGTGGGCTGTCAAAAGCGTTAAACTTCTTGAGCACTTTCTCAACATAATGAGATTGTGATAAGAAGACACCTTCTGACTTTCTGATAATTTTAATTCCAAGAATCAAATCAGCTAAACCCAAATCCTTCATGTTGAAGTTTCTACTTAACATCCTTTTTGTATTCACAATTACTTCATTACTACTACCCATGATCAACATATCATCTACATATAGACAAACTATGACAAATGACTCCGGTGTGCCTTTAATATACACACATTTGTCACATTCGTTGATTTTGAATCCATTTTCCAACATAATTATGTCAAACTTCATATGCCATTGTTTAGGAGCTTGTTTTAGTTCATATAATGACTTCAACAGTTTACACACTTTCTTTTCCTGACCAATCGCAATGAAACCTTCAGGTTGTTCCATATAAATTTCTTCTTCTAGTTTACCATTCAAGAATGCAGTTTTCACATCCATTTGATGAATTTCAAGATTGTGCAATGCAGCAATAGCAATAAGCACTCGAGTGGAAGTTATTCTAGTTACTGGTGAATATATATTGAAGAAATCATAACCTTCTTTTTGTTTAAACCTTTTAGCAACAAGACGGGCCTTAAACTTGTCTATCTACCAGTCATCTTTGTATTTCCTCTTTAGGATCCATTTACATCCTAAAGGCTTACATCCTGGCGGAAGTTTAACCAGTTCCCATAGAATTTTGCATGATGGAATCCATTTCACTATAAATAACTTCCTTCCAAAAAGGAGCATCATGACTAGCATAAGCTTCCTGTATAGTCTTTAGATCATCGTCAACTGCAAAAGTCTCAAAGTCAGGACAAAATGACTTAGCCTTTCGAGCTCTCTTACTCTTTCTTGGCTCTTCATTTATAAGATTTGAACCACTTGCAGCTTCAAGAGTTCTTTTGTTTGAGTTTGTCACAATACTCTCTTTACAAGGATAAACATTTTCAAACAAAATGGCATTTCTTGATTCAATGACAGTTCCTTCATGCATATCAGTAATTTTAAATTTATGAATCAGAAATCGATATGCACTACTGTTGTATACATAACCTATGAATATGCAATCAACTGTCTCTGGATCGATTCTTACTTGTTTTGGTTCAGGTACTTCAACCTTTGCCAAACACCCCCACACTTTAAGATATTTGAAAGAAGGCTTGCGCCCTTTCCATAACTCATACACAGTTTTATCTTTCTCTTTATGTGGAACTTTATTTAGAATGTGGTTAGCCGTAAGAATAGCTTCCCCCCATATGTTCTGCGGCAACCCTGAGCTTATTAATAAATCATTCATCATTTCTTTCAGGGTTCGATTTTTCCTTTCGGCAACTCCATTTGACTGAGGAGCATAAGGAGCAGTCGTTTGATGAATTATGCCTGAATCAGCACATGATTGTTCAAACAGTGCTACATACTCACCTCCTCTGTCACTTCGGACTGCTTTTATTTTATAGTTAAGTTGATTTTCAACTTCATTTTTGTACATCTTAAATGCCTCGATTGCTTCATCTTTGCTTCTAAAAAGAAACACATAGCAATATCTTGTGCAATCATCTATAAAAGTGACGAAGTATTTTTTTACCTCCTCTAGTTTGCACAAATTTTAAGTCACACACATTAGTGTGAATTAATTCTAGAGGAGTAGTATTCCTTTCCACTGAATGAAAAGGCAATTTAGCCATTTTTGCTTCAACACATACTTCGCATTTTTTATTAAGTTCAACATGGGTTTTTGGAATTAATTCTAGATTAATTAGTCTTTTAATTGATTTTAGACCAACATGTCCCAATCTAGAATGCCATAAATCTGAACACTCAAGCAAGTAAACAGAAGAAAGAGCATTATTATTATTATTATTTTTATTCTTGCCTTCACGGCTTACAGGCATCACATTCATTTTGAATAATCCCCTGTCAAGATAACCTCGACCAAGGAACATTCCAAACTTGCTCATAATAAATTTTTCAGACTAAAAAACTAGTCTAAACCCATGACTAACTAGTAAAGAGCCTGAAACTAAATTTCTTCGGACGTCTGGGACATGCAGCACATCCTTAAGAAGAAGCTCCTTTCGAGAGGTCAGCTTTAAGACCACGTTCCCCACACTTGCAATCACAGAAGAAGTAGAGTTTGCCATATGCAATTTCCTACCATCAGTAACAGTGTAGGAAGAGAACATGTCTTTTTCAGAACAAACATGACGAGTAGCCCCAGTATCAACGTACCAGGCGCGGTGATTCTCCACCATATTGGTTTCAATCACCATGGCTAAGACCTTCTCGTCCAGCTCCTCAACCATAGCTGACAGCTCCAGATCTGGCATGTCAACATCGCCATGTTCAACCACATTGACAACTTGTTTGCCTTTGTTTCGCTGACCAGTTGAACTTATTTGCAAGCGATGGTGTTTTGCCTTATGGTTTGGTTTACCACAGTTGTGGCAATTTCCAGTGAATTTCTTTACCTTAAACGGTTTTTTCCCTTTATCCTGAACATGGTTCAGTTTCCTCTTTTTGCTAGAGGACCCATGTTCAAGCAAATTTACTTTGGCCTCCATAGAGGCTCTCTTGAACTTAGAATCAGATTTTCAGTTGTCTTCCTCAATTTTGAGTCGAACAACCAAATCCTCTAAACTCATTTCCTTTCGTTTGTGTTTCAGGTAATTTTTGAAGTCCTTCCAACTAGGAGGTAACTTCTCAATTACCGTTCCCACAACAAACGGTTAAGGAAGGATCATTCCTTAAGCATTGATTTCATGCACAATCAATTGAAATTGTTGGACTTCTTCGATAACGGTTTTGTAGTGCGTCATCTGAAAATCTAGGTAGTGTAAGATCACAAATTTCTTGGCACCAGCATCATCGATTTTATACTTTTTCTCCAAAGAAATCCAGAGCTCTTTGGAAGTCTTGATTTGACTGTACACGTTGTACAGAGAATCAATCAGCCCATTCAATATTGTATTACGGCACATAAAGTCGCCGTTAAACCATTGATCGTAAGCAAAACGCTTTGTACGATCAGTTTCCGTCTCACTTACCACAGGAGGATCATCCTTAAGGTAAACAGCAAGCCCCAGGGTAGTGAGATAAAACAACATCTTTTGCTGTCATCTCTTAAAATAAACACCCAAAAATTTCTCAGGTTTTTCAGCCTGAACTGCAATGGTAGGTGCAGCAGCTTTGGCAGCGGCAGCGACAGTAGCGGCGGCGGCAGCATCAGCATCGGTCGCCATTGGAAATTACAGAGAATATAACTAAAAATTGTCTTACGGTTGTTGGGTCTCTGTGAATTTCCAACAATGTAATTACAATAAAAATTACAAAGAAAGTCAACCTATTGTAGTCTTAATAAAATAAAAAGCTGAATTAAAATTACAACTTTAGCAGATGCAAGATAACTCTTTCCGTAAGATAATTTTGCCCCCGTATAAGGGCAGACGACTCAGGTAATATGTCCCCAAGATACAACTGCTATATGTTTCTGAGTTAGGTGCTCTCCAAAACTCAGAACTCCGGCGAACGTTCAAGAGCTGAAAACTAGGCACGAAATAAGAGGGAAATATGTTGCAATATGTGGTATGCTTATATTTTTTTATGTTCTGATTGTTTGAAATGAAATGCATAAGACCCTGCCCCGACTTTCTAGGGTATTTATTGGGGAAAATAAATAGAAAATAAATTTTGACAAAAATAATTTTTCTTGAGAATATAAAAATTCTCGCCTACAAAGTCGAGTCGCTACAATGACATAAAAATTAAATACCTTTAAATAAGATAACATTTCATCATAGATACGAAGTAAAATTTTGCGGGCGGAAGAATAAATCATAATTTATAAATTGCTAATCAAAGTTTCCCCAAATGAGTTCCAAAACATTTGACATAAAGAAAACATCATGTAATAAATTCTCTTTCATATGCCCTCTCGGATCGCTCCTTCGTCCATCCGGCTCGGTTCAACCTGCAGGATCAATAAAGGTGGAGGTGAGCTTCCTTCAGCTCGTGGAAATCACACTGATCACAGTAATATATAATCTCATGGAAAGCATAACATGAATAATCTATCACATTTTTTCTCAACGTAAATGCATACTCACAATATTACGTGTAGCATGAATCGAGCACGCATAACACGAATATTGAGGTTGCGCAGGTGCCTCCGCAACAACATCAAACATAAACACAATACCACATAACATGAATCGAGCACGCATGTGAATATTGAGGTTGCGCAGGTGTCCCCGCAACAACATATATCTTAAGATAGCCTCTTATACGAATACAGGTTAGCCTGATTTACAACGTGCATAAAATTTTTAAACATGAATAGAATATCATATACACAGTCCAATTAAAGCAATTAAAGTTATAATGAAAATTTTCACCTGAATAAATGATGATGTCTGACTTGAAATTAAGATGCTCGACTCACAGTCCTAAGCCCGTAAATCCTCGATAAAGTCTACATATAATAATAATTTAATCATTACATAATATTATGATATAATGACTGAAATTAAAATATATATATATATGCATAAATTCGGATTAAATATTAATATTGATTGAAAAGTCAACATTTTAATGTCTTGGTAAAGTAGGACTGAATTGAAGGTTTTTAAGTTGACTGGGGTTAAAATCGAGTAAATTAAAACTGTCTGGGGCTGAATTGAAAGTTTCTGAAAACAAGGAGGACTAAATTGAGAATCCTAAAATCTCGCGGGTATAAATACCCATTTTCTCAATCCCTCAGCCGATACAACCCTTTTCTCCTCCTCCCGTTTCCTTCTTCTCCCGTCTCTCTCTTCTACAACTCTCTCTCACATCCTTTCGCACCGATCGGCCAGAAGAAAATTACAGAATAACACAACACCATGGAATTACCCTCATCTTCCTCTTTGTGTTTCTTCTCGGCCGGAGTTATAAATTGCAGAAAAACACGCACACACCACACCTACTGAAAAATCAAAGAAGACGCACGCACACGAACATCTCGAAACCGAAAACGAAGGTGGGAGATGATTCGGGGATTCGGGCCGAAACAGGTTGAATAAATCCGCGTCTGATTCGAATGGATTTGGCCGATTCGGCTTCTGATTCAGGTAAATGTAAATTGAGTTTGATGTTGATTTGTGCTTTTATGGTTTCAATTGGTTTAGATTTTGATATTGGGGTTTTCTTTGAATGGTCAGTCTTGTTCGGGCTTCGGGTCCGGTGAACTTGGAAGGGACTGAAGGGTTCAGGCTCAATTGTAGTAGGTCCCATGAACTGGAAAATCAGGTCAGGTATGGTCGTTCGGGTTATTGGTTTCTGGTAAGATTTTCTCGTTTTCTGAATTTGAGTTCGGGCTGAAGCTTCGATTTCAGTTTTGGTTTCATTGATTTGTTGGTTTGATTTCTGGGTTGAGGGCCGATTTGGGTTTGGCCATGAGTTCGGGCCGAGTTTGGTTGATGATTTCGGGCTAGAGTTCTTGACTCAGGCAGGTATGAGTCAATGTCAAGTTCTGATCTATGATTTTGGCACCGAAAAAAAAGCTCGACGGCAGCCCGATGGTTGAAAAACGGGACTGTCTGGACTACATAAAAATTGAAGTGCTTTAGTTGTAGTATTTTTGAGTTATTATCTAATGTATATTGATTATTGTTTTAGTTTCGAAGATTCCATCCTGAAATATTTTCTTTCTTCTGTTATTCTCGATATGGGTATCGATATTAGTATTGATTGCAGATGAATTCTCAACCGATCAGAAGGATGATAAAACTCAAACTCGAATGGAGAAAGCTAAGTTTTACAGTTTACCTCGTAAGATTGAACGGAAAAATCGGATGAAACGCTACTGGAAATCGATTAGACGACGAATTCGACCGGATCCTCTCGTTCTCTGCTCCTTAGTTTGTAGCAGATTTTTATCTTCTTCTCCTCCTTGTATTTTCTACCGATGAACTTGTGTATTGTGTTCTGTGTTGTATATTTTTTTTGGATCGATGGACAGATTGGTGTAAAGAATTTCTGCACTGCAGAATCTTGTATTTATAGGTGTAGGTGTTTAAGTGTTTTAGTTGAATTAGGTTTGTGTATATTAGATAAAGATTGAGTAATTTTGATAAAGTGAGAACTCTGGTGAAGGAACGATGACTCCACCCGAATTCTTAATTGTGGTTAATTAAATTTAATCATAGTTTGGTTAAATTATAACCCATGGTTAAAGTATAAATAGTATAATAATAATAGTAAATGTAGAACAATAATTAATTGGTAATAAAAATCTGAATATACTAAAGATAATAATAATAATAATAATAATAATAATATTAATACTTAATAAAAACAGTATTAATAATATTATTATTAATAATAATAATAATATTAATAATAATAATAATAGTGTTAGTATTATACTCGAATAATTAATAACACTATTATAAAATAAATAATGATCACTTAAATATATATCTGACAAAATGACTCGGGCTAGGACTTGTGATACGTTGAAATAAATGTTCGTGGCCCTCTAAATAAAATTAAATAAAATGAAATACATTATAATAATATTATAAATAATAATATTTCATTATGAAAATAGCGGGTATTACATTCTATCCCTCTTAGAAAAATTTTCTTCCTCGAAAATGAATGACATACCTCGATTGAAGAAATTCGGATAACGAGCTTGAAGTTCTTCCTCGCGCTCCCAAGTGGCTTCATCTTTACTGTGGTTATGCCATTGGATCTTGACAAAGATCTTCTCTTTGTTCCTCAACTGCCGGACTGATCGGTCGAGGATCAGCTCTGGCTGTTCTTCATAAGTAAGATATTTGTTCATCTCTATGGCGGTATAGTTGATGACGTGGCTGAGATCGTGCACATACTTCCTCAACAACGATACATGGAAAACGTTGTGCACAGCCGAAAGTTCTGGGGGTAAAGCCAAGCGGTAAGCTAACTCTCCAATTCGTTCGAGAATTTCGAACGGTCCAATGTATCTCGGTCTCAACTTGCTCCTTGGACCAAAACGAATAATTCCCTTGGTAGGAGATACCTTCAGGAATACCTTGTCGCCAACACTGAATTCGAGATCCTTCCTACGCTTGTCGGCGTAAGACTTCTGACGATCCTGTGCTATCTTGATCCTCTCACGAATCTTATCCACCAGACCAACCGTCTGTTCGATCATCTCGGGGCCCAAAATTCTCCTTTGACCTACCTCATCCCAATACAATGGTGATCGACACTTCCTACCATATAAGGCTTCATACGGTGCCATACCGATCGTCGACTGATAACTGTTGTTATAAGCAAATTCTACCAAAGGCAACAGTCGTTCCCAATTATTTCCCATGTCTAACACATATGCTCGCAACATATTCTCAAGGATTTGGATGGTCCTCTCGGACTGACCATCAGTCTGAGGATGATAGGCCGCACTAAAATTCAACTGCATTCTCAAGGCTTCTTGCAAACTCTCCCAAAAGCGCGATGTGAAACGAGTATCCCTGTCGGATACTATAGAGACTGGCACTCCATGTAATTTAATAATTTCACGGATGTAGAGTTGAGCATACTGATCCATTCGAAAGTTCATCTTGACTGGGATGAAGTGAGCTGACTTTGTGAGTTGGTCCACAACAACCCAAATAGCGTGGTTTCCTCTTTCCGTTCGAGGCAAACCTACCACAAAGTCCATCGTAATGTGTTCCCATTTCCATTCTGGAATATGAAGTGATTTAAGTAATCCAAATGGGCGTTGGTGTTCTGCCTTCACTTGCTGGCAAACTATACACTTTCTGACAAAGTCTGCCACATCTCTTTTCAAACCTTCCCACCAAAATGTCCCCTTAATATCTTGATAGATCTTTGTACTTCCAGGGTGTGCTGTATACGGGGTATTATATGCCTCCTTTAATATCGCTTCTCTCAACTTGACAACATTGGGCACACAAATCCTCCCTTCATAGTACATTGTGCCATCATCGGACACGCTGAAACCCTTATCCTCACCTGAATGAATACGTTCTTTCATTTTGACCAAGAAGTCGTCTTGTCCTTGACCTTCTTTGATTTGTTCCCTCAAGGTTGGTTGTACCACCAAACTAGCCAATAATGACTCAACTGGAATCGATGGTGTAGCCATCTCAAGGTTCATCCTTGCAAATTCCTTGACCAAGCTTTCCTCCTTGGTCAACAAACAAGTTAAGTCTCCTCTCGCCTTACGGCTCAGTGCATCAGCAACTATGTTTGCTTTACCAGGGTGGTAATGAATTGTACAATCGTAGTCTTTGACCAACCCAAGCCATCTGCGCTGCCTCATATTCAATTCCTTTTGTGTGAAAATATATTTCAGACTTTTGTGGTCTGTATAAATTTCACACTTACCTCCATACAGGTAGTGTCTCCAAATCTTCAAGGCATGAACTACCGCTGCTAATTCTAAATCATGAGTAGGGTAGTTCAGTTCGTGCGGTTTCAACTGTGTCGAAGCATAGGCAACTACCTTGCCCTCTTGCATCAGTACACATCCCAAACCTTGCTTGGATGCATCACTGTAGATGACGAATTCTTTCATCGGATCGGGAATCGTCAAAACTGGTGCTGCAGTCAACTTTCGCTTAAGTTCTTGGAAACTCTTTTCGCATTTCTCATTCCATAAGAAAACTTCTCCCTTTCTAGTCAATTTAGTCATAGGTGCAGCAATCTTCGAAAATCCCTCGATAAATCTTCGATAATAACCGGCTAATCCTAAGAAGCTGCGAACTTCATTCACATTACTCGGTACTTTCCAATCATTGACTACTTCAACTTTAATTGGGTCAACCTCAATTCCTTTAGAAGTGACCACATGTCCCAAAAATGCAACTCGGTTAAGCCAGAATTCACACTTGTTGAACTTCGCATACAACTTCTCCTTGCGCAGTATTCCTAATATTGTTCTAAGATGCTGCTCATGTTCAACCTTGGTCTTTGAATATACAAGTATGTCATCTATGAACACAATGACAAACTTATCCAAATAAGGTTGAAATACACGGTTCATGAGATCCATGAATACCGCTGGCACATTAGTCAAACCAAATAGCATCACTATAAACTCATATTGTCCATATCGAGTTCGAAATGCTGTCTTCGGGATATCATCATCCTTAATCCTCAGCTGGTGATATCCGGATCTCAAATCTATTTTTGAGAATACTCCCGAGCCTCCAAGTTGATCGAATAGGTCCTCTATTCTAGGAAGTGGATATTTATTCTTTATCGTGAGTCGATTAAGTTCACGATAGTCTATGCACATCCTCAAACTTCCGTCCTTTTTCTTCACGAAGAGTACTGGCGCACCCCATGGCGAAACTCGGTCGGATAAGTCCAGAGTCGAGCAGTTCCTGGAGTTGTACTTTCAGCTCTTGCAATTCCTTGGGCGTCATCCTATAGGGAGCCTTCGATATTGGTGCCGCTCCTGACACTAAATCAATCGAGAACTCAACTTGACGATTCGGTGGAACTCCGGGCAAGTTTTCGGGAAAGACGTCTGGATACTCCTTGACGATAGGTACATCAGCTACCGTCTTCTCCGAAGTTGTTTTCCCCATCACATTCACCAAGAATCCTTGGCAGCTACGCTTCTTTAACACCTTCACCGCTTTCATGGCTGAAATCACCTTTGGGGTACTAGAGTGTCTTACTCCCTCGAATACGGTCTTGACATCATTAGACGGACATAAAGTTACCCTCCTCTCGGAGCATTCGACTACATCTCTATGCTTGTCCAACCAATCCATACCCAAAATGAAATCAAAATCGCTAAGTTCAACTATGTGCAAGTTGGCTAAGAAGCGTTCGTTAATCTCTATCTTCACCTTGTTAGTTATCGAGTCTACACGCACTACTCCCCCTGCAGACATGCCAACTAACAAAGATCTAGGGGTTGTACTACTTCTACAACCAATCATAGTACAAAGATTCCTAGAGATGATTGAATGAGATGCACCCGTATCAAACAAAACCAAAGCAGGAATATTTGCAACTGACAACATGCCGGCATGGTTTGGTGCTCTATCTCTTTCTCTTCCTCGGTGTAGGACATCCTCCTATGGTCAGCAGATTGTGATGGATCCAGTCACGAAGTTCATCACGAAACTTTTGCAGCTTCATCCCATCAGTCTTAACCATATGTAGTGTAAAACAGCACATGTGGTTGAATCTTCTCTCGTAACCCGTCGCAATTATACTATCATGCATCAAGTCTAAGAACTCCCTCTATGTCTTAGCCTTGTACACCCTCGAGTAGTACTTCTCCATAACCATCTCCTTGTCCTTGCTACTGGACTCACTATCAGCCATCTCAGCATCATTCGAGTCTCCCATCTGCACCACATCCAACTCTTCCTCTGGATCTAGCTCCTCTTTGGGTGCTTCCTCTGGATCTTCTTCACGATCTTCTTCAGGGGTCTTCTTCAGGATCCTCCTCAGGGTCTTCTTCATCCATAGAGTCGGAACTCTAATTTGCAGCTGGTATCGTCTCTCGGGCGTACAAATCCAATAAGCGTCCAACGACGAACTAGAAATCATCGGCGCCCTCTCGCTCTTCTAGCGATCTCTTGATGGCCTTTTCCCAAAGCCGGAAGATGCAGCAACTCTAGTCTTCGGATAAATTCTCCATCAGGTGCTCTAGCTGTCGCGTGATGGAACCTTGTTTCCCAGATTGCAGCCACTTACTCAGCCTATTAATGACATAGTGTGGTGCATTTTCTGGTAGACTAGGATCGTCCCACCAGTCTTTGCGTGCTAGAAGACGCGAGTCAAAAGTAGCTGGGACCTTCTTTCATGGCGTCATCCTAGGTTTGGCCATTCTAACCGTTCGTACAAACAAAAATAATTATGTAAATAAATTGAAATGACATATGCATGAATAATGACTGAAATTTGGTACCTCAGACGGAGTGACGAAGTGGCGAAGCTGAGAGCATATGATACTTTTACATTCTAGCGAGTCTACAGAAAGGTAAAACCCTCTCTCATACCACTATGTAACGCAGACTTTCTAGGGTATTTATTGGGGAAAATAAATAGAAAGTAAATTTTGACAAAAATAATTTTTCTTGAGAATATAAAAATTCTCGCCTACAAAGTCGAGTCGCTACAATGACATAAAAATTAAATACCTTTAAATAAGGTAACATTTCATCATAGATACGAAGTAAAATTTTGCGGCGGAAAAATAAATCATAATTTATAAATTGCTAATCAAAGTTTCCCCAAATGAGTTCCAAAACATTTGACATAAAGAAAACATCATGTAATAAATTCTCTTTCATATGTCCTCTTGGCTCGCTTCTTCGTCCATCCGTCTCGGTTCAACATGCGGGATCAATAAAGGTGGGGGTGAGCTTCCTTCAGCTCGTGGAAATCACACTGATTACAGTAATATACAATCTCATGGAAAACATAACATGAATAATCTATCACATTTTTCCTCAACGTAAATGTATACTCACAATATTACGTGTAGCATGAATCGAGCACGCATAACACGAATATTGAGGTTGCGCAGGTGCCCCCGCAACAACATCAAACATAAACACAATACCACATAACATGAATCGAGCACGCATGTGAATATTGAAGTTGGTGTAAAGAATTTCTGCACTGCAGAATCTTGTATTTATAGGTGTAGGTTTTTAAGTGTTTTAGTTGAATTAAGTTTGTGTATTAGATAAAGATTGAGTAATTTTGACAAAGTGAGAACTCTTGTGAAGGAACGATGACTGCACCAGAATTCTTAATTGTGGTTAATTAAATTTAATCATAGTTTGGTTAAATTATAACCCATGGTTAAAGTATAAATAGTATAATAATAATACTAATAATAGTAAATGTAGAATAATAATTAATTGGTAATAAAAATCTGAATATACTAAAGATAATAATAATAATATTAATACTTAATAAAAACAGTATTAATAATATTATTAATAATAATATTAATAATAATAATAGTGTTACTATTATACTCGAATAATTATAACACTATTATAAAACAAATAATTATCACTTAAATACATATCTGACAAAATGACTCGGGCTAGGACATGTCATACGTTGAAATAAATGTTCGTGACTCTCTAAATAAAATTAAATAAAATGAAATACATTATAATATTATTTTAAATACTAATATTTCATTATGAAAATAGCGGGTATTACAGACCACCTTTTATAGGGTCCAATTCCACTCCATCAGGTGGGGAGTTACAACAAATTAAAGTGTCATTAATTCTCTTTAATCCTCCGGCTCAAGAGTTACAACAAATTAAAGCTCCATAAGGTGTGGAGTTACAACAAATTAAAACTCCATAGTTGGGACTACCAATACTGTAATATTAATTTATTTTTTATATCGAGATTTCAAACTTATACTTGACTAATCTTCAGGACAATAGCTCCGACCGCACTTAAGTGTCACGTGTAATATTTATGTGCTCGACTTACTGTTTAGCAAAATCCTACGATAACGACAATTAATACGCATCTACTGTTGTAATTAATGTATTTACTAATGAATGACCTTTATACCCCTGAAACCCTAGATGTGTACCTATAAATAAAGGCATTTGGCCCTCATAAGAATATACACATTATTCTTCTTCTCTTCCAATTTCTCTCTTTTTCTCTCATGTTTATAACACGTTATCAGCACGATACTCTACGTGTAAAAATTTTTCTCTCCGATTTTCGAAATCCAAAAAAAAAAAAAAAAAAAAAAACAGTCCGGCAAAAAACGCGAGCAGCTTTTCTGCACTGCGAGATCGCGCTAAAATCGCGATTCCGACTTTGTTAACCGTCGGATCATCATGAAATTTTTACAGTATCTTCCTGACAAGCAGATCTACAAATTCAACGGTGGAGATCGGATTCTAAAACGTATTGCATGCATAAAAAAAAGCCCGAACAGAAATAGTCTTTTTTTTTACATTGGTGAAAGGTATTAATTCTATTTACTCCTTCAAAAACTTTCTTGCATATGATGATTTTGAGGAAAAATATATTATATTTAATTATTAAATTTTATATTTTTGTGTGCATCATACATAAATAATATATATGATGACCTCAAAATTTATTATCAAATCATATTCCTCTTTATTTTCGAAAGAAACACGATTCAACAATACTTAATAATCCAGAAGATTATTAAGATAAAAAATTTGTTGTAGTCCTTGAAGAAGGACAATATTATCTCGTCATATTCTAGTTGAATATGATGTGTTCATGAAGAACATTATGAGATCTAATAATTTGTGCAATTCCTAATGAAAAATACAAAATAATATTCCTGAAGAATATTGTAAGTGCTCTTGAAGAAGCAACTATTTTAGTTTAGTTATTTCGAGTTTTGATTAATTCTCGTACTATTTTTTTTCCCTTTGTATATTCAATTATGGATCTTAAAATTATTGCTCCCGAAGTAGCACAATTAATTGTAATATTCTTGAAGAATATTACTATTCTAAATGAATAATTCTTATTTATATATGAATTATGTGATGATACAATATTCCTGAAGAATATTGATTTGTTATTTATAAATATAATAGCATAATTAAATCATTATGCCCTTGATGTAGCATGATATTATCCCTGAGGGAAAATATAACTTATATCTCAAATAAAAAATATTAATATGATTTGAGAATATCCTCTATCGAGATTGTACAAGATATGATATACTCCACAATCATAATCCGATTGCTCAATGATAGCAAGATCAGTAAGTGGTCGAATATTCCTATCAAGTTGTTCCCGGAAGTGAACAATATTAAATTAAAAACTTCAATATTACATGGCTCAAATTTTATCTCCCGAAGTAGATAAAATTTAGAGGTTATCCTTGTAGGGGATAATTATTTATAAATTTTATCTCGTGGAGTTGATATATCAACAGTTAATGATAAGGACACGAAAATGATAATCTTAAGATTATATGT
Source organism: Orobanche coerulescens (assembly GCA_033398695.1). Lineage (NCBI taxonomy): Eukaryota > Viridiplantae > Streptophyta > Magnoliopsida > Lamiales > Orobanchaceae > Orobanche > Orobanche coerulescens. The sequence continues at coordinate 187,884,454 of CM065802.1, read as the reverse complement.
CAATATCTAATCTTATATATTATGTAGTTTAATATTTTATTATCTCTTATGATATATTGTGAGTTTTTATCAATATAAGATATGATGTCATACCTGAAGTGTGATTTGAATTGATCGTTGCTATATAATTAGTGATAAAAGGGTCAAATATCCTGAAGATATTTGTATCATTCAAATTCTTGGCTTATCTTATTTCTTCTTTTGTGAATAGAATGCCAAGTTCTTGGGATTATATAGTGGTCAGGATTTATTGTCTCATCAAAGTGCAAATATGCATGATATCTTTAGAATGATACTTTTCGTATGAAAAAAAAGGTAGTGCTAAATTTATTGACAGTTCCTGAAGAACTACTAACTTCCTTCCTACAGGATTGGAGATTATGCACTATTATGTTCTAAGTATCGATAAATCTATGGATTTCTAAACTATCGCTTGAAATATGTAGATTCCGCGATAACAAGTGAGATAAATGACATATACAATTTCTGAAGAAAAGAAATTGGTATTAGAGAAAATATCAATGTAAATGACGTATAAAATTCACCACCTATTAGACCAGAAGTCTACTAATCCTAATACTTTCAATATTTACATGTTTAAATTTACGTCTTTGGTGTTGAAGTCTATGTATATCATTTTTATATTTTATTTAACTATATATTTATTTATGATATGTATCCTGAAGATATATTAATACAAATCCACACATATTGTATGATAAATATCAGAAATTACTAGTAAATATCATGAAGTACATTTATACACTTAAAATTATATTATTTTGAGTTGACCAATTTTCATCAACATCTTATAGATGTTGGATTAATTGCATAATAATTATTGCACTTTCTTCTGGAAGAAGAGTAATAACGATAGTTATTACATATTATATTGATGATAATACTTATATCATTGATATAAAATTATTTGTAATGATTCTTTAAATACATTACATTAATATATTTTCATGGTTTCCTAAGAAACATGAATTTATAATTTTAATAATCCATAAGATTATTAAAAAGAAATTATTGATGTTCTTGATAAAACACAACGATATATAATCATATTTTTATGATAGTATTTATGACAAACACATCAATTAAAGTCAATATTCCTGAAGAATATTAAACAAAAAAGGCATTATTTTGACTATTTTCTATATGGCCTTGTGTTATTGCTTTTATTATCACTATATTGATATAAATTGTTGCTCATGACGTAGCACAATTCATACTTTTAATTAATATTTACATACTCTTTAGAGTATTTTATCTTTTGGGTGTTATATGCTTATAAATTTTTGCTCCCAAGGTAGCATAATTGATACTTTTGAATAATATCACATACTCTTGATGGGTACTTCATATTTTCGGTAATATATGATTATCTTTGATTTAAATTGTTGCTCCTGAGTTAGCACAATTAATATTTTTGAAGAAAAATACATGCTCCTGGAGAGCAATTTACATTTGAAGTTGCATGTATTTATTTCAAATGAAAAATACATAACTTTATGTCATAATGATTCGTTCAATTTCTACTTGAGGAATGGAAAGACAATCCCCGAAGGATTGGTATAATTTCATATGGCAATATTCTTATTGTCGGCTCTAAAAGGAGCTTTATTCAATGAGTATCGAATTAATTATAAGCGATATATTATTTTATCCAATGATCATGTTGCGATGAATTTCAAATTCAAGTATCCATATCAAAGGCACAATATTTGGGTCACCCCCCTATTATTAGTGCACCTCCCGAAGAGGATTGATTTTTTAATCCAATTCCAATCTATCTCCGATATTAGGGGGAGATATGAAATATAAATAAGAGAAAGTCGGAGAATTCTCGTTGGGTTGGATATTTAAATTTACGCACTATGAACTCGAAGTTCAACAAATTATTGATTGCCAAAGGAGTGATGAAATCTCATATACCAGCTGTATATGTACCATAAAGAATTAAAGTCGAATGTGAACGAAATATATTTGTTGATACTCCTCGACGCCAGAAGCGTGAGAGACGTATTCTTTATTGGTATTAAAGATAAAATCCGTGGAATACAAATAGATTAAACTACAACATCACTTCAAAAACCTCCTGAAGAGGATCGTCCCGAAGATGAGAATCTCAATACCTTAATTTGCACGTGCACTAAATAATTACAGTATTGGATTATGGGACGACCAAACCAAATATTATGGGAAATGTTGAATATTTGATTTTGTTGAAGTTGTCATTGACTTTGTGAATATGGGAGAATTGTTTATAAGAATGATAGTTGTCGACAACACTTTGTGTCTCAACAATTGCTAGTGGAGTGCCTGAAGCACTAAATAAAATATAAGCAATTGAGACAAAGCTTAACTCGCAAAATAAAATAAAGTGGTGAAAGGATAAGCGAGATTAGTATATCAAGGGTTTAAGCGCATACCCAAAACATATTCTCCCGTTGGCACTAAATTTCGTCATTTAATATACATATGACAATTATTATGAATATAGATATTCAATTAGTGATGTCATCACCACATTTTTCTATAGGTCATTGGACGCGAATATCTATATGAAAGTCCCTGACGGACTTGAGGTTAGGAACGTGAAATTCGCAACATGTACTATTTTGAGTTATAAATATTTATACATTTTGAAATAGTCTGGTGGATCAACCGACTAAGTGAATTCCTCCTGAAGAGGATATATGTGAATTATTTGAACTCGTGTCTAAATACAAGTTCAAAATGAAAAACTTAGATAAAACTAAGTATTAGTATTGTCTCGACTTGTAGATCGAGCATATATGATGGAAATTTTTTTTCCATTTAGCTACCTAAAGGTTGTCTTACCACTTGAAGTGGATACCGACTCATATAGATCTCAAGAAAATAACAAAGATATAAGAGGACCAGAAGTTCCGTACTTGTATGCTATTGAAGCATTACATCATCAGGTCTGATATACAAATTGAAGTTAACATGCTAGCAAAATTTAATATTTCTCCAAGAAGGAGAATGTGGAATGGTGTTAACCATATTGGTTTATTACATGAAAGAGATCGAGATTCGATATTGGTGGCTATTAGGAATTATGATTTCATATTTGTTCTCATACTGCCTATTTATTATGATGATAAATATTTTCCATGTATGTGTTGCATATAATGTTTGGGCAAGTAAGATGAAACTTATTTCCACACGAGCTTCAGAAGAGCAATAATGATAATCTAGCAGATTTATTCACTAAATCTCTCCATGTCTGAAAATTATATTCATGGTATTGGAGTGCAAGATTGTTATCTTGAGGGGGAGAAGTGATAACTTTTAAATTAGCTTGAAGATTATGTCGACCCTGAAGGTCAAAAGGTCCTGAAGACCAAATGGTTGTACTCTTTCTCCCTTTCTAAGTTTTTTCCCACCGGGTTTTCTTAGTTAAGGTTTTTAACGAGGCAACCAATGCAACACATGAGCAAATTTATATTGTGTACTCTTTTTCTCTATCGGTTTTTTCCCACAGGGTTTTTCCGAAGGAGTTTTGATGAGGGATGAACATCATAATATTCAAGAGGAAGTATTGTATGAAGACGATATCACTTGTATCTCAAAGGTAGATACATCAAATATTCACTTAAGTGATTAATTGGCGAACTTATTCACAAAGACGTTGCCGACATCAACATTAAGAAGACTAGTACACAAGATCGGAATGTGTTAACTCAAAAATCTTATGTAATCGATTTCAGGGGGAGTAGCTGTACTCTTTTTCCTTCGATCGGGTTTTTTCCCACTGGGTTTTAAAACGAGGTTTTAATGAGCGTGTATTAAAGCCGTCATTCGAGGGAGTGTTGTAATTAATGTATTTCTTAATGAATGGCTTTATACCGAAACCCTGGGATGTGTCTATAAATAAAGCGTTTAGCTTCAAGAATATCTACACATTATTCTTCTTCTCTTCCAATTTCTCTCTTTTTCTCTCATGTTTATAACATCTACTTCATTGTTGGATATTTACACGAAATTGTTATTCCCCTCTAATTTGGACTGATGTCTACCGCCCAGCTGCCCAGTGTTTGCGAGCCCATTTAGATGCGGGCCGATTTGACCCGCTCCATTTGGTGCGCTGCCCAATACTGCTCCGGCCCATGGGCTGACCATTTTTTCTTTTATTCTTCTTCATAAAATTACAAAATAAAAAATATCTCTCTTCTCACTAATCACATAATCCCTATTCTCGCCGCCCCTCCTCCTCACTCCTCAGTCCATCATCCCCTTCTTCCCACTCTCGATCAATCCGACAATACAACCTGCAAAACAAAGTGCAACGATACTCCTTACTCTTGCATGCGAATCTGATTTGCTACACGGCTAAATTCCTTCTCATGAGGTAAGCAAACTCCACGGCTTGCTTGCTTACTTTTTCATATATCTCTGTGATTCTATGTTGGTATGAGATTTCTTAGCAAAATTCTGTCATTATAAACATGATTATGTTGCTCTTTTTGTCCACTGCCCATTAGAAAACATCACATAGCTTAACAAATAAAATAAAATGAGCATTTGGTAAGTTGATGTAATAATCATTTTGATGACTAATTTTTACCGTGAATTATGTTATAGTGGATAGGATATACTACTTTCATCAATTATGGGATCAAAAGACTTTAGATTCTTGATACCCTCTTTTAGTTCATAATATAAAAGTCGTTCTCGTTTTTTCGAGATGGAACTTCAACCATTACTAACTTTATAATTTTATTATGAAAAATTATATAAAAAAAATATTATGAAGATATTTTCAACACTGAATTCAGTGAACAATTATTTATATTTATCGATAGAATGTTTAATAGTATATTATGAATTGGAGAGAATAGCCCGTTTGTCGACGGGCCTGCTTAGGCGGGTCACGGACCGGTGGTTCCACAGCCCGTGGGGAGACGGGCGTAGCCCGCTCCGGCCCGTTTGAGATGAGCCAGAAACGGGCCGGTCCAGATCAGGCCGTGCTAACAAAGACTCATGTGTGTCTCTCTCTCACACACTACTTAATATAGGTTTCTGATTGTTTTATTAAACAAAGAGAAATCATCATGAACTTTCAAAACATTCAGAAGGCAAACGATTTTGTTTTCAGAATATAAAAAGGTTCACTCTCTTTTTTTTTTCTTTTTTTTTTTTTTGGTTGTCTCAGTCCAAACTGATATAGAAATTGTTTTCCTAGTATGTCCTTGATTTATTTTGGAATTATGCGATTATATTTGTTGGAGTCCATGTTGCATGGATACAGGTACGTGTATTGTGTCCGACATGATATGGATATGGCGAGACGACAAATTTTGAAAACATAGGATATGATATGGCTAGGATACGACAACTAAAAAAATATAATAAATATTTTTTATAGATATATATTTACATGAATTAGTATGAAATTAGTATTTCAAAGATAATTTTTTCATACATATGATCAAACCATACAATATAATCAAAACATGACTATTTTTTCGGCCGAGAAGAACCAGGGATTCTGCACTCGGTCGTGTTGGGCTGTGAAGAGAGACTCTCGTTTGGTTAGGCAACAATTAGGCTTTTATTTGAGGATTTTTCAGATTTGCCCCCAGAAAGTTCAAATTTTGCAATTTAATCCCTTAGAATTTTTTTTCTTAATTTCGGCTCCCCCGTGTCCTAGCCGTGTCCAATCGGTCAAACAGCTAAAAAGGCAAGGACGGGGATTTTCGCGTGGCAGACACGCGTATCAGCGTCTCGTATCCGTATTCGTGTCTGTATCCATGTCCGTATTCTGAAAATAAAAAAATTGACGTGTCCATGCAACATAGCTTGGAGTATGAAGGTTTAGGATTCTTACTGTTAGCAGTAACAACTATTAAGAATTTCCATAATTTGTTGGAGTTGGTAGGCTATGAATATGTAAAGAGATGCTTAGCTTTACAACAAAGAGTCATATTTTGCATAATACCCCCCCCCAACTCTGATCTTCTTTTGTGGCTATAACATACTGCTTCTAGGGCAGATCAAGGTTCTATTATTGTTTTTACTTATTGTCTCAGTTCAAATTGATGTCCTTCCCTCAGTTTAAACATTAATGTTTATTGTCTAGGTTTGACAACAAACTGAACTTTGTTTTCCGCTGTTTTTGTACAACTTCTAGTAAGGAGATGGAGTCCGGCAAGAGCTTTGCGAGAAGAAACCGTTTGTTAGAAATAGAGGCAAAGGTTCAAAAGTGGTGGGATGAAGAAGATGTTTTTAGAGCAGAGTCTTGTGAAAAACCTCCACAAGAAGGGGAAAAATTCTTTGGCAACTTTCCGTACCCTTATATGAATGGCGTTTTGCATCTGGGGCATGCATTCTCTCTTTCCAAACTCGAATTTGCTGCTGCTTATCATAGGTTGAGAGGTGCCAATGTGCTCTTACCTTTCGCTTTCCACTGCACCGGAATGCCAATTAAGGCTGCCGCTGATAGACTGGCACGAGAGATTCAAAGTTTTGGAGATCCTCCTCAATTTCCTACTACAGCCGAGGACCAGATTACGAGCACCGTAGTTGCTAAACTAGATGATAATACAAAAGGAGAATGTGTAGAGGTTGAAATTGGAAAGTTCAAGAGCAAAAAGGCAAAAGCTGCAGCAAAATCAGGTGGAGGAGAGAAGTATCAGTGGGAGATCATGAGGAGTTATGGCCTCTCGGACATTGAAATTTCCAAGTTTCAAGATCCACATCACTGGCTCACCTATTTCTCCCCGCTTGCCAAAGAAGACCTCAAGGCCTTCGGGTTGGGTTGTGACTGGCGTCGCTCCTTCGTCACAACAGACGTGAATCCATTCTATGATTCCTTTGTTAGGTGGCAGATGAGGAAGTTAAAAGAGATGGGGAAGATTATAAAGGATACAAGGTATACTATTTACTCTCCTTTAGATGGACAACCATGTGCAGACCATGATAGAGCCTCGGGTGAAGGAGTCCAACCCCAAGATTACACTTTGATCAAGATGGAGGTGCTTCAACCTTACCCCTCCAAGTTGGGTGTTCTAGAAGGAAGAAGAGTATTTTTGGTTGCTGCAACATTGAGGCCAGAAACCATGTACGGGCAAACAAACTCGTGGGTTTTGCCCAATGGGAAATACGGAGCCTTTGACATTAATGAGACAGATGTGTTTGTTATGACAGAGAGAGCAGCTCTTAACCTTGCTTACCAGAAATTATCGAGGGTTGCGGAGAAGCCTACTTGTTTGGTTGAGTTAACTGGACATGATTTAATCGGTTTGCCCCTAAGGTCGCCACTGGCTTTCAGCGACATCTGAAAAGTCATTTATGCTTGCTACTTGCAAGTTGTCTGGATTTCAGTTCTTCAAAGGGAAGACCATAACAAGAAAGAAGTGTTGCATAAGTAGTTTGTTTTTCAGTTGTAATAAGCAATGTTTTAAACGATGCGGTGGGGTGCCTAGAAAACACTCAAGAGGCGTGTTTTTGGGTTAAAAAATGAGGTGTGCGCCTCTGGGCTGAGGTGCCGTTCCAAGGCGCGCGACTTATCTTCTTCGTTCCAAGCCACCATCATCTTCATTTCACGAAGGTAGGTAAGTTTCTATCTCTTCCTCTTCCCTGCACAATCTTACGATTCGCCTCATTTGGACAGAAAGCTAAAACCGCCTCACGCTTCAAAGACATTTGACATGGAGTTTTGGTGCAGGATGATACGAAAAGGGTGCATCTCTCTTCGTTGATCTCCTCTCTAATGGATATTTGCCTTGAATATAAATCTAGCTTAGTTTTAGAATTGAGGGGTTTATGTTTATGAGGAATGGGGATCTCATATTATTTGTGTTTAACTGAACCCTCAATACCGCTGACTTGGATCACGCTGAACCCTCAATACCGCTGGGTTATTGAGTTGGCAAGACGACTAGGTGCTTTATTCTCTTTCATCTGGTTTGTACATATGACATATCCTTGATCTTGGGCATAGTAAGTTTGCATTTGGTTTAGAGTTTAGATTTCCAGACCTAAGCTCCTCTTGGTTTTGGTCTTGTTTATGTGTAAGATGTTCAAACATAGGCATCCACCATTTCGGACTTGATGAGTTTGTGCCGATCCAAACATGAGCCAAAGCCTCTTGAATCGGTAAGCAACAAACATTAGCCGCATCTTCTCCGATGCTGGAGGGATATTTAGGCAGGTATGGTGTAAATGTTTGTCAACCGTCCCCTCAGATTTATGTATTTGGGACAAGATTAAACCACCTTATTTGTAGGGCATCATACGGTAGTATGAGTCGACGACTTGAATTATCTCCACTTGGAGTAATCTAATTTTGTTCAGATTAGCCGGAGGAACCCAAGATCAAGATTATAAAAAATAAGTTGGGGTTTTAAATGAGTTGTATTTTCGTTAATGACGAAAATAAAAAAAGTTGTATTTTAATCAATGTAGATTCTTTTGAGTGGAACGGAGGGAGTAGTAGAGTAGTAGTTAATAGGAAACACATGGTAAATAAGCTGCCAATGAAAAGTGCTGATATTGAGCTGATCATTAATTCACAGCTAAAAAATGGAAAATCAAAACAAATATGATTCATAGGACTTCAAAATCAACCTACAAATAGATATATACCATACAAAACATGACAAGTGTCAATTACTTACTATTGATTGGATAACAAGTGACATATTTCACATTCTTGTAGTGTAGGCCTATTTGTATGTTGGCTCTGTAGGTCTATTTATCATTGCTCAAATCAAAATTGTTGGATTGAGTGTAAGTAAAGGTAAATTGTACTACAACCTCACGGGTTTTGGTATATTGAATGATATATGTTTGTATATATTCTCTTTTTATTATTGTTAGGCGTTCTTTGGGTGCGGGTATATATGTCTGTGGATGACTATCTAAAGAACAAATAAGATGAAAATATTGCTCACTCGTCCAAAATAATTGGATATACTTGTTTTTTCTTATCAAATAATGAAAGAAGTGAAAATTTGCCTACCATTTTTTTTTGGTGGGGGAGGGGGACTATGAATGAATGAGTTGTTATTATATGTATTATATTCTTTCTTTTTGTTATAATATACATTGAAAGTGACTTTGTATAGTGTGAATGACTATTATGCCCCTGCTGTAATTATGTAATTACGATTGTGCCATCTGAAGTTTTCCTAAAAATAGGACTTCAGTTATTAATTAAAAACACACATGAGAATCATTCTCTATTCTCTCTCTACGATATTTCGGTTTTATAACACGTTATCAGCACGACTCTAACCATTTGAGTAATATATCACAAGAGTATACTCTACAGTTGCATCTTATAGATGACCTTCTGTATCAGAAATTGAATTATTACACACACAAACATACCTTTCTTTCGTTCTTTTGAAGATCCAGTACCAACACATGATTGGTAAATTTGATTTTTCAAGAAATCAAATCAACCATAGCCTTCTGTTTTACAAGCCACTAAAGGCAACAGAAGGGCAACACCTCAAATCCACCAAGATGGGAATAGTAGAAGTGAATTTGTCCATCTCCGCTGTCCTCTAAATTTGCAATCAATAGCTTCATTCGCTGTCAGTGGACCTTGCGGTAATCACACCCGCCCTCCAGATCTGAAGATCTTGCGAAGATATGAGTTCTCCGTGATATGAGTATAGTTTTGTTCGCCACCACCGCGAGCCACCAACCACGTTAAAGGTAAACTAATTATTTATTTTTTCTTTATTGTCATAAACTTAGATAATTGGACTATAAAGAAAACAAAAATATGGTGGGGATGCAGTTCATATCAATCTATATTATGCAAGTATGCATGAATATGCTTGTGTATTATCAAAAAAAAAATAAAAAATAAAAAAAATAAAGGACAAGATAGCAAGTGTGTCAGAAGAAAAGCAAGATGGTTACGGAAGTAGTAGATAAAAAATATTAACTAAATAAATATATAAAAAAAGGAGGACAACTTTGTTCCTTCGCAAAAGAAAAAGAAAAAAATAAAAAGAAATCACAACTTCAAAGTCAGTGGAAAGTGACAAGAAAATTAATAAAATAATAAAATATTCTTTTAATTGAATCATATATTCGTTTTTTCTTACATATAAGATACATATGCTATCAGAATTGATTTTTCTTGATACCATCATGATCCATTTTACGAGAGCTTCAATCTGACACCAATATTGATATGAATGTTAACTCTTTACATTTATATTATTATCAAATGTACAAATTAATATCCAACTCTGGAAATCACAAAAATTTATGAATACATACTCTTACATTTGCTATTAACGGCAGTCGATATATCGACCTATACCTTGACAAGGACTATATTTTGAGGAATTAATTGGACGATCCTGCTTTGATAGAAGCATTTAATTATTTTTGCAGTTTAATTTCTATCTCTTAAAGTGGTGGTTTTAAACCACACATTTATCGAATTTTATTTTCTGCAATTACAATACCTCCCATGTGATGAGTCCAATTATCACAAGACGGATGGTTACGTGTGCAATTTATATATTATATATCACCATCGTGGTTGATTATACCACATGAATAGTTCATAAATCCTGCTCTCGAAGAAGCAGTTGATAAAAATAAATCATACTCTGGAGAAATAGTTGATCGATTATCTAAATCCTGCTCTCAAAGAAGCAGTTGATAAAAATTATCTAAATCCTGCTCTCGAATAAGCAGTTGATAAAAATAAATCCTACTCTGGAGTAGTAGTCGATCGATTATCTAAATCATGCTCTCGAAGAAGCAGTTGATAAAAAAAATCATACTCTGGAGAAGTAGTTGATTGATTATCTAAATCATGCTCTCGAAGAAGCAGTTGAAAGAAATAAATCCTACTGTGAAAAAATAGTGGATCGATTATCTAAATCCTGCTCTTGAAGAAGCAGTTGATAAAAATAAATTCTACTCTGAAGAAGTAGTTGATCAATGATTCAAAATCATGCTCTCGAAGAAGAAGCAGTTGATAGAAATAATACTCGATCTCCATGATTATTAAACACGAATGGAGAAAATTGAGCAAGTGATACCAGAAGCTATCACCGATTAATTAAAGAAAATCCCATACAAATACACAGCATGGTGGGATCATTTGACAAGTGATATGAAAAACTATCAATGGATAATAATTTCTCAATAAATCCATGTTGATTATATTACATGGTGGGATCATTGAAATCATATCGACATGAAAACGCTTATCGAAAAGCATATGTCACATATTCGTGAGAATAATGTATTTGCATAAAGGCAAATATGATCTTATTATTGCTCTGGAAGAAGCACAAAATAGTCGAAGTGAAAATATCGAAACTAGCTGAAAGGTAGTAAACACTCGACAATATGAAACGCGAAAAAGAAAATACATATGAAACCCATAAAAAGAGAAAAGGTGTGTCTCGAGAGTATAAAACTCCGTAACTCTGCCACCCCTGGCATCAGGGTTTATAATGAAAGATCTAAAGGATCTAAACTTCTTTTTCGTTTGGCGCCAATAGTTTGTGGCTGATGAGCTTTGATTTCCAAATTCTTAACTGAAACATATGCCTGAAACTTTATAAGTAGATCAGCAACAGTGTCAGCACATATTACTATATCTCGTGATGGCTGAGATATAAACTTGTGATCTACTCCTTGATCCAGAAAGGCAAGCAAATCGCTGAAGAAATTATTAATATTCAACAAACCCATAGGTTTGGTATGGAAGTCCCGCTCAGCCCATGACGAGATGTTGAATATCTCATTGAGTGTGCCATAGCCACATGGAAGAACAATAAAGGCATCACTATTATTCACCACATACATCAAACTATCATGCACATACTGTGTTTGAAGCATCAACCCAGTTGAACCCCCTATACTACTGGTTCTAACTGTGGGATAGTGTAAGGCACTTGTTACTCTTATTCTCCCATTTTGTGCAGCCTCTAAAAGATAACCCAAAAATCTATAATTACTCCCACCATACAATATATCGATTTTGTGTTTTCCTAATTCTTTTACGAATTGATATGCCATATCTATATGCTGGACATGACCTATCAGTTTGGATCCACCTAAAATACATATAGTTTTAATTGGATGAGATCTATATGAGGATTCTGAGAACTCCATCTTTCTACACTAGACTTTCAAAATACTTTTATGAGAGATATATTTTCTAATTTGTGGACCCCAAATTTAAAGAACAAACTTCTTTCTAAAAGACAAATGACTTCACTATTTTCATTGAAAAAGGAGCGGTAGATAAGTCATTACTTTTGACACAATTGCAAAAGAAAGCGATAGATATAATATTATATTTTTCAATGAAAATGACGTTACCGATCGGCAGCTGAGAAATTTAAATATTAGAAAATAATATTCATCAACTTGCATTATTTTTCTATTACCTTATACCAACTTTGTCAGCACGGACTTACAAACTGGATCTTTTGAGATTAATTTTTCATGACAATAACGTTCCCGTTCATCCTTAAATTGTATCCACAAAGCCATTAGTTCACGATGAACGTTTCCACTGGGATGTGTATCAAGAATCTGTTGGATATCATGATCCATAGATTCCTTACTCAATCCATTCTTGATAAATGCTATTTTATCTTCTCGATTTTTGGATACAAACCCCACAGATTTGCATCATGTGTCACATGTCCACCGAGCACATTTATAGCACCTACCTAATCTTTTTGCTCTACGTTTCTTTGCAACACTACTCTTACCTGTACCCGGCATGTACTTAAATGAATTTGAAAATTCGCCAGATAGTCGAACTTGTGCTTCGATGAACCATCAAATATCTTCTGGGATGCCATTTCTCATTAGCACCCTTAATCTTTCGAGTCGAGCTCGATAAATTCTTTTTATGATATTCACTGGAAGAGATGGATAATATTTACGAAGATTCAAAAGCATTGAATCCATTATGATATTCAGACCCTCGGTATGGGTGAATTTTGTGAATACAATGATAATCTATTTATAGATTGGAATTACGCGTATGAGATTTGACTCTGCATCCTGAAGCGTATGAACTACAACTCTATATTTAAATAATGAACATAATATGACATGTGGGAGCAGCGACTCCATGTTGATAATGATGTGCAATAATGGCACCGAAAGATGATGTCATATGCCGATAATATTTCTATATGGTGATATAGACACATCGTCTTCAAATATTTATTCTCGATTAATATCACTACTAGCCAATATTGGGAATGAATTCATAATAAATTTGGAATATATTAAGGGGGAGTATGAGCCCACTTTCTCTACATGTGAACTACTAGATATTATGGATCCACTAGGTAGTCATATTGTGTCGGGATTTATACGTCTCAACAGGCGATCGCCTCAGAGGCCGGGCGACCGAGCCAGAGCCCAGCAGCCAAGGCAGATTGGCCGACCGAAGGTCCCAGGACAAGTTCCGGTGCCAAGCGATCGACATCTAAGGCGATCGTCTCTCGGTACTTGGCGATCGACTCCTGGTGACCGACCAAATGACGACCGCCTCATGCCACGCGAAGCCACCGCCCGTCCAGTCGGCGAAGGCCGAAGCTCGAAGCAAGGACCCATGTGCAGATCCGGAAAAGGCGCCGCAAGACATGGATCGTTGACCACAGTCTGTCAGCATCTTTTCACCAACCGACAGACCCGCCGAAAGGTGTACAGTGGGACCGCCCGTGACAGCGACTCAGGACGCGTGCAGGCTCCTCATTGGACCGCACGGCTGGCTGCCAGCAGCAACCACAAACTTTAAGGCAGACAGCCCATGTGACATAAAGACGATCGCCCCTTATTATATTGCATGAGAGGCGATCGCCCGTCAGAAAACAGAGCATCTCAGCTCCTATAAATAGAAGGCTGCCTGCACCTGGAAAAACTCTCGATTTTTCAGCTCATAGCTTGGCTTTCTCACTCTTGGCAACAGCTATCTCTCGGTTTTTCTCTCTCTCAGCACCTCTTACACGAAAGACGGTCGGCAGAGACGAAACCAGAACTCCCAGCAGTTCAAGAACTCAGAGCAACTCTAGTTCTTCCGGCAAGCACTCAACAGCTAGAAAATAGGATCTTTTACACTCATTGTAATTATATTCTTACATTAATACTTGTATCCCCGAATATTTGTATTAATAACATCTCGCGAGAACATTCAATCCCGGGCCTAACAAACCCGGCAAATCTTGTGTTTTTCCATTCCCTCGGACGTGCTCTCGCAATTTGCTATTGCTCGACCATTCCAGCAATATCTATCTTCGGATAATATTTCGGGCAACAACAATTAGCGCTAGAAGAAGGGGATCTTAACCCTCATTTTTATTCCTACCGTCTCGAAGAACACTCATTGTTCTCCGGGGCATATACTTGAAGAGACACTCACTGCTCTTCAAAGAAAGCTTCAGAATCATGACTTCTGCCTCCACATCGAAGAAAGCCGCTGGCCGATCTGTCAGACGCCTCATTCCGTCTCAATCCGAGCCCCAGCCTATGGCAGAGGGTAGCCGCCGCGGTCCGAGACTCTCGATCCCGCCCCCGAGGAACGGCCCAAGCCTCTCGCTCGATCAGTTCCAAACCGCGGAACAGATCGAAGGAGCCCTGGCCATCCTACGGGAGCGACGGAGAGCTTTCGACGCGCCGCCCGCTATAATCCCCTCGACCATCCGCCGCATGACCAAACGGAAGTTCAAGGCGTTACTGACTGAGCGATCTCCAGAAGGCTCCCATTCGCAAGAAGAGGCGCTCGCCAGCCGGGGCACCTCTGTTTTCAGCCGCCTAGGTAGCGACCCGTCATGGCGGCCGGGGCAATATGGCCCCAGCCACGAGACGACGGAGCTCGAGTCCGTCACCAGGAGTTCGGCGTATCCGACTCCCAGAAGGCAGGCCAGCCATCTGGCTCCTCCTCGCCAAAGAACCGAGATCGGCGACCGCGGAGTTAAGAGATCGGTCCACGATCGCATCGGCTCCCGCTCCGGAAGCCGAACCACGAGCGATCGAGCTACAGCAATGGCCGCAATGCAACGCCAGCTCGACGACATGAAGGCGCTCCTAGAATCTGGGGCAGGCGCCAAAATAGAGATCGCCGGGCCGAGCGAGCCACTCACGGTCCACATCGAGCTCGCTCCCGTGCAACGAAGGATCGCTCCTCCGCAAACACCTCTGTACGAGGGAAGGTCGGATCCCAGTACTCACCTGAGCAAGTTCCGCATCTACATGACCGGGTGTGGGGCATCAGACGCGACCAGGTGCCGAATGTTCCCGCTAACGCTGGGCGACCTAGCCCACAGGTGGTATGTCTCATTGCCGCCGCGATCCGTCAATTCCTTTGACCAACTGGCGAACGAATTCATAGCGTACTTCGCTGCCAAGGTCGCTCGGCCGGAAGGTCCCCATCGCATGATGCAGATCAGGCAAGAGGAAGAAGAGTCCGACGCAGACTATATCGACCGTGTAGATGAGATCATCCTCAACGGCGTGCCCATAAGCGACGAGATCGCCCTATACTCGGTCCTAGGGGGATTCCATGGTCTTTCGCCTATGTTCAGGCATATTACGAAGGACCATCCCCCGACCTACGCGATCTTCCGCGCTAAAGCCGCAGACTTTCTGGCCAGGCAAAGGTTTCTTCTCAACCTATGAGCAGCGCGATCGGCGACCGAACGACGATCACCAGTCTTCCAACCCGATCACCAAAGTCAAGCAACGTCACCAAAACGGAGGACTCCCTCGCCCTCTACAGTTCGTCATCTAACATGATGGACTATGGCACGAGATCGCCTCCCCCGCACAACGTACACCGTCGACGGTTGGCATCTAACATGACAATCCGAGGTATAAGAGTGTAGCCATGGTCCTGGTAGTCGATGGAACCGACTGCTTCGGCCATGCAAGGTTCCTTTAGGCTGAGATCGCTCGCCCTTCGTTTAAATACGAGGCGGGCGTAGTCGAAGGACCCTCCAAGCAAACCAGTGGACACGCTCGCCCGCCCTCAAAGGTTCATCATCTAACATGGTGAACCCGGGCAAAGCCATCGCCCGTCTCAACGTATACCGTCGAGGATTGCCATCTAACATGACGATCCGAGGTAGAAAAGATCTAACTGGCCACGGATGTGGAGTCGATTAATCCGACGACACCCCGCGCAAGGACTTCTCCAGACCAAGGCCGCACACCCTTCGTTTAAATACGAGGCGAGGCGCAGCCTAACGGAGGACTCTCACAATAAAATGAGTCACGAGATAGACAATGTCGCTCGCGCACAAGACATGGTCATGGAGTCGGTCCATCGAATTCCGCGACTGTGCATGATTCCTCAACGACGAAGCAATCAGCTCTCTACGAGGGATCGGAAAATTGTTTATTGCAGGTACAAGACCGAAGATAGCTAGCCAATCGACCAGATCGCCCAAGTTCGAAACCAAAGTCCGCTTAACGGATCACCCGTCTTCATCCTACACGATCGCCAGCAAGAACCACCTCACCCCATGTCTTCAACATCGGAGCAAGCTGGGGGTAATTGTTGTGTCGAGATTTATACGTCTCAACAGGCGATCGCCTCAGAGGCTGGGCGACCGAGCCAGAGCCCAGCAGCCTAGGCAGATTGGCCGACCGAAGGTCCCAGGACAAGTCCCGGTGCCGAGCGATCGACATCTAAGGCGATCGTCTCTCGGTACTTGGCGATCGACTCTTGGTGACCGACCAAATGATGACCGCCTCATGCCACGCAAAGCCATCGCCCGTCCAGTCGGCGAAGGCCGAAGCTCGAAGCAAGGACCCATGTGTAGATCCGGAAAAGGCGCCGCAAGACATGGATCGTTGACCACAACCTGTCAGCATCTTTTCACCAACCGACAGACCCACCGAAAAGTGTACAGTAGGACCGCCCGTGACAGCGACTCAGGACGCGTGCAGGCTCCTCATTGGACCGCACGGCTGGCTGTCAGCAGCAGCCACAGACTTTAAGACAGACAGCCCATGTGACATAAAGACGATCGCCCCTTATTATATTACATAAGAGGCGATCGCCCGTCAGAAAACAGAGCATCTCAGCTCCTATAAATAGAAGGCTGCCTGCACTTGGAAAAACTCTCAGTTTTTCAGCTCGTAGCTTGGCTTTCTCACTCTTGGCAACAACTATCTCTCGGTTTTTCTCTCTCTCAGCACCTCTTACACGAAATATGGTCG
Source organism: Orobanche coerulescens (assembly GCA_033398695.1). Classification (NCBI taxonomy): domain Eukaryota; kingdom Viridiplantae; phylum Streptophyta; class Magnoliopsida; order Lamiales; family Orobanchaceae; genus Orobanche; species Orobanche coerulescens. The sequence continues at coordinate 187,867,243 of CM065802.1, read as the reverse complement.
GCAAAGACGAAACCAGAACTCCCAGCAGTTCAAGAACTCAGAGCAACTCTAGTTCTTCCGGCAAGCACTCAACAGCTAGAAAATAGGATCTTTTACACTCATTGTAATTAGATTCTTACATTAATACTTGTATCCCCGAATATTTGTATTAATAACATCTCGCGAGAGCATTCAAGTCCGGGCCTAACAAACTCGGAAAATCTTGTATTTTTCCATTCCCTCGGACGTGCTCTCGCAATTTGCTGTTGCTCGACCATTCCAGCAATATCTATCTTCGGATAATATTTCGGGCAACAACAAGTCACATGTTTATGTGACTCGTAATCAGAAATTTACGAGATGATTTGCTCACGGTTTGAGCATATATTCCAGATCATATAAAGCTAGTAATATATCCCAAATAAACTTGAATAGATCCCATAAAGGATCAAGATATGCGCATACAAGTGGGATATTAATTGGCATACTATTCGAAGTCCTCCTGCCAATATCGAGAACATAATATATAAATCCCCATATCTGAAGATGAATACTGAGGTACTGGCATATGAGTTTGGCGCTCAAGAAATCTCTTAGCATGAGGGAGAGTATTGGTAGTTGGAAATATATGAAATGCTCACACTATATCCTCACAACTGAAATATGAACTTAAAGTTCAAAGATGCATGACAGATTATTAATCTTTTGTTGGTGATTTTAGTGTCACCATTCATTTTGTGTAATTGGAACTAATATGTGAGGTAAGGGGTTTATAATTCGTATTCTAATATATGTTCGGGTATGTGCGGAGTGCACACATGTATAAGATCGAATTATAAGCCGGTACAGACTAATGTCTGGGGTCGGCGCGCCCGTGTGAGTCTAGGGCGGCGCCCTGGCGGTCCATGGGCGCGCCCAAAAGGTCTTCGGAAATTTAGACTGGGGATTTAGTGATATTTCCGAATTTTAGAGGGAGACTATGGTAAAATTGACTAATTTCGTCAATTTTGGTAAACCATCCGTCAACCCTAATTTCGGACCACTAATGACGGCGCCGCTCTCAAAAACCCTAAATCGACCTAATGTAACCCTAATCGACATGTATAAACAAGGCTCTCCTCTTGAGTCTTAGAGACAACCTTCTTCTGAGCTCTCTCCCTTTCTGAAAAAACACAGAATTTCTCTAGCAATTTGGCTTACGTTTCTGTGCCTAGATTCGTAAGTGTTCAATTGGATTATCCTAGACTGAATTTCTTGTAATCCGGGCATAGGGTAGAAATATCAGTTCGGAAAGTGTTTACACGATCCATTGGAAATCCGGATCTCCATAACAAACCCTTATACCCCAACATCTTTGGTACCAACTACAACTGCTTTGATAAATATATAATAATTCCCCGAATATGAATCAAAGCAAATGATAAAAGGAGGCATATAATTTTGAGAAGTATATAGACATAACCACAATGTGTAATTCCAATGGATGATTGATAATGAGATATCTCGGCAAGTTATATTGCCATGGGGAAATAAATATTGAAAAGTGTCGACACAACATAGCGCTATGAATGAAATGAGGATATCAATGATTGGAAAGATGATATCGATAAATGATATAAAGATATCCATGACTGTGAAATATGGATATTGGAAATGAGGATATTAAAATCCATGATTTGTGAAAATAAGGATATTGAAATCCATCGAAATTGAAATATATGCCCTTATAATAAAATGAAACATATGGGCTTATTGAAAGTGACTCCTCAAGAGATTTTAAATATATTATCAGTGCGTGCAATCACTCAAAATAAGGTGTTGTGAAAGAAAATTATCTGTTGTACTCTTTTCCTTGACTGATGTTTTATCCCACCGGGTTTTTTTCAGTAAGGTTTTTAACGAGGCAGGTTAATCACAACTAATATGAAATTTCCAAAAGAGATTTGGAATATATTGCAAAGAATATGAGTTCGATATTACAAACTGCACTGAAGATGATACTCATACTAATCCCTGGAGGATCATTGAAATGCCTGGGGTATATTTGTATAAAATACGCGTTGCACTCTTTTTGCCTTGATTGAGGTTTTGTCCCATTGGGTTTTCCTAGCAAGGTTTAAACGAGGCAACTGGAATGACGTATTAGTATGAATAATGTACTCTTTTTCCTTCATTAGGATTTTTCCCATTGGGTTTTTCCTAATAAGGTTTTAACGAGGCATATTCATGGCATAATGAGGAACACTACAAAGATCAAGATTATTTCTCAAAGCTTGAAAATAGAAGGAGTAGTTGTACTCTTTTTCTTTCGATCATGTTTTTCCCACTGGGTTTTCTTGACAAGGTTTTAATGAGGCAACATATGGATACTCCAACCAATGATATATATGACAGATTCACTCAGTTTTTGTCCCACGAGGTTTTACTGAGACGGCACAAGAATATTCATACAAGAACTATCGAGATAAGGGGGAGCAAATTTACGAGATCACCGATTGCTGAAGTTTTATTCCACGGAGATTTCCTACCAATATTATGATGCAACATGATATGATTACCACAAGCTCCAATACAAACAGTTTGAAAGTTTTTCTTCCATTGGGTTTTTCTTCAAACTAGTTCAGTAGATATTTATGTAAATAGTCATTCAAGGGGGAGTGTTACAATATACCTTGAAAGTGACATTTCAATTAACCATTTGTTTTTATATAGTGTGAATGACTATTATGCCCCTGATGTAATTATGTAATTACAATTGTGCCATCTGAAGTTTTCTTATAAATAAGACTTCAGTTATTAATGAAAACACACCTGAGAATCATTCTCTATTCTCTCTCTAAATTACGATATTTCGGTTTTATAACACTTTTTACGTTATTTAGTTTCATTTCAATTTAACGGAACATGTAAGATCTGAGTGCGTGTAGCCCACATTGAAGGATGGATTGAACGTGAGTAGAAATTTACATTATTATGATTTGTCTTGATTGATATTAGGGGTGTTAGTGAGAATAAACCTCTTCAAGCTTGGAAACATGGATTTGAGGCTTGGATATGAAGATATGGTTGATCCTTGAGGTGTTTGATGGTGTTGTTTATGTTCTTGAGGTATGTTGTTGAACTCTACACCTTGATTTCAGAGTTTTGGTATTGTTATCCGTATGTGCTTCGTATGATGATGATTAGGGTGTTGTTGTTACGATTCTTGAGGTTATGTGAAGTGTATATTGAAGAACATGATGATATATGACTTGGATTACGAATTGGATGATTATCTACATGTTAAAGGATATAGAATTATGTTGTTTTGATGGCTATGAACATGATTTCGAATCACTTAGTGTTCTTGAGGAACTTCTTGATGAATTTGACATAGCAAGACGATGATATATTGAATTATCGGTATGAAGATCGAATATTCGTTAAGTCGTGTTGATTGTATTGGTAGAATTCGTATGTTCTTGATGAAATACGAATCATGATAAACAATTTGGAATCTGGAAAGATTGTGATTGATCGTCGAATATGATTTCCTTTACATTCGTATGAATTCGGAATAGACTATATCATGTAATCCTTGTTATCGAGATGAGTTGATCTTTGATATGATTATCGAATTATAGAAACGTATCGTGGTTATGAATTTGTAATTCATTGATTCGGGTTGTTCGGATTTATGTTTAATTGGGATAATTGTGGAACCGTTGGGTTTATTGATCGGTTGTATTGATTGTTAAGTATGATCATCGAGTTGTGGTTTGTATTGTAGATATGAGTTTGTATTTGTTGAGTTGGATTATTTGGTTTTGTGTATGATCGAAGAATTTGTTGAGCCATTGAGTTTGATGGATTGGTTATATCGGATATTGATGATTATCAAATATGTGTTAATTGATTACTTCAATAGGGTAGATCATTGATCGTTGATTATAATCGTCGACTAGAAAGTGTGTTGCGGACGTGTTCGAGGATGTTCGTGAATTGCATTGGTCATGGCTGAGGAACTCGTAGACGAAGGCAAGGAATTGGTAACGGCTTCATCATCGTCATGTCGTTATTGAGGCAAGTTATTACTTGCACAATTTATAATATTTAATGAATGGTTTCAATTTCATTCGTTTATAATTCGTATAGCAATGATTATAATTGTGAACATAGGGGATTTGGGATTGTAAGTTGTTTTCGGATTTTGGGAATTTAAATCATAATGTATATGATTTACTTTTGTTAGTGGTATACTTGGATATCGAGGATACATTGTGTTATAGCCGAAGACATGGATTATCTACCGTCCGTGATATTTTGGACCGTCGAATATTGAGGATAATCATTGGTGATGGTTTTGACACCGAGATTGCTCTCGAAGGACTCGGGGCAAGCAATATATCATTTTTCTCATTTTGTGTTGATCATGTTGCCGTGCACTGTGTATTGCTGTTTTGTGCAGTTGTGCATTGTTGTCATATGTCCACCATGCGTTGGTACGTTGAGATCATCATGGGAATCTATAGTTGTGTGCGCTGGATCGTTGGACAGGTAGTTCCACCATGCATTGATCCGTTGGGATCATCATGGGAATCTATAGCTGTGTGCGCTGGATCGTTGGACAGGTATTTCCACCATGCGTTGGTCCGTTGGGATCATCATGGGAATCTATAGCTGTGTGCGATGGATCGTTGGATTACCATGTGTTGTTGTTGTACATACGTATATAATGGGTTATCCATAAGTATACATTGTTGTTATTGATGTGAGCATATTGACGTTGTCATATGAGTATGCATTTGTAGGTCTTGCGTTAGGACCATGTCCGTATGTTGTATTGATCTGATCTTGGATTAGACTGACATGATTGTCGTGGTATTGTGCATCTCGAGGTATGTTCCGTATTTCCTTTGGTAATTGTCTTTTGATGGACAATCGATTATCTTGTTGAGATGTGATGAGGTTACCCGATGGATTGGGTTGGACAGAGTTAGTAGATTTCGTAACAGTGAGTTATGATAATATTTTGAGAACCTTGGGTATTGTTGAGATACAATACAAATATTTCGGTATGAGCTTATTGTGTCGTTGAAAAGATACGAGATGTGAACTTTGGTTATTATTATCACGAGTTGGTAAAGTTATGGCGGTGAGGTTACATTGATCGTATTCTTACTTAGTATTTTCATTGGTATGTAATTATTGATGTGATGTGATCGTTATCATTGTTGGGTATTATGGCTGACCCCATCGTGGGTTTTCTTTTTAGGTTCTTGGATATCAAGATTGTAGCGGTCGTGAAGAGATGAGCTTCCCGAAGGATATTGGCTAGGGCATGTATTTGTATATTGAATTTCCTGATCAGTTGTTGTATTCCGCTGCTAGAGTATTTTTAACTGTTGTATTTTCCGGTGCATGAGTATTTTAATGACCTTTCGTTATCAGGTAACTTTCGGGCCTTGTGGTTTCAAATGAGATTTTATGACGGTTTTGATAAACAGATTTTATATAGTCTTCAAATGTTTTTAATAAGATAATACCGTAGTTAGCCTCTTGGGCCTTTGTAAATTATTTGCGAAAATGTCTTTTAGCCCTGTGGGTTCCATCTCGGGGCCCACGGAGCTGTAATATTCCCGGTCGGATCTGGGGGTGTTACACATATCGGGTTGTTACGGGTCAAAATTGACGCACTAGTGCGAAACGAGTTGAACATAACGTCTTGTGATGAAACAGGACGAAATAACATCCTCGAGAAAAACGGATCGAAAATGACATCCTGAAGAGACACAGGTCGAACATGGCGCCATGTGTCGAAAATGTCATCCCGGGATGAAAACTAGGGTTGAGCACTATGTGGTTTGGAAACTGGAATGTAATTAGAATGGAATCGAAAATGGTTTGTAAACTGCATCGAATTAATAGAGTACATTTCGATCTGAAAATTCTTCAACCTGTTTAATAATCTTTCAATTCATTTTCTATGATATTGTTCGGTTCGGTTCAATCGTCGGGTTTCAGGTTCGCCACAACATCCCTACCTTAAATATTTTGTTTTGCAAAAATTGATTTTAGCTCAAAAATCTTAAGTATTTTGTTTTGTGAAAATGGATTTCGGTTTAAGGTCCCTAAATGTTTTGCCTACAGAAATAGACTCTAGGTCGAGAGTTCTAATGGTTCTGATTTGAAAAAGAACCTGAAGCGTTCGTGTAACACCCCCAAAATCCACCGGGAATATTACACGATGTAGACCCCTTTACAGAGGGATCTACTAGGCTAACTACCACGATACAACAAACGTTTGACCGACAGGGGTCAAACTATATACTGACACTAACCGATAGGGTCACACGACAAGAGATCAATCCGAATAAAAACTCATTACTAAACTTACCCACACAGGGGTCGAGATACAATATAGCGGAAGACTGAAGATAAGACAACAATACAATAACATTATACTGAACTCTAACTCTTGATTAGTATCGCGGCTTGCCTTCTTCCATGCCATCCATTTGATTGCTCCAACGAACTAAGCATACCTGAAATGCATGAAACGCATTTTCCCCATTTAAGGGGTTAGCATTTGAATGACTAGTACAAGTATTCAGGCCATACAACGTATACCACGAAAATATCAGTTATATTAAAGTAACGACAAATCATGAAAGAGTTCCCGAGAGGTTTTCAATGTTTAAAGTACAACCCAAGTCTTTGAAAGTAATATATATATATATATATATTATATATATCAACTCGGGAGTTTTAGAAAACGACAGAAAATCTTTTGGGACTTCAAGTCCAAGACTTAATAACATATTTTGAAAACAATAGGGTCTCGGCCCCAAGTCATTTTCTGCAAAATATCCTTTACACAATCGTTAGGGTCTCACCCCAAACTTTCTTTAACCACAATGCATAATAACAAGATCCATTATCCGACACCAAAGCATTACAACTAAGAAACTAAACACAGACGACACATATTCTAGTGCCAATCTAGCCAAGTACCAAGATCCTATATAATGTATCTCAACATCGAGAACAAAACGTTGTGATATTCCGGACATATCACAGTTATCGAAAACATCAACATAATCCTCATGATTAAAACCACATATGGTAACCCGCGGCCGTACCCATTAGTATCGGCCCCTAGAGGCTCCACCGGACCCTCCCGAGGTGGGAAACCACTTCTGTGGCCGTACCCATTAGTATCGGCCCTCACAGGCCCCGTCGGACCCTCACAGGATGGAAGAACAACAACACACACGCGTTCACAAAACTGCATGTCTCGAATGTTAGTCACAATATATGTAATCAAGGCACTTGCTAGAGATGGCCATTTGTTCGACACATAACTACTATCGACACAGCTTAGCAACTACCTAACCATTCTAGACCCATCGCAACATATCAACAGGAATAACAACCAATCAAACCATTACAACCAACCCAACTCTATAACACCCAACTCTATCCACACAACCCAGTGATCCCGAAACATCACAACACATGTCTAAGTGTACTAACTAACCGACACCACTTCTCTATTGACATGCGTTTACGACAAGCAACAAGGCGACTCTAACTTAACATAACATCTATAACGACCCATACAATGGAAAATCAACGAAAATGAATAATCATCACAAATTCATTATACAACCTCAATTCACACAATATAAATCGTATAAACAAGAATACTTGCCTCGATGATTAACACACGAACAACTCCGAAGAACATAGCTCGACCGAAAGTCCCCAAACTTATATCCTCCACGAGAGACACAATAGCAACGTGATCACTACGAGCATAACAACTGAAAACAACAGAAAACGCATCTAAGAATCAAAGGAAAACTCATTGAGACATTAAATCGAACATTAAATACTCAAGACTTCAATAGATCACCGAATCATAATTCGGATTATATGAAACCAGAATATGGATATACAATCCATAGGGTATGTTCATCATCATCATAAAATACCAATTGAACCATCAAAAGCAGATTGAAAATAAAATCAAGAACAAATCTTCAAAAAGCCAACTCTAGGGAAATCAAGAAAAAAACCTCGATCCGGCGAAGAACAACGGATTAGATGATGTAATGATCACCTACAACCTTCTAAAAGTCATTTTGATGGAGCAAATTTGACCAAAAGTCCGAACCCTAGTCGAATCGCCTCAGCCATCTCCGAAGAAGGGGGGAAATGAAAGAAATAACAAGAAGGGTTGCTGCTCCAGTATATATATACTGGATCAGTCAGCGCGCGCTACACCATACACTTAGCGTGCGCTAACGGGACAATGACCCAATACGTTCAGTCCAGTAGTGAAATTAGCACGCGTTAGCTAAGCTATTAGCGTGCGCTAGCTAAGCCGTTAGCGTGCGCTAGTGAGCCCTCAAACCCAGTCTAGTAGCTTCTGGACGATCACTGACTACCAGTTAGCGTGCGCTAGCTCACGCAATAGCGTGTGCTACTGTTGCTCAATAGCGCATGCTATAATGTTACATAGTGTGAGCTATTCCTTCTGCACAGGGTGCAGATCAGCTCCAAGAGCTCGACCCAACAGCGAACTCTTCGACGAAACTACAATCATGCAACTTGCGACGAAACGCTAATGGAAAACACTCACGATTCGAATGAAAACAAACATGTCATTCCAATAACTCGAAGGTTTGGAAAAGCAAATACGAAGACAACTGCCCGAAACTTTTGGGGAAATTACGAAACGGTCCAAATGTCTGAAAAATCACGGTACGAGATTGAACAACAATTCCGAAGTTCACAACCGGACCATAAATGTCAAGTGAACTTGTAGGAACATCAAATCAACAGCTTCGGGCGATATTCACAAGAATCGAACCTAAAATGCCAAAAGGACGCAATAATATGCCAATTAATCCGAATCAATATCAAAACTCGCTCGAATGACAAAGAGAACATAACAAAATATGTCCAAAATTAGTCAATGGACACAAGCGAGTCACGAGAATCGAAAATTAAGAATTGGAAAAATATGGGTATTACAGTTCGAAAATGTTTTCTTAAGTCATGTGTACAGTATTATTGGAATATTGTACACTTTTGTAATGAATCGATGAACTTGAGTGTTCCTTAAGTTTATGTGAATTTCTATGCTTTGAAGATTGTTTTTATTTCTCTTAATGTTATGAAATATGTTCCACATGTTCATTGTACATGTATTAGTAATTTCAGATAAACTCCATCAGGGGCGGACATGTTTTATATGTATTGATTCAGGTTAATTGAGGAGCAAACATAGAGACAGCACGAGAGTGAAGGTTTTCACATCGATACTAAATGTTCCAGGTGTCTCAAGTTTTTGAGTTGTTAGGCAATTGAGTTGTATTATATTTGTTATGTAACAAGTGTTATTCGAGAGTTCCTTTTGTAGTGATTCTTGTTGAGTCAGTTGGAACGCTGCACAAACCTTGTCGACTCAATTTGTTTATTCAATATTTTCTTACTTTCTACAAGTATTGCATTTAAATGGTCTTGTCGACCAATTTTGAATTTTGTTGATTCCGTATTTTGCCTGGTAAATCCTTGTGGAAAGGATTACTGGGGTTATAATTCCTCGAGGACTTAGGGGGTGTTACCACAAGAACAATCATTAGTGTCCGTGTGTTTTTATAAGACGACTAGATTCTAGATGCATCGTAGTAGTCGTCGTCTACGAAAAAGATATAAATAATATAAGTACCATAAATGAGATCAATGAAACGACCGGCTACTTGAAATCTGATATCTGAGTATGAGTTAAAAGAGCTAGAAAGAACTCGAACTTATTTCGGCTTCGAGTTGGAATGCTGTGTTGATGGTATTTTCATTCACCAGTATGTCTATATCATAAAACATTCTGGAAAATTTAGCATGGATAAAGCACATCTCTTGGTATTCCCATGGTAGAAGAAGTCTGGAAATTACCAATGATTCATTCCATCCTAAAGAGGATGACACAGAGATTATGAGAGCCTAAACTTCGTGCTTGAGCACAATTGGCATGTTGTTGTACTTGGTTCAGTTACTCCTTGAGGCATATCTCTCTAGTAAACTTGTTAGCTCGATTAAGCTCCGTACCCATATTGAAGCACTAAATGGAATAAGACATATATTTTGATAATTTAAAGGATCCAGTGATCTTGTTTTGTTCTTCCCTTACAGTAGAGAGAGATATTCCGAAAGGAATGGTTGAGGTTAAGACATTGAATATTGATCGCTTGTCTACCTTTGACACTGTCGTTGTGCATGGTTGTTCTATTGCCGGAAATACTAGAGCTTGAAATGTTGTCCCCTCCGTAGAGGCCTCAATAACGTATTATATAATTTTGCTGATGTCAGTTACATCTTATCGGGATAAAGGATGTTCCTATATCTGAAGTTGCAAGATCATCTAATAGCCTAGGAACTTCTAAATTTTGTACTCAAAATGGTTACTATTAGGAATATGGTGATATCTTGGAGATCAGCCAATGAGACCCTAGTAGGTACTTTCTCGAGTCACACAATGATCATTACTTTGCATGAATCTTTGAGAGAGTTGGTTTGGCTCCAATCAGTTATGGAACATATTCAAGGAACTTCTGGATTAACTTTGCTGATTTCACTAAGTCCCCATCTAGATCTACCATTATGAAATATGTAAGTAGCATTCGCATTTGCAATTGTCGAGTTCCTGGACTGATTTACCCATCAAGGGAAGCTGCTGTGTATATTTTAGGAAGAGTAGCTACCACATTTGTAGTGGGTGTGTTATGTTTTTCTCCCTCGAGAAGTCTTTATTTTCTCCACGAGGGTTTTGTTCGACTTTGATAAGTTTTTACTAAGTCAATATCTTATATACCGTGATTCGTGCTAATTTTTAATACAAGAAGTGTTCCATGAAATTATGTTTCAGACATTTTAGATCTTTCTACAAGCTATTGGATCCTCTTTATACTTACCACGTACGAACGTTTGTCTTAAACGACTCCTTTTATATTGCTTACATAAATGACCATCTATAAAAAATATTGATGCACAATTTCATGCAACTTTTACTCATTTTATTCTTATGTGTACTAGTTTTCTTTGGTTTTTTCTTTGTTTTCTTATGTGTACTAAGGAAGGGGAAAGGGATATTTATAAAATTGCTCGTATTAGAGATAGGAGGACACGAGATATTGGGAGAGTTAAATGTGTGAAAGATGTGGATCATAAGGTTTTAGTCGGAGATCAGGAGATACGAGAAAGATGGAGGGCATACTCTGATAACCTATTTAATGGACAACGTGAGGAAGATATTGGGATGTAAGTATTGCTTCAAATTTGGTTAATCGAGATTTTATGCGACGAATTCAAAAGGGTGAAGTACGGATGACATTAAAGAAAATGGGTTCGAAAAAGGCAGAAAGGTCACATGGTATACATATTGAAGGATGGAGGTGTTTGGGAGAGAGGGAAATCGAATGGTTGACTATACTTTTCAACAAGATTTGGAAATACAACAAGATGCCACTGGCATGAAGGAAAATCACTTTAGTCCTTTTATACAATAACAAAGACGATGTCCAAGAGTGCTCTAATTATTGGGGGATTATGTTGATGAGTCATACTATGAAATTATGGGAACAGGTGATTGAGCAACGTCTTAGAAAGTGTGTGGAGATATCAGAAAACCAATTTAGATTTATGCATGGGAGATCGACCATGGAAGCAATATTTCTGATGAGACAGATGATGGAACACTATCGTGATAAGAAGAAAGACTTGCATATAGTTTTTATTGATTTAGAGAATGCTTATGATAAGGTACCAAGAGAGGTAATTTGGTGGGCATTAGCCAAAAAAGGCGTGCCTAAGAAGTATATTGACATCATTAGGGACATGTATGAAAGAGCTAGTATGTACTACCACTACGCCATAGATGGCCTACGGCAACTCCTACAAAATGTTGCAAGAACCAAAAAAATCGTTGCTGTAGACAAGAAAATCAAAACGGCAACACTTTTTTGGTGTTGCACTTTTCACCGCTGCCGTAGGTCCCTATAGCAACACTTATGTCACCTACTGCAACACCACTCTTTTTGTTACCATAAGACTGCAAGGCATCGTTACCTATAGTCTACAGCAACATTAAACAAGTGTTGCCAATTTTCTGTAAAAGTAGGGGGCACTACTAAATTTATTTATTTTTTTTAATAAATTTTTTAATAAATTGAAATTATTTTTTTAATATATTATTTTTTAAAAAAAATATATTATATTCCCGCCCAGTCCGCACCCGCCCCGCCCGCCCAAACCCGCCCGCCACCAGCCCCCACGCGCCCCGCACATAATATGTATAAATGTGCATTTCCACTACTCACGGGATTTGAACCTGTGACCTCAATGAGATGGAAGTGGGTATCAAACCAGTGAGCCAAAGTCATTTGTTGTTCTAATATTGATTTATATTATATAAGTGTACAATAAACCATATATATATATGTATATAAATATATATATATATAATATATATATATATATATTATATGTATATGTTTGTTAATATTTTCAGAATTATTTTCAAAATATATTAATATTTAACAAAATATTTTAATATATAATGTAATATAATTTTTAATATTAATATATAACAAAATATATTAATATTCAATATATTCCACATTTGATATAATATAATTCATAAAATAATATGTATATATTATAATTTTTAGTATATAATGTAATATAATTTTTAATATTAATATATAACAAAATATATTAATATTCAATATATTCCACATTTGATATAATATAATTCATAAAATAATATGTATGTATTATAATTTTTAATATATAATGTAATATAATTTTTAATATTAATATATAACAAAATATATTAATATTCAATATATTGCACATTTAATATAATATAATTCATAAAATAATATGTATGTATTATAATTTTTAATATATAATGTAATATAATTTTTAATATTAATATATAACAAAATATATTAATATTCAATATATTCCACATTTGATATAATATAATTCATAAAATAATATGTATATATTATAATTTTTAATATAAAATGTAATATAATTTTTAATATTAATATGTAAAAAAATATATTAATATTCAATATATTGCACATTTAATATAATATAATTCATAAAATAATATGTATGTATTATAATTTTTAATATATAATATAATATAATTTTTAATATTAATATATAACAAAATATCTTAATATTCAATATATTCCACATTTGATATAATATAATTCATAAAATAATATGTATGTATTATAATTTTTAATATATAATGTAATATAATTTTTAATATTAATATATAACAAAATATATTAATATTCAATATATTCCACATTTGATATAATATCATTCATAAAATAATATGTATGTATTATAATTTTTAATATATAGTGTAATATAATTTTTAATATTAACATATAACAAAATATATTAATATTCAATATATTGCACATTTAAATTAATATAATTCATAAAATAATATGTATGTATTATAATTTTTAATATATAAGGTAATATAATTTTTAATATTAATATATAACAAAATATATTAATATTCAATATATTCCACATTTGATATAATATAATTCATAAAATAATATTTATATATTATAATTTTTAATATAAAATGTAATATAATTTTTAATAATAATATATAACAAAATATATTAATATTCAATATATTCCACATTTGATATAATATAATTCATAAAATAATATGTATGTATTATAATTTTTAATATATAATGTAATATAATTTTTAATATTAATATATAACAAAATATATTAATATTCAATATATTGCACATTTAATATAATATAATTCATAAAATAATATGTATGTATTATAATTTTTAATATATAATGTAATATAATTTTTAATATTAATATATAATAAAATATCTTAATATTCAATATATTCCACATTTGATATAATATAATTCATACAATAATATGTATGTATTATAATTTTTAATAAATAATGTAATTTTTTTTTAATATTAATATATAACAAATTATATTAATATTCAAAATATTGCACATTTAATATAATATAATTCATAAAATAATATGTATGTATTATAATTTTTCATTTTATATTTTTATAAATATTATAGTTTTTAATTTGTTCATATCAAATCGATTAAAAAGTATTACTTCAATAAATGTCATACTCCACTTCAATCAAAATTAATTAGTTCTCAAGTAAAAGATTATTTAATTTTAATTTTACATAAAAAATGAAGTTTTTTTTAAATAGTACATCTACGGCAACATTGTGTCATAAAATGTTATAGCATGTAACACTTTACTACTAAGGCAACACTTTGTAAACATATACAGCAACATAAAAAAAGCAATGTTGCAGCAGGTAAAATTTTTAAAGCTACTACAACATTTTTGAGCGCAACACTAACAAAATCCGTTGCCGTAGGTCATCTATGGCGTAGTGTACCGTGGGAAGGACTGAGGATTTTCCTATTATGATTTGGGGTGCATCAAGGCTCGGGTCTTAGTCATTTCCTTTTTGCCATAGTCATGGACGAATTGACAAGGTCAATTCAAGACGATATTCCTTGGTGCGTGATGTTTGCAGATGATATAGTATTGGTTGATGAAACGAAGGACGGAGTTGAAAGAAAGTTGGAAATCTGGAGAAATACGCTCGAAACTCGTGGTTTTAAGCTGAGCAGAAGTAAGATTGAATATTTGGAGTGTAGCTTTAGTGGAACTGGAAGTAGAGATACGGGTACAATCACTTTTGATGGGAATGTTATATGAGGATCGAAGTTTTTTCGTTATCTTGGGTCTATTCTTCAAAAGAATGGAGAATTAGAAGGTAACATGGCCCATAGGATTAAGGCGGGATGATTCAAATGGAAGAGCGCAACGGGGTTATTATGTGACCAAGTCGTACCTTACAGATTAAAGAGCAAATTTTACCGAACAATAATTAGGCCTGTACTTTTATATGACACTAAATGCTGGGCTGTAAAACATAGTCATGTGCATAAGATGAATGTGGCGGAAATGCGTATGCTAAGATGGATGTGTGGCCATACGAGAAAGGATCGACTTAGAAATGATGTAATTAGGAAAGAAGTACGAGTGACCCCTATAGAAGATAAGCTGTTGGAGAATCGGTTAAGATGGCTCAGACATGTGAGATGGAGACGATTGATGCATCGATGCGGAGGCTTGAAGACTGGGGAGCGCATAGGCCGGTCAGGGGTAAAAGAAGACCTAAAGAGACATGGATAAGAGTGATTAAGAATGCTATGAGGTTTTTTGGGATTGTAGAAGTTATGTCGTTGGATAGGACGAGAATTCGGGTGGTTGATTATGTTGGAGGGTTTTTTTTTGCATAATGAGTATTACTATTTTTTATTTACTTTTTATTATTTATTTATTTTCGCATATTTATTATCTTTTTTTTCGCACTAAACTTTTCACCTATCACTTTTACCTTTTAGGACTATTTTACTAGAGACGACTTGACGTTTTCAGAGATTGATTCATGTTAGCCGACCCCAAAGTATTTTGGGACTAAGGTGATGTTTTCGTAATCAAAGACATGGCCTACTTTGTTGTGGGAGATTAAATTAAATGAAAAAATCAGTCACTCTCGTTTCGTAAACCTGATACTTATATCACCAAGTGTAGAAAGCCAATATTTTTGATTTTTCTCTTGTTAGTTAATTCTGTTCCAGTCTCATGATTTTAGGATCAAAAGTTGGTTAAACGCATGCATATCTAACTTTCCTATGTTTTGTTATAATTGACGGCGCAACCCTGGAACAAATATATTTTGCAACATTGAGTGCTGGCGCAGCACGACAGCACCCAGCAAATACACATGCACACCAGCGTCCCACACCCCCATGCATTGCAAAAACCCAAACAGGACCAGCTGCACGCTATGTGCTCCACTTTGCTGCACACGACAATCCGAATCGGCTTTTGCTATTTCATCATTGCCGCGACAGACTTCTCACCCACCCGGATGTACATGCACATGCCCTCACCTAAGCCTAAGCCATCACCCCACCTTGCCTCACCTCCTTGTATTGAGTACTGGGTACGGATCAATTGTTTCTGAGTTTGATCAGCCAAATTTATAAAATGATGCAAATTAAATCAGTTGTAACTGAAACATTTAAATTAGTTCGTTTTCGTTTAGCGTGGCAGGTTGCACACCTATTATGAAGCATACACCAAACCCCAATATGAACCTCCGATAAGAAAAAACAACTCAGCTGCATATCAGTTGAAAGCAGAACAGAAGAAAATAATCAGCAATACACAAAAATCGAGACCATGCATTAAAGTTGAACAATGTAGAAGTTAATGTGTCTGTGATTGCGCATTTGACAGAAAGAAAAAAACGACACTCAAAATAGAAAAACCGAATCAAAATCCAAAGCAGGCGTACCATTCTCCAAAACATCACAAAGAAACTATCTATTGATGCTATTTTTAGTACTTGATAGGAGCAATAATGTCTAGCTGAGCGCCTAACTTCTCCTCAGCAACCTTCTCGGCTTTAACTCTCAGTTTCGTCAATTGCTTCTTCCTCTCATATGCTGCCTGAGCTCTGTCTTTCCTCTTCTTCTCCAGCTCCTATTACAAATAAATTACACAGACATGATAAACAATCCATATTCTATTTTACCACATAACTAGACATGAAATAAAAAATGGCAACAGAAATATGTCAGCCAAAGACTTGACATCAAACCAAATTCATAAGATTTCAAACATGAAGTTTAACTTTTTCAAGTTGGCAAAAGCAAAAAGCGAACTGATAATTTTTAGAAGATGGATCCGGGGAGGGGGGGAAAGATGAGGCTATGACGCCACGGAGAGCTGTAACAAATTAATAGAAAATATTTAAAGTCCAAAGTGCCTATAAAATCAACATTCACGAATATAGCGGTAAAGGAATCTGGAAAACGTAGGACATATAGTTGTTAAAACGTCGCCTAAGCGATGCCTAGGCGGTGAAAAACGGGTAGGCGTCTGACCCGTCTTTGTTTTTAAAGGGTAGGCGATGCCTAGGGGCGCCTAGGCAGCTAGGCGACGTCTTATCCGACTAATTTCGCCTAATCCCGACTTATTTTTGACCCATTTTACTTTTGACCCGGTCCAGCCCGTTTTATTTTTGACCCGGTCCAGCCCAATCTATTTTGACCTGGTCCAGCCCATACATAATTATAAAGAGGAACAGCCATTACAAATAAACCCTAATTTGACGAGACATAATTATAAATAGGAACAGCCATTACAAATAAACCCTAATTTGACGACTAAATAGGAGGACTCTCCTGCCCACACGAATCAGGTACGTTAATTGTTCTTCTCTTCTTCTTTTCTTCTTCTCTTCTTCTCTCTTATATACACATATATATACCTGTTCTTGATGATTTTATCATCTAGTTTATCCAGAAGTAGTTACTTGATTTGTATGCCTTAGACTTATTATCTTTTTACTTCTCTATAAGATTTACTTTTGAAATATAATTATAGTTATTCTATTTTATTATAGCATATAAATGTATATATAAAAAGAATAAGAAATAATTATAGTTAAACGTATAATCCATCTAATGTCGCCTAGGCGAGCGCCTAACCGCCTTGACAAGTATGATAGGACGTTACAGAGAACCATACTCTAGACGTTTAAGAGTATATGGAAGGTCAACGTAAAAAAAAAAAAAACAGCCGCCAGCAAAGAAATGATTATAACATTAAAAAATTTCAAATCTCAACAAGATCCAAAAAAGTGGAATTCTCTACAAAGAAAAGTACACGTACCCTGATAGTATCATAATGATTCCACCCGACTTCTGATGAGAGTCTGCCCAACAGGCAGTATTTATGACCAGCTTGAAGCCTCAACACCCTAATTATCAAACGAGCAATAAGTTTGTAAAAAAAGAAGACACCGTCAATTATTCGCATGATAGAAAACTAGACAAACACTCACTTGAGAGCATCAGGAATAACCATCCTTTTAACCTTATCATATGATAGTGGTACACCCTCGAACACCTTCAAGCGTGCAAGTGCGGCTTCTCCTCGCTTAGTCTTGTGTGGGATCATCCTATGAGTATAACAAGATAAGGTAAAGCACCAATGATCACTTCAATCATTACAGTACATGAACATAGAAAAGAACACTCAGTAAAGATCTCAGAATACAACTATGAATTTCAGCTAATTTGATTGAAGTACCTAGTCTTATAAAACAGTGATGAGATTTTAATCATCAAAATAACAAATTCAACAACAAGAAGCAGCACAATATTAGAAGCAAAACATAAGATGAATAAAAAAACACCACCTCCAAAAGTACTTTCAATTCCCAATATTGGAAGCAAAATGTAGTAATGCATTCACAAAAATGCTAAGAATGCTCTGGCCGAAATATCAAATGGATAATATATCAAGCAAATACTAGAGAACCCCCTAAAACATACTATAATACTATGGCTCTGTTTGGCAATGTCAATTCGCTAACTTATAGCGAACAGCTTATATCGGATGAGTCATTGATAAGTGTTTCGCAATAGTAGCTTATAGCAATTTTCAGTAGCTTATAGCGTTTTTTAATTCTACTTTAAGTAGCATTTGGGCTTATAGAGTTTCATTTTTTTCTCTAAATTTTATCAACATTACTTTAATTAAATTCCTCATTTATCACGTTAAATGAGTCTCTCTCAACTCTAAGCATTAATTATCTATGTAGCACCGAAACGGGAACGGCAAAGGGATACGGGAACGATACGGGAACGGGAAACGGCAAAATCGAAAAATCAAGATACGGGAACGGCATAGATACGGCAATAAAAAAATATAAAAAATTAACAATATATTAAAGAAAATCCAAAATAGATATATGTTGATGTAAATTGTAAACTCCAAAAACTACTACATATTTCAAAGGTATTAATTATCAATAATATCATTTTCAAATTCTGGTTCATCTAGTGAGAGTTCGGCAAACTCCAAAAACCCTACATCTTCCATTGAATCAAAAGCATCTCCACCCACATCCCACATCTTTTCATCATCCTTCGGGTTTCTTGACAAAAGTCGGAGATTATTATGGACGTAAACCAAGTCTTGAGCACGGCTTGTAGTCAACTTGTTCCTCCTTAGCGAGTGAATAAATGCATAAGTACTACAATACATTACCTTTTATACCAAGTAGATGTGCTCTAACCCTTGAATACGATCCTTGTCTAGCTTCACTACAAACGTTGCAACTGAATTTCCATGCTCCTCCCGTTGCACCTAGCTTTTCAAGTTTAGTCACGTATGCCCACAATGGAGGTTGATCAGGATCAGTACTTGATGATCCTTGTGGTTCTTGTTGTGTTTCTTGAGAAGCCATAATGTATAGGAGATGATCGATGATGAGAATTTAGGTATATGATCGTATATGCCTGTTGGTTATGTATTTATATAAGATATAGAAAACCTAATGTATACGTCGCTTGGGTTCCAAGCCATTTAAATAAAAAAAAAGCCCATTAAATATCAAAACCCAGCAGAAACTTCTTGGAATCGGCTAGTAACTTCAGAAACGTGTCCCGATACGTCTAGGAATCCAGAAACGTTTATGGAAACTTCTGAGAAACGTTTCGGAGACGTTTCCTCCGCGTTCCCGTTCCCAAGGCGTTCCCAAACGGGCACGGGAGCCTTCTGGGCGTTTCGGTGCAACATAGTTAATTATAAATATCTATTTACGTAATTTTATTTTATAAGCTACTTCACTAATTTTACCAAACACTTTAAATTTAATCAGCTAGCTCACTCCGCTATCCGCTACCTCATTCACTATAAGCTAGTTTATCTGCTGTAAGCTAGCTTATCCGCTATCCGCTACATTTTGCCAAACAAAGCCTATATTTCAGTTTCCGATACTCTAACCAGAATAGTAAAGTTTTCCATGTATAATCAATCTATCCACACCCAATAGTAAAATAGAACCAGCTATATCTAGATATTTCATAGACGCTGTGGCAGCCACTGAGAAATTAGTCTTAAAAAGATCATTAATTTACAACAATTCATACCTTCACATTTCAATCAAAACTGCAAAAACACATATAAACCCATAGTGTGTGTATGGAATAAAACATCAAATGCAGAAGAAAAACATCAAACATGTAATAGACAAAGAACACCAATGTCATTTCACTATTTCATACAAATACACTAAAATGAGTATCCAAAAAAAATAAGGAAAATAGACTCAAAAAGAGCCATAAAAAGATGGAGGCAAATCAAGCATACCCACGAATAGTTCTCCACAGGATCTTCGAAGGAGCCCGGAAGTGAATGGGGCCATGAGAAGGCTTTGTGTTCATCCGCTTACGGAGGAACCTCAAATACTTCATCTTCTGGCGCACGAGCCCACCTGAAAGGCAGATTTCCTCGCATCTAACAACCACTACTTTCTGACCGTTCAATAGCTCCTTCGCCAAAATGGAGGCCAACCGGCCCAGCATGTGGTGCCTTGCATCAACCACCACTCTTTTCGCGCAGACCCCCGAACCTGACACCATTTCTCTCTCTCTCTCTCTCTCTCAAGAGGCGGAAGAAATTAGCGTAGCGACGAAAAGATATTAGGGTTTTTTATGGGTAGGTATTTAAACGTGAGTGGACTTTCAGGCAAGGGGTTTGAGCGAGAGTATTGGTTTTCCTCAGATTGAGTTGGGGGACTTTTGGGCCAAAGCCTAAGCCTATTAGCTGATGATTTCGGAGTTCGAAAACACTCGTTTGAGGGCCAATCACATTTCAATCTAGTTCAAATATTCCAAGGCCCAACTAATTTGCACTACATCTTTAGAAAGTACATTCACAAAATGAGTTCATCGGTTACATAATTAGTACTCCCTCCACTAATTTTAAAAACTTAGTTGAGCGTCTTGTGTGATTGGAATAATAATCCATTTTTATTATAAATTTAAAGTCAAATTTGTGGGATATACTTACTGAAAATGAAAAGAAGTAAGTTTTTTGTGTTCGGAGGGAGTAATTCAGTATATAGTCATAATCGAATTTTTAAACTATCTTTCTCCATTTAGGTGTAATTTATTATTATTGTGACTTAAAAAAATGATACAACTATTATGTAAAAAATAATTAACTGTGAATTTATGCAGATTTATGTTTAGTAAATAGTATTTTTTAAACTGTAAAATATTGATTTTCAGTATTTTTTATGCAAACAGTTTCTAAAAGCAACCTTAATGCTGCTCCCAAATCTACTGCGGCCGCGGGGACATGTCAATCCTAAAAAAATGGGGGGGTTTATCTACCAAATATTATCATATTTAAAAATTCATAAATGTTGATTATTTTTAAAGTTAAACAATACCAAACAGTGTCTTAGTCGTTCCGCCCATAGGAGTTTTCGGACAAAAAAAAAATCTGAATTTTAGTTATATTTTCGAAAAATTAACAAAAAAATTCTTACTTCTTTCATAATATTTCCAGATCTTTCTCCTACTTTTCAAAAATGTATTCAGAAATGATCTCAAAACAAAAATAAAATACAAAATTTTGGATAATATATTCAAATATTAAGCATATTCAGAAATTCTTCAAAATTTCCCAAAACCACAAGGGGCGTGACTATAATTACATGACTAGGGTATTTAGATTTTGATTTTATTTTTTAAAAATTTTACTCTAACGGACGTTCCCTTTTTAAAAATGTTACCTAAATTTTCTACCACCCCTCGTCACACGAATCAGAACGCATGTACCAGAACGCGGTGCTCGCGTATTGTATCTCCATATCCAATAACCCCAAATATATAGGCTTTCTCCATATTTGGTGCACTAGATTTGGAGAAGGAAGACAACATTGGGAGAAAAAAGAAAACACGTCTAGATAAGGGCCCAATTTCTTTTTATTTTTTTCCTTTGTTTTCTTAAAAATGCGAACAACAACTCAATTTTCAGAACATATCAGTTCATTTTTTTACCTTTTTATTTAACTATTTTCTTTTTTTTAACTTGTTCCTCTTCTCAAATTTTTTAATAAACTTACATTATTGTGTATTTTTTTAAAATGTTGGATGGTATTTATATGATTACAAAGAAATATATATAATTATACCATGACACAATATATAAGTGATCAAATATATATAATAAAAAATATAAAAAATAAATACTAGCGTACTGTGAAGAATGAATTCGCGTGCCGCATCCTAAAAAAGCTTCCCGACTAAGCCGCACCCAATATACCGCGTTCCGATATATGTAGAGTACCACGTTTCGTTACGTGTTCTGCGTACCGAAACGTACCGCGAGTCAGGTAACATTAATTGAGTGGTGTTGCTCAGAGACCAAAAATCACGAGCTCAATTCCACCAACACCACTAGGTCGGATATGTGAGTAAAAAATAGACTATCTACTTGGACATTATTTCGAGTTCAGCTTGTTCTTTTATTTACATTTTTAGAATTTATTTTATTGTATATAATATGATTTCATACACCTTAAATGTTCTCATATAATACTGTGTAAAAACCATAGTTTAAGAGTTGATTGTTTGTTGAGATGAAAGAAGATCTAAATGACATGCATTGAATGTTATTAGTAAATAAGTTACGGGTAGTAAACTTGAAAATAAAAGATGACTGGCGTGTTTATCGGGATGAAAATAATTGTAGCGTATAATATGAGAGCCTTCTCTTCGTCGCCCGCCTTCTGCTTTACTCTCTTCTTCTCCTTCTTGCGTTGTAAGCTCTCTGCCTCGATTTTCCTCTTCGCAGCCCCTTCTCCCTTTAATTGACAGCACCTTCTTTCATCTTCTTTGTGTTGTCTCCCGTTCATTCTTTTTTTCTTCGTTTACTGTTCGCTCGCTCCAGCCTTCGCAGAAGTTTGTTTTTTCAAATTAAGTTTTTTTTTGGTCTTTGCGTTGTCTTTTCCGCTCTTTCTTTCTCTTTTTTTGCTTCGGTTTGTTTCAGGAGGATATTTTTTCGACTTTTTTTTTGTGTTTTTTCTTGTTCTGTATTTCTGGTCGCCTTCGTTCAGCTATGTTCTTGCCTGTATTTTCTGTCTCTTGTATTTTCTGTGTGTGTTGCGGGGGGATATTTTTCATTTTTTTTGTGTTCTTTCTTATTCTGTATTTTTTGTCGCCTTTGCTCAGGTATGTTCTTGCCTGTATTTTCTGTCTCTTCTGTTTGTGTGTTGCTGAGGGAAATTTTTTCGATTTTTTTTGTTCTTTCTTGTTCTGTATTTTTTTCTTCTGTCTTTTTTTGGCTATGGTCTTGCCTGTAATTATTTCTTATATGTGTGGTTGTGTAGGTTTGTATTTTCTGTCTCCTGTGTGTGAAATTTTTTCGATTTTTTTTACTGGCTAATATTTGTTTTTTACAGATTTTTTTTTTATTTTTTTTGTTCTTTCTTGTTCTGCATTTTTTTCCGCCTTTGTTTGGCTATGGTCTTGCCTATAATTATTTCTTATATGTGTGGTTGTGTACGTTTGTGTTTTTTGTCTCCTGTGTGTGAAATTTTTTCGATTTTGTTTACTGGCTAATATTTTTTTTTACAGAATTTTTTCTATTTTTTTTTGTTCTTTCTTGTTCTGCATTTTTTTCCGCCTTTGTTTGGCTATGGTATTGCCTGTAATTATTTCTTATATGTGTGGTTGTGTACGTTTGTGTTTCCTGTCTCCTGTGTGTGAAATTTTTTCGATTTTTTTCGGGTAATATTAATGGCTAATATTTTTTTTTACAGCTTTCTGTACCTGATTTGGCCTTGATTTCTCTTTGGCTATACGTGCTTCTTGATCAGCATCGCGTTCTTCGCGTTCAAGTGAATGCGTAGCCATGGTTATGGGATAGAGTTGCTCTGTATTTCTCAAATAAATATTCTTTCTTTTTTTGTATTTTTTTTATCAGCTTCTTGTACTGGGGTTCTTCTGATTTGGTACTGGATTTTTTCTGCCCTTGCGATTTCTTCTTATTTTCTGTCTGTATTTCTTTGTATGTTAGACTATGTTTTAATGGCTGACGGTGTTTCGTTGCAGGTTACTGTGGTTTTCAGCTAGCAGCCAAGTTTGTTTAAATTGGCTTTGGCCATTGCTCCTACGAACTTTCTTATGGTCTGACTTTTCTCTTTATTCGGTAGCTCTCGTTGTTTTACCGGTGTCACTGATACTTTTCTGTTTACTACCTGCAACATTTTTCAGGCAACAGTTGTTTTCTACTTTTGTTTTTGGCTTCATCCATTTGTCAGCTTGTGTTCCATATTTAGCTTAGTTGTTGGATAGTGAAACCATATGCATTAGTTAAACCACCTAACTCTAATAACTTTTCTATAAAAAATGATATCAGCGTATGAAATTGGACGCACCTTCTAATTATAATACTGATTGCCACTGCCACTTAAATATCCCGTTGACAGCCGTCAAATTCTTTCAGGAGCCATGCGTAGCATCAGGCATCTGCTTGTTTTATTAGGTTGAACAAAAAAAAGTATCTTCTTTACATGCTTGTTTGCTTTCTCATGCATCTCGTAATTGCATTTATGTTCTGAACAAGATGAATCACATTCCATGTAGTTTCACTGGCTCCATGTGAAGCTTATAATTTTCTTTTTGTTGGCAGGTTAGTCAAACTCGTGAAATTTCTGCAGTAGATCTCAATACGTTTTGATACATAGTGTACATTGTTCTTCAGAGGCCGTCCAAGTGAAATACATGATTTTTTCTTATTTTGCCTTTTTACAGTTTAGTAACGACCTTTTAATTTTTGTGATATCCTCTCTACTACCAGGGTCTACTGTTCAACAAGGCTTTGTGCGTTTCAACTTTGTCTATGCTACCGACATAATAGAGTACAATTCTTATTTATTGCAGATGTGAGATTGGATCCTCATGTTAGTTAGTACTCATTGCTCAATATGTAATTTGTAATGTATTTGAAGTATGTTTTCATTTGCCTGTGACGATATGTTGTGGTGAACTTGTATGTTTCACGTATACACATTATCTTGCACGCAATCACGTAACAAATTTTCTGTATCAAAATCTTTGGTTACATAACAGTCTTTACAGTGTTACTCGGCTTCTTAGTTCCACGTTGCGATTTCAGTAGCTTTTTTTGGGTATTTTTTTGTTCCTATCAGTTTTTCATGGCGGTATGCGGCAGTAACATTAGGGTTTGGTTATATTGCTGCAATTGCATGCTCTTCTGAAATACTTTGGGTTCTCATATTTCATATTAGGTTGCACACTTTATATGTTTGTAAAATTGATTTTGATTCTACTGTTATTCAGATCAATTATCTCCGCTTTCAAGATATTGCTACGTTTGGGCAATTATTTGCGAATTTGAGTTCGCCTACATATTTTCTTTTTTATAGTTCGGATTCTCCTCACTTTTTTTGCCGCCTTCCCCCCCCCCCCCCCCGCACATATGTTTATTTGAGTACCCTCTTGCTAACTTGAATTCAATAGTATTATTAATTATATTTGGTTAGGGCGACCGCATGTATTTTTCTTCCAACAAGGCATATTACGTACGGTATTAAATATGATGTCTGTTCAACAGATTCGTCTTTGTCGCCGAGATCAATAACTGATGTGTTATTTTCTCTTCAAGGTATACAATATTTTTTCCTTGCTTCTACCTTGTAGTTTTCGAAATATTTCTTCGTTGTGCCTCTCCATTACGTGCATACTTTTTTTTTTAAATCGAAATTTATTAAACGGATCAGAAATATGGGGGGACGAGCCCCACTACACGCCCGAAGAGTTTGAGGGAGGACGAGCCCCTCTACACGCCCCAATTAACGAAAATAACCGCCAAGATGATTATTTAAATCTAACATACGGAAAATTATTTTTGTCGAGTCTAATCAAGCCATTAATCTTCCCGGGCAGATCAGACGGGCTATAAAGCCAAAAATTTCTGAACTTATAACCTTCATTAGCCAGGTGGTCCGCAATGGTGTTCCCTTCCCGATAGATGTGAGAGAATGAGATATCCATGACACGCCTGAGTGCTGAAATTTTGTGGCAGATGTTCATCACTTGCCAATTACCCATGTTAGGCGAGTTAACTAGAGAAAGGGCAATGGCCGAGTTCGTCTCAACCCAAACCTTACGAATGTTTCTCTCGAGGCAAAGATCCAGCGCTCTCCATATAGCAAAAAGTTCGGCAAAGTTATTAGAATGATTGCCGATAAATTCGTGGAAAGCAAAGATTGGTTCGCCCAAAGAATTCCTAGCAACCCGACTTGTTTTGCTTGTATTTGATGTTTGCTTATCAGGTGCAATGTTAATGCATGTTCGTATCTCGGTTATTGGTCTGCTCCATATTGCTTTCATGCATGCAGTGTTTAACCGCACTTGATTTATATATTTGACCAATGTCCAGTGCGTGCAGATTTGTTTTGCTTGTATTTGATGTTTGCTTATCGGCTGCTATGTTAATGCCTGTTCGTCTCTCGGTTATCGGTGTGCTCCATATTGCTTTAATGCATGCAGTGTTCAACCGCACTTGATTTATATTTTGACCAGATTTGAATATTGCCGTAACAAATTTCATTTTCATTACAGTTACAGAGGATTTGAATAAAAATTAAATAATAAAAAAATGCTAAACTTATTACCTTTTGGATACTTCAACACTTGTAGCAGCTTATTGGTAATCTCTGTCGGTATCATCACCCAAATCAAGAATATAATATGAATCTCTAGCACTAGTATACGTTGGTTTCACTTTCTTCTTCTGTGTTTTTTGACTTTCTGCCAAACTTACCAAAGAATTTGCAATGCTTTTAACTTCCAAATCTCGTAATCTTGCTTGGTTTTCTTGAATCCTCAATAGTCTGTTTTTCTCATATCATTCATTTCTCTATGTGTACTTTGATCTTGCTTGTTTTGTTTTCCCATTCTTGGCCTGCTCAAAGTGAAATTTGCAATTTAAGTTCAAAATACCCAATATTAGCATTGTACTATCACTTACCTATAATCATTTCTTACGGAACCATTTTTGGACTTATGAAATGTTTCTAGGGACCATTTCAGTAACTATATGTAACAGGGACCATTTTTGTAGGTATATATAGATACTCCATATTTTCTTGATGTTTTTAGGGTCAGATTCGTCTCCCTTTTTAAAACAAACATTGTGATGGTGTCGTGTGTTTGAGTTTATCGGCTGGAAACCTGACATGGCCCCTTAAAACCTTTGAATAGAGTCTGGGTCTAAGTAGGTGTAACAATACCACAAACAAGAACACATGATATTCATTTCATGTTCCATTTACTTTTGTGTTATCAATGTTTGTAAACTGATATTCATTGAATGTCTGCAACTGCGTCAAATAGCGACTGCATCAGCTACGTACGTGCCTGAGTGGTTCTAACTACTCCCACAATCGATTACATTGTCTGTATTCATTTCCCTCTCGCAGCTGACTTTCCGATATTTCAGTCTGCAATTTACTCTCAGGTTCTTACTATTCTTCATTTATTAGCTGGTTATATATTCTACTTTACTTCGATACATTTCCAAATTTGTTGGGCCATATTACTCTTTCATACTTTTATATGATATATTTATATGGTTTTAAAGATTGTTATTATTTTTAAATTAAACATACTTGTTTTGTTTTAGTTTATAAAATATATGTAATGTCCGGATCAACATCTCTTTTCCAATATTTTTTGGACAGAGAGATATAAATTTAGCGCTGATCCAGAGATTATTGCACTTTACATCAAATGGCAAGTACCTCTCAGCAAGAGGCTCAATCAGATCACATGTATGTTTTCAATAATACTTAAATTTTTTGGCCCTCCTGCTCTACACTGTATTTGTTAGATTATAACATTATATTCTCCTACTTTCCAGAACAGGGCCTGAAACTGGATGTCCAATCAATGTTCATTCATTACCTTCTGGTATGTTAGCTGCTTGGTCCTTTTTCTTATTTTCATTCTCCACCAACATCGTTGATAAGAAAATTATTGACTCTTTTTTATTTTGAACAGCAAGCCACAATGTGATCGGCCTGAAAAAAATGCAAGAAAAAAGAACCACATACGCATCAATGGACGTAGAAAAGAAGACCTATTTGCTAGACAATAGAAGATTTAGGTACAAATAACAAGGTAACTTACTTCGTAATTTTTTTTTCTGTTACTAATTTCTTTATTCCTCTCTTCTTATTAGCCTTCTACCAAATGTATGTTCCATTTTGCTTTCTTTACTAAATGTATGTTACATGTTCTTTTTTGTAGTCGCAACTGCCAACAAGGCAACATCTTCTACCAGCAGTCAAACTACATTCTCGTGAGCGGAATGGCCACAAATCACTTCTCTTATCCAACATGATCTCCTTAGCAGAATGGAGAACATCCCCTTACATGCATGATCTCTGCCCTTTTCCGCTGCATGCCTTTTCTGCAAGGCCATACATTATTCGAGGGAGCCAAAGAGTTTCTGTTGTCTACGTGGTCAAATTTCTCTGGCTTTACCTAGAATGCCGCAACAACTTTGGGAGTTATATACTTCACTGGAGTCCTCTGATGCAGTTCATTTTCGAAGGAGTTGTCGATCTTATAACAATACTACTGCTTTTAGTTCCCTTGGTATCACCTACGATGAGACCTTGGCCAAATCTAATAAGGGCGTATACAGTCTCAGAATTCAGGGAGCAGTTTTACATTTCATCAGAGATTTGATACCTGTGGAGGGTTATGGGCGGCATCTGCAATTATATTTTTACGAAACTGAAAACGAACTGCAAAATATACTATCTGAGTCGGGAGAGCTTGATTTACATATTCTGCAAGCCATTGTTGAGTTGATGAAAAATAATCCTTACGCAATTTTTTTTCGAGGACTTCGCGAACTGGTTAATTTACAGGAATACAACATTGTTCTTTGCGCAGACCCATCTTTGGACATGCGTATTTACAATTTGCCGACGGTTAACCAAGTCGCTGCAATTTGGAATGAAATGACTTGTATTCCTGTAGTGCAGCCGCACGACATTCGTGTTTATACCTCATCAGGAAAAAAACACCGCGTACATTATTATTACGACTGCTACGATCCACTGCAGTATCTATTATTATTCATGTACGGCGAAAGTGGGTGGCATACAGGAATTCACCGAATATCACTCGCTTCTGCTACTACTTGTACCCGGAGTCGCACACAGTGCAGTGGTCATACTGCTGTTTATCCTCATGGTCATCAATCTGGAGATTCTATTATTTCTGCAGAACTCGAAAGTATGATTCTATAGTTTCTTTACAATATACTTCTTTACTCATTTTACCTAACTTCATCGTACATTTTTTTGTCTTTTTATTGCCAATGCTGCATTATTTCACTCAAACACACTTTTTATTATAGGTAATCATTTATCTTATCTGCTTGAAACAGATTTAAATGCAAATAAATGGAAGCGAAACAATGTAGCAGCAAGAGAATTTTACTGCTATTTATTTCAGAGTCGACCCACTAACATCACAAATATACTGCATATAGGAAGACTAGCACAACAATACCAAATTGACTGCTATGTTAAGATCGAAACTCAACGCCTTGATTATCTAAGAGGCGCACAAATGCACGAACATCTACGGCTTGAGTCATTCGAAGGTATTGTTAACAGTATGACATGCAAGACCAATGTCAAAGGATCTGATATTGACTAAAGGTTTGTGCTTCCCGCATCGTATATTGGCAGCCCTCGAGACATGCGCTGACGTTATCTGAATGCACTGACTTTGGTGAGTGAATATGGGAAACCAGATTTTTTCATCACCATGACATGTAATTTAAATTGGCCCGAAATACGCGCCGGTTTGCTACCTGGTGAGGAGGCTCAAAATAGATCTGACCTCATCGCAAGAGTATTCATAGGCCGCAACGATGAATTCAAAAATGAGATTGTTAGAGAAAAAATATTCGGTGAGGTTGCAGCATATCTGTATGTTATAGAATTCCAAAAAAAAGGCCTCCCGCATGCTCACTGGATCATTATCTTACAGCCAAAATATAAAATAATGTCATCTGATGCGTATGATCATTATGTTAGTGCAGAGTTGCCCAATGTTGGCCTACAACCACATCTTCATGCATGTGTTATCCGGCATATGATGCACGGTCCTTGTGGCTTGTTAAATCCTTCTAATATATACATGCAAGAAAAAAAGGTACAACAATAAGTATCCCAAAGATTATGTAGAAAGCTCTTCACAATGTGAGGACAGTTATCCGTTATACAGAAGAAGAAATGATGAGAAAACAGTGCATGTCCGTGGTCACACTCTTGATAATAGGTAGGTGGTACCATATAACCCCTACCTTTTAGCCAAATTTGACTGCCATATTAACGTTGAAATATGCGTTGGCCTGAGGCTCATTAGATACTTGTATAAGTACATTTGCAAGGGCAACAACAATATTGCATTTAACGTTGTGGAGCAGCTAGGTGTTTCGAAACTGAATGAAATTACATATTTTCAGTCGGCTCGGTGGTTGTGCGCTCCTGAGGCTATGTGGAGAATCTATGCTTTTATACTTAGCGAAATCCACCCAGCTGTTCTTCAACTTCATGTTCATTTGCCAAACAAACACCATGTTCCATTCTCGTCCTCATGATCTCTCTCTGATGTAAGAGCCAACCCAAACACTTCAAAAACACAGCTCACATAATTTTTTGCCATGAATGCATAGTCACCTACAGTAGCAAAATTGGAATTACTTTACAGAGATTTTCCTCGATTTTTTGTATAGGATGCGACCAAGAAAAAATGGCATCGACGAGTTAAAGGTATCTGCATTGGACGTCTGGGCAGTGTAATCCCCCTTGACAGAGAGCGGTACTATCTACGACTACTGCTTAACCATATTCGTGCACCCACATCTTTTGAATATCTCAGAATATACAATGGCATTTTATACCCTGCATTTAGAGGTGCTGCTTTAGCACGAGGTCTATTAGAATCAGATACAAATGTCACAAATTCTCTGGCGGAGGCCTGTTCCTATCAAATGCTGTACTCCCTGCGTCGTCTTTTTGCAACAATCTTAATACATAATACTCCATCTAATCCTCGAGTATTGTGGAATACTTTTAGGATGTTTCTGGCAGATGATTATATTTGTCTCAAAAAATATACTGAAGATGAGGCCTTTCATAAAGCACTTACATCTATTGATGTTTTTTTTGCAATCTAGCGGTCGAACAATCGAAGAGTTCGGTCTGGTTGACTTCATTATTGGAGCCTCACAAGAACAAATGCAGAGTCAGGATTTTGAGGAGGAGCAAAATTATCTTGTCTCTGATTTAGATTTGAATTCAATAGCATTGCTAAATTCAGGGCAATGTCAGGCTTTTGATGAGATTATGCAAACTGTTGACAATAATCATTTAGCTGCTTTCTTTGTCGATGGTTCGGTTGTATCTGGAAAAACATTTCTGTATCGATCTCTTCTTGCAGCAATTCGTTCAAGGCATTCGATTTCTCTTGCAGTCACATCTTTAGGAGTTGCCGCATCCTTACTCCCCAGCGGCCGTACAACTCACTCAAGATTCAAACTTCCTATCATTGTATAGGATGAGGCTTGCACAATTAGCAAACATAGTGTACATGCTCATGTCCTAATTGCTGCTAAACTTATTATTTGGGATGAGGCGTCTATGACACACCGAAAAAGTATTGAGGCAGTTGATGCTTTGCTGCATGACCTTATGGAAAGTGACATACCTTTTGGCGGCAAGACCATTATTTTCGGCGATGATTTTAGACAGACCATCCCTATAGTTATTGGCGGCACTCGTTCTGATGCTATTGATGCTTGTCTAATTAATTCTCACTTATGGCATTCTATGCGCAAAATTCGTTTAGTCCAGAATATGCGAGCAAGGGACGACCCTGATTTCAGATATTTCTTGCTTAAAGTTGGTGACGACACTTAACCTTATATTCAGAATGAGAATATTATGCTACCTTCGAAAATGTGGCTCCCTTACAGGCCAAACGACAATCCCCTCGACGAACTACTCTCAGATATTTTCCCAAACTTTGATGCTCACATAGAGGATCCAAAATCACTCATTCAACGTGCTATTCTAACCCCGAAGAATGATTACGTACATGAAATCAATAATGCCTTAATTGATAGATTCCCAGGATGCAGTGTAGATTATTATAGCACGGATCTGACAAGTGACCCTTTCCAGCAGGCATATTATCAGGATTACTTGAACTCCATCAACACTCCAGGCCTACCTCCTCATTTACTTCGTCCTAAACTCAATTATCATATAATGCTCCTACGTAATATTAACCACTCTGAGGGACTCTGCAATGGCACCCGCCTTATCGGTCGTCGTATAGACCAAAATGTTTTGGGTGCTGAAATCGTATCAGGTCAACATGCTCGAGATTTTGTATTTATACCACGTATACCTTTAGAGCCCTCTGACAAGCAAAATTGCCCTATCCAATTTGTTGTTACCCGAAATATTATCCGGAGACGAATATTGCTGGAATGGTCGAGTAACAAACAAGTGCGAGAGCACTTCCGGGGAAAAAGTATGTAATATCTGCAAATTTTCGATTTTCGGTAAATTTCTTTTTTCGGCCGAAGTCTGTTTTGACGACTCGCTCTTGACCGTTTCGTCATTCGGAGAATATTTAATTCTGCACTTTTTGTCATCCGAGTTCGTTTCGGTGCTACTTTGTTGAGTTCCGTGCTTTTTAGCGACTTTTCCGCGCTTGAGTTCGGTTCTTGCGAATCTCGTTCGAAACTGTCGTTTGGGGTTTTTCGAAAGTTCATTTAACGTTGTTATACGTGTTGTGAGCTTCGGTTTGATTATTCGTTGTCGTATGGTAATTTTCGGGCATTTGGGCCATTTTCGTAATTTCCCAAAGTTTGGGGTAATTACCTTCCGTTGTCGAATTTCGAGCCTTCGGGTGGTCGGAATCGTGTGTTCTACTAGCTCTTAGATTCGTCTTTGTGAGTACTTCGTAACCGTATCTTCGGTTCGTATTCAGGTTCGGGTTTCGGTGTCGTTTTGTTGAATTCAGGATTACTAAACGACTTTTCTAAGTATGAGATCGACTTTGTTAGATCACCATTAATTTTTGGTAACTCCAAAAATTCTGAATCTTTGCAATATTATAGAGCATCGAGTTAGCTTTCCAATGGTTCAAACGATGAGTCAATCGGAGTCCGGACGAGAGAGTTATGGTCGTTTTAGCTCACCCGCTCGTTATTGGCCGATCACTGCCGGCCGGACCCGACCGTGTCGTCCGACACGGCCCGTGCCGTACTCGTCCGGAAATGCCGAAGTTTCTGTCTCAGGACCCGACCGTGTCGTCCGACACGGCCCGTGCCGTACTCGTCCGGAAATGCCGAAGTTTCTGTCTCAGGACCCGACCGTGTCGTCCGACACGGCCCGTGCCGTACTCGTCCGGAAATGCCTGAACCGACTGCCGAGACGCCCGACCGTGTTCCAGGACACGGTCGAGTCGTGCCGAGTCGCTGTCGGCCGGGTCACTATCGGGCGACGCGACCGTGTCTAGCAGGACACGGTCGAGTCCCTGCCGGACACGGTCGAGTCTGTCAGCCTATTTAAGGCCCAGCAGTCGGGTTTTTCTTCATTTTTCTCACTCGTTTCTTCCTCTTCCGCGGCTGGAGCTTTGATGATCATGGAGGGATGTTGTTAGGGGTTAAATCCATGAAGTTTTGAAGTTCATAACATCGATTAATCCTTCCATAACTTGCTCCGATCGACCGAATCAAGGCAAGTTTTCCTAAAATATAGTTTTGGGGATTTTGTTCGATTTGTCCGTTTAATCCGTTTTAACTTAGGATTGTGATGGATTGATGATTATTTAGATGTATTATATCATTTTCCTTGTTATTCCATGGTTGGATCGTATCGATTCGTTATTTTGGTCGAGTTCTTGATCGACGCCTTAAAGGTGACCGATAAAATGTCATAGAGGGGTTTTCGGGCGTTCTACGATTATTCTTCCTCGTATGATCGATGATTTATTGATTATATGTTGTTAGGGTGGAATTCTTGTGAAGAACTCGAGTCGGAACCCTTTCGTTCGTTGTCTTCTTCGGGGTCCGAGCTTCCCGGTCGAACCGTGTTCTTCGGAGCGTTTGGTAGCGGTTATTAAGGCAAGTATCTTATTATACGACTTGTATCTTGTGAATATTAATTACGTATGATATGTATAACGATTTTGCTTGCCTCCGTAAATATGTTCCGTTTGAGTTGGTTGTGTTTTCCGAAATTTGAAGGCTTTGTGATAATAGTGATATATTGGTATACGTGTTAGGCGTCGTGCCATTTGTGCGGATTGCGATGTACATATGAGATGGTTGTACACGTGTTTCTTCAATGTATTGTGTACCGAATGTGAGTTGAGTTGGTTAAGAGTAGTTGTGAAGAACAAGATGAATGAGTTGTTTTGGTTTACTTGCTAGATTGTACATTCGGCGTAATGTGGAATGACTTGACAATTAAAGATCATGAATTGTCAAGAGTCGATGTGTGTGTGATCCGTAGGGTCTGACGAGGCCTCCGGAGTACGGTACATGAAGTGTACGAACAAAGTGTGTGAACCGTAGGTCCGACGAGGCCTCGGAGTCCGTACATGACGACGTGTACGGACAAGGTGTGTGATCCGTGTAGGGTCCGACGAGACCTCTGGAGTTCGGTACATGATGTGTACGAACGATGTCAGAGCCGGTAAGGTCCGTTGAGGCCTCGGAGTTCGGTACATGATGTGTACGAACAAAGGTGTGTGGTAGCCGGGTAGGGTCCGTCGAGGCCTCCGGAGTTCGGTACATGATGTGTACGAACAATGTGTGCAGTCCGGGTAAGGTCCGTCGAGGCCTCCGGAGTTCGGTACATGATGTGTACGAACAGTGATCGTGTAGCAGTGATTGTTCGGGTAACATTTTAAATATGGATCTCGGACGCAAAATGATATATTATTTAGTATGCTTTGAAACGAGAATCGGGCTAAGGCCCTATTGTTTACGAAAAGGTTTTGTAAATTGGGACTCGAGGTCCAAAAGATTTTCTGCTTTAAAAATTCCCGAGATGATGTGTTCCTTTTCAAATATCTCTTACTTGAGTTCGAAATTCTAAAACTTCTCGGGAACATTTTGATAATGGATTTACGTATTAAATTCGTAGTTGCTATTTGCTTGTTACATTTCGTATGGTTTGATACTTGCACTAGTAAAACAGTGCAGTTTTACTAACCCCCGAGTATTCGGGGGGTGGATGTCTGTTCTGCGTCCAGGTACATGCAGGTTCATGGGAGCAGTCACAGGATTGGCACAAGGGGATGACGAGCTGCGATACTAATCAAGAGTTGAGAGTTGGTAGAGTTTAGTTGTATTGTTAGAGTTGATTCAGTCTTCCGCTGTATTGTATTTCGACCCCTGTGTGGGTAATGTTGTTAGTCAGTCCTGTTGATAGAGTTGTGTGACCTCATCGGTCTGTGTGTTTATGTGTAAGTGACCTTGACGGTCTGTATTATTATATTGTTTGACCCTGGACGGGCAAGCATTTGGTTGTTTATGGATGTTTAGCCTGGTAGATCCTTGCGGAAAGGGTTTACGGCGTGTAATATTCCCATACGGTTTTGGGGATGTTACATTTATGGTATCGGAGCTTAGGTTGCGGAAACCTAGGCTGTCGGGTCGAGTCAAGTCGTGATTTGTCGAGTAATGTGTTGTCTTGTCGTTTGAGTCATCAGGTGACAAGTTGAGTTGTGCGTAGTCACAACGTGTCGGCTATGTTGTCAGACGAGATTAGTATCGTGGGCGACCGTCACCTCCGTGCGACCTGTGGATGTAAGTCTCCTCTTTTATGCGAAGTACCTGCGTATCTCGATTTTATCTTAGTGAGTTAATTGCGGTGCATGATTTTCTTTACACAGTATTGTGCAATATAATTGTGTTTAGTACTTGTGGCATATAGTATGTGTATAGAACTGGGCATATTATTGTTTTGTCTTTGAACCACCGGGTGGTGTGGTATGGTGTGGAAGTTGTAAACCTTGATGGATTTCGAAAAGGTATCGGCGACTGAGTTTTATTTTGAAAACTGATTCCTTTAACCGAGTTTTTGGCGTTATGGCCTTGAACGTTTTGGCAAAATTCTTGTGACGGTACTTAGTATTTTGTAAATGGCTTTTGTGAGTTTTTGAAATGTTACCGTCATCGGCCTTTTTAACGTTGTAAATGGTTTTTAGTCTGGTGGGTTCCGGCGCGGGACCCACAACGCTATAATGTTCCGTGTAATTACCTGAGATTTTTGGGCATTCTAGCCCATTGAATTATCTTTGAAAATCTTGAGTATCCTAGAAATAAATTTCGAGACGTACGTTTAAAATGAATTGTTTTCTCATGGTACTTCCAAGGTGCCACGATATGTTTCCGAATTCTTCTACCTCGAGGACCAAAATGTTTTGAGATATTTTCCAATATTTTAGAAACACTTTTACTTAGACCCGAGGGTCGAATATTTCCGAAAGTTTTTCACGAAAAGAAAGTGTCCTCATTTTTATCAAATGCGAAATGGTTCTCCAAAGTCTCGATAACAATGTTTGCACTACTTTTTGTAAAGTGATACTCAAGATCAACTGGTGTTTCCAAACTATTTTCAAAAGGTGGTTTTCGTTTTTAAAACCTATCATTCTGTTATGGACGGAAATGCGTGTATGGTTTTCGAACTTTCGTTACGGTGTTAACCCCGAATTGTGATTGAATTGGTGGCGTGAGCGTCGAGTCGTTCGCCACGCATATATTTTGTTAGCCCTTGTGGGAGGTGTGATGACGATCCTTAATGTTGTCATTTCGTGGTTGTTTGCGTGTTAACGCACCTGTGTGAGCTGTTAAAGCTTGGATTTGTACGTTTGTGTACATGTGTGATTGTTTCATAATGTTTGTAATTATGTGCTGGTTATCGTTCGGGCCGTTGAGGTCGCCGAACGATACCGTCGATTGTTGTAGTGTTTGTGTGTGTATTACTTTACGATGGTAATCGTTGTATATGATATATGTTATGATTCTTTGTTGTGCCAAGTTGGCATCTCCGGTTTGTTGTTTTGCGACGTTATATTCCATTGTACCTAGCAGTTGTATTTTCGGTATGCCGAGCCGAGGTGTTTCAACCGTGGTGTGCCGGGAGCATGCACGTACCAATTATTTTTCTCGTCACAGGATCTAGTTTTGCGAGTTGGGTTCCGAGTCTTTCGGGGCGCGAACTTCAAGAGATATCGAATCGGCTCTAAGAGGCCCATGGAAGATGTTTCTGTCGGTTGCTTGTTGTGTTGTCACCTTGATTTCGTGTTGTGAGTTTCGGGAACGACACTTCTTTTAGAAGAGGTCGAATATAATACCCGTATTGTTTTTGGACTTCTGCATTTTCTCTTTCTCAATTCTATCGGCTCACTCGTGTTCGTTGATACTTTCTGAACTTGTTATGTATTCCGGTTTCATCATTCGAACGAGCTGTGATCTTGTTGTGGGTCGATCTGGTTATCGCTATGACTTTTTCGAGTTCGGTTCGATTCTTGTGAACCTTGTTCGGAAGTGACATCATCTAGTTTTATTAGTTCTTTTATTCGAAGTGGATCGGATTTTGAACCTCTGTGTTTTCGACTCTGTCAACTCGTTTATGTTCGTTGACATTTTTGAGCTTGTCCTGCCCCTTGCTTTTGTTGATCGAACGAGTGTGGTATTGTTTCGGAATAACTCGTTGTCGTTGTGATTTTTTTTCAATTGTTGTTCCCTTTCCTGTGGACCTTAAGTGAATCACATCTTGTTGCTTTTACCGGATCATATATTGTCTCGAGCCGAGACGTGAACCTGGGAGTTGTTGTTTGAATTTTATTGTTCTTCGTGATTCGAACATGATTGTTCGATTTTTGTTGTCCCGACCGTTGTGGTTCGATCGTTTGATTGTTCGGTTTTTGTTGATCTCG
This sequence comes from Orobanche coerulescens, assembly GCA_033398695.1. NCBI lineage: Eukaryota > Viridiplantae > Streptophyta > Magnoliopsida > Lamiales > Orobanchaceae > Orobanche > Orobanche coerulescens. Next base: position 187,829,204 of record CM065802.1, on the reverse strand, counting down.
TTTCGTGATTGTTGAGCGCCTGGACTGCTCCTAATTTTCTTATATTCGTGAAATTTGTCTCGTTTTCGATCTTCCAACCCTTGAGCGGTGGAATTCCGTATTTCTTCAGCGATTGGCTCGCGTTTTGATTGATGTACCGTTGGGGTGGTCAATCATATTGATTTTCGTTCGTTGTGTTTTGTGATTGCTCGGATAATCGACTTGGTTGTATTACCTGTTTGATGACGCTTGTCATTTGTTGGTTTTATTATATCCCTAACGGCGACGTTGTGTTGGTCGCCGTGGAGCGTGTTTTCACGCCGTATATTCCTTTGCATTGTTTGTAACATTTCGCCGTTGGGCGTTAGTTACGCATTCTTGTGTATCTTGTTGAGTTCTTCCTGGCGGAATATTTCTTCCCCCTACTTGTTTTAAGTTTCGGGACGAAACTTCTTTTAAGGAGGGTGGAATGTAATATCTGCAAATTTTCGATTTTCGGTAAATTTCTTTTTTCGGCCGAAGTCTGTTTTGACGACTCGCTCTTGACCGTTTCGTCATTCGGAGAATATTTAATTCTGCACTTTTTGTCATCCGAGTTCGTTTCGGTGCTACTTTGTTGAGTTCCGTGCTTTTTAGCGACTTTTCCGCGCTTGAGTTCGGTTCTTGCGAATCTCGTTCGAAACTGTCGTTTGGGGTTTTTCGTAAGTTCATTTAACGTTGTTATACGTGTTGTGAGCTTCGGTTTGATTATTCGTTGTCGTAAGTTCATTTAACGTTGTTCCAGGACACGGTCGATTCGTGCCGAGTCGCTGTCGGCCGGGTCACTATCGGGCGACGCGACCGTGTCTAGCAGGACACGGTCGAGTCCCTGCCGGACACGGTCGAGTCTGTCAGCCTATTTAAGGCCCAGCAGTCGGGTTTTTCTTCATTTTTCTCACTCGTTTCTTCCTCTTCCGCGGCTGGAGCTTTGATGATCATGGAGGGATGTTGTTAGGGGTTAAATCCATGAAGTTTTGAAGTTCATAACATCGATTAATCCTTCCATAACTTGCTCCGATCGACCGAATCAAGGCAAGTTTTCCTAAAATATAGTTTTGGGGATTTTGTTCGATTTGTCTGTTTAATCCGTTTTAACTTAGGATTGTGATGGATTGATGATTATTTAGATGTATTATATCATTTTCCTTGTTATTCCATGGTTGGATCATATCGATTCGTTATTTTGGTCGAGTTCTTGATCGACGCCTTAAAGGTGACCGATAAAATGTCATAGAGGGGTTTTCGGGCGTTCTACGATTATTCTTCCTCGTATGATCGATGATTTATTGATTATATGTTGTTAGGGTCGAATTCTTGTGAAGAACTCGAGTCGGAACCCTTTCGTTCGTTGTCTTCTTCGGGGTCCGAGCTTCCCGGTCGAACCGTGTTCTTCGGAGCGTTTGGTAGCGGTTATTAAGGCAAGTATCTTATTATACGACTTGTATCTTGTGAATATTAATTACGTATGATATGTATAACGATTTTGCTTGCCTCCGTAAATATGTTCCATTTGAGTTGGTTGTGTTTTCCGAAATTTGAAGGCTTTGTGATAATAGTGATATATTGGTATACGTGTTAGGCGTCGTGCCATTTGTGCAGGATTGCGATGTACATATGAGATGGTTGTACACGTGTTTCTTCAATGTATTGTGTACCGAATGTGTGTTGTGTTGGTTAAGAGTCGTTGTGATGATCATGATGTTTGTGTTGTTTTGGTTTACTTGCTTGATTGTACATTCGGCGTAATGTGGAATGACTTGACATTTAATGATCATGAATTGTGTCGAGTCGATGTGTGTGTGATCCAGGTAGGGTCTCGAGGCCTCCGGAGTTCGGTACATGATGTGTACGAACAAAGTGTGTGAACCGTAGTGGTCCGACGAGGCCTGGAGTCCGGTACATGACGTGTACGGACAAGGTGTGTGATCCGGGTAGGGTCCGACGAGACCTCCGGAGTTCGGTACATGATGTGTACGAACGATCTTCGTAGCCGGTAAGGTCCGTTGAGGCCTCGGAGTTCGGTACATGATGTGTACGACAGGTGTGTGTTGTAGCCGGGTAGGGTCCGTCGAGGCCTCGGAGTTCGGTACATGATGTGTACGAACAATGTGTGCGATCCGGGTAAGGTCCGTCGAGGCCTCGGAGTTCGGTACATGATGTGTACGAACAGTGATCGTGTAGCGATGATTGTTCGGGTAACATTTTAAATATGGATCTCGGACGCAAAATGATATATTATTTAGTATGCTTTGAACGAGAATCGGGCTAAGGCCCTATTGTTTACGAAAAGGTTTTGTAAATTGGGACTCGAGGTCCAAAAGATTTTCTCGCTTTAAAAATTCCCGAGATGATGTGTTCCTTTTCAAATATCTCTTACTTGAGTTCGAAATTCTAAAACTTCTAGAACATTTTGATAATGGATTTACGTATTAAATTCGTAGTTGCTATTTGCTTGTTACATTTCGTATGGTTTGATACTTGCACTAGTAAAACAAAGGTGCTTTACTAACCCCGAGTATTCGGGGTGGATGTCTGCTCAAGCGTCCGTGTACATGCAGTTCAGGGGAGCCACAGGATTGGCACAAGGGGATGACGAGCCGCGATACTAATCAAGAGTTGAGAGTTGGTAGAGTTTAGTTGTATTGTTAGAGTTGATTCGGTCTTTCCGTCAGATTGTATTTCGACCCCTGTGTGGGTAATGTTGTTAGTCAGTCCTGTTGATAGAGTTGTGTGACCTCATCGATCTGTGTGTTTATGTGTAAGTGACCTTGACGGTCTGTATTATTATATTGTTTGACCCTGGACGGGCAAGCATTTGGTTGTTTATGGACGTTTAGCCTGGTAGATCCTTGCGGAAAGGGTTTACGGCGTGTAATATTCCCATACGGTTTTGGGGGTGTTACAAAGTAAATAACAAAAGATTTACTGGGGTTGTTAGTCCCGGGCTTGAATGCTCTCGCGAGATATTATTAATACAAATACTTTGGAGTACAAATATTAATGTTAGAGTACAATTACAATGAGTGTAAAGACCCTAGCTATCTTAGCTAGTGAGCATAAAGATTGCCGGAAGAACTAGATATGATGCTCTGTGAGTTCTTGTAACAACGATGGGGTGCTGTGACGATTGTGAGAAATCGACGGTCTCTCACAATGTGTATAAGCTGAGTATCTGGGCTCTTGGGCTTGCAAGTCTCTTCGAGTCTGTAATGCAGGGAGTTCTTGCCTCTGCCGACCGTCTTCTGGTAGAGAGGTGCTGAGAAAAAAATCCTGAGATAGATTCGGGAGAGGAAGCCGAGAGTCTGAAAGTGTATATGTTTGTATGTATTTTCTCTGAATGGATTTCGGAATGTCTGAACCTTTTTCCAGTTGCTGGAGGTTCTCTATTTATAGCACTGGGAGTTGCTGGGCGATCGCCTCCGCCGTATTATAATAAGCGGGCGATCGTCTTTAGCACATGGGTTGGTCTCTTTAAAGTCCGCAGGAGTTGCTGGCTGCCAGAAGTGCGAACCAATTAGAGGCCAACATGCGTCTGAGTCGCTGTCGTAGGAGGCCCCACTTAAGACCTTTCGGCGGGTCTGTCGGTAGGTGAGACTGTCCGTGTCATTGACAGCTGTTAATGGTCATCGATCCATGTTTTGCGGCGCCTTTCGCGGATCTGCACATGGGTGCTTGCTTCGTGATCCAGTCTTCGAAGACTTTATCGGACGAAGGCCTTGTTAGTGGCATAGGTCGGTCGTCCTGGGTCGGGCACCAGAGTCGATCACTGGGTGCCAAAAGGCGATCGCTAGATACTTTATGGTGGACTGTTTATCTTCGTTTTAGACAAGTTCGCTGTAGCTCGCTTAGTTGCGGACTCGGTCGCTCAGCCTTGTTATCGATCGCCGTCGAGGCGTATAAATCGCCGCACAACAATTGCCCCCCAGCTCACTCCAATATTGGAAACATGGGGTGAGGTGGTTCTACTGGCGATCGCTTAACTTTGACGAGTGACTCTGCATTTTGCGGAACTGGTGATCGTCTTTGAGCGAAATGACTTTGAATTTGGACGACCTGGTCGGTCGCTGAAATGAGCGGGAGATGATAGTGGTCGTGGGAAAGTCTCCCGGGCATGTGTCGGGTTCCTGTTGGGGGAGACCGACGGTTAGTTATGACTCCTCGTCTGGCGTGTCCTTGAAACGACGCGCATGCAGGTTTCAAGGGAGCATTAATTGCGACGGTTGCACTTTTGGCCCTTGAGATTCTCCTTAATTGCACGAAAGTCCTTGCCTTTTCCTATAAAAGGGGGCCGCGCTGCAGTGTTTAAGAACCTTATGCGATTTTGCCGGAGAAGAAGATTATTGCCGAAGAATTTTCTGAAGCTTTGACTGCCGATAGTCGATCGACTCAACCCTTAGTAAGAAACACTCCTTATCTCCTCTTCTCCTCTCGAAAATGTCTGGAGTATCTTTATCGTCTGGAATGGACACCACTTCTGCCTCCGGAACTTCGGCTGCTCGGAGAGGATCTTTCGCCGAATTCCATTTGGAGACAGCCGCCGAGGCTATCCACGCCGGCATTGATCCCACGGAAGTCGAGGCACTATTCAATGAAGCCGACACCGCCAGGGAGGCGGCGGTTGAGCAAAGACGCTCGCATATGGAGAAGGATTTGGCGGTGCAGGCGTACTGGGAGCAGCATAGTGCTTTTGGCCAGGCCTATTTGGCCTTTGCTGAAATCATGGAGAGGTTGGCTGGTCCGTCTCCTAAATTCGATTACCGGGAGTACTCGATCGCTCATCCCTACCAATCTGCTAAGCGGTCGCTGTTTCGGGCCGCGCAGCGCTCTTAATGGTCCCTCGGCCAGATAAGGAGCTTGGCGACCAGTAAGGACCTGGCCGTCTGGAGGGCGAGGTATCATGTCCCCTCAGATGTGGATCTCTTTGCGCCGGTCGAGAACGAACGAACCGACCAACCTCCGGAGGGTATGGTCGCCGTGAATGAGGCGATCATGGAGGCTGGGCTGCGGTTTCCTCTGTCTTTCGCTGTCTCCCATCTGTTGGTCGCTTGGAACGTGGCACCGCTTCAGCTTACGCCGAACGCCTGGCTCCATATTATCTGCGCCCTTACCTTGTTCGGCGGTCACCGACTGTACCGCCTTCCTTTGCCATTGGAGATGAACCACCTGTTCAAGCTGACGGCTCAGAAGGGGTCGGTCGGAGGCTATCATATCTAAGGCTGATCCAGTCGGGTGATCCTTGGTGCGGGGCGATCCGGCGAAGTGGTTCTGGGTCGCCGGTGCCTGGAAGGCCTCAACGAGTGACAATCCTATGGGCGAGCTGGGCATTCCCACATGCTTCCGGGAGAGAAATCCGAGTAGGGGTTTTGACTCTCCCTTTGTTTGGATATGTTCTGAACTGATCTAATTTGGTTTTCCTTTTGCAGGTTTCCATATTCCGGTGATCGACGAGCTACCTTTAGATTTTCTGGTCGTCTGGGAGCGGATACGAAGTCTGCCGGATGATGACTTAGATGCTCGCCGGATTAACAAAGAGAGTCGTTGGCTGTCTGCTCGGCTATTCCATTTCCCGTGACATCTCTCGGTCCCAGGTATGAATTTCTTCGATCTCCATTTGTTTGGTGATCGTCCTGCTTGGAGAATGTGTCTAACCGTTGTTCAATTGTTTCTTATTGCAGAGGTCTGTTTTCCTCGTTTGTTGGAGCCTCCACCGGAGATAGCTATGTCAAACCCCGGAGTTTTGAGTCACCTGCACCAGAAGAAGTCATCTCGAGTTCCTTCGGTGGCGCTACCTCTTATTCCGGAGGTGAGGCCTAACGTGGAGCCGATCGTTGCGGAGGAGGAAGCTCGGGAGGAGGGGCTCCGGTCGAACCGCAAACGGCAGAGGTTGGGTGAACTTCCAGTCTCTGCCCCTGCTGGTGAGGTGCCAATCCCGCGCCTCCGATCACCGCGGTCCCCCCGGTGGATGAGCCTACGCCCTCTGCGGCTTTCTTGCGAGAGATGGCGATCGCCGAGGCTGAGACCCCTCGCGGAAAACCATACTTTGTTCGTGACCCCGAGAGAGCCGAGAGGTAAACTTTGTTTGTTTGTGGAGTTTCGTCACTTGCGTGGGAGTTGTACTAACTTTTTGTTGTTTGATGCAGAATCCGTAGCACTAATCCAGCTTGCCCGCCAATGGTGCTGGATTTCCTCGCCAACCAATCTCCTCGCGCGGCCTGCGACATCCCACTGTATGTGAACCGGGCTGTTTCTGCTTTGCCAAAGGCCTAGACGACCGACTTGGATGCGATCGCCCGCCAGCGGTCTGGGAACGCAATGCAGGCCGCTTTCGCTCTCTCCCTCCAGGCGGCGACGATGGCTGCCCAGGCTGTGCAGAAATTCGAGGGGCGTCCTTCTACTACTCATCTGCAGGCGGACCTTGAGGCCGCTCGGAAAGAGAATGCCGAGTTCGCCGATAGGATTGTGGCTATGGAGAAGGACTCGTTGGATGCAGCTAAACGGGCGAGTCAGGATCTTGAGCTGGTGAGAGAGATTTATGAGCGAGCCCGGGTGACGGTCGACCGATTTCGGGACCAGATGACAGATGCCCGTCGGTCGCACGCGGCCGCTCAGAAGGAGGCCGATCATCTGAAGGTGACTGTCGCTCGGCTGACTAGCGAGCTGGCGTCGTCGAGGGGAGAGACGGCTGCTAGGGAGACCGAGCTCCAGGGTGCGCAACAGGCGGTTGCGGAGTTGAAGGGGAAGCTGGAGGCGACCGAGGCCGATCCCTTTCTCAACGTGGAGTTCGTCAGTAAGTTTGCCTATTATATGGCGTTCGCTGACTCGCTCCATGCTGCAAAGAAGGGAGGGCTGGAGGTCGGCCCTCTTGCTGAAAGCTTCAAGGCATACGCGCTGGAGCACCCTCTTCATCCTGCCTTCCCTGTGCCGATCTTCGATCTCTCGAAAATCGACGTGGACCTGAGCTGGTACCCGACTCCCGGGAATCTTGTTCACCCGATCTTATTTAGCTCTTGCCTTGTAATTTTGTAGCTTTGTTGTACTTAGTCCTTCGGTCGACCGTGTATGTACTCTGATACTTCAAGTAATGAAATTAATAGTTGTCTCTTCGATTTATCACTTGAATAATTGCTTTTCTGAGTCTTTGCATGACTTTGTACAAATGTGTGAGAAGAGATTGTTGCGTGTATAGTTCCAAGTGAATTGATAAACTCATATAGATAACGTTTACAACAAATTCGATCGCTGCACAAACATCTGAAAAATGCCGATCTCCGTATGTAATTGAATATGGACGATCGTCGTATACATAGCTCCGCACTTCCCCCTTGTTTTTGTTCACTTAGTGAAAGTAAGGGGACGAAAATAAATCGTTGAGTGAGCGGTCTTCAATTTTGTCGATTCCTCGAGGAAGGCCGTCCACCTAGGTCTTGAGGAACCGTGCACGATTGCGGAGTTTGATGGACCGACCCCCACGACCGTGTCTTGTGCGCGAGCGACATTCCATCTGATGGCTAAGTTCTCGCGACTCACTTAATTGGGAGGGTCCTCCGTAGGCTGCGCCTCGCCTCGTATTTAAACGAAGGGCGTGCGGTCTTGGTCTGGAGGATTCCTTGCGTGGGGCGTCGTCGAATTAATCGACTCCACGTCCGCGGCTTGTTAGCTCTTTTCTACCTCGGGTCGCCATTTATATGGCAACCCTCGATGGTATACGTTGAGACGGGGGGAGGGACGCGTCGCATTGTCCGTGAAGGACCCACCACGTTAAGTGATGGACCTTCGAGGGCGGGCGAACATGTCCACAGATCTGTTTTGGAGGGCCCTCAGACTAAGACGGCCTCGTATTTAAACTAAGGGCGGGCGATCTTGGCCCAAAGGGACCTTGCACGGGCACAGAGAACGGTTCCATCGTCCTCCACGACCATGTCGACACTCTTCTACCTCGGACCATCAAGTCAGATGACGATCCTCGACGGTATATGTTGTGTAAGGGGAGGAGATCTCCTGCATAGGTTCTTCATGTAGATGACGAACTTTAGATGGCGAGATAGTAATCCTCTGTTTTGTTTTGGAGAGTCCTTCGGCTACGCCCGCCTCGTATTTAAACGAAGGGCGAGCAATCGAAGCCCAAAGGAACCTTGCATGGACGGATCGTCTGTTTCATCGATTTTCGCGACCATGGCGGCACTTTTCTACCTCGGACCATCATGTCAGATGACGATCCTCGACGGTATACGTTGTGATAGGGGAGGCGATCGCTGCCTAGGCCCATCATGTTGATGACGAACTTTAGAGGGCGAGCGAGTCATATTCTTTTTTGAGATATTTGCTCAGGTAGTAGCCTTTGGTTTGATGAGGCGGGAATCGGGGAGAGACTTCCGAAGTTTCCTCCTCTTGATTGAAGCATATGGGTTCGGTCGCCGAGGTTGATCGAGGGGTCGGATCGTATGATCTTTCCAGCCTGTTCGCGTTCGACTCAGGCGACCGTATCAAGAGATTGATGGGGCTCCAGATAAGCCAATAAGCTGTCCAACTTGCCCTCCTCGAACAATCTCCAGAGTTGTCTGAGGAGGTCGCGGCATTGGTTGGTGCTGTGGACGGGACTCTTATGGTAGGCACAATATTGATTGCAGTCCAGATGACCGTGGTCCCTTATAGCCTTTGGCTTGTTTAGTGGTTCATGCCCCTTGATGGCGTGAAAAATGTGGGCCGGAGTTCGGTTGAACTTGTGGAGGAGATGGGCTTCCACATCCTCGAAGGCCCTGAGATCGCTGGGTGGCTTGGCGACTGCCTTTTTTGTTTTGGCGATCGCCATCTTTCGAATAGGAGGTGGCGTTCCCTCACCTAGGCGTAGGGTGAGCAGCCTCTGCCTAGCCAGAAAGTCGGCAGCCTTAGCGCGGAAGATCGCGTAGGTTGGGGGGATGTCCTTTGTGAGATGCCTAAACATGGGTGAATGACCGTAGAATCCCTCCAGGACTGAGTAGAGATTGAGCTCGTCGCTGATGGGCTCGCCGGTGAGGACTATCTCATCCACTCGGTCGATGTAATCGACGTCGGATTCGTCTTCCCCCTGCCTGATTTTCATCATGCGGTGGGGGCCTTTTGGTCTGGCGACCTTGGCGGCGAAGTATGACATGAAGCCATTCGCCAATTTCTCAAAGGATATGATCGAACGCGGTGGTAGTGAAATGTACCACCTATGGGCCAGCTCGCCCAATGTTAACGGGAAGATTCGGCACTTGGTCGCATCTGATGCCCCACACCCGGTCATGTAGATCCGGAACTTGCTTAGCTGGGTCTCGGGGTCCGATCTCCCTTCGTACATGTAATATCCGGAATTTCTACTACTGTTGTTTAATATTATTTTATCCGAGTTATGTTGTACAGCGTGGAATCTGTACAGTATGGATAAAATAATGAAGGACTGAGATGTCAGTATTGGTATAATTGTCGTATTTGGTAGATAATTACAATTGAGAATATCGTGTATCAGGTTATCGCACTTTTGATATTGGGTATATCGTATGAGAATATTATTGGATTCAATATTTGTGTTCAGTGTGTCTTATGTTCGTTTTTGGTATGTCGAGACGTTGGACAGAAATTGCGGGAAATGGCTAAGTGTAGCATTATTAGCGCACGCTAATATGCATTCCTAGCGCACGCTATCGTGCAGGTTTAGCGCACGCTAATGGAAAAAGATAGCGCACGCTAGTTCAGAACAGATCTGAGGGAATCTACGTGTGGACCCGGTCACTTTCGGCGCATGTGCCGACGAAGTCAACTGATGTTTGTCATAAAGCATTAGCGCACGCTAATGCCTTTTGTTAGCGCACGCTAATATCAGATCAGTCAACAGGGAATCATGGCTTTATTGGTTGCTTTCGGCATGTGGGGTCACGAGCATATTCGGGGTAGGTGCAGACTGTAGCAAGTCAACTTCGGATAGCGCACGCTAAGGGCAAAGGACTTGCGTACGCTAGAAAGTGTAAGTTACATACGCTAATGCATGGGCATTACGTACGCAAGCACATGTACGAAGCCAGACAGTAGCACCTGGACTACGATAGCGCACGCTAACAAAGTCAGTTAGCGCACGCTAAAGCCGTAGCGCACGCTAAACATAAGATGTTAGCGCACGCTAGTAATATACTTTATAAAAAGGGGACAGGCGAGTATTATGAAGCATTTCGTCCATTTCCTTCCTTTCACCCGATAGAAAGAATCTTGGGAGGACATTTGGAGTTCCTAAACACTGAGGGATGATCCTCTTTAACAAGATTAAAGATGGAAATCATGGATTAAAGCTTTGTTCTTGAAATCATTGGTGATTCTTGGAAATGGATTCAACCTTGGAAATCAATCCATTCCTTCATAAAGGTAATCACTCTTCATCTTTGGATTTAGTTTTGGATTGAATGTTGATGTTCTTGAGTTGATGATTATCATATAAACAAGTTGATATGCATGATTATGATATGGATTACCGGATTATGATGATGTTATTGTTGATATGAAGATATTGATATGATTCTTGTGGTTTGAATTGTGTTGTTCGTTTTCTTGAGATAAGTGGATTAATCCTTCTCCTCAGTTTCGGATGTTGATGTTATTGTCGTTGATTACTCTCTGTAATGGAAGATTAAGGAAGTGTTGTTACGTTGTTGATGTTTCATGCATTGATATTAAGGAAGATGATATATGGATATAGAACTTGGATTATAAGTTGGATGATTGTCTATATGTTAAAGGATATCGGATTTCGTTGTTGAGCATGATTTAGAATCACTTAATGTTCTTGATAATCGCCATATGTTGATCGGTATCTGAAAAACATGCATCAGTACAGCATTAGCGCACGCTAAGCTTACTGGATAGCGCGCGCTAACGGGAGCAACTTAGCGCACGCTACGTTAAGTGATTAACGTGCGCTAAGAAGGCAGAAAGTGCAGTATTTTCGTGTTGTGGTTCTGAATTCGTGCTGGTTTGAGTTGGATTGATCCGACTAGTGTTTAATCGAGATATTGTTGAGCCATTGGGTTTGTGATTTGGTTTTATCGATTGTTGATTGTTATCGAACTTGACGTCTATTGATTATTGTAATAGGTTGATATTATTGATCGGTGATTAGAACCATATGTTGCGGTCTTGTTCGAGTACGTTCGTGAATTGCGTTGGTCAGGGCCAAAGAGCTAGTAGACGAAGACAATGAGATGGGTAGCGGCTTGATCGTCGTCGTATCGGTATCGAGGCAAGTTATTACTTTCTCAGTTATAATGTTTAATGAATGGTTTCAGTTTCATTTCGTTTATAATGCATATAGCAATGATTATTACTGCAAATTCTGGAGATTTGTATTATGTGTTGTCTTTCCAATCCTGGGAGTTAAATCATAAGGTTTATGATTCATTTCGGATTATTGGAATTTTGGGTATCGAGGATATATTATGGTAAAGATGAGGATATGAGTATCTGCAGTCCCTGGTACGTTGGGTTGTCGAGCATTGCGGATAATCTTCGGTGGAGATTTGGCATCGAGATTGTTTCCGAAGGACTCGTGTCAAGTATTCAGGATTGATTCGGTTTACTGTCGATGATATTGATCATACATGTTGTCATTCATGTTGCTGACCATGAGGTCGTCCTAGTTGTGTCATCATAGTGTCGTTCATGTTTTGATTCATATGTTGTTCATGTTAATGAACATATTGATTTGCACATGTGTACGCATAATTGCATTGTTATGTTGTAAATGATCCGAAGGGATCATGAGGATCTATGCTGAGGGCGCTGGATCGAATGTCCACCTGATTTTGATCTTATAGGATCATCACGGGGATCTATGCTGAGGGCGCTGGATCGTTGGACAGGTCGTCCACCTGATTTTGATCTTGTAGGATCATCACGGGGATCTATGGTGAGGGCGCTGGATCGTTGGACAGGTCGTCCACCTGATTTTGATCTTGTAGGATCATCACGGGGATCTATGCCGAGGGCGCTGGATCGTTGGACATGTTTTCCACCTGATGTTGATCTTTTATGATCATCACGGAGATCTATGCTCAGGGCGCTAGATCATGGGATTGCCATTGAGTATACATTTTTATTCTTTTTGAGCATATTGACGTTGTCATATAAGTATATTTAGGTCTTGTGTTAGGACCGTGCCCGTATGTTGCATTGATCTGATCTCGGATTAGACTGACATGATTGTCGTGGTATTGTGCATCTCGAGGTATGTTCCGCATTTCCTTTGGTATTCGTCCTTTGATGGATAATCATTTATCGTCTTGGGATTTGATGATTCTATCCGATGGATCGTATTGGTCAGAATTGGTATATTTTCGTATCGTGAGTTGGTGATGATAGTTTGAGAATCTTGAGTATTGTTTGAGGTACAATACAGATATTATGTTCGATTTTATTGGTTAATCGAGTACGAGATGTGAAATGTGATAATGGTTATTCTGACGAGAATTGTTTGAGTAAGTGAAGTTACTACGATAAGACTACATTGGTCGTATTCTTATTTTGTATTCTCATTGGTATGTAATTATTAATGTGATGTGACGGTTATCATTGTTGGATATTATGGCTGACCCCGTCGTGGGATTTCTTTTTAGGTTCTTGAAATATCGAGCTTGTAGCGGTCGTGGAGAGATGAGCTTCCCGAAAGATACTGGCTAGGACATGTTTTTGTATTGAGTTTCGTGATCAGTTGCTGTATTCCGCTGCTACAGTACTTTTAACTATTGTATTTTCCGCTACGTGAGTCTTTTGAAATGACCTTTTGTTTCTGGTAATTTGAGTTACTTTGGAAATCATTTTCTAAACTACTGAGTTTCGGTCGTTTGGCCTTTGCCCTTTTCAAAATGAGATTTCACGACAGTTTTTATAAATATATTTTATAAAGTCTTCGAATGTTTTTAAAAGACAGTACTGTCGTTAGCCTCTTGGGCATTTGTAAATGTTTGCGAAAATTTCCTTCAGCCTTGTGGGTTCCATCTCGGGGCCCACGTCACTGTAATATTCCCGGTCGGATCTGGGGCTGTTACAGATTATGGTACCAGAGCTTAGGTTGAGAAAACCTAGGCATTTGGGTCGCGTTGGGTCGTGTTTTGGTCGCGTCATTGTTCACTCGGGCTTATGGGTTATGTGATTTATCAGTGTGGTACTGGGATTATTGTAAACTTTTCCAAATGGTGCTAACGTGATTCTCTTGAAAGAGATGTGTTGTGTTCTCAAGTTGAACTGAGTTTGCAAAACGTATGTTTTGAAAATATCTGTGTCAAGTATTTTCTTGAGTCAAGACATGAGCCAGTATCACGGGGAATCGTCGACTTCACGATCTGTAAGTATTTGGATTTTCGTATTTTATTGAGATTTACTGCCATTCTAAATTGATATGCTTTGAGATTCGGAAGAATATTATGTGTTATGTTATGAGATAACAGAACACAGTAGTTGGGACAGGATTGATGATCTTGAGAAGCTATGGTTTTGGAAAATCAATATGTCGGTTAAGTTTTGGAACATAATTGTGTATTCGGGAGAAGGACTGGGAATTGTTGAGAAGAGCATGTAGTCATGTTAAGTCATTTTGAAATACATGAAACTGCTTTTGAGCATTTGAAAACGATACTTTTCAAAATGAACGTTTTACGAATGTTTTACGGAAAATGGTTTTGGGCCGAGGCCCAAGTGATTTTAAAATAGTTTTACAACTCAGGATTTTGGGGTCCGAAAAGGGTTTTCTACTTTTTAAACTTCTTGTAATGCGGAACAAGATACGGGCTGAGACCCTAATGTTTCAAACGAAAGCTTTTCTATTTTCTAAAACTCCCGAGAATTATAAAACACTTTATCAATCCTTATCTATTTCGTTTCTGCCCTTCGTGGTTTTAGTTTACTTGTTCAAACGAAACTTCTCGGGAAGTCTTTCGCTGTGTTGATTTGTTTCAATGTTTTGTCATAGCATATTTGAGGTGATCCGGGCTGGATTAATGATTGACGTTGCGAGTCATATGTGGAAAAAGGAGTTTTTAGTCGGAGTTTATATATTGAGATTTTGGAACTCTATTGTGTGGTTTTCGGATGGAATATCAGTGGATATTGGTGACAAACCGAGTTGGCATACAGGAGTACGGATGTGGTTAATCATTTGTATGGTTTTCATTTTAAAACTTCGAAATCGTGTGGATTCGAAGGAAACTGTTATCGAATACTTGGCACCAGCGAGCCAATTTAATTTTTTTGAAAATTTATTTTGTAGTCTTACCAAAATTTATGTTTTGAGTTTTGGAATTTTTGAAAAGAACTTTCGAAAATTGTCTTCGTGACAAGAGTATATGATTTCAAACTGGTTTTGAAAATGTGATTGAGGTACATACGCATTTAGTGCATAATGCATATCGTGGTGAAGTTCTGAGCGAGACTCTCGACTGGATATTTCATCGGTATGGTACGAGGAAAAGAGATTCGAATTTCAGCATGGTAGTTTGGTTATCCAGGGATGATCGGTTGATCTATCAGATGAGAGAAATATGATGCGTATTGTAGATTCATGCACATGATGCGATTTTAGAAACTTTGAATTTTCTAAAATCGGGACATATGTGCTATGTGATTACATTGGTATGATAGTAGCGCGATTTTACCATAATGATTTTTGAATGATTTCTTTGTAAGTATAGATTTGGGGTTGTTGACCTCATGCCGGTTGTTTTTAGTATCGTTTGGTCGTTCCCACTCCATGTACAATTTGGATATGTTCGTCGGTTTTTGATTGGTTGTTCGTATACCGAGGAGTATGTTCACCAGTCGGGTATGTTTTTTTTTAGATCCACTGTATGTGATTGGTTTGTCGTTTTGAGAATGTTATTCTTTCGTATATCTGTTTCTATGGTTCTGTGTTGACTGTGTTGGAGCTTACCATGTGAAGGTATTCTCGATTATCGTTGATCGTTCGTTTATCATATTGGAGTTTATCATGATGATGATATTCTCGATTGTGTTTTGACCTTTGGATGGTCGTATTAGAGTTTATCATGTCGATGATATTCTCGGCTAAATTGTTGATTGATCAGTGTTAACGACCGTATGAGCGTTCAGACGTTGTGTCGATATTTCAGGGTCTGTTGTCATTGTTTTGGATAGTTGTTTCACAGTTGTATCGTGTATTATTGATTTGTATCCGGATTGGGATTTGATTGTGCGATCAGGCAGACAGGATTTGATTCGGGCAGATTGTTTCATCCGAAGATGATATATTTTGTTGAGACTCAAGGAATTGTGATTGTAAGTGTATTGAGACTGTACAGTGAAGTCACTTGCTAGTATCTCAGGAGATCGTTGACCTGCGTATTTGTAAGTATGCTCTTTTGGTTATTCGGTAATGATGATGATTGATCGTTGTCATGGTGGTTTTGGGATATTTTGGGTTGAACGGTATGTTTGTTTATTTTTATGACGGCTTGCAAGTTTCGAGGCCGAAACTTATTTTAAGTGGTGTAGAATGTAATAACCGGAATTTCTACTACTGCTGTTTAATATTATTTTATCCGAGTTATGTTGTACAGCGTGGAATCTGTACAGTATGGATAAAATAATGAAGGACTGAGATGTCAGTATTGATATAATTGTCATATTTGGTAGACAATTACAATTGAGAATATCGTGTATCAGGTTATCGCACTTTTGATATTGGGTATATCGTATGAGAATATTATTGGATTCAATATTTGTGTTCAGTGTATCTTATGTTCGTTTTTGGTATGTCGAGGCGTTGGATAGAAATTGCGGGAAATGGCTAAGTGTAGCATTATTAGCGCACGCTAATATGCATTCCTAGTGCACGCTATCGTGCAGGTTTAGCGCACGCTAATGGTAAAAGATAGCGGACGCTAGTTCAGAACAGATCAGAGGGAATCTACGTGTGGACCCGGTCACTTTCGGTGCATGTGCCGACGAAGTCAACTGATGTTTGTCATAAAGCATTAGCGCACGCTAATGCCTGTTGTTAGCGCACGCTAATATCAGATCGGTCAACAGGGAATCTTGGCTTTATTGGTTGCTTTCGGCATGTGGGGTCACGAGCATATTCGGGGTAGGTGCAGACTGTAGCAAGTCAACTTCGGATAGCGCACGCTAAGGGCAAAGGACTTGCGTACGCTAGACAGTGTAATTTACGTACGCTAATGCATGGGCATTACGTACGCAAGCACATGTACGAAGCCAGACAGTAGCACCTGGACTATGATAGCGCACGCTAACAAAGTCAGTTAGCGCACGTTAAAGCCGTAGCGCACGCTAAACATAAGATGTTAGCGCACGCTAGTAATATACTTTATAAAAAGGGGACAGACGGGTATTATGAAGCATTTCGTCCATTTCCTTCCTTTCACCCGATAGAGAGAACCTTGGGAGGACATTTGGAGTTCCTAAACACTGAGGGATGATCCTCTTTAACAAGATTAAAGATGGAAATCATGGATTAAAGCATTGTTCTTGAAATCATTGGTGATTCTTGGAAATGGATTCAACCTTGGAAATCAATCCATTCCTTCATAAAGGTAATCACTCTTCATCTTTGGATTTCGTTTTGGATTGAATGTTGATGTTCTTGAGTTGATGATTATCATATAAACAAGTTGATAAGCATGATTATGATATGGATTACCGGATTATGATGATGTTATTGTTGATATGAAGATATTGATATGATTCTTATGGTTTGAATTGTGTTGTTCGTTTTCTGGAGATAAGTGGATTAATCCTTCTCCTCAGTTTCAGATGTTGATGTTATTGTCGTTGATTACTCTCTGTAATGGAAGATTAAGGAAGTGTTGTTACGTTCTTGATGTTTCATGTATTGATATTAAGGAAGATGATATATGGATATAGAACTTGGATTATAAGTTGGATGATTGTTTATATGTTAAAGGATGTCGGATTTCGTTGTTGAGCATGATTTAGAATCACTTAGTGTTCTTGATAATCGCCATATGTTGATTGATATCTGAAAAACATGCATCAGTACAGCATTAGCGCACGCTAAGCTTACTGGCTAGGGCGCGTTAATGGGAGCAACTTAGCGCATGCTACGTTAAGTGATTAACATGCGCTAAGAAGGCAGAAAGTGCAGTATTTTCGTGTTGTGGTTCTGAATTTGTGCTGGTTTGAGTTGGATTGATCCGACTAGTGTTTAATCGATATATTGTTGAGCCGTTGGGTTTGTGATTTAGTTTTATCGATTGTTGATTGTTATCGAACTTATTGTCTATCGATTATTGTAATAGGTTGAGATTATTGATCGGTGATTAGAACCGTATGTTGCGGTCTTGTTCGAGTACGTTCGTGAATTGCGTTGGTCAGGGCCGAGGAGCTAGTAGACGAAGACAATGAGATGGGTAGCGGCTTGATCGTCGTCGTATCGGTATCGAGGCAATTTATTACTTGCTCAGTTATAATGTTTAATGAATGGTTTCAGTTTCATTTCGTTTATAATGCATATAGCAATGATTATTACTGCAAATTCTGGAGATTTGTATTTTGTGTTGTCTTTCCAATCCTGGGAGTTAAATCATAAGGTTTATGATTCATTTCGGATTATTGGAATTTTGGGTATCGAGGATACATTATGGTAAAGACGAGGATATGTGTATTTGCAGTCCCTGGTACGTTGGGTTGCCGAGCATTGCATATAATCTTCGGTGGAGATTTGGCATCGAGATTGCTTCCGAAGGACTCGGGTCAAGTATTCAGGATTGATTCGGTTTAGTGTCGATGATATTGATCATGCAGGTTGTCATTCATGTTGCTGACCATGAGGTCGTCCTAGTTGTGTCATCATAGTGTCGTTCATGTTTTGATTCATATGTTGTTCATGTTGATGAACATATTGATTTGCATATGTGTATGCATAATTGCATTGTTATGTTGTAAATGATCCGAAGGGATCATGAGGATCTATGCTGAGGGCGCTGGATCGAATGTCCACCTGATTTTGATCTTATAGGATCATCACGGGGATCTATGCTGAGGGCGCTGGATCGTTGGATAGGTCGTCCACCTGATTTTGATCTTGTAGGATCATCACGGGGATCTATACTGAGGGCGCTGGATCATTGGACAGGTCGTCCACCTGATTTTGATCTTGTAGGATCATCACGGGGATCTATGCTGAGGGCGCTGGATCATTGGACATGTTTTCCACCTGATGTTGATCTTGTAGGATCATCACGGAGATCTATGCTCAGGGCGCTAGATCATGGGATTGCCATTGAGTATACATTGTTATTCTTTTTGAGCATATTGACGTTGTCATATGAGTATGCATTTGTAGGTCTTGTGTTAGGACCGTGCCCGTATGTTGCATTGATCTGATCTCGGATTAGACTGACATGATTGTCGTGGTATTGTGCATCTCGAGGTATGTTCCGCATTTCCTTTGGTATTCGTCCTTTGATGGACAATCATTTATCGTCTTGGGATTTGATGATTCTATCCGATGGATCGTATTGGTCAGAATTGGTATATTTTCGTATCGTGAGTTGGTGATGATAGTTTGAGAATCTTGAGTATTGTTTGAGGTACAATACAGATATTATGTTCGATTTTATTGGTTAATCGAGTACGAGATGTGAAATGTGATAATGGTTATTCTGACGAGAATTGTTTGAGTAAGTGAAGTTACTACGATAAGACTACATTGGTCGTATTCTTATTTTGTATTCTCATTGGTATGTAATTATTAATGTGATGTGACGGTTATCATTGTTGGATATTATGGCTGACCCCGTCGTGGGATTTCTTTTTAGGTTCTTGAAATATCGAGCTTGTAGCGGTCGTGGAGAGATGAGCTTCCCGAAAGATACTGGCTAGGACATGTTTTTGTATTGAGTTTCGTGATCAGTTGCTGTATTCCGCTGCTACAGTACTTTTAACTATTGTCTTTTCCGCTGCGTGAGTATTTTGAAATGACCTTTTGTTTCTGGTAATTTGAGTTACTTTGGAAATCATTTTCTAAACTATTGAGTTTCGGTCGTTTGGCCTTTGCCCTTTTCAAAACGAGATTTCATGACGGTTTTGATAAATAGATTTTATAAAGTCTTCGAATGTTTTTAAAAGACAGTACCGTCGTTAGCCTCTTGGGCATTTGTAAATGTTTGTGAAAATTTCCTTCGGCCTTGTGGGTTCCATCTCGGGGCCCACGACACTGTAATATTCCCAGTCGGATCTGGGGGTGTTACAGTACAAAGGTGTCTTGGGAGGAGCGATCCTTGGTTGCACGGGGTCAAGCTCGATGTGGACCACAAGTGGTTCGGTCGGTCCGATGATCTTTCTACGGGTGCTTGCCCCAGTATCTAGGAGCGCTTTCATCTCGTCGAGCTGGCGTTGCATAGCGGCTATCGCCGTGTCCTGGCTGCTCGCGGCTAGGCGCTCAGAGAGGGAGCCGAGGCGATCAAGTACTGACCCCCTGGCATTCGGAGCGGGGGCTAGACTGCTGACCTGTATTCGGCTGGGAGTTGGGTAGGCCGAACTCCTGGTGACGGACTCGGATTCCGTCGTCTCGTGGTTGGGGCCAGAATGCCCCGGTCGCCATGATGGATCGCCTCCCAAGCGCCTGAACATGGAACCGTCTGGCCTTGTGAGAGCCTTTTCTCGCGAATTGGGGCTTTCTGACGATCGCTCGCCCAGTAGCCCCTTGAACTTCCGTTTGCCCACGCGGCGGATGGCCGAGGGAGTTATAGCGGGCGTCGCGCATGCTCTCCATCGCTCCTTCAGGATGGCCATAGCCTCTTCGATCTGTTCCGCAGTTTGGAACTGGTCGAGCGAAAGGGTGGGGCCGTCCCTCAGGTGCGGGATCGAGAGTCTCGCGTCGCCGTGACTTCCCTCTACCGTCGGCTGAGGCTCGAATCGAGCCGGGATATGATGTCCGGTGGTTCGGAGAGTGGCTCTCTTCGATGTAGTGGCGGACATCATGATTCTGAAGGCTTTCTTTGAATAGCAGTGAGTGTCACTTCAAGTATATGCCCCGAGAACAGTGAGTGTTCTTCGGGACGGTAGGAATAAAAATGAAGGGTAAGATCCAGCCCTCCTTCTAGCGCCAATTATTGTTACTCGAAATATTATCCGGAGATGAATATTGCTGGAATGGTCGACTAACAAACAAGTGCGAGAGCACTTTCATGGGAAAAGTAAATAACACAAGATTTTCCGGAGTTGTTAGTCCCGGGCTTGAATGCTCTCGCAAGATATTATTAATACAAATACTTTGGAGTACAAATATTAATGTTAGAGTACAATTACAATGAGTGTAAAGACCCTAGCTATCTTAGCTAGTGAGCGTAAAGATTGCCGGAAGAACTAGATATGATGCACTGTGAGTTCTTGTAACAACGATGGGGTGCTGTGACGACTGTGAGAAATCGACGGTCTCTCACAGTGTGTATAAGCTGAGTATCTGGGCTCTTGGGCTTGCAAGTCTCTTCGAATATGTAATTCAGGGAGTTCTTGCCTCTGCCGACCGTCTTCTGGTAGAGAGGTGCTGAGAGAAAAATCCTGAGATAGATTCGGGAGAGGAAGCCGAGAGTCTGAAAGTGTATACGTTTGTATGTATTTTCTCTGAATAGATTTCGGAATGTCTGAACCTTTTTCCAGTTGCTGGAGGTTCTCTATTTATAGCACTGGGAGTTGCTGGGCGATCACCTCCTCCGTATTATAATAAGCGGGCGATCGTCTTTAGCACATGAGTTGGTCTCCTTAAAGTCTACAGGAGTTGTTGGCTGCCAGAAGTGCGAACCAATTAGAGGCCAACACGCGTCTGAGTCGCTGTCGTAGGAGGCCCCACTTAAGACCTTTCGGCGGGTCTGTCGGTAGGTGAGGCTGTCCGTGTCATTGACAGCTGTTGATGGTCATCGATCCATGTTCTGCGGCGCCTTTTGCGGATCTGCACATGGGTGCTTGCTTCGTGATCTAGTCTTCGAAGACTTTGTCGGACGAAGGCCTTGTTAGTGGCATAGGTCGGTCGTCCTGGGTCGGGCACCAGAGTCGATCGCTGGGTGCCAAAAGGCGATCGCCTTGAGAGTCGATCGCTAGATACTTGATGGTGGACTGTTTATCTTCGTTTTAGACAAGTTCGCTGTAGCTCGCTTAGTTGTGGACTCGGTCGCTCGGCCTTGTTATCGATCGCCGTCGAGGCGTATAAATCGCCGCACAACACCATTTAAAAGGCATCAATTTCCTGTTCATCTCTGTTTTGCAATGACATTTAATAAATCACAGGGACAAACATTGGACAAGGTCGGACTTTACCTACCTGAACCAATCTTCTCTCACGGACAACTCTACGTTGCTCTCTCTCGGGCTAGAAAGGCAGAGGACATTAGAATATTAATTTGCCCGCCTTTGGTTCATACCATCTCAAACAACCTAATGAAAAACATTGTATATAGAGAAATTATTGCTGTTGCGGTTATGTGAACTCATTATCTCATGTCATTTGAATGAACATTCGGTAAACATCAATAATAAATTTACATTAGCCACTTTCTCATTCCAAACAAAATTCAGTTCAATCAGTTGTCTAATGTGATTTTAATATTTATCTATTTTAATAATATTGTACATAAATGTTAGATGCTGCTTCACAGAGATTTGCTTGATTTTATTTTGCGTTTATTATATACACATAATGTTGCTGGTTCCAACAGCCTGGAATTTTGGTCTAGAATATTCTCTGTTGTTAACATTAAATGTTTCTCCTAACATTCTGAAAAACTATTAATTATTTTGTATCATCTTTTTCTGGTCGTCTATGCTAACTATTACTGTTTTTTTCTTCAAATTTGTGTTCGTTTCGTGCTCTTATTATCAAATGCATGTTCAATTCCGATGCTTACTATATTTTTGCCAGTTACTGCTTGTAGTTTGTTTGATAGGTTTATCTTGATATATATTTCTTTGTATATTAAACTATATTTTGATGATTTCTGATCTTTCGGTGCAGGTCAGCGAGGTTTTTGTTCCGCAATTAGGTTTACCTGCTTTGTCCTCACCCGTTGCCAGACACTGCCCTCATTCGTTACTGCCGATAGGTTTCTATTTGGTACTTCTTATTAACCTCAGATAATGGTCGTTTCCTACCTCTATCTATATCATGTGCGCTTGGATATTCATGTTTTGCTTTGTTATATCCATGCTATCAAAAGACTTTCATTCTCGTTTTACCTTCTCCATATTTGTTACATGTGTATTTGCGTTAATTTATATGTTTATTGTATACACATAATGCGTTACTGGTTCCATCAGCTCAGATTTTTAGCATTGCTGTTTTTTTTTTTTTTACATTATGTCTTCTCCCTGATATTTTTAAAAACTATTAATGGATTCTTATCATATTTTGCCAAAATTAGCCTCAAAGGTTGCTTCTAGAAAATCCGCTTCCGCCTTTCTAGGCTTCACAATAGCTCTGAATCAGAAACATATGCTTCAGCAGTAGTACCATATATTTGCTACCTCTTACTATTCTCAGGTGGTGATTGCTTTCTACCTTTGTTGCTATAAAGAGATTTTCATTGTCATTCTACTTCCTGTTTATTTGTTACATAGATGAATGTCCTGTTTCTTACATTTTAATATATATAATAATTTTATTATGTTTTTTAGTTTCACAAATTCAACACGACCCTACCAAGTTCAGTAATTCATTTTTATCTTACATTCTTCATGAAATAATATAGTCAGCAAATGGAGCCCAAAATATTTCCGCTTGATGCAATAACTCCGGAAACGAGAAACTAGACTGCGAAGGTTTCTGTCCTCAATAAAACAGAACCTCGAACGTCGTCGCAACTTACTGCTATAAAATTTCAGAAAATGCTCCTCGTAGATAACAAGGTAGATTCTTCTCTACAACCACCATTATATCTCATTCTTATTGATATTTTTCACATATCCTCATCTTACACCAAACAGGGAAATAAGGTGGAAGGAGTTATATCGAGGAGATATTGAACTGCTAAAAAATAGTTTGCATCTTCATCAAACCTACCTTATATCCAACGCAGCAGTGCGCCCAGTGAAACCAGGATTCGAAAATCCTTTGACCAATAACAAATATCAATGGATTATTGGTGCCAGGATAGCCGTTTTAGCAGTTGAAGAAGATTCGTCCATCTCCTCCGAACTCGCTCCCAATTTCATATAATACGACAAATTTCGTGATTTTATAGGCACAAGAAAATTAATAAGCCAGCTCTTACAAAAATTTAATAGCTATCTTTCACTGTAACTGTATTATGTTCTTTCTTACTAATTTGAGTTTATAATCAACTCTTACCAAGGTCTGCTACATATCTTCAACTATAACTCTATTCAGTAAGGAAGAACTGCAAAAAGATTTTCCTCATACTCATAATCAACTCTTACCAAAGCCTACGACATATCTTCAATTATAACTCTATTATAGGTACTGTCGCAATTATAATTGATAGCTATGGTCCAAGAATGGTGTCCTCAAGAGGAAATCAAAACACCCTCCGTGAATATGCAGCAGTAGACGAATTGTATGCAATTACTGCACTATTTTATATTTGCAGTCCTCTCTTTTATTCACTGTTTATTTTTCTGTCTTCGTATTTTATATCTTCTACTTATATTAACATATATCATCTTTGTTACTATACATAATTGGCGCCACGTTTTATACTTGCTATCTTATTGTACCCACCAATTTGTCACCCACGTATCCCCTCTACACATACATTTGCTGGCGTATTTCTGCAAACTAAAATTTGCCTGAGTCCGTTCACTGCCCAACTGTTATATTGCATTTTAGAATAGCTATTCAATCCACCCACGATCAAACAAACACCAAATATGATTGCACCCCGCACATCTTCCATATTTCAATATATTTTAATTTTAAAAAAATACTAATAACTTGTTGTCCATTCTGTTCATGATTGCATAACCTCATTATTATGTGTTCCGAATATTTCTACAACTGTCATAATCATATTTACATATTTTTACATATTTGATACCTAATTTCACAATCTCCTTACTGTTAGACAATATATTCGGTCCTTTTTCCAGGCTCAGACCCTTCATTATTACTTTCTAGAATGATGCTATATGACAGAGGATGTATACAACCTACTCGATTCTATAAAATACAAACATGTTATAGCAGCCTTAAACTTCAGTGTCACGGATTATCACAGTAATATCGCTCTTCCTCGACCTTCGTTCGATAAAAATCATCATATATAACAAAATAACTACCTCGCATTTATATTTTCTATTAATCTCTTCCCTCCCTTACTTACTCTCAGATATCTCGCTTAGCTCCACATCTGCGTCTCTTATCCTCATAAACTCCAAAATCAACCGTGTCCAAGACCTTCATAAATGGGGAGTACATATTTCCAAATGTTTATATTGCGGTATTATAACAACATATTTTTTACAGGTATTCCATACATAAAGAAAAAATCGACGAACTTCAACAGCAGGGTGATGTTTTCAAGAAAGCACAAAGCAATTTGAGTATTGATCCTGAAACAATCATATATGTTCAGACACTCCTTGCAATCGAACAGGTGAACACTTCCAAATTAATCTCAATTGGAGCCACATATATTACAGCTGCACCTTCTCTGACCCCCTGTCTCTGATGTTCTCCTCACCCAATACTACATTTACTGAGTTTCATTTCTCCTACATCCAGACAGATCTAACTTGTCCGTCCGAGGAAAACTATCCCGCAGTCATCATAATTTTATCTACCCCTGCTGCAACAAATTCCACCATCTCACAACTGCAGAGTACGGCTCTCTATTTGAGTGCCACTCCTGTCAACAAATTAAGACTGCCATTCCAAGGTACAACACATTGCATATTCTCGCTCTGCCTCACACTATCATCGTTTACTCAAATGACTACATTATATTTTCCATGCCTCAACAGATCCAGATTCTCCCTCTTAGTACAATAAAACCTCGATAAATGATTATGATCGGGACCGGAGAAAAATATTCATTTATCGAAATTATTCAAATATTGAAAGAAAATTTGAATATGTTATAAAGAGTTGGGACCGGAGAAAATTATTCATTTGGCGAGGTTATTCATTTAACGAACATTCATTTATCGAGGTTTAATTCTATATGATGATTCCGGCAAAATAGAGGTGACTGTTTTTGGGAACGAAGGTGAAAAAATCATGCAAATGTCGGCAAATCACTTTCTGGAAAATTATTGCAGTGTAAATAACTTCTCTTAACAGTATTGTTCCTGCTCACAACTGAACTGCCTGAAATATCTTTTATTTGATTCTGAACTACACTAACTTGCAGGACGAATCTTCCATATTAGACTCCATTGACTCCAAATTAGATCAAATACAACTGAAAATGAGAATTCAGTCAAAGTTTTTAATAAACAAGATGGCACAACTACAATGTCACATACCATGCAAACACTGGAATGTCAGCAACTACATTCTCCAACTGTCGCCAACAACGAGACAACGACTTCATCTTTACTTGGTATGTATGAATATTTAATATATCACACCTCAAATATTAACTATGACAATTAAAATTCAATTCACTCTCTTAACAAATGTCGCATTATCTGTCAACACATACCACATATTCCATTAAAATCTCTACACCGCAAAAAAACGAAACAAAAACCCTCCCATCAACAACCAAAGGTAATTTTGTATTAATATCTTTTGCTCATATACAATCACTAAATATATATTAATGCATCTTTCTTATTTCAGAACATTCTCACCCTGACGTACACATCAACACATCATCTCACGAACGAGCATTGAAAGCAAAAAGAGTCGAGTGAATCAACTTTGATGTCTACCTATATATTCAGACTGTATATTCAAAGTTCTGCTTCAAGTTCATGCAAATAAAAAAATATTAGAAATATACTATCAACAATGAATATCCCTTACGTACGTAAACTATGGCCGGCTTCGAGTTTTTTTGTTCTTGAATTCTACTGTGAATAAGTGTTTCCTGAGTTAGTTGTGGTATGATCAGATTTGCTTTATTTCCGCTTCTGCTCTTTTTGTCATATTAAGATAGTTACTTCTTTTTCCTTGAAGAGATCTGCCTGGATCTGAAATACAGTGCTGGTGTTTTCTTTTTGCAATTATTTCCTCTTTCTATTATTGTTCATTATGCATTTATTGTTATGTAAATTGTCGGTTTGTGCTTCAATGAGTTTATACCTATGCTAGATAATAGTCGGTACCAAATGTAGGATTAAATTAGTTCTGTTATTTCTTCATATATGTTTTTGGTGCTGCCGATAATGGTGAATTCGACTTATTAACTCTAACAAGTAAGCAATTCAACTTATGTTATTTATTCATTTGTATTTTTATTTTCTGTTTTGATGTTCCGTTATTGCTCCCGGGTGAAATTCTCTCCGTGTTGCTATGTTTATTGTACTTCCTCACAGGTTGGGTACGTCATTAATTTCACATTTATATGTATATTACTTGAATCATCATTCTCTTGTCGGTTAGGCTATATCATTTATTTATAGATGGATTGCATGCCCTGCAACAGAAATGGTGGATGGTTCAATGATTTTATAATTCGAGCAGGAACAGTTTGTGAAACTGTCTCGAATCCATGTTACATGAGTTTTACCTCCCCAACACAACCCCTTCTTCCTTTAATTGATAACACATTCTTTCATCTTCTTTGTGTTGTCTTCCGTTCATTCTTTATTTCTTCGTTTACTGTTCGCTCGCTCCAGCCTTCGCAGAGGTTTGGTTGTTTCAAAATAAGGTTTTTTTGGTCTTTGCGTTGTCTTTTCTGCTCTTTCTTTCTCTTTTTTTGCTTCCGTTTGTTTCGGGGGGATATTTTTTCGATTTTTTTTGTGTTCTTTCTTGTTCTATATTTTTTGTCGCCTTTGTTCAACTATGTTCTTGCTTGTATTTTCTGTCTCTTGTATTTTCTGTGTGTGTTGTGGGGGGATATTTTTTTTTTTGATTTTCTTGGTGTTCTTTCTTGTTCTGTATTTTTAATCGCCTTTGCTCAGGTATGTTCTTGCCTGTATTTTCTGTCTCTTGTGTTTGTATGTTGCTGAGGGAATTTTTTTCGTTTTTTTGGTCTTTCTTGTTCCGTATTTTTTTCTGCCTTTTTTTGGCTATGGTCCTGTCTGCAATTATTTCTTATATATATGTGTGATTCGATTGACAGTTCAAGAGTGTGAACCCTAATACAATGTGGGCGTCTATTGTTCTTGATAACTAAAATCGATCCCCAAAATTTGAATGCCTATGTTAAATCATTTTTATTAGAAAGACATTTCCCATATTTGAATGCCTAAATTGGGTAGAATCTTGTCTCTTTTGTTGGTGTTACGAAGGGACCATGAGATTTTTTATTGAAATGTTTTTCATTTCCTTATATAATTTTTCCGAGTATGTTGAAATGTGTATGTGTGTGTGTGTGTATATATATATATATATATATATATATATTAAATTTGCCTTTTTTATACTTAATGTACATTTACAGCCTATTTTGTTCTGGTAATATAACCACTATTAAACTTAAATGTTGAGTGAATACTTGTTACAAAGCAAAAGTATCAACGGAACCTAAGTTGTGCAACACATTTACATAAATTAAACAGCGCAGTCCATTCATTTGATGCATTTCACATAAAATGGTAATTTCTATTTAACTTGAAATATACTTATAGTGGACCTTTTCCTGATCAAATGTATACAAGTTCAACTAAGTGCGGTTCAATTGCTGGGAAAACATGTTGAACGCAAAAGAAGGATCGTATTTCAAACAATATATGATCTACATAACAGTAATTGCATAATGAACATTAATAAAAAATAGTCTAGGTAGTGCTACAACATCATTATACAAAATATCTAGATTTGAAAAAATCTCGTTTAAAAAAAAAAATTCCTATTTAAGAATCTGCTAATTCTAAAATCCAGGTCATAAATGAATATAAATTAATAAAAACATATAACAAACTCACAAAGTATATGAAATATCTCCATCAAATTTCTACATTCACGTTTCCCTTCCTTTATTATAATTGCACGTATTTTTAAAATAACTGTAATAATAATTGCATAATGAACATTAATAAAAAAAATCTATTTAAGAATCTGCTAATTCTAAAATCCAGAATATAACTAAATATAAATTAAAAAAACATATAACAAACTTACAAAACATATGAAATATCCAAACTCTACATCATTGCATATCCACAAATCTTCATCAAATTTTTACGTTCACGTTTTCCTTCCTTTATTATAATTGCACGTATTTTTAAAATAAGTGTAACATATACAATATAAGTATCTAAAAAGAATTTATTCTACTAATATAAAACTAAAATGATAATAACGAACATAAAACAACATATATGGGCAATCCCGTGCATTGCATGGGACCAAAAACTAGTATGTGAATAAAAGTGATACTTATAATCCGGTTTTGGCGTTGATCGGTTTATTTACTCAATCAACTTATTCTCAAATCAAACAAGCCTTATTGGTAAAAAACTAGGTTAATTTCCATTATCACTTTCACTGTGCCAAAATCCATCAATACTCCATCACTCGTCATCGTCTTCTTCCCTCTCGACTCTGTTTCGACTTTATCAATAACCATCATTATGAACTAAAATTCTGTCTAAATATCGACGATTTAGACATCAACACTCCATTCTAGTACCTATTTATGCGTTTGGGTATTAATAGAGCGGCAAAAACGATTCCAAGCAAGGTAATGTCTTCTTAAAAGCTTGATTTTTTGGTTATTGTTGCTCTTAGTGTTTCGATTTTATTATTTCGTGTTCAATTGTCTCAATTTGGTGTAAAACACAAGGGTGTTGAAGAAGTTTAACATTAGGATTCATCATGGGGATGCGCAGTATATGCTGAGTAATATACTCAGTTCCAAGTATAATCACACAAAGCTTTTCAATAATGTTTACAATGTAGTGTTAGAGTAGGTGCGTAGTGACCATACCCTGTTTTTCACCACGTTAGCTGATATCGAGAACTCACTTAACCAAATAGAGATAAACTCCGATTCTATGTTAAAGAGATGTTTGAGAGAAACATGATATACAAAGAATTTGATATGCGCTTATTTACTGATAATGTAGCTCTTTTGGTAGTAGATAGATCAAGTAAAAAAAAGAAAAAAAATCTACACTCGATATTTGTTGATGATAATGTTGAATATGAACCCCGACCCACCAAGCACACACAAGAAACTAAGAAATAACCCGCAGAATACTGTTTAGGCAAAGGTCTTGCAAGCCTAGAAAACCAACTAGTATCACTCAAACCCTGAAATAATTGATTTTACTGATGATATGGATAGTGATGAACCACCCCTTAACACTCAATTTTCCACTCAACCTAACTATCCTGTCAATGAAACAACCATTTCAGCTCTAGATATGAGTGATCCACATACCCCTTAGGCAACTAATAAATCCTCTCCAATCCGAAAGGGACAACCCATCCCCTATATTCCTCAACTAGTCAATGAAACTCATGTTAAGCCAACTCTTAGGTATAACCTAGCCAATGATGTAGAGTTTGATGAACTTTTTTAACAATTTGTTTGCAAATGAAAGCATATTTGGCAGTAATGTCAATGTTGAGTGTTGGCCACTAAGTATACTGGATACAATTTGGAAAATAGTTTAAAACAACAAACTGTACGGATTCTAAATCTGGGTGCGTAGCGGAAGTCTTGGATACAGTAGGTTGCTGTGGATACAGCAACTAAGTGTATAGTGTATACTTAATATATCACAGTAATTTAAAACAGTAAAAGCTGAAGGTAAATAACACAGTAATTAAAGTGGTTCGAGGTAAACCCCTCTACGTCCACTGGTCCTCCACACAGGAGTAAAAAGTTTATTATAATTACTGCGTACAAAACTACGTAATTATAACAACACACACAATCAATATATCGTTCACACAGATTGATATAAAGATCTTAGCTTAAACCGTTCACACATATTGGTTTTGAGCTAATGCTTTGACTTGCTTCTTCACACACAGTTCTGAAACTTCGTCTTCTTCAATGCAATTCCTTCACACATAGTTCCGGAGAAGCACAGATGGTTCAGTCCACACAGGGCTGATCTTGAGTTTGTTTAACGTATAGAACAGATGGTGAACAACAACTTTGACTTTAAGAGCTTTCAGCTGATGAAGTGTTGTTCAGGATGATGAGCACTGTATATCTCTTTAGATCTTAATTGCAGTAAGCTTTGGAGATATGTTTTGCTCTGATGATAACTTTTGATAGCTTGAGTGTTAGGTTGCTGGGTAACTGATCTTCAATGTCTTCATAAGATATATATAGTCTCTGAAGAAAGTATCCGTTGAGATGTATCCGTTTGAATGAGATTTCATTCCAACGGGATTATGACACGATCCGGATTTCGCGGGATTCTGAAGATCTGAAGACTGGTAGTATTTAAATACTTTATCCTTGAGTATTTAAATACTTCTTTATTCAACGGGACTTGACTTCTGTTCCTTCTTTGTCCTGTTGTGAGCTGTATGGAACATAACTGTATTTTGAGTTTCGAGACAGTTTCCATACTTGGTCTTTTTACAAGACTTCTTCTTTGTCAAGAGCTTCACTATATGCTGATTCGAGGCAGGTCTTCGATACAGGATAAAGCCTCAAAGCTTCGATACAGTTTCCTTTACTGTATTCGGATTGGCATATATGTCAAAACCTCTTTATCAAATATCATTCGATACAGGGAACGAATATCCCGGCTGTTTCGATACAAGGTCTTTGTTTTCCCAACAATTTCCCCCTTTTTGACAATTTTCCAAGTCTTTCTTTCTTGACTTTTCAAGTCTTCTTGATGATGCCAAAACCTTCTTCATGAAGCGTTCTTCTTTGGTGACTTCTGGTAGATTTCTTGGTCTTTCGTCAAAAGGTCTGACTTAGTGACTTAGTCTACAATAATGAACTGCTCGCAGGCAAGTTCGATACAGTTTAAGATTTATTACAACTTAAGCCTATGATTGGCGCGCAGGCACAATCTTACAATGTATTCTAAGCTTACAACTGAAATTATGAACTGTTCGTAGACTAGTTCGTACAGCTTATTTTTCAATCAAGTTTATCTATCTTGAGATTGCTATCAAACAATTTAAGTAATCATACATCAACATGAATTACGAGTTGTAATCTTTCAAGACAAACAAACGCTTTTATTGATATTCAAAATGAATTGAGTACGAGTTTGTCAAGTTTCAAGAGAAATTACAAAGCAAAAATAATATACATAGATTTGAGCTCCTTATCTATAATCCGCATGCCTCCATGGCCTTTTCCGGTTCATTCTCGGTACCACGCCACCGGTTTTGAAGAGAATCATTGCCTCGATCTGGTATATAGCTCTTCCATCATAGGATCGATCAAAGGCAAGTATCCAGTCTTCTGGATGGGTGACCTGATCTCCTCTTCTGTGTTTGGATTTCATTTCGATTTGGAGAGGGAGTTTCCCGTCTTCTAGCATCTTCGTAAATTTATCTGCGGCCTCCGCTAACGTTTTATAGTTCTTGAAGATGGCGGATTCCCTGATGAGTCTGACAAAGTATCTCATCAGTTCGTTCTTCCTCCAAAGGCTTCACTTCGTCGGCAGTAGGTTGCGGTTGGCCTGCACGAATTTCCGAAGGTCTCTGAATAAGAGTTTGCCAAGGGACATTGGGATCATGAAATTCCGGTCTGGAGCCTGAAATTTTAAAACTATGGGATGGAGGTGCTAGTTTGTTCAATTCCGGTCTGACCAGCCTCAAATTCCCTTTCTTGTTGCAGCCTAATTCTCCTAGCAGCTTCTCGTGCCTCTTCCCCCTTTTTGGCTTCATCAAGACTTTGCAGGATTTCTAGAGCAGCGTCCTGTTTTGTCTCGATGCTGGTCATTCTCTCTACAAGGGAGGAAAGAGTCTGCGACATTTCCTGAATGCATTTGTCGTGAGCACGCAGTTGAGAGCTGTTTTCAATCATAGCACAAGCGGTCTTGGCTTCAGCTATCCTCGTTTTTGTTGCTTCTTCCTTCAGCAGTTGCTCCTGCTTATCTTCCATGATCTTCAAAGCTTGTTTGAAAACTTCTGGCAAAAGAATGAATGCGTCGACAACACGAGATACTTCATGTTGCAGAGTGGTCATTTCTTCGACGGCATAAGTATGCATCCAATTCAATGCTTTTTCAACGGAAGATAGAGCATTTACTGCATCCTGGATGAATACAGTTTGATGGCCAAGAGCACGCAGGCGCTCTTTTCGTGCGGCAGAAATCGGAGAATCTGGTTGGGCAAGGTCTGCAGAGCTGTTCAACCTTCTTACATTCACGGATGGGCATGAAGTAAGTTGGACATCCTCAGGTTCGATACCGTCCTCGGATTCCACGGTTGAAGGGGCGGGAGCAGCTTCCTGTGGTTCGGCGATAGGGGGTTGAGAAGCTTCCTGTTGCGAAGATTCTTCAGCAAACATGGATACAGGAGGGACTGAATCCTCCTGTTGGCTTTCAGGAATGGCTTCTTCGGTCGCAGCAGGCTCAGGTGCCTGTTCCAAAATTTCTTGTACTTCCTCGACTGGAGGGACTGATTCCTCTTCGTCGGGAATGTTCTCAGGCTGTGGCGAAGGGGGATTGACCTGGGTAGAAGGACCTTCGTCATCTCTGGGTGGAGAGGCGTCTCGAGCTTCAGCCTCTTCACGACTCATTCTCAGACCTGCTTGTAAAGCATCGTCGTCGTCGTCTGAGTCATGATCTTCGTCATCTTTTGGATTAGTGGGAGAATCCTCTGACTTTTTCTTTCCTTTCCTCCGAGCGTCAGATTTGTGCAGAAGATGGCTTTCAATTAGATCCTTGCAAGAGGGGTTGTCCCATCGAAGCAGGGCCTCAATTTCTGTTGAGTCTATCACTTCTGAGACGAATCTCTCTTCGTTGCTCCAATCGCTCCAATTGTACAGTGTATCGTACGGAGCTAGCCTGTAGCCTTTCCATTGCAAAAATATTTCGTAGGCGTGTTCAATTTGAACCGAAAGAAGGGTCTGATTAATGATCGAGTCAGGGGAGGGACTTCGAATAACGTCTGGAGACGCTATATCGAGGGATTCCATGCAGTATGGGATCCTGCGGAAGAGGGACTCCTTACAGGGATGGTGCCTCAAGGAAGATGGATCTCAGACGGGTGTGGGATCCCGCAGAGGAGAAGTAGCTTTTGGCTCCGAATGGGCAGCCGACTCGCTAAAGTCTTGATCGTTGGCACATGTCTCAATATCCGTCCTAGCTGCCAAAGGCTCGGGATCTACTGTCGATACAGTAGGAGACACCTCTTCCACAGGGGTTGGGCCCTGGGGTTCTTCATCAGTGGGTTGAGCCACGGGGGAGACTTCCTTGGAGTGCTTGGCAGATTTGATTTTCGAAAGCCTCCTGAGTCTCTTCTTGGGCTTCTCACCAGCAGAGTGTTTCTTGCTGTGAGATCTCTTTCGCTTCTTTGAAGATTCCATTTCTGGGACCTTCACGGATTCATCTCTTGGATTATCAGAAATTGGCATGTGCCTGGTTCTCGGATGGTTGCAAGACAAGGTGCTCTGGTTATACGCAGTAGGCTTGACGCCTCCTAAGTATATCCTCGAGCTATTCTTCTTCGCATCGCCGGATTGCGTCGACCAACTTCACAGATATAATTCAACATTAAACCGAAAGATTTCTTCTGGGTGGCAGGTTTGCACACCTCCTCTTGTAGGCGTTTCAGGATTATTTGGCACCAATTGACCTTTTCACAGGTCAAAATAGCCAGCATCATCCTGAACCTTAAGTTTGTGCACATCTCGAACGCACCGGCTCGGTTTTCAATAATCCTGGAGCAAAAGTCATGAAGATATACAAAAGGAAGAAGAAAGTTTTTCTTGTGACAAGTAGTTGTCACCATGTCAACAACTTTGGACCCTGTGAATACCCATAAAATTTTGTAATGAGCTCTTGAGACCCGAACGTCTCAAGTTGATCCATGGTTAGGCCATCGGGTAGCTGTAGATTCTCTCGAGCAGATCGCGATCGATGCATCTCCACTCCGGATCAAGCAGTGATGTCAGCAACATGACCTCCCTGGGCCAATGACAGAAAACGGACGACGGCATTGAGGTAGAATTCCTCAACCAGATGGGGGTCGAATTTGTCAGCAGTCTTGCTTCCAAGGTGATAGAGGCCTTGTTGTTGAAGACGAGTAATGATATATTCCATAGGATCTGCGTCGTTGGTTTCTGAGAGAATAAGCTCATTGATGACAGGTTTGGAGAAGATCCGGCCATCAATGATGTTAGCGGATTTCTTCAGAACAGGGGAAGAAGATTGTCCAGCCATTGATGTAAAAAATTTTCAAGAAAACAATCGAAATATGCAGTGAAATGCAGAAAAATATGTAGGCTGTATTTGCTTGAGAACTCTTGAATTTGCAGAAAGCGTAAAGAGTCTCTAATGGCAGATTCAGTCCTTTTATAGTTGGGCGGCGAAATAGGGTTTTTCAGAGTACGAATGGTCAGATTTTAAGGGATGGGAACCGGTTTTGAAATCAACGGTTAAGATGGACTGAGTGTAACTGGTACGCTAATCCATTAAAAGGTTTAAAAATAGAGCGGGTCCCACTTCTGACATAGGTTGATACCCTAAATGCCTAAAACGGCGGTTTAAAAATAATAAACAATTTAAAGACATCGCGGCTTTTGAGATTCAGTTGTCCAGATGTCGTGTAAGGCATTTAATGAACATGACGTTTGACATAAAAACAGGGCACGTGGACAAAAATTATTTTGAAAGGAAATAATATTATATTATATACTGAATCGAAATCTTATAGCATGTGCTGTTTTCCGCGTCGATACAGCGTTCCCCCTTAAAAAGGTACTTATAGGTTTTGAATTCCATACAGCAATATTTGGATTAATGCTGTATTCATGGGTCCTACAGTATTCTCCCTTAATTATTGCACACGCCAGCTGTAGGATTCATATGTCTTCGCTCGCTATAGTACTGTATTGATGATTCTGAGTGTACAAATAATTAATGTTGGATACTGTATTCACGGGTCTTACATCATTACCCCTCAATTGTTGAGTAAAAACAGTAAATTACTTACAGGGAGTTTGGCTGTAACATTCCCAATTCTTGTCTGAGCATGTTGAATCTTGCTGTGTCGAGCGGCTTGGTGAAAATGTCCGCCAGCTGAACGTCTGTATGAACTTTTTCCAGGCGAACATCCTTGTTCTCGACATGATTCCTGATAAAATGATGCTTCATGTTGATATGCTTAGTGCGCGAGTGCAGAACAGGATTATGCGTGATCGCAATTGCACTCGTGCTATCACACATGATTGGAGTCTCTCTAGCATCGATTCCATAGTCTGACAGTTGTTGCTGCATCCAAAGGATCTGCATACAAAGAAGCCTACCAAGAACATAGTACTCTGATTCAGCCGTGGAAAGAGAGTTAGCCAATTGCTTCTTACTGAACCAAGAAACGAGTCTAGGTCTGAGAAAGTGACAAGTTCCACTTGTACTCTTCCTATCTAGCTTTCCGAGTCGCTGTATCCAACTAAATCGAATCCGCCTTCCTTAGGATACCATAGTCCTGCATCGACTGTTCCTTTAATGTACTTCAGGATTCATTTAGCTGTATTGAAGTGTGATTCCTTAGGTGCAACTTGGTATCTCGCACACACTCCAACAAAGAATCGATATCGGGCTCATAGCCGTTAGGTACAGGAGCGAACCAATGAGCTTCCTGTAGAGTGATTGGTCAAACGGCTTTCCGGCTTCATCAACACTAATTTGCACGGAAGTGCTCATAGGGGTTGGCGAGGATTTGGAAGTGTTCATTCCAAATTTGTTGAGAAGCTCCTTGCTGTATTTCTCCTGGTTGATGAATATACCTGTAGGCAACTGCTTTACCTGCAAACCTAGGAAATAACTAAGTTCCCCCATCATACTCATTTCAAATTTACTTTGCATGAGATGAGAGAACCTTTGACATAGAGCAAGGTTAGTTGAACCAAAAATAATATCATCCACATAGATTTGCACCATTAGAAGGTCATCACCTTCCTGTATCTTGAACAAGGTTTTGGCCACAGCACCTTTCTCAAATCCGTTGTTGGTTAGATACTGGGATGGGGTTTCGTACCAGGCTCTAGGGGCTTGTTTAAGTCCATACAGCGCTTTCCTTAGCCTGTAAACTAGATCGATACCGTCTGTGTTGGCAAACCCTGGTGGTTGTTCAACATAAACTTCTTCTGCAAGATCTCCATTCAGGAAAGCACTCTTGATGTCCATTTGGTATACGATAAAACTCTTATGGGCGGCAAAGGCTAAAAATATCCTAATGGCTTCTAGTCTCGCTACAGGGGCGAAGGTTTCATCATAGTCGATTCCTTCTTCCTGACAATAACCTTGTGCTACTAGTCTGGATTTGTTCCTTATGATAAGTCCATTTCGATCCTTTTTGTTTCGAAATACCCATTTGGTTCCTATAACCGATTGGTGTGTCAGTCTGGGTACAAGATACCATACATTGTTTCTTTCGAAACCGTTAAGCTCTTCTTCCATAGATGTTATCCAATGAGAGTTGTTAAGAGCGTCTATGGTCGAAACAGGTTCGATCGGGCTAAGAATACAGATAGTGCACATATTGAGTCTTCTAAGTTCGGATTGAGATTTCCATTCAGAAACTGTGAAACTTCAAAGATTAGATTCTTCTTGTGCACAAAGTACATTTCCTTGTGTACTGTATTCTCCTACGAGTAGAAACACCGGCATTAATGTTTCCAATGATCAGCTCTTGCGGGTGATCTCTCAACCATCTTCGGTCGGGTTCTAATTCAGATCCCGTCAGTATCGAAAGTTTCGTGGATACACCGGCTTATGGCGTCGTCTTCATCCACATCGTTTCTTACAGCTGCGGGGTTGATTTCTAAATCAACGACAGGTTCTATGGGTGTAGGTGGATCCAGGATAGATAGATGGTGAATGTTCTGAGTGATATCATCTACTCCTGTAGGGTCATGGTGTGGTTCGTCGAACACTACATGAACTGATTTCTCGATCGTCAGCTTCCTTTTATTAAAGATTCTGAAGGCTTTGCTGACGGAGGAGTATCCTACGAATATTCCTTCATCTGATTTTTCATCAAAGGTTCTAAGTTGGTCCTTCCCATTGTTCAATACATAACACCTGCATCCAAAAATGTGAAAGTACGAAACTAACGGAGTTTTGTTATTCCATACCTCATATGCTGTTTTGTTGTGATGCTTGTTGACGATAGAGCGGTTTTGAGTGTAGCACGCTGTATTGGTTGCTTCACCCCAGAAACACTGTGGCAATTTGCTTGCGGCAATCATTGTCCTTGTTGCTTCTTTCAACGTCCTATTCTTTCGCTCGGCAACACCATTTTGTTGAGGTGTACGAGCAGCTGAGTATTCGTGCTGTATTCCATTCTCCGAACAGTATTGCTCTATAAAGCGGTTAGTAAATTCAGTACCTCTGTCGGAACAAATGCACACGATACTCGATGCTTTTTCATTTTGCAACTTCCTCAGGAGCTCGGGTAGCCTTGATGTTGTTTCCTTCTTCTTGCTAAGAAAGATCGTCCAAGCATACCTGGAATAATCATCAACAACAACCATGCAGTATTTCTTACCTCCCAAACTTACTGGGTCTACAGGACCGTAGAGATCCATGTGTAGCATTTCCAACACTCTTTGGGTTGAAAGGTAGGATTTGCTTTTCAGGGTTGACTTGATTTGCTTGCCTTTCTGGCATGGTCCGCAGACGCTGTCCTTCTTGAATGACACATTTGGCAAACCTCTAACCATACCCTGTCTTGAAAGCTTGTTGATCGTCTTGAAGTTGACGTGAGACATCCTCTTGTGCCATAGCCAGCTAAGATATGCAGTGCCTTTGGCAACAAAACATGGAATTGAGGAGCTCATAGGCTTCCAACAAGAATGTACATATTACCCGATCTCGCTTCCCGTAAGCACAACTTCCTTGGTTTGGGTGTTCTTGACTCTCTGACGATCTATATAGAACTTCACCGAGAACTGTTTATCACAGAACTGGCTAATACTAAGTAGATTATACTGTAAGCCTTCAACATATGCAACATCGGTGACCTTGAATTTCCCGACAAGTAGGTTTCCTTTCCCTCTTGTTCTTCCTTTAGACTTATCACCGAAGCGAACTTTTGGACCGCGACCTTCTACAAAATCAGATAGCTTGCTCCTATCTCCGGTCATGTGATGAGAGCATCCACTATAAAAGTACCAGGTATCCTCCTCTAGAATGTCCTGTAACAAAGAAATTAGGTAGATTTAGGTCCCCTTTGATTTTTGGGTCCATGTATGTTAGTTCCTTTAGGTACCCAAGCTTTCCTGGCAGCAATTGGTTTACTATAGGACATACTCGGTACAGTGTTGCGATATCTACGGGGGGCATATCCGTAGTTATTATAATTATGATAATTACTATGCATGTAAAATTCAGGGTTATTATTATTATTCCAGTACGAGTGCCGTCTAGAAGGTGGAGCCATTTTCTTAGGCCTAATAGCTTGTCTTCTGGGTCTCCAGTTGGATTCCCA
The DNA here is from genome assembly GCA_033398695.1 of Orobanche coerulescens. Taxonomy (NCBI): domain Eukaryota; kingdom Viridiplantae; phylum Streptophyta; class Magnoliopsida; order Lamiales; family Orobanchaceae; genus Orobanche; species Orobanche coerulescens. Next base: position 187,790,482 of record CM065802.1, on the reverse strand, counting down.
ATGCTGTTGTTGATACTGAACTGGCATCTGCTGTCTTGAGGGATAACGGGGCTCCTGTATCCAATACCTCGGCGAGTCAGACCGATAGTACGCTGCGGGCCTTTGGTGGTTGGATACCGCCTTCCTTCCGAACGGCCGTTGACGCCGTTGATATGCTCGGGAGCATGCCGTTGAGTGCGCCTCACGAGTTGGAATGGCTTATGATTCCAGCTCTGGTATAGGTTTGCGGGGCGGAATTGCGGCCTTCGGTTTTCTCGGTACAGAGTTCCTTCACGGGACTAGGGGTATCTTCCGATTCGAATGTGTTCCACACTCTTGACGAACACCGTACTAGTTTTCCCTTTGTTTGAACATGAGCCGTATCCTAAGCCACTTTTATCATGAGCATGTTGCCCAAGACTTAATTTCTTCCATTCTTTTGGACGATTTTTCAAAAGACTTCAGAATGGTCTCAAGTTCAGTTTCTCGCTTTTTGAGAGTTGTGATTTTGGTTTGTAGTAGAACCAAATCATTTGTCTTGCTCTCATTGTGGGTTTTAACCTCCTTTAGTTTATGAGCAAGTTGATGATTGCTCTCCGTGAGTTTTTCAAAATCGACCTTGCTGGTTTCACAATCAAGAGACATATTTTCATAATTTATTTTCAGCAAGTCATTTTCATCTTTCAGCTCTAAATTTGTTAATTGAGGCTGTATATTCTCAGTTTTTAGAGTCTCATGGGCCTTTTGAATGTTTTTAAATTCATTCATCATATTTTCGAAAGTATGAGATGCATTTGATGGAATAGCTGAGGTTGAACTTACCTCATCGTCGCTGTCTTCACCTTCTGGAACATCTTTGGCCATAAAGCACATGTATGCTTTATCATCGAACTCATCGTCAGATGAATCACTTTCAGTGACCACCTGAAGACATTCTGCTGATTTGGATGGTGTGGGGGAGGCTTCTGATTCTCCAATCAGGGCCTTGAGCTTGTCTTTCCAAGCACGTCTTCTTTCATCTCTCTCTTGTTGCTCGGCCTCAGGCAATCTTTGGACTTTGGGATGAGGACATTTGTTTGCATAATGGCCTGGTTTCCTGCAGTTATAGCACAGGTTAACATCACCAGATGATGTTTTGGTACTTACCTTGTGGACAGGTTTGGGCCTGTAGGGAGTCTTTCCAGACTGTTTGATGAACTTTTTGAATTTATGCATTAGAAGCGACATTTCATCTTGAGACAGGATGTCGTCGTCACTGTCAGCATTCTTGTGACTGGGCTTCGACAAGCTAGGCATGCTGTGTCGACGGTTCGATACAGCGACGAGAGCTGTGACCTTTGAAGGAGATTCTTCAGCTTTCTCTCTTCTGTCAATATCATACTCAAAAGCTTTGAGGTCAGAGAAGAGATCAAAAGTGGATATTTCATTAAGATTACAGGATACATGCATAGCTGTGGTCTTAATGTCCCATCTGGGCCGAGAGATCTCGAAAATTTTTAAGTTCTTCTCCTTTTGGGTGTAAATTTTGCCCAACGCTTCAAGTTCACCAACAATACCAGTGAATCTGAGGTCAAGTTCCTCAAGTGTTTCAGTTGGTTTCATTTCAAAAGATTCAAATTGCTGAGTTAGTTTTGAAATCTTGTTTTCTTTTGAGAGCTCAGTTCCTTTACAAATTAACTTGAGTTTATCCTGATTTCTTTGGGTCGCTTTGCACTCTTTACCTTGAGAACGTGCCTTTGTCAAGAGTGACAAATAACGCGTTCTTAGCCACGTTGTCGAGATTGGCTCGCTTCCTTTCATCTTGTCCATTGCTCGCGTTCCTTCTCGAGCATTTCGGATGGGCTTGCCCTCAATCCTTGCGGCCGGATTTACCTTCATGATCTTGATAGGACCATCTGTATAACAAAATCATCTCTTCGTGCATTGCCGCAAGATGAGCTTCCATTCTAATTCTCGATCGTCAAATTCGTTAATAGAGAACATAGGGACTTTGTTAATCATAGAGGTATCCATACCGATAATATAGGAATGAAAGAGACTGTTTTGAAAATAAGTGATTTGAATCGATTCGGTTAAAAGAAATACGACCGATTCTTTTTAGAATCAACCGCTCCGATACCACTTGTTGGCCACTAAGTATACTGGATACGATTTGGAAAATAGTTTAAAACAACAAACTGTACGGATTCTAAATCAGGTGCGTAGCGGAAGTCTTGGATACGGAGGTTCTTTGTGATACAAGAACTAAGTGTATAGTGTATACTTAATATATCACGGTAATTTAAAACAAGAAAAGTGAAGGTAAATAACACATTAATTAAAGTGGTTCGAGGTAAACCCTCTACGTCCACCGGTCCTCCACACAGAGTAAAGTTTATTATAATTATGCGTACATAACTACGTAATTATAACAAAACACACAATCAATATATCGTTCACACAGATTGATATAAATATCTTAGCTTAAACCGTTCACACAGATTGGTGTTGAGCTAATGCTTTGACTTGCTTCTTCACACACAGTTCTGAAGATTCTTCATCTACAATGCAATTCCTTCACACAGCCTTAGGAGAAGCACAGATGGTTCAGTCCACACCGGGCTGATCTTGAGTTTGTTCAACGTATAGAACAGATGGTGAACAAAAACTTTGACTTTAAGAGCTTTTAGCTGATGAAGTGTTGTTCAGGATGATGAGCACTGTATATCTCTTTAGATCTTAATTGCAGTAAGCTTTGGAGATATGTTTTGCTCTGATGATAACTTTTGATAGCTTGAGTGTTAGGTTCTTTGGGTAATCGATCTTCAATGTCTTCATAAGATATATATAGTCTCTGAAGAAAGTATCCGTTGAGATGTATCCGTTTGAATGAGATTTCATTCCAACGGATTATGACACGATCCGGATTTCAAGGATGTCAAGATTCAAGATCGCGTATTTAAATACTTTATCCTTGAGTATTTAAATACTTCTTTATTCAACGGACTTGACTGCTCCTTCTTTGTCTGTTGTGAGTGTATGGAAGATAAGCGTATTTTGAGTTTCGAGACAGCTTCATACTTGGTCTTTTTACAAGACTTCTTGCATCTTGAAGAGCTTCACTATATGCTGATTCGAGGCAGGTCTTCGATACAGGATAAAGCCTCAAAGCTTCGATACAGTTTCCTTTACTGTATTCGGATTGGCATATATGTCAAAACCTCTTTATCAAATATCATTCGATACAGGGATCGGATATCCCGGCTGTTTCGATACAGGGTCTTTGTTTTCCCAACATTGAGGCTATTGCCGCTTGATGTGGAGAAAGGAAAAGGGAAAGACAAGGGGAAAATGAAATAAAATGCTGAGGATCCTAGTAAGGATGGCAGGGTAGAGGATTGGGATTCTGATGATGATGAAGTAGTGGGTGAAACTGCAGTTGAGGGAAAAAGTGGGGGGGGGGGGGAGGTGAAAGGTGTAAAACCCCAAATTCAGCTCGGGTTGTCACACGCTCTAGAACCCGTAACAAGGTCTACCAGGCTGACACCAAACATACTTATTAACCAAAATACCATTAATGTAATGCATAAATGAAAGTTAGCATAATTAGAAATTGTCACACACCGTAGAACCCAGCACAAAGTCTACCAGGCTCACACCAAACATACTTATTAAACAAATTACCTAATTCAATGTAAAAGTAAAAGTTAGGTCGTGGCCTCGGCTAAAACATATGAATTTAACACATTCTACACAGAATTAGAAATACTCCATATGCCCACGTAGGGGACTTCGATGACAATATTGTAAACCAATCAAAATGTTAAGTTCGAAGAAATGTTAAGACATCCAGACGATCGATTTGTGCTTTTAACATCATGACTGTCCGTCAGCTCCGCGTGCACCATGTGTAGACTCCTTGATTGAATGATAACCTGAAATGTATAAAAGGCATTCCCCTATTTAAGGGGTAGCAACTTGAATATGCTAGTACAAGTACAATATTATAATATATTAAGCTACAAGCATTTCAAAAATTCCCTTTCAACCATTCAAAACTTTTTCACAAGATATTCCAGAATATTCACAGTTAATCATCAATAAAACCTATCGAAGAAAAATTTCGTGACAAGGCCTCTTATCCAAGTCTCTGTGGGTCCCATCGAACCATCTCCGGATGAGAATATCACATCTTGACCTGTCCCCAAAGTACTGGTCCTCGGATATCCCGTCGAACCTTCCCCGAGTGGACAATCACACACACAAAAAAATCATATTTTCATCTTAGAAATGCAAGAAGTAAAATCATCGCAATAATATACTTTCCTTGATTGGTATAATACGACAATAACAAAGAGTAGGATGTTTTTGGGTCCGAGCTCTTCACAAATTACTCGACCCTATGCATATATCAATATTTAACCATTACGTACACGGTAGACTGAACAAGAAACACCTGAAACCCCGCCTAGACTTTCATTGAACACTATGGAGGCGTAGGTTGACCCAAAATAGAACACGTGAAGAAATAACAATAACTATACCATAGGATCACAAAGAATATGATAGAGGGTAATCACAATATCGAAATTATACTAACAATCTGGATCAAATCGGACTAAGAGGACAAAACTACACGAAAACCCAAATTTCCAAAAAATAGTGTTCTAAGGAATTACCTTGATAAATGATGATTAGATGTTAATATACACCGAACCATTGATGATGATGATGGATGATAACTAGATGTTTCAAAGTCCGAAAATCGCCGAAATCGCCCTAAGGATCGATGCCCATTCCCTCTCGTCGGTTTGGATATGAAATGAAAACAACACATAAATAAAAACTGCTGGCCACACTTATATATTATGCTCAGTTATCATGGCTAACATTACATTTAGCATGCGTTAACGAGCCTGGAAAATAGAGTGTTATGTCTTCATCCATACACTTACACAGTTAACATGCGCTAAAAAATATATGGTGTTCTGGTCACTTCCGGTTAGTGTGTCTAACCCACATATTAGCGTGCGTTAATGTTGCAACATAGTGCACGCTAACGTATTATCTAGCCTGCGCTAAACCTTCTGTGCAGCAGTACAACAGTGTCGCCTTAGACATCCCGAACACGATTCGAATATTATACAACTCGAAGGTCAACAACAACGATGAAGCGCTTATGAAGAGTTCCCAACAGCGAGTCCGAATGCCAACCAAATATGCAATTCCGAACACTCAGAGGTACGGAAAAACGAATACAAAATCAAATGCCAAAACTTTGAAAAATTATAAAAATGGCCCAAATGTTCCAAAATCACAATTTAGGATCGAACAACAACACACCAGTGCACAACACGACCAAATATGTTAAAAGGACTAGTAGGAGCAATGAGTCATAATTTGAACGAGGTTTACAAGAATCGAACCCAAACACCGAAAAGCCACACCAATATATGGATTTCAATAGCGCAGCCCCCAAAACTCATTCGGATTGCAAAAACTACAGAACAATGTAGTTTCAAAACATTTAAATGGTTATAAGCAAGTAACCAAAAATGGAAAATCACCAAAAATAGAAATTACTAAAAATAGGAAATATGAATATTACATTCTTCCCCTCTAAAAAATGTTTCGTCCTGAAAATTAAGAAACAAGAAGCTCGGGATATCTCACACGCATTGATTCTTCTGTCTCCCAAGTTACATCTTCAATCCAATGTGTCGACCATTACACTTTAGCAAATGGATGATATTGTGCCTAAGCTATTTAATCCGATACTCTAGAATCTGGTTCGGTTTCTCCTCAAAGGTGATGTCGGTCCCTACTTCAATCTCACAGAAATCAATAATGTGGCTTGGATCTGGAACATATTTCCTCAATTGAGAAACGTGAAACACGTTATGCACATGACTCAAGGATGGCAGTAAACCCAATCGGTATGCAAGGTATCTAACTCGCTCTAAAATTCCAAACTGTCTTATATATCTTGGACTAAGTTTACCCTTCCAACCAAATCAGTAGACTCCTTGATTCATCAACACCTTCAGTAGGACGTGATCGCTGGCTTCAAACTCCAATGGTCGACATTAAATATCAGCATATGATTTCTGTCGACTCTGGGCAGTCAATAGTCTATTGCGATTCAAAGCAACCTTCTCTCTAGTCTCAACTAGCATATCCGGCTCTGTCCCTATCAATTCGGGAGAATCGTTCCGACATAGTGTTGATCTACACTATCTCCTATACAGCGCCTCAAAATGTGCCATTTTAATCGAAGTGTGCCAACTATTATTATACGTGAATTCAATAAGTGGCAAATGTGACTCCTAATCATCGCTCCTGTCCAGAGCACATGCCCTCAACATGTCCTCAAGAGTCTAGATTGTCCGCTGATAAGATGTACTAAGCCTCAGCTTAGTACCCAATGATCGGTAAATAGACTGCCAGAAATGTGATATAAACCGACCATCTCGATCGGAAATGATGCTCTTAGGTGTTCCATAAAGTCTCACAATTTCCACTATAAATACTCGAGCTAGCCTCTCGGATACCCACATATCCTTATTACCTAGAAAGCCGATTTGTTTAGTTGATTGACAATTATCCAAATCATGTTCATCCCAGTCCGGGTTCTTGGCATGCTGGTGATAAAGTCCATCGAAATGTCTTCCCACTTCCACTCAGGTATAGGGAGTGGTCTCAACAACCCTGCCGACCATTGATGCTCTATCTTTACCTGTTGAAGTTCAAACGTCTAGATATGAAATCGCTAGTATCCTTCATCAAATTACTCTCTAATACGAACTCGGGCGCTCTCCCCCTAATCACATCCTCTCGTAACTGAATTAGGAATGGATCCTTAGTTTGTTTTGCCTTGATATCATCAATCAAGGACGAAGTGCTCTCCAACGTGCATAGATGCCCCTAAAATCTCTGTAACAAAACCTCAATACCCTGCTCAATCAAATCCAGATAGATCCTCGACTGGGGTGTAAGTGCTTCCAACATCTAAAGTGATGTCGGCTTACGACTTAATGCATCAGCTACCATGTTCGCCTTCCTTGTATGGTAGAGAATTTCAAAGTCATAATCCTTGATCAACTCCAACCATCTACGCTACCTCATATTCAACTCCTTCTAGCTTAAAATGTATTTTAAGCTCTTATAATATGTATAAATTTTACACGAAGATCCATAAATATAGTGCCTCCAAATTTTTAAGGTGAAGACAACTGTTGCTAACTCCAAATCATGTAGGGTAATTTGCCTCGTACGGCTTTAACTGTCGAGACGCGTATGCGATCACTCTATCAATTTACATCAAGACACAACCTAGTCTGTGTCCCGAAGTGTCACTATGTGCCACAAAATCATCCACACCTCTAGGCAGGGGTAACACCAGTGCGGTAGTTAATTTCTTTTTCAGTGCAACGAAACTATTCTGCCTATCCTCGTTCCACTCAAATTTGTGAGTTTTCTGAAGTAACTGAGTAAGTGATCGAGAAATCTTAGACAATCCCTCAACGAATTTGCGGTAATACCCAGCAAATCCTAGGAAACTCCATACTTCTTTCACATTCTTGGGTGGCTCCCATTCAAGAATCGCTGCTATCTTCTAGGGATCGACTCGGACCCCTTCAGTTGAAATTACATACCCAAGAAATATTACCTCCTTAAGCCAAAACTCACACATAGAAAACTTCACATAAAGCTGTTTCGTTCTCAAAATGTTCAATATAATGCAGAGATGCTCAGTATGTTCTACCTTGTTCCACAAATAGATAAGAATGTCATCAATGAAAACGATTACGAATTTATCAAGATAATTAATGAACACCTTGTTCATCAGCTGCATGAATACGTCAAAAGCATTTGTTAACCCAAATGGCATACTACGAACTCGTAGTGACCATATCTACTATGGAAGGTGGTTTTCGGAATATCGAAATCCCGAATCCTCAACTGCCTATACCCCAAATTTAAATAAATATTTGATAAGACTATGGCACCTGAAGCTGATCGAACAAGTCATCTATACGAGGCAACAAATACTAGTTCTTCATGGTCAGCTTATGTAATTATCGGTAATCAATACACATATGGAACGACCTATCTTTCTTCTTAACAAAGAGAATCAGTGCACCCCAAGGCAGAGAACTCGGCCGTATATACCCTTTGTCAAGAAGTTCACCCAATTGCTTCTTCAACTCTAACATATCGGAAGGTGCGATGCGATATGACGCATGAGAAACAGGAGCCGCTGCTCGGATTGAGATCAATGCAAAATTTTACATCCTTCTGTGGAGGTAATCACGAAAGATCTTCCTAAAATACATCAGAAAATTCATTCACGATTGGGATTGATGATAGATAAATCCCATCATCACCGACTTTCATGGGATTATCTTGTTTATATTGAGAGTCAAGATTGGCCTTCAGATCTCATTATGCTGGATCTGAAGGTAGAAGATGTAATCCTCGGAGATGACTGGTTGAGTAATGGTGATATTATGAACTATCGGATGCGCACTATTTCCATAGTAGCTGAAGATGGTACCGAGCATGCATTTGTGGGTTGTAAACTGCATTTGTTACCAATCAAATGCTCTCCGCTAGGAGTACCCACCAATAATGGTTCACACTCGTTCAAACAATCAAGATCCAGATGTTTCACACAATCAAGAGCAATAGACGAATGAGTAACCCCTGAGTCAAATAATACTGATACAGGGTGAGAAAGAATCTATGTGATAGCCGCAGCTACTGGAGCCTCTGTGTTGTCTGCACGCCTCATCTGACAAACTTGAGGATGTGCCGAACCCACACTCGACGGTCTGACTGACCTTAGCCCCTACCCCGTCATAGGTATATTTATTATAGAAGTTAATTTATCTACTTCTTGCTCCTAGGTATTCGATACTGGATGTGGATCTCACATTTGTACAAATGTGCAGGGGTTGAGAAGCAGTAGAGAATTTAAGAAAAGGGAGGTGGATCTAAGAGTCGGCAATGGAGCAAGAGTTGTTGCATTAGCAGTTGGAACTTATGATCTAATATTACCTAATGAGCTTTTGTTAGATTAGAACAATTGCTATTATGTTCCTGCTATGAATAGGAATATTATTTCAGTTTCTACATTAGATTGTGAATGCTACAGTTTTTTTATTGAGAATATGATTATTCGTATTTTATTTGATGGCTTGCTTTATGGTACTGCAAAGTTATATACTGGCCTTTACAATATTTATCTAGATGAGTCCAATACTTTGGAAGTCTATATCATTGCAACCAAGAAAACAAAGCTCAATGATTCTAATCTGACTTACCTATGGAACTGTTGCCTTGGCCACATAAATGAGAAACACATTTCTAAACTCCATCATGATGGACTTTTAGACTCCTCTGACTATAAGTCATTTGGTACATGTGAATCTTGTTTATTGGGTAATATGACAAAGAATCCTTTCACCGATCATGGATAAAGGGCTTGTGATCTATTAGGCCTAGTGTAACACCCCAAGATATTCGGAATAATTACAGCGCCGTAAACCCTTTAAGTAAGGATTTAAAAGGCTAATTAGAAGAAATGTGAATATAATACAACAGTACCATAAAAGTTCAAAATACAAAATCGGTTCCGAACAGATCAAATGAGTTCACTATTACAACCATCTCGAATTATTAATAAGACACATGTACTCGAGTACTGAAAATGAACCAAATAGACAAATCACAATAACAATAAACATCACTGAGCCCCTTCATCGTCACGTCGGTACTGTGGCTGTTTTCCCGCTCCTCGGCTACCTGAACATCAAAACAAATGTCCACCCCCGAAGGGGTTAGCAAAACGATGCTAGTACAAGTATTATATTAAGTAACTTGAATATGCAACAACAATGCATAACAAAATACACAACAAGGACTTCTGCTACCGGAATCCAACAATGCAAATCCACAAGATTCCATTAACACAGTATGGGTATTCCAATGATCCAGCGCCCTCAGCATAGATCCCAAGATGATCCCGCCGGACCAACACGAGGTGTAAAAACCCGTCCAATGATCCAACACCTTCAGCATAGATCCCAAGATGATCCCGTCGGACCAACACGAGGTGGACATCCATCCAGCGCCCTCAGCATAGATCGCTTGATCCCTTCGGATCATCACAACTTACACATAACATAACTATGCATATATATATGCAAAAAAAATCGATATGTTCATCAACATGAACGTACATCAAAGCGATAGCAATTGTCATGACAATTTAATGAAATAATCTCATGTTAACAACACGAATAAACCATATGCATGATGAAATTCATAAATTATTCACAAACTTTCAAAATACGATACTTGCCTCAACAAATGGCGACAAGAATTTCTACTATCAATAGTCTTCAATTCGTTTGGAGAATTCACACTTGATCGGCTCACCGGAATGCAAACCTTCATCGAACAATAATGTCGGTATTCAAAAGGCATGATACACCCTATAATGGCGATGGACTATTCTGCCCTAACACAATTTGGTTGAACCGATACTACGCTATTCGTCCTTGCAATAGCTCAATAGAATACTTTCTAAGTTCCAACACAATTCCTTCGGTTGATTGGTACAACATAACATGGAATTCATCCTAGGAGGATTCTAATCATGTTCTATTATAACAAGATATCCGAACTTCGATGAATCATCATAAAGACTTTGTTCACTAGTTTCAATATCATCTCCTTCTACGAATTAATCCTTAAGTTCAATCCGTTAATTCTTCACCGAAATGTTCGATCATACCATTTTATGAACTAAGATAATCTTCGAAAACTAGATATAAATGGGTTTACAAATCTCAAGATGCACTAATCAATAGTCTAATCACTAGAAGGTTTGCTCAACGATTTCAACAACCAAGAGGAATCGAAAATAATTGAATTTAATCTTCTAAACCATGATGAAAGGCTCCTCAAGAAGATAACTGATTCAGTCTACTCAAAACAGGTCCAAAACGTTACTAAGATCATGCTAAATTAGATGGTGAAGGATAACATACCTCAATAAATTGATGAACCACGAAGAACTTGAATAAACTCAAACACCGGAAGCTTGAACACCAATCTACAAGGCCTAAGCTTCCCAAGAATCGTCCCAGAAGATGATATGAAGGATAAGAGGTGATGAAAGATCTCCAGAACACGAAAAATCGGCCAAATGAAAGGTGAGAAATGAAATAGGGTCGAGGTATATAAATAGAATTTTGGGCATTACGTACGTTATGCAAATAACCTTACGTACGTAACAAACTTAACGTACGTTATACCCTAGCTTTAGCGTATGTAGTCGTCTGACCAGAACTCACTGGCCTGATTTTGGCATTGCCTTACATACGTAATCACAATGGTTTTACGTACGTAATATCCATGTCCTTAGCGTACGTAACCATAGCGTACGTAACACCTATGTCCAGGTTCACGCGGAACATCACACGAATCTTCCCCGGCCCCTTCCTTGGCCCCCACACACCGACCCTTATCCGATCCCAAGTTGACTTAGTTTACGTACGTTAAGCACATCAGATAACGTACGTAATACTGCAGTCTTAGTGTACATTATGGACGCCTGATACCGTACGTTAACATGTGCAGAACTATGCATGCAGAATGCTGGAGATACCAAAATGCAAGGGTACGAAATACGGGAAACCAACCTCCGAATAATAACATCACAAAGTTGAATCTTACAAGATAAATACACAATAATTATCAGGGCATTACATACTACCCCTCTAAAAAGAAGTTTTGGACCGAAACTTAAGATGAAAACAACTCTGGATACCTAGTCTTCATATTGTCCTCCGTTTCCCAAGTGGCCTCTTCAACTCCGTGTCGTGACCATTGTACTTTAACCAAGGGTATTGGTTTATTCCTCAATTGTTTGATCCGACTCTCAAGTATCTTGATTGGTCTCTCTTCGAAGGTGCCGTCATTAGCTATCTCGATCTCGTCGAAATTAATAATACGTATGCGCCCAGTCCAATACGGAAACATCAACACATGACCATATGTGCCTAGATAAAAATCCTACACATAACCAATCGGCACGCAGATATGGCTCCAGATATGTCACGATACAACATGACAACGAATATCAATAAATCACACATCCAACCAAGAATCAAGAAACTCACCGAGGCGACAATAATGATCGTCGAGACAAAAGATACAAAGGTGATGAACTTGGGAATATAATCCCACAATGAAACGGTAGTACGATCAAGAACAATATCACATTACGAATCATAGATCCATAAACCATTTCATATACACGAAACGTATAACGTTCACAAGAACTCAATCATCATTATAACCAAGCAAGATAACTTGCCTCAATACCGCAGATGAAAGTAGTCCTTCTTCGATCAAACAAATGAACGGTTTCCTCGATTAGCAACACTTACTTGAACAAGCAACCTTGAATGAAATGCAACTCATTCAATAACAAATTCGCAATATCGATATCGAATTTATAGGGAACGACACCCGCAATTCAAACCAAATAGGTTCAACCTATCTCAATGAACATATAACGCCTATTACCGAATTCAATACACCTAATTCACCTTTTCTAATCGGATTATCATGTTCTTAAGGTTCTTCAACATTTATGATTACCTATTACACAAGGATTATCATTAATGAATTCAATTACCCAATCTATTATGACATTATCATCAACAATCATCATAATCTTCTTAAGAACACTATCCACCTTTAAATATGATGATTAATACAATCCTAATTCATCAAACCATCCGATTCAACTTGAACATATCAAAACTATAATTGTTTCCTTCATAATTCATCATTATCTCCCAATGAATTTGTTAAACCTTCTAAAAAGTATGAGTATATCATCGTAGAAATATTCTAACATCAAGAACATATTTGTAAACTCTAATCATCATGTTCTTATCATGATTTCCTAAGAATCAATAGTAATAACCAAGTTATCTTACAACATTTCAACAATTCCAGAAGTAATAACTAATAACATTATCATGTTCTTCACTTAGTTGTTCATAATCTTCATAATCAACTTGTTATACTTGATTAATCTAACATCATATGAAGTAATCATTTTAAACATCATCATCAATATGGAATTAACATAAGTTTAGATATCCAACCTCTTGGAAATGAAGAACAACTCCAAATACACCAAGAACACACTCTAATCTTCAATCTTCTAGGCTCCAACCAAGTTATGAAGCTCCAAGACAAGATGTAAGGGATTAAAATCGATCTAGGAAGGCAGATAAACGATTTCTAGAGAGGGTACATGAGTTTGGTTCGTGCAAGAATGAAATACAAGACATGTATTTTATAAGCTGTATTCGCCATAACTTAAGCTACCGTATAAGGTTAACATACGTTAGCCCCTTTTACGTACGCTAACACATAAGTGTTACGTACGTAATGATCCTCCAGAAACTACTGCCTAAACACGCACACCATTACATAAGTTATAGCATAAGCATTACGTACGTAATGCCCGTTGACTTGGCTGTCTCGAAAAGCCAAATATCCTGATCATGCATGGCCCTAGATGCTGGAAATCGAGATGCAATCTGATTCCCTATATTAATATGTAATGTCTAACACTTTACGTATGTAAAGTAACACAATTAACTTACGCTACACTACAATGTAGTGTACGTTAACTACTAAGGACATAGTTAAAAAATACAATTCTCCATACAACATCCAACAATCAAACATAGTGCGAATGATAATTATAATTAATTCGATTCTAGTATATCTCAAAATTATAATCATTGCACTAAATGCAAATATGATATGATGATACTCGAATCATCCGATTAATACAACAGTAGATGAAAATTACAATCAAATATTACATTCTCCCCCCTTAAAAAGAGTTTCGTCCCCAAAACTAAGGGGAAAACAACTCGGGATATCTCTCCCGCATGCTATCCTCGGTTTCCCACGCAGCTTCTGTAATACCCGGTTCTAATTATCATTCAGTAAATGTCACTTGTAATTATTCACTAATTAATGATCATTCATCATTCATATTCATTCATTGTATTCACCGATCAGAGTAATTGTATCGTACATCAGTTATTATCCGTCGTCCTACCTGGTTGGAGGATCGAACTGTGGTCATCATCATTGTCATCTTCATGGTGGACTGTATGTGAGGAGTAGCGCACGCTACGTACTCTCTTTAGCGCGCGCTAATTGAGTACGGGTAGCGCACATTACCTCTCCGTATTAGCGCACACTAATGTGGTTCAGGTATGCAGTCCAGAAGGCACTGGACTACAGCCGAGTTGGAGTAGCGCACGCTATGAATCGTAAGTAGCGCATGCTACAAAGTTTGGATAGCGCCCGCTATGCAGTCAGTGTAGCGCGCGCTAAGTCCGATCAGGCAGAGCCCAGTGGGTACTGGACTGATTTTGGAATAATTCCTAGCGCACGCTATGAGTGGATTTTAGCGTACGCTAATGGGGCAGTAGCGCAAGCTGATAATTGGGCGTAGCGCATGCTATCGCGAACAGGTCAGAGGATAGGAGGTTCTGAACTTCAGTCACTGGACATCAGGTATTTAGCTAGCGCACGCTAACATTTGGAGTTAACGCACGCTATCGGGAGGGCGTTAGTGCATGCTATCAAGTTCGTAGCGTACGCTAACGAGGCAGTCAGAGTTCACTGGACCGTCCAGTTAACCCGTTAGCGCACGCTAAATATCAGGTCGTAGCGTGCGCTAAACTGGAATTACTATAAATAGGACAGTCCGGCTCAGATTCATCATTTTCACTTCTCACTTCGATTCCGGGCGATTTTGGGCTATACGGAGAGATCTTTTTGAGCTGCACTCATCCATCATCATCTTCAAGCTTATCATTTGGATTTATCATCATTTCATCCTCTCCAACACATCAAATCAAGGTAATTATTTCTTGGATCTAGAATTTTGGATTTTGGGTATTTTCCTTCCGATTTCTTCGTGTAAGCTTGGATTGTTGTTTGAATATGTTAGATATGGATTATCATCTTGAATAAATGTATTCCTATGGATTTATTGATATGTTTTTCGGATTTGATGAACATTTGGAGAATTAATCAAGAACCCTTGATGTTGACTTTGGTTATTTTTGGGGGTTTCCGATTATAGTTGCCGTAACTTCGAGTTGTGATCTCCTATTGGAATATTGATATCATTGAAGGTGTTTTGTTGGATTGAACTACTCATTTTGGTTGGTTTCGATATATTTGGGTTTGGGTTATAATTAAGGGTTGATGTTCGCTAAGTGGTTGTTTGAATGCCTCAATGAGTTTGGATATTGTTGTATCGACCTTTGAGTTAGTCGTAATTCATGCTTGATACGTATATTGAGCGGATTATTGGTAATTGTGTTATTCAAGGTTGTTCGAGCGAACGACATCTCTTTTTAGGATGTTGTTCGAGGAAAGACATTTCAACACCAGTATTGTGTAAGTAAATTCTTACTCGGTTAAAAGGATATTCATTCCTTATGTTGTTGTTCATTCATACATGTAATTCACTCATAATATATCGTTCATGTCGAGACTTATATTTATCAACTCATAATGTAACTCAAGAGGAACGACGGTTCCAAAATCATTTCATTGAAGCTATCACTCGTTGTATCATTATTTCATCTCGGTGAGTCGTTCTTGATCCTTATCGGATTCTATTCATTACTCCTCACCTTGGTCATTTTTTTCTGGTGATCTTCCGGAATTATATTGCATGGCCGATTGGCGCATGTGTAAAAACCTTGTTCATCAGCTGCATGAACACTGCCGGCGCGTTAGTTAGCCCAAAGGGCATAACCACAAACTCATGATGTCCGTATCTCGTCCGAAAAGTTGTTTTTGGGACATCGAACTCCTTCACCCGAAGATGATAGTACCCCGATCTCAAGTCGATCTTTGAGAATACCACAACTCCATGCAACTTATCAAACAAGTCATCAATCCTCGGCAAGGGATACTTATTCTTGATGGTTACTTTGTTTAGCTCGCGATAGTCGATACATAAACATAGCGAACCATCCTTCTTCCGCACAAATAAGACCAGTGCCCCCCATGGCGAAGCGCTCGGTCGAATATACCCCGACTCAAGAAGATCACTCAACTGCTTCTTCATCTCGGCCATCTTTGAAGGTGCCATGCGATATGGCACCTTCGAAATCGGAGCCGCACCCGGCTCTAACTCGACAGCGAACTCAACCTCACCATCCGGTGGTAACCCTGGCAATTCATCAGGAAAGACATCTGGGAACTCACTAACGACTGGAATAAATGACAACTCGACCCCACCATCCTCCGCCTTCAAGGCATAGCACCAATAACCAGTACACCCCTTCCGCAGGAGTCTCATCGCCTTCGAGGCGTTAATTACGAACTTCTGGTTTCCCCTCTTTCATCCTGTGAAAGAGTGCTCGGTGCCGTCCTTGGCTAACGTGGTGATGATTCTCGTGCGGTAGTTCATGATTGCACCATGTCGCTCGAGCCAATCATCCCCGAGAATCAAATCCTCACCCTCAATACTCATAATAATAAGATTAGAGAGCCAAGCCCTCTCATAAATAAACACAAAACAGTCTTGGACCTCTCGATCACCAACGATTCTATCACCACTAGGAAGTTTAACAATGAAAGGCTCACAAGGCAACAAATAGTCAAGACTCAAACAGCGCACACACTCCAGAGAGATGAACGAATGCGTAGCACCCAAATCAAAAAGTATACTGACAGGATGAGACTGAATATGAACGGTACCTATGGCCACGGTGGATACTGGATCATCGGCCCTCCTCATCTCATAAACACGCGGATGAGCGGAGCTGACACTGGAACCTCCCCCTCTAGCAGGCTGACCCCGACCTCCCCCTCGGCCGACACTCTGCGGAGACTGAGAAGCAAATGACCCTTGGTTCACACTCGGTTCCCTAGGCGCTGGAAAAGAAGCCTGGGCACTGAGAGTCTTCCCCACACGATCACAAAAGGAAGCCTTGTGGCCCAGCTGGCCATAGGTATGACAAGCCAATTGCGGACGAGGACACTCCCGGTTCCTATGGCCCAGCTGGACACAGTTATATCATCTGATCTCTCAAGTGGGGGTGTTGGTAGCACCTTGAAAGCCCCTAGAAAAATGAGCCGAACCACCCACAGGAATATTTGCAGACTGAGATTTCTGCTGAACTCCACCCTTGTGATCCGAAAAGCTACCGACAGACTTCTGTTTCTTACTTTCTCGAGCCGCCTCACTGGCCGTCAAGGACATATCATAAGCAAGAGCTCTACTCTGATAGTCCTTTAGGGTGGTGCAGGCGAGCCCAGACATGCAATCACGAATCTTAGGTTTCATCTGCCTAGAAAAGTGGCAAATCTTGTCATCCTTCTCCTTAACCTGGGCCTTCACATAGCCCAATTTCCAGTTGAAATCCGCAATGGCATGAGAAACCAGAATATCTCGAGACTGAGCATCATAACAAGTATGGACTCGGGACTGACGAACCGGCCACGGATAGTATTCAGCTTCATAAGGTCTCTGAACTCGGCCCATGAAGCAACATGATACCGAGGCTCAACGACCTCCCACCAATCAGCAGCCTCCCAGTGAGAAAATACTGGGCGATATGGACCTTGCGATCCTCAGGGCAATTGGTGGCAACAAAGATCTTAGACATCTCCTTGATTCACCTCTCCCAGTTAATCGGGTCTGAAGCCCCAGAGAACTGAGAAGGATGCATCTTGATGACGTCCTCAAGCCAGCGATCTATTCCGGCCTGAGCAGCACGAGCCAGGGCCGGGTTCTGAACCGCCTGGGCTATGGTATCCATTTGGTTCACCATTTGTTGCATCATAGCTGCAACACTAATGTCGGCGCCATTGCTGGCTGAATCGTTTTGAGTGGCAGTATGGCCTTGACGACCATCATTCCTGCCGGCTACCGAAGAGTGTGACATGGCCACCCCACTGGCTGCCCCACGTCCCCGACCGCGTCCACGACCACGGCCACGACCTCTACCACAACCTCTCCCAGCATCCATACTGGAGATAAGAGGTAGAAAAAGCAATTCAATGATAAGTACGGAAGGAAAAACAGTCACAGTTCAAGAAACGGAAGTACGATACGAGAATTCGAGAAATCGAGTAAGGAAAACTTACGAGCACTGGAAGTATCGAGATGATGGCAGCAGGGTGACGATGTGAAAAACAAAACTAGACTCAATTAATCGACAAGCCTAGGTATCCATAAAACTAGAGCTCCAATACCATTTTCTGTAACACCCCAAGATATTCAGGGAATATTACAGCACCGTGGACCCCTACATGGGACCCACCAGGCTAAAAAAGAGATACCACTTGTCTAAACGTCTTGGTTAGCGAGAAAGCACACATCACCAAGACGAAATATAAATAAAACGCCTGGTATAACCGGCGAAACAAGCATCACCGACAATCATAAATAACATTTAATGATACAAACTAAAATTCAAGTAAAAATGCCTAAGTACTCGCGAGTACTCTCTATAAGTTCACAAGTTTGGAAAACACCCATATCGAAGTGGACAACGGAAATAAGGGGACTCATATGCACAAGTCAACAACCCTGACCAGCATCCGCGTATTGTCCCAGCGCCCGCTCGTCCGGCTGAACATAACCTGAAATTCATAACAAGATTTCCCCAAAACGGGTCCCTAAGGGGTTAGAAATTACGCTAGTACAAGTAATCAAGGCAAACCATTCGCTTACACATTTCATAGTACATGCATCAAATTATTTCAGAATCCAAAACCAAATATGTCTTTTGCCGGAAAACAAACTGTCTATAATCAATTTGCCTAGGACCGGGGCTCAACCACTGGTCCCATCCGAGGCCTCTATGGACCCTCCCGGATTAGCCATAGTCGAAAAATCAAAATCACGCACATGCATCACCTATGACCGGGGCTAAACCACTGGTCCCATCCGAGGCCTCTATGGACCCTCCCGGACTGGCTAGCCAACAAGCTCGTGAATCCGGGGCTAAACCACTGGATTCCTCCGATGCCACGTCGGATCCTCCCGGAGTGAGCAAAGCACACAAATATCATACATCACCATTTCATGTTAAGCATAAGGTTTCACAAGAATACTTGCCTTGAGTAATTGACGATGACACGAACGGAAAGGAAAATCAACCACGATCGCTAGGAACCGATAAACCCGAATATAACGATTCGAAGAACACAATCACAACCATTTAGAAATGAGTATGGAAATGGAATACACCCGGAAACCCACCTACGATTCATGTAAGTTCGTACAAAAACAACGACGAGGACGGACCGTAACCGAACCCTCTCGATTTCACAAATGCCACAAAACTTACCATGAACTCGTAGGTAAAACAAGAATACCACAAAGATTAATCATATACATCATCAATTAATCAACAATACAAAACGAATCGGACAAAAACTCAAAACCCCCCAAATTTCCCAAAAAATAGGGTTCTAGGAGATTACCTTGGATTAAGGATGAAGAACACGAGTAGATGTTGTTAATCTTCACCAAGAACTTAAGGACAATGATACTTGAAGTGATTGGAAGAAAAAAATTGCCTTCAAATCGCCTAGGGATCGCTCGGCCGCGGGGAAGGAGAAGAAATGAGTAAAGTAGCGAATCTGGGTCAACTCTCTGGTATATATAACCAAAGGGCTTAGCGTGCGCTAACGGCTCACGGTTAGTGCACGTTAGCCAGCCAAAAACTAGTCCAGAACCTGCGCTTCTGGCCCGTTAGCATGCGCTACCAAAAAGTAGCGTGCGCTAACAGTCCCCCGATAGCGCACACTATCGGGCCATAGCGTGCGCTACCCGTTCACCAACCCGAGTCCAGAAGCATTCTGCCCAGTATAGACTACTGAATTAGTGCGCGCTGCCGTACTATTAGCGTGCGCTAAGTCTCAATCATAGCCTGCACTAATATACAGATTTAGCGTGCGCTAAGCTGCTTGTCCAGAGAGCAGAGAGTAGAAACAACCTACTGCCACTGTTGTACACGAGTCATTAGCGCGCGCTATAGAACGATCATAGCGTGACCTACTCAACAACACTAGCATGCGCTATACTACAGAACTAGCGCACGCTAGCGAGTGCAGACAGTAGCACAGACAGCCCCCAAAGATGGAAAACAGCAAATTCCACCTCGGATGAAAACAATGCGCATCCGACACCAAACAACGGACCGAAGAAGACACGAACGACAAGGTCGAGTCAGAATTAAAGCGCTAAAAGAAAACAAGATTCCGACTACCCAAAGGTTCGGAAAACGACAACGTTAGTAATCGACCCAAAACTTTAGGAAATTACAAAATGGCCCAAAACATCCGAAATGTACGATACATGATCGAAACAACAAATGAAATCTCACAACATGCATAATAACATGAGATGGATCTGCGGCAACCCCGAGATGGTGGTTCCGAACAACGATTACGAGAATCGAATGAAATAGCGACGGAAATGACATTAAACACGGAATTGAGTAGAACAAGTCCGAAACAATCTCGAATGACAAAAAGTCCAGTATTAAATATTCTCAAAACATCAATACGGTTACAAATGAGTCGCTAAAAACAAAAAATACAGCAAAAATGAAAATACCGGGAAAAGGAAAAAATGCGGATATTACAAAGCCTAGTACCTATCAAGAAGCCGCTTCAGAACCATAGTACGAGGAATGTCTAGAGGCCATGAAGTCAGAGATGCAGTCCATATACGACAATCAAGTTTGCAACTTGATAGATCCACCTGAAGGTGTAAAACCCTTTCGGTGCAAATGGATCTTCAAAAAGAAGAAACACATGGACAACGATCTGCAATCCTATAAAGCTAGATTAGTTGCAAAAAGTTGTAGACAGACTCATGGTATTTACTATGGTGAGACTATTGTGCTGAGATTTATTCACCTCGACAGGCGATCGACTACAAGGCCGAGCGACCGAGTCCACAACCAATCAAGCTGCGGCGAACTCGCCTGAGCGGAGATAACAGTCCACCTTCGAGTATCTAGCGATCGACTCTCAAGGCGATCGCCTTTGGCATCTAGCGATCGTCTCTGGTGCCCGACCTGAGACGACCGTCTTGTGCCCCGAACAAAGACCTTCGTCCGTCAAAGTCCACGAAGACTGGATCCCAGAACAGCACCCACGTGCAGATCCGCAAAAGGCGCCGCATAACATGGATCGTTGACCACAGCCTGGCACCACCTTATCACCTACCGACAAACCCGCCGAAAGGTACAAGGTGGGGCCGCCCGTGACAGCGACTCAGACGCGTGCAGACTTCTCATTGGACTGCACAGCTGGCTGCCAGCAACTCCTGCGGACTTTAAGAAGACCAGCCCATGTGCTAAATACGATCGCCCGCTTATTATAATGCAGCAGAGGCGATCGCCCAGCATCTCCCAAACCTATAAATAGAGAACTTCCATCAACTGGAAAAAGGTTGGAAAATCATTCCAAAAAACATACAAACATACATACTTCAGGCTCTCGACTTCCTCTCCCGAATCTACCTTAGGATTTCTCTCTCAGCACCTCTCAACCAGAAAACGGTCGGCAGAGGCAAGAAGTCTCCACAGCACAGTCTCTTCGAATCTGTGCTGTGGAGACTTCTTGCCTCTGCCGACCGTTTTCTGGTTGAGAGGTGCTGAGAGAGAAATCTTAAGGTAGATTCGGGAGAGGAAGTCGAGAGCCTAAGTATGTATGTTTGTATGTTTTTCGGAATGATTTTCCAACCTTTTTCCAGTTGATGGAAGTTCTCTATTTATAGGACTGGGAGATGCTGGGCGATCGCCTCTGCTGCATTATAATAAGCGGGTGATCGTCTTTAGCACATGTTATGGTCTCCTTAAAGTCCACAGGAGTTACTGGCAGCTAGCTGTGCGGTCCAATGAGAAGTCTGCACGCATCTAAGTCGCTGTCACGGGTGGCCCCACCTTGTACCTTTCGGCGGGTTTATCGGTAGGTGATAAGGTGGTGCCAGGCTGTGGTCAACGATCCATGTTATGCGGCGCCTTTTGCGGATCTGCATGTGGGCGCTGTTTTGGGATCCAGTCTTCATGGACTTTGACGGAAGAAGGTCTTTGTTCGGGGCACAAGACGGTCGTCTTAGGTCGGGCACTAGAGTTGATCGCTATGTGCCAAAAGGCGATCTCCCTGGGAGTCGATCGCTAGAAACTCGAAGGTGGTCTGCTATCTTCGTTTTAGCAAGTTTTGTCGTAGCTTGATTGGTTGTGGACTCGATCGCTCGGCACTTATACCGATCGCCGTCGAGGCGTATAAATCGCCGCACAATAGATACCTTTTCACCAGTAGTCATGCTTAAATAAATTAGAATTTTATTTGCTATTGCCGCATACTATGATTATGAGATATGGTAAATGAATGTCAAAATAACGTTTCTTAATAAAAACTTACTCGAGCATGTGTACATAACACAACCTGAGGGTTTTGATCATCTAAAAATTCTAAAAATTCAAAAATCCATTTATGGGTTGAAGCAGGCTTCTCGGAGCTAGAATCTTTGTTTTTATGAAACTATTAAGGAGTTTGGGTTTATTCAGAATAAAGATGAACCATGCGTGTACGATAAGGTTAGTGGGACCATAGTTGTCTTCCATCTTATATGTCGATGATATATTACTCATTGGACATGACATACCCACCTTGTAGACAGTCAAGACTTGGTTGGGAAGTTGTTTCTCCATGAAAGACTTAGGAGAAGCTCCTTACATTCTTGGGATAAAGATCTATAAAGGTAGATCAAAGAGAATGATTAGTGTGAGTCATAGTACCTACATTAACAAGATATTAAAGAGGTTCAATATATAGGACTCTAAGAGAGGACTCCTGCCAATGTCACATGGCATTTATCTGAGTATGACTTAGAGTCCTTCGACTCTTGATAAGCGAGCCTACATAAGCATGATTCCACATTCTTCGGCCATTGAATCAATCATGTATGTTGTGATTTGTACTCGACCATATGTATCATTTGCCCTTAGTATGACAATTCGAACCAATCAAATCCAGGTGAGAGTCAGTGGATATCAGTGAAAGCCATCATAAAGTACCTAGAAGAACTAAGGATGTGTTCCTAATTTATGGAGGTGTGGGTGACGAGCTGGTTCTAAATGGTTATGCCGATGAAAGTTTCGAAACCGATAGAGATGATTTTTGATCGCAGACTGGTTATGTGCTTATGTTAAATGGAGGTGTTGTGAGTTGGAAGAGTTCCAAGCAAAGCATGATTACTGATTCTATAATAGAAGCTGACTACCTAACAACATCAACTAGTAGAAAAATACCATTTTACATCAGACTTTTAACATCAGTTATGTTGGAACCGATGTAGAAAGTGACGAGGCCATTTTCTAGATCGGTTCTAAAATAACCGATCTAGAAAGTGACATGACCATTTTTTAGATCGGTCGTTTTACAACCAATCTGGAAAGTGGACTTTCTAGATCGGTTATTTTAGAACCGATCTAAAACCCACTCAAAAAATTAGATCTAAATTTAATATAAATATAAGTTTATCAAACAACTAACCTTAGCCTAGTGGTTGGGATTCACTCCCAAACTACAAGGTCAAGGGTTCAAACCCTCATGGCAACAAACCCGCATGACAACAAATTGAAATACATTAATATTTCAAGACTGGGTCGGGCCCGATCTCGGGTCGGGTCTCAGGCCGGGTCGTTTGTGGTCGGGTCGGTCCGGGTTGTGGTGGGTCGGACTCGAGCTGGGTTAGGGTAATTTTTTTTGAAAAAAAATAAGACTTTCTAGATCGGTTCAAATAGACTTTCTAGATCAGTTAAATAACCGATGTAGAAAGTAGACTTTCTAGATCAGTTCTGAAAACCGATGTAGAAAGTCCAAACTTTCTACATCGGCTGGATCTATGACGGTTATTTAACTGATTTAGAATGTCTCTTTACTCGATTTAGAATGTCTCTTTACTCGATTTAGAAAGTATTTTTCTACCAGTGATCGGATGCAGCTAAGGAAGCCGTATGGATCACGAAGTTCGTTACTAAGCTAGGAGTAGTGTCGATCATCCAGGGTCCCATAAGCCTTTATTGTGACAATAATGGTGATATTGCACAAGCTAAAGAGCACATGTCCCATCAAAGATCCAAACATATACTCAGGAAATATCACTAGTCATAGAGTTCATTAGACAAGTAGATATCACAATATGCAAAGTAGCAACAAAATAGAATGTTGCTTATCTACTTACCAAGCCTCTCTCACAAGGAAAGCATAAAGAGCATGGTAGATCAATAGGCTTAAGAGTCATGAATGACTTGGTCCTAGTGCAAGTGAGAGACTGTTGGGAATAGTGCCCTAGGACATTTTATGTGCCAAAACTTTTAATGGTCAAATTTAAAGAAAGTTATTTGATAACATCCATTTCTCGTTGATTATTATAATGTGTGCATGTTGTATTATTATAAAAATCAAATAATAGTTACTAATGAATAAGAAGATTATTTAAATATCCCTAGTCCAATGACGTAGAGTGGAGACTCAAGTGATCAATATACTAGTATAAGTTTGATAGATAATCATTAGATGATTATGCACATGGTATGGATCAAACTTGTGGGTATTGGTTGGAGAACGCAATACTAAACATACCCGCATTGAGATCACCGCATGGAAATGTCAGAAGTGAATCTCAATATAACAGTATGTCAATAAATCCTTGAACCTGAGATTATCATAGAGTCCAACATGATAACTGTTATGCCTCGACGTAATCGAACGTCATCTGAAACATGGTGATCATAAAGGTTACCGATCGGGATTAGAGGGAGTCATGTAGAGGGCAATGAATAATTAAGATGGGGATTTGTACCTCTTTTTCAGGAGAGAGATATCTGCTGGGCCCCTCAATAAATAGGACTGAAGGAAATGCATGACCATGCTCAAATGAATAGTCATATGACTCAATCAGTATACTTAAGATCGAGAAATCATTTGAACATAATAAGTATGAAAGTTTCCACGACTTAGTTCAAATATGATATCACGCAAGAAAGGGATTTGACATGTTAAAGCGATTAATAGACTATAAATTTATATTAATTGGGTAGTCATAATATCTTGCTAGAGACCGTTTATAATCTATTATTTAATAAGGCATTAAGTAATTTTTAACATAACATAAGCCTTTTGGGTCACACATACGAAAATTAAATAAACAAGAGAAGAAAAAATCAACCCTCCACTCAAAATCAGCCGCTGCCTTTTCCTCAGTATAAGAAGTCCAAGTTCGGCCATCCTGTTTTCTTCTCTTAGTTGATCTTGATCAACAGTACAATCCTTATAGAAAGGAATCATCTATTTTACTATTTATGATTATTATTGTAAGGATCTAGCAATCTGGTTTGTGCACTTGTTTGTGTGCATGTGGATTACCGATAGAGGAAGGTGACTTTCATCAGCTTCTGGTCCGGATCTAGATATGTTCTTAGGATTGAGGTAATTTGATGAACCCTTTAATTAAACAATTAAATTACTGCATGAGATCCTCATTTTGGGTTTTTCGTTTATTGTTCCCTGCATTTTTGCTCATATTCGATGTATTAGATACATGAAAAGCCCATCAGTTCCCTTTTTGCAGCTGTAATGTAATAAAGGGGAATATTGCAGGACCATTGAATACGTTGTTAATCACCATGTAAGACTTGAATCTTGTTTGTACCAATTATGAAGAAAACACTTTATTTACGCAGATATATTTAACATATTGTAGGATTTCAATTAATTATTTTTATCGTATCCAATTCCGTATACTTATCGTTTCAAAAAAGCTTTTTGACCACTTGCATCCTTTAAATTTAAAACTCTTGAGTGTTTACTCTCGAAATGACACCTGGACTTAAAAGGCTTAAGACCCACGATTTTAAATTGCAAATCGTGTGAAGGATACAATGTGTTAGAGATGGGACCGACAATTAGTTTTCAAAACCGGTGGATAAGACATACTAGTTATGTCCTGATTCATCATGTTCCTTTATTCAAAACGTATTCCCATCCCTTAAATCTGAATGTTTCCTGTAACTTGCCCTCAGCACCTAGAAAAAGGCACTTTTGTTGACCTAATGTCTTTTTACTGCATTAAAGCAATAGTAAGAGACTATAACCTATAATGCAAACACTTACCATTTTCTGCAATCTTTAGTTTCTTCAAACTCTATTTCAATGGAGTCTTCATAGACTACTTCCTCTCAGACCCTTAAAAAAAGACTCCTTGATTATCCAAGGCAGAATCTTTGCCAGGGTTGTGCTCCTAGAACAAATTGAGTCTGGATATGAGGACATGAAATCCATGAATGCTATCATCACAAGGGTGAAACATCAAGTCCTCTACAGACCTCATGATACGAACTACGATGAGGGCATCATAAAAGAATTTTATCTGGATTTAACCTTTGATTTTGGTACTCAGAAGAAGGGAGCACCATTAACTGCTATTGTAAGCAATGTGCAGGATAAGGAGAACAAGATGACTACAACTCTTATGGAACAACTTTACAAGTCGCCAAATGATGGTCTCACCCTTAACGATCTGGAGACCTTTGGTGATGACATGGTTGACTAGTACTAGAAGCTTTTCACTGGAAACCATATGGCCAAAGACCGTCATCTTTTTTGTCACAAGAAAAAATTTGCTCTGCCTTATTTCTACCTTCATGAGTTTGATGCAAGGTGCTTGAAAATAGAAATGGTGCCTTTGAGATGCACATTGGTTTTAACTAATGATAGATATTGTGAGTCTTCAGAAAGTCAATTGGTGTAGAATCCTATTCCGAAGACCGCGTGAGGAGTCTAAGAAACCTGAGGCCGCAAGAAAGTGCCTTGGACAATTCCTGAAAGACCGCAAGAAAGTTATTTGGCCTAATCTGTGACACCCCAAATATGGTGACTATTACAGTGATGTGGACCCACACTGGGAGCCATAAGGCAATACCGAAACACAAAATAATCATATCATAATTGTGGTACCGAACCACAAGGTAATAATCATTACTCCGATTAGGAGTTTACAAATCATACAGCTAATAGCTTCATAATACATAGGATCCAATACCTGTACAAACCACATGAAGTTGGAATATACTCAAAATAATAGTACAACAAACAAGAGTTTAAATGAAGTGGAAAAAAAAGTAATATTACACGGTTTAAGCATAACCGGACAACAAAAGACTTTTGCCCCCCGAACTAGTATCCTTCAAACCCTTCGCCGTCACCGTGCTCTTCCCGTGACTTGGCCTTGCCTCGGCCTAAAATACAACACAAGTATTTCACCCAAACCACAGGGTCAGATATACATGGTAATAATTCTCAAGGCATACAATTTACGTATACTAGATCTCAAGGAAACAACCCGACTATTGAACATACCCCTCGGGCGTATGAACAACCAGTCACAAACCATGGGATATACCCAATCATATATGGAATATGAACGACCAATCAATATGGCTCAAGACGGACATCACAGTACGCCAGATCTGGAAATGTGTCTTGCATATATCCACCCCGTATACGGAATCCAGGATATACATAGGACAATGTACCTAATTAGCCTCACGAACTACGTATGTGCCCAGTCCAATACAGAAACATCAAAAAATGACCATATGTGCCTGGATAAAAATCCTACACATAACCAATCGGCACGCAGATATGGCTCCAGATATGTCACGATACAACATGACAACGAATCTCAATAAATCACACATCCAACCAAGAATCAAGAAACCCACCGAGGTGACAATAATGATCGTCGAGACAAACGATACAAATGTGATGAACTTGGGAATATAATCCCACAATGAAACGGTAGTACAATCAAGAACAATATCATATTACGAATCATAGATCCATAAAGCATTTCATATACACGAAATGTATAACGTTCACAAGAACTCAATCATCATTATAACCAAGCAAGATAACTTGCCTCAATACCGCAGATGAAAGTAGTCCTTCTTCGATCAAACAAATGAACGGTTTCCTCGATTAGCAACACTTACTCGAACAAGAAACCTTGAATAAAATGCAACTCATTCAATAACAAATTCGCAATATCGATATCGAATTTATAGGGAACGACACCCGCAATTCAAACCGAATAGGTTCAACCTATCTCAATGAACATATAATGCCTATTACCGAATTCAATACACCTAATTTACCTTTTCCAATCGGATTATCATGTTTTTAAGGTTCTTCAACATTTATGGTTACCTATTACACAAGGATTATCGTTAATGAATTCAATTACCCAATCTATTATGACATTATCATCAACAATCATCATAATCTTCTTAAGAACACTATCCACCTTTAAATATGATGATTAATACAATCCTAATTCATCAAACCATCTGATTCAACTTGAACATATCAAAACTATAATTGTTTCCTTCATAATTCATCATTATCTCCTAATGAATTTGTTAAACCTTCTAAAAACTATGATTATATCATCTTAGAAATCTTCTAGCATCAAGAACATACTTCTAAACTCTAATAATCATGTTCTTATCATGATTTCCTAAGAATCAATAGTAATAACCAAGTTATCTTACAACATTTCAAGAATTCAAGAAGTAATAACTAATAACATAAGTTTAGATAACCAACCTCTTGGAAAAGAAGAACAACTCCAAATACACCAAGAACACACTCTAATCTTCAATCTTCTAGGCTCCAACCAAGTTATGAAGCTCCAAGACAAGATGTAAGGGATTAAAATGTAACACCCCGAGATATTCGGAATAATTACAGCGCCGTAAACCCTTTTAGTAAGGATTTACAAGGCTAAATAAAATAAATGTAAATATAATTCAACCTTACAACTGAAGTTCAAAATACAGAACTGGTTCAACTGATCCAAAGAGTTAACTTATACAACCATATCGAAAATGACATTATTAAAACACACGTACTCGAGTTCTAAAGTGAACTAAGAATACAAATCACAATAACAATAAACATCAACCGCATCACTGAGCCATTTCATCGTCCTGTCAGTACTGTGGTTGCTTTCCCGCTCCTCGGCTACCTGAACATCAAAACAATGTCCACTCCCGAAGGGGTTAGCAAAACAATGGTAGTACAAGTATCATAATACATAAATCATCAGTGCATCATAAAACATGCAAAAAGGACTTCCGTCATCGGAATCCAACAATGTGAATCCTCACGATTCCATCAACACAATACAAGGTAATCCAGCGATCCAGCTCCCTTGGTATAGATCCCCATGATGATCCCGTAGGACCAACGCATGGTGGAAAACCCGTCCAGCGATCCAGCGCCCTCAGCATAGATCCCCATGATGATCCCGTCGGACCAACGCATGGTGGACATTCGATCCAGCGCCCTCAGCATAGATCCTCATGATCCCCCTCGGATCATTTATACCATAAACCAATATATATGCATTTCCATATGTTCATCAATACGAATAATTAACAACGGAAACCAAAGAAATAAATCTCATAATCGACAACATGAACAAAACCATAGGCATGATCAAAGTTCCAATATAAATCAAACTCAACATATGATACTTGCCTCGAAAATGGCAAGAATGAAATACTCCAACAATTATCACGCGTCCGTATGTCACCGCCCCTCGATCGACCCCTATGCATGGCTCGGACCTTGTTCAAAAAGAGATACAAGGAACTTAACATACCATTCGATACTAGCGTACGATCACCGAATACTTATATTAGAATCGTAAGGTTGGTTCACGGTTAGAACACTAGGTAAGAACTGAACCGGAAACGATAAGGCACTTCATGAGAGCTGAACGATCATTTTGAAGGTGAAGTACCGATGTTTAAAAGTTCACTGTTTTACAAGGTATTGAAGGTTTCGTGTTTTAATAAGGAAATAAATGCCAAATCCTTATATGATCTGCTATTATGATTCTACCCCCAATATTACTCAAGACGACAAGCATGCTCGAATATTTCGCAAGGAAAACGACACTACGGTGATTCGGTTTGAGTTCAAATACTTGGTCGATATATTACCCTCAAGAACATGGAGAACATTGTCAAAACAAATTCTTCTAACATACATGAATTACACCAGTGGAACATAAAAAGGGTTCAGAAAATCTAGCGGAAATCATGCTTATTACTCCCATGAATTAAGGATACTTCATGTTAAGGTTTTCATCCACCGAGGCTAAATCAATACTCTAAGTAACGGGAGAAAGACAAGGTATAATCGGGTTCTAAACTCCAAAATATGGTGCTGGACTCAAAAGATCATTAACTAATCCAATGATTTCCAAAACAAGCTCAAAGTATAGCTAAGAATGTAAATTCTAGCTTGGTGAATCGTAACATACCTTAAGAGATGTAAGAATAAAGAAGATCTTCAATAAATTCTTCACCGGAAGCTTGATCACTAAATCACACGGTCTAGGCTTCCCAAAATCGGATGTAAATGATGATATGAGGGATATGAGGTGAAGAATAGTCTCAAGAACACAAAAATCGGCCAAGGCAAGAGTGGGAAATGAAGTGAGGTTCGGGTTCTATAAATAGATTTTAAACCATTACGTACGCTAAACACAGACTATTACGTACGTAACATGGTTAACGTACGTTATACTTGAATGTTAGCGTGCGTTAACGCTCGGCCAGAGATCACTTGACTGTTTCTGGCAAACGCTTACGTACGTTAGGCTATGGGTGTTACGTACGTAACACATAGGACCTTAGCGTACGTTAAAGATCTCTCTTAGCGTACGCTAAGCCGTTGACTTGCATGAGCTGGAAAAACGTCCAAGTTCACGCTGGCAATCTCCACGAATCTTCATCCTGTCCCCACGCGCCGACCCTTGTTGGATATTGACTTGACTGAGCTTACGTACGTTAAGCCCAGCACATAACGTACGTTACACAGCAGACTTAACGTACGTTAATCGCAATTCCGTAGCGTACGTAAGTACGTGCAGAATCATGCATGCACTGTTTGAAGATGTATAAAAACATAAGGGCACAAATACGGGAAACCAATCTACGATTTATAACATCATGAAGTCGAGATCATACAAGGTCGAGTACAAGGTAAATACACCATTTATCCGGGCATTACATACTACCCCTCTAAAAAGAAGTTTCGGCCCGAAACTTAAAACGAAAATAATTCCGGGTATCTCGACTTCATACTCTCCTCCGTCTCCCAAGTTGCTTCTTCGACTCCATGTCGAGACCACTGAACTTTTACCAAGGAGATCGGTTTATTCCTCAACTGTTTGACTCGACTCTCGAGTATCTTGATTGGTCTCTCTTCGAAGGTGCCGTCATTAGCTATCTCGATCTGGTCGAAATCAATAATAGGACTGGGATCTGGTACATATTTCCGCAAATGGGATACGTGAAACACGTGAACATGACTCAGCGATGGCGGTAAGGCCAACCTGTTTGCTAAATCCCCAACTCTCTCGAGGATCTCGAATGGTCCGATATATCTCGGACTTAGCTTGCCTTTCCTCCCAAAACGGAAAATTCCTCGTGTAGGAGACACCTTCAATAGTACGTGGTCCCCAATGTCGAACTCTATAGGGCGACGATGTACGTCCACATAAGACTTCTGTCGACTCTGGGCAGTCAACAGTCTTTCTCGAATCAAAGCTATCTTCTCTTGAGTCTGAACTATCAATTCCGGTTCCGTCTCGATCAAATCCGAAGAATCATCCCAGCACAGGGGTGATCGGCATCTTCTCCCGTACAAAGCTTCAAATGGTGCCATATTAATAGAAGCATGCCAACTATTATTGTAGGTGAATTCAATCAACGGCAAATGAATTCCCAATCAGTTGACCAATCCAAAGCACACGCTCTAAGCATGTCTTCTACTGTTTGTATAGTCCTTTCGGACTGACCGTCCGTCTGAGGATGATAAGCCGTGCTAAAGTTTAGCTCGGTCCCCAAAGCCCTGTGAACTGCCTTCCAGAAGTGCGACACGAAACGACCATCTCGATCTGAAATAATGGTCTTCGGTGTCCCATGTAATTTGACTATCTCTGCAATAAATACTCGCGCCAATCTCTCGGGTCCCCAAGTATCTTTAATTCCTAGGAAATGAGCCGACTTGGTTAGTCGATCAACTAGAACCCAAATCATGTTCATTCCCGTCTTGGTCCTTGGCATACTGGTGATGAAATCCATCGAGATATCCTCCCACTTCCACTCAGGGATCGGAAGCGGCTTTAACATTCCGGCAGGTCGCTGATGTTCAATCTTAACCTGCTGACAAGTCAAACACTTTGAAACGTATTTTGCTACGTCCTTCTTTATATTCCCCCACCAGAAGTTTTGTTTTAGATCCTTATACATCTTACTGCTGCCCGGGTGAATAGAATAAGGCGCGCTATGAGCTTCCTTCAGAATTGTCCGTCTCAAATCATCAGCATCAGGAACGCAAAGTCGACTCTGAAATCTCAGAACTCCATCGTCTTGTATCACGAATCCTGGGGCCTTTCCTTTCTTTACTTCGTCACATAACCGAAGGATCAGAGAATCGTTCAACTACTTAGATTTGATTTCCTCGACTAGTGATGAAGTCAGTTCCATCACATATAGTTGCCCTTGGATTCCCGGTGCCCATACTTCAGTCCCTTCGCGGATCAGTTCCCGTTGAATGCTGGTTTGGGATGTAAGTGCTTCCAACACTCGAAGAGAAACAGGTTTACGGCTCAATGCATCGGCTACTACGTTTGCTTTACCTGGATGATAGAGAATTTCCAAGTCGTAGTCCTTGATCAATTCCAGCCACCTTCTCTGCCTCATATTTAATTCCTTCTGACTGAAAATATATTTGAGGCTCTTCTGATCGGTGAAGATCTGACAACGAGTTCCATATAAGTAATGTCGCCAAATTTTTAGAGCAAAGACTACAGCTGCTAGCTCCAGATCATGAGTCGGGTAATTAACTTCATACGGTTTCAACTGCCGAGAAGCATAGGCAATCACCTTATCCTTTTGCATCAACACACATCCCAGACCCTGATTTGAAGCGTCGCTATATACCATGAATCCATCAGTTCCATCTGGTAACGCTAATATAGGTGTTGTCGTCAGTCTCTTCTTAAGTTCATCAAAACCAGCCTGGCATTTCTCATCCTACATGAACTTTTGAGTTTTCTGTAATAGCTGAGTGAGCGGATGAGCAATTTTGGAAAATCCCTCTACAAAACGGCGATAATATCCAGCAAGTCCCAAGAAACTCCGGACTTCTTTCACGCTATTAGGAGCTTCCCATTCCAAGATTGCTTCGACTTTCTTCGGGTCCACCTGAACTCCGTCAGCTGATATCACATGCCCAAGGAAAGTTACTTCCCTAAGCCAGAACTCGCATTTGGAAAGCTTTGCATACAGTTGTTCCTTCCTCAAGGTGCTCAAAACTACACGCAAATGCTCGGCATGCTCCTTTGTGTCTTTCGAATAGATCAAGATGTCATCGATGAAGACAACCACGAATTTATCCAAGTATTCTAAGAATACCTGATTCATCAATTGCATAAATACCGCAGGAGCATTGGTAAGTCCAAATGGCATCACTACAAATTCATAATGCCCGTACCGGGATCTGAAAGCAGATTTCGGTATGTCCGATTCCTTAATTCTCAACTGATGGTATCCTGATCGCAAGTCAATCTTCGAGAATACCCTTGCCCCTTGCAGTTGATCAAACAAGTCGTCGATCCGAGGTATAGGATACTTATTCTTGATCGTCATTTTGTTGAGCTCCCTGTAATCAATACACAGTCGGAGGGATCCTTCTTTCTTCCGGACAAAGAGAACGGGTGATCCCCAAGGAGAAACGCTAGGTTGAATATAACCCTTCTGTAATAATTCCTCCAGTTGCTTCTTTAGTTCATACATCTCGGTTGGCGCCATGCGGTATGGTGCTCTGGAAATAGGAGTGGCTCCAGGCTCTAATTCGATAGTGAACTCCACTTCTCTCTGCGGAGGTAACCCAGGTAGTGCGTCAGGAAATACATCTGAAAACTCATTCACAACTGAAATAGATGAGAGCTCTACTCCTTCCTCTTTCCTCATGGCATAACACCAAAATCCATGACATCTCTGCTTCAGTAATTTCACGGCTTTCATTGCTTTGATCAATTTTCCCGAGCTTCCCGGTCTCTATCCTCGGAATAAGTGTTCAGATCCGTCATCAGCAATGATAGAAATGACTCTCTTTCGGTAATTCAGAATAGCTCCATAACGGTTGAGCCAATCGTCTCCGAGAATTAAATCGTCACCGTAGATGTCAACTACAATAAGATTCGATGGTCAATCTCTCCCTCCTATAGACACTGGAAAATCTCTAGTTTCTAGGGTTCCCACAATTTTCTCTCCGCTCGGTAATCCCACAACATAAGGTTTACAATCATACAAGCACGATATTTTCAAACGATTAACACAGGTCAAAGATATAAAAGAATGCGTAGCTCCTGAATCGAATAAGACACTAACTGGTTGCAAAAGGATCTGAATCGTACCTGATGCAACAGCTGTGTTCTGATCGTCTGACTTCTTCATCTCGTAAATACGCGGAGGAACGGACCCAGCGCTGGATGCCTCTCTTTTCCCAACGTTCTACTGTTGGAAACCGCTTTGCTGCGTCTGGTTTACACTAGTGTCCTTCGGAACCAGTACAGGAGTGCGAGTACCAAAAGATCGAGTCGCATTTCCACAAAATGTTGTGCGATGCCCTTCCTGTCCACACTCGAAACAGGTCACAGCAGGTGCCAAACAGTCACGTCGAACATGCCCCACTTTGCCACAGTTATAACATTTCTTCCCTGCATCTGAAACGGTCGGTGCTGCTTGGAACTTCTTTCCACCACGCGAAGGATGCGGAGGCCTCCTGGATGAATGAAATGAGGACTGGCCCCTGCGGGGCCACTGCTCTTATTCTCCGTGAAGTTGCCAGACACTTTCTACTTCTTTGCTTCTGTTGACTTTTCTACTGCCGCCTCTTTCATATCATAGGCTAGTGCTTTGTCCTGATACTGTCGCAAGGTGGTACATTAAAATCCGGACATATACTGCTGAATTTCCGGCTTCATCCGCATGTTGAAATGGAAAATCCTCTCTGCCTCGGTTCAGACCAAGTGGCGCACATAAGTCAACTGATGATTAAAAGTCTTAATCACGTCTGTCACAGATGCTTCTGAATTTTGTGGTGAGAAAAACTCCCGGACTCGGGCCTCTCTAACTGGGCGAGGACAATACTGGGCTTCCATCATTAATTTGAACTCCGTCCAGTCGACATTATGCTCCTCAGGTCGAATGGCCTCCCACCAGTCGAAAGCCTCCCCCGTCAGAAGATACTGGGCGACCGGAACCTTTCTGTCGTTGGGACAGTTAATCCCCGCAAAAATCTTCTCTAACTCCTTCAGCCAGTGATCCCAAGAAAGCGTCTCAGGAGAACCGTCAAATTTCGGAGGATGCAATTTGATCACCTTAGTAAGCCATTTATCTCCCCGATTATCCACGTTATGCTGCTGTCCCATCGCCGTCTGCATGCGATCGACAACTTGAGCAAACTGGTTTATCTGAGCAACCACCTGCTGAAGCACTCCCGGCACATTTGGATCTGCATTATTATTTGCTGATCCCTGTTGTCCTCCGAAATGGGAATCCGTTCGACTAGCGGTTATTTCTGGGGTAGACACCGAATCTTCCTGTCTCGCATTTCCACATCCGCGTCCACGACCACGTCTGCATCCACGACCTCCTCTCAACATACTGTTAACACAAATACTCAATATCCAGGGCAAACTTTCTAAAAGAAAGTCCATCAATGTCCACAAAACATGAATTAAATAAAATGGTAGTATTTGAGATTAGGAAACTTACAACCACGGTCCACACGACGATGCTGGCTCAGCAGTGATGTTACAAATGACCAATAATCAAATAACATAAACAGACCCAACTAACCCGACTGCCAAGATATCGATGAATCTTAGCTCCGATACCATATTCTGTAACACCCCGAGATATTCGGAATAATTACAGCGTCGTAAACCCTTTTAGTAAGGATTTACAAGGCTAAATAAAAGAAATGTAAATATAATTCAACCTTACAACTGAAGTTCAAAATACAAAACTGGTTCAACTGATCCAAAGAGTTAACTTATACAACCATATCGAAAATGACATTATTAAAACACACGTACTCGAGTACTAAAGTGAACCAAGAAGACAAATCACAATAACAATAAACATCAACCGCATCACTGAGCCATTTCATCGTCCTGTCAGTACTGTGGTTGCTTCCCCGCTCCTCGGCTACCTGAACATCAAAACAATGTCCACCCCTGAAGGGGTTAGCAAAACAATGCTAGTACAAGTATCATAATACATAAATCATCAGTGCATCATAAAACATGCAAAACGGACTTCCGTCATCGGAATCCAACGATGTGAATCCTCACGATTCCATCAACACAATACAGGGTAATCCAGCGATCCAGCGCCCTTGGTATAGATCCCCATGATGATCCCGTCGGACCAATGCATGGTGGAAAACCCGTCCAGCGATCCAGCGCCCTCAGCATAGATCCCCATGATGATCCCGTCGGACCAACGCATGGTGGACATTCGATCCAGCGCCCTCAGCATAGATCCTCATGACCCCCCTCGGATCATTTATACCATAAACCAACATATATGCATTTCCATATGTTCATCAATACGAACAATTAACAACGGATACCACGAGCAATCAAAGAAATAAATCTCATAATCGACAACATGAACAAAACCATAGGCATGATCAAAGTTCCAATATAAATCAAACTCAACATATGATACTTGCCTCGAAAATGGCAAGAATGAAATACTCCAACAATTATCACGTGTCCGTATGTCACCGCCCCTCAATCGACCACTATGCAAGGCTCGGACCTTGTTCAAAAAGAGATACAAGGAACTTAACATACCATTCGATACTAGCATACGATCACCGAATACTTATATTAGAATCGTAAGGTTGGTTCACGGTTAGAACACTAGGTAAGAACTGAACCGGAAACGATAAGGCACTTCATGAGAGCTGAACGATCATTTCGAAGGTGAAGTACCGATGTTTAAAAGTTCACTGTTTTACAAGGTATTGAAGGTTTCATGTTTTAATAAGGAAATAAATGCAAATCCTTATATGATCTGCTATTATGATTCTACCCCCAATATTACTCAAGACGACAAGCATGCTCGAATATTTCGCAAGGAAAATGACACTACGGTGATTCAGTTTGAGTTCAAAGACTTGGTCGATATATTACCCTCAAGAACATGGAGAACATTGTCAAAACAAATTCTTCTAACATACATGAATTACACTAGTGGAACATAAAAAGGGTTCAGAAAATCTAGCGGAAATCATGCTTATTGCTCCCACGAATTAAGGATACTTCATGTTAAGGTTTTCATCCACCGAGGCTAAATCAATACTCTAAGTAACGTGAGAAATACAAGGTATAATCGGGTTCTAAACTCCAAAATATGGTGCTGGACTCAAAAGATCATTAACTAATCCAATGATTTCCAAAACAAGCTCAAAGTATAGCTAAGAATGTAAATTCTAGCTTGGTGAATCGTAACATACCTTAAGAGATGTAAGAATAAAGAAGATCTTCAATAAACTCTTCACCGGAAGCTTGATCACCAAATCACACGGTCTAGGCTTCCCAAAATCGGATGTAGATGATGATATGAGGGATATGAGGTGAAGAATAGTCTCAAGAACACAAAAATTGGCCAAGGCAAGAGTGGGAAATGAAGTGAGGGTCGGGTTCTATAAATAGATTTTAAACAATTACGTATGCTAAACACAGACTATTACCTACGTAACATGGTTAACGTACGTTATACTCGAATGTTCGCGTGCGTTAACGCTCGGCCAGAGCTCACTGGACTGTTTCTGGAAAACGCTTACGTACGTTAGGCTATGGGTGTTACGTACGTAACACATAGGACCTTAGCGTATGTTAAATATCTCTCTTAGCGTACGCTAATCTGTTGACTTGCATGAGCTGGAAAAACGTCCAGGTTCACACTGGCAATCTCCACGAATCTTCATCCAGTCCCCACGCACCGACCCTTGTCGGATATTGACTTGACTGAGCTTACGTACGTTAAGCCCAGCACATAACGTACGTTACACAGCAGACTTAACGTACGTTAATCGCAAGTCCGTAGCGTACGTAAGTACGTGCAGAATCATGCATGCAATGTTTGAAGATGTATAAAAACATAAGGGCACAAATACGGGAAACCAATCTACGATTTATAACATCATGAAGTCGAGATCATACAAGGTCGAGTACAAGGTAAATACACCATTTATCCGGGCATTACACAAAATCGATCTAGAAAGGCAGATAAACGATTTCTAAAGAGGGTATACGAGTTTGGTTCGTGGAAGAATGAAATACAATACATATCTTTTATAAGCTGCATTCGCCATAACTTAAGCTACCATATAAGATTAACGTACGTTAGCCCCTTTTACGTACGCTAACACATAAGTGTTACGTACGTAACAATCCTCCAGAAACAACTACCTCAACATGCACACCATTACATAAGTTATAGCATAAGCATTACGTACGTAATGCCCGTTGACTTGGTTATCTCGAAAAGCCAAATATCCTGATCATGCATGGCCCTAGATGCTGGAAATCGAGATGCAATCTGATTCCCTGTATTAATATGTAATGTCTAACACTTTACGTACATAAAGTAACACAATTAACTTACGCTACGCTTCAATGTAGCGTACGTTAACTACTAAGGACATAGTTAAAAAATGCAATTCTCCATACAACATCCAACAATCAAACATAGTGCGAATGATAATTATAATTAATTCGATTCTAGTATATCTCAAAATTATAATCATTACACTAAATGCAAATATGATATGATGATACTCGAATCATCCGATTAATACAACAGTAGATGAAAAATAACAATCAAATATTACATTCTCCCCCCTTAAAAAGAGTTTCGTCCCCGAAACTAAGGGGAAAACAACTCGGGATATCTCTCCCGCATATTATCCTCGGTTTCCCACGATTTTGGGCGATTCAGAGAGATATTTTCGAGCTGCACTCATCCATCATCATCTTCAAGCTTATTATTTGTATTTATCATCATTTCATCCTCTCCAACACATTAAATCAAGGTAATTATTTCTTGGATCTAGAATTTCGGATTTTGGGTATTTTCCTTTCGATTTCATCGTGTAAGCTTGGATTGTTGTTGCAATATGTTAGATATGGATTATCTACCTTGAATAAATGTATTCCTACGGATTTATTGATATGTTTTTCGGATTTGATGAACATTTGGAGAATTAATCAAGAACCCTTGATGTTGACTTTGGTTGTTTTGGGGGGTTTCCGATTATAGTTGCCATAACTTCGAGTTGTGGTATCCTATTGGAATATTGATATCATTGAAGGTGTTTTGTTGGATTGAACTACTCATTTTGGAGTTGGGTTCGATATATTTGGGTTTTGGTTATAATCAAGGGTTGATGTTCGCTAAGTGGTTGTTTGAATGCCTTAATGAGTTTGGATATTGTTGTATCGACCTTTGAGTTAGTCGTAATTCATGCTTGATACATATATTGAGCGGATTATTGGTAATTGTGTTACTCAAGGTTGTTCGAGCGACCGACATCTCTTTTAGGACGTTGTTCGAGGAAGGACATTTCAACACCGGTATTGTGCAAGTAAATTCTTACTCGGTTAAAAGGATATTCATTCCTTATGTTGTTGTTCATTCATACATGTAATTAACTCATAATATATCGTTCATATCGAGACTTATATTTATCAACTCATCATGTAACTCACGAGGAACGACGGTTCCAAAATCATTTCATTGAAGCTATCACTCGTTGTATCATTATTTCATCTCGGTTAGTTGTTCTTGATCCTTATAGGATTCTATTCATTACTCCTTACCTTGGTCATTTTTGTTCTGGTGATCTTCCAGAATTATATTGCATGGCTGGTTGGCGCATGTGTGGAATTTTAGTGGGGCACACTATGGTCATGTGTATACGCGGGACTCCGGACACATTGGACTGTGCGCATGGTAATATGTATACGTGGGACTCCGGACACATTGGACCATGAGACTAATTAGGCCAATAGCGGGTGTATATGCAGGACTCCAGACACTCGGCTATTTGTGCTCTTACGTAGTTCATTCGGGCGTACATTGATGCTCATCATTCAACTTAATTCATTAATTCATTTATGTGATTGTTGTATACTGTTCAACTCTTGAGGATTGTTGTTCTGTGTAACTAACCCCGTTGGGGGATATTGTTTTCAGGTCATGGCAAGGCTAAAGCACGGGACGATAATGTTGATGGCGAGGAGTCCCAGTGATACTAGTAGGTGGCCCCAGCCCTTTTTAGTCATTCGTGTTTCTTCATTTTATTTCCACTGCAGACTTCCGTTTGAATACTCATTTATTCAGTGTTGTATATTTTATCTTCATATAAAATATACATGTATTCTGTATTATCTTGGGTGTGTTGTAATGAAACTCCTCATCGGAGTAATTTGATGATATAATGTGGTTCAGTACTACAATTATATTATTTAAGTCATTAATTTTCATTTGCCTGGTGGGTCCTAGTCGGGGGTCCACGGCACTGTAATATCTGCCTAGTTTGGGGTGTTACAGAGTTGGTATCGGAGCATGGTTAACTTCCGAGTCATGTCTCATTGAGATCATCATTCATCATACTAGTATCATTGGACTTTCGCGTCACGTGTGACCCGTGCAAGAGCCGAGCCCCTCAGACCAAAGAACAGTAAAATTTCCGACACCATGGTATAATTTCTGGCAAGAAGAATCACTCATTCATCATTCAACAGTCAACAATCCTCATTTATCATTTTCACTTGTGATCATGTCGATCATGTTAGCTCATTAATCACTCAGTTCATTTCACTGTTCAGTTGTTGATCTTGAGGATCGTATCATTAATCTTGTTAACTTGTTCAAGATAATCATTTCAAGAATTTCATCAGATAATCTCGTCACTTCAATTGATCATTCATGTAATCATTGTGTTTGAGCGCGTGTGCTCATTTTCATCATTTCATAACGTAATCATAATGTGATATTCATGCGAGATATATAATCATCTTGTGACTTTCCAACTTCAGTATGGAAAGAGCTGGCAGAGGATACAGGGGAAGAGGCCGCGGTGCAGGCCGAACCCCGAGAACTCGTGTGAATACATGTGCGAACGCGAGGAATAATGCTAATTCATCGAGCAGCGACGCCGCCACTCATTCTCCTGGAAATGATCATTCACTGTCAGGGAGTCGTACCCGGGACACAGCTCATTCAGAGGGTGTTCGGGTTGACCCACTCGCCTTTATGCAGGGCATGATGGCCCATATGACTCAAATGGCACGCCTCATGGAGACAATGCAGAACTCAGCTACTCAGAATCAACAGGCTCCTCCGCCACCACCTCAGAGGCAGGAGAGGGGTGTGAGCAGTATTATTGGCGACATCTCTCACCAAAGACCATCTACCTTTGAGGGCTCGTCTGAGCCGGCGGATATTGTTCATTGGCTTGAGCATTTCGAGAAGTTATTTGCTATGGTGGATTGCCCCGCAGGGCATAAAGTTTCAGTTGCGGCTTACTACCTGGGTAAGAGCGTTCATTCATGGTGGTTATCATTGAATCCCACCGACGGATCATGTACTTGGGATCAATTCAAGACTCTCATGATGGAGAGGTATTATCTGGCCCCACTCAAAGAGGCCAAGTTATCGGAATTACTCACTCCTGACCTCTCAGCGGACGATGATGTTCTCGCCATCGCCGAGAAACTTCAGGAGCTTCTTCCTTTCGCCTCGTCTATTATTCACTCTGAGGCGGACAAGATCAAGTATTTCAGCAAGAGGTTGAAACCTCGTATGCGGATGCAGTTGCTTAATCACAATTGCACCACTCTGGCCGAATTCATCGAGAAAGCTCTTACTTATGAGCTTACTGCTAAGGAGATTGCTAAGAATCAAACTCCATCATCTGGCAAGAAGTCAAAGAATCAAAATCAGCCTGAAGGCAGTCAGGCAACTTTCAAGAAGCCTCGAGCGGGCTCTACTTTCACTGAGCGACCTCCTATGGCGTCCAGACCCGCGGAATCTCAGTCACGAGCGGCCAGTTCGGCCATTACCTGTTTCAACTGTGGAGAACAGGGTCATTACAGCACGAAGTGTTTGAGGCAAACCGTCACGTGCAATAACTTTGGAATGGCGGGGCATAGGGCCTGTTTTTTCCGAAAGGACTCCAAACCTACTCCGACGTCATCTCAGGCCCCGAAACAGTCAGCGGTTCCGAATCAGGCTACTCAGTCCGTGTCGTTTAAGACGACGGGAGCTAACAAAGGTGGAGCCCACATCTATCAGACGGTAGCATCCAGTTCCGGGGCTGGCAGGCCCCGAATTTATGAGAT
This sequence comes from Orobanche coerulescens, assembly GCA_033398695.1. NCBI lineage: Eukaryota > Viridiplantae > Streptophyta > Magnoliopsida > Lamiales > Orobanchaceae > Orobanche > Orobanche coerulescens. Next base: position 187,747,845 of record CM065802.1, on the reverse strand, counting down.
GAAGAGAGCTGATGATCCGGAAGCCCGAATGATCTCAGGTACACTCGTAATTCTATCTCAACCTATGTGTGTACCCTTTTTGATACTGGTGCATCACATTCATTCATTTCCGAGTCATGTTTGAGTAGATTACGTCTGGGTAGTGCTACTAGTTGCGAGCCTTATGTTATTAGTCTACCTGATGGTAGAAGAATTATAGGGAATCGTGAGATTAAGGATTGTCCTATTCAGTTTCATGGTTGTGATTGGTTAGCAAACCTAATCGTGGTAGATTTACCGAGAGACGACATCATCTTGGATATTGATTGGATGGATCGTCACGATGCCACCATTAGTGTCCGTAAGCATATGTTCACTATCAGTTCAGACGATGGAGTCGAATGTGTTTTTCAGGGAGGTAATCCCAGCTGTTCCGGTAGAGTCATCAACTTGATGAAAGCAGTGAAATTACTCAATCAGGGGTGTGTCGGTTATTGGTGCTATATGACCAAGAACGAGAAACCATCAGTAATGTTGACGGATATTCCTGTAGTGAGAGAATATGCCGATGTATTTCCGGATGAGTTACCCGGTTTGCCTCCACAGATAGATGTGGAATTCACGATTGAGTTGGAGCCTGGTACGTCCCCAATATCGAAGGCACCGTACCGGATGGCCCCGACCGAAATGCAGGAGTTGAAGAATCAATTAGAGGATCTAACTGAGAAGGGTTATATCCGGCCGAGTGCGTCCCCGTGGGGAGCACCTGTGTTGTTTGTTAAGAAGAAGGATGGTTCGTTTCGCTTGTGTATCGATTACCGGGAATTGAACCGGGCGACGATTAAGAATAAATATCCTCTACCCCGTATTGATGATCTTTTGGATCAACTTCAGGGAGCTTCAGTATTTTCCAAGATTGACTTAAGATTTGGATATCAGCAGTTGCGAATTCAAGAGTCGGATATCGCAAGGACAACATTTCGAACACGCTATGGTCATTATGAGTTCGTGGTAATGCCGTTTGGGTTAACTAATGCACCTGCGGTGTTCATGAAATTATTGAATCAGGTTTTCATCAACTATTTGGATCAGTTCGTGGTTGTCTTCATTAATGACATTTTGATTTATTCTCATGACCGTGAGGAGCATGGATCTCACCTTCATCAAGTTCTCGACGTGTTGAGACGAAAGAAACTTTATGGAAAGTTTTCCAAATGTGAGTTCTGGATGTCCGAAGTGACGTTTCTCGGACATGTAATTTCATCATACGGAGTTCGTGTTGACCCTCAGAAGACGGAGTCTATCCGAGATTGGCAAACCTCCGAAGAATGTTAAGGAAATCCGAAGCTTTCTCGGATTAGTTGGATATTACCGGCGATTTGTGGAGGGATTTTCTAAAATTGCTCAACCCATGACAAACCTTTTACGGAAGGATAAGAAATACACGTGGTCCGATGCGTGTCAGCAGAGTTTTGAGGAACTCAAGAGCCGATTAATTTCAGCACCTGTCCTTTCTTTACCGCAAGGGACGAAAGGATTTTTGGTTTATAGTGATGCATTCAGACAGGGTCTCGGATGTGTACTAATGCAGAACGGGAAAGTTATTGCTTATGCTTCACGGCAATTGAGACCTTACGAGGTTAATTATCCGACCCACGACCTGGAGCTAGCAGCCGTGGTATTCGCATTGAAGATTTGGCATCATTATCTTTATGGCGTTACCTGTCAGATATTCACCGATCATAAGAGTTTGAAGTATATATTTACTCAGAAGGAGTTAAATATGCGGCAGAGGCGGTGGTTGGAACTAATCAAAGATTATGATATTGAGATATTATACCACCCGGGCAAAGCGAACGTTGTCGCCGACGCCTTGAGTCGTAAGTCCATTCAGGATCAGATGCTTGCTCGATTAACAGTTCAGAGGGAACTTCAGCAGGAATTTCAGAGACCCGAGATCGAGGTCTGGTTACAGCGAGTACGAGGGCAACTTTGTACGTTATAGATTTTATCGCCACTTGAGGAGGCGATCAGGGAGAATCAGGGTTCAGACCCATTTTTGTTACGCATTCGAGATGATGTGACTCTAGGGAAAGCCCCTGGATTTGTGGTCCACGAGGATGGAATTTTGAGATTTAAGAATTGGTTATGCGTACCGGAGAACGCCGAGTTTAAAAACTCGATTTTGAGAGAAACTCATGCTACCCCTTATTCCATTCATCCGGGGTCTAGCAAAATGTACAAAGACTTGAAACAAAATTACTGGTGGAGTAATATGAAGCGAGAAGTCGCGGAATTTGTTTCGAGATGTTTAACCTATCAGCAAGTCAAGATAGAACATCAGTGATCGGCGGGTATGCTGAAACCTCTCCCTATTCCAGAGTGGAAGTGGGAATATATTTCAATGGACTTCATCACGAGTTTGCCGACGAGTCGTCGTGGCATGAATACAATTTGGGTAATTGTGGATCGTCTAAGTAAGTCAGCCCATTTCCTTAGGATTAAGGATACATGGGGTCCCGAGAGACTTGCACAGTTGTTCATCAAAGAAATAGTGAGATTGCATGGTACTCCTAAGAGTATCGTTTCTGATCGTGATGGGCGATTCGTGTCACATTTTTGGAAATCAGTTCATCATGCTATAGGAACTCAGCTTAATCTCAGCACAGCTTTTCATCCTTAGTCCGACGGACAATCAGAGAGGACTATTCAGACATTAGAGGACATGTTGAGAGCATGTGTCCTCGATTAGAAAGATGATTGGGAAGCCCAACTACCGTTGATTGAGTTCACGTTTAATAATAGTTGGCATGCTTCGATCAAGATGGCACCTTACGAGGCCTTGTACGGTCGTCGTTGTCGATCTCCTTTGTGTTGAGATGTCTTATCAGAATCAATCGGCACTGGGCCCGATATGCTTATAGCCGCCCGTGAGAAGGTAGCTTTGATTAGGAGTCGTTTGTTGACCGCTCAGAGTTGACAAAAATCATACGCAAATAACCGTCGTCGGCCATTAGAGTTCGAGGCGGGTAACCATGTTTTGGTCAAGGTATCCCCGAGTAGAGGTATCTTCCGTTTTGGGAAGAGGGGAAAGTTGAGTCCGAGATTCATTAGACCGTTTGAGATTTTGGATCGAGTAGGCGAGCTAGCTTATCGATTGGTCTTACCTCCGGCATTGAGATGAATTCATAATGTGTTTCACGTCTCTCAGTTGCGGAAGTATGTTACCGATCCGAGTCACATACTTCAGTTTGATGAGATCGAGATCGCAGACGATCATTCATATGAGGAGCGTCCCGTACGAGTCTTAGAGCGGCGAATCAAACAGTTGAGGAACAAGACAATTACTTTGGTTAAAATTCAGTGGTCTAGACACGGAGTCAAGAGGCTACTTGGGAAACCGAGGATAGTATGCGGGAGAGTTATCCCGAGTTGTTTGACCCTTAGTTTCGGGGACGAAACTCTTTTAAGGGGGGTGTATGTAATACCCGGTTGTAATTCAGTCATTATCATTCAGTAATTATCATTCAGTAAATGTCACTCAGTAATTATTCAATCATTAATGATCATTCATCGTTCATATTCAGTCATTGTATTCACCGATCAGAGTAATTGTATCGTACATCAGTTATTATCCGTCGTCCGACCTGGTTGGAGGATCGAACCGTGGTCATCATCATTGTCATCTTCGTGGTGGACTGTGTGTGAGGAGTAGCGCACGCTACGTACTCTCTCTAGCGCGCGCTAATTGAGTACGGGTAGCGCACGCTACCTCGCCGTATTAGCGCATGCTAATGTGGTTCAGGCCTGCAGTCCAGAAGGCACTGGACTACAGCCGAGTTGGAGTAGTGCACGCTACGAATGGTAAGTAGTGCACGCTAGTAAGTTTGGATAGCGCCCGCTATGCAGTCAGTGTAGCGCGTAGGCAGAGCCCAGTGGGTACTGGACTGATTTTGGAATAATTCCTAGCGCACGCTATGAGTGGATTTTAGCGTATGCTAATAGGGCAGTAGCGCAGGCTGATAATTGGGCGTACCGCGCGCTATCGCGAGCAGGTCAGAGGACAGGAGGTTCTGGACTTCAGTCACTGGACATCAGGTATTTAGCTAGCGCACGCTAACATTTGGAGTTAACGCACGCTATCGGGAGGGCGTTGGCGCACGCTATCAAGTTCGTAGCATACGCTAACGAGGTAGTCAGAGTTCACTAGACTGTCCGGTTAACCCGTTAGTGCACGCTAAATATCAGGTCGTAGCGTGCGCTAAACTGGAATTACTATAAATAGGACAGTCCGACTCAGATACATCATTTTCACTTCTCACTTCGATTCCGGGCGATTTTGGGCGATTCGGAGAGATCTTTTCGAGATGCACTCATCCATCATCATCTTCAAGCTTATCATTTAGATTTATCATCATTTCATCCTCTCCAATACATCAAATCCCGGTAATTATTTCTTGGGTCTACAATTCTGGATTTTGGGTATTTTCCTTCCGATTTCTTCGTGTAAGCTTGGATTGTTGTTGGAATATGTTAGATATGGATTATCTACCTTGAATATATGTATTCCTACGGCTTTATTGATATGTTTTTCGGATTTGATGAACATTCGGAGAATTAATCAAGAACCCTTAATTTACTTTGATTCAAAACGATAGGAATAATTTGACTTCACTATTATAGTCCTCCCCGTGGAATCGACCTTGCACCGCATATCTACATCGAACAAATCGTGCGCTTGCGAGTATTAGACTAAAGAATCAACAAACAACAAGTTTTTGGCGCCGTTGCCGGGGAGGCGCAAACGAAGTACAAGAAGACTATCGTCACCAAGTTAGTTAAATTCTTCTACTAGTTATTTATACTCGTTGGGTGACTATAGTTTATTTATTTGGTTTCCAGGTTTGAGTGAAGTGATAAGATGGACTGGTGCGATCGTTTAAGTTGGATTGATTAGACTAGCGGTTAATTGAGATATTATTGAGCCATTAGGTTTGTGAATTAGTTATATCGATTGTTGATTGTTGTCGAACTTGTTGTTTATCGATTATTGTAATATGTTTAGATTATTGATCGGTGATTAGAACTATGCGTTGCGGTCGTGTTTGAGAATGTTCGTGAATTGGATTGATCAGGGCCGAAGGACTTGTAGACGACAGCAAAGTAATTGGTATCGGCTTCGTGAGGCTAATTAGGTACATTGTCCTACGTATATCCTGGATTCCGTATACGGGGTGGACATATGCAAGACACATTTCCAGATCGGGCGTACTGTGATGTCCGTATTGAGCCATATTGATTGGTCGTTCATATTCCATATATGATTGGGTATATCCCATGGTTTGTGACTGGTTGTTCATACGCCCGAGGGGTATGTTCAATAGTCGGGTTGTTTCCTAGATATCCAGTATACGTAAATTGTATGCCTTGAGAATTATTATCATGTATATCTGACCCTGTGGTTTGGGTGAAATACTTGTGTTGTATTTTAGGCCGAGGCAAGGCCAAGTCACGGGAAGAGCACGGTGACGGCGAAGGGTTTGAAGAATACTAGTACGGGCGGCAAAAGTCTTTTATTGTCCGGTTATGCTTAAACCGTGTAATATTACTTTTTCTCCACTTCATTTAAACTCTTGTTTATTGTACTATTATTTTGAGTATATTCCAACTTTATGTGGTTTGTACTGGTATTGGATCCTGTGTATTATGAAGCTATTAGCTGTATGATTTGTAAACTCCTAATCAGAGTAATGATTATTACCTTGTGGTTCGGTACCACAATTATGATATGATTATTTTGTATTTCGGTATTGCCTTGTGGCTCCCAGTGTGGGTCCACAGCACTGTAATAGTCACCATATTTGGGGTGTCACAGATTAGGCCAAATAACTTTCTTGCGGTCTTTCAGGAATTGGCCAAAGCACTTTCTTACGGTCTCAGGTTTCTTAGACTTCTCACGCAGTATTCGGAATAGGATTGTACACCAATTGACTTTTTGAAGACTCACAATAGCTATCATTAGTTGAAACCAATGTGCATCTCAAAGGCACCATTTCTATTTTCAAGCACCTTGCAGCAAACTCATGAAGGTAGAAATAAGGCAGAGCAAATTTTTTCTTGTGACAAAAAAGATGAGGGTCTTTGGCCATATGGTTTCCAGTGAAAAGCTTCTAGTACTGTTCAACCATGTCATCACCAAAGGTCTCCATATCGTCAAGGGTGAGACCATAATTTGGCAACTTGTAAAGTTATTCCATAAGAGCTGTAGTCATCTTGTTCTCCTTATCCTGCACATTGCTTACAATAGCAGTTAATGGTGCTCCCTTCTTCTGAGTAGCAAAATCAAAGGTTAAATCCAGATAAAACTCTTTTATGATGCCCTCATCATAGTTCGTAGCATGAGGTCTGTAGAGGACTTGATGTTTCACCCTTGTGACGATAGCATTCATGGATTTCATGTCCTCATATCCAGACTCAATTTGTTCTAGGAGGACAACCCTGGCAAAGATTCTGCCTTGGATAATCAAGGAGTCTTTTTTTAGGGTCTGAGAGGAAGTAGTCCATGAAGACTCCATTGAAATAGAATTTGAAGAAACTAAAGATTGCAGAAAATGTTAAGTGTTTGCATTATATGTTGAAGTCTCTTACTATTGCTTTAATGCAGTAAAAAGACATTAGGTCAACAAAAGTGCCTTTTTCTAGGTGCTGAGGGCAATTGCAGGAAACAGTCAGATTTAAGGGATGGGAATACTTTTTGAATAAAGGAACATGATGAATCAGGACATAACTGGTATGTCTTATCCACCTGTTTTGAAAACTAATTGCCAGTCCCATCTCTAACACATTGTAGCCTTCATACGATTTGCAATTTAAAATCGTGGGTCTTAAGCCTTTCAAGTCCAGGTGTCGTTTCGAGAGTAAACACTCAAGAGTTTTAAATTCAAAGGATGCAAGTGGTCATAAAGCTTTTTTGAAACGATAAGTCTACGGGATTGGATACGATAAAAATAATTAATTTAAATCCTACAATATGTTTAATATATCTGCGTAAATAAACTGTTTTCTTCATAATTGGTACAAACAAGATTCAAGTCTTACAACAATTGGTGATTAACAACGTATTCAATGGTCCTGCAATATTCCCCCTTATTGCATTACAACTGCAGAAAGGGAACTGATGGGCTTTTTATGTATCTAATACATCGAATATGAGCAAAAATGCAGCGGAACAATAAACGAAAAACCCAAGATGAGGATCTCATGCAATAATTTAATTGTTTAATTAAAGGGATTGTCAAATTACCTCAATTCTAAGAACATATCTAGATCCGGACCAGAAGCTGATGAAAGTCACCTTCCTCTATCGGTAATCCACATGCACACAAACAAGTGCACAAACCAGATTGCTAGATCCTTACAATAATAATCATAAATAGTAAAATAGATGATTCCTTTCTATAAGGATTGTACTATTGATCAAGATCAACTAAGAGAAGAAAACAGGATGGCCGAACCTGGACTTCTTATACTGAGGAAAAGGCGGCGGCTGATTTTGAGTGGAGGGTTGATTTTTTCTTCTCTTGTTTATTTAATTTTCGTATGTGTGACCCAAAAGGCTTATGTTATGTAAATTACTTAATGCCTTATTAAATAATAGATTATAAACGGTCTCTAGCAAGATATTATGACTACCCAATTATTATAAATTTATAGTCTGTTAATCGCTTTAACATGTCAAATCCCTTTGTTGCGCGATATCATATTTGAACTAAGTCGTGGAAACTGTCATACTTATTATGTTCAAATGATTTCTCGATCTTAAGTACACTGATTGAGTCATACGACTATTCATTTGAGCATGGTCATACATTTCCTTGAGTCCTATTTATTGAAGGGCCCAGCAGATATCTCTCTCCTGAAAAAGAGGTACAAATCCCCATCTTAATTATTCATTGCCCTCTACATGACTCCCACTAATATCGATCAGTAACTTTTATGATCACCATGTTTCAGATGACGTTCGATTACGTCGAGGCATAACAGTTATCATGTTGGACTCTATGATAATCTCAGGTTCAAGGATTTATTGACATACTGTTATATTGAGATTCACTTATGACATTTCCATGCGGTGATATCAATGCGGGTATGTTTAGTATTGCGTTCTCCAACCAATACCCACAAGTTTGATCCGTACCATGTGCATAATCTCCTAATAACGTGAAAGAAGTCCGAAGCTTCTTAGGACTTGCTGGATATTATTGCCGTTTTGTAGAGGGGTTTTCCAAAATTGCTCGTCCGCTCACTCAGCTGTTACAGAAGACTCAAAAGTTCACGTGGAATGAGAAATGCCAGGCTAGTTTTGATGAACTTAAGAGGAGACTGACGACAGCGCCTATACTAGCGTTACCAGATGGAACTTATGGGTTCATGGTATATAGCGATGCTTCAAATCAGGGTCTGGGATGTGTGTTGATGCAACAAGATAGGGTGATTGCCTATGCCTCTCGACAGTTGAAACCGTACGAAGTTAATTACCCGACTCATGATCTGGAGTTAGCAGCTGTGGTCTTTACTTTGAAAATTTGGCGACATTATTTATACAACACTCATTGTCAGATCTTTACAGATCATAAGAGTCTCAAGTATATTTTCAGTCAGAAGGAATTAAACATGAGGCAGAGAAGGTGGCTAGAATTGATCAAGGATTACGACTTGGAAATCCTCTATCATCTGGGTAAAGCAAACATAGTAGCTGATGCACTAAGCCGTAAACCTATTTCTCTTCGAGTGTTGGAAGCACTTACGTCCCAAACCAAAGTATGGTCACCAGGAATCCAAGGGCAACTATATGTGATGGAACTAACTTCGTCACTAGTCGAGGAAATCAAATCTAAGCAGTTGAACGATTCTCTGATTCTTCGGTTATGTGACGAAGTAAAGAAAGAAAAGGCCCCAGGATTCGTAATACAAGATGATGGAGTTCTGAGATTTCAGAGTCGACTTTGCGTTCTCGATGATGATGTTTTGAGACAGACAATTCTGAAGGAAGCTCACAGTGCGCCCTATTCTATTCACCCGGGCAGCAGTAAGATGTATAAGGATCTAAAACAAAACTTCTAGTGGGGAAATATGAAGAAGGACATAGCAGAATACGTTTCAAAGTGTTTGAATTGTCAGCAGGTTAAGATTGAACATCAGCGGCCTGCCGGAATGTTGAAGCCACTTCCGATCCCTGAGTGGAAGTGGGAGGATATCTCGATGAATTTCATCACCAATATACCAAGGACCAAGACGGGAATGAACATGACTTAGGTTGTAGTTGATCGACTAACCAAGTCGGCTCATTTTCTAGGAATTAAAGACACTTGGGGACCCGAGAAATTGGCACGAGTATTTATTGCAGAGATAGTCAGATTGCATGGAACGCCGAAGACCATTATTTCATATAGAGATGGTCGCTTCGTGTCGTACTTCTGGAAGGCAGTTCACAGGGCTTTGGGGACCGAGTTGAACTTTAGCACGGATTATCATCCTCAAACGGACGGTCAGTCCGAAAGGACTATACAAACAGTAGAAGACATGCTTAGAGCTTGTGTTTGGATTGGTCAACTGATTGGGAAGTTCACTTGTCGTTGATTGAATTCACATATAACAATAGTTGGCATGCTTCTATTAAAATGGCACCATTTGAAGCTTTGTACGGGAGAAAATGCCGATCACCCCTGTGCTGGGATGATTCTTCAGACTTGATCGGGACGGAACCAGAATTGATAGTTCAGACTCAAGAGAAGATAGCTCTGATTCGGGAAAGACTGTTGACTGCCCACAGTCGACAAAAGTCTTGTGCAGATGTGCGTCGTCGCCCGCTAGGGTTCGACAATGGGGACCACATACTATTGAAGGTGTCTCCTACACGAGGAATTTTCCGTTTTGGGAGGAAAGGTAAGCTAAGTCTGAGATATATCGGACCATTTGAGATCCTCGAGAGAGTTGGGGATTTAGCATACAGGGTGGCCTTACCGCCATCGCTGAGTCACGTTCACAATGTGCTTCACGTATCCCAATTGCGGAAGTATGTACCAGATCCCAGTCATATTTTACTGCTTTTCTTTATTATTAGCTGTCTTTTTAATATCCATTTTAGATTGTGTTAATATAAATAATAGTTAGTAGTAGAATTTATTTTCTTTTTACGTTCATATAAAAATCTGAAAAATAATGAAAACTTATAATAATAAATAAAAGCTACTGTTCATTTTCGTAAAAATAATAATAAAATAATAAAAAAAATAAAAAAGTCCAAAAATATATAAAAATATAAAAAAATCTTAAAAAAATTAAAAAAATCAGAACTTATTTATTTTTAAAAATAAAAAAGTCCAAAAATATATAAAAATATAAAAAAATCTTAAAAAAATTAAAAAAATGAGAACTTATTTATTTTTATTTAAAAAAAAAGATCTGGATAAAAAAAAAAGTTTCAGACTTTAAGGTAATATTTTTGTAATTTTGGAATATTAATATTAAAAAATCTAAATTTTTAATTTAAATTCGAAAAAAAATAAAAAAAATAATAAAAATAAATTAAAAAATAATCTGGAATATTATTTTCCATAATAAATAAAAATCTGAATTATTTTCTTTTATTTTTAAAAGTAAAACCTGCTAGTTTTATTAAAAAAAATTACTTTTCATAAAAATCTAAAAAAAATCAGATTAAGAATTAATAATTTAAATAATCTGGAATATATATAATAAAAAAATTCTGAACTTTGAATTTTTTTTAATAAAAACAGAATCTTATTTCTTAAAATAAATTACAATATTTTAATAAAAAAAGGGAACATACTAATAAAAAATTAAAAACCTGAAAATTTATAATAAAAAAAAGAAACGAAAATCGGTAATAAAAAAACTATTTTTATTGTTTGCATAAATAAAATAAAAGTTTGTAATTTTTATTTTTTTTAAAAAATAAAAAAATCTGATTTTTTTTTGTGAAAAAATAAATAATATAGCTGGATATATATATATATATATTTTAGCTCAATATATTAGTATAAAAATATAATAAAATTATAGTAAATATAAAATATAAAAACTAAAAATATATAAAATAAAAAAAAATCAGATTTTTTTTATATCTTGTCTTTAGTTTTAATAGGATCTTCTAGTGGTAAATTTAGATTGTGTTTTTAGTTGTTATTTTCTATTTACAGTATTCTTAGACATTTAGTTTAGTTGCAATATTTCTCGTCGTACAATTTAGTTTATCGATAGATATTGCTTCCGTAGATCAATTAGTAAGTTTATTCCTTTGCAATCTATTACATCCTATAATTTTAGTAATAATTATAATAATTATCATTAATAATAATAATAAAAATATAAAAAGTCAAAAAATAATAATTAAAACAATAAAATCCTTTAAAAGACTCAACAAGGGATTGATAATTTTCACTCACTACTTTGTTCGATTTGAATAGAGAAAAGCTAAATATCAATCTTGTACAAACTGATTTTGAAAATCGATTGAATTTTGGCAAACAGGCCTCTGTTGTACATGCCGAAGAAAGTTGGATTTTAAGTGCGACCATTGTGACGCCTCCAACGATCTGAAAGTTCGATCGACTATCATAATTTGGTTTGTATGCAAAGTTAAAAAAATTGAAATATCGGTGAATGCAAGTTTGGCAACGAAATAATAAAGGTCGATTAACGAGAAGAAAATTGTCCTTAACTAAAATTGAAGTTCAATAGACAAAACCGATACAAAAAATGGACGAAATCGAAAATCGGAATAATCAAGTTGCAAAAGAGAAAACTTTAATAGAATATTTTTCTCCAGTGAGTGCTAATTCTCCTTCTTGCATAGTGTTGCCTACGACTAATGTAACTCATTTCGAACTTAAACCATCAATAATTCAACTTCTTCCATCTTTTCACGGTTTGGAAAGAGAAGTTCCCCATATGCATGTCAAGGAATTTCTCGACATTTGTTCTACTTTCCGATTCCAAAATTTCTCTGATAAATCTGTCAAACTTAGATATTTCTATTTTCTCTCAAAAATAAAGCAAAATTGTGGCTAAATTCTCTTCAAGCAAGAATAATTACTAGTTGGGACCAAATAGTGAATAAATTTCTCGCAAAAATTTTTTCAATGTCCAAAACTGATAGTCTTAGAAGAGAAATATCAGAATTTTTCCAAAAAGAAAATGAAGAATTTTATGAGTGTTTGAAAAGATTTAATGATTTAATCCTTAAGTGTCCCCATCATGGTTTTGAGATATGGCGTTTGGTAAAATATTTTTATGACGGTTTAACTCCAAACAATCGCCAATTAATCCAATCAATGCATGGTGGAAAATTTCTTCACCTTATTAGAGACGAAGCTTGGAATGCACTAGAAAATATGTCAATTAATTCACAACAATGGAATTCACTCGACTCTAGAGCCAAGTCGATGCATACGACCCCAAAAAAAGGTGGAATTTACGAGGTTAAACAAGATGTTGAAATAAAATCTACTATAGATGATTTAGTACGAAAAGTGGATGTGTTAGTCTTGAAGCAATCCATCCCCTCGTCAAACTCAAAACATGAATTTTGCATTTCATGTGCAGAATCATTTCATTCATCTCAGTCTTGTCCCTCTGGTCTATAAAATCAAGAAATTTTTAATGAAGAAGTCAATGTGTTACATTCATATGGAAAATCTTCGGACAGCCCATTTGCTCCAACTTATAATCCAGATTGGAGGAATCATCCAAATTTTTCCTAGAAGCAAAACATGCCTCCAATGAATCAAGGAGGACATCAAATGAATATGTCAAATCAACAAAATGTCCGTCCTAATCAATATTCTCCAAATACTTATCAGTATCCTTCTACAGTGCCAAAGAAACCATCTTTGGAAGATACGTTGCAACAATTCATGCAATCTACTCAACAAATGTTTCAATCAACTCAGCAAGCTGTACAATCAAACTCACAGGCTATTTCTAAGCTTGAAACACAAATTGGTCAACTTGCAACAACTTTAGCTGAAAGAGAAAAGGGAAAATTTCCGAGTCAGTCTATCCCTAATCCTAAAGGACAATATGAAGTAAACTCTTCTAACTCAGAAGTTCAGTCCATAACTACCCTTAGAAACGGAAAAGAAATACAAAAGCCTGACTATGATCCGGAAGAAAAATCAAATGAACCACAAGTTTCAAAACCAAAAGATTCTAAGGAAAAAGAAAAGTCTTACATTCCAAAAGCTACATTTCCTGAAAGACTTATTCCAAAATATAAAAGTTCGCAATACAAAGATATAATGGAAATATTTAAACAAGTTCGAATAAATATTCCATTCCTTGATGCTATTAAACAAGTGCCTGCTTATTCTAAGTTCTTGAAAGATCTTTGCACTGTAAAAAGAAGAACAAATGTTCCAAGAAAGGCATTTTTAGCTGAACATGTTAGCTCAATAATCCAAAATAAAACTCTTGTTAAGTATAAAGATCTTGGTAGTCCTACAATATCTTGTGTCATTGGAGATCACATCATTAAACGAGCCTTGCTTGATTTAGGAGCCAGTGTGAATTTATTACCATATTCTGTTTATACACAACTTGGATTAGGGGAGCTAAAATCAACATCTGTGACACTTCAACTAGCTGATAGATCTATAAAAATACCTCGAGGAATCGTAGAGGATGTTCTGATTCAAGTAGATAAATTCTACTTTCCTGTTGATTTTATAGTCATAGACACTGAACCTGTTGAGAATACCAAAGATCAAATCCCTGTCATTTTAGGTAGGCCATTTTTAGCTACTTCAAATGCATTAATTAACTGTAGAAATGACATCATAAAATTTTCTTTTGGAAATATGATTGTTGAACTAAATATGTTTAATATTTGTCAACAACATGATGATTATGATGATGTCTGTGAGGTAAATATGATAGAGAGTATGAGTCCTTATTTCTTTCCAAAAAATGGATGATGATGATCTTTTTGAAAGATGTCTTGCTTATTTTGGCTCAGATTTTGACATCGACAGTTCAATTAATGAAGTAAATTCTTTACTAGAGTCTACACCATTATTGGATAATGATAAATGGAAAGCTAAAACTGAACCACTTGAGAGTCAAATGAATAAAGAAGTACCTATTGAGGATTCAAAGATAGAGCTCAATCCATTACCTGAATCTCTAAAATATGCATTTTTAGGACCATCAGAAACCCTGCCTGTCATCATAGCATCTGATTTAGATGAAGAACGAGAAGATAAATTAATCAATGTCCTTAAAGAACATAAAGAAGCAATAGGCTGGACCATCTCCGATATTAAAGGTATTAGTCCTTCTATATGCATGCATCGAATTCACCTTGAAGAAAATGCAAAAACTTCCCGAGAATTTCAAAGAAGACTAAATCCTAATTTGAAAGAAGTTGTAAGAGATGAAATAATCAAACTCTTAGATGTATGGATTATCTACCCTATTTCTAATAGCTCTTGGGTTAGTCCCATTTATATAGTTCCAAAGAAACCTGGCATAACTGTAATCACGAATGAAGAAAATGAACTTGTTCCAACCAGAATTCAAACTGGATGGAGAGTCTGTATTGATTACAGAAAATTGAACTCTGTTACAAGAAAAGATCACTTTCCACTTCCTTTTATTGATCAAATGCTAGAATGGTTAGCCGGTCATGCTTATTATTGTTTTCTTGATGGATATTCCGGCTATAACCAAATTCCCATTGCTCCTGAAGATCAAGAAAAAACCACTTTTACCTGTCCTTTCGGCACTTTTGATTACCGAAGAATGCTATTTGGTTTGTGCAATGCACCTGCTACTTTTCAGCGGTGTATGATGAGCATTTTCTGTGACATGGTTGAGCGGTTTTTGGAAATTTTTATGGATGATTTTTCTGTATTCTGGTCTAGCTTTGATGAATGTTTACACCACTTAACCCAAGTGTTGGTTAGGTGTAAGGAGAAGAATCTTGTCCTAAACTCGGAAAAATGTCATTTTATGGTTAAAAAGGAATTGTCTTAGGACATGTGATTTCTGAAAAAGGAATTGAGGTGGACAAATCTAAAGTCGATTTAATATCAAGTCTTCCACCCCGACGAATGATTAAAGAAATTTGGTCATTCTTAGGCCATGCTGGTTTTTACCGTCGATTCATCAAAGATTTTAGCAAAATCTCAAGGCCTTTATGTAATTTACTTTCAAAAGACACACCTTTTGTATTTGATGATCATTGTCTAAAAGCTTTTAAGACACTCAAATCTATGTTGAGCTCTGCTCCTATCATCAAATCTCCAAACTGGAATCTTCCTTTTGAAATAATGTGTGATGCATCCGACTATGCCGTCAGTGTAGTATTGGGTCAAAGAGAAAATAAATTGCCAACTGTAATATATTATGCAAGTAGAACTCTAAATGATGTCCAATTAAATTATTCTACAACTGAAAAAGAATTGCTTGCAGTCGTTTTTGCCTTAGACAAATTTCGACCTTACTTGATTGGTTCGAAAGTCATAATTTACTCCGATCATGCTGCATTAAAATATCTTCTTTCTAAGAAAGATGCTAAACCTCGCTTGATCCGTTGGATTCTATTGTTACAAGAGTTTGACTTGGAAATTCGAGATAAAAAAGGTGCTGAAAATGTTGTTGCTGATCATTTGTCTAGGCTAATCGTGAATTTTACTCATAAAGAACCTCCCATTAATGAGACATTCCCTGATGAACAACTCATGTCTGTTTCTCAAATACCTTGGTATGCAGACATTGTCAATTACCTTGTTACTGGTAACATGCCATCTCATTGGAATAATCAAGATAAAACAAAATTTTTAAACGAAGTAAAAAAATTCTTTTGGGATGATCCATATTTGTTCAAATATTGTCGTGATCAAATCATTAGGAGATGTGTGCCAGAACATGAACAACAAAATATCATTTCCTTTTGTCATGATCATGCCTGTGGAGGTCATTTTAGTTCAAAGAAAACAACTGCTAAAATTCTGCAATGTGGTTTTTATTGGCCAACACTTTTCAAAGATACACATTCATATTGCAGCACATGTGATAGATGTCAAAGATTAGGTCGAATTTCTAAATGAAATATGATGCCTTTAAACCCAATTTTAATTATTGAAATATTTGATGTTTGGGGCATAGATTTTATGGGACCTTTTCCAATTTCTTTTGGCAATCTTTACATCCTTGTGGCCTTCGATTATGTTTCAAAATGGGTAGAAGCAATTGCTTGCAAAACAAATGACCACAAAGTCGTGGTAAATTTTTTGAAAGAAAATATTTTTTCCAGATTTGGAACACCACGAGCAATTATAAGTGATGGAGGAAAACATTTTTGTAACCAATTTTTGAATCACTTGTTTAAAAAATATGGTGTTACACATAATGTTGCTACTCCTTATCACCCACAAACAAGTGGACAAGTTGAAATTTCAAACAGAGAAATCAAACATATTCTTGAAGAAACTGTTAATCCTACAAGGAAAGATTGGTCTTTGTGATTGAATGATGCATTGTGGGCTTACCGTACTTGTAACACCCCGAGATATTTAGAATAATTACAGCGCCGTAAACCCTTTAAGTAAGGATTTACATGGCTAATTAGAAGAAATGTAAATATAATACAACAGTACTATGAAAGTTCCAAATACAAAACCGGTTTCAAACAGATCAAATAAGTCATTATTACAACCATCTCGAAATAGTAATATGACATGCGTACTCTAGTACTGAAAATGAACCAAGAAGACAAATCACAATAACAATAAATATCACTGAGCCCCTTCGTCGTCATATCGGTAATGTGGCTGCTTTCCCGCTCCTCGGCTACCTGAACATCAAAACAAATGTCCACCCCCAAAGGAGTTAGCAAAACGATGCTAGTACAAGTATCATATTAAACAAATCGAATATGCAACAACAATGCATAACAGAATACTCAATATGGACTTCCGCTACCGGAATCCAACAATGCGAATCCACAAGATTCCATTAACATAACATGGGTATTCCAACGATCCAGCGCCCTCAGCATAGATCCCAAGATGATCCCGTCGGACCAACACGAGGTGGAAAAACCCGTCCAATGATCCAGCGCCCTCAGCATAGATCCCAGGATGATCCCGTCGGACCAACACGAGGTGGACATCCGATCCAGCGCCCTCAGCATAGATCGTACAACATACACAAACACAACTCATGCATACATATAAGCAAAATCTCTATGTCCATCAACATGAACATACAAACACTTGATAACGAATATCATGACAATTCACCGAAATAAATCCCATGTTCAACAACATGAATAAACCACATGCATGCTCAAAATACCAAAATTAACAAATTACGATACTTGCCTCAAAGATGGAAAGAACTAATCATTCCAATGATCTCAACACACTCGAAGGCTGCCTCCTTCGATCAAACATTCACAATGCTCGACCCTTGAACAAACAGGAAAAATAACGGCAACTCAGGACAAGTTTAAACGTATGAACATCTAACGCCTTCTACGGTCGGGTTAACACTCTAAGCTCGCCCACTCATGGCTCAACTCACTCGACGACCACCCGATCTAGCTAGAGTCACTCAAATCATCGCAATTACGTACTACGATTCCGGATTATCGATTCCCTCACCAAGTTCGGTTACAAATCATGCTTCAATCCGAGTTTAAGGTTTAACAACCATATAATTCGTTCTTTCACAATTTATCTTCCTTGCCAAAATTTACGTTCATAGCAATGGTTACCCATCAACATCCTTTTGTTTGAATCATCAACATGAAGATAACCAAATCCATAAATCACTATGAGTTATGTTTTACATTGAAGGTTATCTCATACTATCCAAGGATATTACAAGACTATACCAATAATTCATCTTCTGGTAAAAATCTCATACAAAGTGATGATAATCACAATACTCCGACATGCAAGTGATTCGGATATGACATCCTAAAAATATACTAAAATCTCAGAAATCAAAAATCCTTGGTCCAAATCAAAAGGGTTCGGTTACACTCTTATTACTCAAAGGGGTTCTAAAAATGATTACTTCAAGCTTACATGAATGGTGCCCAACCTAATCATTAATCCATAACCTTGATAAACTCCAGGAGGAAGTTATAATCCGAATAAGAACATGAATTCAACGTTCGGGTAGCAACACATACCTTGTATGGAAAGAAAAGACGAAAACTCTTGATGAACTCAACGTTGGATGCTTGAACACCGATCCTCAAGTTCCTCGCCTTCAATGATGTGTTAGGAAGCTGATATGAAGGTTGAAGATGGAGAGGGTAACTCTCAAAGTCACGGAAAGATGTTGTGTGATGAAGTGGAAGTCTGAAAATGAAAGAGGGTGTTGTCCTATATATAGAAAATGGTTATTAGCGCGCGTTAGTCCATATCCATAGCGTGCGCTAACGGGCCTGCAGTATACTGTTTCTGCCTGGTCTCGACTTAGCGTGCGCTAACATCCCCTTACGTGCGCTAAGTTCAGGAATTAGCGTACACTACCACTCATATAGCGTGCACTAATGGCCATACGAAGCTTACTGACCTCACTGTACTCAACATTTAGCGTGCGATATCCTCATACCTTTAGCGTGCGCTAAACAACATTGACTCGGCTTTTTCCAAAAGCCGTCCAGGTTTATCCCGACATGTCCCGACCAAGATCCGCATCTAATCTCACCTACCACCTTGTCTTAATCATGTTGACTACGTATAGCGCGCGCTAAGGTTCATACATAGCGTGCGCTACGAAACCCAAATTAGCATACGCTACGCCTAGTTGATAGCATGCGCTACATGTGCAAAAATCACACTTTTGAACACATTCATAAAATCATACGCTTAACAACACCGAATTATGAAACACGGAGAATAATACTCAGATCAAAATGCAACAAATACAATATCACAAAGTTCAAATACACATCAGAAATCTCGGCTATTACATCCTCTCTCCCTAAAAAGAAGTTTCGTCCCGAAACTTAAGATGAAAACAACTCTGGATACCTAATCTTCATATTGTCCTCCATTTCCCAAGTGGACTCTTCAGCTCCGTGTCGTGACCATTGTACTTTAACTAAGGGTATTGGTTTATTCCTCAATTGTTTGATCCGACTCTCAAGTATCTTGATTGGTCTCTCTTCGAAGGTGCCGTCATTAGCTATCTCGATCTCGTCGAAATCAATAATATGACTGGGATCAGGTACATACTTCCGCAATTGGGATACGTGAAACACATTGTGAACGTGACTCAGCGATGGCGGTAAGGCCACCCTATATGCTAAATCCCCAACTCTCTCGAGGATCTCAAATGGTCCGATATATCTCGGACTTAGCTTACCTTTTCTCCCAAAACGGAAAATTCCTCGTGTAGGAGACACCTTCAATAGTATGTGGTTCCCAATGTCGAACTCTAGCGGGCGACGACGCATATCTGCATAAGACTTCTGTCGACTCTGGGTAGTCAACAGTCTTTCCCGAATCAAAGCTATTGTAATACCCGCAATTTTCGATTTTCGGTAAATTTCTTTTTCGGCTAGAGTCCGTTTTGACGACTCGCTCATAACCGTTTCGTCATTATGAGAATGATTAATTCTACACTTTTTGACATCCGAGTTCGTTTCGGTATCGTTTTGTTGAGTTCCGTGCTTTTTAGCGACTTTTCCGCACTGGAGTTCGATTTTTGCGAATCTCGTTTGAAACTGCTGTTTCGAGTTTCTTGTAAGTCCGTTTAACTTTGTTAGACGTGTTGTGAACTTCGGTTTGGTTATTCGATCACGTATTGTGATTTTCGGGCGTTTTGGGCCATTTTGTAATTTACTGAAAGTTACGGGTATTCGTATCTGTAATTGTTGTCTCGACCCGTTTCTTGGTCGCGTATGATTAATTATGGTATTATGTTTTCATTTTGTGTCGTTGATGTTGTCCGCGAACTTTTCGTCGTGTTCGTCCCGTGCGTTTTCGGAAATCGAGTCGTCGAGCCCTCGTGTTCGAGTACTGGCCGGACGGTTGCGGGACTGGCCGGACGATTGCGAGCATCAGCCGGAGGAGTGCGGCAGGAATTGGCATATCGTACGCTATGGCCGGAAGGCTGCGCGCGCTAACCGGCAGGTGTAGCGCACGCTACCGGCAGGTGTAGCGCACGCTATCGGGTCTCGACAGTGGAGTCCTGGGGTTCTGGAATCGATTAGGCTCGGCAGGTAGCACACGCTACTGTCGGACACTGCGTACGCTAAGGCCGGCAGGTAGCACACGCCACGTCCGGAAGGCTGCGCACGCTACCTGGCCGAGCAGTCTAGTCCAGTAAGTCACTGGATTGCGGCCTGGGCCGATAGCGCACGCTAGCTCGGCAGCCTAGCGCGCGCTAGTCCGGCCCAGTATAAATGTGACAGAGCAGTCACATTTCATCTCGTTTTTCATTTCCTACCTTTCTCTTCCGCGGCTGGAGACTTAGAGATCGTGGAGCCATGTTGTTTAACAACAAATCCATGAAGTTCTTGAGGTTATATCATCAATCAATCATCCGTTATCATCATTTGATCCAGCGAATCAAGGTAATCTTCCTTAGAACCCTAATTTCGTGAATTTGGGGTTTTTTGCATTTTTGTCCGATTCGTTCCGTGTTGTTGATTAAATCATGATGGGTATGATTAATCTTGGTAGTATTCTCATGTTTAACATCATTTAATCCATTGTTCTTCGTCGAATCGAAGTATATTTATTGATTTCCTTCAAATCGACTTTTTGGGGGATTTGTTCTCGATCTCGTTTTTCATCCGTTTTTGATGGATCGATTGTGGTTAAATGATGTTGTTAAACATATTCTATGGATTGTATATCCATATTTCAACTTGGAACTCCGTTTTCGTGTTTTGTCGGGACGAATCGTGTTCTTGGCCATTTTGGGGAAAACACTTGAACTTTCGTCATTCGTTCTTTGAATTCAACGGCTTTGAGTCGTGTTATGGAATTAATTTCATTGTTGTTCTCGTCCTTCATAGTTTATGACCGCGAGTTGGCGATCGGTGGAGACGGCGGGTTCATAGTCGGTTCGCGTCAACCTATCTCGGTCGATTCTCCGCGTTGTTCTTATTCGAGGCAAGTACCTTGTCCATACTATTCTTGTTTTGTGGATATAATGATTGGTGATCGTCTTGGTATGTTTGTTTTTTTGTTTGAAATGAGTTTTCAAAGGATTCAGCTAGCCTCGTTAAAGGTTCACTTTCAAAACGCGTGTGTTTTGTAAATTGTGTGGGTTGTAAGTGGCTTCGTGAATTGTTTGGATATGTTTGGTGTTGATGTTGCGCTTGATAACGCGTGTGTGCATATATTATCTCATTTTTGGTGCGTTGTGATTTGACGATTATGTCATGCTTTGTGTTTGTTGCCTTTGGTGGATTGTATGAATATCCTTGTTGTGACGTGTTAATTGTGTGAATGTATTTCGCTCACCTCGGGAGGGTCCGACGGGATCACGGAGGGAGTCCAATGGTATAGCCCTGGATTCACGAGTGCGGTTGTTTGTTTTGTGAATGTATTTGCTCACCTCGGGAGGGTTCGACAGGGCCACGAAGGGAATTCCAATGGTATAGCCCTGGATTCACGAGTAAAACTTCACAAGTGCGTGTGTATGTTTGGTGAATGTATTTGCTCACCTAGGGAGGGTTCGACGGGGCCACGGAGGGAGTCCAATGGTATAGCCCTGGATTCACGAGTAAAACTTCACGAGTTGGTGTATATGATTTCGAAAACGCATTCTGCTCACCTTGGGAGGGTCCGACGGGGCCACGAAGGGCATCCAATGGTATAGCCCTGGATTCACGAGTTGGTGTTGTATTTTTGGTGACCAAGGTTTACGTATCTTGGGCGATTATATTGTATTGATTTTATGTCCGCCGAGGACACGTGACGTAGGTTTTAGCCCTGTGAATTGTTGTTGGTTTTCTAATTGCGAAAACAAAACCTTTGGGCTGTGACCCCTGTTGATTTTGGAAAGATAATGATTCGGTAATCCTAAATTGTTTTCTATTAAAACTCTCGAGGGCATTTTAAACTGTTTCATAAATTGTTTCCCCTTTAATTATTGTTTTTCGGTTTTGGAAATATCTACCCAAACTCTTGCCTCGGGAAGTACTTTTATTACGTTTGGATCTTTGCGGATTCCTGGTTATTGTTATTCGTGGAATGTGAATTGTATGGCTCGTATTTTTGCACTTGTACTTGCACTAGCGAAACAGTGGAGTTTTGCTAACCCCCGAGTATTCGGGGGGTGGATGTCTATTTTTGTATTCAGGTTTTGGGAGCATAGCACAGGGTCGGCACGAAGGATGATGAAAGATGAACGATACTAATCACACGAGGATCCGTTGCTGTCGTATTGGTCTAGTTGTATTTTCTTTTCCGCTGCAGTATATTTTTCCCGTTGTACGGGTGTGGTTGTATTTTGACCCCTGCGTGGGCATGAGTTGTATTTGAGTTGTACGTATTTATTGAAAGACCAAATCGGTCTACTGAGTCATTTTAGCCTTAAAGGCGATGTTTGATTGTAGTTATCGGCCTGGTAGGTCCTCGAGGAGAGGGTCTACGGCGTGTAATATCCCTGAGCGGATTGGGGGTGTTACAGAATGGTATCGGAGCTTAGGTTGTGGAAACCTAGGCTGTCGGGTCAGTGGTGTCTGTTGAGTTTTGTCTCATCGGATTTTATCTGACTGAGTCGTGTCGCGACGCGTCGTCTGAGTTTGTTGGTCGTGATTAGTATCGAGGGGCGATCATCATCTTCGTGCGACCTGTGGATGTAAGTCTCCCTTCTTTGTGTGGTGCCTCGTGTGACACGAGCTATTTTTATGATTATTTGTTAAGTGCCGGAATCCTCTTATGGATTTTGATTTCTTGATATGTGGTTATTTGACTCTCATGTTTCATTTATATGAGGAGTATTGTCATTATTTGCGTCCTTTTGACTGTGATACTTGACTGTTGTTTCCTGTAAAAGACAGGTGTTGTCTTGATTTTTGAGCGAGTTGTTGCGTGTATTATGATTGTATGTAAGTGAATATTGTTACATGTGAGTTTTTAGACATTCTAGCCTAATAGATTTTCGAAAACCTTGAGTATCTTAGAAAATAAAATTTCGAGACGTACATTTAAAATGAATTGTTTTCTCGTGGCACTTCCAAGGTGCCACAATATGTTTCAAAATTCTTTTACCTCGAGGACCAAAATGTTTTGAGATATTTTCAGTGTTTTATAAACACTTTTACTTAGACCCGAGGATCGAATATTCTGAAAGTTTTTCACTAAGAGAAAGTGTCCTCGTTTTTTTTATCAATGTGAAATGGTTCTCCAAAGTCTCGAAAATGATGTTTGTTCAACTTTTTGTAAAATGATACTCAAGATCAACTGGTGTTTCCAAACTGTTTTCATAAGGTGGTTTTCGTTTTTAAAACCCATCATTTCCTGCTTGTGGTCGGAGAAGGTGTGTATGATGTTGGTATTGTTGTTAGGGTGTTAGCCCTCCGAATTATGATTGAATTGGTGGTGTGAACGTTGAGTCGTTCGCCACGCTCATGTTTTGTTAGCCCTTTGTGGGAGGTATGATGACGATCTTTAATGTTGTCATTTCGTGGTGGCTTGCGTGTTATCGCACCTGTGTGAGCTGTTAAAGCTTGAGTTTGTATGTTTGTGTACATGTGTGATTGTTTCATGATGGTTGTAATTATGTGCTGGTTATCGTTCGGGCCGTTGAGGTCACCGAACGATACCGTCGTTGTTGTAGTGTTTGTGTGTGTATTACTTTACGATGGTAATCGTTGTGTATGATATGTGTTATGATTCTTTGTTGCACTGAGTTGGCATCTCCGGTTTGTTGTTTTGTGATGTTATGTTCCATTGTACCTAGCATTTGTATTTTCGGTATGCCGAGCCGAGGCATTTCAACCGTGATGTGTCGGGGGAATGTATGTGCAATTTGTCCTTCTCGTCAGTAACACATTTCGAGTGTGGACTCGAGGGACACCGAATTCAGTTTTGCGAATTAGCTACCGAGACTTTCGGAGTTCGCGCTTCAAAGACAGCTTATCGAATCGTCTTTGAGAGGCCTTCGAAGGATGTTTCTGTCGGTTGCTTGTTGTGTCGTCACCTTGGTTTCATTGTTGTGAGTTTCGGGGACGACACTCCTTTTAGAAGAGGTCGAATATAATACCCGTATTATTTTTGGCTTCTGCATTTTTCTCTTTCTCAATTCTACCGACTCGCTCATTTTCGTTGATACTTTATGAACTTGTTCTGTATTTCGGTTTCATCGTTCGAACGAGCTGTGATCTTGTTGTGGGTCGATCTAGTTATCGCTGTGACTTTTTCAAGTTCGGTTCGATTCTTGTGAACCTTGTTCGGAAGTGACATCATTTGGTTCTATTAACTCTTCCATTCGACGTGGATCGGATTTTGAATTTCTGTATTTTCGACTCTGTCGACTTGTTTATGCTCGTTAACATTTTCTGAACTTTCCCTATCCCTTGCTTTTGTTGATCGAACGAGGGTGGTATTGTTTCGGAATAACTCGTTTGTCGTTGTGACTTTTCAATCGCTATTCCCTTTCCTGTGGATCTTATGGGAATGCATGTCTTGTAGTTTTCACCAGATCATCCTGGGAGTTGTTGTTTGAATTTTATTATCCTTCGTGTTTCGGACATGATTGTTCGATTTTTGTTGTCTCGATTGTTTTTTTGTTCGGTTTTTGTTCTCGTTTCGTGATTGTTGAGCGTTCAGGCTCCTTCCTAATTCCCTCAAGTTCGGGAAATTAGTCTCGTTTTCGATCTTCCAACCCTTGGGCGGTGGAATTCCGTATTTGTTCAACGATTGACTCGCGTTTTGATTGATGTACCGTTGGGTCGGTCAATCTTATTGATTTTCGTTCATTGTGTTTTGTGATTGTTCGGATAATTGTCTTGACTATATTATCCGTTTGATGACGCTTGTCATCTGTTGGTTTTATTATATTCCTAACGGCGACGTTGTGTTGGTCGCCGTGGAGCGTGTTTTCACGCCGTATGTCTCTTTGCGGTTCTTGCAGCATTTCGCCGTTGGGCACGAGTTTTCGGCTTTTGTGTATCTCGTCGATTTTTCCTGGCAGGGGATATTGCTTCTCCCTACTTATTTTAAGTTTCGGGACGAAACTTCTTTTAAGGAGGGTAGAATATAATACCCGCAATTTTCGATTTTTGGTAAATTTCTTTTCGGCTAGAGTCCGTTTTGACGACTCGCTCATAACCGTTTCGTCGTTCTGAGAATGATTAATTCTACACTTTTTGACATCCGAGTTCGTTTCGGTATCGTTTTGTTGAGTTCCGTGCTTTTTAGCGACTTTTCCGCACTTGAGTTCGATTCTTGCGAATCTCGTTCGAAACTGCTGTTTCGAGTTTCCTGTAAGTCCGTTTAACTTTGTTAGACGTGTTGTGAACTTCGGTTTGGTTATTCGATCACGTATCGTGATTTTCGGGCGTTTTGGGCCATTTTGTAATTTATCAAAGTTACGTATCCGTATCTGTAATTGTTGTCTCGACCCGCTTCTTGGTCGCGTATGATTAATTATGGTATTATGTTTTCATTTCGGTCGTTGATGTTGTCCGCGAACTATTCGCCGTGTTCGTCCCTGCGTTTCGCTTAAATCGAGTCGCCGAGCCCTCGTGTTCGAGCACCGGCCTAAGGTTGCGGATCGCCGGACGATTGCAGCATCGGCCGGACGGTGCGGCAGAACCGGCATAGCGTACGCTACGGCCGGAAGGTCGCGCGCGCGCTAACCGGCAGTGTAGCGACGCCACGGCAGGTGTAGCGCACGCTATCGGGTCTGGACAGTGGAGTCCTGGGGTTCTGGAATCGGTTAGGCTCGGCAGGTAGCACACGCTACTGTCGGACGCTGCGTACGCTACGGCCGGCAGGTAGCGCACGCCACGGCCGGAAGGCGACACACGCTACCTGGCCGGGCAGTGTAGTCCAGTAAGTCACTGGATTGCGGCCTGGGCCGATAGCGCACGCTAGCTCGGCAGCCTAGCGCGCGCTAGTACAGCCTAGTATAAATTGACAGAGCAGTCACATTTCATCTCGTTTTTCATTTCCTACCTTTCTCTTCCGCGGCGGGAGACTTAGAGATCGTGGAGCCATGTTGTTTAACAACAAATCCATGAAGTTCTTGAGGTTATATCATCAATCAATCATCCGTTATCATCCTTTTATCCAGCGAATCAAGGTGATCTTCCTTAGAACCCTAATTTCGTGAATTTGGGGGTTTTTGCATTTTTGTCCGATTCGTTCCGTGTTGTTGATTAAATCATGATGGGTATGATTAATCTTGGTAGTATTCTCGTGTTCAACATCATTTAATCCATTGTTCTTCGTCGAATCGAAGTATATTTATTGATTTCCTTCAAATCGACTTTTTGGGAGATTTGTTCTCGATCTCGTTTTTCATCCGTTTTTGATGGATCGATTGTGGTTAAATGATGTTGCTAAACATATTCTATGGATTGTATATCCATATTTCAACTTGGAACTCCGTTTTCGTGTTTTGCTGGGACGAATCGTGTTCTTGGCCATTTTGGGGAAAACACTTGAACTTTCGTCATTCGTTCTTTGAATTCAACGGCTTTGAGTCGTGTTATGGAATTCATTTCATTGTTGTTCTCGTCCTTTGTAGTTTATGACCGCGAGCTGGCGATCGGTGGAGACGGCGGGTTCATAGTCGGTTCGCATCAACCTATCTCGGTCGATTCTCCGCGTTGTTCTTATTCGAGGCAAGTACCTTGTCCATACTATTCTTGTTTTGTGGATATACTGATTGGTGATCGTCTTGGTATGTTTGTTTGTTTGTTTGAAATGAGTTTTCAAAGGATTCAGCTAGCCTCGTTAAAGGCTCACTTTCAAAACGCGTGTGTTTTGTAAATTGTGTGGGTTGTAAGTGACTTCGTGAATTGTTTGGATATGTTTGGTGTTGATGTTGTGCTTGATAACGCGTGTGTGCATATATTATCTCATTTTTGGTGCGTTGTGATTTGACGATTATATCGTGCTTTGTGTTTGTTGCCTTTGGTGGATTGTATGAATATCCTTGTTGTGACGTGTTAATTGTGTGAATGTATTTCGCTCACCTCGGGAGGGTCCGACGGGATCACGGAGGGAGTCCAATGGTATAGCCCTGGATTCACGAGTGCGATTGTTTGTTTTGTGAATGTATTTGCTCACCTCGGGAGGGTTCGACGGGGCCACGGAGGGAATTCCAATGGTATAGCCCTGGATTCACGAGTAAAACTTCACGAGTGCGTGTGTATGTTTGGTGAATGTATTTGCTCACCTCGGGAGGGTTCGACGGGGCCACGGAGGGAGTCCAATGGTATAGCCCTGGATTCACGAGTAAAACTTCACGAGTTGATGTATATGATTTCGAAAACGCATTCTGCTCACCTTGGGAGGGTCCGACAGGGCCACGAAGGGAATCCAATGGTATAGCCCTGGATTCACGAGTTGGTGTTGTATTTTTGGTCACCAAGGTTTACGTATCTTGGGCGATTATATTGTATTGATTTTATGTCCGTCGAGGACACGTGACGTGGGTTTTAACCCTGTGAATTGTTGTTGGTTTTCTAATTGCGAAAACAAAACCTTTGGGCTGTGACCCCTGTTGATTTTGGAAAGATAAGGATTCGGTAATCCTAAATTGTTTTCTATTAAAACTCTCGAGGGCATTTTAAACCGTTTCATAAATTGTTTCCCCTTTAATTATTGTTTTTCGGTTTTGGAAATATCTACCCAAACTCTTGCCTCGGGAAGTACTTTTGTTACGTTTGGATCTTTGCGGATTCCTGGTTATTGTTATTCGTGGAATGTGAATTGTATGGCTCGTATTTTTGCACTTGTACTTGCACTAGCGAAACAGTGGAGTTTTGCTAACCCCCGAGTATTCGGGGGGTGGATGTCTATTTTTGCATTCAGGTTTTGGGAGCATAGCATAGGGTCGGCACGAAGGATGATGAAAGATGAACGATACTAATCACACGAGGATCCGTTGCTGTCGTATTGGTCTAGTTGTATTTTCTTTTCCGCTGCAGTATATTTTTCCCGTTGTACGGGTGTGGTTGTATTTTGACCCCTGCGTGGGCATGAGTTGTATTTGAGTTGTACGTATTTATTGAAAGACCAAATCGGTCTACTGAGTCATTTTAGCCTTAAAGGCGATGTTTGATTGTAGTTATCGGCCTGGTAGGTCCTCGAGGAGAGGGTCTACGGCGTGTAATATCCCTGAGCGGATTGGGGGTGTTACAGATATCTTCTCTTGAGTCTGAACTATCAATTCTGGTTCCATCCCGATCAAGTCTGAAGAATCATCCCAGCACAGGGGTGGTCGGCATCTTCTCCCATACAAAGCTTCAAATGGTGCCATCTTAATAGAAGCATGCCAACTATTGTTGTAGGCGAATTCAATCAAGGGCAAATGAACTTCCCAATCAGTTGAGCAATCTAAGGCACAAGCTCTAAGCATGTCTTCTACTATTTGTATAGTCCTTTCAGACTGACCGTCTGTTTGAGGATGATAAGCCGTGCTAAAGTTCAGCTCGGTCTCCAAAGCCCTGTGAACTGCCTTCTAGAAGTGTGACACGAAGCGACCATCTCGATCTGAAATAATGGTCTTCGGCGTCCCATGCAATCTGACTATCTCTACAATAAATACTCGTGCCAATTTCTAGGGTCCCCACGTGTCTTTAATTCCTAGGAAATAAGCCGACTTGGTTAGTCGATCAACTACAACCCAAATCATGTTCATTCCCGTCTTGGTCCTTGGCATATTGGTGATGAAATCCATCGAGATATCCTCCCACTTCCACTCAGGGATCGGAAGTGGCTTCAACATTCCGGCAGGTCGCTGATGTTTAATCTTAACCTGCTGACAAGTCAAACACTTCGAAACGTATTCTGCTACGTCCTTCTTCATATTTCCCCACTAGAAGTTTTGTTTTAGATCCTTATACATCTTACTGCTGCCCGGGTGAATAGAATAGGGCTCGCTGTGAGCTTTCTTCAGAATTGTTTGTTTCAAAACATCATCATCGGGAACGCAAAGTCGACTCTGAAATCTCAGAACTCCATCATCTTGTATCACGAATCCTGGGGCCTTTCCTTGGTTTACTTCGTCACATAACCGAAGGATCAGAGAATCATTTAACTGCTTAGATTTGATTTCTTCCACTAATGACGAAGTTAGTTCCATCACACACAGTTGCCCTTGGACTCCCCGCGACCACACTTCGATTCCTTCATGGATCAGTTCTCGCTGAATGCTGGTTTGGGTCATAAGTGCTTCCAGCACTCGAAGAGAAACATGTTTACGGCTCAGTGCATCAGCTACTACGTTTGCTTTGCCTGGATGATAGAGGATTTCCAAATCGTAATCCTTGATCAATTCCATCCACCTTCCCTGCCTCATGTTTAATTTCTTCTGACTGAAAATATACTTATGATCTGTAAAGATCTGACAATGAGTGCCGTATAAATAATGTCGCCAAATTTTCAAGGCAAAATCCACAGCCGCCAACTTCAGATCATGAGTCGGGTAATTAACTTTGTACGGTTTCAACCATATTCTGTAACACCCCGAGATATTCGGAATAATTACAACACCGTAAACCCTTTAAGTAAGGATTTACAAGGCTAATTAGAAGAAATGTAAATATAATACAACAGTACTATGAAAGTTCCAAATACAAAACCGGTTTCAAACAGATCAAATGAGTCATTATTACAACCATCTCGAAATATTAATAAGACACGCGTACTTGAGTAATGAAAATGAACCAAGAAGACAAATCACAATAACAATAAACATCACAGAGCCCCTTCGTCGTCATATCAGTACTGTGGCTGCTTTCTCGCTCCTCGGCTACCTGAACATCAAAACAAATGTCCACCCTCGAAGGGGTTAGCAAAACGATGCTAGTACAAGTATCATATTAAACAAATCGAATATGCAACAACAATGCATAACAGAATACTCAATACGGACTTCCGCTACCGGAATCCAACAATGGGAATCCACAAGATTCCATTAACATAACATGGGTATTCCAACGATCCAGCGCCCTCAGCATAGATTCCAAGATGATCCCGTCGGACCAACACGAGGTGGAAAAACCCGTCCAATGATCCAGCGCCCTCAGCATAGATCCCAAGATGATCCCGTCGGACCAACACGAGGTGGACATCCGATCCAGCGCCCTCATCATAGATCGTACAACATACACAAACACAACTCATGCATACATATAAGCAAAATCGCTATGTCCATCAACATGAACATACAAACACTTGATAACGAATATCATGACAATTCAACGAAATAAATCCCATGTTCAACAACATGAATAAACCACATGCATTCTCAAAATACCAAAATTAACAAATTACGATACTTGCCTCAAAGATGGAAAGAACTAATCACTCCAATGATCTCAACACACTCGAAGGCCGCCTCCTTCGATCAAACGTTCGCAATGCTCGACCCTTGAACAAACAGGAAAAATAACGGCAACCCAGGACAAGTTTAAACCTACGAACATCTAATGCCTACTACGGTCGGGTTAACACTCTAAGCTCGCCGACTCACGGCTCAACTCACTCGACGACCACCCGGGCTAGCTAGAGTCGCTAAAATCATCGCAATTACGTACTACGATTCTGGATTATCGATTCCCTCACCAAGTTCGGTTACAAATCATGCTTCAATCCGAGTTTAAGGTTTAATAACCATATAATTCGTTCTTCCACAATTTATCTTCCTTTCCAAAATTTACGTTCATACCAATGGTTACCCATCAACATCCTTTTGTTTGAATCATCAACATGAAGATAACCAAATCCATAAATCACTATGAGTTATGTTTTACATTGAAGGTTATCTCATACTATCCAAGGATATTACAAGACTATACCAATAATTCATCTTCTTGTAAAAATCTCATACAAAGTGATGATAATCACAATACTACGACATGCAAGTGATTCGGATAAGACATCCTAAAAATATACTAAAATCTCAGAAATCACAAATCCTTGATCCAACTCAAAAGGGTTCGGTTACACTCTTATTACTCAAAGGGGTTCTAAAAATGATTACTTCAAGCTTACATGAATGGTGCTCAACCTAATCATTAATCCATAACCTTGATAAACTCTAAGAGGAAGTTATAATCCGAATAAGAACATGAATTCAACGTTCGGGTAGCAACACATACCTTGTATGGAAAGAAAAGACAAAAACTCTTGATGAACTCAACGTTGGACGCTTGAACACCGATCCTCAAGGTTCCTCGCCTTCAATGATGTGTTAGGAAGCTGATATGAAGGTTGAAGATGCAGAGGGTAACTCTCAAAGTCGCGGAAAGATGTTGTGTGATGAAGTGGAAGTCTGAAAATGAAGGAGGGTGCTGTCCTATATATAGAAAATGGTTATTAGCACGCGCTAGTCCATATCCATAGCATGCACTAACGGTCCTGCAGTCTACTGTTTCTGCCTGGTCTCGACTTAGCATGCACTAACATCCCCTTACGTGCGCTAAGTTCAGGAATTAGCGTACGCTACCACTCATATAGCGTGCACTAATGGCCATACGAAGCTTACTGACCTCACTGTACTCAACATTTAGCATGCGCTATCCTCATACCTGTAGCGTGCGCTAAACAGCATTGACTCGGCTTTTTCCAAAAGCCGTCCAGGTTCATCCCAACATGTCCCGACCAAGATCCGCGGCTGATCTCACCTACCACCCTGTCTTAATAAAGTTGACTACGTATAGTTTGCGCTAAGGTTCATACATAGCGTGCGCTACGAAACCCAAATTAGCGTATGCTACGCCTAGTTGATAGCGTGCGCTACATGTGCAAAAATCACAATTTTGAACACATTCATGAAATCATACTCTTAACAACACCGGATTATGAAATACGGAGAATAATACTCGGATCAAAATGCAACAAATACAATATCACAAAGTTCAAATACACATAAGAAATCTCGGGTATTATAGTACTGCTTTTAAAACTCCCATCGGAATGTCTCCATTAGGCTTGTCTTTGGAAAACCATGTCATTTGCCTGTTGAATTGGAACATAGAGCATACTGGGCCATAAAATGATCAATTTTTTCATTAGACATGGCTGGAATTCATAGGAAACTTCAACTAAATGAATTGGAAGAAATCAGAAATGATGCTTACGATTGTGCAAGGAAAAATAAGGACAAAATGAAATTTTTTCATGATAAACACATTTTGAGAAAAACTTTTTCTCCTGGTCAAAAAGTCCTTCTTTTTAACTCTCGTTTGTTATTATTTCCAGGCAAGTTGCGTTCACGATGGTATGGTCCATTTATTATTCATACGGTCTATCCTCACGAGTCAGAGAAATTGAAAATCCAAAAAATGGTAATATTTTCAAAGTAAATGGTCAACAGTTAAAACCATATTTAGAATTAAAATCTTTTGAGGTAGAAGAGATTCTTCTTAAGGACCCCAATATTGTGGATTAATACTCCATTGTGTTTGTCCGGTCAAGTGGCGGATAACAGTACTCCGTGTCTAGTAAAGTCGGATTTTTCAGTTTCCCACAACAACTAATTTTGTAGATATTTTTATTTTATTTTTAATTATGGAACAAACTTTGAAAACAATTGAAAAAAGATTTCCCTTTCTTAGTAAAAAAGTCATTTTGAAACTTTACCAAGCCAGACTTGAAAGGATGAGGTTGCTTATGAATAACGGCATACCTTTTGATATTCGATTCATTATTGAAGCCAAAGTGAGAATAGCGGGTGAATTCACGGAAACACCAACTAGATTTTTACCAGGGCTTGGAAAAAGATCATATGCCAAGAAACGACGAGCAAAGAAAATCGCCGTTTGCTACAAATGTGCTAGGTGGAACTGTGATTCAAGATGTCGATCTTTAGGAATTCCTTCCACAAACAGAGAAGATAAAATTCAGTTCATCAAGGATGGTTTGAATAAGGAGAATTTAGATGATATCGAAATTTCTCTTGACACGCATCCTAGTGGACTCGTACATTATTCGATGTTTGTGGAATAAATTCAAACCAGAATATGAACAATGTCTTGGGAATCTGAAGTTAAAAGACCTTGTTTGCCAATTTGTAAGAAAATTGGATGAGAAGCTTCTCCCCAACTCATAGAAGGCGTTTAAGCCGTTTCTGAACGTAAAATCAGAGGAAGATGTGAGCCACAATCACAACTACTGTACATACATGTGAGTATCTTTACTTTTTGTCGTTTTTTTTAGATTTTCTGAATAAAAAATGTGATACGCAATAAATGCATCCATTATTCTATTGAGTAGTTGAAGCGCAATTAACGCTGTCACAGATTTGATAAATCTTTTTACTTTATTTTGCATCTATAAATAAACTTTGCAGTTGTTTCTTTTCTGCATCCCTGAAACTTGTATTCTTTTCCTTTTCTCTCTAAAATAATTTTCTTTTTCAAAAAAAAAAAATATAGTCATCATCTTCCACAAAAAGATTTAACTCCATCTGCATTTTTGGTGGAGCTAGTCATGGGAAAGAGGCTTGCTTTACTGAAGCAGCCCACAACTTGGGTCGTACCTCAGGAGAAAAATGCATTCATGTAGTTTACGGAGGAGGAAGTCTAGGATTAATGGGACGTGCTGCTGCTTCTGCCTATATGGAAGGAATAAAAGTGTTGGGAATCATTCCAAAACCTCTGGCTGAAAGTAAAATCACCGGAGCAACCATTGGAGATGAGTTCAGAGCTGTGAATATGCAAGACCGCATAACTCACATGATAATAATGCCGATGCCTTTATCACCCTTCCCGGTGGTTTTGGCACTCTTGAGGAACTTTTTCATGTAGTTACCAGAGCCCAGCTAAATGTTCATACGAAACCAATAGGTCTGCTAAATGTCAATGGTTTCTTCGATGGTTTACTATCTTTCATCAACTACTCTTCTGAAAAAGGTTTTATTTCTGAGCGTGCTAAACGAATCATAGTTGTTGCAACAACACCATAAGAGCTGATTAAAAAACTTATTGCATTTGTTCCTGAACCAGACCCAGCTCTAGCTAATATTGTTTGGATGGAAGATTTCACTGTGCGGAAACGCAAAATTGATACATTCCTTTCCCTCTGATATCCCACTTCATTCCTTTTGTTGTTTTTACTTTTTAGCGGGTGTAAAAATCGTGAAGATGATGGCAACTTAAGGAGTTTCTCTTCGAACTCTCTTGACGCGCATCTATCCACGATTTATATATTGTTATTTCTATTACTGTACTTTTTTTTTTCATTTGTTTTTAATAAAAGCATTGATGGCAGCGTAAGGTGACTCTTCGGACTCTCTTGAAGTGCATCTAGGTTGTTTGTGTTATACTTCCAGGTATATATTTTCTTTTATTGTTTTGCCACACTTATTTCTTGCAGGTCCAAAAAAAAGGCTTGAGCGAAGCGTCGTCTTTCATAAACAGGGAAGCCTTATTTAAACCCTTACTCCATTGTTCTTTTTACACAATAAGGATATTGTTTATCATTAAGAGGTTGAAAATCACGGCACCATTTTCTTGAGAAAACGTTAGTGAAAAAATTATTTTTGGGATGTTTCACTGGTTTTGATAATGGATTTGGATGAAGGTGTATGAGATTCAGTACACAACACCCTTTTTGTGAGTTTTGAGTCTTAGAGCAATCCTTATATATACGCTCTATATTTTTGTTGTGTGGTCAAACATATTGTGTACATTCTAGAACTTGCTCATTTATACATTTCGAGACTACACATTCATAAACTCTTGCATTAAGATGATAAAGGCAATTAGGATTAACCCCTTGTTGGCTAATATTTTCCCACCCATTACATTTTATCCTTAGAAGCCCCATTGAGCCTGTGCCTATTTCTTTGATCAAGCACATTACTTTAGCCATTAAGATTTAATTGTGAAATAGATGTGTGACAAATAGGGACCGATGTTCATAAGAGTATTGTGAAGATTAAGAGCTTTTGTTGAAAGTGAAAGGGTGTGAAGTACATTGGAGTATTGAACCGAAAAAAATATATAAAAAAAATGGCCTGAAAGAAAAAAAAAAGCGGGAGGTCAAGTGCGAAAATCATCACTATATATACATCAAATAGCACTTGAACTATCCCTTGAGTGATACATAATTTCTTCCAGAAGATCCATTGCATACTTTTTCTTACACAAGAGTATGACCTTACCAGATGAATATTCAATTACCATGTACAGAATAACTTGGGGATGATGGTTTGAGAGTTTTCATTACAGAAGGGGGGGTGTTGATTGTTATTTGTAGGATTTGTTATGCATCAAAATTCACAATTGATCTTGGCTAGCAAACCTCATAATTTTCCCTTTATCCTACCCATACCCAAAGCCACGTTACAACAAAAAAAAGACCTTTTGATTTATGCATGAGTTTATTTTTAAGTAGTGGAGATTTGATTTTTGACCAAGCATATGGTAATGACACATTATGCTTTGATATGAGTGAACTCTTCTCGAATATCTCGTATATACACTTGAGTGAAGAGTGATATCCACCGTAAGGGTATTGAATCTTTTGGCATTCGATTCTCAATAAAGTTGTTAGAATTTGGTGCGGCATCCTATTTTTTCTGTGATCTCACTTGGGTCATGATCACTTGTTCTCTCTTGATATTGGTTTTGTCATGATTTTTTCAGCATATGAGTATTATAACTCGGGTATAAGATTTGCCCGAGGACGTGCAAAAGATAAGTGTGGGGGAATTTGTTTAGTATATTTTGAGTAATATTTTTATTAGTATTTTATATATATAATTGTGTGTTGTGTGATAATTTATTCGTTTTACCATATATTTATATTATTTCATTTTTTTAGAATTTTCTATAATTTTTTGTCATTTTTGGATAATTAATTGGAATTAAATTATATCTGCAGGTTAACCAACCGGTACAAGACAGATCAATTGGTTCAAGGGCGATATTTTTACAAAATTCAAATATAGTCACGACTGGTCTCATTTTATTCATCTCGTCGAGACGATCGTTTTAAAAAAAATTCATCCGAATCCGAGTTCGTATGAAGAAGTTATGACCGTTCGAAGGACAATTAAATAGACGGACCATATTGTGCCACGTGTCAACACCCGATTGGACCAAAAATTCAACTCTCTGCTAATGTCATCCATGACATCAGCATTAATTGACAGCCGTGTATTATTGGGGGTGGGATTTTAATATGTTAAAAATTATTATTTTATTAATTTTGTAGTAGTATAAATAGGGGGTGAATGTGTAGTGTTTTGGGAGGAGAAAAAAAGGAGAAAAAAAATAGAGAGATATTATTGTAAGGGAGAGAAATAAAAATATTGTGTAATAAAATTATATTTGAGTAATAATATTATGGAATATTTATTTATTTGTGTTGTTATTATGAGTGAGTAATTTTCTTTTACTGGGGTTATGATGAAACCATGTCTATATTATTATTAATATTTATATAATAATTCCAAATAAATGTTTTTAACGATTATAATTTTCGCTTCAATAGGGGAATATTATTTCATCATTTATATCACGTATTTTTGATAGTTATAAATTCCCCATTGATTTGTGATTATTGATATTAGTTATTTTCTTTGATTATTTGTTTTCCATTAAATTGGATACATATAATGCTTAGAAATTATATTTTCAAGCGAAGGAAAATCTATATTTGAATTATAATTTTGTACATATTGTTAAATCTATAGGGAAATAGTGAGATTGATTTCAGAATCTATTCCCTGAATTTCTTGGAATTAAAATATAAATTAAATAATAAATAGACATTGGTGGATTCTAAACCCTAGTAAATTATTTAAAATCAATTTATCTAAAATCTACTTCAAAATTTCTAGTTATTTAATGCAATTATTATAACATTCCAATATCAAATTATTTGGGACTAGGTTAGAATTTAATTTAATTTGGTTCAAAACGATAGGAATAATTTGACTTCACTATTATAGTCCTCCCTGTAGAATCGATCTTGCACCGCATATCTACATCGAACAAATCGTGCGCTTGCGAGTATTAGACTAAAGAATCAACAAACAACAGTAATTGTGCTATTCAAGGTTGTTCGAGCGACCGACATCTCTTTTTAGGACGTTGTTCGAGGAAGGACATTTCAACACTGGTATTGTGTAAGTAAATTCTTACTCGGTTAAAAGGATATTCATTCCTTACATTGTTGTTCATTCATACATGTAATTCATTCATAATATATCGTTTATATCGAGACTTATATTTATCAACTCATCATGTAACTCACGAGGAACGACGGTTCCAAAATCATTTCATTGAAGCTATCACTCGTTGTATCATTATTTCATCTCGGTGAGTCGTTCTTGATCCTTATCAGATTCTATTCATTACTCCTCACCTTGGTCATTTTTGTCCTGGTGATCTTCCGGAATTATATTGCATGGCCGGTTGGCGCATGTGTGGAATTTTAGTTGGGCACACTATGGTCATGTGTATACGCGGGACTCATTGGACTGTGCGCATGGTAATGTGTATACATGAGACTCCGGACACATTGGACCGTGAGACTAATTAGGCCAATAGCGGGCGTATATGCGGGACTCCGGACACTCAGCTATTTGTGCTCTTACGCAGTTCATTCGGGCGTACATTGATGCTCATCATTCAACTTAATTCATTAATTCATTTATGTGATTGTTGTATACCGTTCAACTCTTGAGGATTGTTGTTCTGTGTAACTGACCCCGTTGGAGGATGTTGTTTTCAAGTCATGGCAAGGCTAAAGCACGGGAAGAGAATGTTGACGGCGAGGAGTCCCAGTGATACTAGCAGGGGGCCCCAGTCCTTTTCAGCCATTCATGTTTCTTCATTTTATTTCCGCTGCAGACTTCCGTTTGAATACTCATTTATTCAGTATTGTATATTTTATCTTCATAACAAATATACATGTATTCTGTATTATGTTGGGTGTGTTGTAATGAAACTCCTCATCGAAGTAATTTGATGATATAATGTGGTTCGGTACTTCAATTATATTATGTAAGTCATTAATTTTCATTCGCCTGGTGGGTCCCAGTCGGGGGTCCACGGCACTGTAATATCCGCCTAGTTTGGGGTGTTACAGCTTCCTCGACTCCGTATCATGACCACTAAATATTCAGTAGGGGAATTGTTTTGTTCCTCAATTGTTTGATCATCCTCTCGAGTATCTATACGGGACGTTCCTCGTACGAATGATCATCGGCTATCTCGATCTCTTCGAACTGAAGTACATGGCTAGGACCAGTAACATACTTCCTCAACTGGGAAACATGAAGTACGTTGTGAATCCAACTTAAAGAAGCTGGCAATGCCAAATGATAGGCCAAATCTCCTACATGTTCCAAAATCTCGAACGGTCCAATATACCTCAGACTCAACTTACCCCTCTTCCTAAAACGAAAAACACCTCGAGTAGGGGACTCTTTCACTAACACATGGTCACCGGTCTATAACTCAAGCGGTCATCAACGGTTGTCTGCATACGATTTCTACCAGCTTTGGGCCGTTAACAAATGACTCCCAATCAGAGTGATCTTCGCACGAGCTGCTAACAACATATCAGGTTCCGTACCCAGAGATTCAGACAAGTCGTCCCAACACAAAGGGGACCTACATCGATGGCCATACAATGCCTCGTAAGGTGCCATCTTAATCGAAGCATGCCAACTATTATTGTAGGTGAACTCCACCAAAGGTAGTTGGGCTTCCCAATCGTCCTTCCAATCGAGAGCAC
Organism: Orobanche coerulescens; assembly: GCA_033398695.1. NCBI lineage: Eukaryota > Viridiplantae > Streptophyta > Magnoliopsida > Lamiales > Orobanchaceae > Orobanche > Orobanche coerulescens. Next base: position 187,708,927 of record CM065802.1, on the reverse strand, counting down.
ACGCCTCAACATATCCTCCAGAATTGAATAGTCCTCTCAGACTGGCCATCGGTCTGAGGATGAAATGCTGTACTAAAATTCAACTGCGTACCCATCGCATGATGAACTGCCTTCCAGAAATGTGACACGAACCGTCCGTCACGATCTGATACAATGCTCTTGGGAGTACCATGTAACCTTAAAATCTCTTTGATGAACAGCTGGGCCAACCTCCCGGGACCTCACGTGTCTTTAATCTCCAAGAAGTAGGCTGATTTGGTCAAACGATCCACAATCACCCAAATCGTATTCATACCTCGACGACTCATCGGTACATTAGTGATTAAGTCCATCGATATATCCTCCCATTTCCATTCGGGGATCGGGAGTGGTTTCAGCATACCTGCTGGTCACTAATGCTCAATCTTAACCTGCTGACATGTCAAACATCTCGAAACGAATTCTGCAACTTCTCGTTTCATATTACCCCACCAATAATATTGCTTCAAATCTTTATACATCTTGCTATACCCCGGGTGGATGGAGTATGGCGTAGCATGAGCGTCTCTCAGAATAGAGTTTCTCAACTCTTCATCTGCCAGCAGACAAACTCGATTCGTGAAACGTATCAATCCATCCTCGTGGATCACAAATCCAGGAGCCTTCCCTTGAGTTACTTCATTCCGAATCCGAGATAAGAACGAGTCCGTAACCTGCTTCGATCTGATTATATCGTCAAGGGAAGACGAAATTTCAACTGTGCAAAGTTGTCCCTGAACACGCTGTAACCAGACTTCAATCCCCGGTCTTGCAAGTTCTAACTGTAATTCTCTTTGAACTATCAAGCGGGCAAGTATTTGCTCCTGTACTGTCTTGCGACTCAGGGCATAGACAACCACATTTACCTTCCCTAGATGGTATATAATCTCAATGTCATAATCTTTAATCAGCTCTAGCCACCTCCCCTGTCTCATGTTCAACTCCTTTTGAGTAAAAATATACTTCATACTCTTGTGATCAGTAAAAATCTGACAGGTGACCCCATATAAGTAGTGGCGCCAAATCTTCAAAGCAAACACTACAGCTGCTAGTTCCAAATCATGGGTCAGGTAGTTGACCTCATAGGGTCGCAACTATCTTGATGCATAGGCAATATCCTTCCCATTCTGCATTAACACACATCCAAGACCCTGTCTTGATGCGTCACTATACACCCCGAATCCTTCGGTTCCTTATGGTAAGACCAAAACTAGTGCCGAAATTAATCGAATTTTGAGTTTGTCAAAGCTTTGTTGACATGCCTCTGAACACATATACTTCTTATCTTTTCTTAACAGATTTATCATTGGTTGAGCAATCTTGGAAAAGCCTTCCATAAATCGTCTGTAATAACCTGGTAAACCAAGAAAACTACAAACTTCCTTCACATTCTTCAGAGGTAGCCAATCACGGATATCCTCTGTCTTCTGTGGCTCAACACTAATTCCATCAATTGATATCACATGCCCAAGAAAAGTAACCTCAAACATCCAGAACTCGCATTTGGAAAATTTTTCCATAGAGTTGTTCTCGCCTCAGTACACCGAGAACCTGGCGGAGATAGTACTCGTGCTCTTCGCGGTCACAGGAGCAAATCAAAATGTCGTCGATCAAAATAACCACAAAACAATCAAGATAATCAATGAAAACTCGATTCATCAATTCCATGAACAGCACCGGCGTGTTAGTCAGTCCAAATGGCATCACCACGAACTCATATTGCCCATATCGAGTACGAAAAGCTATCTTCGAAATATCGGACTCCCGAATCCTTAACGGATGATAACCGGATCTTAAGTCGATCTTGAAAAACACAGCGGCGCCTTGGAGTTAATCCAACAAATCATCAATACAAGGCAACAGATATTTGTTATTAATTGTTACCGTGTTCAACTCACGGTAGTCAATACATAAACACAGGGATCCATCCTTCTTTCATACAAATAACACTGGTGCTCCCCAAGGGGACGCATTGGGTCGAACATAACCCCTCTCGGTCAAATCCTCGAGCTGAGATGCATCTCGGTTGGAGCCATGCGATACGGTGCTTTTGAAAGTGGGGACGTACCTGGCTCTAACTCAATGGTAAAATCTACCTCACGATGTGGAGGAAAGCCTGGCAACTCCTCTGGAAAAACATCTGGGTAGTCTCGGACCACCGGAATATCGTCCAACTCAGTTGGTCGATCTAATGCTTGGTCATGTAGCACCAATAACCAACACATCCCTGGTTAAGCAGTTTCACTGCTTTCATTGTGCTGACTATTCTCTCGGAATGAGTGGGATTTTCATCCTGAAAAATGCACTCAAAACCATCATCAGAAGTGATAGTCACCATCCACTTGTTGACACTAAGTATGGCATCATGTCTATCCATCCAATCGATACCCAAGATTATATAATCTTTAGGTAAATAGACCACAATCAAGTCTGACAACCGCTCGTGGCTGTTCCTACGAATCGAATATTCTGAACTTCATGATTCCCAACTATTCTTCTACCATCAGGTAGACCAATCACATAAGGCTCACAATCGATGACATGATCCAATTGCAAATGACACAAACAAAAAACAGATATAAAAGACTGCGAAGCACCAGTATGGAAAAGAACATCAGACTCAGAGTGGATCTCAAGTGTACCTGCGATCATGCTGGCTTCGAGTTCGTCGGTACTCTTCATTTCATATATTCTGGGTTTTACAGCTCCGGTACCAGATCTACCAGCTTGACTTCCACGACCCATTCCCCTGTCTGCCCCCGTAGTTTGATGGGATGCAGACGGAGGTGCCCTATCCTGAAATGAAGACTTAAATGGAGCATGAGAGGCTACTGGAGTACGTCCCGGTCCACCTCTGCAAAAACGAGCACGATGTCCGGTAATCCCACAAGTATGGCATGCAACACCCGACTTTAGACATTTGGAGCTGACAGGCGCCTGATCTCCACCGTTAAAACACACAATTGAAGAGCTGGACGCTCGAGAATGCGAACCTGCTGGTTTTGACGCCACAGGTGGCCGCTCAGAAAAAGTCGGTATGGATTGGGGCTTCTTTAACGATCCCCAGTTACTGTCAGCCTGATTCTGGTTCCTCGATCTTTTATTCATGGGCTGCGGCTGCTTCTTGGAAATCTCCTTCGCAGTAAGTTCGTATTCAAGAGCTCTCTAGATGAACTCTGGTAGAGTCGTGCCATGGTGATTGAGCAACTGCATTCTCATCCGGGGTTTAAGCCTCTTAAGAAAATACTTGATCTTATCAGCTTCCGTGCGAACAATCGTCGAGGCGAATGGAAGAAGTGCCTGAAATTTCTCGGCAATTGATAATACATCATCTTCCTCAGACGGGATGGGGTTCAGCAATTCTGACAGTTTGGCCACACGGAGTGGACCTGGATAATAACGATCCAACATGAGGTTCCTGAATTCCTCCCAAGTGCACACGCCATCAGCTGGTCTCACCGAAAGCCACCACGTATGGGAGTTCTTACTCAGTAATCCGCCATGGAGACTCGATTCTCTTCTGGACATTCAACCATCTCAAATAATTTCTCGAAGTGCTCCATACAGTAAACAATATCTGCAAGCTCAGAGGAGCCTTCAAAAGTCGGGGGTCGCTGACAAGAGATGTCACTAATAATCCGACTCACGGTTCTGCCGTGCACCGGAGGTGGTGGATGAGGTCCCTGCTGTTGGCAGTAGTAGCAGCCCTCTGCATAGTTTCCATCAATCGACCCATCTAGGTCATCATACCCTGCACAACAATATAAGGATCGATGCGCGCATCCTCGTGTCGTTCGGTGTGGTGTGACTGGTTCTCATTAGGCGAATCACTACCTGCTGAGCTTTGCTCCAGATTCTAATGTGTATTAGCTCGTGGCCTCGGGATTCAGCCCTTTCAGCGGCCTCGGCCCCCTCTACCACGGCCTCTCAAATTTCTATCCATACTGAAGGAATCAAACAATAATCATAAGCACAATTCATGACCGCCTCTACGACCAATATCAATTTCACGCTAATTAATAGTAACAATGAAACTACATGTTAAAGAAAATAGTTCAGAATGAGTTATCAGCACCACGAGTGCTACACAAAATATCATAAGAGACCCCCTATTGAAAGCAGACTGGACCTAAACTCCACACCCAGTCGAGTGATCCTCGATACATCAATGGTACATCCACAAAAACTGATGCTGAAGAGAATAAGAAGAAGATTTGAGTAAGAAGAGAATGGTTCCTCACAGAAGTCCATTTATAGCTGTCAAGAAGAAGTAAAGAAAATATAAGTCTCGTAAGGAGACTTCCAGAAATGCTGGTTCTACAACAACTCAGGTGGCTATAATGGCCCATGAGGTGATCTAGACTGAAGCTATTCCTATAACTCCTCAAGTGACTACAGCGGTACCTGAGGTTGTACAAGCTGATCCCTATAGAGACCATTAAATCAGAAGATGTTACCATGGAAGCTGCTCATGCTATTCCCACAGCAGATCCATAGCTATCGGCGACTGTTACGGATGAGAAGGCATTTCTCAAGATTAGAGGAGCCCGTGAATCGACTGCCCCTATGGAGACGATAGCCGCCTCACCCCATAGAATACCCACTCATTTTAGGAGTGCCTCTCCATACAAGTATCCGATGTTGTGCGGATCCCAACTGCTCCATGCGAACCCACACCTGTCGAGGATCCTAACCATATAAGGGCACCAGACACTGTAAGGAGTCCCTCCCCTATCAACTTATTAATCAGACCTTGTTGGCTATAGAGATCAATGCGGCAATTGAAAGGTTCAAAATTTAGAAAGGCTACAGGCTAGCCGAGTACAAAGAGTTGTATAATTGGTTCAACTACCAATAGGAGGAACAATTCATGTTAGAAGTCACGAATGACGGGAACATTTTGAATCCCTCATGAATCATGATGGTTTTTTTGCCACGATCTGATTAATCAATACTTTTATGAAAGGGAAAAGGCCCTATCGCAAGGACAAGCAAACCTAGCTCATTGAAAATGGGAAGTTCGAGTACCACTCTATCCAAAATCTGATAGAGACGATGATGCCATGCATACATGCATCTAAATGAGCCACGAAGATGTAAGAAAAGTAGAATTCAGGAAGCTACAGGCTGTTAAAGTCCAGGGGACTTCCCGGAAGACCGATGAACAAACAGAGTCCTTTATACAGCAAAAAGCACAATTGCCCATCCCACAGGGTGAAGCTCAACAGGAGGAATCATCCCTCCCATACAGCCGATAGAAGCTCATGTCGAGCCGACAAAGGCTTAAGAATTGGAAAAGGTACAAAATCCTACCCCTATAAGTTCCAGTAAGTCCGATGACTCTGAATTCTTGATCTCAAAGAACGATACAGCCAAACCTAAGAGTGTTATAGTCATTACTCAATTAGATGCCACTTTCCTTCATGTGTATATCCTATCTCCAAGGAGTGCAGATCGCCAATCTCATCTTAGAGCCCTTACTGAGTAGATAATATTCATCTAGAATGTTGTGAAAGTCCTCTATAAATGTGGCAAGGAGATTGACTGGATCAAGAAGATAGCAGAGGATGAAGTCACTACCCTTTGTAGGTATCTCAATGACATATACACTTCAGAAGAGAGAGCAAGAATTGGCATTGCCCAGGAAACCATTGTAGCTGCTCTTTAAAATACAAGAGAATGACTCACAAATATGATCATAAGATATATGATTTAACTACAGTTATCGCAGATCTTGTAAAGGTTGTGAAAGGTGTCAAAGAGAGCAAAGCTGAATCTCTCATTTCCTGCACGAAATCTATGACAAAGTCACCTATTTGGATATACCAAAATAAAGGAGAAGAGTCAAGGGAAACAATAAGGAAATAGAGACGAGAGAAGGAGAAGGAATATCGGTCAAGCCTAAAAAACAATGTAGCCCAAGCTATCAACTGATTGGCTGGGCCAGGCATTGGTCAATGGGCTAAAGGTAGGCCTGTAAACGAGTCGAGCTGAGTCAAGCTTTCATAAAGCTTGGCTCGTTAAGCATTAAAATACACTGGATCGAACTCAAGATCGAGCTCGACCGAGCTTCACCACTCGAGCTCGACATAAATTTTTCCTATTCGAGCTCAGTCGCGAGCTTCAATTTTTTTAAAATTTTATTATTCGAGCTCGGCTCGTGAGCTTGAAAATTACTACTAGGCTCGTGAGCTCGAAAATTACCAAGCTCGAATTAGGGTTAGGGTTATATATATATATATAAATATTGAGCAGCTAATCGAGCTTCCGAGCCGGGTATATATATATATATATATATATATATGAACTTGGCTCCATTAATATATCGATCTATAATATATGCTTGGATTCAAGTTCGAGCTCGAATTATCGAGTATCGAGTCGAGCTTTTTTATAGTCGAGCTCGAACTGCTCGAAAAAAGCTCGAATCGTTTACAAGCCTAGCTACAGGATATAAAGTTAGAGGACACAAGCCCGATTTCTCATATTCTAACTTTCCATGGAAGGATATTGTCAGAAATCTAGCTGAGATCTTGTTGCCCAAGCAGGGGTATCCCACAATTGAAGAGCTTAAAGCATGGATGAAAAATGAGTTGAACAAGCACTTCTGCATACTGATCAAAGAATCTCAATTTTTCAACCATTGCAAGACGTTGGCCGCCACAATAAGTAGATTCTCAAGGCTACTGTCAGGTGGAAAGTTGTCTCTGCAAGTTCAAATCAAGGAAAGATTATGAAAAGAGATCGATCAACCCATCCTGAAGATTGGATTTTGGGTAAGATGTCACTCCGAAAGAAAGAGGATATTAGAGGAATAGGTCCCAGAACGTCCTTGTTAATTGGTTGAAGGGGACTGAAAATGATCCCTACCGGCGATCAACACGACAACAACATCACCATCGACGCTAAATCTTTAACTGTTGTACTTCCTTATCATTTGACTATATCTTATCTTTGCCTTGTATTTTGTTTTTAAATTTTAGTCAAGTACTGTAATATTCACATCATCAATAAATAAATATTTTTCTTTCTCAAAAGATTACAGCTCGTAATCTATATACCTCTAGTACTCTTACTTTACATAATTGGATTATTTCCAAATGTGATTCTTGTTATAAACTAAGCTGTACGAACTTGCCTGTGAGTAGTTCATAGACTGAGTTGTAAGTTTAAGTAACTTACTGTAAGATTGTGCCTGTGAGTCAATCATAATTTAAGTTGTGAAAAACTTAGCTACATAGGATGAATTTTGTTTTGAAATATGCTCGCGAGTTGTTCATTCTTAGACTGTCATTTGAAGATCAGAATATTTAAAAGAAGACTTAGAAGTTGGTTTAGCTATAGTTTTGACAGTATTAAAAAGTCGAAATTGTTGATTTCTCTTAGATTTTGATAAGTGCAGCAAAACTACAACAACATCCTATAGTCTGTATCCTACAGCACAATCTGACAGGAACTATTTATATAGCGTATTAAAGGGACTCAGTTTACTGCAAAGCATTCAGTTGGCTAAAACATTCTTGTTGTATGCACTTTACTTAGAATAGTAAAGTGTACAACCCAATAAGATAGAGTTGGACATTAAACCTTTGCGAATAAAGTAATTTCATATTCACAAAGTAATCATAGTTTATGGAGCATTCAATGCTGATAGAGACATCATTTAATCTGGCTGAATACTGTCGCATGCAGAGTATTTAATGAAGACCATAATAATATCTGATGCATTTACTGTTGACATGATGAATTCCTTTAATTCAAACATTCAACAAGCCGCTAATATGAAACATTTACATCTCACCTACCGGCCAACGACTACATTTATAATGGACCTATTTCCAACATTATATAAAGCCCAATCAGAAGACTTGCTCAAAAAAATCGTAAAGTTATAAATTTATAATCTTTATAATCTAAAGAGCAAACTATTTCCCTTCAGCCTATAGTGAACATCTACAACAAAGAGATCTGATAAAGTTCTCCACAAGCGAACAACAAACTACCACAAGAAGTTTCAAGATTACAACGGTTGTTTAATAATAATCTACCCCTATCTATGTTGAGAAGTTAGCTCTGTGTGGACTAGCGAAGCAAGACTATTCTCACATGTGTTGAGAGAAGAATGCTTAAACAAATCAAGCTTCTAATATGTGTGAGAAGAAGGTATAGTTCAAGACAGCCTACAACCAATCTGTGTGAATGACCCAAGCTGAGAAGTCAAGTGTATCAATATGTGGGGACATTACAGCTTGAAGTGTTTATTTTAAATCATCAATGTTATGTACGACCTTGATTTTAATAAACAAACCTCCTGTGTGGAGACCCTGTGTGACGTAGAGGATGTTGCCTCAAACCACGTTAAGTACTGTGTTACTTACTTATTTACTTTAACATACTCCCTGTAAATTTATATTATACTTTTAAAATCCATGGGAACACCAATCAAACAAGAGAATACTCAGTTGTAACTATAGCAACTCATTTCAAAGACTTCCATAGTGTAATATTGTTCGAAAAAGAGTACATCTTATTCACCCCTCCTCTAAAATGCCATTTAAGTATCATGTGACCAACTCTACTTTCGTACTTTCTTTCTTAATTGCTTTCATAAATTACTTTCTCTTTCTTTCCGCCTTTACTTCCTTAGTTAATTGCTCTATTTTGCTTTCATTCTTAGGCATTAGTTTGTGTTCACTAGGTGTTTGACAAATGGCCGAAATGAGTTTATTAGGCTAATGTTGTAGGTTTAGGGCTTGGGTTGCATCTCCAAGCTTCCTTTTACTTGATTAATCGTATTCTACTTCAGTTGAATTTCTTTCTTAAATAAAGTATTGATACCGCTTGATTACTTTTGGTCAATTTGAGACTATGGATTAGTTAGGAACATGTCCTCGAATGCCACTCAGGGTCTGAGAGAGAAAGGCAATTGTACTTGTAATTATGGAATTATCAATAAAAGGCAATATGATTCATTCATTGCTTATTGTATTTCAAATTCATTCTTTATTTGGTAAATATTGAAGTGAAGTCCATGTAAATAAGAGCGAACATTCCACTCTCATTATTAGATAAGAGAAAATGCACTGGAAGTGTTTAAAGCTTATTTACCTAAACCGTTCGCAAGTCGATAAACATAATTGGGCATTTAAGTTTTCAGTAAGACTTGTATAACTGATGCTAGGACATGTGCATGTCTTGATGGAATAGTTATAAGTATATTGGTGGGACCAGTGTACTTGAACATGACTCATACTTAATTCAGTCACACGGTATTCACTCTTGGAGATTCGATGACGAATCGAATGGTTGTGATAGTATACGTGGACCTTTGACTTGAGGGTTCACTAAGAGATGTGCCTGTGACGTTTAGTTTGTCATTAGAATAGTTATACCCATTTGCTTAATCGCTGGGTCAACCTCGAAGTGCGGACTATACGGGCAGGTAGCAGTCTTTACTGTACGCCAAGAAAGGATTCTATCTCCTGTTAGTGAGCAGGCGAATGTCCTATACAGTTAATGGCAAATAGGATCATAAGTCTTTGGCCAAAGCATTCTGATCTAGTCGTATTGGATATACTAGTAATCAATCGGTCTTGATTTGCATTATCACATGTATAGTGTCTAGTCAATAGTAGGGTGTGACTTTACTGTGACCTGAAGACTTGATCGGGATATCTGATGAAGGGTCTATACGTATATGGTATTCACGACATAATGTTTCTGGAATGATCTCTTCATTCGTTCTCAGTCGGGGTTTGCAGTGCGGCCCGCTAGGCTGGCTAAGTGCTGCCCGCACTCATTGGTTCCTCCCAATGCCGACTGAGATGGACCTACGTAGTCGCGCATCAGGATCTTTGACAGATAAATATGAATTTATCATCTCTATATTAATATTAGATATTGGATATCTAATTATGATTTATTGGATAAATCAAATAGCGGTCTTATGAATTGAAATTAAGTTACTGGGTAATTAATTTAATTCGTAAATAATATTTCTTAGAGAAATATAATTGTATTTGATATAATTAATTAATTGGATTAATTAATTAGTATAAATACATTGTAGATAAAATAGAGTGTAGTTAACGGAGTCATTTGACGAACGTCCGGTACAAGAGCCGAGTGACTCGGTCCGTTTCCTTCCATTTTCCTCATGGGTCCGCCCCACCTCCCTCTCTCTTGTCTTGGTGTGGCTTTGTTTAATAAAGATTCCTCACCTTGATTTATTCATCACATGATGCCATAGTGATATTATATGGTGGGACCATATCTTTCACAATATATCATGTGATGCCACTCCACCTTCTTCTGGGGTGATACGGCAGAGAAGTTTTTGAGAGAGAGAATTTTTTCTTGACTTAATTTTATTCATCTTAGAGGTGTGAGAATAGTGAGAAAAATTGAGAGAAAATTCATACGAGTTTCCCTAGCTGTGTTCTTGGCGAATAGAGTCTCGTTGATTTTTTCGGGCAGCTTCCGACGCGTGTGAAGTAGAGACATCGAGCTTTCGGTGTTTGGGATGAAGGGATTTCGTGCTCGTGCTTGGGATTGTGATCATCGTCAAATTATGAAGATATTATCAAAGGCTTCAAATGTATGATACTTTGATCCTTTTGTCTTCGTCTTTTTTATTTTTTGTGTATATGTGACTTGATCGATCTTGCTTGGGATTCATTTTATTTTTCCACTGCGTACTCATTTTGTATCCAGAATCTCAACAGTGGTATCAGAGCGAGGTGTTGCAACCGTATGTACGATTTTTTAGCATTTGGAATGCTTGCTTTGTGATTTAGAATCATTTGATAATCGTATATATTTTATTGTTCGTCGTAGTAGCATTTTTCCGTGATTTTATGTTATGATATAAATCAGGTTTTTCTTGGAATTATGATTTATATTGATAATATGTAGATCAGGAATAATAGGATTTTAGAAATCTGCCCCAAAACGAGTTGTATGCCATCGTTGGACGATTTACCATACTGCATCCTGTAGGCTGTCGAGCATGTCCTGTAGGCTGACGAGCAGGTCCTGTAGGCTGCCGAGCAGGTCCTGTAGGCTGCCGAGCGGGTCCTGTAGGCTGCCGAGTGGGTCCTGTAGGATGTCGTGCGGGTCCTGTAGGATGCCGAGAGGGTGCTATAGGCTACCGAGCGGGTCCTGTAGGATGCCGAGAGGGTGCTGTAGGCTACCGAGCGGGTCCTGTAGGATGCCGAGCATTGTCGAGCACTACCGGGCGCTATTGCATACAATGGCCGAGTTGTATCATACAGCATCCGAGTACTGGGTGCATACAGGGTGCCTGGTGCTGCTTGGTAGCTTCCAGACTGTCGGGCACTATGTCTCGTTTTTTAGTATATTTTCGATAATTGATTTTCCCAGTATTAAATCATTAAATTTGGAATTTTTGATGAAGGAAAAATTCATAGAAAATATTTTAAGGGTTTACTACGGACGAAAATTAAATTGCCGATTATTGTTGAATTAATTGGATTAATTCACACCATTGTCGTTACTTGTTGTATGTTTGGCATATTTATATGATGGCGATGTAGTTCATGGACTTAGTTTTTGAATCATTTTTCGATTGGGTCGTAAAGGCCGTTTTGAGCCTATTTATTTTACTAGAAATATTTGTATCTAGGATGCAATTTTCAATGTAAAATTTATATGTAATGACGAAGACCGGAGGAAGATCCATTCGAGGGGACGAAGATTCAAGACTCGAGACATGTAATTAGATTACGATGTTTTTGGTTCTAGGAACGGTCCACGAACTACATATTGGTAGTAACTAGGTTGCTATTTGTTATTTTGTATTTTGAATGATTGACAAACAAACGTGCTTATAAATAAATTAATGTGCAAAGTATAACATTAATCGCGAAATTCTCCCGACATACAAACAGAGTAAGTTTGAAAAAGGTTACGAGGTTTCCTACCCTCCATCAAACTAGTAGAAAATTGATACCCGAGCCGGTGTGCTATGCTTTCGAGTTATCGGGGTAGTACATTTGGTAGAGGTTGAAAAATTCTTGAGTGCATTAAATGCCTTTGGTTGGTGATAAATTTCACCCCTAGAAACCTGATAGGTTGTCGGGCGAGATTCAATAGTCAAACTGATAGACGTTGATGGTCAACAGTTTAGATAGTCCGGATTGCCAAGAAACCTGATAGGTTGAGGGCATGAAGACTAGGGGTAAAAGAAGAGCGAATCATCCGTTGGACGGGTTGGTGTTGGACATCACTTTACAGAAATTAATAGGCAAAAAACCTGACAGGTTGCGTCTGTTAGGATTTGTGAAGAACTCTATCACCACTAAGAAGTCGATCTCAACCATGACTTCTGGGTTATAACATGGGAGTGTGTAATTCCGATAAAATTAGTGGGAGCCAAGACAAGAATTATACAAGCCCTTAAATTCTATACTCGGTCATAATAAAACAAGTCACTAATTCGATCTTGTCTAAATCAATGTAGAGAAACGAAATAATATCTCTCTAAAAAAGGCAAAGAACCCACTTGCAATACTACTTGAAAATAATCTCCTAACTGGCCCCAATTTTGTTGACTGGTTGTGGAATCTGATGATTGTACTCAGTATAGAGTCTCTGGGAAACGTCTTAGAGGCGGACATTCCACCGACTCCAGTCCAGACTAGGGGTAATCAGGATGATATTGACGCCCATGAAAAATGGGTCAAGGATGATGTGCTGGCCCGTGGCTTTATGATGGGCTCAATGACTAATGAGATGCAGAGAGCGCACGAGAAAATAACTTCTGCTAGGCAGATTCCCGTACACTTTACCGAACTTTATAGGGAGCACAGTAGGACTGATAGATATGAGATATCGAAGCAGTTATTCAGTGCTAGGATGAAGGAAGGGGAGAAAGTGGGAGACTACGTCCTCAAGATGATCTCTATGATTGAGAGGCTCAAGGTGCTCAACTTTCATATGGATATATCCCTTCAGATTGATCTCATCCTTGAATCTATACCTGACTCCTTCACGCAATTTGTAATGAATTTCAACTGTAATGAGATTTCACGCACATTAGCTGGGCTAATGAATAAATTGGTGATGAAACAGTCTAACATGAAGACTAAGCCAATGGAGGCTGCTCTAGTGATTTGTTCTGGTCCTCGGAGGTCCAAGAATAAGAAGAAAAAGACCTACGAGCAGTATAAACCAAAGAAAGGGGTGCAGAAAGGAAAGGGCAAGGCCCTAAAGGTTCATATGTAGGTGGCCCAAAATCTACGGACAAATGTCTAGAATGCGGTGAGCTGGGTCACTGGCATAGGACTTGTCCCAAGATCAATGGCGCATCGTGTACGGAACTTTTTGTTTTTGAAACCAGTTGTTCCGTTACTATATATTCTGCTTCATGGATTCTAGATTCAGGTGCAACTTCTCATATTTATACTATGAATCAGGATCTGGAATGAAGTAGGCAGCTTGAAGTTGGGGAAGTGATGGTCACTGTCGGAAGCGGACAAAGTGTCGCAGCAAACGATATTGGATCACTCCTACTGGTTTGGAATCCGGTTTTATTTTGACGTTAGATGAAGTACTTGTTTTGCCCAAGGGGCATAAAAACACTGTATCCATTCCAGTCTTGGACAGGAAAGGATTTTCATTCTTCATTGGCAATGGTAGTTGTAAAATTTATTTTAGAAATAAATTGGTTGGCACTGCTACATTGTTGAATGGTTTATATCATCTGAATTTACAAAATAAATTAGCAGTGAACACTATAACTATAAAACGTGACAGGCATGATACTAATCAAGCTCTTAAGTGGCACCTTAGACTTGGTCACATTGGTCAGACCAAGGTTCACAAAATGGAGAAAGATGGACTTTTAAGTACATTGGGTGAAGAACCCTATCCAACTTGTGAATCCTGCCTTAGAGGCAAGATGACTAAGTCCCCCTTCACAGAGACATTTGAAAGGGCTGCTGAGAAACATGGGTTAATACATACCGATCTTTGTGGTGCTTTGGAAGTAGCGCGAGACGGATATCAATATTTCATAATGTTGATCATACTAGGTATGAGATTGTGTACTTGATGAAACATAAATCCGAAGCCTTTACTAAATTCAAGGAATTTAAGGCTCTAGTTGAAAAACAGACTGGATGTCATATCAAAGCACTTAGGTTGGACCGAGGTGGCGAGTATATGAGCATCGAGTTTGATGAGTTCCTTAAGGAACATGGAATTGTTTCACAATTCTCGCCGCCAGGAACCCTGCAGTTAAATGGTGTTTCAGAAAGGAGAAATCGGACTTTGTTGGACATGGTCCGCTCCATGTTGAATTACACTGATTTATCGATTTACCTGTGGGGGTACGTCTTACTTACCGCTGCCTATATCCTTAGTAGTGTCCTTCCAAATCCATTCCTATCACTCCACATGAGATGCGTAAGGGTAAGAAACCAAGTCTTAATCACATACGGATTTGGGGATGTCCAGCCTATGTCAAGAAGGCTAAGGTGGACAAACTGGAAGCGAGGTCCGACAAGGGACGTTTCATTGGATACCTAGAGGACTCGATGGGTTAGCTATTCTACATGCCGGAAGACCATAGGGTCATTGTGGCTATACAAGTGTACATCCTTGAGGATGAATTCATTCAGGAAGGTGGCTCAGGTAGAAATGTCTCTTTGGAAGAGCACAAAGAAACTCCCGAGGAGATATTTCATCAGGGATCACGAACTGAACCTATTGTAACAAAACCTCCACTTCGAAGGTCTAATAGGGTGTCTCACTTACCTGTGAGGTATGGCTATACACATGTCGAGGAACTAGGTCTCCGCGACGTACCTGATAGCCATGAGGACGACCCTATCACCTATGACCAAGCTGTAATATCCGCAATTTCGAATTTCGGTAATTTTCTTTTTTTTTGGTGTATTTCTCGATCGTAGTGACCCTCGTGTACCTTTCAGTGTGTCCTTCCTGTCAACTGTTGAACTGTATTCTCGTTATTGTTGTGCGGAACTGCCGTTTCGGGGTTGCCGTGGATCCATTTCGTGTTATTGGTTCCCAAATATTGATTCCTATCGTTTTATTCTCTTTCCGGATCATTTTCATCATTTTGGGACCCAAAAGGGGGTGTGGGCCGCGGCACAAGATATGTGTGCCGCCGCACACAAATTTCTTCAGTTGTTGGTCGAGCGAACTGTACTGTGTGCTGCGGCACACCCATCCGGTGCCGCGGCGCAGTGCCGAGTCAGTGCCGCGGCACACCCGTCCGGTGCCGCGGCACACCCGTGTGACATCTGCGACCAAAACCCGACTGTACCGGGTGCCGCGACACGCAGCCGTGGCCGCGGCACACTGCCGAAACCTGGGAGTAAAATTTTGGCCTGTGCCGCGGCACACAAAGCGGTCAACTGTGCAATCTCGTCCTTATTAGACGAGATCGGCCATTTTCTCCTCCATTTCACCTGCGCGAGAGAGGGAGATCCAAGGGGGGGAGAACTTCTCAAGCATTCTTCATTCGGGGGTCGATTTTCATCATTTCCCTTCGGTTGTGAGGCTCGGATAATCAATCTAACGCATGTTCTACGGATCTTAGTACTTGAATCTTCAAAGGTAATATTTCTAGAACCCTATTTTCGCTTAATTTGGGGGTTTTGGGATTTTCTTCCGATTCGTTCCATTTTGTTGGTGGATTCATGATGAATACGATTAATATTGTTAGTATCTTTAGCTTTCCTACGGATTCATGGATATTTTGCGGATTTTTATGGAATCGAGAGGGTTTGGTTGTGGTCCGCCCTCGGTGTTATTTTTGTACGAATATACATGAATCATAGGCGGGTTTCCGGGTGTATTCCATTTCCATAATCGTTTAGAGGTGATTGTGATTGTGCTATTCGAATCGTTAGGTTCATTTTCGTCGGTTCCTCGCGGTCGTGCTTGATTCTTCCGTTCCGTTCGTTGTCGTCTTCCTTTTCGTTAGCATCGGGCGTTCCGAAGCTTCCCGGTTGAGCCGTATCCGTTCGTGGTTCCGTGCTCGTGGTATCGAGGCAAGTACCTTGCCCATACTTTTCTCGTTTTATGGATATGATGACCGGTGGTCGTCTTGATGTGTTTGTTTGGTTATTTGAAATGAAGTTTCAAAGGATTTCAGTTTGGCCTCGTTAAAGGCTTTCTTTCAAAACGAGGGTGATTTGTGAACGGTGTTTTGAGAATTGATTATGATTTGGTTATTTTGAACGTTGAAGGATTTTATGATGATACTCCTATTGTTTAAGTTATGGAATCGTGTATTCCGTATTTAATATTGTTATTGTATTTTTGAAGAGTTTGGTAATGGTGTCGAGTTAATGGCCATCTCTAGTGAGTATTCTTAATGAACTTACATTCTTAGCATGTTAGTATTGCATGAGTAACGTGTGTGCGTGTATGCTCACTATGGGTTAGATCCGACGGGGTCTCGGTAGGGGTCCACAAGAGACGTGGATCGACGAGCTTGCTTTTAACCACTACGGGTTAGATCCGACGGGGTCTCGGTAGGGGTCCACAGAGACGTGGATCGACGGTTAATTGTGGTGCATTTTGCAAATGTGATTTGATATTGGCATTTCCGGAAATGAGTGCTTTTGAACGGTTTTCATGATTGCATGCATTGACTAAGTGTGTAAGAGGTAAGTTGTTCGTTTGGCCTACTTGGCTAGGATGGCTATAGAGTATTTTGTTGTTTGTGTTAAATCCTTTAATTGTGGATTTTAATGTTGGAAGACGAACCTTGTGGTCGTTCTTGTGTACTGTGAGTTGATGAGATTTGGGGCTAAAATCCCAATGGTTTTGTAAAGGTCATTTGACGGATTTGGGGCTAAAATCCCAACGGTTTGGTAAAGGTTATTTTACGGAAAGTAAACTTTTGGGGCGATGACCCCTTTGTCTTTTGGATTTTTGAAAAGTAGGATTTGATAATCCTAAATTGTTTTCCATTAAAACTCTCGATGGCATTCTAAACCGTGTTATAAATTATTTCCATTGATTTATGATATTTCGATTTTGAAAGGTTTTCTCAAACTCTTGCCTCGGGAAGTACTTTTCGTTTCGCTGGGATCTTTGAGGATTCCTGGTTGTTGTTATTCGTGGAATGTGAATTGTATGGCTCGTATTTGCACTTTGTTCTTGCACTAGCAAAACAGTGGAGTTTTGCTAACCCCCGAGTATTCGGGGGGTAGATGTCTATTTTTGCATTCAGGTTTTAGAGCATGGCACAGGGTCGGCACGAAGGATGATGAAAGATGAACGATACTAATCACACGAGGATCCGTTGATGTCGTACTGGTCTAGTTGTATTTTCTTTTCCGCTGCAGTATCTTTTCCCCGTTGTACGGGAGTTTATTGTATTTTGACCCCTGCGTGGGTATGTGATTGGAATTGAGTTGTATGTTATTATTGAAAGACCAAATCGGTCTACTGTGTCATTTTAGCCTGAAAGGCGATGTCTAGATGTTTGATTTTAGTTATCAGCCTGGTAGATCCTCGAGGTGAGGGTCTACGGCGTGTAATATCCCTGAGCGGATTGGGGGTGTTACATAAATAGTATCGGAGCTTAGGTTGTGGAAACCTAGGCTGTCGGGTCAGTGGTGTCTATTGAGTTTTTGTCTCGTCGGATTTTGTCTGACTAAGTCGTGTCGCGACGCGTCGTCTGAGTTTGTTGGTCGTGATTAGTATCGTGGGCGATCATCATCTTCGTGCGACCTGTGGATGTAAGTCTCCCTTCTTTGTGTTGTGCCTCGTGTGACACGAGCTATTTTTATGATTATGAGTTAATTGACGGAATCCTCTTATGGATTTTGATTTCGTGATATGTGATTATTTGACTCCCATTTTTCGTTCATATGAGGAGTAGTGTTGCTGTCTTGTGCATGTTTGACTTTATTTCTTTTATCCGCTGCGTGAGTTCTTTTGTAATGGCCTTCGGTATTTTACCGACTGAGTTTTATTTCGAAAATCGATTCCCTTAACCGAGTTTTTGGCATTATGGCCTTGATCATTTTGGCGAAATTCTTATGACGGAATTTAGTATTTTGTAAATGGATTTTGTGAGTTTTTTTGAAATATTACCGTCATCAGCCTTTTTGGCATTTTTGTAAATGGTTTTTAGCCTAGGGTTCCGACGCGGGACCCACAGCGCTATGATGTTCCGTGTGATTACCTGAAATTTTTGGGCATTCTAGCCTTTTTGGCATCGTCCTTTTTGGCATTGAATTATTTTCGAAAACTTGAGTATCTTAGAAATAAATTTCGAGACATATTTTTTTCAAATGAGTTATTTTCTTGTGGTATATCCAGGTGCCACAATATATTTCAAAATTTTTCTGCCTCGAGGACCAAAATATTTTGAGATATTTTCAATGTTTTAGAAACACTTTTATTTAGACCCGAGGGTCGAATATTCTGAAAGTTTTCACTAAGAGAAAGTGTCCTCATTTTTATCAAATGCGAAATGGTTCTCCAAAGTCTCGATAACGATGTTTCACGTTTGTACTTTTTGAAAGGTGATACTCAAGATCAATCGGTGTTCTTCTAAATTATTATTAAAATGAGGTTTTCGTTTTTAAAACCTATCCATTCCCGTTTGAGGGCTGGGTATATATGTATGATGTTCGCGTTGTTATTTTGATGTTTGCTCCCGAGTATGACCGAATTGGCGGTGTGAGCGTTGAGTCGTTTTCCACACATTTGTTGTGTTAGCCCCTTGTGAGAGGTGGGATGTCGGTGTTGAATATTGTTGCCTCGTGGTGATTTCTGCGTTGTCGCGCATGTGCGAGCTGTTAGAGCTTGGGTTGGTATGGCCGTGTGCATCGGTGATCGTTCCGTTATGTGTCGGTTGTTTAATGTCTTGTTACCTTGCTCCTATTTTTGTGAATTTCGTGGATGAGGTCGGAGGTAATACCCGAACTATTTTGACTTCCGTATCTTCTCTTTCTCCAGTCTATCAATTCGCTCATGTTCGTTGATACTTTATGAACTTGTTCTGTATTTCGGTTTCATCGTCCGAACGAACTGCGATCTTGTTATGGGTCGATCTGGTTATCGCCGTGACTTTTCGGGTTCGGTTCGACTCTTGTGAACCTTGTTCGGGAGTGACATCATCTGTTTCTATTAGTTCTTTTATTCGAAGTGGATCCGATTTGGAACTCTTGTATTTTCGACTTTGTCGACTCATCATGTTCATTGACATTTTCTGAGCTTGTCCTGCCCCTTGCTTTTGTTGATCGAACGAGGTGGTATTATTTCGGAATTACTCGTTCGTCGTTGTGACCTTTCAATCGTTATTCCCTTTCCTGTGGATCTTATGCGAGTGTGCATCTTGTTGTTTTCACTGGATCATGTTTTGTCTCGAGTCGAGATGTGAACCTCGGAGTTGTCGGTTGAACCTTATTGTTCTTCGTGATCCGAACATGATCGTTCGATTTTTGTTGTCTCGATCTTTGTGGTTCGATCGTTTGATTGTTCCGTTTTGTTGATCTCGTTTCGTGATTGTTGAACATTCAGACTCCTTCGAAATTTCCTTAAGTTCGGGAAATTAGTCTCGTTTTCGATCTTCCAACCCTTGGGCGGTGGAATTCCGTATTTGTTCAGCGTGTGGCTCATGTTTTGATTGATATACCGTTGGGTTGGTCAATCGTATTGATTTTCGTTGGTTGTGTTTTGCGATTGTTCGGATAATCGACTTGATTGTGTTATCTGTTTGATGACACTTGTCACTTGTTGATTTTATTATGTCTCTACCGGTGGCGTTGTGTTGGTCGTCCTGGAGCGTGTTTTCACGCCGTTTATTCCTTTGCGTTGCTTGTAACGTTTCGCCGATGGGCGTAAGTTACGCATTTCTTGTGTATCTCGTTGAGTTTTCCTGGCGGGGATATTGCTTCTCCCTACTTGTTTTAAGTTTCGGGACGAAACTTCTTTTAAGGAGGGTAGAATGTAATATCCGCAATTTCGAATTTCGGTAATTTTCTTTTTTTTTGGTGTATTTCTCGATCGTAGTGACCCTTGTGTACCTTTCAGTGTGTCCTTCCTGTCAACTGTTGAACTGTATTCTCGTTATTGTTGTGCGGAACCGCCGTTTCGGGGTTGCCGTGGATCCATTTCGTGTTATTGGTTCCCAAATATTGATTCCTATCGTTTTATTCTCTTTCCGGATCATTTTCATCATTTTGGGACCCAAAAGGGGGTGTGGGCCGCGGCACAAGATGTGTGTGCCGCGGCACACAAATTTCTTCAGTTGTTGGTCGAGCGATCAGACGTGTGCCGCGGCACACCCATCCGATGCCGCGGCACGGTGCCGAAGTCAAGGCCGCGCACACCCGTCCGTGCCGCGGCACACCTGTGACATCTGCGACCAAAACCCGATCAGACGTGCCGCGGCACACGCAGCCGTGCCGCAGACACCGCCGAAACACAGGAGTAAAATTTTGGCTCGTGCCGCGGCACACTTCGGGCCGTGGCCGGCACACAAAGCGGTCAACTGTGCAATCTCGTCCTTATTAGACGAGATCGGCCATTTTCTCCTCCATTTCACCTGCGCGAGAGAGGGAGATCCAAGGGGGGGAGAACTTCTCAAGCATTCTTCATTCGGGGGTCGATTTTCATCATTTCCCTTCGGTTGTGAGGCTCGGATAATCAATCTAACGCGTGTTCTACGGATATTAGTACTTGAATCTTCAAAGGTAATATTTCTAGAACCCTATTTTCGATTAATATGGGGGTTTTGGGTTTTTCTTCCAATTCGTTCCGTTTTGTTGGTGGATTCATGATGAATACGATTAATATTGTTATTATATTTAGCTTTCCTACGGATTCATGGATATTTTGCGGATTTTTACGGAATCGAGAGGGTTTGGTTGTGGTCCGCCCTCGTTGTTATTTTTGTACGAATATACATGAATCATAGGCGGGTTTCCGGGTGTATTCCATTTCCATAATCGTTTAGAGGTGGTTGTGATTGTGCTATTCGAATCGTTAGGTTCATTTTCGTCGGTTCCTCGCGGTCGTGCTTGATTCTTCCGTTCCGTTCGTTGTCGTCTTCCTTTTCGTTAGCATCGGGCGTTAGAAGCTTCCCGGTTGAGCCGTATCCGTTCGTGGTTCCGTGCTCGTGGTATCGAGGCAAGTACCTTGCCCATACTTTTCTCGTTTTATGGATATGATGACCGGTGGTCGTCTTGATGTGTTTGTTTGGTTATTTGAAATGAAGTTTCAAAGGATTTCAGTTTGGCCTCGTTAAAGGCTTTCTTTCAAAACGAGGGTGATTTGTGAACGGTGTTTTGAGAATTGATTATGATTTGGTTATTTTGAACGTTGAAGGATTTTATGATGATACTCCTATTGTTTAAGTTATGGAATCGTGTATTCCGTATTTAATCTTGTTATTGTATTTTTGAAGAGTTTGGTAATGGTGTCGAGTTAATGGCCATCTCTAGTGAGTATTCTTAATGAACTTACATTCTTAGCATGTTAGTATTGCATGAGTAACGTGTGTGCGTGTATGCTCACTACGGGTTAGATCCGACGGGGTCTCGGTAGGGGTCCACAAGAGACGTGGATCGACGAGCTTGCTTTTAACCACTACGGGTTAGATCCGACGGGGTCTCGGTAGGGGTCCACAGAGACGTGGATCGACGGTTAATTGTGGTGCATTTTGCAAATGTGATTTGATATTGGCATTTCCGGAAATGAGTGCTTTTGAACGGTTTTCATGATTGCATGCATTGACTAAGTGTGTAAGAGGTAAGTTGTTCGTTTGGCCTACTTGGCTAGGATGGCTATAGAGTATTTTGTTGTTTGTGTTAAATCCTTTAATTGTGGATTTTAATGTTGGAAGACGAACCTTGTGGTCGTTCTTGTGTACTGTGAGTTGATGAGATTTGGGGCTAAAATCCCAATGGTTTTGTAAAGGTCATTTGACGGATTTGGGGCTAAAATCCCAACGGTTTGGTAAAGGTTATTTTACGGAAAGTAAACTTTTGGGGCGATGACCCCTTTGTCTTTTGGATTTTTGAAAAGTAGGATTTGATAATCCTAAATTGTTTTCTATTAAAACTCTCGATGGCATTCTAAACCGTGTTATAAATTATTTCCATTGATTTATGATATTTCGATTTTGAAAGGTTTTCTCAAACTCTTGCCTCGGGAAGTACTTTTCGTTTCGCTGGGATCTTTGAGGATTCTGGTTGTTGTTATTCGTGGAATGTGAATTGTATGGCTCGTATTTGCACTTTGTTCTTGCACTAGCAAAACAAAGGAGTTTGCTAACCCCAGTATTCGGGGTAGATGTCTATTTTGCATTCAGTTTTGGAGCATGGCAGTGGTCGGCACGAAGGATGATGAAAGATGAACGATACTAATCACACGAGGATCCGTTGATGTCGTCTTGGTCTAGTTGTATTTTCTTTTCCGCCGCAGATCTTTTCCCGTTGTACGGAGTTTATCAGTATTTTGACCCCTGCGTGGGTATGTGATTGGAATTGAGTTGTATGTTATTATTGAAAGACCAAATCGGTCCATCAGTGTCATTTTAGCCCGAAAGGCGATGTCTAGATGTTTGATTTTAGTTATCGGCTGGTAGATCCTCGAGGTGAGGGTCTACGGCGTGTAATATCCCCGAGCGGATTGGGGTGTTACATAAATAGTATCGGAGCTTAGGTTGTGGAAACCTAGGTCATCGATGGTGTCGATTGAGTTTTTGTCTCGTCGGAATTTGTCTGACTTAGTAGTGTCGCGACGCGTCTTCTGAGTTTGTTGGTCGTGATTAGTATCGTGTGCGATCATCATCTTCGTGCGACCTGTGGATGTAAGTCTCCCTTCTTTGTGTTGTGCCTCGTGTGACACGAGCTATTTTTATGATTATGAGTTAATTGACGGAATCCTCTTATGGATTTTGATTTCGTGATATGTGATTATTTGACTCCCATTTTTCGTTCATATGAGGAGTAGTGTTGCTGTCTTGTGCATGTTTGACTTTATTTCTTTTATCCACTGCGTGAGTTCTTTTGTAATGGCCTTCGGTATTTTACCGACTGAGTTTTATTTCGAAAATCGATTCCCTTAACCGAGTTTTTGGCATTATGGCCTTGATCATTTTGGCGAAATTCTTATGACGGAATTTAGTATTTTGTAAATGGATTTTGTGAGTTTTTTTTGAAATATTACCGTCATCAGCCTTTTTGGCATTTTGTAAATGGTTTTTAGCCTGGGGTTCCGACGCGGGACCCACAGCGCTATGATGTTCCGTGTGATTACCTGAAATTTTTGGGCATTCTAGCCTTTTTGGCATCGTCCTTTTTGGCATTGAATTATTTTCGAAAACTTGAGTATCTTAGAAATAAATTTCGAGACATATTTTTTCAAATGAGTTATTTTCTTGTGGTATATCCAGGTGCCACAATATATTTCAAAATTTTTCTCATTTCGAGGACCAAAATATTTTGAGATATTTTCAATGTTTTAGAAACACTTTTATTTAGACCCGAGGGTCGAATATTCTGAAAGTTTTCACTAAGAGAAAGTGTCCTCATTTTTATCAAATGCGAAATGGTTCTCCAAAGTCTCGATAACGATGTTTCACGTTTGTACTTTTTGAAAGGTGATACTCAAGATCAATCGGTGTTCTTCTAAATTATTATTAAAATGAGGTTTTCGTTTTTAAAACCTATCCATTCCCGTTTGAGGGCTGGGTATATATGTATGATGTTCGCGTTGTTATTTTGATGTTTGCTCCCGAGTATGACCGAATTGGCGGTGTGAGCGTTGAGTCGTTTTCCACACATTTGTTGTGTTAGCCCCTTGTGAGAGGTGGGATGTCGGTGTTGAATATTGTCGCCTCGTGGTGATTTCTGCGTTGTCGCGCATGTGCGAGCTGTTAGAGCTTGGGTTGGTATGGCCGTGTGCATCGGTGATCGTTCCGTTATGTGTCGGTTGTTTAATGTCTTGTTACCTTGCTCCTATTTTTGTGAATTTCGTGGATGAGGTCGGAGGTAATACCCGAACTATTTTGACTTCCGTATCTTCTCTTTCTCCAGTCTATCAATTCGCTCATGTTCGTTGATACTTTATGAACTTGTTCTGTATTTCGGTTTCATCGTCCGAACGAACTGCGATCTTGTTATGGGTCGATCTGGTTATCGCCGTGACTTTTCGGGTTCGGTTCGACTCTTGTGAACCTTGTTCGGGAGTGACATCATCTGTTTCTATTAGTTCTTTTATTCGAAGTGGATCCGATTTGGAACTCTTGTATTTTCGACTTTGTCGACTCATCATGTTCATTGACATTTTCTGAGCTTGTCCTGCCCCTTGCTTTTGTTGATCGAACGAGGTGGTATTATTTCGGAATTACTCGTTCGTCGTTGTGACCTTTCAATCGTTATTCCCTTTCCTGTGGATCTTATGCGAGTGTGCATCTTGTTGTTTTCACTGGATCATGTTTTGTCTCGAGTCGAGATGTGAACCTCGGAGTTGTCGGTTGAACCTTATTGTTCTTCGTGATCCGAACATGATCGTTCGATTTTTGTTGTCTCGATCTTTGTGGTTCGATCGTTTGATTGTTCCGTTTTGTTGATCTCGTTTCGTGATTGTTGAACATTCAGACTCCTTCGAAATTTCCTTAAGTTCGGGAAATTAGTCTCGTTTTCGATCTTCCAACCCTTGGGCGGTGGAATTCCGTATTTGTTCAGCGTGCGGCTCATGTTTTGATTGATATACCGTTGGGTTGGTCAATCGTATTGATTTTCGTTGGTTGTGTTTTGCGATTGTTCGGATAATCGACTTGATTGTGTTATCTGTTTGATGACACTTGTCACTTGTTGATTTTATTATGTCTCTACCGGTGGCGTTGTGTTGGTCGTCCTGGAGCGTGTTTTCACGCCGTTTATTCCTTTGCGTTGCTTGTAACGTTTCGCCGATGGGCGTAAGTTACGCATTTCTTGTGTATCTCGTTGAGTTTTCCTGGCGGGGATATTGCTTCTCCCTACTTGTTTTAAGTTTCGGGACGAAACTTCTTTTAAGGAGGGTAGAATGTAATATCCGCAATTTCGAATTTCGGTAATTTTCTTTTTTTGGTGTATTTCTCGATCGAAGTGACCCTCGTGTACCTTTCAGTGTGTCCTTCCTGTCAACTGTTGAACTGTATTCTCGTTATTGTTGTGCGGAACCGCCGTTTCGGGGTTGCCGTGGATCCATTTCGTGTTATTGGTTCCCAAATATTGATTCCTATCGTTTTATTCTCTTTTCGGATCATTTTCATCATTTTGGGACCCAAAAGGGGGTGTGGGCCGCGGCACAAGATGTGTGTGCCGCGGCACACAAATTTCTTCAGTTGTTGGTCGAGCGAACTGTACTGTGTGCCGCGGCACACCCATCCGGTGCCGCGGCACAGTGCCGCGGCACACCCGTTCGGTGTCGCGGCACACCCGTGTGACATCTGCGACCAAAACCCGATCAGACGGGTGCCGCGGCACACGCAGCCGTGGCTGCGCACACCGCCAAACCTCAGGAGTAAAATTTTGGCTCGTGCCGCGGCACACTTCGGCCGTGGCCGCGGCACACAAAGCGGTCAATCGTGCAATCTCGTCCTTATTAGACGAGATCGCCATTTTCCTCCATTTCACTGCGCGAGAGAGGGAGATCCAAGGGGGGGAGAACTTCTCAAGCATTCTTCATTCGGGGGTCGATTTTCATCATTTCCCTTCGGTTGTGAGGCTCGGATAATCAATCTAACGCGTGTTCTACGGATATTAGTACTTGAATCTTCAAAGGTAATATTTCTAGAACCCTATTTTCGATTAATATGGGGGTTTTGGGTTTTTCTTCCAATTCGTTCCGTTTTGTTGGTGGATTCATGATGAATACGATTAATATTGTTATTATATTTAGCTTTCCTACGGATTCATGGATATTTTGCGGATTTTTACGGAATCGAGAGGGTTTGGTTGTGGTCCGCCCTCGTTGTTATTTTTGTACGAATATACATGAATCATAGGCGGGTTTCCGGGTGTATTCCATTTCCATAATCGTTTAGAGGTGGTTGTGATTGTGCTATTCGAATCGTTAGGTTCATTTTCGTCGGTTCCTCGCGGTCGTGCTTGATTCTTCCGTTCCGTTCGTTGTCGTCTTCCTTTTCGTTAGCATCGGGCGTTCCGAAGCTTCCCGGTTGAGCCGTATCCGTTCGTGGTTCCGTGCTCGTGGTATCGAGGCAAGTACCTTGCCCATACTTTTCTCGTTTTATGGATATGATGACCGGTGGTCGTCTTGATGTGTTTGTTTGGTTATTTGAAATGAAGTTTCAAAGGATTTCAGTTTGGCCTCGTTAAAGGCTTTCTTTCAAAACGAGGGTGATTTGTGAACGGTGTTTTGAGAATTGATTATGATTTGGTTATTTTGAACGTTGAAGGATTTTATGATGATACTCCTATTGTTTAAGTTATGGAATCGTGTATTCCGTATTTAATCTTGTTATTGTATTTTTGAAGAGTTTGGTAATGGTGTCGAGTTAATGGCCATCTCTAGTGAGTATTCTTAATGAACTTACATTCTTAGCATGTTAGTATTGCATGAGTAACGTGTGTGCGTGTATGCTCACTACGGGTTAGATCCGACGGGGTCTCGGTAGGGGTCCACAAGAGACGTGGATCGACGAGCTTGCTTTTAACCACTACGGGTTAGATCCGACGGGGTCTCGGTAGGGGTCCACAGAGACGTGGATCGACGGTTAATTGTGGTGCATTTTGCAAATGTGATTTGATATTGGCATTTCCGGAAATGAGTGCTTTTGAACGGTTTTCATGATTGCATGCATTGACTAAGTGTGTAAGAGGTAAGTTGTTCGTTTGGCCTACTTGGCTAGGATGGCTATAGAGTATTTTGTTGTTTGTGTTAAATCCTTTAATTGTGGATTTTAATGTTGGAAGACGAACCTTGTGGTCGTTCTTGTGTACTGTGAGTTGATGAGATTTGGGGCTAAAATCCCAATGGTTTTGTAAAGGTCATTTGATGGATTTGGGGCTAAAATCCCAACGGTTTGGTAAAGGTTATTTTACGGAAAGTAAACTTTTGGGGCGATGACCCCTTTGTCTTTTGGATTTTTGAAAAGTAGGATTTGATAATCCTAAATTGTTTTCTATTAAAACTCTCGATGGCATTCTAAACCGTGTTATAAATTATTTCCATTGATTTATGATATTTCGATTTTGAAAGGTTTTCTCAAACTCTTGCCTCGGGAAGTACTTTTCGTTTCGCTGGGATCTTTGAGGATTCCTGGTTGTTGTTATTCGTGGAATGTGAATTGTATGGCTCGTATTTGCACTTTGTTCTTGCACTAGCAAAACAGTGGAGTTTTGCTAACCCCCGAGTATTCGGGGGGTAGATGTCTATTTTTGCATTCAGGTTTTGGAGCATGGCACAGGGTCGGCACGAAGGATGATGAAAGATGAACGATACTAATCACACGAGGATCCGTTGATGTCAAATCGGTCTAGTTGTATTTTCTTTTCCGCCGCAAGATCTTTTCCCCGTTGTACGGGAGTTTATCAGTATTTTGACCCCGCGTGGGTATGTGATTGGAATTGAGTTGTATGTTATTATTGAAAGACCAAATCGGTCTCTTGTGTCATTTTAGCCCGAAGGCGATGTCTAGATGTTTGATTTTAGTTATCGGCTGGTAGATCCTCGAGGTGAGGGTCTACGGCGTGTAATATCCCCGAGCGGATTGGGGTGTTACATAAATAGTATCGGAGCTTAGGTTGTGGAAACCTAGTCAGCCGGGTCGATGGTGTCTATTGAGTTTTTGTCTCGTCGGATTTTGTCCGACTAAGTCGTGTCGCGACGTCGCCCGAGTTTGTTGGTCGTGATTAGTATCGTGGGCGATCATCATCTTCGTGCGACTGTGGATGTAAGTCTCCCTTCTTTGTGTTGTGCCTCGTGTGACACGAGCTATTTTTATGATTATGAGTTAATTGACTAATCCTCTTATGGATTTTGATTTCGTGATATGTGATTATTTGACTCCCATTTTTCGCTCATATGAGGAGTAGTGTTGCTTTTCTTGTGCATGTTTGACTTTATTTCTTTTATCCGCTGCGTGAGTTCTTTTGTAATGGCCTTCGGTATTTTACCGACTGAGTTTTATTTAGAAAATCGATTCCCTTAACCGAGTTTTTGGCATTATGGCCTTGATCATTTTGGCGAAATTCTTATGACGGAATTTAGTATTTTGTAAATGGATTTTGTGAGTTTTTTTTGAAATATTACCGTCATCAGCCTTTTTGGCATTTTGTAAATGGTTTTTAGCCTGGGGTTCCGACGCGGGACCCACAGCGCTATGATGTTCCGTGTGATTACCTGAAATTTTTGGGCATTCTAGCCTTTTTGGCATCGTCCTTTTGGCATTGAATTATTTTCGAAAACTTGAGTATCTTAGAAATAAATTTCGAGACATATTTTTTTTCAAATGAGTTATTTTCTTGTGGTATATCCAGGTGCCACAATATATTTCAAAATTTTTCTCATTTCGAGGACCAAAATATTTTGAGATATTTTCAATGTTTTAGAAACACTTTTATTTAGACCCGAGGGTCGAATATTCTGAAAGTTTTCACTAAGAGAAAGTGTCCTCATTTTTATCAAATGCGAAATGGTTCTCCAAAGTCTCGATAACGATGTTTCACGTTTGTACTTTTGAAAGGTGACACTCAAGATCAATCGGTGTTCTTCTAAATTATTATTAAAATGAGGTTTTCGTTTTAAAACCTATCCATTCCCGCTTGAGGGTGGGTATATATGTATGATGTTCGCGTTGTTATTTTGATGTTTGCTCCCGAGTATGACCGAATTGGCGGTGTGAGCGTTGAGTCGTTTTCCACACATTTGTTGTGTTAGCCCCTTGTGAGAGGTGGGATGTCGGTGTTGAATATTGTCGCCTCGTGGTGATTTCGCGTTGTCGCGCATGTGCGAGCTGTTAGAGCTTGGGTTGGTATGGCCGTGTGCATCGGTGATCGTTATGTGTCGGTTGTTTAATGTCTTGTTACCTTGCTCCTATTTTTGTGAATTTCGTGGATGAGGTGAGGTAATACCCGAACTATTTTGACTTCCGTATCTTCTCTTTCTCCGCCTATCAATTCGCTCATGTTCGTTGATACTTTATGAACTTGTTACGTATTTCGTTTCATCGTCCGAACGAATCACGATCTTGTTATGGGTCGATCTGGTTATCGCCGTGACTTTTCGGGTTCGGTTCGACTCTTGTGAACCTTGTTCGGGAGTGACATCATCTGTTTCTATTAGTTCTTTTATTCGAAGTGGATCCGATTTGGAACTCTTGTATTTTCGACTTTGTCGACTCATCATGTTCATTGACATTTTCTGAGCTTGTCCTACCCCTTGCTTTTGTTGATCGAACGAGGTGGTATTATTTCGGAATTACTCGTTCGTCGTTGTGACCTTTCAATCGTTATTCCCTTTCCTGTGGATCTTATGCGAGTGTGCATCTTGTTGTTTTCACTGGATCATGTTTTGTCTCGAGTCGAGATGTGAACCTCGGAGTTGTCGGTTGAACCTTATTGTTCTTCGTGATCCGAACATGATCGTTCGATTTTTGTTGTCTCGATCTTTGTGGTTCGATCGTTTGATTGTTCGGTTTTGTTGATCTCGTTTCGTGATTGTTGAACATTCAGACTCCTTCGAAATTTCCTTAAGTTCGGGAAATTAGTCTCGTTTTCGATCTTCCAACCCTTGGGCGGTGGAATTCCGTATTTGTTCAGCGTGTGGCTCATGTTTTGATTGATATACCGTTGGGTTGGTCAATCGTATTGATTTTCGTTGGTTGTGTTTTGCGATTGTTCGGATAATCGACTTGATTGTGTTATCTGTTTGATGACACTTGTCACTTGTTGATTTTATTATGTCTCTACCGGTGGCGTTGTGTTGGTCGTCCTGGAGCGTGTTTTCACGCCGTTTATTCCTTTGCGTTGCTTGTAACGTTTCGCCGATGGGCGTAAGTTACGCATTTCTTGTGTATCTCGTTGAGTTTTCCTGGCGGGATATTGCTTCTCCCTACTTGTTTTAAGTTTCGGGACGAAACTTCTTTTAAGGAGGGTAGAATGTAATATCCGCAATTTCGAATTTCGGTAATTTTCTTTTTTTGGTGTATTTCTCGATCGTAGTGACCCTTGTGTACCTTTCAGTGTGTCCTTCCTGTCAACTGTTGAACTGTATTCTCGTTATTGTTGTGCGGAACCGCCGTTTCGGGGTTGCCGTGGATCCATTTCGTGTTATTGGTTCCCAAATATTGATTCCTATCGTTTTATTCTCTTTCCGGATCATTTTCATCATTTTGGGACTCAAAAGGGGGTGTGGGCCGCGGCACAAGATGTGTGTGCCGCGGCACACAAATTTCTTCAGTTGTTGGTCGAGCGAACTGTACTGTGTGCCGCGGCACAAGATGTGTGTGCCGCGGCACACAAATTTCTTCAGTTGTTGGTCGAGCGAATCAGACTGTGCCGCGGCACACCCATCCGGCAAGCCGCGCACAAAGCCGAGTCAAGCCGCGGCACACCCGTCCGGTGCCGCGGCACACCCGTGTGACATCTGCGACCAAAACCCGACTGTACCGGGTGCCGCGGCACACGCAGGCTGTGCCGCGGCACACTGCCGAAACCTGGGAGTAAAATTTTGGCCTGTGCCGCGGCACACTTCGGCTGTGCCGCGGCACACAAAGCGGTCAACTGTGCAATCTCGTCCTTATTAGACGAGATCGGCCATTTTCTCCTCCATTTCACCTGCGCGAGAGAGGGAGATCCAAGGGGGGGAGAACTTCTCAAGCATTCTTCATTCGGGGGTCGATTTTCATCATTTCCCTTCGGTTGTGAGGCTCGGATAATCAATCTAACGCGTGTTCTACGGATATTAGTACTTGAATCTTCAAAGGTAATATTTCTAGAACCCTATTTTCGATTAATTTGGGGGTTTTGGGTTTTTCTTCCGATTCGTTCCGTTTTGTTGGTGGATTCATGATGAATACGATTAATATTGTTATTATCTTTAGCTTTCCTATGGATTCATGGATATTTTGCGGATTTTTACGGAATCGAGAGGGTTTGGTTGTGGTCCGCCCTCGTTGTTATTTTTGTACGAATATACATGAATCATAGGCGGGTTTCCGGGTGTATTCCATTTCCATAATCGTTTAGAGGTGGTTGTGATTGTGCTATTCGAATCGTTAGGTTCATTTTCGTCGGTTCCTCGCGGTCGTGCTTGATTCTTCCGTTCCGTTCGTTGTCGTCTTCCTTTTCGTTATCATCGGGCATTCCGAAGCTTCCCGGTTGAGCCGTATCCGTTCGTGGTTCCGTGCTCGTGGTATCGAGGCAAGTACCTTGCCCATACTTTTCTCGTTTTATGGATATGATGACCGGTGGTCGTCTTGATGTGTTTGTTTGGTTATTTGAAATGAAGTTTCAAAGGATTTCAGTTTGGCCTCGTTAAAGGCTTTCTTTCAAAACGAGGGTGATTTGTGAACGGTGTTTTGAGAATTGATTATGATTTGGTTATTTTGAACGTTGAAGGATTTTATGATGATACTCCTATTGTTTAAGTTATGGAATCGTGTATTCCGTATTTAATCTTGTTATTGTATTTTTGAAGAGTTTGGTAATGGTGTCGAGTTAATGGCCATCTCTAGTGAGTATTCTTAATGATCTTACATTCTTAGCATGTTAGTATTGCATGAGTAACGTGTGTGTGTGTATGCTCACTACGGGTTAGATCCGACGGGGTCTCGGTAGGGGTCCACAAGAGACGTGGATCGACGAGCTTGCTTTTAACCACTACGGGTTAGATCCGACGGGGTCTCGGTAGGGGTCCACAGAGACGTGGATCGACGGTTAATTGTGGTGCATTTTGCAAATGTGATTTGATATTGGCATTTCCGGAAATGAGTGCTTTTGAACGGTTTTCATGATTGCATGCATTGACTAAGTGTGTAAGAGGTAAGTTGTTCGTTTGGCCTACTTGGCTAGGATGGCTATAGAGTATTTTGTTGTTTGTGTTAAATCCTTTAATTGTGGATTTTAATGTTGGAAGACGAACCTTGTGGTCGTTCTTATGTACTGTGAGTTGATGAGATTTGGGGCTAAAATCCCAATGGTTTTGTAAAGGTCATTTGACGGATTTGGGGCTAAAATCCCAACGGTTTGGTAAAGGTTATTTTACGGAAAGTAAACTTTTGGGGCGATGACCCCTTTTGTCTTTTGGATTTTTGAAAAGTAGGATTTGATAATCCTAAATTGTTTTCTATTAAAACTCTCGATGGCATTCTAAACCGTGTTATAAATTATTTCCATTGATTTATGATATTTCGATTTTGAAAGGTTTTCTCAAACTCTTGCCTCGAGAAGTACTTTTCGTTTCGTTGGGATCTTTGAGGATTCTTGGTTGTTGTTATTCGTGTAATGTGAATTGTATGGCTCGTAGTTGCACTTTGTTCTTGCACTAGCAAAACAGTGGAGTTTTGCTAACCCCCGAGTATTCGGGGGGTGGATGTCTATTTTTGCATTCAGGTTTTGGAGCATGGCACAAGGTCGGCACGAAGGATGATGAAAGATGAACGATACTAATCACACGAGGATCCGTTGATGTCGTACTGGTCTAGTTGTATTTTCTTTTCCGCTGCAGTATCTTTTCCCCGTTGTACGGGAGTTTATTGTATTTTGACCCCTGCGTGGGTATGTGATTGGAATTGAGTTGTATGTTATTATTGAAAGACCAAATCGGTCTACTGTGTCATTTTAGCCTGAAAGGCGATGTCTAGATGTTTGAGTTTAGTTATCAGCCTGGTAGATCCTCGAGGTGAGGGTCTACGGCGTGTAATATCCCTGAGCGGATTGGGGGTGTTACACAAGCGATAGTGGATGTGGACTCCGATAAATGGCAAGAAGCTATGGAAGCTGAGATAGACTCGATGCATGCCAATCAGGTCTGGACTCTAGTAGATTTACCAACTGGCAAGAGGCCTATTGGTAGTAAATTGATCTATAAGTGGAAGACTGATGGGGATGGAAAGGTTGATGCCTATAAGGCCAGGCTTGTGGAAAAGGGTTATACCCAAAAAGAAGGGATCGATTATCATGATACCATCTCGCCCGTAGCTATGATCAAGTCTATTCGCATGATGCTTGCCATTGCTGCCCATTATGATTATGAGATATGGCAAATGGACGTCAAAACAGCTTTCCTGAATGGATACCTCGAGAAGGAAATCTACATGGAACAACCTAAGGGTTTTGTGTCTAAAGCTGATATTCATAAGGTGTGTAAGCTGCAACGAGCCATTTATGGGATGAAGTAGGCTTCTTGGAATTGGAACTTTCGATTTGACGAAGCAGTCAGGGACTTTGATTTCGTGAAAAACGAGAAGGATCCATGTGTTTACAAAAAGATTAGTGGGAGCAACATTACATTCTTAGTACTATATGTAGATGATATTCTACTTATGGGAAATAACGTAGCAATGCTCAACACTGTGAAAGCTTGGCATTCTAAAACATTCTCCTTGAAAGACATGGGATAAGCTTCCTATATTCTAGGGACCTGTCTTTATAGAGATAGACCGCGAAGAATGATAGGACTTTCCCAAGCCCTCTATATAAAAAAGATCCTGAGAAGATTCAAGATGGATAATTCTAAAAGAGGGTTCCTTCCCATGCGACATGGAATTCATCTCACTAAGAAAATGTGTTTTAAAATTGAGGAATACAAAAGAGAGATGAGTAAGGTACCCAATGCCTTAAAAGTGGGTAGCCTCATGTATGCTATGTTGTGTACGAGACCGGACTTAGCCTACGCTGTGAGTGTGGTAAGTCGATTTCAAGCGAACCCGGGAAGGGAACACTGGACTACCGTTAAGAACATTCTTAAGTACTTGAGAAGGACTAAAGATATGGTTCTTACTTATGGGGGTGGAGAACTAAAGGTGGTTAGATTCACCGATTCTAATTTTCAAGGAGACAAGGACGACTCTAAGTCGACATCTGGGTATTTGTTTACTCTAAATGGAGGAGCAGTGTCTTGGAGAATATCCAAGCAAAGCGCTACTGCTGATACCACCTGCCAAGCAGAGTACCAAGCTGCCTCAGAGGCGATCAAGGAAGCATTTTGGATGTAGAAGTTTGTGCAAGAACTTCTAGTGGTAGCTAATGTGGAGCTACCTATATCACTATACTGTGATAATGATGGAGCGGTTGCCCAAGCCAAGGAGCCCAGGGCTCAGCAAAACACCATGCATATAGAAATAAAGTATCACATCATTCATTAGATGGTTGAGAAAAGATATGTTTCGTTGCAAAGAGTAGACTCAGAAGACAATGTCTCTAACCCGCTGACTAAGTCGTTATCTCAGGCTTGTAACACCCCCAAGTTATTCAGGGATATTACAGCGCCGTAAGCCCCGCCGTGGGACCCACAAGGCTATACATACGCGTAACCATAAATTTTGACCGATAAGGTCTACACACAAAGGAATGAAAAACGATACAAAGGTATTCGAAACATAACCAATGTATTCACGGACATCACAATACAATTCAATACTTCGGCAACACAGGCCGGAACATCAAGGGAAAAGGAAAACGATACTCGAGTATTCAAAAGACAATCCAGTACAACAACACTGAACCGGAACTCCAACCATAACTGGAAGAAAGACACAGTATCACACTTGCCCACCATCTTTATGCCGACCCGATACCTGCCCGTCCGCTCTCCTGGAACCTGAAATACATGAAACGTATTTCCCCCATAAAGGGGTTAGCCGTCGAATAGCTAGTGCAAGTATAACAATATGAAACATAATACTTCTCGACAATAAAGTAAATGTAATCCGTCAATTCATCAATATCCGTCAATTCATCAATTAAAGACTAGTATTCCGGAATAACTAAATCTCATAAGACGTATGTGAATGCCGTAGAAACGGTTCGTTCACCTCATACGCCGTTACGTATGTGAATGCCGTCAAAACGGTTCGTTCACCTCATACGCCGATACATGTAGGAATGCCGTCAAAACGGTTCGTTCATTACATGCCAATCAATATACTATGAATGCCGTAAAAACGGTTCGTTCATGATATGCCATCAATATTTCTTACTTTCAAAGTCGAGAACGTACAATCATAAATGTATACTTGCCTTTGAGACATCAAGAAATCGAACGGAGGAAAGGTATGAGTTCGGTAGGTCCGAGAACGCGCTTCCGGCACCTAAACGATTCGCAAGGAATATTACAATTAATTATCCATACTCAAATTATACGAAGAGACTCCTGAAACTCGTCTACGATTCCAGAAAATATACGGGTGGATAACTAAAGGTTGGGAAATCGCCCAAACTCCCACAAGTCCGAAAACGGCACAATCCAACCCGTAAAATCGGGAGAAAACACTCATATGGTATAGATATATATATCAAAATCTCAAGGTTCTCAAGCTTCAATCGGACAAAACGGACGAATCTTCGAAAACCCCCAAAATCCAACATAAAATTCAAAGTGTTCTTGAATAATCTTTCAATAATCCGATGAATACTCAAGCATGTCCATAATCACGCATATATCACATCATACACCATGATTTTATCATCCAAAACGTCAAAACCCACACGAAATCGAGAAGTCAAGATGTCGAAGGAATTACCTCTTGAATATCCAAGCTCTATGATCCAAGGAATACGCGATAGTTCGACTATCCGGCTTCCCAACCGATTGAAAGTGGTAAATCTTCAACACACAAGTGATAGCTATGAAAAGAATTCTTCCTCAACTCTCTCTCGCGATGGAAGAAGAAATGGGGAAAGAATGGCTGAAATCTCGCTTAAAAGCCGAATTATGCGATTGACCGCATTGTGTGCCGCGGCTCGGATATGTGTGCCGCGGCACAGCCTAAAATTGTTCCCGTGTTTTCGGTAGTGTGCGCGGCTCAGTGTGTGCCGCGGCACCGGTACAAAGCGGTTTTGGCCGGGATGCAACACCAGTGTGCCGCGGCTCAGCTTAGGTGTGCCGCGGCAATGACTCGGCAGTGTGCCGCGGCTCAGCTCAAGTGTGCCGCGGCACCGGGTACAGCCTGCTCGGCCAAATATAGGAAATGTGTGTGCCGCGGCGCACACTCCTTGTGCCGCGGCTCACACCCCCTTCGGGTCCTAAAATGATGAAAATTGACCCGGAAAGAGAATAAAAGCAATATGATTCAATGTCTTGACAACAATAACACGAAATAAAAATACAGGAGCCCCAAAACGGGGGTTCCAAGCAATGATTACAAGGGTTCGCTCAACAATCACGATCCGAAGAATATGAAAGGTTTGAAATGACATGACTTTCGACCGGATATTACATTCTCCCCCTCTAAAAAGAAGTTTCATCCCGAAACTTAAGAAATAAATAGTTCGGGGTATTCCACCCGCATCTTCTCTTCCGTCTCCCAAGTCGCCTCTTCGACCCCATGCCTCGACCATTGTACTTTAACCAGTGGAATGGTCTTATGCCGAAGCTGTTTCTCGCGACGCTCAAGGATCTTCACGGGTCTCTCCGGAAAGGTAATATCCTCGGCTACATTAATCTCACTGTAGTCGATAATGTGGCTCGGATCCGGTACGTACTTCCTCAACTGGGACACATGAAAAACACTATGGACGTGACTCAAAGCTGGAGGTAATGGCAAGCGATAAGCTAAGTCTCCAACTCTGTCCAAAATCTCAAAAGGTCCGATATACCTTGGACTGAGTTTTCCCTTTTTACCGAAGCGGAAAACTCCTCTGGTCGGTGATACTTTGAGCAAGACATGATCCCCCACTTCAAACTCCAAGGGTCGACGACGAGTATCGGCGTAGGATTTCGACGACTCTGGGCGGTCGATGTCGGTCTCGGATGATAGAAATCTTTTCCTTGGTCTCCAACAACATATCTGGTTCCGTCCCAACTAGCTCAGAAGCCTCGTCCCAACATAATGGCGACCTACATCGCCTACCATAGAGAGCCTCGAAGGGTGCCATTTTGATCGACGCAGGCCAACTATTATTGTAAGCAAACTCGATCAACGGCAAGTGAAGCTCCCAATCATTACTCCAGTCTAAGGCACAAGCCCGTAACATATCCTCCAACGTCTGAATCGTCCTCTCTGTCTGACCGTCCGACTGAGGGTGAAAGGAAGTGCTCAATCTCAACTCAGTACCCAGATCATGATGAACGGCCTGCCAAAAATGCGATACGAAACGGCCGTCTCGATCAGAAACAATGGTCTTGGGGGCACCGTGTAACCTCACGATCTCAGCGATAAAGGTTCGAGCCAATCTATCCGGTCCCCAAGTATCCTTAATACCCAAGAAGTGTGCAGACTTGGTCAATCGATCGACAATTACCCAAATCATATTCATTCCAGCCCGAGTTCTCGGCATGCCCGTGATAAAATCCATTGAGATATCTTCCCACTTCCACTCGGGAATGGGGAGTGGTTTCAACAACCCCGCCGGTCGTAGATGTTCGATCTTGACTTGTTGACACGTCAAGCACCGTAATACGAACTCCGTAACATCCTTCTTCATGTTATTCCACCAAAAATTTCGCTTCAAATCTTTGTACATCTTACTCGTCCCGGGGTGGATTGAGTAAGGCGTAGCATGAGCTTCTCGGAGAATCCTCTGTCTCAATTCCAAATCATTCGGAACACAAAGCGTGCCCTGAAATCTCAAAATACTATCCTCGTGCACCATAAAGCCAGGAGCTTTTCCTTTAATCACATCTTCCTTCAGTTGAGAAATCATCGGGTCACTCCACTGTTTCCCTTTGATATCGTCAACCAAGGACGAAGTAATTTCGAGAGTACACAACTGCCCCTCGTACGCCAAGCCACACTTCGATCCCTTGTTCAATTAAATCCTGACGAATCTTCGTCTGGGACGTAAGAACCTCAAGCATTTGAAGAGATGCCGATTTGCGGCTCAAAGCATCCGCAACGACATTGGCTTTCCCGGGGTGGTAAAGAATTTCCAGATCATAATCCTTTATCAACTCTAGCCAACGTCTCTGTCTCATATTCAGCTCCTTCTGGCTGAAAATATATTTCAGGCTCTTGTGATCGGTATAAATCCGGCACGGTGAACCATACAAATAATGCCGCCAAATCTTGAGTGCGAAGACAATTGCGGCCAATTCTAAATCGTGAGTAGGATAATTTACCTCATAAGGCTTTAATTGACGAGACGCAAAAGCTATCGTCTTATCATGCTGCATAAGCACAC
The DNA here is from genome assembly GCA_033398695.1 of Orobanche coerulescens. Taxonomy (NCBI): domain Eukaryota; kingdom Viridiplantae; phylum Streptophyta; class Magnoliopsida; order Lamiales; family Orobanchaceae; genus Orobanche; species Orobanche coerulescens. The sequence goes on along the minus strand of CM065802.1, from coordinate 187,670,600 downwards.
AGCCCAGGCCTTGACCCGAAGCGTCACTGTAAACTGCAAAGCCTTCGCTACCATGCGGTAAAGTTAAAATCGGCGCTGAAGTCAATCGTCTCTTCAGTTCATCGAAGCTCTGTTGTCTCTCATCCGTCCAGATAAATTTTTCGGTCTTACGGAGTAATTTTGTAAGCGGTCGAGCGAGTTTCGAGAACCCTCGACGAACCGACGGTAATACCCAAAGAAGGCCCAAAAAGCTACGAACCTCTTTAACATTTTTAGGCGGTGCCCAACTTAGCACTCGCTCGATCTTCTCGCGGGTCTACACGAACCCCTTCAGCCGAAATCACATGGCCGAGAAACATAACTTCTTCCAACCAAAACTCACATTTCGAGAACTTTGCATAAAGGTGCTCGGTTCTCAAAATGTTTAAGACTAAACGCAAGTGTCGGGCATGTTCCTCCTTATCCCGAGAATAGATCAAGATGTCGTCAATAAAGACGACTACACACCTGTCGAGATACTCGATGAATATTTTATTCATCAACCGCATGAATACCGCCGCGCATTCACAACCCAAAAGGCATAACTACAAATTCATAATGCCCATATCTCGTCCGGAACGCCGTCTTTGGAACGTCGGACTCCCTCACTCTGAGTTGATAATACCCGGATCTTAAATCAATCTTCGAGAAAACCGCAGCTCCTTGCAATTGATCAAATAGATCGTCTATACGAGGCAAAGGATATTTATTCTTGATGGTTACTTTATTCAGCTCACGGTAGTCAATGCACAAACGTAGTGAACCATCCTTCTTACTGACGAAAAGAACGGGCGAGACCCAAGGCGAAGCGCTCGGTCTGATGTACCCTTTTTCCAAAAGTTCTCCCAACTGAGTCTTCAATTCCTGCATCTCGGAAGGTGCCATCCGATAAGGTGCTTTAGAAATCGGGGCCGCATCCGGCTCTAAATCCACGTAAAAATCTATCTCTCGATCTGGCGGTAATCCCGGAAGATCGTCCGGAAAAACATCGGGATACTCGTTAACAACCGGAATTGAAGAGAAATCGACTTCAATTCCTTCCGTTTTCAATGCATAACACCAATAGCCCGTACAACCTTTATTCAAAAGTTTTACGGCCTTCATGGAACTGATAAGTAACTTGGATTGGCCCAACTTACGTCCCAAAAATGAGTACTCAGATCCGTCCTTAGTCATCATAGTGATAACTTTGGTACGCTAATTCATAATCGCCTGGTGATTATTAAGCCAATCCTCGCCGAGGATTACGTCCTCGCCTTCCATGTCAACTACAATTAAATTTGATAACCATTCCATACCGGATATAACCACCGGAAATTCTCTAATCTCCCGATTCCCCACAATTCTATCCCCGCTAGGCAGTCTCACGATAAAGGGATCGCAAGCAGTTAAACAAGTTATATTCAAACGGCGTACACACTCCAAAGAAATAAAAGAATGTGTAGCAGCCGAATCAAAAAGTACACGGACTGGATAGGATAGAATATGGATGGTACCTGAAGCCACCGCCGCATCGGGTTCGTCTGTTCGACGCATCTCATAAACACGTGGTTGCACCGAACCGACGCTAGAGTTCCCCCCTCCAGCGTTCTGTCCCCGTCCCCGGCCCCTGCCAAAATTCTGCTGAGGTTGACCGAAAGATTGCCGCTGATTAACACCTTGATCGAAGGGTGTTGGGGCAGAAGCCCGAGTGTCTAAAGTCTGGTTCGGCTCGGAACAATAAACCGCTCTATGCCCCATCTGACCACACGTGTGACACTTTAATAGTGGGAAGTAGCATTCCGAACTAAAGTGGCCTGGACGACCACAATTATAGCAAGTCACTGTACGATTTGAGGTACCCGGAGTGGGACGGTAACTCCTCTTCCCTTTATTAGAACGTGACGACTGTCCGGCAAAACGGTTAGTCGTCTGTGACTTCTGATAGTTGCCACCCTTAGAGCCGAAAAAATTTCCCCCGACTTTCTGCTTCATCGGTTCTTCAACGGTATCATTGTCGGGGCTCAACATATCATGGGCTAAAGCTCTGTCCTGATACTCTTTCAGTGTGGTACAAGCAAATCCGGCCATGTACCGCCGCAAGTCCAAATTCATCCGCATATCAAAATAACGGATCTTATCACGCTCGCTACGTACTTGATCCTTCACATGGATTAATTGTTGGTTATACTCCACGATTGCCTGCGAAACGGGAATATCTTGTGGTTTAGCCTCGAAGAAGGCTCGGATTCGGCTCTCTCGTACCGGCCAAGGACAAAACTCGGCCTCCAAGAGCTCCTTAAATTCATCCCATGAGGCAATACGATCCTGTGGCTTGATGACCTTCCACCAAGTAGCGGCCTCCTTAGTGAGGAAATACTGAGCAATCGGTACTTTCCTCACCTCGGGGCAATCAACTGCCTCAAAAATCTTCTCCAACTCTGCTAGCCAATCCTCCCAGCCTAACGGGTCTGTGGCACCGCTAAACTGTGGAGGGTGCATACGGATTACGTTCTGAAGCAGGGCATCCGTGTTTGGATTTGGGTTATTCAGCTGAACAGTTTGGGCCAAAATAGTCATCTGGGTAGCCAATTGTTGAAGTGCATTCGCCACTCCAACGCCTGCGTTGTTCCCCTGACCATTTGTCTGGTCGTGCTGACTCTCGGTATCGGGATGCACCGAGTTCGACAAACTGGGGTTGGTCGACCCCGCAACCGAACTGATGGAAACGGCTGCGCCACGACCTCTTCCTCGCCCACGGCCACGACCACGGCCACGGCCCCTACCAGCTGACATACTGAAGAACACACAAGTCACGTAAGCACAATTCAATCACGCATCAACAAAGTGTCCGATTCTCAAGAATACCGATAAAAGGAAGCAAAACGAATAAGGAAACACCAGGAGACTGAGAGGTCTTACAAGTACCGGTCGCACTGTGATGATGGCAGAGTTGTGATACTGTGGACATTTAACGACTCAATCGACCCAAAAGACCGACAGCCTAGGTATCCATAGACCTAAGCTCTGATACCATATTCTGTAACACCCCCAAGTTATTCAGGGATATTACAGCGCCGTAAGCCCCGCCGTGGGACCCAAAAGGCTATACATACGCGTAACCATAAATTTTGACCGATAAGGTCTACACACAAAGGAATGAAAAACGATACAAAGGTATTCGAAACATAACCAATGTATTCACGGACATCACAATACAATTCAATACTTCGGCAACACAGGCCGGAACATCAAGGGAAAAGGAAAACAATACTCGAGTATTCAAAAGACAATCCAGTACAACAACACTGAACCGGAACTCCAACCATAACTGGAAGAAAGACACAGTATCACACTTGCCCACCATCTTTATGCCGACCCGATACCTGCCCGTACGCTCTCCTGGAACCTGAAATACATGAAACGTATTTCCCCCATAAAGGGGTTAGCCGTCGAAGAGCTAGTGCAAGTATAACAATATGAAACATAATACTTCTCGACAGTAAAGTAAATGTAATCCGTCAATTCATCAATATCCGTCAATTCATCAATTAAAGACTAGTATTCCGGAATAACTAAATCTCATAAGACGTATGTGAATGCCGTAGAAACGGTTCGTTCACCTCATACGCCGTTACGTATGTGAATGCCGTCAAAACGGTTCGTTCACCTCATACGCCGATACATGTAGGAATGCCGTCAAAACGGTTCGTTCATTACATGCCAATCAATATATCTATGAATGCCGTAAAAACGGTTCGTTCATGATATGCCATCAATATTTCTTACTTTCAAAGTCGAGAACGTACAATCATAAATGTATACTTGCCTTTGAGACATCGAGAAATCGAACGGAGGAAAGGTATGAGTTCGGTAGGTCCGAGAACGCGCTTCCGGCACCTAAACGATTCGCAAGGAATATTACAATTAATTATCCATACTCAAATTATACGAAGAGACTCCTGAAACTCGTCTACGATTCCAGAAAATATACGGGTGGATAACTAAAGGTTGGGAAATCGCCCAAACTCCCACAAGTCCGAAAACGGCACAATCCAACCCGTAAAATCGGGAGAAAACACTCATATGGTATAGATATATATCAAAATCTCAAGGTTCTCAAGCTTCAATCGGACAAAACGGACGAATCTACGAAAACCCCCAAAATCCAACATAAAATTCAAAGTGTTCTTGAATAATCTTTCAATAATCCGATGAATACTCAAGCATGTCCATAATCACGCATATATCACATTATACACCATGATTTTATCATCCAAAACGTCAAAACCCACACGAAATCGAGAAGTCAAGATGTCGAAGGAATTACCTCTTGAATATCCAAGCTCTATGATCCAAGGAATACGCGATAGATCGACTATCCGGGCTTCCCAACCGATTGAAAGTGGTAAATCTTCAACACACAAGTGATAGCTATGAAAAGAATTCTTCCCTCAACTCTCTCTCTCGCGATGGAAGAAGAAATGGGGAAAGAATGGCTGAAATCTCGCTTAAAAAGCCGAATTATGCATTGACCGCATTGTGTGCCGCGGCTCAAGATATGTGTGCCGCGCACGTGCCTAAAAATTGTTCCTGTGTTTCGGTAGTGTGCCGCGGCTCAGCTCGTGTGCCGCGGCACCGGTACAGCGGTTTGGCCGGGATGCAACACCGGTGTGCCGCGGCTCGCGTAGGTGTGCCGCGGCAATGACTCAGCGGGTGCCGCGGCTCGGCTCAAGTGTCTTTGCGGCACAGACGGCACACCGCCGCTCGGCCAAATATAGGAAATGTGTGTGCCGCGGCGCACACTCCTTGTGCCGCGGCTCACACCCCCTTCGGGTCCTAAAATGATGAAAATTGACCCGGAAAGAGAATAAAAGCAATATGATTCAATGTCTGGACAACAATAACACGAAATAAAAATACGGGAGCCCCAAAACGGGGGTTCCAAGCAATGATTACAAGGGTTCGCTCAACAATCACGATCCGAAGAATATGAAAGGTTTGAAATGACATGACTTTCGACCGGATATTACAAGGTTGTCTTGGAAAGACATCTGAAGAATATGGGTATTGGGTACCATGATATATGGCACTGAGTGAAAGTGGTAGATTGGTAGGAATATGCCCTCGAATGCCACTCAGGGGATGAGAGAAAAGGGGCATTGTACTTTTAATTATCGAATTATCAATAAAAGGCAATATGATTTATTCATTGTTTATTGTATTTAAAATGCATTCTTGATTTGGTAAACATTGAAGTGAAGTCCATGTAAATAAGAGAGAACATTCCACTATCATTATTAGATAAGAGAAAATGCACTGAAGTGTTTAAAGCTTATTTATGTAAACCGTTTGCAAGCCGATAAACTTAATTGGGCATTAAGTTTTCAGTAAGACTTGTATAACTGATGCTAGGACATGCTCATGTCTTGATGGCATAGTTATAAGTATATTGGTGGGACCAGTGTACTCGAACATGACTCATACTTAATTCAGTCACACGGTATTCACTCTTGGAGAGTCGATGACGAATCGAAAGGTTGTGATAGTATACATGGACCTTTGACTTGATGGTTCACTAAGAGATGTGCCTGTGATGTTTAGTTTGTCATTAGAATAGTTAAACCCATTTGCTTAATCGCTAGGTCAACCTCGAAGTGCGGACTATACGGATAGGTAGCAGTTTTTACTGTACGCCAAGAAAGAATTCTATCTCCTGTTAGTGAGCAGGCGAATGTCCTATACGGTTAATGGCAAATAAGATCATAAGTCTTTGGCCAAAGCATTCTGATCTAGTCGTATTGGATACACTTGTAATCAGTCGGTCTTGATTTGCATTATCACATATATAGTGTCTAGTCAATAGTAGGGTGTGACTTTACCGTGACCCGATGACTTGACCGGGATATCTGATGAAGGGTCTATACGTATATGGTATTCACGACATAATGGTTCTGGAATGATCCCTTCATTTGTTCTCAGTCGGGGTTTACAGTGCGGCCCGCTAGGCTGGCTAAGTGCTACCCGCACTCATTGGTTCCTCCCAATGCCGGCTGAGACGGACCTACAGAGTCGCGCATCAGGATCGTTGATGGATAAATATGAATTTATCATCTCTCTATTAATATTAGATATTGGGTATCTAATTATGATTTATTGGATAAATCAAATAACGGTCTTGTGAATTGAAATTAAGTTACTGGGTAATTAATTTAATACATAAATAATATTTCTTAGAGAAATATATTTGTATTTGATATAATTAATTAATTGGATTAATTAATTATATCAAATACAAATATATTTAATGGAGTGTATTTAACGGAGTCGTTTGACGAACGTCTGGTACATGAGCTGAGTGACTCTGTCCGTTTCCTTCCATTTTCCTCATGGGGCCGCCCCTCCTCCCTCTCTCTTGTCTTGGTGTTGCTTTGTTTAATAAAGATTCTTCACCTTGATCTTTTCATCACATGATGCCATAGTGATATTATATGGTGGGACCATATCTTTTACAATATATTATGTGATGCCACTCCACCTTTTTGTGGTGATATGGCAGAGAAGTTTTTGAGAGAGAGAAATTTTTCTTGACTTCATTTTCTTCATTTTAGAGGTGTGAGAATAGTGAGAAAAATTGAGAGAAAATTCCTACAAGTTTCCCTAGCCGTGTTCTTGGAGAATGGAGTCCCATTGATTTTTCCGGGCAGTTTTCGACGCGTGTAAAGTAGAGACATCGAGCTTTTGGTGTTTGGGACGAAGGGATTTCATGCTCGTGCTCGGGATTGTGATCATCGTCAAATTACGAAGATATTATCAAAGGCTTCAAAGGTATGGGACTTTGATCCTTTTGTCTTCGTCTTTTTTATTTTTAGTATATACGTAACTTGATCGATCCTGCTTGGGATTCATTTTATTTTTCCACTGCGTACTCATTTTGTATCCGAAATCCCAACAGGATTCTGAAAGGAGAGTACTTTGTTTAGGATCGAGATAATTAGTTGACATAATTCAGAGAAAACATTGTCTACCTACTTGTCACTCCAAGAGCTTGATTGATGTAAAATGATAACTGTTTGGAAAACAATTACCCTGTATCAAAATTGTCGTGATAACAATGCCCGATATCGAAACAGTAAGGAAACTATATCGAGATGAAGTGTCAGTATGTTTTGGCAAATAAGCCAATCCTCAATACAGTAAGGAAACTGCATCGAAAAGTTGTGTCAACTTGTATCGAAGACCTCTCGTAAGATCCAGCATACAGTAAAACAAAGAAGTCTCATAAAAACTTAGTATGGAAGCTGTCTCGAACTGACAATAAGTAATCCCTCCATACAGCTCTCAACAGGACAAAGAAGGAATCTTCAGTTCCCACTAGAAGTCAAGTCTCGTTGATAAAGAAGTATTTAAATACTAAAAGGATAAAGTTTTTAAATACTGTAAGTTAATAGATCTTCAAATCCTGCAAAATCCGGATCGTGTTTTTCATCCCGTTAGAACGGAATCTTGCTCAACGGATTTATCTCAACGGATATATTTCAGAGGCTATATATATCTCTAAAGTTTGAAGATTGAAGACTACTGAATAACTGAACGACCAAGCATACAAAGAAATACTCAGAGCAAAACATATCTCCAAAGATTACTGCTATTCATATCAAAGAGATATACAGTGCTCAACAACTTTAACAACACATCATCAGCTAGAAGCTCAGAAAAGTCAAAGCTGTTGTTCATACCCTGTTCTATCCTTGAACAAATCCAGATCAGCCCTGTGTGGACTGAGGAAGACGAAGCTTCAGAACTCTGTGTGAAGAAGCCAGTCAAAGCATTAGCTCAAACCAATCTGTGTGAACGGTTGAAGCTAAGATCTTTATATCAATCTGTGTGAACGATATATTGATTGTGTGTTGTTATAATTACGTAGTTGTGTACGCAGTAATTATAATAAACTTTTTACTTCTGCGTGGAGGACCAGTGGACGTAGAGGGGTTTACCTCGAACCACTTTAAATATTATGTTATTTACCTTCTGTCCTTACTGTTTTATTTAACTGTGATTATTTAAGTATACGCTGCACATCTAGTTGCTGTATCCACAGCAACTTACTGTATTTAAGACTTCCGCTACGCACTCAGATTTTAAATCAGTACAGCTTGTTGTTTAAAATGCTTTCCAAGCTGTATCCAGTATACTTAGTGGCCAACAAGTGGTATCGGAGCGGTTGATTCTAAAAAGAATCAGTCGTATTTTTAACCGAATCAGATCCAAAATCACTTAATTTTCAAAACAGTCGTTTTCATTCCTTTATTCTCACATGGATACATCAATGATCAACAAAGTACCTATGTTCTCTATTAATGAATTTGATGATTGGAGAATCAGGATGGTGGCTCATCTTGCAGCAATGCACAAAGAGATGATTTTTGTTATACAGGATGGCCCCATTAAGATCATAAAGGTAAACACGGCTGCAAGGATTGAAGGCCAAGCTCATGCAGAGATGCTCGAGAAGGAGCGCGAGCAATGGACCACAGATGAAATAAAGCACGCCAATCTCGACAATGTGGCTAAGAACGCATTATTTGTCACTCTTGACAAAGGCACGTTCTCGAAGGTAAAGAGCTGTAAAACAGCCAAGGAAATCTGGGAAAAACTCAAGTTAATTTTTGAGGGAACTGAGCTCTCAAAAGAAAACAAAATTTGAAAACTAACTCAGCAATTTGAATCTTTCGAAATGAAACCAACTGAGACACTTGAGGAACTTGACCTCAGATTCACTGGTATTGTTGGTGAACTTGAAGCTTTCGGCAAAATTTATACCCAAAAGGAGAAGAATTTAAAAATTTTCAGATCTCTCCCTGCTCGATGGGACATTAAGACCACAGCTATGCGTGTGTCATGTAATTTAAATGAAATTTCTACTTTTGATCTCTTCTCTGACCTCAATGCTTTTGAGTATGATATTGACAGAAGAGAAAAAGCTGAAGAATCTCCTTCAAAGGTCACAACACTAGCCGCTGTATCGAACCGTCGACACAGCATGCCCAACTCGTCAACGCCTAGTCACAAGAATGCTGATAGTGATGACGACATCCTATCTCAAGATGAAATGGTGCTTCCCATGCAGAAGTTCAAGAAGTTCATCAAGCAGTCTGGAAAGACTCCCTACAGGCCCAAACCTGTCCACAAGATAAGTACTGAAACTTCATCTGATAATTCTAACCCGTGCTATAATTGCAGGAAACCAGGACATTATGCAAAGAAATGTCCTCATCCTAAAGTTCAAAGATTGCCGGAGGCCGAGCAACAAGAGAGGGATGAACGAAGACGTTCTTGGAAAAACAAGCTCAAGGCCCTGATTGGAGAATCAGAAGCCTCCCCCACACCATCCAAATCCGAAGAATGTCTTCAGGTGGTCACTGAAACTGATTCATCTTATGATGAGTTCGATGATAAAGCATATATGTGCTTTATGGCCAAGGACATTCCGGAAGGTGAAGATAGCGATGATGAGGTAAGCTCAACCTCAATCATTCCTACCAATGCATCTCATACTTTTGAAAACATGATAAATGAGTTTAAAAACATTCAAAAGGCCCATGAGACACTGAAAAATGAGAATATACAGCTCCAACTATCCAACCTAGAGCTGAAAGATAAAAATGACTTGCTAAAAATAAATTATGAAAACATGTCTATTGATTGTGAAACCAGCAAAGTAGATTATGAAAAACTCATGGAGAGCAATCATCAACTTGCTCATGAACTAAGTGAGGTTAAAACTCACAATGAGAGTGATAAGTGTCAGTTTTATACACTTATCCATGGTTTGTATCGATAAATATCACCCATAATTGAGCAAGTCTACTCGTTTCTTTTTGATTTTAATTAATTAGTTTTTAATAATTTTATTTTTATCGGATGATGATGTAAATCTGGTCTTAATCGGATTAAATTACTGATTTACTCAAGAAATAACAGGTTTATAAAATATTCTCTTTGTTGAGTTTTTATGTATTCATGTTGTAGGGCTTTCCGAGACGAGTTCGGCAGTCTTTCCGGATTCAAAATCAGAGTTCTATATCAAAAGTTATCATCCGAAGAAGATTTGGGGCAAAAACGCAAAGTCCAAGAAATTTCTGGGCTGAGAATGAAGTCTGAAACCCCATACGGGCGTAACATCATAACATATGGGCGTAACTCATAAAACCAAAAGCCGTAGCCTACTTACGGCCGTAACTCATGTACATTACGTCCGTAAGTCATCCATGTTACGGCCGCAACTCCAGAATGTTACGGCCGTAACTCTTGGCAGATTTTGATCATTGTATAAATTTTTATACTTTTGGTCTATTATTGAGGGGATGGCTGGCATTGATCCGATCTGTTGTAATAATGCTGGAGTTTTGGAGCTATTAGATGACTTTAGGTGCATAAATAGACCCCTTAGATCCTTCATCATTCATCATTCATCTTATATTTTTCTACTTTTTGTAATATTTTCTTTTTGTATGAAGAACACACTTGTGTTCTTGAGTGACTTGTGTAATAGTGGTATAGCATATGTTGTTCAGAGAGTTTATTGCTTCTTTCTCCTTTATCTACTAAGGGAGTTAGGATCAATTCTTTCTCTTGTTCAACTAATAATGACCACTCAAGCTTGTATTATGTATATTAAATCCTTCATGGGCTAAGTTACCTAAGTTGGGATTATAAACAAGGTTAGTCGTGTTGTTTAAGTTTGTATAAAGATGTATTGTGAATTACTTATTATTGTGTGTGATTTTCATTGTTTTACCAATCTTTATTTATTTGGCCAATAAATGACGATATTTATGGTCTTCATATGTTTCGAAAGAAAATATGTTTGATTAGATCAAATGATCTTCACTCTAAGTTGTTCTAGGGGATAGAAATATATCTCTAGACCTTAGATGATTCTTTGAGTGATTTTCATAAAACCTAATGCTATGTATTGAAGCCAATCAACATAGAAATATAGTGGATTGATTCAATATATAAGGGGCGTTTTATAGTTCGAAAGAGAAACCGTCTTTTTAAGGAAAATCAAATCTACACAACATAATAAGTAAATTCATCTTATGATCTCCTATAAATCTTCTGTAACTAATGATGAACTTGTAATATGTAATACCCGAGATTTCTGTTATGTAATTAGAACTTGTGATATTGTAATGATTGAACTTGATCTGAGTATTATTCTCCGTATTTCATAATCCGATGTTGTCGAGCGTATGATTTCATGTATGTGATTTACAAGATTTCAAATCTGCGCATGTAGCGCACGCTATCAGCTACGTTTAGCGTGCGCTAACGTGGATTAATAGCGCACGCTATTGAGGGTCATTAGCGCACGCTATGCGGGGTCAATTTGATTGAGACGTGCGGTAGGTGAGATCTGGCCGGGGGACCCCTGTCGGATCGTGTTGGGATGTACCTGGACGGCTTTCGGGAAAAGCCGAGTCAACGCCTTAGCGCACGCTACAGGTATATGCGTAGCGCACGCTAAGTGCTGAGTACAGTTAAGACAGTGAGCCGTTAGCGCACGCTACGAGCAGGTACTAGCGCGCGCTAATAGCCATTTATTATAAATAGGACATCATCCTATTCGTGATTTCAGTTCTCTCTTCTCCCATTACACGAATTCTTACACTTAAAACATAACTTCCTTCATCCTAAACACTTCATATCAACACCCTAGTTCGTGATTGAAGATCGTATATCATTGGAGATTGGTGTTCAAGCTTTCGGTGTCAGATTGCTTTATTTTCCTCCGTGATTCTTCACTACCTTGAGGTAGATGATTCTTCACCAATACTAGTAGTGTTCTAAGGATGTTGATCATGTTCGTCTAGTTAGTTAGATTCGTTATTAGTCGTACATCATGTGTTAGAAGGATATTTTCGACGTTTCGACACTTAGTCATCATATGATCCATTGAACCTTTTTGTATGAGGATTCCTAAGCATGTTATGTATCATCCAAACCAATCGACCGGTATATGAAGATTACCTAGTTCGTATGTTTTACGTAAGGAATCATATGTTTTGGGACTTGGAATAATCGGAACTTGGTATAATTCTTGAAGATCAAAGATAAGATATGACGTCGAGATGATTATCCGTATATTTGTACCTCATGATCATGGCACTTCCTCAAACCTTATTAGCACGACAGACTTGAGGATGATTTGTTGTATCAACATAGAATTCATGATTTCATCACCTTTCAACCCAGTTTTTCCGTTAGCAGTATTCTGCCATGCAGGGTTAGCGCACGCTAACATATGTGAGTTAACGTGCGCTATCGGGGTTCAGTTAGCGCACTATACGTACGTAACGTACGTTATGTATCAGCCGATTCAAACTGTCAGTTCGTAGCTAGCGCACGCTAGTCTTACACGATAGCGTACGCTAACAGGCCGGCTTAGCGCACGTTACGTAGAGTACGTAGCGCACGCTAAGCAGTCCAGGCAGATTGTTTATTTTGAGCTTTTCGGCCGAAGACCGAATTGTTAGGCCATCGTTCGACTTGAAATGATTTGTATATCATTCCTTTTGTTAAGGTTCGGGCTTGTTACGTTGATCGAAGGAGGCGGCCTTCGAGTGTGTCGAGATTATTGAAGTGTTTCATCCTTGCCATTTTCGAGGCAAGTATCATATGTCGAGTTCGATTTATCATGCTTGTGGTTTTGTTCATATTGTTGAATATGAGATGTATTTCCGAAATTCTCGTGATGTTCGTTGTTATTTGTTCGTATTGATGAGCGTCTTGAAATGCATATGTGTATGCATAGGTGATTGATTTATGGTTTAAATGATCGAGGGGATCATGAGGATCTATCTTGGCGCTGGATCGAATGTCCACCATGCGTTGGTCCGACGGGATCATCATGGGGATCTATCTTTGAGCGCCGGATCGTTGGGACGGGTTTTCCACCATGCGTTGGTCCGACGGGATCATCATGGGGATCTATCTTGAGAAGCTGGATCATTTGGATTACCTTGTATTGTGTTGATGGAATCGTGAGGATTCGCATCGTTGGATTCCGTGGCGGAAGTCCGTTTTGCATGTTCTATGATGTATTGATGATTTATTGTATGATGATACTTGTACTAGCATTGTTTTGCTAACCCCTTCGGGGTGGACATTGTTTTGATGTTCGGGTAGCCGAGGAGCGGGAGGCAACCACGGTGATGCAGGACGATGAAATGGCTCGATGATGTGATTGATGTTATTGTTATTGTGATTTGTCTTCTTGGTTTGTTTAGTACTCGAGTAAATCTGTTTTAATAAGGTTATTCGATATGGTTGTATAAGTAAACTCATTTGATCGGTTGAATCAAATCGTATTTGAACTTGATTGTTCGATTGAATTGTTTTTACACTTCTTTTAAAATTAGCCTTGTAAATCCTTATCTAAAGGGTTTACGGCTGTAATTATTCGAATATCTCGGGGTGTTACGAATATGGTATCGAGCTAAGATTCATGGATATCTTGGCGATCGGGTTAGTTGGGTGCATTTCGTTATTTGATTATTAGACGTTCGTAACATCAACTGCCGAGCCGAGATCGTCGTGTGGACCGTGGTTGTAAGTTTCCTAATCTCGAATACTACCGTTTTATTTAATTCACGTCTTGTAAACATTAATGGATGTACTTTTAGAAAGTTTGTCCTGGATATTGAGTATTTATGTTTGCAGTATGTTGAGAGGAGGTCGTGGACGCGGACGCGGTCGTGGACGCGGACGTGGAAATGCGAGGCAAGAAGAATCGGTATCTACCCCAGAGATAACCGCTAGTCGAACGGATTCCCATTAGGGACGGCGAGGATCGGCAAATAATAATGCAGATCCTAACATGCCGGGAGTGCTTCAGCAGGTGGTTGCCCAGATAAACCAGTTTGCTCAAGTTGTGGATCGCATGCAGACGGCGATGGGACAACAGCATAACGTGGAAAATCGAGGAGATAGATGGCTTACCGAAGTGATTAAACTGAACCCTCCGAAATTTGACGGTTCTGCTGAGACGCTTTCTTGGGATCACTGGCTGAAGGAATTAGAGAAGATTTTTGCAGGGATTAACTGTCCCAACGATAGGAAGGTTCCGGTCGCCCAGTATCTTTTGACCGGGGAGGCTTTCGACTGGTGGGAGGCCATTCGACCGGAAAAGTACCATGTTGATTGGACAGAATTCAAATTGATGATGGAGGCGCAGTATTGTCCTCGCCCAGTTAGAGAAGCCCGAGTTCGGGAGTTTTTCTCACCACAGAATTCGGGAGCATCTGTGACGGACGTGATTAAGACTTTTAATCACCAACTGACTTATGTGCGCCACTTGGTCAGGACCGAGGCGAAGAAGATTTTTCATTTTGACATGCGAATGAAACCGGAAATTCAGCAGTATATGTCCGGATTTGAATGTACCACCTTGCGACAGTATCAGGACAAGGCGTTGGCCTATGATATGAAGGAGGCAGCAGTAGAGAAAGCGACGGAAGCAAAGAAACACAAGGTGTCTGGCAACTTCACGGAGGATAAGAGTAGCGGACCTCGCAGGGGTCAGTCCTCTTTTCATTCATCCAGGAGACCTCCGCATCCTTCTCGAGGTGGAAAGAAGTTCCGGGCAGCACCAACGGTTTCAGACGCAGGAAAGAAGTGTTACAACTGTGGCAAAGCGGGACATGTCCGACGTGATTGTTTCGCGCCTGCTGTGACCTGTTTCGAGTGTGGACAGGAAGGACATCGCGCAACATTTTGTGGGAATGCGACCCGATCTTTTGGTACTCGCACTCCAGCTCCAGTCCCGAAGGAGACGAGTGTGAACCAGACGCAGCAGAGTGGATTTCAGCAGCAGAACGCTGGGAAGAGAGAGACATCCAGTGCTGGGTCCGCTCCTCCGCGCCTGTACGAAATGAGGAAATCTGATGATCAGAACACAGCTGTTGCATCAGGTACGATTCAGATCCTTTTGCAACCAGTTAGTGTCTTGTTCGATTCGGGAGCTACGCATTCTTTTATATCTTTGAAATGTGTTAATCGTTTGAAAATCTCGTGCTTGTATAATTGTGAACCTTATGTTGTGGGTTTGCCGAGTGGAGAGAGAATCGTGGGAACCCTAGAGGTTAGAGATTTTCCAGTAATTATAGGAGGAAGAGATTGGCCATCGAATCTTATTGTAGTTGACATCTGCGGTGACGATTTAATTCTCGGAGATGATTGGCTCAACCGTTATGGAGCTATTCTGAATTACCGAGAGAGAGTTATTTCTATCATTGCTATTGACGGATCTGAACACTTATTCCGAGGCTGGAGACCAGGAAGCTCGGGAAAACTGATCAAAGCAATGAAAGCCGTGAAATTACTGAAACAGGGATGTCAGGGACTTTGGTGCTATGCCATGAGGAAAGAGGAAGGAGTAGAGCTCTCGTCTATTTCAGTTGTGAATGAGTTCTCAGATGTATTTCCTGACGAACTACCTGGGTTACCTCCGCAGAGGGGAGTGGAATTCACTATCGAATTAGAGCCTGGAGCAGCTCCTATTTCCAGGGCTCCGTACCGCATGGCGCCAACCGAGATATATGAACTCAAGAAGCAACTGGAGGAATTGTTACAGAAGGGCTATATCCAACCTAGTGTTTCTCCTTGGGGAGCGCCCGTTCTCTTTGTCCGGAAGAAAGACGGATCCCTCCGACTGTGTATTGATTAAAGGGAGCTCAACAAGATGACGATCAAGAATAAGTATCCTATACCTCGGATCGACGACTTGTTTGATCAACTGCAACAGGCAAGGGTATTCTCGAAGATTGACTTGCGATCAGGATACCACCAGTTGAGAATTAAGGAATCGGATATACCAAAATCTGCTTTCAGATCCCGGTACGGGCATTATGAATTTGTAGTAATGCCGTTTGGACTTACCAATGCTCCTGCGGTATTCATGTAATTGATGAATCGGGTATTCTTGGAATACTTGGATAAATTTGTGGTCGTCTTCATTGACGACATCTTGATATATTCGAGGGACGCAGGGGAGCATTCCGAACATCTGCGTGTGGTTTTGAGCACCTTGAGGAAGTAACAGCTGTATGCAAAATTTTCAAAATGCGAGTTCTGGCTTAAGGAAGTAACCTTCCTTGGGCATGTGATATCAGCCGACGGAGTTCAGGTGGACCCGAAGAAGGTCGAAGCCATCTTGGATTGGGAAGCTCCTAAAAACGTGAAAGAAGTCCGAAGCTTCTTAGGACTTGCTGGATATTATCGCCGCTTTGTAGAAGGATTTTCCAAAATTGCTCGTCCGCTCACACAGCTGTTACAGAAAACTCAAAAGTTCATGTGGAATGAGAAGTGTCAGGCTGGTTTTGGCGAACTTAAGAGAAGGCTGACGACAGCACCTATATTAGCGCTGCCAGAGGGAACTGATGGATTCATGGTTTACAACGACGCTTCAAATCAGGGTTTGGGTTGTGTGTTGATGCAGAAGGATAAAGTGATTGCTTATGCTTCTCGGCAATTGAAACCGTATGAGGTTAATTACCCGACTCATGATCTGGAGTTAGCAGCTGTAGTCTTTGCACTGAAAATTTGGAGACATTATTTGTACGGCACTCATTGTCAGATCTTTACCAATCATAAGAGCCTCAAGTACATTTTCAGTCAGAAAGAATTAAACATGAGGCAGAGAAGGTGGCTGGAATTGATCAAGGATTATGACTTGGAGATTCTCTATCATCCGGGGAAAGCAAATGTAGTAGCCGATGCCTTGAGCCGAAAACCTGTTTCTCTTCGAGTGTTGGAAGCACTTACGTCCCAAACCAGCATTCAACGAGAACTGATCCGCGAAGGGATTTAAGTGTGGGCACCAGGAATCCAAGGGCAACTTTGTGTGATGGAACTAACTTCATCACTAGTCGAGGAGATCAAGTCTAAACAATTGAACGATTCTCTGATCCTTCGATTATGTGACGAAGTAAAGAAAGGAAAAGCCCCAGGATTCGTGATACAAGACGATGGAGTTACGAGATTTGAGTCGACTTTGCGTTCCGAGGATGATGATTTGAGACGGACAATTTTGAAGGAAGCTCAAAGCGCGCCTATTCTATTCACCCGAGCGGTAGTAAGATGTATAAGGATTTAAAGCAAAACTTGGTGGGGAATATGAAGAAGGACGTAGCGGAGTGCGTTTGAAGTGTTTGACTTGTCGTGAGTTAAGATTGAACATCAACGACTGTAGGGATGTTAAAACCGCTTAGATCCACAGTGGAAGTGGGAGGATATCTCGATGGATTTCATCACTAGTATGCCAAGGACTAGAACGGGAATGAACATGATTTGGGTTGTAGTTGATCGACTAACCAAGTCGGCTCATTTCTTGGGAATTAAAGACACATGGGGACCCGAGAGGTTGGCACGAGTATTTATTGCGGAGATAGTCAGATTGCATGGGACGCCGAGGACCATTATTTCGGATCGGGATGGTCGCTTCGTGTCACATTTCTGGAAAGCAGTTCACAGGGCTCTTGGGACTGAGCTCAACTTTAGCACAGCTTATCATCCCCAAACGGACGGTCAGTCCGAAAGGACTATTCAAACTGTAGAAGACATGCTTAGAGCTTGTGCTTTGGATTGGTCAACTGATTGGGAAGTTCATCTACCATTAGTTGAATTCACCTACAATAATAGTTGGCACGCTTCAATTAAGATGGCACCATTTGAAGCTTTGTACGGGAGAAGATGCTGATCACCCCTATGTTGGGATGATTCTTCGGATTTGATTGGGACGGAACCGGAATTGATTATTCAGACTCAAGAGAAGATAGCTTTGATTCGAGAGAGACTGTTGACTGCCCAGAGTCGACAGAAGTCTTATGCAGATGTACGTCGTCGCCCTCTAGAGTTCAATGCTGGGGACCATGTACTATTGAAGGTGTCTCCTACACGAGGGATTTTCCGTTTCGGGAGGAGAGGCAAGCTTAGTCCGAGATATATCGGACCATTCGAGATCCTCGAGAGAGTTGGAGATTTAGCATACAGGCTGGCCTTACCGCCATCGCTGAGTCACGTTCACAATGTGTTTCACGTATCCCAACTGCGGAAGTATGTACCGGACCCCACTCACGTCATTGATTTCGACGAGATCGAAATAGCCAATGATGGCACCTTCGAAGAGAGACCAATCAAGATACTTGAAAGCCGGATCAAACAATTGAGAAATAAACCAATACACTTGGTTAAAGTGCAATGGTCACGACACGGAGTCGAAGACGCCACTTGGGAAACGGAGGACAGTATGAAGACCAGATATCCGGAGTTGTTTTCATCTTAAGTTTCGGGACGAAACTTCTTTTTAGGGAGGAAGGATGTAATACCCGAGATTTCTGTTATGTAATTAGAACTTGTGATATTGTAATGATTGAACTTGTTCTGAGTATTATTTTCCGTATTTCATAATCCGATGTTGTCGAGCGTATGATTTCGTGTATGTGATTTACACGATTTCAAATCTGCGCATGTAGCGCACGCTATCATCTACGTTTAGCGTGCGCTAACGTGGATTAATAGCGCACGCTATTGAGGGTCATTAGCGCACGCTATGCGGGGTCAATTTGATTGAGACGTGCGGTAGGTGAGATCTGGCCGGGGGACCCCTGTCGGATCGTGTTGGGATGTACCTGGACGGCTTTCGGGAAAAGCCGAGTCAACGCCTTAGCGCACGCTACAGGTATATGCGTAGCGCACGCTAAGTCTTGAGTCTGATTAAGACAGTGAGCCGTTAGCGCACGCTACGGCAGTACTAGCGCGCTAATAGCCATTTATTATAAATAGGACATCATCCTATTCGTGATTTGATTCTCTCTTCTCCCATTACCCGAATTCTTACACTTAAAACATAACTTCCTTCATCCTAAACACTTCATATCAACACCTAGTTCGTGATTGAAGATCGTATATCATTGGAGATTGGTGTTCAAGCTTTCGGTGTCGGATTGCTTTATTTTCCTCGTGATTCTTCACTACCTTGAGGTAGGTGATTCTTCACCAATACTAGTAGTGTTCTAAGGATGTTGATCATGTTCGTCTAGTTAGTTAGATTCGTTATTAGTCGTACATCATGTGTTAGAAGGATATTTTCGACGTTTCGACACTTAGTCATCATATGATCCATTGAACCTTTTTGTATGAGGATTCCTAAGCATGTTATGTATCATCCAAACCAATCGACCAGTATATGAAGATTACCTAGTTCGTATGTTTTACGTAAGGAATCATATGTTTTGGGACTTGGAATAATCGGAACTTGGTATAATTCTTGAAGATCAAAGATAAGATATGACGTCGAGATGATTATCCGTATATTTGTACCTCATGATCATGGCACTTCCTCAAACCTTATTAGCACGACAGACTTGAGGATGATTTGTTGTATCAACATAGAATTCATGATTTCATCACCTTTCAACCCAGTTTTTCCGTTAGCAGTATTCTGCCATGCAGGGTTAGCGCACGCTAACATATGTGAGTTAACGTGCGCTATCGGGGTTCAGTTAGCGCACTATACGTACGTAATGTACGTTATGTATCAGCCGATTCAAACTGTCAGTTTGTAGCTAGCGCACGCTAGTCTTACACGATAGCGTACGCTAACAGGCCGGCTTAGCGCACGTTACGTAGAGTACGTAGCGCACGCTAAGCAGTCCAGGCAGATTGTTTATTTTGAGCTTTTCGGCCGAAGACCGAATTGTTAGGCCATCGTTCGACTTGAAATGATTTGTATATCATTCCTTTTGTTAAGGTTCGGGCTTGTTACGTTGATCGAAGGAGGCGGCCTTCGAGTGTGTCGAGATTATTGAAGTGTTTCATCCTTGCCATTTTCGAGGCAAGTATCATATGTCGAGTTCGATTTATCATGCTTGTGGTTTTGTTCATATTGTTGAATATGAGATGTATTTCTGGAAATTCTCGTGATGTTCGTTGTTATTTGTTCGTATTGATGAACGTACTGAAATGCATATGTGTATGCATAGTTGATTGATTTATGGTTTAAATGATCCGAGGGGATCATGAGGATCTATGCTGAGGGCGCTGGATCGAATGTCCACCATGCGTTGGTCCGACGGGATCATCATGGGGATCTATGCTGAGGGCGCTGGATCGTTGGACGGGTTTTCCACCATGCGTTGGTCCGACGGGATCATCATGGGGATCTATGCTGAGGGCGCTGGATCGCTGGATTACCTTGTATTGTGTTGATGGAATCGTGAGGATTCGCATCGTTGGATTCCGGTGGCGGAAGTCCGTTTTGCATGTTCTATGATGTATTGATGATTTATTGTATGATGATACTTGTACTAGCATTGTTTTGCTAACCCCTTCGGGGGTGGACATTGTTTTGATGTTCAGGTAGCCGAGGAGCGGGGAGGCAACCACAGTACCGACAGGACGATGAAATGGCTCAGTGATGTGATTGATGTTATTGTTATTGTGATTTGTCTTCTTGGTTCGTTTAGTACTCGAGTACGTCTGTTTTAATAAGGTTATTCGATATGGTTGTATAAGTAAACTCATTTGATCGGTTGAATCAAATCTGTATTTGAACTTCAGTTGTTCGATTGAATTGTTTTTACACTTCTTTTAAAATTAGCCTTGTAAATCCTTATCTAAAGGGTTTACGGCGCTGTAATTATTCCGAATATCTCGGGGTGTTACATAATATCCACATTTTTCTTTCCCTTGTATTTTCATTTTCGGTGTATTTCTCGGTTGTAGTGGCCCTCGTGTATCTTTCAGCGTATCTTTTCAGTCATGTATTGATCTGATTCTCGTAATTGTTGTACGGAACCGCCGTTTCGGGGTTGCCGTGGATCCATTGTGTGTTATGATGCGTTTTGAGAAGTTCCATTTGATGTTTCGTTCATATTCCAGTGTTTTGGACCGATTATGTTTCGTACCTAGCACACGCTATGTTTGCTGCATAGCACACGCTGAGGGGCCCTTAGTAGCGCACGCTACGGATGCTTCGTAGCGCGCGCTAGAGAGCAAGCCTGGGAGTGGCAGTGCTGATTCCAGCCCTCTGGACTGGCGGATTAGCGTACGCTACGTAGTCTAACGCACGCTAATGTCGGGGGCTAGCTGAGTTGCCCAGTAGCGTGCGCTAGCGTGAGTGTCCAGTACTGGACAGTTTACTACTGGACTCAATCTGTTGCTCAGGTAGCGCACGTTATTGGTCGATAGCGCGTGCTACCGATACACTTTAGCGCACGCTACGTTTGGTGGATAGCGCGCGTTAACCGGATCAGGAGTGTACTGGACAGTTGCTTCTGGACTTGGCTGATGTCCAGGTAGCGCACGCTATTGGTCGATAGCGCGCGCTATCGAGAGATTATTAGCGCATGCTACATTTCGAGTAGCGCATGCTAACGGCCAGAAATCTGGCTACTGGACTGGAACGCTAACTGTTTGGCCTATAGTTTTATCCCGTTAGCGCACGCTAACCTTGAGGATTAGCGCGCGCTAACACTCCCTGGCTATATAAACCAGGGAGTTGACCGAGATGAACATAATTTCTCATTTCTTCCTCCTCTCCGCGGCTAAGGTGATTCCGGGCGATTTTCTTGGCTATTTCTTCCTCCAATCATCTCATCCAACATCTTTCTCGAGTTCTTGGTGTATTATAACAACATCAACACGAATCTTTCATCCTAATCCAAGGTAAATCTTTTAGAACCCTACTTTTGGATAATTTGGGGGTTTTGGGGTTTTCTTCCGATCCGTTCCGTTTTGTTGGTGGATTAATGAGGAATATGATTAATCTTGTTGATATCATTAGTCTTCCTACAGATTCGAGTATATTTTCATGGTTTTGCGAAATCGAGAGGGTTTGGTTGTGGTCCGCCCTCATTGTTTTTTTTATACGAATATACATGAATCGTAGGTGGGTTTTCGGGTGTATTCGATTTCTATATTCGTCTAGAGTTGGTTGTGATTGTATTCTTGGAATCGTTAGGTTCGGTACCGTTAGTTCCTAGCGTTCGCTGGTGTTTTTCCTTCCGTTCGTAGTGTCGTCAATTATTCAAGGCAAGTAATTCTTGGAAACCTTTATGCTTAACGTGAAATGGTAATGTATATTGTGTGTGCTTTACTCACCTTGGGAGGGTCCGACGGGGCCTCGAGGGAATCTATGGCTTCTTCCTGGATTCATGATTGTAATTCACTAGCCAGCTCGGGAGGGTCCTTAGAGGCCTCGAGTGGGATTCGTGGCTTCATCCCGGTCCTAGGTGATGTGTGGTGCTTGATTTGTTTTGTGAATGTGGCCAGCTCGGGAGGGTCCTTAGAGGCCTCGAGTGGGATTCGTGGCTTCGTCCCGGTCCTAGGCAAATTATTTGTGACTGTTTGTTTCCGGAAAAAACATGTCTGGTTTGGTTTTTGAAATGATATTGGTGCATGTACTATGAAATATGTAAACGATTGGTTTGACTTGATTAATTGTACTAGCGTAATTGCTAACCCCTTTGGGGACCCATTGTGGGGAAATTCTTGTTATGGATTTCAGGTTATGATCATCCGGACGAGCGAGCACTGGGACAGTACGAGGATGTTGGCCAGGGCCGTTGACATATGCCTTTGGGTCATCCTATTTCTTTTGCCTACTTTGATATGGTTGTTTTCACATTTATAAACTTATAGATTGTACTCGCGAGTACTTAGGATTTTCATTTCGAACTCTGTTTGTACTACCCGATATTTCTACATTGTTGGTTGATGCTTAATTCGCCGGTTGCTCCGGGCGTATTTTTATTTGTTGTATTACTAAAATGTGTGTCCTCGCTAACCGAGATGGTTAGTCGAGTGGAGTTTTCTTGTTGTAGCCTGGTGGGTCCCATGTAGCGGTCCACAGCGCTGTAATATACTCTGAATATCTCGGGGGTGTTACAAAAAATGGTATCGAAGCCCTAGGTTTATGGATACCTAGGCTTGTTGGTTATTTGGGTCTAGTCGTGTTTTGTTTTGCATATTGTCACGCCGCTGCCAGCATCTCGGTACTTCCAGTGCTCGTAAGTTTTCTTATTCGGCTTTTCTGTTTCCTGCATTGTATTTTCACTTCTTGAATCGTAGTTGCTTTTTCCTCCCTTACTCATCATCGATATACCTCTGTTACCTCTTAACACCAGTATGGATGCCGGAGGAAACCGTGGTCGTGGTCGTGGACGTGGTCGTGGACGCGACCGAGGACGTGGGGCAGCCGATGGAGCGGCCACATCGCATTCTTCAGGAGCCGGCAGTACCGGTGACCGTCACAGTCATGCTTCTTCTCAGGAGCGCGCCGATCTTGGTATTGCGGCTGTTATGCAGCAAATGGTTAACCAGATGGCGGCGATAGCTCAGGTGGTTCAGAATCTGGATCCGACCCATGCTAATCGGGGCGGAGCGGATCGCTGGCTTCAGGATGTCATCAAGATGCATCCTCCTCAGTTCTCGGGAGCTTCGGACCTGATCGGCTGGGAGGGATGGATCAAGGAGATATCTAAAGTCTTCGTTGCCACCAACTGTCCCGAGGATCGTAAGGTCCCTATTGCCCAGTACTTTCTCACTGGGGATGCTACGGATTGGTGGGAGGCCGTTGGGCCCAAAGACCATGTTGCTTCGGGGGCCGAATTTCAGGAATTGATGGAGACCGAATATTGTCCGTGGCCGGTCAGACAGGCTCGAGTGCATGCTTTCTATGATGCTCAACCACGGGATATTCCCATATCCCAAGATATTGCCGATTTTAACAAGGAGTTGGGCTATGTGAAGACCCAAGTTGTCGAAGAGAGCGACAAAATTTTCCATTTTTCCAGGTATGCTTGGACGATTTTCTTAAGCAAGAAGAAGGAAACAACATCAAAGCTGCCCGATCTCCTGAGAAAGCTTCAAAATGAAAAGGCATTGAGTATCATGTCCATTCGTTTCGACAGAGGTACATAATTTACTAATCGCTTTATAGAGCAATACTGTTCGGAAAATGGGATATAGCACGAATACTCAGCTGCCCGTACACCTCAACAAAATGATGTTGCCGAGCGAAAGAATAGGACGCTGAAAGAAGCTACAAGAACAATGATTGCCGCAAGCAAGTTGCCACAGGGTTTCTAGGGTGAAGCAACCAATACAGCATTCTACACTCAAAACCGCTGTATCGTCAACAAGCACCACAACAAAACAGCATACGAGGTATGGAACAACAAAACTCCGTTAGTTTCATATTTTCACATTTTTGGATGCAGGTGTTATGTGTTAAACAATGGGAAGTATCAACTTAGAACCTTTGATGAGAAGTCAGATGAAGGCATATTTGTAGGATACTCCTCCGTCAGCAAAGCATACAGGATCTTTAATAAAAGGAAGCTGACGATCGAGGAATTAGTTCATGTAGTGTTCGACGAACCTCACCATGACCCTACAGGAGTAGAAGATGTTACTCAGAACATCCAACAACTTTCCATCCTAGATCTACCAACTCCCATAAAACCTGTTGTTGACCTAGAAATCAACCCAGGAGCTGTAAGAATCGACATAGATAAAGCCGACGCTATTCAAGCTGAAGCTGTATCTACAGAAACTCTCGATACAGTTCGGGACCCTGAATTAGAATCCGACCAAAGATGGTTGAGAGATCACCGGTGTTTCTACTCGAAGAAGAATACAGAGTACACAAGGAAATATACTGTGTGCAAAAGAAGAACTAGATACTGAGAAATCACCTTTTCCTGAATGGAAATCTCAATCCGAGCTTAGAAGACTCAACATGTGCACTATTGCTGTATTCTTAGCCCAGTCCGAACCTGTTTCTATCATAGACGCTCTTAATAACTCTCATTGGATAACATCTATGGAAGAAGAGCTTAACGGTTTCGAAAGAAACAACGTATGGTATCTTATACCCAGACCTACGCATCAATCGGTTATAGGAACCAAATGGGTTTTTTCAGAACAAGAAGGATTGAAATGGACTTATCATAAGGAACATATCAAGGCTAGTCGCACAAGGCTATAGACAGGAAGAAGGCATAGACTACGATGAAACTTTTTCCCCTGTGGCCAGACTAGAAGCCATTAGGATATTTTTAGCCTTTGCCGCCCATAAGAGATTCATTGTATATCAAATGGACGTCAAAAGTGCATTCCTGAATGGAGATCTTGCTAAAGAAGATTATGTTGAACAACCACAAGGGTTTGCCAACACAGACGGTATCGATCTAGTATACAGGCTGAGGAAAGCACTGTATGGACATAAGCAAGCCCCTAGAGCATGGTATGAGACCCTGTCCTAGTATCTAACCGATAATGGATTTGAGAAAGGTGCTGTGGACAAGACCTTGTTCAAAATACAAGAAGGTGATGACCTTCTAATGGTGCAAATTTCTGTAGATGATATAATTTTTGGTTCAACTAACCTTGCTTTGTGTCAAAGGTTCTCTCATCTCATGCAAAGTAAATTTGAAATGAGTATGATGGGAGAACTTAGTTATTTCCTAGGTTTGCAGGTAAAGCAGTTGCCTACAGGTATTTTCATCAACCAAGAAAAATACAGCAAGGAGATTCTCAACAAATTTGGAATGAACACTTCCAAATCATTGCTAACTCCCATGAGCACTTCCGTGCAAATTCGTGCTGATGAAGCCGGAAAGCCAGTTGACCAATCACTCTATAGGAAGCTTATTGGATCGCTCCTGTACCTAACAGCTAGTAGGCCCAATATTCAGTTTCTTGTTGGAGTGTGTGCGAGATATCAAGTAGCAGCCAAGGAATCACACTTCAATACAGCTAAACGAATACTGAAGTACATTAAAGGAACAGTCGATGTAGGAGTATGGTATCCTAAGGAAGGCGGATTCGATTTAGTTGGATACAGCGACTCGGATCTCAGAGGCTGCAAGCTAGATAGGAAGAGTACAAGTGGAACTTGTCACTTTCTTGGACCTAGACTTGTCTCTTGGTTCAGTAAGAAGCAATTGGCAAACTCACTTTCCATGGCTGAATCAGAATACAATGCTGCTGGTAGCTGCTGTATGCAGATCCTCTAGATGCAGCAACAGTGGTCAGATTATGGAATTGAAGCCAGAGAGATGCCGATCATGTGTGATAGCACGAGTGCAATTGCAATAACGCACAATCCTGTCCTGCACTCGCGCACTAAGCATATCAACATGAAGCATCACTTCATAAGGAATCATGTTGAGAACAAGTATGTTCGGCTCGAAAAGGTTCATACAGATATTCAGTTGGCCGACATCTTCACCAAGCCTCTCGACACAGCAAGATTCAACATGCTTAGACAAGAATTGGGATTGCTACAGCCTGACTCCCTGTAAGTATTTACTGCTTTTACTCAACAATTGAGGGGGAATGCTGTAAGACCCAAGAATACAGTATCCACCATTAATTATCTGTACACTCAGAACCGTCAATACGGCACTGTAGTGAACAAAGTGATATGAATCATCCTACAGCTGACGTGTGCAATAATTAAGGGGGAATACAATATGACCCATGAATACAGCATTAATCCAAAAGTTGTTGTATGGAATTAAAACCTATATGTACCTTTTAAGGGGGAACGCTGTCTCGTCGTGGATACAGCAAATTGTAACACCCTCAAGATATTCGAGGTATATTACAGCGCCGTGAATCCCTATATGGGACCCACCAGGCTGAACAGCATCATACTCATCGACTCACATAAACGATAGAACAATACCATGTCATAAAGACGCAAAACAGAATAATCCACCCGGTTCAACCGGTCAATATAACATCATCATCCTACACAACATAATAAGCAACAATACAATCCGAACGAACAAGAACCCCTTGAGTACTCGAGTACAACTATTAGTTCGAAACCACAAAAGATGAAAAGGTAAAAGACACTAAAACGTCACTCGTGCACAATCATCACGCACGGCCATCATCCGTGTACTGGTCCAGCGCCCGCTCGTCTCGATGAACCTGAAATTCATAAAACGAATTTCCCCAAAACGGGTCCCCAGAGGGGTTAGCAATTACGCTAGTACAAGTAACCAGATGAACAACTTACATCTTACACATATAGTAAATGCATGCAATAGAGAAAACCGTTCGAAAACACTCATTTCCGGAAATGCCAATATCAAATCACATTTGTAAAATTCACCACAATTAACCGTCGATCCACACCTCCGTGGACCCCTACCGAGACCCCGTCGGATCTAACCCGTAGTGGTTAAAAGTAAAGCTCGTCGATCCACACCTCCGTGGACCCCTACCGAGACCCCGTCGGATCTAACCCGTAGTGAGCATACACACACACCATTTCTCATACAATACTACTATGTCAAGATTGTAAGTTCATAAGGATACTTGCCTCGATTAAATAGACGATGACACGAACGGAACGGAAGAATCAAGCACAACCGCGAGGAACCGACAAAAATGAACCTAACGATTCGAATAGCACAATTACAACCACTTCTAAACGATTATGGAAATGGAATACACCCGGAAACCCGCCTACGATTCATGTATATTTGTACCAAAAACAACAACGAGGGCGGACCACAACCAAACCCTCTTGATTCCGTAAAAATCCACAAAATATCCATGAATCCGTAGGAAAACTAAAGATACTAACAATATTAATCGTATTCATCATGAATCCACCAACAAAACGGAACGAATTGGAAGAAAAACCCAAAACCCCCAAATTAATCGAAAATAGGGTTTTAGAATATTACCTTAGGAGATTCAAGTACCAAGATCCGTAGAACACGCGTTAGATTGATTGCCCGGGCCTCACAACCGATGGAAGATGATGAAAATCGACTCCCGAATGAAGAATGCTTGAGAGTTCTTCCCCCCTTAGGTCTCTCTCTCTCTCTCTCGCGCAGTGAAAATGAAGAAGAAATGGTCGATTTCGTCTAATAAAGACGAAGTTGCACGGTTGACCGCTTTGTGTGCCGCGGCACAGCCGAAGTGTGCTGCGGCACAGGCCAAAAATTTACTCCCAGGTTTCGGCAGTGTGCCGCGGCACGGCCTGCGTGTGCCGCGGCACCTGGTACAGTTGGGTTTTGGTCGTGGAAGACACACGAGTGTGCCGCGGCACTGGCTTGGCATTGTGCCGCGGCACCGGATAGGTGTGCCGCGGCACACAGTACAGTTTGTCTGACCAACAACTGAAGGGATTTGTGTGCCGCGGCCCACACCCCCTTATGGGTTCCAAAATGATAAAAATGATCCGGAAAGAGAATAAAACGATAGGAATCAATATTTGGGGACTAATAACACGAAATGGATCCACGGCAACCCCGAAACGGCGGTTCCGCACAACAATAACGAGAATACAGTTCAACAGTTTGACAGGAAGGACACGCTGAAAAGTACACGAGGGTCACTACGATCGAGAAATACACCAAAAACGAAAATACAAGGGAAAGAAAAATACGGATATTACATTCTACCCCTCTAAAAATAAGTTTCGTCCCGAAACTTAAGAAACAAACAACTCCGGTACCTAGCACGCATGCTATCCTCGGTTTCCCAAGTTGCCTCCTCGACACCGTGTCTCGACCACTGCACTTTGACCAAAGGGATGGTTTTATGCCTCAGTCGTTTCTCACGATGCTCCAAAATCTTCAAAGGACGCTCTTCGAAAGTAATATCTTCAGCGATATCAATCTCGCCATAATCGATGACATGACTAGGATCTGGGACATATTTCCTCAGCTGGGAAACATGAAAAACGCTATGAACATGGCTCAAGGCCGGAGGTAACGCTAAACGGTATGCCAACCCACCGACTCGCTCGAGGATCTCAAAGGGGCCGATAAATCTCGGACTCAACTTTCCTTTCTTCCCGAAACGAAAAACTCCCTTCGTCGGCGACACCTTTAGCAAAACGTGGTCTCCCACCTCGAATTCCAAAGGTCGACGACGGACGTCGGCATACGACTTCTGTCGACTCTGGGCAGTCAACATCCGTTCCCGAATTAATTCTATCTTCCGCCTCGTCTCTAGAACGACATCCGGCTCAGTCCCGACCAAATCGGACGCCTCATTCCAACAAATAGGTGATCGACATCGCCACCCATAAAGTGCCTCATACGGTGCCATCCGAATCGATGCGTGCCAACTGTTGTTGTACGTGAATTCGATCAGCGGCAAATGTTCCTCCCAGTCACTACTCCAATCGAGAGCACAGGCACGCAACAAGTCCTCGAACGTCTGGATAGTGCGTTCCGACTGTCCATCTGACTGGGGATGAAAAGAGGTACTCAAACGCAACCGGGTACCCAACGCCTTATGCACCGCCTGCCAGAAGTGCGATACAAAACGGCCGTCACGATCCGAAACAATAGACTTCGGAGTACCGTGAAGTCTCACGATCTACGCGATAAACACACGAGCTAACTTCTCCGGGCCCCAAGTGTCCTTGATGCCCAGAAAATGTGCCGACTTGGTCAGGCGATCAACAATCACCCATACCATATTCATGCCCGACCTCAATCTCGGCAAACTCGTAACGAAATCCATCGATATATCTTCCCATTCCCATTCGAACAGAAGTGATCGCAATAACCCGAATGGTCGCTGATGCTCGATTTTGACCTGCTGACAAGTCAAACATCTCGCTACAAACTGTGCGACCTCATCCTTCATATCATTCCACCAGAAATTTCTTCTCAGGTCCTTGTACATCTTACTCGAACCAGGATGAACGGAATAGGGTGTAGCATGGGCCTCCCGCAAAATACTCTGTCTCAACTCTGAGTCGTTCGGCACACAAAGCCGACCCCGAAACCTCAAAACACCATCTTCGTGAATCACAAATCAAGGAGACTTTCCTTTAAGAACATTCTCTCGGATTTGAGTAATCATCGGATCTTCTGACTGCTTCAGCTTAATCTCATCGATCAAAGACGACGAAATTTCCAAAGAACGAAATTGTCCGACAGTTCCAGAACCTCAACATCTAACTCGATTAAAGCTCGCCGAAGCTCGGACTGAGATGTAAGGATCTCAAGCGATCGCAATGCAATCGGTTTCCGACTCAAGGCGTCGGCCACGACGTTCGCCTTGCCCGGATGATAAAGGATTTCGAGGTCATAATCCTTAATCAGCTCTAACCAACTCCTCTGTCTCATATTCAACTCCCGCTGAGTAAATATGTATTTCAGACTTTTATGATCGGTATAAATCTGACATGCAGAGCCGAAAAGATAGTGACGCCAAATTTTGAGCGCAAAAGCGACTGCCGCTAACTCCAAATCATGGGTAGGGTAGTTAAGCTCATACGGTCTCAACTGTCTCGACGCAAAGGCAATGGTCTTGCCGTGCTGCATTAATACGCACCCAAGACCCTGACCCGAAGCATCGCTATAAACGGCGAATCCCTCGTTGCCACGCGGCAACGCCAAAACCGGAGCTGAAGTCAAACGCTTCTTGATTCCTAAAATCAATCGCTCTCGTCATTCCGCATTTAACTTCTCGGATTTCTGGAGCAGTGTGTAAGTGGTCGAGGCCGATTTGAAACCTTCGACGAACCTACGGTAGTAGCCAGCCAAACCCAAGAAACTACGGAGCTCTCTCACGTTTTTGGGCGGTGCCCAATCCAATACCGCCTCGATCTTCTGCGGATCTACACGAACCCCCTCGGCTGAAATCACGTGACCCAAAAACATCACTTCCTTCAGCCAGAACTCACATTTCGAGAACTTCGCATAGAGTTGCTCCGCCCTCAAAATGTCTAACACTATCCGCAAATGATGGGCATGCTCTTCCTCGTTCCTCGAATAAATAAGAATATCGTCAATGAAGACGACGACACACTTAACCAAATACTCGATAAAGACTTTGTTCATCAACTGCATGAACACCGCCGACGCATTAGTTAACCCGAAAGGCATAACTACAAACTCATAATGTCCGTATCTCGTCCGAAAAGCTGTCTTCGGCACATCGGACTCTCTCACCCGGAGCTGATAGTATCCCGATTTCAAATCAATTTTCGAGAATATCGCAGCTCCCTGCAACTGGTCGAACAAGTCGTCAATTCTCGGCAAAGGATACTTGTTCTTGATGGTCACCTTGTTTAGCTCGCGATAGTCGATACACAAACGTAGTGAACCATCCTTCTTCCGCACAAACAGGACCGGTGCGCCCCAAGGCGAGGCACTCGGTCGAACATACCCCGATTCAAGAAGCTCACTCAACTGCTTCTTCAACTCGGACATCTCTGAAGGTGCCATGCGATAGGGTGCCTTCGAAATAGGAGCCTCACCCGGCTCTAACTCTATAGCGAACTCGACCTCACGATCCGGTGGCAATCCCGGTAACTCGTCAGGAAAAACATCAGGAAATTCATTAACGATTGGAATCGACGAAAACTCGACTCCACCACTCTCCGCCTTCAAGGCGTAGCACCAATAGCCGGTACACCCCTTTCGCAGGAGTCTCATCGCCTTCAAGGCGTTAATAACGAATTTCTGGTTCCCCCTCTTTCGCCCGGCGAAAGAGTGCTCGGTGCCATCATCGGCTAACATGGTGATGATTCTCGTGCGGTAGTTCATGATTGCGCCATGCCGCTCGAGCCAATCATCTCCGAGAATCAAATCCTCACCCTCAATATCCACAACAATAAGATTAGAGGGCCAAGTCCTCTCACAAATAAGCACAGAACAGTCTCGAACCTCCTGATCACCAACGATCCTATCACCGCTAGGAAGCTTAACGATGAAGGGTTCACAAGGCATCAAACAGTCGAGACTCAAACGGCGTACACAATCCAAAGATATGAACGAATGCGTAGCACCGGAATCGAAAAGCACACTGACAGGATGAGAAAGAATATAAACGGTACTGCCGCCACGGTGAGCCTGGATCATCGGCTTTCCGCATCTCATAGACACGCGGGTGGGCCGAGCCGACACCGAAGCTCCCCTTAGAGGGCTGACCGACCTCTCCCGACTAGCACTCGGCGGAGATTGAGAAGCAAACGATCCACGATTCACACTTGGTTCCCTAGGCGCTGGAATGGAAGCCCGGGCACCAAGAATTTTCTCCCTCTCGGCCTGACGACCTTGTGGCCCTACCGCCACACTGATTACACGTCGAAAGGGCTCAAACAAGTACGACCGATGTGGCCTGCGACCACAATTGAAACACTTCACATCACGAAAAGGAGCACCGGTAGTTCCACGAGGACCCAGTGAACGAGTGGACCACCGCCGGGAAGTTAGCGGATTGGGATCTCTCACGACCCCCACTCTTGTGGCCCGAAAAGTTCCCGGGACTTCGCTTCTTACTCGCGGCCGCCTCACTCGCCGTCACGGACATATCATAGCGAGGGCCCTGCTCAGTAATCTTTCAATGTAGTGCATACGAGCCCCGACATATAGTCCCGAATCGGCAACTTCATCCGTCTCTGGAGAAATGGAAAATTTTGTCACTCTCCTCGACAACTTGGGTTTTCACATAACCCAACTCCTTGTTAAAATCAGCAATAGCTTGAGCTACGGGGATATCCCGCGGTTGAGCATCATAAAAAGCATGTACCCGAGCACATCCGATCGCCACGGCAATATTCGGTCTCCATCAACTCTTGAAACTCAGCCCACGAAGCAGCATGGTCTTTGGGCCCAACGGCCTCCCACCAGTCTGTGGCGTCCCCTGTGGGAAAGTATTGAGCAATAGGGACTTTACGGTCCTCGGGACAGTTAGTGGCAACGAAGACCTTAGATATCTCCTTGATCCACCCTTCCCAGCCAATCGGGTCTGAAGCTCCCGAAAACTGAGGAGGATGCATCTTGATGACATCTTGGAGCCAGCGGTCCGCTCCGCCCCGATTAGCATGGGCACGATCCGGTTCGAACCGCCCGAGCTATTGCCGCCATTTGGTTCACCATTTGTTGCATAACGGCCGCAATACCAAGATCGCACGCTCGAGAAGAAGCATGGCTATGACGGTCGCCGATCTGCCGGCTCCGAAGATCGTGACGTGGCCGCCCCACCGGCCGCCCCATGTCCCCGCGTCCACGACCACGACCGCGACCACGACCTCTTCCAGCATCCATACTGGAGTTAAATAAGTAGCAAAAGCCATACGAGGATCAGTACAAGAAAAGAACAATTACAAGTCGAGAATCAAGGGTACGATACAAGGAATTAATGAACAGAGGAAGGAAAACTTACGGACACTGGTAGTACCGGAATCATGGCAGCGTGACGATGATGTGCAAAACAAAACACCACAAGACCCGATAAACCGACAAGCCTAGGTATCCATAAACCTAGAGCTCCGATACCATTTTCTGTAACACCCTCAAGATATTCGAGGTATATTACAGCGTCGTGAATCCCTATATGGGACCCACCAGGCTGAACAGCATCATACTCATCGACTCACATAAACGACAGAACAATACCATGTCAAAAAGACGCAAAACAGAATAGTCCACCCGGTTCAACCGGTCAATATAACATCATCATCCAACACAACATAATAAGCAACAATACAATCCGAACGAACAAGAACCCCTTGAGTACTCGAGCACAACTATTAGTTCGAAACCACAAAAGATGAAAAGGTAAAAGACACTAAAACGTCACTCGTGCACAATCATCACGCACGGCCATCATCTCGTAATCGTCCAGTACCATCGTCTCGATGAACGACTGAAATTCATAAAACGAATTTCCCCAAAACGGGTCCCCAGAGGGGTTAGCAATTACGCTAGTACAAGTAACCAGATGAACAACTTACATCTTACACATATAGTAAATGCATGCAATAGAGAAAACCGTTCGAAAACACTCATTTCCGGAAATGCCAATATCAAATCACATTTGTAAAATTCACCACAATTAACCGTCGATCCACACCTCCGTGGACCCCTACCGAGACCCCGTCGGATCTAACCCGTAGTGGTTAAAAGCAAAGCTCGTCGATCCACACCTCCGTGGACCCCTAACGAGACCCCGTCGGATCTAACCCGTAGTGAGCATACACACACACACCATTTCTCATACAATACTACTATGTCAAGATTGTAAGTCATAAGGATACTTGCCTCGATTAAATAGACGATGACACGAACGGAACGGAAGAATCAAGCACAACCGCGAGGAACCGACAAAAATGAACCTAACGATTCGAATAGCACATTACAACCACTTCTAAACGATTATGGAAATGGAATACACCCGGAAACCCGCCTACGATTCATGTATATTTGTACCAAAAATAACGAGGGCGGACCACAACCAAACCCTCTCGATTCCGTAAAAATCCACAAAATATCCATGAATCCGTAGGAAAACTAAAGATAATAACAATATTAATCGTATTCATCATGAATCCACCAACAAAACGGAACGAATCGGAAGAAAAACCCAAAACCCCCAAATTAATCGAAAATAGGGTTTTAGAATATTACCTTAGGAGATTCAAGTACCAAGATCCATAGAACACGCGTTAGATTGATTGCCCGGGCCTCACAACCGAAGGAAGATGATGAAAATCGACTCCCGAATGAAGAATGCTTGAGAGTTCTTCCCCCCTTAGGTCTCTCTCTCTCTCTCGCGCAGTGAAAATGAAGAAGAAATGGTCGATTTCGTCTAATAAAGACGAAGTTGCACGGTTGACCGCTTTGTGTGCCGCGGCACAGCCGAAGTGTGCCGCGGCACAGGCCAAAAATTTACTCCCAGGTTTCGGCAGTGTGCCGCGGCACGGCCTGCGTGTGCCGCGGCACCCGGTACAGTTGGGTTTTGGTCGCGGAAGACACACGAGTGTGCCGCGGCACGAGTGTGCCGCGGCACTGGCTTGGCATTGTGCCGCGGCACCGGATAGGTGTGCCGCGGCACACAGTACAGTTTGTCTGACCAACAACTGAAGGGATTTGTGTGCCGCGGCGCACACACCTTGTGCCGCGGCCCACACCCCCTTATGGGTTCCAAAATGATAAAAATGATCCGGAAAGAGAATAAAACGATAGGAATCAATATTTGGGGACTAATAACACGAAATGGATCCACGGCAACCCCGAAACGGCGGTTCCGCACAACAATAACGAGAATACGGCCAACGGTTTGACAGAAGGACACGCCGAAAAGTACACGAGGGTCACTACGATCGAAATACACCAAAACGAAAATACAAGGGAAAGAAAAATACGGATATTACACAAATACTATAGGATTTCGATTCAGTATATATTATAATATTTCATTTTAAAATATTTTTTGTCCACGTGCCCTGTTTTCATGTCAATGCCCTATTTTCATGTCAAACGTCATTTACATTAAATGTTTTACACGACATCTGGACAACTAAATCTCAAAAGCCGCGATGTTTTAAATTGTTTAATGTTTTAAACCGCCGTTTCAGGCATTAAGGGTAACAACAAATGTCAGAAGTGGGACCCACTCATATTTTAATGTTTTAATGGATAAGTGTACCAGTTACACTCAGTCCATCTTGACCGTTCATTTCAAAAACCGGTTCCCATCCCTTAAATTTGACCATACGTTCTCTGAGAAACCCTTCTTCGCCGCCCACTATAAAAGGACTGCAATTGCCATTTGAGACTCTTTACGCCTTCTGGATATTCTTAGAGCACTCAAGCAAAAACAACCTACAAGTTTTTCTTTGCGTTTTACTGCAAATTTCTTTTAATCTCTTTCATATTTTTTTTTCTTGAGAATCATCAATGGCTGCTCAGACCTCTACCACCGCCCTCAAGAAAACCTCAAACATCATTGACGAACGGATCTTCTGTAGATCTGTTGTCATTGAACGTATTCTCGCTGAAACAAATCACGTCAAACCCATGGAGTTCATCATCACCAGGATACGTCAGCAAGGCCTCTACCGCCTTGGAAGCCACACCGCTGAGAAATACGACGTTCAATTGGTTGAGGACTTCTACCTCAACGCTGTCGTTCGCTTTCTGTCGCTGGCTCAGGGAGGCCACTGTAATATCCGTAATTTCAAATTTCGGTAATTTTCTTTTTTCGGCGGAAGTCCGTTTTGACGACTCGCCCATGACCGTTTCGTCATTTCGAGAATGATTAATTCTGCACTTTTTGTCATCCGAGTTCGTTTCGGTATCATTTTGTTGAGTTCCAAGCTTTTTAGCGACTTTTCCGCACTTGAGCTCGATTCTTGCGAATCTTGTCCGAAACTGTTGTTTCGAGTTTCTCGTAAGTTCATTTGATGTTATTATTCATGTTGCGAGCTTTGGTTTGGTGTTTCGATCGCGTATCGTGATTTTCGGACGCTTTGGGCCATTTTCGTAATTTTCCAAAGTTTTGGGTAATTACTTCCGTTGTTGAATTCCGAGCCTTTGGGTGGTCGGAATTGTGTGTTCTCTTAACTCTTAGATTCGTCTTTGCGAGTACGTCGATCATCGGTTCATATTCAGGTTCGGGTTTCGGGGTCGTTCGGGCCGTCGGAGTTGACCCCGGCCGAGTCATGGCCGGGCAACCTAGGCCCAGGCCGGCACTGGCCGAGTCACGGCCAGTAGTGCTCGGCATCTTCTGGCCGAGTCACGGCCGGCAGTGCTCGGTAGCTTCTGGCCGAGCAGTCCGTGGGCCGCGGCACATGCTGGCAGGGCCGCGGCACACTCTGTGGCATTTTTTCGGCCAAAGCGACTGTACCGGGTGCCGCGGCACACTCCGGCCGAGCCGCGGCACACTGCCCACCACTGGGAGCCATTTTTGGCCCTGTGCCGCGGCACACTCCCGCATTGGGTCATGCACACCGTGGCTTATTTATGGTCCTGCACACGGGTTTTTGGCCATTTTTCTCCTTCTTCTCCTTCTCCTCCGCGGCTGAGGGTGATTTTACCATGGAGCCATGTTGTTTAACAACAAATTCATGAAGTTCTTGAGTTCATATCATCAATCAATCATCCGTTATCATCCTTTGATCCAGCGAATCAAGGTAATCTTCCTTAGAACCCTAATTTCGTGAATTTGGGGGTTTTTGCGTTTTTGTCCGATTCGTTCCGTATTATTGATTAATTCATGATGGGTATGATTAATCTTGGTAGTATTATTGTGTTTAACATCATTTAATCCATTGTTCTTCGTCGAATCGAAGTATATTTCTTGATTTCCTTCAAATTGACTTTTTGGGGGATTTGTTCTCGATCTAGTTTCTCATCCGTTTTTGATGGATCGATTGTGGTTAAATGATGTTGTTAAACACATTCTATGGATTGTATATCCATATTTCTACTTGGAATTCCGTTTTCGGGTTTTGACGGAACGAATCGTGTTCTTGGCCGTTTTGGGGGAAACGCTTGAACTTTCGTCATTTGTTCTTTGAATTCAGCGGCTTTGAGTCGTATTATGAAATTCATTTTCATTGTTATTGTCTTCGTTCATAGTTCATTGTTGCGGATTGTCGTTCGGTGGAGTCGGTGAGTTCGTAGTCGGTTCGTGCCAACCTACTTTGGCCGATTCTCGGCGTTGTGGTTATTCGAGGCAAGTATCTTGTCCATACATTACGTGTTTTGTGGATATTATGGTTGTTAATCGTCGATATGTGCTAAATAAATATTAATAACCATTTTTCAAAAGAATCGGTATATTTACCATCATGGTTTTTGTAAAGGTGACACGTGTGTGTCGGGAATTAATGTGCTTAGTTGAATATGTGTGCTAGTGTCGAGTATAGAATCACCTTACTTTCTTGTGATGTCATTGCGTATGATTATGTCGTTGGTAAATATAAAGTGTAATTCTTTTGTCAAATTATGTGCTTGGAGTCCCGTGGCTATGGACGAATATGTGAGTTTTTGGGTGATATTGGTTGTGTCGTTCGGTGCTGTTGAAATATTGTGCTCCCTTGTGAATTGATATAGTTCTGGGTCGTGAGTACGTGTTGGATAATTTGGCCATTCTAGCAAGGTACCTCGACTATATATATATTTTGTGTGTTTGACCTTTGAGAGTCGTGGTTTTGTAATCTCTGAGTTGTTACTCTTCCACCTGGGGATGGCATGTGGCCTCTGGGGGCCGATACTAATGGGTACGGCCACGGAAGTGGACTTGGGTGCCTGTGTTGATGTTCTTCCACCTGGGGATGGTTCTACGGGACCTCTGGGGGCCGATAATAATGGGTACGGCCGCAGAAGGGGTTTCCCACCTGGGGACGGTCCGACGGGGCCTCTGGGGGCCGATACTAATGGGTATGGCAACGGGTTACCAAGTGTGGTTTCTGTGATATTGATGTTGATGCTTTGATGATTAATTGTGATATTGTCCGGAGTATCACAATGCTTTGCGCTCGGGGTCGAGAGACATTATATATCGAGTCTTCGTGCTTGGCTAGAATGGCATAAGAATAATGTGTTATGTGTAATGTGTCCTTGTAAGTGAATTGAAGTGGATGACCGGGTCGTGGACCCTGTGTTTTGTGACCGGAACGGTTGGGTCGTGGACCCCGTGTTTTGTTAAACGGATTTGTATTTTGGAAATTGAACTTTGGGGCTGTGACCCTAAATGGCTTTCGAGGAATTAAGAACTTTTCAATTTCTGATGTTTTCAAAACTCCCGAGATTTGGAAATGTTTTCAAAATGCTTACTTGCTTAGTTTCTGCTTTCAAGACTTGAACTATTTTTTAACTAAATATATCTCGGAAAGTCTTTCGTTATATTCTCGGAATGTGTTGTGTATGGCTCGTATTTGCACTTTATACTGGCACTAGCGAAACAAAGAGAGTTTTGCTAACCCCCGAGTAATCGGGGGTGGATATCTGTATTGTGTCCAGTACATGCAGGTTTTTGGGAGCAAGACACGGGATCGGTGCGAGGGATGATGAAAGACGAATGATACTAATCACACGAAGGCCGTTTTGACTTGATTAGTGAGTCCATTGTATTGTCTTTTCCGCTGTCTTATTGTTCGTCGTTCCAAGTATTTTACCCTTGCATGTGTATGAGTCTGGATGAGTTTATGTATTTTGATTTGTAAGTCAGTGACGGAAGACCAAATCGGTCTATTGATTCGTTATTTTGATTTGTCAGTATGTAATGTAATGTGTTGTGTTGATGTCTAGCCTAGTGGATCCTCATGGAGAGGGTCTGCGGCGTGTAATATTCCCAGTTTGATCTGGGGGTGTTACATTTATGGTATCGGAGCTTAGGTTGCGGAAACCTAGGCTGTCGGGTCCAGTCGTGTATTGTTGGGTCTTGTCTTGTCAGATTGAGTCTGACTGATGTCGTGTCGCGACGCGTCGTTTGGAATGTCGGCCGTGATTAGTATCAGGGTGCAGCCATCATCTTCGTGCGATCTGTGGATGTAAGTCTCCCTACTATAGGT
Organism: Orobanche coerulescens; assembly: GCA_033398695.1. NCBI lineage: Eukaryota > Viridiplantae > Streptophyta > Magnoliopsida > Lamiales > Orobanchaceae > Orobanche > Orobanche coerulescens. The sequence continues at coordinate 187,631,239 of CM065802.1, read as the reverse complement.
TGTACCACGAGCTATACGAGCCTGTGTGATTTTGTGTTATGTAGTTAATATTTGAAGGTGCATCGTGAGTAAGTGACATATATTTGTTGATTCCCGTCTTGCGCTAAAATGTAGAATGATATTGCTGAATGTATCTTTGTATAAATCATTTTTCTTGCAAGAGTATAAACCTTGGAATTTTAAGTTTTCGAATCCTTTTGGGGAGTCACGTAAAATTTTTAAAATGCCCTCCAAGGGAGGAAAAAGTTGATTTTCGTATATTGACCTCAAGGCTGAAAGTTCTGAAAACTCGAATTATTGATAATTCTTTTCCACTGTGTACTATAAGTTTTCAAAACACAATTTTTGAACTCAAATGAGGTCTACAAATAATACTCAAGATGTGACTCTTGCTTTCAACCTTTCGATTTCATGGTTGCTAGTCAAGAAGCGCATGATCATGTTCTTATTGTTTGGGCAGTGTTGCCAGTTTTAGATCAAAATAGTGAAGTGAATGTTAAGTCGTTCGGTATGAGTTAAGATAGTTCTCTTTATTAAAAGATGAAATTTCGATTTTGGATGACAATTTTCTTTTGTTTGTTGCTCATGAAGTGTTGAATCGATGGCTTTGAGATTCGAACGTGTTGTTGTTTATTTGTGACCATCGATTCTAGTAATGTCGTATATATGTTTGCAATCATGTTGCTAAAATAGAACCGTTAGCGCACGCTAAGTGTAAGGCTAGCGCGCGCTAATGCAGCATGGGTAGCGCACGCTAAATATGTGTTGTAACGCGCGTTAGTCAGTCTGGACAGAGGCTAGGGAACTACATTTCTTTTAGCCGTTAGGCCTAACATTAGCAGTCAATCACCCGGGACTGTATTCTATGTGTGTTGTCAAGTAATGACAACTGTTTTGTATGAATGTGCGTTATGATTTTTTTTTTTCGTTGCGCTAAGTGATAATTGATTGAGTTCGGCAAATTGATAAATTATGTCTGCTGCGAGTGTGTTCGAACACGCTTTTCTAAAACCTTCATAAGTTTGTGGAAGTGCGATTAGCCGGCGGCTTCGTATGAACTTTGGAAATTGTTTGAAATTTGCGAGCCGGCCTAAGATTCTCAAATAAAACCTCGACGGTATTTGAAAGAGTTGTTTTAAAGTACCTTGAACATTTTGTAAAATATTACCGTCGTTGATGTTTGTGAAGTGTTGGGAGAATTTTCGAAAATAATTTTAATGTATTGTTGTATTTTCAAATAATTCGAGTGAATGATTTTTCAAAAATCTTTCACACCATAAAAAAATATTTTATTTCAAAAACCAATATGATTTTTATTTTCAAAAATATATAGTGAAAGATGAAAAATCTCACTCGATGTAAAGTTCAAACTCGGATTTGGAAATGCTAGAGTATGTAAGAATGATTTGATGATCTTGCGTGGTTAACTTGTTAGTTGTTAACAGTGATGATGATACGTAGAGGCATGATGACTTCAAATGATTTCAAATGAGACGGTTAAAGTATGTTGTTTACAAGTTTTTATGAAACAACCCGAGGTACCAAAAGTACTTTTAAAGTTTATTTTAAATAGCATACAAATCCAAGGATTTTCAAAAGATTTCCTTTAAAAGGATACCTCGTGGATTTTCTTTTCGAGTTGTTATTGGTTACCTTATGTGATATGTCATGCTGAGTTGGTACTTTAGTATAATATTTTGCGAAGTTGTGCAATCGTATTGAGTGGGAATCCGCTTAGTATGCCGTTGGTCAGAGGACACAGTCGTGACCACGATACTAATGGCCATGAAGATCGGATGTGGACCAAGAGGGTATAGTCGGGGAGGTTGCTATTCCAGCACTTCGTTCTCGTTGTTTAGGTTTCGGGACGAAACCTCTATTAAAGGTGATATGATGTAATACCCACATTTTTTCTTTCTTTCTCTTCTGTTTCGTCCAACCGTATCGACTCGACTGTGTTCGTTGATGCTTCTGACCTGGTGTTGTTTCCCACCTTCTTCATTCGAACGAGTTCTGATATTGTCCCAAATTAATCTATATATCGTTGTGACCTTTCCAAGTTCGGAAAATTAGTCTCGTTTTCGATCTTCCAACCCTTGGGCGGTGGAATTCCGTATTTGTTCAGCGATTGGCTTGCGTTTTGATTGATGTACCGTTGGGTTGGTCAATCGTATTGATTTTCGTTCGTTGTGTTTTGTGATTGTTCGGATAATTGACTTGATTGTATTATCCATTTGATGACGCTTGTCACTTGTTGGTTTTATTATATCCCTAACGGCGGCGTTGTGTTGGTCGTCGTGGAGCGTGTTTTCACGCCGTATATTCCTTTGCGTTGCTTGTAACGTTTCGCTGATGGGCGTAAGTTACGCGTTTCCTTGCGTATCTCGTTGACTTTTCCTGGCGGGATATTGCTTCTCCTTACTTGTTTTAAGTTTCGGGACAAAACTTCTTTTAAGGAGGGTAGAATGTAATATCCGTAATTTCGAATTTCGGTAATTTTCTTATTTCGGCGGAAGTCCATTTTGACGACTCGCTCATGACCGTTTCGTCATTTCGAGAATGATTAATTCTGCACTTTTTGTCATCCGAGTTCGTTTCGGTATCGTTTTGTTGAGTTCCGAGCTTTTTAGCGACTTTTCCGCACTTGAGCTCGATTCTTGCGAATCTCGTCCGAAACTGTTGTTTCGAGTTTCTCCTAAGTTCATTTGATGTTATTATTCATGTTGCGAGCTTTGGTTTGGTGTTTAGATCGCGTATCGTGATTTTCGGACGCTTTGGGCCATTTTCGTAATTTCCCAAAGTTTTGGGTAATTACTTCCGTTGTTGAATTCCGAGCCTTCGGGTGGTCGGAATTGTGTGTTCTCTTAGCTCTTAGATTCGTCTTTTCGTACGTCGTAACCGTATCATCGATTCGTATTCAGGTTCGGGTTTCGGGGTCGTTCGGGCCGTCGGAGTTGGCCCCGGCCGAGTCATGGCCGGGCAACCTAGGCCCAGGCCGCAGATCGCCGAGTCACGGCCAAGAGTGCTCGGCATCTTCTCGACGAGTCACGGCCGGCAGCGTTTCGGCGGCTCTGGCCGAGCAGGTGGGCCGCGACATGCCGGCAGGGCCGCGGCACACTCTGTGGCATTTTTTCGCCAAACCGATCAGACGGTGCCGCAAAGACACTCCGGCCGAGCCGCGGCACACCGCCGACCACCGGGAGCCATTTTTGGCCTGTGCGCACACCGTGGCACTTATTTATGGTCCTGCACACGGGTTTTTGGCCATTTTTCTCCTTCTTCTCCTTCTCTTCCGCGGCTGAGCGTGATTTTACCATGGAGCCATGTTGTTTAACAACAAATCCATGAAGTTCTTGAGTTAATATCATCAATCAATTATCTGATATCATACTTTGATCCATAATCAAGGTAATCTTCCTTAGAACCCTAATTTCGTGAATTTGGGGGTTTTTGCGTTTTTGTCCGATTCGTTCCGTATTATTGATTAATTCATGATGTGTATGATTAATCTTGGTAGTATTATTGTGTTTAACATCATTTAATCCATTGTTCTTCGTCGAATCAAGTATATTTCTTGATTTCCTACAAATTGACTTTTTGGGGGATTTGTTCTCGATCTCGTTTTTCATCCGTTTTTGATGGATCGATTGTGGTTAAATGATGTTGTTAAACACATTCTATGGATTTTATATCCATATTTAGACTTGGAATTCCATTTTCGGGTTTTGACGGAACGAATCGTGTTCTTGGCCGTTTTGGGGGAAACGCTTGAACTTTCGTCATTTGTTCTTTGAATTCAGCGGCTTTGAGTCGTATTATGAAATTCATTTTCGTTGTTATTGTCTTCGTTCATAGTTTATTGTTGCGGATTGTCGTTCGGTGGAGTCGGTGAGTTCGTAGTCGGTTCGTGCCAACCTACTTCGGCCGATTCTCGGCGTTGTGGTTATTTGAGGCAAGTATCTTGCCCATACATTACGTGTTTTGTGGATATTATGGTTGTTAATCGTCGATATGTGCTAAATAAATATTAATAACCATTTTTCAAAAGAATCGGTATATTTACCATCATGGTTTTTGTAAAGGTGACCCGTGTGTGTCGGGAATTAATGTGCTTAGTTGAATATGTGTGCTAGTGTCGAGTATAGAATCACCTTACTTTCTTGTGATGTTATTGCGTATGATTATGTCGTTGGTAAATATAAAGTGTAATTCTTTTGTCAAATTATGTGCTTGGAGTCCCGTGGCTATGGACGAATATGTGAGTTTTTGGGTGATATTGGTTGTGTCGTTCGGTGCTGTTGAAATCTTGTGCTCCCTTGTGAATTGATATAGTCCTGGGTCGTGAGTACGTGTTGGATAATTTGGCCATTCTAGCAAGGTACCTCGACTATATATATATTTTGTGTGTTTGACCTTTGAGAGTCGTGGTTTTGTAATCTGTGAGTTGTTACTCTTCCACCTGGGGATGGCATGTGGCCTCTGGGGGCCGATACTAATGGGTACGGCCACAGAAGTGGACTTGGGTGCGTATGTTGATGTTCTTCCACCTGGGGACGGTTCGACGGGACCTCTGGGGCCCGATACTAATGGGTACGGCCGCGGAAGGGGTTTCCCACCTGGGGACGGTCCGACGGGGCCTCTGGGGGCCGATACTAATGGGTACGGCCACGGGTTACCAAGTGTGGTTTCTGTGATATTGATGTTGATGTTTTGATGATTAATTGTGATATTGTCCGAGTATCACAATGCTTTGCGCTCGGGGTCGAGAGACATTATATATCGAGTCTTGGTGCTTGGCTAGAATGGCATAAGAATAATGTGTTATGTGTAATGTGTCCTTGCAAGTGAATTGAAGTGGATGACCGGGTCGTGGACCCTGTGTTTTGTGGCCGAGCAGTTGGGTCGTGGACCCCGTGTTTTGTTAAACAGATTTGTATTTTGGAAATTGAACTTTGGGGTGTGACCCTAAATGGCTTTCGAGGAATTAAGAACTTTTCAATTTCTGATGTTTTCAAAACTCCCGAGATTTGGAAATATTTTCAAAATGCTTACTTGCTTCGTTTCTACTTTCAAGACTTGAACTATTTTTTAACTAAATATATCTCGGGAAGTCTTTCGTTATATTCTCGGAATGTGTTGTGTATGGCTCGTATTTGCACTTTATACTTGCACTAGCGAAACAGTTGAGTTTTGCTAACCCCCGAGTAATCGGGGTGGATATCTGTATTGTGTCCGTGTACATGCAGTTTTCGGGAGCAAGACACGGGATCGGTGCGAGGATGATGAAAGACGAATGATACTAATCACACGAAGGCCGCTTTGACTTGATTAGTCGGAGTCCATTGTATTGTCTTTTCCGCTGTCTTATTGTTCGTCGTTGCAAGTATTTTACCCTTGCATGTGTATGAGTCTGGATGAGTTTATGTATTTTAATTTGTAAGTCAGTGACGGAAGAGCAAATCGGTCTATTGATTCGTTATTTTGATTCGTCAGTATATAATGTAATGTGTTGTGTTGATGTCTAGCCTGGTGGATCCTCACGGAGAGGGTCTGCGGCGTGTAATATTCCCGGTTTGATCTGGGGGTGTTACAGCCACGTCGCTGATATCACCGCTGTTATTCGTGGAGTCGAGATCCGCATCGACAGAGATCTTTTCCAGAAAATCTTCAGGCTACCCGCTGATGGCCTGACCATGGAAGAACTTGAGACTTTTGGGTCTCAAGAGCTGATAACCAAGTACTATGGCCTATTCACAGGTTCACCTTTAGTTGAAGTGGTTCACACCACTTGTCACAAGAAGAATTTTTGTTTGCCGTACGTATACTTGCATGACTTTTGTTGCAGGATAATTGAGAATCGCACTGGTGCATTTGAAATGTGCACTAATCTGAGATTTAGGATGATGGTTGCGATTTTGACCTGTGAAAAGGTCAACTGGTGCCAGATTATTTTGAAGCGCTAGCAGGAATAAGTGTCGAAGCCTGCCACTCAAAAGAAATCGTTTGGTCTATTTCTGAACTACATTTTGATGAAATGCGGATTACCAAAATTTGCAGATGCTAAGAAAATCAGTTCCCGGATCTACTTAGGAGGTGTCAAGCCTTCAGCCTACAACCAGAGCACCCTGGTCTGCAATCATCTAAAAGTCCACAGTATGCCCGTTTCCGACGATCCAAGGGATGTTTCTTCGAAATCCCAGAGTGTGTAATCTTCCAAGAAACGCAAAAGATCTCACAGCAAGACACCTATTGCTGGTGAGAAGCCAAAAAGGAAGGTAAGGAGGCTTTCTAAAGCTAAATCTACCAAAACCTCCGAGGAAGCTTCTACCCACTGAACAACTACCCCTGGGCCCAACCCCTGTGGAAGAGGTGCCCGCTACTGTATCAACAGTAGATCCTGAGCCTTTGGCGGCTAAGACGGATGATCGGACATCTGCCAACTTAGAAGACTTTAGTGAGTCGGTTGCCCCAATAGCTAACTCTCCTATACGGGATTCCACACCCGTACAGGATCCACCTTCCTTCGGGGCACCATCCCCTGTAAGGAATCCCTCTTCCCTATAGGATCCCACACCTGTAGAGGAACCCCTCGCTACAGCGGACCCAGACATTGTACGCAGTCCCTCCCCGGACTCTATTATCAACAAAACCCTTCTCTCTGTGCAGATTGATCATGCTCATGAAAGATTCCTTCAATGGAAAAGCTACCGGCTAGCTCCATACGACACCTTATACAACTGGAGCGACTGGAGCCATGAAGAAAGATTTGTATTGGAAGTGACAGACTCGACAGAAGTTGAAGCCCTGATCCAATGGGACAATCTCTACTGCAAAGAATTGATTGAAAGCCATCTCCTGCAAAAATCAGATGCCAGAATAAAAGGAAAAGATAAGTCCAAGGACTTTCCCCAAGATCCAAAAGAAGACCACGACTCAGACGACGACGACGATGCATTTCAAGCAGGTCTGAGAATGAGTCGTGAGGAGGCTCAGGACAGAGAAGCCTCTCAAACCAAGAATGACGAAGGACCATCAAACCGAAGTGAGCCCCCTTCGCTACAGCAAGAGAATATTCCTGACGATGAGGAATCAGTCCCTCAAGTCGAGGAAGAAGAAATTGTTTCTTAACAGGCACCCGAGCCTACTGCCGCAGAAGAAGAAGTATCATGCGCCGTCCAGCAAGAGGAATCAGTCCCTCTGCCGGAACAGTCGGAAGCTGAGAGACAACAGGAGGAATCAGTCCCTCCTGTACCCATGTCTACAGACACCTATTCGCAACAGGAGGATACATCACCCTTGCTGCCGAACCCACAATAGCTGCTCCCGCCCCACAATGGTACTGTACCTGAGGATGTCCAACTCAATTCACGCCCTACCGTGAATTTGAGAAGGTTTAATGGAGCCGAAGACTTTGCTAAGCCGGACTCTCCTAGCACAACTGCTAGAAAAGAGCGACTACGTGCTCTTGGCCTTCAAACTGTCTTTATCCAGGATGAAGTAAATGCCTTGTATTCAGTGGAAAAAGCTCTAAATTGGATGCACACATCTGCAGTCGAAGAGATGACTACATTACAGCATGAAGTCTCTCGAGTAGTCGAAGCCTTCATTGTACTGCCAGAAGTCTTCAAACAAGCTCTGAAGAACCTGCAAGACAAACAAGAGCAACTCCTGAGAGAAGAGGCATCTAAAACTCGCATATCCGAGGCCAAGACAGCAACTGCCATGATCGAAACAACTTCTCACCTGCGAGCCCACGACAACAGTATGAACGAAATGTCGCAAGTGCTCTCCACCCTTGTCGAGAGAATGACAAACATTGAGACGAAATAGGATGCCTCACTGGAAATCCTAGGATGTCTTGATGACGCCAAAAAGGGGGAAGAAGCAAGAGAAGCAGCAAAGAGAATAAGGCTACAGCACGAAAGGGAATTTAATGTTGTTCAAGACAGCATTACCGCTGAATTGAAAAAATTAGCTCCACCCTCTCAAAGTTTCAAGATTTCAGGTTCTCGACCCGAATTCCATGACCCCAATGTCCCCTGGCAAACCTTGATCCAAAGACCTTCTGAGATTCGTCTGCCAACCAACTGCCATCCCACTCCCCAAGAAGTGAAGCAATGGAGGAAAAATGAACTAATGAGATATTTTGTTAAACTCGTTAGGGAATCCGCCATCTTCAAAGGTTATAAAACATTAACGGAGGCTGCAGACAAATTCACGAAGATGTTAGAAGAAGGAAAGCTTCCTCTTCAACAAGATTTGAAATCAAAGCATAGAAGAGAAGATCGGCTCACCCATCCAGAAGACTGGATTCTTGCCTTCGACAGATCATATGATGGTAGAGCTATCTATCTAGATCGAGGCAACGACTCCCTACAGCACTGGTGGCGTGGAACCGAGCATGATCCAGAGAAGTGGCCATGGAGATATTCTGATTATAGGAGCTGAAATCCTTGTATTATTATTTGTATTTTTCTTTCAAAACAGCAAATCCTTGTACTCTATTTTTTAATATCAATAAAAATGTTTGCTTGTCTTGAAAGATTACAACTCGTAATCTACTGTGTTAATGTATGATTACATAACTTAAATTTTTTGATAACAATCACAAGTATAAAAACTTGTTTGAAAAATAAGTTGTACGAACTTGTCTACGAACAGTTCATAGATTCAGTTGTATGCATCTAGAATACATTGTAATATTGTGCCTGCGCGCCCATCATAAGCTTAAGTTGTAAAAATTCTTAGCTGTATCGAACTCGCCTGCGAGCAGTTCATAAATTAGTCTAAGTTACTGAAAGCCAAATCATTTGACAGAAGACCAAGAAATCTGCCCGAAGTCATCAAGAAAGTCATTCGCTTCATGAAGAAGGTTTTGGCATAATCAAGAAGGACTTGAAAGATTCTAAGTCTTGGCAAATTGTCAAAAAGGGGGAAATTGTTGGGAAAACAAATACCCTGTATCAAAATTGTCGAGATAACAATGCCCGATATCGAAACAGTAAGGAAACTGTATCGAGATGAAGTGTCAGTGTGTTTTGACAAATAATCCAATCCTCAATACAGTAAGGAAACTGCATCGAAAAGTTGTGTCAATCTGTATCGAAGACCTCTCGTAAGATCTAGCATACAGTATAACAAAGAAGTCTCATAAAAACTTAGTATGGAAGCTGTCTCGAACTGACAATAAGTAATCCCTCCATACAGCTCTCAACAGGACAAAGAAGGAATCTTCAGTTCCCACTAGAAGTCAAGTCCCGTTGATAAAGAAGTATTTAAATACTAAAAGGATAAAGTATTTAAATACTGTAAGTCAACAGATCTTCAAATCCCGTAAAATCCGGATCGTGTTTTTCATCCCGTTGGAACGGAATCTTGCTCAACAGATTTATCTCAACGGATATATTTCAGAGACTATATATATCTCCAGAGTTTGAAGATTGAAGACTACTGAATAATTGAACGATCAATCTTGCAAAGAAATACTCAGAGCAAAACATATCTCCAAAGCTTACTGCTATTCAGATCAAAGAGATATACAATGCTCAATAACTTGAACAATACATCATCAGCTAGAAGCTCAGAAAAGTCAAAGCTGTTGTTCATACCCTATTCTATCCTTGAACAAACCCAGATCAGCCCTGTGTGGACTGAGGAAGACGAAGCTTCAGAACTCTATGTGAAGAAGCCAGTCAAAGCATTAGCTCAAACCAATCTGTGTGAACGGTTGAAGCTAAGATCTTTATATCAATCTGTATGAACGATATATTGATTGTGTGTTGTTATAATTACGTAGTTGTGTACGCAGTAATTATAATAAACTTTTTACTCCTGCGTGGAGGACCAGTGGATAGAGGGGTTTACCTCAAACCACTTTAAATATTGTGTTATTTACCTTCTGCCCATACTGTTTTATTTAACTGTGATTATTTAAGTATACACTTCACATCTAGTTGTTGTATCCACAGCAACTTACTGTATTTAAGACTTCCGCTACGCACTCAGATTTTAAATCAGTACAACTTGTTGTTTAAAACGCTTTCCAAGCTGTATCGAGTATACTTAGTGGCCACAATAACAGGAATTGAGAACGAGGAATTCCATCCCTAAATATTGCATTATTCATTTATTTTCCCTAATTAGTTGCTTTTTTACTTGCTTCATTTGTTGCCGGTTACTTTCTAATTTTATATTTCCTAGTTGATATTCGCCATTCCCCTTATTGTTACGACTTAGTTTCTTTTTATCACACATCTTCATTCTTTTGCAGTTTTATTCATTGATGTTTCCTTCTAAACTTCCTCGATAGATTGACCCGAGATAGATTTACACTCCTACAAGTTGACCTTGTTCTCTTGCAAATAATATTTAGTAAGAGTCTAAATTTTCAGAAACACGCGAAATAAAATCTTGGAGAATCTGAAAGCTCGAACTTAGAGCTGGTGTGTTGAAAAGATGGCCAAAGTAAATTCCGCTTTGAAAAATGGTTTTATAATCTTGGTCATGTTATTAGTAGTGAAACATACTAGTAAAGATCTGGGAGTATATATTTATATTGCCAAAAATTGGTACATATATTTTGATCATTTGTAGTAAGGTTAATCCTCTTACAACTGCTACTTTAATAATAATTCTAGTTTTTGCTCATGTAATCTCATCATTTGTAGTAGGGTTAATCCTCTTACAACTACTACTTTAAGAATAATTCTACTTTTCTTCATAAAAATACAGTTATATAGATGAAACACTATGAGAAAAAAAATGGGGGGATGACCCCAAAGGTACAAAGCTAACAAATTTTTCCCCAAAACCCAATAATTGTAATATTGCTACCCAAATATCAACTCTTTTTATACTTAAGACACATACATAAATTAATATTATTTTGAATATTCTATTTATACCCTTACTTTAAATTTAAAAATATAAGAGGGTATTTTACATAAGTGGACCGCCGGCTGACCACCCCAACCAACCGACCACCGCCAACCCGCTAACCACCAGTTTTTGGTAGATGGCCGGCGACGACCAATCACCATCGGCCGATCGCGGACCGACCATCGACAACCATCATCAGATTTTTTATTTTTTTACTGCGAGCAGTCGATGAGGAAAAGTACCATTTGATAATTTATATTATCAAGGGTATTCTGACCATCATTGACTACTACCGGTCAACACCGGCCAACTGAAAAAAATTACCAAATGATAATTCAAACTACCGAAGGGTATCCTAAATTACCATATGGTAATAGTTTACCAGTGAGTATTTCGACCACTAGCAATCACCACTGACCGTCTTATTAACAATATTACCATCGATAATTCAAATCAGCAACCGGATAGAAACTAAAAAATCCATAAACAAAGAACGAAAATACAATAAAACAAAAACCAAAATTGCATAAATCCACATCAGAACAAAACAGACCAAATCCATAGCCGCACAAAAAGACAAAAAAATTCCATAGCATAACTAGAAGAACCAAACTCATAGCAAAAAAGTCAACACATATCACTGAACCCGGTCTCACACGAATGTAGTTCATCCCATCGTCTATGGAGCCTGAATACAGTTCATCCCATGACTTCCGCGGGCAAACAAACCGCTGACCATCGCGAGGTTCAGTCATCGCCTCTAAAAACCCGCCACAGATTTGCGCCTCCACCTATAAATTGAATTTCGGGCTACAATGAATTATTCATAGAAGAAGAGAAAAATAGGAGAAGGAGGTAGAGAGAGAGAGAGAGAGAGAGGAAAATATATTTATGTTAGAGAAAAAGGAAGTAGTGTTTGATTTCTATAGTAATAGTATCATAGGTTTATTGAGTAAAAATTGTGTTTTAGATAGCAAAAATAAAGTTACTGTATTTTGGGTAAGTCAACCCTTTTACTTTGTACTAATGAGTCATTTCCCCAAAAGAAATAAGGACCTGCAAATGCTGGTTGGCCCTAGTGATGCCCAGTCAGTCCGAGCCCGTGACCCGGACCCACACGAGCTGGATACAACTCATATGATTCGGGTCATGGATTTGACCCGAGATCCATAGGGTCAGACCCGTGCAACCCGGCATAAAATTTGAATTTTTAATAATTTGATCGTCGAACTCGGCGGGTCGGACCTATGACCCCCTATAAAGTCCAGTTCTTGATTTCTTATCTTGTTCTAGCTCTTAGTGTGATGGTCGACACTGTCGGGACTATAACCAAGCTGTAAAAGAAGCGAGCTTCCCTCTTTATTTGTGTTTAGGCCTTGAGCGAGGCTCACATAGGCTGTTCGGATTGCCTCTACCAAGACTGAGATGATCGGGCAGGTCGAGTTCGCTTAATAGGCGGATCAGTCATTGGCCAGCACTACAAAAAAGATTAAGGAGCTAACCTTGTCCATAGGGGGTACTGAAGATAGGGTGCACGAGGCTGAGAATAGGGCTCAAGATGTCGATTTGCTGGCTCAGTGGCCTAGGACAAGCTAGCTCAAGCTGAACTTGAGTGGTCCAGGGCGAGGTCTGTTGGAATCGTTAATGATTTTAATTTTATTTTGTAAAATTAAATATCATTGGATCGATCGATGTTCCGTGTAGATGATCGTGGTATATTCACTCTCTCTAAATTGATTCCCGATGAGTGAGAAATAGTGAATTAAATTTTGTCACTTAATTGTGAATAAATGAGGGATTGCTATCCCATATTGAATAATGAGCTATCATTATTCAAGTATATAAGGATTTACCTTTATTCATGTAATAATTAATGGCACATGTGTATGGGCTTAAAGCCCACACGCGCGCTCCGCCACCGCCGCCCGCCCGCCTCGCCTCGGCCGCGGCCGCGTGCCGCAAGCCACGAGCCACGGACTGCGGACCGCGGACCATGGACCTTGGCCTTGGCCTTGATCTTGATCATGGACTTGGATCTTGGATCTTGGATCTTGGAGATTGGTCTTTGGGTGGTCTTTGACTGTTCTTTGGGCCTGGTCGTGGGTTTGGTCTTCGGATAGGCCTTGGCTTGCCTAAAGAATTTTTTGGACTAGCTCAACAATGTAGTTGGGCTCGTATGTGCAGATAAGGATGTCCAGATACATCCCTCGAGCGTTTAAGGAGCTGAATACAGTCCAGGTGCGTCCTGACTATTCAAATTTAGTCCAAACCCGGAAGTAACCTTCCAGGTGAAATGAGGAGGAGTAATTGGCAGGTCTGAATTTTGTAACTCCTGCCAATATTTGAAAAATCGTAACTCCTGTGGTCAATGCAGGCATGAATGCCTGCATTATGACAGCCTTAAGGGTTGTGTTTAAACCTCCCCTGTAGAGTGAGATGGCCTATAAATAGGCATGCATCCCTCTGCATCAGTACATGCAATTTTAGAAATTCAGCAGACTCAGTTTTCTGCATACATATCATCAAGTCAGAGCTCTGTCCTCGCCTCATTTTTAATTCGCCGAAACTCAAAGGTCTATGGTGCTACTACCTTTGAGACGAAGCCGTTTTATCTTTGGCGACAACATGCCTAAACCGAGAGGACTACCGGGGCGTTTCTCGTCTTGCGGAAGGAGGGCCTTCCTCGACTCGGCTACTTAACGTATGGTTTTCTGTTATTTAATTTATTGTTTATTTGTTATCTCAATCCAGTTTCGAGTTTTGTATTTTCATTTTAAATGCGAGATTGTAATTTCTGTTTTCGAGTTGTAATTTTAGTTTCCAGTTGTAATTTTGTTTCCGACCAGCAAGTCTTCCCGAACACTAATTTACCAACAAGCGCAAGACGAGAAATTTTACTTGCTATCTTTACTAAATTCCACAACTCGAGATATCGATTTCCATTTCCACCGACTCGAGCACCACCGCTGCCACTGCCTCCGCAACCGCCGCTTCGACTGTAGTGAACACCTTTGCTGCAACCATGTCTAACATGATGAGCTCAAATACCTCAGCAACAATTCCATGGGTGTTTTCGAACCCCTTTCTGACTATCGGTGGATCTACCTCAAGTGGCACAGTTGGTTCCACTTTTGGTGGTACCGTAGGATCCATGTTGGGATCGACTATTGGAGCCTACGGGTTCAACACGAGTGGTTCCTTTTTTGGAACAACCTCGGCGCCTAAGATGATGCCTACCGCCGAGAAGCTGCCAAAGTTTGGTGGAGACGGCTTTAAAATGTGGCAACCAAAGATGTTCTATTTGACAACATTGGGCCTTGCGAACTTCCTTAAGGAAGATGCGCCACTAGCACCATGTGCTCAAGAGACTAGTTTCACAGTCCGAGCTGCCTATGACAACTGGTACAATGGAGATTATCTTTGTAAAAACTTTATTCTGAATTCTTTAGAGGATAGTTTGTACAATGTATACTCTGTTGTAAACACATTGAAAGAGATGTGGGATGCACTTGAAAAGAAGTACCGTAGTGATGATGCAGGTACAAAGAAGTTTGTAGTCGCCAAGTATTTGGACTACAAGTTGGTTGACTCAAGACCAATCATGGAACAAGTGCAAGAGTTCCAACTCATCATTCACGATGTCAATGCTGAGGGAATGGTCTTGTCGGATGCTTTTACTATTGCAACTGTGATCGAGAAGTTGCCCCCTAGTTGGAAATACTTCAATATCTACCTCAAGCACAATCGAAAGGAGATGACTCTTGAAGACTTGATTGTGAAATTGCGCATCGAGTCTGACGTGCGCAAGAATGATCATAAACCAAAAGGCATGATCGATGCTAAGGCAAATCTGTTAGAACAAGGCAGTCCCTCCCTCAAACAAGCTCGCCCAAGTGCTCAAAACAAGAACAAATGGAAGCATCCAGTCAAGAAGTTTGATGGTGATTGCTTCAACTGTGGAAAACATGGGCATACGGCGAAAGACTGCCGCTAGCCGAAGGCCAACAAGAAGAAGAAACATGTTGACAACATTGCCGAGATTAACACTGAGTGGAAAAAGGATAACCTTGCTGCTGTGGTCACCGAAGAGGTCAACCACGTTGAGAACCAAGGTGGTTGGTACGTCGACACCGGTGCGACTGCCCACGTTGGTGCCGATAGGAGCCAGTTTAAGAAATATCAAGCTATTGAGGGGAGGAAGCTCAACATGGGGAATCTAGCTTCATCTGATATTATCGTAGTAGGAGAAGTGGACCTCAAACTTACGTCCAAACAGACACTCACCTTGAGAATGTGCTTCATGTTCTGGATATGAGGAAGAACTTGATCTCAGGATCTATACTAGTTAAAAAGGGGTTTAAACTAGTGTTTGAGTCAGATAGAATTATCATAAAAAAAGTTTGATAGGTTTCTTGGTAAGGGATACCTCACGGAGGGACTTTTTAAACTTATGCTTTGGCTAAGCGCCATGTAACCAAGTCTGCTAATGAAAATGCTACTGCTTCCTCTTATTTGACTGAGTGTTCTGATTTATGGCATTGTAGATTAGGTCATGTGAATCTAAATTCTATAAAAAGATTAGTAAAGTTAGATTTACTAAAATTAAATGAAGTCAATACTCAAAACAAATGTGAGATTTGTGTTGAAGCAAAAATAACGAAACTTCCATTTCATTCGGTAAAACGGAACACAAAACCCCTTGAATTAATTCACACAAATGTGTGTGATTTAAAGTTTGTGCAAACTAGAGGTGCTAAGAAGTACTTTATCACTTTCATTGATGACTGCACAAGATATTGTTATCTTTATCTTTTGAGAAGTAAAGATGAGGCTATTGAAGCTTTTAAGAACTTCAAGAATGAAGCTAAGAATCAATTAGGCTGTCATATTAAGATGGTTCGAAGCGATAGAGGTGGCGAATATGTAGCCCCACTTGAGGAATTATGTAACGAGAGTGGTATAATTCATAAAACAACAACTCCATATGCACCACAATCTAATGGCGTTGCTGAACGTAAGAATCGAACACTTAAAGATTTGATGAATGCCGTATTGATTAGTTCAAGGTTGCCCCAGAACATGTGGGGGGAAGCTGTCTTGACAGCCAACTACACATTGAACAAAATTCCACGCAAAGGTAAGGATGTTACTCCTTATGAGTTGTGGAAAGGTAGAAAACCTTCATAAAAATATCTCAAAGTGTGGGGGTGTTTGGCTAAGGTTGAGATGCCTCTACCTAAACAGGTTAAAATCGATCCTAAGACGGTCGATTGTATCTTTATTGGGTATGCACTGAACAGTAGTGCCTATCGGTTTGTTATCCACAAGTTAGAAGTACCTGAAATGACTGTGGGAACAACAATTGAATCAAGGAATGCTGTATTCTTTGAAAAACATATATCCTTGTAAGGACAATGATAAAAATGAGGACAATTCTAGCAATAGAGTTGAAAATGAAGAAACAAGTTCAAAACCTGTGGATGTAGATCCAAAGTCACGTAAGAGATCGAGATCTAATCTGAAAGATGTAGAATCGAGACGTGGTAGTAGGGTTAGGACACCAAAGAAATTTGGACCTGACTACATAGCATTCATTTTGGATGAAGAACCAACATCGATCAAAGTAGCTTATGGTAGACCAGACGGGTTGCTCTGGAAAGAAGCTATTCAAAATTGACTCAATTTTACAAAACCAAACTTGGGTTTTGCTTGATTTACCTGAAGGTTGTAACACCCAAAACTAGGCGGATATCACGGTGCTGGACCCCAACCGGGACCCACCAGGCAAATGAAACTTAATGAATTAAATAATATAATTGTAGTACCGAACCACATTATATCATCAATTACTCCGATGAGGATTTTCATTACAACACACCCAAGATAATACAGAATACATGTATATTTTATATGAAGATAAAATATACAACACTGAATGAACTGAATATTCAAACTAAGTCGTAGCGGAAATAAATGAAGAAAACACAAATGAATGAAAAGGACTGGGGCCCCTACTAGTATCACTGACTCCTCATTGTCAACGTTCTCTTCCCGTGCCTTAGCTTTGCCATTACCTGAAACAACATCCCCCAACGGGGTCAGTTACACAGAACAACAATCCTCAAGAGTTGAATAAACACAATCATGATATAATCTTAATTATGAAATGAAGCTGAAGAGGGGCATCATAGTACACCTGTAATGGTATGTGCATGTGCACAAGACGAGTGTCCGGACACACCCGTCCTTGCACCTAATTAGTCTCACGGAGGTACATTACCGTGTGCACAGTCCATTGTGTCGGTGAACCCGATCACATGACTATCACGTGCCCGACTAAAAATTCCACACATCCCCACCCGGCCACGCAATATGAACCCAGAAGGTCATATGAACAAGAATGACCATGAGGAATATTAACGAATAACAATCCGACAAAGTCAAGAATGACTCACCGAGATGAAATAATAGTGAAGTGAATGATAACTCAATGAAATGATTGGAACCGTCGTTCCTCGTGAATGAAGTATTATTCAACAATTACAAGTCTCAATACGGTTAATACATTATGAATGAGTTATGATTATGAATGAACAACAACGAAAGGAATGAATATCCTTGTAACCGAGTAAAAATTTACTTACACAACACCGGTGAAGAATGTCCTTCCTCGAACAACATCCTAAAATAAGATGTCGGTCTCTCCAACAACCTTGAATAACACAATTACCAATAATACGCTCAATATACGCATCAAGCATGAATTACGACTAACTCAAAGGTCGATACAACAATATCCAAACTCATTGAGGCATTCAAACAACCACTTAGCGAACATCAACCCTTGATTATAATCAAAACCCAAATATATCGAAATCGACTCCAAAATGAGTAGTTCAATCCAACAAAACACCTTCAATGATATCAATATTCCAATAGGAAACCACAACTCGAAGTTACGACAACTATAATCGGAACCCCCCCCCCCCCCCCAAAATAACCAAAGTCAACATCAAGGGTTCTTGATTAATTCTCCAAATGTTCATCAAATCGGAAAAACATATCAATAAATCCGTAGGAATACATTTATCCAAGGTAGATAATCCATATCTAACATGTTCCAACAACAATCCAAGCTTACACGAAGAAATCGGAAGGAAAATACCCAAAATCCAAAATTTTAGATCCAAGAAATTATTACCTTGATTTGATGTGATGGAGATGATGAAATGATGATTAATCCGAATGATAAGCTTGATGATGATGATAGGTGAGTGCAGATCGAAAAGATCTCTCCGAATCGCCCGAAAACGCCCAAAAACGAATGAGAAGCGAGAAATGACGAAACTTGGGCTGACTGTCCAATTTATAATATTCCCAGATAAGCGCACACTACGGCCGTATCCTTCCAGACTTACGGCCGTATGAGTCTTTCGTTTTTCGGACCTTGTTTTAAGATACGGCCGTAACATGCAGGAGTTACGGCCATATAAAGCATTCGATTATTTTTTTAGGATTATAAGGTTACGGCCGTAACAATAAGTAGTTACGGCCATAAGGTGCATTCGTCAAAATCATGATACTACTTACGGCCGTATTATTTTGGATACGGCCATATATATATTTTATATATATATATATATATATTGGTTTTTTAAGTTTTTAATGTGTTTTTTAGAAAATTATAATTATTATACGTGTGAGAATAATGAAAGAAAGACTCCCTGGATTTTATGAATGATATGATCCTTGCTCTTGTTGTTGAATCTTTCCGTGTTACCCCCAAACTTATTTTGCCAAATAATAGAGATTGGGTTGCCTCCCAATAAGCGCTTTGTTTAACGTCCTTAGCTTGACTTCTCGTCAGATTAATTAGGTATTTCCAGCATTATGATTGACTTTGCTATCGAGAATTCTCCCCCTAGATATGGCTTTAACCGTTGACCGTTTACTTTGAAACTCCCGTCGGTTGTATTATAAATCTCCACAGCTCCATGAGAAAACACTTCTTTGATCGTGTAAGGGCCCGTCTATCGTGATCGCAGCTTTCCCGGAAACAGACGCAGTCGTGCATTAAAAAGCAGAACTTGGTCTCCTGTTTTAAAATCTCTTCTTAGAATTCTGCTGTCATGCCATCTTTTTGTTTTTTCTTTATAGATTTTGGCATTTTCATATGAGTCGAGTCGGATTTCATCCAACTCATTTAACTGCGGCAATCTATTCTTTCCAGCCAACTGTTCGTCAAAGTTTAATTTTTTTATAGCCCAAAAGGCTCGATGTTCAAGTTCTACTGGCAGGTGACAGGCATTTCCAAAAACCAGACGAAATGGAGACATGCCTATCGGTGTCTTATAAGCTGTTCTGTAAGCCCAGAGCGCATCATCCAGCTTTTTCGACCAATCTTTCCGAGATGAGTCGACTGTCATCTCAAGTATACGTTTCAGTTCACGATTGGAAACCTCGACTTGTCCACTGGTTTGTGGGTGATAAGAGGTAGCGAGACGGTGTTTTACTCCGAATTTGGTCAATAGAGCCTTAACCTGGTGATTGCAGAAATGAGATCCGCCAT
This sequence comes from Orobanche coerulescens, assembly GCA_033398695.1. Taxonomy (NCBI): domain Eukaryota; kingdom Viridiplantae; phylum Streptophyta; class Magnoliopsida; order Lamiales; family Orobanchaceae; genus Orobanche; species Orobanche coerulescens. Next base: position 187,611,792 of record CM065802.1, on the reverse strand, counting down.
CACTGATAATAGCTTTCACACCGTTATTTGCTAACGTGTAGCTCTTTTCACCAATGACTCCTTTTTTTAGGGAATAGAATTTTTGCAGAAAGAGAGATTAAGGCTCAAAAAATTTTGGAATATATAATTTTTTTACCGGTTAAAACGATTTTAGAAGCTTGTATATAGCTAATTTATTGGTGTTATGGCCAGATTTAGAAATCTCAAAAATCAAAATAATATTAATATATATATATATATCTAGAAATATATATTCACTAAACCTAATCAATACCAAATAATAAAAACACACCACACACTACACTAATCAAAACATACCACAATCAAAATCAAAATAAACATCATAGTTCAAAAACCAACAAAATAAACACACAAGTATGAAAAACACACAAGTACGAAAACACCCCCAAACTTATAAGTAAAACTGTCCCGAATTTTTTTTTTGAATTTAAAAGCAGGTGAGAAAACAGAAAACTTCCTGAAATTTTTAGTTTTTTGATCCTCCAGGTGTGTCGTCAGGGATGTTTAGAAAACGGAAAAGCTTTTCAAAGCACTTCTCCGTTACTAATTGTCGCTCGATTATTTCATTCTGATTTCTCAAAATTGGATATTATATTTATAAGGAGATTAAATAATAAGTAATATATATTCCTACTTGTCTATAATTGTCGTATGTGCGACCCAAAAGGCTTATATTATGTTGGCAATTATTTAATACCTTATTAAATAATAAATCATAAGCGGGCTCTAGCAAGACATTATGATTACCCAAATAATATAAGTTAATAGTCCATTAAACCTTTTAACGTGTCAAATCCCTTTGTCGCGCGATATCATATTTGAACTAAGTCATGGAGTCTGTCATACTTATTTATGTTCAAATGCTTTCTCGATCTTAAGTATACTGATGGAATCAAATGACTCTTCATTTGAGCATGGCCATGCATTTCCTTCAGTCCTACTTATCGAGGGGCCCAGCAGATATCTCTCTCACTTAAGAGATGGACAAATCCCCATCTTGATTATTCATTGCCCTCTACATGACTTCCACTAATCCCGATCGCTAACCTTTATGATCACCATGTTTCAGATGACGTTGGATTACGTCAAGGCATAGCAGTTATCATGTTGGACTCTATGATAATCTCAGGTTCAAGGATTTATTGACATAGTGTATTGAGATTCACTTATCACATTTCCATGCAGTGATCTCAATGCGGGTCGGTCCAGTATTAGTTCTCCAACCAATACCCATAAGATTGATCCGTACCATACGCATAATCATCCGATGATTATCAATCAAACTTATACTAGTATATTAATCACTTGAGTCTCTACTCAACGCGATTTTACCAGGGACATTTGAATAATCTTATTAGTCGTGAATAACTATTATTCGATTATTATAATATTAAAACATGCACACATTATAATAATCAACGAGAAATAAATGATATCAAATAACTTTATTTAAATGTGACAATTACAAATCTAGGCACATCGAATGTCCTAGGGCACTATTCCCAACAATCTCCCACTTGCACTAGGACCATTCATACATGACTTTTAGTCATATCGCTCTAGCATGCTCAACATGCTTTCCTTGTGAGAGAGGCTTGGTAAGTGGATCTGCAACATTCTCTTCTGTTGCTACTTTGCATATTGTAATATCTCCTCGTCTGACGATCTCTCTGACTAGGTGATATTTTCTGAGTATATGTTTGGAATTATGATGGGACCTAGGCTCTTTAGCTTGTGCAATAGCACCATTATTGTCACAATAAAGGCTTATGGGACCCTGGATGGTTGGCACCACTCCTAGTTCGGTAACGAACTTCTTGATCCATACGGCTTCCTTAGCTGCATCCGATGCCGCTGTGTACTCACATGTAAGAATCAGCAACCGTGCTTTGCTTGGAACTCTTCCAACTCACAACACCTCCATTCAATACAAACACATAACCAGTTTGCGATTTGAAATCGTCTCTGTCGGTTTCGAAACTTGCATCGGCGTAACCTCTTACAGCCAGCTCGTTTTCCACCCCTCCATAAACTAGGAAATCATCCTTAGTTCTTCTCAAGTACTTTAGGATGGTTTTCACTGCTGTCCAGTGACTTTCACCTGGATTCGATTGGTATCGACTTGTCATACTAAGAGCAAACGATACATCTGGTCGAGTACAAATCATGGCATACATGATCGATCCAATAGCCAAAGCGTATGGTATCTTGCTCATACGGGCTCGCTCATCAGGAGTCTTAGGACTCTGAGTCTCACTCAGATGAATGCCATGTGACATTGGCAAGAGTCCTCTCTTGGAGTCTTGCATATTGAACCTCTTCAATATTTTATTAATGTATGTACTTTGACTCAGACCAATCAATCTCTTTGATCTATCTCTGAGTCATGGCATACAGATGAATGCTGCTGTTTCTAAGGCGTGGCCCCAAAATGATAATGGAAGCTCTGTTCGACTCATCATGGATCGAACCATATCTAATAAAGTTCGATTCCTCCTCTCGGACACTCCGTTATGCTGAGGTGTGCCGGGAGGAGTAAGTTGCGAAACAATTCCACAACTCCTAAGATGATCATCGAATTCTTGGCTCAAGTATTCCCCACCTCGATCTGATCGAAGGGCTTTAATTGTCTTGCCAAGTTGATTCTGTACTTCATTCTGGAATATTTTAAATATTTCAAAAGATTCATGTTTATACTTCATAAGATAAACATATCCATATCGGCTAAAATCGTCGGTGAATGTAATGAAGTATTGGTATCCGCCTCTGGCATGAGTGCTAAGAGGTCCGCATACATCAGTATGTATTAGGCCTAATAGATCACTAGCCCTTTCTCCATGACCGGTGAAAGGATTCTTCGTCATCTTGCCCAATAAACAAGATTCGCATGTCCCATATAATTCATAGTAAAAAAGGGTCTAAAAGTCCATCATTATGGAGTTTAGAAATGCGTTTCTCGTTTATGTGACCAAGTCGACAATGCCATAAGTAAGTCGGATTAGAATCATTGAGCTTAGGTTTTTTGGATGCAATGTTATAGACTTCCAAAGTGTCGGACTCATCTAGATCAATATTGTAAAGGCCAGTATATAACTTTGCAGTACCATAAAGCAAGTCATCAAAGAAAATACGAATGATCTTATTCTTAATAAGAAAACTGTAACCTTCACAATCTAATGTAGAAACTGAAATAATATTCCTATTCATAGCAGGAACATAATAGCAATTGTTCAAAACTAACAAAAGCCCATTGGGCAAAACTAGATCATAAGTTCCTACGGCTAGTGCAGCAACTCTTGCTCCATTGCCGACTCTTAGATCTACTTCCCCTTTCTTCAGTTCTCTACTGCTTCTCAACCCCTGCACATTTGTACAAATGTGAGATCCACATCCAGTATCTAATACCCAGGAGTTAGAGGTAGATAAGTTAACTTCTATAACAAATATACCTGTGGCAGTCTCACTGCCCTTGGTACGCTTTAGCTCTTCCAAGTAAATCTTGCAATTTCTTTTCCAGTGTCCTGGTTTATTGCAATGATGGCAATTTCCATCTTTGGGAGCTTTAGCCTTGAAACCCGGCCTAGTAGGGTCTTTAGATTTGGCAACTTTTGCCTTACCCTTGCCCTTGCCTTTGTTCTTAAAGGATTTCCCTTTGCTGACCATCAACACATGGTTTGGTTTCTTCTTAATATTCTGCTCAGCCGTTTTAAGCATCCCATGCAGCTCAGCAATGGACTTCTCCATCTCATTCATATTATAGTTCATAATGAACTGACCGAAACTTTCGGGCAATGAGTTTAGGATCACATCCGTGGAGTGCTCCTTAGAAAGTGGAAAACCAAGCCTTTCAAGATGATCAATATATCCTTTCATTTTGAGCACGTGAGCGCTGACAGATGTCCCCTCAACCATCTTGCAAGCATACAAGGCTTGAAAGGTCTCATACCTCTCTTGCCTAGCATGCTTCGAGAAAGTTTCCTTGAGGTGAGCATTTAGCTCATAAGCTTCCATCTCCTCCAGATTCTTCTGAAGTTCTGGACAAATGGTGGCCAACATAAGACAACCGACATCAATGGAATCATCACAATGTTTCTTCCATTTGTCTTTTGTTGCTTTATTTGCATTGTCACCGCTCATCAGAATTTCTTCCTCAAGAACATACAACTTTCTTTCTTGCTTGAGAACTATTCTCAGCTCGGATCCAATCCAGATAGTTGTCGCCATTTTCTTTCAAACTTGTCCTTCTCAAGGACGGATCGCAGTGAAATGGTGGATGTGTTGTTTGATGCCATTCTACAAAATTCAATATGCAAAATATTTAGTCACATTATTTTATTTCTCGAAAAATACTCCCACTAAAACAAAGTATCCTCAATTTACAACATTTGTAATTTTAGTGGGCTAAGATCCCATTTCGCACAATCCTAAACTCAGCTTTGGCATGACGCCTAGAATTGAACTACTTTAGGTGGATAACTCTTTATCGATTACATCATATGTAACTCTTAGATTATATCATGGGATTTGGCATCGTATGCCCAAGCATGTTATAATCCCATCTTATGCCTTAAGGTTCAAAACTATTTTGATTTCCAAATTCATTAAACGTATAGGTATCACCATTACCTATCCTACCTTACTAAGATAATCCGAGTGCCCAACTTTGGCATGACCCACTCATGATGATCGAAGTCTTGATAGGTGTTTTTCAAATGAACGGCATTAAAATTTTAACGAGGGATTTTTATCCTATGTTAATGTCTATGTTTGCTAACATACATCTAAACATACATAGCATCACATACATGCATAAATTTAAACATACATCGCATCACATGACAATAAAGCATAGGACCGTGTATAGCATGACCATAATCCTAACGTGATTTTCATGAGCCAACATGAAAATCACAAAGGTCATCTAAAGGGTTAAATATGGTCTTCATTGATCTTCCAACTCCTTGGAACGTCATACGCGATCAATTTGCTCCTCGAGTCCATCTTTCTCGTCCTTCTTGTCTTCATTACATTAATGAAATCTAATACTACACTAATAAATTAAATTACAAGAAGTACAAACGACACGCAGGCCGTAAAATAATAAACAATTTAAATAGACGACTCGCAGGCCGTAAAACCAATTATAATTAAACGACACGCAGGCCGTAAAACCAACCCATAAGAAATTAAATTATCCAATCACATTGGTCAATTTATGGTCATGCCATACACCACACACATACCATAAATAATTATCAAATAATTAATAAAGCATGTAAAATACTAAATAATCAATTTGTCTGACAATCAGACAATAAATTAAAATTGTGTCAAAAGTGAACAAATCTGGACTTGGTCGAGATGGTTGTCATTCTGCCCTGGGAACAGGTCCACCCGGGTTCGAAACCCGGCGGTTGCAGTTGCAACATTTTGCAACAATTATTTCCAAGTTTACTTTTATGTTAAAAGGGCTTATAAGAAAAGGATTACTTTGAAACTACCAAAACAGTTCCCAGCCGAGATGGTAAAGCGCCGGATTTAAAGGCAAAGGACTCGGGTTCGAATCCCGTGTTTTGCGGAATAAATTTTGCAACATTAAAACAGATTTCCTGCCTTTAATAAAACATCCGTGAGAAAATTACCAAATTAAAGTGGTAGACCACTTGGTATGAAAAGCTCCAATCTGTCAGATTGGCAAGGGATCGAATCCCCTTCCCAGCAAAATTCATTTTGCTAATTAATACAACCCGCGGGTCCAGGCCCGACCCGACCCGGACCCGAATCTGCCCGACTCGCCTACTGCATCGCTCTGCAACGCTCGACAGCAGTTTATGCGAAAAACAATCCAGAAAATTATTTTTGACGATCCGATTTAATCAAATTAAACCAGAAAAAATATTTTATAAAATCTATATTTTATAAAGATAATCAGGAACATAATTTACACATAAATATGTTCTACACAAACAATTAAATTACATGCAAGTTGGCTCCGATACCACTGTTGGGTTTTCATGCATCGAATACAAAATAATCGGAGTAAAAACGCAGCAGAACAATAAATGTGAAAACCCAATTTAGGATCTCATGCAGTAATTTAATTGTTTAATTAAAGAGTTAATCGAATTACCTTAATCCGATTGAACAATTCTAGATCCGGACTAGAAGCAGATGAATATCTCCTTCCTCTTTTGGTGATCCACACACGAACAATTCCACAAGCCGGATTGCTAGATCTCATTTAATAATATTGATAAATAGTACAACACAAATTCCTTACTAGAAGGATTGTACTATTGATCAAGATCAACTAAGGGAAGAGGGATGATCGACTCCGTTCTCCTACAATATGATGTAGATGGCCGATTTTTCTACTTCTTGAAGGGCCGATTTTAGGTCTTGTTATCTTATTCCAACTCCTTGTCCAAGACCTTATATTTATACTAAGTAAACCCTAGATTCAATAATCTAGTATTTGCTTAGTTGCCCCTCAACTTATTAAATAATACAATATATATAATATCCAATATTATATATATTACTTATTATTTAATCTCCTTATAAATATAATATCCAATATTATATTTATTATTCCCAGTTGATATATATTCCTACTTGTCTATAATTGTCGTATGTGCGACCCAAAAGGCTTATATTATGTTGGCAATTATTTAATACCTTATTAAATAATAAATCATAAGCGGCCTCTAGCAAGACATTATGATTACCCAAATAATATAAGTTAATAGTCCATTAAACCTTTTAACGTGTCAAATCCCTTTGTCGCGCGATATCATATTTGAACTAAGTCATGGAGTCTGTCATACTTATTTATGTTCAAATGCTTTCTCGATCTTAAGTATACTGATTGAATCAAATGACTCTTCATTTGAGCATGGCCATGCATTTCCTTCAGTCCTACTTATCGAGGGGCCCAACAGATATCTCTCTCACTTAAGAGATGGACAAATCCCCATCTTGATTATTCATTGCCCTCTACATGACTTCCACTAATCCCGATCGCTAACCTTTATGATCACCATGTTTCAGATGACGTTGGATTACGTCAAGGCATAGCAGTTATCATGTTGGACTCTATGATAATCTCAGGTTCAAGGATTTATTAACATACTGTATTGAGATTCACTTATGACATTTCCATGCAGTGATCTCAATGCGGGTCGGTCCAGTATTAGTTCTCCAACCAATACCCATAAGATTGATCCGTACCATACGCATAATCATCCGATGATTATCAATCAAACTTATACTAGTATATTAATCACTTGAGTCTCTACTCAACGCGATTTTACTAGGAACATTTGAATAATCTTATTATTCGTGAATAACTATTATTCGATTATTATAATATTAAAACATGCACACATTATAATAATCAACGAGAAATAAATGATATCAAATAACTTTATTTAAATGTGACAATTACAAATCTAGGCACATCGAATGTCCTAGGGCACTATTCCCAACAAAAACTCCCTGAAATTTTTAGTTTTTTGATCCTCCAGGTGTGTCGTCAGGGATGTTTAGAAAACGGAAAAGCTTTTCAAAGCACTTCTCCGTTACTAATTGTCGCTCGATTATTTCATTCTGATTTCTCAAAATTTCAGCCTGGGATGTTTCTAATCCCCGAACTCTTTCAAGCAAATTTTCCTCAAAAGGCGTCAAGTCATCATCGGCATCCTCCTCGGCCTCATCTTCCTCCTCGTAGCTACTATCCTCTTCCGGTTCCAAACGTGCCCATTTGCTCCTCAACTGAGTACTTCGAAAAATACTACTCCGGCCGTTCAGTCGATCCCCATGTGTTAATATATCACCTCCCGCCGAAATTTTTACTCTCTGGCTCCTGCAAATACTGGTGATAAGGCAGGGGTATGGCATCTTCTGCCTAGTCCGGACCATGCCGCCATAGTGACAAATCGTAGTATAAATGTGAGTACCCAAATCTATTTTTACCCCTCGGCGGATAGCAAATAAACCTCGCAGGTGGCCAATGGAAACCGTCGTCAGAGTTGAGGTCGGGTAAATACTCCCGGCTGCCCACATCCATAAGTACCAAGCATCATCAATTAAGTCCGCTTGGTTGTATCGGGGTTTGATCATCCCAATACTGTCATGCAGCTCGCTCACTAACGCCCAGTGTAAAACCCTATCATCCGGCACCTCTTCATTAGGTAAGATAGAAATGTCAACCGCGTTAGTACAATTAACTACCAAATACTTGTTAATGACATCCGGTGAAAAATTAATCAATTTCCCATTCACAGTCGTCTGATGATAAGTAGGCGACCCTACCTGCCCAATGGACTTGTTGAAAGAATTGTAAAATTTTAGGGTCAAGGTTGGGTTACAATTTGGGAGATCGGAAACGAATTTTTCCCAGCCGTTGTCTATGAATTTTTGGATGAACGGGCTAGTGATAGTGTCTCTATACAAATCGCCAATGAAATCATCAAGATTGAACAATCTTTCCTTAATGCACTTTGTGTTTTGATTTCTTTGTGGTGGTGCCGGTCCTTGAGACGACGAACCGACCTTTTCTTTTCCTTTTGATGATTTCTTCGGTGCCATCCCTGAAATTAAACAAAATCAAATTCCTTTTCATCACACGACTATAATCATCAAGCAAAACCAATAAAAACATAAAAAAAATTCAAAGATTTTCGTTGTGGCATTTCGTCGGATACCTTGAGTTCATAGTTTTTTAACAAGTTTTTTCATTCAAACTCAAATCCACAAATTCACCACAAATCAATAAATCGAATTACCACACAAATATCGACAATACTAACAACTAAACATGATTTAATCAACGAATCATACGGAAATAAGAATCGAAAAACAAATATGAAGTGAAAAACTAAAAACTAAAACTCAAAAATATATAAATTGTAACAAGGATTGAAAGAAAACCTGATGATTTATGTGTTAATGTTGATAAGAGAATGAATTGTATTGAAGAATTTGATTTTTAGAAAGTACGGATTGATAGGGGAATTTTTTTTTCGCACTGCCGGTCTTCTGGTTTCTCGTATGGTTTGAAATGTATTGCCAAGGCCGTTTTTTTAATACAGACGTGTAGTTACGGCCGTAACATACCCAAGTTACGTCCGTATGATGCATTCGTTTTTCTAACATGATTTTAAGTTACGGCCGTATCCTTCCAGACTTACGGCCATATGAGTCTTTCGTTTTTCGGACATTGTTTTAAGATACGGTCGTAACATGCAGGAGTTACGGCCATATAAAGCATTCGATTTTTTTTTTTTAGGATTATAAGGTTACGGCCGTAACAATAAGTAGTTACGGCCATAAGGTGCATTCGTTAAAATCATGATACTACTTACGGCCGTATTATTTTGGATACGGCCGTATATATATATTATATATATATATATATTTTGGTTTTTTAAGTTTTTAATGTGTTTTTTAGGAAATTATAATTATTATACGTGTGAGAATAATGAAAGAAAGACTCCCTGGATTTTATGAATGATATGATCCTTGCTCTTGTTGTTGAATCTTTCCGTGTTACCCCCAAACTTATTTTGCGAAATAATAGAGATTGGGTTGCCTCCCAATAAGCGCTTTGTTGAACATCCTTAGCTTGACTTCTCGTCAGATTAATTAGGTATTTCCAGCATTATGATTGACTTTGCTGTCGAGAATTCTCCTCCCAGATATGGCTTTAACTGTTGGCCGTTTACTTTGAAACTCCCGTCGGTTGTATTATAAATCTCCACAGCTCCATGAGAAAACACTTCTTTGATCGTGTAAGGGCCCGTCTATCGTGATCGCAGCTTTCCCGGAAACAGACGCAGTCGTGCATTAAAAAGCAGAACTTGGTCTCCTGTTTTAAAATCTCTTATTAGAATTCTGTTGTCATGCCATCTTTTTGTTTTTTCTTTGTAGATTTTGGCATTTTCATATGAGTCGAGTCGGATTTCATCCAACTCATTTAACTGCGGCAATCTTTTCATTCTAGCCAACTGTTCGTCAAAGTTTAATTTTTTTATAGCCCAAAAGGCTCGATGTTCAAGTTCTACTGGCAGGTGACAGGCATTTCCAAAACTGCATTTAAATGGAGACATGCCTATCGGTGTCTTATAAGTCGCCTGTAAGCCCAGAGCGCATCATCCAGCTTTTTCGACCAATCTTTCCGAGATGAGTCGACTGTCATCTCAAGTATACGTTTCAGTTAACGATTGGAAACCTCGACTTGTCCACTGGTTTGTGGGTGATAAGAGGTAGCGAGACGGTGTTTTACTCCAAATTTGGTCAATAGAGCCTTAACCTGGTGATTGCATAAATGAGATCCGCCATCACTGATAATAACTCTCGGAGTTCCGAAACGAGTGAATATATTTTTCTTTAGAAAATTTACCACGACCTTAGCTTCGTTTGTTGGTAATGCAATAGCCTCCACCCATTTAGATACGTAGTTCACAGCTACAAGGATGTATTCATTAGAGAACGATGATGGAAAGGGTCCCATGAAATCAATTCCCCAAACGTCGAAGATTTCAATTTCAAGGATGAAATTCATTGGCATTTCATTTCTTTTTGACATGTTTCCATGTCTTTGGCACCGGTCACACTTCGAGACAAGTGTATGTGCATCTTTGAACATAGTGGGCCAATAGAATCCTGCTTCAAGAATTTTTGCTGCTGTTTTTGAACCCCCAAAATGTCCTCCATAGTGAGAGGAATGACATCTTTCTAATACCTTCTCCATTTCTTCTTCCGATATGCATCTCCGGATGATTTGATCAGGTCCTCGTCTGAACAATAGAGGATCTTCCCAGTAATAGGATCTTCCCATCTTCGGAGAAGAATTTTTTCTTTTGATGATGGGAAAAATTTGGGTGAATTATTCCACTAATAAGGAAATTAACGATGTCAGCATACCATGGTGCATTTTGTTTTTCCTGGATATTAGAGATTTGGAATAGTTGTTCATCCGGAAATACTTCATTTATTTCCTTCTCTTGAGCATTGTTTTGGTCTAGTCTAGAGAGACGATCCGCCACTTGGTTTTCTGTTCCCTTTCTGTCTCTGATTTCTATGTCGAATTCTTGCATAGGTAGAACCCATCAGATTAGCCTTGACTTTGCATCTTGCTTTGTCATCAAATATTTTAAAGCTGAATGGTCAGTGTAGACAATGACCTTCGATCCCAATAATTAGGATCGAAATTTATCAAAGGCATAAACCACTGCAAGCATCTCTTTTCCAGTTGTTGTGTAGTTTAGCTGAGCATCATTCATATTCCTACTAGCATAATGGATCACTTGCATCATTTTGTCCTTCTTCTGGCCCAGCACGGCCCCCACGGCATAATCACTTGCATCGCACATCAAAATGAATGGAATAGTCCAATATGGAGAAATGATAATTGGAGGTGATGTAAGCTTATCCTTCAAAGTTGCAAAGGCCGCGTGGCATTCATTTGTGAAAAGGAATGGTGTATCTTTCTCAAGCAAAAAACAGAGAGGTTTTGCTATTTTTGAGAAATCTTTTATGAACCTCCGATAGAATCCTGCATGCCCGAGAAAACTCCTTACTCCTTTCACCCAAATTGGTGGAGGAAGTTTTGCAATCACTTGGATCTTTGCCTTATCGACTTCAATTCCATGTTGTGAGATTCTATGGCCAAGTACGATTTCTTCCTGGACCATGAAGTGACATTTCTCCCAATTGAGAACTAGATTTGTGTCTTCACATCTTTCCAAGACCATGCCTAAGTGATTTAGGCATTTATCAAATGAATCTCCGAAAACCGAGAAATCGTCCATGAAAACTTCAATGAATTTTTCAACCATGTCTGAGAATATTGACATCATGCATCTCTGAAATGTGGCTGGAGCATTGCACAATCCGAATGGGATTCTTCTATAGGCAAATGTTCCATAAGGGCATGTGAATGTTGTTTTCTCTTGGTCTTCTGGGGCTATTACGATTTGGTTGTACCCTGAATAGCCGTCGAGAAAACAGTAGTAAGAATGTCCCGCCAATCTATCGAGCATTTGATCAATAAATGGGAGTGGAAAATGATCTTTTCTGGTCTTTTTGTTGAGCTTCCTGTAATCAATGCACATTCTCCATCCTGTGATGGGTGGTGTTGGTGTAAGTTCATTGTGCTCGTTCTCTATGATTGTGATTCCACTCTTTTTGGACACCATATGTACAGGTCTCACCCATGGACTATCTGAGATTGGATAAATGATTCCTGCATCAAGTAATTTAAGAATCTCTGCCTTCACAATTTCCTTCATGTTTGGATTCAAACGTCGTTGATGCTCAATTGAAGGTTTGCAATCATCTTCCATCAAAATTTTGTGAGTGCATATAGTGGGGCTTATTCCTCTAATGTCCGCAATAGTCCATCCAATTGCTCTTTTGTGATTCCTCAATACCCTTAGTAATTTCCCTTTTTCTAGTTCGGTCAATATGTTAGATATGATGACCGGAAGTGTAAAGGAAACGCCCAAGCAAGCGTATCTCAAATGTGTAGGTAGAGGTTTGAGATCAAGTATTGGAGCTTCTTGTTAAGAAAGGAGGGGTTTAGCGGAGCTTGTCCCCAATTCTTCAAAATGTGAATGCCTTCTTAAGGGTGGTAGTGCTTCTAGATAGTTAACTGTTTCGGCCAAGTGATATTCTTCTTCCATGCTAGTTAGAGAATTTGCTATACATGTCTCAAGAGGATCTTTAGATAGAATTTTCTCTAAAGACTTGTTCACCATGGCTTCAATTGCGTCTATTCTTAGACAATACTCATCTGTGGAGGGTTGATTCAAAGTTTTTAGGATATCGAAGATGACATGTTCGTCTTCCACTCTAAGAATTAGCTTTCCTTCATAGACGTCAATAAGAGCACGTCCGGTTGCGAGAAATGGTCGTCCCAAAATAATGGGAATATCCTGATCTTCTTCCATGTCAAGGATGATAAAATCTGCTGGAAATATGAATTTATCAACCTTGACGAGCACATCTTCTATTATCCCACGTGGATATTTGATTGACCGATCGGCTAATTGTAGTGAAACTGTTGTTGCTTTTGCTTCTCCAAAGTTCAATTTGTTGAAAATTGACAGGGGCATCAAGTTGATACTTGCCCCTAAATCACAAAGAGCTTTGGCAAAATTCACTTCACCAATTGTACACGGGATTGTGAAAGTTCCCGGATCTTTTAGCTTGGGTGGCAACTTCTTTTGAAGCATCATTGCGTTGTTGATACTTCAGTTGTTACTCAGCTAGCTTCGTGATTGCTTCTTCCCATCTGGGCTTCTTTTCTTAATGCGTTGAATTCAACACATTGTTGTTGTTTGCATAAGAAAAATTTGGATGATTTTTGTACCCTGGATTGTATGTTGTCCCGTAAGGATTGTATGCTTACCTTTGGAAATTATGAGCATACGCCACTTGTTCTGGTGGTGGTGGTGACTGCTCCTGTTGCACTAAGGGACAGATAGTGCTGTTGTGAGTTGCTCCACAAATTTCACATGAAAAAGCTGAAATTTGTGGAGTTTGCACCGTCTTCACAGATTGAGGAGTTGAAAAAGACATTTCCTCGACTTTCTTTGATAGAGCTTCAATTTTTGCCAACATAAGTGAATAAGAATCCACTTCAAAAACACCATTTGGTTTCTTTTGGATATTTCTGTCTGGCCATCTTGCACTTTGTTCACTTATAACCTCAAAAAGATTATAAGCCTCTTTCATAGTTTTGTTGCCTAGTGAGCCATTTGATGATGAATCGACATTGGCTCGGCATGAAGGTAAAATTCCAGAATAGAAGTAATTGACTTGTGCTCCCAAATTGAAACCATGGTTAGGACATTTTCGTAGCATATCTTTGTATCTCTCCCATGCTTCGTGGAAAGATTCTGAATCTTGTTGACGAAATGTAGAGATTTCGTATTTGAGTTTCGCCACTTTTATTGGTGGAAAGTATTTAGTGGTGAATTTTTGGACAAATTCGGGCCAATTTGTTATGCTTCGTGGTGGCAAAGTATCTAGCCACTCTCTTGCTCTGTCCTTCAAAGTGTGCACGGAAAGTCTCATTTTGATCGCCTCGTCATTTACATTTGGATATTTGAAATTTCCACAAATCTCCACAAAACGGTTAATATGGAGATATGGATTCTCGTCGGTTCTTCCATAGAATGAGTTGTTGTTGGAGAAGAGATTGATGACATCGGGGCGAATTTGAAAATTGTCCACTCCAAATGGTGGATAGATTACACTTGATTGAACGCTCAAAGATGGGGGGTTCATGAATTCTCCAAAGAGCATGTTGTCTTCATCTATTTCCGGCACAATAAGATATTATTGATGTTGAATGTTTTGAACATTAGGTATTCTCCCCACCGGAGGAATTCTTTCGTTATCATTTCCTTGGGGGAGATGTGGATTTAGTTCGTCCGCCATTGATGGTGAAGAAATAATGTTTTTATTTTGTTCTCTTCGCCTTCTTCTGAATGTGGCTTCGATCTCGGGATCTAGTGAAACTAAATCGCGATTGTACGTCCTTCGCATAGACAAGAGAATCTACAACAAAGAAAAAGTTGTATTTATAACAATAGTTAATAATGTAATTTTTCAAATATAACTTATACGTCCCCGGCAACGGCGCCAAAAACTTGACACGTTGTTAGTGTAACTATCGCAAGTGCACGATATCGTATCAAGTAGTAAAGTGGACTTTTTGAGTCCGGTTTATCGATCCCACGAGGAAGTTTGGTTATAATTTGAATTATACACTATTAGTCTATTTTTATAGATACTAAGATGAGTGAAACACACAACTAAAAAGTTTGGTTTAATAATTGCAAAGATAATGCAATAATAGTTCTAAACTTATAAGGAAATAAAAAGATAGTAATAATAATAGATTGATTAACGATAAAATGAAATAGTTGGGATTACAAACTTAGTTCATCATTAGTTATAAAAGATGTATAGGAGATCATAAGATGAATTTACTTATTATGTTGTGTAGATTCGATTTTCCTTAAAAAGACGGTTTCTCTTTCGAACTATAAAACGCCCCTTACATATTGAATCAATCCACTATATTTCTATGTTGATTGGCTTCAATACATAGCATTAGGATTTATGAAAATAACTCAAAGAATCATCTAAGGACTAGAGGTATATTTCTATCCCTAGAACAACTTAGAGTGAAGATCATTTGATCTAATCAAACATATTTTCTTTCGAAACATATGAAGACCATAAATATCGTCATTTATTGGCCAAATAAATAAAGATTGTTAAAACAATGAAAATCACACACAATAATAAGTAATTCACTATAGATCTTTTATACAAACATAAATAACATGACTAACCTTGTTTATAATCCCAACTAAAGGTTACTTAGCCCATGAAGGGTTTATTATACATATTACAAGCTTTGGTGGTCATTATTAGTTGAATCAAGAGAAAGAATTGATCCTAACTCCCTTAGTAGATAAAGGAGATAGAAGCAATAAACTCTCTCAACAACATATGCTATACCAGACTTACAAATATCACTCAAGAACACAAGTGTGTTCTTCACACAAAAAGAAAAGTTTACAAAAAATGGAAAATTATAAGATGAATGATTAATGATGAAGGATCTAAGGGGTCTATTTATACACCTAAAGTCATCTAATAGCTCCAAAACTCCAGCATTATTACAATAGATCGGATAAATGCCAGCCATCCCCTCAATAATACACAAAATGTATAAAAAATTAGACAAATCATAACAATCTGTCAAGAGTTACGGCCGTAACATTAAGGAGTTATGGCCGTAACTTGGATGACTTACGACTGTAACATTCTGTAGTTACGGCCGTAACTTGGCTTCGTCAATTTGTTCACTGGTTGCTTTGAGAGTTCAGCCCATAATTTCTCAGACTTTGCGTTTTTACCCCAAATCTTCTTCGGATGATAACTTTTGATATATAACTCTGATTTTGAATCCGGAAAGACTGCCGAATTCGTCTCGGAAAGCCCTACAACATGAATATATCAAAATTCAACAAAGAGAATACTTAATAAACATGTTATTTCTTGAGTAAATCAGTTATTTAATCCGATCATCATCCGATAAAAATAAAATTATTAAAAACTAATTAAAAGCAAAAAACGAGTAGACTAGCTCAATTATGGGTGAATTTTATCGATACAAACCATGGATAAGTGTACAAAACTGACACTTATCACGCACACTAATGAAGAGTACGGAACATGCACTACGCATCACACACAGCCAGCTACAAAGGTGACAATGATTAGATGCTCGGTCCGATTCTCCAACCAGGTAGAATGATGAATAACAACTGATACACGATACAAATTACTCTGAATGGTGAATACAATGAATGAATATGAACGATGAATGATCATTAATGAGTGAATAATTACTGAGTGACAATTACTGAATGATAATTACTGAATGATAACGACTGAATTACAACCGGGTATTACATACACCCCCCTTAAAAGAGTTTCGCCCTCGAAACTAAGGGTCAAACAACTTGGGATAACTCTCTCGCATACTATCCTCGGTTTCCCAAGTAGCCTCTTCGACTCTATTTCTAGACCACTGAATTTTAACCAAAGGAATCGTCTTGTTCCTCAATTGTTTTATTCGCCGCTCTAAAACTCATACGGGATGCTCCTCATACGAATGATCGGCCGCTATCTCGATCTCGTCGAACTGAAGTATGTGACTCGGGTCGGCAACATACTTCCGCAATGGAGAGATCTGAAACACAATATGAATTCGGCTCAACGCCGGAGGTAAGGCCAATCGAAAATGGGGTTAAATACTATTGACTATGTGAGGTCATTGGATAATCTAGCGGATCCGCTAATTAAGGGTTAAATCATGATCAAATGAATAAATTACTAGAGAGAATGGGTTTAAAATCCACAAATTGACAATTATCATAGTGGTAACCCAACCAAGATAACTAGAGATCCCAAGAACTTGGTTCAATGGGAGAACTAAGCTATCAGAGTTCATATGAAACACTCATCTAAGTTTATTCCCTATAGAGCAACTGATTGTTGAAAGCTTGCCTAGTGGTGAGGTTAAGTCTATGACTTTTAATGATTCCTAAAGACCTCGAGGAGGTTGAGTATGGCAAGATACTCGTTAAAGAATCACTTATATAAGTGAGAAGTACGGGGCGTTTCATGAAATACACTTATGAATCCAAAGGGGTGTAACACCCCAATTCACAAATGGGACATTACATGCCGTAGAACCCTCATGAGGTCTACCATGCTAACACATGACACACATTTCGTACATGAAAATCCCAAAGACACAATTATCAATGTAAAAATGGGGCCGTGGCCTCGGCCAAAACGTTTTAGTAGACGTACATGAAAATATAAGTTGATAACATAACATTGCCCATGCAGGGGAATTTAACCGAATACAATAAAACCAGTCAAATTCCGATACTCAAACAGTATAAATGACTGAACATAAATAAAGACTCGAACCTCATAATCATGCCAATTCATCCTTTGCGTGCATATCCCGTGCCTGCTCCTCATCTCTTCCGGTACCTGAAATGCATAAGACGCATTTCCCCCATTTAAGGGGTTAGCATTCGAATAGCTAGTGCAAGTACACAATTACACAACATTATATACAAATACGATTTTTACACAATCATCTCAATCAGAAATCATTTGTCATAAATATTCCGGAATACTATATTGGCAACTAAATCAGTTATCAATTCATCATGATATCACAAAATCACAACTGGTATCCCGTGGCCGTACCCCTTAGTATCGACCCCCAGACATCCCGTCGAACGCTCCGGGTGGGACACCACTTCCGCGGCCGTACCCCTTAGTATCGGCCCCTAGACATCCCATCGAATGCTCCGGGTGGAAGTTCAACCACACACGCACCCAAGTCTACTTCCGCGGCCGTACCCCTTAGTATCGGCCCCCAGACATTCCGTCGAACGCTCCAGGTGGAAGGAACACAATTCACGCACCCTAAAACCATAATTTATCATTCATTTTGAAAATGTAACATATATAACGGAATGTAATACATGTACTTGCCTTGGTTAATACGTCGTGAAAGAAAACAGTGAACGGAAGGGTTTCGGTCCGAATAATCTTCACAAATTCGATCCTAACAACAATAGAGACTCAATCAGCTACAATTCCACTGAAAAATCATGAATCAATCGGCGTTCTATCCTAAGGGACAATACACCGAACACTATGAAGGCATAAGGGTTAATCTAGATTGACAAAGGGGAGGAACTCGGAATTAATCCACAAAACTACTAGGAAAAACTAAAAGCATGATAACATAACTATAATCAACCATCAATCGAAGCAAAAATGGGAATAACAATGAATTATAGTCAAGAACCCTAATATTAGGTATAATGCCAAAATACCTCAATTTCACATTGAAATGGTGGAAGGAAGATGGTTGATTCGTGTTAGCATGCCCAATTCCGAGTTATAAGATGATGGAAGGTAATATCTGAGGGAGATCGCCCGAAATCGCCAAGGAGAAGTGGAAAAACGGGAGGAAAAAGAAGAAATGGGGTTAAAACACCCATCTATCCTATATATAATGGACAGAACACGGCACAACAAACGGCCCAAATAGCGCCGTGTTCATCGCCGTATTGAAGATCAGCGGGCGACCCCTGTGCGACACGGCGCATAGACACAGCGCAAAATTCCGCGGGTCTTGCGCCGTTTCGCAAGAAAACGAGCACCACTGGGCGACATGGCGCACAGACACGGTGCAAAATGCCGCGGGTCTTGCGCCGTTTCGCAAGACAGCAAGCACTACTGGGCGACACGGCGCATAGACACGGCGCAAAAAGCCATGGGTCTTGCGCCGTTTTGCAAAGGTCATGCGAGACAGCCTTTGATCTCAAGACGAAGCTGTTAAAACTGGAAAGACAATAAAACCACAACACGACATGCCGACCCAACGGCCCGAGAAAATACCAACAACGGAAAAGATAATACCTAATAAACCAGAACGGTCCGTGGTACACAACCAAATTCGAACAAGGGGGCAAATTCCCTAAACTTATAGGAAATTACAAAACGGCTCAAACTTCCGAAAATCACGATACAATGTCGGATTAACAATCCGAAACTCACTACATGCGCAACTCAACCATACGAACTTATAGAAACAGAGAAATAGAGAAATCGAACGAGTTTTATGAGAATCGAGCACACATGCGATAAAGCATAGTTCAAGACGAAAATACGCAAAAATATCACCGAAACTCGTCCAAATGGAAAAACTCAAAGAACAATTTAGATTCAGAATCCCAAAACAGTGACAAGCGAGTCGTCCGAAACGAACATATATCAAAAATAGAAATTACCAAAAATAAAAAGTACGGATATTACATTCTCTCCCCCTAAAAATAAGTTTCGTCCCGAAACTTACAACGCGAATAACTCAGGGTATCTCGACCTCATACTCTCTTCCGTCTCCCACGTTGCTTCCTAGGATCCATGCCTCGACCATTGCACTTTAACCAAAGGAATGGTTTTGTGCCTGAGTTGCTTCACCCGACGCTCTAAGATCTGAATCGGCCTTTCCTCGATGGTAATGTCGGGCCCCAACTCGATCTCTCCAAAATTAATAATATGGCTAGGGTCTGGTACGTACTTCCTAAGCTGGGAAACATGAAATACGTTATGTACGTGGCTCAGGGACGGCGGCAAGCCTAACCGATATGCAAGCTCTCCATCTCTCTCTAGAATCTTGAACGGCCCAATATATCTCGGACTAAGTTTACCCTTCCGACCGAAGCGGTAAACTCCCCGTGTCGGCGACACCTTAAGCACCACATGGTCTCCCACCTCAAACTTCAAAGGCCGGCGACGAGTATCGGCATAAGACTTCTGTCGACTCTGGGCCGTCAACAACCTATCGCGAATCAGAGCAATCTTCTCTCTCGTCTCAACTACCACATCGGGCTCGGTACCCATCAGCTCAGATGCATCGTCCCAACAAAACGGCGATCTGCACCTCCTCCCATACAATGCCTCAAATGGTGCCATTTTGATCGAGGCGTGCCAACTATTGTTGTACGTGAACTCGATCAATGGCAAGTGTGACTCCCAATCATCCTTCGAATCTAAGGCATAGGCTCTCAACATATCCTCCAGTGTCTGGATCGTCCGCTCTGACTGCCTGTCTGTCTGAGGGTGGTAGGACATACTGAGTCTCAACTCAGTCCCCAAAGCTCGATGAATGGCCTGCCAAAAGTGTGATATGAATCGGCCATCACAATCTGAAACAATACTCTTGGGAGTCCCATGCAACCTCCCGATCTCCGCAATGAATACCCGTGCTAATCTCTCCGACCCCCAAGTATCCTTAATACTTAGAAAATGAGCTGATTTGGTTAGTCGATCGACAATAACCCAGATCATGTTCATTCCCGTCCGAGTCCTAGGCATACTGGTGATGAAGTCCATGGAAATGTCCTCCCACTTCCACTCCGGAATAGGAAGTGGTTGCAATAATCCTGGTGGTCGCTGGTGCTCAATCTTAACCTGCTGACAGGTCAAACACCTCAATACAAACTCGTTCACGTCCGACTTAAAATTGCTCCACCAGTAGTTACTTCTTACATCCTTGTACATTTTGCTCATACCAGGATGTTTGGAGTAAGGCGTAGTATGAGCCTCACTCAAAATCTTCTGCCTCAACTCAATGTCATTCGGTACACATAATCTGCCGCGAAATCTCAAAACTCCGTCATCCTGAATCACAAACCCAGGGGCTTTCCCCTTCCTCACATTCTCCCTCAACTGGACCAAAAAACAGATTATCATAGTGTTTCGCCTCGATATCATCTGTCAAGGACGAAGTGATCTCCAATGCACATAACTGACCCTGAACTCTCTGGACCCAAACCTCGATATTTTGACAAACCAAATCCCGTTGGATCCTGCTATGTGGTGTAAGTACCTCTAACAGCTGTAACGCTATCGGCTTCTGACTCAATGCATCCGCCACTACATTAGCCTTACCCGGATGATAAAGTATCTCGAGGTCGTAATCTTTATTTAGCTCCAACCATCTACGCTGTCTCATATTAAACTCTTTCTGACTGAAGATATACTTCAGGCTCTTGTGATCCATAAAAATCTTACACGACGACCCATAGAGATAATGCCTCCAGATCTTTAAGGCAAAAACGACTGCAGCTAACTCCAAATCGTGCATGAGGTAATTTGCCTCATAAGGTTTCAATTGGCGGGATGCATAAGTAATAACCCTATCTCTCTGCATCAAAACACATCCGAGCCCGAGGCCCGACGCATCACTATACACCACAAAATCCTCGTTCCCCTGAGGCAATGCTAAAATGGGTGTGGTAATCAATTGTCTCTTCAACTCATCGAAACTATCCTATCTATCTGCGGTCCACTCGAACTTCTGAGTTTTTTGGAGTAACTGAGTGAGCGGTCTAGCGATCTTAGAAAATCCCTCAATGAATCTACGATAATAGCCTGAAAGTCCCAGAAAACTCCTCACTTCCTTCACATTCTTGGGCGGTTCCCAGGCCATCACCGCCTCTATCTTCTGTGGATCTACCCGAACTCCCTCCGCTGAAATCACGTGCCCGAGGAACATCACTTAGAGAACTTTGCATACAACTGCTCAGTTCTCAAGGTGTCCAACACAATCCGGAGATGTAAGTCATGCTCCTCTCGGCTCCGGGAATAGATAAGAATGTCGTCGATAAAGACGACTACGAACTTGTCCAGATACTCGATAAAAACTTTGTTCATTAACTGCATGAACACTGCTGGGGCATTGGTTAGCCCGAAAGGCATAACCACAAACTCGTAATGGCCATATCTCGTCCGAAAGGCAGCTTTCGGTATATCGTTGTCCCGAATCCTCAATTTGTAGTAGCCTGATCGTAAATCAATCTTCGAAAAGACGTTCGATCCCTGAAGCTGATCAAACAAGTCATTGATCCTGGGCAAATGGTACTTGTTTTTGATGGTCAACTTGTTTAATTCTCGGTAGTCGATGCATAAACAAAGCGATCCATCATTCTTCTTAACAAAAAGTACGGGTGCACCCCAAGGCGATGCGCTCGGTCGAATATACCCTTTATCTAACAATTCCCCCAACTGTTTCTTCAATTCTAACATCTCCTACGGTGCCATACGGTATGGCGCTCGAGAAACGGGAACCGCATTCGGCTCAAGATCAATAGTAAACTCAACCTCTCGCTGTGGTGGTAATCCCGGCAAGTCATCTAGAAATACGTCGGGGTACTCGCTGACAACTGGGATCAATGACATGTCCACTCCGCCATCCTCCGCCTGTAGAGCATAACACCAATAGCCGACACAACCCTGATCCAGAAGTTTCATCGCCTTTAAGGCGCTAATCACACTTACCGATATACCCGGTTTACAACCGATGAGAGTATGCTCGGTGCCGTCCTCAGCCACTATCGAGATGGTACGAGTCCGATAGTTCATGATAGCACCGTGATGATCTAACCAATCGTCCCTGAGGATCAAATCCTCACCCTTAAGATCTATAACAATGAGATTCAAGGGCCAATCTCAGCTCCCGATCCTTACTGGACAATCCCTAACTTCCCAGTCCCCAACCATATGATCTCCGCTAGGTGTACCCACTACAAACGGTTCACACTCGAACAAGCAGTCAATACCAATACGACACACACAATCCGAAGCAATAAAAGAATGAGTAGCACCCGAATCGAAAAGCACCGAAACTGGATGAGAAAGGATCTAAGTGGTACCTGATGCCACCGGAACGTCTGCCTCCTCCGTGCGCCTCATCTGATATAACCGAGGGTGGACTGAGCCTGAACTAGATGCAGCTCGGCGGTCCGGCTGACCCCGGCCCCTACCACGGCCCGACCTCTGAGGAACATGAGTAACTGGAGTCTTATGATCAATATTGTGCTCTCTCTGAACGGCGGTGGAAGTCGGAGCTCCGGCAGCCCTGGTGGCTCTCTCCCAATGTGCTGCTCAGTGCGATGCGCCAAGTAAAGCAATGGCTGGAGGAGAAGGGCAATCCTTCATCAAATGCTCATATTGGTTGCAGTTAAAACAAACCCTGCCACCAGAAGCAACAGACTGGACTGAACGATTACCCTGGGATCCCCCAGCCTGAAGAAACGGCCTCTTCCCATGTGTAGGAGCAGACTGTGCTCTCGAAAATTAACCACTCTTGCCGGCTGAAAAACTGCCATCCGTTTTCTGTTTCTTGGCCTCGGTACCCAACTCTGATTCTGGTGCAGCCATCTCGATCGCTAGAGCGCGATCCTGATATTCCTTCAAAGTGACACACATGAGCGGTGCCATAATCTGCCTGATATGCGGTTTCATGCGCATATTGAAATAACGGATCTTGTCGGCCTCGGTCCTCAACTGATCTTTCACGAATCCTAATTGCTGATTATAAGTGATGATGGCCTGAGAAATAGGTACATCCTGAGGTGTAGCGGTGAAGAACTCCACAATTCTGCGCTCCTTCACTGGTGGTGGACAATATTCTTCTTCCATAGCAGACCTAAATTCCTCCCAAGTGGCCTAGCGGTCTCTGGGCATCACAACCTCCCACCATTCCGCAGCTTCCTTATCCAGGAGGTACTGAGCAATATGTACCCTCCTGTCATCGGGACAAGATACGGCATCAAAAGTCCTGCCTAACTGAAAGAGCCAATTCTCCTAACCGTGGGAGTCAGAAGAACCAGAGAAACGAGGGGGGTGCATCTTAGTTACTTTCTTAAGCCATTTACTAGCTTCATCCTCTGGAGTCGGAGGCGGATTCTGGCGTCCACCCTGGGCTATCTGAGTGAGCTGGGCTACCAACTGCTGAAGTACGGCAGTAGCCTCGACGTCGGCGTTATTACCCGACGGCACTGAATGAGAAGCCGAATCCACAGAGGACTGAGAAAGCGAGCCTTCCTCGTCATTAGCACCACATCCACGGCCTCGGCCGCGCCCCCTAGCTGGTCTACCGCGACCTATCAACATACTGATGAAAATATGAAAAGGACAAGATCAGAAAGATTCACAATTTACAAGGTTGGTATCACAATTCACAATTCCAAATAACGCAAGAAAACGAATTACAGAAGTATAAGAGTTCGAAGAGACTTATAGCCACAGGTCGCACGACAAGATGGTAGCATGATGATATTAGGCTCAACGACTGACTCAAACGACTTAACTGACAGATCCAAAATTAACCGACAGTCTAGGCATTAAAAAACCTAGGGCTCTGATACCATAAATGTAACACCCTAATTCACAAATGGGACATTACATGTCGTAGAACCCTCATGAGGTCTACCAGGCTAACACATGACACACATTCCGTACATGAAAATCCCAAAGACACAATTATCAATGTAAAAATAGGGCCATGGCCTCGGCCAAAATGTTTTAGTAGACGTACGTGAAAATATAAGTTAATAACATAACACTGCCCACGCAGGGGACTTTAAACGAATACAATAAAACCAGTCAAATTCCGATACTCAAACAGTATAAGTGACCGAACATAAATAAAGACTCGTGCCTCATAATCATGCCAATCCATCCTTTGCGTGCATATCCCGTGCCTGCTCCTCAGCTCTTCCGGTACCTGAAATGCATAAGACGCATTTCCCCCATTTAAGGGGTTAACATTCGAATAGCTAGTGCAACTACACAATTACACAACATTATATACAAATACGATTTTTACACAATCATCTCAATCAGAAATCATTTGCCATAAATATTCTGTAATACTACATTGGTGTTGGCCACTAAGTATACTGGATACAGCTTGGAAAGTGTTTTAAACAACAAGCTGTACTGATTTTAAATCTGAGTGCGTAGCGGAAGTCTTAAATACAGTAAGTTGCTGTGGATACAACAACTCGATGTGCATTGTATACTTAAATAATCACAGTAATTAAAACAAGTAAGGCAGAAGGTAAATAACACAGTATTTAAAGTGGTTCGAGGTAAACCCCTACGTCCACTGGTCCTCCACACAGGAGTAAAAAGTTTATTATAATTACTGCGTACACAACTACGTAATTATAACAACACACAATCAATATATCGTTCACACAAATTGATATAAAGATCTTAGCTTCAACCGTTCACACAGATTGGTTTGAGCTAATGCTTTGACTGGCTTCTTCACACACAGTTCTGAAGCTTCAGCTTCTTCGATGCAAATCCTTCACACACAGTTCCAGAGAAACAAAGATTACTCAGTCCACACAGGGCTGATCTGGGTTTATTCAAAGGATAGAACAGGGTATGAACAACAGCTTTGACTTTCTGAGCTTCTAGCTGATGATGTGTTGTTCAAGTTGTTTGAGAACTGTATATCTCTTAGATCTGAGTTGCAGTAACTTTTTGGAGATATGTTTTGCTCTGATGTATATAATAATAACTTTATCACTTGGTAACTTCATAACTGATCTTCAACGCCTTGATGAGATATATATAGTCTTCTGAAAAGTATATCCGTTGAGATAAATCCGTTGAGCAAGATTCCGTTCCAATGGGATGAAAAGCACGAACCGGATTTTGCGGGATTTGAAGATCTGTTAACTTACAGTATTTAAATACTTTATTCTTTAGTATTTAAATACTTCTTTATCAACGGGACTTGACTTCTAGTGGAAACTGAAGATTCTTTCTTTGTCCTATTGAGAGCTGTATGGAAGATCACTGTATTGACAATTCGAGACAGTTTCCATACTTAGACTTTTATAAGACTTCTTTGCTGTACTGAAAGGTTCCACTGTATGCTGGATCTATGACAGGTTTTCGATACAGGTTGACACTTCAACTTATCGATACAGTTTCCTTACTGTATTGAGGATTGACATATTGTATAAACCTCTTATCATCACTATTCGATACAGGGATTGATTATCCTGGTTGTTTCAATACTGGACATTGTTATCCCAACAATTTTGATACAGGGTATTTTGTTATCCCAACAATTTCTCCCTTTTTGACAATTCGCCAAGACTTAGAGTCTTTCAAGTCCTTCTCGATGATGCCAAAACCTTCTTCATGAAGCGAATGACTTTCTTGATGACTTCGGGCAGATTTCTTGGTCTTCTGTCAAATGATCTGGCTTTCAGTAACTTAGACTATTTTATGAACTGCTCGCAGGCGAGTTTGATACAGCCAAGAATTTTTACAACTTAAGCTTATGATTGGCGCGCAGGCACAATCTTACAATGTATTTTAGATGCATACAACTGAATCTATGAACTGTTCGTAGACAAGTTCGTACATCTTAATTTTCAAACAAGTTTTTATACTTGTGATTGTTATCTCAATAATTTAAGTTATGTAATTATACATTAACATAGTAGATTACGAGTTGTAATCTTTCAAGACAAGCAAACATTTTTATTGATATTCAAAAATAGAGTACAAGGATTGCTGTTTTGGAAGAAAAATTACAAACAAAAATAACAAGGATTTCAGCTCCTATAGCCCGCGTGTCTCCATGGCTTTTTCCCTGGGTCATTCTAGGTTCCACGCCACCAGTGCTGTAGGGAGTCGTTGCCTAGATCTAGGTATATTGCTCTACCATCGTAGGATCTGTCAAAGGCAATATAGTCTTCTGGATGGGTGATCCGATCTCCTCTTCTATGCTTGGATTTCATTTCGATTTGGAGAGGAAGCTTTCGTTCTTCTACCATCTTCGAGAATTTGTCTGCAGCCTCTGCTAATGTCTTATAACCTTTGAAGATGGCGGATTCCCTAACGAGTTTAACAAAATATCTCATCAGTTCATTTTTCCTCCATTGTTTCACTTCTTCGGCAGAGGGATGGCGGTTGGTTGGCAGACGAATTTTAGAAGGTCTTTGAATTAAGCTTTGCCATGGGACATTGGGATCATAAAGCTCAGGTCGGGAACCTGAAATCTTGAAACTTTGAGAGGGAGGGGCTAGTTTGTTCAATTCAGCGGTAATGCTGTCTTGGGCAGCATTAAATGCCCTTTCGTGCTGTAGCCTTGTTCTCCTTGCTGCTTCTATTGCTTCTTCCCCCTTTTTGGCATCATCAAGACGTCCTAGGATCTCCAGTGCGGCATCCTGTTTCGTCTCAATGTTTGTCATTCTCTCGACAAGGGTGGAGAGCACCTGCGACATATCTTTGATACTTTTGTCGTGGGCTCGAAGATGAGAAGTGGTTTCGATCATGGCTGCTGCTGTCTTGGCCTCGGATATACGAGTTTTCGATTCCTCTTCTCTTAGGATCTTTTCTTGCTTCTCTTGCAGATTGGCAAGGGCTTGTTTGAAGACAAGGGGCAAGACAGTGAAGGCTTCGAAAACATGAGAGACTTCATGCCTTAAACCTGTCATTTCTTCAACTGTCGATGTGTGCATCCAATCTAAAGCTTTTTCGACTGAGTAAAGGGAATTCACTGCATCCTGGATAAAGACTGTTTGAAGACCAAGAGCACACAAATGCTCTTTCCTAGCAGCAGTGCTGGGAGAATCCTGCTTGGCAAAATCTTCGGATGCATTCAACCTTCTCAGATTCACGGTAGGGCGTGAATTGAGTTGGACATCCTCAGGTACAGTACCATCATCGGATTCCACGGTTGATGGGGCGGGAACAGGTGTTGCGGGTTCGGCGGCAGGAGTTGCTGTATCCTCCTGTTGCGAAGATGCGTCTGTAGACATGGGTACATGAGGGACTGATTCCTCCTGTTGTCTCCTAGCTTCCGCCTGTTCAGGCAGAGGGACTGATTCCTCTTGCTGGACGGCACGTGATATTTCTTGTTCTTCTGCGGCAGCAGGCTCGGGCGCCTGTTCCGAAATAATTTCTTCTTCCTCGACTTGAGGGACTAATTCCTCATCGTCAGGAATATTCTCTTGTTGTGGCGAAGGGGGCTGACTTCGGTTTGATAGCCCTTCGTCATTCTTGGTTTGAGAGGCATCTCTGTTCTGAGCCTCCTCACGACTCATTCTCAGACCTGCTTGTAAAGCATCGTCGTAAATAAATCGAGTCATGGTCTTCTTTTGGATCTTGGGGAGAGTCCTCGGACTTATCTTTTCCTTTCCTCCTGGCATCAGATTTTTGCAATAGATGACTTTCAATCAATTCTTTGCAGAAGATATTGTCCCATTGGATCAGGGCATCAACTTCTGTCAAGTCCGTCACTTCCAATACAAATCTTTCTTCATGGCTCCAGTCGCTCCAGTTGTATAAGGTGTCATATGGAGCTAGCCGGTAGCTTTTCCATTGAAGGAATCTTTCATAAGCATGATCAATCTGCACAAAGAGAAGAGTTTTGTTGATAATGGTGTCCGGGGAGGGACTGCGTACAATGTCTGAGTCCGCTGTAGCGAGGGGTTCCTCTACAGGTGTGGGATCTTGTAGGGAAGAGGGATTCCTTACAGGGGATGGTGCCCCGAAGGAAGATGGATCCTGTACATGTGTGGAATCCCGTATAGGAGAGTTAGCGTTTGGCTCCGCAGGGGCAGCCGACTCGCTAGAGTCTCCTAAGTTGGCAGATGTCCGATCATCCGTCTTAGCCGCCAAAGGCTCAAGATCTACTGTCGATACAGTAGCGGGCACCTCTTCCGCAGGGGTTGGGCCCTGGGGTAGTTCCTCAGTGGGTTGCGCCACTAAATAAGCATCCTCGGAGGTTTTTGTGGATTTGGCTTTAGAAAGCCTCCTTAGCTTCCTTTTCGGCTTCTCAGCAGCAGTTGGTGTCTTGCTGTGAGATCTCTTGTGTTTCTTGGAAGATTCCACACTCTCGGATTTCAATGAAACATCCCTTGGATCTTCAGAAGCTGGCATACTGTGGAAAGATGGTTGGTTACAGACCAGGGTGCTCTGGTTATAGGTTGTAGGCTTAACGCCTCCTAAGTATATACGGGAGTTGATTTTCTTCGCATTTGTGGATTGTGAAAGTCAGCATTTCGTCAAAATGTGGTTTAAAATTAAACCAAACGACTTCTTTTGAGTGGCAGGCTTGGATACTTGTTCCTGCAAGCGCTTCAAAATAATCTGGCACCAGTTGACCTTTTCACAGGTCAAAATCGCAACCATCATCCTAAATCTCAGATTGGTACACATTTCAAATGCACCAGTGCGATTCTCAATTATCAGGCAACAAAAATCAAGCAGATACACCTATGGCAAACAAAAGTTCTTCTTGTGACAGGTGGTGTGAACCTCGTCAACTGTAGGTGAACCGGTGAATAGGCCATAGTACTTGGTTATCAGCTCTTGAGACCCAAAAGTCTCAAGTTCTTCCATGGTCAGGCCATCAGCGGGTAGCCTGTAAATGTTCTGAATAAGATCTCGATCGATGCAGATCTCCACTCCTCGAATAATAGCAGTGATAACAGCGGCGTTGAGGTAGAACTCCTCAACCAGATGGACGTCGTATTTCTCGGCGGCGTGACTTCCAAGGCGGTAGAGACCTTGCTGACGTATCCTGGTGATGATGAGCTCCAAGAGTTCGACGTGATTAGTTTCAGTGAGAGTACGTTCAATGATGACAGATCTGGAGAAGATCCGTCCGTCGATGAAGTTCGAGGTCTTCTTGAGGGCGGTGGTAGAGGTCTGAGCAGCCATTGATGATTTTCAAGAAAATATGAAGAAGATTAAAAGAAATTTGCAGTAAAACGCAAAGAAAACTTGTAGGCTGTATGTAACACCCCCAAATCCTATTGGGTTATTACAGTGCCGTGGACCCCACGCCAGGAGATCCACCAGGCGAACATGACTAAAATACATTAAATTAAACAACAAGGGAAAATCATAGTCCCTACCATGATATCCGACACAATATTCCGATAAGAAATTTCAACGACAACGGTGGGCCTACATGGCCAAAAAAATAAAATATAACAACATCCACGAGTATCTGCTCGGGTAATACATAATGACAACTGACTGACCAACATGAACAACTCGGACTAGTAACGCTCGAATGCCTTGTCGCCATCATCATGCCCCTGTGTCTCAACTCTCTCCTCGCAAGAACCTAAAACATGAAAACATGTTCCGCCCCCACGGGGTCAGTCATCCAGATAATGAACATCAAATACATATATAACATGATATGCATCCAAAGGCAGAATGAAATGGTACAAAGATAATAATAATACGAGATGCTCACAAACCAAGGTAAGAACCGAGCATTCGTGAAATACTATGCCCACGGCATACTATTAATACCTGTTCGACATGTTAGAACATAAGTGCACAACGGCGAATCATAATCACAGAATACCACAATGAATTACACGACATGAACCAAACCAGAACTGAATTAAATATGAATCACAATGCCCGAAGGCTCCAATGAAATTATCAAGACATCATAAAGACCTAAAAGTCTCTCAGTCGAAGTTGTCAATCAACATAAACACTCAAGTCGGAACAGCCCGAAGCTGTAGTTAATGAGGGTTAATAAAATCATAACCACGACTGTGACCTACTAAGCTGTAGGTGTTGGGAAGCCAACCGCGAAGGTTCAAGCCCCAAGATTACCCATAAGATCATAAACACAACCGTGACCTACTGAGTTGTAGGTATTGGGAAGACAACCGCGAAGTTTCAAGCCCCAAACTTACCCATAATAACGTCATAAACACGATCGTGACCTACTGAGTTGTAGGTGTTGGGAAGCCAACCGAGAAGGTTCAAGCCCCAAACTTACCCATAATAAGGTCATAAACACGACCGTGACCTACTGAGTTGTAGGTGTTGGGAAGCCAACCGCGAAGGTTCAAGCCCCAAGCTTACCCATAAAGCACTAGCCGAGACTAGTCTCCAAAATATAATTAATCACAAACGACAACGGTTCGTAGATTACTGAATTCATGATAATGATAGTGTGCTACCTTGAGTCGGCCAACACGATAATGATGACTCACGGATGGGCATCGTACTCGATAGTCCCAATTCAATATCTCATTTACCTTAGAATGGTCAATCGATAACAATGATGCAGCAGATGATTCAATATATCGATTGCCGTATAACGGCTAATTAATGACAATGATACAATAAATGATTGAACTCCTCGATTGTTTTAGAACGGCCAATCGAGAACAAGGATACAATGAATGCCTCGATACCTTTAATCGGCTATCGACGACGAAGATGAGAATGAATACGACAATGCCTTCAGTCGGCTAATACAATATGAATGACAGGATGCCAACATTAATAACAATGATTACAACAACGCCTTAAATCGACATCAATATTAACAACAACAACCAATACATCGATACCGCGAACCGGTGATCGATAATAACATTAACAACGAATATCTCAATGCCTTACCGGCCATTAATGAATGATAATAAACATTTGGCATAATTGCCAAAGAGTATCGTATCGAACGATCCCCTAATATCAATGAACTTATGAAGATACTAAGTCTCGGAATGATACAACACATTCATACACATATATGATAACATTAATCTCATTGACTAGTACAAGTATAAATCTTGCCTCAACCGACGGAGATGAAGTCCTTCCACGAACAACGAACGGCGTCTTCCGATAAATACAAGCGCTCGAACAACCTTGAATGAAATACAATTCATTCAATAAATATTGATCGAAATCAACATAACGACCGAAAGAAACTCTTTGAGACATTTAATCGAACACTAAATGTTCAAAGTTCCTCAAGAACCTAATAATCATCAATTGGGTTGAACGAATCGAAGATATGGATATACAATTCGTAGAACATGTCTAACAACATCTAATAACCTCCATCGATCCATTAAAAACGGACGGAAAATGAAATCGAAACAAAATCCCCAAAATGGACAATTCTAGGAAACCAAGAGAATTACCTTGATTCGACGAAGAAGAAGGATTAGATGTTGATATGATCACCTAGAGCCTCCTCAAAACATTATTGGATGAAGTAGAATCGATTAAAACCACCAACCCTAGTTGGATCGCCCGACTGCCGCGAGAAGAAGAAGAGAAAGGGTGAAATGAAGTGAAAAACCCGTCTGACCCCCTTATATACTCCAGTGACGCACGACCAAAACGCATGACCAAATGTCCGTGTGTTTGGTTGTGCGCCAGGCCACTGCCCGACCACTGATCTCACGCACGAGCAGCACGCACGAGCACCTGCTCGTGTGTCCCTGATGGTCGCCAAAGTGTACTGTCCAAATCTGATGCCACGCACGAGCAGCTGCTCGTGTGTCATGCTCGTGCGTCCCTGCTGGGTGCCAAAATGACAAGGGAACACAAAAATGACAAGACACGCATGTCTACACACAACTTACACGAATATAAGTCACGTCCAATCGGTTAAACACTCATGGAACTCCCAACACAAAGTGACCAATCATGATGATGATGAAAATATTCTCGTATCGATCACCGAACAGAGATGAGTGATGAAAAAAAAACTGATACACGACTCCAAGATAAGCCGAATGATGAACACGAAATGAATGAATACGACTGACGAATGATTATTACTGAGTGAAAAAAATTCTGAGTGGCAATTACTGAATGATAATTAATGAATTTACAACCGGGTATTACATACTCCCCCCCCCCTTAAAAAGAGTTTCATCCTCGAAACTAAGGGTAAACAACTCGGGATATGAACTATCCATCAGGATCTGAAAACAACATCTTGAGGAATGCTCCTCAATGCGAAACACTTCGCCTGCACAACTGGGCCAACCCCCCATAAGTACTGACTCACGCCTCAAAAGAAAAGCGACAAAGCACATATAGTCCTTGGGACCATATCAATCACACGACCAATTCCCCATGACTTGACGTCTCGAATTACAATGAATGATTACCCCGATTATCACGAAATCTCGGGTACAGCACAAAAAGAATGCATCAAATGACCCAAATCTCAAGATTCTCAAATACGATCATTATAAGATAGATCAACAATAAATGATCCACAACCACGATACATTAATACGGATTAAGTTACACATTAATCCGAAAACAGAGAAAGGAAAATACAAAAATCAAGGCCACATATCAAATGTACCCAACACTGATATCCTCCAGATAATCAATCTCCTGGATCTCATCGATTCAAGGAAGACCCAAATCTGAACTCACTGTTCAATATGATCCCGGAAGGTCATAAGGACAAGAATTACCACAATGAATGATAATGAATTGAAATCCAACAAGGATCAAGAATGACTCACCGGGGTGGAATGTTAACGTAATGAGTGATAAATCAAATGAAATGATTGGAACCATTGTTCCCCGTGAAGTGAATGATTAGTTTGATACTCATAAGTCTCCACATGATTGATATATGATGAATGAATTATATGAATGAATGAACGGCAATGAAATGAATGATTATCCTATTACCGAGCAAGAATTAACTTGTTCAAAACCGGTGATGAATGTCCATAGCTCGGGCTCCCGAAGCCTGGTAGGACCCCTAGGATGAAGCACGAGCTGGAGTAACAAAGTCCCTCGAGGCCTTTGAGCTCTCTCGAGATCTACCGGCACTAGAACTCCTGCAGTATTTCTGAAGGTGTCCATGTCTCCCACACAGGAAACAAATAACGGCCTGCATCGAGCACCAGGTATTGCGATGTCCTATTACATCACAGTTAAAGCAAACAACAGTCGAACTCGTTACCTTAGAAGAGGACGCTCCCTCTGCACGAAGACGACTAGAAAATGACCTTTTGGATGTCGAAGCCCGATGTCCCTCTGAACGAGCCGGCATTCTAGTCCTCTCACCCGAAGAAACTGAAGGATGCTTCTGAGTAAGCTCCTTGATCAAAAGCTCTGCTCCAAGAGCCTTCTCGATGAAGTCACTAAGTTATTTACAATTGTGATTGAACAACTGCATCCTCAACTGTGGATTTAGCCTCTTGCTAAAATATTTGATCTTATCCGCCTCAGCATGGATAACTGACGAAGCAAACTGAAGTAGTCCCTGAAACTTCTCAGTAATAACAATAACACCCTTGTCCTCGACGGATTCGAGGTTCAAAACCTCTGACAACTTGGCTTCACGAAGTGGATCCGGATAATACCTCTCTAACATGAGGGTCTTGAACTCACTCCAACCACAATCGCGATCGGTGGGTTTCACAGAAAGCCACCACGAATAAGCACCCTTAATCAAGTAATAAGCCGCTACTACCACTTTACTCTCTTCCGGACACTGAACCATGTCGAAGAGTTTATCAAAATGCTCAAGCCAATGAACAATATCAGTTGGTTCCGACGAACCCTCAAAAGTAGGCGGTCTCTGACGAGAGATATCGCCAACAATCTGATTCACTCCTCCAGTCTGTCCATGAAACGACACCTGGAATCCCTGTTTCGGTGTACCACGAACCATCGAGGTCTGCATGGTCTCTACCGTCCGCGTCATCTGAGTCATCTGGGCCATCATGCCCTGCATAAATATGAATGGGTCAACCCGAACACCTTCCGAGTGAGATGCCTCTCGGGTACGACTCCCTGACAGTGAATGATTATCTGACAGTGAATGAGTATCATAGTTAACTGATGAACACATGTTATCTCTCGCATTCGCACGGGCATTCACACGAGATCCCGGGTTTCGGCCCGTACCGCGGCCTCTTCCCCTGCGTCCTCTGACAGCTCTATCCATCTTGACAGAAAGCCACATGATAATTATAGATCCCGCATGAATATCGCATTATGATTACGTTACTGAATGATAACAATGAGCATACACGCTCTAACACAATGAATGCATTAAAATGCAATAAAATGATCGTAGACATAATGCCGGAATATGATAAGATCGCATGAACGATCAAGTGAGGTGACATGATTATTTGATGAAATTCCTGAAATGATTATCTTGAACAAGTTAACAAGGTTGAAAATTCGATCCACAAGATCAACAACTGAACCGTGAGATGGACTGGATTATTAATGAATTAACTGAACAATGAGATTGACTGAGTGATGAATGAATTAACTGAGCGATGAGATTGACTGGGTGATGAATGAATTAACTGAGCGACGAGATTGACTGAGTGATGAATGAATTAACTGAACAATGAGATTTACTGAGTGATGAATGAATTAACTGAACAATGAGATTGACCGAGTGATGAATGAATTAACTGAACAATGAGATTGACTGAGTGATGAATGAATTAACTGAACGACGAAATTGACTGAGTGATGAATGAATTAACTGAGTGATGAATGAACTAACTGAGTGATGAATGATATTGACTGAGTGATGAATGAATTATCTGAGTGATGAATGATATTGATTGAGTGATGAATGAATTAATTGAGTGATGAATGAATTAACTGAGTGATGAATGATATTGACACGATCGACAAGATCAGAATGATGATTGAGGATTATTAACTGATGAATTAGTTGATCCTTAACGCTTGCACAAGTCACACGTGCTCCAAAACAATTAGTCATGAATCAATCATAACACTAATACCACATATAGGTTTCAATAAAGCATGAATAATTAATGACATGATGAATGTATGAACATAAAGAGAATAGAGTCCTTACACAGGTCATACGAAGCTTCTAGGTCTCGTGATACTAGTCTTCACTGACGACGACTCGATGAATGAATGACTCGTACAGTCGTACTAATATTAAGACTCACAAAACCCGACTGCCCAGATTGTCATAACCTAACAGTCCCACTACTACCGCATCGGTAGAGCCACATAACTCACATATCAGGGTATCTCACAACCCAAAATCTCTGATACCATCTTCTGTAACACCCCCCAAATCCTATTGGGTTATTACAGTGTCGTGGACCCCACTCCAGGAGATCTACCAGGTGAACATGACTAAAATACATTAAATTAAACAACAAGGGAAAATCATAGTCCCTACCATGATATCCGACACAACATTCCGATAAGGAATTTCAACGACAACGGTGGGCCTACATGGCCAAAAAAAAAATATAACAACATCCACGAGTATCTGCTCGGGTAATACATAATGACAATGACTGACAAACTGGACAACACTCCAACTGACTGACCAACATGAACAACTCGAACTAGTATCGCTCGAATGCCTCGTCTCCATCATCATGCCCCTGTGTCTCAACTCTCTCCTCGCAAGCACCTAAAACATGAAAACATGTTCCGCCCCCACGGGGTCAGTCATCCAGATAATGAACATCAAATACATATATAACATGATATGCATCCAAAGGCAGAATGAAACGGTACAAAGATAATAATAATACGAGATGCTCACAAACCAAGGTAAGAACCGAGCATTCGTGAAATACTATGCCCACGGCATACTATTAATACCTGTTCGACAGGTTAGAACATAAGTGCACAATGGCAAATCATAATCATAGAATACCAAAATGAATTACACGACATGAACCAAACCAGAACTGAATTAAATATGAATCACAATGCCCGAAGGCTCCAATGAAATTATCAAGACATCATAAAGACCTAAAAGTCTCTCACCAAGTCAATCAACATAAACATCAAACCTAATGTACCCAAGTCGTAGTTAATGAGGGTTAATAAGATCATAACCACGACTGTGACCTACTAAGCTGTAGGTGTTGGGAAGCCAACCGCGAAGGTTCAAGCCCCAAGCTTACCCATAAGATCATAAACACGACCGTGACCTACTCTCGCGGGCCGCCTCACTCGCCGTCACAGACATATCATAAGCGAGGGCCTTGCTCTGGTAATCTTTCAATGTAGTGCATACGAGCCCCGACATATAGTCCCGAATCGGCAACTTCATCCGTCTGGAGAAATGGAAAATTTTGTCACTCTCCTCGACAACTTGGGTTTTCACATAACCCAACTCCCTGTTAAAATCAGCAATAGCTTGAGCTACGGGGATATCCCGCGGTTGAGCATCATAAAAAGCATGTACCCGAGCCTGTCTGACTGGCCACGGGCAATATTCGGTCTCCATCAACTCTTGAAACTCAGCCCACGAAGCAGCATGGTCTTTGGGCCCAACGGCCTCCCACCAGTCCGTGGCGTCCCCTGTGGGAAAGTATTGAGCAATAGGGACTTTACGGTCCTCGGGACAGTTAGTGGCAACGAAGACCTTAGATATCTCCTTGATCCACCCTTCCCGGTAATCGGGTCAAGCTCCCGAAACGAGGAGGATGCATCTTGATGACATCTTGGAGCCAACGGTCCGCTCCGCCCGATTAGCATGGGCACGATCCGGGTTACGAACACTTTGAGCTATTGCCGCCATTTGGTTCACCATTTGTTGCATAACGGCCGCAATACCAAGATCGGCACGCCTCGAGAAGAAGCATGGCTATGACGGTCGCCGATCGCCGGCCTCGAAGATCGTGACGTGGCCGCCCACCGGCCGCCCCACGTCCCGGCCGGCCCACGACTACGACCGCGACCACGACCTCTTCCGAGATCCATACTGGAGTTAAATAAGTAGCAAAAGCCATACGAGGATCAGTACAAGAAAAGAACAATTACAAGTCGAGAATCAAGGGTACGATACAAGGAATTAATGAACAGAGGAAGGAAAACTTACGGACACTGGTAGTACCGGAATCATGGCAGCGTGACGATGATGTGCAAAACAAAACACCACAAGACCCAATAAACCGACAAGCCTAGGTATCCATAAACCTAGTGCTCCGATACCATTTTCTGTAACACCCTCAAGATATTCGAGGTATATTACAGCGCCGTGAATCCCTATATGGGACCCACCAGGCTGAACAGCATCATACTCATCGACTCACATAAACGACAGAACAATACCATGTCATAAAGACGCAAAACAGAATAATCCACCCGGTTCAACCGGTCAATATAACATCATCATCCAACACAACATAATAAGCAACAATACAATCCGAACGAACAAGAACCCCTTGAGTACTCGAGTACAACTATTAGTTCGAAACCACAAAAGATGAAAAGGTAAAAGACACTAAAACGTCACTCGTGCACAATCATCACGCACGGCCCTCATCCGTGTACTGGTCCAGCGCCATTGCCTCGATGAACTCCGACTCAAATTCATAAAACGAATTTCCCCAAAACGGGTCCCCAGAGGGGTTAGCAATTACGCTAGTACAAGTAACTGCATTTAACAACTTACATCTTACACATATAGTAAATGCATGCAATAGAGAAAACCGTTCGAAAACACTCATTTCCGGAAATGCCAATATCAAATCACATTTGTAAAATTCACCACAATTAACCGTCGATCCACACCTCCGTGGACCGCTACCGAGACCCCGTCGGATCTAACCCATAGTGGTTAAAAGCAAAGCTCGTCGATCCACACCTCCGTGGACCCCTACCGAGACCCCGTCGGATCTAACCCGTAGTGAGCATACACACACACACCATTTCTCATACAATACTACTATGTCAAGATTGTAAGTTCATAAGGATACTTACCTCGATTAAATAGACGATGACACGAACGGAACGGAAGAATCAAGCACAACCGCGAGGAACCGACAAAAATGAACCTAACGATTCGAATAGCACAATTACAACCACTTCTAAACGATTATGGAAATGGAATACACCCGGAAACCCGCCTACGATTCATGTATATTTGTACCAAAAATAACGAGGGCGGACCACAACCAAACCCTCTCGATTCCGTAAAAATCCACAAAATATCCATGAATCTGTAGGAAAACTAAAGATACTAACAATATTAATCGTATTCATCATGAATCCACCAACAAAACGGAACGAATCGGAAGAAAAACCCAAAACCCCCAAATTAATCGAAAATAGGGTTTTAGAATATTACCTTAGGAGATTCAAGTACCAAGATCCGTAGAACACGCGTTAGATTGATTGCCCGGGCCTCACAACCGAAGGAAGATGATGAAAATCGACTCCCGAATGAAGAATGCTTGAGAGTTCTTCCCCCCTTAGGTCTCTCTCTCTCTCGCGCGCAGTGAAAATGAAGAAGAAATGGTCGATTTCGTCTAATAAAGACGAAGTTGCACGGTTGACCGCTTTGTGTGCCGCGGCACAGGCCAAAAATTTACTCCCAGGTTTCGGCAGTGTGCCGCGGCACAGCCTGCGTGTGCCGCGGCACCCGGTACAGTTGGGTTTTGGTCGCGGAAGACACACGAGTGTGCCGCGGCACCGGACAGGTGTGCCGCGGCACTGGCTTGGCATTGTGCCGCGGCACCGGATAGGTGTGCCGCGGCACACAGTACAGTTTGTCCGACCAACAACTGAAGGGATTTGTGTGCCGCGGCGCACACACCTTGTGTCGCGGCCCACACCCCCTTATGGGTTCCAAAATGATAAAAATGATCCGGAAAGAGAATAAAACTATAGGAATCAATATTTGGGGACTAATAACACGAAATGGATCCACGGCAACCCCGAAACGGCGGTTCCGCACAACAATAACGAGAATACAGTTCAACAGTTTGACAGGAAGGACACGCTGAAAAGTACACGAGGGTCACTACGATCGAGAAATACACCAAAAACGAAAATACAAGGGAAAGAAAAATACGGATATTACACAAATACTATAGGATTTCGATTCAGTATATATTATAATATTTCATTTTAAAATATTTTTTGTCCACGTGCCCTGTTTTCATGTCAAACGTCATTTACATTAAATGCTTTACACGACATCTGGACAACTAAATCTCAAAAGCCGCGATGTTTTAAATTGTTTAATGTTTTAAACCGCCGTTTCAGGCATTAAGGGTAACAACAAATGTCAGAAGTGGGACCCACTCATATTTTAATGTTTTAATGGATAAGTGTACCAGTTACACTCAGTCCATCTTGACCGTTCATTTCAAAAACCGGTTCCCATCTCTTAAATTTGACCATACGTTCTCTGAGAAACCCTTCTTCGCCGCCCACTATAAAAGGACTGCAATTGCCATTTGAGACTCTTTACGCCTTCTGGATATTCTTAGAGCACTCAAGCAAAAACAGCCTACAAGTTTTTCTTTGCGTTTTACTGCAAATTTCTTTTAATCTCTTTCATATTTTTTTTCTTGAGAATCATCAATGGCTGCTCAGACCTCTACCACCGCCCTCAAGAAAACCTCAAACATCATTGACGAACGGATCTTCTGT
Organism: Orobanche coerulescens; assembly: GCA_033398695.1. NCBI lineage: Eukaryota > Viridiplantae > Streptophyta > Magnoliopsida > Lamiales > Orobanchaceae > Orobanche > Orobanche coerulescens. The sequence goes on along the minus strand of CM065802.1, from coordinate 187,571,598 downwards.
AGATCTGTTGTCATTGAACGTATTCTCGCTGAAACAAATCACGTCAAACCCATGGAGTTCATCATCACCAGGATACGTCAGCAAGGCCTCTACCGCCTTGGAAGCCACACCGCTGAGAAATACGACGTTCAATTGGTTGAGGACTTCTACCTCAACGCTGTCGTTCGCTTTCTGTCGCTGGCTCAGGGAGGCCACTGTAATATCCGTAATTTCGAATTTCGGTAATTTTCTTTTTTCGGCGGAAGTTCGTTTTGATGACTCGCCCATGACCATTTCGTCATTTTGACAATGATTAATTCTGCACTTTTTGTCATCCGAGTTCGTTTCGGTATCATTTTGTTGAGTTCCGAGCTTTTTAGCGACTTTTCCGCACTTGAGCTCGATTCTTGCGAATCTCGTCCGAAACTGTTGTTTCGAGTTTCTCATAAGTTCATTTGATGTTATTATTCATGTTGCGAGCTTTGGTTTGGTGTTTCGATCGCGTATCGTGATTTTCGGACGCTTTGGGCCATTTTCGTAATTTTCCAAAGTTTTGGGTAATTACTTCCGTTGTTGAATTCCGAGCCTTTGGGTGGTCGGAATTGTGTGTTCTCTTAGCTCTTAGATTCGTCTTTGCGAGTACGTCGTAAACGTATCATCGGTTCATATTCAGGTTCGGGTTTCGGGGTCGTTCGGGCCGTCGGAGTTGACCCCGGCCGAGTCATGGCCGGGCAACCTAGGCCCAGGCCGGCACTGGCCGAGTCACGGCCAGTAGTGCTCGGCATCTTCAGGCCGAGTCATGGCCGGCAGTGCTCGGTAGCTTCTGGCCGAGCAGTCTGTGGGCCGCGGCACATGCTGGCAGGGCCGCGGGACACTCTGTGGCATTTTTTCGGCCAAAGCGACTGTACCGGGTGCCGCGGCACACTCCCGCCGAGCCGCGGCACACTGCCGACCACTGGGAGCCATTTTTGGCCCTGTGCCGCGGCACACTGTGCAGCCTATTTATGGTCCTGCACACGGGTTTTTGGCCATTTTTCTCCTTCTTCTCCTTCTCTTCCGCGGCTGAGGGTGATTTTACCATGGAGCCATGTTGTTTAACATCAAATCCATGAAGTTCTTGAGTTCATATCATCAATCAATCATCCGTTATCATCCTTTGATCCAGCGAATCAAGGTAATCTTCCTTAGAACCCTAATTTCGTGAATTTGGGGGTTTTTGCGTTTTTGTCCGATTCGTTCCGTATTATTGATTAATTCATGATGGGTATGATTAATCTTGGTAGTATTATTGTGTTTAACATCATTTAATCCATTGTTCTTCGTCGAATCGAAGTATATTTCTTGATTTCCTTCAAATTGACTTTTTGGGGGATTTGTTCTCGATCTCGTTTTTCATCCGTTTTTGATGGATCGATTGTGGTTAAATGATGTTGTTAAACACATTCTATGGATTGTATATCCATATTTCGACTTGGAATTCCGTTTTCGGGTTTTGACGGAACGAATCGTGTTCTTGGCCGTTTTGGGGGAAACGCTTGAACTTTCGTCATTTGTTCTTTGAATTCAGCGGCTTTGAGTCGTATTATGAAATTCATTTTCGTTGTTATTGTCTTCGTTCATAGTTCATTGTTGCGGATTGTCGTTCGGTGGAGTCGGTGAGTTCGTAGTCGGTTCGTGCCAACCTACTTTGGCCGATTCTCGGCGTTGTGGTTATTCGAGGCAAGTATCTTGTCCATACATTACGTGTTTTGTGGATATTATGGTTGTTAATCGTCGATATGTGCTAAATAAATATTAATAACCATTTTTCAAAAGAATGGGTATATTTACCATCATGGTTTTTGTAAAGGTGACACGTGTGTGTCGGGAATTAATGTGCTTAGTTGAATATGTGTGCTAGTGTCGAGTATAGAATCACCTTACTTTCTTGTGATGTCATTGCGTATGATTATGTCGTTGGTAAATATAAAGTGTAATTCTTTTGTCAAATTATGTGCTTGGAGTCCCGTGGCTATGGACGAATATGTGAGTTTTTGGGTGATATTGGTTGTGTCGTTCGGTGCTGTTGAAATCTTGTGCTCCCTTGTGAATTGATATAGTTCTGGGTCGTGAGTACGTGTTGGATAATTTGGCCATTCTAGCAAGGTACCTCGACTATATATATATTTTGTGTGTTTGACCTTTGAGAGTCGTGGTTTTGTAATCTGTGAGTTGTTACTCTTCCACCTGGGGATGGCATGTGGCCTCTGGGGGCCGATACTAATGGGTACGGCCACGGAAGTGGACTTGGGTGCGTGTGTTGATGTTCTTCCACCTGGGGACGGTTCGACGGGACCTCTGGGGGCCGATACTAATGGGTACGGCCGCAGAAGGGGTTTCCCACCTGGGGACGGTCCGACGGGGCCTCTGGGGGCCGATACTAATGGGTATGGCAACGGGTTACCAAGTGTGGTTTCTGTGATATTGATGTTGATGCTTTGATGATTAATTGTGATATTGTCCGGAGTATCACAATGCTTTGCGCTCGGGGTCGAGAGACATTATATATCGAGTCTTCGTGCTTGGCTAGAATGGCATAAGAATAATGTGTTATGTGTAATGTGTCCTTGTAAGTGTGTTGTGTCACGATTTATTCATCCCGACAGGCGATCGACTATAAGGCCGAGCGACCAAGTCAACTCCAGTCAAACTATGGCTAGCTCGCCAAGTCGAAGATATCAAACCACCATCAGGTACCTAGCGATCGACTCCCAAGGCGATCGCCCTTTGGCAGCTGGCGATCTACTCTAGTGACCGGCTAAGGGCAATCGACCTACGCCCCGAGCAGAGATGATCGCCCGTCTAAGTCATCGAGGACTGGATCTCAGAAAAGCACCCACGTGCAGATCCATAAAAGGCGCTGACAAGATCTTTTGCTAACAGACAAGATCTTTGACCAAAGCATGTCTCCTAACCCACCTACCTGCATGTGCGACGAAAGTTGTCAGTAGGGTAGCATGTGACTAACTCAGACGCGTGTAAGCTCCCCATGGACCGAGTAGTTGATCGCCAACAACTCCTGCAGCTTTGAGGACAGGCCCATGTGCTAAAAGACGATCGCCCGATTATTATATTACAGAAAAGGCGATCGCCCGGCGTATCCAAGCCCTATAAATAGAGAACCTCCTCCTACTGGAAAAAGGTTGGAAATTGACTGAACCTACAATTCACATTCTCTCACATTCAACCTACGGTTCGAAATTCATTACACCAACGGTTCCGAATTCATTCTGACTGACGCTCAGAACACATTCTCTCACATTCCGATACATTCACGGAAATACTGAAGAATATACATATCATCAAGCTCCCGGCTATCTCACCGGAATCCATCTCAGGACTTCTCTCTCCAAATCTCTCGTCCAGAAGACGATCGGCAGAAGCAGCAAGTCTCCACTAGACAGATTCCAAGGGATTCATAAGCCCAGAAGCCCAAACATCCAGCTAAATACTCGCCGTGAGAGACGATCGATCTCTCACCGCCGCGACTGTTCATCTCCTTTGTTACAAGAATTCACAGAGCATCAAATCTGGTTCTTCCGGCAATATACACGCTCACTGGCTAAGATAACAAGAAACTTTACACTCATTGTAATTGTATTCTTACATTAGTACTTGTATCCCCGAATATCGGTATTAATAATATCTCGCGAGAGCATTCAAGCCCGGGACTAACAACCCCGGCAAATCTTGTGTTATTTATCTTTCTCACGGAAGTGCTCTTGCATTTGTTTGCTATCCCATCTATTCCAGCAATATCTATCTCCGGATGATATTTTGGGTAGCAACAATTGGCGCTAGAAGGAGGGCTCTAACCCTCAAACTTTTATTCCTACCGTCCCGAAGAACACTCACTGTTCTCGGGGCACATACTTGAAGTGACACTCACTGCACTTCAAAGAAAACCTTCAGAATCATGACATCCGCCGGTCCATCGAAGAAAGCTGCTCCCCGAACCGCCGGACACCATATCCCGGCTCAATCCGAACCCCAGCCAACGACAGGGGGAAGCCGCAGCAACGCGAGACTCTCGATCCCGCATCCAAGAGATGGCCCCAACCTCTCACTTGATCAGTTCCAAACCAAGGAACAGATCGAGGAGGCTATGGCCATCCTGGACGAGCGACGGAGAGCACGAGCGTCGCCTGCAATAACACCCTCGATCATCTGCCGCATGGGAAAACGGAAATTCAGCGGGCTACTGAACGAGCGATCGTCAGAAAGCCCCAATGCGCGAGGAAAGGCTCTCGCACGACCGGACGGATCTATATTCAATCGCTTGGGACGCGACCCATCCGGCGAAGGGCATTGATCTCAACCTTGAAAAGACGGAATCGAATCCGTCACTGTGACTTCGGCCTACCCGCCTCACGGCGAACGCAGTCGGCCATCTCGACTCCGCCCCGATCGCTGTGGATCGTACTCGATCGCCTCGGCTCGCTCCGAGCGCCGAGCCGCAAGCAATCGAGCCACGGCGATGGCCGCCATACAACGCCACTCGAAGAGTTGAGAGCACTCTTGGACTCTGGGGCAAGCACCGGCAAAAGATCGCCGGCCGGCCGAGCCACTCGCGGTCCACATCGAGCTTGCCCCCATACGACCAACGATCGCTCCTCCCAAAACACCTCTGTATGAGGAGATCGGACCCCAAAACCCACCCGAGTAAATTCCGAATCTACATGGTAGGTGTGGGGCATCTGATGCAACCAAGTGCCGGATCTTCCCGTTAACATTGGGCGAGTTGGCCCATAGATGGTACGTCTCACTACCACCGCGATCTATCACATCTTTTAAGAAATCGCGAACGACTTCACGTCATACTTCGCCATAAGGTCGCCAGAACTGAAGGCCCCCACCGCATGATAAAAATCAAGCGGGGAAAGACGAATCGACGCAAATTACATTGACCCAGTGGACGAAATCGTCCTCACCGTGAACTCCGCTGACGAGCTCGCTCTCTATTCGCCATGGGGGATTCGCGGTCACTCTCCCATGTTTAGACATCTCTCCAAGGATATTCCCCAACTTACGCGATCTTCCGGCTAAAGCCGCCAACTTCCCGGCCGTGCAAAGGCTACTCACCCTCCGCTTAGACGAGGAAACGCCACCTCTTGTCCGGAAGATAGCGATCGCCAAAGCAAAGAAGGCGATCGCCAAGACACCCGGAGATCTCAAGGCTTTCGAGGACATGGAAGCCCATCTCCTCCATACGTTCAATGTAACTCCGGCACATATTTTCTATGCCATCAAGGGGCACGAAGAGCTCAAAAAGCCAAAGGCGATAAGGGACCACGATCATCTGGACAACAATCAATATTGTGCCTACCATAAGAGTCCCGCCACAAAGACCAACAAATGCCGCGACCTCCTCAAACTCTGGAGATTGTTCGAGGAGGGCAAGTCGATGCCTTATTGGTTTAGCCAAAGTCCCTCCTCGCCTCTATGGATGATCGTCCGAGTCGAACACAAACAAAGTTGGAAAGCTCATACGAGCCGACCCTAGATCAACCTCGGCGACCGTCCCTACATGCTTCAATCAAGAAAAGAATACCTCGGAAGTCTCCCCGATCTCCTTCCTAATTCAAGAAACCGGAGCACTCGATAGCCATCTACACTTCACCATCTAACATGATTGACTAAGGCACGACATCGCCACCCCCGCACACCGTACACCGACCAAGTTCGGCATCTGCATGACGATCCAAGGTGGAAGAGTGCAGCCATGGTCCTGGTGGTCGATGGAACCGACTGCTTAGGCCATGCAAGGTCCCTTTGGGCCAAGATCGCCCGCTCTTCGTTTAAATACGAGGCCGGCGTAGTCTGAGGGCCCTCCAAAGTTAATTAGTGGACACGATCGCTCGCCCTCAAAGGTTCATCATCTAACATGGTGAACCCGGACAATGCGACGCGCCACAACCCCCGTCTCAACGTACACCGTCGAGGTTCGCCATCTTCATGGTGGGCCGAGGTGGAAGCAGAGCTAAACAAGCGGCGGGCGTAGAGTTGAATCATCCGACGCTGCCCCGCGCAAGGACTCCTCTAGACCGAGACCGCACGCCCTTCGTTTAAATACGAGGCGAGGCGCAGCCTAACAGAGGACCCTCATAATAAAGTGAGTCACGAGACACTCAATGTCTTCGCGCATCAAGACATGATCAAGGAGTCGGTCCATCGAACTCCGCGATCGTGCACGGTTCCTCAAGAAGGACGACCGTCCCCGAGGACTCGACAAAGTTGAAGACCGCTCACTCAAGGAATTATTTTCATCCCCTTCCTTCCACTAAGTGAATAAAAACAAGGGGCAATAAGAGTGCGGACTACCTACACGATTTATCGTCGCTATTCAACCACATACGGAGATCGTCATTTTTTCAGATATAGTGCAGCGATCGAACTTGTTGTAAAAAGTTATCTTTATGAGTTTATCAATTCATTTGGAACTACCCTCGCAACGATCTCTCCTCACACATTTGTACAAAGTCAAACAAAGACTTAAAAATAACCATTCATTCAAGTGATAAGTCAGAAAGACAAATGCTCATTTCATTACTTGAAAAATCGGAGTACATGATCGCCCGAAGGCCTAAGTGCTACAAGAGAAAGCTACAAACTACAAAGAAAGTAAGCTAAAAGCGTAAAAAAGGAAGCGCCTTAGGCCCCTGCCGGGCCTTCGCCATCAGCATTCGGCGCGGTCCCCTCATCTTCCGAGCATCGGGATGAGCAAGACTGCCTGAGACGGATACCGGCTCAAATCCACGCCGATGTCCGCCAGTCCAAGATCGGCAAGGAGAAAGCCGAATGGAGAGGATGCTCCAATGCATATGACTTGAACTTCTCAGCTAGAGGACCGACCTCCAAGCCTCCCTTCTTAGCCGCTCGGATCGAGTCGGCGAACGCCAAGTAATAGGCGAACTCGCTGACATACTCCAAGTTTTGGAAGGGATCGGCCTTGGTCGCCTCAACCTCTCCTCTCGGCTCGGCCATCGCTGTTGCGATCCACAGAGCTCGGCCTCCTCGCAGCAACCTTCTCTTTCGCCTCCGCCTACTGTCACCGAGCGATCGTCACCTTCTGGCGATCGGCCTCCTCCTCAGCAACATTCCTCGCCTGGACGGCACTCTGCATCTGGTCCCGAAATCGGTCGACCGCCACTCGGTATTTCTCAGTCGCCTTCTTCTCCAGCTCAAGCTCATGGCTCGCCCGCTTGGCCGCCTCCAAGGAGTCCTTCTCCATCGCCACGATCTTGTCAGCAAACTCGGCGTTCTCTTTCCGAGCCGCCTCGAGATCCTCCTGAAGGCGAATAGTGGAGGGCCGCCCCTCAAACTCCTGAGCAGCCTGGAAGGCCATGGTCGCCGTCTGAAGAGAAAGGGCGACAACAGCATGCATCGAACTCGACGATCGCTGCCGAGCGATCGCATCCAGATCAGTCGTCCACGCCTTCGGCAAAGCAGAAGCAGCCTTGCTAACATATGGAGGAATGTCGCAGGAATGGCGAGGAGATCGGCTCGCCAGAAAATCCACGACCATCGGTGGACAAGACGGATCGGCGCGACGGACCCTGCATCAAAACAACTAAAGTTAATACAACTCCTATGCAGAGGAAATTTTCAGCGCAAGAATGCCATCTACCTCTCAGCCTTCTCGGGATCCCGACCGAAAAACGGTTTCCCTCGAGGAGTCTCTGCATCTGCGATCGCCATCTCCCGCAGAAAGGCCGCGGAGGGCGGCTCGCTCTCTGGAGCAGCGATGGTGATCGACACTTCATCGCCCGGAGCATGAAACGAAGTTTCTTCCGGCCTCGGCCTCTTGCGATTCGCCCGAAGCCCCTCCTCCGGAATTTCCTCCTCAACCACGACCTGCTCCACGCGAGGCTCCGGCTCCACGCGAGGCTCCGCCTCCAGAACTATAGGCAATGCAACGGGTGGAACCCGAGTCGACCTCTTCACGTGAAGACGGCCTAGGACTCCTGGGTTCGACATAGCGATCTCGACCGGAGGCTCCAAAAAGCGAGGGAAACGAACCTCTGCAATTAAAGACGATCGACTAACGGTCAGGCACTTTCCTCAAATAAGGCGATCGCCTAGAAATTGAAGGTCGCATAAAGTCATACCTGGCACCGCGAGATGTCTCGGGAAGCGGAATAGTCGAGCCGAAAACCAGCGACTCTCCTTATTGATCCGAGTGGCGTCTAGGTCGTCGTCTGACAAGCTTCTAATTCGCTCCCAAACAACGAGAAAGTCGAAAGGCAGCTCCTCGATCGCCGAAATATGAAAGCCTGCAAAACAGAAATCAAATTAGATCAGTCCAAAACGCATCCAAACGAAGGGAGAGTCTAAACCCTTACCGGGATTCCTCTCCCGAAATTCAGTGGGGATCTCCAGTTCGCCCGTGGGATTGTCGCTCGCCGAAGCTCTCCACTTGCCGGCGACCCAGAACCACTTCGTCTGATCGCCCCGTATCTTATGTGGGACTCCATGAATCACCCGACCAGACCGGCCTTGAATATGGTAACCGCCGACCAACCCTCTGTGAGCCGTCAGTTTAAACAAATGATTCATCTCCAACGGCGATGGGAGGCGGTACAGGCGATGACCGCCGAAAAGGGTGAGGGTGCAAATGATTTGGAGCCAGGCGTTCGGCGTCAGCTGAAGTAGCGCCACATTCCAAGCGGCCAACAGATGGGAGACCGCAAAGGATAGAGGGAAGCGTAGCCCGGCCTCCATAACGGCCTCACTCACTGCGACCATACCCATCGGAGGCTGGTCGGCTCGTTCATTCTCCGCGGGCGCGAACATGTCCACATCTGAAGGAACATGGAATCTTGTCCTCCACACGGCCAGATCTCTCCTGGTCGTCGAGCTCCGTATTTGGCTCAGCGACCACAACGATCGCTGCGCGGCACGATACTGCGACCGCTTGGGAAGCACATAGGGATAAGCGACCGAATATCCCCGGAAGTCGAATCTCGGAGTAGGACCGGCTAACCTCTCCATTATTTCAGCAAAGGCCCTATAGGCCCGACCAAAATCACTATGTTGCTCCCAGTAAGCCACGATCGCGGATCTCTCTCGATCTGCGATCGTCTCTCCTCAGGCCGACTCCCTAGCAACATCGGCCTCATTGAACAAAGCCTCAACTTCAGCCGGTCGATTCCGCTCGAATGGCTTCACCGCCGTCTCAGTGGAAGACGGAAGAAGTTTCTCCTGGCACTGATGTCCCGCGGCGTAACTAGTTCCCGCTCCAAACGATGATGAGGTTCCGGCCATTTTCAGAGATAGGAAAGAAGAAAAGGATTTTTCTTACCCTACGGTGAAATCGAACGACGATCGGCGCTAAGATCTTCGAAAAATCGGCGCAGTCCTTCTTTCTCCAAATAAGTACGCGTGAGTGAAGCCGCATCCCCGCGCCCCCTTTTATAGGAGAAGGCAGGGACCCGATTGCAATAAGGGAAAACCTCAGGGGTCGGATCTCAAATGACGCGTTGGTTGACCCCCTCGAGACCCGCGTACGCGTCTTTTCGAGGACGCGTCAGCCGAGGAGTCATTAATGACCGTTGGCGTCCCCCAATAGAAGCCCGACACGTGCGAGGAGACTTTTCCACTCCCATTGTTTTTCCAAGATTCGGCCAACCAGGTCGTCCGAATCCAGAGTATATCAGCTCAAAGACGATCGCCAGTTCAGTTAAACACAAAGTCGCTCGTCAAAAGTTCAGCGATCGCCAAGAGAGCCACCTCACCCCACGTTTCCAACGTATGAGCGAGATGGGGGGCAATTGTTGTGTCACGATTTATTCATCCCGACAGGCGATCGACTATAAGGCCGAGAGACCAAGTCAACTCCAGTCAAACTATGGCTGGCTCGCCAAGTCGAAGATATCAAACCACCATCAGGTACCTAGCGATCGACTCCCAAGGCGATCGCCCTTTGGCAGCTGGCGATCTACTCTAGTGACCGGCTAAGGGCAATCGACCTACGCCCCGAGCAGAGATGATCGCCCGTCTAAGTCATCGAGGACTGGATCTCAGAAAATCACCCACGTGCAGATCCATAAAAGGCGCTGACAAGATCTTTTGCTAACAGACAAGATCTTTGACCAAAGCCTGTCACCTACCCCACCTACCGGCATGTGCGCCGAAAGTTGTCAGTAGGGCCGCATGTGACTAACTCAGGACGCGTGTAAGCTCCCATGGACCGAGTAGTTGATCGCCAACAACTCCTGCAGCTTTGAGGACAGCCCATGTGCTAAAAGACGATCGCCCGATTATTATATTACAGAAAAGGCGATCGCCCGGCGTATCCAAGCCCTATAAATAGAGAACCTCCTCCTACTGGAAAAAGGTTGGAAATTGACTGAACCTACAATTCACATTCTCTCACATTCAACCTACGGTTCAAAATTCATTACACCAACGGTTCCGAATTCATTCTGACTGACGCTCAGAACACATTCTCTCACATTCCGATACATTCACGGAAATACTGAAGAATATACATATCATCAAGCTCCCGGCTATCTCACCGGAATCCATCTCAGGACTTCTCTCTCCAAATCTCTCGTCCGTAAGACGATCGCGTATGCGACAAGTCTCCACTAGACAGATTCCAAGGGATTCATAAGCCCGTAAGCCCAAACATCCAATTTAAATACTCGCCGTGAGAGACGATCGATCTCTCACCGCCGCGACTGTTCATCTCCTTTGTTACAAGAATTCACAGAGCATCAAATCTGGTTCTTCCGGCAATCTACACGCTCACTAGCTAAGATAACAAGAAACTTTACACTCATTGTAATTGTATTCTTACATTAGTACTTGTATCCCCGAATATCGGTATTAATAATATCTCGCGAGAGCATTCAAGCCCGGGACTAACAACCCCGGCAAATCTTGTGTTATCTATCTTTCTCACGGAAGTGCTCTTGCATTTGTTTGCTATCCCATCCATTCCAGCAATATCTATCTCCGGATGATATTTTGGGTAGCAACAAAGTGAATTGAAGTGGATGACCGGGTCGTGGACCCTGTGTTTTGTGACCGGAACGGTTGGGTCGTGGACCCCGTGTTTTGTTAAACGGATTTGTATTTTGGAAATGGAACTTTGGGGCTGTGACCCTAAATGGCTTTCGAGGAATTAAGAACTTTTCAATTTCTGATGTTTTCAAAACTCCCGAGATTTGGAAATGTTTTCAAAATGCTTACTTGCTTAGTTTCTGCTTTCAAGACTTGAACTATTTTTTAACTAAATATATCTCGGGAAGTCTTTCGTTATATTCTCGGAATGTGTTGTGTATGGCTCGTATTTGCACTTTATACTGGCACTAGCGAAACAGTGGAGTTTTGCTAACCCCCGAGTAATCGGGGGGTGGATATCTGTATTGTGTCCAGGTACATGCAGGTTTTTGGGAGCAAGACACAGGATCGGTGCGAGGGATGATGAAAGACGAATGATACTAATCACACGAAGGCCGCTTTGACTTGATTAGTCGGAGTCCATTGTATTGTCTTTTCCGCTGTCTTATTGTTCGTCGTTGCAAGTATTTTACCCTTGCATGTGTATGAGTCTGGATGAGTTTATGTATTTTGATTTGTAAGTCAGTGACGGAAGACCAAATCGGTCTATTGATTCGTTATTTTGATTTGTCAGTATGTAATGTAATGTGTTGTGTTGATGTCTAGCCTAGTGGATCCTCACGGAGAGGGTCTGCGGCATCTAATATTCCCAGTTTGATCTGGGGGTGTTACATTTATGGTATCGGAGCTTAGGTTGCGGAAACCTAGGCTGTCGGGTCCAGTCGTGTATTGTTGGGTCTTGTCTTGTCAGATTGAGTCTGACTGATGTCGTGTCGCGACGCGTCGTTTGGAATGTCGGCCGTGATTAGTATCAGGGTGCAGCCATCATCTTCTTGCGATCTTTGGATGTAAGTCTCCCTACTACAGGTTGTACCACGAGCTATACGAGCCTGTGTGATTTTGTGTTATGTAGTTAATATTTGAAGGTGCATCGTGAGTAAGTGACATATATTTGTTGATTCCCGTCTTGCGCTAAAATGTAGAATGATATTGCTGAATGTATCTTTGTATAAATCATTTTTCTTGCAAGAGTATAAACCTTGGAATTTTAAGTTTTCGAATCCTTTTAGGGAGTCACGTAAAATTTTTAAAATGCCCTCCAAGGGAGGAAAAAGTTGATTTTCGTATATTGACCTCAAGGCTGAAAGTTCTGAAAACTCGAATTATTGATAATTCTTTTCCACTGTGTACTATAAGTTTTCAAAACACAATTTTTGAACTCAAATGAGGTCTACAAATTATACTCAAGATGTGACTCTTGCTTTCAACCTTTTGATTTCATGGTTGCTAGTCAAGAAGAGCATGATCATGTTCTTATTGTTTGGGCAGTGTTGCCAGTTTTAGATCAAAATAGTGAAGTGAATGTTAAGTCGTTCGGTATGAGTTAAGATAGTTCTCTTTATTAAAAGATGAAATTTCGATTTTGGATGACAATTTTCTTTTGTTTGTTGCTCATGAAGTGTTGAATCGATGGCTTTGAGATTCGAACGTGTTGTTGTTTATTTGTGACCATCGATTCTAGTAATGTCGTATATATGTTCATAATCATGTTGCTAAAATAGAACCGTTAGCGCACGCTAAGTGTAAGGCTAGCGCGCGCTAATGCAGCATGGGTAGCGCACGCTAAATATGTGTTGTAGCGCGCGTTAGTCAGTCTGGACAGAGGCTAGGGAACTACATTTCTTTTAGCCGTTAGGCCTAACCTTAGCAGTCAATCACCCGGATCAGATTTCTATGTGTGTTGTCAAGTAATGACAAGCTGTTTACGTATGAATGTGCGTTATGATTTTTTTTTCGTTGCGCTAAGTGATAATTGATTGAGTTCGGCAAATTGATAAATTATGTCTCACGCGAGTGTGTTCGAACACGCTTTTCTAAAACCTTCATAAGTTTGTGGAAGTGCGATTAGCGGCTTCGTATGAACTTTGGAAATTGTTTGAAATTTGCGAGCCGGCCTAAGATTCTCAAATAAAACCTCGACGGTATTTGAAAGAGTTGTTTTAAAGTACCTTGAACATTTTGTAAAATATTACCGTCGTTGATGTTTGTGAAGTGTTGGGAGAATTTTCGAAAATAATTTTAACGTATTGTTGTATTTTCAAATAATTCGAGTGAATGATTTTTCAAAAATCTTTCACACCATAAAAAAATATTTTATTTCAAAAACCAATACGATTTTTATTTTCAAAAATATAAAGTGAAAGATGAAAAATCTCACTCGATGTAAAGTTCAAACTCGGATTTGGAAATGTTAGAGTATGTAAGAATGATTTGATGATCTTGCGTGGTTAACTTGTTAGTTGTTAACAGTGATGATGATACGTAGAGGCATGATGACTTCAAATGATTTCAAATGAGACGGTTAAAGTATGTTGTTTACAAGTTTTTATGAAACAACCCGAGGTACCAAAAGTACTTTTAAAGTTTATTTTAAATAGCATACAAATCCAAGGATTTTCAAAAGATTTCCTTTAAAAGGATACCTCGTGGATTTTCTTTTCGAGTTGTTATTGGTTACCTTATGTGATATGTCATGCTGAGTTGGTACTTTAGTATAATATTTTGCGAAGTTGTGCAATCGTATTGAGTGGGAATCCGCTTAGTATGCCGTTGGTCAGAGGACACAGTCGTGACCACGATACTAATGGCCATGAAGATCGGATGTGGACCAAGAGGGTATAGTCGGGGAGGTTGCTATTCCAGCACTTCGTTCTCGTTCTTTAGGTTTCGGGACGAAACCTCTATTAAAGGTGATATGATGTAATACCCACATTTTTTCTTTCTTTCTCTTCTGTTTCGTCCAACCGTATCGACTCGACTGTGTTCGTTGATGCTTCTGACCTGGTGTTGTTTCCCACCTTCGTCATTCGAATGAGTTCTGATATTGTCCCAAATTGATCTATATATCGTTGTGACCTTTCCAAGTTCGGAAAATTAGTCTCGTTTTCGATCTTCCAACCCTTGGGCGGTGGAATTCCGTATTTGTTCAGCGATTGGCTTGCGTTTTGATTGATGTACCGTTGGGTTGGTCAATCGTATTGATTTTCGTTCGTTGTGTTTTGTGATTGTTCGGATAATTGACTTGATTGTATTATCCATTTGATGACGCTTGTCACTTGTTGGTTTTATTATATCCCTAACGGCGGCGTTGTGTTGGTCGTCGTGGAGCGTGTTTTCACGCCGTATATTCCTTTGCGTTGCTTGTAACGTTTCGCTGATGGGCGTAAGTTACGCGTTTCCTTGCGTATCTCGTTGACTTTTCCTGGCGGGATATTGCTTCTCCTTACTTGTTTTAAGTTTCGGGACGAAACTTCTTTTAAGGAGGGTAGAATGTAATATCCGTAATTTCGAATTTCGGTAATTTTCTTATTTCGGCGGAAGTCCGTTTTGACGACTCGCTCATGACCGTTTCGTCATTTCGAGAATGATTAATTCTGCACTTTTTGTCATCCGAGTTCGTTTCGGTATCGTTTTGTTGAGTTCCGAGCTTTTTAGCGACTTTTCCGCACTTGAGCTCGATTCTTGCGAATCTCGTCCGAAACTGTTGTTTCGAGTTTCTCCTAAGTTCATTTGATGTTATTATTCATGTTGCGAGCTTTGGTTTGGTGTTTAGATCGCGTATCGTGATTTTCGGACGCTTTGGGCCATTTTCGTAATTTCCCAAAGTTTTGGGTAATTACTTCCGTTGTTGAATTCCGAGCCTTCGGGTGGCCGGAATTGTGTGTTCTCTTAGCTCTTAGATTCGTCTTTTCGAGTACGTCGTAACCGTATCATCGATTCGTATTCAGGTTCGGGTTTCGGGGTCGTTCGGGCCGTCGGAGTTGGCCCCGGCCGAGTCATGGCCGGGCAACCTGGGCCCAGGCCGGCACTGGCCGAGTCACGGCCGGTAGTGCTCGGCATCTTCTGGCCGAGTCACGGTCGGCAGTGCTCGGCAGCTTCTGGCCGAGCAGTCCGTGGGCCGCGGCACATGCTGGCAGGGCCGCGGCACACTCTGTGGCATTTTTTCGGCCAAACCGTATGCAGTGCCGCGGACACTCCGGCCGATCCGCGGCACACCGCCGACCACCGGAGCCATTTTTGGCCACGTGCGCGGCACACTCGGCCCAGGCGCGGCACACTGTGCAGCCTATTTATGGTCCTGCACACGGGTTTTTGGCCATTTTTCTCCTTCTTCTCCTTCTCTTCCGCGGCTGAGGGTGATTTTATCATGGAGCCATGTTGTTTAACAACAAATCCATGAAGTTGTTGAGTTCATATCATCAATCAATCATCCGTTATCATCCTTTGATCCAGCGAATCAAGGTAATCTTCCTTAGAACCCTAATTTCGTGAATTTGGGGGTTTTTGCGTTTTTGTCCGATTCGTTCCGTATTATTGATTAATTCATGATGGGTATGATTAATCTTGGTAGTATTATTGTGTTTAACATCATTCAATCCATTGTTCTTCGTCGAATCGAAGTATATTTCTTGATTTCCTTCAAATTGACTTTTTGGGGGATTTGTTCTCGATCTCGTTTTTCATCCGTTTTTGATGGATCGATTGTGGTTAAATGATGTTGTTAAACACATTCTATGGATTTTATATCCATATTTCGACTTGGAATTCCATTTTCGGGTTTTGACGGAACGAATCGTGTTCTTGGCCGTTTTGGGGGAAACGCTTGAACTTTCGTCATTTGTTCTTTGAATTCAGCGGCTTTGAGTCGTATTATGAAATTCATTTTCGTTGTTATTGTCTTCGTTCATAGTTTATTGTTGCGTATTGTCGTTCGGTGGAGTCAGTGAGTTCGTAGTCGGTTCGTGCCAACCTACTTCGGCCGATTCTCGGCGTTGTGGTTATTCGAGGCAAGTATCTTGCCCATACATTACGTGTTTTGTGGATATTATGGTTGTTAATCGTCGATATGTGCTAAATAAATATTAATAACCATTTTTCAAAAGAATCGGTATATTTACCATCATGGTTTTTGTAAAGGTGACCCGTGTGTGTCGGGAATTAATGTGCTTAGTTGAATATGTGTGCTAGTGTCGAGTATAGAATCACCTTACTTTCTTGTGATGTCATTGCGTATGATTATGTCGTTGGTAAATATAAAGTGTAATTCTTTTGTCAAATTATGTGCTTGGAGTCCCGTGGCTATGGACGAATATGTGAGTTTTTGGGTGATATTGGTCGTGTCGTTCGGTGTTGTTGAAATCTTGTGCTCCCTTGTGAATTGATATAGTTCTGGGTCGTGAGTACGTGTTGGATAATTTGGCCATTCTAGCAAGGTACCTCGACTATATATATATTTTGTGTGTTTGACCTTTGAGAGTCGTGGTTTTGTAATCTGTGAGTTGTTACTCTTCCACCTGGGGATGGCATGTGGCCTCTGGGGGCCGATACTAATGGGTACGGCCACAGAAGTGGACTTGGGTGCGTATGTTGATGTTCTTCCACCTGGGGACGGTTCGACGGGACCTCTGGGGCCCGATACTAATGGGTACGGCCGCGGAAGGGGTTTCCCACCTGGGGACGGTCCGACGGGGCCTCTGGGGGCCGATACTAATGGGTACGGCCACGGGTTACCAAGTGTGGTTTCTGTGATATTGATGTTGATGTTTTGATGATTAATTGTGATATTGTCCGGAGTATCACAATGCTTTGCGCTCGGGGTCGAGAGACATTATATATCGAGTCTTGGTGCTTGGCTAGAATGGCATAAGAATAATGTGTTATGTGTAATGTGTCCTTGCAAGTGAATTGAAGTGGATGACCGGGTCGTGGACCCTGTGTTTTGTGACCGGAACGGTTGGGTCGTGGACCCCGTGTTTTGTTAAACAGATTTGTATTTTGGAAATTGAACTTTGGGGCTGTGACCCTAAATGGCTTTCGAGGAATTAAGAACTTTTCAATTTCTGATGTTTTCAAAACTCCCGAGATTTAGAAATATTTTCAAAATGCTTACTTGCTTCGTTTCTACTTTCAAGACTTGAACTATTTTTTAACTAAATATATCTCGGGAAGTCTTTCGTTATATTCTCGGAATGTGTTGTGTATGGCTCGTATTTGCACTTTATACTTGCACTAGCGAAACAGTGGAGTTTTGCTAACCCCCGAGTAATCGGGGGGTGGATATCGGTATTGTGTCCAGGTACATGCAAGTTTTCGGGAGCAAGACACAGGATCGGTGCGAGGGATGATGAAAGACGAATGATACTAATCACACGAAGGCCAGTTTTGACTTCAGTTAGTCGGAGTCCATTGTATTGTCTTTTCCGTTGTCTTATTGTTCGTCGTTGCAAGTATTTTACCCTTGCATGTGTATGAGTCTGGATGAGTTTATGTATTTTGATTTGTAAGTCAGTGACGGAAGACCAAATCGGTCTATTGATTCGTTATTTTGATTCGTCAGTTTGTAATGTAATGTGTTGTGTTGATGTCTAGCCTGGTGGATCCTCACGAAGAGGGTCTGCGGCGTGTAATATTCCCGGTTTGATCTGGGGGTGTTACAGCCACGTCGCTGATATCACCGCTGTTATTCGTGGAGTCGAGATCCGCATCGACAGAGATCTTTTCCAGAAAATCTTCAGGCTACCCGCTGATGGCCTGACCATGGAAGAACTTGAGACTTTTGGGTCTCAAGAGCTGATAACCAAGTACTATGGCCTATTCACAGGTTCACCTTTAGTTGAAGTGGTTCACACCACTTGTCACAAGAAGAATTTTTGTTTGACGTACGTATACTTGCATGACTTTTGTTGCAGGATAATTGAGAATCGCACTGGTGCATTTGAAATGTGCACTAATCTGAGATTTAGGATGATGGTTGCGATTTTGACCTGTGAAAAGGTCAACTGGTGCCAGATTATTTTGAAGCGCTAGCAGGAATAAGTGTCGAAGCCTGCCACTCAAAAGAAATCGTTTGGTCTATTTCTGAACTACATTTTGATGAAATGCGGATTACCAAAATCTGCAGATGCTAAGAAAATCAGTTCCCGGATCTACTTAGGAGGTGTCAAGCCTTTAGCCTACAACCAGAGCACCCTGGTCTGCAATCATCTAAAAGTCCACAGTATGCCCGTTTCCGAAGATCCAAGGGATGTTTCTTCGAAATCCCAGAGTGTGTAATCTTCCAAGAAACGCAAAAGATCTCACAGCAAGACACCTATTGCTGGTGAGAAGCCAAAAAGGAAGGTAAGGACGCTTTCTAAAGCCAAATCTACCAAAACCTCCGAGGAAGCTTCTACCCACTGAACAACTACCCCAGGGCCCAACCCCTGTGGAAGAGGTGCCCGCTACTGTATCAACAGTAGATCCTGAGCCTTTGGCGGCGAAGATGGATGATCGGACATCTGCCAACTTAGAAGACTTTAGTGAGTCGGCTGCCCCAATAGCTAACTCTCCTATACGGGATTCCACACCCGTACAGGATCCACCTTCCTTCGGGGCACCATCCCCTGTAAGGAATCCCTATTCCCTATAGGATCCCACACCTGTAGAGGAACCCCTCGCTACAGCGGACCCAGACGTTGTACGCAGTCCCTCCCCGGACTCTATTATCAACAAAACCCTTCTCTCTGTGCAGATTGATCATGCTCATGAAAGATTCCTTCAATGGAAAAGCTACCGGCTAGCTCCATACGACACCTTATACAACTGGAGCGACTGGAGCCATGAAGAAAGATTTGTATTGGAAGTGACAGACTCGACAGAAGTTGAAGCCCTGATCCAATGGGACAATCTCTACTGCAAAGAATTGATTGAAAGCCATCTCCTGCAAAAATCAGATGCCAGAATAAAAGGAAAAGATAAGTCCAAGGACTTTCCCCAAGATCCAAAAGAAGACCACGACTCAGACGACGACGATGCATTTCAAGCAGGTCTGAGAATGAGTCGTGAGGAGGCTCAAGACAGAGAAGCCTCTCAAACCAAGAATGACGAAGGACCATCAAACCGAAGTGAGCCCCCTTCGCCACAGCAAGAGGATATTCCTGACGATGAGGAATCAGTCCCTCAAGTCGAGGAAGAAGAAATTGTTTCTTAACAGGCACCCGAGCCTACTGCCGCAGAAGAAGAAGTATCATGCGCCGTCCAGCAAGAGGAATCAGTCCCTCTTCCGGAACAGTCGGAAGCTGAGAGACAACAGGAGGAATCAGTCCCTCCTGTACCCATGTCTACAGACACCTATTCGCAACAGGAGGATACATCACCCCCCGCTGCCGAACCCACAATAGCTGCTCCCGCCCCACAATGGTACTGTACCTGAGGATGTCCAACTCAATTCACGCCCTACCGTGAATTTGAGAAGGTTTAATGGAGCCGAAGACTTTGCTAAGCCGGACTCTCCTAGCACAACTGCTAGAAAAGAGCGACTACGTGCTCTTGGCCTTCAAACTGTCTTTATCCAGGATGAAGTAAATGCCTTGTATTCAGTGGAAAAAGCTCTAAATTGGATGCACACATCTGCAGTCGAAGAGATGGCTACATTACAGCATGAAGTCTCTCGAGTAGTCGAAGCCTTCATTGTACTGCCAGAAGTCTTCAAACAAGCTCTGAAGAACCTGCAAGACAAACAAGAGCAACTCCTGAGAGAAGAGGCATCTAAAACTCGCATATCCGAGGCCAAGACAGCAACTGCCATGATCGAAACAACTTCTCACCTGCGAGCCCACGACAAAAGTATGAACGAAATGTCGCAAGTGCTCTCCACCCTTGTCGAGAGAATGACAAACATTGAGACGAAATAGGATGCCTCACTGGAAATCCTAGGATGTCTTGATGACGCCAAAAAGGGGGAAGAAGCAAGAGAAGCAGCAAAGAGAATAAGGCTACAGCACGAAAGGGAATTTAATGTTGTTCAAGACAGCATTACCGCTGAATTGAACAAATTAGCTCCACCCTCTCAAAGTTTCAAGATTTCAGGTTCTCGACCCGAATTCCATGACCCTAATGTCCCCTGGCAAACCTTGATCCAAAGACCTTCTGAGATTCGTCTGCCAACCAACTGCCATCCCACTCCCCAAGAAGTGAAGCAATGGAGGAAAAATGAACTGATGAGATATTTTGTTAAACTCGTTAGGGAATCCGCCATCTTCAAAGGTTATAAAACATTAACGGAGGCTGCAGACAAATTCACGAAGATGTTAGAAGAAGAAAAGCTTCCTCTTCAACAAGATTTGAAATCAAAGCATAGAAGAGGAGATCGGCTCACCCATCCAGAAGACTGGATTCTTACCTTCGACAGATCATATGATGGTAGAGCTATCTATCTAGATCGAGGCAACGACTCCCTACAGCACTGGTGGCGTGGAACCGAGCATGATCCAGAGAAGTGGCCATGGAGATATTCTGATTATAGGAGCTGAAATCCTTGTATTATTATTTGTATTTTTCTTTCAAAACAGCAAATCCTTGTACTCTATTTTTTAATATCAATAAAAATGTTTGCTTGTCTTGAAAGATTACAACTCGTAATCTACTGTGTTAATGTATGATTACATAACTTAAATTTTTTGATAACAATCACAAGTATAAAAACTTGTTTGAAAAATAAGCTGTACGAACTTGTCTACGAACAGTTCATAGATTCAGTTGTATGCATCTAGAATACATTGTAAGATTGTGCCCGAAGACCAAATCATTTGACAGAAGACCAAGAAATCTGCCCGAAGTCATCAGGAAAGTCATTCGCTTCATGAAGAAGGTTTTGGCATAATCAAGAAGGACTTGAAAGATTCTAAGTCTTGGCAAATTGTCAAAAAGGGGGAAATTGTTGGGAAAACAAATACCGTGTATCAAAATTGTCGAGATAACAATGCCCGATATCGAAACAGTAAGGAAACTGTATCGAGATGAAGTGTCAGTGTGTTTTGACAAATAAGCCAATCCTCAATACAGTAAGGAAACTGCATCGAAAAGTTGTGTCAATCTATATCGAAGACCTCTCGTAAGATCTAGCATACAGTATAACAAAGAAGTCCCATAAAAACTTAGTATGGAAGCTGTCTCGAACTGACAATAAGTAATCCCTCCATACAGCTCTCAACAGGACAAAGAAGGAATCTTCAGTTCCCACTAGAAGTCAAGTCCCGTTGATAAACAAGTATTTAAATACTAAAAGGATAAAGTATTTAAATACTGTAAGTCAACAGATCTTCAAATCCCGTAAAATCCGGATCGTGTTTTTCATCCCGTTGGAACGGAATCTTGCTCAACAGATTTATCTCAACGGATATATTTCAGAGACTATATATATCTCCAGAGTTTGAAGATTGAAGACTACTGAATAATTGAACGATCAAGCTTGCAAAGAAATACTCAGAGCAAAACATATCTCCAAAGCTTACTGCTATTCAGATCAAAGAGATATACAGTGCTCAATAACTTGAACAACACATCATCAGCTAGAAGCTCAGAAAAGTCAAAGCTGTTGTTCATACCCTATTCTATCCTTGAACAAACCCAGATCAGCCCTGTGTGGACTGAGGAAGACGAAGCTTCAGAACTCTGTGTGAAGAAGCCAGTCAAAGCATTAGCTCAAACCAATCTGTGTGAACGGTTGAAGCTAAGATCTTTATATCAATCTGTATGAACGATATATTGATTGTGTGTTGTTATAATTACGTAGTTGTGTACGCAGTAATTATAATAAACTTTTTACTCCTGCGTGGAGGACCAGTGGATAGAGGGGTTTACCTCAAAC
This sequence comes from Orobanche coerulescens, assembly GCA_033398695.1. Taxonomy (NCBI): domain Eukaryota; kingdom Viridiplantae; phylum Streptophyta; class Magnoliopsida; order Lamiales; family Orobanchaceae; genus Orobanche; species Orobanche coerulescens. The sequence goes on along the minus strand of CM065802.1, from coordinate 187,549,826 downwards.
CACTTTAAATATTGTGTTATTTACCTTCTGCCCTTACTGTTTTATTTAACTGTGATTATTTAAGTATACACTTCACATCTAGTTGTTGTATCCACAGCAACTTACTATATTTAAGACTTCCGCTACGCACTCAGATTTTAAATCAGTACAACTTGTTGTTTAAAACGCTTTCCAAGCTGTATCGAGTATACTTAGTGGCCAACAATAACAGGAATTGAGAACGAGGAATTCCATCCCTAAATATTGCATTATTCATTTATTTTCCCTAATTAGTTGCTTTTTTACTTGCTTCATTTGTTGCCGGTTACTTTCTAATTTTATATTTCCTAGTTGATATTCGCCATTCCCCTTATTGTTACGACTTAGTTTCTTTTTATCACACATCTTCATTCTTTTGCAGTTTTATTCATTGATGTTTCCTTCTAAACTTCCTCGATAGATTGACCCGAGATAGATTTACACTCCTACAAGTCGACCTTGTTCTCTTGCAAATAATATTTAGTAAGAGTCTAAATTTTCAGAAACACGCGAAATAAAATCTTGGAGGATCTGAAAGCTCGAACTTAGAGCTGGTGTGTTGAAAAGATGGCCAAAGTAAATTCCGCTTTGAAAAATGGTTTTATAATCTTGGTCATGTTATTAGTAGTGAAACATACTAGTAAAGATCTGGGAGTATATATTTATATTGCCAAAAATGGGTACATATATTTTGATCATTTGTAGTAAGGTTAATCCTCTTACAACTGCTACTTTAATAATAATTCTAGTTTTTGCTCATGTAATCTCATCATTTGTAGTAGGGTTAATCCTCTTACAACTACTACTTTAAGAATAATTCTACTTTTCTTCATAAAAATACAGTTATATAGATGAACACTATGAGAAAAAAAATGGGGGGATGACCCCAAAGGTACAAAGCTAACAAATTTTTCCCCAAAACCCAATAATTGTAATATTACTACCCAAATATCAACTCTTTTTATACTTAAGACACATACATAAATTAATATTATTTTGAATATTCTATTTATAGCCTTACTTTAAATTTAAAAATATAAGAGGGTATTTTACATAAGTGGACCGCCGGCTGACCACCCCAACCAACCGACCACCGCCAACCCGCTAACCACCAGTTTTTGGTAGATGGCCGGCGACGACCAATCACCATCGGCCGATCGCGGACCGACCATCGACAACCATCATCAGATTTTTTATTTTTTTACTGCGAGCAGTCGATGAGGAAAAGTACCATTTGATAATTTATATTATCAAGGGTATTCTGACCATCATTGACTACTACCGGTCAACACCGGCCAACTGAAAAAAATTACCAAATGATAATTCAAACTACCGACGGGTATCCTAAATTACCATATGGTAATAGTTTACCAGTGAGTGTTTCGACCACTAGCAATCACCACTGACCGTCTTATTAACAATATTACCATCGATAATTCAAATCAGCAACCGGATAGAAACTAAAAAATCCATAAACAAAGAACGAAAAGACAATAAAACAAAAACCAAAATTACATAAATCCACATCAGAACAAAACAGACCAAATCCATAGCCGCACAAAAAGACAAAAAAATTCCATAGCATAACTAGAAGAACCAAACTCATATCAAAAAAGTCAACACATATCACTGAACCCGGTCTCACACGAATGTAGTTCATCCCATCGTCTATGGAGCCTGAATACAGTTCATCCCATGACTTCCGCGGGCAAACAAACCGCTGACCATCGCGAGGTTCAGTCATCGCCTCTAAAAACCCGCCACAGATTTGCGCCTCCACCTATAAATTGAATTTCGGGCTACAATGAATTATTCATAGAAGAAGAGAAAAATAGGAGAAGGAGGTAGAGAGAGAGAGAGAGAGAGAGAGAGAGGTGCTAGGATAGAAGAGAGAGAGGAAAATATATTTATGTTAGAGAAAAAGGAAGTAGTGTTTGATTTCTATAGTAATAGTATCATAGGTTTATTGAGTAAAAATTGTGTTTTAGATAGTAAAAATAAAGTTACTGTATTTTGGGTAAGTCAACCCTTTTACTTTGTACTAATGAGTCATTTCCCCGAAAGAAATAAGGACCTGCAAATGCTGGTTGGCCCTAGTGATGCCCAGTCAGTCCGAGCCCGTGACCCGGACCCACACGAGCTGGATACAACTCATATGATTCGGGTCATGGATTTGACCCGAGATCCATAGGGTCAGACCCGTGCAACCCGGCATAAAATTTGAATTTTTAATAATTTGATCGTCGAACTCGGTGGGTCGGACCTATGACCCCCTATAAAGTCCAGTTCTTGATTTCTTATCTTGTTCTATCTCTTAGTGTGATGGTCGACACTGTCGGGACTATAACCAAGCTGTAAAAGAAGCGAGCTTCCCTCTTTATTTGTGTTTAGGCCTTGAGCGAGGCTCACATAGGCTGTTCGGATTGCCTCTACCAAGACTGAGATGATCGGGCAGGTCGAGTTCGCTTAATAGGCGGATCAGTCATTGGCCAGCACTACAAAAAAGATTAAGGAGCTAACCTTGTCCATAGAGGGTACTGAAGATAGGGTGCACGAGGCTGAGAATAGGGCTCAAGATGTCGATTTGCTGGCTCAGTGGCCTAGGACAAGCTAGCTCAAGCTGAACTTGAGTGGTCCAGGGCGAGGTCTGTTGGAATCGTTAATGATTTTAATTTTATTTTGTAAAATTAAATATCATTGGATCGATCGATGTTCCGTGTAGATGATCGTGGTATATTCACTCTCTCTAAACTGATTCCCGGTGAGTGAGAAATAGTGAATTAAATTTTGTCACTTAATTGTGAATAAATGAGGGATTGCTATCCCATATTGAATAATGAGCTATCATTATTCAAGTATATAAGGAGTTACCTTTATTAATGTAATAATTAATGGCACATGTGTATGGGCTTAAAGCCCACACGCGCGCTCCGCCACCGCCGCCCGCCCGCCTCGCCTCGGCCGCGGCCGCGTGCCGCAAGCCACGAGCCACGGACTGCGGACCGCGGACCATGGACCTTGGCCTTGGCCTTGGCCTTGGCCTTGATCTTGATCTTGGACTTGGATCTTGGATCTTGGATCTTGGAGATTGGTCTTTGGGTGGTCTTTGGCTGTTCTTTGGGCCTGGTCGTGGGTTTGGTCTCCGGATAGGCCTTGGCTTGCCTAAAGAATTTTTTGGACTAGCTCAACAATGTAGTTGGGCTCGTATGTGCAGATAAGGATGTCCAGATACATCCCTCGAGCGTTTAAGGAGCTGAATACAGTCCAGGTGCGTCCTGACTGTTCAAATTTAGTCCAAACCCAGAAGTAACCTTCCAGGTGAAATGAGGAGGAGTAATTGGCAGGTCTGAATTTTGTAACTCCTGCCAATATTTGAAAAATCGTAACTCCTGTGGTCAATGCAGGCATGAATGCCTGCATTATGACAGCCTTAAGGGTTGTGTTTAAACCTCCCCTGTAGAGTGAGATGGCCTATAAATAGGCATGCATCCCTCTTCATCAGTACATGCAATTTTAGAAATTCAGCAGACTCAGTTTTCTGCATACATATCATCAAGTCAGAGCTCTGTCCTCGCCTCATTTTTAGTTCGCCGAAACTCAATGGTCTATGGTGCTACTACCTTTGAGACGAAGCCGTTTTATCTTTGGCGACAACATGCCTAAACCGAGAGGACTACCGGGGCGTTTCTCGTCTTGCGGAAGGAGGGCCTTCCTCGACTCGGCTACTTAACGTATGGTTTTCTGTTATTTAATTTATTGTTTATTTGTTATCTCAATCCAGTTTCGAGTTTTGTATTTTCATTTTCGTACGAGATTGTAATTTCTGTTTTCGAGTTGTAATTTTAGTTTCCAGTTGTAATTTTGTTTCCGACCAGCATGTCTTCCCGAACACTAATTTACCAACAAGCGCAAGACGAGAAATTTTACTTGCTATCTTTACTAAATTCCACAACTCGAGATATCGACTTCCATTTCCACCGACTCGAGCACCACCGCTGCCACTGCCTCCGCAACCGCCGCTTCGACTGTGGTGAACACCTTTGCTGCAACCATGTCTAACATGATGAGCTCAAATACCTCAGCAACAATTCCATGGGTGTTTTCGAACCCCTTTCTGACTATCGGTGGATCTACCTCAAGTGGCACAGTTGGTTCCACTTTTGGTGGTACCGTAAGATCCATGTTGGGATCGACTATTGGAGCCTACGGGTTCAACACGAGTGGTTCCTTTTTTGGAACAACCTCGGCGCCTAAGATGATGCCTACCGCCGAGAAGCTGCCAAAGTTTGGTGGAGCCGGCTTTAAAAGGTGGCAACCAAAGATGTTCTATTTGACAACATTGGGCTTTGCGAACTTCCTTAAGGAAGATGCGCCACTAGCACCATGTGCTCAAGAGACTAGTTTCACAGTCCGAGCTGCCTATGACAACTGGTACAATGGAGATTATCTTTGTAAAATTTTATTCTGAATTCTTTAGAGGATAGTTTGTACAATGTATACTCTGTTGTAAACACATTGAAAGAGATGTGGGATGCACTTGAAAAGAAGTACCGTAGTGATGATGCAGGTACAAAGAAGTTTGTAGTCGCCAAGTATTTGGACTACAAGTTGGTTGACTCAAGACCAATCATGGAACAAGTGCAAGAGTTCCAACTCATCATTCACGATGTCAATGCTGAGGGAATGGTCTTGTCGGATGCTTTTACTGTTGCAACTGTGATCGAGAAGTTTCCCCATAGTTGGAAATACTTCAATATCTACCTCAAGCACAATCGAAAGGAGATGACTCTTGAAGCCTTGATTGTGAAATTGCGCATCGAGTCTGACGTGCGCAAGAATGATCATAAACCAAAAGGCATGATCGATGCTAAGGCAAATCTGTTAGAACAAGGCAGTCCCTCCCTCAAACAAGCTCGCCCAAGTGCTCAAAACAAGAACAAATGGAAGCATCCAGTCAAGAAGTTTGATGGTGATTGCTTCAACTGTGGAAAACATGGGCATACGGCGAAAGACTGCCGCTAGCCGAAGGCCAACAAGAAGAAGAAACATGTTGACAACATTGCCGAGATTAACACTGAGTGGAAAAAGGATAACCTTGCTGCTGTGGTCACCGAAGAGGTCAACCACGTTGAGAACCAAGGTGGTTGGTATGTCGACACCGGTGCGACTGCCCACGTTGGTGCCGATAGGAGCCAGTTTAAGAACTATCAAGCTGTTGAGGGGAGGAAGCTCAACATGGGGAATCTAGCTTCATCTGATATTATCGGAGTTGGAGAAGTGGACCTCAAACTTACGTCCAAACAGACACTCACCTTGAGAATGTGCTTCATGTTCTGGATATGAGGAAGAACTTGATCTCAGGATCTATACTAGTTAAAAAGGGGTTTAAACTAGTGTTTGAGTCAGATAGAATTATCATAAAAAAAGTTTGATAGGTTTCTTGGTAAGGGTTACCTCACGGAGGGACTTTTTAAACTTATGCTTTGGCTAAGCGCCATGTAACCAAGTCTGCTAATGAAAATGCTACTGCTTCCTCTTATTTGGTAGTGTTCGATTTATGGCATTGTAGATTAGGTCATGTGAATCTAAATTCTATAAAAAGATTAGTAAAGTTAGATTTACTAAAATTAAATGAAGTCAATACTCAAAAGAAATGTGAGATTTGTGTTGAAGCAAAAATAACGAAACTTCCATTTCATTCGGTAAAACGGAACACAAAACCCCTTGAATTAATTCACACAAATGTGTGTGATTTAAAGTTTGTGCAAACTAGAGGTGGTAAGAAGTACTTTATCACTTTCATTGATGACTGCACAAGATATTGTTATCTTTATCTTTTGAGAAGTAAAGATGAGGCTATTGAAGCTTTTAAGAACTTCAAGAATGAAGCTAAGAATCAATTAGGCTGTCATATTAAGATGGTTCGAAGCGATAGAGGTGGCGAATATGTAGCCCCACTTGAGGAATTATGTAACGAGAGTGGTATAATTCATCAAACAACAACTCCATATGCACCACAATCTAATGGCGTTGCTGAACGTAAGAATCGAACACTTAAAGATTTGATGAATGCCGTATTGATTAGTTCAAGGTTGCCCCAGAACATGTGGGGGGAAGCTGTCTTGACAGCCAACTACACATTGAACAAAATTCCACGCAAAGGTAAGGATGTTACTCCTTATGAGTTGTGGAAAGGTAGAAAACCTTCATACAAATATCTCAAAGTGTGGGGGTGTTTGGCTAAGGTTGAGATGCCTCTACCTAAACAGGTTAAAATCGATCCTAAGACGGTCGATTGTATCTTTATTGGGTATGCACTGAACAGTAGTGCCTATCGGTTTGTTATCCACAAGTCAGAAGTACCTGAAATGACTGTGGGAACAACAATTGAATCAAGGAATGCTCTATTCTTTGAAAAACATATATCCTTGTAAGGACAATGATAAAAATGAGGACAATTCTAGCAATAGAGTTGAAAATGAAGAAACAAGTTCAAAACCTGTGGATGTAGATCCAAAGTCACGTAAGAGATCGAGATCTAATCTGAAAGATGTAGAATCGAGACGTGGTAGTAGGGTTAGGACACCAAAGAAATTTGGACCTGACTACATAGCATTCATTTTGGATGAAGAACCAACATCGATCAAAGTAGCTTATGGTAGACCAGACGGGTTGCTCTGGAAAGAAGCTATTCAAAATTGACTCAATTTTACAAAACCAAACTTGGGTTTTGCTTGATTTACCTGAAGGTTGTAACACCCCAAACTAGGCGGATATCACAGTGCCGTGGACCCCCAACTGGGACCCACCAGGCAAATGAAACTTAATGAATTAAATAATATAATTGTAGTACCGAACCACATTATATCATCAATTACTCCGATGAGGATTTTCATTACAACACACCCAAGATAATACAGAATACATGTATATTTTATATGAAGATAAAATATACAACACTGAATGAAATGAATATTCAAACGGAAGTCAGCAGCGGAAATAAATGAAGAAAACACAAATGAATGAAAAGGACTGGGGCCCCCTACTAGTATCACTGGGACTCCTCGCTGTCAACGTTCTCTTCCCGTGCCTTAGATTTGCCATTACCTGAAACAACATCCCCCAACGGGGTCAGTTACACAGAACAACAATCCTCAAGAGTTGAATAAACACAATCATGATATAATCTTAATTATGAAATGAAGCTGAAGAGGGGCATCATAGTACACCTGTAATGGTATGTGCATGTGCACAAGACGAGTGTCCGGACACACCCGTCCTTGCACCTAATTAGTCTCACGGAGGTACATTACCGTGTGCACAGTCCATTGTGTCGGTGAACCCGATCACATGACTATCACGTGCCCGACTAAAAATTCCACACATCCCCACCCGGCCACGCAATATGAACCCAGAAGGTCATATGAACAAGAATGACCATGAGGAATATTAACGAATAACAATCCGACAAAGTCAAGAATGACTCACCGAGATGAAATAATAGTGAAGTGAATGATAACTCAATGAAATGATTGGAACCGTCGTTCCTCGTGAATGAAGTATTATTCAACAATTACAAGTCTCAATACGGTTAATACATTATGAATGAGTTATGATTATGAATGAACAACAACGAAATGAATGAATATCCTTGTAACCGAGTAAAAATTTACTTACACAACACCGGTGAAGAATGTCCTTCCTCGGACAACATCCTAAAATAAGATGTCGGTCTCTCCAACAACCTTGAATAACACAATTACCAATAATCCGCTCAATATACGCATCAAGCATGAATTACGACTAACTCAAAGGTCGATACAACAATATCCAAACTCATTGAGGCATTCAAACAACCACTTAGCGAACATCAACCCTTGATTATAATCAAAACCCAAATATATCGAAATCGACTCCAAAATGAGTAGTTCAATCCAACAAAACACCTTCAATGATATCAATATTCCAATAGGAAACCACAACTCGAAGTTACGACAAATATAATCGGAACCCCCCCCCCCCCCCCCCCCCCAAAATAACCAAAGTCAACATCAAGGGTTCTTGATTAATTCTCCAAATGTTCATCAAATCGAAAAAACATATCAATAAATCCGTAGGAATACATTTATCTAAGGTAGATAATCCATATCTAACATGTTCCAACAACAATCCAAGCTTACACGAAGAAATCGGAAGGAAAATACCCAAAATCCAAAATTTTAGATCCAAGAAATTATTACCTTGATTTGATGTGATGGAGATGATGAAATGATGATTAATCCGAATGATAAGCTTGATGATGATAGGTGAGTGCAGATCGAAAAGATCTCTCCGAATCGCCCGGAAACGCCCAAAAACGAATGAGAAGCGAGAAATGACGAAACTTGGGCTGACTGTCCAATTTATACTATTCCCAGATTAGCGCACACTACGGCCGTATCCTTCCAGACTTACGGCCATATGAGTCTTTCGTTTTTCGGACCTTGTTTTAAGATACGGCCGTAACATGCAGGAGTTACGACCATATAAAGCATTCGATTATTTTTTTAGGATTATAAGGTTACGGCCGTAACAATAAGTAGTTACGGCCATAAGGTGCATTCGTTAAAATCATGATACTACTTACGGCCGTATTATTTTGGATACGGCCATATATATTTTATATATATATTGGTTTTTTAAGTTTTTAATGTGTTTTTTAGAAAATTATAATTATTATACGTGTGAGAATAATGAAAGAAAGACTCCCTGGATTTTATGAATGATATGATCCTTGCTCTTGTTGTTGAATCTTTCCGTGTTACCCCCAAACTTATTTTGCCAAATAATAGAGATTGGGTTGCCTCCCAATAAGCGCTTTGTTTAACGTCCTTAGCTTGACTTCACGTCAGATTAATTAGGTATTTCCAGCATTATGATTGACTTTGCTATCGAGAATTCTCCCCCCAGATATGGCTTTAACCGTTGACCGTTTACTTTGAAACTCCCGTCGGTTGTATTATAAATCTCCACAGCTCCATGAGAAAACACTTCTTTGATCGTGTAAGGGCCCGTCTATCGTGATCGCAGCTTTCCCGGAAACAGACGCAGTCGTGCATTAAAAAGCAGAACTTGGTCTCCTGTTTTAAAATCTCTTCTTAGAATTCTGCTGTCATGCCATCTTTTTGTTTTTTCTTTGTAGATTTTGGCATTTTCATATGAGTCGAGTCGGATTTCATCCAACTCATTTAACTGTGGCAATCTTTTCTTTCCAGCCAACTGTTCGTCAAAGTTTAATTTTTTTATAGCCCAAAAGGCTCGATGTTCAAGTTCTACTGGCAGGTGACAGGCATTTCCAAAAACCAGACGAAATGGAGACATGCCTATCGGTTTCTTATAAGCTGTTCTGTAAGCCCAGAGCGCATCATCCAGCTTTTTCGACCAATCTTTCCGAGATGAGTCGACTGTCATCTCAAGTATACGTTTCAGTTCACGATTGGAAACCTCGACTTGTCCACTGGTTTGTGGGTGATAAGAGGTAGCGAGACGGTGTTTTACTCCGAATTTGGTCAATAGAGCCTTAACCTGGTGATTGCAGAAATGAGATCCGCCATCACTGATAATAGCTTTCACACCGTTATTTGCTAACGTGTAGCTCTTTTCACCAATGACTCCTTTTTTTAGGGAATAGAATTTTTGCAGAAAGAGAGATTAAGGCTCAAAAAATTCTGGAATATATAATTTTTTTACCGGTTAAAACGATTTTAGAAGCTTGTATATAGCTAATTTATTGGTGTTATGGCCAGATTTAGAAATCTCAAAAATCAAAATAATATTAATATATATATATATATATATATATATATCTAGAAATATATATTCACTAAACCTAATCAATACCAAATAATAAAAACACACCACAAACTACACTAATCAAAACATACCACAATCAAAATCAAAATAAACATCATAGTTCAAAAACCAACAAAATAAACACACAAGTATGAAAAACACACAAGTACGAAAACACCCCCAAACTTATAAGTAAAACTGTCCCGAGTTTTTTTTTTTGAATTTAAAAGCAGGTGAGAAAACAGAAAACTCCCTGAAATTTTTAGTTTTTTGATCCTCCAGGTGTGTCGTCAGGGATGTTTAGAAAACGGAAAAGCTTTTCAAAGCACTTCTCCGTTACTAATTGTCGCTCGATTATTTCATTCTGATTTCTCAAAATTGGATATTATATTTATAAGGAGATTAAATAATAAGTAATATATATATATATATATATATATATTCCTACTTGTCTATAATTGTCGTATGTGCAACCCAAAAGGTTTATATTATGTTGGCAATTATTTAATACCTTATTAAATAATAAATCATAAGCGGCCTCTAGCAAGACATTATGATTACCCAAATAATATAAGTTAATAGTCCATTAAACCTTTTAACGTGTCAAATCCCTTTGTCGCGCGATATCATATTTGAACTAAGTCATGGAGTCTGTCATACTTATTTATGTTCAAATGCTTTCTCGATCTTAAGTATACTGATTGAATCAAATGACTCTTCATTTGAGCATGGCCATGCATTTCCTTCAGTCCTACTTATCGAGGGGCCCAGCAGATATCTCTCTCACTTAAGAGATGGACAAATCCCCATCTTGATTATTCATTGCCCTCTACATGACTTCCACTAATCCCGATCGCTAACCTTTATGATCACCATGTTTCAGATGACGTTGGATTACGTCAAGGCATAACAGTTATCATGTTGGACTCTATGATAATCTCAGGTTCAAGGATTTATTGACATAGTGTATTGAGATTCACTTATGACATTTCCATGCAGTGATCTCAATGCGGGTCGGTCCAGTATTAGTTCTCCAACCAATACCCATAAGATTGATCCGTACCATACGCATAATCATCCGATGATTATCAATCAAACTTATACTAGTATATTAATCACTTGAGTCTCTACTCAACGCGATTTTACCAGGGACATTTGAATAATCTTATTAGTCGTGAATAACTATTATTCGATTATTATAATATTAAAACATGCACACATTATAATAATCAACGAGAAATAAATGATATCAAATAACTTTATTTAAATGTGACAATTACAAATCTAGGCACATCGAATGTCCTAGGGCACTATTCCCAACAATCTCCCACTTGCACTAGGACCATTCATACATGACTTTTAGTCCTATCGCTCTAGCATGCTCAACATGCTTTCCTTGTGAGAGAGGCTTGGTAAGTGGATGCAACATTCTCTTGTTGCTACTTTGCATATTGTAATATCTCCTCGTCTGACGATCTCTCTGACTAGGTGATATTTTCTGAGTATATGTTTGGAATTATGATGGGACCTAGGCTCTTTAGCTTGTGCAATAGCACCATTATTGTCACAATAAAGGCTTATGGGACCCTGGATGGTTGACACCACTCCTAGTTCGGTAACGAACTTCTTGATCCATACGGCTTCCTTAGCTGCATCCGATGCCGCCAGGTACTCAGCTTCTGTAACAGAATCAGCAACCGTGCTTTGCTTGGAACTCTTCCAACTCACAACACCTCCATTCAATACAAACACATAACCAGTTTGCGATTTGAAATCATCTCTGTCGGTTTCGAAACTTGCATCAGCGTAATCTCTTACAGCCAGCTCGTTTTCCACCCCTCCATAAACTAGGAAATCATCCTTAGTTCTTCTCAAGTACTTTAGGATGGTTTTCACTGCTGTCCAGTGACTTTCACCTGGATTCGATTGGTATCGACTTGTCATACTAAGAGCAAACGATACATCTGGTCGAGTACAAATCATGGCATACATGATCGATCCAATAGCCGAAGCGTATGGTATCTTGCTCATACGGGCTCGCTCATCAGGAGTCTTAGGACTCTGAGTCTCACTCAGATGAATGCCATGTGACATTGGCAAGAGTCCTCTCTTGGAGTCTTGCATATTGAACCTCTTCAATATTTTTATTAATGTATGTACTTTGACTCAGACCAATCAATCTCTTTGATCTATCTCTATAGATCTTTATCCCAAGAATGTAAGCAGCTTCTCCTAAGTCTTTCATTGAGAAACAACTTCCCAACCAAGTCTTGGTATGCGCAAGGTGGGAATGTCATTTCCAATGAGTAATATGTCATCTACATATAAGACTAAGAAAACAACTATTCTTCCACTAACCTTCTTGTACACACAAGGTTCATCTTCATTTTGAATGAACCCAAACTCTTTGTGATTTCATTAAAACGAAGATTCCAGCTCGAGAAGCTGCTTCAACCCATAAATGGATCTTTGAAGCTTGCAAACCTTTTTAGAATTTTACGGATGAACAAAACCTTCGGGTTGTGTCATGTACACATCCTTGAGTAAGTTTCCATTAAGGAATCTTTGTTTTGACATCCATTTGCCATATTTCATAATCATAGTATGCGGCAATGGCAAATAAAATTCTAATTGATTTAAGCATGACTACTGGCGAAAAGGTCTCATCATAGTCAACACCATGAATCTGTCTATAACCTTTTGCCACTAGTCTAGCTTTATAGGCTTGCAGATTATCATCCATGTCTTTCTTCTTTTTATAGACCCATTTGCACCCAATGGTTTTAACACCCTCAGGTGGATCTATCAAGTTCCAAACTTGATTGTCATACATGGATTGCATCTCAGACTTCATGGCTTCTAGCCATTCCTCGGACTACAGTCACAGGCGGCTTACGTATAGGTACTAGGCTCATCATCTATGAGCGATGTATCATCATCCTCTGTTACGAGATAACCATATCTCTCAGGTTCATGTTACATCCTATCAGATCTGCGTGGGACTTGTGTACGTTGAATGGGCTCTTCAACTGTTTGTTGAGCTTGTTCGGTTTCCATCGGTGAAGCGATGTCTTCTTGTGGTTCTCGAGTTTCCTCGAGAATTACTCTTCTCCCACTGTCTCTTTTGGAAATAAATTCCCTTTCTAAGAATACAGCATTTCGAGCAACAAACACTTTGTTCTCTGCGGGCTTGTAAAAATAATATCCTTTAGTTTCCTTAGGATACCCCACAAATAAACATCTTTCAGATCTGGCTGCCGGTTTGTCAAACACTTGGCGCCTTACGAATGCTTCGCAACCCCAGATCTTTAGAAAAGACAAGTTTGGTCTTTTACCAGTCCATTTCTCAAATGGTGTCTTTTCAACTGCTTTAGATGGAACACGGTTAAGGGTGAATGCTGCTGTTTCTAAGGCGTGGCCCCAAAATGATAATGGAAGCTCTGTTCGACTCATCATGGATCGAACCATATCTAATAAAGTTCGATTCCTCCTCTCGGACACTCCGTTATGCTTAGGTGTGCCGGGAGGAGTAAGTTGCGAAACAATTCCACAACTCCTAAGATGATCATCGAATTCTTGGCTCAAGTATTCCCCACCTCGATCTGATCGAAGGGCTTTAATTGTCTTTCCAAGTTGATTCTGTACTTCATTCTGGAATATTTTGAATATTTCAAAAGATTCATGTTTATACTTCATAAGATAAATATATCCATATCGGCTAAAATCATCGGTGAATGTAATGAAGTATTGGTATCCGCCTCTGGCATGAGTGCTAAGAGGTCCGCATACATCAGTATGTATTAGGCCTAATAGATCACTAGCCCTTTCTCCATGACCGGTGAAAGGATTCTTCGTCATCTTGCCCAATAAACAAGATTCGCATGTCCCATATAATTCATAGTCAAAAAGGGTCTAAAAGTCCATCATTATGGAGTTTAGAAATGCGTTTCTCGTTTATGTGACCAAGTCGACAATGCCATAAGTAAGTCGGATTAGAATCATTGAGCTTAGGTTTTTTGGATGCAATGTTATAGACTTCTAAAGTGTCGGACTCATCTAGATCAATATTGTAAAGGCCAGTATATAACTTTGCAGTACCATAAAGCAAGTCATCAAAGAAAATACGAATGATCTTATTCTTAATAAGAAAACTGTAACCTTCACAATCTAATGTAGAAACTGAAATAATATTCCTATTCATAGCAGGAACATAATAGCAATTGTTCAAAACTAACAAAATCCCATTGGGCAAAACTAGATCATAAGTTCCTACGGCTAGTGCAGCAACTCTTGCTCCATTGCCGACTCTTAGATCTACTTCCCCTTTCTTGATTCTCTCGCTTCTCAACCCCTGCACATTTGTACAAATGTGAGATCCACATCCAGTATCTAATACCCAGGAGTTAGAGGTAGATAAGTTAACTTCTATAACAAATATACCTGTGGTAGTCTCACTGCCCTTGGTACGCTTTAGCTCTTCCAAGTAAATCTTGCAATTTCTTTTCCAGTGTCCTGGTTTATTGTAATGATGGCAATTTCCATCTTTGGGAGCTTTAGCCTTGAAACCCGGCCTAGTAGGGTCTTTAGATTTGGCAACTTTTGCCTTACCCTTGCCCTTGCCTTTGTTCTTAAAGGATTTCCCTTTGCTGACCATCAACACATGGTTTGGTTTCTTCTTAATATTCTGCTCAGCCGTTTTAAGCATCCCATGCAGCTTAACAATGGACTTCTCCATCTCATTCATATTATAGTTCATAATGAACTGACCGAAACTTTCGGGCAATGAGTTTAGGATCACATCCGTGGAGTGCTCCTTAGAAAGTGGAAAACCAAGCCTTTCAAGATGATCAATATATCTTTTCATTTTGAGCACGTGAGCGCTGACAGATGTCCCCTCAACCATCTTGCAAGCATACAAGGCTTGAAAGGTCTCATACCTCTCTTGCCTAGCATGCTTCGAGAAAGTTTCCTTGAGGTGAGCATTTAGCTCATAAGCTTCCATCTCCTCCAGATTCTTCTCAAGTTCTGGACAAATGGTGGCCAACATAAGACAACCGACATCAATGGAATCATCACAATGTTTCTTCCATTTGTCTTTTGTTGCTTTATTTGCATTGTCAGCTGGCTCATCGGGAATTTCTTCCTCAAGAACATACAGCTTTCTTTCTTGCTTGAGAACTATTCTCGGGCTCGGATCCAATCCGGATAGTTCTTTGCCATTTTCTTTCGGCTTGTCCTTCTCAAGGACGGATCGCGATGAAATGGTGGATGTGTTGTTTGATGCCATTCTACAAAATTCAATATGCAAAATATTTAGTCACATTATTTTATTTCTCGAAAAATACTCCCACTAAAACAAAGTACCCTCAATTTACAACATTTGTAATTTTAGTGGGCTAAGATCCCATTTCGCACAATCCTAAACTCAGCTTTGGCATGACGCCTAGAATTGAACTACTTTAGGTGGATAACTCTTTATCGATTACATCATATGTAACTCTTAGATTATATCATGGGATTTGGCATCGTATGCCCAAGCATGTTATAATCCCATCTTATGCCTTAAGGTTCAAAACTATTTTGATTTCCAAATTCATTAAACGTATAGGTATCACCATTACCTATCCTACCTTACTAAGATAATCCGAGTGCCCAACTTTGGCATGACCCACTCATGATGATCGAAGTCTTGATAGGTGTTTTTCAAATGAACGGCATTAAAATTTTAACAAGGGATTTTTATCCTATGTTAATGTCTATGTTTGCTAACATACATCTAAACATACATAGCATCACATACATGCATAAATTTAAACATACATCGCATCACATGACAATAAAGCATAGGACCGTGTATAGCATGATCATAATCCTAATGTAATTTTCATGAGCCAACATGAAAATCACAAAGGTCATCTAAAGGGTTAAATATGGTCTTCATTGATCTTCCAACTCCTTGGAACGTCATACGCGATCAATTTGCTCCTCGAGTCCATCTTTCTCGTCCTTCATGTATTCATTACATTAATGAAATCTAATACTACACTAATAAATTAAATTACAAGAAGTACAAACGACATGCAGGCCGTAAAATAATAAACAATTTAAATAGACGACTCGCAGGCTGTAAAACCAATTATAATTAAACGACACGCAGGCCGTAAAACCAACCCATAAGAAATTAAATTATCCAATCACATTGGTCAATTTATGGTCATGCCATACACCACACACATACCATAAATAATTATCAAATAATTAATAAAGCATGTAAAATACTAAATAATCAATTTGTCTGACAATCAGACAATAAATTAAAATTGTGTCAAAAGTGAACAAATCTGGACTTGGTCGAGATGGTTGTCATTCTGCCTTGGGAACAGGTCCACCCGGGTTCGAAACCCGGCGGTTGCAGTTGCAACATTTTGCAACAATTATTTCCAAGTTTACTTTTATGTTAAAAGGGCTTATAAGAAAAGGATTACTTTGAAACTACCAAAACAGTTCCCAGCCGAGATGGTAAAGCGCCGGATTTAAAGGCAAAGGACTCGGGTTCGAATCCCGTGTTTTGCGGAATAAATTTTGCAACATTAAAACAGATTTCCTGCCTTTAATAAAACATCCGTGAGAAAATTACCAAATTAAAGTGGTAGACCACTTGGTATGAAAAGCTCCAATCTGTCAGATTGGCAAGGGATCGAATCCCCTTCCCAGCAAAATTCATTTTGCTAATTAATACAACCCGCGGGTCCAGGCCCGACCCGACCCGGACCCGAATCTGCCCGACCTGCCCGCTGTACTATTCGAGCGATTACGGGCCGGATTTATGCAAAAGCTTGATCCGAGAAAATTATTTTTGACGATCCGATTTAATCAAATTAAACCAGAAAAAATATTTTATAAAATCTATATTTTATAAAGATAATCAGGAACATAATTTACACATAAATATGTTCTACACAAACAATTAAATTACATGCAAGTTGGCTCCGATACCACTGTTGGGTTTTTATGCATCGAATACAAAATAATCGGAGTAAAAACGCAGCGGAACAATAAATGTGAAAACCCAATTTAGGATCTCATGCAGTAATTTAATTGTTTAATTAAAGAGTTAATCGAATTACCTTAATCCGATTGAACAATTCTAGATCCGGACTAGAAGCAGATGAATATCTCCTTCCTCTTTTGGTGATCCACACACGAACAATTCCACAAGCCGGATTGCTAGATCCTTACGAATAATATTGATAAATAGTACAACACAAATTCCTTACTAGAAGAATTGTACTATTGATCAAGATCAACTAAGGGAAGAGGGATGATCGACTCCGTTCTCCTACAATATGATGTAGATGGCCGATTTTTCTACTTCTTGAAGGGCCGATTTTAGGTCTTGTTATCTTATTCCAACTCCTTGTCCAAGACCTTATATTTATATTAAGTAAACCCTAGATTCAATAATCTAGTATTTGCTTAGTTGCCCCTCAACTTATTAAATAATACAATATATATAATATCTAATATTATATATATTACTTATTATTTAATCTCCTTATAAATATAATATCCAATATTATATTTATTATTCTTAGTTGATATATATTCCTACTTGTCTATAATTGTCGTATGTGCGACCCAAAAGGCTTATATTATGTTGGCAATTATTTAATACCTTATTAAATAATAAATCATAAGCGGCCTCTAGCAAGACATTATGATTACCCAAATAATATAAGTTAATAGTCCATTAAACCTTTTAACGTGTCAAATCCCTTTGTCGCGCGATATCATATTTGAACTAAGTCATGGAGTCTGTCATACTTATTTATGTTCAAATGCTTTCTCGATCTTAAGTATACTGATTGAATCAAATGACTCTTCATTTGAGCATGGCCATGCATTTCCTTCAGTCCTACTTATCGAGGGGCCCAGCAGATATCTCTCTCACTTAAGAGATGGACAAATCCCCATCTTGATTATTCATTGCCCTCTACATGACTTCCACTAATCCCGATCGCTAACCTTTATGATCACCATGTTTCAGATGACGTTGGATTACGTCAAGGCATAGCAGTTATCATGTTGGACTCTATGATAATCTCAGGTTCAAGGATTTATTAACATACTGTATTGAGATTCACTTATGACATTTCCATGCAGTGATCTCAATGCGGGTCGGTCCAGTATTAGTTCTCCAACCAATACCCATAAGATTGATCCGTACCATACGCATAATCATCCGATGATTATCAATCAAACTTATACTAGTATATTAATCACTTGAGTCTCTACTCAACGCGATTTTACCAGGGACATTTGAATAATCTTATTATTCGTGAATAACTATTATTCGATTATTATAATATTAAAACATGCACACATTATAATAATCAACGAGAAATAAATGGTATCAAATAACTTTATTTAAATGTGATAATTACAAATCTAGGCACATCGAATGTCCTAGGGCACTATTCCCAACAAAAACTCCCTGAAATTTTTAGTTTTTTGATCCTCCAGGTGTGTCGTCAGGGATGTTTAGAAAATGGAAAAGCTTTTCAAAGCACTTCTCCGTTACTAATTGTCGCTCGATTATTTCATTCTGATTTCTCAAAATTTCAGCCTGGGATGTTTCTAATCCCCGAACTCTTTCAACCAAATTTTCCTCAAAAGGCGTCAAGTCATCATCGGCATCCTCCTCGGCCTCATCTTCCTCCTCGTAGCTACTATCCTCTTCCGGTTCCAAACGTGCCCATTTGCTCCTCAACCGAGTACTTCGAAAAATACTACTCCGGCCGTTCAGTCGATCCCCATGTGTTAATATATCACCTCCGCTTGAAATTTTTACTCTCTGGCTCCTGCAAATACTGGTGATAAGGCAGGGGTATGGCATCTTCTGCCTAGTCCGGACCATGCCGCCATAGTGACAAATCGTAGTATAAATGTGAGTACCCAAATCCATTTTTACCCCTCGGCGGATAGCAAATAAACCTCGCAGGTGGCCAATGGAAACCGTCGTCAGAGTTGAGGTCGGGTAAATACTCCCGGCTGCCCACATCCATAAGTACCAAGCACCATCAATTAAGTCCGCTTGGTTGTATCGGGGTTTGATCATCCCAATACTGTCATGCAGCTCGCTCACTAACGCCCAGTGTAAAACCCTATCATCCGGCACCTCTTCATTAGGTAAGATAGAAATGTCAACCGCGTTAGTACAATTAACTACCAAATATTTGTTAATGACATCCGGTGAAAAATTAATCAATTTCCCATTCACAGTCGTCTGATGATAAGTAGGCGACCCTACCTGCCCAATGGACTTGTTGAAAGAATTGTAAAATTTTAGGGTCAAGGTTGGGTTACCATTTGGGAGATCGGAAACGAATTTTTCCCAACCGTTGTCTATGAATTTTTGGATGAACGGGCTAGTGATAGTGTCTCTATACAAATCGCCAATGAAATCATCAAGATTGAACAATCTTTCCTTAATGCACTTTGTGTTTTGATTTCTTTGTGGTGGTGCCGGTCCTTGAGACGACGAACCGACCTTTTCTTTTCCTTTTGATGATTTCTTCGGTGCCATCCCTGAAATTAAACAAAATCAAATTCCTTTTCATCACACGACTATAATCATCAAGCAAAACCAATAAAAACATAAAAAAATTCAAAGATTTTCGTTGTGGCATTTCGTCGGATACCTTGAGTTCATAGTTTTTTAACAAGTTTTTTCATTCAAACTCAAATCCACAAATTCACCACAAATCAATAAATCGAATTACCACACAAATATCGACAATACTAACAACTAAACATGATTTAATCAACGAATCATACGGAAATAAGAATCGAAAAACAAATATGAAGTGAAAAACTAAAAACTAAAACTCAAAAATATATAAATTGTAACAAGGATTGAAAGAAAACCTGATGATTTATGTGTTAATGTTGATAAGAGAATGAATTGTATTGAAGAATTTGATTTTTAGAAAGTAGGGATTGATAGGGGAATTTTTTTTTCGCACTGCCGGTCTTCTGGTTTCTCGTCTGGTTTGAAATGTATTGCCAAGGCCGTTTTTTTTAATACAGACGTGTAGTTACGGCCGTAACATACCCAAGTTACGTCCGTATGATGCATTCGTTTTTCTAACATGATTTTAAGTTACGTCCGTATCCTTCCAGACTTACAGCCGTATGAGTCTTTCGTTTTTCGGACAGTGTTTTAAGATACGGTCGTAACATGCAGGAGTTACGGCCATATAAAGCATTCGATTTTTTTTTTAGGATTATAAGGTTACGGCCGTAACAATAAGTAGTTACGGCCATAAGGTGCATTCGTTAAAATCATGATACTACTTACGGCCGTATTATTTTGGATACGGCCGTATATATATTATATATATATATATATATTGGTTTTTTAAGTTTTTAATGTGTTTTTTAGGAAATTATAATTATTATACGTGTGAGAATAATGAAAGAAAGACTCCCTGGATTTTATGAATGATATGATCCTTGCTCTTGTTGTTGAATCTTTCCGTGTTACCCCCAAACTTATTTTGCGAAATAATAGAGATTGGGTTGCCTCCCAATAAGCGCTTCGTTGAACATCCTTAGCTTGACTTCTCGTCAGATTAATTAGGTATTTCCAGCATTATGATTGACTTTGCTGTCGAGAATTCTCCTCCCAGATATGGCTTTAACCGTTGGCCGTTTACTTTGAAACTCCCGTCGGTTGTATTATAAATCTCCACAGCTCCATGAGAAAACACTTCTTTGATCGTGTAAGGGCCCGTCTATCGTGATCGCAGCTTTCCCGGAAACAGACACAGTCGTGCATTAAAAAGCAGAACTTGGTCTCCTGTTTTAAAATCTCTTCTTAGAATTCTGCTGTCATGCCATCTTTTTGTTTTTTCTTTATAGATTTTGGCATTTTCATAGGAGTCGAGTCGGATTTCATCCAACTCATTTAAGCTATGACAATCTATTCTTTCCGATATTTGTTCGTCAAAGTTTAATTTTTTTATAGCCCAAAAGGCTCGATGTTCAAGTTCTCTTTGGCGGTGTGAGGCATTTCCAAAAACTAGGCGAAATGGAGACATGCCTATCGGTGTCTTATAAGGCATTGCAGTAAGCCCGGAGCGCATCATCCGACTTTTCGACCAATCTTTCCGAGATGAGTCGACTGTCATCTCAAGTATACGTTTTAGTTCACGATTGGAAACCTCGACTTGTCCACTGGTTTGTGGGTGATAAGAGGTAGCGAGACAGTGTTTTACTCCGAATTTGGTCAATAGAGCCTTAACCTGGTGATTGCAGAAATGAGATCCGCCATCACTGATAATAACTCTCGGAGTTCCGAAACGAGTGAATATATATTTCTTTAGAAAATTTACCACGACCTTAGCTTCGTTTGTTGGTAATGCAACAGCCTCCACCCATTTAGATATGTAGTCCACAGCTACAAGGATGTATTCATTAGAGAACGATGATGGAAAGGGTCCCATGAAATCAATTCCCCAAACGTCGAAGATTTCAACTTCAAGGATGAAATTCATTGGCATTTCATTTCTTTTTGACATGTTTCCATGTCTTTGGCACCGGTCACACTTCGAGACAAGTGTATATGCATCTTTGAACAGAGTGGGCCAATAGATCCTGCTTCAAGAATTTTTATTCTTTGTTTTGAACCCCCAAAATGTCCTCCATAGTGAGAGGAATGACATCTTTCTAATACCTTCTCCATTTCTTCTTCCGGTATGCATCTCCGGATGATTTGATCAGGTCCTCGTCTGAACAATAGAGGATCTTCCCAGTAATAGTATTTCAATTCGGAGAAGAATTTTTTCTTTTGATGATGGGAAAAATTTGGGTGAATTATTCCACTAACAAGGAAATTAACGATGTCAGCATACCATGGTGCATTTTGTTTTTCCTGGATATTAGAGATTTGGAACAGTTGTTCATCCGGAAATACTTCATTTATTTCCTTCTCTTGAGCATTGTTTTGGTCTAGTCTAGAGAGATGATCCGCCACTTGGTTTTCTGTTCCCTTTCTGTCTCTGATTTCTATGTCGAATTCTTGCATAAGTAGAACCCATCAGATTAGCCTTGACTTTGCATCTTGCTTTGTCATCAAATATTTCAAAGCTGAATGGTCAGTGTAGACAATGACCTTCGATCCCAATAAGTAGGATCGAAATTTATCAAAGGCATAAACCACTGCAAGCATCTCTTTTTCAGTTGTTGTGTAGTTCAGCTGAGCATCATTCATAGTCCTACTAGCATAATGGATCACTTGCATCATTTTGTCCTTCTTCTGGCCCAGCACGGCCCCCACGGCATAATCACTTGCATCGCACATCAAAATGAATGGAATAGTCCAATCTGGAGAAATGATAATTGGAGCTGATGTAAGCTTATCCTTCAAAGTTGCAAAGGCCGCGTGGCATTCATTTGTGAAAAGGAATGGTGTATCTTTCTCAAGCAAAAAACAGAGAGGTTTTGCTATTTTTGAGAAATCTTTTATGAACCTCTGATAGAATCCTGCATGCCCGAGAAAACTCCTTACTCCTTTCACCGAAATTGGTGGAGGAAGTTTTGCAATCACTTGGATCTTTGCCTTATCGACTTCAATTCCATGTTGTGAGATTCTATGGCCAAGTATGATTCCTTCCTGGACCATGAAGTGACATTTCTCCCAATTGAGAACTAGATTTGTGTCTTCACATCTTTCCAAGACCATGCCTAAGTGATTTAGGCATTTATCAAATGAATCTACGAAAACCGAGAAATCGTCCATGAAAACTTCAATGAATTTTTCAACCATGTCTGAGAATATTGACATCATACATCTCTGAAATGTGGCTAGAGCATTGCACAATCCGAATGGGATTCTTCTATAGGCAAATGTTCCATAAGGGCATGTGAATGTTGTTTTCTCTTGGTCTTCTGGGGCTATTACGATTTGGTTGTACCCTGAATAGCCGTCGAGAAAACAGTAGTAAGAATGTCCCGCCAATCTATCGAGCATTTGATCAATAAATGGGAGTGGAAAATGATATTTTCTGGTCGTTTTGTTGAGCTTCCTGTAATCAATGCACATTCTCCATCTTGTGATGGGTCGTGTTGGTATAAGTTCATTATGCTCGTTCTCTATGATTGTGATTCCACTCTTTTTGGACACCATATGTACAGGTCTCACCCATGGACTATCTGAGATTGGATAAATGATTCCTGCATCAAGTAATTTAAGAATCTCTGCCTCCACAATTTCCTTCATGTTTGGATTCAAATGTCGTTGATGCTCAATTGAAGGTTTGCAGTCATCTTCCATCAAAATTTTGTGAGTGCATATAGAGGGGCTTATTCCTCTAATGTCCGCAATAGTCCATCCAATTGCTCTTTTGTGATTCCTCAATACCCTTAGTAATTTCCCTTCTTCTAGTTCGGTCAATATGTTAGATATGATGACCGGAAGTGTAAAGGAAACGCCCAAGCAAGCGTATCTCAAATGTGTAGGTAGAGGTTTGAGATCAAGTATTGGAGCTTCTTGTAAAGAAAGGAGGGGTTTAGCGGAGCTTGTCCCCAATTCTTCAAAATGTGAATGCCTTCTTAAGGGTGGTAGTGCTTCTAGATAGTTAACTATTTCGGCCAAGTGATATTCTTCTTCCATGATGGTTAGAGAATTTGCTATACATGTTTCAATAGGATCTTTAGATAGAATTTTCTCTAAAGACTTGTTCACCATGGCTTCAATTGCGTCTATTCTTAGACAATACTCATCTGTGGAGGGTTGATTCAAAGTTTTTAGGACATCGAAGATGACATGTTCGTCTTCCACTCTGAGAATTAGCTTTCCTTCATAGACGTCTATAAGAGCATGTCCAGTTGCGAGAAATGGTCGTCCCAAAATAATGGGAATATCCTGATCTTCTTCCATGTCAAGGATGATAAAATCTGCTGGAAATATGAATTTATCAACCTTGACGAGCACATCTTCTATTATCCCACGTGGATATTTGATTGACCGATCGGCTAATTGTAGTGAAACTGTTGTTGCTTTTGCTTCTCCCAAGTTCAATTTGTTGAAAATTGACAGGGGCATCAAGTTGATACTTGCCCCTAAATCACAAAGAGCTTTGGCAAAATTCACTTCACCAATTGTACACGGGATTGTGAAAGTTTCCGGATCTTTTAGCTTGGGTGGCAACTTCTTTTGTAGTATTGCGCTACATTCCTCTGTTAGCATGACAGTTTCGTATTCTTCAAGCCTTCGTTTGTTGGAAAGAATATCTTTCATAAATTTGGCATAGCTTGGCATTTGTGCTAGAGCATCGGCAAAAGGAATGTTGATGTGTAGCTTTTTGAAAATTTCCAAGAATCTCCCTAATTGAGCATCGAGCTTGTGATTCTTCAACCGTTGAGGAAATGGGATAGGTGGTACATAAGATTTTGTAGCAACTGGACCTTTTTGAGATGAAGGTCCTGTATCAGATTCTTTTTCTGATTCTTTATTTTGTTTATTTTTCTGTTTTTCCAGATGATTTTCCATAGAAATTTCGGGCAACTCCACTCCACTTCTTGTTGTGATAGCTTGGACATTTTCCCTTATCTCGGTATTTCTAGGTAACATGCCATGAGATCTTTCTAAAAGTATTTTGGCCATTTGGCCAACTTGTGTCTCCAGATTTTTAATTGAAGCATCATTGCGTTGTTGATACTTCAGTTCTTGTTCAGCTAGCTTCGTGATTGCTTCTTCCCATCCGGGCTTCTTTTCTTGATGCGTTGGATTCAACACATTGTTGTTGTTTGCATAAGAAAAATTTGGATGATTTTTGTACCCTGGATTGTATGTTGGGCCGTAAGGATTGTATGCTTGCCTTTGGAAATTCTGAGCATACGCCACTTGTTCTGGTGGTGGTGGTGACTGCTCCTGTTGCACTAAGGGACAGATAGTGCTGTTGTGAGTTGCTACACAAATTTCACATGAAAAAGCTGAAATTTGTGGAGTTTGCACCGTCTTCACAGATTGAGGAGTTGAAAAAGACATTTCCTCGACTTTCTTTGATAGAGCTTCAATTTTTGCCAACATAAGTGAATAAGAATCCACTTCAAAAACACCATTTGGTTTCTTTTGGATATTTAATACGGCCATCTTGCACTTTGTTCACTTATAACCTCAAAAAGATTATAAGCCTCTTTCATAGTTTTGTTGCCCAGTGAGCCATTTGATGATGAATCGACATTGGCTCGGCATGAAGGTAAAATTCCAGAATAGAAGTAATTGACTTGTGCTCCCAAATTGAAACCATGGTTAAGACATTTTCGTAGCATATCTTTGTATCTCTCCCATGCTTCGTGGAAAGATTCTGAATCTTGTTGACGAAATGTAGAGATTTCGTATTTGAGTTTCACCACTTTTATTGGTGGAAAGTATTTAGTGGTGAATATTTGGACAAATTCGGGCCAATTTGTTATGCTTCGTGGTGGCAAAGTATCTAGCCACTCTCTTGCTCTATCCTTCAAAGTGTGCACGAAAAGTCTCATTTTGATCGCCTCGTCATTTACATTTGGATATTTGAAATTTCCACAAATCTCCACAAAACGGTTAATATGGAGATATGGATTCTCGTCGGTTCTTCCATAGAATGAGTTGTTGTTGGAGAAGAGATTGATGACATCGGGGCGAATTTGAAAATTGTCCACTCCAAATGGTGGATAGATTACACTTGATTGAACGCTCAAAGATGGGGGGTTCATGAATTCCCCAAAGAGCATGTTGTCTTCATCTATTTCCGGCACAATAGGATATTGTTGATGTTGAATGTTTTGAACATTAGGTATTCTCCCCACCGGAGGAATTCTTTCGTTATCATTTCCTTGGGGGATACGTGGATTTAGTTCGTCCGCCATTTATGGTGAAGAAATAATGTTTTTCTTTTGTTCTCTTCGCCTTCTTCTGAATGTGGCTTCGATCTCGGGATCTAGTGAAACTAAATCGCGATTGTACGTCCTTCGCATAGACAAGAGAATCTACAACAAAGAAAAAGTTGTATTTATAACAATAGTTAATAATGTAATTTTTCAAATATGACTTATACGTCCCCGGCAACGGCGCCAAAAACTTGACACGTTTTTAGTGTAACTATCGCAAGTGCACGATATCGTATCAAGTAGTAAAGTGGACTTTTTGAGTCCCGTTTATCGATCCCACAAGGAAGTTTGGTTATAATTTGAATTATATACTATTAGTCTATTTTTATAGATACTAAGATGAGTGAAACACACAACTAAAAAGTTTGGTTTAATAATTGCAAAGATAATGCAATAATAGTTCTAAACTTATAAGG
Organism: Orobanche coerulescens; assembly: GCA_033398695.1. Taxonomy (NCBI): domain Eukaryota; kingdom Viridiplantae; phylum Streptophyta; class Magnoliopsida; order Lamiales; family Orobanchaceae; genus Orobanche; species Orobanche coerulescens. The sequence continues at coordinate 187,523,625 of CM065802.1, read as the reverse complement.
AAATAAAAAGATAGTAATAATAATAGATTGATTAACGATAAAATGAAATAGTTGGGATTACAAACTTAGTTCGTCATTAGTTATAAAAGATGTATAGGAGATCATAAGATGAATTTACTTATTATGCTGTGTAGATTCGATTTCCTTAAAAAGACGGTTTCTCTTTCGAACTATAAAACGCCCCTTACATATTGAATCAATCCACTATATTTCTATGTTGATTGGCTTCAATACATAGCATTAGGATTTATGAAAATAACTCAAAGAATCATCTAAGGACTAGAGGTATATTTCTATTCCCTAGAACAACTTAGAGTGAAGATCATTTGATCTAATCAAACATATTTTCTTTCGAAACATATGAAGACCATAAATATCATCATTTATTGGCCAAATAAATAAAGATTGTTAAAACAATGAAAATCACACACAATAATAAGTAATTCACAATAGATCTTTTATACAAACATAAATAACATGACTAACCTTATTTATAATCCTACCTAAAGGTTACTTAGCCCATGGAGAGTTTATTATACATATTACAAGCTTTGGTGGTCATTATTAGTTGAATCAAGAGAAAGAATTGATCCTAACTCCTTTAGTAGATAAAGGAGATAGAAGCAATAAACTCTCTGAACAACATATGTTATACCACACTTACAAATATCACTCAAGAACACAAGTGTGTTCTTCACACAAAAAGAAAAGTTTACAAAAAATGGAAAATTATAAGATGAATGATTAATGATGAAGGATCTAAGGGGTTTATTTATACACCTAAAGTCATCTAATAGCTCCAAAAATCTAGCATTATTACAATAGATCGGATCAATGCCAGCCATCCCCTCAATAATACACAAAAAGTATAAAAAATTAGACAAATCATAACAATCTGTCAAGAGTTACGGCCGTAACATTAAGGAGTTACGGCCGTAACTTGGATGACTTACGTCCGTAACGATGCAGTAGTTCTGGCCGTAACTTCAGCAAATCAATTTGTTCACTGGTTGCTTTGAGAGTTACGTTTTCAGCCCAGAATTTCTCAAACTTTGCGTTTTTACCCCAAATCTTCTTTAGATGATAACTTTTGATATATAACTCTGATTTTGAATCCGGAAAGACTGCCGAATTCGTCTTGGAAAGACCTACAACATGAATATATCAAAATTCAACAAAGAGAATATTTAATAAACATGTTATTTCTTGAGTAAATCAGTTATTTAATCCGATCATCATCCGATAAAAATGAAATTATTAAAAACTAATTAATTAAAAGCAAAAAACGAGTAGACTAGCTCAATTATGGGTGAATTTTATCGATACAAACCATGGATTAGTGTACAAAACTGACACTTATCACACCCCCAAACTTGAATTCTTGCTAGTCCCGAGCAAGACTCTTTATTATTCATGCTCCAAAAATAAAAATAAAAATAAAAATAAGACGCAAAAATACTAATACACACAAAATATGAAAACATAAAATGAGATAAAAATGCCATTAATACACAACAACCAGCTATATATAGTAGTTAGAAATGAATCAAGATTCAAAATAAATCTACTGATGATTTTGAAGTTAAAACACGGTTTTTATTTTGTAATTCCAAAATGCAAGGTTTTTCCCCCAAAAGGCTGATTATTTCTTTCCCACTCGTGATACACACGATTCCCTTTAATGGTTGCTCTCGACCACTCGTTTATTTTTCGACTCAATATGAAGAAGAATTTTATTGGCGTCATCAAATATTGTGATTTTCACAAAATTGAGTGTATTGAAATTCAGCCGCTAATTAATTCAAATCTGCTCATAAACTACATCCCTTTTAGTGATAGCTTTCACACCGTTATTTGCTAACGTGTAGCTCTTTTTACTAACACAATTTCTATCTCATTTTTTAAAAGGTGATAGCTTTCACACCGTTATTTGCTAACGTGTAGCTCTTTTCACCAATTTTTCTGAGACGACAGCTACGCATCAACAATGGTTAGTCCTTTATTTTTCACAAAATTTAAGACCCCCAAAATTAGGCAGCTGTTGCTGCTCAACACTTCTCCTTTTCGTCATTTTATTTAGGTGATAGCTTTCACACCGTTATTTGCTAACGTGTAGCTCTTTTCACAAATGACTCCTTTTTTTAGGGAATAGAATTTTTGCAGAAAATCATTTCTTAGTTTAAGCATGAAAAATCAAAAACTCCACAAATTAAGTAAATTTCAGTTCTATTTTTCATCAACCGACTGATTCTTCTTTTCTCAAGGTAACAAATGACTCGATTTTATATGATAATTACAAGGCTTGGAAAGAGAGATTAAGGCTCAAAAAATTTTGGAATATATAATTTTTTACCGGTTAAAACGATTTTAGAAGCTTGTATATAGTTAATTTATTGGTGTTATGGCCAGATTTAGAAATCTCAAAAATCAAAATAATATTAATATATATATATCTAGAAATATATATTCACTAAACCTAATCAATGCCAAATAATAAAAACACACCACACACTACACTAATCAAAACATACCACAATCAAAATCAAAATAAACATCATAGTTCAAAAACCAACAAAATAAACACACAAGTATGAAAAACACACAAGTACGAAAACACCCCCAAACTTATAAGTAAAACTGTCCCGAGTTTTTTTTTTTGAATTTAAAAGCAGGTGAGAAAACAGAAAACTCCCTGAAATTTTTAGTTTTTTGATCCTCCAGGTGTGTCGTCAGGGATGTTTACAAAATGGAAAAGATTTTCAAAGCACTTCTCTGTTTCTAATTGTCGCTCGATTATTTCATTCTGATTTCTCAAAATTTCAGCCTGGGATGTTTCTAATCCCCGAACTCTTTCAAGCAAATTTTCCTCAAAAGGCGTCAAGTCATCACCGGCATCCTCCTCGGCCTCATATTCCTCCTCGTAGCTACTATCCTCTTCCGGTTCCAAACGTGCCCATTTGCTCCTCAACTGAGTACTTCGAAAAATACTACTCCGGCCGTTCAGTCGATACCCATGTGTTAATATATCACCTCCCGCCGAAATTTTTACTCTCTGGCTCCTGCAAATACCGGTGATAAGGCAGGGGTATGGCATCTTCTGCCTAGTCCGGACCATGCCGCCATAGTGACAAATCGTAGTATAAATGTGAGTACCCAAATCCATTTTTACCCCTCAGCGGATAGCAAATAAACCTCGCAGGTGGCCAATGGAAACCGTCGTCAGAGTTGAGGTCGGGTAAATACTCCCGACTGCCCACATCCATAAGTACCAAGCATCATCAATTAAGTCCGCTTGGTTGTATCGGGGTTTGATCATCCCACTGTCATGCAGCTCGCTCACTAACGCCCAGCGTAAAACCCTATCATCCGGCACCTCTTCATTAGGTAAGATAGAAATGTCAACCGTGTTAGTAGAATTAACTCCCAAATACTTGTTAATGACATCCGGTGAAAAATTAATCGATTTCCCATTCACAGTCATCTGATGATAAGTAGGCAACCCTACCTGCCCAATGGACTTGTTGAAAGAATTGTAAAATTTTAGGGTCAAGGTCGGGTTACCATTTGGGAGATCGGAAACGAATTTTTCCCAGTCGTTGTCTATGAATTTTTGGATGAACGGGCTAGTGATAGTGTCTCTATCCAAATCGCCAATGAAATCATCAAGATTGAACAATCTTTCCTTAATGCACTTTGTGTTTTGATTTCTTTGTGGTGGTGCCGGTCCTTGAGACGACGAACCGACCTTTTCTTTTCCTTTTGATGATTTCTTCGGTGCCATCCATGAAATTAAACAAAATCAAATTCCTTTTCATCACACGACTATAATCATCAAGCAAAACCAATAAAAACATAAAAAAATTCAAAGATTTTCGTTGTGGCATTTCGTCGGATACCTTGAGTTCATAGTTTTTTAACAAGTTTTTTCATTCAAACTAAAATCCACAAAGTCACTACAAATCAATAAATCGAATTACCACACAAATATCGACAATACTAACAACTAAACATGATTTAATCAACGAATCATACGGAAATAAGAATCGAAAAACAAATATGAAGTGAAAAACTAAAAACTAAAACTCAAAAATATATAAATTGTAACAAGGATCGAAAGAAAACCAGATGATTTATGTGTTAATGTTGATAAGAGAATGAATTGTATTGAAGAATTTGATTTTTAGAAAGTAGGGATTGATAGGGGATTTTTTTTTCGCACTGCCGGTCTTCTGGTTTCTCGTCTGGTTTGAAATGTATTGCCAAGGCCGTTTTTTTTAATACAGACGTGTAGTTACGGCCTTAACATACCCAAGTTACGGCCGTATGATGCATTCGTTTTTCTAACATGATTTTAAGTTACGGCCGTATCCTTCCAGACTTACGGCCGTATGAGTCTTTCGTTTTTCGGACATTGTTTTAAGATACGACCGTAACATGCAGGAGTTACGGCCATATAAAGCATTCGATTTTTTTTAGGATTATAAGGTTACGGCCGTAACAATAAGTAGTTACGGCCATAAGGTGCATTCGTTAAAATCATGATACTACTTACGGCCGTATTATTTTGGATATGGCCGTATATATATATATATATATATATATATATATATATATATATATATATATATATATATATATATATATATATATATATATATATTGGTTTTTAAGTTTTTAATGTGTTTTTTAGGAAATTATAATTATTATACGTGTGAGAATAATGAAAGAAAGACTCCCTGGATTTTATGAATGATATGATCCTTGCTCTTGTTGTTGAATCTTTCCGTGTTACCCCCAAACTTATTTTGCGAAATAATAAAGATTGGGTTGCCTCCCAATAAGCGCTTTGTTGAACATCCTTAGCTTGACTTCTCGTCAGATTAATTAGGTATTTCCAGCATTATGATTGACTTTGCTGTCGAGAATTCTCCTCCCAGATATGGCTTTAACTGTTGGCCGTTTACATTGAAACTCCCGTCGGTTGTATTATAAATCTCCACAGCTCCATGAGAAAACACTTCTTTGATCGTGTAAGGGCCCGTCTATCGTGATCGCGGCTTTCCCGGAAACAGACGCAGTCGTGCATTAAAAAGCAGAACTTGGTCTCCTGTTTTAAAATCTCTTCTTAGAATTCTGCTGTCATGCCATCTTTTTGTTTTTTCTTTGTAGATTTTGGCATTTTCATATGAGTCGAGTCGGATTTCATCCAACTCATTTAACTGCGGCAATCTTTTCTTTCTAGCCAACTGTTCGTCAAAGTTTAATTTTTTTATAGCCCAAAAGGCTCGATGTTCAAGTTCTACTGGCAGGTGACAGGCATTTCCAAAAACCAGACGAAATGGAGACATGCCTATCGGTGTCTTATAAGCTGTTCTGTAAGCCCAGAGCGCATCATCCAGCTTTTTCGACCAATCTTTCCGAGATGAGTCGACTGTCATCTCAAGTATACGTTTCAGTTAACGATTGGAAACCTAGACTTGTCCACTGGTTTGTGGGTGATAAGAGGTAGCGAAACGGTGTTTTACTCCAAATTTGGTCAATAGAGCCTTAACCTGGTGATTGCAGAAATGAGATCCGCCATCACTGATAATAACTCTCGGAGTTCCGAAACGAGTGAATATATTTTTCTTTAGAAAATTTACCACGACCTTAGCTTCGTTTGTTGGTAATGCAATAGCCTCCACCCATTTAGATACGTAGTCCACAGCTACAAGGATGTATTCATTAGAGAACGATGATGGAAAGGGTCTCATGAAATCAATTCCCCAAACGTCGAAGATTTCAATTTCAAGGATGAAATTCATTGGCATTTCATTTCTTTTTGACATGTTTCCATGTCTTTGGCACCGGTCACACTTCGAGACAAGTGTATGTGCATCTTTGAACAGAGTGGGCTAATAGAATCCTGCTTCAAGAATTTTTGCTGCTGTTTTTGAACCCCCAAAATGTCCTCCATAGTGAGAGGAATGACATCTTTCTAATACCTTCTCCATTTCTTCTTCCGATATGCATCTCCGGATGATTTGATCAGGTCCTCGTCTGAACAATAGAGGATCTTCCAGTAATAGTATTTCAATTCGGAGAAGAATTTTTTCTTTTGATGATGGGAAAAATTTGGGTGAATTATTCCACTAACAAGGAAATTAACGATGTCAGCATACCATGGTGCATTTTGTTTTTCCTGGATATTAGAGATTTGGAATAGTTGTTCATCCGGAAATACTTCATTTATTTCCTTCTCTTGAGCATTGTTTTGGTCTAGTCTAGAGAGACGATCCGCCACTTGGTTTTCTGTTCCCTTTCTGTTTCTGATTTCTATGTCGAATTCTTGCATAGGTAGAACCCATCAGATTAGCCTTGACTTTGCATCTTGCTTTGTCATCAAATATTTTAAAGCTGAATGGTCAGTGTAGACAATGACCTTCGATCCCAATAATTAGGATCGAAATTTATCAAAGGCATAAACCACTGCAAGCATCTCTTTTTCAGTTGTTGTGTAGTTCAGCTGAGCATCATTCATAGTCCTACTGGCATAATGGATCACTTGCATCATTTTGTCCTTCTTCTGGCCCAGCACGGCCCCCACGGCATAATCACTTGCATCGCACATCAAAATGAATGGAATAGTCCAATATGGAGAAATGATAATTGGAGGTGATGTAAGCTTATCCTTCAAAGTTGCAAAGGCCGCGTGGCATTCATTTGTGAAAAGGAATGGTGTATCTTTCTCAAGCAAAAAACAGAGAGATTTTGCTATTTTTGAGAAATCTTTTATGAACCTCCGATAGAATCCTGTATGCCCGAGAAAACTCCTTACTCCTTTCACCGAAATTGGTGGAGGAAGTTTTGCAATCACTTGGATCTTTGCCTTATCGACTTCAATTCCATGTTGTGAGATTCTATGGCCAAGTACGATTTCTTCCTGGACCATGAAGTGACATTTCTCCCAATTGAGAACTAGATTTGTGTCTTCACATCTTTCCAAGACCATGCCTAAGTGATTTAGGCATTTATCAAATGAATCTCCCAAAACCGAGAAATCGTCCATGAAAACTTCAATGAATTTTTCAACCATGTCTGAGAATATTGACATCATGCATCTCTGAAATGTGGCTGGAGCATTGCACAATCCGAATGGGATTCTTCTATAGGCAAATGTTCCATAAGGGCATGTGAATGTTGTTTTCTCTTGGTCTTCTGGGGCTATTACGATTTGGTTGTACCCTGAATAGCCGTCGAGAAAACAGTAGTAAGAATGTCCCGCCAATCTATCGAGCATTTGATCAATAAATGGGAGTGGAAAATGATCTTTTCTGGTCATTTTGTTGAGCTTCCTGTAATCAATGTACATTCTCCATCCTGTGATGGGTCGTGTTGGTGTAAGTTCATTGTGCTCGTTCTCTATGATTGTGATTCCACTCTTTTTGGACACCATATGTACAAGGCTCACCCATGGACTATCTGAGATTGGATAAATGATTCCTACGTCAAGTAATTTAAGAATCTCTGCCTTCACAATTTCCTTCATGTTTGGATTCAAACGTCGTTGATGCTCAATTGAAGGTTTGCAGTCATCTTCCATCAAAATTTTGTGAGTGCATATAGTGGGGCTTATTCCTCTAATGTCCGCAATAGTCCATCCAATTGCTCTTTTGTGATTCCTCAATACCCTTAGTAATTTCTCTTTTTCTAGTTCCGTCAATATGTTAGATATGATGACCGGAAGTGTAGAGGAAACGCCCAAGTAAGCGTATCTCAAATGTGTGGGTAGAGGTTTGAGATCAAGTATTGGAGCTTCTTGTAAAGAAAGGAGGGGTTTAGCGGAGCTTGTCCCCAATTCTTCAAAATGTGAATGCCTTCTTAAGGGTGGTAGTGCTTCTAGATAGTTAACTGTTTCGGCCAAGTGATATTCTTCTTCCATGCTAGTTAGAGAATTTGCTATACATGTCTCAAGAGGATCTTTAGATAGAATTTTCTCTAAAGACTTGTTCACCATGGCTTCAATTGCGTCTATTCTTAGACAATACTCATTTGTGGAGGGTTGATTCAAAGTTTTTAGGATACTGAGAATTAGCTTTCCTTCATAGACGTCAATAAGAGCACGTCCGGTTGCGAGAAATGGTCGTCCCAAAATAATGGGAATATCCTGATCTTCTTCCATGTCAAGGATGATAAAATCTGCTGGAAATATGAATTTATCAACCTTGACGAGCACATCTTCTATTATCCCACGTGGATATTTGATTGACCGATCGGCTAATTGTAGTGAAACTGTTGTTGCTTTTGCTTCTCCCAAGTTCAATTTGTTGAAAATTGACAGGGGCATCAAGTTGATACTTGCCCCTAAATCACAAAGAGCTTTGGCAAAATTCACTTCACCAATTGTACACGGGATTGTGAAAGTTCCTGGATCTTTTAGCTTGGGTGGAAACTTCTTTTGAAGCATCATTGCGTTGTTGATACTTCAGTTGTTATTCAGCTAGCTTCGTGATTGCTTCTTCCCATCTGGGCTTCTTTTCTTAATGCGTTGAATTCAACACATTTTTGTTGTTTGCATAAGAAAAATTTGGATGATTTTTGTACCCTGGATTGTATGTTGTCCCGTAAGGATTGTATGCTTACCTTTGGAAATTCTGAGCATACGCCACTTGTTCTGGTGGTGGTGGTGACTGCTCCTGTTGCACTAAGGGACAGATAGTGCTGTTGTGAGTTGCTCCACAAATTTCACATGAAAAAGCTGAAATTTGTGGAGTTTGCACCGTCTTCACAGATTGAGGAGTTGAAAAAGACATTTCCTCGACTTTCTTTGATAGAGCTTCAATTTTTGCCAACATAAGTGAATAAGAATCCACTTCAAAAACACCATTTGGTTTCTTTTGGATATTTCTGTCTGGCCATCTTGCACTTTGTTCACTTATAACCTCAAAAAGATTATAAGCCTCTTTCATAGTTTTGTTGCCCAGTGAGCCATTTGATGATGAATCGACATTGGCTCGGCATGAAGGTAAAATTCCAGAATAGAAGTAATTGACTTGTGCTCCCAAATTGAAACCATGGTTAGGACATTTTCGTAGCATATCTTTGTATCTCTCCCATGCTTCATGGAAAGATTCTGAATCTTGTTGACGAAATGTAGAGATTTCGTATTTGAGTTTCGCCACTTTTATTGGTGGAAAGTATTTAGTGGTGAATTTTTGGACAAATTCGGGCCAATTTGTTATGCTTCGTGGTGGCAAAGTATCTAGCCACTCTCTTGCTATGTCCTTCAAAGTGTGCACGGAAAGTCTCATTTTGATCGCCTCGTCATTTACATTTGGATATTTGAAATTTCCACAAATCTCCACAAAACGGTTAATATGGAGATATGGATTCTCGTCGGTTCTTCCATAGAATGAGTTGTTGTTGGAGAAGAGATTGATGACATCGGGGCGAATTTGAAAATTGTCCACTCCAAATGGTGGATAGATTACACTTGATTGAACGCTCAAAGATGGGGGTTCATGAATTCTCCAAAGAGCATGTTGTCTTCATCTATTTCCGGCACAATAAGATATTGTTGATGTTGAATGTTTTGAACATTAGGTATTGTCCCCACCGGAGGAATTCTTTCGTTATCATTTCCTTGGGGGAGACGTGGATTTAGTTCGTCCGCCATTAATGGTGAAGAAATAATGTTTTTATTTTGTTCTCTTCGCCTTCTTCTGAATGTGGCTTCAATCTTGGGATCTTGTGAAACTAAATCGCGATTGTACGTCCTTCGCATAGACAAGAGAATCTACAACAAAGAAAAAGTTGTATTTATAACAATAGTTAATAATGTAATTTTTCAAATATAACTTATACGTCCCCGGCAACGGCGCCAAAAACTTGACACGTTGTTAGTGTAACTATCGCAAGTGCACGATATCGTATCAAGTAGTAAAGTGGACTTTTTGAGTCCGGTTTATCGATCCCACAAGGAAGTTTGGTTATAATTTGAATTATACACTATTAGTCTATTTTTATAGATACTAAGATGAGTGAAACACACAACTAAAAAGTTTGGTTTAATAATTGCAAAGATAATGCAATAATAGTTCTAAACTTATAAGGAAATAAAAAGATAGTAATAATAATAGATTGATTAACGATAAAATGAAATAGTTGGGATTACAAACTTAGTTCATCATTAGTTATAAAAGATGTATAGGAGATCATAAGATGAATTTACTTATTATGTTGTGTAGATTCGATTTTCCTTAAAAAGACGGTTTCTCTTTCGAACTATAAAACGCCCCTTACATATTGAATCAATCCACTATATTTCTATGTTGATTGGCTTCAATACATAGCATTAGGATTTATGAAAATAACTCAAAGAATCATCTAAGGACTAGAGGTATATTTCTATCCCCTAGAACAACTTAGAGTGAAGATCATTTGATCTAATCAAACATATTTTCTTTCGAAACATATGAAGACCATAAATATCGTCATTTATTGGCCAAATAAATAAATATTGTTAAAACAATGAAAATCACACACGATAATAAGTAATTCACTATAGATCTTTTATACAAACATAAATAACATGACTAACCTTGTTTATAATCCCAACTAAAGGTTACTTAGCCCATGAACGGTTTATTATACATATTACAAGCTTTGGTGGTCATTATTAGTTGAATCAAGAGAAAGAATTGATCCTAACTCCCTTAGTAGATAAAGGAGATAGAAGCAATAAACTCTCTGAACAACATTTGCTATACCAGACTTACAAATATCACTCAAGAACACAAGTGTGTTCTTCACACAAAAAGAAAAGTTTACAAAAAATGGAAAATTATAAGATGAATGATTAATGATGAAGGATCTAAGGGGTCTATTTATACACCTAAAGTCATCTAATAGCTCCAAAACTCCAGCATTATTACAATAGATCGGATCAATGCCAGCCATCCCCTCAATAATACACAAAATGTATAAAAAATTAGACAAATCATAACAATCTGTCAAGAGTTACGGCCGTAACATTAAGGAGTTATGGCCGTAACTTGGATGACTTACGACTGTAACATTCTGTAGTTACGGCCGTAGCAACTTCGTCAATTTGTTCACTGGTTGCTTTGAGAGTTCAGCCCATAATTTCTCAGACTTTGCGTTTTTGCCCCAAATCTTCTTCGGATGATAACTTTTGATATATAACTCTGATTTTGAATCCGGAAAGACTGCCGAATTCGTCTCGGAAAGCCCTACAACATGAATATATCAAAATTCAACAAAGAGAATATTTAATAAACATGTTATTTCTTGAGTAAATCAGTTATTTAATCCGATCATCATCCGATAAAAATAAAATTATTAAAAACTAATTAAAAGCAAAAAACGAGTAGACTAGCTCAATTATGGGTGAATTTTATCGATACAAACCATGGATAAGTGTACAAAACTGACACTTATCACGCACACTAATGAAGAGTACGGAACATGCACTACGCATCACACACAGCCAGCTACAAAGGTGACAATGATTAGATGCTCGGTCCGATTCTCCAACCAGGTAGAATGATGAATAACAACTGATACACGGTACAAATTACTCTGAATGGTGAATACAATGAATGAATATGAATGATGAATGATCATTAATGAGTGAATAATTACTGAGTGACAATTACTAAATTATAATTACTGAATGATAACGACTGAATTACAACCGGGTACTACATACACCCCCCTTAAAAGAGTTTCGCCCTCGAAACTAAGGGTCAAACAACTTGGGATAACTCTCTCGCATACTATCCTCGGTTTCCCAAGTAGCCTCTTCGACTCTATTTCTAGACCACTGAATTTTAACCAAAGGAATCGTCTTGTTCCTCAACTGTTTTATTCGCCGCTGTAAAACTCATACGGGATGCTCCTCATACGAATGATCGGCCGCTATCTCGATCTCGTCGAACTGAAGTATGTGACTCGGGTCGGCAACATACTTCCGCAATGGAGAGATGTGAAACACAATATGAATTCGGCTCAATGCCGGAGGTAAGGCCAATCGAAAGTGGGGTTAAATACTATTGACTATGTGAGGTCATTGGATAATCTAGCGGATCCGCTAATTAAGGGTTAAATCATGATCAAATGAATAAATTACTAGAGAGAATGGGTTTAAAATCCACAAATTGAGAATTATCATAGTGGTAACCCAACCAAGATGACTAGAGATCCCAAGAACTTGGTTCAATGGGAGAACTAAGCTATCAGAGTTCATATGAAACACTCATCTAAGTTTATTCCCTATAGAGCAACTGATTGTTGAAAGCTTGCCTAGTGGTGAGGTTAAGTCTATGACTTTTAATGATTCCTAAAGACCTCGAGGAGGTTGAGTATGGCAAGATACTCGTTAAAGAATCACTTATATAAGTGAGAAGTACGGGGCGTTTCATGAAATACACTTATGAATCCAAAGGGGTGTAACACCCCAATTCACAAATGGGACATTACATGCCGTAGAACCCTCATGAGGTCTACCATGCTAACACATGACACATTTCGTACATGAAAATCCCAAAGACACAATTATCAATGTAAAAATGGGGCCGTGGCCTCGGCCAAAACGTTTTAGTAGACGTACATGAAAATATAAGTTGATAACATAACATTGCCCATGCAGGGGACTTTAACCGAATACAATAAAACCAGTCAAATTCCGATACTCAAACAGTATAAATAACCGAACATAAATAAAGACTCGAACCTCATAATCATGCCAATCCATCCTTTGCGTGCATATCCCGTGCCTGCTCCTCATCTCTTCCGGTACCTGAAATGCATAAGACGCATTTCCCCCATTTAAGGGGTTAGCATTCGAATAGCTAGTGCAAGTACACAATTACACAACCTTATATACAAATACGATTTTTACACAATCATCTCAATCAGAAATCATTTGTCATAAATATTCCGGAATACTATATTGGCAACTAAATCAGTTATCAATTCATCATGATATCACAAAATCACAACTGGTATCCCGTGGCCGTACCCCTTAGTATCGACCCCCAGACATCCCGTCGAACGCTCCGGGTGGGACACCACTTCCGCGGCCGTACCCCTTAGTATCGGCCCCTAGACATCCCATCGAATGCTCCGGGTGGAAGTTCAACCACACACGCACCCAAGTCTACTTCCGCGGCCATACCCCTTAGTATCGGCCCCCAGACATTCCGTCGAACGCTCCGGGTGGAAGGAACACAATTCACGCACCCTAAAACCATAATTTATCATTCATTTTGAAAATGTAACATACATAACGGAATGTAATACATGTACTTGCCTTGGTTAATACGTCGTGAAAGAAAACAGTGAACGGAAGGGTTTCGGTCCGAATAATCTTCGCAAATTCGATCCTAACAACAATAGAGACTCAATCAGCTACAATTCCACTGAAAAATCATGAATCAATCGGCGTTCTATCCTAAGGGACAATACACCGAACACTATGAAGGCATAAGGGTTAATCTAGATTGACAAAGGGGAGGAACTCGGAATTAATCCACAAAACTACTAGGAAAAACTAAAAGCATGATAACATAACTATAATCAACCATCAATCGAAGCAAAAATGGGAATAACAATGAATTATAGTCAAGAACCCTAATATTAGGTATAATGCCAAAATACCTCAATTTCACATTGAAATGGTGGAAGGAAGATGGTTGATTCGTGTTAGCATGCCCAATTCCGAGTTATAAGATGATGGAAGGTAATATCTGAGGGAGATCGCCCGAAATCGCCAAGGAGAAGTGGAAAAACGGGAGGAAAAAGAAGAAATGGGGTTAAAACACCCATCTATCCTATATATAATGGACAGCACGGCACAACAAACGGCCCAAATAGAGTCGTGTTCATCGCCGTATTGAAGATCAGCGGGCGACCCCTGTGCGACACGGCGCATAGACACAGCGCAAAATTCTGCGGGTCTTGCGCCATTTCGCAAGAAAACGAGCACCACTGGGCGACATGGCGCACAGACACGGTGCAAAATGCCGCGGGTCTTGCGCCGTTTCGCAAGACAGCAAGCACTACTGGGCGACACGGCGCATAGACACGGCGCAAAAAGCCATGGGTCTTGCGCCGTTTTGCAAAGGTCATGCGAGATAGCCTTTGATCTCAAGACGAAGCTGTTAAAACTGGAAAGACAGTAAAACCACAACACGACAAGCCGACCCAGTGGCCCGAGAAAATACCAACAACGGAAAAGATAATACCTAATAAACCAGAACGGTCCGTGGTACACAACCAAATTCGAACAAGGGGGCAAATTCCCTAAACTTATAGGAAATTACAAAACGGCTCAAACTTCCGAAAATCACGATACAATGTCGGATTAACAATCCGAAACTCACTACATGCGCAACTCAACCATACGAACTTATAGAAACAGAGAAATAGAGAAATCGAACGAGTTTTATGAGAATCGAGCACACATGCGATAAAACATAGTTCAAGACGAAAATACGCAAAAATATCACCGAAACTCGTCCAAATGGAAAAACTCAAAGAACAATTTAGATTCAGAATCCCAAAACAGTGACAAGCGAGTCGTCCGAAACGAACATATATCAAAAATAGAAATTACCAAAAATAAAAAGTACGGATATTACATTCTCTCCCCCTAAAAATAAGTTTCGTCCCGAAACTTACAACGCGAATAACTCAGGGTATCTCGACCTCATACTCTCTTCCGTCTCCCATGTTGATTCCTAGGATCCATGCCTCGACCATTGCACTTTAACCAAAGGAATGGTTTTGTGCCTGAGTTGCTTCACCCGACGCTCTAAGATCTGAATCGGCCTTTCCTCGATGGTAATGTCGGGCCCCAACTCGATCTCTCCAAAATTAATAATATGGCTAGGGTCTGGTACGTACTTCCTAAGCTGGGAAACATGAAATACGTTATGTACGTGGCTCAGGGACGGCGGCAAGCCTAACCGATATGCAAGCTCTCCATCTCTCTCTAGAATCTTGAACGGCCCAATATATCTCGGACTAAGTTTACCCTTCCGACCGAAGCGGTAAACTCCCCGTGTCGGCGATACCTTAAGCAACACATGGTCTCCCACCTCAAACTTCAAAGGCCGGCGACGAGTATCGGCATAAGACTTCTGTCGACTCTGGGCCGTCAACAACCTATCGCGAATCAGAGCAATCTTCTCTCTCGTCTCAACTACCACATCGGGCTCGGTACCCATCAGCTCAGATGCATCGTCCCAACAAAACGGCGATCTGCACCTCCTCCCATACAATGCCTCAAATGGTGCCATTTTGATCGAGGCGTGCCAACTATTGTTGTACGTGAACTCGATCAATGGCAAGTGTGACTCCCAATCATCCTTCGAATCTAAGGCACATGCTCTCAACATATCCTCCAGTGTCTGGATCGTCCGCTCTGACTGCCCGTCTGTCTGAGGGTGGTAGGACGTACTGAGTCTCAACTCAATCCCCAAAGCTCGATGAATGGCCTGCCAAAAGTGTGATATGAATCGGCCATCACGATCTGAAACAATACTCTTGGGAGTCCCATGCAACCTCACGATCTCCGCAATGAATACCCGAGCTAATATCTCCGGGCCCCAAGTATCCTTAATACTTAGAAAATGAGCTGATTTGGTTAGTTGATCGACAATAACCTAGATCATGTTCATTCCCGTCCGAGTCCTAGGCATACTGGTGATGAAGTCTATGAAAATGTCCTCCCACTTCCACTCCAGAATAGGAAGTGGCCGCAATAATCCTGCCGGTCGCTGGTGCTCAATCTTAACCTGTTGACAGGTCAAACACCTCAATACAAACTCATTCACGCCCGACTTCAAATTGCTCCATCAGTAGTTACTCCTTACATCCTTGTACATTTTGCTCGTACCAGGGTGTATGGAGTAAGGCGTAGTATGAGCCTCGCTCAAAATCTTCTGCCTCAACTCAATGTCATTCGGTACACATAATCTGCCGCGAAATCTCAAAACTCTGTCATCCTGAATCACAAACCCAGGGGCTTTCCCCTTCCTCACATTCTCCCTCAACTGGACCAAAAAACAGATTATCATAGTGTTTCGCCTCGATATCATCGGTCAAGGACGAAGTGATCTCCAATGCACATAACTGACCCTGAACTCTCTGGACCCAAACCTCGATATTTTGACAAACCAAATCCCGTTGGATCCTACTATGTGGTGTAAGTACCTCTAACAGCTGTAACGCTATCGGCTTCTGACTCAATGCATCCGCCACTACATTAGCCTTACCCGGATGATAAAGTATCTCGAGGTCGTAATCTTTAATTAGCTCCAACCACCTACGCTGTCTCATATTCAACTCTTTCTGACTGAAGATATACTTCAGGCTCTTGTGATCCATAAAAACCTTACACGACGACCCATAGAGATAATGCCTCCAGATCTTTAAGGCAAAAACGACTGCAGCTAACTCCAAATCGTGGATGAGGTAATTTGCCTCATAAGGTTTCAATTGGCGGGATGCATAAGTAATAACCCTATGTCTCTGCATCAAAACACATCTGAGCCCGAGGCCCGACGCATCACTATACACCACAAAATCCTCGTTCCCCTGAGGCAATGCTTAAATGGGTGTGGTAATCAATTGTCTCTTCAACTCATCGAAACTATCCTATCTATGTGCGGTCCACTCGAACTTCTGAGTTTTTTGGAGTAACTGAGTGAGCGGTCTAGCGATCTTAGAAAATCCCTCAATGAATCTACGATAATAGCCTGAAAGTCCCAGAAAACTCCTCACTTCCTTCACATTCTTGGGCGGTTCCCAGACCATCACCGCCTCTATCTTCTGTGGATCTACCCGAACTCCCTCCGCTGAAATCACGTGCCCGAGGAACATCACTTAGAGAACTTTGCATACAACTGCTCAGTTCTCAAGGTGTCCAACACAATCCGGAGATGTAAGTCATGCTCCTCTCGGCTCCGGGAATAGATAAGAATGTCGTCGATAAAGACGACTACGAACTTGTCCAGATACTCGATAAAAACTTTGTTCATTAACTGCATGAACACTGCTGGGGCATTGGTTTGCCCGAAAGGCATAACCACAAACTCGTAATGGCCATATCTCGTCCGAAAGGCAGCTTTCGGTATATCGCTGTCCCGAATCCTCAATTGGTAGTAGCCTGATCGTAAATCAATCTTCGAAAAGACGTTCGCTCCCTGAAGCTGATCAAACAAGTCATCGATCCTGGGCAAATGGTACTTGTTTTTGATGGTCAACTTGTTTAATTCTCGGTAGTCGATGCATAAACAAAGCGATCCATCATTCTTCTTAACAAAAAGTACGGGTGCATCCCAAGGCGATGCGCTCGGTCGAATATACCCTTTATCTAACAATTCCCCCAACTGTTTCTTCAATTCTAACATCTCCGACGGTGCCATACGGTATGGTGCTCGAGAAACGGGAACCGCATTCGGCTCAAGATCAATAGTAAACTCAACCTCTCGCTGTGGTGGTAATCCCAGCAAGTCATCTAGAAATACGTCGGGGTACTCGCTGACAACTGGGATCAATTACATGTCCACTCCGCCATCCTCCGCCTGTAGAGCATAACACCAATAGCCGACACAACCCTGATCCAGAAGTTTCATCGCCTTTAAGGCGCTAATCACACTTACCGATATACCCAGTTTACAACCGATGAGAGTATGCTCGGTGCCGTCCTCAGCCACTATCGAGATGGTACGAGTCCAATAGTTCATGATAGCACCGTGATGATCTAACCAATCGTCCCCGAGGATCAAATCCTCACCCTTAAGATCTATAACAATGAGATTCAAGGGCCAATCTCAGCTCCCGATCCTTACTGGACAATCCCTAACTTCCCAGTCCCCAACCATACGATCTCCGCTAGGTGTACCCACTACAAACGGTTCACACTCGAACAAGCAGTCAATACCAATACGACACACACAATCCGAAGCAATAAAAGAATGAGTAGCACCCGAATCGAAAAGCACCGAAACTGGATGAGAAAGGATCTGAGTGGTACCTGATGCCACCGGAACGTCTGCCTCCTCCGTGCGCCTCATCTGATATAACCGAGGGTGGACTGAGCCTGAACTAGATGCAGCTCGGCGGTCCGGCTGACCCCGGCCCCTACCACGGCCCGACCTCTGAGAAACATGAGTAACTGGAGTCTTATGATCAATATTGTGCTCTCTCTGAACGGCGGTGGTAGTCGGAGCTCCGGCAGCCCTGGTGGCTCTCTCACAATGTGCTGCTCAGTGCCCGGTCTGCCCGCAAGTAAAGCAAGTAACTGGAGGAGAAGGGCAATCCTTCACCAAATGCTCATATTGGTTGCAGTTAAAACAAACCCTGCCACCAGAAGCAACAGACTGGACTGAACGATTACCCTGGGAACCCCCAGCCTGATGAAACGGCCTCTTCCCATGTGTAGGAGCAGACTGTGCTCTCGAAAATTAACCACTCTTGCCGGCTGAAAAACTGCCATCCGTTTTCTGTTTCTTGGCCTCGGTACCCAACTCTGATTCCGGTGCAGCCATCTCGATCGCTAGAGCGCGATCCTGATATTCCTTCAAAGTGACACATATGAGCGGTGCCATAATCTGCCTGATATGCGGTTTCATGCGCATATTGAAATAACGGATCTTGTCGGCCTCGGTCCTCAACTGATCTTTCACGAATCCTAATTGCTGATTATAAGTGATGATGGCCTGAGAAATAGGTACATCCTGAGGTGTAGCGGTGAAGAACTCCACAATTCTGCGCTCCTTCACTGGTGGTGGACAATATTCTTCTTCCATAGCAGCCCTAAATTCCTCCCAAGTGGCCTAGCGGTCTCTGGGCGTCACAACCTCCCACCATTCCGCAGCTTCCTTATCCAGGAGGTACTGAGCAATATGTACCCTCCTGTCATCGGGACAAGATACGGCATCAAAAGTCCTGCCTAACTGAAAGAGCCAATTCTCCCAACCGTGGGAGTCAGAAGAACCAGAGAAACGAGGGGGGTGCATCTTAGTTACTTTCTGAAGCCATTTACTAGCTTCATCCTCTGGAGTCGGAGGCGGATTCTGGCGTCCACCGTGGGCTATCTGAGTGAGCTGGGCTACCAACTGCTGAAGTACGGCAGTAGCCCCGACGTCGGCGTTATTACCCGACGGCACTGAATGAGAAGCCGAATCCACAGAGGACTGAGAAAGCGAGCCTTCCTCGTCATTAGCACCACATCCACGGCCTCGGCCGCGCCCCCTAGCTGGTCTACCGCGACCTATCAACATATTGATGAAAATATGAAAAGGACAAGATCAGAAAGATTCACAATTTACAAGGTTGGTATCACAATTCACAATTCCAAATAACGCAAGAAAACGAATTACAGAAGTATAAGAGTTCGAAGAGACTTATAGCCACAGGTCGCACGACAAGATGGTAGCATGATAATATTAGGCTCAACGACTGACTCAAACGACTTAACTGACAGATCCAAAATTAACCGACAGTCTAGGCATTAAAAAACCTAGGGCTCTGATACCATAAATGTAACACCCTAATTCACAAATGGGACATTACATGTCGTAGAACCCTCATGAGGTCTACCAGGCTAACACATGACACACATTCCGTACATGAAAATCCCAAAGACACAATTATCAATGTAAAAATAGGGCCATGGCCTCGGCCAAAATGTTTTAGTAGACGTACGTGAAAATATAAGTTAATAACATAACACTGCCCACGCAGGGGACTTTAAACGAATACAATAAAACCAGTCAAATTCCGATACTCAAACAGTATAAGTGACCGAACATAAATAAAGACTCGTGCCTCATAATCATGCCAATCCATCCTTTGCGTGCATATCCCGTGCCTGCTCCTCAGCTCTTCCGGTACCTGAAATGCATAAGACGCATTTCCCCCATTTAAGGGGTTAACATTCGAATAGCTAGTGCAAGTACACAATTACACAACATTATATACAAATACGATTTTTACACAATCATCTCAATCAGAAATCATTTGCCATAAATATTCTGTAATACTACATTGGTGTTGGCCACTAAGTATACTGGATACAGCTTGGAAAGTGTTTTAAACAACAAGCTGTACTGATTTTAAATCTGAGTGCGTAGCGGAAGTCTTAAATACAGTAAGTTGCTGTGGATACAACAACTCGATGTGCATTGTATACTTAAATAATCACAGTAATTAAAACAAGTAAGGCAGAAGGTAAATAACACAGTATTTAAAGTGGTTCGAGGTAAACCCCTACGTCCACTGGTCCTCCACACAGGAGTAAAAAGTTTATTATAATTACTGCCTACACAACTACGTAATTATAACAACACACAATCAATATATCGTTCACACAAATTGATATAAAGATCTTAGCTTCAACCGTTCACAGTTGGTTTGAGCTAATGCTTTGACTGGCTTCTTCACACACAGTTCTGAAGCTTCAGCTTCTTCGATGCAAATCCTTCACACACAGTTCCAGAGAAACAAAGATTACTCAGTCCACACAGGGCTGATCTGGGTTTATTCAAAGGATAGAACAGGGTATGAACAACAGCTTTTACTTTCTGAGCTTCTAGCTGATGATGTGTTGTTCAAGTTGTTTGAGAACTGTATATCTCTTAGATCTGAGTTGCAGTAACTTTTTGGATATATGTTTTGCTCTGATGTATATAATAATAACTTTATCACTTGGTAACTTCGTAACTGATCTTCAATGCCTTGATGAGATATATATAGTCTTCTGAAAAGTATATCCGTTGAGATAAATCCGTTGAGCAAGATTCCGTTCCAATGGGATGAAAAGCACGAACCGGATTTTGCGGGATTTGAAGATCTGTTAACTTACAGTATTTAAATACTTTATTCTTTAGTATTTAAATACTTCTTTATCAACGGGACTTGACTTCTAGTGGAAACTGAAGATTCTTTCTTTGTCCTGTTGAGAGCTGTATGGAAGATCACTGTATTGACAATTCGAGACAGTTTCCATATTTAGTCTTTTATAAGACTTCTTTGTTGTACTGAAAGGTTCCACTGTATGCTGGATCTATGACAGGTTTTCGATACAGGTTGACACTTCAACTTATCGATACAGTTTCCTTACTGTATTGAGGATTGACATATTGTATAAACCTCTTATCATCACTATTCGATACAGGGATTGATTATCCTGGTTGTTTCAATACTGGACATTGTTATCCCAACAATTTTGATACAGGGTATTTTGTTATCCCAACAATTTCTCCCTTTTTGACAATTCGCCAAGACTTAGAGTCTTTCAAGTCCTTCTCGATGATGCCAGAACCTTCTTCATGAAGCGAATAACTTTCTTGATGACTTCGGGCAGATTTCTTGGTCTTCTGTCAAATGATCTGGATTTCAGTAACTTAGACTATTTTATGAACTGCTCACAGGAGAGTTTGATACAGCCAAGAATTTTTACAACTTAAGCTTATGATTGGCGCGCAGGCACAATCTTACAATGTATTTTAGATGCATACAACTGAATCTATGAACTGTTCGTAGACAAGTTCGTACATCTTAATTTTCAAACAAGTTTTTATACTTGTGATTGTTATCTCAATAATTTAAGTTATGTAATTATACATTAACGTAGTAGATTACTAGTTGTAATCTTTCAAGACAAGCAAACATTTTTATTGATATTCAAAAATAGAGTACAAGGATTGCTGTTTTGGAAGAAAAATTACAAACAAAAATAACAAGGATTTCAGCTCCTATAGCCCGCGTGTCTCCATGGCTTTTTCCCTGGGTCATTCTAGGTTCCACGCCACCAGTGCTGTAGGGAGTCGTTGCCTAGATCTAGGTATATTGCTCTACCATCGTAGGATCTGTCAAAGGCAATATAGTCTTCTGGATGGGTGATACGATCTCCTCTTCTATGCTTGGATTTCATTTCGATTTGGAGAGGAAGCTTTCCTTCTTCTACCATCTTCGAGAATTTGTCTGCAGCCTCTGCTAATGTCTTATAACCTTTGAAGATGGCGGATTCCCTAACGAGTTTAACAAAATATCTCATCAGTTCATTTTTCCTCCATTGCTTCACTTCTTCGGCAGAGGGATGGCGGCTGGTTGGTAGACGAATTTTAGAAGGTCTTTGAATTAAGCTTTGCCATGGGACATTGGGATCATAAAGCTCAGGTCGGGAACCTGAAATCTTGAAACTTTGAGAGGGAGGGGCTAGTTTGTTCAATTCAGCGGTAATGCTGTCTTGGGCAGCATTAAATGCCCTTTCGTGCTGTAGCCTTGTTCTCCTTGCTGCTTCTATTGCTTCTTCCCCCTTTTTGGCATCATCAAGACGTCCTAGGATCTCCAGTGCGGCATTCTGTTTCGTCTCAATGTTTGTCATTCTCTCGACAAGGGTGGAGAGCACCTGCGACATATCTTTGATACTTTTGTCGTGGGCTCGAAGATGAGAAGTGGTTTCGATCATGGCTGCTGCTGTCTTGGCCTCGGATATACGAATTTTCGATTCCTCTTCTCTCAGGATCTTTTCTTGCTTCTCTTGAAGATTGGCAAGGGCTTGTTTGAAGACAAGGGGCAGGACAGTGAAGGCTTCGAAAACATGAGAGACTTCATGCCTTAAACCTGTCATTTCTTCAACTGCCGATGTGTGCATCCAATCTAAAGCTTTTTCGACTGAGTAAAGGGAATTCACTGCATCCTGGATAAAGACTGTTTGAAGACCAAGAGCACACAAATGCTCTTTCCTAGCAGCAGTGCTGGGAGAATCCGGCTTGGCAAAATCTTCGGATGCATTCAACCTTCTCAGATTCACGGTAGGGCGTGAATTGAGTTGGACATCCTCAGGTACAGTACCATCATCGGATTCCACGGTTGATGGGGCGGGAACAGGTGTTGCGGGTTCGGCGGCAGGAGTTGCTGTATCCTCCTGTTGCGAAGATGCGTCTGTAGACATGGGTACATGAGGGACTGATTCCTCCTGTTGTCTCCCAGCTTCCGCCTGTTCAGGCAGAGGGACTGATTCCTCTTGCTGGACGGCACGTGATATTTCTTCTTCTTCTGCGGCAGCAGGCTCGGGCGCCTGTTCCGAAATAAATTCTTCTTCCTCGACTTGAGGGACTAATTCCTCATCGTCATGAATATTCTCTTGTTGTGGCGAAGGGGGCTGACTTCGGTTTGATAGCCCTTCGTCATTCTTGGTTTGAGAGGCATCTCTGTTCTGAGCCTCCTCACGACTCATTCTCAGACCTGCTTGTAAAGCATCGTCGTCGTCTGAGTCATGGTCTTCTTTTGGATCTTGGGGAGAGTCCTCGGACTTATCTTTTCCTTTCCTCCTGGCATCAGATTTTTGCAATAGATGACTTTCAATCAATTCTTTGCAGAAGATATTGTCCCATTGGATCAGGGCATCAACTTTTGTCGAGTCCGTCACTTCCAATACAAATCTTTCTTCATGGCTCCAGTCGCTCCAGTTGTATAAGGTGTCATATGGAGCTAGCCGGTAGCTTTTCCATTGAAGGAATCTTTCATAAGCATGATCAATCTGCACAAAGAGAAGAGTTTTGTTGATAATGGTGTCCGGGGAGGGACTGCGTACAATGTCTGAGTCCGCTGTAGCGAGGGGTTCCTCTACAGGTGTGGGATCTTGTAGGGAAGAGGGATTCCTTATAGGGGATGGTGCCCCGAAGGAAGATGGATCCTGTACATGTGTGGAATCCCGTATAGGAGAGTTAGCGTTTGGCTCCGCAGGGGCAGCCGACTCGCTAGAGTCTCCTAAGTTGGCAGATGTCCGATCATCCGTCTTAGCCGCCAAAGGCTCAAGATCTACTGTCGATACTGATGGCGGGCACCTCTTCCGCAGGGGTTGGGCCCTGGGGTAGTTCCTCAGTGGGTTGCGCCACTAAATAAGCATCCTCGGAGGTTTTTGTGGATTTGGCTTTAGAAAGCCTCCTTAGCTTCCTTTTCGGCTTCTCAGCAGCAGTTGGTGTCTTGCTGTGAGATCTCTTGTGTTTCTTGGAAGATTCCACACTCTCGGATTTCAATGAAACATCCCTTGGATCTTCAGAAACTGGCATACTGTGGAAAGATGGTTGGTTGCAGACTAGGGTGCTCTGGTTATAGGTTGTAGGCTTAACGCCTCCTAAGTATATACGGGAGTTGATTTTCTTCGCATTTGTGGATTGTGAAAGTCCGCATTTCGTCAAAATGTGGTTTAAAATTAAACCAAACGACTTCTTTTGAGTGGCAGGCTTGGATACTTGTTCCTGCAAGCGCTTCAAAATAATTTGGCACCAGTTGACCTTTTCACAGGTCAAAATCGCAACCATCATCCTAAATCTCAGATTGGTACACATTTCAAATGCACCAGTGCGATTCTCAATTATCAGGCAACAAAAATCATGCAGATACACGTATGGCAAACAAAAGTTCTTCTTGTGACAGGTGGTGTGAACCTCGTCAACTGTAGGTGAACCGGTGAATAGGCCATAGTACTTGGTTATCAGCTCTTGAGACCCAAAAGTCTCAAGTTCTTCCATGGTCAGGCCATCAGCGGGTAGCCTGTAAATGTTCTGAATAAGATCTCGATCGATGCAGATCTCCACTCCTCGAATAATAGCAGTGATAACAGCGGCGTTGAGGTAGAACTCCTCAACCAGATGGACGTCGTATTTCTCGGCGGCGTGACTTCCAAGGCGGTAGAGACCTTGCTGACGTATCCTGGTGATGATGAGCTCCAAGAGTTCGACGTGATTAGTTTCAGTGAGAGTACGTTCAATGATGACAGATCTGGAGAAGATCCGTCCGTCGATGAAGTTCGAGGTCTTCTTGAGGGCGGTGGTAGAGTGCAGCGGCCATTGATGATTTTCAAGAAAATATGAAGAAGATTAAAAGAAATTTGCAGTAAAACGCAAAGAAAACTTGTAGGCTGTATGTAACACCCCCAAATCCTATTGGGTTATTACAGTGCCGTGAACCCCATGCCAGGAGATCCACCAGGCGAACATGACTAAAATACATTAAATTAAACAACAAGGGAAAATCATAGTCCCTACCATGATATCCGACACAATATTCCGATAAGAAATTTCAACGACAACGGTGGGCCTACATGGCCAAAAAAATAAAATATAACAACATCCACGAGTATCTGCTCGGGTAATACATAATGACAATGACTGACAAACTGGACAACACTCCAACTGACTGACCAACATGAACAACTCGGACTAGTATCGCTCGAATGCCTTGTCGCCATCATCATGCCCCTGTGTCTCAACTCTCTCCTCGCAAGAACCTAAAACATGAAAACATGTTCCGCCCCCACGGGGTCAGTCATCCAGATAATGAACATCAAATACATATATAACATGATATGCATCCAAAGGCAGAATGAAATGGTACAATGATAATAATAATACGAGATGCTCACAAACCAAGGTAAGAACCGAGCATTTGTGAAATACTATGCCCACGGCATACTATTAATACCTGTTCGACATGTTAGAACATAAGTGCACAACGGCGAATCATAATCACAGAATACCACAATGAATTACACGACATGAACCAAACCAGAACTGAATTAAATATGAATCACAATGCCCGAAGGCTCCAATGAAATTATCAAGACATCATAAAGACCTAAAAGTTTCTCAGTCGAAGTTGTCAATCAACATAAACACTCAAGCCGGAACAGCCCGAAGCTGTAGTTAATGAGGGTTAATAAAATCATAACCACGACTGTGACCTACTAAGCTGTAGGTGTTGGGAAGCCAACCACGAAGGTTCAAGCCCCAAGCTTACCCATAAGATCATAAACACAACCGTGACCTACTGAGTTGTAGGTGTTGGGAAGACAACCGCGAAGTTTCAAGCCCCAAACTTACCCATAATAAGGTCATAAACACGATCGTGACCTACTGAGTTGTAGGTGTTGGGAAGCCAACCGCGAAGGTTCAAGCCCCAAACTTACACATAATAAGGTCATAAACACGACCGTGACCTACTGAGTTGTAGGTGTTGGGAAGCCAACCGCGAAGGTTCAAGCCCCAAGCTTACCCATAAAGCACTAGCCGAGACTAGTCTCCAAAATATAATTAATCACAAACGTCAACGGTTCGTAGATTACTGAATTCATGATAATGATAGTGTGCTACCTTGAGTCGTCCAACACGATAATGATGACTCACGGATGGGCATCGTACTCGACAGTCCCAATTCAATATCTCGATTACCTTAGAATGGTCAATCGATAACAATGATGCAGCAGATGATTCAATATATCGATTGCCGTATAACGGCTAATTGATGACAATGATACAATAAATGATTGAACTCCTCGATTGTTTTAGAATGGCCAATCGAGAACAAGGATACAATGAATGCCTCGATACCTTTAATCGGCTATCGACGACGAAGATGAGAATGAATACGAAAATGCCTTCAGTCGGCTAATACAATATGAATGACAGGATGCCAACATTAATAACAATGATTACAACAACGCCTTAGATCGACATCAATATTAACAACAACAACCAATACATCGATACCGCGAACCGGTGATCGATAATAACATTAACAACGAATATCTCAATGCCTTACCGGCCATTAATGAATGATAATAAACATTTGGCATAATTGCCGAAGAGTATCGTATCGAACGATCCCCTAATATCAATGAACTTATGAAGATACTAAGTCTCGGAATGATACAACACATTCATACACATATATGATAACATTAATCTCATTGACTAGTACAAGTATAAATCTTGCCTCAACCGACGGAGATGAAGTCCTTCCACGAACAACGAACGGCGTCTTCTGATAAATACAAGCGCTCGAACAACCTTGAATGAAATACAATTCATTCAATAAATATTGATCGAAATCAACATAACGACCGAAAGAAACTCTTTGAGACATTTAATCGAACACTAAATGTTCAAAGTTCCTCAAGAACCTAATAATCATCAATTGGGTTGAACGAATCGAAGATATGGATATACAATTCGTAGAACATGTCTAACAACATCTAATAACCTCCATCGATCCATTAAAAACGGACGGAAAATGAAATCGAAACAAAATCCCCAAAATGGACAATTCTAGGAAACCAAGAGAATTACCTTGATTCGACGAAGAAGAAGGATTAGATGTTGATATGATCACCTAGAGCCTCCTCAAAACATTATTGGATGAAGTAGAATCGATTAAAACCACCAACCCTAGTTGGATCGCCCATTGCGAGAAGAAGAAGAAAGGGTGAAATGAAGTGAAAAACCCGTCGACCCCCTTATATACTCGGTGGCCTTACGACCAAAGCATGACCAAATGTCCGTGTGTTTGGTTGTGCGCCAGCACCGCCCGACCACCGATCTCACGCCACGGCGTACGCCACGAGCACTGCTCGTGTGTCACGATGGTCGCCAAAGTGTCTTATCGAATCGATGCCACGCACGAGCAGCTGCTCGTGTGTCATGCTCGTGCGTCCCTGCTGGGTGCCAAAATGACAAGGGAACACAAAAATGACAAGACACGCATGTCTACACACAACTTACACGAATATAAGTCACGTCCAATCGGTTAAACAATCATGGAACTCCCAACACAAAGTGACCAATCATGATGATGATGAAAATATTCTCGTATCGATCACCGAACAGAGATGAGTGATGAAAAAAAAACTGATACACGACTCCAAGATAAGCCGAATGATGAACACGAAATGAATGAATACGACTGACGAATGATTATTACTGAGTGAAAAAAATTCTGAGTGGCAATTACTGAATGATAATTAATGAATTTATAACCGGGTATTACATACTCCCCCCCTTAAAAAGAGTTTCGTCCTCGAAACTAAGGGTAAACAACTCGGGATATGAACTATCCATCAGGATCTGAAAACAACATCTTGAGGAATGCTCCTCAATGCGAAACACTTCGCCTGCACAACTGGGCCAACCCCCCATAAGTACTGACTCACGCCTCAAAAGAAAAGCGACAAAGCACATATAGTCCTTGGGACCATATCAATCACACGACCAATTCCCCATGACTTGACGTCTCGAATTACAATGAATGATTACCCCGATTATCACGAAATCTCGGGTACAGCACAAAAAGAATGCATCAAATGACCCAAATCTCAAGATTCTCAAATATGATCATTATAAGATAGATCAACAATAAATGATCCACAACCACAATACATTAATACGGATTAAGTTACACATTAATCCGAAAACAGAGAAAGGAAAATACAAAAATCAAGGCCACATATCAAATGTACCCAACACTGATATCCTCCAGATAATCAATCTCCTGGATCTCATCGATTCAAGGAAGACCCAAATCTGAACTCACTGTTCAATATGATCCCGGAAGGTCATAAGGACAAGAATTACCACAATGAATGATAATGAATTGAAATCCAACAAGGATCAAGAATGACTCACCGGGGTGGAATGTTAACGTAATGAGTGATAAATCAAATGAAATGATTGGAACCATTGTTCCCCGTGAAGTGAATGATTAGTTTGATACTCATAAGTCTCCACATGATTGATATATGATGAATGAATTATATGAATGAATGAACGGCAATGAAATGAATGATTATCCTATTACCGAGCAAGAATTAACTTGTTCAAAACCGGTGATGAATGTCCATACCTCGGGCTCCCGAGCACAGTAGGACCCCTAGGATGAAGCACGAGCTGGAGTAACAAAGTCCCTCGAGGCCTTTGAGCTCTCTCGAGATCTACCGGCACTAGAACTCCTGCAGTATTTCTGAAGGTGTCCATGTCTCCCACACAGGAAACAAATAACGGCCTGCATCGAGCACCAGGTACTGCGATGTCCTATTACATCACAGTTAACGCAAACAACAGTCGAACTCGTTACCTTAGAAGAGGACGCTCCCTCTGCACGAAGACGACTAGAAAATGACCTTTTGGATGTCGAAGCCCGATGTCCCTCTAAACGAGCCGGCATTCTAGTCCTCTCACCCGAAGAAACTGAAGGATGCTTCTGAGTAAGCTCCTTGATCAAAAGCTCTGCTCCAAGAGCCTTCTCGATGAAGTCACTAAGTTATTTACAATTGTGATTGAACAACTGCATCCTCAACTGCGGATTTAGCCTCTTGCTAAAATATTTGATCTTATCCGCCTCAGCATGGATAACTGACGAAGCAAACTGAAGTAGTCCCTGAAACTTCTCAGTAATAACAATAACACCCTTGTCCTCGACGGATTCGGGGTTCAAAACCTCTGACAACTTGGCTTCACGAAGTGGATCCGGATAATACCTCTCTAACATGAGGGTCTTGAACTCACTCCAACCACAATCGCGATCGGTGGGTTTCACAGAAAGCCACCACGAATAAGCACCCTTAATCAAGTAATAAGCCGCTACTACCACTTTACTCTCTTCCGGACACTGAACCATGTCGAAGAGTTTATCAAAATGCTCAAGCCAATGAACAATATCAGCTGGTTCCGACGAACCCTCAAAAGTAGGCGGTCTCTGACGAGAGATATCGCCAACAATCTGATTCACTCCTCCAGTCTGTCCATGAAACGACACCTGGAATCCCTGTTGCGGTGTACCACGAACCATCGAGGTCTGCATGGTCTCTACCGTCCGCGTCATTTGAGTCATCTGGGCCATCATGCCCTGCATAAATATGAATGGGTCAACCCGAACACCTTCCGAGTGAGATGCCTCTCGGGTACGACTCCCTGACAGTGAATGATTATCTGACAGTGAATGAGTATCATAGTTAACTGATGAACACATGTTATCTCTCGTATTCGCACGGGCATTCACACGAGATCCCGGGTTTCGGCCCGTACCGCGGCCTCTTCCCCTGCGTCCTCTGACAGCTCTATCCATACTGAAGCAGGAAAGCCACATGATAATTATAGATCCCGGATGAATATCGCATTATGATTACGTTACTGAATGATAACAATGAGCATACACGCTCTAACACAATGAATGCATTAAAAATGCAATAAAATGATCGTAGACATAATGCCGGAATATGATAAGATCGCATGAACGATCAAGTGAGGTGACATGATTATTTGATGAAATTCCTGAAATGATTATCTTGAACAAGTTAACAACGTTGAAAATTCGATCCACGAGATCAACAACTGAACCGTGAGATGGACTGGATTATTAATGAATTAACTGAACAATGAGATTGACTGAGTGATGAATGAATTAACTGAGCGATGAGATTGACTGGGTGATGAATGAATTAACTGAGCGACGAGATTGACTGAGTGATGAATGAATTAACTGAACAATGAGATTTACTGAGTGATGAATGAATTAACTGAACAATGAGATTGACCGAGTGATGAATGAATTAACTGAACAATGAGATTGACTGAGTGATGAATGAATTAACTGAACGACGAAATTGACTGAGTGATGAATGAATTAACTGAGTGATGAATGAACTAACTGAGTGATGAATGATATTGACTGAGTGATGAATGAATTATCTGAGTGATGAATGATATTGATTGAGTGATGAATGAATTAATTGAGTGATGAATGAATTAACTAAGTGATGAATGATATTGACACGATCGACAAGATCAGAATGATGATTGAGGATTATTAACTGATGAATTAGTTGATCCTTAACGCTTACACAAGTCACACGTGCTCCAAAACAATTAGTCATTAATCAATCATAACACTAATACCACATATAGGTTTCAATAAAGCATGAATAATTAATGACATGATGAATGTATGAACATAAAGAGAATCGAGTCCTTACACAGTTCATACGAAGCTTCTAGGTCTCGTGATACTAGTCTTCACTGACGACGACTCGATGAATGAATGACTCGTACAGTCGTACTAATATTATGACTCACAAAACCCGACTGCCCAGATTGTCATAACATGACAGTCCCACTACTACCGCATCGGTAGAGCCACATAACTCACATATCAGGGTATCTCACAACCCAAAATCTCTAATACTATCTTCTGTAACACCCCCCAAATCCTATTGGGTTATTACAGTGTCGTGGACCCCACGCCAGGAGATCTACCAGATGAACATGACTAAAATACATTAAATTAAACAAAAAGGGAAAATCATAGTCCCTACCATGATATCTGACACAACATTCCGATAAGGAATTTCAACGACAACGGTGGGCCTACATGGCCAAAAAAAATAAATATAACAACATCCACGAGTATCTGCTCGGGTAATACATAATGACAATGACTGACAAACTGGACAACACTCCAACTGACTGACCAACATGAACAACTCGAACTAGTATCGCTCGAATGCCTCGTCTCCATCATCATGCCCCTGTGTCTCAACTCTCTCCTCGCAAGCACCTAAAACATGAAAACATGTTCCTTACACGGGTCGATCATCCAGATAATGAACATCAAATACATATATAACATGATATGCATCCAAAGGCAGAATGAAACGGTACAAAGATAATAATAATACGAGATGCTCACAAACCAAGGTAAGAACCGAGCATTCGTGAAATACTATGCCCACGGCATACTATTAATACCTGTTCGACAGGTTAGAACATAAGTGCACAATGGCAAATCATAATCATAGAATACCACAATGAATTACACGACATGAACCAAACCAGAACTGAATTAAATATGAATCACAATGCCCGAAGGCTCCAATGAAATTATCAAGACATCATAAAGACCTAAAAGTCTCTCAGCCGAAGCTGTCAATCAACATAAACACTGAAACCGGAACAGCCCGAAGCTGTAGTTAATGAGGGTTAATAAGATCATAACCACGACTGTGACCTACTAAGCTGTAGGTGTTGGGAAGCCAACCGCGAAGGTTCAAGCCCCAATCTTACCCATAAGATCATAAACACGACCGTGACCTACTGAGTTGTAGGTGATCGATAATAACATTAACAACGAATATCTCAATGCCTTACCAGCCATTAATGAATGATAATAAACATTTGGCATAATTGCCGAAGAGTATCGTATCGAACGATCCCCTAATATCAATGAAATTATGAAGAGAGTAAGTCTCGGAATGATACAACACATTCATACACATATATGATAACATTAATCTCATTGACTAGTACAAGTATAAAACTTGCCTCAACTGACGGCGATGAAGTCCTTCCACGAACAACGAACGGCGTCTTCCGATAAATACAAGTGCTCGAACAACCTTGAATGAAATATAATTCATTCAATAAATATCAATCGAAATCAACATAACGACCGAAAGAAACTCTTTGAGATATTTAATCGAACACTAAATGTTCAAAGTTCCTCAAGAACCTAATAATCATCAATTGGGTTGAACGAATCGAAGATATGGATATACAATCCATAGAACATGTCTAACAACATCTAATAACCTCCATCGATCCATTAAAAACGGACGGAAAATAAAATCGAAACAAAATCCCCAAAATGGACAATTCTTGGAAAACCAAGAGAATTACCTTGATTCGACGAAGAAGAAGGATTAGATGTTGATATGATCACCTAGAGCCTCCTCAAAACATGATTGGATGAAGTAGAATAGATTAAAACCACCAACCCTAGTTGGATCGCCCGACTGCCGCGAGAAGAAGAAGAGAAAGGGTGAAATGAAGTGAAAAACCCGTCTGACCCCCTTATATACTCCAGTGACGCACGACCAAAATGCACGACCAAATGTCCGTGTGTTTGGTAAATCGTGCCACCGCCTGCCATCGAACTCACGCCTGGCGCGACACACAAGCACCTGCTCGTGTGTCTTGCTCGTGTGTCCCTGATGGTCGCCAAAGTGTACTTTCCAAATCTGATGCCACGCACGAGCAGCTGCTCGTGTGTCATGCTCGTGCGTCCCTGCTGGTGCCAAAATGACAAGGGAACACAAAAATGACAAGACACGCATGTCTACACACAACTTACACGAATATAAGTCACGTCCAATCGGTTAAACAATCATGGAACTCCCAACACAAAGTGACCAATCATGATGATGATGAAAATATTCTCGTATCGATCACCGAACAGAGATGAGTGATGAAAAAAAACTGATACACGACTCCAAGATAAGCCGAATGATGAACACGAAATGAATGAATACGACTGACGAATGATTATTATTGAGTGATAAAAATTTTGAGTGGCAATTATTGAATGATAATTAATGAATTTACAACCGGGTATTACATACTCCCCCCCTTAAAAAGAGTTTCGTCCTTGAAACTAAGGGTAAACAACTCGGGATATGAACTATCCATCAGGATCTGAAAACAACATCTCGAGGAATGCTCCTCAACGTGAAACACTTCGCCTGCGCAACTGGGCCAACCCCCCATAAGTACTGACTCACGCCTCAAAAGAAAAGCGACAAAGCACATATAGTCCTCGGGACCATATCAATCACACGCCCAATTCCCCATGACTTGACGTCTCGAATTACAATGAATGATTACCCCGATTATCACGAAATATCGGGTACAGCACAAAAAGAATGCATCAAATGACCCAAATCTCAAGATTCTCAAATACGATCATTATAAGATAGATCAATAATAAATGATCCACAACCACGATACATTAATACGGATTAAGTTACACATTAATCCGAAAACATAGAAAGGAAAATACAAAAATCAAGGCCACATATCAAATGTACCCAACACTGATATCCTCCAGATAATCAATCTCCTGGATCTCATCGATTCAAGGAAGACCTAAATCTGAACTCACTGTTCAATATGATCCCGGAAGGTCATAAGGACAAGAATGACCACAATGAATGATAATGAATCGAAATCCAACAAGGATCAAGAATGACTCACCGGGGTGGAATGTTAATGTAATGAGTGATAACTCAAATGAAATGATTGGAACCATTGTTCCCCGTGAAGTGAATGATTAGTTTGATACTCATAAGTCTCCACATGATTTATATGTGATGAATGAATTATATGAATGAATGAACATCAATGAAATGAATGATTATCCTATTACCGAGCAAGAATTAACTTGCTTAAAACCGGTGATGAATGTCCATACCTTGGCTCTCGAAGCCTGCTAGGACCCCTAGGATGAAGCACGAGCTGGAGTAACAAAGTCCCTCGAGGCCTTTGAGCTCTCTCGAGATCTACCGGCACTAGAACTCCTGCAGTATTTCTGAAGGTGTCCATGTCTCCTACACAGGAAACAAATAACGGCCTGCATCGAGCACCGAGTACTGCGATGTCCTATTACATCACAGTTAAAGCAAACAACAGTCGAACTCGTTACCTTAGAAGAGGACGCTCCCTCTGCACGAAGACGACTAGAAAATGACCTCTTGGATGTCGAAGCCCGATGTCCCTCTGAACGAGCCGGCATTCTAGTCCTCTCACCCGAAGAAACTGAAGGATGCTTCCGAGTAAGCTCCTTGATCAAAAGATCTGCTCCAAGAGCCTTCTCGATGAACTCACTAAGTGATTTACAATTGTGATTGAACAACTGCATCCTCAACTGCGAATTTAGCCTCTTGCTAAAATATTTGATCTTATCCGCCTCGATGCGGATAAGCGTGGCTCAAGCGAAGTAGTCCACGAAACTTCTCGGCAATAACAATAACACCCTCGTCCTCGGCCAGTTCGGGTTCAAAACCTCTGACAACTTGGCTTCACGAAGTGGAGCCGGATAATACCTCTCTAACATGAGGGTCTTGAACTCACTCCAACCACAATCGCGATCGGCGGGTTTCACAGAAATCCACCACGAATAAGCACCCTTAGTCAAGTAATAAGCCGCTACTGCCACTTTACTCTCTTCCGGACACTGAACCATGTCGAAGAGTTTATCAAAATGCTCAAGCCAATGAACAATATCAGCTGGTTCCGACGAACCCTCAAAAGTAGGCGGCCTCTGACGAGAGATATCGCCAACAATCTGATTCACTCCTCCAGTCTGTCCATGAAACGGCACCTGGAATCCCCATTGCGATGTACCACGAACCATCGAGGTCTGCATGGTCTCTACCGTCCGCGTCATCTGAGTCATCTGGGCCATCATGCCCTGCATAAATATGAATGGGTCAACCCGAACACCTTCCGAGTGAGATGCCTCTCCGGTACGACTCCCTGACAGTGAATGATTATCTGACAGTGAATGAGTATCATAGCTAACTGATGAACACATGTTATCTCTCGCATTCGCATGGGCATTCACACGAGATCCCGGGTTTCGGCCCATACCGCGGCCTCTTCCCCTGCGTCCTCTGACAGCTCTATCCATATTGAAGCAGGAAAGCCACATCATAATTATAGATCCCGCATGAATATCGCATTATGATTACGTTACTGAATGATAACAATGAGCATACACGCTCTAACACAATGAATGCATTAATAAAGCAATAAAATGATCGTAGACATAATGCCGGAATATGATAAGATCGCATGAACGATCAAGTGAGGTGACATGATTATTTGATGAAATTCCTGAAATGATTATCTTGAACAAGTTAACAAGGTTGAAAATTCGATCCACAAGATCAACAACTAAACCGTGAGATGGACTGGATTATTAATGAATTAACTGAACAATGAGATTGACTGAGTGATGAATGAATTAACTGAGCGATGAGATTGACTGAGTGATGAATGAATTAACTGAGCGATGAGATTGACTGAGTGATGAATGAATTAACTGAACAATGAGATTGACTGAGTGATGAATGAATTAACTGAACAATGAGATTGACTGATTGATGAATGAATTAACTGAACAATGAGATTGACTGAGTGATGAATGAATTAACTGAACGATGAAATTGACTGAGTGATGAATGAATTAACTGAACGATGAAATTGACTGAGTGATGAATGAATTAACTGAGTGATGAATGAACTAACTGAGTGATGAATGATATTGACTGAGTGATGAATGAATTAATTGAGTGATGAATGAATTAACTGAGTGATGAATGATATTGACACGATCGACAAGATCAGAATGATGATTGAGGATTATTAACTGATGAATGAGTTGATCCTTAATGCTTACACAAGTCACACGTGCTCCAAAACAATTAGTCATGAATTAATCATAACACTAATACCACATATAGGTTTCAACAAAGCATGAATAATTAATGACATGATGAATGTATGAACATAAATAGAATCGAGTCCTTACACAGGTCATACGAAGCTTCGAGGTCTCGCGATACTAGTCTTCACTGAAGACGACTCGATGAATGAATGACTCATGCAGTCGTACTAATATTACGACTCACAAAACCCGACTGCCCAGATTGTCATAACCTGACAGTCCCACTACTACCGCGTCGGTAGAGCCACATAACTCACATATCAGGGTATCTCACAACCCAAAATCTCTGATACCATCTTCTGTAACACCCCCCAAATCCTATTGGGTTATTACAGTGCCGTGGACCCCACGCCAGGAGATCCACCAGGTGAACATGACTAAAATACATTAAATTAAACAACAAGGGAAAATCATAGTCCCTACCATGATATCCGACACAATATTCCGATAAGGAATTTCAACGACAACGGTGGGCCTACATGGCCAAAAAAATAAAATATAACAACATCCACGAGTATCTGCTCGGGTAATACAAAATGACAATGACTGACAAACCGGACAACACTCCAACTGACTGACCAACATGAACAACTCGAACTAGTATCGCTCGAATGCCTCGTCGCCATCATCATGCCCATGTGTCTGAACTCTCTCCTCGCAAGCACCTAAAACATCAAAACATGTTCCACCCCCATGGGGTCAGTCATCCAGATAATGAACATCAAATACATATATAACATGATATGCATCCAAAGGCAGAATGAAACGGTACAAAGATAATAATAATACGAGATGCTCACAAACCAAGGTAAGAATCAAGCATTCTTGAAATACTATGCCCATGGCATACTATTAATACCTGTTCAACAGGTTAGAACATAAGTGCCCAACAGCGAATTATAATCACAGAATACCACAATGAATTACACGACATGAACCAAACCAGAACTGAATTAAATATGAATCACAATGCCCGAAGGCTCCAATTAAATTATCAAGACATCATAAAGACCTAAAGTCTCTCAGCCGAAGCTGTCAATCAACATAAACACTGAAACCGGAACAACCCGAAGCTGTAGTTAATGAGGGTTAATAAGATCATAACCATTTGTGACCTCTTGAAATTTGTAGGTGTTGGGAAGCCAACCGCGAAGGTTCAAGCCCCAAGCTTACCCATAAGATCATAAACACGACCGTGACCTACTGAGTTGTAGGTGTTGGGAAGCCAAC
Source organism: Orobanche coerulescens (assembly GCA_033398695.1). Classification (NCBI taxonomy): domain Eukaryota; kingdom Viridiplantae; phylum Streptophyta; class Magnoliopsida; order Lamiales; family Orobanchaceae; genus Orobanche; species Orobanche coerulescens. The sequence continues at coordinate 187,486,266 of CM065802.1, read as the reverse complement.
CGCGAAGGTTCAAGCCCCAAACTTACCCATAATAAGGTCATAAACACGACCGTGACCTACTGAGTTGTAGGTGTTGGGAAGCCAACCGCGAAGGTTCAAGTCCCAAACTTACCCATAATAAGGTCATAAACACGACTGTGACCTACTGAGTTGTAGGTGTTGGGAAGCCAACCGCGAAGGTTCAAGCCCCAAGATTACCCATAAAGCACTAGCCGAGACTAGTCTCCAAAATATAATTAATCACAAACGAAAACGATTTGTAGATTACCAAATTCACGAGAATGATAGTGTGCTACCTTGATTTGGCCAACGCGATAATGATGACTCACGGATGGGCATCGTACTCAACAGTCCCAATTCAATATCTCGATTACCTTAGAATGGTCAATCGATAACAATGATGCAGCGGATGATTCAATATCTCGATTGCCTTATAATGGCTAATCGATGACAATGATACAATGAATGATTGAAATCCTCGATTGTATTAGAACGGACAATCGAGAACAAGGATACAATGAATGCCTCGATACCTTTAATCGGCTACCGACGACGAAGATGAGAATGAATACGACAATGCCTTCAATCGTCTAATACAATATGAATGACAGGACGCCAACACTAATAACAATGATTACAACAACGCCTTAGATCGAAATCAATATTAACAACAACCGATACATCGATACCGCGAACCGGTGATCGATAATAACATTAACAACGAATATCTCAATGCCTTACCGGCCATTAATGAATGATAATAAACATTTGGCATAATTGCCGAAGAGTATCGTATCGAACGATTCCCTAATAACAATGAACTTATGAAGAGACTAAGTCTCGGAATGATACAACACATTCATACACAAATATGATAACATTAATCTCATTGACTAGTACAAGTATAAAACTTGCCTCAACTGATGGCGATGAAGTCCTTCCACGAACAACGAACGGCGTCTTCCGGTAAATACAAGCGCTCGAACAACCTTGAATGAAATACAATTCATTCAATAACATAATATCGATCGAAATCAACATAACGACCGAAAGAAACTCTTTGAGACATTTAATCGAACACTAAATGTTCAAAGTTCCTCAAGAACCTAATAATCATCAATTGGGTTGAACGAATTGAAGATATGGATATACAATCCTTAGAACATGTCTAACAACATCTAATAACCTCCATCGATCCATTAAAAATGGACGGAAAATGAAATCGAAACAAAATCCCCAAAATGGACAATTCTAGGAAAACCAAGAGAATTACCTTGATTCGACGAAAAAGAAGGATCAGATGTTGATATGATCACCTAGAGCCTCCTCAAAACATGATTGGATGAAGTAGAATCGATTAAAACCACCAACCCTAGTCAGATCGCCCGACTGCTGCGAGAAGAAGAAGAGAAAGGGTGAAATGAAGTGAAAAACCCGTCTTACCCCCTTATATACTCGGTGGCCTTACGACCAAAGCATACGACCAAATGTCCGTGTGTTTGGTCGTGCGCCAGGCCACTGCCCGACCACTGATCTCATGCACAAGCAGCACGCACGAGCACCTGCTCGTGTGTCCCTGATGGTCGCCAAAGTGTCTTGTCCCGAATCGATGCCACGCACGGCGTACGCCGCGGCGGTGCTCGTGTGTCATGCTCGTGCGTCCCTGCTGAGTGCCAAAATGACAAGGGAACACAAAAATGACAAGACACGCTTGTCTACACACAACTTACATGACTTATACGAATATAAGTCACGTCCAATCGGTGAAACAATCATGGAACTCCCAACACAAAGTGACCAATCATGATGATGATGAAAATATTCTCGTATCGATCACCGAATAGAGATGAGTGATGAGAAAAACTGATACACGACTCCAAGATAATCCGAATGATGAACACGAAATGAATGAATACGAATGACGAATGATTATTACTGAGTGAAAAAAATTCTGAGTGGCAATTACTGAATGCTAATTAATGAATTTACAACCGGGTATTACACTGTATTTGCTTGAGTACTCTTAAATTTTGTAGAAAACGTAAAGAGTTTCTAATGGCAGTATCAGTCCTTTTACAGTGGGCAGCGAAGAAGGGTTTCTCAGAGAACGAATGGTCAGATTTAAGGGATGGGAACCGGTTTTTGAAATGAACGGTCAAGATGGATTGAGTGTAACTGGTACACTTATCCGTTAAAATGTTAAAATATGAGCGGGTCCCACTTCTGACATTTGTTGTTACCCTAAATGCCTGAAACGGCGGTTTTAAAATATTAAACAATTTAAAAACATCGCGGCTTTTGAGATTCAGTTGTCCAGATGTCGTGTAAGGCATTTAATGTAAATGACGTTTGACATGAAAATAGGGCACGTGGACAAAAATTATTTTAAAATGAAATATTATAATATATATATATATATACATTGAATCGAAATCCTATAGTATGTGTTGTATCCGCGACGATACAGCGTTCCCCCTTAAAAGGTACATATAGTTTTTAATTCCATACAACAACTTTTGGATTAATGTTGTATTCATGGGTCATACTGTATTCCCCCTTAATTATTACACACGTCAGCTGTAGGATGATTCATATCACTTTGTTCACTATAGTGCTATATTGACGTTTCTGAGTGTACAAATAATTAATGGTGGATACTGTATTCTTGGGTCTTACAGCATTCCCCCTCAATTGTTGAGTAAAAGCAGTAAATTACTTATAGGGAGTCGGGATGTAGCATTCCCAATTCTTCTCTAAGCATGTTGAATCTTGCTGTGTCGAGAGGTTTGGTGAAGATGTCGGCCAACTGAATATCTGTATGAACCTTTTCGAGGCGAACATCCTTGTTCTCGACATGATTCCTTATGAAATGATGCTTCATGTTGATATGCTTAGTGCGCGAGTGCAGGACAGGATTGTGCGTGATTGCAATTGCACTCGTGCTATCACACATGATTGGCGTCTCTTTTGCTTCAATTCCATAATCTGACAACTGCTGCTGCATCCAAAGGATCTGCATACAGCAACTACCAGCAGCATAGTATTCTGATTCAGCCGTGGAAAGTGAGTTAGCCAATTGCTTCTTACTGAACCAAGACACGAGTCTACGTCCAAGAAAGTGACAAGTTCTACTTGTACTCTTCCTATCTAGCTTGCAGCCTCCGAGATCCGAGTCGCTGTATCCAACTAAATCGAATCCGACTTCTTTAGGATACCACAGTCCTACATCGACTGTTACTTTAATGTACTTCAGGATTCATTTAGCTGTATTGAAGTGTGATTCCTTGGGTGCTACTTGATATCTCGCACACACTCCAACAGCAAACTGGAAATCGGGCCTACTAGCCGTTAGGTACAGGAGCGAGCCAATAAGCTTCCTGTAGAGAGATTTGTCAACCGACTTTCTGGCTTCATCAGCACTAATCTTCACGGAAGTTCTCATGGGGTTTGGTGATGATTTGGAAGTGTTCATTCCGAATTTGTTGAGAAGCTCCTTGCTGTATTTTTCCCGGTTGATGAAAATAACTGTAGGCAACTGCTTTACCTGCAAACCTAGGAAATAACTAAGTTCCCCCATCATACTCATATCAAATTTACTTTGCATGAAATGAGAGAACCTTTGACACAAAGCAAGGTTAGTTGAACCAAAAATTATATCATCTATATAAATTTGCACCATTAGAAGGTCATCACCTTCCTGTATTTTGAACAAGGTCTTATCCACAACACCTTTCTCAAATCCATTATTGGTTAGATACTGGGACAGGGTCTCATACCATACTCTAGGGGCTTGCTTAAGTCCATACAGTGCTTTCCTCAGCTTGTATACTAGGTCGATACCATTTGTGTTGGCAAACCCTGGTGGTTGTTCAACATAAACTTCTTCGGCAAGGTCTCCATTTAGGAATGCACTCTTGACGTCCATTTGATATACAATGAAGCTCTTATGGGCGACAAAGGCTAAAAATATCCTAATGGCTTCTAGTCTGGCTACAGGGGCAAACGTTTCATCATAGTCTATGCCTTCTTCCTGTCTATAGCCTTGTGCGACTAGTCTGGATTTATTCCTTATAATAAGTCCATTTCGATCCTTCTTGTTTCGAAATACCCATTTGGTTCCTATAACCGATTGATGCGTAGGTCTGGGTATAAGATACCATACATTGTTTCTTTCAAAACCATTAAGCTCTTCATCCATAGAAGTTATCCAATGAGAATTATTAAAAGAGTCTATGGTCGAAACAGGTTCAGACTGGGCTAAGAATACAGCAATACTGCACATGTTGAGTCTTCTAAGCTCGGATTGATATTTCTATTTAGGGAATGATGATGTCTCAGTATCTAGTTCTTCTTGTGCACACAGTACATTTCCTTGTGTACTCTGTATTTTCCTACGGGTAGAAACACCAGCATCTATGTTTCCAATGATCAGCTCTTGCGGGTGATCTCTCAACCATCTTCGGTCGGGTTCTAATTCAGGGTCCCGTACTGTATCGAGAGTTTCTGTAGATACAACTTTAGCTTGTACAGTGTCGGCTTCATCTACTTCGATTCTTACAGCTGCGGGGTTGATTTCTCGGTCAACAACAGGTTCTATGGGAGTTGGAGGATCTAAGATAGAGAGTTGTTGAATGTTCTGAGTAACATTTTCTACTCCTGTAGGGTCATGGTGAGGCTCGTCGAACACTACATGAACTAATTCCTCGATCGTCACCTTCATTTTATTAAAGATCCCGTAAACTTTGCTGATAGAGGAGTATCCTATAAATGTTCCTTCATCTGATTTCTCATCAAAGGTTCTAATTTGATCCCTCCCATTATTCAACACATAACACCTGTATCCAAAAATGTGAAAATACGAAACTAACGGAGTTTTGTTGTTCCATACCTCATATGCTGTTTTGTTGTGGTGCTTATTGACGATACATCAATTTTGAGTGTAGCATGTTGTATTGGTTGCTTCACCCCAGAAATGCTGTGGCAACTTGCTTGCGGCAATCATTGTCCTTGTTGCTTCTTTCAGCGTCCTATTCTTTCGCTCGGCAACACCATTTTGTTGAGGTGTACGGGCATCTGATTATTCGTGCTGTATCCCATTTTCCGAACAGTATTGCTCTATAAAGTGGTTAGTAAATTCTGTACCTCTGTCGGAACGAATGGACACGATACTCAATGCCTTTTCATTTTGAAGCTTTCTCAGGAGCTCGGGCAGCTTTGATGTTGTTTCCTTCTTCTTGCTTAGGAAAATTGTCCAAGCATACCTGGAGTAATCATCAACAACAACAAGACAGTATTTCTTACCTCCCAAACTTATTGGGTCTACAGGACTGTAGAGATCCATGTGTAGCATTTCCAACACTCTTTGGGTTGAAAGGTAGGATTTGCTCTTCAGGGTTGACTTGATTTGCTTGCCTTTCTGACTTGGTCCACCGACGCTGTCCTTTTTGGCTGATACGTTTGGCAATGCTCTTACCATTCCCTGTCTTGAGAGCTTGTTGATCGTCTTGAAGTTGACGTGAGACATCCTCTTGTGCCATAACCAGCTTAGATCTGCATTGCCTTTGGCAACAAAGCATGGAATTGAAGAGCTCATAGGCTTCCAGTCAGCAATATACATGTTACCTGATCTGCTTCCTGTAAGCACAACTTCTTTGGTCTGGATGTTCTTGACTCTACAGCGATCTATATAGAATTTCACCGAGAACTGTTTATCACAGAACTGGCTAATACTAAGTAGATAGTACTGTAAGCCTTCAACATATGCAACATCGGTGACTTTGAATTTTCCGACAAGTAGGTTTCCTTTCCCTCTTGTTCTTACTTTAGATTTATCACCGAACGAACTTTTGGACCGCGACCTTCTATGAAATCTGATAGCTTGCTTCTATCTCCGGTCATGTGCCGAGAGCATCCACTATCGAAGTACCAGGTGTCCTCCTCTAGGATGTCCTGTATGCAGAGAGATTAAGTAGATTTAGGTCCCCTTTGATTGTTGGGTCCATGTATGTTAGTTCCTTTAGGTACCCAAGTTTTCCTGACAGCAATTGGTTTACTGTAGGTCACATTCGGTACAGTGTTACGATATCTACGTGGGGCATATCCGTAGTCTCTATAACCATGATAATTATTATGCATGTAAAATTCAGGGTTATTATTATTAATCCAGTACGAGTGTCGTCTTGGAGGTGGAGCCATTTTCTTTGGCCTAACAACTAGCCTTCTGGGTCTCCAGTTGGATTCCCAATGCTTTTGTTGATACTGTGCGGACAACTGCTGTCTGGAGGAATAACAGGGCTCCTGTATCCAATACCTCGGCGTGCTGTACTGATAGTACTGCCGTGCGGGCATTTGGTATTTGGATACAGCCTTCCTTCTGAACGGCTGTTGGCGATGTTGATGTGCTCGAGGAGCATGCTGTTGAGTGCGCCTTTCAGGTCTGAATGGCTAGTGATTCCGCTGTCTGGAATAGGATTGCGGGGGCGGAATAGTAGCCTTCGGATTTTGCGGTGCAGTAGGTTCCTTCACAGGACTTGGAGTTTCTTTCGACACAGGAATGTGTTCCACACTCTTGACAAACACTGTACTAGTTTTCCCTTTGTTTGAACATGAGTTGTATCCTAAGCCACTTTTATCATGAGCATGTTGCCCAGTGCTCAGAATTTCTTCCATTCTTTTGGATGATTTCTCAAACGATTTCAGAATGGTCTCAAATTCATCTTCTCGTTTTTCGAGAGTTTTGACTTTGGCTTGAAGTAGAACCAAATCATTTGTCTTGCTCTCATTGTGAGTTTTAACCTCACTTAGTTCATGAGCAAGTTGATGATTGCTCTCCATGAGTTTTTCGTAATCGACTTTGCTGGTTTCACAATCAATAGACATATTTTCATAATTTATTTTCAGCAAGTCATTTTCATCTTTCAGCTCTAGGTTAGACAGTTGGAGCTGTATATTCTCATTTTTTAATGTCTCATGGGCCTTTTGAATGTTTTTAAACTCATTCATCATGTTTTCAAAAGTATGAGATGCATTTAATGGAATAGCTGAGGTTGAGCTTACCTCATCATCGCTATCTTCACCTTCCAGAATGTCCTTGGCCATAAAGCACATATATGCTTTATCATCGAACTCATCGTCAGATGAATCACTTTCAGTGACCACCTAAAGACATTCTTCTGATTTGGATGGTGTGGGGGAGGCTTCTGATTCTCCAATCAGGGCCTTGAGCTTGTTTTTCCAAGCACGTTTTCTTTCATCTCTCTCTTGTTGCTCGGCTTCCGGAAACCTTTGAACTTTGGGATGAGGACATTTATTTGCATAATGCCCTAGTTTCCTGCAGTTATAGCACAGGTTAGCATCACCGGATGAAGTTTTGGTACTTACCTTATGGACATGTTTGGGCCTGTAGGAGTCTTTCCAGACTGCTTAATGAACTTCTTGAACTTCTGCATAAGAAGCGCCATTTCATCTTGAGACAGGATGTCGTCGTCACTGTCAGCTTTTGATGAGTTGGGCATGCTGTGTCGACGGCTCGATACAGCAGCTAGTGTTGTAACCTTTGAAGGAGATTCTTCAGCTTTCTCTCTTCTGTCAATATCATACTCAAAAGCTTTGAGGTCAGAGAAGAGATCAAAAGTAGATATTTCATTAAGATTGTAAGATACACGCATAGCTGTGGTCTTAATGTCCCATCGGGCAGGGAGAGATCTTAAAATTTTTAAATTCTTCTCATTTTGGGTATAAATTTTGCCCAAAGCTTCAAGTTCACCAACAATACCAGTGAATCTGAGGTCAAGTTCCTCAAGTGTCTCAGTTGGTTTCATTTCAAAAGATTCAAATTCTTGAGTCGAGTTTGAAATTTTGTTTTCTTTTGAGAGCTCAGTTCCCTCACAAATCAACTTGAGTTTATCCCAGATTTCCTTGGCTGTTTTACAGCTCTTTACCTTTGAGAACGTGCCTTTGTCAAGAGTGACAAATAACGCGTTCTTAGCCACATTGTCGAGGTTGGCACGCTTTCTTTCATTTGTGGTCCATTGCTCGCATTCCTTCTCGAGCATCTCAGCATGGGCTTGGCCTTCAATCCTTGCGGCCGTGTTTACCTTCATGATCTTGATAGGGCCATCCTGTATAACAAAAATCATCTCTTCGTGCATTGCTGCAAGATGAGCCTCCATCCTAATTCTCCAATCATCAAATTCATTAATAGAGAACATAGGCACTTTGTTGATCATAGATGTATCCATGTGAGTATAAAGGAATGAAAAAGACTGTTTTGAAAATTAAGTGATTTTGGATCTAATTCGGTTAAAAATACGACTGATTCTTTTTATAATCAACCGCTCTGATACCACTTGTTGGCCACTAAGTATACTGGATATAGCTTGGAAAGTGTTTTAAACAACAAGCGGTACTAATTTTAAATCTGAGTGCGTAGCGGAAGTCTTAAATACAGTAAGTTGCTGTGGATACAATAACTCGATGTGCAGTGTATACTTAAATAATCACAGTAATTAAAACAAGTAAGGCAGAAGGTAAATAACACAGTATTTAAAGTGGTTCGAGGTAAACCCCTCTACGTCCACTGGTCCTCCACACAGGAGTAAAAAGTTTATTATAATTACTGCGTACACAACTACGTAATTATAACAACACACAATCAATATATCGTTCACCCAGATTGATATAAAGATCTTAGCTTCAACCATTCACACAGATTGGTTTGAGCTAATGCTTTGACTGGCTTCTTCACACACAGTTCTGAAGCTTTGTCTTCTTCGATGCAAATCCTTCACACACAGTTCCGGAGAAGCATAGATTACTCAGTCCACACATGGCTGATCTGGGTTTGTTCAAAGGATAGAAGAGGGTATGAACAACAACTTTGACTTTCTGAGCTTCTAGCTGATGATGTGTTGTTCAAGTTGTTTGAGCACTATATATCTCTTAGAGCTGAGTTGCAGTAACTTTCTGGAGATATGTTTTGCTCTGATGTATATAATAATAACTTTGTCACTTGGTAACTTCGTAACTGATCTTCAACGCCTTGATGAGATATTTATAGTCTTCTGAAAAATATATCCATTGAGGTAAATCCGTTGAGCAAGATTCCCTTCCAACGGGGTGAAAAGCACGATCCAGATTTTGCAGGATTTGAAGATCTGTTGACTTACAGTATTTAAATACTTTATCCTTTAGTATTTAAATACTTATTTATCAACGGGACTTGACTTCTAGTGGAAACTGAAGATTCTTTCTTTGTCCTGTTGAGAGCTGTATGGAAGATCACTGTATTGACAATTCGAGACAGCTTCCATAGTTAGTCTTTTATAAGACTTCTTTGATGTACTGAAAGGTTCCACTGTATGCTGGATCTATGATAGGTTTTTGATACAAGTTGACACTTCAACTTATCGATATAGTTTCCTTATTGTATTGAGGATTGGCATATTGTCAAAACCTTATATCATCACTACTCGATACAGGGATTGATTATCCTGGCTGTTTCGGTACTGGACATTGTTGTCCCAACAATTTCGATACAGGGTATTTTGTTATCCCAACAATTGGCAACTAAATCAGTTATCAATTCATCACGATATCACAAAATCACAACTGGTAACCCGTGGCCATACCCCTTAGTATCGACCCCCAGACATCCCGCCGAACGATCCGGGTGGGACACCACTTCCGCGGCTGTACCCCTTAGTATCGGCCCCCAGACATCCCGTCGAATTCTCTGGGTGGAAGTTCAACCACACACGCACCCAAGACCACTTACGCGGCCGTACCCCTTAGTATCGGCCCCCAGACATCCCGTCGAACGCTCCGGGTGGAAGGAACACAACTCACGCACCCGAAAACCATAATTTATCATTCATTTTGAAAACATAACATACATAACGGAATGTAATACATGTGCTTGCCTTGGTTAACACGTCGTGAAAGAAAACGGTGAACGGAAGGGTTTCAGTCTGAATAATCTTCACAAATCCGATCCTAACAACAATAGAGACTTAATCAACTACAATTCCACTTAAAAATCACGAATCAATCGGCGTTCTACCCTAAGGGACACTATGAAGGCATAAGGGTTAATCTAGATTAACGAAGGGGAGGAACTCGGAATTAATCCACAAAACTACTAGGAAAAACTAAAACCATGATCACATAACTATAATCAACCATAAATCGAAGCAAAAACGGGAATAACAATGAATTATAGTCAAGAACCCTAATATTAGGTAAAATGCCAAAATACCTCAATTTCACGTTGAAATGGTGGAAGGAAGATGGTTGATTCGTGTTAGAATATCCAATTCCGAGTTATAAGATGATGGAAGGTAATATTTGAGGGAGATCGCCCAAAATCGCCAAGGAGAAGTGGAAAAACGGGAGGAAAAGGAAGAAATGGGGTTAAAGCACCCGTTTGTCCTATATATACTGGACAGAACATGGCGCAACAAACGGCCCAAATAGCGCCGTGTTCATCGCCGTATTGCAGATCAGCGGGCGACCCCTGTGCGACACGGCGCACAGACACGGCGCAAAATGCCGCGGGTCTTGCGCCGTTTCGCAAGACAGCGAGCACCACTGGGCGACACGGCGCACAGACATGGCGCAAAATGCCGCGGGTCTTGAGCCATTTCGCAAGACAGCGAGCACCACTGGGCGACACGGTGCATAGACACGGCGCAAAATGCCGCGGGTCTTGCTCCGTTTTGCACAGGTCATGCCAGACAGCCTCTGATCTCAAGACGAAGCTATTAAAACTGGAAAGACAATAAAACCACAACACGACATGCCGACCCAACGGTCCGCGAAAATACCAACAACGGAAAAGATAATACCTAACGGTCCGTGGTACACAACCAAATTCGAACAAGGGGGCAAATTCCCTAAACTTATAGAAAATTACAAAACGGCCCAAACTTCCGAAAATCACGATAAAACGTCGGATTAACAATCCGAAACCCACAACATGCGCAACTCAACCATACGAACTTATGGAAACAGAGAAATAGAGAAATTGAATGAGTTTTACGAGAATCGAGCGCACATGCGATAAAACATAGTTCAAGACGAAAATACGCAAAAACATCACCGAAACTCGTCCAAATGAAAAAACTCAAAGAACAATTTAGATTCAGAATCCCAAAACAGTGACAAGCGAGTCGTCCGAAACGAACATACATCAAAAACAGAAATTACCAAAAATAAAAAGTACGGATTTTACAAGGGGTGTCCAAGGCCCGCAAAGGACACAATACGTGAGAACGGATGAGGTTGAGGTGTTCAAGTGTTAGCACCATTGTCTCGGTGCACGTCGTGGGGGAATAGTTCAATGCATCAAGCCATTAATCCGCCTGTGTACCCGATGAGGTTAACTATGGAAGGTTCAAAGTCACGAACTACCTATCCTTATAGTTTAACGCCTCTTGAGGACTGAGCTTGAGTTTACATATCATATTTTGGTTATTTTCACTCATGTGGGGGATTGTTGGAATCGTTAATGATTTTAATTTTATCTTGTAAAATTAAATATCTTAGGATCTATCTACGTTCTGAGTAGATGATCGTAGTATATTCATTTTCTCTAAACTGATTCCCAATAAGTGAGAAATAGTGAATTAAAGTTTGTCACTTAATTGTGAATAAATGAGGGATTGTTATCCCACATTGAATAGTGAGCTATCATTATTCAAGTATATAAGGAATTATCTTTATTCATGTAACAATTAATGGCACATGTGTATGGGCTTAAAGCCCACACGCGCACGCCGTCGCCGCCACCCGCCTGTCTCGCCGCGGCCGCGGACCATGGACCTTGGCCTTGGCCTTGGACTTGATCCTGATCTTGATCTTGGACTTGGACTTAGATATTGGATCTTGGCAATTGGTCTTTGGGTGGTCTTTGGGCTTGGTCTTGGGCTAGGCCTTGGCTTGCCTAAAGAATTTTTTGGACTAGCTCAACAATGTAGTTGGGCTCGTATGTGCACATAAGGATGTCCAGATACATCCCTCGAGCGGTTAAGGAGCTGAATACAGTCCAGGTATGTCCTGACTGTTCAAATTCAGTCCAAACCTGGAAGTAACATTCCAGGTGTAATGAGGAGGAGAAATTGCACTATAAGAATAAACGTCAAAGACTTCGGATAATATCTGAAGTAAAAACGTTATAATTATCAAAGTCTATGTTCGTGTAGTAAAAGGTATACTTTAGACTTCACTTTTTATGCGAAGTCTAATATCCTAATAACCGAAGTCTATCTCGGTTTTTTTTCTAATTATGATCCAAATGTGGGGGTAAATGAAGTAAAAGAATACCTTTAACTTCAATTATTTTATAATTGGCGTAGTAAAAAAGAACTTTTTACTTCAGTTACCGTATAAAATATATTAGTATTTTCTGTAGTAATATATATTAGTATTTCACATTTCAATTTAAAATTCATTGCCAAAATCTACATTCACCTATAACTAACCATCAACCACGAGCTCAATAATATAAGAACCAACAATTTCATATCATCCCATCTAAAAAAATAACATGCGTTCCAACTAATTCAAAACCAGATACATATCATAACAAAGACAAAGAATGTGTAATAAGATTCTATCTATTTCATCATGAACACCACAAATATGACAAAAAGGATTAAAAAAGATCATATACTTCGAAACGACCAAGTCTCTCTTTAGCACATCATTGCTTTTCATCAGACAATCATACTAGTTGAAGAAGACAGTTCCAAAATCTTGAGTAAACCTGTATTTCCACGCCTGCCAGGAGCTGCTCGACTGAAGGTATAATCTCTGCCTGTCGAAATATTTAATGTCAATCACAATTTCAAGAAACCATACCTAAGGTCGCCTACAGAACAATCTGAAAACAACATCAGTAAATCAGACACCCTCGGCTCATGATACATGGTGTGAAGTAAGTCCACGAGAGGATATTCCAGGAGAAACCTCTGAAATAATGCCATCTTTGCTAGCTAAATTTACCATCTTGAAAATGTTTAATACAGCTGGACGAGTCAGCATTACAGAACAATCCAATGAGAGAGAAAATAGCATCAGTGCCAAGCAAAGACTACATTACAGTAACATGGAATATAAAGTCTAATGAAATCACAAAGAAAGTTCCTTTCTTACTTTTCCAGTGGCTACCACCACTTTTACACCCCTCGACAAGGCTTCTTTTAGAGCTTTACCAGTTGATAAGGAAAAATATGGCCATATAACAATATTTAGCAAACAATATTGGAACAAACCTTCATGAAAATAAGCAATTAATTCCCTAATCCAATCAGAAAATCTTGTGAAACAGAACTAAATAAAAATCAGAAACACTAAATCTATTCTAAATAGATATCAAATCTAAAATAAAACAAAATAAACTCAGTGCAAAATCCATGAATTAGAGGCAACGGATCGAAAGAAGAATGATCAGTGGAGTACCTGTCTAATCATGTCAATGATTTGGGAAATGTTGAGACACGAGGTGCAAAGGAAGGAGGAAGGCAGTCGAGATATGCCATGTCATGATGAAATTCTTGACAAAATCTTCTGCTCAAACTAATGGAATCTTCACCTAATTCATTTGATCTGGCAATAATCTGCAGAATCCGAAAATGGGGACTCAGCTATCCTGTCATAAATTTGTACCAAGTAGATGGTAGTCAATTAAGAAATAGCAGTAACCTCTTCACAAAGGATTAATTAGCAGACCAAAGTGAGGTTGTGCAACGCACTTTGTCATCAACATCAGTGAAAGTGCGGACGTAGTTCACCTCATACCCCCAAATGCTTAAGAAATCTGCTTAATTTCAAAATAAAGGTTAGAGCTTTTCTTCTTTACATAACACAACATATTGTTTGTTGACAAAAACAATCATTTCTAAAGATACAGGGGTTTGTACCATCTACTTGCGACACAAAGCACAATATTTTTTGTAAAAAAAAACGAAATTGATATAAGATGATTGGAAACTATTTATTTAGGGCCAAGATCCAATTTTTACAATAACCCAGTTCGCTCTTACTTGATGCAATTGTTGAAGGTGCGATAAGAATATAGAGTATAGAATTGCAGAACCGACCACAAAGGAGAAAAAGAGGAAGGAGAAAATTACAGAAAATGTTACCGGCAAAGTCAGGCAAGGCAAGAGAGGAAACCCATAAGAAGAGAAGATCTAGAGGTGTTATGAACCATCTTCGATTTCGATCGCCGTTCACCTTCTTCTATTTCTTTCTTCTGCAACCCCGCTTCCAATCTTACAATCCTCCAATTCTTTCAATCTACCAATTCAATGAGTCATAATTACAAAAAAGTAATTCTTTCAATCTCTCGTTGCCCGACTTCTCCAATACCTGTGACTAATTTGTCGTTTCAGCCAGTCAGGGAGGAGATGCCGAGAACCAGCGACTAATTTGTTGTTTCTTCTGTGCGCGAGAAGACCCGGAGATGCCGAGAATCAGGCGGCACCGCTCACCATCGTAGACTAACGGTGGTACGTGATACAAAAGGCGAGAACGGCGGAGTCGGGTTAGAGATGGCCGCTAATGTTGTGGGGAGATGACCCAGAGAACGGCGGAGGGGAAGGACAGAGAGATAGGGAGAGAAAATAAAAGAAAAAAATGAAAAAATTGAGGGGGGCGGTTACCAAGAAGTGGGGTTTGGGTAAAATCACTGTTCAGATTTGCTGTTACTTTTCAAGTGGGGAGATATTTTTATTCAAAAAAATTTATTGCGCTTTTTACTTCAGCAATTACCAAATTACTGAAGTATATTCAACTTAAAATTTTCGTCTTTTCTGTGGGGGAGGCAGCGAGGCTGACTGGGGGTGGGGTAGGCGAACGACACAGAGAGAGAGAGAGAGAGAGAGAGAGAGAGAGAGAGAGAGAGAGAGAGAGAGATCATTAGGAACTTTACTTGTTTCTTATAATGATTAGATTCTGAAGTTTAAAATCTAATACATAACATAAATTAATAACAGTATCTTTCCATAAATTATAAACTCTTGTTAACAGGCTTTACTTGTAGTGATATTAAAATCTAATACATAACATAAATTAATAATGGAAATATTTTACTTGTGTTTTTAGGAGCTGAATGAAAAAATCTGAAGTTGAAAATATTAATTCCCGGTCAAAACACATACACTTCGCTTTTGTAAAAATATTATGATAAAAAATAAAATTCCGCACTATAACTTCATTAATTATCAAATTAGTGAATTCTTTGTATCTTAAAATTCTCAACTAGTTTCTGCTTTTTAGTATGATTCCATTTACTGAGTCTACGTGGGTGTTTTACTTCAGCAAATTGAATAGCGAAGTTGTTTTTTTTGTTTTTTACTTCACTAATATACATAACTGGAGTAAATTGTACCGAAGTCTTTGATGTTTATTCTACTAGTGTTGGCAGGTCTGAATTCTATAACTCCTGCCAATATTTGAAAAATCGTAACTCCGGTGTTCAATGCAGGCATGAATGCCTGCATTATGACAGCCTTAAGGGCTGTGTTTAAACCTTCCCTGCAGAGTGAGATGGCCTATAAATAGGCATGCCTCCCTCTGCATCAGTACATGCAATTTTCGAAATTCAGCATACTCAGTTTTCTGCATACATATCATTAAGTCAGAGCTCTGTCCTCGCCTCATATTTAGTTCGCCAGAACTCGAAGGTTTGTGGGGCTACTACCTTTGAGACGAAGCCGTTTTATCTTTGGGGACAACACGCCTAAACTGAGAACACTACCGGGGCATTTCTCGTCTTGCGGAAAGAGGGCCTTCCTCGACTCGGCTACTTAGCATACAGTTTTCTATTCTTTAATTTATTGTTTATTTGTTATCTCAATCGAGTTTCGGGTTTTGTATTTTTATTTTCGTACGAGTTTGTAATTTTTGTTTTCGAATTGTAATTTTAGTTTCCAATTGTAATTTGCTTTCCGACCGACAAATTTTCCGGAACACAGAATTTACCAACAAGGTCCAATGTGAAGGACTACCAAAAACACCTGGAGGACCTCAGATTTCGGGTCAAGTCACACGTTGCAACGGCCGAGGCGAGGCGAGCAGAGATAGGAGGGGTGACAGTTGGGCGTCCAGGAGTATGAAGACAACATGATTACATCTGGGTCATAAATTAAGCGTTCCGACGTTCGTGCTGGCCCTACAATGATCTTTTCAAAAAACTCAAAGCAGAGAGATTAGCTTAAGATATTTAAGTCGGTCTGAACCAGTTCAAAGATGATAACAACATTGTTGAAGCGGACAAGGATGACAAGGAGCCGATACAGAGAAAGTCAGGGCTCGCAGAAGGTGGGGCTGCTGCTCAGGGTGGCGATCAGGACAACTAGGCTAGGGCTATTTTGTAATTTTTCCTTTTTCTTTTTTCTTTTTCATGCAAAGAGTAATGAGATTGGTACGGGGATGATCTTTTGTATAATTTCTGATCGGGTTAGCCAATTTATATTGTACTGAACTTTATTAATGGAACTTCTCCATTACTCATCTTTCTTTAGTTCTCTTCGTATATGTTTTCTTTTATTTGCCAAGTGTAATTAGGTCGGTGTTGTGATGATATCACTTAGTTGTTTTTCTTGATCAGTTTGGTCCGATTTGTTTATTAAGAAAAATTAGCAGAGTGTTAAAGTAATAATACACTATTTTGCCCTACTTTTTGTCTCAGTTATATTCCCTTCAACACGTTATCAGCACGTAGTCTCCCAACTGAGTAGAAAAAAAATTTTCGTCCAAAAAAATCGGAAAAAAATGAAAAATCGAAGTTTTTCCGGAAAAACCCTAGCAATCAGACGTCAGATCCGACCGGACATGAACCCCCGACAACCCACTACCAGAACCCTAGCAGCCGCAGTCTGCAAAACCTAGGCCCCTGCCGCCGCACGTCGCACCACGCACAGCACTGCACATCTACGACGACATATGGTGCCTCAACTAATCGCCGAAGAAAGAAACTCGCCGCCTACAACTCGCCCTCCCGTCGACTGCACATCGGCCCATCTCCGACTGGAACCTATACCAGCAACCCCAAATCGACCGCCCCCACTCCGGCTCGCAGCAACCCTAGCCGCTGCCCCGCACCAGGTGTCCGCTGCCATCGCCAGATCCTCTCGACTCGTCCTCAGATTCCAGTCAGCTCATCTCTCAAACCCGTGAAAACAAATTGGATCCCTCTGG
Source organism: Orobanche coerulescens (assembly GCA_033398695.1). Classification (NCBI taxonomy): domain Eukaryota; kingdom Viridiplantae; phylum Streptophyta; class Magnoliopsida; order Lamiales; family Orobanchaceae; genus Orobanche; species Orobanche coerulescens. Next base: position 187,469,064 of record CM065802.1, on the reverse strand, counting down.
CCCCCTTCAGCCAAACCCGCCCGTGCACAGGTCGCGGCGAAGGAGAAGATCGTGCATTCTGAGTTCTTCTCTGATGCTGCTACCCACAAACATGCCTCCATTTGAGGAGATGGACCCCATTCAATGTGCTGGCATAATTGGAACATTAAAAAAAGGAAACATAAGTATTTTTCTCTCTATTTGAAATTGAATTTTAAGGCTTATATTTTGTATGCCTTGCAAGATTTCACTTTAGAGAGGAAGTAAAGATTTTCACTGAGAATTCAAGCAGACAATTGGAAAGACGAGTGCAATATCATCGAAGTAAATCGAGGGTATGCCCTAGGAAAGAATCGTGTCTTTCCTACAAGGTAATTCTAAAAACCCTACTATTTGCAACATGCGTAATTTTACATGCTTTAATTTATTTTGTTGCATATTTATTCATAAATTTGTTATATTTATGCATATTTAACCAATTAAAGCATGACATATTAATAAATTTTAATTAAATCAAGGTAAGTTGCTTAAAGCAAGTTGAGTTAAAAGTAATTCACGTGAACTAATATATATTGCGGCATAAGAAACCTAATTGATTGCATAAGTATGTGTATAGATATATTCCTAGGATTATGTGTTTATATCTATAAATATACATATATCTACATGCATTTATAGATATCGCATGCAATTAGGCTTCATATTAGAACGTAGAGACTTATTTCTACCACCTATATTAGATAGAACCATGATAAAGTAATATCATGGGTAATTCTCAAATAGCATCGAAAGTAATTTTGACCATATTTTGGTTCCGAAAAATAATAATGCTCCCATTATTGAAAATTTTATCATGGAAAGTACTAATGGTAAACTGTGAAAAATCATTTTCTTTTTTCTTGTATTAAGATAGCTTATCCAACTCGCCTCAAATTTTATATCTTGGACTCAAAAGAGCTTGAGTACCATATACGGGTCTCCTACGTCGAGACCACATTTATCACTAAAGAATATAGTGGTACGCTCCTTAACACCACAGACCAAGTACCGTCTGATAAGATAAAAGCGAGTGCACTTATATTCCTTAGGAGACATATCGACCCCAGCTTGAGATGGGAATATTTGCAGTTGAAATCCCCCAAAGAGCTGTGGGATGCCCTTCAGGGCCGTTTTGGGAACATCCATAATACTTTGCTCCCTGAGTTGACCGTGCAGTGGAATGAAGTCCGCTTGCTTGATTATAAATGGATCAACGACTTCAACAAAGATATGCTCCGCCTCAAGGCACACCTAAATTTCTGTGGGAAGGACATCACAGAAGATGACATGATCCAGAAAACTTTTTTCACCTTCCCTAATTCCGCTCTTATATTAGCGAACCAGTATAGGCTGGAGTATGACAATAAACGCATCACTACCTTCAATAAGCTAATCAACCTACTGCAAGTGGCTGACAGGCATAACGAAGTGTTAGTGAGCAATAATATCAGTCCGATTGGGACAGAGAAATTTCCCGAGGCCAATTATGGCAAAGTGAAGGATAGAAACTACCCCAATGAACAGGGGACTGGACGTGGCAGGCATCATGGTCAAGGACATGGGGGTCTATCCAATGTATTGCGAAGACTTGGTGCTTCCAGCTCTGCTAGCCAAGGGAACCAAAAAGCACCTACCCATCATATCGCCTCTAAGGCTCGAGTTGGCAATGAATCGTGCTATCATTGTGGAGATGCTGGACATGGTACAAGAACTACCATGCAATCAAGCAAGTCGCATCTCACTATAAGAAATATAGAGAGTCCAAAGAAAGGAGAACTCACAATATCGAAGAATATGATCTAGACAAGCCCCCTATGTTAATTTCACAGTCACCAATCATCGAATTGAGTCATACGAGCCACAGTATATAGACTGAATCTTAGTATTATGTTTACTTTCTCGTTTACATTTGGTATAGTTGCCTCAAGACGATTTGTGTTGGTGTTTTCTTTTCAATAATGGTGTGATGCAACGTTGTTTAACGAATAAGATATTAATATTGCTTACGTTAGATCCTTAGATTTATTTCGAGGTACTGAATATTGCTTGAATGCTTATGGTTCAAAATTTCTCTCTTTTCTAAGAAATGAATCGAGGAGAGCTTGAATGTTCTTATAATTAGGCTTCTATTAATTGAATAAGTCATCTTCCAAACCTCGGTAACTACGATGATTGGTTCCACCCAACTCATCAAATGGCAAGGTAATGCCCAATTTTGATGCCTAAACGGCAGTCTTCCAAGTTACCGATACTCTGTATGCACCTAGAACCATTCGAACCTTACTTAGATTCGACAATATACGTAGCAATGGTTTCCAGATTGAAACCCACTGTGAGAATAGAATAGAGTTTCTTTTATTAATTATAATGAATGTGGACGTAAACGCATTTTAGAATAACTCATGAGTCAATCTAGTGGACTGTACCTCACTAGTATTAGGTTTTTAAAATCCTATGTTGTCACCAATAATATACTTTGGGACATAGACTCATATAGGCTTTGGCACGATAGACTAGGTCATCCTGGTCGAAGTATAATGATCCATATACTAAAGAAATTGTATGAACATAATTACTTTTCGAGCGAAATGGTGGCAACAACTCGACAAAAAAACAATGTTGATGTTAATCGTGTTATGTCATCCAAAGAACCGGATGCATATCAAATGCCCACCACTTAGTGTTGCAAAGCCTGCTCTTTAGCTAAAGTAGGAGCGAGACCTTCCTACGCTAAAGAAATAAAAGCAAACATTCCATTCTTACGCTGAATATAAGGAGATATTTGTGGATTCATCCACCTAATATGCGGACCATTTATGTATTTATGGTTTTGATAGATTATCCGACATGTTGGTCACATGTCGCTCTCCTGTCCACTCAAACTGCTGCAGAACTTCCAAGATAATTTATAAGTACTCACCTCCCTTATCACATCTAAAGGACTCGATGATGTTGGAGAGTTCACATCAAAAAGTACTTGATGTTTATTGCATGATAGAGATCAAAGAATAGTATCTCGTCCCATGTGCATATGCAAACAGTCTCACATAACCCATCGTCGAAAGAATATGTTTGGTGATTATGTCATTGGTTATTACACCAATTTGCTTATTTTTGCCTGGAATTATGCAATATTGCACGCAACTTTACTTAAATCGTTCATTCATAGACCATCTGCTAACCAATTAGTTTATGCGTACCAGTTGGTAACTGGATAGCCTGATTTTTATATTTTGGACCCAGACGGACTTGAGTGCCAAATGCGCATAATTGGTTATGCATTATATGTGCCTTCTGCGCCCCCCAGCGCATTGGTCTTTAGAAACGATTCAGTATTCACGTTGGATAAGAATCTCAAGACGTTTATCCGCTATTTAGAACCTTCACAGTGATCTCTTTACCGCACGATTTGCGGATTGTCACTTTAATGAGACAACCTTCCCGTCGTTAGGGGAGGAGAGAAAATATAATTTCTCGAGGAATGACAGGAATTGTCATGGTGTCACCCCACTTTGTCTCATTATGATCCCCGAACTTCAAAATGTTACCGTGAAGCACAAAGAACACTCGGTCTTCAGGATGTAGCAGATTCGATGCCTAGTACATTTACTGATATCGTTCAAGTGACAAGATCTCATATTACAGCTACAAATATGTCTGTAAGGTTAGAAGTCCCCTCCAATGGGCACATCACCAATGAACCGGGAGAAGCAACCGCACTTGGTGGAGGTGTGGTTGAGGCCGTGGCTCCCTGCGAAGAAAGGGGTGAAAGCCTCATGGTTCGACTAAAGAGACAGGTATTTGGTGTAGGTAGTGCTAACCTAACCAAGTGTGAAGCCTGAAAGACATAACTGAGCCTTTTTCGTAAAGCGTAGTGAGAATAATAGAGTCCTAATGTACAAAGTTCACGAAGTAATGCTTCTCACAACACCCTGGAATTGATTACGAGGAAATGTACTCCCACGTATACGTTCCGCTATTTGATTAGCGTAGTAATTTCCGAGGGACTCGAAATGCAGCTAAATGGATGTGGTTACTGCGTATCTATATGGGGATATAGATACGGAGATATATATGGAAGTGCCCGATGGTATTTCATTACCTAAATCAAGTGACTCTAGACCACAGAGTGCATATGCAATTTGATTTAAACGCTCAACTTTACGGTTTTGAAGCAATCCTTAAGGATGTGGGATAACCGTCTAAGTGACTACTTGATTGGTAAGGGATATAAGAACTATGAACTGTGTCCGTGCGTCTTCATAAATAAATTCCAAATTCACAATCATCGCAATATATGTCGATGACATGAACATAATCGGTCTTGATGAAATAATAGAAACCATCGGATACTGGAAATCTGAGTTTGAGATGCAAGATCTTGGAAAAACTCGATTCTGTCGAGGCATTGACATAGACATCGAGTTTGTGGAATTTATCCCACCAGTCTGCCTATGTCCAGAAGATTTTCAGGCACTTTAATATGGACCAGGTAAACCCGACTAGCACCCCATCATAGGTCGAATATTTGGATGCAAAGGAAAGATCCATTTCGTCTAAAGGAAAGTGATGAAGAGCTTTGAGAGCTGAAATTCCCTACTTGAGTGCAATAGGGCATTATTGTACATGGCTCTAGGGGTGGGCACAAAAAATCAAAATCCCGATCCCGTCCCAAAATTACCCGGGATGGGACGGGATCCAAAATTAAAAACACTAGGCCCGTCCCGTCCCGTCCCATTAGAATAACTACGGGACGGGACACGGGACAAAAAATCTGAGGCCCGTAAGGCCCGTCCCTTTCCGCTTAGTTTTTAATCCTTTTTAAAACCATATATTTTTATTATTTGTAACCCTTTTTTCATTAATTTTAACAATAAACTATTCTTATTTTTTACTATCTGTATATTATAATTATACACAAACCTAATCAACCGATATAAAGTTAGTAACTGATATTTTTTGAAAAAAAAATAGATATATTGTATTCAATGTTAATAATTGATATTTTAAAAGTTTAATTTAGACTATTAAATTAGTTTGTTAGATATTTTTCCCGAATTTAGATGTATAAAATTATAGATTTTCTTACTTTTTTCTAATTTATATTATGAACTTTTTTATACGAGACTAAACCCGTCCCGTCCCGTTCCGTCCCGTCCCAACCGGGATTAGGCCCGTGCGGGATGAAATTATGAAATCAACAATCCCATCCCGTCCCGTCCCGCTTGTTATTACACGGGACGGGACGTGGGATAACCCCAGGCCCGTCCCATGCTCACCCCTACATGGCTCAATGTACACGACCTGATATCACTCCTCAGTTAAATCGCTGACTAGATTTAGTTCATCATCGACGCAACATCAATGGAATGGTATCAAGAATATCTTCTGATACTTAAAAGAAACCATTGACTTGGGACTATTCTTTCCCTACAAGCAGGCAAAGGAAGCTGCTTGCGAAAAGGCAAATGCTAAAGTAAATGCTGGTGCCGAAGAAACTGCCACAAAGTATGTGTTGGTATGATTTGCTTATGTTTTTGAAATCGACTACGCAAACCCCTTTTGGCTACCTCCTTCACGACATGATTATTGCTTTGCATGAATCTGTCCGTAAGTGTACATGATTAAGAACTATCATTCTACACTTGTGAGGAACTAGTGGTTAAGTACTGCCACTGATGAGCATACTTACATTTATGAACATAATATAACTTGTAAATCCCCGTGATTGATGGAATGATCATAACGAGAAATATGTGAAATATAACGGAACATACTCACATAGGTTGTGTCACACCCCCTTGAAGTTGACTATCAGATGCCGGATATTAAAAATATCCTTATTATATATTACAGCACAGCGGAAAACTTAAAACCTTTAAGAGGAAACTCTTTTTTTACACACCAAAAGTCACTTTTACACATCAGTCGACTATTATATTACAACCAAAAGAAAACATCGGTTGTATAAGTTTATAAGCAAACTTAGACTTAACACACACAGAGAACACTCCACAGGTCTGATGTTCATATACAACGGCTCGTTGGCGCAGAGAAGCATCCCATATGTCAACCTATGACGGATACCCTGAATTATTACCTGTATCACAGGAATTCAACTAAATGAGCTAAAGCTCAGTAAGTAGTGACACAATGCATGAATGCATTTATGAATGAGTTTGTGAAATGCAGTTTCATTTTTCCTTTAACATTCAAAAACTCTTTTATAGCGCGCTACTATGTACACCTCGAGTTCCTGGCCCAGGCCAAAAGTGTGCATGTCCAACCATAGCCAGAACAAACTGCCCAATCATAACACATGGGTCAGCCTGGCATGTCCCAGACTCCACCAGGATCATGGATATAAGGTGCCCAATCATAGACATGAGTCACCACGGTGTGTCCCAGACTCCACCGCAAAACATCACACAAAGTGTCCAATCATAACACATGGATCACTATGACGTGTCCCAGACTCCGCCACAAAAAAACAGCCCCTTACCAGTATCCCGCGATGCACATAACCAAAACAGTTTGTTCTGATCACCTTTAGAACGCCTGTACTATGATCAATGCATGTGACAGCAACTTCCAATTCTATGCTATGATCATATGCATCATGATAATACCACATGTATAAATGCTCTACGGGGCGCATCACACAATAAAAATGGAGCAATATGTTATCCACATATACACAAGGTACGAACAATATCCAAAACAACAATCATCAACACATATCTCAGACAATTGCTCTTGTGATACAGTTTTGAAATCAGTTACTACTTACCTTGTTCAGGTGATACCTTTGCTTTTATACCAATAAGAGTTGGTTGTGATGATATGTCTTCAAATCCTGTTTCAAGGAGTGCCTTTAAAGAATCTATATGGTATACACAAGGTTTAACTAACTGCGTATCCGAAGGGTTTTACCAATTTCACATAATTAGTATTCTACAAATTTTATGTGCGCATTTCGTTATATACGAGCATAATACTGTAACACCCCCTATCCGCTCAGGGATATTATACGCCGTAGAACCTTTCATCAAGGTTATACCAGGCTGGTAACAAAACCGAACAACTCAACAACGCCTTTAAGGCTAAAATGACTCAGTAGACCGATTTGGTCTTTCAATAAAAACATACAACTCGATTACAATACTTGCCCACGTAGGGGTCGAATACAACACACTCCCGTACAATGGGGAAAGAATACTGCAACGGAAATAAAATATAACTAAACCAATACGACATCAGCGGGTCCTCGTGTCATTAGTATCATTCATCTTTCATCATCCTTCGTGCCGACCCTGTGTTATGCTCCCAAACCTGAATGCAAAAACAGACATCCACCCCCCGAATACTCGGGGGTTAGCAAAACTCCACTGTTTTGTTAGTGCAAATACAAAGTGCAAATACGAGCCATATAATTCAAGTTCCAAGAATAACAATAACCGGGAATCCTCAAAGATTCAAATACAATGAAACGAATACTTCCCGAGGCAAGAGTTTGAGTAAAACTTTCCAAATCCGAAATATCACAAATAACGAGAACGGTTTGCAAAATGGTTTAAAATACCCTCGGGAGTTTTCCAAAAATCAACAGGGGTCACAGCCCAACAGTTTTGTTTTCGCAAATAGAAAACCATTAATAATTCACATGGTCAGAACCCACATCACGTGTCCTCGACGGACATAAAATCAACACAACGTAATCACGCACAAGCATCGCCTAGGACCAGGACGAAGCCACAAATCCCACTCGAGACCTCAAAGGACCCTCCCGAGCTGGCTAGCGAAACAAATCACACACAGGCATCGCCTAAGACCGGGACGCCACCACAGACATCCCACCCGAGGCCTCGAAGGACCCTCCCGAGCTGGCTAGCAAAATAAACTCAAACCACCCATAAGTTATATTGACATCGTACTCGCAAGTACCGATTCTCGGAGCCCTCTCCAGACCTACCCGATTAGATAACCTTATGGTCAAATCATTTCAAATGGACGTACTCGCAAGTAACGCGCCGCCGGAGGCCTCACGGGTCCCTACCCGGTAAACATCAATCGAATATACCCACAAGTTATCGTGACATCGCACTCGCAAGTGACGATTCTCGGAGCCCTCTCCAGACCTACCCGAATTGATAACCTTGTGGTCAAATCATCAATGCATCGAGTTCACAACGACAAGGGTTTCACATTTGCCACAATCACAAATACATCAAACCATGAGTTAATGCAAACAACACTTAGCAAAACACCACGTCAAACCATAACGCACCGAAAAGAAACCATATACGTCCACACGCAATACCAAGTGCAACATCAACACCAAACATATCCATAAAATTCACATAGTTCACAAACCACACCATTCACAAAACACACGCGTTTTGAAAGAGGGCCTTTAACAAGGCTAACCAAATCTTTTGAAATTTCAATTCAAATGACCAAACAAACACATTTAGAGGATCACCAATTATCATATCCACAAAACAAGAATTATATGGACAAGGTACTTGCCTCGAAAAATCGGCACGCAAGTAGTCCGACGAACACGGCTCAACCGGGAAGCTACGAAATGCCCGATTCTATCGAAAAGGAAGACGACGACGAACGGAAGGGTTCAATACGGTTTCTTCGCAAGAAACACGACCCTAACATCATACAATTAATAAATCAACGATCATACAATGAAGAATAATCGTAGAACGCCCGAAAACCCCTCTATGACATTCTACCGGACAACTTCAAGGCGTCGATCAAGAACTCGACCAAAATAACGAATCAATATGATCCAACCATGGAATAACAAGGGAAATGATTCGCTCAACAATGTGACCTGATTCGCTCGATTAAAGGGTGTTATAGGATGGATGATTGATGATATGAACCTCAAAACTTCATGGATTTATTGTATAACAACATGCCTCCATGATTAACCAAGCTCCAGCCGCAGAAGGGAAGAAAACGAGTGAGAAAATGGCTGAAGAAAACGTCTGCCGGCCTTAAATAGCCGATCGCCGACAAATAAGCATGACGAATCGCCAAGGGCTTACGTACGTAACCGCCATGGCGAAATCTCGCCGTAAATGCCGGCATCCTTACGCACGTAACCGGCCAAGGGTTAAGTACGAATCGCCGAGCACTACCGCCGTAACTCGCCAAGTCTACGGGCCAACTCCGACGGCCCGAACGACCCCGAAACCCGAACCTGAATACGAATCGAAGATACGGTTATGAAGTACTCGCAAAGACGAATTCGAGCATTAAGAGAACATACGATTCCGACCACCCGAAGGCTCGAAATTCAACAACGGAAAGTAATTACCCTAAACTTTGGGAAATTACGAAAATGGCCCAAAATGCTCGAAAATCACGATACGTGATCGAATAACCAAACCGAAGTTCACAACACGTCTAATAAAGTTAAACAGACTTACTGGAAACTTGAAATAGCAGTTTCAAATGAGATTCGCAAGGAGGGAAGAAAACGAGTGAGAAAATGGCTGAAGAAAACGTCTGCCGGCCTTAAATAGGCTGACTGCCGACAGCGTTACGTACGTAACCGGCCAAGGGCTTACGTACGTAACCGGCCATGGCCGAAATCTCTGCCCAGAAATGCCGGCATCCTTACGTACGTAACCGGCCAAGGGTTAAGTACGTAACTGCCGAGCACTACCGGCCGTAACTCGGCCAGTGCCGGCCGGGGCCAACTCCGACGGCCCGAACGACCCCGAAACCCGAACCTGAATACGAATCGAAGATACGGTTATGAAGTACTCGCAAAGACGAATTCGAGCATTAAGAGAACATACGATTCCGACAACCCGAAGGCTCGAAATTCAACAACGGAAAGTAATTACCCTAAACTTTGGGAAATTACGAAAATGGCCCAAAATGCTCGAAAATCACGATACGTGATCGAATAACCAAACCGAAGTTCACAACACGTCTAATAAAGTTAAACAGACTTACTGGAAACTTGAAATAGCAGTTTCAAATGAGATTCGCAAGAATCGAACTCAAGTGCGGAAAAGTCGCCAAAAAGCACGGTACTCAACAAAACAATACGGAAACGAAGTCGGAGGACAAAAAGTACAGAATTAATCATTCTCGGAATGACGAAACGGTCATGAGCGATTCGTCAAAATGGACTTTCGCCGAAAAAAAGAAATTACCGGATATCGAAATTACGGGTATTACATTCTACCCTCCTTAAAAGAAGTTTCGTCCCGAAACTTAAAACAAGTAGGGAGAAGCAATATCCCGCCAGGAAAACTCAACGAGGTACACAAGAAACGCGTAACTTACGCCCATCGGCGAAACATTACAAGCAACGCAAAGGAATATACGGCGTGAAAACACGCTCCACGACGACCAACACAACGTCGCCGTTAGGGATATAATAAAACCAACAAATGACAAGCGTCATCAAACGGATAATATAGTCAAGTCAATTATCCGAACAATCACAAAACATAACGAACGAAAATCAATATGATTGACCAACCCAATGGTACATCAATCAAAACGCGAGCCAATCGTTGAACAAATACAGAATTCCACCGCCCAAGGGTTGGAAGATCGAAAACGAGACTAATTTCCCGAACTTAAGGGAATTACGAAGGAGTCTGAATGTTCACCAATCATGAGATGAGATCAACAAAAACTGAACAATCAAACGATCGAACCACAACGATCGAGACAACAAAAATCGAACAATCATGTTCGGATCACGAAAAACAATAAGGTTCAACCGACAACTCTGAGGTTCACATCTCGACTCGAGACAAAACATAATCCCGTGAAAACAACAAGATGTGCATTCACATAAAATCCACAGGAAAGGGAATAGCAATTGAAAAATCACAACGACAAACGAGTTATTCCGAAACAATACCACACTCGTTCGATCAACAAAAGCAAGGGGCAGGACAAGCTCAGAAAATATCAACGAACACGAGCGAGTCGGTAGACTTGAGAAAGAGAAAATGCAGAAGCCAAAAATAATACGGGTATTATATTCGACCTCTTCTAAAAGAAGTGTTGTTCCCGAAACTCACAACAACAAAATCAAGGTGACGACACAACAAGCAACCGACAGAAACATCCTTCAAAGGCCCCTCAAAGCCGATTCTGATAACTGCGCTGAAGCGCGAACTCCGAAAGTCTCGGCAGCCAATTCGCAAAATTGAATTCGGTGTCCCTCGAGTCCACACTTGAAATGTGTTACCGATGAGAAGGACAATTTACACGTGCATGCCCCGACATATCACGGTTGAAACACCTTGGCTCGGCATACTGAAAATACAAATGTTAGATACAATGGGGCATAACGTCGCAAAACAACATAGAGGAAATGCCAACTCAGCACAACAACTTATCATAACACATATCATATACAACGATTACCATCGTAAAGTAATACACACAAACACTACAGCAACGACGGTATCGTTCGACGACCTCAACGGACCGAACAATAACCAGCATATAATTACAAACATCATGAAACAATCACATGTACACAAACGTACAAACCCAAGCTTTAACAGCTCACACAGGAGCGATAACACGCAAGCCACCACGAAATGACAACGTTAAATATCGTCATCACACCTCCCACAAAGGGCTAACACAACATATGCGTGGCGAACGACTCAACGTTCACACCATCAATTCAATCACAATTCGGAGGGCTAACACCCTAACAACAATACCAACATCATACACACTTTTTATGACCACAAGCAGGACATGATGGGTTTTAAAAATGAAAACCACCTTTTGAAAGCAGTTTGGAAATACCAGTTGATCTTGAGTATCATTTTACAAAAAGTAGTACAAACACCATTATCGAGACTTTGAAAATCATCTTGCGTTTGAACAAAAATGAGGACACCTTTCTTTTAGTGAAAAACTTTCAAAAATATTCGACCCTCAGGTCTAAGCAAAGCATTTCCAATAGATTTTGGTCCTCAAAGTAGAAGAATTTTGAAACAGATAGTTGCGCTAGTAGGCTCCTTGAAAATACAATCCATTTAAAAGTACGTCTCGAATTTTATTTTCTAAGATACTCAGGGTTTTCAAAGATAATTCAATGGGCTAGAATGCCCAAAAATTTCACGTAATTACACGGAACATTATATCGCCGTGGGTCCCGTGCGGGAACCTACCAGGATAAAACCATTTACCAAAACGCCAAAAAGGCTAATGACGGTAATATTTCAAAAATTTACAAAAGCCATTTACAAAGTACTAAATACCGTCGTAAGAATTTCGCCAAAACGATCAAGGCCATAATGCCAAAAACTCGGTTAAGAGAATCGGTTTTCGAAATAAAACTCAGTCGGTAAAATACCGAAAGCCATTACAAAAGAACTCACGCAGCGGATAAAAGAAATAAAGTCAAACATGCACAAGCCAGCAACACTACTCCTCATATGAATGAAATATGGGGGTCAAATAACCACATATCAAGAAATCAAAATCCATAAGAGGATTCCGTCATTTAACTAATAATCATAAAAATAGCTCGTGTCACACGAGGCACAACACAAAGAAGGGAGACTTACATCCACAGGTCGCACGAAGATGATGATCGCCCATAATACTAATCACGACCAACAAACTCAGACGACGTGTCACGACACGACTCAGTCACACAAAATCCGATGAGACAAAACTCAACAGACACCACTGACCCGACAGCCTAGGTTTCCACAACCTAATCTCCGATACCATATATGTAACACCCCCAATCCGCTCAGGGATATTACACGCCGTAGAACCTTTCCTCAAGGTTCTACCAGGCTGGTAACAAAACCGAACAACTCAACAACGCCTTTAAGGCTAAAATGACTCTGTAGATCGATTTGGTCTTTCAATAAAAACATATAACTCGATTACAATACTTGCCCACGTAGGGGTTGAATACAACACACTCCCGTACAACGGGAAAAGAATACTGCAGCAAAAATAAAATACAACTAAACCAATACGACATCAGCGGGTCCTCTTGTGATTAGTATCGTTCATCTTTCATCATCCGTCGTGCCGACCCTGTGTTATGCTCCCAAACCTGAATGCAAAAACAGACATCCACCCCCCGAATACTCGGGGGTTAGCAAAACTCCACTGTTTTGCTAGTGCAAATACAAAGTGTAAATACGAGCCATATAATTCAAGTTCCAAGAATAACAATAACCGGGAATCCTCAAAGATTCAAATACAATGAAACGAATACTTCCCGAGGCAAGAGTTTGAGTAAAACTTTCCAAATTCGAAATACCACAAATAAAGAGAACGGTTTGCAAAATGGTTTAAAATACCCTCGGGAGTTTTAATAGAAAACAACTTAGGATTATTAAATCCTTATATTTCCAAAAATCAACAGGGGTCACAGCCCAACAGTTTTGTTTTCACAAATAGAAAACCATTAATAATTCACAGGGTCAGAACCCACATCACGTGTCCTCGACGGACTTAAAATCAACACAACGTAATCACGCACAAGCATCGCCTAGGACCGGGACGAAGCCACAAATCCCACTCGAGGCCTCAAAGAACCCTCCCGAGCTGGCTAGCGAAACAAATCACACACAGGCATCGCCTAGGACCGGGACGCCACCACAGACATCCCACCCGAGGCCTCGAAGGACCCTCCCGAGCTGGCTAGCAAAATAAACTCAAACCACCCATAAGTTATCTTGACATCGTACTCGCAAGTACCGATTCTCGGAGCCCTCTCCAGACCTACCCAATTAGATAACCTTATGGTCAAATCATTTCAAATGGCCGTACTCGCAAGTAACGCGCCGCCGGAGGCCTCACGGGTCCCTACCCGGTAAACATCAATCGAATATACCCACAAGTTATCGTCACATCGCACTCGCAAGTGACGATTCTCGGAGCCCTCTCCATACCTACCCGAATTGATAACCTTGTGGTCAAATCATCAATGCATCGAGTTCACAACGACAAGGGTTTCACATTTGCCACAATCACAAATACATCAAATCATGAGTTAATGTAAACAACACTTAGCAAAACACCACGTCAAACCATAACGCACCGAAAAGAAATCATATACGTCCACACGCAATACCAAGTGCAACATCAACACCAAACATATCCATAGAATTCACATAGTTCACAAACCACACCATTCACAAAACACACGCGTTTTGAAAGAGGGTCTTTAACAAGGCTAACCAAATTTTTTGAAAGTTCAATTCAAACGACCAAACAAACACATTTAGACGATCACCAATTATCATATCCACAAAACAAGAATTATATGGACAAGGTACTTGCCTCGAAATCGGCAAGCAAGTAGTCCGACGAACACGGCTCAATCGGGAAGCTACGAAACGCCCGATGCTATCGAAAAGGAAGACGACGACGAACGGAAGGGTTCAACATGGTTTTTTCGCAAGAAACACGACCCTAACATCATACAATTAATAAATCAACGATCATACGATGAAGAATAATTGTAGAACGCCCGAAAACCCCTCTATGACATTCTACCGGACACCTTCAAGGCGTCGATCAAGAACTCGACCAAAATAACGAATCGATATGATCCAACCATGGAATAACAAGGGAAATGATATAATACATCTAAATAATCATCAATACATCACAATACTAAGTTAAATCGGATTAAACGGATGAAATAGAACAAAATACCCAAAATCCCCAAAAATAGATTTCTAGAAAATCTGACCTGATTCGCTCGATCAAATGATGTTATAGGACGGATGATTGATGATATGAACCTCAAAACTTAATGGATTTATTGTATAACAACATGCCTCCATGATTAACCAAGCTCCAACCGCAGAAAGGAAGAAAACGAGTGAGAAAATGGCTGAAGAAAACGTCTGCTGGCCTTAAATAGATCGATCGGCGTTAAGACGTAATCGGCCAAGGGCTTACGTGCGTAATCGCCATGGCCGAAATCTCGCCGAAATGCCGGCATCCTTACGTACGTAACCGCCAAGGGTTACGTGCGTAATCGCCTTACGTCGAATCGCCGAGCACTACCCAGTAACTCACGGCGGCTTAGGCCTGTGATCGCCGGCCATGACTCGGTCGGGGCCAACTCCGACGGCCCGAACGACCGCGAAACCCGAACCTAAATACGAATCGAAGATACGGTTACGAAGTACTCGCAAAGACGAATTCGAGCATTAAGAGAACACACGATTCCGACCACCCGAAGGCTCGAAATTCGACAATGGAAAGTAATTACCCCAAACTTTGGGAAATTACGAAAATGGCCCAAAATGCTCGAAAATAACGATACATGATCGAATAACCAAACCAAAGTTCACAACACGTCTAACAAAGTTAAACGGACTTACGGGAAACTTGAAACAGCAGTTTCGAACGAAATTCGCAAGAATCGAACTCAAGTGCGGAAAAGTCGCCAAAAAGCACGGAACTCAACAAAACAATACCGAAACGAAGTCGGATGACAAAAATTGCAGAATTAATCATTCTCGGAATGACGAAACGGTCATGAGCGAGTCATCAAAATGAACTTTCGCCGAAAAAAAAGAAATTACCGGATATCGAAATTACGGGTATTACAAATACTCTATCCTTTTTGTACTCCTAACTCATTATGAAGCAATTTACTTTCTGTTCATATTGTTAGATAACTCTTATAAGCCACAATTCTAGGATTCTACAACAAGACAATGGTTTAGGGGAATTTATCAAGGTCTTGAAATCACTGAATTTGTCCCGCGTATAACCACTTAATTATAAGTCGGATTTGCATGAATTTTTGATATAGTATACCTAATATACTTAAAAACATGTATATAGCAACCTCTGCCCCTGAATCACACTAATTCAATACTATCCACACGTATTTTCAAAAGGTGGCAGAATTGATTCTTTTGTTGTCTTAGTGAGTTTTAAGCCCTATAAATCCACCTTAAACACAAGTTTAGGCCATGTATGGGTTCTTAACACCATTAGAACGTACATAATAACCTAAACCAGCTCTCACAACTTCATACCACACAAGAAATATAGCAAGAACAAGAGTAAAACGAAGATAACTCACCTTGATTGTGAACTGAATTGAGGTGTTGATGTTTTTTGTGATTTCTCCTCAAATTTTTGATGGATTTTCGAAGTGCGGAGCTTATTGATCGATTTTAGAGTGTCTATAAGAGTTTAGAATCCGTTTCCTCCCTTATCTAAGTGAAAGAGTCAGTTTATGAGGGTGAAAGTTCTAAAATGCCCCTCAATGGCCTCCAGAAGTCAGGTTTAGAAGAATGGACCGGTTGAAGTTGTTATAATTGTAATACCCGCTTGTAAATTCATTCATTTTTCATTCAGTAATTGTCACTCAGTGGATTTTCACTCATTAATAATCATTCATAAATCATGTTCATTCATCCATGTTCACCGTTCGGAATAACTTCGAGTTATGTATCGATATTGTTCATTGCTTCAACTTTCCACGTATGAGTTCGACTTTGTAAAATCACCATTAATTTTGGGAAACTCCAAATATTTTGAATCTTTTCAATATTATAGAGCATCAAGTTATCTTTTCAATGGTTCAAACGGTGAGTCAATCGGAGTCCGGACGAGAGAGTTATGGTCGAAATAGCTAAGACACACACATTTTCCAGTTTTGGCCGAGCAGCCTGTACCGGGGGCCGCGGCTCGTGCCGGCAGGGCCGCGGCACACTGCCGAGTCACTGCCGCGGCACACCCGTCCGGGCCGCGGCACACGCATGCTGCAATTATCGGCCAACCCGTCTGTACCATGGGCCGCGACACACTGCCGAGTCACTGCCGCGGCACATTCGTCCGGGCCGCGGCTCGCTGCCAATCACTGGGGGCAGTTTTGGCCCTGTGCCGCGGCACACAGTGCAGTCAGCACTATAATTGCGTTTTTTGAGCGAGATCAACCCATTTTTTCATTTCATCCACCTTGTTCCGAGAGAGAAGGCTTGAGGGAGGGAATTTTCATCATCTATCACTTGAGTGTTTGATTTTTTTCATCTCCTTTCGATCGTGAAGCTCGGATTGTGGATCTAACGCGATTTCATCGGATTAAAGTACTTGGATCTTCAAAGGTAATATTCATCAAACCTCTTGGATTTCGATTTTGTATTGAGATATGATGTTTTGGATGTTAAGATCATGTTGTGTGAAGTGATATACGCATGATTATGGATATGTTTGATTATTCATTGGATTGTTGAAGGATTATTCAAGAACACTTTGAATATTGAATTGGATTTGGGGGTTTTCGATTAATTGTGGTTGAAATCACGAATTTGGTTATTCATATTGGATTATTGATCGTATTGAAGATGTTTTGTTGGTTTGAAACACTTCTTGAGGATTTGATGTTGGTATTATTGAAGTTTAGCTGTAAACAATCGAAGTTTGACCACAAAGTGTTCGATATAATGCCCCAATGAACTTAGTTTAGTCATATCGACATTTTGAATTCGTTATATTCGTGTTTGATTCGTATATTGAACGGATTGTTGGTAATTGTATTATTCAAGGTTGTTCGAGCGACCGATATCTCAATTAGGACGTTGTTCGTGGAAGGATAATTGTCACCGGTGTTGTGTAAGTTAATTCTTACTCGGTTAAAAGGATATTCATTCCTTTTGTTGTTGTTCATTCATAATCATAACTCATTCATCGTTGTATTAACCGTATCAATACTTGTCATTGTCAATTAATCACTTCAGTCACAAGGAACGACGGTTCCAATCATTTCATTGAGCTGTCATTCATTTCACTATCATTTCATCTCAGTGAGTCATTATTGATTTCGATGTCACTTTGTTATCTCATGGCATTCCGGGTCATACTGGCGTGCCGGTTGGTATGTGTAGGATTTTCATGTCGGGCACATTTAAGTCGTGTGTTGGTTGGTGGCCTCACATTGGACTGTGCACACGAGTTGATGGCTTCGTGAGACTGATTAGGTACAAGACCACACGTGTATTCGATCGATACTCGTTGGTGGATTGTGCACGGACATATTTCCATCCCGGACGTAGTGTGGCGCCATTCCTTTGAGCCATACTGTTAGTTGATTCATATAGCATGTTTGATTGCGTATGTTTTCAACAAGATTGGGTTATAATCTAACCGTTTCATTTTTGATCGAACTTGTGGTTTATACAGCATATATATATATATATGATTGTGTTTATTCAACTCTTGAGGATTGTTGTTTTGTGTAACTGACCCCGTTGGGGATTTTATTTTCAGGTCATGGCAAGGCAAAAGCACGGGAATATAACATTGACGGCGAGGAGTCCCAGTGATACTAGTAGGGGGCCCCAATCCTTTCAGTCATTCATATTGTTGTCATTTATTTTCCGCTGCAGATTTCCTTTTGGATACTCCGTTTCGTTCAGTGTTGTGTATTTTATCTTCATATAAAATCTACATGTATTCGGTATTTTCTTGGGTGTGTTATAATGGAACTCCTCATCGAAGTAATTAATGATGTAATCTGGTTCGGTACTACATTTACCCTGTGTATTTCATTCATTTCACTCGCCTGGTGGGTCTCAGTCGGGGGTCCACGGCACTGTAATATCCGCCTAGTTTGGGGTGTTACAGAGTTGGTATCAGAGAGTGGTTTTGAATACTATATTCCGAGTCATGTCTCATTTGAAATCATCGTCATCAGACTAGTATCATTGGACTTTCGTGTCACGTGTGACCTGTGCAAATGCCGAGCCAATCAGACCGATAGAACTGTAAGACTTCTAACGCCATGGTATAATTTCTGGCAATAATCATTCATTCATAATTCACTAGTTGAAAATCCTCAAACATCATTTTCATTTTAATCATGTTGATCATATTAAATCATTAATCACTCAATTCATTTCATTACTCAGTTGATGATCAGGACGATCATGTTAACTCATTAATCACTCAATTCATTTCATTACTCAGTTGTTGATCTGGAAGATCATATTATTAATCTTGTTAACTTATTCAAGATACTCATTTCAAGAATTTCATCAGATAATCATGTCACCTCAGTTAATCATTCATGTAATCACTGTGTTATAGCGCATATGCTCATTTTCATCATTTCATGACGTAAATCATAATGTGGTGCTCATACGAGATCTATGATTATCATGTGATCTTCCTACTTCAGTATGGAGAGAGTCGAGGATGCACGGGGAGGCATGCGGGCCGGAACCCGGGGAATAATCACTCACTGTCGGGAAACCGTATCCGAGACTCCGCTCGATCGGAAGATGTTCGGGTTGATCCACTCACTTTTATGCAGGTCATGGAGACCCATATGCAATTGCTCAATCATCATTGCACCACTCTGGCCGAATTAATCGAGAGAAGTCTCTCGTGTGAGACTGCTGCTAAGGAAATTGCTGAGCAACAACCTTCATCTATCAGCAGGAAATCAACGAAGCGTAATCAGTCTGAAGGCGGTCAGTATACCTTCAAGAAGCCTTGTGCGGGCCCTAACGTTTCTGAGAGACCTCCTACGGCGCATAATCGTGCAGGATCTCAGTCCCGAGTGGCCAATTCGGCCATCACTTGTTTCAACTGCGGAATGCCGGGTCATTACAGCACTAAGTGTCTGAAACCATCTATCACGTGCCATAATTGTGGGATTTTTGGGCATAAGGCCCGTTTTTGCCGAAAGGACTCCAAGTCGGCTCCGGCGGCATCTCAGGCCCCGAAGCAATCAGCGATTCATAATCAGACTACTCTGCCAGCGTCGTTTAAGACGATGGAAGCAAATAAAGTCGGAGCTCATATTTATCAGACGGGAGCGTCCGGTTCGGGGCCGGCAAGTCCCGGATTCATGTGATGAAGAGGATCGACGATCCGGTGGCCCGAATGATCTCAGGTATACTCGTAATTTTATTTCAACCTGTGTGTACCTTTTGATACTGGTGCACCGCATTCATTCATTTTCGAATCATGTTTGAATAGACTTAATTTGGATAGTCCTATTGCTTGTGGACTTCATACCGTCGGTCTACCTGGTGATGGAAGAATTTTTGGAAATCATACCGAATTAAGCTTAATAACCGCGATTGATTGGTGGACCTAATCGTGGTGGACTTACCTAAGGACGATGTAATATTGGGGGTTAATTAGATGGATCGTCATGATACCATCCTCAGTGATCGTAAGCGTTTGGTCACTATCATTTCAGTCATTGGAGCCGAGTGTGTATTTCAGAGAGGTAATCCCCGTTGTTCCAGATGAATTATTAATATGAGGGAGACAGTGTAATTACTCAATCGAGGTGTTCAATCATTCATTGTATCATTTTCATCGATTGGCCGTTCTTAGGCAATCGAGGTGTTCAATCATTCATTGTATCCTTTTCATCGATTGGCCGTTCTAAGGCAATCGAGGTGTTCAATCATTCATTGTATCATTTTCACCGATTGGCCGTTCTTAGGAAATCGAGGTGTTCAATCATTCATTGTATCCTTGTCATCGATTGGCCGTTCATAGGCAATCGAGAAATTCAATCATTCATTACCTCATTGTCACCGATTGGCCGTTCTTAGGCAATCGAGATATTCAATCATTCATTATATCATTGTCATCGATAGACCATTCTAAAGCAATCGAGTTGTTCAACCATTCGTAGTATCATTGTTATCATTTGACGATGTACTCCCAGACGAGCTACCTGTTTTACCTCCACAGAGAGATATGGAATTCGCGATTGAGTTGGAGCCCGGTACGTCCCCGATATCGAAGGCACCGTACCGGATGGCCCCAACCGTAATGCAGGAGTTGAAAAATCAACTAGAGGAGTTGTACGAGAAAGATTTTATTCGACCGAGTACGTCCCCGTGGGAGCACCAGTGTTGTTTATCAAGAAGAAGGATGGTTCATTTCGCTTGTGTATTGATTATCGGGAGTTGAACAGGGTGACAATCAAGAATAAGTATCCCTTACCCCGTATTGATGATCTCTTAGATCAACTTCAAGGAGCTTGAGTATTTTCCAAGATCGACTTAGGGTCTATATATCATCAGTTGCGAATTCGAGAGTCGGACATCGCAAGGGCAGCGTTTCGTACACGCTATGGTCATTATGAGTTCGTAGTTATGCCGTTCGGTCTAAATAATGCACCTACGGTATTCATAGAGTTAATGAATCGGATTTTCATCGAATTCTTGGATCAGTTGGTTGTTGTCTTCATCAATGACATTTTGATTTATTCTCGTGACCGAGAGGAACACGAGGTTCATCTTCATCAGGTTCTCGACGTGTTAAGACGAGAGCAACTTTATGGAAAGTTTTCCAAATGTGAGTTCTGGATGTCCGAAGTGACTTTTCTCGGGCATGTAATTTCATCAGATGGGGTGCGTGTTGATCCTCAGAAGATGGAGGCTATCCAAGATTGGTTACCTCCGAAGAATGTTAAGGAAATCCGAAGCTTTCTCGGATTAGCCAGTTATTAACGGCGGTTTGTGGAAGGATTTTCTAAAATCGCTCAATCAATGACGAACCTTTTGCGAAAGGATAAGAAATACACGTGGTCCGACGCGTGTTAGTGGAGTTTTGAGGAACTCAAGAGCCGGTAAATTTCATCACCTATACCTTCCTTGCCGTAAGGGACGGAAGGATTTGTGGTTTATAGTGATGCGTCCAGGCAGGGTCTCGGATGTGTACTCATGCAGAATGGGAAGGTTATTGCCTATGCTTCATAGAAATTGAGACCTTCCGAGGTTAATTATCCGACCCATGACCTGGAGCTAGCAGCCGTGGTATTCGCATTGAAGATTTGGCATCATTATCTTTATGGCGTTACCTGCGAGATATTCATCGATCATAAGAGTTTTAAATATATATTTACTCAGAAGGAGTTAAATATGCGACAGAGACGGCGGTTGGAACTAATCAAAGATTATGATATTGAGATACTTTACCACCCGGGCAAGGCGAACGTTGTCGCCGACGTCTTGAGTCGTAAGTCCATTCAGGAGCAGATGCTTGCTCGATTAACAGTTCAGAAGGAACTTTGGCAGGAATTACTTAGGCATAAGATCGAGGTTTGGTTACAGCGAGTTCAAGGACAACTTTGCATGTTAGAGATTTCATCGCCGCTTGAGGAGGCAATCAGAGAGAATCAGGGTTCAGACCCATCATTGTTGTGCATCCGTGAGGATGTGGCTCAGGGGAAAGCCCCTGGATTCGTGGTCCACGAGGATGGACTTTTGAGATTTAAGAATCGGTTGTGCGTACCGGCGAGTGACGAGTGGAAAAATTCGAGTTTGAGAGAAACTCATGCTACCCCTTATTCCGTTCACCCGGGGTCTAGCAAGATGTACAAGGACTTGAAACAAAATTACTGGTGGAGTAATATGAAGCGAGAAGTCACAGAATTTGTTTCGAGATGCTTAACCTGTCAACAAGTCAAGATTGAACATCGGCCAGGAGGGTATCTTTGAAACCTCTCCCTATTCCAGAGTGGAAGTGGGAAGACATTTCTATGGATTTCATCACGAGTTTGCCGACGAGTCGTCGTGGCATGAATACGATCTGGGTGATTGTGGACCGCTTAACTAAATCAGCTTATTTCCTTGAGATTAAGGATACGTGGGGTCCCGAGAGACTTGCCCAGCTGTTCATCAAAGAGATAGTGAGACTGCACGGTACTCCTAAGAGTATCGTTTCTGATCGTGACGGGCCATTCGTGTCTCATTTTTGGAAATCAGTTCATCGTGCCATGGGAACTCAGCTTAATTTCAGCACATCTTTTCACCCTCAGTCCGACGGACAATCAGAGAGAACTATTCAGACATTAGAGGACATGTTGAGGGCATGCGTCCTCGATTGGAAAGACGATTGGGAAGCCCAACTACCATTAATCAAGTTCACGTATAATAATAGTTGGCATGCTTCGATTAAGATAGCACCTTACGAGGCCTTGTACGGTCGTCGTTGTCAATCTCCTTTGTGTTGGGATGACCTATCCGAATCAATCGGCACCGAGCCCGATATGCTTATAGCCGCCCGTGAGAAGGTAGCTTTGATCAGGAGTCGTTTGTTGACTGCTCAGAGTCGACAGAAATCTTATGCATATAATCGTCGTCGACCACTAGAGTTCGAGACAGGTGACCACGTGTTGGTCAAGGTATCCCCGAGTCGAGGTATCTTCCATTTCGGGAAGCGGGGAAAGTTGAGTCCAAGATTTATTGGACCGTTTGAGATTTTGGGACGAGTAGGTGAGCTAGCTTATTGTTTGGCCTTACCTCCAGCCTTGATCTGAATTCATAATGTGTTTCACGTCTCTCAGCTATGGAAGTATGTTGCGGACCCGAGTCACATACTTCAGTTCGACGAAATCGAGATCGCAGATGATCATTCGTATTAGGAGCGTCCCATACGAGTCTTAGAGCGGCGAATCAAACAGTTGAGGAATAAGGCGATTCCTTTGGTTAAAATTCAGTGGTCTAGACACGAAGTCAAAGAGGCTACTTTGGAAATCGCGGATAGTATGCGGAAGAGTTATTCCGATTTGTTTCACCCTTAGTTTCGAGGACGAAACTATTTTTAAGGGGGGAGTATGTAATACCCGCTTGTAAATTCATTCATTTTTCATTCAGTAATTGTCACTAAGTGGATTTTCACTCATTAGTAATCATTCATCAATCATGTTCATTCATCCATGTTCACCGTTCGGAATAACTTCGGGTTATGTATCGATATTGTTTATTGTTTCAACTTTCCACGTATGAGTTCGACTTTGTAAAATCACCATTAATTTTTGGAAATTCCAAAGATTTTGAATCTTTTCAATATTATAGAGCATCAAGTTAGCTTTCCAATGGTTCAAACGGTGAGTCAATCGGAGTCCAGACGAGAGAGTTATGGTCGAAATAGCTAAGACACACACATTTTCCAGTTTTGGCCGAGCAGCCTGTACCGGGGGCCGCAACTCGTGCCGGCAGGGCCGCGGCACACTTCCGAGTCACTGACGCGGCACACCCGTCCGGGCCGCGGCACACTCATGTTGCAATTATCGTCCAACCCGTCTATACCGTGGGCCGCGGCTAATGCCGACAGGGCCGCGGCACACTGCCGAGTAACTGCCACGGCACATTCGTCCGGGCCGCGGCTCGCTGCCGATCACTAGGGGCAGTTTTGGCCCTGTGCCGCGGCACACTTTGGCCGGGCCGC
This sequence comes from Orobanche coerulescens, assembly GCA_033398695.1. Classification (NCBI taxonomy): domain Eukaryota; kingdom Viridiplantae; phylum Streptophyta; class Magnoliopsida; order Lamiales; family Orobanchaceae; genus Orobanche; species Orobanche coerulescens. The sequence continues at coordinate 187,444,830 of CM065802.1, read as the reverse complement.
GGCACACAGTGCAGTCAGCACTATAATTGCGTTTTTTGAGCGAGATCAACCCATTTTTTCATTTCATCCACCTTGTTCCGAGAGAGAAGGCTTGAGGGAGGGAATTTTCATCATATATCACTTGAGTGTTTGATTTTCCTCATCTCCTTTCGATCGTGAAGCTCGGATTGTGGATCTAACGCGATTTCATCGGATTAAAGTACTTGGATCTTCAAAGGTAATATTCATCAAACCTCTTGGATTTCGATTTTGTATTGAGATATGATGTTTTGGATGTTAAGATCATGTTGTATGAAGTGATATACGCATGATTATGGATATGTTTGATTATTCATTGGATTATTGAAGGATTATTCAAGAACACTTTGAATATTGAATTGGATTTGGGGGTTTTCGATTAATTGTGGTTGAAATCACGAATTTGGTTATTCATATTGGATTATTGATCGTATTAAAGATGTTTTGTTGGTTTGAAACACTTCTTGGGGATTTGATGTTGGTATTATTGAAGTTTGGTTGTAAACAATCGAAGTTTGGCCACAAAGTGTTCGATATAATGCCCCAATGAACTTAGTTTAGTCGTATCGACGTTTTGAGTTCGTTATATTCGTGTTTGATTCGTATATTGAACAGATTGTTGGTAATTGTATTATTCAAGGTTGTTCGAGCGACCGATATCTCAATTAGGACGTTGTTCGTGGAAGGATAATTGTCACTGGTGTTGTGTAAGTTAATTCTTACTCGGTTAAAAGGATATTCATTCCTTTTGTTGTTCATTCATAATCATAACTCATTCATCATTGTATTAACCGTATCAATACTTGTCATTGTCAATTAATCACTTCAGTCACAAGGAACGACGGTTCCAATCATTTCATTGAGCTGTCATTCATTTCACTATCATTTCATCTCGGCGAGTCATTATTGATTTCGATGTCACTTTGTTATCTCGTGGCATTCCAGGTCATACTGGCGTGCCGGTTGGTATGTGTAGGATTTTCATTTCGGGCACATTTAAGTCGTGTGTTGGTTGGTGGCCTCACATTGGACTGTGCACACGAGTTGATGGCTTCGTGAGACTGATTAGGTACAACACCACACGTGTATTCGATCGATACTCGTTGGTGGCTTATGCACGGACACATTTCCATCTCGGACGTAGTGTGGCGCCATTCCTTTGAGCCATACTGTTAGTTTATTCAAATAGCATGTTTGATTGCGTATGTTTTCAACAAGATTGGGTTATAATCTAACCGTTTCATTTTTTATCGAACTTGTGGTTTATACAGCATATATATATGATTGTGTTTATTCAACTCTTGAGGATTGTTGTTCCGTGTAACTGACCCCGTTGGGGGATTTTATTTTCAGGTCATGGCAAGGCAAAAGCACGGGAATATAACATTGACGGCGAGGAGTCCCAGTGATACTAGTAGGGGGCCCCAATCCTTTCAGTCATTCATATTGTTGTCATTTATTTTCCGCTGTAGATTTCCTTTTGGATACTCTGTTTCGTTCAGTGTTGTGTATTTTATCTTCATATAAAATATACATGTATTCGGTATTTTCTTAGGTGTGTTATAATGGAACTCCTCATCGGAGTAATTAATGATGTAATGTGCTTCGGTACTACATTTACCCTGTGTATTTCATTCATTTCACTCGCCTGGTGGGTCCCAGTCGGGGGTCCACGGTATTGTAATATCCGCCTAATTTGGGGTGTTACAATAATCCGGTTCTTGGATGTTTTAAACCGGTTCTTAGTAGAGATTGATCATATTTAGGGTATGAATGTATGGTCCAAGGTTTTTGATAAAGTTTAATATGTATTTTTATTGTTTAAACTCAGCTACTTTTGCCAATACCTTCGAAAGTGGTAGAAAATGAGTTTGTTGTTATCTTTATGAAATTTTATATAATTAACCCTATAAATAAGAGTCCGAGTACTCACTTAGAAATATGACATTATTGGACAATGAACTAAAGGACAAATTCCATTCTACTCGACCGCATTTGGGACGAATAAGATACTTACAAATCAAATGACTTAACAAATGTTATCACTGAGACCTTGAATTTCATCATTGATGGTATTCACAAGTATCAAGATGCTTGACACGTGTTATCGGAATAAGAAAGGGTTATTTACTTGAATCATCAATCCAAATTGACTCAGCATACCCACCGACTAAAACCCCGAGACCAACTGATAGACACGTCACTGATATTATTTACTACTTATAGGCTTTCCACTTGTACTTGGTGTTAGGTTCAATGCTTAGCCACTTCAATGCCATTAAATTAACTATCACATAAGGTGGATCATGAAATGTCAAAAATAATACTTAATAACAAGGAACACATGAATCATATTATTCAAATAATAGCAGTTTCGTGTCACCCTGTCACATTTTTATACGATTAAGCATGAAGTCAAGCATGTTTTAAGATTAATATGTTATTATTGACTAGACCTTATGTGTGAGAGTCTTTGGGCATCACAATCTTCCCTCCTTATAGAAATTTCATCCTCGAAATTTACTTACCAAATAGAGCCGGATATTTATGCCTCATTTCATCTTCCTTTTCCCACGTGGCTTCTTCAACTGAGTGATTCTTCCACAACACCTTAACAAATGACATCTTTTTGTTCCTCAATTCGGTTTGCTTACTATCCAAGATCTTGACCAGTGTCTCTTCATAATTCAAGTCCTCACTTAATGGCAATTGCTCATAGCTCAATATATGTGATGGATCCGAGACATACCTCTTCAACATTGAAACGTGAAAGACGTCGTGAACATTTGTTAGTGATGGCGGAAGTGCTAACCTGTATGCCACTTCTCCAATTCTTTCCAGTACCTCAAATGGACCTATGTATCTTGGATTTAATTTCCATTTCTTTCTGAATCTCACGACGCCCTTCATTGGTGCCACCTTGAGAAATATACTGTCTCCGACATCAAACTCAAGCATTCGTCGCCGGTTGTCCGCGTAGCTCTTCTGCCGACTCTGAGCTGTAAGCATTCTTTTTCTAATTTTCTCAATGGATTATTTGGTTTTCTGAACCAATTCTGGTCCAAGAAACTTCCTCTCACCCAGCTCATCCCAATGAATCGGTGATCTGCACTTTCTGCCATAAAGAGCTTCGTAAGGCGCCATGCCAATAGTAGAGTGGAAGCTATTGTTATACGCAAACTCTATCAAAGGCAGGTAGGTATTCCACGACCCTTGGAAATCCAGTACGCACGCTCTTAACATGTCCTCCAGATTCTGGATAGTTCTCTCCGACTGACCATCAGTTTGTGGGTGAAATGTTGTACTGAACGCCAACTTTGTTCCCAGAGCTTTATGTAAGCTCCTCTAGAATGATGAATTAAAACGGGGATCTTTGTCTGATACAATTGATAAAGGTACGCCATACAATCTTACAATTTCTCTAACGTACAGATCTGCCAACTTATCCATGGAATACGTAGTATGTACCGGAAGAAAGTGAGCTGATTTTGTAAGGCGATCAACTATAACCCATATGGCATCGTGACCTTCTCTGGTTCTTGGAAGTCCAACTAAAAAGTCCATAGTGATGTCTTCCCATTTCCATTTAGGAACATCCAGTGATTGTAATGTCCCTGCGGGTCTTTGATGTTCTGCCTTTACTTGTTGACAAGTTAGGCACTGAGCCACAAATTTAACCACATCCTTCTTCATCCCAGGCCACCAATAGTGCATCTTTAGGTCCTTGTACATCTTGGTGGTTCCAGGATGTACTGTATATCGAGCGTTGTGAGCTTCTGACAGTATCTCCTTCTTCAGATTACTATTGTCCGGTACACATAGCCTCCCCTTGAAGTTGATAACTCCATCTGGTGTAATTCCGAAATCCTTGGATTTGCCTGTCTCAACTTCTTCCTTCAAATGAGACATATAGGGATCTGTAAGTTGATCCTGTTTAATGGTCTCAAGTATGGTAGGTTTCAGCGTCATTGAAAACAGTTTTCTGACATGCCCTTCTTGCACAATCTGCAATCCCCACTTCTCCAACTCTTGTAATAATGGTTTCTGAGTCCCTATTATTGCCGATACGCTAGCATTAGACTTTCTACTTAAAGCATCTGCAACAACATTTGCCTTACCTGGATGATAATTTATTGTGTATTCATAATCCTTAACCAATTCCAACCATCGCCTTTGCCGCATATTAAGTTCCTTCTGTGTGAAATAATACTTCAAGCTCTTATGATCCGTGTAGATTTCACATCTTTCTCCATAAAGGTAATGTCGCCACATTTTCAAGGCAAATACTACGGCTGCCAATTCAAGATCATGAGTTGGATAGTTTATCTCGTAATCCTTCAGTTGCCGTGAAGCATAAGCAATTACTCTTCCATCTTGCATAAGCACAGCTCCCAATCCTGACCTTGACGCATCACTATAAATAACAAATCTTCCCGCAGTTGTTGGAATCGAAAGGATCGGTGCAGATGTTAACCTCTGTTTCAGTTCTTCAAAGCTCTTTTCACATGCGTCAGACCACTGAAATTTAACGTTCTTTCTCGTCAATTGAGTAAGCGGTAAGGCTATCTTGGAGAATCCTTCAACGAATCGTCTATAATAACCTGCTAACCCCAAGAAACTGCGTACCTCATGAACATTCTTCGGTCTGGGCCACTTACTCACGGCTTCCACTTTCCCTTGGTCAACTGAAATTCCTTCCTTCGACACTACATGCCCAAGGAATGCCACTTGTTCCCTCCAGAATTCGCATTTCCTAAACTTAGCATATAGCCGTTTATCCTGTAATACCCAGTTGTAATTCAGTCATTATCATTCAGTCATTATCATTCAGTCATTATCATTCAGTCATTATCATTCAGTAATTGTCACTCAGTAATTTTCACTCATTAATAGTCATTTGTCACTCATATTCAATCATTGTATTCATCGTTCAGAGTAATTGTATCGTGTATCAGTCGTCATTCATCATCAATCTAGATGGAGTTTCGTGCCGTGTTTATCACTGTTGTCATATTCATAGTGTGCTCTGTGTGAGGAGTAGCGCACGCTATGTACTCTCTTTAGCGTGCGCTAATTGAGTACGGGTAGTGCACGCCACCTCTCAACACTAGCGCACGCTAGTGTAGTTGAGCAGGCAGTCCAGAAGGCACTGAACTGCAGTTGGGATTGTAGGTAGCGCACGCTACGAATGGTAAGTAGCGCGCGCTAGTGATCCGGAGTAGCGCACGCTATACAGTCGGTGTAGCGCGCGCTAAGGTCGGATCAGGTTGAGTCCAGTGGCTACTGTACTGAATTGAATTAATTCATAGCGCACGCTATGAGGGGTTTTAACGTACGCAAATGGTGTAGTAGCGCACGCTAATTGTTGGATGTAGCGCACGCTACCGAGATCAGATCAGAGGACAGAAGGTTTCTGGACTCTAGTACTGGGCATCAGATAATTTGTTAGCGCACGCTAACATTTGGGGTTAGCGCACGCCAATTGTACATCCATAGCGCACGCTACCAAAGGTACGTAGCGCACGCTACCGTTCTCGTACAGTGGGTAATGGACTACCCAAAATACCCGTTAGCGAACGCTACGCACAGTAGCTAGCGCACGCTAAACTGGAGTGACTATAAATAGGACAATGCAGTCAATTTCGTCATTTCTTCATCTCACTTCACTCCTTCGGTGATTTTGGACGATTTCGGGTGATTTGGAGAGTATTCTTCGAGGTGTAATCATCAATCATCATCTTCAAGCATATAATCTGGAGTAATCATCATTTCATCACCTTCAAACATCATAATCAAGGTATTAATCTCTTGGATCTAGAAATTCAGATTTTTGGGTTTTTCCTTCCGATTTCTACGTGTAAGCTTGGATTGTTGTTGGAATATGTTAGATATGGATTATCTAGCTTGGATAAATATATTCCTACGGATTTAATGGCTATTTTGGGGATTTATTTCAAGAACCTTTGGGGTTGACTTCGGTTAATTTGGGGATTTCCGATTGATGTTGTTGTAATCTTGAATTGTGAATTCCTATTGGATTATTGATGCCATTGATATGGTTTTGCTGGTTTGAATAAACCATTGGAAAGTTGGTTTCGATAATTTGGGTTTTGGTTGTAACCAACGAGTTTGGATATTATTGTATCGACGTTTGAGTTGGTTATAATCGTGTTTGATGCGTGTATTAAATCGAATTATTGGTAATTGTGTTATTCAAGGTTGTTCGAGCGACCGACATTTCATTTAGGACGTTGTTCATGGACGGATATTCTTCATCGGTGTTGTGTAAGTTAATTCTTACTCGGTTAAAAGGATATTCATTCCTTTCGTTGTTGTTCATTCATAATCATAATTCATTCATGATGTATTAACCGTACTGAGACATGCAATTATCAATTAATCACTTCAGTCACGAGGAACGACGGTTCTAATCATTTCATTGAGCTGTCATTCATTTCACTATCATTTCATCTCGGTGAGTCATTATTGATTTCGATGTCACTTTGTTATCTCGTGGCATTCCGGGTCATACTGGCGTGCCGGTTGGTATGTGTAGGATTTTCATGTCGGGCACATTTAAGTCGTGTGTTGGTTGTTGGCCTCACATTGGACTGTGCACACGAGTCGATTGCTTCGTGAGACTGATTAGGTACAAGACCACACGTGTATTTGATCGATACTCGTTGGTGGCTTGTTCACGGACACATATCCATCCCGGGTGTAGTGTGGCGCCACCCTGTGAGCCATACCGTTAGTTGATTCATACAGCATGTTTGATTGCGTATGTTTTCAACAAGTTTGGGATATAATCTAACCGATTCATTCTTTATCGAACTTGTGGTTTATACAGCATATATATATGATTGTGTTTATTCAACTCTTGAGGATTATTGTTCTGTGTAACTTGACCCCGTTGGGGGATATTGTTTTTCAGGTCATGGCAAGGCAAAAGCACGGGGAGAGCACGTTGACGGTGAGGAGTCCCAATGATACTAGAAGGGGGCCCCAGTCTTTTCAGTCATTTATGTTTCCTTCATTTATTCTGCTGCAGACATTCCGTTTGAATACTCATTTCACTCAGTGTTGTATATTTTATCTCCATATAAAATATACATGTATTCTGTATTATCTTGGGTGTGTTGTATGAAACTCCTCATCGGAGTAATTAATGTTGTAATGTGGTTCGGTACTACATTTACCCTGTGTAATTCATTCATTTTCATTCGCCTGGTGGGTCCCAGTCGGGGGTCCAAGACACTGTAATATCCGCCTAGTTTGGGGTGTTACAGAGTTGGTATCGGAGCGTGGTTTTGAATACTACCTTCCGAGTCATGTCTCATTTGAAATCATCGTCATCAGACTAGTATCATTGGACTTTCGCGTCACGTGTGACCTGCGCAAATGCCGAGCCAATCAGACCGAAAGAACTGTAAGACTTCTAATGCCATGGTATAGTTTCTGGCATTAATCACTCATTCATCATTCAACAGTCAACAATCCTCATTCATCATTTTCATTTGTGATCAAGTCGATCATGTTAATTCATTAATCACTCAGTTCATTTCATTGTTCAGTTATTGATCTTAAGGATCATATCATTAATCTTGTTAACTTGTTCAAGATATTCATTTCAAGAATTTCATCAGATAATCACGTCATTTCAGTTGATCATTCATGTAATCATTGTATTTGAGCACGTATGCTCATTTTCATCATTTCATAATATAATCATAATGTGATATTCATGCGAGATATATAATTATCATATGACCTTCCACTTCAGTATGGAAAGAGCTTGCAGAGGACGCGGGGGAAGAGGCCGTGGTGCAGGCCGGAACCCTAGAGCTTGTGTGAATACACGTGCGAATGCTAGAAATAATGCTAACTCATCGAGCAGTGATGCTGCCACTCATTCACCTGGACGTAATCATTCACTATCAGGGAGTCGTACCCGGGACACAGCTCAGTCAGAGGGTATTCGGGTTGACCCACACGCTTTTATGCAGGGCATGATGGCCCAAATGACTCAGATGGCACAACTAATGGAGACGATGCATAACTCCACTACTCAAAATCAACAGGCTCCTCCGCCGCCACCTCAGAGGCAAGAGAGGGGTGTAAGCAGTATCGTTGGCGATATCTCTCGCCAGCGACCACCTACCTTCGAGGGCTCATCTGAGCCGGCGGATATTGTTCATTGGCTTGAGCATTTCGAGAAGTTATTTGCCATGGTAGAGTGTCCCAAAAGGACATAAAGTTTCAATTGCGGCCTACTATCTTGGTAAGAGCGCTCATTTATGGTGGTTATCGTTGAAGCCCACCGAAGGATCATGTACTTGGGATCAGTTCAGAACTCTCATGATGGAGAGGTATTATCCAGCCCCGCTCAAGGAGGCTAAGTTGTCGGAATTACTCACTCCTGACTTCTCAGCGGACGATGATGTTCTTTCCATCGCCGAAAAATTTCAGGAACTTCTTCCGTTCGCCTCATCTATCATTCATTCTGAGGCGGACAAGATCAAGTATTTCAGCAAGAGACTGAAACCTCGTATGCGGCTACAGTTGCTTAATCATAATTGCACCACTCTGGCCGAATTCATCGAGAAAGCTCTTACTTACGAGCTTACTGCTAAGGAAATTGCTAAGCAACAACCTTCATCTGCTGGCAAGAAGTCTAAGAACCGTAACCAGTCTGACGGCGGTCAGGCCACTTTCAAGAAACCACGTGCGGGCTCTACTTTTTCTGAGCAACCTCCTATGGCGCCTAAACCCGCGGAATCTCAATCACGAGCGGCCAGTTTGGCCATCACCTGTTTCAACTGTGAAGAACAGGGTCATTTCAGCACCAAATGTCCGAAACAGACTGTCACATGCCACAACTGTGGGATTGCTGGGCATAGGGCCCGTTTTTGCCGAAGGGACTCTAAACCTACTCCGGTGTCATCTCAGGCCCCAGGACATTCAGCGGTGCATAATCAGGCCACTCAGTCAGCGTCGTTCAAGACGACAGGAGCTAACAAAGGCGGAGCCAAGAGCTATCAGACGGGAGCGTCTGGTTCGGGGGCCGGCAAGCCCCGAATTTACGAGATGAAGAAGACGGACGATCCAGAGGCCCGGATGATCTCAGGTACACTCGATATTTTATCTCAACCTGTGTGTACCCTTTTTGATACTGGTGCATCGCATTCATTCATTTCTGAGTCATGTTTGAGTAGACTATGTCTGGGTTGTGCTACTAGTTGTGAGCCTTATGTCATTGGCCTACCTGATGGTAGAAGAATTATCGGTAATCATGAGATTAAGGATTGTCCGATTCAGCTTCATGGCCGTTTTTGGTTAGCAGACTTAATCGTGGTGGATCTACCGAGAGACGACGTCATTCTGGGTATTGACTGGATGGATCGTCATGATGCCATCATTAGTATCCGTAAGCGTATGATCACTATCATTTCAGACGATGGGGTTGAATGTGTTTTTCAGGGATGTAATCCCGGCTGTTCTGGTAAAGTCATTAATTTGATGAAAGCAGTGAAATTACTCCGTCAGGGTGTGTTGGTTATTGGTGCTATATGACCAAAACCAAGAAATCATCAGTAATGTTGACGGATATTCCGGTAGTGAGGGAATATGCCGATGTTTTTCCAGACGAGTTACCTGGTTCGCCTCCACAGAGAGATGTGGAATTCACGACCGAGTTGGAGCACGGTACGTCCCCGATATCGAAGGCACTGTACCGGATGGCCCCGACCGAAATGCAGGAATTAAAGAACCAACTTGAGGAGTTGTTCGAGAAAGGTTATATCCATCTGAGTGCGTCCCCGTGGGGAGCACCAGTGTTGTCTGTCAAGAAGAAGGATGGTTCGTTCCGCTTGTGTATTGATTACCGAGAATTGAACCGGGTGACGATCAAGAATAAGTATCCTTTACCCCGTATCCATGATCTTTTGGATCAACTTCAGGGAGCTTCAGTATTTTCCAAGATCGACTTAAGATCTGGATATCATCAGTTGCGGATTCGAGAGTCGGATATCGCGAGGACGGCGTTTCGAACACGCTATGGTCATTATGAGTTTGTGGTTATGCCGTTTGGGCTGACTAATGCACCTGCGGTATTCATGGAGTTGATGAATCGGGTTTTCATCGACTATTTAGATCAGTTCGTGGTTGTCTTCATTGATGACATTTTGATTTATTCTCGTAACCGGGAGGAACACGAGTTTCACCTTCATCAAGTGCTCGACGTGTTGAGACGAGAGCAACTTTTTGGAAAGTTTTCCAAATGTGAGTTCTGGATGTCCGAAGTGACGTTTCTCTGACATGTAATTTCATCAGACGGAGTTCGTGTCGACCCTCAAAAGACGGAGGCTATTCGAGATTGGCTACCTCCGAAGAATGTTAAGGAAATCCGAAGTTTCCTCGGACTAGCGGGTTATTATCGGCGATTTGTGGAGGGATTTTCTAAAATCGCTCAACCCATGACGAACCTTTTATGGAAGGATAAGAAATACACGTGGTCCGACGCGTGCCAACAGAGTTTTGAGGAACTAAAGAGTCGGTTAATTTCAGCACCTGTCCTTTCTTTACCACAAGGGACGGAAGGACTTGTGGTCTATAGTGATGCGTCCGGACAGGGTCTCGGATGTGTACTAATGCAGAATGGGAAAGTCATTGCTTATGCTTCACGACAATTGAGACCTTATGAGGTTAATTATCCGACCCACGACCTGGAGTTAGTAGCCATGGTATTTGCATTGAAGATTTGGCGTCATTATCTTTATGACGTTACTTGTCAGATATTCACCGATCATAAGAGTTTAAAGTATATATTTACTCAGAAGGAGTTAAATATGCGACAGAGACGGTGGTTGGAACTAATCAAAGATTATGATATCGAGATCCTTTACCACCCGAGCAAGGCGAACATTGTCGCGGACGCCTTGAGTCGTAAGTCCGTTCAGGAGCAGATGCTTGCTCGATTAACAGTTCAGAAGGAACTTCAGCAGGAATTTCTGATACCCGAGATCAAGGTCTGGTTACAGCGAGTACAAGGGCAACTTTGTACGTTGGAGATTTCATCGCCACTTGAGGAGACGATCAGGGAAAATCAGGGTTCAGACCCATTTTTGTTACGCATTCGAGAGGATGTGACTCGGGGGAAAGCCCCTGGATTTGTGGTCCACGAGGATGGAATTTTGCATTTTAAGAATCGGTTGTGCGTACCGGCGAATGACGAGTTGAAAAACTCGATTTTGAGAGAAGCTCATGCTACCCCTTATTCCATTCATCCGGGGTCTAGCAAGATGTATAAAGACTTAAAACAAAATTATTGGTGGAGTAACATGAAGCGAGAAGTCGTGGAATTTGTTTCGAGCTGCTTAACCTGTCAACAAGTCAAGATTGAACATCAGCGACCGGCGGGTATGCTGAAACCGCTCCCTATTCCAGAATGGAAGTGGGAAGATATTTCTATGGACTTCATCACGAGTTTGCCGACGAGTCGTCGTGGCATGAATACAATATGGGTGATTGTGGACCGCTTAACTAAATCAGCTCATTTCCTTGAGATTAAGGATACGTGGGGTCCCGGGAGACTTGCCCAGTTGTTTATCAAAGAGATAGTGAGGTTGCACGGTACTCCTAAAAGTATTGTTTCCGATTGTGACGGACGATTCATGTCTCATTTTTGGAAATCAGTTCATCGTGCTATGGGAACTCAGCTTAATCTCAGTATAGCTTTTCATCCTCAGTCCGACGGACAATCAGAGAGGACTATTCAGACTTTGGAGGACATGTTGAGGGCATATGTCCTCGATTGGAAAGATGATTGGGAAGCCCAACTACCGTTGATCGAGTTCACGTACAATAAGAGTTGGCATTCTTCGATTAAGATGTCACCTTACGAGGCCTTGTACGGTCGTTATTGTCGATCTCCTTTGTGTTGAGATGACTTATCAGAATCAATCGGCACCGAGCCCGATATGCTTATAACCGCCTGTGAGAAGGTAGCTTTGATCAGGAGTCGTTTGTTGACCTCTCAGAGTCGACAGAAATCATATGCAGATAATCGTCGTCGACCATTAGAGTTTGAGATAGGTGACCATGTTTTGGTCAAGGTATCCCCGAGTCGTGGTATCTTCCGTTTTGGGAAGATGGGGAAGTTTAGTCCGAGATTCATTGGGCCGTTTGAGATTTTGGATCGAGTAGGCGAGTTAGCTTATCGATTGGCCCTACCTCCGGCATTGAGCCGAATTCATAATGTGTTTCACATCTCTCAGTTACGGAAGTATGTTGCCGACCCGAGTCACATACTTCAGTTCGACGAAATCGAGATCGCCGATGATCATTCATATGAGGAACGTCCTATACGAGTTTTAGAGCGGCGAATCAAACATTTGAGGAACAAGACTATTCCTTTGGTTAAAATTCAGTGGTCTAGACATGGAGTCGAAGAGGCTACTTGGGAAACCGAGGATAGTATGCGGGAGAGTTATCCCGAGTTGTTTGACCCTTAGTTTTGGGGACGAAACTCTAAGTGGGGTGTATGTAATACCCGGTTGTAATTCAGTCATTATCATTCAGTCATTATCATTCAGTAATTGTCACTCAGTAATTTTCACTCATTAATAGTCATTTGCCACTCATATTCAATAATTGTATTCATCGTTCAGAGTAATTGTATCGTGTATCAGTCGTCATTCATCATCAATCTTGATGGAGTTTCGTGCCGTGTTTATCATCGTTGTCATATTCATAGTGTGCTGTGTGTGAGGAGTAGCGCACGCTATGTACTCTCTTTAGCGTGCGCTAATTGAGTACGGGTAGCGCACGCCACCTCTCAACACTAGCGCACGCTAGTGTAGTTGAGCAGGCAGTCCAGAAGGCACTGGACTGCAGTTGGGATTGGTAAGTAGCGCGCGCTAGTGATCCGGAGTAGCGCACGCTATACAGTCGGTGTAGCGCGCGCTAAGGTCGGATCAGGTTGAGTCCACTGACTACTGGATTGAATTGAATTAATTCATAGCGCACACTACGAGTGGTTTTAACGTACGCAAACGATGTAGTAGCGCAAGCTAATTGTTGAATGTAGCGCACGCTACCGAGATCAGATCAGAGAACAGAAGGTTTCTGGACTCGAGTACTGGGCATCAGATAATTCGTTAGTGCACGCTAACATTTGGGGTTAGCGTACGCCAATTGTACATCCGTAGCGCACGCTACCATTCTCATACAGTGGGTACTGGACTACCCAAAATGCCCGTTGGCGCACGCTACGCACAGGAGCTAGCTCACGCTAAACTGGAGTGACTATAAATAGGACAGTGCAGTCCATTTCGTCATTTCTTCATCTCACTTCACTCCTTCGGCGATTTTGGACGATTTTGGGAAATTTGGAGAGTATTCTTCGAGGTGTAATCATCAATCATCATCTTCAAGCATATAATCTGGAGTAATCATCATTTCATCACCTTCGAACATCATAATCAAGGTATTAATCTCTTGGATCTAGAATTTCGGATTTTTGGGTTTTTCCTTCCGATTTCTTCGTGTAAGCTTGGATTGTTGTTGGAATATGTTAGATATGGATTATATACCTTGGATAAATATATTCCTACAGATTTAATGGCTATTTTGGGGATTTATTTCAAGAACCTTTGGGGTTGACTTCGGTTAATTTGGGGATTTCCGATTGATGTTGTTGTAATCTTGAATTGTGAATTCCTATTGGATTATTGATGCCACTGATATGGTTTTGCTGGTTTGAATCAATCATTGGAAAGTTGGTTTCGATAATTTGGGTTTTGGTTGTAACCAACGAGTTTGGATATTGTTGTATCGACGTTTGAGTTAGTTATAATCGTGTTTGATGCGTGTATTGAATCGAATTATTGGTAATTGTGTTATTCAAGGTTATTCGAGCGACCGACATTTCATTTAGGACGTTGTTCATGGACGGATATTCTTCATCGGTGTTGTGTAAGTTAATTCTTACTCGGTTAAAAGGATATTCATTCCTTTCGTTGTTGTTCATTCATAATCATAATTCATTCATGATGTATTAACCGTACTGAGACTTGCAATTGTCAATTAATCACTTCAGTCATGAGGAACGACGGTTCCAATCATTTCATTGAGCTGTCATTCATTTCACTATCATTTCATCTCGGTGAGTCATTATTGATTTCGATGTCACTTTGTTATCTTGTGGCATTCCGGGTCATACTGGCGTGCCGGTTGGTATGTGTAGGATTTTCATGTCGGGCACATTTAAGTCGTGTGTTGGTTGTTGGCCTCACATTGGACTGTGCACACGAGTTGATTGCTCCGTGAGACTGATTAGGTACAAGACCACACGTATATTCGATCAATACTCGTTGGTGGCTTGTTCACGGACACATATCCATCCCGAGCGTAGTGTGGCGCCACCCTTTGAGCCGTATCGTTAGTTGATTCATACAGCATGTTTGATTGCGTATGTTTTCAACAAGTTTGGGTTATAATCTAACCGATTCATTCTTAGAACTTGTGGTTTATACAGCATATATATATATATATATGATTGTGTTTATTCAACTCTTGAGGATTGTTGTTCTGTGTAACTGACCCCGTTGGGGGATATTGTTTTTCAGGTCATGGCAAGGCAAAAGCACGGGGAGATCACGTTAACGGCGAGGAGTCCCAATGATACTAGAAGGGGGACCCAATCTTTTCAGTCATTTATGTTTCCTTCATTTATTCCGCTGCAGACATTCTGTTTGAATACTCATTTCACTCAGTGTTGTATATTTTATCTCCATATAAAATATACATGTATTCTGTATTATCTTGGGTGTGTTGTATGAAACTCCTCATCGGAGTAATTAATGTTGTAATGTGGTTCGGTACTACATTTACCCTGTGTAATTCATTCATTTTCATTCACCTGGTGGGTCCCAGTCGGGGGTCCACGGCACTGTAATATCCGCCTAGTTTGGGGTGTTACATATCCTTTAGGATACCCAACACTATTCTTAAATATTCCTTGTGCTGATCCAATGATCGGGAGTAGATAAGGATGTCATCAATAAAGAAAATGACAAACTTATCCAAGTACTCTCTAAAGACTCGATTCATTAAATCCATGAAAGCAGCAGGGGCATTGGTTAAACCAAAAGGCATCACCAGAAATTCATAGTGCCCATACCTAGTTCGAAATGCCGTCTTTGGTATGTCATCTTATTTGATCTTCAATCATCAATCCTTGGTAAAGGATATTTGTTCTTGATGGTCACCCTATTCAATTCTCTATAATTGATACAGAGTCTCATGGTACCATCCTTCTTCTTGACGAAGAGTACTGGGGCTTTCCATGGTGAAAAACTAGGTATTATGAATCCTTTATCAAGCAATTCCTGCAACTGAATTTTTAATTCTTTCAATTCTATAGGAGCCATTCTGTACGGTGTTTTCGATATTGGGGCCACTCCTGGAATCAGCTCAATGTTGAATTCAATTTCTCTATCTGGAGGTAGCCCTGGTAAATCCTCTAGGAATACTTCTAGAAATTCCTGTACCACAGGTACATCTTCGGGTTTGTGGATCTTCTCCTTCTGTTTGTCCACCACACTCGCTAAATAACCGACACATCCATTTCTAAGTAATTTTTGTGCCATCATTGCTGAAATTATTCTTGTTCTAAATTTGCTGCTACTCCCAACAAACACAAACTCCTCTTCATTTGGTGGTTGGAATGTAACAATCTTCTTTTTACAATCTGTAATATCCGGATTAATTACCGAGTATTTCACCTGTATTTGAACTCTGTATTAGTTGGAATTGTGATATCAATAAGTGGAATATGGTATTTACCGTATTTGTATTTTCGTGCATGAGTATGGCAGCATATTACTTGTCCCATACAAATACTCAATAATACAAATTATTGAGTATGGCTGCATATTATAAGTAAAGTAATCAATTATGGAGTTGGGTGGAGGCCAGCGCATGGTCCTGGACAGTTTTTTTTATTATTAAGCCTGGACAGCTTTGGAATCTAGCGTAGGAATTATTGAGCACAGGGGCCCAGAAACATTTTATAAAGGACAGCACCTCATTTCATTTGGTTTTCATCTTCCTTCACCTGTTCTTAATTTCTGAAGTCCGAGAGGGTTTTCCCTAACTCGAAACACATTTAGACCACCCCCTTTTGTGAACTTTGAAGATTGGGTGTCACCGGTGATTGATCATTGAAGTGGAGAAACATCTTGATCGCAAGCAAGCAACCGAGTTGGATTCTACTTATTGCCTCGGTGTTTTCTTCATCTTAAGGTATGTTAATACTAATTCCTACTTGGATTCGTGTTATCAAGGATATGATAGAAGTATGCTGTCAAGATATGGAGTTCCACTGATAGAATCATCCAAGCATCATCATGTTTTAGAAATTGGGATGTTTATACTTATGAATAAATCATCAGAGGTTATATCCTTCCATATAAGTTGGATTTGTTTGATGTTTTCTGGATATAATGATGATATTGGAATCTAACACATCAATCTTGGATCACCCAACTTCACCTGAGAATTTCGTATGTTCAGTTTTCTACCCAATACCCTACTGTCATCAACTAGGCGAGTCAAGTCGGCTGATCGGCGAGGTTGACTTCTGACTCGGTTGATCAGCGAGGATGACTCGGCTGATCAGCTAGGTTGACTCGGCTGATCAGAGAGGTTAACTAGGCTGATCAGCTAGGTTGACTAGGCTGATCAGCTAGGTTGACTAGGCTGATCAGCGAGGTTGACTTTTGACGTCGGCTGATCAGCGAGGTGACTTTTGGGTCATAACTTCTTCATACGAACTCGGATTCGGATGAATTTTATTTTAAAACGATCGTCTCGAGGTTGACTTTTGACTCGGCTGATCAGAGAGGTTGACTAGGCTGATCAGATAGGTTGACTAGGCTGATCAGCAAGGTTGACTTTTGACGTCGGCTGATCAGCGAGGTGACTTTTGGGTCATAACTTCTTCATACGAACTCGGATTCGGATGAATTTTATTTTAAAACAATCGTCTCGAGGTTGACTTTTGACTCGGCTGATCAGAGAGGTTGACTAGGCTGATCAGCTAGGTTGACTAGGCTGATCAGCGAGGTTGACTTTTGACGTCTACCGATCGTGAGGTGACTTTTGGGTCATAACTTCTTCATACGAACTCGGATTTGGATGAATTTTTTTTAAAATGATCATCTCGACGGGACTCGGCTGATCAGAGAGGTTGACTTTTGACTCGGCTGATCAGCGAGGTTGACTTTTGACTCGGCTGATCAGCGAGGTGACTTTTGACTCGACTGATTAGGTTACATTTTATGAACTTCCGACCGTGATTTGGATTATTAAATGTTAGTACGACTATAAATGAAATCTATATTACTTATTTTGTTAAGGTTCAAGCTTAGCAACGTGATTGATTGAAGGGGCGACCTTCGAGTGTTTCGTTTTCGTGGAAGTTTTGTTCTTGTCTTCGAATCGAGGCAAGTACCTTATTTGTTTTATGTATTGATGTTGTACATATTGTCGTGCGTGTATGTCGTTGTTGTATGTCCACCTCGTATTGGTCCGACGGGATCATCGGGGGATCTATGCTAGCGTCTTGTTGGATCATCGGACGGGTTTTTCCACCACGGGTTGGTCTGACGGGATCATCGTGGGTTCTAGGCGATGAACGCTGGATCGTCGGAATTACCATGTGTTTGTTATGATATCAGGTTGTGATTATCTGATGTGTTTGTTTCTTTTTGAGTTATCGTTGGAGAAGACTCGTTGGTGTTTTTGTCAATTACGTATTATTATTTTACGTGAGATGTTGAATAATATGTTGTGGTACTTGTTCTTGCATCGTTGTGCTAACCCCTTCGGGGTGAACATTTTGTTTATGTTCGGGATCCAGAGAGCGGGAAACAAGCACCGGAGCCGCATGACGATGGGGGTGCGAGTGATGTTCTAGCGGTTTACTTGTCGTTGTTTGTTAGTTATTTCAATAAGTACTCGAGTACGTAGTCGTTTTTGATAAATTTGAATTTGGTGATGTATTAATAATTTCATTGAACATTTGTATTTTCGGTATTTGGTCGAATCGTTGTATCTTAATTCCGTTATTTCCATTCGTTAGTACCTTTTTATGCTTATTCAATTCTTGACCTTCTAAATCCTTATGTAAAGGATTTACTACTGTAATATTCCGAATATATTGGGGGTGTTACGAGAATATGGTATCGGAGCTAAGATTATGGATATCTTGGCCGTTGGGTTAAAGTAGGGTCGTTTATGTCTTTTGAGGTAACCGGGAATAACATCATCAGTCTTGCCACGTCGTCGTGCGGACGGTGGTTGTAAGTTCTAAACTCTATCTCATCCTTTGCATGTTACATTTCCTTATACTTGAGCATTTGAACGATATTGTTTCCTGTATATTGAGTAATTATGCTTACTGTATGTTGAGAGGCGGACGTGGACGTGGTCGCGGTCGCGGACGCGGACGAAGGAATGCTGAAAGAGAAGCGTCGCCTTCTAATCAGGCCAGTCATAGCTCCGGCGAGCCACAAAGATCTATCAATAACGAACCAGAACCTGCTGTACCAGAAATCCTTCGTCAGGTGGTGAACCAGATGACTCAGTTCGCCCAGGTCGTGGACCGAATGCAAGTGGCGGTGGGACTACAGCAGGGAGAGGGACAGCAAGGAATCCCGGACATGGGAAATCGAGGTGACCGGTGGCTGCAGGAGGTGGCAAAGATGCAACCACCCAAATTCGACGGTATTTCTGAGACTCCCACCTGGGATCATTGGTTAAAGGAGCTGGAGAAAATCTTTGCCGGAATTAACTGCCCTGACGACCGGAGAGCCTCTATCGCTCAATATTTTCTGATAGGGGAAGCGTCCGAATGGTGGGAAGCCATCCGGCCTATAGACCATGATGCTGATTGGACAGAGTTTAAATTGATGATGGAAGCTCAGTACTGCCCTCGTCCTGTGAAGGAAGCTAAGGTTCGGGAGTTTTTCTCCGCTCAGCCTTCAGATGTGCGGTATCTCGAGCAATTAAGGCGTTTAACCAAGAATGGCATTTGTTCGACATCCGGTCGTAATGATGCGTAAATGATGATCCATTTTGATATGAGGATGAAACCCGAAATCCAGGTACATGTCCGGTTTTGAATGTACCACACTCCGCCAATACCGGGATAAGGCATTGGCGTATGAGATCAAGGAAGCTATGGAGAAATTTACGGAATCGAAGCGAAAGTCTCGGTACTTTTACGAGCACAAGAACAACGGGCCCCGCAAGGCCCAGTCATCTTTTCATTCTTTAAAGAAACCTCCGCACCCGATTAGGAGCGGAAAGAACTTGAGCAACATCAACTATGATGATGTTATCAGAAATGCTTTAAGCTGCGCCGCAGGGCACTATCGACGGAATTGCCCCTACTGCCGTGACTTGTTTTGATTGTGGTCGAGAGGACATCGTGCGGTGTTACGTGAAGAGGCCGCAAAGTCTTTTAGAGCCCGTACACCACGGCCGATCGAAGGAAGCGATATCAACAAACGCAGCAAAGTGTTCGAGATGCCTCGAATTTTGGCCGCGGGCGGCGAGAGGCAGTGGGACGGAAAGGGTACATCGAGTGCCGGATCTATTCCCCACGTTTATGCGAGATGAGGAGGACAGACGATCGTGATGTCTTGCCGCATCGCATCTGTCGAGATCCTTTCCCGGCCGATTAAGCGTTTTATTCGATACAGAGCTACACATTCTTTTATATCCTTGTCTTGTGTAAATCGTTTGAATGTTTGGTTTTCATAATTGTGAACCTTATGTTGTTGGTTTACCGAGTGGAGAGAGGATTGTTGGAAACTTAGAAACTAGAGATTTCCTGTATCATTTGGAGGCGAGTGGCTCTCAAATCGATTGTAATAGAAATGCAAGGGACGATCGATACTCGGAGACGATTGGCTTAATCGATATGGAGCTATTGTAAACTACCAAAGAAGGAATATCTCGCTGATCGCGACGATGGTTCCGAAATCTTGTTTGAGGATGGAAACCGGGAAGCTCGGGAAAGTTGATCAAAGCGATGAAAGTGTCAAATTGTTGAAACAGTGCATCGGATCTGGTGTTATGCAATGAAGAAAGAAGACGAAATTGTGGAACTTTCATCCATTCTGTTGTGAGCGAATTTCCAGATGTATTTCCTGACGAGTTACCTGGACTACCTCCACGAAGGGATGTAGAATTTACCATTGAACTGGAACCCGAAGCTACACCAATTTCTAAGGGGCCATATCGTATGGCACCTACTGAGATGTATGAACTGAAAAAGCAACTGGAGGAGTTACTGGACAAAGGCTATATTCAGCCAAGCGTTTGCATGCAGGAGCGCCGGTTCTTTTGTCCGAAAGAAGGATGGATCACTTCGACTGTGTATCGACTATCGAGAGCTGAACAAGATGACGATTAAGAACAAATATCCGTTGCCACGGATTGATGATTTATTTGACCAGTTGCAAGGAGCAACAGTATTCTCTAAAATTGATCTGAGATCAGGATATCATCAGCTAAGGATTAAAGAATCAGATGTTCCGAAATCAGCGTTTAGAACTCGCTACGGACACTATGAGTTTGTAGTGATGCCGTTTGGTCTCACTAATGCACCTGCTGTATTCATGCAGTTGATGAACCGAGTGTTCATCGAATATTTGGATAAATTTGTGGTCGTGTTCATTGATGACATTCTAGTGTATTCTAAGAACCGGAAGAGCATGCACGACATTTGCGGATTGTATTAGAACTTTTAAGAAGCGAGCAACTGTCGCCAAACTCTCTAAGTGTGAATTCAAGCTAAAGGAAGTAATGTTCCTCGGTCATGTGGTATCAGCTAAAGGAGTCCGAGTAGATCCTCAGAAGATTGAAGCGGTTTTGGATTGGAAGCCTCCTAAGAACGTGAAACAAGTCCGAAGTTTCTTAGGACTTGCTGGGTATTATCGTCGGTTCGTGGAAGGATTTTCCAAAATTTCCCGTCCACTTACTCGACTCCTGCAGAAAACTCAAAAGTTTGAGTGGAATGAGTTGTGTCGGGTTAGCTTTGATGAATTGAAGAAGAGATTGGCGACGGCACCAATTCTTTCACTTCCACAGGGAACAGGAGGATTTATAGTTTACGGTGATGCTTGAATCAAGGACTCGGATGCGTATTAATGCGAGAATGACAAGGTGATCGCTTACGCGTCGCGGCAATTTGAAACCTTATGAAGTTAATTACCCAACACATGATTTGGAGCTAGCGGCGTAGTTTTTGCCTTGAAGATCCGGAGGCATTATGCATGCAGGACTCACCGTCGATCTTTACGGATCACAAGAGTCTCAAATACATCTTGATGAAAGAGTTGAACATGCGGCAAAGGAGATGGTTAGAGCTGATTAAGGACTACGACTTGGAGATTTTGTATCATCCAGCAAAGCGAATGTAGTGGCCGACGCCCTCGGCGCAAGCTGTTTCTATTCGGATGTTGGAGACTCGACCTCCCAACTTAGCCTTCAACGAGAGATTATTCGAGAAGGAATTGAAGTATGGTTACAAAGAGTCCAAGGACAGTGTGCATGATGGAAATAACTTCATCATTAACCGAAGAAATCAAATCTAGACAGGCGGATGATCCTCGATGATTCGGTTACGTGATG
This sequence comes from Orobanche coerulescens, assembly GCA_033398695.1. Taxonomy (NCBI): domain Eukaryota; kingdom Viridiplantae; phylum Streptophyta; class Magnoliopsida; order Lamiales; family Orobanchaceae; genus Orobanche; species Orobanche coerulescens. Next base: position 187,423,107 of record CM065802.1, on the reverse strand, counting down.
AAGTAATCAAGGGAAGGCCCCGGATTCGTAATCAAGATGATGGAGTTTTGAGATTTGAGAACCGACTCTGTGTACCCGATGTCGATGTTACGAAGCAGACAATTATGAAGGAAGCTCATAGTTCGCCCTATTCTATCCACCGGGCACCGGTAAAATGTATAAGGACTTGAAAGCAGAATTTACGGTGGGGCAACATGAAGAAAGATGTAACGGACTACGTTTGAAATGCTTGACTTGTCGGCGAGTTAAAATCGAGCATCAACGACCTGCCGGAATGTTGAAACCACTCCCGATTCTGAATGGAAGTGGGAGGACATATCGATGGACTTTATCACTAGTATGCCGAGAACCAAGACGGGAATGAACATGATTTGGGTGATAGTTGATCGTTTAACCAAATCAGCTCATTTTCTAAGCATTAAGGACACGTGGGGACCGAGAAGGTTGTACAGTATTTATTTCAGAGGTAGTTCGATTGCATGGGCAGCGAAAACCATTGTTTACGATCGAGACGGCCGTTTGTGTCTCATTTTTGGAAAGCGATTCATAAGGCCTTGGGGACGAGAATTGAACTTGATCTGACTTATCACCGCATGGTGACGGACAATCCGAGAGGACCATTCAAATGGTGGAAGACATGCTAAGGGCTTGTGCCTTAGATTGGTCAACGATTGGGAAATTCATCTACCGTTGATTGAATTTACCTACAACAATAGTTGGCATGCTTCCATTAAGATGGCACCGTTTGAGGCATTATACGGGAGGAGATGTAGATCGCCCTTATGTTGGGACGATTCATCGGACTTAATCGGGACAGAACCGAGTTGATCGTATGGACTCGAGAGAAGATAGCCTTGATTCGTGAAAGGCATTTGTTTACCGCAGTCGCGAAATCTTACGCGAGACATACGTCGTCGCCCTTTGGAGTTCAATCTTTGGAGACCACGTACTTTTAAAGGTTACTCCTACTCGGGAATTTTCCGTTTTGGAAGAAGGGGAAAAGCGAGTCGAGATATATCGGACGTTCGAAATCCTTGAGAGAGTTGGAGAGTTGGCATCTGATTGGCATTACCGCCGTCATTGAGCCATGTTCATAACGTGTTCCACGTATCCCAATTACGGAAGTATATACCGAGATCTAGTCATGTCATTGATTTTGGCGAGATCGAAGTCGCTCAAGATGCCACGTTTGAAGAAAGCCGTCGGGATACTCGAGAGTCGAGTTAAGCGGTTGAGAAACAAACCGATCGCATTGGTCAAGGTTCGGTGGTCGCGCCACGGGTGGAAGAAGCCACTTGGGAAAGCAGAAGAAAGTATGAAGTCCATATATCCGATTATTTTCGTCTTGAGTTTGGACGAAACTCCTTTTAGTAGGAGAGTATGTAATATCCGGATTAATTACCGAGTATTTCACCTGTATTTGAACTCTGTATTAGTTGGAATTGTGATATCAATAAGTGGAATATGGTATTTACCGTATTTGTATTTTCGTGCATGAGTATGGCAGCATATTACTTGTCCCATACAAATACTCAATAATACAAATTATTGAGTATGGCTGCATATTATAAGTAAAGTAATCAATTATGGAGTTGGGTGGAGGCCAGCACATGGTCTGACGATTTTTATTATTAAGCACAGACGACTTTGGAATCTAGCGTAGGAATTATTGAGCACAGGGGCCCAGAAACATTTTATAAAGGACAGCACCTCATTTCATTTGGTTTTCATCTTCCTTCACCTGTTCTTAATTTCCTGGAAGTCCAGAGGGTTTTCCCTAACTCTGAAACACATTTAGACCACCCCCTTTTGTGAACTTTGAAGATTGGGTGTCACTGGTGATTGATCATTGAAGTGGAGAAACATCTTGATCTGGCAAGCAAGCAACCGGAGTTGGATTCTACTTATTGCCTCGGTGTTTTCTTCATCTTAAGGTATGTTAATACTAATTCCTACTTGGATTCGTGTTATCAAGGATATGATAGAAGTATGCTGTCAAGATATGGAGTTCCACTGATAGAATCATCCAAGCATCATCATGTTTTAGAAATTGGGATGTTTATACTTATGAATAAATCATCAGAGGTTATATCCTTCCATATAAGTTGGATTTGTTTGATGTTTTCTGGATATAATGATGATATTGGAATCTAACACATCAATCTTGGATCACCCAACTTCACCTGAGAATTTCGTATGTTCAGTTTTCTACCCAATACCCTACTGTCATCAACTAGGCGAGTCAAGTCGGCTGATCGGCGAGTTGACTTGACTCGGTTGATCGGCGAGGATGACTCGGCTGATCAGCTAGGTTGACTCGGCTGATCGAGAGGTTAACTAGGCTGATCAGCTAGGTTGACTAGGCCGATCGGCTAGGTTGACTAAATGTCGGCGAGGTTGACTTTGGCGTCGGTGATCGGCGAGGTGACTTTTGGGTCATAACTTCTTCATACGAACTCGGATTCGGATGAATTTTATTTTAAAACGATCGTCTCGAGGTTGACTTTTGACTCGGCTGATCGGAGAGATTGACTAGGCTGATCGGATAGGTTGACTAGGCTGATCGGCAAGGTTGACTTTTGGCGTCGGTGATCAGCGAGGTGACTTTTGGGTCATAACTTCTTCATACGAACTCGGATTCGGATGAATTTTATTTTAAAACAATCGTCTCGAGGTTGACTTTTGACTCGGCTGATCGAGAGGTTGACTAGGCAGATCAGCTAGGTTGACTAGGCTGATCAGCGAGGTTGACTTTTGACGTCGGCTGATCAGTGAGGTGACTTTTAGGTCATAACTTCTTCATACGAACTCGGATTTGGATGAATTTTTTTAAAATGATCATCTCGACGGGACTCGGCTGATCAGAGAGGTTGACTTTTGACTCGGCTGATCAGCGAGGTTGACTTTTGACTCGGTGATCGTGATGTTGACTTTTGACTCGGTGATCGGCGAGGTGACTTTGACTCGGATTAGGTTACATTTTATGAACTTCCGACCGTGATTTGGATTATTAAATGTTAGTACGACTATAAATGAAATCTATATTACTTATTTTGTTAAGGTTCAAGCTTAGCAACGTGATTGATTGAAGGGCGACCTTGAGTGTTTCGTTTTCGTGGAAGTTTTGTTCTTGTCTTGAATCGAGGCAAGTACCTTATTTGTTTATGTATTGATGTTGTACATATTGTCGTGCGTGTATGTCGTTGTTGTATGTCCACCTCGTGTTGGTCGACGGGATCATCGGGGGATCTATGCTAGCGTCTTGCTGGATCATCGGACGGGTTTTCCACCACGGGTTGGTCAGCGGGATCATCGTGGGTTCTAGGCGATGAAGCATTTGGATCGTCGGAATTACCATGTGTTTGTTATGATATCATGTTGTGATTATCAGATGTGTATGTTACTTATTGAGTTCTCGTAGGAGAAGACTCGTTGGTGTTTTTGTCAATTACGTATTATTATTTTACGTGAGATGTTGAATAATATGTTGTGGTACTTGTACTAGCATCGTTGTGCTAACCCCTTCGGGGGTGAACATTTTGTTTATGTTCAGGATCCAGGAGAGCGTGGAAACAAGCCTTTGGAGCCGCATGACGATGGGGGTGCAGAGTGATGTTCTAGCCGGGTTTACTTGTCTGTTGTTTGTTAGTTATTTCAATAAGTACTCGAGTACGTAGTCGTTTTTGATAAATTTGAATTTGGTGATGTATTAATAATTTCTGTTGAACATTTGTATTTTCAGTATTTGGTCAGAACTGTTGTATCTTAATTCCGTTATTTCCATTCGTTAGTACCTTTTTATGCTTATTCAATTCTTCAGCCTTCTAAATCCTTATGTAAAGGATTTACGGCGCTGTAATATTCCCGAATATATTGGGGGTGTTACACAATCCATGGTAGCATGATGCTTAGATAACCAATCCATCCCTAGAATTATTTCATAATCCGACATGTTGAGCACAATGAGATCAGCATCTAATTCCCAGTTATCGATTACTACACTACAGGATCGAAGAACTTTGTCCGAGGTCAAGAGTTCTCCTGAAGGGGTAGACACATTAAACTGCCCACCAAACTCTTCCAGTGGTTTGCCCAACCTTCTCACATACTTGGTCGATGCAAATGATTGTGTTGCTCCTGGATCTAACAATGCATATGCAGGAATACCACAAATTAGTATGTTACCTGAGACGACTGTAGGGTTGGCATCAGCCTCTGCCTGCGTGATTGCAAATACTCTTCCTTGTACTTTCTTCTGCTCGGAATCATTAGAGGTACACTCCTTCGCAAAATGACCCATCTTTTCACATTTGTAGCAGGCTCCGGGTCCTTCCATGCAGATGCCAAAGTGATATCTTCCACATTTTGCACATTTTGGCTTTTGTTTACCTCCAGTGGATGGTTGTCCTCCGTTGTTGTCTTTAAACTGTTTCTGGCCATTACCTTTGTAGAACTGGCCTTGCCTCTTGTTACCCTTGTTTGAGTGCTGCCACTTGCCTTGGCCCTGATGATAATTAATTTGGTTACCTTTTCTTTAGCCTCTTTCTCCTTTCGTTCCTCCATGATTTTCCTTTGAGCCATTTCTGCATTTAGAGCTCGCTGAACCACTACCACATATTTTGAGCCTCCAGTTTCCCCGACTTGCACATCTCTATATATCTCTGGTTTCAGACCCTCGATGAATTGCTCGACCTTTAGCTCATCCGTGCTTACCATGTGTGGCGCATACCTTGAAAGCTCCTCAAATTTTCTGACATATTCATCAACTGATATGTCACCTTGCTTCAAGCTTGAAAATTCCTTCCGTTTTGCAGCTCGTGCAGCTTTTGTAAGGTATTTCGCCTCGAAAAGCTCTTTAAATTCCTCCCATGTCAGTCTACGAACATCATATATACCCATCATGGTGTCCCACCAGTAACTAGCATCATTACGGAGGTAAAATACCGCACATGAAACCTTGGCCTCATCAGGGATTCTGCCGTAGCTGAACATCCTTTCCATAGTTCGAAGCCAATTCTCAGAGACGCTCGTATCGAGTCCACCTTCAAATGTGGGAGGTTTTAGTTTCTGGAACCTCTCACTAACCAGATCAATGGCATCATTTCGAGGAGGTGGAGAACGACAAGCCTCGGCTTCACGTCTAACATCCCGTTCTATAAGCCTTTCCACAAGATCCGTCAGTCGGTCGATACGGTTATCCCTCGCTCCTTCAGCACTACCTTGCATTCTATTCTCTTCCATGATCTCTTAATAGCCTTCACTTCTCACACAAGGATCTTTTATTAGCCAATATTAACATAAACATGCAAATAGCAAGTAAAAATAAATAAATAAAACCATTGACTGATGGGTTGCTCCCCTCCGCCAAGCGATTGTTGTATATGAACGGTCTTCAGAAACGCTTTAAACCTTTGCTCCGATACCAAATCAGTCACACCCCCTTGAAGTTGACTATCAGATGCCGGATATTAAAAATATCCTTATTATATATTACAGCACAGCGGAAAACTTAAAATCTTTAAGAGGAAACTCTTTTTTTTACACACCAAAAGTCATTTTTACACATCAGCCGACTATTATATTACAACCAAAAGAAAAGATCGGCTGTATAAGTTTATAAGCAAAGTTAGACTTAACACACACAGAGAACACTCCACAGGTCTGATGTTCATATACAACGGCTCGTTGGCGCAGAGAAGCATCCCATATGTCAACCTATGACTGATACCCTGAATTATTACCTGTATCACAAGAATTCAACTAAATGAGCGAAAGCTCAGTAAGTAGTGACACACAATGCATGAATGCATTTATGAATGAGTTTGTGAAATGCAGTTTCATTTTTCCTTTAACTTTCAAAAACTCTTTTATAGCGCGCTGCTATGTACACCTCGAGTTACTGTCCCGGGCCAAAAGTGTGCATGTCCAACCATAGCCAGAACAAACTGCCCAATCATAACACATGGGTCAGCCTGGCGTGTCCCAGACTCCACCAGGATCATGGCTATAAGGTGCCCAATCATACACATGAGTCACCACGGTGTGTCCCAGACTCCACCGCAAAACATCACACAAAGTGTCCAATCATAACACATGGATCACTATGACGTGTCCCAGACTCCACCACAAAAAAACAGCCCCTTACCATTATCCCGCGATGCACATAACCAAAACAGTTTGTTCTGATCACCTTTAGAACGCCTGTACTATGATCAATGCATGTGACAGCAACTTCCAATGCTATGCTATGATCATATGCATCATGATAATATCACATGTATAAATGCTCTATGGGGCGCATCACACAATAAAAATAGAGCAATATGTTATCCACATATACACAAGGTACGAACAATATCCAAAACAACAATCATCAACACATATCTCAGACAATTGCTCTTGTGATACAGTTTTGAAATCATTTACTACTTACCTTGTTCAGGTGATACCTTTGCTTTTATACCAATAAGAGTTGGTTGTGATGATATGTCTTCAAATCCTGTTTCAACGAGTGCCTTTAAAGAATCTATATGGTATACACAAGGTTTAACTCACTGCGTATCCGAAGGGTTTTACCAATTTCACATAATTAGTATTCTACAAATTTTATGTGCGCATTTCTTTATATACGAGCATAATACTCTATCCTTTTTGCACTCCTAACTCATTATGAAGCCTATTACTTTCTGTTCATATTGTTATATAACTCTTATAGGCCACAATTCTAGGATTCTACAACAAGACAATGGTTTAGGGGAATTTATCAAGATCTTGAAATCACTGAATTTGTCCCGCGTATATCCACTTAATTATAAGTTGGATTTACATGAATTTTTGATATAGTATACCTAATATACTTAAGAACATGTATATAGAAACCTCTGCCCCTGAATCACACGAATTCGATACTATCCACACATATTTTCAAAAGGTGGCAGAATTGATTCTTTTGTTGTCTTAGTGAGTTTTAAGCCCTATAAATCCACCTTAAACACAAGTTTAGGCCATGTATGGGTTCTTAACACCATTAGAACGTACATAATAACCTAAACCAGCTCTCAAAACTTCATACCACACAAGAAATATAGCAAGAACAAGAGTAAAACGAAGATAACTCACCTTGATTGTGAACTGAATTGAGGTGTTGATGTTTTTTGTGATTTCTCCTAAATTTTTTGATGTATTTTCGAAGTGTGGAGCTTATTGATCGATTTCATAGTGTCTAGAAGAGTTTAGAATCCGTTTCCTCCCTTATCTAAGTGAAAGAGTCTGTTTATGAGGGTGAAAGTTCTAAAATGCCCCTCAATGGCCTCCAGAAGTCAGGTTTAGAAGAATGGACCGGTTGAAGTTGTTATAATCCGGTAGTTGGATGTTTTAAACCGGTTCTTAGTAGAGATTGATCATATTTAGGGTATGAATGTATGGTCCAAGGTTTTGATAAAGTTTAATATGTATTTTTATTGTTTAAACTCAGCTACTTTTGCGAATACCTTCGAAAGTGGTAGAAAATGAGTTTGTTGTTATCTTTATGAAATTTTATATAATTAACCCTATAAATAAGAGTCCGAGTACTCACTTAGAAATATGACATTATTGGACAATGAACTAAAGGACAAATTCCATTCTACTCGACCGCATTTGGGACGAATAAGATACTTACAAATCAAATGACTTAACAAATGTTATCACTGAGACCTTGAATTTCATCATTGATGGTATTCACAAGTATCAAGATGCTTGACACGTGTTATCGAAATAAGAAAGGGTTATTTACTTGAATCATCAATCCAAATTGACTCATCATACCCGCCGACTAAAACCCCGAGACCAACCGATAGACACGTCACTGATATTATTTACTACTTATAGGCTTTCCACTTGTACTTGGGGTTAGGTTCAATGCTTAGCCACTTCAATGCCATTAAATTAACTACCACATAAGGTGGATCATGAAATGTCAAAAATAATACTTAATAACAAGGAACACATGAATCATATTATTCAAATAATAGCAGTTTGTGTCACCCTGTCACATTTTTATACGATTAAGCATGAAGTCTAGCATGTTTTAAGATTAATATGTTATTATTGACTAGACCTTGTGTGTGAGAGTCTTTGGGCATCACAGGTTGCACTCTTTTCCTTAGACCAAGGTTTATTTTTCCCACTGGGTTTTATTACTTGGGAAGGTTTTTAACGAGGCAATGATATATGAATGTAAGTATTAGGGGGAGCTGTAAAGTTTTCCAACTTTCAAGATTGATGTAAAGATCACAAGGAAATGATGATTTATAAAGAAACTTAATCACATGTGATGTACTCTTTTCTTTTACCAAGGTTCATTTTCTCCCATTAGGTTTTGTTACTTGGCAAAGTTTTTAATGAGGCAACGACTACTTGATTGATGTACAAATCAGGGGCAGATGTAGACTTGAGGGGGAGTCTTACATCCACACCGTAAGTTATACTCTTTTCCTTCCAAGGATCATTTTTCCCACAGGGTTTTTATCACTTGGAAAGGTTTTTAACGAGGTAACAAGATGTACGATTTTAGGGATCGATGGAATGGTCACCTTAGTAGCGCTATGATTAATGTAACGATCATATGAAATGATATATTCAAAGGACGAAGTCTAAACTTGATGTATATAGATGCTGTACTATTTTTCCTACGATCAAGACATTTTTGCCACTAGGTTTTTGCTTGATGAGGTTTTAACAAGGCAACATGACATGCGCTTGTAGACTAGGCACAAGGGGGAGTGTTAAGTAATAATACCCAATGTGTGTCTAAGTCTGTCACTTTATGGGCTTTCTTAGATTGAGTATGGTTAGGCCTGCTTGTATGTATTTCTCCCTATTTAAAGGGATGTCATCAATGGAATAATACACTTTTTGCCCTACTTTCTGTCTCAGTTATTTTCCCTTCAACACGGAGCATAATTAGCTCGACTTTTCATTCCATGTGCATATAAGAAATAAATTAATATGATAACCAACTTTTTGGAGGTCCACTTAGATCGGATTTGTTATTCGTTCTACCTTGAGGTTCCGTTTTATATTTGTTGATCTACGGTCAGTCTTTTTTTAATAATTCTTTAGGTTATCTTTTATCATTTTTGAATGTTGTCCGGCTCTGATGACCTATTATTGTCGATATGAGGTCAGTCTTTTAGGGGTCTTATGTCTGCTTGTATCCTCTCCGGAGCATGCCCGACTCGAATGACCTTCAACCCTTGTATTTTCAAATAAATAAGAATTGAACTACAAAAGTGACAAGTGGGACTAGGTCATGCACACAAATAGGTGTGTTATTCATAATATCTTTTGAGTAAGAATGTAACACTCCAAACTAGGCGGATATTACAGTGCCGTGGACCCCCGACTGGGACCCACTAGGCGAATGAAAATGAATGAATTACACAGGGTAAATGTAGTACCGAACCACATTACAACAATAATTACTCCGATGAGGAGTTTCATACAACACATCCAGGATAATACAGAATACATGTATATTTTATATGGAGATAAAATATACAACACTGAGTGAAATGAGTATTCAAACGGAATGTCTGCAGCGGAATAAATGAAGGAAACATAAATGACTGAAAAGACTAGGGCCCCCTTCTAGTATCATTGGGACTCCTAGCCGTCAACGTGCTCTCCCCGTGCTTTCGCCTTGCCATGACATGAAAAACAATATCCCCCAACGGGGTCAGTTACACAGAACAACAATCCTCAAGAGTTGAAAATACACAATCATGAGTTATCTTTAGTTATGAAATATCTTGTCGAAACATACGCAATCAAACATGCTATATGAATCAACTAACAGTACGGCTCAAAGGAATGGCGCCACACTACGTCCGGGATGGAAATGTGTCCGTGCACAAGCCACCAACGAGTATCGATCGAATACACATGTGGTCTTGTACCTAATCAGTCTCACAAAGCCATCAACTCGTGTGCGCAGTCCAATGTGAGGCCACCAACCAACACACGACTTAAATGTGCCTGACATGAAAATCCTACACATACCAACCGGTACGCCAGTATGACCCGGAATGCCACGATATAACAAAAGTGACATCGAACATGAATAATGACACACCAAGATGAAATGATGGTGAAATGAATGACAGCTCAATGAAATGATCGGAACCGTCGTTCCTCGTGAATGAAGTAATTAAGTGACAATTACAAGTTTTGAAACGGTTAGTACCTTATGAATGAATTATGATTATGAATGAACAACAACGAAAGGAATGAATATCCTTTTAACTGAGTAAGAATTAACTTACAGAACCGGTGAAGAATGTCTGTCCACGAACAACGTCTTAAATGAAATGCCGGTCACTCGAACAACCTTGAATAATACAATTACCAACAATCCGTTCAATATACGAATCAAACACGAATATAACGAACTCAAAACGTCGATACGATTAAACCAAGTTCATTGGGGCATTATATCGAACACTTTGTGGCCAAACTTCGATTGTTTACAACCAAACTTCAATAATACCAACATCAAATCCCCAAGAAGTGTTTCCAACCAACAAAACATCTTCAATACGATCAATAATCCAATATGAATATTCAAATTCGTGATTACAACAACGATTAATCGAAAACCCCCAAATCCAACTTAATATTCAAAGTGTTCTTGAATAATCCTTCAATAATCCAATAAATAATCAAACATATTCATAATCATGTGTATATCACTTCATACAACATGATCGTAACATCCAAAACATCATATCCCAAAACAAAATCGAAATCCAAGATGTTGGAAATTACCTTTGAAGATCCAAGTACTTTAATCCGATGAAATCGCGTTAGCTCGACAATCCGGGCTTCACGATCGAAAGGTGATGAAGAAAATCAAACACTTAAGTGATAGATGATGAAACTTCTCTCCCACCAACCCTCTCTCTCGGACCAAAGTGAAGAAATGGGAAAAAAATGAGTTGATCCGCACAAAAACTGCAGTTATAGCGCTGACTGCACTGTGTGCCGCGGCCCGGCCGAAGTGTGCCACGGCACAGGGCCAAAACTGCCCCCAGTGATCGGCAGCATGCCGCGGCCCGGACGAGTGTGCCGCGGCAGTGACTCGGCAGTGTGCCGTGGCCCATGGTACAGACGGGTTGGCCGAAAGTTGAAACATGAGTGTGCCGCGGCCCGGACGAGTGTGCCGCGGCCCACGGTACATGCTGCTCGTCCAAAATTGGAAATTGTGTGTTCCGCGGCGCACACTCCTTGTGCCGCAGCCCACACCCCCTTTGGGTCCTAAAATGATGAAAAATGATCCGGGAAGAGAATAAAAGCTATAGGAATCAATATTTGGGAAACAATAACACGAAATGGAAGTGCAAAAATCCCAAAACGGTGGTTCCAAGCAATGATTACAAGGGTTCGTCCAACAAAAACACGATTTGAACAATGAAGAGATTTGAAATGACATGAATTCCAATGTCAACATCGACTAATGAATCAATTACAACAATAAAGATAATCTCGATTCCCGAATAAGGTAGATACACTGAACAATATCGATACACAACTTGAAGTTATTCCAAACGGTGAACACGGATGAATGATTATTAACAAGTGAAAAATTACATAGTGACAATTACCGAATGAAAGTACTGAATGACAAAGACTGAATTACAACCGGGTATTACATACACCCCCTTAAAAGAGTTTCGTCCCCGAAACTAAGGGTCAAACAACTCGGGATAACTCTCCCGCATACTATCCTCGGTTTCCCAAGTAGCCTCTTCGACTCCGTGTCTAGACCACTGAATTTTAACCAGAGGAATCGTCTTATTCCTCAACTGTTTGATTCGCCATTCTAACACTCGTATGGGACGCTCCTCATACGAATGATCATCCGCGATCTCGATTTCGTCGAACTGAAGTATGTGACTCGGGTCGGCAACATACTTCCGCAACTGAGAGATGTGAAACACATTATGAATTCGGATCAATGCCGGAGGTAAGGCCAATCGGTAAGCTAGCTCGCCTACTCGATCCAAAATCTCAAACGGTCCAATGAATCTCGGACTCAACTTTCCCCTCTTCCCAAAACGGAAGATACCACGACTCGGGGATACCTTGACCAAAACATGGTCACCCGTCTCGAACTCTAATGGTCGACGACGATTATCTGCATATGATTTCTGTCGACTCTGAGCGGTCAACAAACGACTCCTGATCAAAGATACCTTCTCACGGGCGGCTATAAGCATATCGGGCTCAATGCCGATTGATTCTTATAAGTCATCCCAACACAAAGGAGATCGACAACGAGGACCGTACAAGGCCTCGTAAGGTGCCATCTTAATCGAAGAATGCCAACTATTATTGTACGTGAACTCGATCAACGGTAGTTGGGCTTCCCAATCATCTTTCCAATCGAGGACGCATGCCCTCAACATGTCCTCTAATGTCTGAATAGTTCTCTCTGATTGTCCGTCGGACTGAGGGTGAAAAGATGTGCTGAAATTAAGCTGAGTTCCCATGGCACGATGAACTGATTTCCAAAAATGAGACACGAATCACCCATCACGATCAGAAACGATACTTTTAGGAGTACCGTGCAATCTCACTATCTCTTTGATAAATAACTGGGCAAGTCTCTCGGGACCCCATGTATCCTTAATATCAAGGAAATGAGCTGATTTAGTTAAGCGGTCCACAATCACCCAGATCGTATTCATGCCACGACGACTCGTCGGCAAACTCGTGATGAAGTCCATTGAAATATCCTCCCACTTCCATTCTGGAATAGGGAGAGGTTTCAGCATACCCGCCGGTCGCTGATGTTCTATCTTGACTTGCTGACAGTTTAAGCATCTCGAAACAAATTCCGCGACTTCTCGCTTCATATTACTCCACCAGTAATTTTGTTTCAAGTCTTTATACATCTTGCTAGACCCCGGGTGAACGGAATAAGGGGTAGCATGAGCTTCTCTCAAAATCGAGTTTTTCAACTCGTCATTCGCCGGTACACACAACCGATTCTTAAAACGCAAAAGTCCATCATCATGGACCACAAATCCAGGGGCTTTCCCCTGAGTCACATCCTCTCGAATGCGTAACAAAAATGGGTCTGAACCCTGATTCTCCCTGATCGCCTCCTCAAGTGGCGATGAAATTTCCAACGTACAAATTTTCCCTTGTACTCGCTGTAACCAGACCTCGATCTCGGGTCTCAGAAATTCCTGATGAAGCTCCTTCTGAACTGTTAAACGAGCAAGCATCTTCTCCTGAACGGACTTACGACTCAAGGCGTCGGCGACAACGTTCGCCTTGCCCGGGTGGTAAAGGATCTCAATATCATAATCTTTTATTAGTTCCAACCACCGTCTCTGTCGCATATTTAACTCTTTCTGAGTAAATATATACTTTAAACTCTTATGATCGGTGAATATCTGACAGGTAACGCCATAAAGATAATGACGCCAAATCTTTAATGCAAAACCCACGGCTGCTAACTCCAGGTCATGGGTCAGATAATTAACCTCGTAAGGTCTCAATTTCCATGAAGCATAAGCAATAACCTTCCCATTCTGCATGAGTACACATCCGAGACCCTGTCCGGATGCTTCACTATAAACCAAAAATCCTTCTCTCCCTTGCGGTAAAGAAAGGACAGGTGCTGAAGTTAACCGGCTCTTGAGTTCCTCAAAACTCTGTTGACACGCGTCGGACCACGTGTATTTCTTATCCTTTCGCAAAAGGTTCGTCAAGGGTTGAGCGATTTTAGAAAATCCTTCCACAAACCGCCGATAATAACCGGCTAATCCGAGAAAGCTTTGGATTTCCTTAACATTCTTCGGAGGTAACCAATATTGGATAGCCTCCGTCTTCTGAGGATCAACACGCACTCCATCTGATGAAATTACATGCCCGAGAAAAGTCACTTCGGACATCCAGAACTCACATTTGGAAAACTTTCCATAAAGTTGCTCTCGTCTTAACACGTCGAGAACCTGATGAAGATGAACCTCGTGTTCCTCTCGGTTACGAGAATAAATCAAAATGTCATCGATGAAGACAACAACAAACTGATCCAAAAAGTCGATGAAAACCCGATTCATTAACTCCATGAATACCGCAGGTGCATTAGTCAATCCAAACGGCATAACCACAAACTCATAATGACCATAGCGTGTTTGAAACGTCGTCCTCGCGATATCCGACTCTCGAATCCGCAACTGATGATATCCAAATCTTAAGTCGATCTTGGAAAATACTGAAGCTCCCTGAAGTTGATCTAAGAGATCATCAATACGGGGTAAGGGATACTTATTCTTGATCGTCACCCGGTTCAATTCCCAGTAATCAATACACAAGCGGAACGAACCATCCTTTTTCTTGACAAACAACACTGGTGCTCCCCATGGGGACGCACTCGGACGGATATAACCTTTCTCGAACAATTCCTCAAGTTGGTTCTTTAATTCATGCATTTCGGTCGGGGCCATCCGGTACGGTGCCTTCGATATCGGGGACGTACCTGGCTACAACTCAATCGTGAATTCCACATCTCTCTGTGGAGGCAAACCAGGTAACTCGTCTGGAAAAACATCGGCATATTCCCTCACTACCGGAATATCCGTCAACATTATTGATGATTTCTATAGCACCAATAACCAACACACCCCTGACTAACTAATTTCACTGCTTTCATCAAGTTAATGACCTTACCAGAACTGCCGGGATTACCTCCCTGAAAAACACATTCAACCCCATCGTCTGAAATGATAGTGACCATACGCTTACGGACACTAATGATGGCATCGTGACGATCCATCCAATCAATACCCAAAATGACGTCGTCTCTCGGCAAATCTACCACGATTAGGTCTGCTAGCCATACACGGCCCTGAAGCTGAATCGGACAATTCTTAATGTCACGATTTCCGATAATTCGTCTACCATCAGGTAGACCAATGACATATGGCTCACAACTAGTAGCACTACCCAGACGTAGTCTACTCAAACATGACTCGGAAATGAATGAATGCGATGCAC
Source organism: Orobanche coerulescens (assembly GCA_033398695.1). Taxonomy (NCBI): domain Eukaryota; kingdom Viridiplantae; phylum Streptophyta; class Magnoliopsida; order Lamiales; family Orobanchaceae; genus Orobanche; species Orobanche coerulescens. The sequence continues at coordinate 187,408,059 of CM065802.1, read as the reverse complement.
CAGTATCAAAAAGGGTACACACAGGTTGAGATAGAATATCGAGTATACCTGAGATCATTCGGGCCTCTGGATCGTCGTTCTTCTTCATCTCGTAAATTCGGGGCTTGCCGGCCCCCGAACCAGACGCTCCCGTCTGATAGCTCTTAGCTCCACCTTTGTTAGCTCCTGTCGTCTTGAATGACGTTGACTGAGTGGCCTGATTCTGCACCGCTGAATGTCATGGGGCCTGAGATGAGGCCGGAGTGGGTTTAGAGTCCCTTCAGCAAAAACGGGCCCTATGCCCAGCAATTCCACAGTTATGGCACGTGACAGAATGTTTCGGACATTTGGTGCTGAAATGACCCTATTCTTCACAGTTGAAACAGGTGACAGCTGAACTGGCCGCTCGTGACTGAGATTTCGCGGGTTTAGGCGCCATAGGAGGTCGCTCAGAAAAGGTAGAGCCCGCACGTGGTTTCTTGAAGGTGGCCTGACTGCTGTCAGACTGATTACGGTTCTTAGACTTCTTGCCAGCAGATGAAGGTTGTTGCTTAGCAATCTCCTTAGCAGTAAGCTCGTAAGTAAGAACTTTCTCGATGAATTCGGCCAGAGTGGTGCAATTATGATTAAGCAACTATAGCCACATACGAGGTTTCAGCCTCTTGCTAAAATACTTGATCTTGTCCGCCTCAGAGTGAATGATAGATGAGGCGAACAGAAGAAGTTCCTGAAATTTTTCGGCGATGGCAAGAACATCGTCGTCCGTTGAGAGGTCGGGAGTGAGTAATTCCGACAGTTTAGCCTCCCTGAGTGGGGCTGGATAATACCTCTCCATCATGAGAGTTTTGAACTGATCCCAAGTACTTGATCCGTCGGTGGTCTTCAACGATAACCACCATGAATGAGCGCTCTTACCAAGATAGTAGGCCGCAACTGAAACTTTATGCCCTTCAGGGCAATCCACCATAGCAAATAACTTCTTGAAATGCTCAAGCCAATAAACAATATCCGCCGGCTCAGATGAGCCCTCGAAGGAAGGTGGTCGCTGGCGAGAGATGTCACCAATGATACTGCTTACACCCCTCTCTTGCATCTGAGGTGGCGGCGAAGGAGCCTGTTGATTCTGAGTAGTTGAGTTATGCATTGTCTCCATTAGTTGAGCCATCTGAGTCATTTGGGCCATTATGCCCTGCATAAAAGCGAGTGGGTCCACCCAAACACCTTCTGACTGAGCTGTATCCCAGGTACGACTCCCCGATAGTGAATGATCACGTCCAGGTGAATGAGTGGCAGCATCGCTGCTCGATGAACTAGCATTATTTCTCGCGTTCGCATGTGTATTCACACGAGCTCTCGGGATTCGGCCCGCACCGCGGCCTCGTCCTCCGCGTCCTCTTCTTGCTCTCTCCATACTGAAGTAGGAAAGTCACATGATGATTATATTCCCCGCATGAATATCACGTTATGATTATGTCATGAGATGATGAAAATGAGCATACACGCTCTAACACAGTGATTACATGAATGATTAACTGAGGCGACACGATTATCTGATGAAATTCTTGAAATGATTATCTTGAACAAGTTAACAAGATTAATGATATGATCTTCCAGATCAACAACTGAGTAATGAAATGAAGTGAGTGATTAATGAGTTAACAAGACCGTCCTGGTCAAAATGAAAATGATGATTGAGGATTGTTAACTGATGAATTATGAATGAATGATCACTGCCAGAAATTATACCATGGCGTTAGAAATCTTACAATTCTTGGTCTGATTGACTCGGCATTTGCACAGGTCACACGTGACGTGAACGTCCAATGATACTAGTCCGATGACAATGATTTCAAATGAGACATGACTCGGAAGGTAGTATTCAAAACCACTCTCCGATACCAACTCTGTAACACCCCAAACTAGGCGGATATTACAGTGACGTGGACCCCCGACTGGGACCCACTAGGCGAATGAAAATGAATGAATTACATAGGATAAATGTAGTACCGAACCACATTACAACAATAATTACTCCGATGAAGAGTTTCATACAACACATCCAGGATAATACAGAATACATGTATATTTTATATGGAGATAAAATATACAACACTAAGTGAAATGAGTACTCAAACGGAATGTATGCAGCGGAATAAATGAAGGAAACATAAATGACTAAAAAGACTGGGGGCCCCTTCTAGTATCATTGGGACTCCTCGCCGTCAACATGCTCTCCCCGTGCTTTCGCCTTGCCATGACCTGAAAAACAATATCCCCCAATGGGGTCAGTTATACAGAACAACAATCCTCAGGAGTTGAAAATACACAATCATGAGTTATCTTTAGTTATGAAATATCTTGTCGAAACATACGCAATCAAACATGCTATATGAATCAACTAACAGTACGGCTCAAAGGAATGGCGCCACACTACGTCCGGGATGGAAATGTGTCCGTGCACAAGCCACCAACGAGTATCGATCGAATACACGTGTGGTCTTGTACCTAATCAGTCTCACGAAGCCATCAACTCGTGTGCACAGTCCAATGTGAGGCCACCAACCAACACACGACTTAAATGTGCCTGACATAAAAATCCTACACATAACAACCGGCACGCCAGTATGACCCGGAATGCCACGATATAACAAAAGTGACATCGAACATGAATAATGACTCACCAAGATGAAATGATGGTGAAATGAATGACAGCTCAATGAAATGATCGGAACCGTCGTTCCTCGTGAATGAATTAATTAAGTGATAATTACAAGTTTTGAAGCGGTTAGTACCTTATGAATGAATTGTGATTATGAATGAACAACAACGAAAGGAATGAATATCCTTTTAACTGAGTAAGAATTAACTTACACAACCGGTGAAGAATGTCCGTCCACGAACAACGTCCTAAATGAAATGTCGGTCGCTCGAACAACCTTGAATAATACAATTACCAACAATCTGTTCAATATACGAATCAAACACGAATATAACGAACTCAAAATATCGATATGATTAAACCAAGTTCATTGGGGCATTATATCGAACACTTTGTGGCCAAACTTCGATTGTTTACAATCAAACTTCAATAATATCAACATGAAATCCCCAAGAAGTGTTTCAAACCAACAAAACATCTTCAATACGATCAATAATCCAATATGAATATTCAAATTCGTGATTACAACAACGATTAATCGAAAACCCCCAAATCCAACTTAATATTCAAAGTGTTCTTGAATAATCCTTCAATAATCCAATGAATAATCAAACATATTCATAATCATGTATATATCACTTCATACAACATGATCTTAACATCCAAAACATCATATCCCAAAACAAAATCGAAATCCAAGATTTTAGAGAAATTACCTTTGAAGATCCAAGTACTTTAGTCCGATGAAATCGCATTAGATCGACAATCCGGGCTTCACGATCGAAAGGTGATGAAGAAAATCAAACACTCAAGTGATAGATGATGGAAATTCTCCCCCACCAACCCTCTCTCTCGGACCAAAGTGAAGAAATGGGAAAAAAATGAGTTGATCCGCACAAAAACTGCAGTTATAGCGCTGACTGCACTGTGTGCCGCGGCCCGGCCGAAGTGTGCCGCGGCAAAGGGCCAAAACTACCCCCAGTGATCGGCAGCGTGCCGCGGCCCGGACGAGTGTGCCGTGGCAGTGACTCGGCTGTGTGCCGCGGCCCTGTCGGCATGAGCCGCGGCCCATGGTACAGACGAGTTAGCCGAAAGTTGAAACATGAGTGTGTCGCGGCCCGGACGAGTGTGCCGCGGCAGTGACTCGGCAGTGTGCCGCGGCCCTGTCGGCATGTGCTGCGGCCCACGGTACAGGCTGCTCAGCCAAAATTGGAAATTGTGTGTTCCGCGGCGCACACTACTTGTGCCGCGGCCCACACCCCCTTTCGGTCCTAAAATGATGAAAAATGATCCAGGAAGAGAATAAAAGCGATAGGAATCAATATTTGGGAAACAATAACACGAAATGGAAGTGCGAAAACCCCAAAACGGTGGTTCCAAGCAATGATTACAAGGGTTCGTCCAACAAAAACACGATTTGAACAATGAAGAGATTTGAAATGACATGAATTTCAACGTCAACATCGACTAATGAATCAATTACAACAATCAAGATAATATTCTTGTCTCGATTCCCAAATAAGGTAGATACACTGAACAATATCGATACATAACTCGAAGTTATTCCAAACGGTGAACACGGATGAATGATTATTAACAAGTGAAAAATTACATAGTGACAATTACCGAATGAAATTACTGAATGATAAAGACTGAATTACAACCGGGTATTATAAAGAAAGCATTCCAAAGATAGTTAAACTGTACACCATCTAGATATTGTAACATATAGGTTGTGAAGCACTTATGAAATGCTATAGGGCTCTTCCCATTTGGGTTGGAGTGGGCTAGGCTCGATTCCAATATACCTCTTGAGGACAAGGTCTATGAACCTTTCTATGACTGGATTGTTGTAATATTCTTCGAATTGTTGTTTGTAGATTGCATTCCTCCGGTCGAATTGGTGCCTCTTCTCTCTATGCAGATCGATCTCTACTCTCAGGGTTGGAATGTTACGTGTGTTGTTACCCAAAATATTATCCGGAGATAGTATTGCTGGAACGATCGAGTAACAAACAAAATGCGAGAACACTTCCGTGGGAAAATGGATAACACAAGATTTGCCGGGGTTGTTAGTCCCGGGCTTGAATGCTCTCGCGAGATGTTATTAATAAATATACTGTCGAGTACAAATATTAACGTTAGAATCTAATACAATGAGTGTAAAAGCTTCTAGTTATCTAGGCTTTAGAGCGCGTAGATTGCCGGAAGAACCAGATGGATGAATCTGTGAGTTCTTGCTTGGAATTTATGATGAATGTGTATGAATGTCACTATGAATATGTTAGTGCTTGCCAAAAGAGCCTTTTTATTCTCTCTTTGGTGTGTATTTTGCACTTAATTCGTAGTAGAATCCGTCCCTTTGGCCGCAACAGTGAGTCCTCTATTTATAGGGGACTAAGTAGTTGGGATCCCTCAGGCGATCGCGGGCGATCGCCGTTTTCTATATTAAAATAAACGGCCGATCGTCCCGTCACGTGGGCCTGTTCCCTTGAGGTCCGAGGTTGCAGTTGGAGGCCAGCTGGGTGAACCAATGGGAAGCCAGCACGCGTCGCGAGTCGCTATCCGAGGAGGGTCCACTTCCTACCTTTCGGCGGCCTTGTCGGTAGGTGTGGTAGGTGACAGGCTGGGGTCAATGATCCTTTTTGTTGGTATCCTATGAAGATCCGCGGGTGGGCCATCGTCCAAGATTCGGTCTTCGACGACTTTGATGGATGCTGGATCCCCACGTGGCATGAGATGATCGCCTCTGATCCGTTAGACAAAGACGATCGCCAGGTATCAAAAGACGATCGCTGGTTACCAAAAGACGATCGCTATATTATGCCGGACTTTAGGTGTCCGTCCGGAGTTTTGGCTTCTATGGTTGACTTTTCAGGGAGGTCGCCGATCGCCTATCGTGGCGAATTAATCGTCGCACAACAATTGCCCCCCAGCTCGCCTCGATGTTGAAAACACGGGGTGAGGTGGCATGATAGCGATCGCCGATGTTTAGGCGACCGGCCGATCTGAATTCAAATATGGGCGACCTTCTTTCGCGTTGGGAGCGGCGGGAAAAGGAGGCGGAGCTTTCCAAAAGTGGTGGGACACGCGTCGTGCCATTGTTGGGGAATCGGCGGTTTTGTCGATCCTGTCGGTGGCATGCCCTCGAAAAGACGCGTATGCGGGATTCGAGGGCCGCATTTAATGCGTCCCCACGTGACGGTTCCGATTCGGTCCCCGAGGTTTCTCCTTTTTGCACTTAGGCCCTCGTCTCCATCTATAAAAAGGAGGGCTTCTTCTCCTTCACTTTTTACGCGCCCTTAGCATCCATAGCCGAATTTCTGCGAAATTTACGGAGCTTTGTGTGCCGATCTTCTTCTTTTTCTAGGTAAGATTAAATTTAACCTTCTCCTTATCTTTACTTTCTAATATGTCGGGAGGATCGAAAACCTTCGAGACCGAAGTTCTTCCATTGCCGCGTTGCTGAGCAGGAGGAGGTTCCGTTAGAGTGGATATGGAGACGGCCGAAGCTATTCGGCGGGATTGCACCAAGAACTCGAAAAACTTTTCAACGAGGCCGAGGTGGCGAGGACGGCGGAGACGGCGGAGCAGGGGGTTCGCCGGTGGATGAAGACGATGCAGTGCGGGAGGCACAGGAAAGAGAGAGCGGTCGGCCCCTCCTATGTGGCTTTTGCTCGAGATGATGGAAACGATCACTGGACCTTGCCGGAATCGATTTCGAGGCCTACTCCGCCGCTCACCCTTACAAACATGAATCGGACGGTCTTTCAGGCCGCCGTCCGTCTCGATGGACTCTCGGCCAGATCCGATACGGCGACCAAGAATGACCTGAGCCGCTGGAGGGCCAAATACCACATCCCCTCTGACGTTTCCCTTCACGTGCCTTTGGAGAATGAGCGCGCCGACCAACCGCCCTAGGATATGGTCGCCGTCAACGAGATGATCATGGAGGCGGGCCTGCGATTCCCGTTGCCACTCGCCGTCTCCTATTTGCTGATCGCCTGGAATTTGGCGCCTCTTCAACTGACGCCGAATGCTTGGCTGCAGATCATCTGCACGTTGACCTTGTTTGGCGGTCACCGGTTATTTCGTCACCTTACCGCGCTGGAGATGAATTACTTATTTAAATTGGCTGCGCAGAAAGGGACGATCGGCGGTTATCATATCCAGGGCCGACTCGGGAGAGTGGTTCTTGGCGTGCCGAATAAGACCAAGGGCGACCTGGCAAAATGGTGTTGGGTCGGCGGGGCATGGCGATCGGCGTTGAGTGAAGGGCTGAATGAAGAGTTGGAGATTCCCACTATTTTAGGAGAGGAATCCGAGTAAGGATTTAAACTCTCCCCTTGATTGAGCTTGTCTTGGTGATCTAATTTTCTTTTCTTTTTGCGGGACCTCTCGTACCGGCGACCGGCGACCTCCCATTTGATTTCTTGATCGTTTGGGAGCGTATTCGTGCGTTGCCGAACTCCTTTATTGACGTTCGATCGCTTGGCATGAAGCTCATCGGTTGGGGGCTCGTTTGTTTTGCTACCCTCGTCACTTGAAAGTTCAAGGTATGAGTTTAAGTGGTGTTTCCTTTCTTTGTGATCGTCTCCAAGAGGTTGTTTTATTTTATCTAACTTGTTTGCACCTTTTCTTTGTGAGAGGCTTATTTTCCCCGAATCGCCGAACCTCCGCGAGAGATAGCTATGTCGGACTTGGGAGTTCTTGGTCGCCTTAATTTGGGCAAGCGGTGGTCGCGTTCTGCGTCGACGTCTCACCCTGCCCCGGTGGCGAGACCCGCTGAGGCGCCAGTCGCCAAACCGGTGGTCGTGGGAGAGGAACAGCTCAAACGCCGCAAGAGGCGGTGGTCGGAGTCCCCGACGATCTCTGAGGCGGACGTATCGATTCTTGAGCCTTGGTCGCTGCGGCTCCTATCTCCGCCATCCCGATGATGGAGCGATCGCGCCAAACCCACGGTCTCGGACCCGGTCGTCTGGCGGCTCGGCGAAGAAGATGGCGATCGCCGATGCGGAGACATCCCGGGGCAAGCCTTTTTCGGACGCGACCCCGAGTGGTCAATAGGTAAGAGTGGGTCAATAATTTTTCCGAGTTAGGCCTTGAGCATGGTATGGGCTAACTCCTGGATTTCCTTGGTTTGCGCTGCAGGTTCGCCTCGCCGACCCGGACGTCGCCCCATGGTCTTGGATTTCTGTCGAGCAAGGCTCCGCAAGGTTCTGCCGAAGTCCACGCTACGTTCGCGAGCAATCACTTCCTGCCCAAGGCTTGGGCGGCCGACCTTGGCGCGATCGCTCGTCGGCGATCTGGAGATGCCATGCGGCGGCCGTTGCCCTGGCTCTTCAGGCGGCGGCGATGGCCGTCCAAGTGCTCGGGATTTTGAGGGCGACCCTCCACTGCTCATCTCCATCGCGAGCTCGAGACCGCCCGGAGCAAATATCGAGGATGCCAACCGGATCCGGTCGATGGAGAAAGAGTATGAGGAGACCGCCAAGCGGGCTAAGCGGGGCGTGGATCGATTGAAGCGGAGCCGAGCCGCTCCAAGGAAGGCTGCGATCGATCTGTAATAAGGAGAAGGAGACTCGCGAAGCTCGAGGCTTCGCGAGGAGGCGACAGGCCAAGGCTGCGGTGGATCGGCTCGGTGGTGAGCCGGAGGCGCGAAGAGAGAGGTGGAGAAGGCCGGGCGAGAATGTTGCCAAGGCGGCCGAATCAAGTGAGGTCGAGAAGACGGCGGCGGATCTCGAAAGGGCGGTGAAGGCGATCGAGGTCGATCCCTACCTTAACGTCGGGCACGTCGGCGAGTTCGCTTACTATTTGGCCTATCTTGTGTTGTCCGAGCCGCTAAAAAGGCGGGGTCGAGACCGGTCCCCGATGGAAAGCTTCAGATCCTATGTCTCCAAGCATCCTCTGCATCAGAATTCTCTGCCGATCCTTGACTTGGTCGACCTCGGGATTGACTTGAGTTGGTATACCGGCAAACTCATTCATCCCGAGGCCGATGGGGGTGCCCAAGCCGATCCGCAACCCGAGGGCGAAGACCAGCAGGCGGGGCTTTGAGAGGCTTTTTGTTTTTCCTCCGTAACTTGTACTTTTTTGTTGTAATGCCTTCAGGCCTTGAAATGTATGAAGCTTGTGTTTATGAATAAAATACTCCTTTTCTCATTCTGCGTAATGCATTATATGCGATCGCCTTTGACTGTTTGCGTGCAATTTTTACGGGTATGCGTATATTTGCTTTCGATTTTTTGTTCGTCCGGCCGATTGTCTGAGTGTTGAAAGCATTGATGTGTTTTGAATTGGAATTCTTACTTGTAATTTTCGTCGGACGACCTCGATCGCCCTGCATGTTTTTGAGCGAAGCCGATCGAATATGGTTTCTCTTTGTTCGATCGTATTTGAGATTAGCTCGACCTATCCTTGCCCCCTTGTCTTTGTTCACTTATAGTAAGTAAGGAAACAAAGACTAGTCTCTCTGGCGAGCTATCTTCATTTTGCCGATTCTGAAGAGTCATGTGTGGTTGCGGTGTTCGATGGACCGATCTCCCCAATCGTGTCTTCGTGTGCGCGGGATATTTAGTATCCTGCGACTCACTTTTTGTGAGGGTCCTCCGTTAGGCTACGCCTGCCTTGTGTTAAAACGAAAGGCGGGCGATCTCGGTCTGGAGGAGTCCTTGCGCGGAGTGTTGTCGGCTTATTCGACACCACGTCCGCGGCTTGTCAGCTCTGCTTCCACCTCGGCCCGCCATGAAGATGGCGATCCTCGACGGTGTACGTTGAGACGGGGGTAACGGCACGTCGCATTGTTCGGGTTCACCATGTTAGATGATGTACCTTGAGAACGTGCTATCGCGCCTTCTGACTATTTTGGGGGGTCCTTCGGCTACGTCGCCCTCGTATTTAAACGAAGGGCGGACGATCTCAGCCCAAAGGAACCTTGCATGGGCGAGCTGTCGGTTCCATCGACCTCGGGACCATGGTGCATTAATTTTACCTAGGATCGTCGTGATCGGCGATCGTCGGTGATATGCGATGCACAGTGGGGCGATCGCCATAACAGATGGGATAACAAAAATCTCATTATATTCCTTGTACATCATTGAAATCGAATACAAATTTATCATGATAGTATTTTTTCGGATGCACGGCGTTCGGGGGTATTGGTCAGATGCCGTCGGGATGTTCGATTCGTAGGCTCCTTTAGTTAACCATCTGGATACTCCGAAAGGTCCTTCCTGATTTGGACCAAAGACGCGCTGTATCGGTTTGGATTTTCTTGAGGACGAGATCGCCCACTTGAAATCTTCTTTCTCTGACCTTTGAATTGAAGAACTTCTCGGCTCTCCTTTTGTGGATTGTGTTCTTCATTTCTGAGGTCAGCCGTCTTTCTTCAAGCGTGTCTAGGTCGATTCGCCGGGCTACATCGTTGTCGGTCGTCATCTCCTGTTCGGTTCGATGGCTGAGGACGGCGATCTCCGAAAGAATCACTGCTTCGGTTCCGAAGGTAAGGGCGAACGGGGTTTCGCCGGTTGAATTGCGGGTCGTCGTTCGGTAGGACCATAAAACGTCTGGGAGCTCGCTCGCCCATCTTCCTTGCCTGGATTCGAGTCGTGCTTTGATCGTGTGTTTGAGGATCTTATTCACTGCCTCTACCTGCCCGTTCGTCTGAGGGTGATAGGGCGCTGAGAATAACCTTTTGACTCCCCATTTTTCACAGAATTGCATGACTTCTAAGCCGTCGAACTGTTTTCCGTTGTCGGAGATGTTGGCCTGGGGCAAACCGAATCGGCATATTATGTTTTTCCATATAAACTTGATCACTTGCTCTTGGCCGATCTTGTTGAGCGGTTCGGCCTCAGCCCATTTGGTGAAATAATCGACCCCAACGATGGCGAACTTACAGCCCCCTGGAGCCGTCGGTAAGGGACCTATAAGGTCGATGCCCCATTGCGCAAATGGCCAAGGGCTATACATGGAGGTGAGCTGTTCGGGTGATAGTTTAATGTTGGGGCCCATTATCTGACATCTATGACAAGATCTGGCATAAGCGATCGCATCTTTCCGAAGTGATGGCCAGAAAAATCCTTGTCTGGTCGTCTTATGGAGGAGGGCTCGCCCGCCCGCGTGGTTCCCACAAATCCCGTCATGGATTTCAGCTAAAATGAGCCGACCTTCCTCCGGTGTAATACACTTGAGGAGGGGAAGGCTGAAGGCTCGCTTGTAAAGCCGATCGTCCAATAGGGTATACCTGGTCGCACGAAGCTGGAGTTGGCGAGCTTTAACACGGTCGTCAGGGACCGTTCCGTCCTTTAAGTATTTGATGAACGGAGTCATCCAATTCTCTTCGGCGATGGCGACCGTGGTAACCAAATTCCTGTCGATCGCCGGCCTTGCTGACTTTGTGATTTGGATGTTGGAGAAGTCGGTTGCCCCATCCGATGACGCTAGTTTGGAAAGTGCATCGGCCTGGGAGTTGTGCTCTCTCGGGACTTGCTCGATTAGTACTTCTTCAAATTTTGTGCACATTTCGGCGACCAGCTCTTGGTATTTGACCATCTGTTCGCCGCGTGCCTCATATTCCCCCTTGACTTGGTTCACGACCAAAAGGGAGTCCATGTAGATATGGAGGCGTCGAACATCTAGGGCGAGGGCTAGATCAAGCCCGCCTACCAGAGCTTCGTATTCGGCTTCGTTGTTGGTCGCTCGAAAACCGAAACGCACGGCATTTGTGAAACTCTGACCGTCGGGGCTAATGAGGACAATCCACCTTTGCTCTCGCATTGGTCGTTGAGCCATCCACGTATAATTTCAGCGAGTGTCGGCCGACTGGCCTGACCGTGAGGGAACGTTAATTCCACCACGAAGTCCGCGAGCTTGGCCTTTGATCGCCGTGCGAGGAGCGTAAGTGATACCGTATTGTGCGATCTCCGGCGACCACTTGAGGAGTCGCCGTTGGTGTCCGGTCGGTGCGGGACTTGTCTTAGAGGTAGAGTGGTTAGGACCTCCACTGGTGATCGAAGAAGTAAGCTCTCGGCTTTCGTACACTCATGACAAGGGCATGGCGATCTTCTCCAATGGTGTGTAACGTGTCTCGGCGTCGTGGGCGCTGGCTAACATAGTAGATCGGCAAGTGGGCTTGCCCCTCTGCTCGCACGAGCGGCACTCGGTCGACCTCCGAGGCCGCTAAGTAAAGGAATAATTTTTCACCGGGATCGGCTTTGCGAGGATCTCGGGGTTGGATAGATATTCCTTTATTTTGGCGAATGCTATCTCGGCTTTCTTTCGTCCATGCGAACTTCTTGTTCTTGATGGTCGCGAAGAAAGGCTTGCTTATCGCCGAGCCGTGATATGAACGGTTGAGGCGGCTAGACACCTGTGAGGCGTTGCACTGTTTGATGTTTCGGTTCCTGCATGTCAAGGATCGCTCGTATCTTGGTGGGGTTCGCCTCGATCCCCCTTTGGCTCACTATGTGCCCCAAGAACTTCCCGGAGCCCACCCCGAAGTTGCATTTCTTGGGGTTCACTTCATGTTAAACTTCTCAAGGATGGCGAACGTCTCGGCAAGATCGTTGAGGTGATCTTCCTTCTTGAGGCTTTTGACTACGATATCGTCAATGTAGACCTCCATGGTCTTGCCGATCTGATCGGCGAACATCCTGATGACTAATCGTTGGTAGGTCGCCCTGCGTTTTTAAGCGAGCGGCATTCGACCCAATAGTATATGTCTTTTACGTGTGGAAAGATGTGTGTTTTATGTCTTCCTCCGCCATTGGGATTTGATGATATCCGTGAAGGCATCCATAAACGACATCATTTCGCATCTGCCGTGCTATCGACCGGGTGATCGATATGAGGCATCGGGAAGTGATCTTTTGGACATGCCGCGTTGAGGTCGGTGAAGTCAATGCATAATCTCCGGGAACCAGTTGGTTTTTTGACGAGCACCGCGTTGGCGACCCACTGTGGTTCGTCAGTGGCTACTCCGATCAATTTATTGTTGAGTAACTTCTGGACTTCTATGTCGAGCGCTGCGTATTTCTCGGGACCGAACTTCCTACGCTTCTGGTGAACAGGCTTCATCGCCCGGTCGATCTTCAGATAATGGCAAGCGTGTTCGGGACTTATGCCAACCATATCTTGATGTGACCAGGCAAAGACTCCGATGTTCCTACGTAGCAAATTGATCAGATCCCCCTTTAATTCGTGGTCGATGCTCGCGCCGACCTGTACTTCCCGTTCTGGATGATCCGGATCCATCGTAATACTTTCCAACTCCTCGACAGGAACGGTCGCCTCTCGTTTGGTTCGATCTCCGGACTCGGTCCTAGGATCGATGTCGAGGCTTGGCTCGAAACCGATCCTTGGCTCGATGTCGTCCGTCAATCGATGAGAGATGGCGTCCCCTGAGTCGGGTTGGTACGAAGTGTTAGGCTCGTCGATCTCCATGGGTTGATCGTCGGTCGCTTCAATGTTACATATAGTACGGGAAGTATTGAAAGAATTAACAACATAGGAGTAACTCAAACATCTCTTTGCCATTAGTTGATCTCCTTTTACAGTACCGACCGTCCCATCGGCAGTGGGGAATTTGATACAGTAAAAGAAAGATGAGGCGACCGCCTCAAAGGTTTCTAAAAAGGGGCGACCTAGGAACCCATTATAGATGCTGGGCCTATCTATGATTACAAAGCTTAAGTTCCTAGTAATCCTAACCTTGGGATCATAAAAGCATATTAGCTCGACGGAGAGCTTGATCCTCCCGTAGGCTTGGACTGTGTTGTCGCCGAACCCTTGAAGCACGGTGTCGAAAGGCTTGATGAATTTGATCAGGTTGCCGAGTTGGTCTAGGGCGGATTTGAATATGATGTTGCAAAAACTCCCATTGTCGACCAACACGCGATCGACCGTCTTCCCAAGGATGCAAGCGGAGATCACTAGTGCATCCTCTTTGGGACATTGCACTCATTCCCTGTCCTTGTTGGAAAAGGTGATGAGCGCGTCTCTAGAGATGGTCGGTTCCGGGGGTACAACGACGTGGACCCGGCGAATGCCCTCGGCTCGGCTTTTCGTTTCTGTTCGACATGGTGGAAACCGGGAAAGACCCCGAGGTTTCCACCTCCCGCTTGAAGCATGTTGACATTGCCCGAGTTGATCGGTGGGACCGAATCATCGAGTATTCCGGCTCATGCTCGATTCTCGCGGCCGGATTGGGAGGAGTTCTCTCGTGTTGCCGACGCTCGCGCCCTCCGGTCCTTTCCGTCCTTGGTTCCGGCTTGGTGACCAAGTTGTCCAGGTTGCCTTCCTCAAACAATCGCGAGTTGTGCGAGGAGATCGCGGCATTGGCTAGTGTTGTGGCCGGGACTCTTATGATAGGCACGAATTTGCTACGGTCTAGGTGACCGTGGTCCCTTATTGGCTTCGGCAGAAAGCCACTCGCGACCCTTGATCGCGTTGAAGATGTGGGCCGGAGATAAGTTGAGGTTGTGAAGAAGGTGGACCTCTACATCCTCGAAGGCTTTGAACTCTCCAGCGGCTTGGCGATCGCCTTTCTGGGCTTGGCGACCGCCTTCTTACGGACATGGGAGGGTGCTTTTCCTTCTTCGGATGGTCCCTCTTCTAAGCGGAGTGAGAGCATCCTCTGTCGGCCAGAACCCGGCGGCTTTGTTGCGGAAGATCGAATAGGTCGGGGATATCTTTTGTGAGATGCTGAACATGGGCGGCGTCCGTGGAATCCGCTCATAAGCGAGTTGAGAGCGATCTCGTCGCCGACGGGCTCACCGGTGAGGACTATCTCGTCTACCCGGTCGATGTAATCCTCATCCGATTCGTCCTTCCCCTGCCTAATTTTCATCATGCGGTGAGGACCTTCCGGCGAGCGACTTTGGCGGCGAAGTATGACTGAAGTCGTTCGCTAGCTTCTCAAAGCAATTGATTGAGCGAGATGGTAGTGAGGTGTACCATCGTGGGCGAGGTCGCCCAGAGTTAACGGGAACATACGACATTTCGTCGCATCGAAGCTCCGCACCCGGTCATGTAGATCCGGAATTTGCTTAAGTGGGTTTCGGATCCGATTTCCCCTCGTATAAAGGTGTTTGTGGGGGATTGATTGTTGGTTGGATCAAGGCGAGCTCGATGCGAGTCGTGAGTGGTTCGCTTGAACCAATGATCGATCTCTGGCGCTTGCCCCATTTTCCATGAGCGCCCTCATCTCATCCGGTGGCGTTGTATGGCGGCTATCGCTGCCGCTGATCGTCGCCGATTGACTCTCGGGCGTAAACCAAGGCGATCGTGTGCGATCCACTGCCCCGTGGTGAACGACGATCTCCCCGCCGAGGGTTCCCTTCTTGGGCGGCAGGGCTCGTTGGCCGGTTTGTCTCTTGGGAGTCGGATCGCCGAACTCACAGTAAAGGATTCGGATATCGATGTCTCATTTGGGCCTGAGTGCCGTTCTCCATGAGGATCGCTCCTAGGCGGCCGAAGACGGAATCGTCCCGCCTTACGAGAGCCTTCCCAGCCGCTCGGGCTTTGTCGATTTCTCAACATAGATCCCCTTGAGCTTCCGTTTGCTTGCCCGGCGGTTAGCTGACGGGGTGATGGTGGGCGTATCGTGGGCCCTCTGCCGTTCCCTGAGGATGGCTATAGCCTCCTCAATCTGTTCCGATGTCTGGAACTGATCGAGTGAGAGGCTAGAACCGTCCCTCGGGGGCGGGAGTGAGAGCCTAGCGTCGCCATGGTCGCCTTCCGCCGTGGGCTGGGATTCGGTCCTCGCCGGAATAAGATTTCCGGCAGATCTCAGGGTGGCCCTCTTGGAGGTTGTTGCTGATGTCATTTTCTGATGGTTTTTCTATTGAAGAACAGTGAGTGTTTCTTCAAGTATATGTCCGGAGAACAGTGAGTGTTCTTCGAGACGGTAGGAATAACAACGAAGGTTTAGATCCCCTTCCTCTAGCGCCAATTGTTGTTACCCAAAATATTATCCGGAGATAGTATTGCTGGAACGATCGAGTAACAAACAAAATGCGAGAACACTTCCGTGGGAAAATGGATAACACAAGATTTGCCGGGGTTGTTAGTCCCGGGCTTGAATGCTCTCGCGAGATGTTATTAATAAATATACTGTCGAGTACAAATATTAACGTTAGAATCTAATACAATGAGTGTAAAAGCTTCTAGTTATCTAGGCTTTAGAGCGCGTAGATTGCCGGAAGAACCAGATGGATGAATCTGTGAGTTCTTGCTTGGAATTTATGATGAATGTGTATGAATGTCACTATGAATATGTTAGTGCTTGCCAAAAGAGCCTTTTTGTTCTCTCTTTGGTGTGTATTTTGCACTTAATTCGTAGTAGAATCCGTCCCTTTGGCCGCAACAGTGAGTCCTCTATTTATAGGGGACTAAGTAGTTGGGATCCCTCAGGCGATCGCGGGCGATCGCCGTTTTCTATATTAAAATAAACGGCCGATCGTCCGTCCACGTGGGCCTGTTCCTTGAGGTCCGAGGTTGCGGTTGGAGGCCAGGTGGGTGAACGATGGGAAGCCACGCATCGCGAGTCGCTATCCGAGGAGGGTCCACTTCCTACCTTTCGGCCTTGTCGGTAGGTGTGGTAGGTGACAGTGGTCAATGATCCTTTTGTTGGTATCCTATGAAGATCCGCGGGTGGGCCATCGTCAAGATTCGGTCTTGACGACTTTGATGGATCTTTGGATCCCCACGTGGCATGAGATGATCGCCTCTGATCCGTTAGACAAAGACGATCGCCAGGTATCAAAAGACGATCGCTGGTTACCAAAAGACGATCGCTATATTATGCCGGACTTTAGGTGTCCGTCCGGAGTTTTGGCTTCTATGGTTGACTTTTCAGGGAGGTCGCCGATCGCCTATCGTGGCGAATTAATCGTCGCACAACAACGTGCTTTAGTGAAATGACCTGCCCGATATGTTCGGGACCCAATCTCAATGAGATGACGGCCTCAGTCACAGAGGTGAGCAAAAATAGGGTCTCTATGATTGCAATCTAATGAGTAGTTCTGCATGACTTGCGGATGTCGGGGAGTTATTCACCAGCCACCCTTCAGTTTTCCGTGACGTGTGTGCAGCATTTGCTTAATGATCTTGTTGACAGCCTTGACCTGCCTATTTGATTGTGGGTGGTATGGTGCATAGAAGTAGTTTTCATGTTTACGTCCGTATAGAATGTCTTGAACTTTTTATTATCGAATTGTATTGCATTGTTCGAGACTATTAAGTTCGGGAGGCCGAACCAGTAGATAATGAATTTTCAGATGAAATTGATAATTTTTTACTCCATTATATGGGCTAGTGGCTCGGCCTCGGCCTATTTAGTGAAGTAGTCGACATCGACTACTGTGTGTTACCCCGCCCTTTCCTTTGGGAAGAGAACCAATCAGATCAATTCCTCATTTCGTAGAAGACCAGGGAGTAAGGACCGATGTGGGAAGTTCTGAGGGGAATGGATCTGAGGTGCGTGTATTTAAGAATGATAGAACTTTATAATGAAGGATGGTAGCTTTCTTCAGATCGGTCCAGTAGTACCCTTGGTGTATTAAATTCTCCCATGTAGTTCACTTAAGTCTCGGCATCTTCTTGGGATAGGCATCTTAATAGTAGAAAAAAACCTATTCTCTGTAAATCTCCCCCCAGGTGGGTAAATCTTGCAGATCAGGTTTGGATTGACTGAGCCTCGATCTTGTCTTTCGGTTAATTCCATCCTGGGTCCTGGCAGTAATCGATGAGTGGTCCATTTAGTCTGAGATGCACATTTGGTCGGCCACTTTTATTGCATCAAGGAATGAGTTGGTGTGGAGCCCGATCATAACTTCTTTTAAGCATTCAGCTTCGAAGCTGGAAGATAGTTTGTCCAGCGAATATGAATGTATGTTTCCTGATCGGGTGATATGTTTGGCCTTCTCCTCAAAGTTGAGCAGCTTGCTGATCTGGTTAACGACTAATTGTGAATCACTACGGATGGGAAGTCTCTTCATGCCGAGGGAGTTCGTCATTTCGAGGGTGTCTAGAATTACCTCATACTCGACCTTATTATTATGGTCAGGAATTGCAGATGTATGGCCAAGCTAAATAGTTTTTGTTCAGGGCTAGCCAATATAACTTAGCTCCAGCTCGGTTGGCAGTTGTTGACCTATCAACAAACAATGACCATTTCTCGGGTTAGTTGGGGCATTCCTCAATGTCAAAAGTGAGGTCGACTATACAGTCCACCAAAGTATGGCCTTTTATGGCTGTTCGAGGCTCATATCTAATGCTGAACTGACCAAGCTCAACTGCATACCTAATCATTCTACCCGAGGTGTCAGGTTGATGCATGACTTGCTTGAGAGGGAAGATGGACTAGTAGAAACAACACTTTTAATGACACTATTTTCATGGCATTTGGTAAAAAATGTCATTAAAAAATATTTCAATGACATTTTCGGACCCAAACGTCATGGATCCGAAACGTTCTCTTAAAAAATGACATTTTACAAATGCCATTGTAAATAATAATATTCAATGACACTTTTTAAATGTCATGAACTTTATGACATTTTTAAAGTGTCATAGAAAAAAATGGTAAATGTCGTTGAAGATATATTTCCATGACATGTTCAAAAATGTCATGTAAAATATTTTATGACATTTTCCAAATATCATCCATTTCACGTACCACGACATTCGTTTAGCATCATAGAGAACGACATGCAAAAATCTTCAATGACACTTATAAGGTGTCATACATCCCAAAATAATATGACTTTTGATTGATGTAATTGAATATATGCAGTAACTCATTCGGTTAACGAAATTTAAGTTCCAAATAAATTAAAATTCAATGAAAATAAACTCGATAGACGATCAACCAGACCGATTAACTATGTCCGGATTCAATCAATTATGATCTATAGACTGCACTGCCGTCTAAATAAAGTAAATCTCAAATAATAAATTGATTTAACTACTATACAATTGTTAAAAGTAAATCTCAAATAATTCATTACTAATTTTGAAAGATAAATAAATTGGAAATAAATTATTTAATAATATAGAAAAATAAATCTGAAATTTTCATTTAATAAACATGAAACTAATAAATAAAAATTATCTAATAATTATCCTACTCTCCAGTCTCCACCGCTCGAGTAAAATCAAAGCAGGAATGTTTTTCACTCACTCCGCAAACCCTACTTTCTCTCTGCCTCTGCCGCTAAACTTTCTCTCAACTTTGGCCAAAATTTTCACCAAAATGAAGCGCCATTTTTTCCCTCAAAAAATCCTGCGCGATTCACAAAAGTTAACAATCAGGATGTTTTATCAATTAAGAAATGATTTCACCTTCAAGAACAGTTCGGCTCCGGCCACTCCTAGCTTCGGCGATACATGACTTATTTTGGGCGACCTCGCCACCCCGGATCTCTCCTTTGTTGGTAAGACATCTCAACCCTAAATTTCATTTGGTACTTTCATCATAGGTTCTATATTTCGGTTTGATTTCTAATTTATTGCTTTGTTTCATATGGTTGGTGACGCAATTCGGATGTTACAAGCCGTTGGGTTTTGGGGTGAGTAAGGTATTGGTTTATATCCGTATAACTGAACCTTGAATCAATTTGGTTTATGTAAAATTTGAATTCCAATTGTTTCTTTTTAATCTAATTACTAAAATTTCAGTTTCGTTTTCATTTTCATTTGATTGATTGTGTTTCATGTTTCATTGTTTATTGTGTTTGATTGTTTCAGTTTGGGTTTTGGTACTTTCATTATGTTGGTGTGTCTATTTATGAGTTTGATTTTTAATTTCTTGCATAAGTGTTCGATGTAGTAAACTAACTTGAGTTATGCAAATTTGAATTCCAACTGTTTCATTTTTATCAAAGTATTTAAATTTCATTTTCGTTTGATTTTCATTTTCATTTGATCAATTGTGTTTGATTTTCATTAGTATATATATTCAGCATCCACTACATGTAAACATAAATCAAAAGTTTACTTTACTTATTTTTCAATAACTTAAGCTAGTAATACAAATTACCACTCGGAACATAAGGTTGATTGTTTCTACGTGGTGCATCTTTTAGAACACGAGCATCTGATGATTGATTGTGTTTCATGTTGTTATTTAAGTTCAATTGTCACTAGTTTAAGTTTAATTTTCAGTTTTATTTTTATTTGTTTGATTGTGTTTCATGTTTCTCATAACGGTTAGTTGCTGATTTTTATGTAGAGAAGGTCTAAATCTCCCTCAATTGGTAAGAACCATAACCTAAATTAAGTTTTTAATTAATTTCTTTTAATTGATTTCTATTATATTTAGTTTTATAATTTTGATTTTAATTTAATTACGTGACGCATGCGCTCGTTGCATTGACAAATTAGCCGCTTTGACGTGGTGAAGAAGGTATGTATACTCACATTTCCAACTCATAGAGTATGTATACTCACATTTCCAACTCATAGAGTGTGTTTCGTTTTCATGAGTCGATACTTTAAAGTTTATATATATATATGCTCTGCTCTAATGATTTTATATGTTACGATTTTATTGTAAGGGATCGTTGAACTATTATTGTTGTCTAAATATGTATTATTGTTGCCTAAATGCACATTTCTATGCTTATGAGGTTGTGTGTTGAAGAAGTCTGGATACGGTAATTTATTGTTGGGCTTGTGAACTATTACATTGTTTGCTTGTTTGAGATGATAATTTTTGTCAATGTTTTAAAAGGTGTGAGGCGGGTTTGAGGCATTTTGTAAAAATGAGGCGAGGCGTAAGGCTTGAGGCGTACCAAGACGCTAGCCTCAATAAATATAAGTATATATATATATATAATCTGCATAACAATATTATCTTAAACAATATATGATTAAAAGATTCTATTAACTTAGGTGTATATAAGCTTCAATTTTAAACAATTACTTTGTCTTCACATAGGTGTATAAAGCCTCAATTTTTCGCGGGACACGTGGCTGGGCAATGTTATATGACCGAGTTTATCAGCTGGAAACCTGACATGGCCCCACAAAATCTCTGAATAGAGACTGGGTCTAAGTAGGTGTAACAACGCACTGAACAAACTCATATAACATCCGCCTAGGAATAACTACATCCTGGAAATAAAAATTACCATATTATTTAATGAATATCTATTATTTGTAGTAGTAGTGGTAGTTTTCTAGTCTTAGTATTTGTTGTATTTTAATTTTAATATTATTTTAATTATGTATTATATTCTTCAATATCACTTTTATTTGCATGAAAAACTTACGCTACAACGCATTGAGGCTTACACATACTTACGGCTATGCCTTAGCCCTTCAAAACATCAGTTTTCTTGAATAGAAATTAGATATTTGTTCATTAAGGTTTGTCGGATTAAACTGTCTCATTTAGAGGTGTTGTATTCCAAGTAATCCACTATATACTTAGTAATTGTGTAATGTGACATCCATGAATACATAGGTTCTACATACCTCAATGACATCTAAGTTTGTTATTACTTAGTGAATAATTTTGTAATATGTGTGTTGGTTTATGTAATGTTTAGGTATAATATCTTCTTGATGGATAAGAGTGGATACACCGCCAAAAGGTTGTCAGAGTACCGAGAAAAAGTTAGGGAATTTATAAGTAATAGTAAGCAGTACGCTAGGAATAATGATGGTGTGTTATGTCCTTGTTGTGTGTGTCGAAATTTTGGCGGCCCGCAGGATGATGATACTTTATTTATTCATCTGTGCCATTACGGATTTGATCCGCTCTATAAAGTTTGGAAAGCTCATGGTGAGCCTAGGGGAGCAGCATTATCCTACTCGTTAGATGTTGTTGGACCACCACCATTGAGTGAAGAGGATTCTGAAATATTAGAACTTAACCAGATGTATAGAGATGCTAGGTTTCATTTACCTACTGAACAAGACTCTGAACCTTTAAAAAACATAGAAGATGATTACAAACATAAGATAGAAGAGGTTGAAGTTCCTCTATTGTAATATCCGACGGAATTCTTACTTGTTGTTGTACTTTTCGGATAATTTAATACTGTTGCAATCATTGTTGCATTTGTGAAATGAATATTGATATTGGAATATAACATAACAGACTTGAATAAAATGATCACTCGTATTACGTTTGAATTTTCAGTGTTGTAGAGATAAGAGCATATTGAACTATTAATAACCTGAGCCTAACGTACGTTAATCGTAAGTCATAGCGTACGCTATGTTGAGGCCTTTACGTACGTAACGGGGAGCCTGTTACGTACGTAACGGTCAATCGTATCCGATCTCAACTTTCGGCGTGTGGGGCGGGTGGGATTCGAATATCGGATTTTGGAGCCAACCTAGTTGACCCACATTACGTCGTAATGCTTCTAGCGGTAACGTACGTAATGAAGTTCGTATTTCGATCCAAGAACCTATGGATTTAGCTTACGTCGTAACACTTGTTGTGTAAGCGTACGTAGCAGCTATCTTTATTATAAAAAGACAACTTATGTCTTTCATTTTGCACGACCAACCTCCGATTTTCACCCATATAATCATCCCCCTTCATCCCTAGAGCAAGTTTACCTTCTTCCTACTTGTGTTGGAGCTTTACATTTTGATTTTGGAGCTTGTTGATTGGAACTTGGAGACATTCTTAAAGCTTATATTGTGTTCTTGTGGTTTGGTGTATAGTTCTCCATTTACAAGGTATGTTCTACGATTTAACCCTATAATCTCATAGTTATAATGATAATGATTAAGTATACTCCACCTAGTGATGATTTAATCAAGCTAAACATGTTCATAGTTAGACTTCCAACAAACTTAATGATAAATATGGTAGTTAAGGGTTTGTAAGGTTGTGTTTTTAGTATCTTCAAAGATGATGATCATGTTTAGTTAAACCAAACTCTTGTTTACGGATTAATAACACCAATGGTATTAATAATCTTTGTTTCATTATGATGTAAATAACTTCTTAGAATAATTACCATAAAATGTTTGGAGAACCCTTGTTGATCATTAGAATTTTGGAATAACCTTCTTGAACCTAAGCTAAGTGAACCGGAGGATTAATGCTTGAACCTCAAGTTAATTAAAAGATTATAAAGAAGGTGTTGCACTTGTAGTGGTCTTCATAATCATAATATGGAATTGTAACTACTTAACTCAACATAAGTAATTGATGGAAGTGCAGATTTTCTTTTTGTTGTCCTTGATGAGTTTAAGGAGTAGGAATTATTGTTGATACATCTTAATCCAAAGAAACATTTGGTAAACATCTTGTAATCAATTGTAAGAATAGAATGGCATTGAATAGGATTCTTGGAGTAAACCCTCAACATCTTAATAAGTTGAACTACTCAAATGAGAATTAGGATGTTGTCTCGTTGAAGTTTGGTATAGATGATTATATGAACGTATTATTGAGTGAAATATACTTCATTCAAGGTTGATTGTCCGAGTAACCGATTTTGAATCAAGGGGCTGTTTCGTTCGACAAAGAAGGACTTTACTCGCCTCCGTATTGAGGCAAGTTATCTTGCTTAGTTATAATGATGTGTGGATTCTTATGATGATTATGCATTTCGTGTATATGAAACACTTATAAACTTGTGCTTTGTGACTTGAAGTTGTTCTTCATGATGTCCGTTTTCATCGTGGGATTGTATTCCCAAGTTCGTTACTTTTGGTCCCTTGATATTGTTGATCTTGTTGTCATCTCGGTGAGTACTTGATCCTTATTCGTATTTTGTGAATTTCTTGAATTCGTTGTCATGTTGCATCGTGACATATCC
The DNA here is from genome assembly GCA_033398695.1 of Orobanche coerulescens. NCBI lineage: Eukaryota > Viridiplantae > Streptophyta > Magnoliopsida > Lamiales > Orobanchaceae > Orobanche > Orobanche coerulescens. The sequence continues at coordinate 187,384,629 of CM065802.1, read as the reverse complement.
TGAGTCATATCTACGTTCCGATTGGATATTGTGTAGGATTTTTTGCCGGGCACATATATAGTCATGCGTGAATATTTTTTCCGTGAAAGGTGCACACGAGGCGTAGTTCGTTGAGGCTAATTAGGTACATTGTCCGCGTATATCACGGATTCCGTATACGGGGTGGACATGTGCACCGACACATATTCGGATCGGGCGTCTTGTGATGTCCCTCATTGAGCCATACTATCTTAGTCGCTCACCCATTTTTATACTTGGATGTGTTCGACGTTTTGTGATCGAGCGTTCATACGCCCGAGGGGTATGTTCGTTAGTCGGGGAGTTATTCTTAAAATCTTATATATGTGAATTGTATACTATCTTGAGAATCATTTATCATGTATATCTGACCCTGTGTTGGGCGAAATACTTGTGTTGTATTTTAGGTCGAGGAAAAGGCAAGGCACGGGAAGATCAAGGTGATGACGAAGGGTTCGAAGGATACTAGTTCGGGGCCCCAAGTCTTTCGTGTCCGGTCATGTTCGTACCGTGTAATGTTATTTTCCGCTTCATTTTAAGTTTGAACGAATGTATTGTTATTTGAGGTATAATTCATCTCCATATGAATTATACTTATGTTTTGGATCCTGTGTGTAATAAGGCCGTAGGCCATACTGCTGTAAACTCCACATCGGGGTAAGTACTATGTTTTGTGGTTCGGTATCACATGTATTGTGTATTTAATCTTTACTTTGGATATCGCCTGGTGGATCCCAGTGTGGGGTCCACGGCACTGTAATGGCCGCCTTATCGGGGTGTTACATCTATACCCTGGTTGTACAAAATACACCAAACTTTTAGCAACCTTAATCTTGTACAAGTTAAAAGCTGCAGCTGGTCTTTGCACTACTTTCTTTGATGAATTCCTGAAAGAATTCAAGAATATGCTCCCAAATGATAATACTCTACCTGAAGATAACTATACAGTTAAAAAGATACTTAAAGAGTTTGATTTAGGTTATATAAAGATTGATGCATGCATAAATGACTGTGTCTTGTATCGGAACCTCGATAAGGACAAGGATAGATGTCCTAAATGTGATGCATCTAGATGGAAAGTTAACCCACGCACTAATGAGATAACTATTGGGGTTGCTGCTAAAGTGTTGCGCTACTTTCCTATCATTCCAAGACTCTAACGCATGTTTCTTTCACCAGACATTGCGCAACAGCTAACTTGGCACTCGAAGCATCATAGTAATGATGGTGAAATGCGGCATCCATGTGACTCAGTTAGTTGGACAAGTATAGATCAGAAGTGGCCTGATTTTGCATCTGATGCCGTAAATCTAAGGTTTGGACTTGCAATCGATGGATTTAATCCATTCGGCTCTCTCAGACAAACCATAGTACATGGCTTGATAATACTCGTCATCTATAACCTTCCACCTAATATTTGTATGTCTAGAGAAAATTTGATGCTAAGCTACTCATTCCAGGCCCCACACAACCTGGTAATGATATTGATGTGTATTTAGAGCCTCTCATTGAGGACTTACATAAGCTATGGAATGGGGTTGATATGTATGATGCACATCAGAAGGAGACATTCAAGTGCAAAGGCATGTTAACATGTACCATCAATGATTATCCGACTTGGAAATGTTCTTGGGTTTACCACCAAGGAGAATTTGCTTGCTCTGTTTGTGGTCGAGAAACCGACTCCGATTACCTAGGGACCGCCAAAAACAATTTTCATGGATAATAGGCGGTGTATGCAAGGCATAAGTACCGCTCTATGTCCAAATGGTTCAATGGCGAGAAAGGAGAAGCGATTGAGACTGTAGTGTTTACGTGGAAGGCGTTAGTTCTGCGACTTGCCGGGTTTAAAAATGAATGGGGCAAAAGGAATGGAAAACCTAAAAAATTTGCAAAGGGTGATCTGCCAAGATTTTAAAGAAGAAATCTATATTTTTGACTTGCCATATTGGGAGGTCGTGTATTATTGTTGTCGTAGTTCTGAATCTAAGTTATATTATCACATAAGATTTTTGAATTTAAATGATTTCTATTTGCTTGTTCATAGGGTCTCGGTGCGCCATAATCTTGATGTAATGCATATCGAAAAAATGTGTGCGAAAGTGTTAGACATTCTATTAGATGCAAAGGTGAAGGGTAAAACTAGAATAAAGTTGAAAGAACGTAGACATGTAGAGTTAATGTCCTTTGTTGGAAGAATTCCCGGAAGATAAAAGAGAGGAGCCGCTTAATATTTCGGATCGTGCACATTTACCAAAAATGAGAAAGAGTTGTTTCTTTGGAGGTGTGGATGCAAGGATATCTGATGGATATTGCTCGATATAGCAAACCGCATCAAGGTCGAGACGTAAAATTCATGGTGAAATCACATGATCATCATGTGTTGATGCAAAGACTTCTCTCTGTTGCTATAAGAGGCTTGTTACCGAAAGGTGTTCGAAAAGCCTTATTTCGTCTATCTTCTTTTTTTCATGAGCTTTGTCAAAGAGTACTCGATAGAAAAAGATTGGAAGATATGGAAGATGAAATCGTTGAAACTTTATGTATGTTAGAGATGTATTTTCCTCCTTCTTTTTTCGATATCATGGTCCATCTCTGCATTCACTTAGCAAGGGAAGCAAAATTATGTGGTCCAGTCCAATTTAGGTGGATGTACCCGTTCGAGAGGTACCCTTTCTTTTGATTATTATTTATCCCTCTAACATGTCTTAGTCCTTGTGTAACATTTAATTTTATTTTTAATGTTTAGATACATGAAAGTCTTAAAAGACTATATGAAGAATCATGCTTGTCCAGAAGGAAGTATTGCTGAAAATTACTTGGCGGACGAATGTGTTAGGTTCTGTGGTCGTTACATGAAACATTCATCTGCCTTTAGTAATAAACGAAAAAGGAATGATGTTGATGATGATGAATTAGTTGATGGTTCAACACTTTTAAAAGGTCGATCTGTACAATTAAGTGATGATATTCACAAGGATATGCATCTTTGCGTGCTTTTGAATAGCGAAAAAGTTTTACCCTATTTTGAGTAAGTTACATCTAACTATTGTTTTTTGTTAATTGAAACAACTATATAGTAATTCAAACTTAATCAAACTTAATATTATAGGATGCATAAGGCAGAGCTAAGGGGCTCTGATGAATGTTTGAGAAATGATTCTAAAAGGCTTCAAAAAGGCTTTTAGAGAGGCGTTTGTCGATTGGTTACAAGTGAGGTTAATATCTTTAGCTTTTGGCCAATCAAGATTTAATATATTCAGTTTGTTAAATTCTATGCTCGATTTGGAAGTTGATTGTTGTAGAATACATATTTTGATTGTTCGTGAAGTGTTATGATTAATAAGAAGCCCGATGAAACACTCAAATACCTTGCAAAAGGACCTAGGCGTTGTGCAATGTCCCATTCAGGTTTATTATTAATAAACAACGATTCCATACCTTTGACGCCAATGTTAGTACACAAGATTATGGTGTGCATATAGACGTGGATACAATGTCAAATTACTATGGTGTTATCCGAGAGATTCGATATTGGACTTCCACAAGTTCAAGTTGGCTTTGTTCCGTTGTGATTGGGCGAATGTTGCTTCGTGTGAAGAAAGTTGATGGATTCACCGTAGTGAATCTTCATGAAGGGTTGAGTAAAATAGAACCATTTATATTAGCGTCACATGCCCAATGGGTTTTTATTCTAGGGATACGAGATAAATCAAACTGGTATGCGGTATTAAAGGCACCACTTAGGGGTTTTAATGATCTTGAGCTATTTGATCCAAATATTTTTACTCTTTGCTACAAGGTGATCAAGATTGTGATGCACTTAATATAGACGATGAGTTTGATGGTGAAACATGATAGACAATATGTAATGTGTGAACCAACTATATATAAGGTCTGTTTTTGTCATTTAATGATGGTTTTTGGGTTAAGTGGTTGGGAACCTATTCCAGTCATTTTTGTAATTTGCAGTTGCTCAACTCGTTTCTATAATTATATTTTATTACTTTTTGTTGTTCTGTCTTTACTTGTTCCGATTCGTTTTTCCTACAATTATTTAATTTAACATTGTCGTAATGTTATTTAAACTCTATTTCTTTACACTAGCTATATGTATATATATATATATATATATGGATATGCATTGGCATTTCTTTGTTGTTGGAATAGCTTGAATATGTCAACAAGGAAAAGGTGCTTAGGATTTGAAGAACCAAATCGTGGCGATTCCAATAAGAAACAAGCAACTTCTGGTAGTAGTGTTGATACTGGTGTTCCTCTCAAGTCCTGCCTCAAGTCTAATATCCCTGCTTCTCATAAGCCTGTGAGAGGTAAAACTACCCTTCAGGTCACTCCAACAGGAGAAGCAGGACCACAACAAGTTATGTGGAATGAAAGAGGGCAACCTGTTGGGAAGATATCTGAAAGGTTTAGCTCCACTATTGGGGTTATAGTAAGGGAGCATGCTCCACTCCATGCAACAACATGGCATAAAGTGTGTGGTCCAACCAGGGATGACCTCTGGGATTATTTGATGGTAAAATTTATTTCTAAACATTCATTGTTCCTTATTTTGTTCTCTGCAAGTATGGATGAGGATAATAACATTTTTACCTTGTCATTATTGCAGTTAAAATTTATTGTAGAACCTATTCATAGGCCAGTTGTGTTTATGCAAATGGGACGACTATGGAGAAGCTGAAATCAACTCTCTCGGTGAACATCGAAAAATTATTGAAGCAAAACGCACCAAGCGGATGCAAAAAGGTTACTTGAACTTTTAAGACTTGCCGACACATCTGTGGTAGAATGGGAAATATTTGTTAATGATCGTTGTTCTGAAGCCTTCAGAGTGAGTTTCTGAGCTACTTAATTATTATAGAATTTCAATTATTGAATTACTATAGGTCGATGCATGTTTGTAACTGATAATTGGTGTGTACGGGCTACTGATTCGCAGGAGAGAAGTGATAAAATGAAGGAAATAAGGGCTAAACAGCTTTTATGTCACACAATGAGTAGGGAAGGTTATGCAAGAAAAGCCAACAAATGGGTTAGTGTGATATACTTATATTTCTAGAAGTATGTGGACAACTTATTATATACAAATATTCTATTGAAAACTCCTCATAGTTGTGCATTTTGTTAGCTAGACCTCTATTGTTTCTGCTGAATACCACAACCTCTATTATCATTTTAAGTTGGACTTTTAGTTTTTTTCTTTGATACTATTCAGTTTTTTTTTTGACCCTCCAAATATCGGTTTTATTGACTTGTCTCGGCTCTTTCGCATTCGACAATCAAAATAAAAGGCAGACAAAAACTCGACGACCCCCAACAAAAAAGCTGAATAATAATAATAATAATAATAATAATAATAATAATTTGAAATCAATTGGTCTGCGGACGGTTGGTCTGATCGACCATTTGATCCCGTCAGGGACTAAGATTGGACATCTTAGCCATGGCTCTACCAAAGTCATTGGAAAAAGTATCGGGATTGGCACCGTGCGTTCGACTTAAGCATCAGTGGAACCACCGCTGAATAGTTGCCGATCAGTGCAGCAGTCCTCTGAGGCTCAACAAATCCATAAAATAGTCGTTAAAAGCTGCCGGACTACTGTCGAGTGGCGACAGGTTGTTGTCACCTCCGGTTGTCGGACAGCTGCCTCGCAATGAGGCCGCGAATGTCGCGTTTATGTTGGCCTCGTTATAGAGTCTGGTCCTGAATGTTGTGCATCTTGCTTGCCCTCTTTGATACTATTCAGTTAATTGAAAAAAGTAAACTAAGAGTTGTATTTATTTCTGTTGAAGGAAAATGAGCACCCTGGTCAAACCCTTTCCAGGTCAAACTTATGGATAATGGGCCATGAGCAGAAGAAGGCTAAAAACCCGCATGTTGCTGCCAAAGTTGTAAGTGTTTTATTCTCTAAACTATATAAAAAAAGCTTTTGTATTATTGAATTTTGCTTTGAGGTTGTAATATTGTTCAGATTGAGGTGCAAGCAGCAATTGCTCTTGAACTACCTAGCGAAGGGCCTGTTTCTATACATAATGATGCATTAGCCAAGGTTTTGGGTAAGGAGCGATCTGTGCGTGTAAGAGGTTTTGGAGGAGGTGTGACAACGTCAAAGATAGATGCTCAACAACAATTTGCATCATGGAAAGCAAAATTGGAAGAAAAAGTTGAGACAATGGAAGAGCGTTACAGTCGTCTTGAGCTTGTTGTTTATAACCTTGTAAGTATAGATATATCTTGCATCCTATTTTTTTCTGATTTGGTTTACTTATTCTGGATGATAATTAATATATGTAATTTTTTAGTAATGAGCTAAGGAAGGTTATTATTCATCTACCTGTTTTAGTTTCCTTTTGTTCTCTTCGCTAGCTTCCCTCTTTCACATTTTACATGTATTGAGCAAATAAATCACTGATATGTGAAAATTGTTTAGTGACAAAAGGAATTCGTTTCTGAAGTGGAAAATATCATGACATCCTTTGGTCTATCTTCAGTCATGCCTTTGTTTTGCCGGATAGAAAAAAAAGAGCGAGAGCCTTCTCCGTGAGAATGGATTTTGTTATCAGTTTAACTGATTGGAAGTCATGTATTATGGATAGAAACACAAAGCTGCACTGATAGTTTGGCATCAGTTTCAACACAAGGCCAAAAGTTAACGATGGGCCGAGTCAAATTGCTACGAGCACGAGGACATCGAGTGAATTTCGTAAAGCTTTTTCTTTGTAAATGATTCTTCATGGTGAAAAAAGATCCACCGATTGACACTGCAATAATTGTTCATACTTTTTTGCGAAATGGCGTTATTGAGAATGAAATCGTCGTATTTCATCTTGCTAGAACAACATTTGACTACATTTCCATATATAAATTTGGTAGAGTCAGAAGTATGCTTTGAGAGTTTGTTTTGGTAGATCATTGTTTTGATTACAACTTAGCATGATGTTTTTGTTCTCAAATTTCTTTCTTTCTGAGATCTTGATGCTAGTGCTAATTAAAAATTCAAGTGCCCTTTAAGCATATTTTGTGCATTTGCATGCTATATGCTGCGTGCTTTTTTTCACCGACATCTTGTCTTGACTTGAATCCATAAATGCGAACATGTCACTCCAACATGTGCTTATAGTTGTTCGATATATTATGATATTTTCCATTTTCGATCCTCCTATATTCAAGTTGGTGAGAGTGATTATGTAGCACTTTCTAATCAAATATGGTTTGCATTTATGTTGAGGGCTATGATGATGAATTATATTGATTTGCATTATTGACATCTTGAACTTGAATGTTTCCTGTTTATGCTTGCAAGTAAAATAGATACATATTTTATAATTTACTTTTGTTTGACTCACCTTCACTCCTTCCTCTCTCTAAAGACTCAACAACCTTCCCCTCCCCATGAAGATGTCAATGGGCGACAGACTACTCCTCCTCTTACTGTGAACGAGGCCATGACAACTCCTCGGTTTGTGATTTCCAACGGTTGGGCGCTAGCGATGGTGGAAGTAACCAAAAAGCACGAAAAAAATTTGCAAGTAAGATATGGTCACGATCTTAGTATCTAAGTTTTTAATTGTCAATTGTATGACTTATTTTGGATTTAGGATGAACCACAAATTGGTGAAATCAATGTGGATCTGTCTTTCATCGGTGAAAATCCCAAGGCCAATTTTAGCATTGGTCGGGCTATGACTCTAAGGTATAAATTGAGAACACAGACTCTTTCATCTATATATATTGGCTAAAATTTTTGTACAACCCAATAATACTACTAATTTCCTTGAAAACAATCTTATATTTGAATTTGAATTTGTAGTCGGTAGAAGGAAGCCCCTTGGTTGTTAATGATCTATGTGACTTCTTTGGATTGGGAAGGGTGGTGAAGTCGTGGCTCGAGGACAAATTGATGCGATTGACCCCAAAACAAGGATTCATGGCGACAAGCTTGGACAGATTGTTATAGAGTGGTCAGAATGTCGATTTAAACTCAAATGCGAGTTCTATCGATCCACAGGGGTATAGAGTCCATGGAAGAATCACTTGGAAGTAATGTTGCTTGGCCGATCAAGTATCTTACTCGTACCAAAAGCACTTAACAATTTTATATTTATGTTATATTTGGATATGAGCGGTTACTTTGTTTTTATTAGCTACTTTCTTTTCAATTTTGGCTATTGATAGATTGTTTTGAAAATGTTATGTACATTGAACAGGGACGGTTTCCTATTTTTTTGGGGCACACTGCTTGTTTTTTCTTTCTGCTGCTTTGTTGGTGTCGAGTTCTTTGCCGTGTCTTGTTTTGAAGTGTTTTGGGGCACTGCTTGCACTGTTTTGTTGGTGTCCCATTTAAAAATGTTATGTACATTATTAGATGGTGTGTAGATTGTTAGTTTTGTTGCTTCATACCGGTTTGTGGTACTTAATAATAGAAGTAGATGCAGTTTTATTGTCATGTGTTGCTAAATATGCCGCTAATCAAGCTAGCTAGAGTTATGGGACATTTTAGATTTGATGTCGAGTTTATTGAAACGGTTTTAATTAGTGCGTGAAATTATAATTAAATTGAGTTTTTTTAGTATAAATATGTGATGACGTTTTTAAAATGTCATTGAATTTTTAGTTGCACATTCATCACTTTCTATGACATTAAATAACTATCATTGAAAAGTCTTTGATGACACTATTAAGAATGTCATTAAAATAATGTTCATGACACTTTAGAAATGTCGTTAAAGTATTTGTATGGCACCTTAAATGAATCCTTAAATGACACTAATTAAATGTCATTGAAAAATGAATTTATGACACCTAATAAATGTCATGAAATACATTGTTCAATGACACGTAATAAATGTCGTGAAATACATTGTTCAATGACACGTTATAAATGTCATGAAATACATTGTTCAATGACACGTAATAAATGTCGTGAAATACATTGTTCAATGACACGTTATAAATGTAATGAAATACATTGTTCAATGACAGGTATTAAATGTCATAAAATACATTGTTCAATGGCACTTTATAAATGTCATAAAATATATTGTTCAATGGCACTTTATAAATGTCATTGAAAAATAAATTTATGACACTTAATAAATGTCATTGAAGGTTGGACTCTTCCATCACTAGGGATTCAATGGCATTTGGAATGACACTCGAAAAGTGTCATAAAAATCCTTTGATGACACTTTTCAAGTGTCGTTAAAAGTGCTGTTTCTACTAGTGTGGTTAATATAATGATCTGATGTCCCAGGAAGTATGGTCTTAACTTTCTGGATGACATGATCAAGGCATACACCATTTATCCATCATTGTATAGCAGAGCTCGAATTTTTGCAGGGCTTGAATTGCATAATAGATCCGATGCTAAATTGAGTTCTCAAGCCTAACACGACCGAGCTGAGGGCGATTACTGATACCGCAAGAGAGAGGTAAAGTGTTTCGAATTAGCGAGACTTTTGTAAGATTAGGACAGACGTAAGTGAGTCTTTCAGGGCCCGAAGATGACTCGGCATTATTCGGTCCATTTAAGGTCCTTCGTTTTCTTTATAGCTTCAAAAAATGGCCTACATTTGTCCATCGGGTGCGAGATGAATCGACTCAGTGCAGCTAATTGTTTGGTTAATCTCTAGACTTGTTTGACCTAACTGGGCAGTTTCAAATCCAGGATGACTTAAATTTTGTCATAAGTTGAGCTTTGGTTCCTCTTTGGCTTGCCATATAGCCTAGGAATTTGCCAAAATCCGACCTTGAAAGTGTATTTCCTGACATTATGTTATACTCATGCAAAGTTTTAGAAATTTTTTTAGATGCATGTTGTCAACATAGACTTCCATCATATGACCGATCAGCTTGGCGAACAACTTAACCACACTTTTATAGATCGATCGAAATTTTTCATCATACTGAAGAAAATGGTATTCTCTTCACCATCCTAATGGAGATTGACTTGGTTATAACCGGAATAGGAGACCATAAAACTCATCAGCTCATGGCCGTTGTGATGTTAACCATTGAATAGATAACTGTCCTTAGGACAAAACTTGTTGAGATTGGTGAAACTGACAAATAGCTACCATTGTCCGTTATCCTTTGTCACCAAGATGGGGTTTGCCACCCATCTAAGATATTTTGAATCTCTAATAAACTTGTAGTCGAGCAAATTAGACATTTGTCCTTCTAGGGCCTCTTGTCTTTTAGGTCCCATCTTTCTTCTCTTTTAGACCAGTGACATGTGGTTCAGATTAATGATGAACCATGGAGGCGTGGGTCGGGCTGATTCCAGGCACGTTTTCATGTGACCAGGTAAAGACCTTGGTCCTTTGAATTACCGGCACCTTCTGGTACTTCATCCTCGGACCCGTTGGTAAGAGGTAGTCACCTCTTAGATCGAGGTCTTCCTCTTTCAGTTATATCGTTGTTGATTTTGTTTATTGGTGCTGATGTGGGTGGGGACTGTTGGAATATTTTATTCCATATAAATATATTAAAGTATTTTGATGATATGGTGATGATCAAGTAACACAACTATTAGACAACAATAATCGAAGACACAAGAGTCGGATAGAAAAGCAAAGATATAAAGCAAAATCAAAAGAAAAGCAAAAGCAAAAGAATAGCAAAAGAGGAGAAGAAAAACAGAAAAGCGAAAGATGGTGGAATGATTATCTCAACTGACACATCTGACAGTGATAAACAATCCTACGGAGGACGCATGACAAATCAAAAGTACAATGCAACCATGCATATTAATGTTCGTAATGAAGAAACATTAACGTCTGCAACTAATACATAATGTACGCAACATATGTAGAATAACATACACAATATTTGAATTTCAAATACAAATAATCAATATGTTGGATTATTTCTAGAAGATCAACTGATACAGCAGACATATGGATGCTATAATTAACATACACAAGCGATGGTGCATAACGGACATAATGGAGAATATAAAGCTTACTTAGAGTTCACTGACAAGGCTTTACAGTCGATACAAGGAAGATTTAATGGTCGTTAAGGCATTAGTATGCTAAGGGAGGGGCATAGCGTATGCTAAAATGCAAAAGACAACAATATTTATTTTGGCTTCAAGGGCCTATAAGTACTACTTCATTTGGTATTCACCATACCACAACTTCAAATATTGTTCATCTTAAACATTTATGCACATTGTTGTTGTTGTTGTATCGATCTTAATTGATAAAAGTTTGAGTGTTGTTTCACTCATTCATACATGAAGGAAAAGAAAGGATTTTATTCTTGATTCAGTATTATTGGGATCATAGATCCGACATTATTAGAACTATAATTGAAATCCGGTGAGAATTTCTAGTACTTGTAGAAAGCTAGAAAGGTTATTTTTTTGTTCAGTAGAAAAGAAAAAACGGTTTATCTTAGAATGGTAGAAGACAAGATTTGTGACGGTTTATCTTGGACTAATAGAAGACAAGAACTATACAGTTTATTGTGGACCAATAGAATACAAGGCGGAAAGGTTTATTTTAAACCTACTGAAAATGATAAAAAAGGAAAGAGGAAGTAAGCCAGTTAGGGTTAAACCTCTGTAAATTTCTTGTGTTATTTATAAGTCGTAATTATTTATCGCGACTCAAAAAGAGTTTATTATTCAGCATACAATTCAACCCTCTTTCTTGTGGCGGTCCCAATGCAACAATTTATATCGGAGCGACTCTCCAATAGTAGTTGGCTTAACAACAGAGGATAAAAGATCCAACATACACTTATGCTCTGGTAGAAGGTCTTGCCTTAAACCGACCATCATTTTTCGGCGGATTAAATTTTGTTACATGGAAGAAAAAGATGTCAGTCTTTATTCGAGCTTATTATATTGAAATTTGGAAGATCATTCCTTGGTCCAAAAGTTCTTATAAAGTCCAATGACTCACTCAAGAGCTTTGAAAATTTTAACGATGAAGATTATAGGTCATTACAATCATAAAGTCATATAATTGTTATATTATGCTCTAAATCCGGAAGAACACAATCGAAATACTTCATTCGAAAGTGCCAAAGAAAATTAGAAAATATTAAAGGTCACTCACGAGTGAACAACTCAAGTTATTCATGATGAAGGATGATAAATCCATAACAAATATGCTTGAGCAATTATAGGCCATTACAAATGGACTTACCAAGTTTGGTAAACCATTATTAAGTAGTGAAAAAGTGATTAAGATCACTACATTGTGAATGGGACAGAACAGTAACTCTAATAATAAAATCAAAAGATATAAATACTTTAGACTTTAACGTCTTTGTTGGTTCGATAATAAATTATAAGATTGTGTTAAAATCTCAAAATACCAAACGGAAGCCCAAAAAGAAATCTATAGCCTTCAAAACAATAAGAAGTCCGAGCATGAAATTTTGGTATACCAACGATGATGATGATGAATAAGCATTTTATGCCAATAACATCAGTCGATATTAAAGCCTCCTAAATTGAAGGAGAAAAGACATCAATTGACAACCCCAGAATGAATCAAAAAATTTCGACAATAATTGTAAAAATTGTGGAAATTATAGACATATTACGAAAAACTGTCGTGGTTCAACTTGTAGAAAGGAAGCTTACATAGCCACTTGGAGTGACGATGATGAGGATTATGAGAAAAAACATACAAATCTCGCACCCATGGCACGAAGATCTTACGACAATACTGACAATGAAATCCAAGTAAGTACTTATCTAAAGATGAACATTTAATGCTTTTGAGACATTACATTAAGTTTTCAAGAATTGCTCAAAGTCAGTAAATCCCTCAAGATGAAAAATAGAATACTTGAAGATAAATTTTTTAAAATACGAGAAAAGAAAATTTTTATTGAAATCGATCATCCTTGTTGTTTAGGAAAACAAAATAAATTGAAAAATAATTTGCAAAGAGTTCGAAATGAACTTAAATATTTATCAATTTTTTTTGGAAATGAAAATTTCGATAAACTTCTTTCAATATAAAAGTTTTCTTCGGATAAATAAGGAATTAAATTTGAACAAATTGATAGGAATGAAACACTCCTAAAGTCCAATCAAAATAAATATTTATATTTGAAAATACCACATTGTGATACATATTTAAAAATCGGGAAATATTTTTCAAATAATAGATGAGAAATTAAAATAAAGAAGATATGAATTCTAAAAGTAACCATAGTTCTAAATATCATCTATTTGCTTAAACAAAAATGGCCGAAAGTCGGTTGGATCCCTCAAACCCCAAATTAATATCATTGGTTATTGCTTGTAACTTATTTTTTAAGTGTTCTTATGATTATTTGAGAAACTACTTTTTAATAACATGTTAGCTTATTTGTTAGTTGTTTAAAAACTATTATTTAACTGCAAAACTCAGGGGACTATTTTAATATTTATTGCTAAAATTAAGAGAGAGAACACCCATTTTTTCTATAAATTATTTTTGCTAATAACAAAAAGGGAGAAGATTTATATTTTAAAATCACGATAAGAAGAAGAAGATTTGGAATAAGAGGAGAAGAAACCTTCATACTAGATAACTAACACTAACAGGCAAAGTCGAAAATTTTAATCTGTATTTTTCAGGTGTATTTTGATAAGTGTAAATCCCATCACGAATTGTTGTCTTGTCATCATCAAAAAAGAGAAGATAACTGGAATGGTTTATTCCATACATATATTAAAGTATTTTGATGATGTGTTGATAACCAGGTTAAATTATAATTACAGAACAATAGTAGAACACACAAGCGTCGGGCAGAAAATCAAAGATAGAAAGCAAAAGAAAAATCAAAAGAAAAGCAAAAGAGAAAGAAAAGAAAAGAGAAGGACGAAAATCAGAAACACAAAAAATAGTTGAATGATTGTTTCAACGAACACATTGACAGTTATAACAAACACTATGGAGGATGCATAATGAATATGAAAACTACAATGCACTCAGGCATATTATCGTATGTAAAGAAACAATATTAAAGTATACAACTAATACATAATTAACATATGCAACAAATAGATAACAATTAATGCAACGGTTTAGATTTCGAATCAATCCATTTGGGTGTTTGTAGAAGATCAACTGATACTATGGATATATGGATATTGTAATTAACATAAGCAGATGATGGTGCATATTAGACGCAACGAAGAATATGAAGCTTACGAGAGTTCACTTACGAAGCTTTATGACCACTACAAGGCATTAACGTACGCTAAGGGAGAGGAATAGCACACGTTAAAAAACAAAAGGCCGAAATGATTATTTTAGCTTTAAGAGCCTATAAATACCAAATTCATTTGGTATTCACCATACAACAATTTCAAGTACTTTATATATTCATCTGAAACACTTATACACATAATTATTTTTGTAATAGAGCTTAACTGATAAGAGTTTAAGTGTTGTTTCAGCCACTCATACGCGAGAGAAAAGAGAAGTCGTAGATGTCAGGAATACTTGTTAGATTTTGATGATGTCATCCTTGTATTGTTTTTTATTCAAATGTATGTACTAAGTACTTGGAATTGTAGAGAAGAACCAAATAAGTATCTTCTATCGGCCTTAAAATTTAGGCTAAGTCTTGATCAAAAGTTGATCAGTAAGAAAATCAACTAAGTATAAAACTGCTATTATATCAGAGTAGTTTACAGGGAAGTTGATTTTCAGACAAGTTTTGGTCAATGCAAAACATCATAGAGGTTTGACCAAAACCAAGCTGCAGTTAAGTTCTGAAGAAGGCGCTACATCAGACAAGTATTGGTCAAACGGGAATATCAGAGAGGTTTGACCAAAACTCATATGCAGTCAAGTTATCAGACGAGATCTATATCAGCTGAAGTTTGATCGTCAGATCAAAGAACATCCATCAGGTTAGAGAACTTCAGTCAAGACCAGATCGGTGAGAACTTCTACCAAGTTATATCAGAGAAGTTTTACATCAGAGAAGGTTGACCGCACATCAGGCAGGTTTGACCAAGAGATATCAGATGAGTTCTCAGACAAGATATCAGCCAAGTTTAAGAGACTCAGTCCACGTCAGCAAGCGTTGAAAGTCAACAATAATGGAAAACCATGAAAAGATTCCCGAAAAGTTAAGAATAAAATATTCCTTGAGATCCTAGTACTGAAGACTTATATACAAATCAAGAAAAGCGGTACGACCAAAAGAATCTTTTCAAACGGTCGGAATTGAAAATGAATCAAGTCGTTCAACAGAATGAAAAGATAAACAAAGAAGTCCACTCTTCAACAGATCAATTTGTTACAGTGATGCAACGGCTATAAAGAGAAGCTCAAGATTCATACTATAAATACCTGAAGACCAGAATTGAGCAAAGTACGATACGAACAATACTTGTCTTTAAAGTACCAAAATTGAGCAAAGTACGATCGTGAAGAGCGAGTTCTAAAGTTCATATACTGAGAAGCTCTTAAGTTGGAGAAGACAAACACTCTTGTCTTTAAAGCTGAGTATGAGGTACTTCTGTGAACGAGGTTTTAGAAGTTTCGCGACTGATAAGGCATCCACGGGTTCTTGATTGGAAGGTGATAGACAGCTCGAGAGTTGTTAAGGCATCCACGGGTTTTTGATCAAGAGGTGCTAGGCAGTCAAGGGAGTTTCAACAGTCACGGGTTTCCACTGGTTGGAAGCTGTTGTAACTGGTTTCCATATATCTGAGCATATATTTTAATCTCTCATTTAAGATGGAACACATGCAGCACATGCATTC
Organism: Orobanche coerulescens; assembly: GCA_033398695.1. Taxonomy (NCBI): domain Eukaryota; kingdom Viridiplantae; phylum Streptophyta; class Magnoliopsida; order Lamiales; family Orobanchaceae; genus Orobanche; species Orobanche coerulescens. Next base: position 187,368,856 of record CM065802.1, on the reverse strand, counting down.
TAGACTTCCCGTTTTTTCAATTGATGACTATGACTTATGGAAAATAAGAATGCAGACATATTTATCATCTGTCCACGATGACATGTGGAGTATATTTGAAGAAGGTCCTTTTATCTACATGGAGGACAACACAGATGAGAATATTGCAGCTGGGAAACCAAGACAAATTCCCAAGACCAGATCAGAGATGACCTACAAAGAATGAAAGCTGGCAAACCTTGACAATCGAGCCAGAGATATCTTATATCAGGCCTGTGATCAAGCCACCATGTTAAATATCAAACATTGCAAAAACACCAAAGAAACATGGGAGACATTAGCAACAATGTGAGAAGAAACAGAGCTGATCAAAGAATCAACAAGTGGATTCCTATCAGATGATGATGATGATGTAATCAACTGCCTAATGGCCAATCTTGCTGATGAAGAGGTAACATCTAAACCTCAAACTACAGAAGGTTTTAGTTCTGATATGTTTGAAGATATTGATCTTCACAAATCTGTAAACCAATTATTAAAAGATTTTGAAATTCTTAAAAAGGCACACCTGGCTGCAATAGCTGAGAATACCCAACTGAGAAATGATAAAACACAGCCGGAAAAGAATTTTGACAATCTCAGCCAGGATACAGAAAATTTCAAAACCAGTCAGGCTGAAACTGGAAAAATAGCTATTGCTGAAATAGATAGATTAACAACCTTGACCAATGAAAAATCAGATGCACTCACAAATCTTGAGGCTCAACTTTCAAAACTCAGACAATTAAAAGATGCTCAAGCTAAAGAAATTACATCATTAAAGGCATCTGTAACCTTAGATGGATTGTGCATAAACCAAAGGCCACTTTATTTAAAATCAGGCCTTGGATATGACCCCAATACTCCCTACACTTCTAACCTACCTTCATAAAGGGAGAAACACTTGTTCAGACTGCTGAGCCTATAAACCAGACTGTATTTGAAAAGAGGCAAAAGCCAAGATTTTCAAAATAGCCATCTAGACAAAAGACCAGGCAATGGCCTAAACTACATCATTCTGCTTACTACCAAAGACTCCTCAAAAACAGATTTCAAAATGGGAGAGGTAAATGTAAACCTCAAGGTTATCCAAAATTTCAAGATAATAAGGTATGGAGACCTCAAAACTTTCATAATAGGTCTCAGCCAAGATTTTAAAATGGCTCATACCACTCAAATTATCAATCATATCCTGTACACAATCCAAATCAAGGATATAGACCTAGATACTATGCATTTTATAGAGGTAACAAATATAATTTTCAAAATATGTGGAATTATCATAACAGATCACATCCAACTAGTTACCAATCATATTATATGCATGACCCAAACCAAGGATACAGAGAGCATAAGGATGCATACAGAAACGAGGTTTACAGGAGAAACCACTCCTCAGTGAGAACCATTAACCCTGTAGGACCCACTCAAATCTGGGTTCCCAAATCTCTTCTTATTTGATTGCAGAAGAAATGGAAAGATTACTGTGTAGCAATCACAGAGTCATTCGTGAGGGTTGAAGGATCGTTTGCAATCTCAGAGTAGATCAAGAACATGTCTGGGATCTAAAATAATGTCAGTATAAACTAAGCAAGAGAATCAAGAGGCCCAGATGAATCAATAGAGGAGAGCTCATATGGACAAACCAGCAGTTTGAAATAACAGCACAAAGAAAAAACCTGACATCCCAAAGAGGGGGAACTTGTTAGGAATATAAGAAATGCTGGTAGCAAAAAGTCATACTGTGTATGAATAAATAGATTTTGATGAAGCATACGCACCAGCAGCAAGAAATCAAGTGCTTAATTGAAGTTCTCAAAGTTAGCTGAAGAATGCTCTAATAAGAAAAAGTCATCTAATCAGAAAAAAGTCACCTGATCAGATGCAGTTAAGAAAAGTCATTTGAAGAAAAGTGATGTGAAGAAAAGTTATCTGACCTGAAGAAAAGCCACCTGACTTTAAGCTGGAGAAATAAGTCATCTGAACCGGCAAAGAAAAAGCTACCTGATGTGAAGACCAGATGAGGAAAACTCACCTGATCAGACCAAACGAGGAAAGTTACCTGATGCGGAGATGATAAGTGTCAGTTTTATACACTTATCCATGGTTTGTATCGATAAAATTCACCCATACTTGAGCTAGTCTACTCGTTTTTTGCTTTTAATTAATTAGTTTTTAATAATTTTATTTTTATCGGATGATGATGTAAATCTAGTCTTAATCGGATTAAATAACTGATTTACTCAAGAAATAACATGTTTATTAAATATTCTCTTTGTTGAATTTTGATATATTCATGTTGTAGGGATTTCTGAGACGAATTCGACAGTCTTTCCGGATTCAAAATCAGAGTTATATATCAAAAGTTATCATCCGAAGAAAATTTGGGGCAAAAACGCAAAGTCTGAGAAATTCTGGGCTGAAAACGTAACTCTCAAAGCAACCAGTGAGCAAATTGATGAAGCCAAGTTACGGTCGTAATTACTGAATGTTACGGCCATAAGTCATCCAAGTTACGGTCGTAACTCCTTAATGTTACGGCCGTAACTCTTGATAGATTGTTAAAATTTGTCTAATTTTTTATACTTTTTGTGTATTATTGAGGGGATGGCTGGCATTGATCCGATCTAGTGTAATAATGCTGGAGTTTTGGAGCTATTAGATGACTTTAGGTGTATAAATAGACCCCTTAGATCCTTCATCATTCATCATTCATCATATAATTTTTCACTTTTTGTAAACTTTTCTTTTTGTGTGAAGAACACACTTGTGTTCTTGAGTGATTTGTGTGAGTGTGGTATAGCATATGTTGTTCAGAGAGTTTATTGCTTCTTTCTCCTTTATCTACTAAGGGAGTGAGGATCAATTCTTTCTCTTGATTCAACTAATAATGACCACCAAAGCTTGTAGTATGTATATTAAACCTTTCATGGGCTAAGTTACCTTTAGTTGGGATTATAAACAAGGTTAGTCATGTTATTTAAGTTTGTATAAAGATCTATTGTGAATTACTTATTATTGTGTGTTATTTTAATTGTTTTAACAATCTTTATTTATTTGGCCAATAAATGACGATATTTATGGTCTTCATATGTTTCGAAAGAAAATATGTTTGATTAGATCAAATGATCTTCACTCTAAGTTGTTCTAGGGGATAGAAATATACCTCTAGACCTTAGATGATTCTTTGAGTTATTTTCATAAATCCTAATGCTATGTATTGAAGCCAATCAACATAGAAATATAGTGGATTGATTCAATATGTAAGGGGCGTTTTATAGTTCGAAAGAGAAACCGTCTTTTGAAGGAAAATCGAATCTACACAACATAATAAGTAAATTCATCTTACGATCTCCTATACATCTTCTATAACTAATGATGAACTAAGTTTGTAATCCCAACTATTTCATTTTATCGTTAATCAATCTATTATTATTGCTATCTTTTTATTTCCTTATAATATTAGAACTATTATTGCATTATCTTTGCAATTATTAAACCAAACTCTTTAATTGTGTGTTTCACTCATCTTAGTATCTATAAAAATAGACTAATAGTATATAATTCAAATTATAACCAAACTTTCTCGTGGGGTCGATAAACTGGACTCAAAAAGTCCACTTACTACTTGATACGATATCGTGCACTTGCGATAGTTACACTAAGAACGTGTCAAGTTTTTGGAACCGTTGCCGGGGAAGTATAAGTTATATTTGAAATCTTACATTGTAAACTATTTTTATAGGTACAACTTTCTCGACATTGTAACTTAGTACTCAATTGTGTTTGTCCGGTGAAGTGGCGGATAACGGTACTCCGTGACTATTAAAGTCGGATTTTTTCAGTTTCCCACAACAACTGATATTTGTAAATATTTCCTCCATTTATTTTCATTTTTAGTTTTTTTAGAATGGAAGAAACATTGTATAAAATTGAAAAAAGATTTCCCTTTCTAAGCAAAAATGCAATTTTAAAAATTTACAAGGCAAGGCTTGAAAGGATGAGGTTGCTTATGAATAAAAGCATAACTTTTGAGATAAGATTCATTATTGAAGCCAAAGTAAGAATAGAGGGTGAATTCACAGAAACACCGACTAGATTTTTACCAGGGCTTGGAAAAAGTTCATATGCAAAGAAACGACGAGCAAAGATGATAGCCGTTTGTTATAAATGTGCAAGATGGAACTGTCATTTAAAATGTCGATCTTTAGGAATTCCATCTACAAACAGAGAAGATAAAATTCAGTTCATTAAGGATGGTCTGAATAAAGAGAATTTAGATGATATCGAAATTTCTCTTGACACGCATCCTAGTGGACTCGTACATTATGGAATTCGATGTTTGTGGAATAAATTCAAACCAGAATATGAACAACGTCTTGGGAATCTGACGTTAAAAGACCCTGTTTGCCAATTTGTAAGAAAATTGGATGGGAAGCTTCTCCCCGACTCATAGAAGGCGTTTAGCCGTTTCTGAACGTAAAATCAGAGGAAGATGTGAGCCACAATCACAACTGCTGTACATACGCGTAAGTATCTTTTATTTTTGTCGTGTGGTGAGATTTTCTGAATAAAAAATGTGATACGCGATAAATGCTTTCATTATTCTATTGAGTAGTTGAAGCGCAATCAACGCAATCACAAACTTGTTAAACAATTTTTACCTTCTTTTTCTTCTATAAATAAACATTGTGCTTGTTTCTTTTACTCATCCCTCAAACTTTCACTTTTCTCTGTTTCTCTCTAAATAATTTCTTTTCAAAAATGGAGTCATTATCTTCAACAAAAAAATTTAGCACAGTTTGCATTTTCGGTGGAGCTAGTTATGGAAAAGAGGCATGCTTTACTGAAGCAGCCCACAACTTGGGTCGTACCTTAGGAGAAAAATGCATTCATGTAGTTTACGGAGGAGGAAGTCTAGGATTAATGGGACGAGTCACATACGCCTATATGGAAGGAGTAAGAGTGTTGGGAATAATTCCGTAACCTCCGTGAAAGTAAAATCACCGGTCAACTATTGGAGATGAGTTTAGATCAGAATATGCAAGATCGCATAGCTCACATGATAAATAATTAAGCGCCTTTATCACCCTTCCGGTGGTTTTGGCACCCTTGAGGAACTTTTTCATGTGGTTACCAGAGCCCGACTAAATGTTCATCAAAACCAATAGAGTCGCTTAATGTTAATGGTTTCTTTGATGGTTTCTTGTCTTTCATCGACTACTCTGCTGAAAAGGGTTTTATTTTAGCGCTTGCTATACGAATCATAGTCGTTGCAACAACACCGTAAGAACTAATCAAAAACTCAATGAATTTGTTCCTTAACCGAGATCCGACTCTAGCTAAAATTGTGCGGATGGAAGATTTTACCGTGAGAAAGCGAAAAGTGGATTCATTCCTCTCCCTTTGATAACCCATATCGGACCTCTTGTATTTTTACTTTCTGTCGTGTGTAATAATCGTGCTAAATGGTGGCAGCTTAAGGAGTTTCTTCTTGATCTCTTGACGCGCATCTATTCGCGATTTATGTATTGTTATTTTATTGCTGTAATTTTTATTGTGTTTTTTTTTATAAAAGCATTGATGGCAGCGTAAGGCGACTCTTCGGACTTTCTTGATGCGCATCTTAAAAATTGTGTTATACTTACGAGTATATTTTATTTTCTTTTGTTGTTTGCCTCGTATATTTATTCTCTTGCAGATTCTAAAAGGCGTTAGCTCATGCATCAACTTTCTTAACAGGGAGTATTCTGCTTTTCTGCATTGCTTTTTATTTTATTTTTTTTAAACTGAGGACAGTTTTATTTTCAAGTTTGGGGGTGGTTTGTTTAATTATTTTGGTGTGTTTTGATTGATTTGGTTATTTGCCTTAATTTTATATATATATATATATATATAATATTTTGATTTAAGAGATTTCTAGATCTGGCCATAACACCAATAAATTAGCTATATACAAGTTTCTAAAATCGTTTTAACCGGTAAAAAAATTGTATATTCCAAAAAATTTTGAGCCTTAATCTCTCTTTCCAAGCCTTGTAGTTATCATATAAAATCGAGTCATTCGTTACCTTGAGAAAAGAAGAATCAGTCGGTTGATGAAAAATAGAACTGAAATTTACTTAATTTGTGGAGTTTTTGATTTTTCATGCTTAAACTAAGAAATAATTTTCTGCAAAAATTCTATTCCCTAAAAGAAAAAAGAGTCATTGGTGAAAAGAGCTACACGTTAGCAAATAACGGTGTGAAAGCTATCACCTAAAAAAATGACGAAAAGGAGAAGTGTTGAGCAAGAATACACTTAATTTTGGAGGTCTTAAGTTTTGCGAAAAATAAAGGACTAACCATTGTTGGTGCGTAGCTGCCGTCTCAGAAAAATTGGTGAAAAGAGCTACACGTTAGCAAATAACGGTGTGAAAGCTATCACCTTTTAAAAAAAATGAGATAGAAATTGTGTTAGTGAAAAGAGCTACACGTTAGCAAATAACGGTGTGAAAGCTATCACTAAGGGATGTAGTTTATGAGCAGATTTGAATTAATTAGCGGCTGAATTTCAATACACTCAATTTCGTGAAAAATGACAATATTTGATGACGCAAATGAAATTCTTCTTCATATTGAGTCGAAAAATAAACGAGTGATCGAGAGCAACCATTAAAGGGAGTCGTGTGTATCACGAGTGGGAAAGAAATAATCAACCTTTTGGGGGGAAAACCTTGCATTTTGGAATTACAAAATAAAAACCGTGTTTTAACTTCAAAATCATTAGTAGATTTATTTTGAATCTTGATTTATTTCTATCTACTGTATAAAGCTGGTTGTTGTGTATTAATTGTAACACCCCCAATCCGCTCAGGGATATTACACGCCGTAGAACCTTTCCTCAAGGATCTACCAGGCTGGTAACAACATATAACAACTCAACCATGCCTTTAAGGCTAAAATGACTCAGTAGACCGATTTGGTCTTTCAATAAGTACATACAACTCAAATACAACTCATGCCCACGCAGGGGTCAAAACACAACCACACCCGTACAATGGGAAAAATATAGCAGCGGAAAATAAAGTACAACTGAACCAATAAACAATGTACGGTTCCTCATGTGATTAGTATCGATCATCTTTCATCATCCTTCGTGCCGAGTGCCGACCCTGTGTTATGCTCCAAAACCTGAATGCAAAAATAGACATCCACCCCCCGAGTACTCGGGGGTTAGCAAAACTCCACTGTTTTGCTAGTGCAAGTACAAGTGCAAAAATACGAGTCATACAATTCACATTCCACGAACGATAATAATTCGGAATCCTCGAAGATTCAAATACAACAAGATGAACACTTCCCGAGGCAAGAGTTTGAGTAAAGACTTCCCAAAATTTCAAGATCAAAATATCAAGGGAAACAATTTATAAAATGATTTGAAATACCATCGGGAGTTTTAATAGAAAAAAATTTAGGATTATCAAATCCTACTTTTCAAAACCCAAAAGACGAAAGGGGTCACCACCTCAAAGGTTTACTTTCCATAAAATAAACTTTACCAAACCGTTGGAATTTTAGCCCCAAATCCGTCAAATGACCTATACAAAACCGTTGGGATTTTAGCCCCAAATATCATCAACTCACAGTACACGAGAACGACAACAAGGTTCGTCTCCCAACATCAAAATCACAATTAAAGGATTTAACACAAACAACAAAATACTCTAGTGCCATCCTAGCCAAGTAAGCCAAACGAACAACTTACCTCTTACACACTTAGTCGATGCATGCAATCATGAAAACCATTCAAAAGCACTCATTTCCGGAAATGCCAATATCGAAACACATTTGCAAAATGCACCACATTTAACCGTGGATCCACCCCTCCGTGGACCCCTACCGAGACCCCGTAGGATCTAACCCATAGTGGTTAAAAGCAAGCTCGCGGATCCACCCCTCCGTGGACCCCTACCGAGACCCCGTCGGATCTAACCCATAGTGAGCATACACACACACACGTTACTCATGCAATACTAATATGCTAAGAATGTAAGTTCATTAAGAATACTCACTAGAGATGGCCACTAACTCGACACCATTATCAAACTCTTCAAAACACAATAACAAGATTAAATACGGAATACACGATTCATAACTTTAAACAACAGGGGGTATCATCAAAGCCTTCAACGTTCAAAACAGTCAAACCATAATCAATTCCCAAAACACATGCGTTTTTGAAAGAAGCCCTTAACGGGGCCAAAACGAATCTCTTGGAAATTCATTTAAAATAACCAAACAAACACACCAAGACGACCACCGATCATCATATCCATAAAACGAGAAGCGTATGAACAAAGTACTTGCCTCGAATAAGAACAAGGCGGAGAATCGACCAAAGTAGGTTGACACGAACCGACTACGAACCCACCGACTACACCGATCGCCAACTCGCATTCATAAACTACGAAGGACAATAACAACAATGAAATGAATTCCATAGCACGACTCAAAGTCGTTGAATTCAAAGAACGAATGACGAAAGTTCAAGTGTTTTCCCCAAAACGACCAAGAACACGATTCGTCCCGACAAAACACGAAAACGGAATTCCATGTTGAAATATAGATATACAATCCATAGAATGTGTTTAAAAACATCGTTTAACCACACTCGATCCATCAAAAATGGATGAAAAACGAGATCGAGAACAAATCCCCCAAAAAGTCGATTTGAAGGAAATCAAGAAATATACTTCGATTCGACGAAGAACAATGGATTAAATGATGTTAAACACAAGAATACTACCAAGATTAATCATACCCATCATGAATTAATCCATAATACGGAACGAATCGGACAAAAACGCAAAAACCCCAAAATTCAAGAAACTAGGGTTCTAAGAAAGATTACCTTGATTCGCTGGATCAAAGGACGATATAGGATGATTGATTGATGTTATGAACTCAAGAACTTCGTGGATTTGTTGTTAAACAACATGGCTTCGTCACCTCCGAATCGCCAGCCGCGGACAGAAAAGGAAGGAAGTGAAAAACGAGAGGAAATGTGACTGCTCTGTCACATTTATACAGGTGCAGCCTAGCGTGCGCTAGGCTGCCGAGCTAGCGTACGCTATCGGCCCAGGCCGCAGTCCAGAGACACTGCTCGGTCAGGTAGCGCGCGCAGCCTTTCGGCCGTAGCGTGCGCTACCTACCGGCCGTAGCGTACGTAGTGTCCGGCAGTAGCGTGCGCTACCTGCCGATCCACCCGAGTCCAGTACCCCACCGCCTCGGCCGCTTCGCGCGCCTGACCCAACCGGCCGTAGCGTGCGCTACCTCCCGGCCGTAGCGTGAGCTACCTTCCGGCCGTAGCGTGCGCTACGCCGGTTCCTGCCGCACCCGTCCGGCTAGTGCCCGCAATCGTACGGCCAGAACCCGCAACCGTCCGGCCAGTCCCGCAACCGTCCGGTCAGTGCCCGACCACCAGGGCTCGACGACTCGATTTCCGAAAACGTACGGAACGAACACGACGAAAATTTCGCGGACAACATCAATGACCCGAAATGAAAACATAATGCAATAATTAATCATACGCGACCAAGAAACGGGTCGAGACAACAATTACAGATACGGATACCCATAACTTTGGGTAAATTATAAAAATGGCCCAAAACGCCCGAAAATCACGATACGTGATCGAATAACCAAACTGAAGTTCACAACACGTCTAACAAAGTTAAACGGACTTATGGGACACTCGAAACAGCAGTTTTGAAGGAGATTCGCAAGAATCGAACTCAAGTGCGGAAAAGTCGCTAAAAAACACGGAACTCAACAAAACGACACCGAAACGAACTCGGATGACAAAAAGTGCAGAATTAATCATTCTCAGAATGATGAATTGGTCCGAATCGAGTCGTCAAAACGGACTCTCACCAAAAAAAAAAAGAAAATCACCGAAATCCGAAATTGCGGATATTACATTCTACCCTCCTTAAAAGAAGTTTCGTCCTGAAACTTAAAACAAGTAGGGAGAAGAAATATACCACCAGGAATATTTCAATGAGATACACAAGAATGCGTAACTAACGCCCAACGGCAAAATGTTACAAACAACGCAAAGGAATATATGGCGTGAAAACACGCTCCACGGCGACCAACACAACGTCGCCGTTAGGGATATAATAAAACCAACAAATGACAAGCGTTATCAAACAGATAATATAGCCAATTCAATTATCCGACAATCACAAAACACAACGAACGAAAATTAATATGATTGACCAACCCAACAGTACATCAATCAAAACGCGAGCCAACCGCTGAACAAATACGGAATCCCACCGCCCAAGGGCTGGAAGATCGAAAACGAGACTAATTTCCCGAACTTAAGGGAATTACGAAGGAGTCTGAACGTTCAACGATCACGAAATGAGATCAACAAAACCGAACAATAAAACGATCGAATCACAACGATCGAGACAGCAAAAATCGAACACTCATGTTCGAATCACGAAGAACAATAAAATTCAAACAACAATTACAAGGTCTGCATCTCGATTCGAGACAATAAATGATCCGGTGAAAACAACAACATGTGCATTCACATAAGATCCACAGGAAAGGGAATAGAAATTGAAAAGTCACAACGACAAACGAGTTATTCCGAAACAATACCACACTCGTCCGATCAACAAAATTAAGGGGCAGAACAAGCTCAGAAATGTCAACGAACATAAACGAGTCGACAGAGTCGAAAACACAAGAGTTCCAAATCCGATCCACTTCGAATAAAAGAACTAATAGAACCAGATGATGTCACTCCCGAACAAGGTTCACAAGAATCGAAGTGAACCCGAAAAAGTCACAGCGATAACCAGATCGACCCACAACAAGTTTACAGCTCGTTCGGACGATGAAACCGAAATACAAAACAAGTTCATAAAGTATCAACGAACATGAGCGAATCGATAGACTGGAGAAAGAGAAAATACAGAAGTCAAAATAGTACGGGTATTACCTTCAACCTCGTCCACGAAATTCACAAAAACAGGAGCAAGGTAACAAGACATTAAACAACCGACACATAACAGAACCATCACCGATGCACACGGTCATACCCAACCAAGCTCTAACAGCTCGCACATGTGCGACAACGCAGAAATCACTACGAGACGACAATATTCAATACCAATATCCCACCTCTCATAGAGGGCTTGTAATACCCGGTCGTAATTCAGTCATTATCATTCAGTAATTTCATTCGGTAATTGTCACTATGTAATTTTTCACTCGTTAATAATCATTCATCCGTGTTCACTGTTCGGAATAACTTCGAGTTGTGTATCGATATTGTTCATTTTTTTTCAACCTTACTCGGGAATCGAGACAAGAGTATTATCTTGATCGTGGTAATTGATTCATTAGTCGATGTTGACGTTGGAATTCATGTCATTTCAAATCTCCTCATTGTTCAAATTGTGTTTTGTTGGGCGAACCCTTGTAAACATTGCTTGGAACCACCGTTTTGGGGTTTCAGTACTTCCATTTCGTGTTATTGTTTCCCAAATATTGATTCCTATTGCTTTTATTCTCTTCCCGGATCATTTTTCATCATTTTAGGACCCAAGGGGGGTGTGAGCCGCGACACAAGGAGTGTGCGCCGCGGCACACACATTGTCCAGTTTTTGGCCGAGCAGTCTGTACCGTGGGCCGCGGCACATGCCGGCAGGGCCGCGGCACACTGTCGAGTCACTGCCGCGGCACACTCGTCCGGGCCGCGACACACTCATGTTGCAACTTATCGGCCAACCCGGCTGTACCGTAGGCCGCGGCTCATGCCGACGGGGCCGCGGCACACTGCCGAGTCACTGCCGCGGCACATTCGTTCGGGCCGCGGCACGCTGCCGATCACTGGGGGCAGATTTCGGCTCTGTGCCGTGGCACACTTCGGCTGGGCCGCGGCACACAGTGCAGTCAGCACTATAACTGCGTTTTTTCAGCGAGATCAACTCATTTTTTTCATTTCATCCACCTTGTTCCGAGAGAGAGGCTTGAGGGAGAGAATTTTCTTCATCTATCACTTGAATACTTGGTTTTTCTTCATCTCCTTTCGATCGTGAAGCTCGGATTGTGGATCTAACGCGATTTCATCGGATTAAAGTACTTGGATCTTCAAAGGTAATATTCATCAAACCTCTTGGATTCCGATTTTGTCTTGAGATATGATGTTTTGGATGTTAAGATCATGTTGTATGAAGTGATATACACATGATTATGGACATGTTTGATTATTCATTGGATTATTGAAGGATTATTCAAGAACACTTTGAATATTGTGTTGGATTTGGGGGTTTTCGATTAATTGTTGTTGAAATCACGATTTTGGATATTCATAATGGATTATTGATCGTATTGAAGATGTTTTGTTGGTTTGAAACACTTCTTGGGGATTTGATGTTGGTATTATTGAGGCTTGGTTATAAACAATCGAAGTTTGGACACAAAGTGTTCGATATAATGCCCCAATGAACTTGGTTTAATCGTGTCAACGTTTTGAGTTCGTTATATTCGTGTTTGATTCGTATATTGAATGGGTTGTTGGTAATTGTATTATTCTAGGTTGTTCGAGCGACCGATATCTCAATTAGGACGTTATTCGTGGAAGGATAATTGTCACCGGTGTTGTGTAAGTTAATTCTTACTCGGTTAAAAGGATATTCATTCCTTTTGTTGTTGTTCATTCATAATCATAACTCATTCATCATTGTATTAACCGTATCAATACTTGTCATTGTCAATTAATCACTTCAGTCACAAGGAAGGACGGTTCCAATCATTTCATTGAGCTGTCATTCATTTCACTATCATTTCATCTCGGTGAGTCATTATTGATTTTCGATGTCACTTTGTTATCTCGTGGCATTCCGGGTCATACTGGCGTGCCGGTTGGTATGTGTAGGATTTTCATGTCGGGCACATTTAAGTCGTGTGTTGGTTGTTGGCCTCACATTGGACTGTGCACATGAGTTGATGGCTTCGTGAGACTGATTAGGTACAAGACCACATGTGTATTCGATCGATACTCGTTGGTGGCTTATGCACGGACACATTTCCATCTCGGACGTAGTGTGGCGCCATTCCTTTGAGCCATACTGTTAGTTTATTCATATAGCATGTTTGATTGCGTATGTTTTCAACAAGATTGGGTTATAATCTAACCGTTTCATTTTTGATCGAACTTGTGGTTTATACAGCATATATATATATATATATATATATGATTGTGTTTATTCAACTCTTGAGGATTGTTGTTCTGTGTAACTGACCCCGTTTGGGGATTTTGTTTTCAGGTCATGGCAAGGCAAAAGCTCGGGAATAGCATGTTGACATCGAGGAGTCCCAGTGATACTAGTAGGGGGCCTCAGTCCTTTCATTCACCGTGTTTACTTATTTCATTTCCGCTGCAGATTTCTGTTTGGATTTTGAGTTCATTCAGTGTTGTATATTTTATCTCCATATAAAATATACTTGTATTCGGTCATTTCCTTGGGTGTGTTGTAATAAAACTCCTCATCGGAGTAATTGAGGATGTAATGTGGTTCGGTACTACATTTACCCTGTGTATTTCATTTATTTTCACTCGCCTGGTGGGTCCCAGTCGGGGGGTCCACGGCACTGTAATATCCACCTAGATTGGGGTGTTACAGGGCTAACACAACAAATGTGTGGAAAACGACTCAACGCTCACACCGCCAATTCAATCATACTCGGGAGCAAACATCAAAATGACAACGCGAACATCATACATACATACATACATACCCAGCCCTCAAACGGGAATAGATAGGTTTTAAAAACGAAAACCTCATTTTGAAAATAATTTAGAAGAACACCGATTGATCTTGAGTATCATCTTTCAAAAAAATACAAATGTGAAACATCGTTATCGAGACTTTGAAAACCATCATGCGTTTGGTAAAAATGAGGACGTTTTCTTTTAGCGAAAGACTTTCAGAAATATTCAACCCTCGGGTCTAAGTATAAGTGTTTCTAAACATCGAAAATATCTCAAAACATTTTGGTCCTCGAGGTCGAAGAATTTTGAAGCATGTTGTGGCACCTTGGATGTACCACGAGAAAATAATTCATTTTGAAAGTACGTCTCGAAATTTATTTTCTAAGATACTCAAGGTTTTCAAAGATAATTCAATGGGCTAGAATGCCTAAAAATTTCAGGTAATTACACAAAACTTTATAGCGCCGTGGGTCCCGCGCCGCAACCCACCAGGCTAAAAGCCATTTACAAAAATGCCAAAAAGGCCGATGACGGTAATATTTCAAAAACTTACAAAAGCCATTTACAAAATACTAAATACCGTCATAAGAATTTCGCCAAAACGATCAAGGCCATAATGCCACCAACTCAGTTAAGGGAATCGGTTTTTGAAATAGAACTCAGTCGGTAAAATACCGAAAGCCATTACAAAAGAACTCACGCAGTGGATAAAAGAAATAAAGTCAAACATGCACAATCCAGCAACACTACTCCTCATATGAACGAAATATGAGGGTCAAATAACTGCATATCAAGAAATCAAAATCCATAAGAGGATTCCGTCACTTAACAAATAATCATAAAAATAGCTCGTGTCACAAGAAGATGATGATCGCCACACGATACTAATCACGACCAACAAACTCAGACGACGCGTCGCGACACGACTCAGTCAGATAAAATCCGACGAAACAAGACTCAAACAACACGACTTGACCCGACAGCCTAGGTTTCCACAACCTAATCTCCGATACCATTTATTTAACACCCCCAATCCGCTCAGGGATATTACACGTCGTAGAACCTTTCCTCAAGGATCTACCAGGCTGGTAACAACATATAACAACTCAACCATGCCTTTAAGGCTAAAATGACTCAGTAGACCGATTTGGTCTTTCAATAAGTACATACAACTCAAATACAACTCATGCCCATGCAGGGGTCAAAACACAACAACACCCGTATAACGGGAAAAATATAGCAGCGGAAAATAAAGTACAACTGAACCAATAAACAATGTACGGTTCCTCATGTGATTAGTATCGATCATCTTTCATCATCCTTCGTGCCGACCCTGTGTTATGCTCCAAAACCTGAATGCAAAAATAGACATCCACCCCCCGAGTACTCGGGGGTTAGCAAAACTCCACTGTTTTGCTAGTGCAAGTACAAGTGCAAAAATACGAGTCATACAATTCTTCCACGAACGATAGTAATCCGGAATCCTCAAAGATTCAAATACAACAAGATGAACACTTCCCGAGGCAAGAGTTTGAGTAAAGACTTCCCAAAATTTCAAGATCAAAATATCAAGGGAAACAATTTATAAAATGATTTGAAATACCATTGGGAGTTTTAATAGAAAACAATTTCGGATTATCAAATCCAACTTTTCAAAACCCAAAATACGAAAGGGGTCACCACCCCAAAAGTTTACTTTCCATAAAATAACCTTTACCAAACCGTTGGGATTTTAGCCCCACATCCATCAAATGACCTTTACAAAACCGTTGGGATTTTAGCCCCAAATATCATCAACTCACAGTACATAAGAACGACAACAAGGTTCATCTCCCAACATCAAAATCACAATTAAAGGATTTAACACAAACAACGAAATACTCTAGTGCCATCCTACCCAAGTAAGCCAAACGAACAACTTACCTCTTACACACTTAGTCGATGCATGCAATCATGAAAACCATTCAAAAGCACTCATTTCCGGAAATGCCAATATCGAAACACATTTGCAAAATACACCACAATTAACCGCGGATCCACCCCTCCGTGGACCCCTACCGAGACCCCGTCGGATCTAACCCATAGTGGTTAAAAGCAAGCTCGCGGATCCACCCCTCCTTGGACCCCTACCGAGGCCCCGTCGGATCTAACCCAAAGTGAGCATACACACACACACGTTACTCATGCAATACTAATATGCTAAGTATATAAGTTCATTAAGAATACTCACTAGAGATGGCCACTAACTCGACACCATTATCAAACTCTTCAAAACACAATAAAAAGATTAAATACGGAATACACGATTCCATAACTTTAAACAACAGGGGGTATCATCAAAGCCTTCAACGTTCAAAACAATCAAACCATAAGCAATTCCCAAAACACACCGTTCACAAAACACACACGCGTTTTTGAAAGAAGCCCTTAACGGGGCCAAAACAAATCTCTTGAAAATTCATTTCAAATAACCAAACAAACACACCAAGACGACCACCGATCATCATATCCATAAAACGAGAATCGTATGAACAAGGTACTTGCCTCGAATAAGAACAACGCGGAGAATCGACCGAAGTAGGTTGACACGAACCGACTACGAACCCGCCGACTCCACCGATCGCCAACTCGCATTCATAAACTATGAAGGACAATAACAACAATGAAATGAATTCCATAGCACGGCTCAAAGCCGTTGAATTCAAAGAACGAATGACGAAAGTTCAAGTGTTTTCCCCAAAACGGCCAAGAACACGATTCGTCCCGACAAAACACGAAAACGGAATTCCAAGTTGAAATATGGATATACAATCCATAAAATGTGTTTAACAACATCATTTAACCACAATCGATCATCAAAAACGGATGAAAACGAGATCGAGAACAAATCCCCCAAAAAGTCGATTCGAAGGAAATCAAGAAATATACTTCGATTCGACGAAGAACAATGGATTAAATGATGTTAAACATAATAATACTACCAAGATTAATCATACCTGTAACACCCCGAGATATTCGGAATAATTACAGCGCCGTAAACCCTTTAGATAAGGATTTACAAGGCTAATTTTAAAAGAAGTGTAAAAATAAACCAATCGAACACTGGAATTCACATACAGATTTGAATCAAACGATCAAATGTGCTGACTTATACAACCATATCGAAAAGACTTTATTAATACAGACATACTCGATTACTAAACGAACCAAGAAGACAAATCACAATAATAAGAACATCAACCACATCACTGAGCCATCTCATCGTCCCGCTTGCATCGTGGCTGCCTCCCCGCTCCTCGACTACCTGAACATCAAAAACAATGTCCACCCCCGAAGGGGTTAGCAAAACAATGCTAGTACAAGTATCGTCATACAATAAATCATTAATACATCATAAAACATGCAAACGGACTTCCGCCACCGGAATCCAACGATGCGAATCCTCACGATTCCATCTACACAATACAGGGTAATCCAGCGATCCAGCGCCCTTGGTATAGATCCCCATGATGATCCCGTCGGACCAACGCATGGTGGAAAACCCGTCCAGCGATCCAGCGCCCTCAGCATAGATCCCCATGATGATCTCGTCGGACCAACGCATGGTGGACATTCGATCCAGCGCCCTCAGCATAGATCCTCATGATCCCCTCGGATCATTTATACCATAAATCAATCAACTATACATACACATATGCATTTCAATATGTTCATCAATACGAACAAATAATCAACCAATATCATGAGAATTTTCAGAAATACATCTCATATTCAACAATATGAACAAAACCACAAGCATGATCAAAGATTCAATATAAATCGAACTTGACATATGATACTTGCCTCGAAAATGGCAAGACGAAATACTTCGATGATCTCAACACACTCGAAGGCCGCCTCCTTCGATCAACGTAACCGGCTCGAACCTTAACAAAAGGAACGATATACAAATCATCTCAAGTCGAACGATGGCCTAACAATTTGGTCTACGGCCGAAAAGCTCAAAATAAGCAATCTGTCTGGACTGCTTAGCGTGCGCTACATACTCTACGTAACGTGCGCTAAGCAGGCCTGTTAGCGTACGCTATCGGGTAAGACTAGCGTGCGCTAGTTACGAACTGACAGTTTGCACCGGCCGATATATAACGTACGCTACGTACGTATTATGCGTTAACTGGACCTCGATAGCGCACGTTAACTCACACATGTTAGCGTGCGCTAATCTTGCATGGCAGAATACTGCAAACCGAAAACTGGGTTGAATGGTGAAGAACTCATGAATTCTACCATGATAATACAAGTTATCCTCGGGCATATCATACTAATAAGGTTTGTGGAAGTTTTATGGTTATGAAATACGAATATACGGATAGTCAACTCAACATCATAATTCATCTACGATCTCCAAGAAATAATCTAAGTTCCATTTGTTCTACGTTCCAAAACACATGATTCCATCGTGTAAAACGTATCAACTGGGTAAATATCCGGTTACTGATCATAACTCGATTTGAACATGCTTAGGAGTCCTTATAATAAGATGGTTCAAAGGTTCATACGATATATAGTGCCGATACGTCAAAAGTATCCTTCTAACATGTGATGACCGATTATAAACGAAATACTTGCTACCAAAACATGATTCAAACTTCCTTAGGAACATTACTAACATCAGTGAAGAATCACCTACCTCAAAGTAGTGAAGAACACGGAGGAAAATGAAGCAATCCAACACCGAAGGCTTGAACACCAATCTCCAATGATATACGATCTTCAATCTCGAACTAGGAGGTTGATATGAAGTGTTTAGGATGAATGGAGTTATGTTCTAAGTGTAAGAGTTCGGTTTATGGGAGGAGAAAGAACTGAAATCACGAATAGGATGTTGTCCTATTTATAATAAATGGCTATTAGCGCGCGCTAGACCCTGTCCGTAGCGTGTGCTAACGGCTCCCTGACTAAACTGTACTCAGCACTTAGCGTGCGCTACGCATATACCTGTAGCGTGCGCTAAGGCGTTGACTCGGCTTTTCCCGAAAGCCGTCCAGGTACATCCGACACGATCCGGCGGTCCCGGCCAGATCTCACCTACCGCACGTCCCAATCAATTAGACCACGCATAGCGTGCGCTAATGACCCTCAGTAGCGTGCGCTATGAATCCACGTTAGCGCACGCTATACATAGCTGGTAGCGTGCGCTACATGCGCAGAATTACAATCTTCAAATCACAAACATGAAATCATACGCTCGATAACATCGGATTATGAAATACGGAAAATAGTACTCAGACAATAGTACAATCATTACAATATCACAAGTTCCAATTACATAACAGAAATCTCGGGTATTACATCCTTCCTCCCTAAAAAGAAGTTTCGTCCCGAAACTTAAGATGAAAACAACTCCGGATATCTAGCCTTCATACCGTCTTCCGTTTCCCAAGTGGCCTCTTCGACTCCATGTCGTGACCATTGTACTTTAACCAAATGTATTGGTTTATTCCTCAATTGTTTGATCCGGCTCTCAAGTATCTTGATTGGTCTCTCTTCGAAGGTGCCATCATTAGCTATCTCGATCTCGTCGAAATCAATGACGTGGTCGGGTCCGTACATACTTCGCATTGGGATACGTGAAACACATTGTGAACATGACTCAGCGATGGCGGTAAGGCCAACCGGTATGCTAAATCCCCAACTCTCTCTAGGATCTCAAATGGTCCGATATATCTCGGACTAAGCTTGCCTCTTCTCCCAAAACGGAAAATCCCTCGTGTAGGAGACACCTTCAATAGTACGTGGTCCCCAGCCTCGAACTCTAGAGGGCGACGACGTACATCGGCATAAGACTTCGCCGACTGCAGGCGATCAGCAGTCTCTCTCGAATCAAGGCTATCTTCTCTTGAGTCCGAATAATCAATTCCGGTTCCGTCCCGATCAAATCCAAGAATCATCCCGGCCACAGGGGCGATCGGCATCTTCTCCGTATAAAGCTTCAAATGGGGCCATCTTAATAGAAGCATGCCAACTGTTATTATAGGTGAACTCGATCAAGGGCAAGTGAACTTCCCAATCACGACCAATCTAATGCACAAGCTCTAAGCATGTCTTCTCTGTCTGTATAGTTCTTTCGTGACCATCCGTTTGGGGATGATAAGTCATGCTAAAGTTGAGTTCGATCCCCAAAGCCGTGAATCGCTTTCCCGAGTGTGACGAAACGACCATCTCGATCCGAAATAATGGTCTTCGGCGTCCGTCAATCGACTATCTCCGCAATAAATATTCGTGCCAATCTCTCGGGTCCCCATGTATCTTTAATTCCCAGGAAATGAGCCGACTTGGTTAGTCGATCAACTACAACCCAAATCATGTTCATTCCCGTTCTAGTCCTTGGCATACTAGTAATGAAGTCCATCGAGATATCTTCCCATTTCCACTCAGGGATCGGAAGCGGTCTTAACATTCTGGCAGGTCGTTGATGTTCAATCTTAACCTGCTGACAAGTCAAACACTTTGAAACGTACTCCGCTACGTCCTTCTTCATATTCCCCCACCAGAAGTTTTGCTTTAAATCTTTATACATCTTACTACTGCCTGGGTGAATAGAATAGGGCGCGCTATGAGCTTCCTTCAAAATTGTCCGTCTCAAATCATCGTCCTCGGGAACGCAAAGTCGACTCTGAAATCTCAGAATTCCATCGTCTTGTATCACGAATCCTGGGGCTTTTCCTTTCTTGACTTCGTCATATAATCGAAGAATCAGAGAATCGTTCAGTTGTTTAGACTTGATCTCCTCGACTAGTGATGAAGTCAGTTCCATCACATAAAGTTGCCCTTGGATTCCTGGTGCCCATACTTCAATCCCCTCGCGGATCAGTTCTCGTTGAATACTGGTTTGGGACGTAAGTGCTTCCAACACTCGAAGGGAAACAGGTTTACGGCTCAAAGCATCGGCTACTACATTTGCTTTTCCCGGATGATAAAGAATCTCCAAGTCGTAATCCTTGATCAATTCTAGCCACCTTCTCTGCCTCATGTTTAATTCTTTCTGACTGAAAATGTACTTGAGGCTCTTATGGTCTGTAAAGATCTGACAATGAGTGCCGTACAAATAATGTCGCCAGATTTTCAAGGCAAAGACCACAGCTGCTAGCTCCAGATCATGAGTAGGATAATTAACTTCGTACGGTTTCAATTGCCGAGAAGCATAAGCAATCACTTTATCCTTCTGCATCAACACACAACCCAAACCCTGATTTGAAGCATCGCAGTATACCATGAATCCATCGGTTCCCTCTGGCGGTGCTAATATAGGTGTTGTCGTCGCCTCCTCTTAAGTTCACAAAACCACTGACATTTCTCATTCCACGTGAACTTTTGAGTTTTCTCGAATAAATGAGTGAGCGGACGAGCAATTTTGGAAAATCCCTCTACAAAGCGGCGATAATATCCAGCAAGTCCTAAGAAGCTTTGGACTTCTTTCACGTTTTAGGAGCTTCCCACTCCAAGATTGCTTCGACTTTCTTCGGGTCCACCTGAACTCCGTCGGATGATATCACATGCCCAAGGAAGGTTACTTCCTTAAGCCAAAATTCGCATTTAGAAAGCTTAGCATACAGCTGTTCCTTTCTCAAGATGCTCAAAACCACACGTAAATGTTCAGCATGTTCCTCTGCGTCCCTCGAATATATCAAGATGTCGTCAATGAAAACGACCACAAATTTATCCAAGTACTCCAAGAATACCCGATTCATCAATTGCATGAATACCGCAGGAGCATTGGTAAGTCCAAATGGCATCACTACAAATTTATAATGCCCGTACCGGGATCTGAAAGAAGATTTCGGTATATCCGATTCCTTAATTCTCAACTGATGGTATCCTGATCGCAAGTCAATCTTCGAGAATACCCTTGCCCCTTGCAGTTGATCGAACAAGTCGTCGATCCGGGGTATAGGATACTTATTCTTGATTGTCATCTTGTTAAGCTCCCTGTAATCAATACACAGTCGGAGGGATCCGTATTTCTTCCGGACAAAGAGAACGGGCGCTCCCCAAGGAGAAACGCTAGGTTGAATATAGCCCTTCTGCAACAATTCCTCCAGTTGTTTCTTGAGTTCATACATCTCGGTTGGCGCCATGCGGTATGGTGCTCTGGAAATAGGAGCTGCTCCAGGCTCTAATTCGATAGTGAATTCCACTTCTCTCTGCGGAGGTAATCCAGGTAGTTCGTCAGGAAAAACATCTGAGAACTCATTCACAACTGTAATAGATGAGAGCTCTACTCCTTCCTCTTTCTTCATGGCATAGCACCAGAGTCCCTGACATCCCTGTTTCAGAAATTTCACGGCTCTCATTGCCTTGATCAATTTTCCCGAGCTTCCCGGTCTCCATCCTCGGAATAAGTGTTCAGATCCGTCATCAGCAATGATGGAAATGACTCTCTCTCTCGGTAATTTAGCACAGCTCCATAACGGTTGAGCCAATCATCTCCGAGAATTAAATCGTCACCGTAGATGTCAACTACAATGAGATGCGATGGCCACTCTCTTCCTTCTATAGATACTGGGAAATCCCTAGCTTCTAGTGTTCCCACAATTTTCTCTCCGCTCGGTAATCCCACAACATAAGGTTCACAATTATACAAGCACGATATGTTCAAACGATTAACACAGTTCAAAGATATAAAAGAATGCGTAGCTCCCGAATCGAACAAGACACTAACTGGTTGCAAAAGGATCTGAATCGCACGATGCAACAATGTGTTCGATCATCGATTTCCTCATTTCATACGGGCGTGGAGGAACGGACCCGACCGGATGCCTCTCTCTTCCCAACGTTAACTGCTGAAATCCACTGCTGCGTCTGGTTCACACTTGTTTCCTTGAAGTGCGCTGGAGTGCAGTACCAAAAGATCGGGTCGCATTCCCACAAAATGTTGCGCGATGTCCTTCCTGTCCACACTCGAAGCAGTCACAAGTGGCGCGAAACAATCCGTCGAACATGTCCCGCCTTGCCACGCTTGTAACACTTCTTCCTCGTGTCGAAGCTTGATCGGTCGCCGGAACTTCTTTCCTCCTCGACTAGGATGCGGAGGTCTCCTGGATGAGTGAAAAGAGGACTGACCCCGGCGGGGCCCACTATTCTTATTCTCCGCGAAGTTGCCCGACACCTTCTGTTTCTTTGCTTCCGCCGATTTCTCTACTGCCGCTTCCTTCATATCGTAGGCCAACGCCTTGTCCTGATACTGCCTCAAGGTGGTACAATCAAATCCGGACATATATTGCTGAATTTCCGCTTCATTCGCATGTCAAAATGGAAAATCCTTTCCGCCTCGGTCTGACTGTGGCGCACATAAGTCACCCGGTGATTAAAAGTCTTAATCACTTCCGTCACAGATGCTTCCGAATTTTGTGGTGAGAAAACTCCCGAACTCGGGCCTCTCTAACGGGCGAGGACAATCGTGCCTCCATCATCAACTTGAATTCTGTCCGATCGGCATTATGCTCCTCTGGTCGAATGGCCTCCCACCAGTCGAAAGCCTCCCCGGTCAAAAGATACTGGGCGACCGGAACCTTCCTATCGTTGGGACAGTTAATCCCCGCAAAAATCTTCTCTAATTCCTTCAGCCAATGATCCCACGAAAGTGTCTCAGTAGAACCGTCAAATTTCGGAGGATGCAATTTGACCACCTCGGTAAGCCATTTATCTCCCCGATTATCCACGTTATTCTGCTGTCCCATCGCCGTCTGCTTGCGATCCACAACTTGAGCAAACTGGTTTATCTGGGCAACCACCTGCTGAAGCACTCCCGGCACGTTAGGATCTGCATTATTATTTGCCGATCCCTGCTGTCCCCCGGAATGTGAATCCGTTTGACTAGCGGTTATCTCTGGGGTAGATACCGACTCTTCTTGCCTCGCATTACCACGTCCGCGTCCACGACCGCGTCCGCGTCCACGACCTCCTCTCAACATACTGTAAACATAAATACTCAATATCTGGGACAAACTTTCTCAAAGTACATTCATTAATGTTTACAAGACGTGAATTAAATAAAACAGTAGTATTCGAGATTAGGAAACTTACAACCACAGTCCACACGACGATGCTGGCTCAGCAGTGATGTTACGAACGACCAATAATCAATAACGTAAACAGACCCAACTAACCCGACTGCCAAGATATCCATAAATCTTAGCTCCGATACCATATTCTGTAACACCCCGAGATATTCGGAATAATTACAGCGCCGTAAACCCTTTAGATAAGGATTTACAAGGCTAATTTTAAAAGAAGTGTAAAAATAAACCAATCGAACACTGGAATTCACATACAGATTTGAATCAAACGATCAAATGTGCTGACTTATACAACCATATCGAAAAGACTTTATTAATACATACATACTCGATTACTAAACGAACCAAGAAGACAAATCACAATAATAAGAACATCAACCACATCACCGAGCCATCTCATCGTCTCCGCAGCATCTTGTGCCGCTCCCCGCTCCTCGACTACCTGAACATCAAAAACAATGTCCACCCCCGAAGGGGTTAGCAAAACAATGCTAGTACAAGTATCGTCATACAATAAATCATTAATACATCATAAAACATGCAAACGGACTTCCGCCACCGGAATCCAACGATGCGAATCCTCACGATTCCATCTACACAATACAGGTAATCCAATGATCCAGCGCCCTTGGTATAGATCACCATGTTGTTCCCGTCGGTCCAACTAATGGTGTAATTCCCGTCCAGCGATCCAGCGCCCTCTGAATAGATCCCCATGATGATCCCGTCGGACCAACGCATGGTGGACATTCGATCCAGCGCCCTCAGCATAGATCCTCATGATCCCCTCGGATCATTTATACCATAAATCAATCAACTATACATACACATATGCATTTCAATATGTTCATCAATACGAACAAATAATCAACCAATATCATGAGAATTTTCAGAAATACATCTCATATTCAACAATATGAACAAAACCACAAGCATGATCAAAGATTCAATATAAATCGAACTTGACATATGATACTTGCCTCGAAAATGGAAAGACGAAATACTTCGATGATCTCAACACACTCGAAGGCCGCCTCCTTCGATCAACGTAACCGGCTCGAACCTTAACAAAAGGAACGATATACAAATCATCTCAAGTCGAACGATGGCCTAACAATTTGGTCTACGGCCGAAAAGCTCAAAATAAGCAATCATGCGGGTAGCTTAGCGTGCGCTACATACTCTACGTAACGTCGCTAAGCAGCCTATTAGCGTCGCTATCGGGTAAGACTAGCGTGCGCTAGTTACGAATCGGCGATTTGCACTGCCGATATATAACGTACGCTACGTACGTATTATGCGTTAACTGGACCTCGATAGCGCACGTTAACTCACACATGTTAGCGTGCGCTAATCTTGCATGGCAGAATACTGCAAACCAAAAACTGGGTTGAATGGTGAAGAACTCATGAATTCTACCATGATAATACAAGTTATCCTCGGGCATATCATACTAATAAGGTTTGTGGAAGTTTTATGGTTATGAAATACGAATATACGGATAGTCAACTCAACATCATAATTCATCTACGATCTCCAAGAAATAATCTAAGTTCCATTTGTTCTACGTTCCAAACCACATGATTCCATCATGTAAAACGTATCAACTGGGTAAATATCCGATTATTGATCATAACTCGATTTGAACATGCTTAGGAGTCCTTATAATAAGATGGTTCAAAGGTTCATACGATATATAGTGCCGATACGTCAAAAGTATCCTTCTAACATGTGATGACCGATTACAAACGAAATACTTGCTACCAAAACATGATTCAAACTTCCTTAGGAACATTACTAACATCAATGAAGAATCACCTACCTCAAAGTAGTGAAGAACACGGAGGAAAATGAAGCAATCCAACACCGAAGGCTTGAACACCAATCTCCAATGATATACGATCTTCAATCTCGAACTAGGAGGTTGATATGAAGTGTTTAGGACGAAGGGAGTTATGTTCTAAGTGTAAGAGTTCGGTTTATGGGAGGAGAAAGAACTGAAATCACGAATAGGATGTTGTCCTATTTATAATAAATGGCTATTAGTGCGCGCTAGACCCTGTCCGTAGCGTGCGCTAACGGCTCCCTGACTAAACTGTACTCAGCACTTAGCGTGCGCTATGCATATACCTGTAGCGTGCGCTAAGGCGTTGACTCGACTTTTCCCAAAATCCGTCCAGGTACATCCGACACGATCCAACAGGGGTCCCCCGGCCAGATCTCACCTACCGCACGTCCCAATCAATTAGACCACGCATAGCGTGCGCTAATGACCCTCAGTAGCGTGCGCTATGAATCCACGTTAGCGCACGCTATACATAGCTGGTAGCGGGCGCTACATGCGCAGAATTACAATCTTCAAATCACAAACATGAAATCATACGCTCGATAACATCGGATTATGAAATACGGAAAATAGTACTCAGACAATAGTACAATCATTACAATATCACAAGTTCCAATTACATAACAGAAATCTCGGGTATTACAATACCCATCATGAATTAATCCATAATACGGAACGAATCGGACAAAAACGCAAAACCCCCAAAATTCAAGAAACTAGGGTTCTAAGAAAGATTACCTTGATTCGCTGGATCAAAGGACGATATAGGATGATTGATTGATGTTATGAACTCAAGAACTTCGTGGATTTGTTGTTAAACAATATGGCTTCGTCACCTCCGAATCGCCAACCGTAGACAGAAAAGGAAGGAAGTGAAAAACGAGAGGAAATGTGACTGCTCTGTCACATTTATACAGGTGCAGCCTAGCATGCGCTAGGCTTCCGAGCTAGCATACGCTATCGGCCCAGGCCGCAGTCCAGAGACACTGCTCGGCCAGGTAGCGCGCGCAGCCTTCCGGCTAGAGCCCGCTACCTGCCGATCCACCCGAGTCCAGTACCCCACTGCCCTACTGCCTCGGCCCGCTAGCGCGCGCAGCCAACCGGCCGTAGCGTGCGCTACCTCCCGGTCGTAGCGTGCGCTACGCCGGTTCCTGCCGCACCCGTCCGGCTAGTGCCCGCAATCATCCAGCCAGAACCCGCAATCGTCCGGCCAGTCCCGCAACCGTCCGGTCAGTGCCCGACCACCAGGGCTCGACGACTCGATTTCCGAAAATGTACGGAACGAACACGACGAAAACTTCGCGAACAATATCAATGACCCGAAATGAAAACATAATGCAATAATTAATCATACGCGACCAAGAAACGGGTCGAGACAACAATTACAGATACGGATACCCATAACTTTGGGTAAATTATAAAAATGGCCCAAAACGCCCGAAAATCACGATACGTGATCGAATAACCAAACCGAAGTTCACAACACGTCTAACAAAGTTCAACGGACTTACGGGAAACTCGGAACAGCAGTTTCAAAGGAGATTCGCAAGAATCGAACTCAAGTGCGGAAAAGTCGCTAAAAAGCACGGAACTCAACAAAACAACACCGAAACGAACCCGGATGACAAAAAGTGCAGAATCAATCATTCTCAGAATGATGAATCGGTCCCAAGCGAGTCGTCAAAGCGGACTCTCGCCAAAAAAAAAATCACCGAAATCCAAAATTGCGGATATTACATTAATGGCATTTTGATCTCCTTTTCTCTTTATATATAATTATTTTAATTTATGTGTGTATTAATTTTTCTTATTTTTATTTTTGGAGCATGAATAATAAAGAGTCTTACTCGGGACTAGCAAGAATTCCAGTTTAGTGGTGTGATAAGTGTCAGTTTTATACACTTATCCATGGTTTGTATCGATAAAATTTACCCATAATTGAGCTAGTCTACTGGTTTTTTGCTTTTAATCAATTAGTTTTTAATAATTTTATTTTTATCGGATGATGATGTAAATTTAGTCTTAATCGGATTAAATAACTGATTTACTCAAGAAATAACATGTTTATTAAATATTATCTTTGTTGAATTTTGATATATTCATATTGTAGGACTTTCCGAGATGAATTCGACAGTTTTTCCGGATTCAAAATCAGAGTTATATATCAAAAGTTATCATCCAAAGAAGATTTGGGGCAAAAACGTAAAGTCTGAGAAATTCTGGGCTGAAAACGTAACTCTCAAAGCAACCAGTGAGCAAATTGACGAAGCCAAGTTACGGCCGTAACTACTGAATGTTACGGTCGTAAGTCATCCAAGTTACGGCCGTAACTCCTTAATGTTACGGCCGTAACTCTTGACATATTGTTAAAATTTATCTAATTTTTTATACTTTTTGTATATTATTGAGGGGATGGCTGGCATTGATCCGATCTATTGTAATAATGCTGGAGTTTTGGAGCTATTAGATGACTTTAGGTGTATAAATAGACCCCTTAGATCCTTCATCATTCATCATTCATCATATAATTTTTCACTTTTTGTAAACTTTTCTTTTTGTGTGAAGAACACACTTGTGTTCTTGAGTGATTTGTGTTAGTGTGGTATAGCATATGTTGTTCAGAGAGTTTATTGCTTCTTTCTCCTTTATCTACTAAGGGAGTGAGGATCAATTCTTTCTCTTGATTCAACTAATAATGACCACCAAAGCTTGTAGTATGTATATTAAACCTTTCATGGGCTAAGTTACCTTTAGTTGGGATTATAAACAAGGTTAGTCATGTTATTTAAGTTTGTATAAAGATCTATTGTGAATTACTTATTATTGTGTGTGATTTTCATTGTTTTAACAATCTTTATTTATTTGGCCAATAAATGACGATATTTATGGTCTTCATATGTTTCGAAAGAAAATATGTTTGATTAGATCAAATGATCTTCACTCTAAGTTGTTCTAGGGGATAGAAATATACCTCTAGACCTTAGATGATTCTTTGAGTTATTTTCATAAATCCTAATGCTATGTATTGAAGCCAATCAACAAAGAAATATAGTGGATTGATTCAATATGTAAGGGGCGTTTTATAGTTCGGAAGAGAAACCGTCATTTTAAGGAAAATCGAATCTACACAACATAATAAGTAAATTCATCTTATGATCTCCTATACATCTTCTATAACTAATGATGAACTAAGTTTGTAATCCCAACTATTTCATTTTATCGTTAATCAATCTATTATTATTGCTATCTTTTTATTTCCTTATAATATTAGAACTATTATTGCATTATCTTTGCAATTATTAAACCAAACTCTTTAATTGTGTGTTTCACTCATATTAGTATCTATAAAAATAGACTAATAGTGTATAATTCAAATTATAACCAAACTTCCTCGTGGGATCGATAAACCGGACTCAAAAAGTCCACTTACTACTTGATATGATATCGTGCACTTGCGATAGTTACACTAAGAACGTGTCAGGAGACCAAGCGAAAAAGCAACCTAATCATACCAGACAAGGAAAAGTTAGCTGACATAAACCACAGGCGATATAACTCACCTCATGCAGAGCATACAAGGAGTCAAAGAGTCAACCAGCTAAGTTTTCAATTCTTTAAATACTTAACTTTATTACACGTGGCTAATAATACATGACCACACTACTTCCCCGTCTACCTCCACGACGTCCAATCAACTCCAACCGTCAATTTATCAAAATTCGGACCACCATTCCTTATTTTAATTATTAAATTCAAACGTCTCTTTGAATGGATATTTAAGACGGTGGAAATCATTTCACAAATCTTTACTGTCTTCATGCTCTAAGAACCCTAGTTTTCAAAAGAAGAAAAACTTACTGAATATTCCCTGCACTCAAATCAACACCTTTTTTTTGCATAAATGGATTCCACCCAATACTTTGAAGGAGTTAACCTCAAAATGGTGAAGGAGCAAATTATATTTAGCATCGTAGTTAATTTTGAAGGATTACTGGAGGCGAACATGGCGGACACTGGCGAAATGAGAGAAGTTAACCAGATGATGAAAAAGAATGGTATCTATCATTTTCTTGACATCAACCTGAAGCAACTATTCAAGGAAGCCATCATTTGGTTCTTTAAGGAAGCACGTTGAACGCTGTATCACAAGTTCAGTCTTTGGAGAAGAAGTCATTATCATTCCACAAACCATTGCTGACACTTTCAATATGGAGAACTTGGGCACTGCAGTCGAAGCTCTAAATCAAAGCGCCACTAAAATCTGGTATGAAATCAAACTACCAGAACAACCAAACAAAGTCAAGCTTACGGTGAAAACAGACGACCTCAAAAAGGACTACAAATATGTCCTTGGCATCACAAACAAAATTGTCATGGGCATGGTCGACAGCTATGATCAGTTATCATCTGCCAAATTCACAGTGATGGAAGCTCTTATTCGGCAACAAAGGATTAACTGGCCTGACTACATCTACCGGCAGTTAGTAGGATAAGTGAACAAAGTTAGCTGGAATGAAGAGGAGAAGAAATTCAAGCAGAAACTATCTTGTGGAACCCAGATCAGTTGGATCTTGGAGTTCCTAGGGAAGGCGAAAGGAGCTGCAGACACCTTCCACAGAAGCAAAATACTTGGTCACATGGACCAAGAAACTTTGAAAAGGTTGGGAGAAGAAAGGAAAGCAACTAATATTTTGAGGGAGATGACAAGTGGAACTTCTCCCTACATAGCGCCTTCGGACTTAGACGAAGTTCGCTCTGATGCAGCCGATCAAAACCCCTATGAGATACCTGCAGAGTAGATAACCTCAACCCCTTCTGCAGATGAAATTCTAAAGTTACATGCAGTTGAGAAGTCACCTGCAGTTGAGCAGGTACCTGTATATGACTCCGATAAAGACAACCTTCCTCTGTCTGAGCTATTAAAGAGGAAATTACCTGCAACAAAGGAGGTTGTCCATATCGCATCATCTCCACATAAGTCCCCAAAGATGCAGAGAGGCTTGGTGGACCACCCATCAGAAGGCGAAGAAGAAGTGCAGACTGTGAGATCACCTGCACCTGCACCAGTTGAAGAATCCTCAGCTCAGATGCAGCTCATTATATCACTTACACCTGCTTCTGCTGAAGATCAGCCAGCTCATCCAGATCAGACAGAGCTGATGGCTGAAGTAATTCCACTCCTGACTCTTCCAAGCATGACAGCAAAAGAAGAGGCAGAGGAAACAATTCAAATACCTGCTACAAACTACACTTTCTGTAATATCCGAAATTTCTACTACTGTTGTTTAGTATTATTTTATCCGAGTTATATTGTACAGCATGGAATCTGTACAGTATAGATAAAATAAATGAAGAATTGAGATGTCAGTATCGGTATAATTGTCGTACTTGGTCGACAATTGTATTAGAGGATATAGTACGTCATGTATACGTATCTGATATGTCGAGACGTTGGACAAAAATAGCTAAATATGGCTAAGTGTAACATTATTAGCGCACGCTAATAATCATGAGTAGCGCACGCTATCGTGCAGGTTTAACGCACGCTACGGATATAAGAAAACGCACGCTAATGCAGTCAGATCGGAAGGAATCTACGTGTGGACCAGGCCACTTTCGGCGCACGTTCTGATAAGTCAACGGACGTTGTAATGTAGTGTTAGCGCACGCTAATGCATGTTGATTAGCGCACGCTAACTATATATCGGACGAAAAGGAATCTTATCCTCGTCAGCACTTTCGGCGTGTGGACCAGTCTTCGGAGCATACAGACAATCAAGTCAACTATGATTAGCGCACGCTATGGAAGAACACTTGCGTACGCTAAATATAGGCATTTACGTATGCTAATGCATGGGCATTACGTACGTAAGTCATTGTACGAAGCCAGACAGTAGCCTCTGGATTGCGATAGCGCACGCTAACAAAAGTCGGTTAGCGCACGCTAAGGCCGTAGCGCACGCTAAACATAAGGTTTAGCGCACGCTAGTAATACACTTTATAAAAAGGGACAGGAGGGTGTTTTGAAGCATTTCGTCCACTTCTTTCCTTTCACTCGATAGAGAGAGCCCTGGGAGGTACTCGAGGTACAGAAACACTGAGAGATGATGATCTTTAACAAGATTAAGATGGAAATCATGGATTAAAGCTTTGTTCTTGAAATCATTGGTGATTCTTGGAAATGGATTCAACCTTGGAAATCAATCCATTCCTTCATAAAGGTAATCACTCTTCATCTTTGGATTTCGTTTTGGATTGAATGTTGATGTTCTTGAGTTGATGATTATTACATAAACAAGTTGACAAGCATGATTATGAGATGGATTACCGGAGTATGATGATATTAATATGATTCTTGTGATTTGGATTGTGTCGTTCGTTTTCTTGAGATAAGTGGATTAATCCTTCTCCTCAGTTTCGGATGTTGATGTTATTGTAGATGATTACTCTTTGTAATGTAAGATTAAGGAAGTGTGGTTACGTTCTTGACGTTTCGTGTATTAATATTAAGGAAGATGATATATGGATATAGAACTTGGATTATAAGTTGGATGATTGTTTATATGTTAAAGGATATCGGATTTCATTGTTTTGATAGCTTTGAACATGATTCAGAATCACTTAGTGTTCTTGAAATCGCCATAAGTTGATCGGTATCCGAAATGCATGTAACTGCACGTCATTAGTGCACGCTAAGCCTACTGGCTAGCGCACGCTATCGGGAACAACTTAGCGCACACTACGGTAAGATATTAACGTGCGCTAAGTCAACAGGCAGGGTAATATATTCTGTTTCGGTTATGAATTCGTGATCGTTTAAGTTGGTTTGATCAGACTTGTGGTTAACTGAGATATTGTTGAGCCGTTGGGTTTGTGAATTGGTTTTAACGGTTGTTGATTATTATCGGATTGTTGTTTAATCGATTATTGTAATAGGTCAAGTTTATTGATCGATGTTTATAACCGTATGATGCGGTCGTGTTCGAGGATGTTCGTGAATTGCTTTGGTCGGGACCGAGGAACTTGTAGATGACGACAATGGATTTGGTAACGACTTCATGATCGTCGTATCGATATCGAGGCAAGTTATTACTTGCTCAGTTTATAATATTTAATGAATGGTTTCAGTTTCATTCGTTTATAATTCGTATAGCAAAGTTTATAATTGTAATCACAAGAGATTTGGGATTATAAATCGTATTCGAGTTTTGAGAATCTAAATAATAATGTATATGATTTACTTTTGTTATTGGTATACTTGTATATCGAGGATATATTGTGATAAAGACGAAGATATGAATTATCAGCAATCCGTGACTATGGACCGTCGAGTATTGAGGATAATGGTTCGTGATGGTTTAGACATTGAGATCGTTCTCGAAGGACTCGGGGCAAGTACTCTAATCATTTTTATCATTTGTGTCGATCATGTCATGATATATTTGTGTATCGTTGTTGTCATGCATTTGTGCATTATTGTTGTCGTGTATTGTGTACTGTTGTTTTGTGCAGTTGTGCATTGTTGTCATATGTCCACCTCGTGTTGGTCCGACGGGATCATCGGGGGATCTATGCTAGCGTGCGCTGGATCATCGGACGGGTTTTCCACCTCGGGTTGGTCTGACAGGATCGTCGGGGGATCTAGGCAGTGAACGCTGGATCATCGGATTGCCATGTATTGTTGTTGTGCATATGTATATTATGGGTTTGCCATAAGTATACATTGTCATTATTGTTGTGATCATATTGACGTTGTCATATGAGTATGCATTTGTAGGTCTTGTGTTAGGACCATGTCCGTATGTTATGTTGATCTGATCTCGGATTAGACTGACGTGATTGTCATGGTATTTCGTATCTTGAGGTATGTTCCGTATTTCCTTGGTACTTGTCTTTGATGGACAATCGATTATCGTATTGGAATTATCGACGTTATCTGATGGATTGAATTGGCCAGAGTTGGTATAATTTCCGTATCGCGAGTTATGATAATGTTTTGAGAACCTTGAGTACTGTTGAGATACCGTACAGATATTTCGGTATTATTTTAATGTGTTGTTAAGGATATGAATCGTGGATTCTCGTAAAGTTACGACGGTAAGATTACATTGGTCGTATTCTTACTTAGTATTTTCATTGATATGTAATTATTGACGAGATGTGATGGTTATCATTGTTGGATATTATGGCTGACCCCGTTGTGGGCTTTCTTTTTAGGTTCTTGTATTATCAAGCTTGTAGCGGTCGTGAAGAGATGAGCTTCCCGGAGGATACTGGCAAGGGCATGTATTTGTGTTTTGAGTTTCTGATCAGTTGTTGTATTCCGCTGCTAGAGTATTTTAATTGTTTGTCTTTATCCGCTGCGTGAGTATTTTTAAATGGTCTTTTTGGTATCCGGTAACTTAGGTTACTTTGGCAATCATTTTCTAAATCTATTCTGTCGGTACGTGTAAGCGATAGCTTAACGTATTTTTTTTAAACTGTTGAGTTTTGGCATTTTGGGCCTTGTGGTTTCAAATGAGTTTTTACGACGGTTTGATAAACGAGTTTTATAAATCTTCGAATGTTTTTAATAGATAATACCATCGTTAGCCTCTTGGGCGTTTGTAAATGTTTGCGAAAATTTTCTTCAGCCTTGTGGGTTCCATCTCGGGGCCCACGGCGCTGTAATATTCCCGGTCGGATCTGGGGGTGTTACAGAATATGGTATCGGAGCTTAGGTTGTGAAAACCTAGGCAGTCGGGTCGAGTTGGGTCGTGCTTTTGTCGTGTCATTCGAGTTGTCGGTTGACAAGTGTTTGAGCTCTGGGTTTTTTCGGGCTTGTGCGTTATGTGATTTACTAGTGTGGTACTGGGATTGTTGTAACTTTTTTCAAATAGTGTTAACGTGTTTCTTCAGATAGAGTTGTGTTGTTTTCTCGAGTTGAACTGAGTTTGCAAAATGTGTGTTTTGAAAATATCCGTGTCGAGTATTTTCTAGAGTCGAGACATGTGCCAGTATCACGGGGAATCGTCGGCTTCACGATCTGTAAGTATTTGGATTTTTGAATTTCATTGAGATTTATTGCCCTTCTAAGTTGATATGGTTTGAGATTCAGAAAGATATTATGCTTCACAGTATGAGATGACAGAGTTGGGACAGGATTGATGATCTTGAGGAGTTATGATTTTGAGAATCAGTATGTTGGTTAGATTTTGGAACAGAATTGTCTATTCGGGAGAAGGAATATGGATTGTTGAGAAGAACATGTAGCATGTTAATTCATTTTGAGATATATGAACTGTTTTGAGCATTTGAAAATGATACTTTTCAAAATGAATGTTTTACGGATGTTTTACCGTAAATGATTTTTGGGCCGAGACCCAATCGATTTTGAAATGGTTTTATAACTCAGGACTTGGGGTCCGAAAAAGGGTTTTCTATTTTTTTAAACTTCTTATAATGCAGAACGAGATGAGGGCTGAGACCCTAATGTTTCAAAAAAGACTTTTTAGTTTTCATAAAACTCCCGAGATTTGTAAAGCTCTTTATCAATCGTTTTTTTATTTCGTTCCTTCCTTTCGAGGTTTTGGTTTACTTGTTCAAATGAAACCTCTCGGGAAGTCTTTCGCTATGTTGATTTGTTTCAATGTTTTGTCATAGCATAATTGAGGTGATCCAGGATGGATTAATGATTGACGTTGTGAGCCATATGTGGAAAAGGAGTTTTTATCAGAGCCTATGCGTTGAGATTTCGATTCTATCGTAGTTTTCCGACCGAATGTCGGTGGAATTTTTGACGAATGACCGTATACGTGGGTATATATGTGGTCAATCATTTGCATAGTTTTCATTTTTTAAACTTCGAAATCGTGTGGATTCGGAGGACACTGTTATTGAATACTTGGCATTAGCGAGCCAGTTAATTTTCCGAAAATTGATTTCGTGATCTTACGAAAATTTATGTTTTGAGTTTTCAAACTCTTGAAAGAATTTTCGAAAATTTGTCTTTCGACAAGACTATATGATTTCAAACTGGTTTTGAAAATATGATCGATATACATACGCATTTAGTGCATAATGCATATCATGGTGAAATTCTGAGTGTGACTCACGAACTGGATAAGACGTCAATATGGAACGATGAATAAAGATTCGAGCTTCAGTATGGTAGTTGGTTATCCAGGGATGATCGGTTGATTGATCGGATAAGAAGAATATACTACGTGATGTAGAATTCATGCACAGGATGTAAATTTGGAACTTCGGGTTTTGTGAAACAGGGACGTATGCGCTACCATAATGTTTTTGAATGGTTTCTCTGTAAGTGTAGATTCGGGGATGGTGCCCCCATGCTGGTTGTTTTGGATATTGAGTGGTCGTTCCCACTCCATGTATGATCGATATGTTCGGCTTGTGTGATTGGTGTGTCGCTTTGTGAACTTTATTTGCTCATATATCGGTTTCTCGTGGTTCCGTGTTGATCGTGTTGAAGTTTACCGTGTGAAGGTATTCTCGATTTTAGTTGATCGCTCGTTGGTCATATTGAGTTTATCATGTTGATGATATTCTCGATTGTGTTTTAACCTCTCGTTATCGATTGGAATTTATCGTGTCGATGATAAATTCGGTTGATTGTTGATCATTGTTGGTGATCATCCGAGCGCTCGATTGTCCGCCGATGTTTCGAATTCGTTGCCATTATATTGAGCAGCTTGTTTCACGTATACATCGGATATTATTCGCTTTATCAATTGAGACTCGATTATGTAATCAGTGCAGTGATTTGATTCGGGCGCATTGTTTCATCCGAAGATGATATATTTGGTCGGGACTTATGGAATTGTTATTGTAAGCGTGTTGAGGCTTTACAGTGAAGTCACTTGCTAGTACCTCAGAGATCGTCGACTTGGCGCATATATAAGTGTACCGCTTTGATTATTCGTTATTAAAGAGGATTGAACGTTGTAGCGATGGTTACCGAATATTAAGCTTGAACGGTTAGTTCATTTTACTATGAACGATTGCAAGTTTCGATGACGAAACTTATTATAAGTGGTGTAGTATGTAATATCCAAATTTCTACTACCGTTGTTTAGTATTATTTTATCCGAAGTTATATTGTACAAAGATGGAATCAGACAAGATAGATAATATAAATGAATGATTGAGATGTCATTTTAGTTATAATTGTCGTACTTGGTCGACAATTGTATTAGAGGATATAGTACGTCATGTATACGTATCTGATATGTCGAGACGTTGGACAAAAATAGCTAAATATGGCTAAGTGTAACATTATTAGCGCACGTTAATAATCATGAGTAGCGCACGCTATCGCGGTGTTTAACGACGCTACGGATATAAGATAACGCACGCTAATGCAAATGACGGAAGGAATCTACGTGTGGACCGTGCCACTTTCGGCGCACGTTCTGATAAGTCAACGGACGTTGTAATGTAGTGTTAGCGCACGCTAATGCATGTTGATTAGCGCACGCTAACTATATATCGGACGAAAAGGAATCTTATCCTCGTCAGCACTTTCGGCGTGTGGACCAGTCTTCGGAGCATACAGACAATCAAGTCAACTATGATTAGCGCACGCTATGGAAGAACACTTGCGTACGCTAAATATAGGCATTTACGTATGCTAATGCATGGGCATTACGTACGTAAGTCATTGCACGGCCGCATAAAGAGCCTCTGGATTGCGATAGCGCACGCTAACAAAAGTCGGTTAGCGCACGCTAAGGCCGTAGCGCACGCTAAACATAAGGTTTAACGCACGCTAGTAATACACTTTATAAAAAGGGACAGGAGGGTGTTTTGAAGCATTTCGTCCACTTCTTTCCTTTCACTCGATAAAGAGAGCCCTGGGAGGTACTCGAGGTACAGAAACACTGAGAGATGATGATCTTTAACAAGATTAAGATGGAAATCATGGATTAAAGCTTTGTTCTTGAAATCATTGGTGATTCTTGGAAATGGATTCAACCTTGGAAATCAATCCATTCCTTCATAAAGGTAATCACTCTTCATCTTTGGATTTCGTTTTGGATTGAATGTTGATGTTCTTGAGTTGATGATTATTACATAAACAAGTTGACAAGCATGATTATGAGATGGATTACCGGAGTATGATGATATTAATATGATTCTTGTGATT